>CM071139.1:13830000-16494334 GCA_036417725.1 Clanis bilineata
GCTATTGTCCATCGTGTAGTTATTACAATGCAACTAATAATAGCAAATACATCGCTATTCGTTGCCAAACGTACCTTCCGATAGACACATGTAGGTACCAAAATGGCTATTGTCAAAGAAAATATGTCGACCACTATTATTACGTATCTAAATATTTCGAGGGAGAAATCAGAATGTACAATAACATAAGCTCACACCTTATTTTTGTAGAGAGAGAACAGCCGAGCTGCAGATGCGAATTAGGACACCCAAATCTCACCGGGCTCATTTCCGTCCCAAATGGAATAGGGGCAACTCTATAGCAATATTGGGTATAAATACCACCAGTCTGTCACCCCGTCTGTCACCCGTGTGTCACCCGTCAGTCACCCTGTATGTAACCCATCTGTCACCCAGTCTGTCACCTGTAGACATCTGGCGGGGATAACTAATTAAATGACGATTGATCAGTTTTCGACCGGAGAGGAAAAATGATTAAATTACTAAAATGGCTATTAAAAAATAAGGGTTGATCGTAGAAGGGTGAAAATTGAGGATTGTATGTATTGTTGGGGTGGACTACCCCTAACATTTAGGGGAATGAAAAATAGATGTTGGCCGATTCTCATAGATACCGGATAAGCACAAAAAATTTCATCAAAATCGGTCAAGCCGTTTCGGAGGAGTATGGCAACGAAAACTGTGACACGAGAATTTTATATATTAGATAAGTCAATAATTTTATTTTAATAATTAATTAGAATAATTTGCTGGTGGTAGGATATTCGTATCTGACCAGATGGCAACCACGGTACACATGGTGCTAAAACCTGCCATAGTGACCCATACTCCGTGTGTGGTTCGCGTTCTAGGATCAGCCAGCTCTCGAGGGGCTTGCGGCATGACTTGATGATTGGTTGAGACGGGTAAGGGAGTATCCGTGTATCTGCATCGGTCATCCGCCTGTCATGTCGCAAGCCCCTCGATTTGCTTTTTCTTCAAGATTCTTCTTCTTTCTCTTCGGATTCGGAGTATGAAGAAGCATAAATAGGCTGGCATTTTTCCGCATTTTGAAGGTTACACCAAACTTCAAAGGCTTATAACTTTTTAATTTTTGAATATATTTCAATATTCTTTGTTCCATATTTTAGATGACGTAAATTTCATATCAACGATTAAAAAAAGTGTCAAGTACCGAATTGCTTGTTCACCCATCTAACTGGCTAGTCACGTGTCAAAACAATGAAGGCCATAATCGCAGTAATTTTGCAAAACCACTTCTCGTAGAGAGAGATAAGTTATCGTGTTATGTATAGCTTGTTGTGTTCAGTTGGTACTTGGTCCGGGCCAGTTTGATCTAATAATAGTTATAATTAATAATCGACATTTTATAATAATATATAATCGTTATGTTATAAGCTCACAATATCACGCCAATAACCCAGAGAGATAGACAGATTTCCACTTTGCCTGATTTTAGCATATTTCTTTCGATTCATTTACGCAACATCAGTAGCTATACGTAAAATATTTGTATGATAAACTCCAGAACGTTAGAACGAATTTTTTGCATGCAAATTATTTTACGTACTCGCTAGCGAGAAACTTCAAAAAACCTCATGTTTGAGCCTCTGGTCCACCGAAATATTATTTACCTAGATGCACAGCAGCACAGTTGATAGTCGGAAAATGGGACAGCAAAGGAGTGCTTAAGCACTCCGTTTGCCTACAATCGGACACCGATAAAATTCCAAATTTCAAAATTGAAATTTAAGAACGCTTGCGCATTTCATTTAAAAAGCTATTTTATAACACGTGTATAGGGTTATATTTGATTTAATTAGACCTTGTGATCTTTTTCTTTGTTTTATTCCTGAGACCACTTTTTAGGAGGATATTTGCAAAGAACTGTGTATCTAGGGTATATTATATTGATGCTCTGGTCCGTTAAACTGGCTGACACGATACTGGTGGCTTGCTGTTGCTGGTACTTTTGGATTGCACTGCGCTTACCATCAAGTCAATTTGCCAACAAAAAAAAAATTTTTTCATAGCAACGAACAGCTTAAAGCCACGTCGGCTGCGCTAAAACATTACATTAAAAAACCTACACAAAACGCGGTTTCGCTACACATTTTTATCTATGGTCCATTATTCTATGAGCAGCGAACAAGAACAGCGAAAATAATTGTTTTGAGATTCACATTCAAATTCAAATCATTTATTCTGCAAATAGGATATTTTCTACCACTTTCACTTGTCAATTACGAATATATATTGATTTTAAGATATTGATAAAGTAATAATGGCGTCGGCATTTCGTGGCTATCCCTGAGAAGAATGCCGAAACAAACTCAAGGGTTATGGCCTCTTTTAAAGTCCAGACAATACATGATATATAGAGTATCCGTTTTGTGTTTTGTTTCGAGAAAAACAGGTGCAGGAGGCCCGCCTTTACGTAGATATTTACCCGTTTTCAACTGAACTATAGCAGTTTATACTGCGCAATACGTTACCAAAGCATAACGAAATATCGCAAGTGAAGCTAGGTGGTGGTAATTGGTAACTGTTGATTGGCCGATACAGCAGGCGCGGCCGACGGCGCCGCGGCGCGTAGCGTGACATTCAACTGTTGGTGTAGCCGGTCTCTATTCTAGTATTATAAATCTTTAACCGCCGAATGTTCATACACTTAAGGTTGTCTTATGTCGTTTAAGGCCGCCTTATCTGTCAAAAATTGTATGGCGAAAATTAAAGAAGCCGTTAAAGTTGAGCAGCGTTTGACCGTTCGGGCGTAAATATGTAAGATGGAACACTCAACAAAGCCCTTTTATGGAACTCGTCACATAATTATATGAGACATTGCAATTTAAAATAACATAAGCTCACGCCTGTATCCCCGAAGGGGTAGGCAGAGGCGCATTAGCGAACTAGAACACCCACATTTCGCCGAGCTTAGTTCCGTCCCAGATGTGATGCGAGCCTATCGCCATATCGGGCACAAATTCCAGACTCCGGGCTGATATAGAAAAATCCAATATCACTTTGCCCGACCCGGGGATCGAACCCGAGACCTCAGAACCGTAGTCGTACCGAAATACCACCACGCCACCGAGGCAGTCTGCAATTTAAAATACTAACGTTCATTACCCAAAATAATATTGGTAATGTGGAATTATTGAACAGCCTAAGTTAACCTTATGATTGCACCAACCCCACATTGATGTGGGATAAAGGTAGGTGAAAGAACAGATTAAACATGCCATTAGAAGTAGACAATCACCAAAAAATCTTATCAATATCTATATTTAACTTTATTTTCACGAGGCGTGTTGCGTCAGTGCCAACTGCCAACATTACTTGAAAATTAATACCGCATCAGCTCGCAGAATTCATACGAATCAATTTGCCGAATTAAATATGAATTTTCACTCTAAATATACCGCCAGGGGTGTAAGCAGCATTTACAGAAATCATCATGGACGGTTCTTGGAAGTAACTGAGAGGAAATTACGTTGAGTGCCGAGTGCCAACCGCTCCGTGTTGAGTTCTGTAATAACTGGAAACTGCATTATACCATGCATCAGAAAATAAATCAGAAATTCTGGATATCGTGGGCCTCAAGCTATAGGGGCGGATCCACAGTACACTTCCTTTTCAAAAGAAATAGATCAAAGCAGTGGCGAGTGGTGGAAATTTTGAAAAGGGAAGACAGCGCTACTTTCTCTTCTAGATAGTACCTAAATAAAACTCATTTAGTAGCCTACAATCTGGAAAACACCCGTCGCCACTGGATCAAAGATATATTATCTTTTTTGTTACCATATTATGTCGCATGTCATTAATATAAGAGTGTACCTAATTATCTGTAAATTCGTATAAATATCTTATACAGAATAACTATGGAATGCGATACTCATGGCCCACGTGTAGGTATTATGTGAACTAACATATTACGTAATTACAACTCGATAATATAATAGAGTACAACGGGGAAAACGCTATCAAACGCAGTAGCGATTATTAACTAATTAATGGTTTAGTAGTTAGTACTTTGAGTAGTCTGAGTAGTTTTAGTACTTAACTCAAAGTACTAACTACTAACGGGCCGGTTTCAAGAAACGATCTCAGTTTAGAGCGCAGATAGATCGCGATTATGAACCAATCAAATCGAGTCATTTGACGAAGTCATGTTCAAACTGTGTTCTTATAGGCAAATTTTTTAATGTATCTCCACTTTCGAACTGAGATTGTTTATTGGAACCGGGCGTTAACCATTAATTAGTTAATAATCGCACGAATATTCGCACCCTGCTTACATTAACTGCGCAATCGGAAGTTTTGACGTTTGATAGCGATGACGACCTTGCTAATCGCACAAGATTGCGATAAGGTACTTGTGCTATCACGTGTACACAAAAATACTCAAAGGCACTTGTAGATATGCTCATGCGATCCTTCAGTCGCGCATGCATTGCATGTTAATTGTATGCGCAGGTGATGTGATTGTTAACTCAGCTCTCCTCGGGATTGCTTCAAGGACTTGCGAGCTGCGCTTGAGTGCCTGTTCTAGAACATTCGACGCCATATTTGATCGCATGCATGCAGAAAGCGCGCGAAACTCGCTACGACATTGGAGTCAATATTGTTTTAAACTGAAGTGTGAATTTAAAAATACATATTATTAACTTCATTATTATGAGACAATTGTAGATATAGGTGTATTTATTTAATTGCAGACATCTTAATAATATTTTTTATCAGTTGAGCTAAAAATAGTTTTACGAGACAATGATATTAAGCTGCCTCGGTGGCGTGGTGGTATTTCGGTACGACTATGGTTCTGAGGTCTCGGGTTTCATCCCCGGGTCGGGCAAAGTTATATTGGATTTTTCCATATCAGCCCGGAGTCTGGAATTTTGTGCCCGATATGGCGATAGGCTCGCCCCCTATCACATCTGGGACGGAACTAAGCTCGGCGAAATGTGGGTGTTCTAGTTCGCTAGTGCGCCTCTGCCTACCCCTTCGGGGATACAGGCGTGAGCTTATGTTATGTTATGATATTAAGCTGTTTTTATATAATATGAAATGCATTTTGTCATAACACCGAAAAACCCAAATTACGATGAAAGTCGCTTATCGCCGTGTAGTAAAAGATAAGTTATGTCTGTCTTTCATTATAAAGATAACAGGATCCTTATCGTATTATTTCTGACTGACAAATTTTACAATGAAGACGAGGTGCGAAACTTGCACGTTGCTATCAGAAACGTAAAAAGTTAAAAACACCGTTTGTACAATGAGTAACACTTTCAAACTGTTAAATGATCTTATTAGCGCCATTCTAGCCCCTGGCATTTCTTAGAAATTCTTGTTTTCTTGTTTTTAAACGCCTACACGAGGCGGAAATTTTCGCGGAGCTTAGTCCTAATTGTAGATGTTTTGCCGAAATAAATTATTTTAAAATAAAGGCAGGATAATCCAAGATAATATTATTGTTTTTGTAGAAAATAAGGAGGTTTAATAATAGGTTTATTTCATATCGCCCACTACATCCATGTTTGAAGTACCTAGTCGCTTCCCAAGATGGCGGCCATTTAGATAAGTTGCCGCATAAATGTACGAAAATAAACTAAGAAACACAAGAAAATGAAATTTCTTTGAAGAGATTATGTTTATTGCAGATTTTATCCCGTTTTCTAGACGTTTACTTACCTAGCTGGACGTACTTGAAAGTTGAAACTTGAAAACTGCATTTTTTTGTACAAATCTTTTATGTGGCTTCGTGCTTTTTTGCCTATTAAAACAGTCATGTTGTAGTAAATTTCTTTTTTGCACTTAGCTGATCACAAGGTATAGAAAATACAAGAATCTGAAATAAAAAAACACTAACAAGAAATGAAATAAAAAACCAGTGCAAATCACGGATTCAAAGGCACCATTAGCTAAAATAAGCATACATATGTAAGTGACGTGATAAGTGAGCGTATTGCGTAACACACTTTATACGTAAGTTGCAGAAAGGATTCGGCTTCGTTTTTATGATCAGCTGCCTTACGTCAACCGTCTGACGAATTCAGTTTCAAGCAAATTATATTAAAGAACCCGTGTTTCCGACCTGGGAATCGAACCCAGGAATTCCCTGGCCATCCACGGTACCACCACAAGCTTTCTTATAATAATCACAAGTTTTAAAACTTAACGGACCGACTTCAAATATGGCCGTAACCAAATTTATGTGGGACCACTCTTGAAATAAGCTCCATCGTACAAAAATAATTTTGAAAATCGGTCCACATTTGGCGGAAATATCGCGTAACATACATAAAAAAGAAAAGACTAATTGAGGACCTTCTCCTTTTTGGAAGTCGGTTAAAAAGCTACCTATCGGTTAACACATTATACAAATTCGATGCAACAGTTCATAATCACTGCATCATTTGTGTTTTGTTCGCGTAGTCAAAACAGTATTTACAGTAATTACATATTTACAGAAACTAGCCTTCATCCGTGCCGTGGCTGTTAGGTTCAATTCGCTACATACACAAATAGAATGAATAACAATCAGCAATTGCAAAATGAAGCTGTTAACACCGGCGTAAATATTCACAAGTTTAAAAACTTATTGGACCGACTTCAAATCCGATCGTGACCAGACTGCCTCGGTGGCGTGGTGGTATTTTGGTACGACTACGGTTCTGAGGTCTCGGGTTCGATCCCCGGGTCGGGTAAAGTGATATTGGATTTTTCCATATCAGCCCGGAGTCTGTAATTTGTGCCCGATATGGCGACAGGCTCGCCCCCTATCACATCTGGGACGGAACTAAGCTCGGCGAAGTGTGGGTGTTCTAGTTCGCTAGTGCGCCTCTGCCTACCCCTTCGGGAATACAGGCGTGAGCTTATGTTATGTTATGTGTGTTATGTTATTTTTTTTTTTAAATCGGTCCACATGGCGGCGATACCACGTAACATACGTAAAAGAAATACAGACGAATTGAGGACCTCCTCCTTTTTAGAAGTTGGTCGAAAAAATATGGACGTAGCCTTACGAACATTGAAAGTGAAACAGGGTTTTCGGACCTTTCTATCTATCGACACGTAATGGCGTGTGTGTGCGTAGGGCACTTTTGTACAGGCGCGTCTGTGTGCGTGGATTCTCTGTGGCGTCTGTCTAACTATAGGCGAGATGGTGTCCTTTTTTTTACGTCCGTGTTTAACAGGTTATCTCTCTTGCACACCCGCATTTTAAAAAACTTACGTCACACCGAGTATCGTGCTTCCTCATTATTTAACTTCCCTATAATCCATCAAGGCATCTAATTAATTTTTCGAGCCGATATACATATGAAACCTTATGAATTATAGATAGACACGTCTGCATCCGATGGGGGTAGGTAGAGACTATTAAGCGCTACAGGCTAAGACACACCTCTTTTGTTTGATTTTGGAAGAGTCCAGACTCGTGCACCGTTTCATATAACCAGTTGAGGATACTTACATTGTAAATAATAATAATAATAATAAATAATACACCCAACAGTCACACCCCTAGTCCTGACCCTACACTAGGTATAACCTGTATCGTGGGTGTCAGAGACTATGAGAGACTTTCGGTCTCACAACACCCAGACTTGAAACAAATATCTGTGGGCCACACATCCTCCTCAATGCGGGAATCGACCCAGCGGCCTCTCGCTTCACAGCCGGCTACTCGCCCGCTGCGCCACGGAGGCTGTCAGTCATTATAGGTTTTGTTATTGCCATAAATTGTTAATTTATTATAAACTGCCTCGGTGGCGTGGTTGTATTTCGGTACGATTACCGTCTTGAGGTCTCAGGTTCGATCCCCGGGTCGGGCAAAGTGATAATGGATTTTTCCATATCAGCCCGAAGTATGGAATTTGTGCCCGATATGGCGATAGGCTCGCCCCGTATCACACCAGGGTGTCTATTCTATGATACGTTATCGGGCAAACGGTATCGGACCGAAACTGTACCGATATCGTGCAAAAATGCTAGCACATAACATCATCGTATATTGTTCGGGCATCATAGACACCACTATCGGAAGAACTTAGAGATGACTAAAGGAAACAATGAGTGAATGCAATATTATTATAATGGTGCTTCAACACACACGGTAATTATCATCAATATTGTATCAATCCAAATTATTGATATATAAAAACGTGTTTAAAAATTGATTCATCACACTCGATGTCTATATTAGCCATTATTATAGATATTTACATGTTTATTTCAATTAATATAAAAATATTATTATTTTTGGCAATAAATATTTATTTATGAGACAATTTTCTTGTTTTTGTAAAAAAAGAGGTAGATTGTCGGAAAGTGGAACCTCTTTGGGTTGCTGGCACATCGATCGAAAAAAAAGGATAGAAAAAACGGCCAGGGGCTGAAGCATATTTTTCCACGCACACTATAGGGTTCCGTGGTAGGGATAATTGTTACTGAAATATAATTTTATTATACATAAGACCTTAAATAACACTTTAAGGTGACCATGGCCTATAAACTTATATTTACTTCCTGTATTATACAACTAACAACTTAATTTAGGTGGTATTCAACAGAATTTGTACGAAATCGTTGACGTGTAAACTTAGATAAAATAGTTTTTCTTTTAAACTCGTTATCATACCGTACATCCAAGACTTTTTTCACATTTCCAAAAACAAACCACGTTGTTATGTTGTTAAATAATAATAAAATCGGTTATAATAAATAAAAAATCGGTTGAAAAACACGAAATATTTTTCAACGACCTATCTAACGATACCCCAGCATAGGATAATCGCAAAAAAATTCATCCCCCACTTTACGAGCACGGGACCACACCGATCACCGACCACACCAACAAAGTGTAATTGATATGTATAGCCATGCCAAATTACAGCTTTCTAGTATTAATAGTCTCGCCAAAGAGAGTCTCGCCTCCTCGGTACAAAACGTTTCGGAGGAACGCTATGCGGTCCGATATTTTAACGATATCGTGCAAAAATGCTAGCATATAACACCATCGGATTTACTTATATCGTTGGGGCACCATAGACACCACTATCGTGCGCATCTAGAGATCACCGAAAGGAACAATGAGTGAGCGGAATATCATGATACCTTAACACAGACGGGAATCAACGTCGATTTTTTAATCGATCTAAATCACTGATGTTTAAAAACGTGTTTAAAAATAGTTATATCACACGCCATGGCATTATAAGCCATTATTATAGATATTTAAGTGATTTTTTTAAATAAGTATAATTATATAATTATTTTTGCCAATGAAATATGTAGGTACAATTTTTAAGTAGGTAGTGAAAGTGATTACATTCTCTTTAGTGAATCAAAGAGATTTATACTTGTGCACATAGAATGTAGACCTTGTCAAATTGTCATAATTTGATAGTCAAAACCTTAGACTAAATAGTCAAAACACAGTCAAACATGGATTTATTATTTATTACTGCTGTTGGCAAAATCATCAATATTTTGAAGAAGGCCATATTTTTTAAATAAAGATGAATATATTTTATCTTGTACTATATTTTTGCGCTTTTGGTAGCGCTTTGAAGAAGTTTGCCTAAAGACTAAGCCGAAGCCTTCATTCAACATTCTTGAAGTGTGTTGCACCGATCCCACATTGGAATAGGTGGAAACAAAGATTCGAAATTCTAAGACGAAGACAATGGTGGCGCAACTCTATACAGCAGGATTAAAAAAAGGGAAGCTCGTTGGCATCCATAGCGAGTCTAGCGGTTTAAAGAATGCATTGAAAAATATAGCTTCTGTATTAAATACAAACTTAGAATACAAATAAATAATTAATAATTATAAAGGACTATTTATATTTATTCTAGGTACATATTCTTTGAACGATAGAGCCACGTAGATGTAGACAGTTACGTCTGTAGCATGAATAGGCCGGCTCGAAAAATTATGTATAATAATAATGCACAGATTTTCCAAGAATCGGCAATTCAGCACAAACTTCACGTCCAATAGAGTTCGGGAGCAAAAGACATCCTTGGCTCGTCGGCGTTCTTTTCTATTTTAAATGAGATTTTCTTCTCTTGCTTCTTCCGCGAGTACGATGAACTCCATTTCTGTTTTATTAGATTAAAGAAAACATTGTCGCCTCCTTGGTCTAGTAGCAGCATATATGGGTTGCGGACCGGGAGGGCCAAGGTTCGATTCTAAGGTCGGGCAAAGCGAATTTTCTAATTTAATTTGCCTGGGACTGGATCCTTCAGAAGAGGTTGATGTCAGGCAGGCAGCCGGTCGTACAGACTAAGCCAAATCCTTTCTGCAACATGCTTTAAAAAGTGTGTTGTGCTGACTCCCCTTTGCGGTGGGACTTATCCCACCCCAATGTTCAGTATTATCATATTTACTAAAAAAATGATACAGAAAAGAAAGTTTAAAAAAGCATCGAGTAAAAGTCAAATAAATGGTCTTCCTTAACACGGTGGAAAACTCACCAAATCAATAAATACTCTCTTAAGTTAATAACAAAAACACATTTGATACGCAAACGATACAGCTAGGTCTATCGTAGAATATGACATAAAACTCCGATGAAAAAAATGTCAAACACCGAATATTGAGCTGTCGAACGGATTACAAAATAGCATTTTCCGAAACGAAACTTATACCAACGATATCGGTCCGATACGTGACCACATAGAATAGCAAAACGAAGTCCGCAACTGCGGAATTTGACATTATGCTATGATAAAATAAACGCCAAACACCGAATAGTAAGCTGTCAAACGGATTACAGAATAGCATTTTCAGAAACGATACTTATATCAACGATATCGGTCCGATACGTGACCACATAGAATAGCAAAACGTCCGAAACGAAGTCCGCAACTGCGGATTTCGTTTTACAAACTAGGCCCCCTGGTACGGAACTAAGCTCGGCGAAATGTAGGTGTACGAGTTAGCTAGTGCGCGCCTACCCCTTCAGGGATACAGGCGTGAGTGTATGTTATGTATTATTATAAACTGTTGCGTTTTTACTAATTGAGCTATAATTAACAGCCTAATTGCATACAAAGCTTTATAAAATTGTTTACAAGCAAACTGATTAATATTAAGAGCCGCGATGCAAATGGTAAGTGGTAACCCTTCTTTATGTACTTGAAGGTCGGGTGGGAACGTCACGACGCTATGTTGGTATAATGTATGCCTACCACGTTGGGTTCATTGACATTATGATGGCTATTTTAAGGTTTTGTAGTATATGGCCTAGGAGCGGAAGTTGTTGTTAACCGTCTAGGATCGATTCCCAGGCTAAGTAATTCGTGGTGTGTTTTAATTTGCATAAATTAATTGATAATGAAAAGTTATTGATACCGTAGTAAGTGTTCAAAACATACGCCGCGCTGCGTGGTAGAGGCATGTATGTACTGGAGATGGCGATGTGTCCATATAACCCGATTCCTACGGCTTCCCTTTTCCAGATTGTAGGCTACATCCAAGTATTATTTAGAAGTAGCACTAGCTTCCCTTTTGAAATGTTTCACCATTCGCCACTGCTGGAGACGGTTATGTCAGCAGAAAATGGATCCATAGAAAATTGATGTGAGATGCCAGCTTGCTTTAAGTGAGTGAGATTTTCGAAGGTCGGACTTTTTTTTAATTGCATGTAGAACGCTAGAATAAAGAGTAATTGGGTACTTGATTATATTTGATTTTAAACACATTTTTATATGTAATAGCAAACAAAACGAAAAAGAAACCCTTATGTAAAAACTGCATCGAAATTGGTTGAAAAATGAGGCAGTAATTCATATTTTAAATTCTGGAGTGGGGGTATATTGGAGATATCTTGCTATCCCTTACCAACGCACGTACCGTTATGGCGTGACGTGAGTATACTCATACTTCTCTTTCCCGCAGTTTGAAGGTTACACCGAACTTCAAAGGCTTATAACTTTTTCATTTTTGAGAATATTTCAATATTTCTTTCTGTTCTATATTTTAGAAGACGTTTTTATATAAAAAAAAAATAGTCAAATACCCAATGGCGGAACGCGAGCACGCTAGCAGTGCAAGCTCACATACCATGTAATTCGTGATAGAAAACTATACACTATTAGTGTTACGGTAGCAAATTACCATCGGCATCGGCATCGGCACCAGCTAACTGTAGCCCGGTGTCCATTACAATGAACGGAAAATAATAGCAATACTAGGAAAACGCACTACGTGCCGCGTTTGCGATGCGTTTATGAAAATTGTGGTAAACTACAGAGTATACCAGCCTTATTGCCATCTCATTGTTTTTAATTAAACTGGTAGAACAGTGATAAAGTATGGACGGACATATTCTAAATCATAAAACTATGGTTTCAGGAAGCAATAGCTTATAGCACACGAAATTGTTATTGAAAATTGTTAATACAGAAGGTCTTTGGCATTAGGCCTCCTGTACACACGGACGTAAAAAAAAACGTAGAAAAATAGATGGATGGAGCGCTAGAAACATTGAAAGTGCAGCAGGGTTTTCGGCCCAGTCGATCTATCGTAACATATGGCGGCGACGCGACTGATCGAAGGAGCCGAAAACCCTACTTCACTTTCAATGTTTCTAGCGCTCCATCCATCTTTTTTTCTACGTCCGTGCCTGTACATTACATTTAGCCGCGATTAAAAAAGGAAGAGGTTATGTACTATCAGGCAAGTTGCCGCAGATACACTTCGCAAACATTTTTCGAATGTTGCAATTTCAAGCATATTGTACAAATGATTTGGCTTAGTTTTTAAGACCGGCTGCCTGCCTGACGTCAACCCCCATATAAAGAATCCAGTCCCGGGAAAATTGAGTTAGAAAAACACCACACCTGACCTGGGACTCGACCCTAGACCTCCCGATCCACAGTCCATATACACTGCTACTAGACCAAAGAGGCGACTCTACAGTTTCCATATCACAAACTTATTAATATAAATGCTTATATAAAATATTACTACTTGATAACGTAGCTTATCATAGGTAAAAAAAAATCAAAATCGGTTCAACTAGTTTTTGAGCCTATTCGTTACAAACCAAAATACAAAAAAAAACAAATCTTTCCTCTTTATGTATAGATTTATACCGGGTGTTTCATAAAGTTGGTACCTATAATAATTCCACATACAGGGAGAACGATTTAAAGTGCAATGGTAATGTTAAAAAATCATTTTTTTTTATTCATATTAACCATGGGGATTTTAAAATCGGAATGTGACCTGTGAATCGTCGCAAATAGCGAAAGAATGGTTTTGTGTATGCTAAAAATAATTAATTACCCTATAGGTAGTTTGTAAATGTACTGCAGCTGACCCAGTGAACCAGAAAAAAGTTTTTCATCACAAATTCAAGTTTACATTATTCCAAAACTATGAGCCTTACGGAATTTTAAACTTTACCGCTAGATTGCTAGCCATCCTCCCTTTAAGTAAAGTTATTATGGATACCAACTTTATGAAACACCATGTATAAGTACATAAGGACGTGATATGATGTTCAAGGGCTAAATGAATCATTCATGGCGTAAGACCGAGTTGCGTATGCAGGGAATACCGAGACTTTCAAATCAACTAATTGATATATAACTATGCAATTTTAGTATTGTAATAACGATGTCCCTTGCATCATAATATCTGGGGTCCATAACCTTTGCCTTATACATGACATAAATGTAATGTTTATGTTTTGATTCTAACATTGTATTGGAGGTCGAAATAATTCATAATAATTTATCAGTTTCAATGATATACGATTTGTCCAGGGCTGAATCCCCAGACAGGCTGTCGTAAATATCTTCTTTCTTTCTTTCTTTCTTACATTGGAATGGAACATACGTAGCTAAAATAAGAAATGATGAAGAATGATTAATTATTAAATTCTACTAGAATATAAAGTTTTTTGAATGTTGAAGAATTTTGAAATTACGGAGCTGGAATTAAATCTTTTGGTTTACAGCACTAACAAGATTCAATATCACCTATGTAAATGCTAAAGCCATATAAATACCATAATATCCTAATTACAATCTAGTTGCTTAACTAAACGATTCCTGCTGCCTGCAAAAACCATATAAAGAAGAAATCCAATAAATTTCAGAAAATTAATTCGGTTCACTAGTTCGCATCTGCCTACTTATCTGTAGGTAGGTATGCCCCTTACTTATAAAAATATTTAAGCGCTGCTTATCTTTATACCATAGGTTGTCCCCTTCATTTTTAAACAATGTAACGCAAGGAAAAAAGTGACAGGTTATTCTTAACCATTTGCTCAGCTAAAAATGCTGTTTTTAGTAAGGCCCTATGTGTGTGTGTATGTACTTATGTACTTATGTACTACTTATGTTCCAAAAATTAAAAAGGAAAAACGGGGATTTTATTCCATTTGTGCAATAGTTATAGAAGTCGTACTGACTTCCTTTTGAATCTAAAATGTTTTTCGGCCAACGAAGTTGTGTATGTTATTTTACTTCGTTGATACATGTGACCATGAATAACCTTCAGTTGAAATTGTCCAGTCGTTTTAATACAAATTGAGCGAATGAATGAACGTGGTGTAAGTGGTAGTTGTTTAAAAATTACAGAATTGCAGTGTGGTCCGTTTACGATGATTCAACACACTGACAATTGAACGACATGAGGCTGTAAATTAATACAAAAGAGAGGTTTTTATAAAACCGCGTCTCCTGCACTTAAACGTTACACAAAACACCTACGCAAAACATGTTTCGCTACACATTATTCATCATCATCATCATCAGCCTATACTCGTCCACTGCTGGACATAGGCCTCTCCTAATGCACACCATTGAGCTCGGTCTTTAGCTCTTTGCATCCAGTTTTTGCCCGCCGCTTTCCGCAGGTCGTCACTCCACCTGGCCGCAGGACGTCCCACCCTACGCTTGCCGAGGCGCGGTCTCCACTCAAGAACACGAACACCCCAGCGGTTATCGGTTCGACGTGATACACATTTTTGTATATTCATTATTCTACGAGCAAGCGACAGCGAATGTCATTGTTTTGCATATCTGTTTTGTTTTGAGAGTGGTGTGGAGGTGCAGGAGACGCACCTTTATTTTTTAATTCTAGAGTTCCGTAGTGACATTGCAAAACCAGAAACTGGGTCCGCCTGGATATCATAGTTACTACCGCAACTAAATCGTTAAAATCTAGTCTTTTCGCCAAGCAGGTTATGAGTCTGTTCAATTGTTTATACACCCAACAGTCACACACCTAGTCCTGACCCCACACTAGGGATAACCTGTATCGTGGGTATCAGAAACTATGAGAGACTTTCGGTCTCACAACACCCAGACTTGAAACAGATACAGGCCACACAAATATTTGTCACAATGCGGGAATCGAACCCGCGGTCTCTTGCTTCACAATCGGCTACTCGCCCACTGCGCCACGGAGGCTGTCAATATACAACAATAATGTTTTAATACATACATACATACATAGACTCACGCCTTTTTCCCATAGGAGTAGGCAGAGACAACGGATTTCCACTTGCTACGATCCTTACACACCTCTTTCGCCTCATACAGTCTAATTACATTCTTCATGCATGCACGTCGGTTTAGGGTACTTTTAACTTGACCTTTCTCGAGTAAATCTCTGACTTGGTCAGGGAATGTTCGATGAGGTCTAATGTTTTAATATCATAACAATAATGTAACATAACATAACATAAGCTCACACCTGTATCCCCGAAGGGGTAGGCAGAGGCGCACTAGCAAACTAGAACACCCACATTTCGCCGAGCTTAGTTCAGTCCCAGATGTGATAGGGGGCGAGCCTATCGCCATATCGGGCACAAATTCCAGACTCCGGGCTGATTTGGAAAAATCCAATATCACTTTGCCCGACCCGGGGATCGAACCCGAGACCTCAGAACCGTAGTCGTACCGAAATACCACCACGCCACCGAGGCAGTCAAGCCGCCAACAATAATGTGTTATATAATATCGTTTCTTTTTTTCTGAGAAGATATAAACTTAGGAATGACCTTTTCCGCTACCTACGATTTATATTGATTTTTTCCCACGTAAAGGAAACTCATCCTACATAGCTTTAACTATGTACTTTATTTGTTTACTTCTTTTTTATCTATCTATATAAATGTTCATTATGTATGTAATGTTTGTCATGGAAACGTATAATACGTTACAACGTTTTATTTTACGTAAATCTTTGCTTAGGCTGTCAGTCTATTTTCGATTTAAAAAATCCAAATCATCACCGAGTTCGTTTCTTAGACAAAACTTACTCGAAGTTCGCTCTAGAGATCTCAGGCTGAGATCTATAGAGCTAACTTCGACTAAGTCTAAGTCAAAGTAACGAACTCAGTGAGGATTTTGACTTAGTCCGAGTCATTTTTACAAGAAAATCTTTGCTTAATCTGTCTGTCAGTCTGTTTTTCTTGTAAAAAATGACTCGGACTAAGTCAAAGTTCGATATAACAATTCCAAATCCTCACAGATTTCGTTTTTTTGACAAGACTTACTCGAAGTTCGCTCTGTAGTTCTCAGAATCACAGCCTTAGACTTAGTCGAAGCTTGTTTGATAGGCTTGTCCTACTCTCTGTTTAGTCTTCCGCTACATAATGATTGCACAAATGTGTGAGACGGTGATACCAGTGTGACCTCACCGGGTCTGCAATTGATTGCGTGTTAGTCACAGGCTCGCCCACTCACTAAACCCTGCCTCCCGTACTTAGGCGCTGTCGGACAATAATGTAATACAATGAGATAAGGTTCATAATTGTGTCTCTTTTCGAAGCGAATTTATTGTTGTTTTGTTAGATTTATAAAAATAAAATAAGTCAAATCATTCTGACTTTACATTTTGACATGACATTTTGACAGCCTCCGTGGCGCAGCGGGCGAGTAGCTGGCTGTGAAACATGAGATCGCAGATTCGATTCCCGCACCGAGACAAATGTCTGTGTGGCCATAGATATTTGTTTCGGGTCTGGGTGTTGTGAGACTGAAAGTCTCTCGTAGTTTGTGATACTTACTATACAGGTTACACCTAGTGTGGGGTCAGGACTGTGTGTGTGACTGTTGGGTGTATTTATTTATTCTCCACATAAGAGCATCTACTGGTTTGTCGTCAAGGTGTCACCTGATGGTAAGTGGTCTCCACCGCCCATAGACGCCCAAGATGCTAAAAGAATCATGGGTGCGTTGCCAACCTAAAAAGAGTGAAATAGGGATTGGAAATGGGAAGTTGGGAATTGATCCACCCCAATTCCCGCTCACCAAACGAAACGCGACAGCGAGCTGCCAATTTACGTCGGTTTTCTGTGAGTCAGTGGTATCAAACCGGTCGAGCCGGTTAAGTTGACACCCGTTGCATTCTAGACACAGTTTCCTAGAAGTTAATATTTGACGCTATCTGCAAAAGCAATCTTTATGCATTCTCCGAAACTAGAAGAACTGAGTATCGTCATTTTAGTAATTTGAGAGTAGACATAATTCAAGTTTAAAAACTTAACGGACCGACTTCAAAACTTATCCGGTCGTGACCAAATGTATATGGGACCACCCTTGAAATAAGCTCTATCGAACACAAAAAGAATCTTGAAAATCGGTCCACATTTGGCGGAGATATCGAGGAACATACATAAAAAACAGACGAATTGAGGACCTTCTCCTTTTTTGACGTCGGTCGATAAAACATCGTATTGCTCTGGTACCACAGTGATGCTTAGTAGATAATGCTAGGGGATGACGAGACAAAAGACCCAGGTTCGAAAACTGCTCCAAGAGCATACAACTTGTAACATTCCACCTGCCCTTATCTCACTCGCATATCGGTCGTCGCAATATACATTTACCCGACCTGGGAAGGAGGGTAATGATTTTAAGCTCGTTGCAAAAATGTATGGGCTTACGTTTACAGCTACTTGTTTGACGTCAGTTCCTCTCTGGGTGGTAAGAAGGTTTTATTTTATTCCAATGACTAAAGAAACAGTAAGAGGGGACCTGGCATAACTACGAAAAATACGTGTTTACTTTGAAGCCGGTTCCGCCATTTTAGTTTCGGGATCTATTTACATGTAAATTTCCACTGTGTCATAAGAAATAAATAACGTATAAATATTTATTGATTTTATTCTAGACTAGCTGACCCGGCGAACTTCGTTCCGCCTAACAGTCGATTCTTTAATTTTGTTGTTTTTTTTTATTATGTCTAAAGTAAACGTTACTCCTAAAAGTTACTCCTTATTACATCAGCTACCTGCCAATAAAAGTTTCGTCAAAATCGGTCCAGCCATTTCAGAGATAAGCCGGAACAACCAGACAAACAGAATAAAATTGTAAAAAATGTTATTTTGGTGTATATACCTCTATATTCATATACATGCAGTACACAACGGTTATTTCAATATTACAAACAGGCACGCCAATATAATTTATAAATGTATAGATACGGTGTTTTGGTTACAATAATAGTAATTTCGGAATATGCAGAAGATATCTAACTGCTATATTCATGAGATCTTTCTTTCGCAAAGTCGCCATTTTGGTTTCGTTCCATACATTAAAAATGCTTCATTATTTCGTAGTTATGCCTCTTCCTCTATTTTATTTTGTCTAAGGTATTATCACATACTTATTTTATTTATTAAGCAAAATATTCGTTTTGGAACACATTTTATCTTATCTTGATCCGAGACACATGTTTTAAATGTTTCATCAAAACCGGTCGCGTTTTTCCTAATTAGTGAACGCAGCACGTGTATGATACAAATCGTCGTATAAAGCCTGGTCTCCTGCACTAAAACACTACACAGAACATCTACACAAAAACATGGTTTCGCCATACATTTTTGTCTTTTGCCCATTGTTCCATGAGCAGGAGACAAAGGTGTTTTGTAAAGGTGTTTTTGTTTTGTTTTGAGAAAAACATATTGTGCAGGAGATTTAAGAGTTATAGATCTTTGTTACTATTAAATATGTACCTGTAGAGCTATAATCTGATTCAATTTTGCTAACTTTACCGATTTTACCAAGATGTTTGTAGTAATATAATGAAAATATTCTAAGGCTTATGAAATAACTACCTCTATATTTAAAATAATATCACAACCGTATAATTACAAGATTGACATTATTAAGCCCGACCAAACCTCGATATTATTATTTTGTGCGTGTTAATTTTAGATGTTACTCTTATAGCATGTATAGATCAATGCAATCTTAAAGAGCATCTAGAAGCTAGATATTTCATCTGTCCACATGGCATCATTATTTGTAGACGCAAATAAAATGCCGGTTTCTTCAAAACGGCTACTAACAAAATTAACATGAACATTTCAACGAAAACCAGACAAACAATTTTTTATAATATTCTCAAAAAACATACGCCCCCTTATCACGATTCATAATTTCCGACATCACGTCCAGATTTCTCAACCACAATACATTACTACGTGTTATAGCTTCCCCGAAGAAGTTTCCCACACGCTGAGGTCAGACACGATCCACACCAAAATTAAATATAGTGTCTCATTTATATGCTTACCCTACGTTTGAGAGCATGCAAATTGTATGCCAAACGTACACTTGCAAAGAAACCGGCGAATGTGAGAACACGTCACGGGCTGCGGTGTCGCACACCGGTAATAACCTTTACAATTTGCCCGCGTAAATGCTATAACACGACCCAGTGTGATTGCCAAGGAATCGTGACGTGTTTGTGCCGTGTGCGCTGCTACGTAATTTACCTGTGTAGGATGCATGGCAACAGCGATACAGACGTGCGAGGGCGACATGCAGACCAGAGTGTAGTTGAAAAAACATGGCGGCAACTTTTTTCTTGCACACTATCATGTAATTACTGGCACATTGCACATCGTAAGTTCATCCAATAGTTGGCCACGCTTGATCTCTACACGCCAACGCGTGCAGTTTCAACGGCCGAGGTCGAATGTAAATAAAATAGATATTATAGTAATTACTGTAGCTGTGGTGAAATAAAAATATATTTTAAAGATTAAATTACAAAAAAAAAGAAATTTCGTGCATAATTTATTGGTGCAAACTTTTTTAAATAGCGATTGTTAAAAAACGGTATGTGTGAAATAGAATGTATCGCATCTCTATGCCAGAGATTAATATACTTTTTTTATTTTCTAAAATGCTGCAAACTATGTGTTTTTATAAACGTGCAATAAATTATGATATGATTCCTAAATCTGTATATTAGATTATTATGTATAAGTATGGAAACAGGTGTATGGCATTTGTTCTTTTTCGCATATTTTTAGAAACATCGCAAAATTTTAATGCAAGTAGATCATAGTATCAAGAACATTATGCTTTACATAATCATTTATATTCACATACAAAATTACTAAGATACATTAAATAACAACCTATTTGAAAAATTGTGTTCAATCACTGACTCGGTGGCGTGGTTGTATTTAGGTACGACTACCGTCGTGAGGTCTCGGGTTCGATCCCCGGGTACCGGGCAAAGTGATATAGGATTTTTCCATATCAGCCCGGAGTCTGGAATTTGTGCCCGATATGGCGATAGGCTATACACATATATCACATCTGGGAGGGAACTAAGCTCGGCGAAATGGGAGTGTTCTAGTTCGCTAGTACGCCTCTGCTTACCGCTTCGGGGATACAGGCGTGAGCTATTAGCTACAGATGCTATGGACATGTTGTATCCAAAATTCCCACGAATTAGACTAATTACATACTGGTTTCAAAAAGCAAATCTAATTAATTATACTCAAATTGTTATAAAAGTGTCGCTTAAGCTATTTACATAAACATTTACATAGAGTAAAAAGTTTTGGTGATAACTTTTTTATTGGCCCACGAAGGTAGATGAGCAGATGGGCACTTGATATTAGGTCGTTACCGACCTGACATGATAAGTAAGGAATGTCACAGGCCAAGCTGGGGTCTACCGTGGAAAAGAATGGCGGGTAGGAGACCAAGTTGTTTAGTCCTCCAGAAAACTCAGTCACCGTACGAAACGCAACAGCAGGATGTCACTGGACAGCTTTTTGCGAGAAAGTAATAATAATAATCATAACAATTCTCAAGCATAGTCCTGAGTTCTGACTCCACACTAAGATACGAGTCTTATGTGGTGGGTATCAAGAACTATGGGGATGTTTCGATCTAACAACACCCAGACCCGTAACAAATCAAACCTGTGGCCTCTCGCTTCACAAATCACGGCGGCCTCTGCCCGCTGAGCCACGGAGACTGCCAAATAATCTCATTCAAGTTGTAGGCAACATTGCCTACTGGACAGCTCTACCTCTTCAGCTTATTCAACAACTTGTCCACCGACTCATTTTATTCATCGCACTTTTTAAATTCTTTATCACAGACGTAAAAAAATAGATGGACGGAGCGCGAGCGGTTTTCGGCGTTTCGATCTACTAACACGTAATGGCGGCGACTGATCGAATGGGACGAAAACCCAGCTTCACTTTCATTATTCCTAGCGCTCCGTCCATTTTTTTTTACGTCCGTGTTCTTTATGTAGTTTTTGTATAATAACAACTGGTAGTATATCGCGGACTAACGTTAAAACGTAACGGTTGTAGTACCGAATGACAATAATATAAATATATTGACACAGGCTATTCACGTCAACAGTTTGTTCCCGGGATATCTTTGGCACAAACAAGCGACAATCGTTTTGCACTATCGTGTTAATTACAATCCCAAACGGCGACTTGCTAGACTAGTTTGAAGCAACTGGTAAACGAGCAGCTGGGTCACCTTGTAGTAAGTGATGCCAAAAGAAATACATCGACCACTTTAGCGTTCGAGTGTTTGTATATTTTACGTAGTCGCTACCGAGGAACGTCTCAAAATCTCTTAGTAAAGCTACAGTTTGCGTGTAAGTAGAATTTTGTATGAAGAATGTCCATTGTCGCATGTTTTCTAACCTTGGACTTTGACAGATAACATGCAATAAATTGGGATGCATTATTTTTAAAGCAGAGACTGGCAAACGAGCAGATGGTTCACCCGATGGTTAGTGAACTCCACGGCCCATAGACACAAAAAGGAGGAAATGGAAGGGGGAATAGAGATTAGGCAAGGGAGGGGGGAATCGGGCCACCAGAAATCTCACACACCGTACGAAACGCGACAGAGATCTGCCACTTTACATAAATTCACACCTGTATCTCTGAAGACTGCCTCGGTGGCGTGGTTGTACTTCGGTACAACTACCGGCCTGGGGTCTCGGGTTCGATCCCCGGGTCGGGCAAAGTGATATCAGATTTTTCTATATCAGCCCGGAGTCTAGAATTTGTGCCCGATATGGCGATAGGCTCGCTCCCTATCACATCTGGGACGGAACTAAGCTCGGCGAAATGTGGGTGTACTAGTTCGCTAGTGCGCCTCTGCCTACCCCTTCGGGGATACAGGCGTGAGCTTATGTATGTATCCCTGAAGGGGTAGGCAGAGGCAAACTAGCGAGCTAAAACACCCACATTTTGCCGAGCTCATCCTATCGCCATATCAGGCACAAATACCAGAGTGCGGATTCTGCGACAATATCAAATATCTGCCCGACTCCGAAATCAAACCCGAGACCAATCTCGGTCGTAGTGCCGAGCAACTACGTAACCGATGCAATCTTACAATGGCGAGCGTTAAAAACATCGATGACAGTACAAAATTATATCATTTATATCCCAATTACGAGCATGCAACACATTTACCAGTCGGTGTCCGCTCGGAAGTTCGTGGTATGCGGTTGGCAAAAAGCCGTTTACCGTTTCTGTACGTCAAATTATAAAAATCTCTTATTTATGATAATAACATGCGTGCCGTGAACGTTTTATTTTAACAAATTATTTAGCTGGAATGGCTGTATGAGCGACGTTCTTTCGCCCGTATTCATATAAACAAAGATGATGTAAGCGACCCGATAAGCTATGTGGGCCAAGCTGAGCCAACATAGGACATAGAAAGAAAGAAACTTTATGTAGACATCATCATCTGAGTGGTAGAGCCACGCTGTAGACAGTTATGTATGTCTACAGCACGAATGGGCCGGCTGGACCGGTTAGATACCACTGTCTCACAGAAAACCGACGTAAAGTGGCAGCTTGCTGTCGCGTTTCGTTCGGTGAGTAAGATTTCCGGAGGTCCATTTCCCCAATCCTTTTTTCCTCCCCTTTCATTCCCTCCTTTTAGGTTGGCAACGCACCCATGATTCTTTTTGTGTCTTAGTGTCTATGGGCGGTGGAGATCACTTACCATCAGGTGACCCATCTGCTCGTTTGCCAGTCTCTGCTATAAAAAAAACAACACTTGAGACTAGCCGTACACAACGAAGATGAATAAGGTGTAGAATTTTGAAGATAGACGTCTAGTTTTCTAAACTTTTATGGCTAACGATTATCCTGATGGTAAAGAATTACAATCAGGTGGCCCGTCTGCCTCCAAAAGCTAATATAAAATAGCATTGCATGCTTTTTAACACAATTATTAAACAATATTCACCATCATCATCAGGCATAGGCCTCCCCCAAAGATTTCCAGATCGACCTGTTGGAAGCGGCCTGTATCTAGCGACTTCCTGCGACCTTTATCAGTAGCCCGAGCACGAAAAACTAATGTAAATGTAATGAATTCGAGTTCGCTGCGCACTGATGACGTTTGGTTAATATTTCATACAAATTTCATAGACGCGCATCGAGTTCGAATACATTTACGGTTGTCAGAAATTTTCCTGCTCAGGCCGCAGGTCGTCGGTCCACCTTGTAAAATATTATATAAACAATATTATGTAACTAAAATATATAATTAATTCTATCTTCGTCCAAGTAAATTGTAAACAGAGAGTTTCATTATTGTCACTCGTAGAATGCACGTTTTATTTTTGGCGATAACTGGCGGCTGCTGATAAAAACCACTGATAACGTTGAAGGTTACTCGCTAAAATGTCTGAATGTCAGTAAAGGTACGCTTCTGATCACAACCGCAGCGACAAACACTTGCAGCAGGACTGCGCTACGAAAGTGCGATCTAAATTCGCGAAGTTATTCAATAATCATCATCATCAGCCATAGGACGTCCACTGCTGAAGATAGGCCTCTCCCAAAGATTTCCAGATCGACCTGCATCCAGCGACTTCTTGCGACCTTTATCAGGTCTTTATCATAAAGTCTTTATATTAAATTAATTCACATAGCTTAGCGATTAGCCGACTGTGAAACGAAAGTTCGCATCACGCAAGGTTCGATCTCCGCACATATAACTAAATACTTAACGAACCGACTTCAAATCCGATCGTCATTCGTGACCAAATTTATAGGACCACCATTGAAATAAGCTCTATTGAACACAAAAAAAATTTCTGACAACCGTAAATGTATTTCAGCTCGATGCGCGTCTATGAAATATTAACCAATCGTCATCAGTGCGCAGCGAACTCGAATACATTTACATTAGTTTTTCGTGCTCGGGCTACAGTCCTTATTTGGCAGAGATATCGCGTAACACATACATAAAAATACAGACGAATTGAGGACCTTTTCCTTTTTTGAAGTCTATCGATTAATTGTAATTTAGTCAAGAGGACTACGGCCAACAGGCCGTATTAGTTCATTATTATGTAACGCCTGCGACTGTGGTCTGCAGCTGTCTTCGAGTCGGGAATCGAACCTTAAACAGTCAACACAGACCACGCGAGACAGTGGCCATGAAAACGTGACTCGTCGGTGCACCATTATACCGAAGAATATTTAATAGTATAATATTATAGTGACCGCTGTTTGGAAAGATTACATTTACACATCTGGATATTTTAATCCAAAAAGCAATCTCAAAAATTAAAATATGTAGTTTGTATTCCAAAATGTACATATTCTTAAAAAACGTATAATTTAACTATAATGACGTCGATGTTTCACGAAGAATAAAGATAATACAAATTAAGAAAAAGTTAAGGAGATTAATTTTTCTACAAAACTAAATCTTAATTAATTAATGGCGGTAACTAATTGCACGCAAGTTTATACTCCGTGCAGTTCTTTTTTAAGAGATTAATTTAATTCCTTATTTTAATTCTAATGTAATTTAATTAAAGATCGACTGCCTCGTGGTAAGCGTAAGCGTAGTGGTATTGCGTGTATGGTACGACTATCGTCCTGAGGTCTCGGGTTCAATCCCCGGGTCGGGTAGTGTTCGTGTAATTAGTTGGATGCTGGTGCCGTGTTGCTGAATTTAAGTAAATCACAGTAATATTATAAAGGCGAACGTTTGTGTGTTTGTATGTTTGTTACTTCTACACGCTCAAACGGCTGGACCAATTTTAATGAAATTTGGTATGGAGGTAGCTGACACTCTGGATTAACACATAGGCTTTTCATCCCGAAAAAAAATCCACGCGAACGGAGTCGCGGGCACAGCTTATACGAGTCATTTTTAAGACAGAACGCAATAAATTTAAATACACCCAACAGTCACACACCTGGCCCTGACCCCACACTAGGTATAACCTGTATCGTGGGTATCAGAAACTATGAGAGACTTTCGGTCTCACAACAACCAGACTTGAAACAAATATCTGTGGGCCACACAAACATTCGTCTCAATGCGGGAATCGAACCCGCGGCCCTCGCTTCACAGACGGCTACTCGCCCGCTGCGCCACGGAGGCTGTCAATATAGTCATAATTCTGTCTACCCTTCATACACGCGTGATCTTATATAACAGGGTGTGAGGCGGGTCAATACACGTGCCATTTTAAAATAAAATTCATCCTTTGGGATTTTTCGGCGCCTACCTGTACACCCAGGCTTACAGAGGTCGTTGACCTTTGTGGGCGGAAACAAAATTGTAAACAAATTTCAGTTTTAGGCTCGAGAAAGAGTTGACTGGCATAAAATTTGTCTATTTTCTTGTTTATATTAACTAGTATTTTGCATAACTTGGCAGTTTACCCATAATAAAATTATTGTTTTGAATTAGTGAGTACATTGACTGGGCCTTCTTAGTTTAGTGGCAGTAGCGAAGGCTCCATGCAATACGATTTCATCCTGCTTACCTTTGCCGAAATTTAATTAATAAATAACACCCAACAGTCACATACATAGTCCTGACCCCACACTAAGATCGAGTCTTGTATCGTGGGTATCAGGAACCACGAGAGACGCACGGTCACAACACCCAGACCCGAAACAAATATCTGTAGGCCATACAAACATTCGCGGTGCGGGAATCGAACCCGCGGCCTCTCGCTTCACAGCCGGCTACTCGCCCGCTGCGCCACGGAAGCTGTCTATAATTTCTACTAATAACTATGTATTAATTCAAAGTAAAACTAGCATCGGCTTCCTTTTTACAAATTTTCATCCCTCGCCACTGTTTAGTGGTAATAAATATGGGCTGTGGACCGGAAGGGGTCCTAGTGTCGAATCCCAGGTCGGCCAACGCTGTTTATCTTAAAATGGAAGATGAATTAGGTACCTCCTTATTCAAACTATATGTAGATAAGGTACCTGGGACTACGCAAACTAAAGACGACTTGCAACACTTCTATTAATCTTGATTTATCTCGAATCTCGGTTTAAGGAATAAGGAAAATATAGGAATGATCTGCAGTCCGAGCAGGAAAATTTCTGACAACCGTAAATGTATTCGTGCTCGATGCGCGTCTATGAAATTTGTATGAAATATTTATCAAATGTCATCAGTGCGCAGCGAGTTTACATTTACATTAATTTTTGCTGCTCGGGCTACTTTACGTTAAACGGAGTTTAGGACTAACACACCCTCAACAGTCACCTTTAGTAATTCGGGGTAAGACACGAGCGAACGACAAATGAAAATATGAACCGTCCAAAATACAACGCATAATTTTTGTCGAATTTCCAAATAATTTCTATGCTGTATGATTTGATCGTATAACGACGTGAACCGTCACATTTTCTCAGAGTTTCATATATACCTTGCCGGCTGAACGAACGCAGCGATTTATCGTGAAATATCATTTTTGCACTGTCATCATGCGATACAATTTCCTTCGTAGGTGAAAGCTTAGGTTGTGATAGGCTTGCCACAAGTTCGCGTTTACTCGGATTTGTCCTGCCCGCCTAGCATGCACGCCACGAAATATTCCGATAATCGACAGTCTAGATGTTGTCTACGTGTTGTCTACAATATTGTATGAAAATAAACAAGGACGCATGTTAGTGTCCGTAGACAAATAGAGAAAACTGGTTATAACAGGACAAAAAGCGTAGACAGAATGTTCTCGTGGCGCGCATGCTAGGCGGGCAAGGGCCTTATTCTCTATGCCTACGATACAAATAATAACACAAAAATAGCTCAAATAATACATTTATGTAAGAATATCATTGAGTGTTACAGTTGAATTAAGAAAATCAAACGTAATCTTTCTAAAAGAAATAACTACTATTAAAGCCACTTTAAGCTCCACGATTAATCTTTATCCCAAATCTTGATTTAAAGATAGCAGTGAGCTGTAGGATAAATCAAGTTCAGGTTTAACTCTATATTAGTAATAGCGCTGCAAATGGCCCTTAGAATTTTATGTGGTCGACTGCATAGTAAACATGGGACTATAATAGGTATTTCTATACAAAAATATCCAATATTTACTAAGAACATGGTGGCAGTACACGTCGTGCGTATGGTGACATTTTTCACGTTCACGCTGAGTGGGGGGAAATTATATTATTCACGAAGGTGAGTGGTGGTGGGTGGAAGGGGGAAGAGAATGAAGCGCACATGTTCTCTAGCTAGTCTGTTAATGATTTTACGTATAAAGTGATTATGAGTGTTTAAACTTTAACGTGTGTTAGTGTGTATTGGCGAAATGTGGGTGTTCTAGTTCCCTAGTGTACCGCTGCCTACCCATTCGGGAATAAAGGCGTGAGCGTATGTATGTATATTGTACGCATGTAGAATATTAGAAGAGCATCTTAAAATACGAAAATTCTAGAGTGGTAGAGCCACGCTGAAGACAGTAATGTCTACACTACGAATGGGCCGTCTGGACCGGTTTGATACCACTATCTTACAAAAAACCGACGTAAAGTGACAGCCTGCTGTTGCGTTTCGTTCGGTGAGTGAGATTTCCCGTGGCCCAATTCCCTCCTCCCTTTCCCAATTTCTATTTCCCTCCTTTTCGGTTGGTCACGTATTTGTGTCCTGGGTATCTATGGGTGGTGGAGATCACTTACCATCAGATGACCCACCACGTTAGCCAGTCACTGCTCTAAAAAAACGTATTATCCCCGCAATGCGCCAGTGCATGCGGGGTGGCGCGGGACCTCTCAGCATTCTCTTTACATGAGGCTGTGCATGATGACGGGCTATGTGGGTCAACCATAAACACGGGCCATACGTGTGTGAACAGTGAACGCCGTCCGACGCTCTGTTGCTAACTGGAAAAGCGCGACACTTTACTAAAGGGGTGGTTCTGTAGACGTGTTTAGTTTCGGCGCTGTGCAAACGCTTTTCAAGTAGAATTTTAGAGTGTAGACGATTTTGCCTACAAAATGAATATGCCGACCCATCGTATTGCCTCGCACAAAACCGACGCAAAATTGTATCTTAGGGGTGACTCCTGACACTCGTTTCGAACTTGAATTCGATTCGGTTTCATTTATTGACTTAAAATTACACCAAAATTGAGTGCGTTAATGTCACGTTAAAAATTACCAAATGACAAGTTCTCGAATATTATGCAACATTAGCGCACTTTAAAAGTTGATTTCGGTGGAATTTTAAATCAATAAATGAAACCAAATCGAAATCACAATCGAATCGAGCGTCAGGAGTCACCACCTTGTTTCCATTTCGCGGTAGAGAGCGGCTAGGCTGTGCCTCCTTTTTTCGAATGGACTTTTGCTGTTGCTTTTTCAGCTTCACCTGAATTTATAGCTGACGCTTATGGCGCTCTAGTCAGAAATATATTCGTTTGACTGCGATTGAACACAGAGGTGCCTTTTCGATGGCTCAGACCTCATATTGAACTATCGCTGGGGACTAGAATTAAATTAGTGATCGTCTCTGCGTATTAGTATGCCGAGGGTGTGCTGTGGGAGATCTTAGGACTCTCGGGCGAGGTCTTGGTGTTAGTATTACAATTATTGCTATTGAGAAGGGAAAGAGCTGCTTCGACAGCAACAGTGATGGCTTCATTGGGGTCTGCCAAAACGTGTTTGGGGCGACGACGGACGCTTCCTAATTCGTTTCCTTTTTTATAGAAGGTAAGTTAGGTAGCAACTTGGCTGTTCTGGCGTACCCGCTATTCATGGGGATGATATCTAACCACTTACCAACAACAGTGCTGTATACTTGTCTGCCTTTGTAAGCCATAATAATAACATTGAGTCCTACTTATAAAAACAGTTTAGCTGAGCAAATGGCTAAATAGTCTGTCACTTTTTTCCTTGTGTCACATTGTTTGAAAATAAAGGGGACAGAATATTATTTACCATTTGCTCAGTTAAACTGTTTTTATAAGTAAAGCTCATTGTGTTTATAATCTGTAATATAATTGTTGTAATACAACTTTCTATAACATAATCTTTGAGGGTTAAAGGTATAACATAAGCTCACGCCTGTATCCCCGAAGGGGTAGGCAGAGGCGCACTAGCGAACTAGAACACCCACATTTCGCCGAGCTTAGTTCCGTCCCAGATGTGATAGGGGGCGAGCCTATCGCCATATCGGGCACAAATTCCAGACTCCGAGTTGATATGGAAAATGCAATATCACTTTGCCCGACCCGGGGATCGAACCCGAGACCTCAGAACCGTAGTCGTACCGAAATACCACCACGCCACCGAGGCAGTTAAAGGTATAGTATCCATTAAAGGCAGATCCAAATGAATACTTGAACTGCACAGTTGGTTACAGAGATATCTCATCCACGTATAAAATATAAAATACGCCGCTTTATCAAATAACAGCTTTCAACTGAATAAACATTAATATCTGACAGATCGGCAGATATGAATCCCTTATTAGAACGCGATGTCAGATACCAACATTTTCCGATAGCGCAGTCAGAAGCTAATCATCGCAGAGAGTGTCATCATGATGATACATATGTATAGAGGTATATTCTTTTCAGATCTGCCGAATGTAGTAGACTTTTTTGCTTGCCGCTCTGTTTTAGTCACTGGATAGCCAGTGGCTTATCCCAGAATTTGACTCGCCTCAACGATCCACGATCAACATGTAATTTTTTCGCCCGACTTCCACAAAAAGAGGAGGTCCTTAATTCGCCTGAATTTTTTTTATGTATGTTACTCGATATCCGCCAAATGTGGACCGATTTTCAAAATTCTTTTTGTGTTCGATAGAGCTTATTTTAAGGGTGGACCCATATAAATTTGGTCATGATCGGTAAATTGGAAGTCGGTAAGTTTTTAAACTTGTGATTATTTAAATACATATAGTACTGATCCTGCCTCGGTGGTGTGGTTGTATTTCGGCACGACTACCGTCCTGAGGCATCGGGATCGATCTTCGGGTCGGGCAAAGAGATATTGGATTTGTCCATATCAACCCGGAGTCTGGTTATTTGTGCCCAACATGGCGATAGGCTCACCTCCTATCACATTTGGGAACTAAGCTCGGCGAAATGTGGGTGTTCTAGTTCGCTAGTGCGCCTATGCCGACCCCTTCGGGGATACAGGCGTGAGCTTATGTTATGTTTAATACTGATCCTACACTAGGTGGAACCTGTATCGTGGGTATCAGGAAGTACAAAGGACTTTCAGTGTCACACCCACCCGAAACAAACATCTGTGGGTGACAAACAATTGTCTCGGTACGGGAGTTGAACTCCTTTCGTTTCACAGTCTGCTATTCACCCGCTTCGCCACGGACTGATTGTTGGCAACACCAACACAAAATTGTTTTATTTTTCTATAATTGCAATACTACATAAAAAGAAATACACGAAGCTGCATGCGAAAATCACCGTCGTGAGTTTTAATTTTAAAACCAGCCCCTATAGTGGCTATATGGAACACCTCAAGTTTCCAACACTGATTACAGTTATAGGTTGAACTAGCCCACCTTGCGCCTTGGTTCGCTTCTTCGCTCGCTGAACCCTAGAGTAATCACTAATTACGTTTTAACAATATATAATTTACACCATTTTATGCCAACTGGGTGTTGACAATCATAAAATTGGACTTGTGTTTATGAAGTAGCAAGGATGCCTCACATACAATGTGCATAGAATTACCCTTTTTTCATAGGGGTAGACAGAGACAGCGGATTTCCACTTGCTTGCATCTTGATTCTTGCACTCTTATGTTGCATTCAATCTCATTACATCCATCGTATATGCACGTCGATTAGGGTACTTCTGGCTTGACCTTTCTCGAAACAAACTTCGAAAATTCTCTAGGATTAGTATAAAATGAGCACAATTTTATGTATTTCAATAAATAAATGAAAATCCCATATGTTGGTTGCGCAATCTGATGTCGGCGGGTTTGACAACGGTCTAATTATAATACTTGGCCCCGTGTCAAACCTACGACCAGTCGGACCGCCGCACGCGCTTATAATGCAACCAACCAAGTGGGTAGAGTAAAATCACCAATAACATTTGTATAGAGCGTCGCCCATATCCTCCCCAACCACGTAACGACTTTTCGTATTAGGTATTTTTGCAGGATGGACGTAAATAATCACAAGTTTAAAAATTATCAGACCGACTTCAAATCTGATCGTGATTTATATGGCACCCTTGAAATAAGCTCTATCGAACACAAAAAGAATTTTGAAAATCGGTCAACATTTGGCGGAGATATCGCGTAACATACTAAAATATACAGACAGATTGAGGACCTCCTCCTTTTTGGAAGTCGGTCGAAAAAAGACGGAGCGTTAGGAACATTAAAAGTGAAGCAGGATTTTCGGCCCATTCGATCTATCGACACGTAATGGCGTGTGTGTGTGTAGGACACTTGTACAAGCGCGTTTGTGTGCGTGGCTTCTCTGTGGCGTCCATTGAACTATAGGCGAGATGGTGTCCTTCTTTTTGTTTACGTCCGTGTTTTGAAGATTGCTTTTGTGTGCTGGCAGCCTTTATTAAAACAAATTCAAACGGAATTGTTGCGAAATAGCACAAAAACTGAAATGTACTTTTCGCCGTCACCAATTTAAGCACATTGAAAATGGCTATACTCTTCAGGGAGCACAAAGCAAAATTCAATTTTCAAGTCTTTTTATTCAGGTAGCACGTTTCATTGGGCATTACAGGAAGCACGAATAACTATCGAATGCGTATTCGAATCGAGCACACATATTTGAAAATGGAATTAACAATAAGTGCCTTACTTATAAAAACCGTGTAGCTGAGCAAATGGCTGAGAATAGTCTGTTCCTTTTTTCCTTATGTCACAATATTTGAAAATAAAAGGGACAGGCTATTGTGTACCATTTGCTCAGTTAAACTGTTTTTATAAGTAAGGGCCTAAGCACGCAGTGACGTGCACAAACATTCTGATTAGGGTAGGCAAAAATCTTGTAAAATGATTTTCTTCAACTCTTACATAACCATTACTATCGTCATCATTCTCATGTCGATTAAAATACAATTAGCGCACTGATATTTAACATTTTTTTATGTGCACAAATTTTTTGGTCATGATTTATGTAAATAGCAAATTGTCAGGGTAGACCATGTCTCTTTGTCTATATGGACTGCACGCCACTGTAAGCACGCATCGCTTGATCCGAGCATCCAGTCGAACGTTATTAGAAGTAGGTCCTCTTTTACCTAAATCTTTGGACTTTCGTTTAAACCGAGGCATTATTTCTACAAACGTGCATGAAAAGATCTTTTTTGTTCCTACAGTTCATAGACATTAGTTCTAGTGTGCAACAAATCGACAAAATACTTAATGTACTCAAGCGCACTGATTCGTTCACGCATCACGCGCGATTTTAACTTATCTAGATTAACCTCATTCGTGAAACAAAAAGGCAAACGTTAACTGTGTCGAAAAATGTCATCGTTGGAACATCTAGTGCGCTTTTTGTTTTATATCACCAGGTTAGCACTTAACAACAAGTTGGTCCGGCAATAAACGTGAAAAACACGTGCAAAAAGTGGATCTCATGTAAAAACATCGTACAACGGACCAATTTCCTAGGAACAGTGACTCAATCCAGTCTGAATAGATGCGACGCTCTCGAAAGTGCTAGAATGCCTCTCAAGTAATGGGCATTGGGCGAAATTTGTCAACATATTGGGCATTACTTATAAACACAGTTTAGCTGAGCAAATGGCTAAGAATAGTCTGTTACTTTTTTCATTGTCTCACATTAAATAAATAATAATAAATACACCCAACAGTCATACATATAGTCCTGACCCCAAACTAAGATCGATTCTTGTGTCGTGGATATCAGAAACTACGAGTCTTTCGGTCTCACAACACCCAGACCCGACACAAATATCTGTAGGCCACAGACATTTGTCTCGGTGCGGGAATCGAACAGCCGGCTACTCGCACGAAGGCTGTCAAATGTCATTGTTTGAAAATAAAAGGGATAGACTATTCTTAGCCATTTGCTCGGCTAAACTGTTTTTATAAGTAAGGTCCATTGAGTAACGTGTAACAGCAGTGGCTATGCATAAGATGAGACACACTGCGTACTTAGACCACCGCGCCAGACGCAGACCGATACAACCAGCGAGCGCCGATCGTTCTTCCGCGTACATTACATTCGGTACTATATTTTTTATGTGCATGCATCCAGTTTCCCCACGCATGAGAGGTTTCATGCAAGTTGTTCGTGACCTGTTGCGTGTGACGTCACGTCTACCGCCACGTCGTTGCGCCGTCTGCGCCCGCGCACGCGCCCCGCTCCCCCCGCTCCGGCCCGCTGTCTGACGGAGAGCGGCTGACCAGTGACCTTGTCGTGCCGTCTCGGTCGCACATACGGTGCCAGAGCGAGAAGCCAAACAACCGGTATTGAAGCGAGTTGTTTGTGCAAGAAAGATTTCTTGTCTTATTTATTTAAATGTTTTCAAATTCGCTTTGTAATGTAATAATGCGGTTGTGGAGTTTGTTGTGGCAGGGGTAATGACCTTGAATCGCAATTTGGTGATACCAAGAATCTAGGTCGCACTGCATGGAAAAGGATCGCCCATAGATTCATTGCGGTCGGCGGTACACCTCGAAAATACTCAGAATTGAAAGGTGTATACTGTACAGCGATTGACTCCTTTGTCGACCGACTTCCACAAAAGGAGGAGGTCCTCAATTCGTCTGTTTTTTTTTATGTATGTTACTCGATATCCGCCAAATGTGGACCGATTTTCAAAATTTTGTGTTGGATAGAGCTTATTTCAAGGGTGGTCTCATATAATTTGGTCACGATCGGTAAATTTGAAGTCGGTCAGTTAAGTTTTTAAACTTGTGACTATTACATTAAAATACTCCGTCACGCATTGTTTTATTATTGCTAAATAGTAAAAATGTAAATTTCACAGTAACTAGTTAACATCGACTTAACATTTGGTTGCTCTTCCATACTTTATTATTACATTACATGAGTTATTTATTTTTTGGGTGTAGAGACCATGTTATTGTTTGGGTCTTGGTACTTACCAGAAGTTAACAAAAAAAAGAACTTACACTTTTTTTCTTTCTACCTGCCCTTAACCCACCATAATGTGGGGTCGGCGCAACACACTTTTTCAACCATGTTGCGAAAGGATTTGGCTAGGTTTCTACGAGCTAGTTAGCGAGCGAGGCTAGGCTGCCTGCCTGACGCCATCCCCCTCTGGGGGATCCAGTCCCGGGCAAATTAAATTAGAAAATTCGATTTACCAGACCTGGGAATTGAACCCACGACCTCCCGGTTCACAGCACATATATACTGCCACTAGACCAAGGAGGCGACAAATAACTTACACGATGAAAAATATAGGACGCATTACTGTAGGTAAAGATAAATAATGATACAATAAACTACTTATGTGCTAGTCATTAGATAATAATATAATCTGATGAAAGCAGTTGCAGATATTGTCACCGTCTTATATTGAGATTTCTGGACATATGTATAGCCCCTTACTTATAAAAATATTTAAGCGCTGCTTATCTTTAACCATAGGTTGTCCCTTTTATTTTCAAACAATGTAACACAAGGAAAAAAGTGACAGGCTATTCTTAGCGAAAAGATAAGTAAAAATATTTTTTTAAATCAGGCCCATAATATCCTCTCCATTTCACAATCCCCGTTTCTTTTCTTTCCATTATATGCAGAGGCTTGTCCCTAGGTGTAGCTGATATACATCGGCGATGGCAATCACTCATCATAAGGCCGTCAGCTCCTAAGCTAATGAAAAATACTCTTGCCTTATTCTACTCCAAAGTGCGGTCGGCGCAACTCGGAACACACTTTTCAAGCATGTTCCAGTAAAACGACTTCATTTTTGCGACCGGTTGCGTGATAAATTCCAGAATCCAGACTGATACTAAGCAGAAAAATAAATATCCACTTTGCTAGGGGATCAACCACGAAACTTCAGGACGGTGGTCGCACCCGTACAGCTACGCCACCGAGGCAGTCAAACAAATGAATTAGATTCAACTCTTTCCATATAACGTTTCTATAATAAAAAACCACGTAACAAGCATACATTTCACACGACAAAATTGAGTTTGCTAAAAGCCTTAACGTGTGTCGGGGTCAACGCTCGGCGCGAGTCGGGAGAGCAGCCCATCCCGTCAGCTGTTACCGGGCCGTCGACCCGCGGAGGGACCCTGCAAACCTCTCCTGTCTCCCTCAACCTCCAAATCACTCGGAGTGGAAGAATCGCTTTATGTGCTTGTTTACCTACAATTTTTGGGAAGTTATTACCAAGTTTAAGTGTAAAATGTAGTTAAGTATCTGAATAACTAGAACAGGTTTATAGAATGTAATTTTCGACCGACTTCCACAAAAGGAGGAGGTCCTCAATTCGTCTGTCATTTTTTATGTATGTTACTCGATATGTCCGCCAAATGTGGATCGATTTTCAAAATTCTTTTAATATTCGATAGAGCTTATTTCAGAGGTGGTTCCATGTAAATTTAGTCTCGATCGGTAAATTGGAATTCGGTCAGTTAAGTTTTTAAACCTGTGATTATACTTATATATGGTCGCCTCCTTGGTCTAGTGGCAGCTTGTTTGGGTTCTGGAGCGGGAGGTCCTGGGTTCGAATCCCAGGTCGGGTAAAGTTGTTTTTCTGATACGATTTGCCCGGGACTGGACCTCAGATAAGGTGTCGAGGTAAGGGAACAGACGTAGATAAAAACGAAGTCGCATTCTTGCTGCAATTCGCCGACCCCACACTGAAGTGGGATAAGAAACCTGCTCTTTAAAATCAAGAATTACAGTCATATTAAATTGGTTTAAAATTCTCCACATAAACCACTATTTATTTCATTCGTAGTAAACTGGAATATAACACATGACTTCGTATATCTATCATCGAATTAATATCTTCAATCTATAATTCCATTGTACATTTATATTCATGAATGTGTTGCAAAAAATAATCAATAACAAATCTGCTTCAATGACAAAGCTCCGGCAAAGCGGTTTTATTTTTGGCGATACGTTGCATAGTCGCAGTTGGAGTTAATCAAGCAGCTATTGATTTGGGTTTTGTTTTATTTTTATACGTCAACAGGAAAATATCTTCAGATAAAAACGATTAAATTCGATACGACGCGTCTATACACTGGATTATCGGAATACTGGCGAAAAACACAAAAAGTTTCAACGATATTTTTTTTTTATTTTAGTAGATTGTGGCAAAGGTTTTAGTCAGATACAGCTGAATCATAACGTGATATAAGCTCATTTACGTATCTTCAAACTGCCAGGTATGAAATGAGAAATGAGCCACCGGAAATCTCACTTACCAAACGAAACGCGACAGCAAGCTGCCACTTTACGTCGGTCTTCTGTAAGACAGTGGTATCACACCGGTCGGTCATGGCTCTACCATTCAATTAAATTAAATTTAAATTCGAATTAAAAGTCGGTATTACGTGTGCGCATGCGAAATACAACGCAGTTACGTAATTTTTAATTACAGCTAATAATATTCTGTGTACACTGTGCAATGTACACATAGCGTATGAACCATGAACGCTAGACGCAGTCGCCTAGACGCGCACCGCGGCCGTCACGAGCACGACGCATTCAAATCACCTCTAATTAGAGATTACTGCGTTTTGCAAACATGATAAATATTTATAAACCAACGAAGGATAGAAGTTTCGAGGTTAGATAGAGTTGCTAGCCGGATCTTGGACAAAAGCTTTTTAAATCTGCAATCTGCGTTCCGGAGTTAGGACATGGAATGTGAGAGGCTATTTTGGCCACGTAAACCTTACTCATCGTCCGTACGAAACGCAACAGCAAACTGTCGCTTCACGCCAATTTTCTATGAAACAGTAAATAAATATGGTGTGGTAGATTTACATGACAAAAAAATAATGAATAACAAATGTGTTAAAAACTAAAAACCGACTTCAAAAACGTACACTTAAATGTGAAAAATCACAACAATACTTACTCTCTTTGGTGTCGGTGCCTTTTCATTTAATCTGCTTCGGCCTCGGCTTTAAGTGTTCGTTTTTGAAGTCGGTTTTCAGTTTTTGTTAAACTTTAATTATTATTTATATATTTTTAGTGTAATATTGAAAGAATTATCCACCAACCCCTAATAGTTAAGGAGTTATGGGACCACCTGAGAAGTATACCCTCTTAAACAAAAAAATAATTTCTCGAATCGGCCCAGGCGTCTTCGAGTAATCGGGAACATACATAAAAAAAAATCCGAAGAATTGTTAACCTCCTCAATTTTTTGAAGTCGGTTAAAAATATACTATTGATTAAAAAGTATTCAACTAAATGATTATTAGCTATAATATTGATAAAAATTACATTGGTAGGTAATAGCAGGATTTATTAGACAAAATATATGCATGTAAATTAAATTCTTTGCATGTAAAATAATGATTTATAATTTTATTCAGTAAAATAGATTGTATCAGACGACCCACTTATTTGCCAGCCTCGGCTTAAAACTAGAATCTAGACTCACAGACTAGTTATTCTTCTTTGCAATCCGAGCAAACAAAAGCAGTATACGAAACTATTGTATGCATTATTCGACCTGAGTAAGTTTACAGAGGAATTTTTTTATACAACACCGAATTGCAATGTGAGGTCGACATGGCGACACAGCTGGAATGTTAATGACACATTGAGTCATAATACTATTAAGTATTCTATGGTCATAGTGGATTTCGATAGTAACTTTCTGGGTATTTTTAGACCAGATGCTAAGCTCCTTTTAGATGGATGATTGCGGGTACAATAGGCAATTTTTACATTAATAACAAATGCTTTCATTCTTCCACAGTCCAAGGAAGAATGAAGAATGTCTAGTGGCAACATATATGGGCTGTGGACCGGGATGTCCTGGGTTCGATTCCCAGGTCGTGCAAAGCAAATTTACTTATTTAATTTGCCCGGGACTGGATCCCTCAGAGGGGTTGACGTCAGACAGGCAGCCGGTCGTAAAAACTAAGCCAAATCTATTCTGCAACATGCTTGAAAAAGTGTGTTGCGCCGACCCCACATTAAGCTGGGATAAGGGGATATAGAAACAAAGCTTTCATTATTCCATTGAAAATCTTGAATCTTTTTTTAGTGTTAGTTAAGCTGTAGACAGTTATGTCTACGTGTCAATAAATCGAATGGACCAAAAACCCTGCTTCACTTTCAATGTTCCTAGCGCTCCGTCCATATTTTTTTACGTCCGTGGGACAAACATACAAACATTGATTTTTATATAAATGTCACCAAAATAATATCTAAACATCGATAAGGACGAACCTCTCGAACGATTGCCTCGGTGGCGTGGTTGTATTTTGGTACGACTACTGTCCTGAGGTCTCGGGTTCGATCCCTGGGTCGGGCAAAGTGATATTGGATTATTCCATATCAGCCCGGAGTCTGGAATTTGTGCCCGATATGGCGATAGGCTCGCCCCCTATCACATCTGGGACGGAACTAAGCTCGGCGAAATGTGGGTGTACTAGTTGGCTAGTGCGCCTCTGCCTACCCGTTCGGGGATACAGGGGTGAGCTTATATTAACCTATCCGTCCCATGTATGCAACATGTTCGCTAACATGTCACAGAGTGAAGGCTTCGCGCCACGCGCCGGTTGACGACTGCTAAATATAGCTCCAAACAATGTGAAGTTCATTGCACTACAGGCTCCGTGTACAGCCAGACTGACGAGCGGACGTATAAAAGTCGAGTTTGCGAATTAGCTATAAAACCGCCAATTTTTTATACGGGCGAAAGATATAAAGGGCGCAGATATAAACGTAGAAATACATTATATTATATTATTACATTATACATGCCGTGGCTGAATGCGGAGTGGTCGGTACTTCAGATGAGCTGGCTGGTAAACTGCCTACCGCCTTTGTTAAGCTTAAGCCCAACGTGCAGCTCACAGAGGCCGAACTTAGGCAATTTACCGATGAACGGTTATCGCCTATATCACGATTGAGGGGAGGCATCATATTTGTGGATACGATCCCAAGAAATAGCACAGGCAAAATCTTGCGGAGGGAGCTCAAGCAAAAACTTACAGAATTATTAAAACTTAAGAATTAGACATATTTTATGGTACAAACAATTATTTGTAGGCTGAATTTATGTTTATGTTAAATAAATAAAATTCAGAGCAAAAAAAAAAAACATTAATACCCAACCGCTGTATTATTCAGTCAACCTGCCCTCATCCCACAATGTGGGGTCCGCGCAACACACCTTTACAGACATTTTGCACATCGGATTCGACTTAGTTTTTACGACCGGCTGGCTGACTGACGTCAACCCCGTTTGGAGATTACAGTCCCAGTAAACAGTAACTGCCATATTATTGATAATCAAAAATTTCAAATCGACGTCCATCACAATATCTTGAGTTATAACGAGCACAAAAAGAATTTTGAAAATAGTTTAACATTTTTCGGAGATATCGCGTAACATAAAAAAAATACCGACAAATTGAGAAACTCATACTTTTGAACTATTACACAACTGGCGCCGTATATATAATTTTGAGTTTGGTACATTATGCGTTTTATTCATTTTGCGTATCGTACATTTTGCGCTGAAGCGCATTGAAGCATGAATCTACATAGCAAAGTAGCTTATTACTATTATCGACATTTTCGAATCGAGTTCGTATCGTTCGAAAGGTTCTTCTTGTACAGGCCTCGGTTTGATTTAACCATAATGTAACGGCACCACATTAGGGATTACAAGGAATTTTGCCACGGTATTTATCCCTTGTAGTAAGGATAATACTAATCAGTAGCCCAACCATGATTTTTTTAACATTACTCGCTAGCGACTCCGTAAAATATTTGTATGACGAACACCCAAACGCCTCTAGCGGTTACGCGGGGAACTGATGTTTTTACGTAGTCGCTAGTGCGAAATGTCAAAAACTATCATGGTCCAGCTACAGCAGGGTTACCACCACCTCTTATAGCAGTATCATTATAATCGTTCTTCGTTTGTTTTGTATGGGAATCGGTACAATAAAATTATAATAATAGGAGGTGGTTGGTCAATATTAGGTACACAAAACGTACATGGTTCAACAACGACCCCGGACGACGAATTAGAATAATCGCACCATTTTAACTGGATTTTAGACGGGTAGGTACGGGTTAAATACATATTTACAAACGGCGCTCGAGTTTCGGCAACCGACAATTCTCCACTACGGGTTTATGAGAACTAATTTATAAAAAGTTGACGATTGCTACTTGCCACAACTAGTTGCTCGTCTGCAAAGCGCCTAAATTACTTTTTTAAGTTTTACAAAGCGCTCAGCAAACATATTAGCGTACAAAAGAAAAACAAATGTCATAATTTTGCGACGGAACGTGAGGCGGAACTTTGTATTAATTAATATATTTTCGTCAAGTTTTTACGAGCGTGCACTGAACTCTGAATTGGTTCGGGCGTTGCATCGCACGCTTTATTGCCTCACTAATTATTCCGAATTAAGTTTAATTACTTACAGTTTTTTTTAAGAGATGTGGTGATGCACACATGAACTTTAGGTAATATGATAATGATGCTGTATGTCGTTAAAGAGAGATGATTTTTTTTTGTAGCAGAGATTGGCAAACGAGCAGATGGGTCACCTGATGGTAAGTGATCTCCACCGCCCATAGACACCCAAGACACAAAAAGAATCGTGGTTGCGTTGCCAAACTAAAAGGAGGGAATGGAAGGGCAGGGAAAACGGATTGGGAAAGGGAGTGGAGAAATGGGCCACCGGAAATCTCCAAATAAAGTGATAAATATTGACATTGGCCAGCGAAAAGGTGAAAAATTATGAAAGAAAAATACTTTATTTAAAAATGATTGCCTCGGTGTATTAGGTACACCGTAAAACTACTGTTCTGAGGTCCGGGTTCAATCACCGGGTCGGGTAATAAGATATTGGGTTTTTCTTCTCAGTATAAACCTGGAGTCTGGAATTTGTGCCATGGGACATAACTATGTTCGACGGAATGTGGGATTCTGGTTATCTAATTTAGAAGGTATCACGCTTCTAAGAAGACTTAGAAAATGCGTTTCGAAGATAACCTACCCCCTCGGGGATACAGGCGATAGCTTTTGTTTGTTATAATTCACACTGCGTCTTGGCTGTGACAGGTAGGTAACCCTTGAGCATTATGGGCCTTACTTAAAACAGCATTTTTAGCTAAGCAAATGGTTAAGAATAACCTATCACTTTTTCCTTGCGTTACATTGTTTAAAAATGAAAGGGATAACCTATGGTATAAAGATAAGCAGCGCTTAAATATTTTTATAAGTAAGGGGCTATGCATATGGCGAGAACCAAAACAGTGTTAATTTTCAGTAATTTATGTAAAAACATGGCACAGGCTCCGCAATTTTTTTGTCTTGAACGTGAGCAATAAAACCTGACCGCGGCTAACGTATGCCTCTCATAATGCACTAAATCACGCAGACACTAGAGGTATAGTTACACTTTTTCGGGCAAAGCTATTTTTCTAATTTGATTTACCCGTGACTGAATCCCACAGATGGGGAGTGATGTTAGGCAACCGGTCGTAAAACTAATCCTTTCTGCGACATACTTGAAAACTGTGTTGCGCCGACGCCATACTAAAGTAGAAATGAAGAGTTAATAACAAAGTAAAAATAAACAATACTTACTTTTATGTCCCAACTAGTGTTGCCAGATGTCCCGATTTGCGCGGGACGTCCCGATTTTCAGGGGTCTGGTGACACGTCCCGATTTATCCTTAATCGGGACGCCCAATGTCCCGATTTCTGGCAATCCTGGGATCGAGTCATTGATGTGTGGCGTATACAACAGCAATTAAAAAAAAACGCAAACAATTTACGCCAACGCTGAGATGCGATCATAAATTTAGTTATTTTTAGAAAAAAATACTCAATGTAGTTTTATTTCTATGTAATACTAAATGGCTAATAACGTCCCGATTTGAAAACCTATGTCCCGATAATTTCAACCTTGTGTTCCGATATTTTACATAATGGATCTGGCAACACTAGTCCCAACGGAATAATGCGTGATTATGAATGAAAAATACTTTTGAGGTGTAATCTATTTGGATTTTAAGGAAGCTGGATAAACGTAAAAAGTTTGAGAAAATAGAACACACACACACACACATAAGCTCACGCCGGTATCCCCGAAGGGGTAGGCAGAGGTACACTAGCGAACTAGAACATCCATATTTCGCCGAGCTTACTTCCGTCCCAGATGTGATAGGGGGAGAGCCTATCGCCATATCGGGCACAAATTTCAGACTCCGGGCTGATATGGAAAAATCCAATATCACTTTGCCCGACCCGGGGATCGAACCAACAAAAATAAATAAATACAACTACAACAACACCGAGGCAGTCATAGAACAGTACATGCCTTTATAGAATTACCATTTTGGATTCGTTCCGATAAATTCGTTTCCGAGAAATATGCCGGCGCCAGCAATCCCACTTCTGATGCCGTACAAATAGGGAAAGTTAAAAAATATCCCGCTTCAGGGAATTTGATAATGAAATGGTTTTTTTACTCTCATTTCGATTCGCTTTGTTTAAAACTCCGATTCCCATTTTTGTAAAAGTGTGCCCCAGTGGTGAAATTCGAGTTTAATTATGATTAATTTCGTAAATACTTTTGCCGAGATGGTTTAAATGGTAGCATTCATTAATTATTTATCCAACCCGCATTAGGCCAGCGTGGTAGACTAAGGCCTAACCCCTCTTATTAGTAAAGGAGACCCGTGTCCAGCAGTGGGACAGTAATATTACAGGGCTAATATTATAATTATAATATGTAAAATTATGATATAATTCTCCTTACTTATAAAAATATTTACGCGCTTATCTTTAAGAATAGCTTGTCCCTTTCATTTTCAAACAATGTGACGTAAGGAAAAAGTGACTTTTCTTAAAGATACTATAACGGAAAATGTCTTTATAAGTAAGGCCCAACATTATTGTATTGTTATTTCGACTAAATCTGAGTTAAAGAAACGAACTTAGTGAGGATTTGGAATTGTCAAATCGAACTTTGACTTAGTTCGAGCCATTTTTTGCAAGAAAAACTTTGCTTAGTCTGTCTGTCAGTGTGTTTTTATTGTAAAAATGCCTCAAACTAAGGGGAAGTTCGATTTAAAAATTCGAAATTCTCACGGAGTTCGTTTCTTTGACTCAGCCTTAGTCCTGACTCCATATTAAGGTACGAGTCTTGTGTTGTGGTAAGACTAAGAGAGACTCACTCTAACATCTGGACTCGAAACATTTATGAATCACACAAACATTTGTCACGGTACGGGGATCAAACCAAACCTTATATTCTTTTATGAAAATTCACCAAGATGTTGAAATCACAAGCAACAATGCGTGCTACGGTATTTTTTGTTGGTGTAATTTGGGAAATATGACGCAATTACTTCTTATAATATTTAATGTGGTAGATGCAATTTGTTCATTATTTCGTGATTAAATAATAACTTGATTGTCCATAGTTTATGTGTAATGGATATTGAACAAGGTGTTAGTAGCACTAAATTGTTGAAAAATTTGAATTTCAACTTGGTCCTTTTACTGTTGAATGTTCATACACTTAAGGTCGCGTTATGTCTAAGGCCGCCTTATCTGTCAATATTGTATGGCGAAAATCAATGTAAGATGCTGTTAAAGTTGAGTAGCGTTTTACCATTCAGGCGTTATTCCATACTTTATCGATATACTTTCTTCTAAGATCCATACAGATAACTATTTTTTCAATATACTCATAGGCTCATGCCTGTATCCCCGAAAGGGTAGGCAGAGGCGAGCTAGCAAACTAGAACACCAACTTTTCGCCGAGCTCTTTTCCTATTTTTTACTGCCTCGGTAGCGCAGTAGTATTGGATACGCGGTACGACTACCGTCCTGAAGTCTCGAGTTCGATTCGGGTCGGGCAAAATGATATTGGATTTTTAGTATCAACCCGGAGTCTGGAATTTGTGCCAGATATGGCGATAGGCTCGCCCCGTATCACATCTGGGACGGAACTAAGCTCGGCGAATTTAGGCGTTCTAGTTTGCTAGTGCGCCTCGGCCTACCCCTTCAAGGATACAGGCGTGAGCTAGTGTATGTATTTATGTAGTAGTAATCTTTAAAACATCATTAAAATATACTTTCATAATGAACACCTGAAGAATGAAGATGTAAGGGGCTTAGTCCCTAGGCGTCCCCGTTTCAACCCTCACCGGCACCGCCCCTCTTCCAACCCTCAGTAGACCCTATCGAGGCTCTACAAACATCCCTTATTTACTTCCCTATATACTTAGTGCTGCAGGCAATTAAAATAAACTTTGTATGCTTTGCACATGTATTTATCATCTACCGTTTGTCGAAGGCTGATCAAATGCTAAAATTATTATCAAATCTCATGTCAAGTCAAAATTGAGGTTCTTACTAGAAGCATGGCGTGGTATTTCATGTCAATTCAAAATTGAGGTTCTTACTAGAAGCATGACGTGGTGTTGACAGCAGTGTCAAAATCAAGATACTGTCAAATCACTGTTGATTTGCTCTTTTCTGAAACCGGGGTAAGAGTTTTATACGTCAGAGCATAGTATAAGGCTGAGATCTATAGAGCGAACTTCGAATAAGTCTAAGTCAAAGAAACAAACTCATTAAGGATTTGGAAGTTTTAAATCGATTGACTTCATCTCGAGTGGTAGAACCACGCTGTAGACAGTAATGTCTATAGCACGAATGGGCCGGCGCGACCGGTTAGATACCACTGTCTCACAGAAAACTGACGTAAAGTGCCAGCTGGCTGTCGTGTTTCGTTCGGTGAGTGAGATTTCCGGTGGCCCATTCCCTTTCCCAATCCCTTTTGCCTCCCTTTCCATTCCCTCATTTTAGGTTGGCAACGCGCCCATGATTCTTTTTGTGTCTTGGGTGTCTATGGGCGGTGGAGATCACTTATCATCAGGTGACCCATCTGCTCGTTTACCAATCTTTGCTATAAAAAAAAAACTTAGTCCGGGCCATTTTTATAAGAAAAACAGACAGACAGACAGACTAAGCAAAGATTTTCTTGGAAAAAATAACTCGGACTAAGTCAAATTCGATTTAAAAATTACAAATCCTCACCGAGTTGGTTTTTTGGCTTAGACCTTAGACAAAAGAAGATAGACGACAGGGCATTAATACGAAAACATGAAGCATTCCTAATGTATGGAACGAAACCAAAATGGCGTCGTTGCGAAAGAAAGATCCCATTAATATAACAGTTCGGCATCGTCTTCATATTCCTAAATTAGTATTATTGTAAATAAAACACCGTATTTATGTTAAATCAATAAGTATTTATACGTTATTTAATTCTGATGACACGGTGACAACTTACATGTAAATAGATCGCGAAATTAAAATGGCGGAATTGACTTCATAGTAAATACGTATTTTTCGTAGTTATGTCGGATCCTCTTATTTTTTCTTTAATCATTGGCTTAGACTTAGTCGAAGTTCGCTCTATAGATCTTAGCCATCGATATATTATTTACAGATATATTAGATACACAGTTGGCGCTCGGAAAATGGGACAGCAAAGGAGTGCTTAAGCACTCGTTTTGCATATAGCCCGACGCCGATGGAATTCTAAATTTCAAAATTCAAATTTAAGAACGCTTGCTCATTTCGTTTAAAAAGCTACTTTATTACATGTGCATAGGGTTATATTTGTGTTGATTTAATTAGAACTTGTGATCTTTTTCTTTTTTTTATATCTGAGACCACTTTTTAGGAGGATATTTGCAAAGAACTGTGCATCTAGGGTATATTATATTGATGATCTTAGCCTAAGAATGTCAGTACCAATTTTCCTGTGACAGATTCCATGAAGAAACTAAACGTCATAATTGAACCGTTGATATCTCTACCAACTTGTTTATGTTTACTATTTTTAAATAACGCCCGCAGTGTTCCAATGACACACATAAGATGCGATATGGATGCCGTGCCGGTGCCGTGCGACTTGCGAGGCGAGCCGTTTATTATTCATCTCGCGTAACTTACGAGATGGTCAATAACCCTTGCAGTACATAGTCGTTAATTATAAACTATATGCGGGGGAGAGGTGTGTGGGGGGCACGATGCGTGCAAAACGACGACACCGCCACCACGCATTTAAGTAGGGCTGTGAATCTACATGAGACGATTAAGGCTTCCTTCTAGAAAGATTTCAGTATTTTACATCACGTCATGTCTCAAATATAAGTACATAAACTATAAATACTTAACGGGCCAACTTCAAAATATACCCGATTGTGGGCAAATTTTATGGACCACCCTTCGAAAAATCGGTCCACATTTGGCGGAGATATCGGGGATCACTCATAAAATAACAGACGGATTGAGGACCTCCATTTTTGAAGTCGGTAGAAAAGAATGTGATTTTGTTAGATTTAAATTTTCAAGTACATACTTGTCTCCTGAGGTAGTTTTCGTTGGCAGTTAAAACGACTTGTTGTATTTACTTGTTTTCGAAATTGCTACTTTCGTCTCGACATAGAATATTGATAAAATAAAAATAATAGCAGGCAATACTTTCAATGAAAAAACAACATATCGCTCAATCGTGATTGTTACCATGGGTTCCGTAAATGTTGATTTTTTTCCCTCAGTTTTCCGGTCTGGTAACCCTGCATCCAAGCATTATGTGAGGCACTTATGCACCGGCGTTAATTGCTATAGCAGTAATGAACGCAACAACGCACCCTCCGCTTCCTCTTATACGGAATTATAAAGAAATGCGTCGAGTCTTTGTATTCACGCACTAAGGCCTGCCTCCCTTTTATACGCGAGCGAGAAGTTGAATGTGGACCATTAAAAAGGCAAGAATCTACTCTCAAATATACATATACATAGTTAATGCTATAGTATTTCTAATACTTAGAGATCCGACATATCGACACAAGTCGGCATATCGACAGCCTCCGTAGCGCAGGGGGCAAGTAGCAGGCTGCGAAGCGAGAGGTTCGATCCCCTCATTGAGACAAATGTTGGTGTGGCCCACAGGTATTTCTTTCGGGTGTGGGTGTTCTGAGACTGCAAGTTTCTCGTAGTTCCTGATACCCACGACACAAGACTTATATCTTAGTGTGGGGGCTGGACTATGTGTGTGACTGTTGGGTGTTTATTTATTTTTATCTATCCAAGAGCGCAAAGATGTCAGTCTAAAAGTGAGATATTGGGCCTTACTTATAACAACAGTTTAACTGAGCAAATGATAAAGAATAATCTGACCCTTCTATTTTCAAATAATGTAACACAAAGAAAAAAGTGACACACTATTCTTAGCCATTTGCTCCAAGTAGCTAAACTGTTTTTTACAAGTAAAACTCTACATGCATAGAATACCTAATACTCATGGAAACTAAAATTCCTACAAAATGTTTATTGACATCACATCATTACCTTTTTTTTAATAATTACTTATCTAAACTTGTCTTATTTAATTGTTCTGGTCCTTCTGCTTTAATTTTAACTCCGTGTAACACCCAGACAGTACAAATTTGTTGGAAATTAATACCCGTAATTTTAATAGCTATGGATCCTTTGTATAAACAATGAGGAAATTAATAAAGAAACTAGGTTTTGTTCTTGTTTGCTAAAGACTTTTAATCCGAACTACATATGTACATAGCTACCGATTTGTTAAAAGGCTCTTTCACAGCTCCCCATCGCATTTTGCCTTGTTCTATTCCTTTATACTTTAGTACACAATATAGAGGCCTTCCTACTTCCTGGTAAAGATATTATATTGGTCAACTTCTTTTCTACTAGGTACAAGATACAACAGTTATTTTGAGAAGGAGTTAAATATGCTTTAAATTGAAGATTTGTTTAATGAACTTGGTGCTTGTAATATTCGCAACAGCTAAGTAAACATATAATTCTTGGATATATCTTGCACAAGGAAAAACGATGCAGCGAACAACAAAGTACAAAATTAGAGTAATCCTTAACATGTTCTTTGCAACAATCTCCAGCTAAATCCTAATAAATCCGCTTGATCGCCATGTGAAAACACACGAAAGTCGAGATTAACCCGGGGCGATATTTCTTCATAACGAAGCGAATGATATTTCTGCCTTCCCGCCAAAAATAAGCGGCCATTACTTCAGAAATGCGTTTGACAGAAGTGGACCGAGCGCGTTGGCAGCGTCGCGGGCTCTTACGTCCTACTTTTTTATTTAATAAAAATCACTTCGCAAATAGTCGTGAAATATGAGGAAATAGATATATTATAAATTGGATTTCATGTTATGTGGGTGCAGCATTAAATAATGTTATTCTACAACACATAAATAACGCGAGTTGGATAATGTTATTTTATTTATGCCATCTTAAATGTTACACATCTGGTTTTAGTTTAGAATTATCATTTAATATTATGATGAGAAATTGAGTTGTGATTTAGGCTGAGATCTGTAGAGCGAACTACGGCTAAGTCTAAGTCGAGGATTGCTGCTCTCAAAGCATAAAAAAACCAGTGATTTAGCCTGCGAATACTAAACGCTACTCGACTTAAACATCCATTTTTGATACATTGTTTTACGCCAAAGAATTTTGATAGATAAGGCGGCCTCAAATGACAACACCATCTCAATGTTTGTGTTGCGTTTCAGTATTCAGGGATAACGAAGCATGATGTTATGTGTGGACACCCGTCTACCTTATTAGAATCTGTTATATGAATATTATGTTTTTGATACGTCATTATACTATCATTACGTACTGAATTGGCAATTTCTCTGCTCACAATAATCGATATCCATGACTAATATCTTCAAAATTGTTTGCCCCGCGAGTCAGCGCGACGCCAAATTCAATTGTTTGCTTTAAAATCAAGAAAAAACCAGCGTGGGCTGTTATGAATGCGAAACAAGGGCTCTGACAACCTAACTAAGTTATTTCAAATAAATTATACCTACGGGTGTTTTAATTTTTTTTCTGGCAACACTCTTTGTTCGATGTTAATATTTTGTTTTTTTTTTTTCAGGTAATTGCACCAATTTGGGTTTTAGTAGTAAGTATATTATTTTTACATAATCATTAGTTATGATTCATAAATATGAATGCAAATGCATTGCGACCTTTATTTTGCTTGCGTCGTTTTATTTAAAAATATATTTTACCCACAAATTACCGACTATTGTGACTTGCGAGTTACGACATTTTTATTATCATAGTGCTCAGTACACTTTATTTGAAATGTGTTTTTTTTTAATTTTTTAAATATACGAATATAAAAAAAAAATTACATAATAAATTTAAAATTTAAATTACATTTAAAAAATTAAAATGATTCCCCTCCGATGGCGAATCTTGGGAGTACTTGGGACCCAAGCCCCCAGCGGTTAGGACCCCAGGGTGAGGAACGTCCTCATAATAAATAATAATAATAATAAATAACACCCAACAGTCACATACATAGTCCTGACCCACACTAAGATCGAATCTTGTGTCGTGGGTATCAGGTACTACGAGATACTTTCGGTCTCATAACACCCAGATCCGAAACAAATATCTGTAGGTCATACAAACATTTGTCTCGGTGCGGGGATCGAACCCGCGGCCTCTCGCTTCACAGCCGGCTACTCGCCCGCTGCGACACGGAGGCTGTCAATCGTGCCATGTCCAGTAAAACTGCCTTCTGCATTTGGCTCTTAATCCAAGCACTAATTGAGAGCCTCTTGAGGTGTTGGTCGAGGCTCATATAATATTTATTATTATTCGGGGATACAGGCGGAAGCTTATGTCCTATTAGTCCTTGTATTACCCTAATCATTACCCAAGGATACGTAAAGTATGTACTTTAATAACATTTAAATGATCCACGGAAACATCTAAGTTGTTTTGCAACATTTACGAGCAAAAATTGATCTTAATTCTGTTCACGTTTTTTACTGTCTAGACGTAAATAGAGTCATTAACGACGTACTTTCAGTTTATGATGGTAATTTGACATGATTATATGATTTCAGTATGTTTGTCGTCTTACACGTTATATTAGTTTCCTGCAATACGAATTTAGTACGTTATTTTGTACTACCTACGTAGCTCTAGTATAAGTAGAGTTTTAATCGGCCTTACCTAGTGACTCCTTGTCATGGAGGATAATGATTTTCAGACCGACTTGCTGGACTGCTGCTGTTCTAAACTTGATAACTAGATCGCGATTATGAACCAATCAAATCAAATCATTTGACGGAGTCGTGTTCAAACTGTGTTCTTATTGGCAAATTTTTGTAATCTATCTGCACATTCGAACTGAGATTGTTTATTGGAACTGGGCGTTAACCTACAGCGTATTCCTATATATTATAAATAGAGATTTGGGATGAATCGAGATTTGTCGAAGTGCTCCAAATCGGTATTCAAAACAGTAAATTGTGCCTCATGTCTATCTCATTTCGTCTGCCCTCATCCCATTGAATTGTGAGATCGAAGAAACAATTTTTGTTGCAAAAGAATTTGGCTTAGTCCTAATCATGCGCTGCTTATCTAAAATTTGCTTGTCTGATATCCGCGATTCAGTTTCAGACAAATAGTGTTAGAAAGATCCTGAAAGATCGCATTACCCGACCACCACGTCTAATAGCAATATTATTATAATCTTACTTCTTTGTACGGGAAACGGTACAAGTAAGATTATAATATGTATAATAAGACGTTGTGGTAACCCCCCGAGTATTGAACCCACAACATCCCGGTCTACATCCGAGATACGCTGCCACTAGATCAAGGAGCCGGTGTTGTCTCTAAACCACTATATCATCCATCATCATTTTTATTTGCATGACAAATGATTATATTTTGAATGACATTGAGCTTTATCGCTGTAATCTTATACCAGAAGTATGATTGCAGAATGAGGCACGGAAGTTTGCAAAAATACATAGAAGGTCATTGGTTAAGATCAATTTCATGTTGTACTTAAACATAAACATAAGCTCACGCCTGTATCCCCGAAGGGGTAGGCAGAGGCGCACTAGCGAACTAGAACACCCACATTTCGCCGAGCTTAGTTCCGTTCCAGATGTGATAGGGGGCGAGCCTATCGCCATATCGGGCACAAAATCCAGACTCCGGGCTGATATGGAATAATCCAATATCACTTTGCCCGACCCGGGGATCGAACCCGAGACCTCAGAACCATACTCGTCCCGAAATACCACCACGCCATCGAGGCAGTCAGTCGTGTTGTACTTACCTATCTTAATCATTTAATAACTTACAAAAAAATCTACATGCATATTTAAAAGTACTGCTCAAAGCTGTCGTAAGCTTAGAAAAAATAATAGACATAAAAATATATTTAAAAATGTAAGATAAACCTTTTACAATAAAGAGAACTGAACATAGACATAAAAAACTGTCCTGCAGGGTTACCATCACCTCTTATAGCAGTATTATTATAATCGTTCTTCGTTTGTTTTGTATGGGAATCGATACAAGTAAAATTATAATAATGCTATAAGAGGTGGTGGTAACCCCCCTGTAGAAGGGATAACTACAATGACGTTGGAACCGCTCCGCTATATTATACCTATGGATAACTATCAAATGACAAAGATGCAAGACGTGACGTCACTTTGGTGCAAGCTTGCTAAGGAAATTGATTGGTGTTCACACTACACGTCTGTTTTTGCTGGTTAAAAGAAATATTAGTTACTTTCGTGATCCTTTTTTTCGACTAATTTCAATTCTGTTTTCACAGTAGGGCTTCTGTTTTGTATTGCCTGTTAAATATTGTACTAATTCGATCGGACATTTACCCGTGCTGCGGTTACTCGCTCATAGTTGACGCGCCGTCGCGTCGCGTCGCTTAGTTGCGTCACGTAGTGAAATCAATGATGGTGCCTAGTTGTAAAGCTGACCTTGTGAGCCACCTTGTGGGACGCCTTGTGGGCCCAAGGTTCACTACCATTGTACATTTAAAACTGACGATGGCCAGCGAGGCCTATTTTCGACTTTTGTACTTCCTGTAAGATTATTTTTGGTAGATAATGGATTAAAATTTTGGGGATAATATACCTGCGACTAGCGGCTACCTTGGTGGCGTTGTGGTATTGCGTGCGCGGTACGACTATCGTCCTGAGGTCTCGGGTTCGATCTCTGGATCGGGCAGTTATATTGGACTTTTCAGTATCAGCTCGGAGTGAGGAATTTGTGCCCTATATGGCGATAGACTCGCCCTCTACCACACCTGGGATGAAACTTAGCTCGCCGTTTGGGTGGTCTAGTTCGCTAGTGCGCTTCTGCCCACCCCTTCGGGTATCCAGGCGTGAATTTATGTTGTTTATAATATAGTAGTAGAGTGTCCCAAGTGGCAGTGGATAGTGCTAATAATATCTGGTCTCGTGTAAATGGTCCGTTAGTAGTCATTCGGAGTTTAGTCTCGTATACATTGAGAAACTGTCATGCTCTTGTAGTTGTCATGTTACAAAACACCACAACCGGGCCAGCTGTTACGTTGAACCAATGACTAAAGAAAAAATTAGAGGACCCGGCATACGTGTTTACTATGAAGCCGGTTCCGCCATTTTAGTTTCGTGATCTATTTACAAGTAAGTTGTCACCGTGTCATAATAATTAAATAACGTTTAAATACTTATTGATTGCGGTGTTTTATTTACAAAAATACTAACTACAAGATGCCTAACTGTTATATTTTATGGGAACTTCTTTCGCAAATTCGCCATTTTTGTTTCGTTCCATACATTAAGAATGCTTAATTTTTTTGTAGTCATGCCTTGTCTTCTACCTTCTTTTGTCTAAGCGTTGAACATTAATTGTCAGTACCCCTTGTCCGAGTTTGTTCGACAGTTCTCGATTCTCGAATTCGACAATAGTTTGCGTCTTTTCCATACATTTGACTAACAGCGCTAATTTGCGGAAACTACAACGAACTAAAATATTTATGGAGTAACTGAAAATACATCGATTTCGACAATCGAGAACTGTCAAAACAAACTCGTATTAGGGGTACTGGTGGTATGGGTTTTTCGACCGACTCCCAAAAAGGAGAAGGTCCTAAATTCGTCTGTATTTTTTTTATGTATGTTACGCGATATCTCCGTCAAATGTCGACCGATTTTTAACAATCTTTTGTTTTCGATACAGCTTATTTTACGGGTGGTTCCCATCGATATAATAATGTGGTTCCATATACATTTGGGCATGATCGTATTTGAAGTCGGTCTGTTAAGTTTTTAAACTTGTGATTATGTTTCGTATCACCCACGGCCATGTCATTTGAACGCCTAATTGTCGGCCGTCAGAAGATATTGATGCTTCATTTTTCTACGCCAATAAACATGCATTTTACTTCCGTGGGGAAAACGCCATTTGATCTATTCATTGGAGCAGTTAATATCAAAGGTCTTTGCAACGACCAGACACTTGTAGTAAAAAACAATCTTATCTTGAATTTTTGCGTTATATCTAAGCGCGCTGATAATTCTTTCGCATTGTAGCATTAGTAGCGCCAAATGATGAGAATTTTTCGCGATATATTATTTTAGGTCATGGATACACTAGCGACGATAAATACTTTTGCGTATTCCTACTAACGTCGCCCACAGTTCTCAATGTTACGACGGAGAACTCGAAATATCGAATGCGTATTTCGTAGTACTGCTAACGTGCCGCCATTATATCACCCAAGAAGGTCTTCGACGAATTTTATAGTAGCAGAACAATTTAGAGACACCCGTGTATAAATGACGCATACACTTCACGCATAAAGTCGTAAAAAGAAATTAAATCCGAAACGGACGCGCGCCGACCTCGTCTCAACTCGTAAACACCAAAAAAAGTGTAAATCGAAAACAATAAACGCGTCTGCCACGGCGTAGTCGATCCGCGGCGAGTCTGGCAACATAGTGTTACGCGGCCGCGGCGAGGAGGTCGGCCCTCGGGCGACGTGCCTCCTCACGCGCGTAAACAAACCCCGGCCGGGTAATACGTGACCGTGGGCGGTCAACGCATTAATATGTGCGCGCGGTCACGGGGTCGCCGCACCGGGTTTCAGAACGCACGGCAGCACGGCTCGCCCCGCGCCGAGCGCCGACTGGCGACCATTCGGATTTCAAAATGGCGACGCGCGATGGCGGTGGATGGCGGCAGTGGGCACGTCCCGCGGATTTTATGCGTCTGCTATAATTTTGTGTAATTTATATTCGATACGGGCGGCAGGTAGATAGATAGCGTTCTATTGATGTGTGAGCGACGGCAGAGGCAGCCGGGCCGTGTCCGGGTGCCCGCCACGCATACTGATCGGGCCCCGGGCCGGGCCAGCGCGAGGCGGCATGGCAGGAGGCAGCGGCAGGATACGCCGCATGCTGGCTCCTGCATACATTTTGTTTATTTTCAAACAATGTATCATCAGGCATTGTTATAAAATAAACACCGCCGACGGTAACTTATGAATATCAATCAGCGATGCGCTTTCTGGATGTAATTCTAAGTTTACAAGTGCTTGTTGAGTAGATGCGCCACTCGTCTCACTTTCTTCTAACATATGTAACCTCGACTTACTACTCTTACAAAATAGCTGCAAAACAGAACATCTCTATAATCTTCATTTTGATATGTGCGAGTCCAAAACAAAGATAGAACCAACCATTCTCGAGGACAAAAATCGAATTTTGATCTGCACTGTGCTTATTCTCAGGTGCACTACCATCAGTGCCGTACCAAGACGTTATAACAATATATTTTCTAGACTGGTAATAATCCAGTCGAGTAGACAAAACGGCATATAGCTGCATGTTGATCTATAGTAATTCTGCCATTGTATTTCATAAACCCAGACCTGAAATTTTGCCGTATGGCAATACTATTTCTGAGAAAATAGTATGCATCACATTACGTAAGACGGCGGAACAAACCGCATTATTATGCTGACATGTAGGCAAGTACTTTAACCCCAGTTATCATGTTCCAATAATCACAAATCACACAGTAGCGTATCATTTTTCAAAACAAAAGTAATTGTTATTGAATTTATATATATAGTAGTGATATGGATAATCGATTACTTTTCATAATCGATGATTTTTAAAGACGTATTATTATATTCCATGACTGCCTCGGTGGCGTAGTTGTATTTCCGTACGACTACCGTATCCTAGACTACTAAATTTTAGCGACAAGTGGAATACTTTTTGAGACTCGATTATCCATATCGATTATGAAAAATAATCGATTATCTACATCCCTAATATATAGCTTTTGCCCGCGTGAGAGTCTTGACAAACATTCATCCCTTTAGGGATGAATTTATGCATGTATTATGCATATAAACCTTCCTCTTGAATCACTCTATACATAAGCTCACGCCTGTATCCCATTAAAAACAAATGCGAGCATTGTGATAAGTGACATAAACAGTAGCCAATGCGTAAATATTTGTATGAATTGTATGAGCATGATAACACTGGCAACCTATTTACAGCTGGTATCGGAAGATAGCGGAGGCGCAGGCGCAGGCGCATGAGCGGCGCGGACGCCACCAATTCAACTGTTATCTATAAAACTGCATATTTATGCCCTTGTTTATTTGTCTCCTTGGTCTAATGCAGAGGTTCCCAAACTTATTTTGTCTACTGCCCACTTTGAAAATAAATTATTTTTAGCGCCCATTTTTTGTCTACTTAAAAACCACTATAACTTCAAATTAAATAAGTTATTGTGAGCTATATCAGCGGAGATCCCCTCTTTTTCTTACCACCCCTTTTTAAGCATGCAGCGCCCACAAGGCTGGTCAAATGGTAACGTATGTGGGCAGCCGGGTTATCGTAGGTTCGAATCCCATTTAAAAAGTCATTTTTTTATAAAGGTTGTCCTATTCGGAAATTTGTGATTCTTTATTAATCTACTTATTTCAAACACTATGTTGTATGTACTTAAATGATTTGTTAGCTGATTCGACAGACGACTGATCTTGTACAAATATTCTTGATAGTGATTGTTTTCTACTAAACATTATCATTTCTTTATTCCCTATTGACTATAATTAGATACTACAAAGAAACACATTATGCGGTGCTTATCTTTTACAATGCTTTCTTTTTCATTCTCAAAGTTTAATAAGTGAAATTATTATTCTGACTTACTAGCTGTTGCCCGCGGCTTCGTTCGCATGGTTTTTTTTTTATAGCAGAGATTGGCAAACGAGCAGATGGGACACCTGATGTTAAGTGATCTCCACCACCCATAGACACCCAAGACATAAAAAGAATCATGGGTGCATTGCCAACCTAAAAGGAGGGAATGGAAAGGGAGGGAAAATGGAGTGGAGAAATGGGCCACCGGAAATCTCGAAATGAAGTGATAAATATTGAGATAATATAATTTTATAATATTAGTGTAGATTAAATTAAAACGCCAGACAGAAAGAAAAAAATGTAGAGTAAATATTTGTAGTAGTAATAAGTGTAGAAAACAAAGTAAACATGTGTATAAGTAATGGGCGATGTATTTGCACTCTACGGGGTGCACCCGTGACGTCACACTACAAGGGTTCAATAGCCGGGAGTGCGTGCGCGTCGACCCGAGTCCCGACCCGCGATATCGCGCCCCACTAAACCAATACAACGCAAACAGTGGAATTTTAGCGTAATCTCTGTAATGTCGGACACTGTAGCGTCTGTAGCTCAAGTGTACAAGATAATCTGTGACCCGTCTCAAGCTGAGATCTATAGAGCAAACTTCGACCAAGTCTAACGGCCGGATTCAATAAACGATCTCAGTTTAGAGTGCAGATAGATCGCGATTATCAACCAATCTAATCAAGTCATTTGACGGAGTCGTGTTCAAACTGTGTTCTTATTGGCTCATTTTGGAAATCTATCTGCACATTTGAACTGAGATTGTTTATTGAAACCGGCCGTTAACCAATACAACGCAAACAGTGGAATTTTAGCGTAATCTCTATAATGTCGGACACTGTAGCGTCTGTAGCTCAAGTGCACAAGATAATCTGTGACCCGTCTCAAGCTGAGATCTATAGAGCAAACTTCGACCAAGTCTAACGGCCGGTTTCAATAAACGATCTCAGTTTAGAGTGCAGATAGATCGCGATTATGAACCAATCAAATCATTTGACAGAGTCGTGTTCGAACTGTGTTCTTATTGGCTCATTTTAGAAATCTATCTGCTCATTCGAACTGAGATTATTTATTGGAACCAGCAGCCCGAGCACGGAAAACTAATGTAAATGTAAATGTATTCCCCACAGAGTAACACAGGTATAAAAAAAAAAAAAATGTAAATGTATTCGAATTCGCTGCGCACTGATGACGTTTGGTTAATATTTCATACAAATTTCATAGACGCGCATCGAGTTCGAATACATTTACGGTTGTCAGAAATTTTCCTGCTCAGGCCGCTGGCGTAAGTGAAAGAAACGAACTCAATGAGGATTTGAAATTTATAAATCGAAATTTGACTAAGTCCGAGTCATTTTTTACAAAATAATCTTTGCTTAGATTGTCTGTAGAACTGTTTTTCTTGTAAAAAAAATGGCTCGGGCTAAGTCAAGGACCGATTTGTGCATTCCAAATCTTCATCGAATTCGTTTCTTTAACTCAAACTTAGTCGAAGTTCGCTCTATACATAGATCTCAGCCTGAAACGCATTATGAACGAGCCAAGGTTTTTTGACACAAAAGATTTAGCTTTTTACCTATTGTTCATGCTTACTCATACCAAATTTCATCAAAATTGGTGCAGTGGTTTTACCGTGAAAATGTAACAGTGTTATATTGGCATGTTTAATAAATTAGGTATTGCTTTTATTATATAAAACATGTAACACACTGCAAAACGAATACAGACAACTGTCGTTTTGGGCACTCAGTGCACACTGTACAGATTTTATTTTTGTCTCAATATACCTTTTTTGACACAAATCCAATTTCATATCTCTTTGAACAATTTAAAAAAGTCATTTGACAGTACGATCCATAAAGTATCGCGATAAAGGAAAATTATTTTAAAATACAAATAAACCGTTAAAATGCAATTTTTAACAATGAATACCGTTTTTGTAAGAATTTATATGACAACAGTGAACGTTTTCATTTTATTGTTATTTTATTTTTGAGCACGCCTACCAGAAGTGCGTTACGTCCGGATTTAATTTGTGATATAAAAATAAACGACACCTATATTACTTATTATATATTGTTTAAGACTGCCTCCGTGGCGTGGTGGTATTTCGGTACGACTACGGTTCTGAGGTCTCGGGTTCGATCTCCGAGTCGGGTAAAGTGATATTGGATTTTTCCATATCAGCCCGGAGTCTGGAATTTGTGCCCGATATGGCGATAGGCTCGCCCCCTATCACATCTGGGACGGACCTAAGCTCGGCGAAATGTGGGTATTCTAGTTCGCTAGTGCGCCTCTGCCTATTCCTTCGGGGATACAGACGTGAGCTTATGTTATGTAATAAATATACATATTTTTCGTTTTACATTCGTCCAAAGTATGACAAAATATGCAAAATACATTTGAACGAATATACGGTTATCAACTTCAAACTCACGTGTCTTTTTTGTTTCCATTTCCAATAAAAGTCTAGCATGTCTAGTGTTGTGAATTTTAAACACTTACAGTAACATATAGGTCGATGCAAATGCGTATTTTTAGGTGTTACGTGAGATAAATAAGTGATGTTTTATATTGACGCCTTATTACACTTGCAATCCACGAATTTAGAAGCGCGTCGCTTGCATTTATTTAGTATTTTCGTGTTCAAAAGTCGGCAAGACACAGGTGTAGATGATAACTTATCGCCGGTTTTACTAACGGCCGGTTTCAATAAACGATCGGAGTCATGTTCAAACTGTGTTCTTATTGGCTAATTTTTGTAATCTATCTGCACATTCGAACTGAGATTGTTTATTAAAACCGGCCGTAAGGCTGATCAAACATTTGTCAAGCTTAAGTTAAACAGCGTAGTCCAATACTCGATTTAGAATTTCGAAGTTGTTTGATAGCGGCGTCAAAATAAGGCAGACATTATCATCATCATTAGCCATATGACGTCGACTGCTGAACATGGGCCTTCCCCAAAAGATTTCCAGATCGACTTGGGGGAAGCGGCCGGAATCCTCGGGTAAGGCAGTCAATCAAATGTTAATTTAACCATCGCGCATCGTTTTAAAGGCTGGGTGTTGGCATCTAAATATTATTAGGGAATTTATAAACGACAGATGGTTTTAATTAGTAATAGTACAATAATTATAACATGTTCATAAGTGTTACCTAGTGACATATATGATTTAGGGCATCGTTCACCACCCTCGAGTAAAGTGTCAAGTAGGCTAATCGTCAGTTAAAGTCACCCGTAACTGCACATGTGAATTTCACGACGTTCGAGTAGCATGCATCTTATGATTAAACTGGCCAGTAAGCTACTTGCCACGTCGTCTGCCAAGTAGCGCGTTTACTTGACGGTTAAAGTTTAAAGTAGGCAGTTAATTGTACATTTTATCGTAGTTAAATAAACTATAAAATCAAATTATAGTAGTCATACCTTAATAACGATGTTTAACGTTTTAAATGAACGTGTTAACTGTAAAATAGCCTTTCATTTAAAAAATCAAGTAGTTTCAACAAAAACAAACTGCAATTCGGGCGAAGCGAACAGCGATGTCCGGACGGGGTCACGCAAAACTCGACCTTATGGACACATGATTTAGTACCTGTGTAACTATTTATATAGCAAAAAATGGTCCGGTAGGTTATTGTGTCATGTGGTGCGGACCCGGGACGAGTCACGAGTATTTTTTTGCCAAAATAAGATACTTTTGACGTAATATTGAACGAATGGGACGCAGGATTTGTGATATCATTCACTTAACCAGTAAGTTGCTACTCAGAGCTCTAATTTTGCTTGTGAAATTAACAGAGGTTACTCGGAACTCTTACTTGTCAATTAACGCTAGTCAGAAAGTAACTAATCAACACTTTACTTGGAGTTGGTGAACGAGGCCCTTAATGAAATAAATAAATAAAGGCTTGTTCAAAAAATAATCTCCCTTGACAGAGATAATACGTCGTCTATCATTGTTCTAATTTTGCGAATTTATGAAATACGCAAAAAAGATAATTATTTACAATATGTAGGTACATAATATACATCTATAATCTAATAAATCTGTGTCAATGAAATAGTGTTTGATTAGCGTATATATCAATGGCGAAGGTTCCATACAACACAATTCCATACAGCTTTTTTGTAATTTGATAGAAATACAAAGTAATTACTTTACCCCGGCGGCGGCACATATATATGTTACATAAGCGTATGGGCCACCGGAGGCCGAGCCGCCCGTGACTATCTACAGACTTACGTGACTGACTTTCAACTTGATCCGGTCGTGACCAAATTGACCCTTGAAATAAGCGCTATTTCACATTTGGCGAAGATATCGCGTAACATACATAAAAAAATACAGACGAATTAAGGACCTTCTTCTTTTTGGTAGTCTGTTGAAAAACAGACACAATCGTAACAAAAAAAAAGTAGTTTTCAGATTGCCGCCTTTGTGTCTATACGAATCAATTGTTAAATTTTTATTTACATTACTGGCATAACGAGTGATAACACACTTTAACATAACATAACATAGGCTCACACCTGTATCCCCGAAGGGGTAGGCAGAGGCGTACTAGTTTAGTTACACACTTTAGTTATCCTATAAATACATAATATTTCACCGGGGCGTTCTATTCCTACCCTAGAAACGGAGCCCGCTCCCGGGGCTCGCATCCTGTCCTTGTGCTAGTTGTATAACCTCGCTGAGGCCGGGCCTTAGCCCTGGCGACGTTGTAAAGGCCGCGTAACACCAACTAACTTACCAAGGTTTTATACCGGGTGTTTCACAAAGTTGGTAACAATAATAATTCTACATTCAGGGACAAAGATTTAAAGTGTATTGGTAAAGTTAAAAAATAACAATTTAACTTAATTTTTTAATCAATTATTAAGCATAGGGATTTTCAAATCTGAATACGACCTGTAAAATCGTCGCAATTAGCATAGAATTGGCTTTGTGTATGCTAAAAATAAGTGATTACCTCATAGGTGGTTTGCAAATGTACTGCAGCTGTCCTAATGGGCCAGAAAAAAATTTTCGTCACAAATTCAAGTTTCCCTTATTAAAAAATTATGAGCGTGACGCATCAATATATTAATTACCTAGATACACAGTTGACGCTCGGAAAATGGGACAGCAAAGGAGTGCTTAAGCACTCGTTTTGCATACAGTCTGACGCCGATGGAATTCTAAATTTCAAAATTCAAATTTAAGAACACTTGCTCATTTCGTTTAAAAAGCTACTTTATTACACATGCATAGGGTTATATTTGTGTTGATTAATTAGAACTTGTGATCTTTTTCTTTGTTTTATTCTTGAGACCACTTTTTAGGAGGATATTTGCAAAGAACTGTGCATCTAGGGTATATTATATTGATGGCGTTACGCCTTAACTATGAGACCCAAAAAAATCTTAAAAATCTGTCTACATTTACCGGAAATATCAGTGAATAGATAAAGAAAGACGAATTGAGATCCTCTTTCTTTTGTAGTCTGTTAAAATAAGTGCTCATAATAATTATAAAATACTTAGGCCTTTATTCATAATAAAACCCCTAATGACGATATAAACTCATATTGGTAAAAATGCATTTTAAGCCTATCGAAGGTTCGATAAAATTCTTTATTCATAATAGTTTACTATAGCTCCATTACCTAAAATATATTTACCGTGTCACAATGTTGCTAGTACATAGATAAAACGTAATTTTAACAAGTTTTGTCTCTGGAAAGTCATGGAACGATGGCCTAATAAAAAAAACAATCATTCACGCGCGTCTTGCGCGCGCAATTCGAAATGGCAAATGGCGACCATGGCAACCAGTTTAGTTTGTTTATATATTTATTTAATTAATTTAATCAAAGTAAAACTATGTTTGTTGCATGTGAAGTGATTTTGTTTTATGCAATACCTAAACATCAACGAAGATGGGTAGATTATGGATATTTGGAAATGAAATTTAGATTTGGAGGATATTCCTTGGAGCGTATATGAAAGGGGGCTTCCAGTCTTTGCAAATCGTGTAAGAAAAATACCCTGCCTTTTTTGAGAATGGAATTCAGGACCGGACTTTCCAGTTCACAGCGGCTTCAACATAACATTGTATTGAAGAATAATTAGGCAACATGCGTGTATAAGTATTTTTTGTTGAATCAGATTTAATAAAATTCATCATTGTATTTTTGAAGTGTTTTATTTCTCTTGATTTATTCGTGCTTAGATAATGATGATATTGAAGAAAAAGATGTTTTGTTGAAATCAAGGTATGTAATTAAATATCACACGGAAAATATTAAATACTAGCTGACTTCAAACAAATCTATCCTACGGAGACCCTACATTTTCTGGAAAAAAGTAGCCTATGTGTTATTCCTCTATAAATAAATACATCCTAGAATGTAATGTTCTGTGAATGGTGAAGAATCACTTAAGACAAGTTTATTCTCTCAATATTATTACGCTGTCCGACCTGGCGCGCGTATATTTCAAATAAACTGAGCGACTTATGACCATGAGGTCATAACTTTTGCATCACATTTATTTGTCCTGTTATCCTAGATATTTTTATTCTAGACTATAATCCATTTCTTTACCGAATTAAATTCAAATACGATCAACCATTCTGGTGTGAAAGAGTAACAAAACATCCATACAACCTACAAACTATCGTGTTTATAACATAATTGCATTTGATAGAAGTCTCTCTGAAGTCTAGAAGACTGCCTCGGTGGCGTGGTGGTATTTCGGTACAACTACGGTTCTGAGGTCTCGGGTTCGATCCCCGGGTCGGGCAAAGTGATATTGGATTTTTCCATATCAGCCCGGAGTCTGGAATTTGTGCCCGATATGGCGATAGGCTCGCCCCCTATCACATCTGGGACGGAACTAAGCTTGGCGAAATGTGGGTGTTCTAGTTCGCTAGTACGCTTCTGCCTACCCCTTCGGGGATACAGGCGTGAGCTTATTTTTTAATGTTTATGATAGAAGTCGCAGGCACCCTCAAATTAATCCCAACCAAAACTGGTGGAACGTCAAATACGAATCAGTTGATCGAAATCGGCCATATTTTTTGCTATTGAAGCGTTAAAGTAGGGTGCCAGCTTCTATAAATTGCAGACATTTTATGGAAGATTTTGGGAACGTTTTAACGCTATTGAGCTATTATGAATAACAATTTTTCGGAAACGTCCTACAGCGGTATTATAGCGTCCCACTAAGTCATTATGAATAAAGGCCTTATATTAAAAAAGGCAATGTGTGAATGTAACCTGGAAACTACTTTCTTTCTAACTGCCCTTATCCCACCTTAATGTGGGGTCGGCGCAACACACTTTTTCAAGCATGTTGCAAAGAGGATTTGGCTTAGTTTTTACGATCGAAACGAAACTACTACTGAACTAAATTTCCAAAATATTCCGCTAATGGAAAACTGCGAATGCACTATCTTCGATTGACGGTAGTTGATGTCCTGATAAGACTTTCAAAACACGATCGGAACCGCAAGCAAAAGCAAGTTTTTAAATAATCCGTTTATGCACTCAAATAAAATTCTATTTTTAAATAATATATTGCAGTTTTATGTTAATGAGCCGTTATTTTGCATTAGCACGATTTATTTATTATACCTCTAATGATATCATAATTTAATGCGTTTATAAAACTAAAGTGGGATTAGTATAGAATTTCACAAAATATTATGTTAATTTATCCAATTTTAGTATTGTGTGTCATTCCAATATATTTGTATTTTTATTGTATTTTGAGCTGGGTTTTTCCGAGGCGAATATGGGTGGGTATTATTATACCCACCCATATTCGCCTCGCCTATGTAATATTTTACAGCTTATAAATCATAGTACAAATTACAAAGGCCAATAAACAAATTGTATTCAGCAGCTCATAATTTTTCAATAACACTTTAAATTTATTATTTTATTACTATGGTGAATCGAACATCAAAAAAATAACAAAATTAGAGGTATAGTTAAAAAAATAACACGCTTTTCATAAATAGTAGATTTTTTAGCTTGTGTTTTTGTATCAAAATAATGAGACGTTATAATTGAAAGGACGTTACATATATACATGTATATGTAATATGTATGATACATAATATTAAGCAAATAAAAGTGTGTTAATTATAGCATAATAAATCCTTGATAAAACGGTCTGCTGAAAAGTAGAAAATATAAATTTATTTTACTAATTTTTGTTGATCAACGATTATACTTAATAGCAACGTATTTAAATAAAAATCACGTTGAAAATAATGTTATTTTTATGCATAGACTGCATATATTTGCATATTAATCGATATGTTAATATTGCAATTAACACAAATTATTTTTTCACCTTTGACTTTTTTCTTTTTTGAGATACGTGCACGAAATAGTCTCTTAGCTTTTTAGTTATTTATTTATTCTAATCTTATGCTTTTCATTGTCAATGCTGCATACTAAAAACATTAGCTTATAATTACAAATTGGCTCTCGCTTCATCAGTATGCAAAGCAAAATAAGCAGATAAACAACTAAATATTAACAGTTATCCTTGGTTAATTACGCATTACTTTCAAATTACGTAGGGCAACTTGCAGCGCTATTAGAGTTTTAGAGTTACACCTTATCTCGATTGATCCTAGAGCTCACTCCTATATTTAAATCAAGATTTGGGATAAATAGAGATTTATCGCGGAGCTCACTCGCGTATACTCTAGGTTAGTAATAGAGTGCCTCCGTGGCGTGGTGGTATTTCGGTACGAGTATGGTTCTGAGGTCTTTGGTTCGATCCCCGGATCGGGCAAAGTGATATTGTAATTTTTTCATATCAGCCCGGAGTCTGATATTTGAGCCCGATATGGCGATAGGCTCGCCCCCTATCACATCTGGGACGGAACTAAGCTCTGCAAATTTTGGGTGTTCTAGTTCGCTAATTGCGCCTCTGCCTACCCCTTCGGGAATACAGGCGTGAGCTTGTCATGTCATGTAGTAATAGCGCTGCAAGTCCCTCTTAATTAATATCTAATTTGTCTTATTGATTTAGTGGCTGAGAACACCGAGGTTTCAAATCGTAGATCTTGCAAACACAATCATTCGTGATGAGTTTTTCGTTTCGAAAAATCGCACGATAGGATGTGGGAATGTCTTGTGGTAATGGCTGTAGGCTCACTTTCTCGACGGTCCCTACGTACAAGACTACATGTCAAAAACTGAGGTTTTCAGGAGAACGAAATGAAGTTTATTTATAAGTTTAAGAATTATCATACTTGTTATCTTGTTCGATTAGTAGTTAAAGTAGAATTATTAGAATACAAAATACTTAAAAAAAATATATCTATATAGTTATGAGCGTATGGACAATCGAAAGCCATATATGCAATAAAAATATGACATTTTGACTTGTCTTTATATACGTAGGGACCGTCGTTCTGTTTGAGCCTTGAGGGACGCAAGATGTGTAATAAACACGTTTTTACCTACCCCTTAGGATATACAGGCACGAGCTTAAGTTTGTATGTAGGTACTATCTTCACGCACCGCATTAAATCTACGAGAAAATCCGAGTCTTGTCAAATAGTAAACAAAACAAAGCACAGTTAAATATAACCTCCAGTTGAAGTCGAAACACTCGTGGTGTTCGCGCTAGGTAGGCAAAATGTCAAATGGAATTAAACACAGCATTACGGCCGGAATAGATCGCAATAAGAGCAAATGTGCAATACGGATTTAGCAGCGTTGATGCTGGCCACACACGGCTCGAAAACCGTCAGCCGACTGCCGACTTGTCGCACGATTTATTGTACAACACGGTTGAGGTTTTGGCGCGCTTTTATTTTTTTTTTGATCGTCAGTCCTTTAGAATAAACAAAGGAATGTTAGTGCATACAACTACGATGGGCATTTGTGGTTTTAATACATGTCTGTATATTGTCCAATGTAGAATAATTCTATTCGTAATTTTTGAAAAAAAATTGGAGATTGTCATTGTTGGCCGATCATAATATTTCCGTATAACTAATCTTCATAATCGAATGATGTTATGTATGTACGTCTCATAATCACCCACCTTTATGAATTACTTTAATATTTTTGTACGCACTATGTTATGTTATTACTAATTCACACCACATTTGCAATAAACACAACGTTAACAAACTTGCAATAAAACAAATGGCCGACCGCAACATTAGATTCCCGCCTAAACAAGTGTTTTTTACTTTCACTTTGCAAGTGGCCAGTGTTATTTAATTTTTGGTCGTTATTGTGGCAGCATTGCGTTTGTCGAAATTAGTTCTTACTGATTTGAGATTTTAGTAAAAATGCATAGATTTTAAAGCAAGGAATAAAACTAAGGTTTCTTGTAAAATAAATGTCACACGTTGTCAGGTCTCAGGATTTCTGTTTTGCAAGCCTTTACTATAAAAAGATGGCAAAAAATCGGTAAGTAGATGGACCATTACCATTAGCATTTTTTTTTTTTGTTTTATTACATTATTTTTTTTCATTTTACCTCACCTGGAGTATCAGGAGATGACATGGGATACATAGATGTATTTAATATTAAACCTGTTATGCTTTAGTGCCTAAATATATGCATGGCAACCCTAAGTGCATGTTAGGGTTCTGCACAGCATCCAATGTCCATCGCGATAGTGGTGCCGTCAGCCGTGTCATGGTTTGAAAGGCTATTAATATGCCAATGCGTCTCGCACGTGCTAGCAATTTAAATAGACCATATTTCATTTTCGTACATTATGCCTTTGAGTTTATCCAGAAGTTATATAAGAATCAGGGCTAACGACGCATATCTTTTTATCACTTTCTTTTGGTCTTGAATTTTTGATAACCTCCATGGAAACTGGAGACTCCCCATGGAGACAAATGTTGTGTGATCCATATATTTCTTGCAGCTCTGGATCTTTTATTACCGTCAGTTCCTCGTAGTTTTTGATACCTAGATAATACAGGTTAAAACTAGATTGTGGTCTAGACTATGATTGTGTGTGACTGTATGTATTTTATTTATAAATATTTTTTTCTGAATACACAATTTACAACACTTTCTTATTCTTCAACAACAATCGTTTGTGGGCATATTATTGTATAAAAGCCAGTATGTTAATAAGATTTCAGATGCTAGAAATACAAAATATATTAGATTTAGTATTTCTAGCACTTTCACTTTGCTTTAGATATCCTTAATCTCATTCGAATCAGTTTTATTGCTCATTCGAGCATCTGCATCTGGGAAATGTCTACCACTAATTTACACACGACTATTTTACTCCAGTTCTCAAATGGCCACTATAAATGCTTATTTAAAACTATCATAAGCCGCCAAATGTCCTACACGTCTTTAATTTTATTCGTGTTGACATTCTGACAGCAGGTAGCCATTGCCGTGGACGGGGTCGCTACCCGTGCGGTTGGCACTACTCCAACCGTTCCCAACACTATTATTAGGAATTCATACAATGGCAAACTCGGTTATGCATCTGTCAAAACCCTTATTACTGCAACCTAGAGATGCAGATCACCGCGCGAACAGGCGTACCAACTTGCAAATAAAAGTAATTGATGTGTAACAGGTGAACGCGGCCAAAACCATTTGTATCGTTCGCATGGTGGCTATTTGTTCTTAGTTCCGAATGCCGCGTTTAGATCAAAATCTACGTTGATTATGTTAATGATAAATAATGTACTTTACATCACGGTTGCTGCTTAATTGACAAGTGAAAAATGTATCCCAGACATTATAATGTATTGTTCGTTTTGACGGGTTGCAGTTCTACCAACCGCAGAGATGCTTGACATTTGCGAAACATTCTTTATTTAAAGGAATGATATCAGTTTCAATTAATTAGATTTAATTTGTTTTGTGTTTTTTTATGTTGTTGTACTTTAAAATCATTGTTATGAACTCTGCTATATAAGTTACTCGTTTCTTTGTACGTTTAAAGGTTTGTAAAACTATATACCCGTTCAAAATCATCATTATTTCATCTAGAAGTGTAACCACATAATACATTGTAATTATAACGTGATAAGATTAGATAATAAAAATAATTTGTAACACGTGGATGAGAAGTGAGAACCATTCAATTATACAATGCGAAATAATAAAATCAGCACAAAAAGTGCTTCACATTTTCGGTAAAGACAATAGCCAATGTTTTGACACCTTGTCACGAAAGATGTTTGCAAGCGGACGTAATGGAAGTTCCTAAGTCTCAGTCCGGGATATTGCTACTAGTTATATAGAAAACAATAAATATACATATCTATTTATTTATACATTTCAATTCCTACGTACCTTTAGTTAATAAGCTTCTCTGGTGCCATTAAAGAACACTTAAAAATAATTATGTACATGTACCTACTACATTTTCCATTTTATAAAAAAATAACTTTTATGTGACGTTTTTCCAACTTGTGTAGGTTGGCAGCTAGTTCAGCATATCTTCCTGTAACAATAGATGGCGCTAAAAACAATAGTGAATAAAAACGAATATACTTATCTATATAGGCGTTACTATTACAGCTCATCGAATTTAATTCGAAGCTGAGATAATAGTTGGCCATAACAAAGTCGTAAAATTGGGAATTAGGACTACCGCGAGATGAGTTTTTTCCTCAGTTTGTTTTGGCATCCGAGGACGTGAAGAAGTCAGCCGATTATCTTCAGTTCCCGTTTTATGAACACCGGGACGTGACTAATTCATATTCACGTAAATATTTTTACAACCATCTTCATTAGTTGGGAGGTTAAGTGCTTTCCTAGAATGCGAAACAAATAATTGGTCATAAAGGAAATTGAAGCACAGAGTATTTTAAAAACAGTATTTCTATAAAGATGTTGTACTATGTACCTCAAGAGTCATCAATATCGCAAGAGTCGCACGCGCCGAAGGCTTAATTTGATGTAATAACTTTGGGTGATGGGGCACGTGCGTAAGCTCAGCTCACGCCTGTATCCCAGAAGGGGTAGGCAGAGGCGCCCTAGTGAACTAGTACACCCACGTTTCGCCGAGCTTAGTTCCGGCCCAGGTGTGATAGGGGGCGAGCCTATCGCCATATCGGGCACAAATTCCAGACTCCGGGCTGATATGGAAAGCCAATATCACTTTGCCCGACCCGGGGATCGAACCGGTAGTCGTACCGAAATACAACCACGCCAACGAGGCAGTCGCAGGCGATGGGGCACGTGCGACAAAAGTGTGCAGTGTACATTCACCCTAAAATTCTCAGAATATTTATCAGCTAATATATATATATGTGTTCAACATTGGATCTAATACACCGTACTATTGCGGAGTTTTTTTAATTACCATGAAAGTCATCTACAAAATATCTGTTGAATGTTGCCAAATTCTTCCATGCGTAATATTTCATTCATTTAGAAATTCCGACTGAGTCATGTCCTATATGAATCATTTCTTCATTCTATTATCATTGGCACTATCATTGCGTGAATTGGAACAGCACCTTTTTATCGTAGTTACTATGAATTTATATCGAAAATTCCCAGAAATGCATCACAATTCACAGCTGTTAATCACAGAAAAAGTGTACGAAAACTCGTTGTGTAATGATGTCGTAATTTATAAGGGTGTGTTCAGATAAGCGAATGCAACTCGGTCGCGGTTGCACGGCTTATTTTAGCCAATATACACGAACCCTTAGGATAATGCGAAATGACATAATTGATAATATTATCATTATTTTGTGTTTTTTGTTAGTAGCGATATGACATGGCGACAAATACATATACGTGATTTGCGTAGAAATTATTTGGAGTAGAGCGAGATCACGAAAAAGCTTATTTAACTTCCTCGAAGGCCAAACCTCGAGCAAAAGCTAATATATAAATTTTACTCGCAACAAAAGCAATAAATCAACGAAAAAAAAATGTAATTAATTAAAACTTTATAAGTAAAATAAGGCCTCTATTCCAATAAACATTTAACTATTTTCCTTGGCGATAACTAAGTAAATAGCTACAACCGCCACGGGAAATAAATCCTTAAAACTTTCTTACATATTTTTCTTCGTAGTAATAAATTTTGAGTATAACGACCTTTTGTCCTTCGCGTGGTAAATAATGGCTTTTTGATAAGAGCAATACATTTGCTCAGTCGCGACACTGATAAGATTAGATACTGCTTTTGGACTATGAACGCCTGAGGGATTTCAATTTTAGAACTTTTGTGGTAAGAGAGTAGGTCCTATGGTCCTATGGTCCTATGGTCCTATGGTCCTATGGTCTTTACCAAAGACATTCAACGGTATATAGACGGGACAGCACAAAACTTGTGATTCCAAAGTTATGACCTTGTGGTCATAAGTCGCTCAGTTTATTTGAAATATGCGCGCGCCAGGTCGGCCAGCGTAATAACATTGAGATAATAAACGTATCTTACGTGATTCTTAATCATTCACAAAACATTCTAGGGTGTTAATTGTAATAATCGCTCTCGCATAATAAGTGGTTGATGGCGGTACTGAAGTTTGAGATCAGTTCTTTTTGTATGGAAACTTGCTTGATAGCCTCTCTATAGTTAGTAATATTAAATCTCTTTGGTCTTTACAGAAGAATTTCGAAGTTATAGTCTACTTTGAAAACTGCCCTTGGTCTGGTGGTAGGTGATATCGTGTATGGGCTGTGAACCGGGAGGTCCTGGGTTTGATTGGGCGCAGGTTTTTCTAACACGATTTCCTTGGTACTCGATTATTCAGTAAGGGATTCACGTCAGACAGGCAGCTGCCTGTCTGACGTGAATCCCTTACTGAACGGATTCGAATTGATTACAGAATGGATTCGAATTATTAACGAACAGCTGTTCGTAAATAATTCGAATCCATTCTGCAACATACTTGAAAAGGTGTACTGAACCCACATTAGACAGAGACAGACAGAGAGGTAGGAAAAAGAAACTTAGCTGTCACAGTCAAATGAATGTATATTTCTGGCTAGAATGCCATAAGCGTCAGCTAAACTTAAGTGAAGCTGTAAAAGCAATTTTTCTAACAGCGCAAGCCCATTCGAAAAAAAGATGATGCTTTTTACGAACGTTGAAAATATTCTCGTGCGAATGAGGCCTTAATATAGTTCGGAGTATATGTAGTGTGGCGCATTCCCACGCGATCATATTCATTATAATTACATTATTGAAATAGTTACGTTTGCGCGTTTTGCAAAAATGTTGTCATTACACAGGCATCCGTAATATTTGGCTCGTGGACACGCGGCGCAGTTCGTTGCCGCCATAACATGCTTTACCAGTGATCTGTACACTGTACACATACTTAGAATCTACTCCTACTACTCCTACTCATCTCTATCTTTCTGTTTGATTAATTTCGTTGCGGGATGAAGACAATTTTGCATTATCTGAGCTGAGACTCGCCGAGCTTCATTGCTCGTTGTCGTAAATGCGTGCCACTGTTGATCCTGGCTAACAGGAGTTACAGTGGCGGGTGTGTGTGCGGGACAATCTCGTATACTTACTTGGAAAGTTTTAACATCTTTAATCATAATCACTAGTTTAAAAACTTAACGGACTATCTATAATGTGGGGTCGCGTCGGCGCAACTTTTCCAAGCATGTTGCAGAAAATTTCAGATGAGTTAAGGTTGATGTACCACGGTCTCCCCTACCACGGTGGTTGCTGTTGTTAAACTGCGCTTACCATTAGGTGTAATGTAGTCACTTTGTAGTGCCCGGATAAGAAAAACACAAGGTGCCCTTTTATATCTTCAGGCGATGCCACATTGACGAGGTCATTCCAAAGCTATTTTCATAATTAAATGTCAAAATACATAAAAGACTGAGCATAAATTAATCCACATAAAAAACACATTTTTCATCCGAACCGAAACAACAAACTGGAATAACTCAAAACTATAACCCAGGGGTACACGAGCGTTCAAAGGGTTTTTTTATTAGTTTGCGTTAGTGCCAAAAATTCCACCGCGATGTAAGGCGCGTGCCGCCAGCTGATTCACTTCATAAACGAAAGTGCTCCCGCTGCCAAAATATTTCAATAAATACGATATTAGTGCCGACGGCGACACTTTCAGATCACGGGATGAGGTATTGATATTATACGAATTACGAAAGTCCTTGTATTAGTTGGTTTTGGGAAGAAGCAATTATCTAAGTATAATTGTGACAATCATCGTGATAAAAAAATAATAGTGCAATTCACACGTCGTGAAACCTTCAAAAATGTCGGCTTCAAGATAATGAGACGAATGTAAAATTTCGTTTAAATTTAAATAAAACAAATTTCTGCATTCGTTTTCGGCATATTTGAAGATTTTTTTATAAAAATGCGGAAAAGACTACAAACATATAATACGTACACGTATACAAAACACCATGGTTGTGTGATGCCTTTTCCCAAGCTTTGTACTACGCATGCGCACACAAACACGTACAACACTGAGGCCCAAGCAAACTCCCACTATGTCTTGGAAACACGAATGGAGGGGGGTACCAAGCAGAGCACAAAAAAAATCACGCATATAATAGACACTGTATAATACTTTCTATCTCATTTTCTCCCACGTTAAATCTTATGAATTTATGTGTCTGTCCCCTTTTACTGTCGCTTTTTCGTTTCATCGACTTTCAAATCACAACGATGCTAAAGAAGTTTTCACTTCAAAATAGAATTAGGTACCTAGAAATTGGTGAAAACGGGCGTCATATGGGGCCTTACTTATAAAAACATTTTCGCTTATCTTTTCGCTAAGAATAGCCTGTCACTTTTTTCCTTGCGTTACATTGTTTAAAAATGAAAGGGACAACCTATGGTTAAAGATAAGCAGCGCTTAAATATTTTTATGAGTAAGGGGCATAGAAACTATATAACAAACACATTGTATTGTATCCAACGGTATGTATAATCCCAGATTATAGTGAATTAATCTAAATACGTGTGGTGTGCTTGGGTAACCTAAACTAGTTAGACAATAGACTTACACAATAGACTGGACTATAATCCGACTGACCTAATGACTAGATATCAAGCCACAATGACTAGGGATAACTCGTTTTTAATAGCAGAACGCTGACAATTGGGTACTTGACTTTGTTTGATTTAGTACACATATTTATATGTAATAGGAAAAAAAAAGAAACTCTTATGTAAAAACTGTATCGAAATTGGTTGAAAAAATGAGGCAGTAATTCATATTTTAAATTCTGGAGTGGGGGCATATTGGAGATATCTTGCTATCCCTTTTCAACGCTCGTACCGTTATGGCTATGACGTGATTATACTGATACTTCTCTTTCCCGCAGTTTGAAGATTACACCAACTTCAAAGGCTTATAACTTTTTTAGTTTTGAGAATATTTCAAAAATTCTTTATGTTTTATATTTTAGACGACGTAAATTTTATATTTAATTTAAAAAAATACTATTCAACCACCCAATTGAAATCGAGCTGCGTTGCCAGACGACATGTTATCAGACCATCGATATCTAAGACACCAGTAGTGGACAGAAAGTGGAGGACAACGGAAATAGACACTGAAGAAAAGTGACTGCCTCGGTGGTGTGGTTGATTTCGGCACGACTACCGTCTTGAGGTCTCGGGGCCGATCCCCGGGACGGGCAAAATGATATTGGATTTTTCCATATCAGCCCGGAGTCTGGTATTTGTGTCCGATATGGCTATAGGCTCGCCCCCTATTACATCTGGGACGGAACTAAGCTCGGCGAAATGTGGGTGTTCTAGTTCGCTAGGGCCCCTCTGCCTAACCCTTCGGGGATACAGGAGTGAGCTTGTGTTATGAAAAAAATTATGGCGATTAAATAAGGCCGATAGTTTTAATCCTTCAAATGTTTTTAATGGATATTCTAATATTCGGTACTAAGCTTTTTTCAAATAGTTACAGTACTTTTTAACCATATTCATAACAAACAAAAATACAAAAAAATCCTTTTTATAATATTAGTATAAACTACCTATTAAAATTTCAACAAACATAGTTTTTAATTTTGCGTGAAAAGAAATATTTGTAAGATGAGTAAGTAAATAAGTTTTTGGTATGAGAAAATATACCATTTTTCCAAAGTTTTAAGTGCACTCTTTTCAGGCTTAGATGAAATATATCATGATGTACATTTATATGTATATATGATGATGATGTAGTAATTAGTCCTGAGTATGCTGTCGTTCATAATGAGTAATTAACTACTCGTAAGTTATCACAAATATAGAACCCGTAGGATGAGTATTGTTTCCTCGTCTAATCGTTCTGTGCAGTCAACAGTCAACACGTGTAATAGTGATGTCAGACGGGTCATGGACGATATCCGACGACGACGAACGATATAAGCGCATTGCGTATTTTAAAAAATCAATTAAAAATAACGGTAGTAAGATTTTTTTTTAAATTAGACTACATATATATACTCGACAACCTACGTGGCACAGTGGGCGAATAGCCGGCTGTGAAGCGAGAGGCCGCGGGTTCGATTCCCGCATTGAGTGGACAAATGCGCAGTGACAAATGTTTGTGTGGCGCACAGATATTTGTTTCAAGTCTAGGTGTTGTGAGACCGAAAGTCTCTCATAGTCTCTGACACCCACGATACAGGTATACCTAGTGTGGGGTCAGGACTAGGTGTGTGACTTTTGGGTGTATTTATTTATTTTATTTATTTGTATTACGTATAGTATTCTGTATGATAGAAGTTTTAAATGGTGGTGAGATACCTGACGGAGCGAGCTATTTCAAAACACAGAATATGAGTTTCTAGATGTGTAGTGTTGAGCCATATCCGATAGCGCGGATAAACAGGATTGATTGCAAATTATCGTTCATTATCATATCATTATCGCGTTATGTAATTTATAGCCAGTAGTAGGTAATGGCGGTTACTTGCTGTTTAGAGATAATGTTTCACGTGCGCATAAATAAAATATATTTATTACCGAATTCTAAAATACTACTCTGAATCACTTTGCTCGTAATATAATGATAAACAAATATAGCTTTATTTGTCTAAAGTCACCGACTTATCTCATTTGAAGTGTATCTAATTCCGTATATATTGACATATGTCAATAACATGGCCACACGAGTCATGCGTGTAATGCACTCGATGTATGTATGCTATGATATTACCGTGTATGCTATGATAAACAATAACTAAACTGTGCAAAGTATGTGATACGGTGAGTGTTATGATACATACATTACATATTTATAGCAAAAACCGGGAATGAACATTACGACATCTAGTCGTAAGATATCACCACAGGGCAAAAGGATTCGTGTGGGTGCTGCCTGCTTTTAAAGAAACAAATTAAGTCTTGAGCATCACTATTCACTATATACATGCGTAAACCAATTGTTTTCCATAGACAAGTGTCAAAGTGACCGATGAGTCGAAAAAAATATGCACAATGCGTAGTAAATTTGTAAGAATGCATGTATATGATGACGTGTGGTCTTCGAGCCAGTGCACACAGCCACGACGAATTTAAAAAAACAATGTTTTTTATATATGTTGCGCGATATCTCTGGTATTTGTAAACCGATTCTAATTTTTTGTGTTCGATAGAGCTTACTCCAAAGGTGGTCCCATATAAGTCAAAATCTGAAGAAGTAGTACGAAGTAAACTCTATAACTAACATCAAAATATACGTCGCAAGTAAGTAAGCATATCGTACGTTTTTAAGCTTACGTGTTATCCTATTATAATATTATTAATAGTAACAGAGCAAGCAGGATGAGTTCTAATCTTTCCATGAAAAAAAGTGATTATAACTTTAAAATGCTTGAGTCCATATACCACTATATCCGACATATCCCACCACTATTGCAGATGTCACACCACTTGAGTGACGTAACGTCAATACGCTGAGTCAGTGTCAGAGTGACAGGTGTCAAGCCGCACGTGTCGGCGGAGGGCACGTGCACGCTATTCTGTTAGAAAGTTTTATAAACTTGTCAGTAGTTATAGTCGTATACACGTTTTGTGTAGAACTGGCTTTTGCTATTAGCTCTCGTCTGTTATGATAAAAACATTACTCTTCTTTTGGGGCAGTCGGGTAAAAGTTAGGCTATGTAACTCGAGGATAGTGTTCTACAAGTTTTAATAGTTCAAGTTTTTTTTTAAATAGATAGATAGCTTTAAAGACTCGGTAACAACAAAGAAACTTTTTAGCTTTGCAATTTATAAAAATAACATGTATAAAAGTAGAAATTGATAGACTGATTAATCAAAGCACAGCCGAAAAGGCTGGAATGAAAAAAGAGGCATAGGGATTTTTTAATACATCAAAGGGTACAAAGTTTGTAAGGAGAAACAATGCAATTACATCGGGTCAGACTCCCACGCAGACGGGGCCGCGGGGAAAAGATAGTAATTATAATCACAAGTTTCAAAACTTAACTGACCGACTTCCGATTTACCGATCGTGACCAAACTCATATTGGACCACCCGTGAAATAAGCTCTATCGAACACAAAAATAATTTTGAAAATCGGTCCACATTTGGCGGAAATATCGAGTAACATACATAAAAAAAATTACAGACGAATTGAGGACCTCCTCCTTTTGTGGAAGTCGGTCGAAAAGGAATCAAATATAGTATGACACATTTGCTTTGACACTCCTGTTAGTCTCTAGCCTCATAACAACTGTGAATGAGTAAATAACAACTGTAGATTGACATTGCTATACAATAATTATACTTATTATTTTTTTCGTTGTTTCTTTCTGTCTGACGTTATCCCGGCATTGTACCAGGGTTCGCCTTCCTACTTAAACGCTTCCACTTTGCTCGGTCTTCAGCATTCTCCACAGTGAGACCATTGGCTCTCATATCTTCCTCCGAACCGGTCAGCCAGCGCTTTTTGGGCCGTCCACGGGAACGTACCCCTGGACGATCTGGGCCAGACACCTGCGACCACGTACTCCTGTGGTTTCCTCAATAATGATCCTAATTATTTCATCGCAACAAAATTACCGACGCACGCGTAATGTAAACATGGCGAGTAATAAAAACAATGACACGGCACCGTAAATATTTACATTGAATGTTTAGCAAAATATACAGCGCGTTCGATATGTGCAAGCTGCATAGTTTACGGTCTATCAGCGGGCTAGACAGCCAAGGTTGCCTAGCCTTTGTCTAGATCTACATGCCTACGCGTACTGTTCGTAAAAGGCGCGAACAAGTTTCGCATTCGCTTTTTCCGTGTCACTTTCATGTTCGCGGTTTTATTTTGTTTGAATTTTTGAATGTAGAACTACTCGGATACGTGTTTTTTTTTTATTTGCGTTGGTTCAGAATTTGAATTACTGCGTATACATATGCGGCCAGTTGCATTAGTCTATAATCTATGCTAATACTAGATTTAACCCGTCGGAGGCGGCACATATATACCTCTATGTTACATAAGCGTATGGGCGACCGGAGGCCGAGCCACCCATGACTATTTATTCCATACTAATATTAGAAATGCGAAATGAAATTTGTTTATTACGTGTTCACGGTTAAATCAATAAACTGATTTTGATGAAAGGTTCGGAGATGGCCTAGGGTAGGTTATAGGAGTTATAGTGTTTTGTCTCAAATATATCTTACGGGAGTGAGATATTAAAGCAAGTTTTTCAGTAGTAAATAAATACACCCATCAGTCACACACCTAGTCCTGACCCTACATTAGGTATAACCTGTATCGTGGGTATCAGAAACTATGAGAGACTTTCGGTCTCACAACACCCAGACTTGAAACAAATATCTGTGAGCCACACAAACATTTGTCTCAATGCGGGAATCGAACCCGCGGCCTCTCGCTTCACAGCCGGGCTACTCGCCCACTGCGCCACGGAGGCTGTCAAAAAGTAACAACAAAGTGTGGATTTCACCATATAAAGTGAGGTATCTCAAAACAGAACTTCCAAACTATAAAAAAACTCCGAATAATTCCGTATCTTCGATAAAAATAACGCGGTAGGCTCAATAAGATTTTTATTATTATTGTGTCTAGATAAAGTTACTCAACACAATAATATTTTTACGTACGAAAATACTCGAGATAGGAGCGTTCACGACCTATTTTATCTGGAAGGCTATCGGGGCCACACGAACTCAATACAAAAACGTAGTATTCAAAATATGTCATTTCCGTTTGTCACAAGAATTTTTCCCATCCGAAACATCTATCGAGTTTTGAAATTTAAATTAGGAAACATGTATACAATCCATCAATGAACTGGCATTCATGTTTTGTCCTATGAGGAATACATCAATGTTAATGTTGAGATAAACGGTCCACATTGTCTATGCTTGTTCGTAAGTGTTTTGTTTTGGATTTACGTAAGTTTCCATAGACATTGTGATGTCGAGTGACGGTTGAATGATTGTTCTGTGTGACGCAAATACTATAATCTTGGAATCATAATGGATATTTTAATCGAATAATAATAATGTAACACGCGTCATTGGGCGTGTCGCTTTTACGGCTGTAGTTTATTTCTGCCTTCCCTTATCCCACCTTAATGTGGGGTCGCAACACACCACTGCATGTTGCAGAAAGTATTTGGCTTAGTTTTACGACCGGCTACTTGCCTGACGTCAACCCCCATCCGTAGGCCAACCATAAGTTTTTTTGACATTACTCGCTAGCGACTCCGTAAAATATTTGTATGATAAACACCCGAACGCCTCTAGCGGTTACGCGGGGAACTGACGTTTATCATAGAAATTATTTTACGTAGTCGCTAGCGTGAAATGTCAAAAAAACTCATGGTCGAGCTACTGGAGGATCCAGTCCTGGGAAAATAGTGTTAGAAAAACACCACTCCCGACCTGAGAATCGAACCCAGGACTTCCCAGTACACACCCCATACGCCACTAGACCAAGGAGGCGATGATATTATTGAATATTTATGATCATTCATTCACATAACATAAGCTCACGCCTGTATCCCCGAAGAGGTAGGCAGAGGTGCACTAGCGAACTAGTACACCCCCATTTCGCCGAGCTTAGTTCCGTCACAGATGTGATAGGGGGCGAGCCTAGCGCCATATCGGACACAAATTCCGGACTCCAAGCTGATATGGAAAAATCCAATATCACTGCCCTCGCCGGGGATCGAACCCGAAACCTGAGGACGGTAGTCGTACCGAAATACAACCACGCCACCGAGGCAGTCAGCATTCATTCATTACTAAACATTTTTGGATTTTCCTAAACTCAACACAAATGCGATGGAGATGTAAGATTACTTGAAATATCTTCTAGGAACCGTTTGAGCTGCCGACATTCCGCTGTGATCGTTGATTATCATCTGTCATGTGAGACAGTTACCGCTGGCCTTCTGCGCAATCATTTCACAAAAATTTACCTAGTATATAAATCAGTTAAAATTATGAGTAAAAGTCACGGGCGGCTCGGCCTCCGGTGGCCCACACGCTTACGTAACAAACCTCTATATATGTGCCGCCTCTGACGGGTTAAGTAACATTTTGATGTAAAATACCAAAGACTTCTATGTAAAATACAGGGCGATCCAAATAAGAATAGGAACGTCAATGACCTATATCTGTCAAATGTCACTTTAAAACTAAGGTTTGCAACGAAATCGTAAAATAAATTTAGACGTTTTTTCACTTCGTGTAACTGAAACCGTAAAAAAAATTGAACCTCAAATAAGGTTTCGTTGCAAACCTTACTTTTCAAGTTACATTTGACAGATAGATAGGTCATTGACGTTCCTATTATTATTTGAATCGCATTATATTAATGGTTAACGACACCAAATTGCTAAGTTTTTTAACAGAGTTATAAGTTATATTAGAAACATAGCCACGATCTGGCGAAATGGAATCGACTAAGCAGGAAAGTGGTACCATCATACCATCTGCTCGTTTGTCAATATCTTCTATAACCCCTGGTTCGTTTCGGCATTTCTTCTCAGGCATAGTCATAAAATGCAGACGCCATTATTTTAAGACGTATAATTGACGTGTAAAATGGATATCGATTATCATATTTGCTAAATAAATTATTTGAATTTGAAATAAGCTGAGATAACATAAGTCGAAAGCGAGAAAAGTCCATTAATGATCATACAATATGTTGATTTTGTAAGGGAATTTGATACGAATAATGTGAGCAAAGTATGATTTTTCATCATCGGACAATATTGTGTTTGTAATCAAGGGAAAAAATACTATGAGATCATAATACAAAAATGTATATTGCTGGAAAAATATACCATTTCAAAACAGGTACGGCTGTTAAAAAACCGGCCAAGTGCGAGTTCGCGCACCGAGGGTTCCGTACAAATCTGTGGGTATATAATCAATTTCGCAAGTTTTCCTTTATCTGTGCTATAAGACGTTGATTCGTACTAAATTTCAAGATTCTGAGTTCACGGAAAGAAAGTACCCTGTAAGTTTTGATTCCCTTGCGAATGTCGAAAATTTGCGGCATAAACGGCTGTATATTTTGTTGCGTTGGCTTAAAAGTTTGATTTTTTCACATCTTCAATCCCTTGGACCCCCTTGGATCAACTGTCCCCAGTAGACCTGAGTATTTAATATGAATTTCATCTTGATATCTCCACGCGTTCCTGAGAAAAAGGGTCTTGACAGACAGACAGACGGACAACAAAGTGATCCTATAAGGGTTCCGTATTTTCCTTTTGAGGTACAGAACCCTAAAAACGACGAATTGGAAGCCATTAAAAACCATACTGGTGCCAACACAAGCAAAAATATTTAGAATGCCATCAGTGCGAGCGAAATCAATTAAAAAATATGACATGTCCAGCTTCCGGTGCAAATAAAACCTAAATACCAGTTGGTGGGTGTCCAACGGACGGCGATGTACAAACGGCATCTCGAACGCTAGAGCAACCACAATTCCAGTAGATTGCGGGACAAGAAAAAACTTTTTTTTCTTTATTCTTTGTTTTTATCTACAACGACAACCCCATCGTACTAAACAATTCGGCCTAGTTTTTAAGACAAATCGCATGACCCAAATGCTTATATATTTTTTTTTTAGAATATTTCAATATTTCCTTCTGTACTATATTTTAGATGACGTAAATTTCATATAAAAATATTTTAAAACAATAGTCCAGTACCGAATTGTAGAGGTACATTAGAAAGGTTTATTTGCGACTGATCAATTTACCCATGGAAACAGTCATATCTAATTTTTGCATATGCTAGAAAATTCATTTCATCGCGCTACTATAACCTACATACAGTATTACAATGATTTGTAACACTGGGTTTCGAACACAGAACCTCCCTGTCACTCTATATACGCTACCACTAAACCAAGAAGGCGACAGTCAAAATTTCATCAGTATTTCACGTTAAACCTGTTCCAGTTCTATCCTCATAAATCCTGACTGGTGGCGATAACACAGCGGATGTTTTGGCGACGTTCTGAAACGAGAGCCGCGCGTCGCCACCAACAACTCGCTTCTACCAAAATAATATGCGATTTTTCATTGCTCCCTTTGTTTTTGAACGTAATTATCGCATTCCAGGCGACAATATTGCGGGAATGAGTTATTCTTCTTTATTGAATGTGACATTAAGTATGCTGATTTCTTAAAGTCATTATTGCAATAATGTTATTTATAAACGTTATTATGCCGTGGTGGCGCGTGATCTGAATACCTTTGCTGGAGTATTGCACTGAGAGAGCGAGGCTAAATTAACATTCAGGCCGCGGACACGAACTCAGCGGGGCGGAGCGAAGGCGGCGCGGGTAGCGTCGCGTTTCAATGCATAGGTTTAAATGCAACTGGCCTCGAAGGCAGCGGCGCGGCGCGGTGAGCGGCGTACGACCGGTCTAGCAGTACGTTGCCGCGCCGCTCCGCTCCCGCTAATATCGTGTCCGTAGCCTAACTATCACTTTGAGTGATAGAGCCACACTGTCAACAGTAATGTCTACAGCACGAATGGATCAGCTCGACCTTTTTGATACTACTGTCTCAGAAAACTGACGTAAGTACCAGTAAGTCGCTTACCATCAGGTGTTGTGTGGTCACTTTGCCGTGCTCGGATAAAAAAAAAGTTTGCTGTTGTGTTTCGTTTGGTGAGTGACATTTCCAGTAGCCCAATTTCCCGCACCCCTTTCACAATGCCATTTCCCCTGCTTTTACCTTGGCAACGTACACATTCTTTTTGTGTCTTGGATGTCGATGAGCGTTGGAGATCACTAACCTAGTGGTAAGTGATCTCGAGAAACTGACAAACGAACAAACATTGTCTAGAAGCAACAATAGTTCAGTTGGGTCACTTGGGTGTGGTACGGACTGCCGATGTGAGTGTCATAGGTTCGAGACAAACCCCAAAAAGAACATGCGCCTCTATGTGAAGTCTACCAATCCGCATTAGGCCAGCGTGGCATACTATTCACCCCTTTTGACAGCCTCCGTGGCGCAGTGGGCGAGTGGCCGGCTGTGAAACGAGAGGCCGCGGATTCGATTCCCGCATTGAGACAAATGTTTGTGTGGCCCACAGATATTTGTTTCAAGTCTGGGTGTTGTGAGACCGAAAGTCCCTCATAGCCTCTGACACCCACGATACAGGTTATACCTAGTGTGGGGTCAGGACTAGGTGTGTGACTGTTGGGTGTATTTATTATTATTATTATTTTACCGTACCTACATTATTTATTTTAAACAAATTAATAAACATTTTGATATTATATTTATTTTATTTAAACAAAAAAAAATAACAACCGCAAGCGGTAATTAACGATTGCGAAAAATTCAATTAAATGTATGAGGAAGTGCACTGTTATAACATAATTCGGCATTCAGTGTTATCGAAGAACGGAAGTTTAATCCGGCCTTGTTACCGCACTTAATTCGCTCAATCACAAACATAATCAAAACGGGCCGAAAATAATGCATTATTATGAAATATAGCAATTTTGTCACCTCCTTGGTCTAGTGGCAACGTATATCTGCTGTGAACTGGGAGGTCCTGGGTTCGATTCACCCGGTATTGTTTTTTTTTATAACAGAGACTGGCAATCGAGCATATGGATCACCTGATGGTAAGTGATCTTCAGCGCCCATAGACACCCAAGACACAAAAGAATCATAGTGCGTTGCCAACCTAAAGGAAGGAATAGAAGAGAAGGGAAAAGGGATTGAGAAGGGAGGAGGGAAATGGGCCACCGGAAATCTCACTCACCGAACGAAACACGACAGCGAGCTGCCACTTTACGTCGGTTTTCTGTGAGACAGTGGTATCCAACCGGTCGCGCCGGCCCATTCGTGGTGTAGACGTTACTGTCTACACCGTGGCCCAATCACTCAAAAAACAGAAGGCTAATGTCAGCCAGGCAGTCGGTCATAAAATAAAACCAAAACCATGCTTTTAAAATAGCGCGGCGCCGAACCGACATTGTATTGGGATAAGCGCATGGGGAACTGTGGAAGAAGGGTTTTATCGAACTACCATCGTTTCTCATACCATCATTGTCATAAGAACCTTCTTTTCAGATAGCATGACGTAGTCTCGTCAAATTTTTGTTACGTTCTCGTCAACGTCATTGATCGATAGAATTGTATAAAGGGGGCAAAATGTAGTAGAACCGCGAATACTAATGTCCCTGATTCCTATTATGTATCTCGCAAGTCATTTAAATACTACTGTATTTCTTCCCCACACAACACCAAGTCGAGGAACACCATTAAAGCATTAAAGCCAGTTTCATATGATCAAAACAAGTCAATTAAAATTCCGCCGTATCTACATGCAAAATTATGGCGCAGTTTAATTACATTTGAAACTTATAGCGATAGCGTTCTATTACGCATGTGCAAAGTTCACACTCGCATTCGCAAAATGTCAGAAAATAAATGATGCATTTATTTATTTATTATTGTAAAAACGTGTTATTCATTAGGAACTCATTATTATTATAATTTATTTCTATATCAATCAACTTTTTGAATTATTTAAATGACGGAAATATATAAAATTGTCGGATTAAATGCAATATTGAATTTGAATATGTATATTCATTTATTTCGTTTACGCAAGTCATGGCGAATATTTGCGTTAGTCCGTGCGAAATCGAAGTAAAAAATCTGGATCACAATAGTGTGGGGTGTGTTCACTTCGACACGTGTAACAGTTCATTGAACGATTGTTTCCACAAAAAGGTGACAAGCGATAAACGTCTAAACTCGACAAACGTTCAAATGTACCGTTTACGATACAATTGTGACAATTGTGTACACGACAGTAATTAAATTAGATGCTTTTTATCTATCTCCAAAAAACTATATTTATCACGAAAGCCTACGATATGACGTCAATCCATTTCCTAATAGTTAGGGATGTCATTTTGTAAAACAGTTTTTTGTGTTTTTTTATAAAATTTACAGTTAGTAGTGTACTCTCATAATGATCTCCTTACTTTCATAAGCGATTTAAGTACCAAGATTTTGTGTAAAATTGTTTAAGGTAAACGAAACGTACAACGTTCACGAATAAAAATTGAAATTGTATAACAAATGTTAAACTGCATGTATTAACAGTTTTTAAAAGAACAGGGTTATAGTGTCTTGTATTTTATTTTTAAACCCGTCGGAGGCGGCACATCTATATGTTACATAAACGTATGGGCCACCGGAGGCCCAGCCGCCATGACTAACAATCTACCGAACGGATAGTAGCAAAAATATGAAATCTAAATGAATACTGCATAAACATAAATAATATTTAATTAAATGTATTTTGACTCGCACACTATGAAACTTGTTCCCGCCAAAATAAATAGAATTCTCGGCAACTGTCAATTTCGAATTTCAAACGTACATATAATAACTAATGAGGTTCGATTTAACTGCCATAATAAAAACACAACTTGCATTTCGTAATGCTATACAAGTCACAACACAATCGCGTGAACTGTCTCCTATCCAAGATTCTCGGAAGAATTAGTGTTGCCATCTGTCCGGAATTTTACGGATTTGCCCTTGGATGTTCAGCAATGCCGAGAATAAAACTAAGCCGCCATTGGGCACGACGTTGTATTAAAAGAAATGTAAAATCAATAAAATAGAAAAAATCGAACAAGCGCATTTCGTAAAAATCATTAAAAAGAATTAGTAACGTATCAAAACCCCAAAAGTAAATTCAAAAATTGACATAATAAAATTTGCATCCTCTCTTCTTATTTTACTGCGACCAGGAGGGTTCATACAAAAATGTACCATTACTAATTCATCTTATTTACACATTTTATGGAAGTAATAAGTATGTCATTTGTTTTTGTCCGTTGCTAATTTTTATGTTTGCTTTCATCATAACCCATAAAAATTAGCAAGACTGGTGAGTCTAGTAGTAAGTTGAGAGGCAATTTTCTCGGGATCTCTCGCTCGTTTGCGCTTCGTGGAAGTGTCGTGAGGAGCAGCATGGCGAGGAGTGATGAGGAACGGAGGGGAGCGGCTTGTAATCGGTTTGTGGAATGCTCTCTCGACCACACATCAACTCATTAGCAGTTTTGCTGACGTACTTTATTATAATATTCAAAACTGGTTAGATGTATTAAGATGTTTTTGCTTTGTCCATAGATATCCAGGAAAAATAGCAAGGGTGGTCTATGTAGTCATGAGGCGCATTTCCTTAATATCTTTTTCGTCTTTGCGGTTCAAGGATGTCTATTAATGATTTAATTAATATTATGATGATTCAAAGTACCTGTTATTTATTAAATATCAAATTATGTAAGTGCAAAATTAGATGTTTGGAATGTATTTTTATTGGACACATTATTAATATCGCCGGATCAAAAAAGTTAAATTGGAGCATCCATTTATGCTGAGTTTACTTAGCTATGAATTATAATCTCAAAAGAACCAATACACAATTTTGACTGATAAATTGATCTAAAATCCTTCCGCCCACTAAAATTTAGGTACTAGGCACACTCGTAATTTGACAGTGGGTTATAGAACGTGTCGTTAACCTCGCATTACAAAGCTAACCAACGATAATAAATGAACGTCTAATAGTTCACTCGGAGAGTTATTAATATCAGCCAAATGTCATGACTTTCACACAGAGTGGTAAGTGGTAATGCGATGTAATGTCAACCCGTTGACACACAGATAACAGATGACTAATGGTTTTATTTGGTTTTTATTTTACGGATTAAAATGGCCGCTACCGGGTTTGGAATCAATGATGAGCAACGGCCAGTAAATATGATGATTAATAAAATGTGCTGACTGCTGACTGCCTCGGTGGCGTGGTGGTATTGCGAGCGCGGTCAGCCCGGAGTCTGGAATTTATGCCCGATACGGTGATAGGCTCGCCCCCTATCACATCTGGGACGAAACTAAGCCAGGCGAGATGTGGGTGGGTGTACTAGTTCACTAGTGCGCTTCTGCCTACCCTTTTGGCGATACAGGCGTGAGCTTATGTATGTAAAATGTGAATATAAAACAACCCCAAGCAAAATACAAACTCTGGTAAACTATAATTCTAATTAACAAAAAATAATACAATGAAATAAATCAACACAAAAAAATAAATGAGAAGGTTCTTATTTGAAAAACGAACATAACATTCCCGCGTATTTTCGTCTAGAAACTATTTAGTCTACGGCCTTTTAAATAATAAAAACAAAAGGGTAACGTTCCTTAAGGATGTTTTTTGTTTTAAATCCACACCGTATTAATTAGATCTATGTTTTTTAAAAAACCTGATGTTAAGGCCCTTCGGCTAACTATTGTTATATTTTTCTCACATGAATTACAAGCTCATTGTTTACGTTGACTTTTTGTTATGCTTTCCTAAAGATCTTTTAAGTTTCTTTTTTGAAATTATGGAAGTTTTTTGTATGAATGTGAGTGAACCTAAAGGTATAAGTATACCTCTAGTATAGTAGTTCATGCTAATATTAATTATTTTTAAAATTGGCTTTATGTGGTGTAGGTATATTATCCTTATATAATTATTGAAAATACTATGTATTTTTAATTTAAACTTTCTCCATTTCTATCATGGGAACAATGACTAAAGAAAAAAATAAAGACTCGGCGTAACTACGAAAAATACGTGTTTACTTTGAAGCCACCATTTTAGTTTCGCGATCTATTTACATGTAAGTTGTCATTGTGTCATATGACTTAATTAATGCATAAATACTTATTGATTCTATGCAAATTCTATGTATTATAAATACGGTGTTTTATTTACAATAATATTAATTTCGGACTGCCTCGGTGGCGTGTGTATATTTCGGTACGACGACCATCCTGAGGTCTCGGGTTCGATCTCCGGGTCGGGCAGTGATGTTGGATTTTTCCATATCAACACGGAGTCTGGAATTTGTGCCCGATATGGCGATAGGCTCGCCTCCTATCACATCTGGGACGGAACTAAGCTCGGCGAAATGTGGGTGTTCTAGTTCGCTAGTACGCCTCTGCCTACCCCTTCGAGGATACAGGTGTGAGCCTATGTATGTATGTGTAATTTCGGAATGTAAAGAAGATGTCTAACTGCTATATTACATGGATCTATCTTACTTTCGCAAAGTCGCCATTTTGGTTTCTCTTTGGTTTCTTTCTCTTTGGTTTGGTTATGCCTCGTCCTTCTTCTTTTGCAGCATGGGAATCCTATAACCTTTTACAAGTATTTAGTGCGTCCTACGCGATTATCCACGGTTTCCCACCACGGCCTGATGCAATGGGCGATCCCATCACCCACCTGATTACTGTCACACTGATTTATCATCATTGTTAGTGGTCAAGTGTTATGAAGCGCGAAGAACCAACTAGCTGTGCGTGCCATGACCACAGTTTTCACAAAGAAGAATCGAAACTTTTAAAATTATGGTATAACCCACGGACGTAAAAAAAGATGGACGGAGCGCTAGGAACATTGAAAGTGAAGTAGGTTTTCGGCCCATTCCATCAGTCGCCAACATTACGTGTCGATCGAATGAGCCGAAAACCCTGTTCCACTTTCAGTGTTCCTAGCGCTCCGTCCATCTTTTTTATACGTCCGTGGTAAAACCAAAAAAGGCCGTCTAAATTACGAACGCGTTTTTGATAAATAGAAGTTTGTTTATGTTAATATTATAAATTGATTGTATTTGAAATTAGCACATTTTATGGGAATCAAATAGGTAATGATGTTGGGAATCGGTTTATTTTTTGGGGAATCAACAAATGGTGTAGGCATAAGATATATATGGCAAACCTATCTACCTATCCGTATCTACTGCTAATGCTTGGATTTTGAAATCTAACAATAATTAATGTATTGAAAATAACTAGGTAATTATCCCTCATAGGGGGTTGATGTCAGGCAGGCGGCCGGTCGTAGAAACTAAGCCAAATCCTATCTAACATGCTTGAAAAAGTGTGTTGCGCCGACCCCACATTAAGGTGGGATAAGGACAGGTAGAAGAAGAAGAGGTAATGTTACTAACAATCGCAGTATAAAACATAACCTAACATAACCTAAACATTAGGTGATGTAAAAATTCACTCAGCCGTGCTGCGGGTTTAGACAAGTGGCTTATGCGCTAGTCGAATAGAATAGTCGAAAATAATAAATGTATGGGAATGACATAAGAGTACGCTATATGCGGCGTACTCTTATGTCATTCCCATACATTTATTATATTCGATTAGCGCATAAGCCACTTGTCTACACCCGCAGGGGTCCATAAAATGTCTCAGAGTAGGCTATTTGTTTCTCTCAAACTACACGGACCTTCCTTGACCTTGTTACAATGTTTTTTGCGTGGTACACATGTCATAGGGTGTCATGTGATATAGGGCCTTACTTATAAAAACAGTTTAACTGAGCAAATGGTAAAGAATACCCTGTCCCTTTTATTTTCAACCAATGTGACACAAGGAAAAATGTGACAGATTATTCTTAGCCATTTGCTCAGCTATATTTATAAGTTAGGCCCATAATGTCTTGCTTCTGGCTTTAAATGACGCTCAAACTCAATACACCTAAACTAAAGCTTTGCACTAAAACATTACACAAAACATCTACACAAAATTTGGTTTGGTTACACATTTTTGTCTGTGGTCCATTTTCCCATGAGCAGGAGACAGCTAAAAACATTGTTTTGTGTAAGTGGTTTTGTGTATTGTTTCGAGAAGAACACGTGTAGGAGACGCACCTTTACTATGACATAAGTCTACCCCGATTTATTAGCAAGGCTGTCTCGAAGATAGAAAACTGCCATAATACTCTGAAACCTGGCATCAGTATATTGATTGTTAGTATACGTGGCATTGTAAGACATACGGAGTCTGTCCTTACAACCCGGCGCGGCGCGGCGACTCGGAGCCCCACGCAATCTACCTCCATACATAATTCATACCAGCCTGGAACTCATTGATTACCGCGGAGCCTCTTCAGCCCCGCCCGAAAACCAACCCTAACATCGATCGATAAAGCACAAAACACAATAGCAACGCTCACACAACACCCGCCTTACGAAATACAACTTTAAATGCATGAACGTACGGTACAATACGGTATGCACGGCCACGTAGACTGTCTGACCTTGGGCCCAGGGTGGCCGGCGTCTGGCGACCTCCCCTAAGTGGGGGTGTCGGCTGCTTACGTAATAGATATTTTTATATGTCGTCGGGCAGATCGCTCAGTCGCCATGGTGACTATTTTGCGTTTTTTTTATCCTGGCAAAGTAGGTAATTGCTAAGCGATAGAGCTTGGTTCTTCAGTCTGCCTACAAATTGACCATTCACAGTTACCAGCTCATTTTCATCTTTGATGTCGTAGTGTGAATCTATCGTCATATAGGACTCAAATTCGGACTGATTTTGAATGGAAAAATCTAATATCGCTGCCCGAACCGGGACTCCGGGGCGATAGTTGTAGGCACTGCGTACGCAATACAACTACGCCTTACACAATAACTAATATGCATATTGTATGCGTTATGCTAATTCAGGATATCAAGACAAAAAGGAGCAACCGTCAATAATAACAAGTTTAAAAACTTAACAGACCGACTTCAAATCCGATAGTGACCCAATTTAGAGGTATATCGGACCACCCTTGGAATAATCTCTATCGAACACAAAAATTATTTTGAAAATCGGTAACATACATAAAAAAAATACAGTCGAATTTAGGGCCTTCTACTTCTACTTTTTGTAAGTCGGCCGAAAATATATTAATTTCTCCCACGATGATTGACGTCATAATTCGTCAAATACCGACTACTGAAAGAAAGAAAGGTTTATTACTTATTGTTTTCGACTTCTAAAAAGGAGAAGGTCCTCAATTCGCCTGTATTTTTTTATGTATGTATGTTACGCGGTATCGCCGCCGAATCTGGACCGATCTTCAAAATTCTTTTTGTGTTCGATAGAGCTTATTTCAAGGGTGGTCCCATATAAATTTGGTCACGATCGGATTTGAAGTCGGTCCGTTAGGTTTTTAAACTTGTGATTATATTGAGTACTTTTATGCCGGGTACACACCAAACGAACGAACGTTCGCGAATCTACGCTACGCCTGTGTGGTCATTATAGCCGAAGGTTGTGGCAAAAGCCGATGAATCGGCTTCGGCTTCGGCCAGAAATCGACCCTCGGTCGGACACTACTTAGCAAGTGGATTTCAGTCATAATTTCATAAATGACTACTAAGCTATGCTACCATCATGATGACTATTGACACGTCATCATCTTGATTTATATTAAGTGATAAGACAGTTTTGATGATTTGTTTCATGAAGCAAATTCGCAATTTCCTAATCTTATCTTAGAATATGTGTACTGTGTAGTAACAACAATATGTAGTAATTATGATAATATAGCGATTTTCTTGGTAATATAATAATTACGTTTCTTATACTATTTCCATTCGTTACGTAATCACTTTGAAAATTATTATTTAGGTTAATTTTATAAATATTTTATGAAATTAACCTAAATAATAATTACTATTTTAATAAATATTTTTGGTATGTGTGAAATTGGTAGAGAATCTGTCTGTCAGTCTGATTTTCTTGTAAAAAGTGACTCGGACTGAGTCAAAGTTCGATTTAAAAATTCCAAATCCTCACTGAGTTCGTTTCTTTGACTCATACTTAGTCGAAGTTCGCTCTATAAATCTCAGCCCTAGGGTCTTGTAACTGTTTTGCGGTAGCAATAATAACTCCTTAGGGCGACTTGCACCACTATTACTAACCTACAGTTAGCCTTAACCTCAAGTTAAATTGAATTAGAATTAGAAATATATGAAGGACATGTAATTCATTACATGTAATTAATTGAATGTCATCATTTATTATCTGTAATTGCATGTAGTACATTACATGTAATGAATTACATGCCCTTCATATATTTCATTTTCAATTTAACTTGAGGTTAGGACTAACTGTAGGTTAGTAATAGTGGTGCAAGTCGCCCTAAGAGTCCTATCAGCAGTAGGATTTACAATAGATTAAAATGACAACGAAGTTCAATGATTTCTAAATAATCTGTAGGAAAGACGATACCGCGTGATACAGTGTTACTAATCATACATCATAAAGATCACGAAGGATAATGGCGTGTACATATGTACATACCAACTGGACGAACATTTGCGAATCTATGCCTGTTGCGTTCATACAAACAAACTTTCGGTGTTGTGTGGATGCAACAGGCATAGATTCGCGATCGTTCGTTCGTTTGGTGTGTACCGGGCATTAGATATGGCTTGCACATATGACATGCGTCATACTCGTGAACATTTATTCATCATGCTTGTCGCGGACGCCTTCTTGATCTAGTGGCCTGTGGCAGCATATATGGGTTGTGGACTGGGAGGTCCTGGGGTCGATTCTCAAGTCACGCACACCGATTTTTCTTTATTGATTTGAACGAGACTGGATCCCCCAAAGGGGGGGAGGGTTGAGGTCAGGCAGACAGCCGGTCGTAAAAAAACTAAGTTAAATCATTTCCTGCATGCAACCTGCTTGATAAAGTGTGTTGCGCCGACCCCACATTAAGGTGTGATAAGGGTAGGTAGGAAGAATAAAGAAAAGCTTGTGGGGGTAGTCCGGCAGGGTTACCATCACCTCTTATAGCAGTATTATTATAATCGTTCTTTGTTTGTTTTGTATGGGAATCGGTACAAGTAAGATTATAATAATACTGCTATAAGAGGTGGTGGTAATCCCCCTGTAGTCCATTATGAATGTTTCTATGACAGTAGTTTCTTATCCCATGATATTCCGGTTCTCTTGATGTTTGGTTGGTCCCTTGCCTGCAAGATGACTAATGGGAAACCGCTTGTCCTGTCTTATACTGTAACGCTCTGTTTCTTCACTTTACTGGGTATGAAGAGGCTATTATACAGGCCGATAACTACCATAGTAACTACCGATATAATCAATTGTTTAAAAAATAAGATAGGGAAAAATAATACGTAATAACTTAATTTGTGTTTATTGATATGATTTGTTTAATAGATAACGTTGTTGGTTGTGTAATGATAACCATTTTTGTAGGTATATCTAGATAAATAAAAGTTATACATACATATGGCGCAATTTCCTTTGCTTCAGTAGTTAGTAATTATCCATTGGTCTGGGTGTTGTGAGACCGAAAGTCTCTCGAAGTTCCTGATACCCACGATACAAGATTCGATCTTAGTGTGGGGTCAGGACTATGTGTGTGACTGTTGGGTGTTATTTATTATTATAATTTATGTATGTTATGAAGTAAGTAGTATTTGGCATATTTTCTTTCTACCTGCCCTTATCCCATCTTAATGTGGAGTCGGTGCAACACACTTTTTCAAGCATGTTGCAGATAGGATTTGGCTTTGTTTTTAACGACCGGCCATCTGCCTGACGTCAACCCCCTATGAGGGATTTAGTCCCGGGTAGATTAAATTAGAAAATTTGCTTTGCCCGACTTGGGAATCGAGCCCAGGACCTCCCGGTCCACAGCCCATACATGCTGCCAGTAGACCAAGGAGGCGACTGTGACTGATTCTTTAAATTCAATCTTCGTTACTTTTCTAACACGTTTAGCTGATCTGCCGCAAGTTCGCAACTCATTCCTCGTTGCCGCGATGTGAGCGTCTTGGCTCATTGATCGCGATCATGTAATTACCCGTAAGAAATAAACACGGGTTAATTGATAACGCGTTGCTGTGGGCCAATCCGACGCGCCGACGCTCCGCGCCACGCCGACGCTTCGACGACGGCTCCGACGCTCTGCAAACAAACATCCCATTGACGGGGGCCGGGGCACGTGCAGGGTTGCCGCTGCAGCGTTATGGTGTCAGAATTATTTGAATTTGGAATATCGGTGTGGCTAATCGCAAAAATCAGCATTGTAATAAACCTTCGCCAATTGAGCGACAATTAAAAAATAGAAGAGTCTTCGATTTTACTATCCGTGAGTGTCATTAGCTAATTTATTATCCCAAAAAAAGATGGGAGCGGAGCTACGAGCGATAGCTTACCTAATTTGGGTCAAAGCATGTTTTACAATGACATAAGGTACGGGTCGTATGCTAATATAAGGCTGTGATTTATAGAGCGAACTTCGACTAAGTCTGAGTCAAAGAAACGAATTTAGTGAGTATTTGGAATATTTAAATCGAACTTCGATTTAGTCCGAGCAATTTTTTACAAGATAAACAGACTGACAGACAGACTAAGCAAAGATTTTTTTGTAAATAACTCGGACTAAGTCAAAATTCGATTTCAAAATTCCAAATCCTCAGTGACTTCGTATCTTTGACTTAGACGTACGAAGTTTTCTCTATAGATCTCAGCCTTATTGTTAGAGCCACGCTGTATCTATGGTAGTGACTTGACTACCTGTAGCATTGCCGATGTCCATGACTGATGCCATGATGGTAAGCACTTATTAGATGGCCCAGCTGCTCATCTTTCATAAGTCATTATAGAATACAATAGTTTAAGTGTGAGTTCCAAAAAGGAGAAGCTCCTCAATTTGTTTGTATTTTTTAAATTAATATGTTACGTGATATCTCGGCCAAATGTGGACCGATTTTTAAAAATCTTTTTGCGTTCGTTAGAGCTTATTTCAAGGGTGGTCCCATATAAATTTGGTCACGATCGGATTTGAAGTCGGTCCGTTAAGTTTTTAAACTTGTGATTATAGAATACGTTACGGATATAAACAAATAAAACGTAGTAATTTTATACAAGGCCATTACAGATACGAGATATTTTATAATAGATTGCAAGCTAATAATGTAATATTTACGTTACCTTATCTCGACGCCATATTGTAATTTTATCTGTTTAATGAGTAAGATGTTATGAAGGCGATGTATACGGGCTGTGGACTGGGAGGTTCTGGGTTCGACTCACAGATCTGGTAAATTTTTGTGTAGATTTTCTGACATGATTTGATTGACGTCAGGTATTGTTGAAAGTATTAAGTCGAATGGTTTCTGCAACATACTTGCATATCGATACTAAAAGTTGTCCTACATACATAAACTCACACCTGTCTCCCGCACTGGGGTAGGCAGAGACTAAGGAGCGCCTATTGCTACGGTTCAGGCACACCTCTTTCGCTTTTTCCATAATAAGTGTTTTTATGCACGCTCGTCGGTTACAAGAACTCCTTATTTGACCCTTTTTTAGATATAGCCAATTTGGTCCATAAAGGTACGTCTAAGACATCCTCGGCCGAGGCTACCATTCACTTTCATTACAATAGTTGTTCTATTGTAGCAAATTGTATTAAATATGCTTTTAGATTGAATGTAAAACTACACATTTTTTCATTGGCTCTGTCCGCACAGCCCTAGAGCTATGTTTATTATTCATCGGTCCATGGTAATGGACAGTAATGTCTCGTCTGCGCCGTATACTTGTGGTATACCTATGAGGTCACTCCCTACTTTTTGTAGATGAAGACGTAATGGTAATAACAATAAGAAGAGTTTAAGATGAAGCTGTACGCTTAGCATTTTGTATTTTTTATTGGAGCACGAGAAAATGATCTAGTCGCCTCCTTGGTCTAGTGGCAGTATATATGGGCAGTGGACCGAGAAGTCCTGGGCTCGATTCTCAGGTCGGGCAAAGCCAATTTTCTTATTTAATTTGTCTGGGACTGGACCAGTCAGAGAGGGTTGATGTCAGGCAGCCGGTCGTAAAAACTAAGCAAAATCTATTCTGCAACATGATAAAATTGTTGCGCCGACCCCACATTAAGGTGAGATAAGTGCAGGTAGAAAGAAAGGAGCACGGGAAAATGACTAGACCACATCCGATGGTAAGCGCAGTACATTTTATAATTAAACCATGGGAAACAATTTTTTTGGTAGTCACCAGAATAATGCCGGTTTGCATGAATGCTTCTTAACACTCCAAAGAGGGAAGAAACAAATGAGGGGACTGTGACAGGACAAACGAAAGATTGATGCAACCTCTGAGACATAAGCTACAGGCTCCTTACCAACCATGAACGAGACTGATAGAAATTTTCAGTAATAGATCAAAGACAAACAAATGAAAATCGAGTCAAGAAAATGCGCCAAAACACTTGCTTAGTCATAAAGCGGGGGCTGGCGTCTCGATGTTACTAGACTGGGGTTTATCAAATTTTCGTGAATGTAAGAGCGTAGGCTGAAACGAGCTCGTAGAAAAACATTTGCTAATATGTAAGCAACTAGGGATGGGTGACGCCCACGCCGAATCCCGCGCTATACTCTACAAATGATGCGATAATATTTACTGAATGTTCTGTTAGCATTTAGTGACTTTGGCGGTAAATAAAACGTTCGAAATTTTGCAGGTGTATTTTCCTAATGCTATGATTGTTATTTTAAGTCGTCTGTAGCCTAGTCATACCTTGGCTGCTATTCCTATGTTTCAATCTGGCACTCATAGTATTAAAAGTTTTTTCATTAAAAAAGTCACATGAGTTCATAAACTTGGCTCCATTATTTACATCTCTGTCTACTATGGAGATATCGGCGTGATTTTGGATAGCTTTCCTTATTGAAATAAAACTATTTTTACGGATTCTATCACGATTTGGTTTATAATTTTTATTCCCGACCTGTGACCACGAAGACTGCAAAGCCTTCGAAACGTCGGGAAAAAAAATAAAAACCAAATCGTGATAGAATCCGTAAAAATAGTTTTATTTCAATGTATAACATTCGCGTAAACTTAAGAAATCAGTAGCTTTCCTTATTTCATTTCAGAATAACTCTTTTAAACTTAATAATTGAATATTCGTTGCTACGTTCCATCCTACGTCATTGAAACTCGTTGGCGGCTTACCTGAATGTAAACCGTAACACTCTGCTCCAGGTCACTCGTTACATCGCTACTAAAACTAGGTCATATGAGAACTAAACAGAAGACAAGTATTTCATATAGCCGGTTTTACTATGTTTATAACCCCAATCGAACTATCAGCATCAAAAAACTAGAAAAAGAAGACCTACTTCTAAAACTCCAGCTTTATGCAGCAGTTTTAAAACTATTTTGTCATAGTAATCTGCACTAAAGATATCAAAAGAACTATCCGTGTTGTCAATTTTAAAGGAGGGAAATCAAGAGGGGGTCTAGGATTTTGGCCACAGGACAATGTTCCATGGTTCCACGTGTTGTGTGTTGTTTTCAATTGTTCCACGTGGACACAGGCCCCTACAAAAAATTGATTAATACTTACTTATTTGAAACTGCTCTGCTAACTGCTCTTTTTGCATACTTATTGTTTAGCTTGTCATTGCGACATTAGACTGATGAATGAATCAACAATCCGAAAAAAGGCATATCTATAACAGTTCCTCTGTCCTTATTCGCTAATTGGCTCAAAATTCCCACACAGAAGCCCTCAATGGAGACGGAACCCATTTTTGCCACCCACAATCGTTTTATGTTGTTTGACACAAAAATGCGATTAAATATTTTCCTGTAGTCTACGTATAAAGCCTACTTTATTCTGTTCATAGCCGTTCCCACCCATGCTCGTATACAAAGCGAAAAGATGCCTTTGCTACATTTTTTCTCGGCGCAAACAACCCACATGCTAAAAAACGAAAAGGAATGAAAATTCCGTCCCATATAATATTTTTGTACACATTTTCCAAATACACAGACATTAAACAGTATAGTTGTATGTAGTGTTAAATCTTTTTGCACATACACAAGCACTTTAGTTATGCCGGTTTAACTAAGCACTAAAAATTTACTTTAAAAATTACGGGTTTTTAATTTGTTCATGTAGATTTCTTCGATTTTGTCTCTAAAAGCATCAGCAAGCAATCTAACTACATCATTGATTTCACTTACATTTTGTTCTTGAATACAATGATCAAATGTCACACACACAACTATTCATAGAAACAATTACCTATTTGAAATAAAACTATTCTTACGGATTCTATCACGATTAGGTTTTAATTATTATTCCCGACGTTTCGAAGGCTTTGCAGTCTTCGTTGTCACGGGTCAGACTGAGGTGTCATTTGTCCAAAAAAGGTTAGAGTTACAATATCTACCATCATTAAAAAATTATACAAAATCAAAAAAGGTTAATTATTAGTGTTCCGATTTATGCAGTACGAGCTCACGGTGTCTTGAGTTCTGGCAGCTGGTCTTTTGGGTTCCGATTTAATAAGATGTATAATTGGATCCCAGGTTTGTGCAAGCTTCCAACCATCTTCTCTATTGAAATTAGGATGTTTTTTAATTTCAATAGCCTCGCGTATCATCCTAGGGAGGAATCGGTGTTCTTTGGCGAGGATTTGTGGTTTATCAAATCTAAGATAATGTTTGGAGCCTTCCTCTGAATGTTCAGCAACTGCAGACTTCGTAGAGCGTCGGTGTTTTACGTCAGCTATGTGTTCTTTTACGCGGGTCCCTATATTCCGTTTTGTTTGTCCGATGTAAGAGAGACCACAGTCGCAATCAATTTTATACACGCCTGGGTCTTGCAGAGGTATGTGACACTTGACAGATGGTAAAAATTGACTAATCTTCTTGGGCGGTTTGAAGTAAGTTTTGATAGAAGCACGCCTCAGGATATAGCCAATCTTGTCAGTGACTCCTCTTACATAAGGTAAAACAACCGGGACGCGTTCGACGGTGGCTGGTTTCATTCGCTTTCTGTGACGGCGCCGTGGGATTTGGAGCTTGTTGTCTCGCAGGACTTGCTTGACATGACGCAGCTCAGCGGCTAGATGTTCCTCATCACAGATTTTGTTTGTCCGATGTAAGAGAGACCACAGTCGCAATCAATTTTATACACGCCTGGGTCTTGCAGAGGTATGTGACACTTGACAGATGGTAAAAATTGACTAATCTTCTTGGGCGGCTTGAAGTAAGTTTTGATAGAAGCACGCCTCAGGATATAGCCAATCTTGTCAGTGACTCCTCTTACATAAGGTAAAACAACCGGGACGCGTTCGACGGTGGCTGGTTTCATTCGCTTTCTGTGACGGCGCCGTGGGATTTGGAGCTTGTTGTCTCGCAGGACTTGCTTGACATGACGCAGCTCAGCGGCTAGATGTTCCTCATCACAGATTCCTTGTGCTCTCTGAAACAAAGTTTTACCCACGGTAGCTAACTGTTTCGGATGGTGGTGAGATTCTCCATTCAGGTATTTATCGGTATGGGTCTTTTTCCTATACACAGTATGACTCAAAGATTGATCAGGATTACGGATAACTAAAACATCTAAGAAGGCAAGAGATTTATTATGTTCTAACTCCATTGTGAATTGAATTTTGTTATTAATGGAGTTAAGGTGATTTAAAAATGCAGTTACTTTATCAGATGGTAGAATTGTGAAAGTATCATCTACGTACCGTTTGTAAAACCTTGGTGAGACCGGGGCCGTGCTGAGTGCTGTCTGCTCAAAGTCCTCCATGAAAATGTCGGCGACAACTGGAGATACAGGTGAGCCCATAGCTACGCCCTCAATTTGTACGTAGAATTGATTATTCCACAACATATAGCCAGATGTAAGGCAGTGTTTGAGTAAGTCTGCATATGCCAAGGGTATGTTATTCTCTGTTAACCTCTTAGAGACTATTTCAATACAGTCTTGTATTGGTAAGCTTGTAAACAGCGACTGAACATCAAAACTGACCATAGTTTCATTGTCAGCTAATTTTAGGTGTTTAATGTCACTGACAAATTGGTATGAATCCTTGACAGTTGCTCTAGTGTTTCCTCTGAGAGGTGAAAGAACTTTTGCTACGTGCTGAGCCAGTCTGTAGGTTGGTGTGTCGATCTGACTTACAATGGGACGTAGCGGAGCATTTGTTTTGTGTATTTTTGGTAAACCATACAATTTAGGTGATTTCGCTGACGATGGGATGAGTAAGTTTACGTCGAGACTCAATAACTCGGAGTAATTGCTTATTAAAGAGCTGGTGGCCTTTAAAATTTTGCTAGTCGGGTCTGTTTTGACTATTTCATAAGTACTTTCATCCGACAAAAGTTGTTCCATTTTATTGTTGTAATCAGACGTATCCATTACTACTGTCGCATTCCCTTTATCTGCACGAAGAATAGTTAGGTCCTTCATTGATCGCAAGTTCTTTAACGCGATATATTGTGTTTTAGGAAGATTTAGTTTGGGCAACCTCGTTCGACGTAATAATGAAGAGATGTCTTGACGAATTGCCTCCGAATCTTCCTTTGCTAAATTATTCTTGAAGAGACTGTTCTCTACGTTACAAATAATGTCTTCATACGGTACCCTTCGTGGTGTTACAGCAAAATTTAAACCTTTAGTTAATACCTGAAATGTATTGTCATCCAATGTTTGTTTTGACAGATTAATCACAGCGCGTTGTTCATTGGCTGCACGAGAGTGGACGTCTATGGTAGTTTGCGTTCCGTTACTGCTATCATTTTTGTCTTTGGCATTCGATTTAGATGTTAATTTATTAAATTTTATTATGTGTTTATTTTTGCATTCATTATATTTAGATGTTTCTCGTTTATTTAGTTTGTCAATGCAGTTTTTGAAATCAAATGCTGATAGTTCTGTCTTTAATTCATTGGATGTATTCTCAACACAATTATTTAAGTAATGTAGGTCGGATCGAGCTTCATGTATGGTAGCTTGTAACAGTTTTTTACTTGCCTGGTTTAGAATTTTAGCGCTCCCACGTATGTTTTTCTTAGGTGATATCTTCACACACGTAGGGATGAGATTATGATCGCGGCATCTCTTCAAGAAATTAAGGGCTGACAAATACCTTGCGCGCTTAGTCTTCAAATTCTCCAACCGGCGTATTTTATTTGCAATTTCCAGTCCGTACTGGTTTACATACTGATGTCTTAAGTTTACGTGAATATTATACATTGAAATAAAACTATTCTTACGGATTCTATCACGATTAGGTTTTAATTATTATTCCGGAAACGAATATAGGAATATAGGGACCCGCGTAAAAGAACACATAGCTGACGTAAAACACCGACGCTCTACGAAGTCTGCAGTTGCTGAACATTCAGAGGAAGGCTCCAAACATTATCTTAGATTTGATAAACCACAAATCCTCGCCAAAGAACACCGATTCCTCCCTAGGATGATACGCGAGGCTATTGAAATTAAAAAACATCCTAATTTCAATAGAGAAGATGGTTGGAAGCTTGCACAAACCTGGGATCCAATTATACATCTTATTAAATCGGAACCCAAAAGACCAGCTGCCAGAACTCAAGACACCGTGAGCTCGTACTGCATAAATCGGAACACTAATAATTAACCTTTTTTGATTTTGTATAATTTTTTAATGATGGTAGATATTGTAACTCTAACCTTTTTTGGACAAATGACACCTCAGTCTGACCCGTGACAACGAAGACTGCAAAGCCTTCGAAACGTCGGGAATAATAATTAAAACCTAATCGTGATAGAATCCGTAAGAATAGTTTTATTTCAATGTATAATATTCACGTAAACTTAAGACATCAGTATGTAATTACCTATTTAATATCTATTGGAAATTTACAACTCAATAAAACGCTTTGTCCCTTTCTACCAAGTTACTGTATTAAACGGTAGTCAACCTCGGGATTAGATGCAATAATCCCATCACTAGACAAAGAGAGTCCATTGCCAAGGATGTCTTCGAATCACTGCGGGATGCTCGCAGACTGGCGCCGAACATTTTACCCAACCACTTACTATGACCATTTCAGAGCACCCCATCTATTTAATAATGATAATACGCTCCGATAAACAGCTAGAATTTATTTAAAGGCGTTTGTACATTATCATCATTGAAGTTTATGGTACTGTTTTGCGTTTCTAAATAAGTACACCAATCTACAATCTCTCACAATTCTATGTGAATTAGAGATGGTATGGATATCAGAAACTTTTCTTTCCACCTGCCCTCATTCCACTTTAGTAGCCACGCACTTTTACAAATATGTTTCAGAAATAATTCGGCTTAGTTTTTAGGACTGGCTGCCTGTTTAACGTCAACCATTTTTGCGGAATCTAGTCTCTGGCAAATCGTACTAGGAAAATCGTGGTACCTGAGTACCCGACCTGAGAGTCGTATCTATGACCTCATGCTCTACCTTAGTGGTCTACGGGCCTTTTACGTTGCATTAGACTTATTCGTTTCTTTTATGCTTGCCCACGCATTCATGATTCTCTTGGTATTGTGGTTGTTTATTTTTATGTAGGTAATATTGTCTGATCTGATACCTGATGGTAAATGGTGGAGATCACTTAACATCATGACATTCTCTAGTGCTCCCTACAGGCTCCTTCAATACGAAATGGGGTCACCCACAGATCTTTCTGCGATTCATTTTTCGACACAACATAACTGCCAAAAACAAGCAGTCATTCAATCCGTTAGTACATTTGCATACATTGATCCACTACAGCGTACTATGAGAAAAACATAATATGGTATTGAAAACACGTTCCTTAGGCAGTGTCAGTGGGTAGTTTGGGAGGGCGAGGCGTCTAGGGGTCGTCTGCGGCCCGGCCGCGACCTACATACCGAGTAGGTAAATTACCCACTCCACTGTTACCCGTGGCGGGTACCTCCCCGCGGGTGGTGATGACGCGCGCCGTCTGCCGCCTCCCTAGGCGCGGCGGCTCCGTTATGTAACGATAATGTTTTGGTGTTTCGGTATGCAACACGGTTTCTTATGAATTAAACTTGTTACTGTGCAGTGCGTTTGTGCAGTTGGCTGTTTTGGTTCTATTGAAACCTTAAATATTTGTGTATCCGTTTATTAACATGTTTGGTATTCCTTATTTACTTTTTATTCAATTAATACTCCCATGAATTAAGATCTATCTCTCTCTGTTCGTAAAATACTGGGCAGCATATCCATATTTTATGTCTTTATCGGGCTCGAAGGACCAAAAAGTTTTGTGGCCAAAATAGATCCTTGTGACGAATGTCTAATGTAGTCTGGTTGTTAAAAATGAAAACATAGGTGTTTCAACAAAGAACGTACTTATAAACGAGAAAATTGTCTTTAATTTTATCACCTAAATAACTTTTATGAAGTAAAACAAATCGTCCATTGCAAGTTGACGGATTTTATATCTTGATAGATAGCGTTTGACGTCAGCAAAGGTCATACTTTTCACATTTAAAGCCATCAGCGATGGCATTTCATGGCTCAAATTAATTTGATAAGTTTCACACAGGTCGGTGAATCAACTATTGTATGTAACTTCAAGGCTCTATTGTTAATTTAAGCTATATTGTGTTACGGAATAGTTAAAGTTGTTTAGCTGTCGTTTTGAAAAGACTCATTATGCCATTGACTGTTGTTTAGTTTGACAGTAGAACTTCCATAACTCTCAATACGAGGCTTTCATTTAGAATTCTCCATTGGTTGATAAGTGAAACTCATCGATGTGTTGTCTTCATTCCAGGTGGTGGAGACAGTTGAGTGCAAGCCGGAGCCGCCAGAATCGCCGCCGAAGAAGACCCGAGGCGAGGAGTACGGGTACACACTGTTCCTGGACCCGTACGCGCTGCACTACCGAGCGCTGTCCGCGTTCAGGCCGTGGGGCAAGCGCGAGCCCGTGCTGCAGCACCCCGAGCGCGTGGTGCGCGTCGCCGACTGCACGCGGTTCGAGCGCGACTTCCAGCCGAACGTGGCGCTGAAACCGCTCACGCCGCCCGTGGACGACGTCACCTCGTCGACGTCGCCGCCGCCGCACTGCGAGTCCGAGCTGGCGGCGCGGCTGCACGACGCCGAAGCGCGGCTGGCGGCGCGCGCGCGCAGCCTCGACGAGCGCGAGGCCGAGCTGGCGCGGCGCGAGGCGCGCGTGCGCGAGCGCGAGGCGGAGCTGGCGCGGCGCGAGTGTGGCGCGGCCGGCGGGGCGGGCGGGGGCGCGGGCGCGGGCGGCGGGGAGCAGGTCGACGTGACGGCGGAGCCGGCGGGCGCGCCGTGTTGACCCGCGCCGCGCGCCGCCGCCCGGCCGCCGCGCGCGGACGCTCAGTGAGTGCCTCGGTGCAGTACAAGGGGCAGGTCGGGAATCGCCGCGCGGCCGGGAGCCCCGGGGCCCCGGACCCCCGGCTCGACTGCACAGTGGCGAGTGCCGCCTCCGGGACAGATTACTGTTTTCGTTTGTGCCGACCGCGATCGCGTACCACGGGATTACAGATGTACATAATCATATCAAGTACAGTTTTAAATTAGGTTTTTTTTTGTACTATTATACGGTGTTCGTAGTATCTTCAATGTGTGCCATTAGAGGTACGTCTGTTACCTTTCATATAACCTCAGACCTGTGCTTTTTCATTACCTTATCATAATACTCACATATTGTAAAATATGGAAATAGTTATACTTTGTAAAACCGTAAGCATAATTTATACAGGGTTATTTTCAAGATGTCTCTACGTATGTACGTACACGTAAGCGACAGCTCTATTAATTTTCTGGTTCACATATTCATCGTCAATCGTTCTGTAAACAGTGTATACAAAGTCATACAAAACATTATAAGTACAGTTTGTATCATAACAAATCGATATTACACTCCACTAGAATAAATATTTATCTAATTAAATACCCACAGCTGTCGTAAAATACTTACCAGTAAGTCGTATTGGAACTTGTACGGTGTAATATCGGTTTCCTAGTTTTATTTATATAAATAACTCTGTATAAAACCTCAGGCATACCAAATAATATAAAATAACTATCACGTGCATACCTCTTGTAATTAAAAAAGGTTGTATGAAAATTTGTGGATATCGTTTTATAAATCGACCTATTCAAAGAATAAAGTTACATATGATAATGAATCGAAGTTGCTTTCTTATTAACTTTATTATAACTAGAATTTTTTAAGTTATGACATAATAACAAGTTAAATTATGTCATAGCTTAAAAATGTTTTTACTCGTTAAATATACAGGTCAATATATGCTCAGAAAAATAAGCAAGCAATTTCGATTCATTATCATATGTAACTTTATTCTTTGGATAGGTCGAAATACATTCACAAAACAAGCTAATTCTCACAAATGGAGGCACATTTTCATGTTTTTAAAATATTTTACTATTAGTATTCCATTATGTTTTTATTTGTTTCACCAGATTTAAAAATGGAAAACAATGGAATTGTTTAAATGTCATATATTTTTGACTATATCTCTAATTGAGGTATTGTAAACTATGGAAAACTCAAACCTTTGTCGGGGACATAATTTTGAATTGAAAATGTACTGAGTATTTATAAAATACGTAAGCCCTCATTCGGACGAGATATTTTTCTACGCGCGTTAAAAAAGCTTCTCAACGTATTCATACGATTGCTTGAAAATGATTCTTGTCGTTTTTCTAATAAGGTATATTCTTCTACATAACGCCCAAAAAAACAACTATACTGGAATTTATTTGTTCCATTACAACGCTTTTTTAACGCGCGTTGAGCTCTGGTGAGAATGAGACCTTATAGTGTAATCTGGTGAGACAAATGCCATTTTCCATCGCACTAATAGAATCCAGGCCACGAAATTATCTTTATGGGATTCATCCCGCAGTCTACCTCATTGTAAATAAAACAATATTTGGCTAAAATTAGAAAAGTCTTCGTGTAAAAGTCTGTATTTCTTTTAAAAACTTCGCACATGTTTTTGCGACTCGGAGCAATAATTTATATGAAAAGTGAATTTCATCACTGCCGGTAAATTATCAATTTGTTACTTGTATAAAATGCGTAAGTTGTGGTAGAATTGGAAACTTTAATGTTTGTTAATTGGTAACATTGTTTAAATATAACGAGATAATTCGCTAAGTGCAATTTTTTGCATAGTTATATCAGACCTTGGTAACTCCTAGACAGGTGATTTCATAACGAAAACCCCTTAAAAGCCGCTATAAAATGGCTGCTATGTTAATAATAAGAACAAAAGTAGCCAAAAAAATAAGTTATTACTATACTAGCGACACCGCATGATGGCGCTTTGGACAGATTAAAAATAGTGTTGCAATTCGATATTTTAAATTAATACCAAGAAATTATAGTAAACTGGGAGTCATGTAAATATTTTGTTTTGTCAGAATTTAAGGAACTTTATGCGCATATCTTCAAATTGTCATCTTACCATGCCGCTAGTATAGACACAATTGTACATACTTAAATGTAAATCCGTAACCTTTCTTGAAGGTTTAACTTGTCTTTTTATATAAAAAAAATGTTTGAAAGCCTTTGCCAGTAACAGTGCATTTTGTAGTGCATATTTCTTTGCGACTGAGCAATTAATTTAATTATACGTATTACGTATTTATTTTGTGTGACATATGGACACACAGTTTTGTGTTCTCTTTATTTTTATTGTCAAGTGTGATTATGAAAACACTTCTTAGTTGCCTTAACCTGTTTCAGTATTTATACGACACACAACGCCATCTGTTATTCGTAACAGAAAACTTGTGTCATAAAATACATTTTTGATGTTCGAGGCAACTTTTCATCCCGGGTGTTGTTTGGTGACAAATTCTTTGCCTCTCGGTTTTAATATTGGCAAACTTCCTATAAGGATATAAATTAAAGTTATTTGAATAATTTTAGGTAAACCGATTGGCATAGTCCAGGAACTATAATAAGTTGTCATAAAAAATCTTCCTCGAGACATATGAACCGGGATTGTTGATATTGTAAAATTAAAAACGAATTTGTGAAATTCGATTTCACTCTTAAGTGACTTTAGCAAAGCTCAATTTGAAGAATGAAGCGATTTTTAAGAATAACATTTCCTTTCAAAGAGTGCTATGTTTCGTAGGTAGTTGGATTAGCGGTAAGTCTTCAGTTTTAGGTTAGTTGTATCTCTAGTCAGAGACATTTTGAAAAATAAATTACCATTTACTTATTAATATAATTATATTATTCAAATAGGTACCGTAATCGAGTGTTATAAGAGTAACTTATTGTTTTAAAATAATTAGCGTACATTAGAAATGGACTGCATGTCATTATATTATTATAATTTAAGGTACCTACCTAAAAATTATATTATGAAACTTTTCTGTCTGTACCGTTGTTGAAAACGTATTTTGGTGCTATGATATTTTTGGCTTGGCTAACGTAGGTTTTAATTGTACATATTTAGTATTTATTGGCGTTTATTTTGGTTTGTTATTGAGTTTTCAACACATTCAAAATTGTTAATAAAAATGCACTCGATTTCAGCTCGCATGTTTGTAAATTTGAATAACATGGCTAAGCCATTATAACCTAAAGTAACGCTTTAATTTTAGCGTAGGTCGTAATGATGTATCGATGGAAAAGTTTCAAAAAAGAGGTCTCTCACTGTCTTCATTGAAAAACTATAAGAAATGTACACGGATGGTGCTAAATGTTTAACTTTTATGACGTTTTGTTTTCGAAACTGAATACACTCGATAGGTTGTATTGTTTATTTTTTGGATAATAAACAGGTTTGTAATAATTTTAGTGAGTTCTCGTCGAGTGAAAGGACAGTGAGAGTTACAAGAATGTAAATATTTGTTTTATAATACGGTACTAAGCTGTGCGTGGAGGCCAGGCTGTTGTAAAACTTTTTAAATACTTGAATTTGCGCAACGAAGCTCTGTCTCTTATTATTTTGTCTACGTGTTCGACAACTTTGTTACAATTTATGACCCCTTTAGTTGTAAGATATTTTCGGTCTATTCACATCTTACTGGTGTCTATGATTCTAACTTTCAACCACTTAAATCAATAACGGTTGGACATAGGAAATTAATTCCATAGCTCAACACGCTAACTAGAATTCCATTAGTAATTCTTCAGTATTGTTTAGAATTTCTATAGAAGTGACATATAGAAGAAACGTTGCAATATCTACGGACAACAACAATTTGAGACAAAGTTTATTGCGCGATTGGTGATTTGCCAGGGTATAGCATACTCTGTGATCTCATGTATGATTGTTAATACATCACTTTATAATTACATTATTGTCAAAGTCGCAAATGAACTGTTCTAATTTTAAAATTTTCTGCTTTACTGACACGAAATCTAGATGGCGCTGATATGGAAAATGATAAAGTTATGTTGTATCTATCTACAATTTTTTTATTAATTGCTGTGTAAAATGTACTTTTTTAAATATATTTTTTATTTATGTAAAACAGCGCCATTTTAAAGCATTTTAAACTCGGTTTTAAGCTTGTAACGGAACACAATCTGTATAAATGCACCTTTGCCGCCGTTTTATTATAATAGTGTTGTAAAATTTCAATAGCGTGATGGGTTTGATTTAAAAGTATGATCGTAAAACCTCGTATTCAACTGAAACATTCCGTGGACTCTGCTCTCCGTAGATATCTGCATTCGTGATAAGTCCATTTTGGCGCCAAATGAAGAGGCCAATCACGTGAACTAAAATATAGAGCCAAAAATATATAGAGAGCAAAGATTTTTTGATTGTATTATTTTAGAATACGCACGTTACAATTTCAAAGGTACTGTAATTATGTATGTATGTAAATTGCAAGTGTCACTTTGACCGTGTTGTGTAGAACTAAACCCACAAAAACACCTAACAAAAAAATTGTTAACACCAATATGATCTAATAATGATTTAGAACATGTTGGCATCAATATTTTTTTTTTAGGGTTGGTTCATTCCTGTACAACATACTCCACTTGCCTAACTTGACATTGGCATAATGTACTTCAATTGCCATTAAAAAAAAAACACTCCACTTGACAAAGAGACGAATGACGTAAATTACCCTCCTTTTGGGGGCAGACAAGTAAATCGGCGGACGGTTATGCTTATTTTATGTCTGAATAATAATGTGCAATATGTAAAACATCTTATATTATTTATCTTTCTGAAAGAGAGAAGGCAAATTGCACGTCAAGGGATTTTTGTGGTGAATACGAAGTTTTATATTAATGGAAGCTGTATTGTCCCGTGCCAATCAAATTTTGTATTGAATTCAGAAGTAACGGAATAAATTAATAAAGAGAAGGACGTTCTGCTTTTATAATTCGCTAAGTCTGTAGGGATTGTGTTTTGGACAAAGCAAATGGATAAAATTGCACAGATTAAAAACTGTAATACAGTTTTTTGTTATCTGAATACAGTTTGTTTTTTATTTTATTTTTCAACATGCAATGGACAGTTATTAATATTAGTTGGATATTTTGCGACTTATCAAGACATACATGGTAGTGAAACGGCTTGTTTATGAATTGTGTGTTTATACCAGAAAGTATATTTATGGCCAATACAAATTCACTAATCCAATGAAACATTCCTGTTGTTTTGTGGATTATTCAAAAACACATTTTTTTATATTCTAAACAGAAAAATTGTTGTATGTTGCATGTACCTGATAGATTAGAAGTAAGGAGACTATAATTAAAAAGATAAATATATAATAGATGTTCTGTTATGCACACACATGTTCGTAGCATGTGGTTTCGAAGTGTGTTTTTACTTGAAAATAAAAAAAATGCTTATAAATACATTGTGGAGCAATAAAATGAAATGATTTCCAATGAGTGTTTTATTTCGTGAGAATTGGAAGTTAATGAGGGAGGCCTATATCAAAATGGTTGAGAAAGTTTAAAGAAGAAAGATTTATTTCGTGCTTCGGGAGGTACCTACCCGCAACTGTAGGTGCCTACTTGGTCTAGGAGCAGTGCATATGGAATGTGGACCGGGAGATCCTGTGTTTGATTACCAGGTCGGGTCAAGCGGTTTTCCTTAGCCCGGGACTAGATCCTCGGAAGTGGTTGACGTTAGGGGGCAGCTGGTCACAAAAACTAAGCCTAATCCCATTCTACAACATGTTTGTAAAAAACGTGTGTTGCACGGGCTGCGTCGATCCCATTAGTATATTATCGGAAATATGTATACCGAATTAATTATTTTTTTTAAATTATTAATTAATTATATGCATCCCACTTCACGAATATGAACATGCTATAAGCACCCAAGACAAAAATAATCATAGGTGCGTTGCCACCCTAAAATGAGGGAATGGAGGGGAAGGAAATGGGCCACTGGAAATCTCATTCACCGAACGAAACACGTCAGCAAGCTGCCACTTTACGTCGGTTTTCTGTGAGACAGTGGTATCCAACCGGTCGAGACGACCCATTCATGCTGTAGACGTTACTGTCTACAGCGTGGCTCTACCACTCTTATGTAGGTAGCAAGATCCAAATAACCATATTATAATATCTATGTATGATGATTGTTTATATTTGTTCACCAGAAAGTGTTATAATCTCCAAATACATTATCTATAATTACTTATTGACGGATTTAGATAGTTTAGATACGGCCCCGCTGCCATGATAATTGCATAATATCTTATATAAGTGTTTACGCCAGTTTGTACACTCGAATAAGGATACAGATTACTAAGCAGAAGATAGTTGGAGGTTTTTATTGCATTGCTTTTAAAACGTGACTACCATCTCAAGCGACATTCTTGCATTTATCTACCACATCGCGGACACCAAGACTACCACAGATATACTCGTCTCGTGCATGTTTTTTCGGAACAAAACAAACATTTTTGTCTATGGCCCATTGTTGACATTGACAACGCAGAACATTGTTTTGAGTATGTATTTTTGGGCTACCGTATTATTCAAAACAATCGTGTAGCATATCCATCGCATACACGGACATAAAAGAAGGACACCATCTCGCCTATAGTTACACGGACGCCACCGAGGAGCCACGCACACAAACGCGCCTGTACAAAAGTGCCCTGCGCACACACACGCCAATAAGTGTCGATAGATCGAATGGGCCGCAAAACCCTGCTTCATTTTCATGTTTTCCCTCCCTCCTGACATTGAGTCCTTTAAATAGTCACGGGCGGCTCGGCCTCCGGTGGCCCATACGCTTATGGAACATATATATGTGCCGCCCCTGACGGGTTAAGCGAAGCGTGAAGAAGCATTTATGCAGGCCAGCATAACTCTGGCGACCATTCATAAACTATGTTTATCAATGGTCGCTGGTCTTTTTGGACTGCACTACGCTTACCATCAGGTGTCATTTTGCCGTGCTGGGATAAAAAAAATGTCTCCTAGTCCATCTTTTTTTTCACGTCCGTGATCGCATATTTGCGTTGTATAACCAAGAATTGACACGGTTTAAAATAAGTAGACATGATTAATGTAAAAATATTTTATTAACAAATATGATTATAAACATTCGGAATGATTAAACATAAATACAATATAAAACGATTTACACTTAGAAACACTTATTGCACGTCCACTTCCAAACGATGTGACCTTGTTTTTATTTTTACTTTATAAAAACACCAACAGGTTGCCGATGTAACTATTTCATGTGCGATTAATTATAAAGATGCCCCCACCGCGTTCCGTAACCAAATTACATTACAACCAGTTCGCAACCGGTTTGGAAATTACAGTTTGGAGCGTATGGAGTCGATCCTGCCGGCGGCTTGCCTTTGCAGGTCTGTCAGCTTCATCGCGAGGCCCATGTTGCCCTGGATCTTGATCTTGCCCTGGAAGAACGCCTTCTGCGGGTTGAGTTTGCCCGAGATCAGATCGACGACGTCTTCGTCGCTTATCGTGAACGTGACGTCGGGTTTTTCGCTTCCGTTGTAGGTTACTTTGCCTTTGCCCTCTTTTGCGTTGATGACCCAGTATCCCTCAGCGCCGTTGGGTCCGTTCCTCACCTTGAACCCGTAAATGCCGCGTACTTTCTCGATGAGGTTTTCTTCGTCAGTTTGCATCGCCTCCTCGAGGATCTTCATGTATTTGTACACTTTGAACTCCTCGGGGCTGCTGGCGATGGCCGCCACGTTGTTGGGGCTGGCATTGGTGAATCCCTTCTTGTACATGGTGATAACGACTGCTCCGCCGAGTCCTAGGTTATGTTGGAGCGCTAATCTGGCGCGCGGCACCTGTAATCACCGTACAATTTAATTACAACGTGTTTAAAGGTTAACTTCTAACGTTCAACTGGCAGTATAATGTGACGTTACGTGCATATTTTATAATTAATTTCCAAAGATCAACGTTCAAGATCTAATGATTTTTTTTATTACTAAGGCCCCATTTAGATGGCCTCGGTGGCGTGGTTGCATTTCGGTACGACTGCTGTCCTGAGGTCTCGGGTTCGATCCCCGGGTCGGGCAAAGTGATATTGGATTTTTCCATATCACCCCGGAGTCTGGAATTTGTGCCCGATATGGCGATAGGCTCGCCCCCTATCACATCTGGGACAGAATTAAGCTCGGCGAAATGTGGGTGTTCTAGTTTTCTAGTGCGCCTCTGCCTACGCCTTCGGAGATAGGCGTGGGCTTATGCATGTCTATGCATTTAGATGGATAGTTTATAACACAAGAATTTATCAAAATATGCACGAAGCGCAAAGACGCGTGAATTTGTAAATCTTTCTACGATACTTGCTGAAACGGATTTGTTATTTTCTATAAGGTTTTAGGTCTCCTACAGACGAGGCGGGTAATCGCATTTAAAAAGGCATTATTTTATTTTTAGTGCGTACGAGACCTTAATGTATAGACAATTCAGCAAATAAGTTGCGATCTGTGATGACATGGCAAAATAGACAATGTGATTGTAACAACATAAATACATATATCTTATCATAAATAACATAGTACATAATATTACGTATTATCTTTATCTTGTTCTGCAAACAGTGATATAATTTTTATGAGATTATTACATCCCACTGTGCCTGTGTTTCTCATCTTTCAAGGGGGATTTTGGGGATCAATAAGTAACTGGCATTGAAATATTAAGTCATGATTTTTTGTGTGGATATAAATAAATAAATAATAAACACACCCAACAGTGACACACCTAGTCCTGACCCCACACTAGGTATAACCTGTGTCACACAGACATTTGTCTCGGTGCGGGAATCGAACCCGCGACCTCACGTTTCACAGCCGGCTACTCGCCCGCTGCGCCACGAAGGCTGTCAAGGCTTATACCCTAGAATGTTCTGTGAATGTTCAAGAATCACGTAAGACAATTTTATTGTCTAAACATTATTACGCTGGCCGACCTTGCGCGCGTATATATCAAATAAGACTGAGCGACTTATTACCACGAGGTCACAACTTTTGGTTCACAAGTTTCGTACTGTTGTCGTCTATATACTGAATGTCTTTGTAACGAGCGCACTGTATGACTTACTAGTGACAAAGGTCGAGTGTATAATTACTTCACTGAACATACATTTTAACCAACGCCATTGTAAGAAATATTCACATGATTCACAAATTCAAAGTTTGGTTCGACGCCATTTTGAATTTTTATGAAGCCTAAAATTAAAGCACATTACCAACATGTGCATGCATATTGCGTATGCGTTACCGGCGCATAATGACGACATTACAAGCGCTTTTTGTTAGCCGGGCCAGCCAGACTTTTTCAGCCCGGCCACCTCTGTAATTCAAAAACTACAAAACGTACTGACAAAGTGTACAGAAGAAATGTACTCTCCAAATTACATATGTTATAAATTCTTTCACTATAAGAAACTACACTATCCTTGAATGAATTAGACTAGGGCTGAGATGAATAGAGCGAATTTCGCCTAAGTCTAAGTCAAAGATGATATGGGATTTTTCCATATCAGCCCGGATTCTGGAATTTGTGCCCGATATGGCGATAGGCTCGCCCCCTATCACATCTGGGACAGAACTAAGCTCGGCGAAATGTGGGTGTTCTAGTTCGCTAGTGCTACCTTCGGGGATACAGGCGAGAGCTTATGTTATATCTGAGTCAAAGAAACGAACTCAGTTACTGAGGTCCTTTTCTTTACTCTGACTTAGTCGAAGTTCGCTCTGTAGATCTGAGCCTAAGTACTACCTTGGAACAGAGACGCGCCCAAAAGTTAGTAGTCAATAAGACTTCTGCGCGTATCATTGATGTATTTGTTTGCATTTAGGTTATTAGAGCTATATGTATAGTTATAAACATACTTGGCCAAGATATCATTAAAAATTCATTACATATCGTCGGAAATGGCCTGAGAATTTCGAAGCACGTATTGTCTCTCAAAAACAATGTAATGCAAACATCCGTACGATGCAACAAGTGGGCTAATGCCAAACAATGCAATCATCTTAACGTTTATTAATTTGTTTAACTTTTATATCCAATTGTCTACATAGTACATTTTATAGCATAATTTCGAAGCAAAAAGGTTGTTTATTGAGTCAATTAAAGATCCAAAAATCCAAAGCTAAAAAGCGTATTACGAATTTGATCATTTTAGTATTTAGGGCGGCTTGCAGTGGTATTACTATAAAATATACCCTATGTGTTAATCCACATGGAATTTGTGGCCGATATGGCGATAGGCTCGCCCCCTATCACATCTGGGGCGGAACTAAGCTCGGGGAAATGTGGGTGTACTAGTTCGCTAGTACACCTCTGCCTACCTCTTCGGGGATACAGGCGTGAGCTTATGTTAAGTGTTAATCCAGGATGTCAGTTACCTCTATACCAAATTTCATCAAAATTGCCATCACCCAGCCATTTTACCATGAAAAAGTAACAAACATACACACAAACTAACGCCTTTTTAATATAAGTGTAATTTCTCCAATCACCATATTGTACTTAAGGGGACAAATATGTATGTCAATCACAATAAACACTTAACGTAATAGCTAATATTTATTGCCAAGTGCCAGATAAAAGTAAAAATAATAATACAATGTTAAAATTATCACCTTCCACCTAACAATGACAAAATACTGGTTTGAAGGTGGTAATGACCATTGCAAAACATAATAATGAAGTGCATGTATATCTGATTAATTAGTAATATTTGATTGTAAACTGCTTATTAATATTCTTTTCTCAAAAAGAGCGACGTCAAAGTTTCTTGCCTGTTCTTATCTAACGAACCAGCCTTCCGAACTAGTGGTAGAGTAAGATTTTTGAGGGAATCTAAATAATGTGACATTTTATGCATTCAATAAATGATTTGATTTGAATTAATAATACTGATGATTACAAGCAAAAGACAGTAGAGAAATTTACTTTGACAAGAAGCACAAAGTAATCAAAAACTTGTTAGAACGAAGAAGTAATTCAAAATCGACAGCCAACGTGGCGCAACGGGCGAATAGCCGGCTGTGAAGCGAGAGGTTCGATCCCCGCACCGAGACAAATGTTTGTATGGCCTACAGATATTTGTTTCGGGTCTGGGTGTTGTGAGACCGAAAGTCCCTCGTAGTTTCTGATACCCACGACGCAAGACTCGATCTTAGCGTGGGGTCAGGACTATGTATGTGACTGTTGGATGTATTTATTTATTATTATTAAAACAATTATAGAAATATAATGTTTTGTGTAGGCGTTTTGTGTAATGTTTTAGTGCAGGAGACGCGGTTTTATTACAATCGATATTTATAATCTTAGTAACCAGTTTCATTTGGCCAGGACTAGTTCCGAAACGAAGACATTTGACAAAAGTGCGAAAACCCATTGTTATCGCCTTAAGGCAATATCTTTCGTCAAGATACAGTGATGCCGTTGGCGCTTCTCATTGGCCGATGATATCTATGGAATTCACTGAATCTATTGATAAATTATGTATTATTTCCCTATAATAATGTAATAAAACATACATAATAAAAGAACTTTAGTCCTTTGCGGCAGTTGTTGATGATGTTAAAGATGTAGTGAACAATTAAAATCAAATATTATAAAAATACACAAAATGGAGCTACATATAGTAACGCCAGCTACCAAGATGGACTCACAAATATGAAATCTACTACCCAATAAAAACATAAATATACCAACCCGCATTAGGCCAGCGTGATAGACTAAGGCCTAAACCCTCTCTGGTAGGCCCGTGCCCAGCAGTGGAGCAGTAATATTACAGGACTAATATTATTAACTACCATTGATGCTGTACTATAAAGGCTCGTAATATTGAGATTTTAGGCAACATTGTTGATCCACATTCACAAAAACCTTATTAACCACGTAGAGCACAAAACAATGTGCTAAGACAGGCACGAACCAAATTAAAATCACTAAAATAACCACAGAAGAGTGCCTTATACAAATGTTATGAGAAAACAACATTACAGAAACTGCTCACACAAAATGATTTGAAAAGCTATCTATAACTAGAAATCTTACCAATTTAGAGGTAGATGATTAATAACACAAATCAGTGTCCTAAAGTCGAATTAGTACTAACTTGGGTGTTTTGGAACCCATATTCGTAGTAAATCAATAAGATAACATATCGGATTAACGTGATAATTAACATTTTGAGCTCAGTAATAATCGTACCCAAATTGATTATATTGTACTCAATATGTACTTAAAATATTCCAGCATTAATGTTTTTGATGATTTTTCAAGGCTCAATGATTTTGAAGAAAGTATGTTGTTTTATTGACTGCAATTTGCATGTATACTGTGACTACGGTTCTGAGGTCTCGGGTTCGATCGAATTCGATTCGAAATGTAGGTGTTCAAGTTCGCTAGTGCGCCTCTGCCTACCCCTTCGGGGATACAGGCGTGAGCTTATGTTATGTTGAAACTCCTTGTTCTGTGTTTATCATGATCCTGTCGTTATCAAAGGGGAAAGTGACGTCTCCAGATATGTTGGACGTGATTTACCACCGAATGCTCATACACTTAAGGTTGCCTTATGTCGTTTAAGGACACCTTATCTGTCAAAATTGTATGGCGAAAATCATTGTATGAAGCCGGTAAAGTTGAGTAGCGTTTCACCATTCGGGCGTTAGAAGTACGCATATCCAGAGATTTTAAGACACTGAAGACATGACTGATTTACGGAGTATTGTTAGGTAGTTTTTTATTAATATCCAACAATTCAAGAAATAAAAGAACAAAATGTATTATTACTCGTGTTTCCGTACCAATTATTTAAAGATATGAATAAATAAAATGATACTAGTCATGCGTCATGTGCTCAATACTATGCCCTCGCGAACTCCAAGAGAATGTTCAACGATAATAAAATGTGTTTCGATATATTATCGTTATTTCACGTCTTTAGTTATTGTGACATATACTGTTTACTTCAAAGCTTCATTTTATGCTACCTTATCATTATTAGTATTGTTTACGTCTGGCACTTGAAGAACATACTTTATGGGCCTTACTTAAAACCAGTTTAACTGATCAAATGGTAAAGAATAGTCTGTAGCTTCTATTTTCAAACAATGTGACACAAGGAGAAAAGTGACAGACTACTCTTAGCCATTTGCTCAGCTAAACTGTTTTTATAAGTAAGGGCCTATGTGATCAGCCAAAAATTAAACTGGCGAACAAAAGTGAAAAGAATCTGAACTCCAAAAAATATTTTGACTGTTGCTCAAGGTCCTGTGAGTCTTAAGCACTGGCGTAGCGTGGGGGGGGGCCGGGGGGGCCCCGGGCCCCGGGCGGCACATGAAGGGGGGCGGCAAATTAAGAGAGGCGGCACCTGAAGAGGGGCGGCACACGGCGTGGCGCGACAAGCGCCGCAATTCTTTTCAGCATATAAAGAAAATAAACAAATACGCCCAACAATCACACATAGCCCTGAACCCACACTAGGTATTACCCACTGGCGTAGCGTCGGGTCCATAGCACCGGGTGGGTGATACATGAGAAGGGGCGGCAATCGTTGGATTTTTGTATAGGTACTTATGAAATTAAAAAATCAAAACGTATACGCTAATGCACCATGTGTCTCAAGTGCGACGGATTCAAGCGACACAATACGACGTGACGGGGCGGCACGGGCGCCGGGGCGGCGCGGGCTCGGGGCGGCACAGGCGCTGGGGCGGCGCGGTCGCTGGGGCGGCGTGGTCACTGGGGCGCGTGGGCGGCGTGGGCGCTGGGTGTCGGGAGAGCTGGGGCGGCGCTGGGTGTCGGGAGCGGTGGGGCGGCGCGAGCTCTAAGGCGGCGCCGGTGCTGGGTGGCGCGGGCGCTGGGGCGGCGCGGGCGCGGGAACTGGAGCGGTGTAGGAGATGGGGCGGCGTGGGTTCTGGACGGCGCGGGCGTTGGGGTGGCACGGTCGCTGGCGCAGCGTGGGTTCTGGACGGCGCGGGCGTTGGGGCGGCGCGGGTGCTGGGGCGATGCGGTCGTTGGGGTGCACGGCCTCTGGGCCCGCGCGGTCGCTGGGGAGGCGTGGTCACTGGGGCGCGGAGGCGCTGGGCGTCGGGAGAGCTGGGGCGGCGCTGGGTGTCGGGAGCGCTGGGTGTCGGGAGCGCTGGGGCGGCGCGAGCGCTGTGGCGGCGCGGGTGCTGGGGCGACGCGGGTGCGGGAACTGGCGCAGTGTGGGAGATGGGGCGGCGCGGTCGCTGGGACGGTGTGGTCACTGGGGCGCGTGGGCGGCGTGGGCGCTGGGTGTCGGGAGCGCTGGGGCGGCGCGAGCGCTGGGGCGGCGTGAGCGCTGGGGTGGCGCGGGTGCTGGGTGGCGCGGGCGCTGGGGCGACGCGGGTGCGGGAACTGGAGCAGTGTGCGGGAACTGGAGCAGGGCGCGTGGGCGCTGGGTGTCGAGAGAGCTGGGGCGGCGCTGGGTGTCGGGAGCGGTGGGGCGGCGCGAGCTCTAAGGCGGCGCGGGTGCTGGGTGGCGCGGGCGCTGGGGCGGCGCGGGCGCGGGAACTGGAGCGGTGTAGGAGATGGGGCGGCGTGGGATCTGGGCGGCGCGGGCGCTGGGGCGGTGCGGACGCTGGGGTGGCGTGGGCTCTGGACGACGCGGGCGTTGGGGCAGCGCGGGCATTAGGGCGGCGCGGGTGCTGGGTGGCACGGGCGCGGGCGCTGGGATGGTGCGAGCGATGAGGCGGCGCGGTCGTAGGGGTGCACGGCCGCTGGGCCCGCGCGTTCGCTGGGGCGGCGTGGGTTCTGGACGGCGCGGGTGTTGGGGCGGCGCGGGCTCGGGGCGGCACAGGCGCTGGGGCGGCGCGGTCGCTGGGGCGGCGCGGTCGCTGGGGCGGCGTGGTCACTGGGGCGCGTGGGCGGCGTGGGCGCTGGGTGTCGGGAGAGCTGGGGCGGCGCTGGGTGTCGGGAGCGGTGGGGCGGCGCGAGCTCTAAGGCGGCGCCGGTGCTGGGTAGCGCGGGCGCTGGGGCGGCGCGGGCGCGGGAACTGGAGCGGTGTAGGAGATGGGGCGGCGTGGGTTCTGGACGGCGCGGGCGTTGGGGTGGCGCGGGTGCTGGGGCGACGCGGGTGCGGGAACTGGAGCAGTGTGGGAGATGGGGCGGCGCGGTCGCTGGGGCGGTGTGGTCACTGGGGCGCGTGGGCGGCGTGGGCGCTGGGTGTCGGGAGCGCTGGGGCGGCGCGGGTGCTGGGTGGCGCGGGCGCTGGGGCGACGCGGGTGCGGGAACTGGAGCAGTGTGGGAGATGGGGCGGCGCGGTCACCGGGGCGGCGTGGTCATTGGGGCGCGTAGCGGCGTGGGCGCTGGGTGTCGAGAGAGCTGGGGCGGCGCTGGGTGTCGGAAGCGGTGGGGCGGCGCGAGCTCTAAGGCGGCGCGGGTGCTGGGTGGCGCGGGCGCTGGGGCGGCGCGGGCGCGGGCGCGGGAACTGGAGCGGTGTAGGAGATGGGGCGGCGTGGGCCCTGGGTGTCGGGAGCGCTGGGGCGGCGCGGGTGCTGGGTGGCGCGGGCGCTGGGGCGACGCGGGTGCGGGAACTGGAGCAGTGTGGGAGATGGGGCGGCACGGTCACCGGGGCGGCGTGGTCATTGGGGCGCGTAGCGGCGTGGGCGCTGGGTGTCGAGAGAGCTGGGGCGGCGCTGGGTGTCGGGAGCGGTGGGGCGGCGCGAGCTCTAAGGCGGCGCGGGTGCTGGGTGGCGCGGGCGCTGGGGCGGCGCGGGCGCGGGCGCGGGAACTGGAGCGGTGTAGGAGATGGGGCGGCGTGGGCTCTGGGCGGCGCGGGCGCTGGGGCGGTGCGGACGCTGGGGTGGCGTGGGCTCTGGACGACGCGGGCGTTGGGGCAGCGCGGACATTAGGGCGGCGCGGGTGCTGGGTGGCACGGGCGCGGGCGCAGGGATGGTGCGAGCGATGAGGCGGCGTGGTCGTAGGGGTGCACGGCCGCTGGGCCCGCGCGTTCGCTGGGGCGGCGTGGGTTCTGGACGGCGCGGGTGTTGGGGCGGCGCGGGTGCTGGGGCGGTGCGGGCGATGGGGCGGCGCGGTCGTTGGGGAGCACGGCCTCTGGAAGCGCGCGGTTGCTGGGGCCGCGTGGTCACTGGGGCGCGTGGGCGGCGTGGGCGCTGGGTGACGGGAGCGCTGGGGCGGCGCGAGCGATGGGGCGGCGCGGGTGCTGGGTGGCGCGGGCGCTGGAGTGGCGCGGGCGCGGGAACTGGAGCGGTGTGGGAGATGGGGCGGCGCGGTCGATGGGGCGGCGTGGGCTCTGGACGGCGCAGGCGCTGGGGTGGTGCGGACGCTGGGGTAGCGCGGGCGCGGGCGCTGGGGCGGCGCGGGCGCGGGCGCGGGAACTGGAGCGGTGTAGGAGATGGGGCGGCGTGGGCTCTGGGCGGCGCGGGCGCTGGGGCGGTGCGGACGCTGGGGTGGCGTGGGCTCTGGACGACGCGGGCGTTGGGGCAGCGCGGGCATTAGGGCGGCGCGGGTGCTGGGTGGCACGGGCGCGGGCGCAGGGATGGTGCGAGCGATGAGGCGGCGCGGTCGTAGGGGTGCACGGCCGCTGGGCCCGCGCGTTCGCTGGGGCGGCGTGGGTTCTGGACGGCGCGGGTGTTGGGGCGGTGCGGGCGATGGGGCGGCGCGGTCGTTGGGGAGCACGGCCTCTGGAAGCGCGCGGTTGCTGGGGCCGCGTGGTCACTGGGGCGCGTGGGCGGCGTGGGCGCTGGGTGACGGGAGCGCTGGGGCGGCGCGAGCGATGGGGCGGCGCGGGTGCTGGGTGGCGCGGGCGCTGGAGTGGCGCGGGCGCGGGAACTGGAGCGGTGTGGGAGATGGGGCGGCGCGGTCGATGGGGCGGCGTGGGCTCTGGGGCGCGTGGGCGGCGTGGGCGCTGGGTGACGGGAGCGCTGGGGCGGCGCGAGCGATGGGGCGGCGCGGGTGCTGGGTGGCGCGGGCGCTGGAGTGGCGCGGGCGCGGGAACTGGAGCGGTGTGGGAGATGGGGCGGCGCGGTCGATGGGGCGGCGTGGGCTCTGGACGGCGCAGGCGCTGGGGTGGTGCGGACGCTGGGGTAGCGCGGGCGCGGGCGCTGGGGCAGTGCGCGCGATGGGGCGGCGCGGTCGCTGAGGCGCACGGCTGCTGGGCCGGCGCGGTCGCTGGGGCGCGCGGGTGCTGAGCGGCGCGAGCGCTTGGGTGGTTCGGGCGATGGGGCAGCGCGGACCCTGGGACGGCGCGGGCACTGGGGTGGAGTGGCGGGCGGAATACAGCGCCCCGGCGCCCGACGACCGCTAGATACTTTGGCGACCGAACTTTAGGACATTATCTGGGTCATGTACTTCCAATTCGAGTCTTTAGTTTGCACTGCTGTTGGTGACACCAAATATTTCCCGATGACAGTGTCAAGTCCCACACTGATATAGATTTTTTTGTGAGTTTTGCTTCAGCTGTGGGTGAAGTGGAACCGCAAGGCCCGTGTAGTTCTTGATACCCATGATATAAGTTCAATTCCACCTAGTGTGGGGTCAGGATTACGAGTGCGATTGTTGGGTGTATATTTTCTTATGTTCAGTACTCTTTATTTTATTTTAAATATCATCATCAATACATATAATAAGAATGTAAATATCGCGCGTCTGTACATTGCTTAGATTTCTAAAAAAACTAATTGGGGGAGGGGGGCTTAGAAATAGTAATAGAACACATTTCTATCATTTTTAGGATTTTTGTCTGTCTGTCTGTATGTTTGACCACGTATCAAATGAAAACCACCAAAGTAATTTTACGGAACTGGATAGGAAATCGTAGACCACATCTTGGAATAACATTTAGGCTTTGTTTTATTCAAATCGGTCAACTCTATAAAAAAAAAATGGTTTTTTTTGTTTCATGAGTGCGATTGCTGGGAGTTCTATGAAGGCTGAAAGTGATTTTCAAATTTATCAATAGGTGGCGTCACCATATTTTTTGAGTCACATTGGACTTCTTACGAATTATGTTCCAATTTAAAGGCGTTTAGTGATCCGAAATCTAAAAATTGACCGCCATTTAGTTTTTCTTTGTTTCTGGGCCGATTGACTTCAAAATCGATATCTGGGTCGCCCCGTGGTTCCAAACGACGGAACCGATGTCAAAACTGTCAAAAGTGGCCGCCATTTTGTTTTTCTTTGTTTTTGGGCCGATTGACTTCAAAATCGATATCTGAGTCGCGCCGTAGTTCCAAACGTCGGAACCGGTGTCAGAATTGTCAAAAGTGACCGCCATTTTGTTTTTCTTTATTTCTGGGCCAATTGACTTCAAAATCGATATCTGGGTCGCCTCGTGGTTCCAAACGACGGAACCGGTGTCAGAATTGTCAAAAGTGACCGCCATTTTGTTTTTCTTTGTTTTTGGGCCGATTGACTCTAAAATCGATATCTGGATCGCCCCGTTGTAGAATATTTAGACTAAAACGACAGGGTGGATCGACAAATCAAATGTTTTTACCGTTGGCCCTACGGTGTCTATGGGTGGTGGAGATCACTTACCATCAGGTGACCCATCTACTCGTTTGCCAATCTCTGCTATAAAAAAAAAAACATATAAACATAAATATAAACATAAAAAAAATAAAACATATTTATAAATATAAGTGTATTCCCCTCCGATGGCGGGGCTCGGGACCCAAACCATCGGCGGTTAAGACCCCCGAGTGAGGAACCCGAATTCGTATGTGCGACTACCATGAATTTTTTTACATTTCCAGAACCAACCGTTTAGGTGGTAGGGGGTGCGGACACTTGACGCTAACAAACATTCGCAGATTAAAGCTTAATATTTCGCAAACGAATTCTTGGATCGAAAAATGGTTTTAGCAAACCCGTAATGTTTTTGAACGATCTATCCAACGATACCCCACACAGACAGACGCTCATGACGAAACTATAAGCGTTCCATTTTTTCCATTTGGCTTTGGAACCCTAAAAATTAAAAACCGGCTTTAAAATTCTTCAGATATCGACCAAACGACAGTGTTCAAATCCGCCTATGAATACTCCCTCAAAAGACATTAGTAATTAATTGAGTAGTTTAGGGATCAATTATTACAATCTCATAGATAGTTCATAATCTCGAAATCATAAAAAAAAGTTTTTTTTATTTTTACTCTGAATAATCCGGCTGCCATTTTAAATGATATTTCACCAGTGTTGCCAAAGTTACAATTTTGCCCATATATTTGCGGATTTAATTATAGGTACCTACTAACTTTGCGGACGTAATAATATTTTTGTAATTATAAAAAGTGAATTTTAGTATACCCGAAAATTTTAAGTAGTTTGTTCAGAATCTGTAGTTTAATCCAATATAGTTTTTACATAGTATTCTATATATTTTCCTAAAACCAAAGTAAAATTCTTGCAAGTTTGGTGCTCAATTACTACCATTGTATTGACTAATTATCTGAGACAAATTATAATTTAACAAGCAGCAACGCCTATTTCTTCTGCGGATTTACTGTCTGTGAACTTTACTTTATTTCAGTGTAATATTGTATTTGTTATCATCACACAAAACATTTTTTTTTAATTGTTGGTGATTTGGGCTAATAAAGTATGCAAACTGCACAATGTCCAAATATATAGGATTAATCACGGTTTACCTAAGCTCTATTAATAATAATATTAGCCCTGTAATATTACTGTCCCACTGCTGGGCATGGGCCTCCTCTACTAATGAGAGGGGTTATTAGGCCTTAGTCTACCACGTTGGCCTAATTCGGGGTGGTAGACTTCACATACCTTCGAAATTCTTGTGGAAAATTCTCGGGTATGCAGGTTTCCTCACGATGTTTTCCTTCACCATTATAGCAAGCGATATTTCACAATGAAAACACACTTAACATAGAAAAGTCAGAGGTGTGTGCTCTTTTTGAGGTTGGTCTCGAACTTCCGATAATCGTCTCGGCAGTCCGTACCATTCCCAACTGCTCTATTGAAGACAAAAATAATTTTAGAAATCGGTCCACATTTGCCGGAAATGTCGGGTAATATACTCGTACAAAATTAGTCCGATGACTTGAGAATCTCTTTTTTTTAAGTCGGTTGAAAAGGGCGGCAAATTTCCGGGCGGCCCCGGCGGCAAAAACCCACGCTACGCCGCTGCTCTTAAGTCCTTTCCTGGGGTAAAAATATGTTTACTGGGGGACAGTATAACTTTCTAATATTGAAATCAGTTTAATAGTTTTAGGGAGGAGGTCCGTCAAATAATCTTTTCAGCTTTATATTATAAGTATAACTATCATAGAGTTCCTAGAAAAAATAAAACTCTAAAAGCCGTTTAACATGGATTAATGGATTTGGAGAATGTTGCAAGAATTCTTACGAAGCTAAAATAGCAATAACGGTTTTTAATTTTAATAAACTCCAATTTGTAACTCCGCGTTGTTATTTCTAAAGGGGCTCTTTAAAATGCGATAAACAATAAGTAAGATGAAATTAAAACCTGATTAACACTAAAATGAAAGTTCGGATGTAATCAATTACGTCCTGGCTAAATCAAAAACCGGTTTGGATGTTAATTTTCTATACCTATCCTATCCACCATCAATATATTCTGCTTGAATATATGCAGTTCCTTGACAAGGCTTAAACAAAATGTAATATGTATAATATTTTCCGTTTAATGTGTATGACTGCTTCGGTGGCGTAGTGGGTTCTATACCCCAAAGTGATATTAGATTTTTCAGTATCAGCCCGGAATCTGGAATTTGTGCCCGATACGGCGATAGGTTCGCTCCCTATCACATCTAGGACGGAACTAAGCTCAGCGAAATGTGAGTGTTCTAGTTCGCTAGTGCATCTCTGCCTACCCCTTTGGGGATATAGACGTGAGCTTATGATATGTACGAATACAATATTTAAACTTCACCAAATCACAGATCTACTGTTTTTCTACTGTTTACACTTACGGAATGACGCAATTTCTTAGGCCAAAGATAAAATCGTATTGAAGCTTGTAAATGTAGGAGTAATTTATTGCATAATAACAATTGAAGCCATAATAACTGAAATTCATAACCAAATACTATAATACTCTCAAAATATATCAAGATATTGAGAGTATGTGTAGGAATGCGTTAATTCATTTGACGTCATAGGATTTCACTTTCTAGTCGCTTGAAAACAAACAATAATGTTGCCAAGAAGATTGACAGGGGTTAACACCATGTCTTATTATTTATGTTGTACGGGAAACGGTACAAGAAGATTACAATAATACTGCTATAAGACATTGTGGTAACCCTTCCAGATCTTTTACTGCTCTATCAGGAGGAACTCTAACGTGGGATCTTCCAATATGGCCATATAAGGGAACGTACCCATATTACGTGACCCATATTTTATAATTGTTATACCCCCCTCCCCCCCTCGGTGACCACCCGTAGTATATGCCATGATCCCACCCCCTCCCCCTCTAGTTGTCACGTAGTAATTAACAAATATGGTTTTAAATAATTTTTTGTCGAAGAAAAGTAAAAAAAAAAAATATTATGATGTGTTGCCACCTGTGACTTTGTAAAGTACTAAACACTGTGCGCCATATTTGAATATAGCTCGAAAAAGCACGAGATTTCCCTATACGATATTGACCACGTGACGAAAACCTAAGTCCGCTACAGCCCTGTAACCATGCCTGGTATTTTGAATACCCCGCTCCTCCTTGAACGGGTCACGTAATATGGGTACGTTGCCTAAACTCTTACGCGTCACATTAATTTTCTGGAATTCTTATGGAAAAAGTATGGCAATCTTTTAGGTCTATATTACAATAACGCGATGCGCGTACACTCTTTGGTCTGTGGGCATGAGAATCATACCCAGTGGGCACTGCACATAATGCAGGAAAGGACTTCTTGATAACACGGTTCATGGAGGGTCAAATGCAATGTTTATGTTCCTTTGTTATTAGTTGGCCAATGTTTGTTTCATATTGTCTTTATGACGTATTTATATTAATGGAGGGTACACACCAGCCGAACGTAGGCGAAAGAATCTATGCCTGTTTCATTCACACAACAGCGAAAGTTTGTTTGTGTGAACGCAACAGGCATAGATTCGCCTTCGTTTGGCCGATGTGTGCCCGCCATGTGATGTTTAGACACAGTGAATTTTAATTTACTAAGGGCGACTTGCACCACTATTACTAACCTACAGTTAGTCCTAACCTCAAGTTAAATTGAGAAATAAATACATGAAGGACATGTTATAGTCCGATTGCTAATTAAACGGAGTAAACTGACAGATCGAAATGTCACTCTCCAAAATAATGTTGCTTACTTTCAAAACATAGTGATTGATCTAGTTCAATTTTTGTCATTCAAAGATACAATAAGTCGGCTCTAGTTTGCAAAATTAGAATTTTATTGCGTATTTTTAGAAATTTCAGCTTAACCCATCGATTAAAAGACCATGTCAATAAGTTTACGTAAATAATCACAACAGATACGCGAAATGATAACAATTAAAATTACTAATATTACTTTTATTATTTGAGAAAAATTACGCTCAGGACATTCATAGCTTTTGTAAGTTTTATTTATAATAAACTATGACTTTAATTCCGGTAGACATGCCATAACTTAGCATGAAGTAATTTACTATGACTATAATTCAATAGACATGCAGTACTAATAACACATTAGGCAGGAATTACGACTTTAAGTTGGACTTTAGAAAATGAAAGAATGAAATGGTTCACTGAATTGAAATGTTTAAATAATCTTGATCTTTTTACCACAGCACTATTTAAATTTCATAAAAAAGTGGCAACATCTGAAATGTCAGATTACTCCGTTTAATTAGCAATCCTACTATAGTCATTACATGTAATTAATTAAATGTCATCATATATTATTTGTAATTACATGTAATGAAATACATGTCCTTCATATATTTCTTTTTTAATTTAACTTGAGGTTAGGACTAACTGTAGGTTAGTAACAGTAGTGCAAGGCGCCCTAATAGATATACAGTAGCGTGTAAACCGTATAGACAAAAAGACATTGTCTATCCCAATGCTAATTGAAGAATAAAAAATGCATTTTCAGAATTTCCGTGCCGGCTTCTATTTCTTCGAAAAAATGATGATGTAGAAATGAAAAAAGGTTACGTGATTTTTGTCCACACGGATCTAAGTAGGCTGTAAGGCTGAGAATTGAGATCTATAAAACGATTTTCGACTAACGGCCGGTTTCAATAAACGATCTCAGTTTAGAGTGCAGATAGATCGCGATTATGAACCAATCAAATCAAGTCATTTGACGGAGTCATGTTCAAACTGTGTTCTTATTGGCTAATTTTTGTAATATATGTTCACATTCGAACTGAGATTGTTTATTGGAACCGGGCGTTACTCTAAGTCAATGAAAAGTAAGTCAGTGATAATTATAAATTTTTAAATCGAATATTGACTTAGTCCGAGTCATTTTCAAGTTCTCTCTATAAATCTCAGCCTTTTGAAGTGGTAGAGCCACGCTGTAGACAGTAACGTCTATAGCACTAATGGGCCGGCTCGACCGGTTAGATACCACTGTCTCACAGAAAACCGACGTAAAGTGGCAGCGTGCTGTCGCGTTTCGTTCGGTGAGTGAGATTTCCGGTGGCCCATTTCCCCACTCCCTTTCCCAATCCCCTTCCCTCCCCTTCCATTCTCTCCTTTTAGGTTGGCAACGCACCTATGATTCTTTTTGTATCTTGGGTGTCTATGGGTGGTGGAGATCACTTACCATCAGGTGACCCATCTGCTCGTTTGCCAATCTCTGCTATAAAAAAAAAAATGCCTTAGTCTGTACGTCAGTAAGCACTTCTGGAGGATCAGAGAGGCACAGCTCGAATGGTAGGTATCAAAAAATTCAAGCCCATAAAATCAAGTCTTGATTTTTGACCAATATTAAAAGCTTTACTGATTACTGCTCAGAGACCTGCATATGTTAATATATTGTCAATGAGAGCAACAACCTTATATTTTATAACCAGCTGCAGACAAAGCATGATAAATTATACTCATTTGTATGCTTTATGAATACATGCATAAATAATTTTATATAAAAAACATAATTATGTTGTCATATTGAATTATTTTGTATATTTCCAATTAATTGTAATTTATGGATTTGGGAATAAAAAAATATACATTCTTGTGACAAATTACAGTACCATTATTGCTATTAGGTATTCTGTGGTTATTGCTTAGGTAAAGATATGAAATCAAAGCTTTGGACCCCCATTTAAGCATTTTGCATGCAGAATCGACACAGTTAAAGTTCATGTGGAGGAGTGCAGAATTATTGTGACTTCTACCCCAAAGTTACACTCATAGTCCTGACTCCAGTCCCCATACTAAGATACTAATCTTGTTGTATATCAAAAATTACAAGAGACTTTTTTGACCCACACTTTTTCAAACAAAAGTAAAGTATTAGTAGAGTATACCAATTTGAACATAGGCCTCCCCCAAAGATTTCCAGATTGACCTGTTGGAAGCGACCTGCATCCAGTGACTTCCTGCAACCTTTCGAATCTTTTGGGGGAGGCCTATGTTCAGCAGTGGACGTCCTATGGCTGATGATGATGATGATGATGATATCAATTTGCCTCAGTGCAGGAATCAAACCCAGGTATTGCTGCACAGCCAATCACCCACTGCACTACAAAGGCTGTTTGCCATAATAATGTTGGCATTACAAACACAATAGAAAATAGTATGAATACAAAAATAGAATTTGTAGTCATAAATACATATTAAAGGAAATTTGAATATTTCCAAATATCAGTACAGACACAATAAGCAAGACGTAATCATTGGGTACAAGGTTAAATGTAACAAGTAGAAACATTTATAACCCATACAATGATGGAAAAAGTAAACGTTACTAATTTAAAGTAACAATGGCAACATGAAAATCATAATTTAGTAAATTAGTTTAAAAACGAATGAAATTAAATCTTTAAAGGATCATCTGTTTTGATGTCTCTACTTCATTAGGTCAGATTTCTATCCATTTACATTTAACCCTATATTTTATTTTTAAGCACATGACAAAACCAAATAAAAACATAAAGTGAAAGTAACATAACTTTCTAAAGCCTTCACCGAAATGACACCAATTTCATAAAATCACCAAATAAAAGGCTCTTCATGGTAAATTTAGAATTTAGACTCATGGCACAGACACGTTCATACGTAACCTCATCCTGACGTCACATGGCCCCAAGCAGACCGTAAACTGTGCAAACAACCAACCTGTCTTTCTCCTGCCTCGCCTCTGAGTTGCCACACAAGCTCGGCACACTGCGCCAGCCCGGTCGCTCCTAGAGGGTGACCTTTTGCAATAAGACCACCGCTCGGATTCACCACAACCCTGCCTCCATACGTATTGTCTCCAGCGTCAATGAACTTGCCCGCCTCTCCCACTCCACAGAGCTGAAGAGCTTCATACGTCACCATCTCGTTTGCAGCAAAGCAATCGTGAAGTTCTACTACATCAACTTGCATCGGGCTCACACCAGTCTTCTGGTATAACCTTTTAGCTGCAAGCTCTGTCATGTCATAGCCTGCAACTTTCATTAGGCTGTTTTCTTGGAAGACGGCAGGTGTGTCTGTGGCCATCTCCATGCCAATGATCTCTACAGCTTTGTCCTGCAGTCCGTACCGCTTGACGGCCTCCTCAGACATAAGGACTGCAGCACCAGCCCCATCACTTGTCGGACAACACTCAAGTTTAGTTAATGGGCCATAGATTCTTCTAGAGTTTAATACTTCCTCAACAGTGTATTCCCTTTTACCTTGTGCACGGGGGTTCTTGCAGCCATGACGGTGGTTCTTAGCCGCGATCTTAGCGAGGTGAAGCTCCGTAGTACCATATTTCTTCATGTGTTCAATCGCTGCATTACCAAAGTACTGAGCAGTCATCGGAGCTCCTGTAAGTTCCGTAATATCTGCCATTTTGAGCGTGTGCCTATCCAGAGGGTTCGTCCTGTCGGTAAAGTTTCCACTACCCAGTGCTCCAGGGGACATTTTCTCGAAACCTACAGCTAGTGCGACATCACAAACGCCGCCTTCAACTAGTTGTTTAGCTAGGAACAGCGCGTTAGAACCAGTGGAGCAGTTGTTGTTTACGTTGTAGATGGGTATGCCGGTCATGCCGACCTGGTACAGCACGCGCTGGCCGCAAGTCGAGTCGCCAAACACATAGCCGCAGAACGCCTGCTGAATGTCGTCGTATTTGATGCGGGCGTCGGCTAGCGCGGAAAGTACCGCTTCCTTCCCCAGCTCCGGATAGTCGCCACCGGTCGACGGCTTGATGAAGTTCGTCATCCCGACGCCGACAACATAAACTTTTCTAGGCATTTTGGTAAAATAATAATTACTATACCTCTGAAGAAGACGTCAGCCAATCCGGAACTCTTTGAGCACAGTGAAATTGTTATTCGCAGGAGGCGCGCGGCTTTATTGCGGATAAATGATAACTTTTATCACTGATAAACTAAGCAAATTATCTTGAAACAAAGATGCACAAAGTGAGCGGCTGACAAGAATGACAAAGTCCAAGTTTTCTGATTTTCTCCGTTTCACTATATTTATTGGTCACGTGACCCACCACGACGGTATTGCCAGGTAAACAAACCTGTGGTGATTTCTCCAAAATGTTCTCGGCAGTTCTAACAAATTACGCAAAATATTTAAATTACTTCTTTCGATGTAATCCGCATTAGTGCATTACTTATACCTATCTTCAAACAAAGTACAGACACACATACTCACTCACACCTGTTGCACCATTAAAAATTGATATGAGTGCAACTGGTGCACTCACTTTTCGCCAAGCTTATTTCCATCTCATGATGTGATAGAGGCGAGTCTATGGGCACGAATTCCAGACTCCGGATGAATACTAAGCAGAAATACCCAATAGGTATATTTTTGCTCAAACCGGGTATCGAACCCGAAACCGCTAGACTACTGTGCAATACTAACTACTCTGCAATATATGTGCAATACTAACTACTCTGCAATATATTTGCAATACTAACAATACTTAATACATACTATTTAGGAGTTAGGACTATTTGTACTATCGAGATATAAGTCAATGTTTTTTTGAAACCAAATCAAGTTTAGTTAAAGCTGGGTCGCCTGCACTAGATTTTTCGAAACAAAACACTAAAAACACATGCGCAAAACAATGATTTTAGCTATCACATGCCAGTAGAACGATGGACCATAGATAAAAAATGCATGTTTTGTGTAGGTGTTTTGTATAATGTTTTAGGGCAGGAGACCCGGCTTTAGAAGCAGTAAATATTCAATTTTTATATTAATCGTTATCCTTTATTTGCCTGTTATAAACCACATTAGAACTTCGGTGCATTACCTACTGTTTAACAAAAATGATTGTAAATTGAAAATTAATGAAAATTATAAAAATTTCGGTGTGATGGCGGATACACACCAACCGAACAAAGGCAAAAGAACGTTCGCAAAGAGCCATCGGGGATGGAGACAGAACGTACCCAACCATTCGAGAATCTTCGCTGTCGCATTCACATAAACAAACCTTCGCTGTTTTACAAACCCACATGATCATATTCATCAATCCAGATTTAAGTTAATTAAATCTGACGAAACAGCAATTTTTGTGGGCTTGGCAACATTAATCACAGTCTGACATAATTTGACATATGTGATAATTAATATTTTAGTTTTGATATTGACAAATTACAAATATCTACTCGAAGGTCGCGATTCCAATTAGTCGATTATCATCCTAAATTGTTAATTTCGGACCTGGCCAGTTTTTTTAAATTATTTTAGAATTATCATTGAAAATAGTATAAATGAGAACAAAACACTTCTGACATATGTATTTCATTATGATCAAAATTTAAATAGGTACTACCGTGCTATAAATTTTATAGTTTTCTAAATTAATTTTAAATTTCTATGTTTGTCTAATAAATTTACAAGAATAGTTCTTATCAATGGCTCTAGATAAGCAGAGAATTTTAAACGAGTTGGGGAGTGTTATGAATCAATTGCAGAGTGCTGATTGGTGAGCGAGATATTTCGTATTATATACCAATTTACTTGTTTACTATTTAATTTTATTCTACAAACTGAACCATGTAAAAGTAGGACATCTGTGCAGTTACTCAATTTTTCCAAATGCATTTATGTAAATTATCTAGAATTTTTTTACAGTGGTTGCATGGATAAGTTATTTACCGGTCCAGGACAAGCAAATCCTTCTGGTTCCCATCACATGGCGAATCATGGTGGCTATAGGCACGGATGCTGCCATAGTCACGGGTACGGTCATCATCATGGTTCATATAATAGCCCGTGTGCGGGAGAGCCATATACAGCTATGAACACTACCCCTATGGGTAGGTGTAACCCTCCCAAACTTTACGCAGATACGTACAACTATTTGAATCCAAACTTGATGCAACCTGTTGTTCAAGATGTATACAACGATTTGAAGAGTTTAACACCAGCGAATGCCGTGCCGAACAATGCAATGGCAGCTCAAATGGGTCTCTCTAGCCAAGCAAATCCGAACCCTACGATGGGAGATATGAGCAATTCTGCTCAAAGCATTTCTGAAAGTCCTATGACAAGTGGTATTATAAGTAATCAAATGCAGAACCCTCAATCAGGTATGATGGGAAATATGGGTGGCATGGGACCTCAGATTGTTAACATGATGACCGGTGATGGCAAGTCTAAACCATCCAATATGGAAGGACAAGCGCAAGGAGGACCATTGACAGGCCCTATGGTCATTGATGCCCCGAATTCACCTTATGGTAAAGTTGGTGTTACACCATTAAATCAACCAAGTGGCTACAATCAAGAACAAGTTAGTCCTCAAATGGATACATCTTATGCTACTCAAGGGTATTCCAATTTGCAATCACAAAACCAAATGATTCAGAATATGTATGGCGCTGATACTAGATTTGCCAATTCCCAAATGAATCCAGTAACTAGTAATATGGCTCAGAATGATCCAAATACTCAACAGATTAGCAACATAAATTCAAATCCAGCTGCTCAGCAGATGAGTGCCGCCCAGCGTAATCCACACGGAATGCATGCGCAAGGCGTTGCGAAATTTAACGAAATGTTTCCAGGAGTGATGCAAGGATTAGGTGGCGATTTAGGTTTTGATCCAATGGCTATTGCAATACAAATGAATCCCGCGAATCAACAGAAAGTTGCAATGGACACTATGCAGAAAATTATGAATGGAACCAATGGGCATAAAACGTCTGATTTGGGAGCTAATTCAGCTATGCAGCCCGCAATCAACGGGGCCAATGTGGCTGTGGCTAGTTTTGCACAACCACAGTCTTCTCAAATTGCTGGCAATCACCAAATTATATCAAATCAACAAACAATTCCGAATCCTAATGAAATACTACCAAGCCAAAATCAAAATCAAGTAAATTATGGGACGATTCAGGGTCAACCACAGTCACAGCAACAAATTTATACAGCTGGCACGAGAAATTCCAATATGAATCGACAAGACATTCAACAGTACTCGCAACTGCAACAGCACGAGCTCATGTCACCGCAAGGTCATCAAATTATTGATCCCCGATATAACATGGCAACTCCTCATATGCCCGAAAGTAATGAGACAAGTAATCCTATCGACCCATCTTATGAAACCGATGATCGAAATCCTCCTCCAGAACCAATAATTAAAGACCCGATTTTCCCTGTCGATACTTCAAAGAACACTGTCTCACCATCTGTGATGAAGACCAAGTATTTCGAATACAACACATTAGGACAACCTGTGGAAATGTTGCCTGCGAAGATGTACCATACACAAGAACCTAATCTTCCCCAAACCCTATCTCCGCAGCCACCGCCCACTAGAAAGAGGGAAGACTACGTGAAGTACAGCAATGTAAAGTCCACCGTTAGCAAAACATCGTTGATGGCGAACAAACCTATTGGAAAAGTCCCCAGTCGCAATCAACTTCAACATATCTACAATCAGTACAAAGGTTCTCAATCCTTCACGCAGCAGAATATTAGGGTGCCTACACAAGGTGTAACCCATTCTGAAGGTCACATTGCAGCCAATCAAGGAAGCTCTAATCCGCAGCGACAAGCGCCTGTAGAAAGAGTTGGAGATATGTTAATTAATAATGCACCACATAATGCTCTTTCGCAAAAAGTAGAGCAAGTGATGGGGCAGATTGGTGATGTGCCGGTGGGCAAACCTCCAATACGAGACGAGCCTATAAAGGTATACAATATTATAATATTATCTTAACTTGTAACTTTAGAAAGGAGATTCTCTCAGTACATGACAAAATGTTAAATTTATCCATCCATCGTCATCATCAGCCACTGGATGTCCACTGCTATACATGTTATATGAGAGATTATAATAGTATTGAATCTAATATTCGAAATTTCAGATGCCAACACCGAATAGCAAACTCAGAAATGGTTTGCAGGACATGGTTTACACGTCGTATCCCACATCTGCTGCGTGGTCTTTTCATGGGAACAATCGCATTCCTTATTACCCTGGACGCCGTTCTCGGTATAGGTCCTGAGTATTGACCGTGTATGTCTGTTGTGGATATCGAGAAATGTTTGTGGATGTCATGACTATTTGTAAAATGTCGATAGAAAAAAAATGTGAACTGAGAATAAATAAAATATTAGAATATTATATATTCGTTTATATATATTACTTATTTAAAATACACGTTTAGATTGAGTTGATACTCTCGTTCATACATATGTTACATTCCGATAAAAGTTGTTTTATCGGAATATAGACTTATTGTAAAGAGTAAAGTATGTTAGCCGTAGTGTTGCCAGATGTCCCGATTTGCGCGGGACGTCCCGATTTTCAGGGGTCTGGTGACCCGTCCCGATTTACCCTTGATCGGGACGCCAAATGTCCCGATTTCTGACTATCCTTCTTAGCATGTACTTTAAAAAAACAATAAACAGTCGCTCATACTCGTTTACCGACAAAAGTGGTAAATATTACGGTTGTATGTTAAACTATATTTCAATTCAGCTGTCCGTTTGTATAAGGTAAGTGCTAATTATTTTTTGTTACAATTAATAAATAAAATCAAATCTTTATTGGTCACAACAATCAAGGTCTCAATCTTAATTTAAATAGTAATTTATGTTATAACGCTATCAATTTAGAAACAAGCAATGGGATGGGGCTTAGATTAGCAAGAAAGGGAACGGTATATGGCAGCTTATTTTTTCCCCTTGATTGCAATGCTAGCAGACATTCAACGGGAAAAAATAAGACGAGTTTTAGAGTCAAATGTCCTGCTCTTCTTTTGACAGCTTTCTTCTGGCGTGAGGAAGCGTCTCATCGCGAGTTAAGGCAGGCTTCGAGGAGATAAAGGCTCGACAATACTGCGGAGAGAGGCTCTCTCTCTCAGAATTCGTCGTGTGCCATCATTGAAGCAACTGCCCCGAGGATACATCCCAGCACACTCTAAAAATGTGTCCAGCTTGGGATGAAGAACGCAGCGCTCTCAGAACTGTAGCCGGTAACGGCCTCTCTCTGCCGGCAGTAGTAGCTAGTAGCTACAATGGTCGGTAGTCGGAGGTCGTGGCGCTGTATGACCTCATCTGTGAACGTGTTATGTTGAAAAATGAGAGACAGGATCGGGAATGCTTAGATTCCAGTCGCCAAACAAAAAGCGAGGCGCCTGGTCATTGACTGGCGCCTCCAGTCCTGCGGATTGGAGTGAGGGCCGTACAGCGGGGGATGTGTGGCATTTGTATATTACATTGATGCAACCTTTGAGATGTACAACTCGGCTGCACAAAAACATCTTCTTGACGTGCTTACCAAAGGCGGCATAAATATGTGGGGCTCCCGCCCCTAAGAAACGGGCCGAAAGGCAATATGCAGAGTGTGTTTCAGCAGCAATCCAGAGGTTACTCCGCATCCTCCAGAACCATCTCACTTGCGTTAAATAAGGCAACCACGGTTTTTTAGCCGGTAGTGTCGGTATAGGTATTTTGGTTAGGGACCCGTCCTAATCCAATCACTGTGGACTAGAGCGGAAGACGACGAGTCGGGCATAACCATCCCACTGACCCCAGGTTGGGAGATATCCGTAAAGAGTTGATTTTTCTCCGTGGATAAAAAAGTGTCCCGCTCTGCCATCTAAATGGTTGTTTTGTGTAAACGTTTCCACTTCGCCCGGTCTTGATCATCCACCACAATAAAATTTTCTTCTTCTACCTGCCCTTATCCTACCTTAATGAGGGGTAGGCGCAACATACTTTTTCTAGTATGTTATAGAAAGGATTTGGTTTAGTTTTTACGACAGGCTGCCTGCCTGACGTGAACCCTCTGTGAGAAATCCAGTCCCGGGCAAATTAAATGAGATAATTCGCTTTGCCCGACCTGGGAATCGAACCCAGGACCTCCAGGTCCACAGCCCATATATTTTGCCACTAAACCAAGGAGGTGACAATGAAACCACTGGCTTTTATACCTTCTACCAAAACGACAAGCCGCGACTTTTTTAGGCCGTCCACGAGAACGCACCCCTGGCATGATTAGTCCAGAAACTTGCGGCCGACTGCTCCCGTGGTTTGCTCAAAATATGACAATAACTTTCAAGCGACATTCCTGCAGTTTATCTGACACCAATTTTCGTATTTGGTCTAATCGTGTAACGTTGCCCAACCACCGCCGCATCTTCATCTCCGCAACGACGTTTTCGGTAACATGATGCTTACGGGCAGTCACGTCAAAGTTTTTCTGTTTATTTACTTATATACTTTCAACGAAGTTAACTAGCGGTAAAATCTTGGAAATCAAATTTCCGCGGGGAAAAAATGGTCCAGGGCCATAATGCCCGGGACAGATGGAAAACATCCATGCGACACTGGGCCGAATCTCTAACACATACTGCACTAGTTATACCGACTAAAAGCCTGACAGCGAATAGGAACAACTGCGGATTTCCCTAGGCGAGAAGCGCCCATGGTTTGGCTGAAATAGCTTCTACGCGGTGCCGCCTTTGGGCCGTCTCCAATCGCGGAAGAGGCACTCATAAACCCTAGCCGTCGATGGACCTCCTTGGCGTCAATGACAGAACAAGGCGGTCCACCTGCACTGCTGTCCACCTTGGGGGCGCTATAACAGGCACGTGCTACGACCTCCGTTAGCCCGTATAAGTTAAAGCTTACGACGGGCAGGCGATACCGAGATTAAATTTTTCAAACGCCCACAGTCACAAAGTGGGAAGCGAGGGACAGTCACGCCTCCTATGCCCCCTCTGGCGGCTGAAGGGATCAGATAAAAAAATCTGAGAATCAAGGATTAGATTGTTCCCGATCTCTCGCGGCACTTTCCTTCTGTGAGATGCATCTTCTCGTAGCTTCTGCACGCTAGGCTCCCAAGATCTCGACCATGGTTTACGTCACACCTGGCACAGAGAGGTTTTTTGCGACGACAACTGCTCTGAGAACGGCTTTGTACTAGGCTGGGCATATTTCTAGTGTTGGTAGAATCGAAGTATGAACTCAATCCTGGGATTGAATCCTCTAAATGTGGGGTATATAACTTTTTTTTGTTATCATGGAGAAAGTGTTTTAACACCTGGGGGAACACGCCTGGGGTAAGGCGTGACGGTTATCTCGGTGTCGCCGGCCTTACGACCCAGCGTCATAATGCCCGGGAGAGATGGAAAACATCCGGGCGACACTGGGTCGAGTCCCTAACTCTATGTACACCCTACACCGGCAATACCGACTAAAAACACCGCGGTGGCCCTTTTCGGCGCTTTAGGGATGGTTCCGGGTTTCTCTAGGTGAGAAGCGCCCAGGCTTCAGCCGGAACCGTCCCTGCGCGGTGCCGCCTTGCGGCCCATCTCCAATTGTGGGGGGGCTCATAAAACCCCGCCAATGGGGTATATAACTGCAATTAAAAAACGCATTGAAACTTCGCCAATGTTGAGATTCGACCATAAATTTAGTTATATTTAAAAAAAAATCTTATTATAGTTTGATTTCTTTGTTATACTAACCGGCCGGTAACGTCCCAATTTGAAAACCTATGTCCCGATCATTTTAACCTTGTGTTCCGATATTTCACACAACAGATCTGGCAACACTAGTTAGCCGCCAATAATGGAGGAATTATTCTCTGTGGTGTAGTAGTAGACGTGCAATCAGCTGTGAAGCGAGAGGCCGAGGGTTCGATTCCAGCATCGAGACAAATGCTTGTAAGTCATAACAATATTATATTTTATTTTGTTTTAGGTCTGGGTATTGTGAGACTGTAGCTCACTTATCTATATCTTATTTAAATTATCTTTTGTGGAGCATGGCGGCCAGGCCCAGGCCTATGTGTGTAACTTTTGGGTGTTATTTGTTTTGTAGTTACTTGGAATATTATAATAACCGTCATAAATTGAGTGTTGGCAAAATCGCCTCAATGTGGGGTTGGCGCAACAGTTTTTTTAAGCATGTCGTAGAAAGGATTTGGCTTAGTTTTTTATGACCGTCTGTCTGACGTGAACCCGCCTCTAGGGAATCTAGTTCCGGGCAAATCGTGCTAGAAAAACACCCTGCCTGACTGGGAAATGGGAATCTAACCCAGCACCTCCCGGTTCACATATGCGCTGCTGCTACACAGTGGCGTAACTACAGGGTGGCATTCAGCCAAAATGCCACGGGCCCTCACCTTAGCCCCCCCCCCCGCCTCAGGGAGACTTTTAGCTGAAAATGTCTTGACCATAGGAGGGCATTCCCCAAAAAGATTGTAATCATGAAAATTGCAACGGGCCCCCATCAGTAAAATTTAAGCCACTGCCGCTAGACCAAGGAGGCGATGTTATCGAACTTTCTCGAACTTTACATGATTTATCAAGGCTCTAGTGATTTATAAACTTATTGCCCCTTACTTATAAAAATATTTTATCGCTGCTTATCTTTAACCATAGGTTGTCCCTCCTTTTTTAAACAATGTAACGCAAGGAAGAAAGTGTTTTTATGAGTAAGGCCTTTAGGGCCGGGTCGACCGGTTTGATACCACTGCCTCACAGAAAACCGACGTAGAGTGGCAGCTTGCTGTGAGTGAGATTTTCGGTGGCCTATTCCCTCCCCCTTCCTTTCCCAAATCCTTTTTCCCTCCCCTTCCATTTCCTCCTTTTAGGTTGGCAACGCACCCATATATTTATACGTTGATTTATTGATTTATTATTATTGAACCATGATTATTGATTTTATTCCCACTTTATGTGCTTTTGAGATTTTACTTTATATGGTGTGATTGAATGCATACTAAATGAAAACAAATTACAACTTGCTAGTCCAGTAGTACTTTAAGAATGGTAGTCGATTTCTATATCTATGGTACTTAACACTGAGCTAAATCACGGTCAAGCAGATAGACAGACGGATGGACATTGCGATACTACAAGGGCTCTTTGTTTGCCATTTGACTTCGGAACCCTAAAAAGCTTCAAAAAGGGAGTCTATGCACTGATTACTTGAATAATCGACTTTGTGTTATCACTTTATGTAGTATCTCTAATCTAAGTAGTCTGTGGTTTGTATCATGGCAACATTTTATAATAACTGTCAAATCGGAAAATATCGAAGTCGCAAAACGAATCGAACCGCGAGTAACGAGTTGCTAGAGTTTTCGATGTGATTTTTGCACGAATCCAACAAGTCAAGTGGTTATATTTGTGATTGTGCTGTTTTATCAAATATTTTGTACGCTTTACGTTCTTCTGTTCTGTTATATCGTCTTGTGAGTGATAATAATCATGTCTCTTTTCGGATCCCTGATGGCGGACGTGGAGGAGGACCCGTTTTTTGGGTAAAATTTTCATATTTCATTTACGATTTCGTCCGTATAACCAATTTTTTCCATAGGATCGAAAAATTGTTCATAAGTAAAGTTCTGTAGCCAATTTGTTCGGTGTAATTACGAGCCTACGATTTTATTTAGTGAAAGTGTATTATTTGTAAGGACGGATGTGATATTGTATAAACCTAATGAATTTAAACAGTTTGCGATCATAAAATGGAGAAAATATGAGCTTTGTCTAATATAGAACAATTTGTTGTCATTATTGATTTTTTGTCATAACATTTGTATACATTACTGGCGACCTTCTGAATATTTAGAATAATAAACTCGAAAATTAATATAATTATCAGTCGTCATTTTCATTATATTTTTATAGTAATGTTATTATATTTAGGTGCAGTGACTGGGCTGTGTATTGGACTGAGAATCATTAGGTCCTGGATCCAAGATCCAGGTTGGGCAATCAAGATTTAAAATTTTAAAGAAAAAACGTAATACATTTTGTTAAATTGCTCCTAACTCCTACTTATCCATAGAATATTTTGAAATCCATCAACCAAGTACATTATTTTAACCATCTAGTCATGAGATAGACTGTTTATTTCCATCCCTTTTCTTCTTTTTTTTCATAGTAGACACAAGAAAGCAAAGAATCTGTTTTTATAGAAGTAACTGTCAAACAAGCAGATTTCAAATTTCCACCACCCATAGACACCCAAGACTCTTGAAATCTTGGTGTGTTGCCAACCTTAATCTGTCGGACGCAGCATAATACACATTACCGTGAGACCGAAAGTCTCTCACAGTTTCTGACACCCACGATACAGGTTATACCTAGTGTGGGGTCAGGACTAGGTGTGTGACTGTTGGATGTATGTATGTATGTATTAACCCATCAGAGGCGGCACATATATATCAACGGTCCCTACGTACAAAGCAACATGTCAAAAACTGAGGTTTTCAGGAGAAGGAAATGAAGTTCATTTATAAGTTTAAGAATTATCATACTTGTTATATTGTTCGATTAGTATTTAAATTAGAATTTTTAGAATACGAAATAATTAAAAAATATATCTATATAGTTATGAGCGTATGGATAATCTAAAGCCATATATGCAATAAAAAATATGACAGTTTGACATGTCGCTTTGTATGTAGGGACCGTCGATGTGTTACATAAGCGTACGGGCCACCGGAGGCCAAGCCGCCCGTGACTATTTAAATTAACAAATCTGGTGACCGAGCTGCCCATTATAAGTTAAGGAGGGCAATAGAGATTGGGAAAAGGAGAGGGAATTAGGCCAATGAAATATTACTCACCGAACAAAATGTAACAGTGAGCTGCTGCTTTGATTTCTGTGAGACAGTGGTATCATTCAGTCAAGCTGGCCAGTTTGTGCTGTAGACATCACTGTCTACAGTGTCTATAGTGTAAAATATAGGTATTGAAAATGAGTGTATTTGGGTGTCCGGAAATATGACTGACCGAAATTCAATTTTGATATGCCATTTTATATCAATATTTTGGTCAGATACTAATATTGAACCTTATTATATAAATAATAATAATAAATACACCCAACAGTAACACACCTAATCCTGACCCCACACTAGGTATAACCTGTATAGTGTCAGAAACTATGAGAGAATTTCGGTCTCACAACACCCAGATTTAAATATCTGTGGGCCACACAAACATTTGTCTCAATGTGGGATCGAAACCGCGGCCTCTCGCTTCACAGCCGGCTACTCCCCTGCTGCGCCACGGAGGCTGTCACTTGAATCTTTATTCTTAGGCAAAAGTCTACATGGAAAATTGACTTAGCCGGGTCTCCTGCACTAAAACATTATACAACCAACACAAAACATGGTATTTTTATTTTTTTTTGTCTATGGTCCATTGTTATATGAGCAGGAGACAATGAAAAACCTTGTTTTGTTTTGCTGTTTTTAGTGTTTTATGCTGAAAAATCATGTGCAGGAGACGCACCTTTATTTATTTATAAATCGTTTGTAAAATTGAGCAGGTGGGTCACTTGATGGTAAGTGATCTCCTCTGCCCATAGACACCCATGATATAAAAATAACCAAGGGTACGTTACTGACTTTGGGTAGAGGAGATGTGCGATTTGTAAGTTTGTGACTATTTTCAACCGACTTCCAAAAAGGAGAAGGTCCTCAATTCGTCTGTATTTTTTTTTGTATGTTACGCGATATCTCCGCCAAATGTGGACCGATTTTCAAAATTATTTTTGTGTTCGATAGAGCCTATTTCAAGGGTGGTCCCATATAAATTTGGTAACGATCAGATTTGAAGTTGGTCCGTTAAGTTTTTAAACTTGTGATTATTGTATACAGTTCCCACATGAGGCACATGCGCCACATGAACAACATGATGAATTCGTTGTTCTCTGATCCGTTTGGCATGCTCGGTGGTGATGGTCCGTTGGCCATCGCCGGGCCCCGGCACAGCAGCGCTCTCATGCCGTTCATGCCGCAGATGCCGTCTCTTAACCGACTGTTTAGAGGTGAGTTTCATTTTTTTAATACCCCCAACAGCCACACACCTATGTGTGTGAGTCTGAAGTCTAAACTGACTCTGAATCAGTGGGGACAGGACTATTCCTGTCCTCACTGATTCAGAGTCAGTTTAGACTTCAGACTCCAAATGCTCATACCCTTAAGGTTGCCTTAAGTTGTTTAAGGCGGCCTTGACCGTCAAACTTGTATGGCGAAAATCAATGTAAGAAAGGATCCATTAAAGTTCAGTAGTGTTTAACCATTTGGTCGATAGGCTATCAAAACAATGTGACAATGTTGAATTTAATATAATAAATTAATTCAGCTCAAAGTTTTGACTATGTTGGTAATAACTGTTTTTTAGACATGACAATAGATTTTGTTGTTTGTTTTGACATTGATTGGACTTCTTGAAATAGTGTGTATTATTTTATCGAAGGTCTTTGGTTTTAATGTTGTGAATATTTTCAGCGGATTTGGACCATGGACAGATGAATGCCGGGGCCTCGTTCAGCAGCAGCACAGTAGTCATGTCCAGTGGACCAAATGGCAAACCTCAGGTAATGTACTTAAACTGATATTCCAGTGGCCAAAATTTCCTTTCCCAGTCCCACAAATTGTGGGTGTTATAGGCAGTGGACTTACCACTTAATGTTACGAATTCGGATAATTGTTGTGATTTAGTACACGATATTGAGGGGTAGTATGTTAATTATATTTATATTAACTACCCTCCAAGTAATTCATAATATTTGTGGAAGGTATTTCTTTATTAACTAAAGCAAAAGGTATAAAAGAGCGGGAGTTATCATTATTGAGCTAGTCTCCCTTTGGAGCTCGAAGTGTACACAACTAGTTTGAGATATACAGTATAGTTGTGTAGCGAATATAGTGCATATAAGAGGCACGTTTAAACCAAGTCTTTTACATATCAGAAGCGGGATTGGCTTCAAAAGCCTATCATCGCCCACAAAATTACCGTGTGCCCCGAAATGGGGGCAGTTGATTTGTTTCCACGAGATTGTGGCTACCCTGTGCCCCGAAATTTTGGCAATCGATTTATATTTAGTATTTAGTGGTAGTACTACATTATGGCTACCGTGTTTTTCGACGATGAAGGTCCTCAGATTTATTGAAGAGCCATGTTGTGCTCTGATTAATTGAAGAGCCATGTTGTGCTCTGATTATTTGAAGAGCCATGTTGTGCTCTGATTAATTGAAGAGCCATGTTGTGCTCTGATTAATTGAAGAGCCATGTTGTGCTCTGATTGATTGAAGAGCCATGTTGTGCTCTGATTGATTGAAGAGCCAGGTTGTGCTCCGATTTATCGACGAGCCATGTTGTGCTCTGATTTATTGAAGAGCCATGTAGGTGAGCTCAGATTTATTGAGGTCATGTAGTGATCAGATTTATAGAAGAGCCATGTAGGTGAGCTCAGATTTATTGGAGTCATGTAGAGATCAGATTTATAGAAGAGCCATGTAGGTGCGCTCAGATTTATTGAAGTCGTGTAGTGATCAGATTTATAGAAGAGCTATATAGGTGTGCTCAGATTTATTGAAGAGTCAAGTAGTGATCAGATTTATAGAAGGGCCATGTAGGTGCGCTCAGATTTTATAGAAGAGCCATGTAGGTGCGCTCGGATTTATTGAAGAGCCATGTAGTGATCAGATTTATAGAAGAGCCATGTAGGTGAGCTCAGATTTATTGAAGTCATGTAGAGATCAGATTTATAGAAGAGCCATGTAGGTGCGCTCAGATTTATTGAAGAGTCAAGAAGTGATCAGATTTATAGAAGGGCCATGTAGGTGCGCTCAGATTTTATAGAAGAGCCATGTAGGTGCGCTCAAATTTATTGAAGAGTCAAGAAGTGATCAGATTTATTGAAGAGCCATGTAGGTGCGCTCAGATTTATTGAAGAGCCATGTAGGTGCGCTCAGATTTATTGAAGAGCCATGTAGGTGCGCTCAGATTAATAGAAGAGCCATGTAGTGCAGAGCCATGTAGGTGTGCTCAGATTTATTGAAGAGTTATGTAGTGAAGAGCCATGTAGGTGTGCTCAGATTTATTGAAGAGTTATGTAGTGAAGAGCCATGTAGATGTGCTCAGAGTTATTGAAGAGCCATGTAGGTGCGCTCAGATTTATTGAAGAGTTATGTAGTGAAGAGCCATGTAGGTGTGCTCAGATTTATTGAAGAGTTATGTAGTGAAGAGCCATGTTGGTGTGCTCAGATTTATTGAAGTTATGTAGTGAAGAGCCATGTAGATGTGCTCAGTTATTGAAGAGCCATGTAGGTGTGCTCAGATTTATTGAGGAGTCATATAGTGATGAGCCATGTAGGTGTGCTCAGGTTTATTCAAGAGTCATATAGTGATGAGCCATGTAGGTGTGCTCCAGATTTATTGAAGAGTCATGTAGTGGAGAGCCATGTAGGTGAGCTCGGATTTATTGGAGAGTCATGTTGTGATCAGATTTATAGAAGGGCCATGTAGGTGCGCTCAGATTTATTCAAGAGCCATGTTGTGCTCCGATTTATTGAAGAGCTATGTGGTGCTCAGATTTGTTGAAGAGTCATGTAGATGTGCTCAGATTTATTGAAGAGTCATGTAGATGTGCTCAGATTTATTGAAGAGCCATGTAGATGTGCTCAGATTTATTGAATAGCCATGTAAGTGTGCTCAGATTTAAGAGCCATGTAAGTGTGCTCAAGAGCCATGTAGTGTGATCAGATTTAAAGAAGAGCCGTGTAGGTGAGTTCAGATTTATTGGTCATGTAGTGAAGAGCCATGTATGTGAGCTCAGATTTATTGAAGAGTCTTATAGTGATCAGATTTATGGACGAGCCATGTAGGTGCGCTCAGATTTATTCAAGAACCATGCAGGTGTGCTCAGAGTTATTGAAGAGCTGTGAAGGTGTGCTCAAAATTAAGAGCCATGCAGGCGTGCTCGAAATTATTCAAGAGCCATGTATGTGTGCTCTTTAGGTTTACTTGAATTAAGTCAGATCTAGATGATTGACTTGTTATATTATGTGCTCGGCTTTAATCGAATGAACACTCTAGTAGGGTGTTTAATTATGACCTTTAGTTAGTCTAGATATATCTAGAGCCTATGGCCTGAATAAAAGCAGACGTGGTTGAAGTTAAATCACAAACTATTTCAGAAGTTGATATGGCGAAAAGACATTTGGCCGTAAGACTAATTTTAATAACGATGGTAAAAGTTAGAAATGACTTCCCAAGTTTACTGGGCCATATAAAATTACTAAATGTTTAACTTTTTCAAGAACCAAGAGTGTTATGATTACTTTATTGTGTACGTAACTACTAATATAGTAGTGCGTGCTCCGGAGATAGCACGGTATCGGATGGCCGAATGTTACGAATTCGGATAATTGTTGTGATTTAGTACACGATATTGAGGGGTAGTATGTTAATTATATTTATATTAACTACCCTCCAAGTAATTCATAATATTTGTGGAAGGTATTTCTTTATTAACTAAAGCAAAAGGTATAAAAGAGCGGGAGTTATCATTATTGAGCTAGTCTCCCTTTGGAGCTCGAAGTGTACACAACTAGTTTGAGATATACAGTATAGTTGTGTAGCGAATATAGTGCATATAAGAGGCACGTTTTAACTAAGTCTTTTACATTAATATCAGGTGAACTATTTGTTTATGCCTTTGAAACCAAATATAGGGCATGGCATTCTGATGAATCATTTTTGTGGTCGCGCCCCAAATTAAAGTGGAATAAGAGGAAATTAGGTGAAAGCTCCAAGGCAAGGCAAGCAGCTATAGCTCAGTTGGGAATGGGACGGACTGCTGAGACAAGTGTCGGAATTTCGAGACCAACCCCAGAATGGAGCATACACCTCTGACTTTTCTATGTTAAGTGTATTTTCAGTGTGAAATATCGCTTGCTATAACGGTGAAGGAAAACATCGTGAGGAAACCTGCATACCCGAGAATTTCTTCGCAGGAATTTCGAAGGTATGTGAAGTCTAGCAACCCGCATTAGGCCAGCGTGGTAGACTAAGGCCTAACCCCTCTCATTAGTAGAGGAGGCCCGTGCCCAGCAGTGGGACAGTTATATAACAGGGCTAATATTATTATTATATATAGGTCATAAGTTCGTCGAGCAGCACAAAAGTAGGCCCCGGCGGTATCAAGGAGACTCGCAAGACCATGCAGGACTCTCGCACCGGCACCAAGAAGATGTCCATAGGTATGTTATATCATAGACTAACTATTTCCCGCGGTTACGCCCACGTGAGAGTCTTTTCAGACATACGAGATGAATTGATGCATACGTACTGCCTCGGTGGCGTGGTGGTATTTCGGTACGACTACGGCTCTGAGGTCTCGGGTTCGATCCCCGGGTCGGGCAAAGTGATATTGGATTTTTCCATATCAGCCCGGAGTCTGGAATTTGTGCCCGATATGGCGATAGGCGCCTCTGCCTACCCTTTCGGGGATACATGCGTGTGCTTATGTTTATGTTGTACGTATAAACGTTCTATCTATAATCACAAGTTTAAAAACTTAACTGACCGACTTCAAATCCGATCGTAACCATATTCATATGGGACCACCTTTGAAATAAGGTCTATCGAACACATATGGCGATAGGCTCGCCCCCTATCACATTGGGACGGAACTAAGCTCGGCGAAATGTGGGTGTACTAGTTCGCTAGTGCGCCTCTTCCTTCCCTTCCGGGGATACAGGCGTGAGCTTATATATAAATAAATAACACCCAACGGTCACACACATAGTCCTAACCCCACACTGAGATCGAGTCTTGTGTCGTGGGAATCAGGAACTACGAGAGACGCACGGTCTCACAAAACCCAGAACCGAAACAAATGACAGCATAAATTTACTGTGAAACGTGAGGTCGTGGGTTCGATTCCCGTATCCAGACAAATGTCTGTGTGGCCCACAGATATTTGTTTCAGGTCTGGCTGTTGTGAGACAGAAAGTCTCTCGTAGTTCCTGATACCCACAGCACAAGACTCGATCTTAGTGTGGGGTCAGGACTATGTGTGTGACTTTTGGGTGTATTTATTATTAAATATCTACGAGCCACACAAATATCTGTCTCGATGCGGGAATCGAACCCGCGGCCTCTCGCTCCACAGCCCGCTACTCGCCCACCGCGCCACGTAAGCAACATAAAACGGAAACCGCCCAATACTGCACGAAAACAAACATCTTATCCAATACAATCGATGCCGTAACAGGCTAGTTTATGAACGGAAAAACACCGGTTATTATTTTTGCACCGAATCGTTTATACATTCTGAATTCGCCAGATGCAGTTGATTTTGTACCGGCGAATAAACACGTCGATGTTGCGTAAATATTGCGGTTTGGAAACTAAAGGTCACGGCTTCGAATCGTTAATAATCATATTTAATAACTTGACTGCCTCGGTGGCGTGGTGGTATTTCGGTACGACTACGGTTCTGAGGTCTTGGGTTCGATCCCCGGGTCGGGCAAAGTAATATTGGATTTTTCCATATTAGCCCGGAGTCTGGAATTTGTGCCCGATATGGCGATAGGCTCGCCCCCTATCACATCTGGGACTGAACTAAGCTCGGCGAAATGTGGGTGTTCTAGTTCGCTAGTGCGCCTCTGCCTACCCCTTCGGGGATACAGGCGTGAGCTTATGTATGTATGTATGTAATAACTTGATCTATGCTGTAGGTCATTAAGGAGTGTATGTATACACTACTCCTTGTCCGTCAGAGAGGTTGACAGCACGCGGTTGGTCGCAATACTAAGCCGAAACCTTTCTGCAAGATGCTTGAAAAAGAGGGTTACAGGGTAGGGACAGGTCGGAAGAAAGTACACCGCACTTCTTAGTTCTTATCAGACCGTGATCAAAATATGGGAACACAAGAAAGGAATTTTATCGGTCCGCATTCGTCGGAGATAACTCGTAACGTACATAAATTCCTAAAGCCGAATGGTCAAACGCTACTCTACTTTAAATTATAAATTTCAATTAGCTTTATACTCAAAAAAACAGCCATAGCTCAGTTGGGAATGCTATGGGATGCCAAGACGAGTTTCGGAGGTTCGAGACCAACCCCAAAAAGAGCATTCACCTCTGACATTTTTTATGTTAAGTGTATTTTCATTGTGAATATAGCTTGCTTTAACGGTGAAGGAAAACATCGTGAGGAAACCTGCATACCATCAACATAAAGAAATAATAATAATAATGTGATATTGGATTTTTCCATATCAGCCCGGAGTTTGGAATTTCTGCCCGATATGGCGATAGGCTCGCCCCCTATCACATCTGGGACGGAACTAAGCTTGGCGAAATGTGGGTGTTCTAGTTCGCTAGTGCGCCTCTGCCTACCCCTTCGGGGATACAGACGTGAGCTTATGTATGTATGTATTATTATTCATACTCAAACAGAACTCATACAAAACCCTTTGAAATCTCGACAATAGAAAGTTTCCAGACTTTGAACTAAGTAACTTTTGAAGTCCTCCACTGACCGGTACTGCGTTGTTCCTGTTGCCAAGCCCCTTGCACGTTCATTTTCATGTTATCGATTCGCATGACGAGCATGATGTGTAGAATAAGGGCTTAAATTTAATGAATTGGATTATCGCTTGCTATAACGGTGATGGAAACATCGTGAGGTGCATACCTGAGAATTTCTCCACAAGAATTTCGGGGGTATGCGAAGTCTACCAATCCCCATTAGGCCGGCGTGGTAGACTAAGGCCTAACTCCTTTTATTAGTAGAGGAGGCCCGTGCCGAAAAGTGGGACAGTTATATTACAGGTATGTTTTCCTTCACCGTTATAGCAAGCGATATTTCACAATAAAAATGCACTTAACATAGAAAAGTCAGAGGTGTATGCTCCATTTTGGGGTTGGTCTCGAACCTGCGACACTTGTCTCGGCAGTCCGTACCATTTCCACCCGAGCTATCGCTGCATTATGGGACAGTAATATTACAGGGCTGATATTATTAATTATTATAAGGCTGTAAAACTTATAAATTGTGAGATTTCGAAAAATCTATTTGTTGCCTGGAGCTGGTATTCGTATCGTTTCGCAATTTATACATATTGTTTAATGTCGTAATTTATTTAGTTATTATGTGTAATATAACATAATTTAGTAATACATCATTGTACGTAATTGTATGTGGCAATATGTCAATATGGTTTTGTAAACCGCATGCAAGATAAATTCGTCGTCAATAGTAGAAACTGAAATAAATGCAGCCAAGTAAATAGCGACTTGTGAATTTATATTTATACCTTCATAAAATGAGTTTTTACTTTCCGAAAACGAACGAACGCCCTTTTTTTTCAATAGCAGAGATTGGCAAACGAGCAGATGGGTCACTTGATGGTATGTGATCTCCACCGCCCATAGACACCCACGACACAAAAAGAATCATGGGTGCGTTGCCAACCTAAAAGGAGGGAATGGAAGGGGATTGGGAAAGCGAGTGGAGTAATGGGCTACCGGAAATCTCACTCACCGAACGAAAGGCGATAGCAAGCTGGCACTTTACGTCGGTTTTCTGTGAGACAGTGGTATCTAACCGGTCGAGCCGGCCCATTCGTGCTATAGACGTTACTGTCTACAGCGTGGCTCTACCACTCAAATGTATGATATCATGAATTTGATAATTTAATTTCTGCCCATCCATGCGAATATGCAGGCTGAGGTTATGTAATATACATAGTAAAAAATTATAACATTCTGAATAATTTGGATGCGAGGTTTACATTTTAGTAGGTAGATTTTTTTGATAGAATAAAATCTGTGACTGTCAAACAACAATAACGTGCATGACATATACAGTGACGTCACTCCTTACGATGTTCATAAAGTAGCGCACGCGTGCGAGGGAGACAGTGAGATGCCTCCAATACACGTTTATCTCACACGATCTGTGATAATTAAATTATTAAGTTGTGGCCTCAATTTCAACACTAGATTCAGTTTTTGTAATAGCAATTTTTTTTATATTATCTTCTATCACGTATACATATATACATACGTACGAATATAAGTAGGTAGGTACAAGCAATAATTCTATTGTCTAAATATTACGCTACAATGATTTCATAACATTGTGTAATGATTGACACCTTAGTTACCATACATTCTTCACGTTCGTATTGTCCATTATTTATTTATATAAAATATTTACGCTTCTTAACTTTTTTTATGTAGCAGAGACTAGCAAACAAGCATATGGGTCACCTGATGGTATGTGATCCCCACCGCCTATAGACATCGAAGAGTATGACACTAAAAGAATCGTGGGTGCATTGCCCATCTAAACGCAGAGAAATAGGGATTATTGTGGAATAAATATAAAAGAAAAATGAGTAATGTGACATCATGGAACGTGATTGGTGTTTACAGTCACGTGATCACAGATAAAAAAATAAGTATTTAAATTACTTAAATAAAATATCCTATTTTCAATAAATTTCTATTGTACACGTTATTTCGATGATAAATAAATAAATAAATAACGCCCAACAGTCACATACATAGTCCTGACCCCACACTAAGTCACACACATCGAGTCTTGTGTCGTGGGTATCAGGTACTACGCGAGACTTTCGGTCTCACAACACCCAGACCCGAAACAAATATTTGTAGGCCATACAAACATTTGTCTCGGTGCGGGGATCGAACCCGCGGCCTCTCGCTTCACAGCCGGCTACTCGCCCGCTGCGCCACGGAGGCTGTCAGAATCTATGGTCCTACAAAAATTCATTGATATTGGTTACTATAGTCGAGTACCTAATTGGCTATCCAAAGCACTAAAATACTGTTGTTCGACACAGACGAGTTAAATTAAGATACGACTGTTTATAAACGTTCTGTCTGTGTTTTTGTATGTACAAGTGGTGTTTGAGCTTTAGCACTATTTGCCGAGAATCCGGAATTGTAAAACTATAAATATTAGTTACGAATGTAAATGTTGCGATCGATATTGCAGCAGATTTTATGTTAACAGACTGCCTCGGTGGCGTGGTGGTATTTCGGTACGACTACGGTTCTGAGGTCTCGGGTTCGATCCCCGGGTCGGGCAAAGTATATAGTATATTGGGTTTTCCCATATCAGCCCAGAGTCTGGAATTTGTGCCCGATATGGCGATAGGCTCGCCCCCTATCACATCTGGGACGAAACTAAGCTCGGCGAAATGTGGGTGTTCTAGTTCGCTAGTGCACCTCTGCCTACCCCTTCGGGGATACAGGCGTGAGCTTATGTTATGTTATGTTATGTTATTTTACCTTTATTTTTTATATTTTTTATTGTTATATTGAAAATTTAGCATTGAAAGCCACAACTTCAGCACCTTTAAGTCAGGAACCATCGTACATTGCCATTTCCTTAATAAATATCCTTGAACAATCATAAAATCTATTTAAATCTGTACTAAAAATAAACACCTAATGATTTGAGTGCTTCATACTCATTGGTGTATGAATAATACCGCTTGAATAATTCATACGATCATAATTCACGAGGTTATCCAAACAGAGCAAAACATATGCGTCTGTGTGCGGAATATCTGGATGCCAAATCTTCCCTATCCGCAGTGACGAGAAAGATTTTTTATAGCAGAATGTACCACGGTAGCGTGGCGTGCGCGGTACGACTACCGTTCTGAACTCTAGGGTTCGATCCCCGGTTCGGGTAAAGTGGTATTGGGTCGGTAAGTGGCAACTCGGATTCTGGACAATTGCCCGATATGGCGATAGGCTCGCCCCCCTATCACATCTAGGATGGAAATATGCTCGGCGTGTGGGTGTTCTAGTTGTCTTGTTCGCCCCTGACTACCCCTTCGGGGATACAGGCGTGAGCTCCTGTATGTATGTAGCCTGGTTTAAAAAAAAATTCTTGATCATACCAAAAATCACGAGTAAGTGGGTCACTTGATGATGAGTGATCCCCACCGCCCATAGACACCCAATGTACAAAAAGTACATTGCAAGTTTTAAAGGAAGGGATTAGGCACGGATGTAAAAAAAGATGGACGGAGCGCTAAGAACATTGAAAGCGAAGCAGGGTTTTCGGCCCATTCGATCTATCGACACGTAATGGCGGCTGTGAACACGCTGTAAACTGAGAGGTCCTGGGTTCGATTTCCGCTATGGGCGGTGTTCTTCTAGCACGATTTGTCCGGGACTAGACTCCTCGGAGGGTTGACGTCAAGTAGACTGCCGTTCTTTAAAAATAGATAAGCCAAACCTTCCCGTGGCATACTTGAAAAAGTTTGTTGCGTCGATCCACATTGAAATATGGAAAAATGGAAAGAAGTTACAAAAATCACACATCTAAGATTAGTTTTTGATTTATTTTTAGACCTACATTTCTGGACCGTCCCACGCGCGTGTTTTTTGTTAAAACCAAATTTAAACATAGCTTTATTTGTCACCGGGAAATTGTGGTGGGCGGGAAAATTACAAGAGTAATGCGAGTGGGAATTCTATGAATTCTCTGGCATGATGACAATGTATATGAGTGAATGTCGTTTATTGGACACTACAACATTTCAGTAAATGTTTTATGTGATTGAAGATTGTCTAATGTGAAACGACGCGCCGTCGGGGCTATTCAATTTTGAACCTTATTGCTTACGAAATTGCATAGTGTGGTATTTTCGCTACATCTTGATATGAATGATGAAAGTTTAATAACAAATAAATTCAAAGTAAATTTATATTTTAAAAACAAGCTTTTTTCTGAGACAATGAACTAAAAAGTGAAAAATAAATTCTAGTATTTGGCGTGTAGGTAATTACCTGTATTCTGAAAAGTTTGAGAAATTGAGACACTACCCGTTACAAGTTACAGGTCAGGTACTTACTATACTTTTGTGCCTCAAGCTTATTCATGTCATTATCAACGTATCTATGGAAATTTGGCCAAGATCTGGTGAATTTTGAATAGATAGAAATCTTTATTTTAAGCTGCACCTGTTGCACGTGTTTAAAAAAACACAAAAAACACCTACACAAAACTATGTGTTTCGCGTGTTTTTTGTAGTTGTTTTGTGTAATATATTAGTGCAGGAGACGAGGCTTTATAGCAACAACAAACGTAATTTTTTTTTAACCAATAGCCGGTCTTATCGCCCAAAGCGATTTCTACCAAACAACGGTTTTTTTTTATTTTAAACTTGTGACTGTTTGCAGGTCACCACATCGGGGAGCGCTCGCACTTGATCGAGCGCGAACAGAACGTGTACACGGGCGACGCCGAGGAGCGGCAAGAGTTCATCAATCTTGACGAGGAGGAAGCTGTCGACTTCGACAGGTGACGCATAATATTACGGTTGCCGATGTGACCCTGATAGGCCGAGATCGAGATTTCCGGTAGCCCAATTCCCCCTTCCATTTCCCAATCCCTATTTCCCTCCTTTTAGATTGGCAACGCACTCGTGATTCTTTTTGTGAATTATAAATAATTCTATTGGCTAAATTAATTTTCTCTTTCATATAAATGAAACAATTATAAAATTGTCTACAAAAAATAGGTTTTGACTACATACATGATGAATGTAGTGACCTTGCAGTCAGATCTTTGAACGGCCTATGAGGTTCTTCTTCTTTAAAAAATAATAGCTGCCACGCACTTACGATGATTAAGACAATGTCAAGGTAATTAGAGCAATTATCCAGTTTTCGCAATGACCATGAGACCCAGATGTGGACGATCTCAAAGTCCTGCTGGGATTATGGCGGCAATTCATTCCAGTGCGATGCCCCTCAGATGATCTCCACTAAGCGAATCGACCGAACAACGCCATCTAACGCAACAATCAAAAATCACTAAAGATAAAAAGCTATATATATAGTTAAAAAGTTTCCACATCATTCTATCCATCTTCGCTGAAGTTTGGTGCATAAAACCATATCACTTTAAAACAACAAACACAACTCTAGAAATATGAAATTATTAAATCTAACTTTGATTTAGTCCTAGTAGTTTTTAACAAGACAATCTTTAATGATTTCTTAGGTTTACGTGAATGTTATTCATTGAAATTAAACTATTTTTACGGAAGACAATCTTTGTTTAGTCTGTCTGTTTTTCTTGTAAAAATGGCTCCGACTATGTCGAAGTTCGATTTAAAACATTCCAAATAATAAATAAATAAATACATCCACCAGTCATACACATAGTTCTGGCCCCACACTTAGATCGAATCTTGTGCCGTGGGTATCAGGAACTACGAGGGATTTTCGGTATCATAACACCCAGACCAGAAACAATTATCTGTGGGACACAAACATTTGTCTCGGTGCGGGAATCGAACACGCGACGTGCCACAGCCGGCTACTCGCCCGGTGCGCCATGGAAGCTGCCAATCCTCACTGAGTTCGTTTCTTTCACTCAGATTTAATCGAAATTCGCTCTATGGATCTCAGCAGCTTGTTGATGTGTAGAGGAACGGGTGTCGGTGTTCCTCCACGAGAGGGGAGATCTCCTCGTCAGGCAGGTGTAGTGCCTGACCGCCGCGGCCCCTCCCATGGTTCATCTTCGGAGGTTGTATATATGCTACGTCTGCGGTAAACTTTGCCACCGTGATTTAGGATTCGGTGGCTCCATCTGTTGTTCCGTAGCTGAAGCCAGTACCGTTGTGCGCTGACGCTCGATGCGTGTAAGTTGGTTCGGCGCGCATTGCAGAGATGTCGCCACAGATGTATTATTGTATTGTTTGCAGAGAGTTCCAGAACAAGGCGGGTGCAGCTGGCGGGTCGCGGGGCCACCGCGCCGCCATCACCGCGCCCCCCCCGAGACACGCCCCCCACGCCCCCCTACTCGCACTCCCGCCGCCCACCAAGTGAGTATACACTACCTACACAAACGATACATAATGATCTGACCTTTTCTTTCTTTCTACCTGCCTATATCCCACATTCAAACATGTCGCAGAAAGGATTTGGCTTAATTTTTACGATTGGCTACCTGCTTGACGCCAACCTTCTGAGGGATTCAGATACAATTTCTGTTAATTAAAAAAAACTAATTTGGTTTGCCCGTGACTGGGACCTCCAGAGGGGGGAGGGGGGGTAGACGTCAGGCAGGCAGCCGGTCGTTAAAACTAAGCCGGATCCTTTCTGAAACATGCTTGAAAAAGGTGTGTTGCGCCGACCCCACATTGTAGGATTAAGGGTAGTTTGAACACCCAAGTAGATGGGTCACCTGATGGGTAAGTGATCACCACCGCCCATAGACATCCAAGACACAAAAATAATCATGGGTGTGTTGCCAAACTAAAATGAGGGAATGGAAGGGGAGGGAAAAGGGATTGGGAAAGGGAGAAAGGAAATGGGCCACTGCACCGGAAATCTCACTCACCGAACGAAACACGACAGCGAGCTGCCACTTTACGTCGGTTTACTGTGTTACAGTGGTATCCAACCGGTCGAGCCGGCCCATTCGTGCTGTAGACGTTACCGTCTACAGCGTGGTTCTACCACTAAAAAAAAAAGTTTTTGTGTATATTTTAATATTTATGTCTGTCCTGTATCTTATATGATGTAAATTTCATATAACATTAAATTATAAAAATAGTCGAAGTACCCATTTAAAACACCACATATGTCATATTTTCCTATTTCTGTTTTCTTATTGGAAGTTTTTTTACAATCACAAGTGTGTACTGTAATTTTTTAAACAAACAGACAAACAGTGTAGTCTAATTGTGACATGATCATGTAAGATCTTATGTTATGTACTACACGAGGTGATATTTCAATGATATACACGTCTTACAGAAAAGGTAATATTGTTTCACACATCTCCGTAACGGGGCCTGCGGGGCCAACGTGGTGGGAAAACAATGTGCGAAAATAGACCTTAAGGGGCATACTTTAAGGCACATAAGACATAGCACACATGATGCTAATGATGATCTAGACTACAGTTTGTTTGAATGTTATGCAAAAATCGATTATCGAGGCATGTTATATTGCTCCACAGTCGACATTATAATTATTTTGGAAACTGGAAAATTCAGCTTTCTGAAATCTATGGTTTGGCATTCAAGAGTCAGTGAGTGTCAAACATCTAAGATAAGACAAGAATTGTCTATGATCAAAGCATCGTGTGTGCTGTAAGTGTTCCACAAATAGTTTGTAATAAATCCACGCAAATAGTTTAAGATTTAAACTTAACATAAACTTTTAAGGGCGACTTGCAGCTCCGCGATAAATCTCTATTTATCCTAAATCTTGATTTAAATATAGGAATGAGCTGTAGGATAAATCGAGATAAGGTGTAACTCTAGATTAGCTTTTAGATGTAGTGATAGCAGCTAGCATGTCTTTGTGCCTGGTTATATAGTTTTTATTATTATTATTTGCGCTTTTCTATTGTGTATTATATTATTTTCCGTATTATTTGTATATGTGGCGAGATGGTTGGATGGATTTCTTTTTATATGTTGTAATACTACGCTGCCTGTTGCGTTAGCATAAATCGAAATACCGGTGGTACATGCTTTTTTCATCGTTTTTAAATTCGGAAAACGTTGGAAGGGTTGAAAAGAGAAATTGCAATGAATACAATTTTTATAAATTGCAAAAAGTTGTAACATAATAAAATTTTTTCAATAAAGAAACAAAGAACATACGAAAGCAAGATAAACGATTTTATTACCACCAGTATAACATGCAATATTAAACAAAGAAGATAATAAAAATCTTGAAGGGAAAATACATCCCGTACCATAAGAATTAGGGGGTCATCTCAGCATAAACTATATTATGATGTGAACCACAACAATGCTAGTTTTTATAATAAAAAATATATAAATTCCATTTTGATTGAACTATTTTATAGTATTTATATACTAGCGACCCTCCCCGGCGTCACACTGGTGCAAATTTATCTCGTAGATAGATCAAAATAATGTATACCAGGGTGCAGCCAGTGTTTGCAATGTTAGAAAAAAAAATTGTTTATTTACGACAATTAGAAACCTCTAAAATTGTCAGTGTTTCTCTATATCCATGTATTATACTTATGAACCTTCTTCTTGAATCACTCTTATTAAAAAACCGCATCAAATCCGTTGCGTAGGTTTGAAGTTCTGTTAAAAAAAGTGAAGGTGTTCGTCCACGTATCCGTTGGATCCATCCAGCCGTCCCGTATAGAAAGGGAATGTACCTATATTACGTAACCCATTTTTATATCCCCCCCCATCGGTGACCACCCGTGGTATATGCCAAGACCTCCCCCCCTCTAGTTGTCACGTTGTGATTTATAAATATGGTTTTATATTGAAATAATACTTTTCTTACGGATTATATCACGATTAGGTTTTAATTATTATTCCCGACGTTTCGAAGGCTTTGCAGTCTTCGTTGTCACGGGTCAGACTGAGGTGTCATTTGTCCAAAATAAATTTAAATCGGAACCCAAAAGACCAGCTGCCAGAACTCAAGACACCGTGAGCTCGTACTGCATAGATCGGAACACAAATAATTAACCTTTTTTGATTTTGTATAGTTTTTTAATGATGGTAGATATTGTAACTCTAACCTTTTTTGGACAAATGACACCTCAGTCTGACCCGTGACAACGAAGACTGCAAAGCCTTCGAAACGTCGGGAATAATAATTAAAACCTAATCGTGATAGAATCCGTAAGAAAAGTATTATTTCAATGTATAATATTCGCGTAAACTTAAGAAATCAATATGGTTTTATATAATTTTTTGTCGAAGAAAACTTAAAAAACAAAATATTATGATGTGTTGCCACCTGTGACTTTAAAAAGTGCTCACCGAAAAAGCACGAGATTTCCCTAGAAGATATTGACTACGTGACGAAAACCTAAGACATCAGGCCAGGCTGTGACCAAGCGTGGTATTTTGAAGACCCCTCCCCCATAAACGGGTCACGTAATATGGGTACGTTCCCTAAGTAGTGAGTAGTGACGGCGGTTGTTAGTGTGGTTGCAACTTGCAGCAGCGAGTCGAGCTCGTCGGCGCGCCGCCGCCGCCCCGTGCGCACCGCCGCCAGCCCCCTCACCCTGCCCAGGTAAACACTAACCCCCTTATTCATAATAACTTAGTAGAGCGTAAAGAGACCGCAAAAGTACGTTTCATAAAAATTGTATTCACAATGCCAACGTTCAATAGTGAAAACATGGCCGATTCCGATCAGCTGTTTCAAGTTTGAAAAAAATTTCATTAAGAAAGAATCTTAATGATAATAATTTTTTATAGTCTACGACTCCATCTAAGATTGATATATATATTTTATTAATTGTTTGGAAACAATTAATAAAAAATATATAGCCAAGACTTCGTATCTGTTTCGAAGCTTGCCAGAGATAAAAATAATATTTTTTTCTGTAACCAGCAACATTGTATTCGATAAGCATATATTAGTTCTGTTTTTGCTAAACTAGGCAAAAGTAGGGTTATGCTTTCGATAAGACCAAGATTTCATTATGAATAAGGGGGGAAATATACAAACAAACCGATATAACGAACACTTCTCGTACGGTCTTACACCTTCACAGTCATCAATATATTATATCCTAGATGCACAGTTCTTTGCAAATATCGTCCTAAAAAGTGGTCTCAGGAATAAAACAAAGAAAAAGATCACAAGTTCTAATTAAATCAAACACAAATATAACCCTAAGCACGTGTTATAAAGTAGCTTTTTAAACGAAATGATCAAGTGTTCTTAAATTTGAATTTTCAAATTTAGAATTCTATCTGCTTCTTTGCTGTCCCATTTTCCGAGCGCAACTGTGTGTCAAGGTAAATAATATATCGATGTTCACAGTACACTAAAATCATCATTGATCACGAGTAAATGGCATTCGAAACACCTGTTTCTACCCTTGAGTATGATAGTGCCATGTTGATAAGTTCATAAAAATTCTGGCTCAACGGTGCATGAAAATGGTCCTACTGTTTCAGAGAAAATCATGGCAACTGTATGTTGCGCTTCCCGTAGTAAATTATACTTTTAAAGACATCATCTGCTTTACTATATTCACATTTGTAATTCTTCTATTTAAAAAAACATAAATTAATGAAAGCTTCTATAGTCCGATTGCTAATTAAACGGAGTAAATTGACAGATCGAAATGTCACTTTACAAAATAATGTTGCTTACTTCCAAAACATAATGATTGATCTAGTTCAATTTTTATCATTTAAAGAAACAATAAATCAGCACTAGCTTGCGAAATTAGAATTTGATCGCGTATTTCAGAAATTTCAGCTCAACTCATCGACTAAATGTCTTTAATAATCACAAAAATGAAAATTACAAATATTACGTTCCGCACATTCATAGCTTTTGTAAGTTTTGTTTATAATAAACCATGACTATAATTCCAGTAGACGTGCAATAACTTAGCATGCAGTAATTTGTTATGACTATAATTCAGTAGACATGTAGTACTAATCACATATTAGGCAGGAATTACGACTTTGAGTTGGACTTCAAAAAATGAAAGAATGAAATGGTTCACTGAATTGAAATGTTTAAATAATCTTAATCTTTTTACCGCAGCGCTATTTTAATTTCATGAAAAAGTGGCAACATTTTAAATGTCATTTTACTCCAATTAATTAGCAATCGGACTATACAAGATTTTAGTCTACCGTGTAAGGTATTTTATACATATCACCTAACCTAGACACGCGTTAGGTATTACTCAGAGTGACTAATATTGCACTAGTATGTGATTTATCTTTAAAATGTAGATTGTTTTGATCATTTCTATAGAAATAAACCGTTTTAATGTGTTTTCAAATGCGTGAACTAACGCAGATTTATGCATAATCGTTGACGTCAGATTTGTGGTTAATGTTGCCAGATCTTACTGAAAATTGGTTTGCTATAGAATATTTTTTTTTCCGTGTTTGTCGCTTTCTGATATGAAAATTAGCGACACCGGAAAATAAGGTTATTGTAGTTGTCCCTAAATAACAATGAAAACCATTATGGTTAGAGTTACTACGTTTCTACTTTCAATAATAAAATCATTTTCTAATATATAATTATGAGTAATTTTGACAGACGCCGATATCGGAGCGAACTTACAAAAAAATATTTTTGTGCAATTTTATTCATTAATATCATCTAGCTTCGGTTTGGTGGACATGCACCTTTATTTTCTTATAATAGGGTTATCACCAAATAGTAATTCTTAATCCATTATCACCATCCCTAACTACACACTACACACCGAGTTATTAGCACCATTGCTGCGGTATCGATTCTCAAATCATTCGAATTCTCATCAAAATCGATTCCATTTATTCGGTAATCGGCCTCCTTCTTAACCCTTCTAATACTTCAGTTCCAGATATTGGAGGAGGCGCTACTGCTATTAGATCGTAATACTATTATTAATTTTATTTATTTTTGGCCATTTTATCAGCTGTATATACTTTTTGCTATATTCTAGTGTTTGCATGATTTGGGTATATTTTTTGGTGTTTATATTTATATATTTCGGGATTTTTAACGTCTTATGAATGTCACTTAAATGTTTTTTTAAAAGTAATTATAGTGAAATAAGACTATTTTTACGGATTCTATCACGATTAGGTTTTAATTATTATTCCCGACGTTTCGACAACGAAGACTGCAAAGCCTTCGAAACGTCGGGAATAATAATTAAAACCTAATCGTGATAGAATCCGTAAAAATAGTTTTATTTCAATGTATAATATTCGCGTAAACTTAAGAAATCAGTAAGTAATTATAGTATTTGATATTATTTGCAACAATGTATAATTATTGTGCAAGATTTTAATTTGAAAAAGGGGTTTATTAAATTATTTTATTTTGAAATAATTTTAATAAAAATAGTTCATTTTTCGTAATCGATTATTTTGATAAAAATAAATAAATATTGTTATTGTATTCTAACAAAGGTTCCTCAGGCTTTCAACTTTTATCGATTAAAGAGTTCTGTTAATCGTTTTTTTTTTCTGCAAAATACGACAATATTTCCAATAAAGATCATGTTGTGCAGTAGTTAAACTAAAGGCCGATTTTAATTGCCAAATAACTTTATTCTGAGGGATAAGTTCGATTTTTTGATAGTAAACATATAAAACATCTGTCAAAGCAACGTAATTATACTTCAGAATAAAGTTATAAGGCATAATTTTCAGATGTTTTAATTAACAACAATTTTTTCACCCATCAGTGTAATTTTGGTTCATCAATCGTTCCATCCGCTTTCGCTGTATAAAACTATGCTTTATAAAATTAATAGTATCATAATCGCTTAATCGCCATTTTGTCTGTGTTGTTATTTTTGAATCGATGTAACTAATTAAGTAGTTTGGAGGAAATTGGACGAAATCCTAATTATGATTAAAATGGAAGTACAGATGGCTCAACACATTTCATTTGACACAAGTCTATGAATAAGATTCGATATAATATACCCAGGAGCCATTTCTGTATAAACATATTTTTTGGTACTGTATAAATCTGGTAATTATCAAAAAATATAATTCATATTTTTCACATTTTCTTTCTTTTTCTTATGCAGGTATCAAATGATTTAGAATATCTGTTAATAGCGTGTCCAGTGAGTTTTACTCTCTAAAATGTAACATGCAGTCAGAAGTAGTAATCATCAAAAATAAATCAGCTCGCATCATCATCATCAGCCACAGAACGTCCACTGCTGGACATAAGCTCTATCAAACACAAAAAGAATCTAGAAAATCGGTTTACATTTGCCAGAAATATCGGGTAACATCATAACATACATAAAACACCGACAAATTCAGAACCTCCCATTTTAAATAGGTTAAAATCAATTTAAGGTTGTATCAGAATAGTTACTCTGTACTCCTAGATTATTATCAATTCTTTGCAGCATTAGAAATATAAACTAATCTAACTGTAAAACTTTATAACATTTCATAATTATTCAAACACATGTTTTAACATTTTTCCTCGTGTCAATTTACTAATTTAGCCTGTAATTTTAAAAGCAGTTTTATAATATTTATGGTTCAGTATTTGCCCTGGTGCCTTACTGAATATTGAGTAAATATCTACATATCTAAGTGTCTAAAAGATCATGATTTTTGTGAAACGAGTCTAAAAGATAAGTGTATTTTTCAGCTCTAATGTTCGCGAAGTATACAGCAGCTCGCACCCGCAGCGACATCGGCACAAGGTGCACAAGGCGAACCGACACTCGCCGAACCACAACTAAACTGGCCCACAACGCGATAGCGACCACAAACTATCGACATCGCGATTATCGATCTTATTCACTCATTGTATCTCTATTGATTTTATTCGCTATCGATTATTATCATCGTGTTGACAATTTTCCGTCTCGCCTAATCATTGTACGGTTTGTTTCAATCGATTATCGTCATCTCTATCGATTTTGTCAAATGATTAGTTAGTCAACACTGCGATCATGTTTACTATTTTGTGTATTAATTTTTTTATCGATTTCTGTCAATATCTTAAATTCTTGTTTACTACTGTAATTTAGATTTCTGATTTATAGGTCGAGGTTGATTATCGATACATTTATCGAGATTCTATCGATATATTGTCTGACATAGACGGTCATTTTTAATTTCCACGAAATATGTTACATTTTCTTGTGTCTTTTTCTGTGGAATATTTTAATTTTGGTAAGCTTTGTACAGTAACCATGATGCTTTACCGATTTACTGGAATTTTGCTCAGTTGATGTAGAAATTCTTTAATTCACTTTAGGTTCATGAATCATGTAAAAATGATTTTAAGTTGATATTTTGCATGTAACATTAACAGTTTTTTTGGTTGTAAAAACATTGCACGAAATTTTGTGTATAACAAAAATGGCGAATTTGTATTTAATCCAGTATCCCATGGCTGTAGTTATAAATTATATTCGGCAATGCTACATTTTTTTTTTAATTTAAGTTCAGTAATGATGTATGTCATAATTCGTTCAATAAACGACCAACCAGAGCTTGGGGTGTATATTTATTTACTATTACTTTCTCTGCTATCAACAACTGTTATCGCCCCAAAAAATATAAACGTTAATAACGGCTCTTGTAACACATTACACAAAAACAACTTAATTTTGTATAGAATAAGATTCAAAATTGAGTGGCAAGTGTCATTTTCTATAACATGACATTACGACGAACTAGCAAAATGATATAACGAGGAAGCTATATAGTTATAGGAAAACAGTATCATAATAAGTATTGTAACGGGTTATTTCACATTTATGCAGAAATAGGAAGGTAATATTTGTGTTTTCGGTTTTAAACTCCATTATTTACCTCTGGATTAATCCCATATAGTTGCAATGTCCTTGTCGCCTTCTTGGACTAGTGGCTGTGAATCGGGGGGTCCTGGGTTCGATTCCCAGGTCGGACGTGTTTTTCTCACACTGTTTTCTCGGGACTGGATCCTCCAGAAGGGGGTGGGTGTGAGGCAGGCAACCGGTCGTAAAATCTAAGCCAAATCCTTTCTGCAACAAGCTTGAAGAAGTTTGTTGTGCCCACCCCACATTAAGGTGGGATAGAGGCAGGTAAAAAGTAAGAAAGTTATGACAATGTCCTTTGTTAAGTATTTCTTTCTATCTTTTTATCATGGGGGATCCAGTCCCGGGAAATAGTGATAGAAAAAAACTCCGACTTGGGAATCGAACCCAATACCTCCTGGTTCACAGCCCAAGGTGCCCTTTGGTTAAGTATTAATCAATAAAAAATACAGTTCGATATTATAGTGTGAAATAACTCAAATATAATCGCCACCGATTTTAATTATATTTATCGATAACACCAAAATTCCATGTTCCGGCGAAATAAAATTTCTATGTATAGATAATATTAGATGAAAATTGTAAGTTAATCGACGGGGAATCTGTATGTCCTTTATAGTGTAATTGTATTGTAATTCATTAGTTTTTGTAAGTACATAGCTTTATAAGTGATTATCGAAATGATTCGTTTGAATAATAGACTTCTATGTATTTACTAGACAAGCTGTTTCGAAGTAAAATTGTGGCACATGACGGCGAGTGTTTGACGTTTCATGGCTAAGGAAAAGAGCAGATTTCTATAGTGAGTTGAGGTCGATTAACAGAGACTTAGTGCGCACATTCTATGTACCGAACAGCCTGTCTAGTAATACATAGAAGTCTTTGGTTTGAATAAATAATAATAATAAATACACCCATAGTCACCAGTCACACATAGTCCTGTCCCCACACTAAGATCGAGTCTTGTGTCGTGGGTATCGGGAACTACGAGAAATAACTATAACTTATCTACCATATACCACTCAATTGTGTAGACATTAAAGTTCAAAATCGAATGGAAATGTGCTTTCCTTTTAAGTTGGTATTTTAATTTTTTTGTCACATTGTTGTCCAGCTTGTATTTAAGAAATTTAAGTAACTGTAATTGAACGGTAGTGTGGTACAAACGATTCGTTTCGATAATTAATTTCGTAATAAATTGACGAATAATAGTCGACGCGCTGGATCTGTGTCGATGACCAGTGTTCTGAGAAAATTACTTTTTGACTCTAATTTTGTAACGTGTTTTATGAAAAAAAAAATCTATTTTTTTATTTTCATATCAGATGTTACTGTGTCATTATTTTCAAATTACCAATATTTTAGCTATTGATTTTCATGTTTTTTTTACATTCTCAAATAAAACATGTTACAAAATATAGCTAAAATGGCCAATTTTGACACAGCAGATCCCACATCGTCGTTTATATCCGTCTTTGTCGATACGAGAGAGTGAGACGCAGCTATCGACAGGTTACATTGTGGGTGAAACTAGTTACGAAAGAGCATAGATTTATAAGCAGACGTAGCTTTTTAGCGTAAGAGAATGGACGTGTGGCAAATAATTGTGTTGAAAAAAGGAGATATCGACTTGATATTTAAGCAAGTTATCGATACATTTTACGACCTTATCTAAATAAGTGAGTTTTTGGCAGGAATTCTGACAGTGCGGATGGCTATTAATTTTAATCTAGTTTAAAGTTACATTTCAAATGGATGTGGGTTTTGATATTAACGAAAATAGATTGTGTATGGGAATTTTGAAATGATTAAGACTTTGGAGGACTTTCATAGCGTCTTAATCGACATTGTTCAATGATTCGCTTCGGGGAAATCATCAAAAACGTCGTTCTCTCAAATCGAGTAAGTGTTGAAATTGTCCACATTCGATTTTCATAGTTCTAATAAAATTTCATCCATTGTAAAGCTCGGTTTATAATATTTATTGCCGACTACTATTATAAGGTTTATAGGTAATCTATCTTAAGTATAATGTATTTGTGTAAGAGCTGATTTTTCAATAGCCTCGAATATTTTATTTGAGGTGATCTTTCCACCAGGTGACCTACTTGTTCGTTTCCCAGTCTTTGCTATAAAAAACCCTCAGAATAGTTATTGGGCTGTTGAAAAATCGGCACTAAAGTATTTTTTTAAATTTTATCGAATCCTTTTATTTGTCACACGTCCTGTGCCCCTAGTGCGAGTTTATTTTCGATAAGTAAAAACTGTAGCTCAAACATGAGGTTTTTTGGCATTTCTCGCTAGCGACTACGTTAAATAATATGAAAAACATTATTCCCTACGTAACCGCTAGAGGCTTACAGTTATTTTTAATCAAATAAAAAACTTTATTGGCCACGTAGGAATATAAAAAATAATTATTGAATATTATGTTACAATGATATAGATTTTGAGACAGACAGACAGGTATGGATACAAAAACAGGATGGGGCTAAAATAAGGGGTTTTGGTTTTTGGAACAGGGAACAGGACATAGCAGGAATGCTAGCAGGGAGTAGCTGGGAGATATAGAAAACGAATTGTGGGAGTTGAATGCAAAGGGTGCTAAGGAATACACGTCGTGGACTATAATGACATATTTTACGGAGTCGCCTGCGAATGTAAAAAAAACTCATGATTGGCCTACAGTTAGAACTAAGTCGTATTAGAGCCTAGAGGTATCGTAGTATATTCGGTCCCGTCCCCAATATTCTTTTCGTCAGTCGTCATTGTGAACTCTGCACAAATCGCAATGGTGCTGCGCCCAACGATGGCTCATTCCTTTCAACTTGATTTCGTTGTCTCTTCGCGTGTCCAAAAAGGTCGCATGTGCGCGCGGAAATTTATTTTTAGACATAATTTTGACGTTAGAATTAAAAGAACCAACAATTCTTATTATTCGTGTGATTGTTAGAATAAATTAGTTAGATGTAATCTGTGTTTTATTTACGAATTATTATTTTTGGGGATATGGCTCTGTCTTTGGACAATTTTGCCAACAATACGCTCCAATAAATGGACAGCATAGCTTTATTTAATTAAGAATATATACAGGATAATCATTTTATGTAAAATATTGTTCTATCTAATCTCAATATTCATTTAAAAATGTAATGGTCCGTTAGTCAACTATAAAGGTTTCTAAAAGCAAACAAAGTTTGTTCAACATTCTGTATTTTGTCATTTAAAACAATAATAAATTTTCTATTAGTAATACACCAAAATAGAAATCATATCAACTTATAAACTACAAAATAAAGAAATCCACCACCAAAAGTATCAAAATGAAATTACATCAATACGCAGTAAATAATAATACTACAAATTAATAAAATAATTGTGATAAATTGGTCTCTTTGCTATTGCTTATCGGCGGCCATGATGTTTTTATCCGCCATCTTGTCGGCCATTTTGCCGGCGGCCATGATGTTTTTATCCGCCATCTTGTCGGCCATTTTGTTTTCGGCCGCCATCTTGTCGGCCATTTTGTTATCGGCCGCCATGTTGTCGGCCTGTTGTGCGCGGTGTCAGAGACTCAAGCGGCAGATGTCGTCGTTGATCTCGACCAGCTGATCGATGAAGGACTGGTGCGCCATCACCTCCGCCAACTTGGTGATGATTGATAGTAATTCACCATCTTTATAGTTCATTTTTGCGTTGCAAAGTTGGACCTGCTCTGTTATTGTTTCTGGTACCTGTAACCAACGATGTCAATAATTAATCTATTCTTCAATTTAAATACAACAAAACATAAGCTCACGCCTGTATCCCCAAAGGGGTAGGCAGAGGCGCACTAGCGAACTAGAACACCCACATTTCGCCGAGCTTAGTTCCGTCCCAGATGTGATAGGGGGCGAGCCTATCGCCATATCGGGCACAAATTCCAGACTCCGGACTGAAATCCAATATCACTGCCCGACCCGGGGATCGAACCCGAGACCTCAGAACCGTAGTCGTACCGAAATACCACGCCACCGAGGCAGTCGAGGTAGAAATAAAGATATTCCACATTTCTGACACAAGGTTAGGGCATAAGACTACTGAGGTACTCACATTGCCAGGGTCCATGAAAATGCTGAACTTATACTTGGTCTTCCACTTTTCGGAGCCGTTGTCGAAGAACAAGGTGAACTGCGCGTCCTTCCCACGGGCACCCACCGGGAAATACAACCCGGCTATAAGGTGACCCTTCTGGTCGCGCGCTAACAGACTCCTGGGGAAGATACATTATGGATTTTATAATATTGTTAGGAGAATTAGCCTTTTCGTTAATAATGTTGTGGGTACCGCAGAAAATAATGTCGGTACCAACAGCATAATTATTAATGTATGTGAGTAGATAAATAGTTTCCTGAAATAGTGGGGCCACAGCTTCTATAAAACGGCTAGACGATACATTTGAGCAAGCAGTTTGTGTTAACAAGTCGTCTAGTAAATAATACGTAGCTATGTCAGTTTGCTAATAGAAAGCTATTTACCAATATATCTTGCCTTGCATATAAAGTAAATAAGTGTTCTTACATGCTTAAGTCCTGACGAATGGTCGTTACTAAAGCATTCGTATTGTAAGAGTGAATAATTAAGGTTTAGTTGAAGTGAGAATCGTCACAATGTGAATTCTAATATTTTTAACTCTACAAGTACATAGTTCCTAATTATATAATATAAGCCCTGTGATATTACTGTCCCACTGCTGGGCACGGGCGTCCTCTACCAATGAGAGGGGTTAGGCCTTAGTCTACCACGCTGGCCTAATGCGGGTTGGTAGACTTCACATACCTTCGAAATTCCTGTAAAGAAATTCTCGGGTCTGCAGGTTTCCTCACGATGTTTTCCTTCACGGTTATAGCAAGCGATAATTCACAATGAAAATACACTTAACAGAGAAAAGTCAGAAGTGTATGCTCTTTTTTGGGGTTGGTCTCGAACCGCCGACACTCGTCTCGGCAGTCCGTACCACTCCCAACTGAGCTATCGCTGCTTATCTCATTTCATTTTATCATTTTTTTATGGATTTATTTATGAAAAATGTGAAGTAGGTCAAACAAGCATGTTCCGAAATATTTGGCGTTAGTTATTCGACCGTCTGCCTGACATCAACCCTTTTCCTTTGAGAGATCCATTCAGGGGTTTCGTGTTAGCAAACCTGTTAAGCCGCACCCGAGATCTGAACCGACTCCTGATCCACAACTCAGCCACCAGTCACCACTCACTACTAATCCAAGGAGGCGACAGTCTTAACTCACCTAAAGTTATACACCAAGTTCCTCCTCTCGGTGACGTTGACTCCATCCAGATATGGCCTGGCCACGTACACCAGCGAGGTCTGGTGTTTGACCACATCGCTCCTCGTCTCCCGCTCGTGCCATTCCACATAGCCGCTGTTATGGGCGTTGTAAGTGTAATAATACTCCTTACGGCAGTTCACGTCCTCAGACTGGGTGAACCAATCTGAAAGGAATTGGCTGGTGAGTGTGGTGATTTAAAGATGGTTTATGATTCTATCACGATTTGTCTTAATTTTTATGCCCGATGTTTCGAAGGCTTTGCAGTCTTCGTGGTCACAGGTCGGACTGACCCACCACTGACCACGAAGCCTGCAAGGCCTTTGAAACGTCGGGCATAAAAATTAAGACACATCGTGATAGAATCCGTAAAAATAGTTTTATTTCAATGTATAACATGGTTTATGATGGTAAGATGGTCATTTCTTTATGGCAATTGGGGTACCACTTGTAAAATTGGTGGTGGATATTGAACTGGTGAATTGGTGTGTTAGTTTATACATGATGGTCTTCAAGTTTTGTTTGTGCTAGAACAGTCTTTCCCAAAGTTGGCGATAACGCCCCCCTGTGGGCGCTGCATGCCTAAAGGGGAGCGGTAAGAGACCCAGAAATAGGGGTTCTCCTCTGATATAGCTCACAATAATTGATTTAATTTGAAGTTGTAGAGGTTTTTAAGTAGGTAAAAAAATAGGGGGCGCTAAAAAATATATTTTTAAAGTGGGCAACAGACACAATAAGTTTGGGAACCTCTGTGCTAGAAGGATATCATGCTATGGATTTCCGGCATGTCTTAACAAACGAATTCATGATGTTACCTTAACCATCAATGCTATTCTAGGACATTAGAAATGGACAGGTTTGTAAGTTATTAAACTCACTGGTATGTGGATACGCTCCGTCCGCCATGACGGTGACGATCCTGGCCACGTGGTAGCCAGGGTCCGCCAGCAGCACGCCCGCGCGGCCGTCGATCCTGATGTGCACGCACACCATGACGTGCTCCTTCTCTGCCGCCACCACCGCCACCGGGCTGTCCCCGCTCGTCACGTAGTCGCCCACGTTCACCACCGCCTCCTCGCAAGACACCAGCGCGGTCGCGGCCGCGAACCCCTCGAACTCCTTGTCCAGACACCTCCACCGACGGATCAACTCGATCCCGAGGCCGACGCACGTGTGTTTCTTGGACCTGATCGGCGGCGCGTAGTTCTCGAACACGTCGTACAGGGGCTGGCGGTCCGCGTTGAACGCGTCGTACAGCGAGATGAAGTTGCTGACGGAGTCGTAGTTGTCGGTGACGAGGAGCCGGCGCAGCACCGCCTCCGCGCCGGTGACCAGCTCCTCGTGTCGGCGGCGCGTGAGGGGCAGCGCGCGGCGCGGGGCTCCCCAGCGCGCGCGGGGCAGCGGGTGCGGGGGGGGCACCGGGGTGCTCACATGGACGCCGGGCGCGACCGCGGCGAGTCAACTCGGCCACTCGGCGCCCCACCGGCCCACCGCGGGGCCCGCGCCCGTCTCCGCCGCCTCCACCACGCACTGTGCCGCGCTCTCATCGTGCCACGTGCCGACCCCCTCGGAGCCTTTACCGAGCGCCGAGCGCTGCTTCTCTAACAACAATGATGATGGTTTTTCACGCTCTGTGGACAGAACAAACGTTCAAATTCCAACCCTGGGTGATTTATGGAGTCAAAAACTCATAAATAGCGGCCATATAACATGAAAAACATAAGCGCAGCGCAACGTGGCGGCGTAACTTCACCTTGTTTAATTGAATTGAATGGGCATTAAACTATTAACGTGAATGCAACTCAAAACAAAGACAATCAGCGACAAGATATCTTTATTTATTAGAATAACAGAACAGCCTTTCTTACATGATAGCCCACCTAAAGTTAGCCACGAGAGGTGGCGTAGCGTAGCTCTTGTTTTGACTAAGGTTTTCACGATGACTGACGGGATGTGTTGACAGGATGATTAATTTAAGTCCAGTAGAGATAATTTTCTCATACTTCGTACACAAAAACCTGACTCAAGAATGAGTCATTGTAGGCTTTGCATCATGGACTGTGGTCATTAACCAGACAATAGTACCTAAGAGTACTTTAACCCTACTAAATCAAGTCGCTTCACTTAAGTGCAATACCCTTTCTTTCTACCTGCCTTTATCCCATCTTAATGTGGGGTCGGCGCAACATACTTTTTCAAACATGTTGTAGAGAGGATTTGGCTAAGTTTTTACGACAGACTGCCTATCTGACGTCAACCCCCTCTGAGGGATCCAGTCCCGAGCAAATTAAATTAGAAAATACGTTTTTCCCGACTTGGAAATCGAACCAGCGACCTGGCGCAACACTTCTTACTCTACTTCTTCAAACATGTTGCAGAAAGGATTTGGCTAAGTTTCTGACGCCTGCCTGCCTGAGCCTGACGTCAACCCCATCTGAGGGATCCAGTCCCGAGCAAATTAAATTAGAAAATTCGTTTTTCCCGACCTGGAAATCGAACCAACGACCTCCCGGTCCACAGCCCATATGTGCTTCCACTAGACCCAGGAGGCAACTAGTGCAATACTCTAATGATTCCAAATGACTCTTATCTCGTGTGACAGTTTCCATTTATTATAATTGAAAGGATAAAATGGAATTTTAACAACTCAAAGCACGCTTATACGCCTGCATATCAAATATCTAGGACACACATCCAGCCGGATACTGCTGATAACATTTTGTGATTCCTACGTATTTCACATGATGTGCGGTGTGCCTAGAATAATAGTAGCATAAAATAACATTCGAAAATTTCTTCATATCGAGCAAGCGACATCGATTCGAATATGTATATGAAAGTTATTTATGTATGCGTGTCAGTCTTAAAAAAGGGTATGATGACATAGTCATAAATTACAGTACCTGCCTATTTTTATTCCTAATGAGTAAACACCTAGGTATCTATTAGATAAGAATTGATTAGACCATAGACTAACATCTCGTAAGAGTAATCTTAATTCGAATCAGAGTGTATGAAACCCAAATAAAACCTTCATCCCTTTGAGAGTTTCTTACTAGAGGTATATAATTTAATCAAGGTGATAGGCATAGTTGTCAGCTGTAGTCATCTCTAAATATAGATAGCACTAATTCATCACTCACACTTCAAGGAAACACTCGAATCATGTTTATCTCGTGTTTGACACAGATATTTCGGTATCATGCGTTATACTACGTTGCTCAAAGAGTTCTTTGTATTTGGACAGCCTCCGTGACGCAGCGGGCGAGTAGCCGGCTGTGAAACGTGAGGTCGCGGGTTCGATTCCCGCACCGAGACAAATGTTTGTGTGGCCTACAAATATTTGTGTAGGGTGTGGGTGTTGAGACCAAAAATCTTTCGTAGTTTCTAATACCCACGACACAAGACTGGATCTTAGTGTGGAGGTCAGGAGTCAGGACTATGTGTGTGACTGTTGGGTGTATTAAATTATTTATTATTATTGCTATAATTACTTGAAAGTAAATAAAGTACTACTAATACTGATTCTCTTAAAATAGTTTTTAATTAATTTGTTTTTATTTACAAAAAATAGAGTATTCTGCTTTCTTACTATGTTTTCTTACTATTCTTTTCTTATTATAATCAAAGGATTTTCATGCTCATAAATAATATGATTAGAAAAACGTACGTAACTAAATTAACTACTTGGTCTACGTCATAAGCTTTTGAAAACAAAGCCTGTTCATACCAAGTACTGACTACTGTTACGAATTATGTTATGAGTCATGAAATCATGACGCTATGCTGCCAAGCTATATTTACACAAGTACAACACAGTTATGAGAATACAGTTAATTGCATGTGTAAAATCATCTTTATTTTACTCATAGTTTGTAACTTTTTAAACAAAGAAACAATTTTAAGTAAATAATTGTGATTTTTGTTATTCTATGTAATTTAGATCCCGGAAAAACGATTGCTTCCCTAAGAAAAATATTTATAAAATACTTATCTAAGAAAGAAAAAGCATTTAAGTTACTGTTTTACCCCACTTTAAATGAGTTTAAAGATAAAATAATTATGCGTTGTGTCGTAATGTGAATTTATGACTGTGGGCGAGAAAACTAAGTTTAAATTACGACATAGAACAGGGAAAACTGGTCTTAAATCAAGAAAATGCATTCTTATTAAATGGAGAGTTATCTGTTACAAACTGAGAATAGTTCTTTTATGTAAATCTACTCTATAAAGACGTAGTTATTGTTCTAAACTTGGCATGCTTTCAAATAGCCACGTTTTTCCTCGTATCATAAACGGTCCCGCTAAGATGACATGTAGGAATGACTCATAAAGACGAAAGGGAAATCCTATTGCGCGTCACAATACTCGGGCACTACGGCCGAGCGGCCCGTTCGATGACTCCATAAAGGCTGATGACTCGGAGTCGACTCGAGTTTATGTAACTGGACGAGGCGAGCCCTCATTGCATTCCCGCGCAAATCTGACATTTACGCTTTATTGTCTTCGTATTTTCTAAATGCCATAGACTAGAGTATAGAATAACCACCTTCCTTGATTACCATTAAGGGCCGATCCTTGGGGCGACTTGCAGCGCTGTTACTAATCTACAATTAAATCTAAACTCGGTTTATACTACAGCTCAAGCGTATCTTTAAATCAATATTTGCAATGAATAGAGATTTATCGCGCAGCTGCAAATGGCTCTTATAGGCAGGTAACTTTATTCTGAGGGGTGACAGGAACTTTGACAGAATCAGATGTTCATACATTATCTGTCAAAATGTCGTAATAATACTCCAGGTAAAAATTATATATCTTAAGTTCAAATGGGAATTGTATTTTTGTAAGATTACTATTTCGGATGCTTTTAAGACATAGTTTTAATTATATTTTATTTTCATTATGCTGTTAACATTTTTAAACGGATTTTCGGTTCGTGTTGAAATAAATTGAATGTTAAGTCCAATCAATCGATGCATATCCTTTCTAACAAATGTTAAGGTCAAGCGAAAGGATTTTTTGCAGACCTCCAACCGAATACCAGTAATTGAATACCTGATTCTAATCGCGGAGGCCGTTTTTGCGTTATGCAAGGTCTAAGCAGGTAGGTTAGATTTTGCCTGTTACCTGCACTAACAAGTAATCCTTCAACGTAGCTACATTATTGACTCTTTGCGACCTATTTCCAGTAGATACATACATAGACTCACGCCTTTTTCCTGTAGGGGTAGGCAGAGACAACGATTTCCACTTGCTACGATCCTTACACACCTCTTTCGCCTCATTCAGTCTCATTACATGCTTCATGCATGCACGTCGGTTTAGGGTACTTTTAATTTGACCTTTCTCGAGTAAATCTCAGAGACTTGGTTAGAGAATGTTCGATGAGGTCTTCCCCTTCCAATTGGACCATTTCCACTTGCCATATATATTTGCTTTGTCAACCTCCTTTCATCCATCCTTTCTACATGCCTAAACCACTAGTAATTTATGTAAATTATACTTCAAGATAAGTGTACAAACATTTCTAAATTAATATTAGGCGTGTATGCTTTAATGCTGAACAACCAAGACATTGTCTACCGTGGAATAGAATTTAGAAAACCGAGACGGTATTTCGCCGAAAATTTGACTCTTGACGTCAGTTTTCGGTCAAATATGTTATATAGACAAGCCTGCCCATTCATGATATAGGTAATGCATTAAGGGTCACTTGCAACTCCGCGATAAATCTCTATTTATCCATAATCTTGTTTTATAGGAGTGAACTGTAGGATAAATCGAGTTTAGGTTTAACTGAAAGTCGCCCTTAGTATAAATACACCCAACAGTCCAAACATAGTCCTGACCGTGGGGTCAGGACTTCTGAATCCCACGACACAAGACTCTTGGTGTGGACCAAGAGTCTTGTGTCGTGGGATTCAGAACCTACGATAGACATTCGGTCTCACAACTCAAAAAATTGTAGGTCACACAAACATTGGTCTCGGTGCAGGAATCGAACCGCGGCCTATCGCTTCACAGCTGGCTACTCTCGTTAGTATGATTAGTATGTTAGTGGCTTCGACAGCTAGTAGTCACGTGCGGCCGGTGAGGTCACCTGCTGCCACGTGGCCTACATTCGCCGCACGTGACGTCGCAACCAGCCTAAACCAGCACGCCAAGGCCTCCCACTTCCTTATTGCTAAATTTTACGTTTACATTGTGTATCTTGTGCCGGAATGTTATATAGATAACTCTATCAAACGCCGTTATATAACACCCACATTTCGGTGAGTTTATTTCCGTCCAGAATCAAGTGACCCTATCATCATATCGGACACAAGTTTCAGACTCCAGGCTGATACTGAAAAACTCAATATCAATTTTCTTGACTCGGGGATGGCATCGGAGACCTCAGGGCGATAGTCGTACCGCAAAAACAATGAAACTACGCCATCGGGACAGTCTAGGTAGAGAACTCTATCAAACACCATTATATGAAGCGTAGTAGCTAAATACTAAATATGTATGTATAACAGAGAGTCTTGTCGCTAAGAGTAATAATAATGAATAATCTCTACAACACGGACGTGAAGAAAAAGAAGGACACCATCTCGCCCATAGTTAAACGGACGCCACAGAGAAGCTACAAACGCGCCTCTACAAAAGTGCCTTACGCACACACACGCCACTATGTGTCGATAGATCGAATGGGTCGAAAACCCTGCTTCATTTTCAATGTTCCCAGCGCTCCGTCCATCTTTTTTTTAAGTTCGTGTTCTACAAGTTGGTTTAATATGCTGAATTGATTATAAGAGACAGTATAAAAATAGAGACATACTTATTGAACAAATAAATTCAATTACAATCAATATTTGATACTAATGTAATTTGACATTTGGCATAGTTTATAATCACAAGTTTAAAAATTTAACGGAACGACTTCAAAATAAATCCGATCGTGACCTTGAAATAAGCTCTATGTACACAAAAATATTTTTCAAAATCGATACACATTTGGTGGAGATATCGCGTAACATACATTAAAAATAAATCAGACAAATTGAGGATCTTCTCATTTTTTGAAGTCGGTCTAAAAGAACTATAAAAACTTAAGTAATCAAAACGGTTGATCATAACAGGGTTATTAATAATAAAATCCTAAATTAAGTATATTTGAACAACTTCATTATCAGGAAAAACCATTCAGTAATTTATCAGTAAATGCGGAGTTTGACGTCGTTTCTTCCAGTGAACACATGATAAAGGCGGCTAAATGTGAACAAAAGAAGGTCAAATCCAAAGTCTACGGTTCAGTTCCGAGATGAATCATATAGTGAATCATTGCGTTTAAACCCCGTGGCTGGTTTATTTTTGTACACGAGTGAAATCAAGAGGAAATATTTGATGGAACATGATTTTACTTTCTAAAGATCTCTGAAATCTGAGATCAATGTATGTTATTCTCTACACAATTTGCTGACATTAATTTAAATGCCAAATTAAATGCAATTCGTCTGTATTGTATATGTATGTTACGCGATATCTCCGCCAAATGAGGACCGATTTTCAAAATTTGTGTTCGATAGAGCTTATTTCAAGGATGATCCCACATTAATTTGGTCACGACCGGATACATTTTGAAGTCAGTCTTTTCGTTTTTTTTTACAATAAAGTTGTATTTGCTACTCTATTGTTCCGAGGACTGTGAAAGATTTGTGTAATATTTTTGGATATGTTTAATGTAACATTATTATAGTATTAAAATGGACTAATAAATAATCTTCGCATAGCTTTAGCAGAAAGTAGCGCTTTTAATCAAGAACTTCTTTATATTTCAATTTATTTGAAATTGCTATCTTCTGGCTGACAACTCTTATGGTTTATACTTTCTAAATAATCTTATTTAACTTTAAACGAAAACCCTGTAATTCGGTAGTCACTACGATAATTCATCATGTTGTTCCCTTCTTTTATAGAAAAAAAAATTATAAATACACCCAACAGTCACACGCCTAGTCCTGACCCCACACTAGGTATAATCTGTATCGTGGGTGTTAGAGACTATGAGAGACTTTCGGTCTCACAACACCCAGACTTGAAACAAATATCTGTGGGCCACACAAACATTTGTCTCAATACGGGAACCGAACACACGGCCTCTCGCTTTACAGCCGGCTAGTCACCCGCTGCGCCACAGAGGCTGTCTAAATACTAGGATCGTAATACTTTCACATACTTGCAGGTGACGTATATGATTTATTAGCTCATTTTGCAAACACTAGCAAATGTAGGCCACGGTAACGATGCAATGACTAAATAAACTAGTATGATGTACTACTTAAGATAATCATGTATTGCTTTATAATGACATGATAAAGTAATGGAGTTTGTGCCCGATAAGAAGTAACAAACATAAACACACACTCACAATCTATCGCCTTCAAATTAGAGTGATACAAGTTGATGCATAGATGCATTATGTGCATTCAAAAGAAACTGATACATTGTCTGGGTGTACTTGTTCCAGATTTGGGTAAAACAGCGTGCCAACGCCCCTGTTGACCTATTGTACGAGTCTGCCAAACTGGCGAAGCACGGTGACGCTCGCGGCTAGATTTGGACTTGTCGCTTATCTATTGTTATACGTTTGTGAGGTATTAAATATGTAAAGGCCTCTATAATAAGATTTTAAGGTCATACCTTAATCCACTATGCTGGTTTGATGCGGGTAATGGCAGTGACGTGCATTTGAATTAGTATAGGCAAAAACTTGCAATGTTTTTTTCAATTCTCTACTCATCGTTGTTTCGAGGCAGTTTAATATCTGCTTTACCTAGCTAATTGTCAGGATAGATAGGCATCTCTCTGTCTACATGGATTGCACCCTGCACGACTGCACGAGTTTTAGCGTATTTGGGCTATAGATCGGAAGTTCCATGATCGAAATCCTGATCGGCCCACGCGGATTTCTTAACACTATTTTCTCGGGTGCCAATGCCCTTTGAAGCGTAAATCACTATCGGCATAAATCCATTCAATAAATCATGTAGGATTTGTATGTATAATACTGTCGGTAGTTGATAATCACAAGTTGACAAATAGATAAATATATTATTAATAATTCCTTTCGGATGCTGAGGCTCAGGGGGGTTACCACCACCTCTTATAGCAGTTATTATTATAATCTTACTTGTACCGATTTCCATACAAAACAAACGAAGAACGATTATAATAATACTGCTATTAGACGTGGTGGTAACCCTACTGAACCCAAGACACCGATGGTAAAGAGTGAGGGAATAAAAACACATACAATGTGTACCCAAAAAATCTCTTTTATTATGTTTATTACGCTGGCCGACCTGGCGCGCGTATATTTCATATAAACTGAGCGACTTATGACCACTAGGTCATAACTTTTGGATCACAAGTTTTGTGCTGTTGTCCCGTCTTGCTTATGTTACGGTGCAAATATGCCTTAACAGTTAGCTGCAAATTGCAGTGTTTTTACTTCCAAGTTAATCTATGCAGGTTATAATGTAGGTCACATGAATGATGCAGTTATTAAATATTTTACGGTCATGTTTGGCAATGTAAATATACGACGAAAACACATTTGCGGTTGTTATGATTTACAAATACCGTCAAATTGTTTATGTGATAAAAGCCAACAAAACCGCGTTTTTTTTGCATTTCCTTTATATTACTGGTGTAGTTTTTTATCGCATTTAACATACATAAGCTCACCCCTGTATCCCCGAAGGTGTAGCCAGAGACGCACAAGCGAACTAGAACATACACATTTCGCCTAGCTTAGTTCCGTCCCAGATGTGATAGGGGGTGAGCCTCCGTCCGGGCTTATATGGAAAAATCCAATTTCACTCTGCCCGACACGGGGATCGAACCCGAGACCTCAGGACGGTAGTCGTGCCGAAATACAACCAAGCCACCGAGGCAGTCGCATTTAAAATACGCAAAATGGTTAATGTAACGGAAAAATAACACGGAAATATTGGTATGTTATTCCCCATACATAGCAATGGGGAATAAGCACTCGCTTATCGTGTTTCTAACAGTCTTCGTGACGCAGCGGGCGAGTAGCCGGCTGTGAACCGAAAGGCTGCGGGTACGATCTCCGCACCGAGACAAATGTTTGTGTATCCCACAAATATTTGTTTCGGGTCTGGGTGTTGAGACCGAAAGTCTCTCGTAGTTCGTAGACTCGATCTTAGTGTGCGGTCAGGACTATTTGTGTGACTGTTGGGTGTTATTTATTTATTTTATCTAATCTGTGACTGTATCGTGGCATAAAAATAATCATTAAATGTGCTCAACAAATATTATACATAGACACACGCCTTTTCCTCATAGGAGTAGGCAGAGACAACGGATTTCCACATGCTACGATTCTTGCACACATCTTTTACCTCAATCATTCACATGTAGGTACGCAGTTTTCCTCAAATATTGGGACTAGGAGTGTACCTGGACGCGACGCGCGGTATTTCCAAAAGGATACATCTTGGGATCTCTAATGCTGAGATCGATAGAGCGATCTTCGACTTACCGCCGGTTTCAATAAACAATCTCAGTTTAGAGTGCAGATAGATCGCGATTATGAACCAATCGAATCAAGTCATTTGACGGAGTCAAGTTCAAACTGTGTTCTTATTGGCTAATTTTTGTAATCTATCTGCACATTCGAACTGAGATTGATTATTGAAACCGGCCGTAAGTCTGAGTGAAAGAAACGAACTCAGTAAGGATTTGAAATGTTTAAATCGAACTTGGACTTAGTCCGAGCCATTTATTACAAGAAAAACAGATTAACAGACATTCTTGCAAAGGATTTTCTTGTAAAGAATGACTCGGACTAACTCAAAGTTCGATTTAAAATTCCAAATCGATCTTTAACATAAGACTTAGTCGAAGTTCGCTCTATAGATCTCAGCCTAAGAATTTTGTTACTTTCTCAGCTGATGTATATATATCAATCCCCTTTGGTGAATATATTATAGCATATATTTTTCACAACTTAATACCCGCCTTCAAAATCCATCAGATCTTGACTGAATTTATATGGGACCCCTTTTGAGTAAGCTCTATTAAACCAAAAAGAATACAGAAAATCGATCAATATTAGGCGGAGATATTGCGTAACATACATACAAAGAAATACAAAGTTTTTTTTTAAAACACCGACGGATTGAGAACCTTTCTTCTTCCTTTTAAAGTCGGTTGAAAAACAAACGAATTATGAATCTCCTATTATGAAGTAAAAGATTAATAGTGACAGTTACAATAACTAAAATTAAGTAATTTCTATCTAATCTAGTTTAATATCAATCTTAGCGCATAAATCTAGTGGATGTATAGTGGGTGTGTTGACCTTTAAAGCTTAACACCCACGGTGCAAAATCGCCTAACACCTACGGTGTACGATCGCTTAACTCCCACGCTCCTGAACGTACAAAATGCGTCAATGGGTTATAGTACATTTTATAACCTTAGACCTTCGATTTTTGATGGAAGCCTCCTCTCCTGGTAAGAGAGATTAGGCGTTAGTCCACCACGTTGGCCTAATGCAGGTTAGTAGACTTCACACACCTTAAAATTATTGTAGAGAACGTTTCATAAAGTTTGCATACATGAAAGAAAAGTCAGAGGTGCATGATGCACCCCCAGGAGTTGTTTCGAATTAGCGCAATTCGTTTCGACAGTCCGTACCACTCCCAACTTTAATCGCGTTTGATCGTACACAATTGTTTTTCTTTTCGTCACATAAGCACGATGAGTCGTTCGAATGACGCAATTTTGACGTTACTCCACAAATGTTTCTTAAACAAAGTGTTGTAACAAGAAACAGTTTCTAATAGTTATTGTTAGCTGCATAACACTAGCTATGAATCATGACACCATTGTATGGGTAAAAAGTTCGTACAATGTGAATATATTGGTAAGTGGAGTTGCAATATTGTGTCTCAATTAGCTTTTATAAGTATTGACTAATTTATAATATAGTTAATAAATTAGGAAAATCCATAGAGACCAAAGAAGAACCGTCAATGGTTTTTAGTTTTCTGTATATCTTATGTACCCACTTAGGTAAACATATTATGTTATTTAGATATTATATTGTAATCCCGATGCTAATTATTATTATTATAATATTGTAGTTGATTCTAACTCTTCTTATATTCATACCATCAATATATTATACCCTAGATGCACAGTTCTTTGAAAACATCGTCCTAAAAAGTGGTTTCAGGAATAAAACAAAGAAAAAGATCACAAGTTCTAATTAAATCAAACACAAATATAACCCTATGCACGTGTTATAAAGTAGCTTTTTAAACGAAATGATCAAGCGTTCTTAAATTTGAATTTTCAAATTTAGAATTCTATCGGCGTCCAACTGTAGGGAAAAGGAGTGCTTAAGCACTTCTTTGCTGTCCCATTTTTCGACCGTCAACTGTGTATTTGGTAAATAATATATCGATGATTCATACACACTAGATAATAATTATATATATTGAGCAAAGTTGTTTAACTATTGTTACATTTATTTAATTAATATAAGTCGACTTATTATTAAAAATACTCCAATTACGCAAATATCGAGGCTTGCCAATATATGTTTATTATGATGGATATAATAATAATATAGTTACTACAATGTACTAGAAGGAAAAACAACACGATTCGTCCATCATTAAAATTTAAATGACTACGACCTATTAGCATAACCAATTATTTGACCAATAATTTTTGCACGAGTGTGTCAGGGCCGTTTTTTTTAATAAATTGCAATTTAAATTACGCAATATTTTACTTTTATGCAGTAAGTACTAGTATTATAGTTCTGTTGGAATTTTGAATGTATGTGAAGTCTACCAGGTTGCCAACTCGTATTAGCAGAAGGCGAGGTGGTCCAAGTTATTTCCTCTTATTGCTAGAGAGGGACCGTGCCCAGCAGTGGGATGGTAATACACGGCTAGTATTATACGCATTCGTGCGTTTTGAAGACTCATGTACAAGGTTATTGTCTAAAAACCTGTCACGAATGATAGGAAGTTGATTGACAAAATACGCATAAATCGCCACGTGCCAAAGCAGCTTCTTGCCCCTAAATCCATAACAGATAATTGTTTTAAAGTCAAAGAATTTAAACGCCTAGAAGGATAGCGTCAAACAAAATGTCAATGTAAAATGAGGCAATTTTGCATATCGTAGTGTGCGTGACAGTGATACCAGGTTTCACTCCATTTTTCTAAATATGGGTAATTTTCTTACTTTTATAAAAATAACATTTTCACAATAAACAGGGAGATTACTTTTTAACCATTTCGGAAATTAAGAAGACGGTTCTTTACTCATTCGTATTTTTAAGTACACGATATTTCTGACAAAGGATATGGGGAACTTTGGGCCAAAATGTAATGAGTTGAGATATGGCTTAAAAAATTGTCATTTTTTTTTCTATTTCAAGATATAAAAAATCAGCCCAATTCACAATGAGAAATGAGATATCTGAAAAATAAGTAAAGGACACTAAATAGAATCGAATACTAAATCGGTTAAGATGAAAGAGTTAAAAAAAAATATAATACTAGATCCGGATGATTAATTCAAGTAAAAGTAATTTAACACATTGGAACTAACATAATAAGCAGTTCTAAAAAATAAAATTGTAACTGAATAGCTTGACGGCATGCATTCACCTTAGCTGGTTCCATATGAACAAAAACTATGAATTGACATTTTAATAATAGTTTTCATTTGCTTCGTTTTTTATTGTTTTGTGCGTGTGCGTTTTGGGTGTTTTCCATCGTTTTAATAATTTTCTACTAGAACAATGTACTCAGCTATAAAAATATTTTGTTCCTGAGAATAATCGTCTATGTGACCAAAATTTAGTTATCGAATGTGGGTGTTCGAGTTCGACCCCTTCGGGGATATAGGTATGAACTTATGTTATCTACAATTAAACATATCAATAGGTAAGATTTGTACTTATAAACATCGGTTGTTTGCGTATAGTTTGCTCCATAACCTCACTTTTATTTAAGTCAAAGTGAAGTGAAAACTCTGTTCTCAGATTACAAAAAAACGCCAAATTTTCAGTAATGATGTCATAATATACTATATATTAATTGACACCACTTTCATCCTTTTATCCGTCTCCTTTAGACTTATTTTGACAATTCTTTTTCAGTCGTCTTCAAATTAAGAGGTTATTGGATGATTTTTCAGAATTAATTTCAAATTAAAATTTGAAAATTTAAAGTTTACAAAAACCGACCACATCTAATTGAAAATTAAATTCTGTCTTTGGAGTCAGTGCCAGGTTCAATGGTCAAAATGAAAAGGCACAGACTAACTTATACTTGCCTAAGTCGTTCATTATAGTCCGTTCATAGAATTGCATGCACTTATCATAGAAATATAACATATAGAACGACAGTACACGGCCGCGGAGCGGCGTGAAGGCTTTCTAAATAAGACATTATTGTCTTATTACGTCGCACGGCGCGGCATGTCATTGTTCAAGGTCAAAACTTAGTATGAAGAGCTCGCACAAAAACAAAGAAATAATCTTTCCACTAAGTCAATGGTATGTCTTCTACACCCAAAAAGATATATGTATATGAGACACTAATCAATGTTTTTACAATACTAATATAAATGAGAAAATGTTCACGAAAATAGCTAATAAGAGATGGTAAGACGAAAATGATTAATCAATATACAATATATCAAACAATAAATCATTTTATGTAAATTATTGATTATAATTAAACAAATGAACGCAATATATTAACATAAAACACTTTTGTTTTACTCCGAATAAAAATCTCCCGATTTCTCCCGATTTTCAGGTGCCAAATCTACCGATTTTTAATTTTACACTTTTGCAACACTGGTTTCTATGACAACTGCGACTGAAGGTGCCAAAGTGGGTCTACATGAATGTCATGATTTTTACGCGTGGGTTAGGTATCTATGACTTTATTAATCTAAGTTTAAAGTTTTTGTATCTGTTTTTTTTGTTAAAATATTAATAGTTACTGATTAAATAATAGTTACTATTACAGGTAATAAAATACGCTAATTGGTAAGTGAAAGTCCATCTTGCACCATTTGCGTAATGTTTTTATTAAAGTGTCAATTACGAAGCTAAATAACTTTATAATAAGTAGATTTTTAAGCTATTCAGTTATTATAAAATGATTTATAATAAATTTAAAATTACTATTGGCATTATTGTACGCTTTCAGAAAAAATATATATCAAGTTCTAGTTGCACTCAGATGAAAAGAAAACCATTATTTTCTGTTTTTATTTTATTTTCAAATGCCATTAAGGTTAACGATCCTACGGACATCACCAGACACGCAAGATGGCTTTTAAATCGAGCTCATACAAAAAATAAAGAGATTTAACTGCGCAGAATCCAGTTTGGCTCTATTTAATCCATTAATGATTTTTTGGATTCACTTCACTTTATATTAATCCATTACGATTTCATTGCGCGTGACGAAACAACTTCGATTAAATTCAAATCCAATCAATCGAACACACTACCACAACACAAAAAAATACCGAAAAAAAATCTAAACCGTAACACTGGTTTCCATTGTCATGAAAACAATAAAAAAATTAAATAAAGAATCGCGTCGTCTTTGTTTATGTTTGCAAGTGCACGGAGAGCAGGGATTTTTGTACAATGCATTTCCACGTTTTTCACTATATATTATTGCAGAAAATATATTATTGACGGTATTAATTGAGTTTTATTTTAAATATTTATGTTAAAACTTACCCATACAACGGCTAGAAGCCAAATAAAAAATAAAAATGTGACGCGGCCGCCGGGCGCGCTCTATCCAACAGTCTCTCAACACGCACACAACAGACAAACTGATCGTTGGGTGTCGGCGCGCCACCGTTAATATATTTTTGCGCTGAAGGCTAGGGAGTTCCGTTAACTGCTATTTCTAATACCGGTATTGTTAACCGTTATAAATAGCAAGTTCCGAAAATTAGAAGTTCTGAATTTAATGTGTAGATTTTTAAGAGACAATACGCAAAGATAATTAGTGGTTAATGAATAGCATTTGTAGTTCGATTCATTTATAAACTGAAACCTTACATTATAAATTATTTTTGATGAAGGTTCAAAAATAGTTTATAATAAGGGTAATGGATATAATGTTCCATTGCTTGATGTCCAAATTTTTGGTACCTTAGATCAAAGAACCTGAGACCTGTTGATATAATTGAAAAATATTTTTAGTGTTTTCTATGGTTTATTTGTATTTTGTTTCCGTACAACTTTATATTATATTTATGAATAACTTTCTTAAAATATGAAAGGTTTAACTAATTTCATACCATTATAGTCAAAATAACATTTCGAATATATAACAGAAATATCATGCTAAAACTGCTATTTAAAAGTTCATTCTTAGGTCTGCGTTGCCATGTATAACGTGGCGTCCATGGCAACTGCGCATGACTGGTATTCCGCACGCCCCGCGGCCCGCGCCGCCGTACCCCCACCCCCCGCTCGCACTATATGACAGCTGACCACGCGTCTGGCTTGTGCATTTTACAACTCATTAATAAATAGTCACAATATCTGGCCGCACGCTGACAAATGATTGTAGAGATACATCCGAAGATATGACGCGGAAACTAATGGCAAATTAATTTATTTTTCAATTTTTAAATTATTTTTTTATAGTCGCGTGGATCTTCTCGGAATTGATATAGTATCACAAACGGGACGTATCGGTTGATAATTTGAGCCAATGAACGGCCTATTGTGTGGCACGTTGGCTCGCAACGTGATGCTATGTAGTTTGTGTTGCGTATTTTTGGTTACACTCCGTAGCGTATGTGGGCTTATCGGACACGTGGTTACTGGTCACGCCCGTACTTTAACCTCGAGTAGATAATTTGCAACAATAATTTTATTGAAATGAGAAACGTTTTAGAATATTTCAATAATAACACATTCGTTTTAATTGCATGATTAATAATTAATTTGATTTAATAGTGTTAGATTGTTGTTTTAAAAAAATCTATAATAATAAAATAATATTAGCCTTGTAATATTACTGTCCCACTGCTGGGCACGGGCCTCCTCTACCAACAACAGGGGTTAGGCCTTAGTCTACCACGCTAGCCTAATGCGGGTTGGTAGACTTCACATAACTTCGATATTCTGGTGGAGAAATTCTCGGGTATGCAGGTTTTCTCACGATGTTTTCCTTCACCGTTATAGTTACTGAGTTTAGGTCGTTTTTGTGACGTGCGCAGGAAAACATCATGTTATTTGTTAATTTTAGTTCAGATATGTAAATGTATTTACATGCCATGTCATGAATAAACATTTCTTTCTTTCTTTCTTTCTTTTAATAGAAAATCTATATTTAACAATATTCTTAAAGACCCATACAAGTACATATTTCTATATTATATTAGCAAACGCTAATGATTGGAATTGGAATGATTGGAAAATTTACCTTCTGAATTAAGGAGCCTAATCAGGTAAGCTCTACATAATGTAAATTTCGTAAACATGTGTAAGTGATTTAAAAAATTTAATATCTTTATTAATAGCATTAAAATGCCATTCTTGAAATTAATCGTCTGATGCTAATGTACACTGCTCGCTAATTTTAAAGATTAAATTATATTTAATAGTCCTTAAGTGTCCTTAACTAGAGGTAAATGTTACACAAACATAATTAAATTATAAACTATTTATTATAATTAAATAAGCGGAATTATACTGTTATTAATTAGAAGGAAGTCGCTGGATGCAGGCCGCGTCTAACAGGTTGGTCTGGAAATTTTTAGGGGAGGCCTATATTCAGTAGTGGACTTCTTGTGTCTGATGATGATGAAATTGAATTACTCAAGTTTTATAACTGCTATAATTGTCTGTATTTTGAGAAACACTATTGTATATTACTGTCATATTGCTTGTAAACTGTAATGTATCGTTAATGTTTTGTTATAAACACAAAAAATGTATTATTTTTTTATTATCTAACGTTAATTACTCGTAACCATTTTGTACCATATTTTTCTGTTGTACCTACATGTCATATGGTCAATTAATTATACAAGCTATATAATGATTTCTTAGGTTTACGCGAATGTTATTCATTGAAATAAAACTATTTTTACGGATTCTATCACGATTTGATTTTAATTTTTATGTCCGACGTTTCGAAAGCTTTGCAGCCTTTGTGAGTCTGACCCGTGACCAAATCGTGATAGAATCCGTAAAAATAGTTTTATTACAATTTACAAGCTATAATTTGTTTGCCACGTTTTTACAAGGAAATCAAAGTTATAATTGAACGTCCACACGTTTCTAACTAATTAGATATTCACACTGAGTTAGATTAATTCGCGAATCATAGGAGTAGGTAGGTATTAGGTCACTTGAAGGTATTTTCAACCATGTTGCAAGCATGTTTCAGTTTTAGTTCTTATAACGTTATTTTAATGAACCCACTTTAAGGCTTATTATTAATTAACACCCCAATTAACACACAAAAATATGTTATCTATTCGACCCGTATGTGTGTAATATTGTTAGAACTGCACATTCATCGTTTATAACTATAGAAAAAAAAAACATATATGTATTTCTCATGTTTAGTCTATGTGGGTTTCTGAATAGACGTGCCAATTTTTTTTTTATTTATCTATTTGCACTTTTATTTTAATAACACTATAAACTACAAAATAACAAAGCTTTATCAAAAACGTCAAAGACTTTTATGTATACTCAGAGATATTTAATACTACGTACACTACTATACTGTTTAATGTCTTTGTGTATACTACTAGAATAGCTGTTTAGAAGTAAAGTCGTGTCACATTACGGCTAGTTTTAACGTTTGACGTCCTTTATTATTAGGATTATTATAGTCTTACTACGTTTTTTGTACGGGAATCGGTACAAGTAAGATTATAATAATATTGCTATAAGAGGTGGTGGTAACCCCTCAGACCTCTATAGTGAGTTGCGGCCAATTGTCGGAAACTTAGTGCGCAAATTCTATGTACCGGATAGCCTGTCTAGTAGTATACATACTTAGAAGTCTTTGAAAAACTTCAAAATTGCACGCTCAAAAGTAGGTTTTAAATTGATATGTATTTCAACATTCGTTTCTGTACTTGTGGTATATGTATATTTTTTTTTATATATTAATCATGTTACTATACAAGTAGTATTCTTCGATTACATCTGTGTTAACACTTAACATGTATTGTTTGTAAAATATGGCGGAGGATGACGTCGTGCTATGTTGCTCAGTTGAACTATGAGCAATCACGTGGCGTGTTTGCATACTTTCATTCGGTTAAGGTAATAAAAACGTGATTAATTAAGAAGTAATGTTTGCTTTTTGTACTGGGACGAAAAACTAATAAGGCTTGTTGGGTTGAAATGGTAGAGGGGATTTCTTAACCCTCCCGGAGTCCCATTAAATGTATGAGTCAGCCGATATAAAGTGACCAATTTCCTCGCTGTTACGTCTCTCGATTTCTTGACACATTCACATTAGATTCTTAGATAACTTCAGAACTGTTAAAAAGATAGACCCTTACTTGAAGTTACCGCTTCTTATGTCTTTACAGTGTGTTGTTTTATTTATCTAAGGGATTGTTTTGATATGACTGTCTCTGATGGAAGGTAATTATATTTAGCCATCGAAATACGAGGATGTATAATCTACGATGAATATAGAATGTAACTTTTCATAGAGCTACATTTTATTATGTATTCCTAAGATATAAATACTTATCACTTTCTTAGACAATATTCAGAAGAACGCGAAAATCGAACAGTTGTGTATGGAAATCTTTGGGCGAGGCCTATGTTCGGCATTGCACACCTGTGGCTCATAATGAGGAACCTAAAACAATGTTTCTAAACCATTGGTTTTAGAATTAGGGCATCCCTGAGCTAATAAGCTCATTATCCATCGAGCACCGGGATTCATTACGGTGGGGGTTTTACTGTTATACATAATTATACTAAGTAGTGATTAACCATTTGTTTCAACAATTTACTCGTATTTGATGCAGGCTTAGAGTTTAAAAATTGATTTATTAATAATCAATTTTACACTACATAATATAAGTTTTTAAAATGGATTATTATTTATATAACATAATAGATTTTCCGAGAATATAGATTCAGGCGGGGCACGTAGAAAAAGCACTATGGTGCTTATTTCATGTATCATGTAACTCAATCCGCGTCAAGAACATCGTGGTAATCATGCAATTAATGTAATTATCTTTTGATTTTGATTTTGATTGATTTTTATAATATACGTATCATGAACAATGGAGACCATTTACCATTACTTAACTCATCTGCGCATTCTCTTTATAAATTATTCAAAAAGTTAGTGTTAATGAAAATACCTTATTTAATTACCTTACTTCTGGTTCGCTAATGCGCCTCCGCCTATCCCTTCGGGGATACAGGCGAGGACTTATGTGTTTATTATTTGCCTTATCACTTCAAAATGCAAGCAGCATATTAACCCTTTCTAATAATCGATCAAACTTCAGTCTTCGCGGTAAAAAATTTAACGTCATGGTGACCACGGTCTCGCTAACAAATTACTGTCGGTATAAGCTAGTGTATATCCAGTTAGTTTGTAGGCCAACAGAGTGATAAATCTTGGCACCCAACACCGACTTAGGTTTTGAACCAGTTCTGTCTAGTAAATCATAGGGGGATTGTATTGTGATTAATTTATTGAAGTGCCCGAAAGCACATTTATCATCATTATTATTGAGCATCATATTTACCTACGTAATAGATTAATCGCCTTCTGGATTTATTCTGTGGGTTGTAGTATATGGATATAGACTGGAAGATTCTGGAATAAGCCCCTATTTTGGGCACTTGTTAAAGAATTGGGACGTGATTCCTATTTTCAATTTTCTAACATTAACTCTATGACACAGCTTCCGTCTGCCTACCTTTAAATTCTTTTACCTCATTAGTACAATTTTTTTCTACAGATTTAGTTAATACAACAGTATAATTGCTTCTTTTCATATTTCCTTATTGCAATCAATATGGGGTCAGTGCAATGCTTCTTTTAAGCCTTTCGCAGAAGGAATTCGGCTTAGTTTTTATAACCGATCGCTTGGTTGTTATCAACCCTCTGAGGATCCAGTCCCGAGAAAATCGTGTTAGAATAACCTTGTTGCCCGACCTGGGATTCGAGCTCGAGACTTTTCGGTCCACGCTCCACAGCCTATACAACGTGTTATTATAATAATAAAGGAATCGATATGCGACCATTTAACTACTTATGTTTCATCGTCATAAGCATCATCAAACACAGGCTGTCAACTGCTGAACATAGGCCTATATTTTTTTTCATACAAGACAGTGGTTCACCTGTAATTGATCACGTTCGCCCATAAACATCGACAATACTAGAATAATCATCGAAATGTTAATTAATTTGTCACAAAGTAGAAACACTAGAATGAACATTTATATAAGGCTTTAAATGAAATTAGTTACGTCTCTGAAATCGTCGTAACTAATCAATTAATGAAGGCGGTTAAACGTGGGCATGACACGTTTCTCAACACTGAACACGATCGGTTACATAACTATATTTCTAACTAAACACGTGTACTTACGTAACTACAATAATTAATAATTGATAATAGTAATATTTTCTGATAAACCAGAATTGTTTTGTTTTATTTCATCCTAAGGTTTGGAATTGCAAAAGCACCTAGTAATAGCAAACGCCATCACTCGAAGTCGGTGGAGACGCATCTGTTCTTCTGTTTCGAAGGATTTAAAATAATAATAATAATGCTCGACAACCCAACACCGCTCATCATTAAACCACGACCACTCTGTCAAGAGTGTACGACTGAGGAGAGGATAGAGTAATAGCAAAGCTTTATATTAGCGAATGCCTTTGAAAAATTAGTTATGTAGCTCCAAATTATTTAAGCTTATAATACAAACAAGAAAGAAAATTGTTTTAAATTGGGTACATGCTACATTGAGCACAGAGAGATGCAAGTATATGATCTCTTAGATTCTTTGAGTTAGGGTGAAATGGAGTTGAATTTGGACAAAATTTGTAAATAAATAAATAAGTCTCTCAGTTAAAAGTTCAGTGAATCAGTATTTGGGCACGTTCCTTCCTTTTCCACGGTAGGCAGCTTGTACTTGACTGCCATTGGCATTACCGATGTCTAATGTCCATGACCGACGATAACTGTCTACTTACCATCAGTTAAGCTGCTCGTTTACCTTAATAATATTTAATATTATTAAGTTTTATTATTCATCATCATTATCAGCCATAGGACGTCCACTGCTGAACATAGGACTCCCCCAAAGATTCCCAGATCGACCTGTTGGAAGCGGCCCGCATCCAGCGACTTTCTACGACCTTTATCAGGTCGTCGGTCCACCGGTTTTATTATTAAGTTAGTAATATCAAATCTCTTTGGTTTTAAATTTGCTATACCTACCATAATTTTGTAAGTCGTTTTGTATCCATATATTTTATTGGAGATTGCCGAGTGCCAGCATGCGTTCGGATTATATTTTAATGATGATGATGTAAATAATAATCTACGAGCATATTTAGATATAAATGAATGCGCCCTACGGTCATCATTTATCAATTGTAGATAAATGTGAAGGTAACAAATTAATAATGTTTTTGCCTTTGCTACAATCATAAAAGTAATTACTTTTTACTATTTACGGCAGCTAATTACAAAAGTACTTAAGTACCAATTGAGCATAGGGTTGTTATCTAATACATACATATTATATGTATGTACCTACCCGCCTTGTATGGTTACAAAGCCTTTCACGGTTGTTTTTTGCCTCGGTGGCGTGGTGGTATTTCGGTACGACTACGGTTCTGAAGTCTCGGGTTCGATCCCCGGGTCGGGCAAAGTGATATTGGATTTTTCCATATCAGGCCGGAGTCTGGAATTTGTGCCCGATATGGCGATAGGCTCGCCTCCTATCACATCTGGGACGGAACTAAGCTCGGCGAAATGTGGGTGTTCTAGTTCGCTAGTGCGCCTCTGCCTACCCCTTCGGGGATACAGGCGTGAGCTTATGTATGTTATGTTTTTGCACTGCTAAGGTTATAAGGTTCAGCCATCCATCAGTGAAGTACCTTTGCCGTATCTTGATAAAAAATATGTGAAGTCCTTAAAAGTAATCATATCTGAATGAACACAAGCTAGCACTACTGTAATTGTAGGTACAAATGTAGCTAGATTCACTACAAATATATAAGTTTCCGCTGCAAGACTTACTGCTTTTATATAAAAAAATCAAGCAAAATAAAATAAAAAACCGCTCTAAAATATGGTAAACTGGAATCCAAAGATAAAAAATAAAAGTTCAAGTATTTTTTTCATAATTTTATTTTCCCCAGTTGAGCCGTCTGATAAGCAATGTCTAAGGTTACTACATTTCTAAACCACTAATCTAAATGGAATCTACATGAAATTAACCAGGAGAACTATATCGGACTTTGATGAAAGTTAAAATGAACAAAATGATGATAGAAATAAAATTACAGATGTCATATATGCCAAAAACAGAACTATCAATGCACATGATAACGTTATTCTTTATGAAGACATAATACAAATTAACGCAGAAGTTAATTAAGGATGATATAGAAATATGATCGTATGAGAAAGTGGGACGTCTGTTTATGTGCCAGCAGAAAGCTGGACGATCTTGGCGTTGACGTCGAGGAGTTCTGTGAGGTACTCGTTGTCGGCCATGATGGTAGCGAGGCGGTTCAGGACCCGAAGAAGTTCCCCATCGCGGAAACGGAGCTGCTCGTTGCACTGTTCTATCTCTTCCACCACAGCATCTGGGATCTGAAACCATTTGATCGGTTAACTAACAAATCAAAAATAAGCTAGGAGACCGATAAAAAGCCATCTTGTAAATAGGGATAATAGTAATTGATTTCAGCAATAGCATTGGCCGTTTTCAAGATTTACTTAGAGGATCCACATACGATGTCTAATATCTTGCAAGACTTTTCAAAAGCTACCTTTATCCATTTTGGTAATCAAAATTGCAAATGGACGGTTTATATCTATTTTGAAGGTCATTAATTAACTTTCACTTGACTTTGTACCAACGCCTGAAGATACCTTATCAGAATTAACCGAATTAATCTTTATGAAAACATAATTAAAATAAAAGTATTCATAATTATTTACAAAAAGTATTGAACATCTCTAGTGGTTCTTAGGCTCAATTGCACCACTATTATTAACCTAGAGTTAGTCCTAACCGCAAGCTAAATTGACAGAAAATGTATGAATGACATGTAACTTAACTTGCGGTTAGGACTAACTCTAGGTTAATAATAGTGGTGCAATAGAGCCTTAGTGGTATTAATAATAAAATCGATTGCGAAATGCTTTATTTAAATCAAAAAATTCTATAACATGAAGGACGGATTAATAAATTAAAATTATTTAAAATATGTTTGAGCTTTTACCTTTTGCAACTCCGAGAAAGTTTCGAATTTCAATTTCTTTCTTATCTTTCCGTTAGGGCCGTCGAAGAAGATTGTAAAATCTTGGTCTTTACGCTTCAGTGGGAAGTAGATACCGGCAGAGAGACGGCCTTTGGGATCCCTTGCCAGAAGACTCCTGAAAATATGGAAACATTTATTTATGTAATTGGTCAGGTATATTTTTCAATGTGAATCAAATAATATATATATATTTTAGTAGAGAAAAAACATCTTAGTGGTCTTTTCAGTGTTTCCTAAATCTTTTGGGAAGTAGTTTTGTTAAAAGTAAAGCATAAAAAAAGGTTTAATAAACATACAATATTAGTCGTTATGCAATCAGAAATTGCTAATCTCACATCCACATTCATAAAAGTTGAAATAGTCTATGTACCTTAAGTCCCACACCAGATTCCTCTTCTCCGTGACACTGACAGCTGACATGTAAGCCCTTGCGACGTAGATTAGGGACAGTCGCTCCTTCACATTGGCTCCTCTAGTCTCCCTCTCATGCCATTCGACGTAGTTGGTGTTATTGATGTTGAACTGATACATATACTCCTTGCGACAGTGTGGCTCGTCCGATTGAAGAAACCAGCCTGTAAGCAACGAAACGCGGAGCTATTAGTGATATTTAAGATCTACATATGTTTAACTGTTATTTATAACTTCGGTATAATGGTCTTGTCAAAGATCTATTGATTGAATTGTTTATTAATTTAGTTTTTAAAACTTTATGTCCTCGATCTGGTGATCAAGTCATATCTTTTCAAATATTAGGGTTTAAAAAGTAATGTACTCTTACCAGTATGTGGGTAGCATCTATCAACCATCGCAGTAGCGACGCGGGAGATGTGGTAACCCAAATCAGACAAGAAGACACCAGGTCTGCCGTCGATCTTAACGTGAATCGCTACCATCACGTGGTCTTTCTCAGTCTCAATCAAGAATCCTTGCGGTCCAGGGAACGACGTGGTGTAGTCATCTAGATCCTGGATATTCTCATCACAAGCCACCAGCATCATCGATCTTGTTATTCCCGGGAAGTCCTTCTCCAAGACTTTAAGACACTTCATGACTTCCATACCGAGGCCGACACATGTATTCTTACGAGGACGGATAGGCGGGTTGTACTTCGGGAAGAATTCCATCAAGCTCTCATCCGCAGACTCCATGTAGGCGTCGTAGAGGGACAAGAAGTTGTTAACCGAGTCATAGTTCTCCGTGACGACAAGACGGCTCAACAGCGCTTCAGCTTTAGCGACCAACTCCTCGTATTGACGGAGGGAGAGGTGCAAAGCCGGGCGCGGGCCCCCCCACCGGGGTGGTGGCAGGGGGTGGTCTGCCGGCCATTGACCGGCAGGATTCTGAAGCCCTGAGCCGAGTCAGCTCAACCACTCGGCGCCCCAGCGGCCCATAACGCGGCGGATGGCGCGCTCCTCGCTGGATGTGGACACTACGGGTGCGGCGGGGTCCTGGCCGCGCAATCCTCCGACCCCAGCAGCCTCCACGCCCACCAGCGCATCCGGAGACCACTCTATGCCCTTACTTAACGGTTTTATATTTAACGTTTCTGCAAAGAAGAGAAAAACATACATTTATTTTAAGAAAAACACGATCACCAAGAAAGAAACGCAATAGGATTCTTTACTAATGTTGACATTATTCTAAACTAAAGCGTAGGGTCGCATAACAAGTACGTATCATTATGGAAGAATTGAGTTCAACAAAACATTTATTTTTTTCGAATGACTTGCAGATTGTGTCACTACTCACTGCATGAGGTTTCTAGATATGCATAACATGCCTCACGTCATCGTATACTGATAGTAAAACGTGACTGTAACATGAATTGTTGTCATGGCAGGAAAATGATTCACATTTCACAGCTAACCGTTAGTTATAGGAAGTTACTGCAAAACATTTACATTATTACAGTATGACGCAAGCACAGCTATTATTTTGAATATATGTGTTTGAGGAATCTGGAAAAACCTGGCACAGAGCCTAATAATATTCTGGGCTTATTAACTGTTATCAAGTGATTTGGGTCACTATGGACGTAGGATGTAATTTCCTCCATAGCGATAAGTACCCTTTGAATAACATACATACATAACATAAGCTCACGCCTGTATCCCCGAAGGGGTAGGCAGAGGCGCACTAGCGAACTAGAACACCCACATTTCGCCGAGCTTAGTTCAGTCCCAGATGTGATAGGGGGCGAGCCTATCGCCATATCGGGCACAAATTCCAGACTCCGGGCTGATATGGAAAAATCCAATATCACTTTGCCCGACCCGGGGATCGAACCCGCGACCTCAGAACCGTAGTCGTACCGAAATACCACCACGCCACCGAGGCAGTCAATAACCCTTTGAATATTTACTATAAACACGCTTTTATTATTGAAATTACTATTTATTTGGAATGTTTAATATGTTTAAAATCTGAAGAGATGAGTTAAAAAATTAATACCTATTATCCTTAATGTTGATATTTTTTTAGCCAGTTGATTGTCATGATGTTAATTATTCGAATATTTCATTAACTAGACTCTAATACCATTCTACTACCTCTAGAGAATACTTAACATCTGCTTATCAAATTATGTAGTTACTAATTACTAAATAGTAAACATCAAAACGAGGTAGTTATGCATGATAATTTTGAGTACTTAATATATTTGATTTATCATTAGTATCTAATGAAATTATTTACAAAATCTTATTTTCTGTATATAGGTACATAAACCTTTACATGTAGCTTTGTACTAAAACCTTTTAGAAAAATTACTGTCTCTAAGTAATAGCCAATTAACTGAGTAATATACCAAAGGGACTAAATCCAATTACCAAAGTGTGTCACGCGAAAACCCCATTACCCGCCATCACCCATAATGACAGTGGACCATGGCTACAGATATTAAACACGATAAGTTCAAGGGCGAATGAATCACCTTGATTGCGCAACATTTAAATCAAATAATCGTTATCTCTAGATAAATCCCACCTGCGTCACACCGTGTACGTAATTAAACAAAAAAAAAACTAGGCAACGGACACAGCCGTAAAGCCTAATGAAAGAGGTTGTTATTAAATTATTTTTAATTTAGAAAATGCTAACCTTTTACATACGACTCTTACATACGTCTTTATACGTAATATCGAATAGAATCGTAACCTGTCGTAACAGAAGTGAGTCGAAACTCGAGACCCTTCTCGAAAGTTGAGTTAGTTGACGCTCTTGTTTTCACACTTAGGACTAAGAAAACGAGTGCAACTGCCGGCTACTAGTGCGTTGTATTCAATACTTCGACAGCCACTCATTCATTAAAATCGATCGAAAACATGACGCCGGAAGCTATGGAAACGTTGTTGACAAACAACCAGTGTAAACATAGATTATAAAGAGACCTCTTTTAAAGCGATAACATTATTTTTGATAAGAAATAAGGTGAAGGACTTACCCATTGTTGGCTTGAAGCCGGATCAAGAAGATGATTACTCCTCTAGGGAAGTGTTTCTTTGTTTACTTCTAGAAATGAACTGGTTTGGACTGCGTTCGCGCGTTCTATATAAAGTGTTCATTCTGCGTTTCCCCCCTGCCCCGCCGCGTCTGGCGCGCCCCTCGTGCGTCATGTGGGTTAAAATGATTGCGAGTGTGTGTGCGTCGTATGTGAACATCTTTGCGTGTGTGCATGCGTCAAAACAAAACGCACACATGGATGGAATAACCTTATTTACCTACTTAGTTTTATTTATGTTTGATAGAGTAAGTGCAAGGCAAATCTCATAATAATAAAGGGATCAGATGGTTATATTAAAGTTCATGCGAATGATAATTATATTCAAATTTTAATCAATTAATACTTTTGCTAAATTAAAATAAGAAGTTCGAAATCAATATTCAAAGCAGTTACAGCAATAAAAATCTAACAAAATCTATTTTATAGATTTTATCTATTTTTGACTTAAAGTTAAGAGTGCTTTAGTAAAATCTTTCCGCTCGAATTAAGGGGGCGTCCATAAATTACGTGAGGTGTTTAAGGGGGGGAGGGGATCGAGTCAAATCTCATCTAATCTTACGTTGGAGAGAGGGGGGGTCTCGGCAAATATCACGCAATTTTTTTTCTGATTGAAACAAAATAAAAATTATACTATTTTGGTCCATTTAATCCAGATTGTACATGCTTAAGATTTAATCTTAAGCGTGTGCTGCAGCCCACGCCGGAGTTATCTGCATATGATTCTTCACGACCGTTTTCTGCCACCTCCATACCCTATCACTCAAGTTGATGGACATTTGTTAATTCCGGACTTTAAAGAGCATAACGGAAAGTCATTTGCTCCATTTCTAATACGCCACTGCCTACCGATTCAACCGCTGAATGTTTTCATCAGCACGCCTTATGATCTCTATTGCCCAAGTGTACGTGATAATTTAGAGAAAAGATGCTGCAGTACATGCGGTATTTACTTTGCATCTAGCACAAGAGCTGCAGAGCACAGGCGATCAGCCCACATTGCACCAGCTAAGCAAGCACGTATGTTCCGCAAAGTGCGACACTCACGGATTGTCACAAGACGAGCTAATGAGTTACTTTGTGCAAGTGCCAATGGCTTAGAGTGGCTAGATCAGAACGAAGTTGAAGGAGCAGATGATTTTACTGAAAATCATATGGACATGTTGGTTCCAATAGTCTCTCTTAAGACCGTGCATGATTCTCCATGGACTGAATTAGAGTAGGTATTCTTTTTTTAACGATCCTTAAATCGTAACTACTTATTACTAATTTAACAATAGAATACTTAGTATTCTATTGTTAAATTTTTATTATACTTAAAATTAAACTCTCAGCAATATTGATTACTAGTCTTAACTAGTCGTAAATAAAAGCACGAAGCAAATTTGTTTTTTTCTTTTTACAATAACAATCCAACGCGTTTACGTAAGAAACTCACATTTTGAAAAATCTCACGTGAGATTGGGGGATGGGGGAGGGGGTTGAATAAAATCTCACGACATCTCACCAGGGTGGAGGGAGGGGCAGAAAATTTAAAAAAACACCTCACGTAATTTATGGACGCCCCCTTAGGTATTTTATGACAGCGCAAAGAAGTTCGCTCTATAGAGGTTGATATCACAGCCTTATAGACTTGGTCGAAGTTCGCTCTATAGATCACAGCCTTATGTTATAAAAGTATAATGTAGATGTGTTAGTAGGTATAGTATACTCAAAGACATTCAATAGTATGTAGACGGGACAACAGCACAAAACTTGTGATCCAAAAGTTATGACCACTAGGTCATAAGTCACTCTGTTTATTTGACATATACCCGCTCCAGACCGGCCAGCGTAATAATATTGAGAGAATAAACTTATCTTACGTGATTATTAACCGTTCACAAAACATTCTAGGGTGTAAATTGTAATAATCGCCCTCGCATTGTAATAAATGGTACACGTTCGTACTGAAGTTTGAGATATTTTTTTTTGTATGGAAACTTGCTTGATACCTCCTCTATAGTTAGTGATATTAAATATCTTTGAGTATACTGTACGAAAATATTTCACTACCATTTTAGACTGAAGGACACCAGATGTCTGCAAAATCCGGGAGTGTTGGATCGTATTGATTTTGATATAAATAATTCTTTCTTACATTCTTAAGCCATGGTTTATTTATACTTTCTACTTCTTATATTATGATTATGCTCATATTATGCTCATGAGCTATATCCATTCAGGGGTAAGTAGAGGCGTCATTGGCGTGTCCAACCATGCCAAATTAATTTTCATCCCATGATGTGATAGGGGCGAACCTATCATCATATTAAGCACAAATTATAGACGCCATGTTAATATTGTGTATAACGAGTATAATTATCTAGTGTGTGGGTCACTATGGCAGGTTTTAGCTCCATGTGTACGGTGGTCGCCATCCAGGCGAAACGAACGTAAAAAAAGGTGAACGGAGTTCTAGGATCATTGAAAGTGAAGCAAGTTTTCGGCACATTCGATCTATCGACAGGTAATGGCTTGTGTGTGCGTAGGGCACTTTCGTACAGGCGCGTTGGTGTGCGTGGCTTCTCTGTGGCGTCTGTTTAAGTATAGGCGAGATGGTGTCCTTCTTTTTCTTCACGTTCGTGGACCAGCAATGCACTTTATCTTACCTCACTTTTGAAGTCTCAGGCTTTATCGAATGTGCACTATCATGCATAAATTCATTATGCTTTTGTTATTGTCACTTTATTATCGGGACTGGAAAAATCTACTAAGTTGATATAAAGAATATATACTATAGATATCTATAGATATCATTGTGTCATTGTGTGTATGGAATTAATTTGAATTCGTTCGCGTGGAAATTTATTAACAAATGTTAATAAATTTCCACGTTATAGATACATAGATTTCTATCTCATCATCATTTCGCCATACAATTTTGACAGATAAGGCGGCCTTAAACGACATAAGGCGACCTTAAATTGTACAATGAACTTTCAGCGGAATGCGTGAGAGAGTAACAAACATACATGCATACTCACAATTTTTTGCGTTTATAATATTCATATACATATATATAGTGTTACGAATTCGGATAATTGTTGTGATTTAGTACACGATATTGAAGGGTGGTATGTTAATTATATTTATATTAACTACCCTCCAAGTAATTCATAATATTTGTAGAAGGTATTTCTTTATTAACTAAAGCAAAAGGTATAAAAGAGCGGGAGCTATCAATATCGAGTTAGTCTCTCTTTGGAGCTGGAAAAGTACACAACTAGTTTGAGATATACAGTAAAGTTGTGTAGTGAATATAGTGCATATAAGAGGCACGTTTTAACCAAGTCTTTTACAATAGATAGACCACATATGGATATTATTATCATTATCATGATGTAAATGATGGATGGGTAAAGTAGGTACCTCTATAAGTGGATTGTGGATTATCTATTCAATTCAATCAGTGCTGATGATAAGATAGTCCTCGAGCTAGATAATGACAACGTTTGTTCGTGGAAGGAGGCCCTGGAACTCCTGGATTCGATTCGCCAGGGCAACGTAATTTTTCTAGTCCAGTAGCAGTATTCTGTAAGAACTTTTGTGTAACTCTACAGAATCGGCGCCGAGATGTCAAGTTACGTGCAAAGGCAAGTGAGCAGTGTTATTTCACTCATGAAATCCGATGACTAGTTTGGCTTTTTACAGAGTAGTACTACAGTCAGCCAGCGGCCGGTCGAGCGATCGAAAAATATAAGCCAATCTTTTCTGCAACATTCATAAAAAATGTGTTGCGGAGACTCCATTTTGAGTGGCGTATGGGACTAGATAAGGGCAGAAATAAAAGATAACAAACAAAAGACGTTTTCATATACTCATGTTACCTGATATCTGCGGCAAAAGTGGACTGATTTTCAACATTATTTTTGTGTTCAATCGAGCTTAATCCAAGTGATTCCATATTTTGGTCAAAGTCTGACGAATTTTGTAATTGATTTTTATGTTTATTTAGTAATTTTGATTGATTATTATTGTTTATAATACTAAAAAGCTCAATAGCTATCCAAGCTTTTTCGTGTTATACCATGTCTAATTAAACAGATTCAATTGAATTAGTTAAAATGCAACTGGTGTAGTAACAGTTCTCCGTAAAATTAGTCTTTCAGCTTTCTGTTCGATGCTTTCTGTACTTAAAAATGTCAGAACAGGCATCACGTTTTCAATACAGATGTCCGTATAAATCCAGTCTGCGTCGGACATTGACAAGTTAATGGTTTAAGCACGTGATGTGTGGTAATATAGGCTAACTCGTTGAATCTAGACTTCAGTTGACATAGCTCATGGTTTATTATCGCAAGCCGTAGTCTTTGAGTTATATTAATTCGATTTTTTATAGCAGAGACTGGCAGACGAGCAGATGGGTCACCTGATGCTAAGTGATCTGCACCGCCCATAGACACACAAGACACAAAAAGAATCATGGGTGCGTTGCCAACCTAAAAGGAGGGAATGGAAGGAGAGGGAAAAGGGATTGGCAAAGGGATGGCGGGAAATGGGCCACCGCAAATCTCAAACACCGAACGAAACGCGAGAGCAAGCTGCCACTTTACGTCGGTTTTTTGTGAGACAGTGGTATCAAACTGGTCGAGCCGACCCATTCGTGCTGCAGACGTTACTGTCTACAGCGTGTCTCTACCACTCAAAAAGTCGTACCACTCCCATGTCCCAACTGAACTAAACACATAGGTATTTGTTAGTGACTGTACTCCGACAGTGGCCTCGGATGTACTGGAATCGTCACGTTATTTCCGATAATTTGCTGTCAGCGTCATGCGTCACGTGTTGAAATAAACCGATCGATATTCTGCCTCGTTGGCCTAGCGTAGTGGCAGCATAGTCGCACTGTGGACTTCCCAGTCCAGTCGAGGTCTTGGGTTTGAATCCTAGGTCAAGTAAAACATTTATAACACGCTTTCGGACTAGAGCCCGAAGTTGACTTCAGGTAAGAAGCAGTAAAAACTAAGCCAAATCTTTTCTGCAACACGCGTGAAGAAGTGTTTTGAATTGTAAGAATTTTACAATTTATTTTTCTAACTGTATGAATATATTAACATAAAATGTAAAACAATAATTTTTCGAGTGTTTTTACATATGGTCGACATATTTTGTCTGGATAAATTCCTTTATATTAATAAAACTGACAGATCAAAGTAAAAATTCTGCGTAGAATTTGCGCTAAAAAGAATTTGAAAGTTACGCTCTTCGAATAACGAAAAAAAAATTCTGTAAACAAATAAAAAGAATTACACACACAAACATCGCGCGCACACAGATTAATGTGTTTGTAAACAACATTCCATCTGGATTTACACACACACAAACACACCTTTCTCTGGATCACGTTAGACTGTTCAGCTACCACAAAATTTCATACGTTAAGAAATGGAAATAAAGTTCAAACTTCCATAACACTATCCGTCTTACATTTTTGCAAAACCATATTGCTGTTTGCGTAATCAATTTTCAACGTTATATGTTCGCACTAAAGCTGTTTTTATCTGCATGTAGATAACAGATAACATGTGCTTGCCGATTTCATTGCGGTACTTTTCCGAACAGATGTTTATACATCTGTGTATTATGTTTATTGCGCAGTTTTCATTGATAATATGATACTAGAGTTTTCGCGCGCATTCTATCGCTTTTATAATCTACTTTATTTTAGAGAACGCTTTTTACGTTGAAAATTGAATGCTTAGGTATTAGTAAGTAGGTACATAATAATATAATCATAAAAGTAGGTTATGGCATTGTAAAGGCGCGTCCCTTGCACTAGTTTTTCTCGAAATATTGCGCCAAAACACATACGCAAAACAATTTTAGCTGTCTCCTGCTCGTAGAACAATGGACCATAGATAAAAAATACACGTTTTGTGTAGCTTTTGTGTAATGTTTCGAGAAAAACAAGTGCGGGAGACGCGGCTTACGCTTTACATGTACTAAAAACAACTTAAATAGGTACCTTACTTAATGCCCCTTACTCATAAAAATATTTAAGCGCTGCTTATCTTTAACCCATAGGTTTTCCCCTTCATTTTTAAACAATGTAACACAAGGAAAAAGTGACAGGTTATTCTTAACCATTTGCTCAGCTAAAAATGCTGTTTTAAGTAAGGCCCTATACGTGTGTAAATAGGTAGATAAGAATTGGGTGTTTTTTAAACGCATGGGCATTCCCGCGAGAAAAACGTCATTACCGTCGTTAAGTATAAGGCTATGGTAATGACTCATATTACCACGGTAATGACAAACCCCTAATAGTATTATAATTGATAATTGTTATCTATGTATATACTTTATCATAAACATAAGCACACGCCTGTATCCCCGAAGGGGTAGGCAGAGGCGCACTAGCGAACTAGAACACCCACATTTCGCCGAGCTTAGTTCCATCCCAGATGTGATAGGGGGCGAGCCTATCGCCATATCGGGCACAAATTCCAGACTACTTTATCATTCTCATGGATTATTAATACTTATACGTGTCTCATGTCTTGTACGTTCATGCCATGCTATGCAGAAGATAGTACAGGTGATGTTTGAAGTTATATACATAGATAACAATTATTAATTATAATACTATTAACGGTTTGTCATTACCATTACGACGGTAATGACATTTTTTTTCGCGGAAATGCCCCTTAGGTATGTGCCTGCTAAGCGCAGTGCAGTCCAAAAAACCACGCTCAAGCTCACGAAACAATAGACCATAGACAAAAATACCGTGTTTTGTGTAATGTTTTAGTGCAGGCGACGCGGCTTAAGTGAACATCAGCAAATATTATACCTACCTAACTAACGTAACCTTGCAAAATCGCGCGTCTTGTAGGTATCTATGTCACTCAGAATAAATTGTTAGGGTGTGTCAGAGCAAATGGTTTTCATTGGTCATCGTCAATATTACGTAATGGTTGATTCATATATACATCTATATTATGTCTATGCAAGGTCCAAGCTTGTTTAGGTTATTATACTTTATGTACGGACGTAAAAAAAAGATGGACGAAGCGCTAGGATCATTGAAAGTGAAGCAGGGTTTTCGGCCCATTCAATCTATTGAGACGTTATGGCGTGTGTATGCGTAGCGTAGAGCACTTTTGTATATGCGCGTTTTTTTTTGTTTTTTTTTTAGAGTAGAGATTGGCAAATGAGCAGATGGGTCACCTGATAGTAAGTTTTCTCCACCGCCCATAGCCATCCAAGACCCAAAAAGTATCATGCGTGCGTTGCCAACCTAAAAGGAGAGAATGGAAGGGGAGGGAAAAGGGACTGGGGAAATGGGCCACCGGAAATCTCACTCACCGAACGAAACACGACAGCAAACTGTCACTTTACGTCGGTTTTCTGTGAGACAGTGGTATCTAACCGGTCGAGTCGCCCCATTCGTGCTGTAGACGTTACTGTCTACAACGTGGCTCTACCACTTTGTGTGCGTGGCTTCTCTGTGACGTCCGTTTAACTATACGCGGTATGGTGTCCTTTTTTTTACATCCGTGACTTTATGTTAATAGGATGTTACGTATTTAATTTCGTGAGTTACTGTGTAGAGATGTTTGTTATGTAAAGATTGTTCAATTCACGAAGACTCACCGCTAGAAAAATCGGCATTAGCCCTCGAAATTCAATAATTACCAACACATTTTTAAATTGCAGTTCAATTTTCCAAACTAGTAACCTACCTAAGTAGCAATAGCTAAGTTGGGAATGGTATGGACTGCCGAAGTATCGGAGGTTCGAGACCAACCCCAGAATGGAGCATACATCTCTGACTTTTCTGTGTTAAGTGTATTTTCATTGTGAAATATCGCTTGCTATAACGGTGAAGGAAAACATCGTGAGGAAACCTGCATACCCGAGAATTTCTTCACAGGAATTTCGAAGGTATGTAAAGTCTACCAACCCGCATTAGGCCAGCGTGGTAGACTAAGGCCTAACCCCTCTCATTAATAGAGGAGACCCGTGCCCAGCAGTGGGACAGTAATATTACAGGGCTAATATTATAACCTACCTATGAAAATATTTTAAAATAATCACAACGGGTATGCGCAGCAATAATAAAATTGAAAGCGTCCATGGCGCAGCGGGCGATGAAGCGGGAGGTCGAGGGTTCGATTCCCGCACCCAGACAAATGTTTGTCTGACCCATAGATATTTGTTTCGGGTCTGGGTGTTGTGAGACCGAAAGTCTCTCATAAGTGTAGGCTCAGCGGGCTTAGCCAAGTGGTTTATACGCTAGTCGAATAGAATAGTAAATGTATGGGAATTCTTTCTTTCTACCTGCCCTTATCCACCTTAATGTGGGGTCGGCGCAACACACTTTTCCAAGCATGTTGCAAAGAGGATTTGGCTTAGTTTTTACGACCGACCGCCAGCCTGACGGCAACCCCCTATGAGGGATCCAGTCCTGGGCAAATTAAATTAGAAAATTTACTTTGCCCGACCTGGGAATCGAACGCAGGAAGGAGTAAATGTATAGCAATGACATACGCAAATAATGAGTACGCTATATACGTACGCTTATGCCGTATAAGCCACTTAGATAAGCCCGCAGGACTATGTGTGTGACTGTTGAGTGTATTTATGAAATTGTAATTTCATGTACTACTTTAAATATTTATTTACATACATATTTTAAACTTTTTGCTGCTCTAGTTCGCTAGTGCTCCTCTGCCTACCTCTTCGGGGATACAGACGTGAGTTTATGTATGTATCTTGTTACTTAGCTTTTTAACTCATAAATAAACCGTTCAGTTTGTAATTGAATGAAAAATAATATGACGCAACAATAACATGATTCATGCAATGGCGCCTCTCCGAATTCGATACTTATTTACGTCACCTTTTTATGGTTCCGAGAATTTTCGTAGTTCTTGTGCGAATGTAGGCATTTAGCAGAAATAAAAATATTTCGAGGAACTAGTCGCGCCGTAGGTAGAATAAAAAATAATCAATCTCACTGTCAGGTGTGGGGTTCGAACCCACGCTCCCTCTCGGGAACCAGAGCTTAAATCTGGCGCCTTAGACCACTCGGCCAACCTGACGTGATGATATATGTCTAATTTATAAACTAGTATTAAAAAAATATATGATTATCGTGCTTTCTACCTGCTCTTATCCCACCTTAATGTGGGGTCGGCCCACACTTTTTCAAGCATGTTGCAGAAAGGATTCGGCTTAGGTTTTTACGATGAGCTGTCTGCCTGACGTCAACCTCTGTATGGGGGATCAGTCCCGGGAAAATAGTATTAGAAACACCCCGCCTGACCAGGGAATCGAACCCAAGACATCGCGGTTCACAGCCCATATACGCTGCCACTAGACCAAGGTGGCGACAATAAATATAATTATCATCATCATCATCATCAGCCATAGGATGTCCACTGCTGAACATTGGCCTCTCCGAAGATTTCCAGATCAACCTGTTGGAAGCGGCCTATCATATAATATCATGTTACATTTATGATAATATGTAAATTATATACATTACAAAGCACATTGTAACTTTTGTGGGTTTTTAAATTAACTAGGTATTCTCTTGCATATAAAAAAAAATGATTAATGTAATAATCATTCAATAATTACTTATTATAAATTCTCTTATTATTTTTTTGACATGTTTTTGTGCAGAAATAATGCGAGAAAATACAATATTATGTACAGAAATGAAAACTTTGCATAGCGCCATCTAGTTGATTATGGCCTCTTTAATTTGTAGCTTTAGTTTTAAAATATTTCGTCAGATGACGCTATTTACAATGTTTTCAATGGTAGAGTCGTAAATAAGTATAACCTTGAGTAGATCCACAAACATTTGAATAAACTGGAAGCCACGCTGCACTGTAGACGATATTATAGTATACCTCTTCCCCTTCCCAATACCTATTAGTTTTTATCCAAGGACTATGGCTGCCAATCGGCTTGGCATTGCATAATATGACATTATGCGATGTCTATGGATGATGTCGACGATAATCACTTACCACCAGGTGCTCAACTGTCTTCCTAAATAAAATATTTTACGTAGATACTTATTTCAACCATGTTTGCCATTACTCGCCACGCCATGTTCAGCAGTGGATGTCCTGATTTTTTCAAATAGTCATTGTGTTTATATTCAACATAGTTTACAAGAGAACAACAAAATATAACATCAGCGATGGAACTGAGCTCGGAGAAATATGGATGTTTTAGTCCGCTAGTGTACCTTTGCCTACCCCTTCGGGGATACAGGCGTGAGATGATATGTTATGTTGTGTAATTGCCAGTGTTATGCCATTTCTATACAATGAAGTAGGTTGTATTCTGAATGGATTTCCGTTCTATTGTTGGCGGTCGCTATTCAGATGCCGTACAGTTGCCGTGCAATCGTACCGTTCTACCGTGATTTCATATTGCACATACACTTACACACATCAGGTCACGCCTGTATTTTCGAAGGTGTAGGCAGAGGTGCACTAGAGAACTAGAACACGCACATTTTATATGGCGTTTTGTATGTACATACCTCTTAGTCTTATGACATTAGGTTTTGTGGTAAGAAGAAGCATTTATGTAGGCCGACTAATTATTAAATCAGTTTGTCGGTGGCGGCTGCTATTTTGGACAGCATTGCGTTTGGTAGACGTCGCTTGAAAAAGTTAATTTAAATTATTGTCTGGAGTTGTGTTTGTTATTTAATGTGATATGGTTTTATGCACCAAAATTTTGCGAGTATGGACAGTATAATGTGGAAACTTTTTCATTAGCGATCTTTGATGAGCTTTGCTTGGTGCGTTGGCTGGCTTTGTCCGGTCGATCCACTGAGTGAAGGTCGTCTGAGGAGCACCGCTCTAGAAGGAATTGCCGCCATAATCCCAGCAGGGCCTTGAGATCATCCACATCTGAGTCTCAGAGTCATTGTGAAAACTTGATAATTGCTATACTTACCTTGACATTGGGTAAATTATCGCAAATGCGTGGAAGCCATTATTTTTAAAATAAAAAGATTATAAGAAACGTAATCGATAAATAACAACAAGAAATAAACACAACATTTATTAAAACACAATCAACCCTACTGCGGCTAGGGTTGTCACGACCGCCGTGTACTGCAGGCTATGGCCAGAGTTACACCCATCAGCGAAGCACTGGCATACCGTCTCCAAGTGATCCTCGTTGTCTGCTTTGTAACACTCCCGATGATGCCGGATCCAGCCGCAGCTGCGCGTCACGCGGACGTCAGGCTCGTAACCTTTGTGGAAGACTAAGAAACAGAAAAGGAACTTTATTGGCTGGTGATTGGATTTTCGTATCCGCCTGGATGTAACCGGCTCTCCTTACATTACAGGATCAGTCAGGATCTATGTCGAAGTGCTTGCGACATGACTTCATGACTGTGTCTGCATCGGTCATCCACTTGTTTTGTCGCAAGCACCTCGACTCGCTTCTTCCCGCTTCGGAGTGTGAAGGAGCGTGATTTTTTGGATTGCACTACGCTTACCATTTTGGCAGTTGTCTTGTATCGAGTAATGATTTCTGGTAAATGAAAAGACTTGGGTGCCAGTGAAGTGTAAGCGATTCAGAGAGGCAACCTATGCGTGCGTGATCAATCCAAATGGAATACTGTTGACTGATTTTTCTAACACAGTATTTAAGGTAACTAGTCTGAGATCGCTTTACTGCTCTATCCCATAAGGGATCGCTGCGCCTCTCGCTCTCACCAATATTTATTAAAATAACAAATCAAATACAAAGGAATGCATAGAGAACAAAGAACACATTGTAAATACCAAACTAAAAAATTAACAAATCATATTAAGTACCATGCACAAGTAGGTAATTGATACGAACGTAAACAGACCAAGTTTGGACCACACATATTTTCGATAAGTGTCATTGTTCAAGAATGCACTGTGCTGCTACACCATCAACAAGAAAAACATGGGTGCGTTGCCAACCTAAAAGGAGGGAAATAGGGATTGGGAAAGCGAGGGAGGGACTTGGGCCACGGGAAATGTCACTCACCGAACGAAACGCGACAGCGATCTGCCACTTTACGTGGTTTCTGTGAGACAGTGTTATCAAACCGGTTGAACCGGCCCATTCGTGCTGTAGACATGACCGTCTACAACGTGGCTTTACCATTCAAAATTATTCCTGGTTGAGCCAGTGGGATTTGAACCCAAGATGTAGATTCACAGCTCATTGATTGATGGTTCGTTTCATTCGTCGTTCGTATCAGCTAATAGCGTTATCACGTTTAATAATAATGTACTTGTACCAAGATGTTTTTGTTTACAAAACAATTGAAGAATATCATGACTAAAATAATATTATTGGATAATAACGTATACAAATGCAATCCTAAAAATATAACTTTGTCTGACCCTGGAATCGATCCGAAGACCTCAGGGCTATTCCCGAGACCGCTATACTCGTCATCGATGCAGTAAAACTTACTGGTCTGCACGATCTTCCTGCAGAAGAAGCCGTGGTGTCCAGCGGAGAGCACGCCCTCGCCGCAGTTCACAACGGGCATGAACTTCATCAGCGTGTCCTGGTCGTACTGTCCAGGATCCAGGCACATCGTGTTGTTCATACTGTTGCACTCGTAGCATCGGATGGACGTTCCTTAACATTTAATTATAATAATATTATTATTAATAATAATATTACTGTCCCACTGCTGGGCTGCTGCCACGCTGGCCTAATGCGGGTTGGTAGATTCCACATACCTTCGAAATTCTTGTAAAGAATTTTCTCAGGTATGCAGGTTTCCTCATGATGTTTTCATTCACCGTTAAAGCAAGCGATAATTCACAATGTAAATACACTTAACATAGAAAAGTATGTTGTATGTTCCTTTTTGTGGTTGGTATCGAACCTCCGACATCCGTCTGAACAGTCAGTACCACTCCCAATTGAGCTATCGCTGCTTTTTAAATAATTAATACATCCCCCTGTCTTTTCACAAACCCCTCGGTATTGCTTCTTCGGAGTGTGAAGAATAAATAGGCAGGCATGATTCTGGTGATCACTTATAAACCCATGGTTTGTCGTTTTTGGACTACACTACGATGTAGTGTAATCGCAATTGATGCTAAGCGTAGTACAACCCAGAAATACCAGTCTACCAAGAATCCTTGTACCAACATCACTATAATCATAAAATCTTGAGATTGACCGAGGATATAATACAAGATCATTGTTTCTCTCATGCTAAAGTTCCATGTTATTGTTTTCAACATTTATCTATACTTTACTGATAATGATAACCTAAATAACATTACACACAGTGCGGCCGAAGTTCCCTCAAACAATAGTTATTTAGTGCTTTATATGATGATACATGTACAATACAGTGCGTTTAATAATACGTCTTTTTGAAGAGGATTTGATAATTCAATCAATAAAGCAATGTATCTGCAATGTAAGAATTCAATTTCATAGCAATGACATAAGTGAAAATTAAAATTAATTTTTCGTCATGAGTTTGATTCATTTTATTATTTGTTCTGCGTTTCTGAATTTATCATTCAACAAATATTTACATAAAATCTTTAACATGTAAAATGGTGACTAAAAATAATTAACATAATATACATTAGTATTACTTACCATATTGAATGTAACACAGCAAAAACACCGCGTATTTGAGATACATAATTACTATTAATAATTTAATCGATTATGCGAAATCGATTTAATAAACACGTTAAACGAAACTGCCAGTGGAAGACAAGTGACAACTGACCGCTGGGCTTCATACTGTGGTTTACGTAAAGGCTTATTCTGTACCATAATCGCATGGGTGCTTCCAATAAGTGATTTTTTATGTCAATTATTGTAAAATTTAAGTACGCGGATTTAGGTGTGCAGTTTAGAAATCTTTATTCCAATTTTTATTGCTTAAAGGTACTGCGTAAAATATTTATAGTTTTCTATATTATAAATATAGGTGCGTAGTACGTACCGTTCTTTCTACCTGCCCTTATCCCACCTTAATGTGGGGTCGGCGCTACACACTTTTACAAGCATGGTGCAGAAAGGATTTGACTTAGGTTTTAGACCGGCCGCCAACGTCAACCCCTAAAAAAAATTTGCTTTGCCCGACCTGGGAATCGAACCCAGGACCTCCAGTTCCATAGCCCATACATACTGCCGCTAGGCCAAGGCGGCGACACGTACGTACGTACCAATATTTTAAAATTATATTTATAAAATATAGCAGTCGAAAAAAAAATTAGTTTATCAGAAAATTAGTACTTAAGTATATGCATTTTTTTTATAGGTTTTATAGGAAATTAAATAGTTTAGCGGCCTTAGACTTAGCTAGAGCTAGAACAATTTGTAATGTAATCCGCACGCGTTTTATACTTGGTTTTTTCTTTATAATGTATTAACAATGGTTATCGTGAGTCTTCCTCTTGTACTTAATTATCATTTCCTTTATCATTTTAATAGGTATGCGATACAAAGGTTTTGAACTCTACTGTATGATAACAAGTAACAGCTCTACAACCATATGTGCTTGTCAAACTCTAGATGGCGCTGTTATTCAAATGAAATAGGCGAGTATTAAATTATTTTAAACACCTATGATGATATGATATATGATCGATATGATCATTATATTATAGATAATAATATTAGGCATATGCCTCTTCTACTACTATGTTGATATATATGAATCTTACGAACAAATAAAGATGGCATATACTTTGTAGCGTTTCATGTTTTCCATATTCAAGTAATCTATTATAAATAATATTACAGGTTAATATTATTTACAATATACCTCTATAAGTTGGATATATGTTATGAAGGATATTATAAAATATGGAATCATGGGATCTTATAATAAATACCTATTAATTACCTACTATCTGTTTAAAGATGAAATAAAACACTAATTACACACGATTTTTTTACATTTATTATTAAGCCATAAGTTTCTGTAAAAATATATGTAGGTAATCAAAATAAAACCAGCTTTTAATAAAAAAACATTTTATTCTAAGCACATTGACACAAGTTTTCCCGCCAACTCCAAACAATCAACATGGCGGCCATTAACGACAGGACTATCGCTTTATGTCCCAATATGGCGGCACCGTTACACATATCGCCAAAACATTGGCACACTGTCTCCAAATGGTCTTTGTTATCGGCAGTGTAGCATTCCCTTTTGTATTTTATCCATCCGCAGCCGCGGGTCACGCGAACTTCTGGTGTGTGGTCTGGATACAGAACTGTAAAGAACGGCATCTGTTATCGGAAGTTGTGACTAAAATTGCTGATGTAGTATTTGTTGGCGACTTTGCTTACGAGGAAAACTTAAGGTGGGTCTCCTGCACTAAAACATTACACAAAACACCTACACAAAACAAGCATTTTTAATCTATGGTCCATTGATCTACGGGCAGATGACAGCTAGAATCGTTGTTTTGCGTATGTGTTTTCAGTGTTTTGTGTAGAAAAAACATGTGCAGGAGACGCGGCTTTATATTTAGGGTTAAAAACAGCAACTTTCATATTATGACCCATAAACTGCGTATATCTGTACGAAAAAAATGTCGATCGTTGTATTTACATAGGTACTGGGGGTTGACTCTTGTCATTCGATTCGAATTTGACTTCATTTAGGGCGACTTGCACCACTATTACTAACCTACAGTTACTCTTAACCTCAAGTTAAATTGAAATAGAAATATATGAAGGACATGTAATTTATTACATGTAATTAATTAAATGTCATCATTTATTATCTGTAATTACATGTAGTACATTACATATAATGAATTACATGTCCTTCATATATTTCATTTTCATTTTTACTTGAGGTTAGGACTAACTGTAGGTTAGTAATAGTGGTGCAAGTCGCCCTTAGTAACTTAAAATTCCACCAACATAGGGTTAAAAAGTGCACAAATATTGCGTTAAGAATTATCAAATAACCAGTTCTTGAGTCTAACGCAACATTAACGCCCTTTTTAACTCGATTTCGGTGGAATTTTAAGTCAATAAATGAAACCGAATCAAAGTCAAATTCAAATCCAGTGTCAAGAGTCAGGGGGAACATGAAAGAAAACAAACAATTTCGCCTTCACATAATTCGTAATTTTTATCGTCATATAACTATTCAGACTAGTTATATAACAGTTCTATGACTATTATTCCTATTTCACAGTATAAGTTCATTTACAGGTGCTTGTCGACTGTTCGTTCCTGGTAGATATCTATCTAAGATGACGGATTTGATGTACCTAGAGCTAATTCGCAATATTTGCTAAGCGACAAATATTCTAGGGCGTTTTATTATTAACAATCTTATCTAACCAATTTCATATTTTAAAATTATATGGAAACATTTTGACGTTTTGACAGTTAAAGTATGATATCCGAATAACGATATCTATTGAAAAATCGGCTTTAAGTCTGAATTATAACTTCGGAATAATAAAATGAAAATTGTGGACTTGCGACCAGAATAAGGCAACCGACACGCGCCGTTAATCACCCATACATTATTATATCATTAATTAATTACCATTCAATTTGAGCCAGTTGATGCCGGCCGGCTGTGCGACCTAGCTAAATTGCTGTTGTGCATTAATATAGATCAATGAACTTAAAGACGCGGCATAGATTAATGCCCACCTTCCCTAAATGTTTTTTCTTTCTACCTTTCTTTTCATTTAATTTGGTTTCATTTATTGATTTAAAATTCCATAGAAATGGAATTAACAAGTGGCATTAGATTCGAGAACTTGTCATTTGGTAATTTTTAACGTGATATTAGCGCACTTTTTAACTAGATTTCGACTTTTAATTCAATAAATTAAACCGAATCGAGGTCAAATTCAAATCTAGTGTCAGGAGTCACCCCCCAGTAGGTCGTCCCTGATACCGCTGGAAAGAGCCTCTTACTTATAAAATATTTAAGCGCTGCTTATACCACATACCATAGGTTGTCCCTTTCATTTTTAAACAATGTAACGCAAGGAAAAAAGTGGCTATTCTTAGCGAAAAGATAAACGAAAATGTAAGTAAGGACTAAGGCCCGTAGTGGACAATTGACCACGTGGTAAGAAATTTCGCAGGATAGGGAGAACTGAGTTTCGAGTGGTAGAGCCACGCTGTAGACAGTAATGTCTATAGCACAAATGGGCCGACTCGACCGGTTAGATACCACTGTCTCACAGAAAACCGACGTAAAGTGCCAGCTTGCTGTCGCGTTTCGTTCGGTGAGTGAGATTTCCGGTGGCCCATTTCCCCATTCCCTTTCCCAATCCCTTTTCCCTCCCCTTCCATTCCCTCCTTTTAGGTTGGCAACGCACCCATGATTCTTTTTGTGTCTTGGGTGTCTATGAGCGGTGGAGATCACTTACCATCAGGTGCTTCTGCTCGTTTGCCAATCTTTGCTATTAAAAAAAAAAACAAAAAAAAGTGGCGCCTTCTACTGCTATAAGCGGTAGTGGTAACTCCCCAGGACTCACTTTGGGTCGTTGCGCCAAGAATGATAGATAGATGTTACACGATAATATCTCCGCCAAATGTGGACCGATTTGCAAGATTCTTTTTGTGCTCGATGGAGCTTATTCTAAGGGTCCCATATAAATTTCTTCACGATTGTATTTTTGAAGGCGGTCCTTTAATTTATTTGGACTGAACTGCGCTCTCCATCAGGAATAGCATAAGTCACTGACGTGCTCGGATAAAAATAAATTGTTATGTAACGTCTGGTCGATTTATAATCTGTGGCTAATAGCCAATGATCACACAATGGCCACTGTTGAGCTTTAGTACTCCATTCACGGTATCCGGAGATCACTCGGTGGAATTGGGTCAGCGGCCATCACAAGCGTTCACTAACCGATAAACCTGATAAATAAAATATGCTATATTGTACCTAGGACAGTAATGAGAAGAGAGGTGCTTTTACCCACTATTTGCTACGACTACGACTACCTGTTGTACAAACGCGGGTGAGAGAGCGCCACTCCGAAGATTGGTTAAAGCATACAATAATTTTAACGATATCGATGTTGTTCAGTATTGCAATTTAGAAGACTGCAGGTGTCATCTATCGCCCAATTAGCAAACCAAGGTGCTGACGGTTGCCCAAGACGCGTCGTGATTGGTGTTTTTTGAAAGTTGTTCCTATTTTGTCCGCGAATTTTCGTACGTTACCAAATGTTAAATTTTTAACCGATTTTTTCGAGAGTTGTCACTTGTTACTTGATTCTTGTTCGACTTTCCTTGTAGCGTTCAGATCTAGCACAGTAAAAATGTCTATTGCGATATTTCGAAGTTTTAGTTACAAGAAGTACAAAATCCAAAGCAGCATCTAAACAATAAGCCGCAACAGATATATTTGCTCTGTCTAAACCTAAATTCAAAACACAAGTCATTATGCGCCTCGCTCTAAACTCTTAATTAGATTCTGTTCTGTATAAGTTGGATGTGCATTAAGTTTTCATTTTAAAATATAAATGTGATTTATTAATAAAGATATATTAAAGATTTTCAGACAACGATGTAACTGTATGGTTGTTATACTTAAAAAAAAATCTGTATCTAATGTAAGTTAGTAACAGGTGGAAACGCTGTGGATTGTACATTTACCTATAGCATACTGTATATCTAGATTTAATATACAATGTACGATTGTTTGTTTTCCTCAATAAAATAAAATAAAATAAAAACCAAAGATGATTATTAACTAACTATAAAAAGAAGGATCTAAGTAACAGTTACATGCATAGTCCTGACTTCACACTAGGTATAATCTGTATCGTGGGTATCAGGAAGTAGAAACTACGAGACGCACGGTTTCACAACATACAGGCCCGAAACAAATATCCGTGGGTCACACAAACATTTATTTCGGTGTAGGAATCGAATCCCCGCTTTATAGCCGGCTACTCGCTCGCGGCGCGGCGCCATAGTAATTTTTCCTCCACTCATTTCGGCAGTCCGAAGTCGGTACCACTTTCTACTGAGCTATCGCTGCCACGTTCACGTGACGTTAGGCAGGTGGCTGGACGTAATAAATAAGCAGAATCCATTATGCAACCCTGAGTGCATTCCGATCTTCCGAGCATACATTGCGTTTGCATTAAATAAATAAATACACTCAACATTCACACATCTAGTCCTGACCCCACACTAGGTATGACCTGTATCGTGGGTATCAGGAACTTTGAGAGTCTTTCGGTTTGACAACACCCAGGCGTGAAACAAATATCTCTAGGTCACATAAACATTTGTTTCAATGCGGGAATCGAACCCGCGGCCTCTCGCTTCACAGCCGGCTATTCGCCTACTGCGTCACAGAGACTATCAAACACGCTTGAAAAAGAGTGGTGACGCCTACCCCATCGGAATGGGATAAGGGAAAACAAAGACTTACTGGTCTGCGTGATCTTCCTGCAGAAGAACTGTTTGCTGAGGACATTGGGCAGCGCACTTCCACACTCCACGATCGGTATAATGGCATGCATCTTCTGCATGTGCAGGTCGAGACACGCCGAGTTGTTGGTGCTCTGGCAATCGAAGCACTTGATGGCCTCACCTGGAACGATCATGAACAATGTTATCTTCTCATGGCGCCATTTGCATAGTATCAGTAGCATAGTGGTATTGCGTGCGCGGTACGGCTACCGTCTTGAGGTCTCGGATTCGTCCTTGGGTCGGGTAAAGTGATATTGGATTTTTCAGTATCAGCCCGGAGTCTGGAATTTGAGCCCGATGGGGCAGATAGGTCACCTGATGGTACGATCTCCACCGCCCATAGATACCCAAGACACAGAAATAATCATGCGTGTGGCCAACCTAAAAGAAGGGAACGGAAGGGAAGGGAAAAGGGATTGGGAAAGGGAAAGGAGGAAATTGGCCACTGGAAATCTCACTCATCGAACGAAACGCGACAGCAAGCTGCCACTTTACGTCGATTTTCTGTGAGACAGTGGTATCAAACCGGTCGAGCCGGCCCATTCGTGCTGTAGACGTTACTGTCTACAGCATGGCTCTACCACTCACATAATGGCGATAGGCTGGGTCTCTATCACATCTGTATAACAATAGTTGTTTTTACCATAGTAGAAATGGTAATTTTTTGCCTTAAATAAGGATGTGGAAGTCTCACACCTCAATTCAAAAAATTAGCATATTTAAAACTCAATTAAACTCTGGTAGGTATGTAGGTAATCATCTAATTTGAAATGACGCCACTGCCATTCAATTTTGAACCTTACTGCTCATACAATTCGTCACTAGAGTTGTTGCGCATTCCTTGAGATTTAAACTCTACTCCAGTTTCAGGAAGGTGACTCACAATAGCTCGACGTGGTGTAACAAGGATGCCCTCAGGCAATAAAGCTGTTTGAGGAAATTGAGGACGACATCTAGCTAATACCTAATACACCGAAAATGTTAAAAGTACAAACTAAAATAATTTGTCAATTGCAAAAGATTTATGACGAAGTTACAAGACGATCAATAATACCCGCTATTCTGGCGCATAGAAAATAAGTATTTTTTTGGAAAGAAGTGAGTTTGTGGCACTTTAAGTTAATACGTACATATCCACGCCTGTTATCCCCAGGGGTAAGCAGAAGCACAACTAATGCACCCACTTTTTGTTTATTTACTGTTATATTTACTACTTATCCACTTCGAAAATTATTTATCATATTGTTATATTGCAAGGACGAGAAGGAGGCTTTTGCCCAGCAGTGTGACACTAATGGCTAAAATAACATATAAATAAAACATAATTAAGTAATAAATAAATATAAAGTAAACATAAGCTCTCGCCTGTATCCTCGAACGGGTAGGCAGAGCTGCACTAGCAAACTAGAACATCAACATTTCAACGAGCTTAGTTCTGTTCCAGATGTGATAGGGGGCATGATGAATGGCTCAATAAAATAATAATATTAATATCAATAAAACGTAGATTGGAGACTTGTTTAATTGTAAGGTTAAATAATGAATGCGAATGGAATTATCGCAATGTATAATAGAAGGTATTTTAAAACTTATATGGTTACTAATAACCCACTTAGTCGTAATTAAACTTAAAAATACTATATTATACATTTTTTATTTGTCTGGAACATTAAATAAAAACAAACAATACTCACAGTTATGAACGAAAGCAACTAACAATGCAACAACAAAGATAACAATCGCCATTACTAATTGAGCGCCTGATGAAATATTACGCGCAAATGATAGTATCCGGCAATTACGCGTCAAGGTAAATCAGGCGCAATCACTTTCTAACAAGAAGAAAATGTTTAAAGTTCGTTTCACACGAGCTAAGTAGAGAGACTGAGTGAGTAACACCACAATCTACTGTATATAACACGCTCAATGAACTGAGAGACGCACACAAAGGGAACAACTGGATTGCATCGGATCTAATCTCTTAGAAAGGTCCACTGGGAGGAAATTCTTAACATACAATGGCGAGTGGTGTGATGAATTGAACTTTGAACGTCATGTCGCTTTATGAATTTATTGGCGGCAGATTGGTGTCACAAGGAGTGTTTTGTTAACATTTTTGGTGTAGTTAATAATAATGGATAATAGTTAATAATAACCTACAAGGTGGACCGACGACCTGATAAAGGTCGATCTGGAAATCTTTGGGGGAGGCCTATGTTCAGCAGGGAACGTCCTATGGCTGATGATGATGATGATGATGATAATAATGACACACGTGGTAAAACTATTAGGGATCCTTTAAGCCATTTGGCTTCGGAACCTTGACAACGAGAGCCTCCGTAGGACCGTACCGCAGTAAGCTTTGAAGCGAGAGGTCTCGGCTTCGATCCCGCACCGAGACAGATGTTTGTGAGGCCCACAGATATTTGTTTCGGGTTTGGGTGTAGTGAGACCGAAAGTCTTTCGTAGTTCCTGATACCCACGACACAAGACTCGATCTTAGTGTGGGGTCTGAACTATGTATGAGACTGTTAGGTGTTATATTATATAACCCTAATAAACGATGTAGCATTCAACAAAGAAATCCAATTAGGCGACATGCGACCGACCACGGTTGTCGTTGACCTGCGGTTTATTATAAGAGAACACTAGATTGACTAGATTGCTCTCCGGCGGGGGTGAAGCCTATTCAGTGTTAGACATCGTGACGTAATACCTAGTACATAGCAGTGGCAAAGTGAAAAATTTCAAAAGGGAAGCCAGGCGGGTTGCCACAACCTCTTATAACAGTGTTATTATAATTTTACTTGTACCGATTCCCATACAAAACAAACGAAGAATGATTATAATAATACTGCTATAAGAGGTAGTGGTAACTCTGCAGTACTACTTTCTATTCTATAAATAAAACTCATTTATTAGCCTAATATCTGGAAAAGGGAAGCCGGTAGGAATCGCGTTGTACAGACCCTTCATCATCATCATCATCTTCATCATCAGCCATAGGACGTCCACTGCTGATACTCCCTCAAAGATTTCCAGATCGACCCTTCGCCATTGATAAATAGTGTGAAATAATGAAACATATTTTACAATGATTTTAAAGTTGAGAAAGCTTGTTGATGCTCACGGCATTGTCTCCGTGGAAATATAAACGGAAATCGTACATTTTAACATACATAAGCTCACGCCTGTATCCCCAAAGGGATAGACAGAGGCGCACTAGCGAACTAGGGTGCACATTTCGCCGAGCTAAATTCCGTCCCAGATGTGAGAGGGGGCAAGCCTATCGTCATATTGGGCACAAATTCCAGACTTCGAACTGATATTGAAAAATCCAAGATCCCCTTGCCCTCGCCGGGGATCGAACCTGAGACCTCAGAACCATAGTCATACCGCGCACGCAATACCACTACGGCTTAGAGGCAGTGGATTTCTTAAAGTCAATCAAATTTTAAATTTCAGTTCCAAGGTTTGTCTCACGTAACTACAGGCGAAGTTAACAAAGTTTTACAAAAACCACAATGAAATCCCTTTATCGATTCTAACCAAGGGAACTGACGACCTTGTTGCTAACCCTTACCATCACCTAAATCCACAAAGCTGGTGCCTGGTACCAGTACAATAAAACATCGAATTTTCGCATATCACGCTAAACTTTCGTTATGTAGAGAACTTTATTTCCACCTATATAAATGGGTTCATTTCTCTGAAAATTTGATTTTATATAACATAACATAACATAAGCGCACGCCTGTATCCCCGAAGGGGTAGGCAGAGGAGCACTAGCGAACTAGTACACCCACGTTTCGCCGAGCTTAGTTCCGTCCCAGATGTGATAGGGGGCGAGCCTATCGCCATATCGGGCACAAATTCCAGACTCAGCTCCGGGCTGATATGGAAAAATCCTATATCACTTTGCCCGACCCGGGGATCGAACCCGAGACCTCAGAACCGTAGTCGTACCGAAATACCACCACGCCACGGAGGCAGTGACTTTATATAAGGTGTATCAAGGCTGTGAAGCGACAATACCATTCGTTGTAACTATTGGTTAACTTTCAGTAAATTATAAGTTCATTAATGACAACCTCCGTGGCGCTGTGGGCGAGTAGCCGGTTGTGAAGCGAGAGGCCGCGGGTTCGATTCCCGCATTGAGACAAATGTTTGTGTGGATCACAGATATTTGTTGCAAGTCTGGGTGTTGTGAGGCTAAAAGTCTCTCATAGTTTCTAATACCCACGATACAGGTTATACCTAGTCAGGACTACATGTGTGACTGTTGGGTGTATTTATTTATTATACACTTCCTACTGAAATAAGCTCTATCGAACACAAAAAGAATTTTGAAAATCGGTCCACAATTGGCGGAGATATCGCGTAACATACATAAAAAAAACGACGAATTGAGGACCTCCTCCTTTTTGGGAAGTCGGTCAAAAATAAGACTGAATGAGGCAGAAGAGATGTGCAAGAATTATTAGCAGAATTCCAGCAAGTAGAATTCCATTGTCTCTGCCTACCAAAGAGATTAAAACATAAATCAATCATGTTTCCATACAAAAAAATTGATCTCAAACGTCAGTAACGCCGTATACTATTAGAGGTACAATGCGAGGACGCTTGTAATTTACACCCTAGAATGTTCTGTGAATGTTCAAGAATCACGTAAGACAATTTTATTGTCTAAACAGTATTACGCTGGCACGACCTTGCGCGCGTATGTTTCAAATACGACTAAGTGACTTATGACCACGAGGTCACAACTTTTTGAGTTTTGTGCTGTTGTTCCGTCTATCCGTTCCGACTGCCTCGGTGGCGTGGTGGTATTTCGGTACGACTACGGTTCTAAGGTCTTGGGTTCGATCCCCGGTTCGGGCAAAGTGATATTGGATTTTTCCATATCAGCCCGGAGTCTGGAATTTGTGCCCGATATGGGATGTATAAGACCCACTTACTCGGTTACTCATTTACAAATATACAAATCAAAAAACCCGAATACCCGGAATTTGTGCCCGATATGGCGATAGGCTCGCCCCCTATCTGGGACTGAACTAAGCTCGGCGAAATGTGGGTGTTCTATTTCGCTAGTGCGCCTCTGCCTACCCCTTCGGGGATACAGGCGTGAGCTTATGTAAATAAAAAACAGACAAATCTCAATAAAAATCTTACATATATTATAAGCTCGCGCCTGTATCCCCGAAGGGATAGGCAAAGGTAAACTAACGAACTAGAAGACCCTCATTTCGCCGAGCTCATTTTCGTCCCAGATGTGATAGGGGAGCCTATCCTCAAATTCCTGAAATTACTGAGTACAAAAACTCAATATCATTTTACCACGCCTGGGTATCGAACCTCAGAGATCAGGTCGTAACTCACGCATTACAACTACACCACCGAACGGCCTAATGAAAATCGTAAACAAAATGTTGACCAAAAATCTTGTCTGCATCGCAAATTGTACCGCGGGGGAAGAATCACAGGCCTTCAAGACAAGTGACTTTTATACTCACCCGTAAATCCAACAATATTTACCTTAATTGAGAGATGAGTGAATTAAATGAAGATGTGTGTGTAATCTGCGGATTTGATCGAATCTCGTGCCGTCCGGATAAATGGAGGAAGCGAGGTGTGCGTGTCGCGGAGGCGGTGGCAGGAAGCCTCGACTTCAGCCAATTGTGATCACCGGCACTACACTCCCGGACGACATCTTAGAGATTTGGGCTAGACTTTTTGTTAGAGTTTTTAGCTGTTTACTCCCGAATACATCGCTAAATAATAATTTTTAGGTTTACGCGAATGTTATTCATTGAAATAAAACTAGTTTTCACGGATTTTATCGCGATTTGTTTTGTATTTATTTTATTTTTAGTCCCAACGTTATCGCTAAGGGCCTCCCCAAAGGCTGATAAGAAAGAAAGAAAGAAACTATTTAGCCAACACTTGAGACTAGCCATAAACAATGAAATGGGTACAGGTACACTTAAATAATGAAATATAACTAATGCTACTACTTTACTCGATAAAAGAAGAAATTTTTTTACACCTCAAGGGGTCCCCGAATTCTTATATATCCAACGGGGCCCCTGGGGGTTACCACAACCTCTTATAGCAGTATTATTATAATTTTACTTGTACCGATTCCCATACAAAACAAACGAAGAACGATTATAATAATACTGCTATAAGAGGTGGTGGTAACCCTGCTGAACACATAAGAATTCTGGGCAGAATGTGTAACTCTTATTCTGGTAATTTAAAATGTATTTAGATACTCCATTTCGAAAAGTTTTTTTTGAATTTTTTGTACCAATTCAGTCGAGTTAATATGACTGCAATTGATTGAAATCGTTTATTGAAAATGACCAGTAAGGAAAAAGTAAAATGACATAGTTAGCTTATCATAGGCATAGTACGCTATTATTGACGCATCTATTTCTTTGCCGCAACGTGGGTAGCACATAAGCATTCAAGGCGATATTTCCATCATTATTCTACTATCATTAGTTTGTGTGTGTTTTCCACTAATTCGATGGCGTTAACATTAACAGCAATGATGGGAAAATATAGCGCCACCTTTTGTTCAATGTTCTGACAAATGACTAGTGGTAAAAGATATAGGTTGTGAGCCGAGGACCTGCGTTCGATTCCCAGGCCTGGATCACCTAAAAGGGCATGACATCAAGTAGGCAGCCAATCGTCATAAATAAAGATGAATCCTTTCTGAATTCTGCAACTTTAATTATCGTTTTCTCGATAAATTCGTTTCAGTTCGTCCTCGAACGCGCTGCTAGTCCTAGAGTAAATGAAAATTGACGTCGTTTTGGCAAACCCTCCTTCACGAATTGGATACAAGATGTCGTCTGGCAGTGCACAGGATACGATAATTACCGGTTGTTACGGAGTGCGGTACGGCGGCGGTGCGAGGGCGGCGGCGCACCTACCGCGTCTAGATTTAACTGGATGACCATGTCTTATAAGTTTCAAACACGCTCCGGTTACAGAAACACGCGTAACCGCGTAAACAATGATTTCCTGAAAGCATGAAGGCGTACAACTTTCGTAACGTCAGGACTCAGAATTAAGGCTTCTATATATAAAAAATCACAAGTTTAAAAACTTAACAGACCGACTTCAAATCCGATCGTGACCAAATTTATATGGGGCCACCCTTGGAATAAGCTCTATCGAACACAAAAAGAATTTTGAAAATCGGTAACCCATATAAAAAAATGCAGACGAATTGAGGGCCTCCTCCTATTTGGAAGTTGGTCGAAAATGGCTGGGACTAAGTCAAAGTTCGATTTAAAAACACCTAATCCTTACGAGTTCGGTTCTTTGGATGAGATCTATAGAACGAACTCAGTGAGGATTTAGAACTTTGAAATCGAACTTTGATTTAGTCCGAGTCATTTTTTACAAGAAAATCTTTGCTTAATCTATCTCTGTTTCAGTTAGTCTGTTTTTTCTTGTAAAAAATGGCTAGGACTAAATCGAAGTTCGATTTAGTATTCCAAATCCTCACTGAGTTCGTTTCTTTGACTCAGAATTAGTCAAAGTTTGCTCTATAGATCTCAGCCTAAAAATAAAAACAAACTGTGATGAAAAAGTAAAAAACTTGGTTGATGTAAAGATCAGCATTATTTATTATTTGTGTGGAAGTCGGTCATTGATCGTCATCATTTATCATCTTCGTGCCCTTGTCCCGATTTTATTTGGGGTCCGCGCAACATGTTTTCGTCTTCCACCAGTTCGATTCCGGGACCGAAAAATGTTTAGGGAACCCATACTTACGGTGTGGATCCACTATGTGTATCTGTTGGATACTACTTCTTTATGATGTACCCTCGTAAATGACCTAACCTATCTTTCTTTCTTTATTTTTTTTACCTGCCCTTATCCCAACTTAATGGGTTGGCGCAACACACTTTTTCAAACATGTTACAGAAAGGATGTTGCTTAGTTCTACGACCGGCTGCCAGTCCGACGTCAGCCCCCTCTGAGAGAACCAGCCCGGGCAAATTAAAATACAAAATCCGCTTTGTCCGACCTGGGGAATCGAAGCCAGCACCTCCAGGTTCATAGCCCATATATGCTGCGACTAGACCAAGGAGGCGAAATTACCTCACCTACATTGTACAAAAATCTGGTCGGCCTGAGAATCTCTGGGGAAGGTCTATGTTCTGCAGTGAACTTCCTATGACTGATGATAATGATGATGTATGAGAATATCCCACATATAAAGTGGAAGTGGTATCTAATCATGGATTTTTTCATATGAGCCCGGAGTCTGGAATTTGTACCCAATATAGCGATAGGCTCGACTCCTATCACAGCTGGGACGGAACTAAGCTCGGCGAAATGTGGGTGTACTAGTTGGCTAGTGCGCCTCTGCCTACTCCTTCGGGGATACAGGCGTGAGCTTATGTTATGCGTGTTACAGTTCTGGGATGGAGGGCTTCTTATGGCATTGACCTAAATCAGCTGTATTGCTGTCGGCCACATAGCTGATATTGCTGATTTGCTTCTAACTTTTATAGCAGATGCCAACATCCAAGCAGTCTGAGTCTCTTGATAAGGGACCTCTACCGTCTGTACAAATAACAATAGGTCCTTAAAGAATCATGGGCTGTTTTATAGAAAAGTATCGGGTATGTATGGAAAGGAATGGTTTTCAGCCTTTCTGCTTTTTAAGCTGTTTACAGCAGCAAGCCACTTAACAATTTTAGAGGCATATCCGAGCATACACAAGCAATACGAGACAAAAGCACCCACACACCTGCCACTGCATCTATTGTAACCTAGAATCCGGACATTCAACAGTATATAGGACCTATTCTAGAATCAACACAGTCACACGTATTCTACGATACCGAAATGGATCTTAGCGAGTCTCTGAAATTGCAAAATAGGTAATCGTATTAGACCAGGCAAGTATTTCAAGGCATTCAAAGATTATTTATTCAAAGTTTATACCAATCAAAAGTGGAAACATTAGAAACTTTTCCACTGTAACTGGAAATGGAAATATTTCCCGCCACCGCCGCCATCTTGTATTTATCACCGACAAATATTCAATTATAAGAATTAACTCACGTGCAATATTCCATATCAAAGTCAATTTGTCGTTTGCCTCAATTGGATAAGTGTAGCTAGGTTAGATATATCCTAAACTGATGTTAGTTGTTACTTGTGAGTCGGGCAGTTGTCGGTGAACCGTGCCCGTGTTCAGATCACAGCGGGCTGAACCGGTATATACACGCAAAACCAAAATGGCGTTAGTTGTGGTTTGCTTTTTGGCGGTAATATGCAGTTTACTACATCAAGGTTTGTTTTACACTTCAGCTTCATTATTTCCATAAATTGACGTGTCTTATAACAGATGTGTAATAATCTATCAAATATAAAGTCAAGGTTTATGTTTCATAAGTAGGGCGTGCGTCGGATTTGCAAGTTGCTACGTGTAACGGCTGTATGCAGTTCACTCGTAGCTTCCTTTGCGTCTAATTGGGCGGAAAACTATTTTAAGAAAATAATCCGCAGCGTCAAAACGTTTCTCTTTCTTTTATATTAAATTAAGTTAATATTATTTAAATATAGCTATTTTACTTTTGATGATAAATACATAGATAGATACGATAACTTTAATCGTTTTTATTATTCAACGGCCTGAGCAGGAAAATTTCTGACAACCGTAAATGTATTCGAACTCGATGCGCGTCTATGAAATTTGTATGAAATATTAACCAAACGTCATCAGTGCGCAGCGAACTCGAATACATTTACATTTACATTAGTTTTTCGTGCTCGGGCTATAGATAAGTGACTGGTGATAGCGCTAAATAAACATTAGTTAATTTTAAGCTTCGAATAACACACAGATTAATAATTTCATACGAAAATTCCGCTCATAATTGAAGTAGGAAATAACTAATGTGTGCTTAGTAGGCTACCTCGTTTGATGTTAACAATGATAGTTACCTATCGTTAAATTTCATACATTTGGCAAGTTAATGTGAAGAAGGGGTGTATTGACCTAGCTATCATAATGTAGGACATCAATTAGTTTAAATATTGCTTTTAATTTATCCATACCAAGGGCATAGCCAGCCTAAACCTCCCTGTGTTTGGGGGTTCAAACTCACCTAATATATTCAAAATATAATATTTACATTACCTTTTTATTAATATTATTTTTTCATATTGAATATAACAATATTCATTGTTGTCTCCTTGGTCTAGTGGCATATATGGGCTGTGAACCGGGAGGTCGAGTGTTCGATTCCCAGGTTGGGCAAAGCGAATTTTCTAATTTAATTTGCCCGGGACTGGATCTCCCAGAGGGGGTTGACGTCAGATAGGCAGCCAGTCGTAAAAACTTAGCCAAATCTTTCCTGCAACATGCTTGAAAAAGTGTGTTGCGCCGACCCCTCATTAAGGTGGGATAAGGGCAGGTAGAAAGAATTTAATATAACATTCATATTCCGAATATTATGTTAGGTAACAGATTGGTGTTGTTTTATTTTCTTAAATCCCCCTGAAACTAAAACCTGGCTACGCCCGTGATCCATATTAATATTATAAATGCGAACGATTGTATGGATGTTTGTTCTACTCAGTCACGCCAGAACGGCTGAACGGATCTGGATGAAAATCATAGAGATAGATAGCAGATAGTCTGGAATAGCACATAAGCTACTTTTATCCCGGACAAATGTATTTAAAGACGAGGGCAACAGTTGGTATGTTATATAAATGCCTTGGTTACTTTATCTGATCATCCAAACAGAGTTGCAAGAAAAAATAGATCCAAAAGAACGATTATCGCTGAGCTATTGAACTTATAAAACGAGATAAAATTCTTATACTCGTACATTTATAATATAAACATAATAACAGTCCTTGTAGCGGTTTGGATATAGCTCTAAGATCTTTATTTAGAACGCTATAAACATCGCCATAACGTTATGTAGCATTCGTTCTGATTTACGTACTATGAATATTGCTAGCTATTTCTCCAGAATCCACTCGTGTAAAGGTAGCGACCGCCAATCGCGATCCACGACTTGCGCAGGGCCAGCGTGGTGGAATAAAGACTGACTGGGGATGTCAGTTAGTAGGTCGTAGTCGTTAGTAGAGGATGCACATGCCCAGCAGTGGGACATTAATATTACAGAGCCGATATTATTTATCATTTAACTATTAGGGGATAATTATGGTGATAGGCTATCCCTATCACATCTGGGATGGAAGTGAGCTAGGCGAAATTTGGGTGTTCGATTTCTCCAGTTCGCCACAGCCTACCCCTTCGGGGATACAGGCATGAGTCTATGTGTGTGTCTACATATAGGCGATGTGTTTTGGAAAGAATCTGTAACTTTTAGTAAAAAAAAATCAAAATCCTTCCGGCAATTCCAGAGAGCGTTCATAAAACTTTTCAGTCTATATTAGTATAACCTCCAAGGTCATCAGGTCAGAAGTGTTATACAAGAATACAATCTAAATCAGATGATTGCTAAGTGTCCTAAAATACAGGAAGGCTGAGATTAGGATCGCCCGGTGAATAAATAGATGACCTGTAGGGGAACAATTGACAATGTCGCTTTATATGTTGAAATATTTAAGACTGGTAGCATTTTAGAGCAGGAGAACCTAACTTTGATAATCAATCGACTTGGAATAGGTTCTCAAATCATTGGTATATGTTACACTGAGTTATTTTACAAAATATATTCACGGTCCCATAAGTCATAACACATTGCCGCTCACTATTATGACGGCTTTACACAGATTGCTATCATCAGAAATATGCATGAAGAAATAGTTTCTATGCCATCTTTATAAAGAACAAGAGTATTCTAAACTATGCAAATAAACCACTGGAAATATTAGTTATCAGGATCATCGTATCACCATTCTTCGTTTAAGAATTGTTTGAGGTCACCACTTCCTAAACCTTGAGCTAGATACACATATTCATATTTTAAGTGGAGCGATCTAACTCGGTGACTTTCGTTCTTCTACGGATCTCCTCATTCACGATGCTTCTTGATTTGATCACGTAGAGAAACACCGAGCGCCATAGCGCGCTGAGTGACTGTGAGCTTTCTTATGTGGCCCATAGTCAGAGACAGGAAGTCGCTGGATGCAGGCCGCTTCCAACAGGTCAATCTGGAAATCTTTAACGGAGGCCTTTATCCAGCAGTGGACGTCCTATATTTGATAATGATCATGATGATGATGATCTAACTCGGTAAAATATAAGATCCTTATCACTATAAGTTGTGAGTGGTAGAGCCACGCTGTAGACAGTAACATCTACAGCACGAATGGTCCGGCTCGACCGGTTAGCTACCACTGTCTCCCAGAAAACCGACGTAAAGTGGCAGCTTGCTGTCGCGTTTCGTTCGGTGAGTGAGATTTCCGGTGGCCCATTGCCCCCTCCTTTTCCCAATCCCTTTTACCTCCCCTTCCATTTCCTCCTTTTAGGTTGGCAACGAACCCATTATTCTTTTTGTGTCTTGGGTGTCTATGGGCGGTGGAGATCACTTACTATCAGGTGACCCATCTGCTCGCTTGCCAATTACTGCTATAAAAAAAGAACAATTTATGTAGCCGATCTCATAAAAACATTTAAATCTAATTTGTTTCCCCAGCGACTTTCTGCGACCTTTGCAGACCGCGACTACCAGGTCGATCTGGAAATATATGCGGGAGACCTATTTAGTTGTGGACGTCCTAGGGCAGACGATGATAATGATGTTGATGATAATGATGATGATGATGATAATGATGATGATGATAATGATGATCATGATACTGATTATGATGATTATCCGATCCTCAGGTTTAGCAATAACATGCTACCAATGCAACAGCCACAACGACTCGCGCTGCCTGCTGGACAAGCTGCCGGACTCGCTGCGGCTGCCGTGCGGGCCCAAGGACACAATGTGCAGGAAGATCTCGCAGGTGGTGGAGTTCGAGATGAACGGCATGCCGCCTGACAGCAGGGTCATCAGAGGATGTGGCTGGGACGAGACTAATTATAAGGTACATATTCAATTTATAAAATATGGTTTTATATGAGGAATTTTTCAATTGATTATAAACGAGGACATTCTCAATACGTTGTTACGAGTATATTTTGTATTAGTATGTTAGTCGATATGAACAGTTGTGGACCGAATTTCAATATCCTTTTTGTGTTCGATAGAGCTAATAAGATGGTATTCTTTTGGACAAGATCTGGTAAATTTTTAAGATAAAACTTTGCGATTTTGTTAAACGTTCATGTGGTAAAACAGTGGTAGTACAGATCAATATATGCCAAGATATAATGATCTCCATGAATCATGTCCACTGCATGAACTTCCTACATAAACTATAGTTTATTACATATGCCACTGAAGAAATTTGCATTCTGTATGGGAAAAGTACCGTCACCGAATTGTGAAACGTGTAATAAACCGGAAGATGTATACCATGTCTTAATGGAATGTGTCCGGAACCAAACTGAGCGGCAAAACATTCTAAGGAAGTTGGATGCTAATATTGAAGACATTGGAATGTTTCAGTCTATATTATGCAACCCGAATTCAAAGGAAGCCCTAATGGTGTATAAATTAGTCGATACAGATAATTAGTGTTTATGATAATTTTACTTATAAATATGTGGGGGGTGCGGGTGCGCATCGAGGTGGACAGGCGTCCACGGGTGCGCATGTGCACTGACCACTATTTCTTTATTTAGAGGTGTATATTTTAAGTTGGTTGTTTATATGTCAGAGAATATTTCTTTTGTTTACAGTATAGGGCTGTCATAAACTGTGTTTAAAAGCCTTTTAAATAAATGAAAAAAAAAAAAAAAAAAAAAAATAAACTATAGTTTAAACTCTAGATCTATTTGAATGGAGATGCTAAGATATTACTCTCTCTCTCTCTCTCTCGGCCTATCCATCACTGGATGTTGGCTGTCAACTCCGCATATTATATTACTGGTATCAGCAAATCAAGTACTTAGATGTTAAATTATCTGCACTACTTATTTGTTCCCAATCGAAAAACCCACTTTTTATGGATACCTCGGAACCCTAATCAATTGAGTTACACCGACAATACCAATTAAAATGCTGTGATTATTTTATAACGCATGGGAGTCGATTCCGAGGGAAGTGGAATAACCTTTACATTACTTATTCCGCTGATTGCTTACAGAATATGTCAAACAAAAAAAAATTACTGTCTCTTTCCACAGGGTCGCTGTTACCAACGCTCAGGTTTCGGCGGCAGACAGGAAGTATGCTCATGTTTAGAAGATGGATGCAACGCAGCGTCCTTGCCAGTCGGCGCCACAGTTCTTATGCTCCTGACATTTGCAGTGCTAAGATTTTAGTCGAAGACACACAAACTAGGTTACACAAAGCTTATTTTTAATTATTCACTTAACATCGAAGGTCGAGAGATGTGTTCAGTAATAAGAATTGCAAAGGCTAAGGAATCTCACAGCAAGATACCAAATACTTCAGTAGTTTGATTGAAAATACGAGATAATTGTGTGGTAGAAAAGTAAAAATAGCTGAACAATTGGAATTACTGTTACAAAGTTTCTAATTAACATTTAGGAATGAACAGAAAAATATTTCTACTGTTAATTCCAGTTGCAATACTAGCAGCGTTATTTTTTCCAAATTCCATAGGAAATTAATTATTTTAGCCATGGTTTAGCCTCTAAACCTTAGAGCAAAGATTGAGACGTAAATTAGATGTTTGTTGTTAGGTTTAACATTGTATTTAATGTAGATACTGTACATGTTACGTAAACGTAGTATGAGTATGTTAAACAAATTAACGCAACAATGTAAATAGATGATAAAGATTTTGTTTTACACCTTCTTGAACCAGTGCATGTTTGAATCTTATTTGTACTAGCATAAGATTGCTTCGAAATGTAATGTTTTTTAGATGGTAATGAGTTACCTTAACAGATGAAAGTGTGTGAAACCATTATTGTTATGTTTTGTTTATGATGTGTTTATTAAAAGGATTTATTTCTTTGGTGATCTTTGGATTTTTTGAGTTTCCTCCAAGTATTTTTATATTGACTGATTGTACCTAAATTCTTTTAACTTTTATTTTACCAGGCCTTTTAAATTTAAGTTTATTTGGTTGTTAAGGCTAAGAAATATTTTTATTTGCATTGAACATATAAATAGGATCGGTTCGATTAACCTCTCTTGTTAGACGTCCTGTCGTGGTATCCACTTATTTGTATGTATAGGAATATGCATTGTATTGTTATAGAGTTATTTTGAACGTTAAATAATAACAAAGTAGTTTGTAGTAATATCCATTAAATTCTTGTAACTGTATTATTTAGACATACATAATTGAATTGGTTTTTAACATTTTCTCTTAGCCCATTGTTTCATAACTGATGTAGTTTGCAATTGATGCATCATTGTGCGCATTTCTTGCAAATTACAAACGACAGACAGTTACAGAATAAGACATAGAAGGATTATTTAAATGAACAACCAGAATTGTCCTGTTGCCAACGAGCCGCATCCTCTGATATTCACAATTGTGGATCAGTCGCTGTGCCCTCCGGCCTTGCGCGTCGTCTTCTGCAATCTTGTCATTAGGCGGGTGTGGGGTCGCAGTGTCATCTCAATCTTGTGATCTAGCGTGAGTGACTATCGCTTGAAGATCAGCATGAGATACACTCTCGTGATTGTGTTCCTCTGTGCTGTTTTTAAATATGGTAAGTTCTCCTGCTCTTCTTTTATTGGAATCCTATTTATATTTGATGTAATATTATCAATGCATTTATTAACTAGGTACTAGTTCCAGTTTCCGTAGATTTTTTTCATCATCGCCTCTATTTGTGTTATTTTATTTCAATTAAAGTGGAAATAATATTGTCCAACTTCTATAAGATTTGGGGAAATAGCTATAAAACGTGAGATGGCATTAATGTCTTTGACAACTACTGATTATAAGTAGGTTACGTAGTAGATCTTAAAGATAATTGAAATAGGAATGAATTCACAACTAAAAAGGTAAACACAGGAACAATGAAATGAACAGTTTGAAGTATTCCTCATAATTAAAAAAAATCAGGAAGCCATAAAATACAACATACATTATTCTGTATTAATAATACAAAAACAGCTTCATTTTTAATCATAAACTAATTAGAACAAAAAAGTACAATAGCTTTTAAATAACCAACGACATAGCTCAAATCAGTGTTTAAAAATAGGACGCAGTCCAGGGGGTTTATCAACACCCCTTATAGCAGTATTATTTTAATTTTACTTGTCAATATTCCCATACAAAACAAACGAAGAACGATTATAATAATACTGCTATAAGATGTCGTGGTAACCCTGCTGTACATACCTATTAGCGGTTCTGCAATATATGCTGCTGCCTAATATAACATAGGTTAACACCTTCGTCGTTCTTATAATTTGTGCCCGATAGTGCGATAGGCTCGCCCCCTATCACATCTGGGACTGAAATAAGCTCGGCGAAATGTGGGTGTACTAGTTGGCTAGTGCGCCTCTGCCTACCCCTTCGGGGATACAGGCGTGAGCTTATGTATTGACCGGATTCAATTATATTAGTTTATACAATAGGTACAGGTAGACTGTTGACACATACATAAGCTCACGCCTGTATCCCCGAAGGGGTAGGCAGAGGCGCACTAGCGAACTAGAACACCCACATTTCGCCGAGCTTAGTTCAGTCCCAGATGTGATAGGGGGCGAGCCTATCGCCATATCGGGCACAAATTCCAGACTCCGGGCTGATATGGAAAAATCCAATATCACTTTGCCCGACCCGGGATCGAACCCGAGACCTCAGAACCATAGTCGTACCGAAATACCACCACGCCACCGAGGCAGTGTTGAGTGTAGAAATAAATTCCTCCCATCAAGCAGGCTCCAAATAATCCTTTTTGGAATATATTAAAAATTAAAAGCCTATGAAAAATGGCAAAATCCACATAAATATCGCGTAACGTTAGATTATTCTATAGGAAAACTGTCAAATTGACAACCTCTCTTTTGAAGTCGGTTCAGATGTGTGTTGTGTCGACCCCCACACTAAAGTAAGGGCATGTCAAGTAAAACAACCGAAGTAATCTTAAAACGTTATCACAGTATACTACACATATGTATACACCTATCACGTCATGGGACAGAAATAAACTCGATGTAGTTACCTCCGGGATATAGGTGTGAGCTGATTTAATGCAATTTAAAGGAGCTCAGTTGGAAAGTACTTCTGATATCAATTGGTTGAGTGGATGGGCCCCACCCACGCACCCCGGCGCGCAATTAATACAAATTGAATTGTTCTAGTAGATTAATAGTCTGTTGCTTCGAATGTGTGTAAGTTCATCGCTCTATACTTATGGTGTTGTATTCCTGACTCAAAGCTCAGTTTTTGATACGAAATCGTTGAGATAAAAGCTTATTAATAAAAACATAATCACATAAGCTCACGCCTGTATTCCCGAAGGGGTAGGCAGAGGCGCATTAGTTCCGTCCCAGATGTGATAGAGGGCGAGCCTATCGCCATATCGGGCACAAATTCCAGACTCCGGGCTGATATGGAAAAATCTAATGCCACTTTACCCGACCCCGGGATCGAATCCGAGACCTCGAGACGTTAGTCGTACCAAAATACAACCACGCCAACGAGTCAGTCAGTATTAAAAAAAAATTGAATCCATAAAATGTTCAAACATTAATTAGATTCCATCAAATTTGTACTCTACCGCCAGTTCGGAAGGCTGTTTCACAAAGGGAACAATCCAGGGAGACCAGTCTCCACAAGCAGCACCCGTTCACGAGTATGACCGCATCGACCTCCTCAACCATGTTGCAGGGAAATGATCGACCCGGCACATGACGCCGCCAAAATGACTACCTAGACCGATGAAAACGGGCAAATTAAAGTAGGAAATCGCCACAATACAATTTACATTCCTTCGCCATTCCTGAAATTCGGCAACGCATCCGAGGTTTTATGGTATTGTGGGTGTCTAGCATCTACTAGAGCTATCGGATTTAGTCTTAGGGTTTATGAACGATGGATACTGACATCATCTGCTCGATTGCTAGTCTCTGCTATAACTCTCATTCCAGGTTCAACCATAATGTGTTATGAATGCAACAGCGCGACTAACAGTCTGTGCTTGGAGAAGGTGTTGCCTGAGAGCCTGAAGAGGAACTGCTCCGACCACGACCGTGGAGTGACGCACACCATGTGTAGAAAGATCATACAGCATGTGGACTACTCAGTCAATGGGAAGTACCCTGAGTCAAGGGTGGTGAGGAGTTGTGGCTGGGACGAGTCCAAGTTCAAGGTGAATGCTTTAGCTTTTGGTCACGGCTTCGAACCCGTGAAAGGTTTTTCTACCTGTACCACTTTAACTCCACCCATGATTTTCGTGTCTTGGATGTTTGGATTTGGAGATCACTTACCATCACGTGATTCATTCGCTCGTTTGCCAGTCTCTGTTATAAAAAAATATAATATAAAAAAAACTTTCTCTATATCTTAATATTTTTTGATTGTCTTCTATTGTTACGTACATTTAATTTTCCCAGAATCCAGAAATTTATAAGAATAAAAACAAAGTGTTTTGCAGGGCATGTGCTACCACCGTGCAGGATACGGCGGCAGACAGGAGGTTTGTTCCTGCATGACTAACTACTGCAACGAAGCGTCGGCTCAATCCTCATCGGCGTTTTTATTCTTCACTTTAATACCCTTATTATTTACGAAGTTATGTAAATAAACTAGTCATCTATATATATAAAACAAAGACGGGTTTGTTACAACACTTATAACTCGAGATGTGCTGAACCAATTTTCATGGTTTTTGATTCGTTGGATTTGTCTCCTCCTCGAATAGCAGAATACATATTAAAAATAGTGAAAAACTAAAAACTAAAAAAACTAAAAAAAAATACTCGGGATGACAGACGGGTGACAGACGGGTGACAGACGGGGTGACAGATGGGTGACAGACGGGTGGCAGACGGGTGACAGACGGGGTCACAGACGGCTGACAGACCGATGACAGATGGGGTGACCGACTGGGTGACAGACGGGGTGATGGACGGGGTGACTGACGGGGTAACCGACAGGGTGATGGACGGGGTGACTGCCGAGGTACTGACTGGGTGACAAACGGGGTGACAGATGGATGACAGACGAGTGATAGACGGGTGACAGATGGGTGACAGACCGGGTGACCGACAGGGCGACTGTCGTGGTGACCGATGGGGTGACCGACGGAGTGATGGACGGGGTAACTGACGGAGTAACCGACAGGGTGACTGACGGGGGTACTGACTGGGTGACTCACGAAACCGGACCGAAGTAGATCATCCCATTACCTCCTTTAGAATTATTGGATTATAGGTGCCTACTACTCATTCTTTCAACCCTCTCTCTCCTACGCAGACGAAGTTGCGCGGGTCAGCTAGTTTTTATATATTTAAAGATTAATGTGAATTTAATAATACACCTTTTAATATCAGATGTTACAAATATTGAATGAACAAATGTTAGCAAACTGCATCAAATTCTAATGAATAAATGTATTTTACTACTCAGAGTTTAAACAAAGTCATTTAAGTAATAGTAATATGAGGAATATTTCATATTTCGATACCTAAGTTAGTAATTAATCGGCATAATTATGACAGTAATGTAACAAGTTATTTTTCAATAAAATGCTATTCTGGAGTTGTTCGAGTTGTGGGTGTTCTAGTTCGCCTCTGCATACTCCTTCCTAGCCTAATTATCTATGGTATTCTGGATTTAAATTTTCGCCTTTTTGGTAACAGTGTATGTGGGCTCGGAGGTCTTGGGTTCGAAACCATGATTGGGCTATGTGATTTTACTTTCACGATTTGTTTGTGGCGATGGCGATGGCGTTGTCGTTGGCGTTGTCAAACAGCCGCTTATAAAATCTAAACCGAATCCTTTCCGCTTAAAAATATATGCGAAGACTCCTCGTTGTAGTGGGATAAGGGCAGGTGTAAGATTCTGGATTTCCAATTATGTATTGTTTTATTCAGCTGATTATATCACACGCTTTCTTTGTTTCTTTTCAACCGACAATATAAAGTTGATTTCCGTTTCCGATCAACATTTTCCAACCAATAAAAACTCCATGAAGTTTCCAAACACATTCAAATTGGCCGAAAGCGAACAGAAAAAATTTATAAACGTCATGAAACAATTGAACCAAATCATATGATCGTTTCAAATTATTTGGCAAGACGTACAACATACAACGGGCTGTTATGTATAGAAAAAAATGGTAATAAATTGAAGAGCACGCAAATAATATTAGAAAATAAGGTATTACATGGTGACCATTCCAAAAAGTCAAAATCGTGTGAAATCATTACAGTTATTACATAAGAATAAATTAAATATAATATACTTTGACAATCAACGCTAGGTGGTATCTTTTTAATTTGAATATGAGAACTTTCTTCTAAAACACCGGGCAAAGGACAGCGGTGCGAAAATCCTCGGTAAGTCGCGAGAAAAAATATTTTTATCTCTATTCCCATAAAATAGGATAATTCATCATCTCAGGTGTAGAAGCAACGCAAAGTAGTTTTTCTATACAATTTATTGTCGCTGTGATCAGATTTATAGGAAAAATTGCATTTTTACAAGTTTTTCAAACGGACACCAACTAGATGTAAGCGATATTTTATCCGTCATGTCGTAACATAATTTCTGAATCTCGATCGTTATTATTTGCATATTTTCTAAAGTTGTTACAAGGAATAAAATATTTTAAAATAACAAATTTTGCTATAATTACTCTTTTTTTCCGTGCAAAAATAAAAAATCTCATAGAGCAGATCAAGCATGCGGCATGCCTGTAAAATACATGAGCTGATTTCAATACGTTTATGAAAGTATATACAATTTTTAATACCAGTTAGCACTTAACACTTTTGGGTGGTAGTCACGCTGTGGACAGTGATGTCTACAGCACGAATGAGCCGGCTCGACCGAATTGATACCACTCAAAGAAAATGATGTAAAGTACCAGGTTGCTGTTGCGTTTCGTTCGGTGAATGAGATTTCCAGAGGACCAATTCCCCTGTCCCTTTCCCAACCACTAATTTTAGGTTGGCAACGCACCCATGATTATTTTTGCATCTTGGGTGTCTATGGGCAGTGGAGATCACTTACCATCAGGTGACACCTGCTCGTTTGGCAGTCTCTTCTATAAAAAAAAAACACAAACATACAGTTTTCCAATCATTTAAGTATATTATATGGTTCTAAAGCAGAGAATTTCAATTTTCTTTCCACAATTCGAAATTTTGATGCATAGAGCGTTCAGAGTCATTACAACATTTTGATTATGTTGTACTTTAAATTACATCAATTCTTGATTTTTATAATCCAAACGAAAACTTTATAAAATCAATAATCTACGCAAGATACTTGCGAGCCCAATGCAAGAATATGGAGGTGGCATGTCCAGCAAGTCGGGGGAGTATCGGGACAATGCAGACGGGGGACGGGAGAGGGGAGCGGCCCATCAGACCGAAGGCTTCCCTCCATCACACCCGTATGCCGTGATGCCGCAGAAGAACTATGGTAAGACACTGATGATCAACATAAAGAGGTCAACGAAAATATCTATTACGATTTTTTTAATGCCATTGTTGGTCAGCTGGAAGGGTCCGCGTACATTAGTACTTGGTATGGATAAGGGCACAACTCCGTACAGAAAGGTGTAAGGATGGATTAAGTAAGGGCCTTCCCTTACAAAATACATGAAAATAGACTAGAGAGGATTTGGGGAAGGGAGACGATCAATCATTGGGCTTCATTGATAAAAATAAAATATGGAATAGTAAGAAAAGTTAATAAAATAAATACAGGATAGCTCAGTTAAAAGTATTCTGACTGCCAAGAGGAACGTCGTAGGTTGGAAATCAACCTCAATAGCATGTCTGACTTTTTAAGTGCGTATTATGAATTATAGCTTGCTTTAACGGTAAAGGAAAACATCGTAAGGAAGCCTACATACCTGAGAGTATCTCAACGAAAATTTTAAAAGTGTGAATTTACCATCACGCATTAGGCCAGCATGGTGGACTGAGGACTAACCCTTCATTAGTAGAGGAGTTCCATGCCCAGTAGTAAGTCAGTAATTATACAAAGCTGGTAATATTATTATTTATCGTAACAGTAATCTAGCCTTTTAAAGATGATTTATATTTCGGTATTCAGGGTGTTCCAGCAAAGATCTTTCGGATCCAAACATCGCGACTTATTGTCGTGTGGCAACCGGCATCTATGAGGCCACGGCTTCCAGCCAGCAGTATCAGAACCCAAGGTACATACTTTACCATTGAGTATGATATACAAATAATAATTTATAATACTTGTGAATAATTTTCAGATACAACAATCCGTCGGCTCCGTCATTCAGTTCACCACCGAATTCGCCCCTAGTTGGCCTCGTTTTTGACCCATCCTCGCCCAACTACAGTGGTTCTGGTATGATCGGAGACAGAAGCGGTAATTCTGATAGACGTTCGCAAAGTTCTTGGTCCATAACCAACCAAGAACCCATAGGTACGGGAGCTAAAAAGAAAATGATAAAAGGCCACGATAAGCGCAACGCTTACAGTGCTGATCCCAGATATCATGATAGATGCAGGGACAATGATAGTGAGAGGCAACGAAAAGATAGAAACTTAACTTCAGAATCTACCTCTAGTCTTGATTTTTATGTTGAAGGTGAGAGAATGGTTTCAGAGCTTTGTAATATAACGGATTCGAGAAATGAACAAACAAATACACAAAAACAAATCCAAAAATCAACCAATCAGGACGAGGATAAAAATAAACCATCACCCTCATCTGAAGCATTGCTTACAGCTCTAGATAAAATAATAATTCACGATCAAATACCGAATCAGATTGTTCAACTCGCCATCGAAGCGTGTACTGATGCAGAAAACATAGCAATAGCACACCACAACAGACCTTGCTTCAAAAACATTCACTCGATTTGCGCGAAGACAAGATCAAATGTTCAGAAATCTGACAGCGCTGTGGCTAATCTACATTCACAAGGCATACCATGGGTAATTAAGAATTTTATATTCTCTTTTGTAAGAATTTTAGACGGTTGGAAAGGTGTTAAGGAGCTGCTGAGCGAGAAACATGAAACCTTCTCTAGAATCGAAAACAAATATTACAGTCCCAATATTAGGGAATGCTTTGTACAATGGCAGGCTGTTACTAAAGAAATGTTAACTCACATTTATAAAACATTTAAATGTCTTGACCACGGTTTTACTATGGAACAAAAGAGCTTTACGCACAACTATTACGCAACAAATTCTGCAGCACCACGTCATCAAAATCAGAATAAGTTCCAACCACCGAAATCACAAATTAGTACTCCGAGGCCAGTGAACGTTTCACCTCAACCATTTAACGCTGTTCAACCTCCGTGGGTGCAAAATCAATCTCAACCTTCTTGCCAACAATACAGTGATGGTCCGTGGCCAGCAAGATCAACAGTTACGTATAAAAAGTTTCCGGTAGTACCACCGCCTACTAATTTCTATCCGTTAAACGACCAGAATGATATAGATGTGTACCAAAAACCGCAGTATAAATGTGATCCAGTTAGTGTGCGAGAAGCAAAACCTCGTCAGTCTTGGACGATCACCAATGCTCCAGACTTCCGCGCTCTAGAAGGCATGTGTCAGGATCAAAGGGAGTTGTACACCCAATTGAAACATAAGATGGACGCTGAATTGGGTAAGGCACCTGGACAGCCTTTAGTGTCGAATGTACCGTGTGACTTACTACAGCGGAGAGACATGGAACTAAAAGCCAAAATGATACCGTTGAGCCATGTTGAAAAAACGTTAATACCGAGCATGGCTACGGCCGCAGATATGAGAGGTTGTTACATGCAGAAAAACAACAGTTGCGGCGACACTAAGGAAGAGGCTGATTTTTTTGCGGCGTGGGGTCAGATGGTCCAAAAAGAACCTAACGATTTTATGACTCATCACACTCACAACGTTCAAATAACTTCAAACGTTGTGACGTTACCTAATAACATTTCTGGCCCCGTGCAATTTATTGATCCTGATAATGATGAGTTTCACGAAATGACTAAAGTGTACATGAAACCTGGGAGTTACAAAGTGCCGATAAAACCGGCGGACCCAATAGGTTCGTTTATACAAGGTACGTCTCCAGATGTAATCTACGAAAATTCCATGCCTGAAGAAATAGGAGCTCTAAAAATAAAGGTGCCATTTCCATCGGTTACTTTAGCACCACAACCTAAATACAATATCGAGTCTTGGCCGTGTTTGATGGCCAGGCGTTCTGAAGAAATATTTTCTGAAGATCAGAAATTATTGACTAAGCACGGCATGCCGTACCTAGAGATGAGATCGTCTGATCCTCTGGATTTATTAAGTTCCATGACATCAGACAGAGCTTGGGAGGCAGCTAAGCAATCAGCTCCTAAATTGATGGACTTTATTCATGAGGGTTCAAAGTCGGACACTGCTCGGTTATACGACGCCTTAGGACTATGTGCAAGTGATGAACTGCCAGATGAATTTAAACAATGCAAATCGCATATTGATCACATGAATACATGGTCCAATTGCCTTTCATCCAGTTTCATGGGCAAAGATATAAATCATTTGTGGAATCAACAACCAATAAAAAACGATCAAGTATCTAAAAACCAAGATCAATCAATTTTTATAAAAGAACCGACTAAGAACATTGATTCTGAAACAATGGGTGCAGACACAGATGATCTAGTAGATGTAAAGGATAGCAAACAAGAGGATACGAAGGACAATCCACGTTGTCCTAGCTTTGACCAGAGTGGCAATTATGTGAAAGATGATAATCAGAAGAAATCCAGTAAACCCAAGGTAACAGTGTCGGGAATGTGGTATCATCCTAAAAAGAAGAAACCCTTACCATCTACTACAGTAAAAAAATTTGAAAACGTATTAGCAAATTTGTCTCAAACCAACGAAGTTGCCTTTATACAACACGACATGGATATAAAAGTGGTAAAAATCATATTTGAATAATCGTTAATTTTATATTACCTTGCAATGAATTTGCGATTCACTCTGATGTTGCAGGCTCCAAGGTTTTATGAAGTGGTAAAGTATCCAATGTGTTTGCACGACATATCAACCAAGCTGAAGAATTCATCTTACACAGAATATGATCAAGTTGTACAGGATTTTAGACGTATTTTTAATAACGTTCGACTTTATCTTAAGGTAATAAATACATTTTACTAATAATGGATGTTTCTAAGTCACTTTTAACGATTGGATTGATTTAGATAAAATTATCCGTACAGATAATTATACTATACCCTATAACTCGGAGTAGGACAATTATGTATATAATTTCTACTTCAGCGGAGCCACTAGCTTGGAAGTAATTCGTAATAATCTATTTTATACTGTCATGTAGCTTTTACATGGCTAAGTAGTAAAGATTTAACTTTTTTTTAATTCTAGAGTTATCCCGATCCGGCCATGAAGAAAAATATTAACAAAATCGCCGTTGAATTTGAAAAAATGTTAAACGATGAATTTCAGAATAAATGGGAATCCAAGCAGAAGTCGCCAGACGAATTACATGACTCTAACAACAAAAAGAAATGCGATGTAGATTGTGATTCACACAAAAATGAGGCGAACCATGATGACTGCAACAAAAAACTCGACCTAAAAAACTCCGGTGATGATAAAAAGTAAAATAGTTTAACGTCTCGTCAAAGTAGCAATGTTAGTGAATTCTGTTTAAATTTTTCGAGTATTATTTTTATTTGTCTAATATTTTTTACATTTTTATTTCTGTCATCGTCAGCGGTGTTAGTTTGAAATGATTTTCATTCAAGTGTTCGATATCTTCGAGGAGTGTTAGCATCACGAGGATGATGAATGTCTAGTCATACTGATGATTATTTTTAATGAAAATGTCAGTGTTGTCATCGGAACTTATAATACGTAAGGAATATTGAGTAATTTGTAAGCGCTTGCCAATTTTTGAATGGACTTTATTTGCCTCCTCGATGGGGACATCAATTGTTTCTCTTAGCCTATCTTCTTTCCTTAGTTTGTAATTTTTCGTATGTTTCGCTTTACTTAATTATTATTCCATTGTTGTGTTCCGTGTTGATTTTATGTGCTGCAAAACAAATTTATGTTTTAATGCGAACACTAAATAATTTCGTTTTCTTGTTCATTCATCGTTCTATTCACAGTATCATTGAAACACAGTTTAAAAGATTATAGTCAGCCGGCTCTGTGACATTTATTATAAGATATTTGTACACCACATCGACTACATACATTTTATTCCACAACATTGCAATTCGTTTCCGCACCCTTTAGGAAAAAATATTTAGCAATAAATATTTTTGGATTTATCTCTTCTTTGGTTGTTACTAAGACCATCACACTGGACACTGATACTGTTTTCATTTTAGATGTGCCAAAATTGCGAATAAAATTTTGTGAAACAGACTTTCAGAGCCGGTTAATTTTCGTTGCCGAAAAATACCATTTATAATATAGGTTCTTTTTATATCTCTATCTGTGATGTATGTTTAGGTAAAAGTTAATTGATTGAATCATTTTTCACACTTGATTACTAGTTGTTACGATTTCAATGAAGTGTAAATATGAACATGTAAAATAAATTACTTTACAAGTTTAACTTGCTAAAACGCATGCTTGCGTATCAAAATACTTGCGAAAATGCTTCCTTTTATGTAAGGGGCTTGTGTTGATGGTATTCCTTTGATTTTGTACATGAAATATTGTTTTAAAATTTAATGAATCCTTTCTATGAGTCTGTGGCAACGTCTCTACAGAGAGTTTATTTCATAATGTAAGGATTTTTCTTCTGTATTAGATTATTCCATAGAAAAGCTGTAGTACCACAAAAAGCAAAAGAACAAACGGATATAAAAAAAATCAGCTATTTCCTATTTGCGCGAATAAAAAAGTACACAAAATATTTTTAGTGTTTCTTTAACTCTTCGCATTAGTATTACAGACTTTTTTTTAGAATAATAACATTTTTGATTGTTTTTTTACCTGCCATAGAGTTAAGCGGTTAACGACGTCAGTTTGATAATGGGTTTGTCTTTGATTGTTCTAAATTCAAAATTTTGACAGACGTTGGTGTTAATTTTAAGTATTCGTTAAGTTGTGATTTTATTATTTAACTTATTTACTTAAAATTATGGCAAGGATGAAGGAACTCCTATGAGAATAAATGGATTGTTTTGTAAATAGTTTATTACTTTTATTACAATTTACACGCGAATTATAAGGTCAATAATTGATTCTTGTAACGGTTCATGACATTCATCTATTTGCCTTTAGGAGGTTCTAGGACGAGGAAGGAAATTACTTTGAGTTTTCAATTTTGAAGTCCGAATATAGTTGTTGTTAAACTTTAATTATTTTTGAAGTCTTAACAACGCTGATTAACGCCCGAAAACTGGAACGCTCAGCTTCTTACATTGTTTTTCGTCATACAATTTTGACATATAGGGCGACCTCAAGGATTTGATTATTTGACGGTAAATTTCGTAAACGGTTGATGGTACCTGTATTACAAACTATTGCATTAAACCGGACCTAAACACTGCCAAGTGGCAACATCACATACCGATCCCATAACCCATGCCAAAACTACGTAAAATATTTCGACACCTTTTTGAATACAAAAGATTTGTCACCATAACTTAATATTATATGTAAAATATAATTCCTTGCACGCAGTTGTAACGGTGAATCACTCACAAAACCGCAGATTTATATACGGTCTATTATAATGTACCTAGTGCTTACTTCTTTTTATAATATTGGAAGGAATAAATGTATAATAATAATTGTAGGTAAAAGTATGTTTGGATATCCCTTCTTTTTAGCCAACGAGATTTAATATTACTAGCTATAGAGGCTATCAAGCAAGTTTCCATACAAAAAAATTGATCTCAAACTTCAGTACCAAAATGCACCATTTATTAAAATCCAAGGGCAATTATTACAATTTACACTCTAGAATGTTCTGTGAATGGTTAAGAATTACATAAGATACGTTTATTATCTCAATATTATTACGCTGGCCGTCCTGGCGCGCGTATATTTCAAATAAACTGAGCGAATTAAAACCAAATCGTGATATAATCCATAAAAATAGTTTAATTTCAATAAACTGGGCGAGTTATGACCACTAAGGTTGTAGTCCCGTCTATGTACGGTTGAATCTCTTTGCTTTTACTATAAGGTACAGTCGGCAGTCAGCACTGTGATATCAGTAATGAGTATTTATGTAAGGTAATAAATAGAAAAAGTCACCTCCCTAGTCTAGTGGCGGTACTGCCTGCTGCTGTATACTGCCTGTGGACTGGTAGATCCAGGATTTAATTCCCAAGTCGAGCAACGCAGTATATACTGGATTCTCCAGAGGAGTTTTACATCAGGCAGGCAGCAGGTCGTAAAAACGAAGTCGAATCGTTTCTGTAAACAGTTACAGAAACGACTTTGGAATGGAATGAAGGCAGGTGGAAGTAAAATTATTTTATATTATTATTTTATAAAAACATTTCAGCTTCCGTGGCGCAGCGGGCGAGTAGCCGGCTGTGAAGCGAGAGGCCGCGGGTTCGATCCCTTCACCGAGACAAATGTTTGTATGGCCTACAGATATTTGTTTCGGGTCTGGGTGTTGTGAGACCGCGCGTCTCTCGTAGTTCCTGATACCCACGACACAAGACTCGATCTTAGAATGTAGAATCAGGATTATGTATGGAACTGTTGGGTGTTATTTATTCATTTATTTTAGATGAGTAAGGCTCAATTGCACCACTATTATTAACCTAGGGTTAGTCCTAACCGCAAGCTAAATTAACAGAAAATGTATGAATGACATGTGACTTAACTTGCGGTTAGGACTAACTCTAGGTTAATAATAGTGGTGCAATTGAGCCTAAATGTTTATGAACAGTCAAGAAAAAAGTGACATACTATTCTTAACCATTTGCTCAGCTAAAATGTTTTTATAAGTAAGGACCTATATTATTATCATTGAATGACTGTACCAAAGGCAATAACCTCACGACAGATGTCCACAACAAACTGAAAATAAATAATTCGACGCACGTCCCATGAGTAATGCTTTATCGCAATTCGCAACATTCACTTTCAATAAATATAACTCATACATACACATTACACATAGCACGAAGAATAATTATGTCATTTAAACAACGAATAAAGAAATAACGAACAAAGCTACAATCATTAGCAAGCATTATTACAAGTTTGACAGCCTCCATGGCGCAGCGGAGGCGAGTTCGATTTCTGCAACGAGACAAAATGTTTGTGTGACCCACATATATTGTTTCGGGTCTGGGTGCTGTGACTGGATCACAGCCTGTGAGACCGCAAGTCTTATAGTTTCTGATTCAACAGGTTCAACTTATTATGGGATCAGGAGTCAAGACGCAGGATTATTATTTTTGTTTATTTGAAAAAAAAACAACAGTATATAACATGTAGTATATAGCAGCAATAGCAAGTTGAAATGGCAGTGGGCAGGGCACATAGCTCGTAGAACTGATAGCCGATGGGGCAGAAAAGTTCTCGAGTGGAGACCACGTACCGGCAAGCGCAGCGTAGGACGTCCACCTACAAGGTGGACCGACGACCTGATAAAGGTCGCAGGAAGTCGCTGGATGCAGGCCGCTTCCAACAGGTCGATCTGGAAATCTTTGGGGGAGGCCTATGTTCAGCAGTGGACGTCCTATGGCTGATGATGATGATGATGATGATATAGCAGCGATAGTTCAGTTGGGAATAGTACGGACTGCCGAGACAAGTGTCGGAGGTTCGAAACCAACTCGAAAATGGAGCATACACCTCTGACTTTTCTATGTTAAGTGTGTTTTCATTGTGAAATATCGCTTGCTATAACGGTGAAGGAAAACATCGTGAGGAAACCTGCATACCCGAGAATTTCTCCACAAGAAATTCGAAGGTATGCGAAGTCTACCAACCCGCATTAGGCCAGCGTGGTAGACTAAGGCCTAACCCCTCTCATTAGTAGAGGAGGCCCGTGCCCAGCAGTGGGACAGTAATATTACAGGGCTAATATTATATAACATGTATTGACAGCCTCCGTCGCGTAGCGGGCGAGTAGCTGGCTGTGAGGCGAGAGGCCGCGGGTTCGATTCCCGTATTCAGACAAATGTTTGTGTGGCCCACAGATATTTGTTTCAAGTCTGGGTGTTGTGAGACCGAAAGTCCTCTCATAGTATCTGACACCCACGATACAGGTTATTCCTAGTCCACACTAGGAATAACCTGTATCGACCCCACGGTCAGGACTAGGTGTGTGACTGTTGGGTGTATTTGTTATGTTTACAATAACGAAATATTGTAATTTTGGCGCCAAGAAACATTGCATGAAAGTCAAATAACACTGATGTAGATATATTCTGTTATAGCAGACACTCCAGACGATGGAGCGGGTCACCCCGATGTGCTAGACAGATTATAGCAGAAAGTTGATGGTTTTTAAAACTACGATAAATATCGTTTTCTGTGTTACATAAATAAACGACTGCCTCGGTGGCGTGGTTGTATTTCGGTACGACTACGGTTCTGAGGTCTCGGGTTCGATCCCCGAATCGGGCAAAGTGATATTGGATTTTTTCATATCAGCCCGGAGTCTGGAATTTGTGCCCGATATGGCGATAGGCTCGCCCCCTATCACATCTGGGACTGAACTAAGCTCGGCGAATTGTGGGTGTTCTAGTTCGCTAGTGCGCCTCTGCCTACCCCTTCGGGGATACAGGCGTGAGCTTATGTTATGTTATGTTATGTAGTTACTTATCCTTATCGACTAACATCAGTAGGCCAACCATGAGTTGTTTTACATTACTCGCTAGCGACTCCGTAAAATATTTGTAGGTATGACAAACACCCGAACGCCTCTAGCAGTTCCGCGGAGAACTGACGTTTTCCATACAAATATTTCACGTCCTCTCTCGCGTAAATACATGCAAAAAACTCATGGTTGGCCCAAAGACTTCTATGTATTTACTAGCAAGTAAAATTGTGGCACATGAAGGCGAGTGTTTGATGTTTCACGACTAAGGAAAAGAGCAGATTTCTATAGTGAGTTGAGGTCGATTAACAGACTTACCGCCGAATGTTCATACACTTAAGGTCGCCTTATGTCGGTTAATGCCGCCTTATCTGTCAAAATTGTATGGCAAAAATCAATTTAAGAAGCCATTAAAGTTGAGCAGTGTTTGACCATTCCGGCGTTAATGCGCACATTCTACGTACCAAACAGCCTGTGTAGTAATACATAGGAGTCTTTGGTAATAAGCTTATAAGTTTCTTGGTTCAAAACCAGGAAGTGAACTACAAAACAAATCCTCGTAAATAACAGCTAGTTACCCATCCATCTGACTCATTGCAATAACTGGAAGGTGTTTTCTAATAACATTTGCGAACGGAATATTAATGTAGTTGCAAAACACGTAGTACACACTTCCGCTTCTACTACTATGTAGTATTCTATTCTATACTTATGACAAAAGAAAAACAAGCACTTGGTATAACTACGAAGAGTATGTGTTGACTTTGAAGCCGGTTCCGCCATGTTAGTTTTGCGATCTATTTACATGTAAGATGTTTAGTGTAATAAGACTGAAATAACGTATAAATACTTATTAATGTCATTATAAATACGGTGATTTATTTATTATATAATAATACTAATTTTAGGTCGCAGGAAGTCGCTGGATGCAGGCCGCTTCCAACAGGTCGATCTGGAAATCTTTGAGGGAGGCCTATGTTCAGCAGTGGACGTCCTATGGCTGGTGATGATGATGATGATGAATATTAATTTTGGAATGCGAAGAAGACGCCTAACTGCTATATTACTGGCATCTTTCTTTCGCCAATTACGCCATTTTGGTTTTGCTCCATACATTTGGTATGCTTCATTTTTGGTAGTGACGCCAAGTCCATATTCTTCTTTTATGTTGTCTATACTTTGAGGAATGTATTTTTTAAACTTATCTCTTACAGCGGTGATTCCATAATCTTGTTCAACCAGCCTTTATTTCACTGTGGGGTTGAATACTTAATGCAACGTATGCAACATAGTTGAATGTTGCAGAGACACATAAGCTCTTAAGCTCACGCTTGTATCCCCGAAAAGGTAGGCAGAGGTGCACTAGCGAACTAGTACATCCACATTTCGCCGAACTTAGTTCCATCCCAGATATGATAGGGGGCGAGCCTATCGCCATATCGGGCAGAATACCAGACTCCGGGGTGATATGGAATAATCCAATATCACTTTGCCCGACCCGGGGATCGAACCCGAGACCTCAGGATGGTAATCGTACCGAAATACAACCACGCCACCGAGGCAATTAAGTTGCAGAGAGGAGCCGTTTAACTTTTACGACAGGCAGCGTGACTGAGGTCAACCGCCTCCTGGGGATTTTCTGATGGTAGGATAAATGTATCCGCCTTGTTGGTGACCACCGTACACATGTTAAAACCTCATACTCCGTGAGAGGATATCATTTTAGATCAGCCAGGGTATATCCCATAGATGTATGATCATCATCATCATCAGCCACAGGACGTCCACTGCTGGACATAGGCCTACCCTAACAGGTCGTTTTGGAAATCTTTGGGAGAGGCCTATATGAAGGAATTAAAATTAGCAAAAGGAACAAAACAAGCAGCAAGGAGCTCGAAAAGGAATGCGGTTTCCTATAATGCGGTACGACGCCCTAAAATATACATTAGATTCCGTTAAGCCGCGTCTTCTGCACTAAAACATTACACAAAACATGTATTTTTTATCTATGGTCCATTGTTCTTCGAGCAGGAGACAGCTACAATCATTGTTTTTGTAGGTATTTTTAGTGTTTTGTTTCGTAAAAACATGTGCAGGTAACGCGGCTTTAGACCTATATATTTGTATTACCTACTCAATTAATCAATGATGACTCCGTATCTTTTCCTCGAAATAAAAACATGTGTAATGTAGGAGGTATGTGAATGTGTAATGTAATGTAATGTAATTTTTCGCGTATTTTCATACGTGATACAAACAATTTCCTAAACAAATTACTGTATGTAATTGACTTTCCCACTAAAGTTGCAGTTAAACTATAGAACAACGTCGTTTACTTCAGAGAGGTAAATTAAAAATGTTTTTTGTACAATACGAAACCACTTTAATAGATAATAGTTGAGTATGTTAAGCTGTTTATATGAACTTAATATCCACATAATATCGCTTATTTTTATTATGCTTTTTTATTATTTTTTATAGTAGAGACTGGTAAACGAAAAGGTGGCTCGCGTGATCGTATAGGTTCTCCACAACCCATAGACATGCCATAGATACCAAAGTACCATGTGCGTTGCCAAACTTAAAAAAAGAAAATAGGGATTAGACAAGGGGGGCGGGTTTTCTCACTCACCGATCGAACCACTACAAAGATTAAAAAAAAAATTAATAAGAATGCATGAAGAATGTAATGAGAATGAGGCGAAGGTGTGTAAGGATCGTAGCAAGTGGAAATCTGTTCTCTGCCTACCCCTATGGGAAAAAGGCGTGAGTCCATGTATGTGTATGTAATAATAAAAAAAAAATTAATGTCTTTGAAACACTACTACTATTTTACGTGGGTTTTCTGGTGACAGTAGAATCGAACCTGTCGCCCCCTGTCTACAGCATGTCTCTACCACTCAAATATATATCAAATCCGAATAATATCGTACTACTAATCAAAGAATACAACATAAGATTGTGGTCTACTGGTTCAGTTTTTTCCTAATAATTAAGGATGCTACGTGACGCATTTCATAGTTACGGATAGATCGATGTGGTTTTAGGTGAAAGTAAAAAGTGGTAAAAAGCAAATCGAATTACTAAGTTCGAAAGAGCGTAAAAAATTCCACATAATTGTCCAGTACGATTGTGGCCTCCAGGGCGGTTGGACAGTGGTTGCAAAGTTGCAATTACCATTTAATATTTTCTTTTATTTAATCCGCAAACTATGGAATCGAATTTCATACAGCCCTGTCAGCCGTGAATTTTTTTTTTTTCTAGTGCCCAATTCGTTAACAGCGGTTTATTTTTAAAATTCGAATGTTTCTATCGATATCGGTTGTTTAGTGATGTGTAACTTTTAATTATTTTTGTGTAACGTCGGAAAAGTGAGCTGCATTAGACTTTCTTAAATGTTTTTTTTATGGTTCCTTGATGAAAAATAGCTGTATTTTAAAGTAAGTATTGTACTTAATTAACTCTAGATATTTTTTTATTTATTACCTGATTAGTTATCATGATTATATATTTCAAATGCCAGTGTCGTTAGTTTTAAACAATGAAAGAAGACTTTGAAAATGATAAGGCCGTTTCTACGATGGATTTTACTTTTAACTAAGTAAAAGTGTTTTAATTTTACGGTACTGCCAATCCGCTTTTGGCGAAAACTCTAGCTCGTAATACTATTTCGGTGGTGCGTATTTAAAAATGACTAGGTCGACTTGAAGTCGAGGGTTCGATTCCCAGACCGGGTAAAGTGATATCGGGTTTTCTGCTCGGTGTTTCTATGGAGTATGTTATTTTGCGCAATGTAAGGGTTGCACAACAAAAATTTAAACTTTTTTGTATTTTTGGCCTAATTCATTTAATCCACATAAATATAACGCAATGCAGTCCTTGTTCTAAAAAACAGAAACTGGGACAAAATGTTTACAATGCCTGATAATAACAGTTTTATGCAAACTAGTCATAGGGTTCAGATTTGTGTTAAGATAATCATAATTGCTGCAGATAACTATAGTTTTTTTGATAATAACTTGTCAGAACACTTAGGGCCCGAAAACAAAGGTAGATTTAAAACTATTTTTTTTAATTTAGAAGGAGCTCCGTCTGGTCAGTGGTCATTAATTATAACCCAAAATCTATGGCATAATTTTATTCATCTATCTATAATAAAATTGCATGTCCAGAGTCCAGACTGATTCATTATCGTTCGGAGAAATACTTCAAATCAATTTCGCGGATCCCCTCCCATTAAAGTATATTGGACATAACTGTTGCTTCTAAAAAAAATCTATGCCTTTCTTCCCTCGGGGATTACAAACTCCCCGTGATATGTTTTAATAATTATCCGTAGTTTTATTAATTTATTAAATTGGACAAAATTTGCAATCCCTGTCCAACTCTTTAAGCATAGAATATTGAAAAATCCGTTTTAGTGGCTATTAAAGAAATAAGTGAGAAATTTTAGGAACGAACTTGCTGTACACTGTAGAGTCTACACTCTACAGTAAAATAATGACCCAAATACAAAAGTTGATCATGGTGTAGTGTAGGCCTTCAGTACTTTGACAAGCTATAACTATTATCGTCTATGATTAAAAATACTATTGCAACTTACTAGTTTACAAAATGATAATTTTTACGTATAAAAGATCATTATGAATATGAATTAATTGATTCAACTTTGTCCAGAAACGTAAGTTCTACGTGCATTTATTTATACTTTTCTTTTAACTGCTTTACATAAGCTCACGCCTGTACCCCCGAAGGGATAGGCAGAGGCGCACTAGCGAACTAGAACACCCACATTTCGCCGAGCTTAGTTCCGTCCCAGATGTGATAGAGGGCGAGCCTATCGCCATGTCGGGCACCAATTCCAGACTCCGAGCTGATATGGAAAAATCCAATAACCATTTTAACTGCTTTATTTTACACTTAACTTTACTTCATCTTTTCGACTAAAATTCGCCCTCTTGACCACGTAGTAGAATCTAAGACTAATAATCACAATTGTAAAAACTTAACAGTCCGACTTTAGAATTTATCCGATCGTGACCAAATTTATATGGGACCACCCTTGTAATAAGCTCTATCGAACACAAAAAGAATTTTGAAAATCGGTCCGCATAAAAAAAACGAACGGACCTTCTCCTTTTTGGATGTAATAATCGGCATATTTAATTTTTGGAAGTCGCTGGATGCAGGCCGCTTCCAACAGGTCGATCTGGAAATCTTTGGGGGAGGCCTATGTTCAGCAGTGGACGTCCTATGGCTGATGATGATGATGATGATGAATCGGCCCTTGCTTCGTCGAAGTCTTGTGAACGAGTTGTATTTCCAGATGTTGCGCGTGCTGGTCACTGTAGTCTCGGTGCTGGTGCTGGTGGAGGGTCACGGGCGGGTGGTCCAGCCAGTGTCGAGGGCGTCGGCGTGGCGAGCTGGGTTCCCCACAGAACCAGACTACGACGACGACGGCGTCAACTGCGGCGGACTGTATTACCAATGGAGCCATAATAACGGCAGGTAACTGATAACAATATTTATACCTGCCCTTATCCCACCTTAATGTGGAGTCGGCACAGTACACTTTTTCAAGCATGTTGCAGAAAGGATTAGTTAGGCTTTAGATTAGGCTTAGTTTTTACGACAAGCTGCCTGCCGTCACCTAGTCACTAGACCAAGAATGACCACCTACCGACATCTGCTGCCAACACTGCAAATTGATCTTCTCAAATAAATAATTTTAATTTAAGGGAACATACCCAAATTACGTGCCCATTTTTTTCAATTTTTATACCCCTCCCTCCCCTGACCACACATAGTATATGCCAAGACACCCCCCTCTCCCCCTCCAGTTTTGACGTAGTAATTTATAAATATGGTTTTAAATCAATTTATAACGAAGAAAAATTAAAAACAATATATTATGATGTGGTGTCACCTGTGACTTTAAAAAATGCTAAACGCTGCGCGCCATATTTGAATATAGCTCGAAAAAGCACGAGACTTCCCTAAAGGATATTTACATTTTTTTTTTAATAGGTGAGATTGGCAAACAAGCAGATGGGTCACCTGATGGTAAGTGATCTCCACCGCCCATAGACACCCAAGACACAAAAAGAATCATGGATGCGTTGCCAACCTAAATGGAGGGAATGGAAGGGGAGGAAAAAGGTATTGGGAAAAGGGAGTGGGGAAATGGGCCACCGGAAATGTCACTCACCGAACGAAACGCGACAGCAAGCTGCCACTTTACGTCGGTTTTCTGTGAGTCAGTGGTATCTAACCGATCGAGCCGGCCCATTCGTGCTATAGACGTTACTGTCTACAGCGTGGCTCTACCACACGTGACGAAAATCTAAGGATTGTGACCAAGCGTGGTAGTTGTAATTTAATTAAATTTAAAATTTAAATTTTTTAATTTATTTTAATTTAATTTTCTTATTTTGTGTTTTTTAATTTATTGTAGTAACAGTATATTAGCTCGAATAAATTGTACTTGTGCCTTGTATATGGATAAATAAAATTTCTTTCTTTCTTTCTTTCTTTCTTTCTTTCTTTGAAGGCCCTCTCCCCCTGAAAGGGTCACGTAATATAGGTACGTTTCCTAAGTTGTCAATATTAAATGCTGTACAGCGTACCTAATTCACATTTTATTATATTGGGCTTAGCGGGTAATTCCGGCGAAACAAACTTATTTTTATACCCGTTTTGACAACCATATAAAATTACTCAGAATTCATTTTTTATCTATAATTGCTGCGTAAAATTAATTTCGTTCGCCGCTTCATTTTATATTGGCGGTTATCAAAGAGATTTAATATTACTAACTATAGAGGGGCAAGCAAATTATCAAGCAAGTTTCCATACAAAAAAAACGTCTCAAACTTCAGTACCACCATCAACTACTTATTACAATGCGAGAACGATTATTACAATTTACATCCTAGAATATTTTGTGAATGGTTAAGAATCACTTAAGATAAGTGTATACTCTCAATATTATTTCGCTGGCCGACTTGGCGCGCGTATATTTCATATAAAGTGAGCGACTTATGACCACTAGGTTTATATAACTTTTGGATCACAAGTTTTGTGTTGTTGTCCTGTCTATATACTGTTGAATGTCTTTGCGTAAAATTAATTTCGTTCACCGCTTCATTTTATACAATAAAATAGAATACAAATATTCTTTATTATAAACATAGATTATAAACCATTTAATCTTTATTGTTTTTTTTTATAGTAGAGACTGGCAAACAAATCATATAAAAATACATATAAAAATATAAAAATATTCCCCTCCGATGGCGAGGCTCGGGACCCAAGCCACCGGCGGTTAGGACCCCAAAGTGAGGAGCCTCCTCGTAATTCGTGCCGTATCCAGTAATCCACTGCCTTCTGCATTTGGCTCTTGACCCAAACACCAACCGAGAGCCTCTTGAAGTGTTGTTTTTTTTTTATGGCAGAGACTGGCAAACGAACAGATGGGTCACCTGATGGTAAATGATCTCCACCGCCCATAGACATCCAAGACACAAAAAGAATCATCAAAATAGTTTCCTAACGGCCAAAGTAACCTAATGTTCTACCTTAAACTGTAACAGAACAAGCGGCTTTCTCTAACGCCACTGTTATCCAAACTTTGAGATGCCTCGCGGGCGTAGTTGTATTATATGTAGTTGTCTACCGTCCTGAAGTCTCGGGTTTCATTCCCAGGACGGGGAAAATGATTTTGGATTTTTCTACTCAGCATCAGCATCGGGCACAAATTCCAGACCTGGAGTCTGGAATATAGCGATAGTCTCGCCCCCCGTCACATCTAGGACGGAAATGAGCGCGGCTAAAAGTGGATATCGTAGTTTGCTATTTTGCCTCTGTCTACTCCTTCTGGGATACAGGAGTGAGCCTATGCATGTATGGAAGTTTAATTGTTTACACCACGGCCCAAAATTGATTTAAATTTTTTTGGAGTCCTTCAAAATGGTCTTCAAGATTCTTTCGCGACCCCCCTAATTTTATACGCAAGTATTTTAATACAGTTGACCGGTGTCTGCCTTGGCTAGAAGTTTGCATTGCCGAGCCCCCCTATGGGTTGAGAGTTGAGACCAAGCGACAGTTTGAAAAACACGGTCTCACGATAAACATCGAAAATTGACCAAAACGCTTTTTTCGTCTTCAAAGATGGTCACGTACACAAAATAATGTTTATGCGGTTCCTTTGTTGATAAAGAAAGTATTTTACATAGTAAAAGGTCACTGGACCACGCGATGCTTTGTCTAAAATGCAAACTTTGACCCCACAAGACAGTCTTTTTGAGGTTCTATAAAGATAACATTATCATATAAAGCCTGATTTGGTTGAGTGGCAGCGTACATGTGCTGTGAACTTGACGTCCTGGGTACGGTTCCAGGTTGAGTAGGTCTATTTCTAACACCATTTGCTCGGAACTGGCTATCCCAAATGGGGGTTGACGTCAGGTAGGTGGGTCGTAAAAACTAAACAGAATCCTTTCTGCAACATGCTTGATAAGTGTGTGGCGCCAACCCCACATTAAGGTGGGATAAGGGCAGGTGATACACTGAAGATAATATTGTATGTAAGCTCACGCCTGTATCCCCGAAGGGGTAGGCAGAGGCGCACTAGCGAACCAGAACAACCACATTTCGCCGAGCTTAGTTCCGTCCCAGATGTGATAGGGGGCAAGCCTATCGCCATATGGGGCACAAATTCCAGACTCCAAGCTGACACTGAAAAATCCAATATCACTTTCCCCGAGCCGGGGATCGAAACCGAGACCTCAGGACGATAGACGTACCGCACACAATACCACTACGCCATCGAGGCAGTGAACATAATGCCCTTTACTTATAAAAATATTAAAGCGCTGCTTATCTTTAACCATAGGTTGTCCCTTTCACTTTTAAACAATGTAACGCAAGGAAAAAAGTGATAGGCTATTCTTAGCGAAAAGATAAGCGAAAATGTTTTTATGAGTAAGGCCATTACCAATAAATTGTAATAACTAATTTTGATTTTAGATGCGGCATCTGCGGCGACAGGTATGACGAGAAGTCTCCGCGTGCTCATGAGCTCGGCGGCGTCTACGGACAAGGAGTCATAGTCGCCCACTATCTTCCCAAGTCAGTGATAACCGCCACCGTTCACCTTACAACCTCACACAAAGGGTACTGGGAGTTTAAACTCTGCCCAGACCCCCACCGCAACGACCAAGAATGTTTTGACGAATACCCCTTAGAATTGGAAGATGGCGGGACGAAATACTACCCGACACGTGGCAGTACTAAATATCACGTCAATTACAAACTGCCAGATATAATTTGTGACCATTGTGTTCTTCAGTGGAGGTATACTGCTGGAAATAATTGGGGTATATGTCCGAACGGTACAGGTGGATTGGGCTGTGGGATTCAGGAGCAGTTTGGCGCATGCTCAGATGTGGCTATAGGAATGGGGGATAGAGCAATAATACCTCAAAAGGCTGGGGATAACATGTCAGCTTTGTATCCCTTACTGTCGAAAGGATACTATGACGTCCAAGGTAAGGATATTAAGGAAATATTACGCAAAGGCTTGGGTGATATGAAATAAATATTAGGTTATTGTAAATATTTGTTTAAGTGGTTTTATTTTGTTTGTGTGAATATGTGTATCTAAAGTCGCGTCTCCCGCACTAAAACATTACACAAAACCCCTACGCAAAACATCGTTTCGCTACACGTTTTTATCAATGGTACATGATGAATACATGCGAAAATCATTGTTTTGTGTACATTTGTTTCTGTGTTAAGTTCAGAATACGCGCCTTAATAAAAATACAAAGGTCCTACGTAAAATACAAAACATATGTTTTAAAATAGTTAGAGGTTTTTTTGATTTGATTCTAAAAAGAAAAATCCTCTCAAGGGATCTTCTCTCAAGGAATCCTCTAACTAAATAAATCATGATTTTTAGAACAAAGTACCTAGACGATTCTGATCAAATTATCATAACATTTAATACATAGGTAGGTACTTAACAACTTAAAATAAAACAAAAATAACTTTTATAAATACACAGTCGAAATTATTTCCAAAATGAGCCGGCAAAATAGTTTTTATTTACTACTGTGAGATAAACTGAATGCGTAGTGTGAACATCTTTCTATATCCTTCGCACTCATTCACAGGCATGACGTCACACGGTAGCTGTGCGTCCTTTTTCAATAATTTAAAACCCTCTACCGGATTTGATTCATATCTTCTTTGTCAACTGTAAATAAATAGTAAATTAATGAATTAAAAAATGCTTATCATCCGTATAATATCTTCATAAAAGCTTTCTAATGTTTATCAGAAAATTAAATCTACTGTCTATTAAGTGATGCTAAGAAGTAAGAACATCATGATGACACTTGAACATTGTAAGTGCTTAGAAAGTAACCTCGGTTTAATACTGTTAACATCCAAATGTAAGTAGTTTCTTTAACATTGGCCTACATCAAAATCCAATAAAATCTTCACTTAACATCAATTTAAATCACGGTTATCGAATATATGTAGACGATTCGAAAGGGCTTCAATACATTATGATGCATGAGACGCCAACATCGCTCTGCTATCGTAAAATTAATAAGACTTTTTAATATTAATAAGAGAATTTTAATAACACATAAAATTGCAGCGATAGCTGAGTTGGGAATGATACGGACTGCCGAGACGAGTATCGGAGGTTCGAGACCAACTCCAAAAAGAGCACACACCTCTGACTTTTCTATGTTAAGTGTGTTTTCATTGTGAAATATCGCTTACTATAACGGTGAAGGAAAACATCTTGAGGAAACCTGCATACCCGAGAATTTCTCCATAAGAAATTCGAAGGTGTGTGAAGTCTACCAACCCGCATTAGGCCAGCGTGGTAGAATATCCCCACTCATTAGTAGAGGCCAGTGCCCAGCAGTGGGACAGTAATATTACAGGGCTAATATATATATATACTCGTATATAAGTAAATTGATCAATATAAACCAAGGCAAACCAAGCCGAAACCTGGAAACTCACCAGCGAACTGGTCCGCAAATTCAATTCGCTCAGCGTGCTATGGAGCGAGCAATGCTTGGCATTTTTCTGGTGGACAGAATTCGAAATGAAGTCATCCGCCAGAGAACCAAAGTCATCGATATTGCTCGCAGAATTAGCACGCTGAAGTGGAAGTGGGCCGGTCATGTCTGCAGACGGACAGATGGTCGGTGGAGCAGACATGTGCTGGAGTGGAGACCGCGTTTAGGCAGATGTATTGTTTATTTTTTATTGTATTTATCAGTTAAAGCATATTATATGTACTATGAAACTAGAGGTCCTGCGTCCTATTTCCTGGGTGGGGCGGATGTTTTTCTTGCATAAGGGGGTTGATGACAATCAGGCTTAGACAAAAGAAGATACAGAACGAGGCATAATTACAAAGAAATAAAGCATTCCTAATGTATAAAACGAAACCAAAATGGCGTCTTTAAAGAAATATCCCACTAATATAACAGGCATCTTGTTCGTCTTCCGAAATTAATATTATTGTCAATAAACAGAGTATTTATAATAAAATTAATACGTTTTTTATAAACCGACGTGCATTCATGAAGAATGTAATGAGACTGAATAAGGCGAAGAGGTATGTAAGGATCGTAGCAAGTGGAAATCCGTTGTCTCTGCTTACCCCTATGGGAAAAAGGCGTGAGTCTATGTATGTATGTTTTTTATAAGTTATTTAATTCTTATGACACGGTGACAACATACATGTAAATTGATCGCGAAACTAAAATGGCGGAACTTCATAGTATACACGTATTATTCGTAGTTATGCCAGGTCCCCTTATTTTTTCTTTAGTCACTGTAATTAGGCAGCCGGTTGTAAAAATTAAGCCAAATCGTTTCTGCAACATGCTTAATAAAGAGGGCTGCGTTGCCCACTTTGAGGTGGGTTAAGGGCAGGTAGAAACAAAGATGGTAGCAGTTTGGCTGTACGCGTAACATTGTCAATATGGTAACCACATACTATCAGGGGGGTTACCACCACCTCTTATAGCAGTATTATTATAATCTTACTTATACCAAATCCCGTACAAAAAAACAAAGTAAGATTATAATAATACTGCTATGAGAGGTGGTGGTAAACCCCTGGTAGGACTAAGTAGTTGTTGGCCAACGTCAACCAATAAAGCCACACAACAATACAAATTCCAGAATGTTCGGTAATATCTTTCCCATATTTCCATTTTATTAAATTATTACAGAATTTTTGACCAATCAAATATTTATGATGATAATAAACTGTCATTGTAAAGTGCAATGCCCTAAAATAATATCGACATGACGTCTTACGATTTATAGCGGTGTATTTTTTTGTAACAAAAAAGTTGAAGTACTTCTGTCTTTATTAGACAACACCGAGTCATAAACGCAGACATGGAGAATGGGGTCATAAATTACTGATAGTTATAACTTGTAACAAATCGAAGACGCGCAGTCTGGACTATCACTTACAAATTACAATGCATACAAACGGAACCGCGTGACTTTACAGTCTACAGTGTACTGCTTACTGTCATGTGTTTCGTATTATAATGGTACATTGACAGCCTCCGTGGTGCAGCGGACGAGTAGCCGGCTGTGAAACGTGAGGGTCCATTCCCGCACCGAGACAAATGTCTGTGTGGCCCACAGATATGTTTCGGGTCTGGGTGGTTGAGACCGAAAGTCTCTCGCAGTTTCTGATACTCTCGATACAGGTTACATCTAGTGTGGGGTCAGGACTATGTGTGTGACTGTTGGACGTATTTATTTATTATTTATTACGTGACATAGGCGATAAAGAAAAAAGAAGGTCGCAGGAAGTCGCTGGATGCAGGCCGCTTCCAACATGTCGATCTGGAAATCTTTGGGGTAGGCCTATGTTCAGCAGTGGACGTCCTGTGGCTGATGATGATGATGATGATAGGCGATAATATAACAGGAAACTGACAATTGAGAGTTCATAACATATATAAGATAGGAATAATATGAGCATAAGATGCTTGTTTTAATTTGTATGATCTCATAATTGACAGGCTTCTGTAATTTTTTTAACTTTGTAAGCGATCAAATCGCTCGAGAATAATCTAAGAATCGCTCCAATTATAAAATCTAATGCTGGTTAAAAAGCTTCCATTATTTTCTTTTACAGACCCGAATGTAAACCAACCAGTCTTGCCAACAAGCCATAGCAAGAAGTCTACAAGCATAAAGAATAAATTCAAAAGGAAGAAACAGAGGCAAAATAAGAAGAAAATGAAATTCTACAAGAAAAAGGTAAATTATAACTGAACGAGAATAATCTAAGCTTTGAACAAACATAAATTCGTTTCAAGCTTCCATAATATTTAGTTTATTAAGAACAAGAAGTTTATTAAAATAAAATACATTTAAGTGAGTAGAGATAGCCCGTTGTCATATAACATATTGGATTGTTGAACAATGGTGTATAAAAAAAATATCTCTATCCCACCTTTTTCGTTACTATTATTACTATCTAATCATCATCATCAGCTATAGGACGTTCACTGCTGAATATAGGCCTCCCCCAAAGATTTCCAGATCGACCTGTTGGAAGCGGCCTGCATCCAGCGACTTCCTGTTCTCGAGTGGAGACCACGTACCGGCAAGCGCAGCGTAGGACGTCCACCTACAAGGTGGACCGACGACCTAATAAAGGTTGCAGGAAGTCGTTGGATTACTATCTAATAACTATGTAATATTATTGTCCCACTGCTGGGCACGGGCCTCCTATTAAGAGGGAAATTAGTGAGAGGGGAATTACTGTACCATGCTAACGTAGACCGGGTTGGTAGACTTCGAAACTCTTGTGGAAATATTCTCAGGTATGCGGGTTTTTGTTTTCTTTCACCGTTACGATGTAGTGCCTACAAAAGACAGATCATCGACCTAGTCTTTGCCTAAATTACCTAGATACGTATATAAAGAACAAACACTGAGCACGACTCTTGTAATGCCAACCCGTAGCATGTACAATGAGTTTTTAGAAACTTAATTAGCAATATATCACGATTTTACGATGTACTAGCACATAATGAAGACGACAGAATGCTACGAGAAATGTTACACACAATTTGCGTGGAATATTTTGCTTAAAGACGTTAGTATATGTAAATTGAATTAAACTCATTAAGTAAGAAGCATTTGAAATATTTCATAGATTTGAGTACCTGTATCCCGAGCACGAAAAATTAATGTAAATGTAAATGTATTCGAGTTCGCTGCGCACTGATGACGTTTGGTTAATATTTCATACAAATTTCATAGATGCGCATCGAGTTCGAATACATTTACGGTTGTCAGAAATTTTCCTGCTCAGGCCGCTGATTATGGGTTATGGAATAATTAACATGATAACATAAGCTCACGCCTGTATCCCCGAAGGGGTAGGCAGAGGCGCACCAGCGAACTAGAACACCCACATTTCGCCGAGCTTAGTTCCGTGCCAGATGTGATACGGGGCGAGCACATCGCCATATCGGGCACAAATTCCGGACTCCGGGCGGACTTCGAAAAATCGAATTCCGGTGGCCCAATTACCCACCTTCCTTTCCCAATCCCTATTTCCCCCTACCTTTAGGTTGGCAACTGATGATTCTTTTGGTGTCTTCAGTCTTGGGTGTCTATGGGCGGTGGGGATCACTCACCATCAAGTGCTCATACTCATATGCTCGTTTGCCAGTCTCTACTTTTTTTCTACCTGCCCTTATCCCACCTTAACGTGGGGTCGGCGCAATACATTTTTCAAGCATGTTGCAAAGAGGATTTTGGCTTAGTTTTTACGACCGTTTGCCAGTCTCTACTATAAAAAAAATCCAATAGCGATTTGCCCGACCCGGATATCGAACCTAAGACCTCTGAACGGTAGTCGTACCGAATTAAAACCATTATTACAATTAAAAATGTGTTTCGTTTCAGATGCAGTTCTGGAGATGATACGCGCAGACCGAATCAACTTCTCGGATAATCTTTCATATTTATGGAATAATTACTAAGATATTGCATAATGTTATAATAGTTAAAATAAAATTTGTGATAACGCAAACTACGTCTAAATATTTGTTATCGTCGGTATGAGTGATCACAATAAAAACTTATTGTTTTAATATTGTAAAAACCGTTGTTTTCACTTATTGTTTAATTTCTAATACTACGAACTTGATTATGGAAACAGTCAGATTAGATACAGGTGGTTGTGGAAACTTAAATATTATACCTTATGCAATACACCATCAGAGGTAAAACGGACTTCTAAATCTTTTTCGATCGTGACCAATTTAGACCATCCTTCGATAAAGATCTATCGAACAAAAAAAATAATTCTGAAAATCGGTCCACATTTGGCAGAGATATCGCGTAACATACATAAATAATACAGACGAATTGAGGACCCTCTACTTTTTTTGAAGTCGGTGGAAAACACTAAATCACAACACTTGTACTTGTGAGTAATCTTAATAACTTCCTCAATAATATGAGACAGCAACATTGAATCATTTATAAAAATGATAATATTACAAATTCTGGATAGCTAAGGAATTACATCACTTCAGCAGTGGACGTCCTATGGCTAATGATGATGGAGTAACTACAATTCCATACTACAATAGCCTCCGTGGCGCAGCGGGCGAGTAGCCGGCTGTGAAGCGAGAGGCCGTGGGTTTGATTCCCGCATTGAGACAAATGTTTGTGTGGCCCATAGATATTTGTTTTAAGTCTGGGTGTTGTGAGACCGAAAGTCTCTCATAGTCTCTGACACCCACGATCCAGATTATACCTAGTGTGGGGTCAGGACTAGATGTGTGACTGTTGGGTGTATTTATTATTATTATTTATATTGATTAAATGTTATCCTCCGGACACTTCTGAAATTACTAAAGAGCCATAGATAATCAATAAACAAAAACTTAAAACCTACCTTTGGATGATGATCTATGGTCATGGAGTACACAACAAATCAATCCCAATTTTCCGGAGATATGGCAGGTGCGTCTCCTTCATTTGTTTTTCTCGAAACAAAACACAAAAACACATACGCAAAACAATGATTTTAGCTGTCTCCAGTACATAGAACAATGGACCATAGACAAAAATGTGTAACGAAACCATGTTTTGTGTAGGTGGTTTGTGTAATGTTTTAGTGCTGGAGACGCACCTTACTCTACACAAAGAACGACAAATTGTAATCGTCCTCCTTTGGGAGCCGGTTTGAATGCAGTGATTTATGCACTTCTCAGAAAGTGACGACAATACGCCTGGAAATGACAAACCCTTCCAGGTGTACTGCTTCCAGGTATAAAGTTAAAAAAAATATATTGTCTTCTACGAAACCATACTACGAATGAGGAAATTATAAATAAACTAGGGTGCGGAATTATCAGTGTTACTGTACTATATTGTGTATGTATTATACATATAAACCTTCCTCTTGAATCACTCTATTAAAATAAACCACATCAAAATCCGTTCCGTAGTTTTAAAGCTCTAAGCATACATAGGGACAGACAGCGGGAAGCGATTTTGTTTTATACTATGTAGTGATATTGATAACACCCAACAGTCACACACATAGTCCTGAGTCCTGACCCCACACTAAGATTGAGTATTGTACCGTGGGTATCAGGGACTACGAGAGACTTTCGGTCTCACAACACCCAGACCTGAAACAAAATATTTGTAGGCCCTATAAACATTTGTTTCGGTGCGGGAATCGAACCGGCGGCCTCTCGCCCGCTGCGCCACGGAGGCTGTCAATTGGTGATCATTTGGAATGCCAAATGATGATCAGATGGGAATGCCCTGGCTTTTAAATACACGTTTTTTTCTTATAGCAGAGACTGGCAAACGCGCAAGTGGGTCACATGATATTAAGTGATCTCCACCGCCCATAGACACCCAACACAAAAAGAATCATGGATACCATTCCAATCCAAAAGGAGGGGCATAGGGGTTAGGATAGGGAGTAGGGAACTGGGCCACCGGAAATTTCACTCACCGAATGAAATGCAATTTTTTTACGTCCTTTTTCTATCAGACAGTGGTTTTCCGTCTACAGCGTGACTCTACATTTAAAAACGATAAAATAATCACAAGTATATTTTTCTTTTAGCAACAGCTAAAATTCATGCGATCGTGACCAAATGGTCTCTTGGAATAAACTTTGTCGAACACAAACATAATCTTGAAAATCCGTTCACATTTGGCAGAGATCGGGTAACATACATCCTTCTTTTAATCTGTCATAGGCTAGCGTTTAACAGCACCAGTTCGAAACATGGTATCTAAAAACTGGGGGTTGATCGGCAGCCGGCCATAAAAACTAAGCCAAATTATTTCTGCAACATGCTTGAAGAGTGTGTTGCGACGACCCCCACATTAAGATGGGATAAGGGTAGAAAAACAATATTTTTAACAAATACAGGCGACCCTCTAACGAAGTATGATAAAACCGGATCAAATTATTGCTATAATTTAATAACGCGATTATCCGGAGATTAAGCACTTCAAACATATCGCTATTATTGTTGCGATTGCTCATATTATTACTTCCCTAATCTCGGAAACTGCCTGATAACAAAATGAATAGATTTCGCGTATAAAATGTTACACCTTTGATGAAGATATTACAGTCATTTTGCGAATATTTTCAAGTGTCTACATGCTTGTATGAAAGTGAGTACAGAAATTTGTATTTTTAAAAATGCTTCATTGATTTAGTGTAGGGATATTATGGATGTGATAATTTGGATCTAAATACGAATTATTTCAAAAGTTTCAATCGGTTTCGGGATATGCGATTATCGATAGACTTCCATAAAGGAGATCCTCAATTCGTCTGTATTATTTTTTTATGTATGTTACGCGATATCGCCGCCAATTGTTTTTTTAAGATTCTTTATGTGTTCGATAGAGCTTATTTCAAGGGGGTTCCCATATACATTTGGTCTGGAAAAGTTTTGAAGTCGGTAAGTTAAAATTTTATACTTGTAATATTCGTATTTGCGATAGTTCGGAATACTATATACCTATGAGTAAGATCACGTCAAGTGGACCCCCCATTTACCACTTGATCATAAAAATTTAATCTATATATATTTTTCATAAGTACTTATGATGGAAAAATGATCCCCCAAAGGATTTTTAAAAATTTTGATTTTAACAACATTTTTTTTTTACAATGAAAATTTTAAGCACTTTTAATTAAAAAATGGATTAAAAATCAACCGTAAGAGATAAATTCATGAAATTTTCAGCATCCATGGTCAAATGTCTATACTTTAAGAATATATTAACGACTTAAGATTATTTGTTTATTTTCGTATTGTTAACTAACTTTTAAGTTAACAAATGAAAATTTAACTCATTTCTTGGTAAAAAAATGCATATTTTTTTCATCGGTCACATGCTTTATTCATTTAAGTTTAAGATTCCGGAAGAAAATTTCACTGCTCGCCATTAGTTTAAACAAAATGAATTTATTTATGACAGCGCGCCAGCCGCCGAGCGCTGTGGAAGCGCCGCGCTACCGAGCGTCTCGTACTGAATTGAAGCTTTTATCAGTGATAATTTAAAATAATAATACAAAATATTATAGTAAAACAAATTTTATTATTATTTACGTTATATTATTATAATTATTATCAATAAAATTTTATTTTTTGTTAACAACATCATAAAGAATATAATCATTTTTTTATATTATTTTTACCAAACAGCGTAAATTTAAAAATAAATAATCAATTAAAAATTCGCGAAATTAAATTATTTTTCGGATACGCGAAAAACAAATGAAAATCGTAACGGAGCGGTTTTTCTTTTGTTAACTAAAGATGGAGTGTTGACTAGAAAATTCAAAAATAATAATTTACTGAATGACCTAAAAAAGTGAATACAGACCATAACAGTTTTAAGAATTTTTAATTGATTATTTATTTTTAAATTTACGCTGTTTGGTAAAAATAATATAAAAAAATGATTATATTCTTTATGATGTTGTTAACAAAAAATAAAATTTTATTGATAATAATTATAATAATATAACGTAAATAATAATAAAATTTGTTTTATAATAATATTTTGTATTATTATTTTAAATTATCACTGATAAAAGCTTCAATTCAGTACGAGACGCTCGGTAGCGCGGCGCTTCCACAGCGCTCGGCGGCTGGCGCGCTGTCATAAATAAATTCATTTTGTTTAAACTAATGGCGAGCAGTGAAATTTTCTTCCGGAATCTTAAACTTAAATGAATAAAGCATGTGACCGATGAAAAAAAAATGCATTTTTTTACCAAGAAATGAGTTAAATTTTCATTTGTTAACTTAAAAGTTAGTTAACAATACGAAAATAAACAAATAATCTTAAGTCGTTAATATATTCTTAAAGTATAGACATTTGACCATGGATGCTGAAAATTTCATGAATTTATCTCTTACGGTTGATTTTTAATCCATTTTTTAATTAAAAGTGCTTAAAATTTTCATTGTAAAAAAAAATGTTGTTAAAATCAAAATTTTTAAATATCCTTTGGGGGATCATTTTTCCATCATAAGTACTTATGAAAAATATATATAGATTAAATTTTTATGATCAAGTGGTAAATGGGGGGTCCACTTGACGTGATCTTACTCCTATGTCAAAGATTTCCTCCTAGGAAATCTCACGTTTCAGTTTCCACTGTGTCCTTAACCAAAATTATTGGTAACATTTATATCTAACTGACATTGCTCATTTGGATATTAAAATTTCTTAAATTATCCGAAAGTAAAAAAATCCATAACATCTCTAGTCTATTGAAATAAAACTATACGGATTCTATCGCGGTTTGTTTTTATTTTTGGGCCTGATGTTTCGACGACGAAGATAGATTCCTTAATCCGTACACTGATTTTATTTCAATGTACAACATTCGCGTAAACTGGGTAACTTGCAGCGCTGTTACTAATCTACAGTTACACGGTACAATTTATCTCAATTTATCCTACAGCTCACTCCTATCTTTAAATCGAGATTTGAGATAAATAGAGATTTATCGCGGAGCTGCAAGTGGTCCTAAGAAGTATTATCTTTAGTCTATGTGGCATTCAGGCTGCGGTAAGGTCCTTGAGACGTAAGAACCTTATGTTTCCAGATGCAACTGTCAGTCGTAGTACTGGCATCTCTGGTGGCTTGTGTGGTGGGACACGGTCGTCTGCACTTGCCGGTGGCGAGAGCATCGGCGTGGCGGTTCGGATTCGAGCGGGCTGCCAACTATGACGACAATGGGTTGAACTGTGGCGGATTCTACCACCAGTGGTCGGTGCACGACGGAAAGTAAGTTCGTAAATCTGTATATACTTTTCCACATAAAACGTGTCCGTTCAGCTAATGATCTTAGTCACAAAGCTAGCCAAATGCGCGATAGTAAACTTTAAGCTTTCAAAACTCTTGAAGTTTTCCTTACTTCTGTATAGAGTAAAAATATACGTTAGTGCTAGATTATCACGATCCTTTCGGGCGATTATAATATAATAATATTAGCCCTATAAAATTATTTGTCCCACTGCTGAGCACGGGCCTCCTCTACGAGTGAGAGGGGTTCTCAAAAGATTGCTGAAAAAAAAACTTAGTTGGATTTGTCCTTAAACTATCAAAGTTCTCAACGTACAAATATCTACAAAACCAAAAAAATCTTGAAAAAAATCTAGTGCCAAATTGTAAATTTTCTTTCTAAGAAAACAAATAATTATTAACTACCTGCTACAGACAAGGGCTCCACTTCATTTTACTGTGTCTTTGAAGCAGCTCTACCAACAGAAATCGGTGCATTCTGTTCATTATCCTGTCAGGTGCGGAATCTGCGGCGATCCATACGACGAACGAGTACCACGAAGCCACGAGATCGGAGGCGTGTACGGAGACGGCACGATCTACACCCAGTACACTGCAGGAGGGACCATCACAACCACAGTGGTCATCACCGCGTACCACATGGGCTTCTGGGAGATGCGCATCTGCGAGGACTATCGCAATAACGAGCAAGATTGCTTCCAACACCTTTTGGAGTTAGAGGGTGGAGGAACTAAATATTATCCTAAGGGCAACGGGGAGTACGAAGTCAGGTATAGTCTTCCAGAGAACTTGACGTGTGACCACTGCGTCCTACAATGGAAATACACAGCGGGTAATAACTGGGGCGTCTGCGATGATGGTACTCAAGGTGTTGGATGCGGCAACCAGGAAACCTTCTGGAGTTGTGCTGACATCGCGATTAAAGGGTCTTCTTAATATTAATGACAACTGACTGAGATTGGAGGTTTTAAATAGAACTCCGTGCCATAAAAATCTAGATAAGTTTATTGCGTTATGATCCACTAGTCTGCTATGAGGCTAGAAAATAATGAAACCAAAGATAGATTTCTGGTCATGATAAATCCCGCGCTAGTATTAACGCTTTTTATTTTAAATGAGTATAGACAGAAAATACTTTGTTATCGTTAAAGTTCAATGCTTTATTTATTTTGCAAATCATGTTCAATTCATGTCGGAACTTGGATCATAGTAATAAAAGTGTAATTTATAACTGTTATTATTAAATTGTTGATTGATAAAACTGTTTATGATTATATTATTATTTCCTAATAACCATTATGTACACAAAAGAAAGCGACTAGATTACCTTTTATTGGGAAGATTAGATATTATGGTTCAAGAGTGATTTTTTTCGGATCAATGGAAAATGCGGTCGTCGGAACACAGTTGCAGAGTACAATATATTAAAATTATAGATAACAGTGATCACTCCTAGGTCAGCCAAATTAGTGACGTATAAATAAAGGATACTTTAGCGACTAACGTAAGAAATAGGTGCTCAGTCGACAAGAATGTATGAAAACTGAATGACTCTAAATTAGTATCAGAAAATTATAACACTGTCTAAGGGCCACTTGCAGCTCCGCGATAAATCTCTATTTATCCCAAATCTTGACTTAAAGATAGGAGTGAGCTGTAGGATAAATCGAGTTTAGGTTATACTACATTAGTAATAGCGCTGCAAGTCACTCTAATTCTTTAAACTTAGTTTTGCGTGACAGAATCGTGTGAAGTCATATTCTCTGCCTATACTTGTGGGATACAGGCGTGATATCACGCATTATTTTACAGCCTCCGTGCCGCAGCGGGCGAGTAACGAGCTGTGAAGCAAGAGGCCGCGGGTTCAATTCCCGCACCGAGACAGATGTTTGTGTGACCCTAAGATATTTATTTCGGGTCTGGGTGTTGTGAGACCGGGAGGCACTCGTTTCTAATACCCGATACAGGTTAAACCTAGTGTGTGGCCAGGACTATGTATTTGACTGCTGTATATATGTATTATCTTAATGCGCGATTAAAGAATCATACCAGTGTATGTTGTACTGCATCACGGAACCCCAAGGCTCTCAAATGCTAAAACCGAAATTAAAATACTGACTTTACAAAGCAACGTACTTTTTCAAGCATGTTGCAGAAATTATTTGGCTTAATTTTTACGACAGGCTGCCTGTCTGACATCAACCCCGAACACGAAATTATATTGACTAGGTTTAGGTATATTATAACGACGGTCAAGAATATTCCATTAATAATATCCTTATTACTACTATGAAACACTTGAAAATAATAAAGATAAAGCAATAACAATGTGCATGGAAATTAACATGTCCTTATCATTTCACTTTCTATGTAAAATTTTATAGAGTGTACTTGACTGATATTATTTATATACATACTAAACTCACGCCTGTACCTATATTATAATAAGAATCAACATAAGAAATATAACAATAATATTTGATATAATTAGAAATCTTATAAAATATATATAATAATTCCTAATAACATTTTGATGAATACTAAACGACTACTAAACTGTAAACTCAATGATGAAATTTTAGTATTTACCTATTACTTGTAATTTAGCAGCGATAGCTCAGTTGGGAATGGTACGGACTGCCGAGACGAGTGTCGGAGGTTCGAGACCAACCCCAAAAAGAGCACACACCTCTGACTTTTCTATGTTAAGTGTGTTTTCATTGTGAAATATCGCTTGCTACAACGGTGAAGGAAAACATCGTGAGGAAACCTGCATACCCGAGAATTTCTCCACAAGAATTTCGAAGGTATGTGAAGTCTACCAACCCGCATTAGGCCAGCGTGGTAGACTAAGGCCTAACCCCTCTCACTAGTAGAGGAGGCCCGTGCCCAGCAGTGGGACAGTAATATTACAGGGCTAATATTATTATATTATACTTGTAATTTAATAATAAAAAAAAAATATCTGTTAATTTATGGTAGAATAAAGACTTTTTTATTTTATTTTTTATTTTTATTTTTTAAACTCACGCCTGTATTCCCGAAGGGGTAGGTAGAGAATTAGATCACATTTCGCTCATTTACTTTCCGATGTGATAGGATATCAAATAAAAATATTTATTTAATCCGTATTCCGTAATATGTTACTACATCATTTAGATTTACTGCCTCGGTGGCGTAGTTGTATTTCGGTATGACTACCGTCATGAGGTCTCAGGTTCGATCCCGGGTCGGGCAATGTTATATTGGATATATCCATATCAGCCCGGAGACTGGAATTTGTGCGGTAGCTTCCTTGTTCTTCTTATTGAAAATTATACGGGGTGGATGGAGCTATATTGATCTTTAGATGTCTTTTGTCCCCGCGTCTCTTTACTTGTCTTCACCTGTCATCTGAAATGTCTGAATTTATATATGTGTATGTATGTGTATATCTTAGATTATCGTGTATATATATTTTTTTCGTTTTTGTTATGTATTATAACGGCGATGTAAACCTAATGGGCACGCATTGCTCGTCATAATTCTATTGATGGTGCGTTGCGTATGGGTATATATTCATTTGTGTGGGCATATGTGTATGTATGTATGTATTTGTATATGTAGTGTATATGTATAAATATATATATATTTGGCTTTATCGCTGGTTACGTCCGTATGTCACCTAAGGTGACTACTGAAAATCAGCGTTGTGTTGTGGTTCCCACCATAGCACAGCATTATACTGAGTAGTCACCTACCTGTCTCAGCCGCGGCGTGCAGCTTGTTTTATATTCTTTTCTTTTATATTACAGTACGTAAGAAAATAATGTACGTCGTGTTTTTTGTGACTAATAAATGTGTTTTTCTTTCTTTCTTCTTCTATATGGCGATAGGCTCGCCCCCTATCACATCTGGGCCGGAACTAAGCTCGGCGAAATGTGGGTGTACTAGTTGGATAGTGCGCCTCTGCCAGTGGCGTAACTATACCATCTGAGGCCCGTGGCAAATTCATTTGATGATGCCGCGGTAAAAATCGTCACGTTATTGAATTTTAATAAATCACTGAAATAATCAAAAACATAACATAAGTTCGCGGCACCTCGGTCGCCCGATCCGGAGATCGAACCCGAGACCTCAGGTCGGTAGTCGTACCGAAATACAAGCACGCCACTGAGGCAGTCAAGGAGGTCGAAAATAAAAATCAAATGTCTTCTAATAATTTTATTGCTTTTATTTACATAATAAATATAACTGCGCTCAACGGACAACGCAACGGATCATCAATAAAATATAATAACACAAAAAAACGTATCAAAACAACTTATATTCGTAACATAAAAACAATGCAAGTCCATACATTTACCGCCGAATGTTCATACACTTAAGGTCGCCTTATGTCGTTTAAGGCCGCCTTATCTGTCAAAATTGTATGGCGAAAAATCAATGTAAGAAGCCGTTAAAGTTGAGCAGCGATTGACCATTCGGGCGTTAGAACTTTATAATGATAAAGTACCTTATTCTCAAAGCTTTCGACATTATATCTAACTAAATTAATGTTAAAAATACTAAACAAGTGTGCCTACTCCAATGGAACACTAGCGTGAATGTGTAGATTTTATTAAGAAATCATAATATTTCCTGCAAGTCATCATTGATTAAGAATTAATTAAAAAAATAATATTTAGTTGAAATAAACAGACATTGCAACTGTACATAATGGAATCAAGTTTTCTATGAAATTGAATAGAAAGCAAATTTATAAAAATATTAATGTCGCTATAATCATCGATACAAAATAAATACACTAACACAAAATTTCTAGAAATGTTTACTCATTTATGAAGTGTATACTCCTATGCATTACTCACTTATTTAATCATCAATTTTACTGAATAAGGAAAATAATAACGATATAACAAAATTATCAACTATATTATTACAAATCGTGATATAATCCGTAAAAATAGTTTAATTTTAATGAATAACATTTACGTAAACCTAAGAAATCATTATTTTAAACATGATAGACATAGATTCATTGCCGAAATGTCGAACAGCCGAGAATAAGATACTTTAATGACTAAGGGCGACTCGCAACACGATTACTAGAGTTAATCCTAGACTCGATTTAACTTACATCTCCGTATATTTAAATCAAGATTTAAGATAAATCAAGATTTATCTAAGTGCTGCAAGCGCTCTAAAAGATAGATGTTAAGTAAAATAATATAATTATTGTATTAAACTCTTGCCTCAAAAAGCTGCAACCCCAGTTTGGCCATAACATGATAGTTGTATTTTTTTTATAGTAGTGACTGGCAAACGAACAAATAGGTCACCTGATGGTAAGTGATCTCCACCGCCCATAGACACCCAAGACACAAAAAGAATCATGGGTGCGTTGCCAATCGAAAAGGAGGGAAATAGGGATTAGGAAAGGGAAGGGGGAAATTGGTACACCGGAAATCTCACTTACCGAACGAAACGCGACAGCCAGCTGCCAATTTACGTCGGTTTTCTGTGAGACAGTGGAATCAAACCAGTCGATCCGGCCCATTCGTGCTGTATGTACTCTTAAAGGCAGCCTGGCATCAGCAATATGGAAAAAGTCTTCATCAGGCTATTGTAAATCAAGAGATATCCATATATAACGATAAATACTATACAACCATTGTATGAAGTGGCTTCATTTACATTCAGAATCGCATTATAATACAACCGATCATTGTATCTGCACAAGTCGATATCTTTTTTCGATAAATCAAAGTTCAAAGTTAACACCACAACGCTAAAATAACTAATTCAAACCAGTTGAATAGATTACATTTAGTATATCTCTTCTTTCTGCTTTAATCTACCCTTGGGGTCGGCGCAATACACTTTTCGAAGCATGTTGTAGACTGGATTCGGCTTAGATTTTAATGACCGACTATCTGCCTGACGTCAACCCCTTTTGAGGAATCCAATCCTAGGTATATCGAATTAGAATAATCGCTTTACCTGACCTGGGATTCGAACCCACGACTTCCCGGTTTACAGCCCATAAACGCAGCCACTAGACCAAGGAGGCTTGTGTATTATCCGTATCCATGGCTGTTAAATTTTCGATATTTTAAACATCTATAACTGGTTAAAAACATACATTTAATATCGATACTATTTTGACCGTATAATTTAAAAAATAACATGAATAACCCCCATATATAATTTGAACGATTCATTAAGCAAATAACCAAGCAGTTACACTGCACCAACACACAATCGAAACATTATTTACACCATATCTACAGCTATGCCTATGGAGAAATTTACCCTTTACTCACTAGATATACCATACCTGGTTTGTGCAAGCTTGAACTATCGATATTGTAACGATAAAGCCTGAAACAAGAAAAGTTTCAGCACGACAAAAACGAGAATGTAAATAAACCTCTTATTTTCGTCCGACTTCAAAAATCTCAATTCGTCTGTATTTTTTATGTAAGCAAATCATCCGATATCTCCGATAAATATTGACTTATTTTCAAGATTATTTTTGCGTTCGATAGAGTTTATTCCAAGGGTGGTCCCATATAAATTTGGTCACGATCAGATAAATTTTTAAGTTGGTCCGTTAAGTTTTTAAACTTGTGATTATTCGAGGCCGTATCTATCGATAAATCAATTAATTTTCCGACGATTACAATATCGATTAATTCAATGCAAAATATACATAAAACAACAATTTCATTACCACAGCCCGCAAAACGACACAAAATATAGTAATAGCCTAAAAAATGCAGACACTCATTGGGAGACATGACAATCTAGCGTTGAAATGTTCTTAAAACTCAACGTCACAAATCTTCAACTATTTATTAACCTTTTCGGCATCACAATACAAAGTACAAATTCGAAAAAATACAGAATAATGGATGATGGCTACAAAAGGAAACGGTGTAAGTATTTACATTATTTAAGAAGTACATTTCAATATCGAAGAAAAAAAGTAATCATAAACCAAAAACATGTATTTCTATGCCTCACATTCACAATAACACCCAGGTTACTCTATGAAGTCCTCATAATGATAAAAATATTATATTTAATTTTTTTTTACTGTCGATAATTAAAATATGTAAATGTCGAAAGGAATACATAGTATTTAACTGTGTTAATAAGACGTCTTCAAATTATAGTATCTTGAATATTTATTATTTACGACAAGCATCGACAAAATGTCGATAAAAATATAGAATAGTACAGCACTAGACTTTAACAACAATATACTCTTATTTCCTTTTCATTTCCAATATCCTCAAAGATTCCTTAATCTAACGACAATGCAACATACATTTTTATATCGATATTATAATGTTTTATCGATAACATTTATAGCACATACCAACAACATAGCATTGCATACAATACACATTTATGCATAAATATACACATATAGATTTAAAATCTAGACTTTATTTAGCCCTATAGGACAAAAATGCCACATGAACATCGTATTAGTACTTATGAACATTGTATTATTATTTATCTAATATCATTACCGAATCACATATACGCTTTAATTTTAAAAGTACATCACTTATGCCAGATGTGTATTTAGATTAACACTCGGATTAAGCCCCTGGGCGTTATTTGTAATAAGAAACCTTGAAGAATTTGGGGACAATTTTTTTTAGATTGGTGTTAAAAGTAACAGTTTAGGGATTATTTTAGAAAACATTTTTAACTTTTCCAGAAATGTCACCAGGAAATAGAACTGGAGTGTGGACTGGCTTGGTTGTCAAGATGACCCCCAATAAGTAGCTTAAAAGGCGAAAGATTTATACGTTTTGAAGGAAAACCAGGGTACAAGAGTAAAATTGAAATATTTTTAAATACACACCTGGCTAAGAATTGCTCATAATTTGAAATATATTTTTAGATATTTATTTAAAGTCAAAACGACAATAGTATCGATAAAAATCCTCTACGTTAAGATAAATATACTCTTTCTTTTTTACACGTAGCGTATTTTGTGATGTGTGTATGGGACGAAATATTGCGTCAATAGATCCGCCTATATACATATATTGTTGTCTTATTGCCAAAAATAATAAACCAACTTATTTCAAAGCATTAAATCGATATCTTAAATATGCCAATCCAAGGAATTGTAATATAATTTTGTTTCGTCTTCGTTATCGAACTACAGATTTCGATTAAAATGGTTTTGATTATTTTCTACGTTTAATTTAGTGCGACTTATTTTAAATCAAAGTGATGTGGTGAATGCTAGATTAATATATTTATACTGTTTGATAGTCTTTATTTATGTAAAGTAATAGAAAATTAAGAAAGTTATTAAAACCATGTGTAAGGCAAAGGGAAAAAGAAGCGTCACTGATTTTTTTAAATGAAGTATTTAGACATAATTAGCCACGCTTTTGGCTCGCATAATAGGTATGGTGAAACGCTGATATATTTTTTTTCAAATTACCTGTATGTCGAAATCGATACTATTAAAATTGTCGACATTTGGGCATTTACCTAAAGTGCGTCTGATTTTCATTTATTCGGTATTCTATTTTATAACTATTTACGTATAATTTATGTGACGGAGTAAACAATATAATACCTCAACAGCACGGTCTGATTTTACAGTATTAATGTTTGCTATTTTTTTTAATACAATAGACATTCACCACACCACATTATTTAGCGACTCATTTAAGTCATAGATTTTCACACAACCAAATATTTCTTTGATTTCACCCATATTATATGCTAAAATATTAAACAGATATCTCCAGATAGTCTATTGGATCGAATACTGAATAACCGAAAAATACCTAATATTATTACTGTACATTTAAATCGACGGAAGTTTTCGTCTTCTCCATGCATTTAACTACTAGCGCCACTTGCCCACTATTACGAACTAAACAAATGGTATAGAGAAAATTAAAACTATCGTCTATTGAAAATTGAGAAATGACTACTAGGGCTTCTGATTCAATATCGAAAAGTTTATAAGACGAAAAATCAAATAGTGGCTTGTTCCAGCAAGTCACATATATCATTCAGCCTGTGTACAACCAACTGCAGAGTCCAGCATAATTGGGTACTTGACTAGATTCAGTTTATTAATTTTATAAGAAATTTATGTCGTCAAAAATATGAAACAGAAAGAAATATTGAAATATTCTCAAAAATAAAAAAGTTATAAGTCTTTGAAGTTTGATGTAACCATCAAACTGTGGGAAAGAGAAGTACAAACGTCACGCCATAACGGTACGTGCGTTGGAAAGGTATAGCAAGATATCTCCAATATGCCCCCCCTCCAGAATTTAAAATATGAATTACTGCCTCATTTTTCATCCAATTTCGATGTAGTTTTTACAGAAGGGTTTCTTTTTTGTTTTATTTGCTATAAATATGTGTATGAAATCAAACATAGTCAAGTACCCAATTGTACCATCTCATATTATACACATTTGGGCTACACGGTACATACCATTACTTCGCCATACTGGTAACATTAGAAAATCGTCAACCCATCAATAATAGAGACATTATCATGCGTTTGGTTTCAGACATCCATGAAGACTAAAGTTTTGCGATTTAAACGATGGATTTAAAATCTCTGTTATCAAATCGGGCACAAATTACAGACTGAATGACAGAAGAGCATAACCTTAATTGTAGTGTTATATCTTTACATTATGAACTTCCATTTCCTTTATCGAAAGCAAAAGTCAAAATGGATAGAAATCAAAATGAGTTAAATTTGACACTGTTGCTTCCATCGTTACTTTTGCATCTAACCTTTAACTATCACTTGCCATTGCCTCCATAATGTGAAATAATTTTATTTTAACTTCAGCTTAGTTATAACTCTAGCTATACATGAAGAAACTGGGGGTAAGACCACAATCGTATACTCTATACTGTAGCTCACAATCGGATAAGACTAGAATCGACTATGGAATTGCAATACCTAGTCCTAGATTCTGTATATTCTATTCGACATCGTCTTACTTAAAATAACGCTCGCTACCAATTGATTTTGAATCTTATTATACACAAAATTAGGTGAAAATTGGCACGCGCATTATTTCAGGTTAGACAAGATAATTTAAAGATCATGATGGCATTTGATAATTATTGGGTTAAAATATTGATTGTCTCTGAGGGATCCAGTCGCGGGCAAATTAAATTAGAAAATTCGCTTTGCCCGACCTGGAAATCGAACCCAAGACCTCCAGGTCCACAGCCCATATATGCTGCTACGACATCCAAGAGACGACGTGCTATCGCAATATAACTACAAATTTGTCTTCGCTGGTGGTATTTCGGTACGACTTCGGTTCTGAGGTCTCGGGTTCGATCCCCGGGTCGGGCAAAGTGATATTGGATTTTTCCATATCAGCCCGGAGTCTGGAATTTGTGCCCGATATGCCGATAGGCTCGCCCCCTATCACATCTGGGACGGAACTAAGCTCGGCGAAATGTGGGTGTTCTAGTTCGCTAGTGCGCCTCTGCCTACCCCTTCGGGGATACAGGCGTGAGCTTATGTTATGTTATGTTTGTCTTCGCTTCATGGAACTGGATATTATTTATGTGATCTAATGTTCCTTGATAGACTTTTCTACCGACTTCCAAAAAGGAGAAGGTCCTCAATTCGTCTGTATTTTTTATGTATGTTACGCGATATTATCGCGGAATGTGGACCGATTATCAAAATTCTTTTTGTGTTCAATAGAGCTTATTTCAAGGGTGGTCCCATATAAATTTGGCTACGATCGAATAATTTTTGAAGTCGGTCCGTTATTAATTTTAATTTAATTAGTATTTTGATCCAAATCCATCAAGATCCCCAAATATTGGCCAAGAATCAATTCTATTAGATCAGGTACTTTAACATAGTAACGTTATTTAGTACTTTTTAATAAGGTACCTCATTTATTTTGTACCTATTAAGTTAGTATCGGCACTTTGTACCTTTTTGGCAATCTAAATAAGGTACTTTATTAACCTGTATCCATTATATTACATTTAACAAGGTACTTTACCGACCTGTACCCGAAGTATCCTTTAATAATTTACCTTATCAACCTGTACCCGGAGTACCCTTCAATAAGGTACCTTATCAACCTGTACCCGGAGTACCCTTTAAAAAGGTACCTTATCAACCTGTACCCGGAGTACCCTTTAATAAGGTACCTTATCAACCTGTACCCGGAGTACCCTTTAATAAGGTACCTTATCAACCTGTACCCGGAGTACCCTTTAAAAAGGTACCTTATCAACCTGTACCCGGAGTACCCTTTAATAAGGTACCTTATCAACCTGTACCCGGAGTACCCTTTAATAAGGTACCTTATCAACCTGTACCCGGAGTACACTTTAATAAGGTACCCTATCAACCTGTACCCGGAGTACCCTTTAATAAGGTTCCTTATCAACCTGTACCCGGAGTACCTTTAATAAAGTACCTTAATAGTACCTACACACATAAGCACTACCAAAGGAGGTACCTTAAGTACCGTTGACACGTGCAATAAGGTACAATTTGAGAGTACCTTACATCAACAGCTAGTCGAGTTCTATCCGCATGGTCGGCGCGAGGGTCCCGCACTGAACCTTGGACTCCTTGAGCTTGGCGAGCGAGAGCCGCAGGTCCTCCATGGTGATCGGACGGACGGCGTCCACGAATTCGTCGTCTGAATCTGTGCCGTTTGTTTCGTTATGCTGAAATACGTTAACTAGTTAGATAGTAATTACTTGTCTCATCATGTTGATTTGTTCTCCTGTTCACTGACTGAATTCACACTAATGGCTTATACCATAGTAGTAGATAATAATATAATATAGATAATATTATGTTTAGTGTTAAAATGACACCTGTAAAAATAGTTGTAATGTTATAAATAAAATAAATAAATAATAAAAAAAAAGACATATTGATAGAAGCTCATTTGGGGAGACGGCCTCCATTGATTGGATGAGATAGATAGATATTGACAGACTCAGCGGCGCAATGGGCGTGTAACCGTCTGTGAAGCGAGGCGCCGCGAATTCGTTTCTCTCACCGAGACAAATGTTTGTATGATCCACAGATATTTATTTCGGGTTTGGGTATTGTGAGGCCGAAAGTCTCTCGTAGTTGCCAATACATGTTAAACATAGTGTGGAGTTAGGACTATGTGTGTGATATGTTGGATAACACATAACATAAGCCTGTATCCCCGAAGGGGTAGGCAGAGGCGCACTAGATAACTAGAACACCTGCATTTCGCCGAGCTTAGTTCCGTCCCAGATGTGATAAGGGGCGAGCCTATTACCATATCGGACACAAATTCCAAACTCCGGGCTGATATTGAAAAAATCCAATATAACTGCCCGACCTGGGATCGATCCTAAGATTTCAGAACTTTAGTCGTACCGAAATACCTCTACGCCATCGACGCAGTCAGTGACTATTGTATTTATTTACCTGATTCATCTCTCTTGCAATCTCTTCTCTCGCCAAGTCCCTGACCCTGTAGACGGCGGCCTGTCGACACAGTTCGTGCAGATCAGATCCGGAGAAACCTTCTGTCGACGACGCCAAACGCTTGTAGTCGATCTGTATGACGGTTTGTTGAATTTTAGTTATTTTTTTATGATATTTGCATGATTTTTTTAAAGCAGAGTGACAAATGGGCAGATGGGTTACCTGATGGTAAGTGATCTCCACCGCCCATAGACACGCACACAAAAAGGATCATGGGTACGTTGCCAACCTAATGGAAGGGGAGGAAAAGGGATTGGGAAAGGGAGGGGGGGTGTTAATTGGGCCGCCGGAAATCTCACTCACCAAACGAAATGCGACAGCAAGCTGCCACTTTACGTCGGTTTTTAATGAGACAGTATCAAACTGATCGAGCCGGCCCATTCGTGCTGTAGACGTAACTGTCTAGCGTGGCTCTACCACTCAATAACCAAACGTCATCAGGGCGCAATGAGTTCGAAACAAATTCGATTGTCAAAAATGTTCCTGCTCGGGCAGCAGTACTAGTACATACGTCCGGTGCCACAGGTTCAGATTTGAGTATGAGCTGCAGGATCCGCTCTCGTTGAGTATCGCTCGGCATGGGCACGTGGAAGGTGGCCGGCATTCGTCTCTGGATCGCCTTGTCCAGATCTTGGGGACGGTTCGTTGCTCCTGGAAAATAAATACAATAATAGATCATGCAAAATGTCTAGTAAAGTATATACCTAGTCCTAAGGTACTAAAATGGCGCATCTAAATGGCATAGTAAATAGTATTTAGAGCCGTGAGGCCTCCTTAAACCCGAAATTAAATGCAACGGATACAAAACTGAATTTGCAATTTTGAAATTTATATGTCGCTTTGGACATTCGTAACATAATGTAATGTAAAATTACATATTTAAATGGTAATACACAAATTCGTTTTGAGGTAAAATGTGACACAAAGCTCATGGTCGAAAAATCTCCAGAGATACAGGTGCTCAGCCTACTTCAGGAGATAGAATCAACAATATTTATAAAAACCACTGCAACCACCACAGATACATTATTATTTTATAATAATAATAAAAATCTTTATTGATCACATAGGCATGTAAAAAAGCACTTATGACAAGGCAACACAAGCAAATTTTTAAATTAGGATTAATATAACATACATTATATATTTGAATTTGACGACAGGCAGACAAGTATGGACATAATAACGATGGGATGGCTAAGATAGAGTGATAAGGGGAGATAGGAATAGAGTGTAAGGGAATGGATTGTATGGGAATGGCATATGGCAGGAATGGTGACAGGGGATTGACTGGAAATACTGGAAGCAGTTGGGATTGGTGCGTGAGGCCCTATCCTAGCTAACCTACCAGCCTTTCTCTAGCTACCTACGGATGACGATCGATTATGTCTAATGATCGAGTGTAATGTGTTTTGTAACCTTTTTATTTAAGCATATGTGGTGAGAAATAAACTATTATTATTATTAATGCCAGAGGTGTAACGAGGTAAAAAGGGTACACAAGACATATGTAGTTTACAAAAAGTATACAGGGTACATAGAGTACACAAGGGCATAGGGTACATAAAGTATACAGAGTACATAGAGTACACAAGGGCATAGGGTACATAAAGTACACACCCATGATGATGACGGTGCAGGAGGGGTCGGTGATGAGTCCGTCCCACAGCGACATGAACTGCGTCTTCATCATGGCCGTCGCCTCGTGGTCGTGCGCAGTGCGCGTGCGCAGGAACGACTCGATCTCGTCTGCGACAAAAACATTACACGTAATATAAATACAATTGGGTATTTACTACGTTTGATTTTATACACATATTTATATGTGCCGACTGCCTCGGTGGCGTGATGGTATTTCGGTACGACTACGGTTCTGAGGTCTCGGGTTCGATCCCCGGGTCGGGCAAAGTAATATTGAATTTTTCCATATTAGCCCGGAGTCTGGAATTTGTGCCCGATATGGCGATAGGCTCGCCCCCTATCACATCTGGGACTGAACTAAGCTCGGCGAAATGTAAGTGTTCTAGTTCGCTAGTGCGCCTCCGCCTACCCCTTCGGGGATACAGGCGTGAGCTTATGTATGTATGTATGTATTTATATGTAATAGCAAATAAAACAAAAACAAACCCTTCTGTAAAACTACATCGAAATTGGTTGAAAAATGAGACAGTAATTCATATTTTAAATTTTGGAGTGGGGGTATAGTGGAGATATCTTGCTATCGCTTTCCAACGTAAGTACCGTTCTAGCGTGACGTGATTATACTGACACTTCTCTTTTCCGCAGTTTGACGGTTACACCAAACTTCAAAGGCCTATAACTTTTTTATTTTAGAGAATATTTCAATATTTCTTTCTGCTCTATATTTAACATGACGTAAATTTCATATAAAATTAATTTAAAAAATTTAGTCATGTACCCAATTATATGGTTTTCAAATATAATGGAGGCCACAGTGAACATGGTGAAACACCTGTCATAACGTCTCACGACCAACCGATCCACTAGCTTTTAAAACTGTAGTTATTTCAAACAAGATATATCTTGTTATATTTATATATCTTGTAATAATTTGTGGTGACCATAGAAGAAAACAGTTCGAAAAACAGTCTTCAACAGCCGTGTTCGGTCGATGTTATTTTATTTATAAATAAATAAATACACCCAACAGTCACAGACATAGTCCTGACCCCACACTAAGATATTAGTCTTGTGTCGTGGGTATCAGGAACTATGAGAGACTTTCGGTCTCACAATACCCAGATCCGAAACAAATATCTGTGGGCCACACAAACATTTGTCTCAGTGCGGGAATCGAACTCGCGGCCTCTCGCTTCACAGCCGGCTAATCGCCCGCTGCGCCGCGGAGGCTGTCGAACCGGCCGAACGAAGGTGAAAGAATCTACCTGTTGCGTTCACACAAACAAACTTTCGCTATTGTGGGAATGAAACAAGCATGATTCGTTCGCCTTCGTTCAGCCCGGTGTGGACGCGCCATTATAAGACATAATTTGACAGCCTCCGTGGCGCAGCGGGCGAGTAGCCGGCTGCGAAGCGAGAGGCCGCGGGTTCGATTCCCGCATTGAGACAAATGTTTGTGTGGCCCACAGATATTTGTTTCAAGTCTGGGTGTTGTGAGACCGAAAGTCTCTCATAGTCTCTGACACCCGCGATACAGGTTATACCCAGTGTGGGGTCAGGACTAGGTGTGTGACTGTTGGGTGTATTTATTATTTATTATTATTATTATTAAATAAATTAACAAACCATACCAATAAACACAATACATGGCTGCAGTTTGACAGCGAGGCTGAAGACAGCTGCGGCTAGTTTCTGAGTCTCTCCGTACCACTTGTCCGTGAGTAGAGATACATCAAGGTTGATGAAGCTCATGTTGGCCTCCTTGGCCGTCGCCTTCGCTATCAAGGTCTTGCCGCAACCTGCAAATATAAATACATTACATTACATTACATAAGCTCACGCCTGTATCCCCGAAGGGGTAGGCAGAGGCGCACTAGCGAACTAGAACACCCACATTTCGCCGAGCTTAGTTCCGTCCCAGATGTGATAGGCGGCGAGCCTATCGCCATATCGGGCACAAATTCCAGACTCCGGGCTGATATGGAAAAATCCAATATCACTTTACCCGACCCGGGGATCGAACCCGAGACCTCAGCACCGTAGTCGTACCGAAATACCACCACGACACCGAGGCATATAAATAACAATCATTATAGTGCCTCTTATTTGCCTCTAAAGCAGCGATAGCTCAAAAGCAGCGATAGCTCAGTTGGTAATGGTACGGACTGCGGAGACAAGTGTCGGAGGTTCGAGACCAACCCCAAAAATGGAGCATACACCTCTGACTTTTCTATGTTAAGTGTATTTTCATTGTGAAATATCGCTTGCTATAACGGTGAAGGAAAACATAGTGAGGAAACCTGCATACCCGAGAATTTCTTCACAGGAATTTTGAAGGTATGTGAAGTTTACCAACCCGCATTAGGCCAGCGTGGTAGACTAAGGCCTAACCCCTCTCATTAGTAGAGGAGGCCCGTGCCCAGCAGTGGGACAGTAATATTACAGGGCTTATATTATTTTATATTATTATTATAGTGCCTCTTATAAAAATCCTCAGCACTGAAGCATAGAAGACTAACGCCCGGTTCAATAAACAATCTCAGTTCGAATGGGCAAGATAGATTACAAAAATTAGCCAATAAGAACACAGAAACAGTCAAATGACTTGATTTGATTGGCTCATAATAGCGATCTATCTGCACTCTCAAACTGAGATCGTTTATTGAGACCGGCCGTTAGTGACTAGAGGGCTAGACAGATGGATGGATAACAATTTTAATGCTCGTTAGCTTTTAAACTCTTTTGTCTCTTTCTTGCTTACGGGGAAAGATCTAGCCCGCGAAATCGTTTTTTTTTTTGGAAATTGCCAGACCATTCTACTAAATAGCTATGTAAATAATTTTAGGCAAGTAATTGCTTAATCATGATAAGTGGAAGGAGGAGAAGGAGGCCTTTGCCCAGCAGTGGGACACAAATGGCTAAAATAAAATAATAATAATAAATAAAATAATTGCTTATAGGGCTAATAAAGGCAAATAATATTAATTTGAGAAACAATTACACTCTGTCACGGGCGTAGACAGGTTTTAGTTTCGGAGTGGGGGTAGTGTAAACTTTGGATATTTCGGAGGGGCAGGATTTTGGACCCCAACTCCCCTGGCTACGCATAGGTTGGCCAACGGGGTTTTTGTATCACGATTTGCCTCGGATTGCATCCCCCACTGTTTGATAGGTGAGCATTGACGTCAAGTAGGCGACCGGCGTGTAAAAACGAAGCCGAAATCTTTCTTGAACATGCAAAAAAACAATAGGGATGAGGGCATGAGGAAAGAAAAAATATTATTCTTTTAGTGACCTGGTGGGCCATGAAGTAGCACCCCCTTGGGTGGCTGCGTGAGCCGGCTGTCCGCGAACAGATCCCGCTTCTGGATCGGCAGGATGACGGTCTCGCGCAACTCCTGGATCAGGTGATCCAAGCCGGCGATGTCCTTCCAGTTCACCTGGAATCATCTTCACTTATTACCCTCTGTGGTATGTACCATAAAACGGGGTGAAAAGAAACGTCATTTTTAATGTTTTTATAAAAGATCAATATAAAAATACAAACAGTTACATTTCTGGTTGGTTAAAACACAGTTTTTATATTCAATTATGGATGGAAATTATGTTTTTTTTATAGCCGAGATTGGCAAACGATCAGATGGATCACCTGATGGTAAGTGATCTCCACCGCCCACAGACATCCAAGACACAAAAAGATTAATGGGTGTGTTGCCAACCAAAACGGATGAATTGGAAGGGGGAGGGAAAAGGGATTGGGAAAAGGAGGGGGAATTGGGCCACCGGAAATCTCACTCACCGAACAAAACGCGATAGCGAGCTGCCACTTTACGTCGGTTTTCTGTGAAACAGTGGTATCAAACCGGTCGAGTCGGCCCATTCGTGCTGTAGACGTAAGTGTCAACAGCGTCGCTCTACCACTTATAAAGAACTTGATCAAAATCAATATTCACATAAAGGTATCAGTGGGTTTAAAATAAACACAGATAAAATCAAAACAAGATATTGACAATTCTTGATGAATGTTATTATGATACCACACAATAACACCTATCCACATGATGTCGCCATCATAATTACTAATTGGCTTTGATCAGAGAGAACACTATGTCAGTAGCGTAACTGTAAGGGCATACATGGCAAAATGCCACGGGCCTTCGACCAGAGGGGGTCCCAGCGCTGGCCGGAAGGAGGGCCCAGATTAAAAACACCTTGATGCAAACGCGCCTCCACGCTGGCAAAAGGCAGCCTCGGGCCCTTCGCGGTAAAAAAGGGCCCTATCGGATAAATTTGCCAGGGGCCCCAACAGTATAGTTACGCCACTGCACTATGTCCTTGCAAAAAGTGAAGAAGTAGACATTCAGTTTGTGTTAAGTCATCAGAAATGAAACCTAGTTCTCTCCAACTGGCTTTGACGAAGATTGGACATTCCCCAATAGGGCCCTCCATCTTTATATTACACGCATTAATGTTATTTAGACGGGTTTGAGAGATGGAACAAGGCCAATGCATGTGTGCAAATATAAGAATCATGGTGTTTACAATCATGATCCAATTAAACATGTATTTAGGAAATGACAATGCACAATAACATGTCACATAATTTGTATGTCTATTTTGAAGTTTTAAAAGTGATTAAAGATCTTAATTATCTTGTGATAAGAATGAATGCTGAAAAATGAATAATAATTTTCTACAATCAGTGATAAAAATAATATTCCAAAGCAATTTATTTATTGATTTATTTTTGACAAGTGTTATGAGCCGAAAGTCTCTCGTTCAAATTTGGTTAATGTATGATTGTTGCATATAAAACGTAACCAATTTAAGCGGCAGTATAGCGAATAAACTCGAATTACGGCAATTTTGAGCGGGAAGGAAAACTAAAACTTGAGTTGTAGACCCACGCTGTAGACAGTTACATCTACAGCACGAATACCACTGTCTCACAAAACATAACATAACATAAGCTCACGCCTGTATCCCCGAAGGGGTAGGCAGAGATGCACTAGCGAACTACAACACCCACATGTCGCCGACCTTAGTTCCGGCCCAGTTGTGATAGGGGGCGAGCCTATCGCCATATCGGGCACAAATTCCAGACTCCAGGCGGATATGGAAAAATCCAATATCATTTTTCCCGACCCGGGGATCGAACCCGAGACCTCAGGACGGTAGTCATACCGAAATACAACTACGCCACCGAGGCAGTCTCACTGAAAACCGACGTAAAGTGACAGCTCGCTGTCGCATTTCGTTTGGGGAGTGAGATTTTGGAGAGTGGCCCCCCTTCCCTTTCCGTATCCCTATTTCCCTCCTTTTAGGTTAGCAAAGCACCCTTGATTCTTTTTATGTCTTGGGTGTCTATGGGCAATGGCGATCACTTACCATCAGGTGATCCATCTGCTTGTTTAACAGTCTCTGCTATAAAAAAATCTCATAAAAAGAACGAGGTGACTCACATTAATCTCATCAGGCACGACGAGCTGCGAGGCGATGATCATCTCGTGGTCGGTGAGCTTGTCCAACGCCAGCGAGTGCTTCCCGCCGAGGCCCGCTCTGCAAGACACCCTTCACACATGCACCGTGTACAGTGGCCGCTTTACTGATCAATTTAATACTATAAGCAGCGATAGCTCAGTTGGGAATGGTACGGACTGCCGAAGTGTCGGAGGCTCGAGACCAACCCCAAAATGGAGCATACACCTCTGACTTTTCTATGTTAAGTGTATTTTCATTGTGAAATATCGCTTGCTATAACGGTGAAGGAAAACATCGTGAGGAAACCTGCATACCCGAGAATTTCTTAGTTATGTGAAGTTTACCAACCTGCATTAGGCCAGCGTGGTAGACAAAGGCCTAACCCCTCTCATTAGTAGAGGAGGCCCGTGCCCAGCAGTGGGACAGTAATAGTCACGTGACTTTTCAGACGCCAGTGTAAACTCCGTCCAAAAAAAAGTTTCGTAAACGTTAATGCAAACAGAAAAGGGTTTTTGTCTAAGGGCAAAGGTCAGAAAAAGAGCCACAAACACAACATGCTATGAAATACATAAGTTGGATAGTTGACTATTTGTAAGTTTTTAAGGATTTTTAATTAAAGAAGTTGTAAAATAGGTGATTAAAAAATGAGCCTGAAGTTAGCAGAATTTTTTTTATGAAATTTTTCAAGTTGTCATATAGATTCGAATAAAAGAGTGATTAAAAACAAAAATATGTAAATAACATCACAATAAAATAAAGAAAATATGCCTTATTTTTTTTTTTTTTTTTACTTACCATTGCTAAGGTATGCTCAGATACAAACTTTGCCATGAGATTCTGGCGATTTGAATCAACGAAACGAATATTTTGGGCTATGCTTTTTTTGATTGCGCTATTATCTAATGGCGACTTCCCTCTTTTTTTTAATTTTTTGAGAAAATTTTTACAACGTCATATCTCCTCCAAAAAATATTTTTTCAAAAAACTGAATGCAGGCATATCTTTAATTTGCTATTATCTAGTGGCGACTATTTTTATTTTTTCATATTTTCGTCTTTTTTTAATTATTTTTGTAATTTTAAGGCAAAAATAAAATTCAATTTTTTTTCACCATGTCAGATGAGCGAGAATAAACATGGGATCAACAAAAAACAGCATAGCACCCTTTCCTTATTTAATAATCTAATGGCGACTTCTTTTATTTTTTTATTTTTTTTTATTGGTACTTCTATATGACAGTTTAAATATGAAATCAATTAAACGCTTATAAAGTCCCATACTCAATACATAATGAGTGTTTTTGGGCATTTTTGGACAAATAGAGAATAAAAATACAATTAAAAATATAAAACACCACAATTATGAAGTTTGAAGAATTTTGGAAATAAAAAATTTACCAAGTCATATCTCCGACAAAAAATATTTTTTACAAAAACTGAATACAGGCATATCTTTAATTTGCTATTATCTAGTGGCGACTTTTTAATTTTTTTCATATCTTCGTTTTTAAGGCAAAAATAAATTTCAGTGTTTTTTCACCATGTCAGATGAGCGAGAATAAACACGGGATCAACAAAAAACAGCAAGCACCCTTTCCTTATTTAATAATCTAATGGCGACTTCTTTTATTTCTTTATTTTTTTTTAATTGGTACTTCTATATGACAGTTTAAATATTGAAATCAATTAAACGCATATAAAGTCCCATACTCAATACGTAATGAGTTTTTTTGGGCATTTTTGGACAAATAGAGAATAAAAATACAATTAAAAATATAAAACACCACAATTTTGAAGTTTGAGGAATTTTGGAAATAAAAAATTTACCAAGTCATATCTCCGACAAAAAATATTTTTTACAAAAACTGAATGCAGACATATCTTTAATTTGCTATTATCTAGTGGCGACTTCTTTTATTATTTCAATATTTTCGTTTTTTTTAATTATTTTTGTAATTTTAAGGCAAAAATAAAATTCAATTTTTTTTCACCATGTCAGATGAGCGAGAATAAACATGGGATCAACAAAAAACAGCATAGCACCCTTTCCTTATTTAATAATCTAATGGCGACTTCTTTTATTTTTTATTTTTTTTATTGGTACTTCTATATGACAGTTTAAATATTGAAATCAATTAAATGCTTATAAAGTCCCATACTCAATACATAATGAGTTTTTTTGGGCATTTTTGGACAAATAGAGAATAAAAATACAATTAAAAATATAAAACACCACAATTTTGAAGTTTTGAGGAATTTTGGAAATAAAAAATTTACCAAGTCATATCTCCTACAAAAAATATTTAAAAATTAAACTGAATACAGGCATATCTTTAATTTGCTATTATCTAGTGGCGACTTTTTTATTTTTTTCATATCTTCGTTTTTAAGGCAAAAATAAATTTCAGTGTTTTTTCACCATGTCAGATGAGCGAGAATAAACACGGGATCAACAAAAAACAGCATAGCACCTTTTCCTTATTTAATAATCTAATGGCGACTTCTTTTATTTCTTTATTTTTTTTAATTGGTACTTCTATATGACAGTTTAAATATTGAAATCAATTAAACGCATATAAAGTCCCATACTCAATACGTAATGAGTTTTTTTGGGCATTTTTGAACAAATAGAGAATAAAAATACAATTAAAAATGTAAAACTTCACAATTTTGAAGTTTAGAGGAAATTTGAAAATAAAAAATTTACCAAGTCATATCTCCGACAAAAAATATTTTTTACAAAAACTGAATGCAGACATATCTTTAATTTGCTATTATCTAGTGGCGACTTCTTTAATATTTTTAATATTTTCGTTTTTTAAAATTATTTTTGTAATTTTAAGGCAAAAATAAAATTCAATTTTTTTTCACCATGTCAGATGAGCGAGAATAAACATGGGATCAACAAAAAACAGCATAGCACCCTTTCCTTAATAATCTAATGGCGACTTCTTTTATTTTTTATTTTTTTTTAATTGGTACTTCTATATGACAGTTTAAATATTGAAATCAATTAAACGCATATAAAGTCCCATACTCAATACATAATGAGTTTTTTTGGGCATTTTTGGACAAATAGAGAATAAAAATACAATTAAAAATATAAAACACCACAATTTTGAAGTTTTGAGGAATTTTGGAAATAAAAAATTTACCAAGTCATATCTCCGACAAAAAATATTTTTTACAAAAACTGAATGCAGACATATCTTTAATTTGCTATTATCTAGTGGCGACTTCTTTTATTTTTTCAATATTTTCGTTTTTTTAAATTATTTTTGTAATTTTAAGGCAAAAATAAAATTCAATTTTTTTTCACCATGTCAGATGAGCGAGAATAAACATGGGATCAACAAAAAACAGCATAGCACCCTTTCCTTATTTAATAATCTAATGGCGACTTCTTTTATTTTTTATTTTTTTTATTGGTACTTCTATATGACAGTTCAAATATTGAAATCAATTAAACGCTTATAAAGTCCCATACTCAATACATAATGAGTTTTTTTGGGCATTTTTGAACAAATAGAGAATAAAAATACAATTAAAAACGTAAAACACCACAATTTTGAAGTTTTGAGGAATTTTGAAAATAAAAAATTTACCAAGTCATATCTCCGACAAAAAATATTTTTTACAAAAACTGAATGCAGACATATCTTTAATTTGCTATTATCTAGTGGCAACTTTTTTTATTTTTTTCATATCTTCGTTTTGAAGGCAAAAATAAATTTCAGTTTTTTTTTCACCATGTCAGATGAGCGGGAATAAACATGGGATCAACAAAAAACAGCATAGCAGCCTTTCCTTATTTAATAATCTAATGGCGACTTCTTTTATTTTTTTATTTTTTTTATCGGTACATCTATATGACAGTTTAAATATTGAAATTAATTAAACGCATATAAAGTCCCATACTCAATACGTAATGAGTTTTTTAGGCATTAAAAGAATAAACATGGGATCAACAAAAAACAGCATAGCACCATTTCCTTATTTAATAATCTAATGGCGACTGACTGACGAAAAAATAAAAGAAGTCGCCATCAGATTATTAAATAAGGTAATGGTGCTATGCTGTTTTTTGTTGATCCCATGTTAATTCTCGCTCATCTGACATGGTGAAAAAAAATTGAATTTTATTTTTGCCTTAAAAACGAAGATATGAAAAAAAATAAAAAAGTCGCCACTAGATAATAGCAAATTAAAGATATGCCTGTATTCAGTTTAATTTTTAAATATTTTTTGTAGGAGATATGACCATAAATTTTTTATTTCCAAAATTCCTCAAAACTTCAAAATTGTGGTGTTTTATATTTTTAATTGTATTTTTATTCTCTATTTGTCCAAAAATGCCCAAAAAAACTCATTATGTATTGAGTATGGGACTTTATAAGAGTTTAATTGATTTCAATATTTAAACTGTCATATAGAAGTACCAATAAAAAAAATAAAAAATAAAAGAAGTCGCCATTAGATTATTAAATAAGGAAAGGGTGCTATGCTGTTTTTTGTTGATCCCATGTTTATTCTCGCTCATCTGACATGGTGAAAAAAAATTGAATTTTATTTTTGCCTTAAAATTACAAAAATAATTTAAAAAAACGAAAATATTGAAAAAATAAAAGAAGTCGCCACTAGATAATAGCAAATTAAAGATATGTCTGCATTCAGTTTTTGTAAAAAATATTTTTTGTCGGAGATATGACTTGGTAAATTTTTTATTTCCAATATTCCTCAAAACTTCAAAATTGTGGTGTTTTATATTTTTAATTGTATTTTTATTCTCTATTTGTCCAAAAATGCCCAAAAAAACTCATTATGTATTGAGTATGGGACTTTGTATGCGTTTAATTGATTTCAATATTTAAACTGTCATATAGAAGTACCAATTAAAAAAAAATAAAAAATAAAAGAAGTCGCCATTAGATTATTAAATAAGGAAAGGGTGCTATGCTGTTTTTTGTTGATCCCATGTTTATTCTCGCTCATCTGACATGGTGAAAAAAAATTGAATTTTATTTTTGCCTTAAAATTACAAAAATAATTTTAAAAAACGAAAATATTAAAAAAATAAAAGAAGTCGCCACTAGATAATAGCAAATTAAAGATATGTCTGCATTCAGTTTTTGTAAAAAATATTTTTTGTCGGAGATATGACTTGGTAAATTTTTTATTTTCAAATTTCCTCTAAACTTCAAAATTGTGAAGTTTTACATTTTTAATTGTATTTTTATTCTCTATTTGTTCAAAAATGCCCAATAAAACTCATTATGTATTGAGTATGGGACTTTATAAGCGTTTAATTGATTTCAATATTTAAACTGTCATATAGAAGAACCAATAAAAAAATAAAAAAAAATAAAAGAAGTCGCTATTAGATTATTAAATAAGGAAAGGGTGCTATGCTGTTTTTTGTTGATCCCATGTTTATTCTCGCTCATCTGACATGGTGAAAAAAAATTGAATTTTATTTTTGCCTTAAAATTACAAAAATAATTTAAAAAAACGAAAATATTAAAAAAATAAAAGAAGTCGCCACTAGATAATAGCAAATTAAAGATATGTCTGCATTCAGTTTTTGTAAAAAATATTTTTTGTCGGAGATAAGACTTGGTAAATTTTTTATTTTCAAAATTCCTCAAAACTTCAAAATTGTGGTGTTTTATATTTTTATTCTCTATTTGTCCAAAAATGCCCAAAAAAACTCATTATGTATTGAGTATGGGACTTTATATGCGTTTAATTGATTTCAATATTTAAACTGTCATATAGAAGTACCAATTAAAAAAAAATAAAAAATAAAAGAAGTCGCCATTAGATTATTAAATAAGGAAAGGGTGCTATGCTGTTTTTTGTTGATCCCATGTTTATTCTCGCTCATCTGACATGGTGAAAAAAAATTTAATTTTATTTTTGCCTTAAAATTACAAAAATAATTTTAAAAAACGAAAATATTAAAAAAATAAAAGAAGTCGCCACTAGATAATAGCAAATTAAAGATATGTCTGCATTCAATTTTTGTAAAAAATATTTTTTGTCGGAGATATGACTTGGTAAATTTTTTATTTTCAAATTTCCTCTAAACTTCAAAATTGTGAAGTTTTACATTAATTGTATTTTTATTCTCTATTTGTTCAAAAATGCCCAAAAAAACTCATTATGTATTGAGTATGGGACTTTATAAGCGTTTAATTGATTTCAATATTTAAACTGTCATATAGAAGTACCAATAAAAAAATAAAAAAAATAAAAGAAGTCGCCATTAGATTATTAAATAAGGAAAGGGTGCTATGCTGTTTTTTGTTGATCCCATGTTTATTCTCGCTTATCTGACATGGTGAAAAAAAAATGAATTTTATTTTTGCCTTAAAATTACAAAAATAATTTAAAAAAACGAAAATATTAAAAAAATAAAAGAAGTCGCCACTAGATAATAGCAAATTAAAGATATGTCTGCATTCAGTTTTTGTAAAAAATATTTTTTGTCGGAGATATGACTTGGTAAATTTTTTATTTTCAAAATTCCTCAAAACTTCGAAATTGTGGTGTTTTATATTTTTAATTGTATTTTTATTCTCTATTTGTCCAAAAATGCCCAAAAACACTCATTATGTATTGAGTATGGGACTTTATAAGCGTTTAATTGATTTCAATATTTAAACTGTCATATAGAAGTACCAATAAAAAAAAATAAAAAATAAAAGAAGTCGCCATTAGATTATTAAATAAGGAAAGGGTGCTATGCTGTTTTTTGTTGATCCCATGTTTATTCTCGCTCATCTGACATGGGGAAAAAAAATTGAAATTTATTTTTGCCTTAAAATTACAAAAATAGTTAAAAAAAGACGAAAATATGAAAAAATAAAAATAGTCGCCACTAGATAATAGCAAATTAAAGATATGCCTGCATTCAGTTTTTTGAAAAAAAAAATTTTTGGAGGAGATATGACGTGGTAAAAATTTTCTCAAAAAATTAAAAAAAAGAGGGAAGTCGCCATTAGATAATAGCGCAATCAAAAAAAGCATAGCCCAAAATATTCGTTTCGTTGATTCAAATCGCCAGAATCTCATGGCAAAGTTTGTATCTGAGCATACCTTAACAATGGTAAGTAAAAAAAATAAAAAAAAATAAGGCATATTTTCTTTATTTTATTGTGATGTTATCTACATATTTTTGTTTTTAATCACTCTTTTATTCGAATCTATATGACAACTTGAAAAATTTCATAAAAAAATTTCTGCTAACTTCAGGCTCATATTAAAAAGTATATTATCTGTAAATTTCCATCAACAGTAACACAATAAGTTGCAAAATTATCACACATATGATATTTTTTGGTAAATTAATATTATAATTTTATACAGATACAGATGCGTAAAGTACCTATATTTACTTAGCTGAGTCCAAATTGTATTAAAATTAATAACAGAACATATGACAATCATCAGTTATAATATAACTGGTGATTGTCATATTTTATGGGATGTTTAAATGGTTATTGAAATAGTAAACTAACCAAAAATATCCAACAATTGTAATCAGTGTCACATAGATGGAATTAAAACAAAATTCCTAATATTTTTCCTCATTACAAACAACCTTGCACACATGTTACATGAATACAGTAGTTAATAACTATCTATAGCCCGATTGCTAATTAAACGGAGTAAACTGACAGATCGAAATGTCACTTTCCAAAATAATGTTGCTTACTTTCAAAACATAGTGATTGATGTAGTTCATTTTTTGTCATTCAAAGAAACAATATCTCAGCACTGGCTTGCAAAATTAGAAATTTTATTGCGTATTTTTTAGAAATATCAGCTTAATCCTTCGAGTAAATGTGTGTGTAAATATTTTTACGTAAATAATCACAATAGATACGCGGAATGGTAACAATGAAAATTATAACTATTACTTTTATTATTGGAGAAAAATTACGTTCGGCACATTCATAGCTTTTGTAAGTTTTGTTTAGAATGAACTATGAGTATAATTGCAGTAGATATGCCATAACTTAGCATGCAGTAATTTAATATGATTATAATTCAGTAGACATGCAGTACTAATCACACATTAGGCAGGAATTACGACCTTGAGTTGGACTTTAGAAAATGAAAGAATGAAATCGTTCAATGAATTGAAATGTTTAAATAATCTTGATCTTTTTACCGCAGCACTATTTAAATTTCATTAAAAAGCGGCAACATTCGAAATGTCAGTTTACTCCGTTTAATTAGCAATCCTACTATAGATATACTTCCTAAGTTCAACTAATAAAACTTACAGTAAATAGTAACTAGGTACTTCTTCTACATATTATGTACTAAAGGCATATTATTCACTTCTGATTTAATTTATTAGAATGTTTTATAAATAAGCAAAAATGATTTACAATGCTTGCTTTGCTTAATATTTTATGGTATTTTGAAAACCTTATTAACTATTTTGTATCCCAGTTATTAGTCTAATCAGATTAATAAACGAAAGAAAAAGAAAGGTGAAATAGATAAATGAAACTGTAATAGGATAAATTTCTTTTAATAACTTTTGTCATTTATCACCCTTAATTCTTCTTGATTAAAGGAAAAATGGCTTCTACATGTTTGTGATGATTCTGCCATATTAAGGTATCACACTTAATTCATTGGCATAATTGCACAATATTTTTGTTAAAATTCTACTCCATGTTAATTATGATGAAATAAGAATAATTCATACAAATTGTACCATAGTTTATTCTAACTTTTAGTTATGATGTTACAAAAAGCTTTTCAGATCTCAAGCAGCCCATGAAGCCCTAATATAGCATGTAACCACTAGTTACATTTATGTGTAATATTATGTCATTTTATTTCAAATGAATAACACATTCAAACAGTCCATTAGAACTCAACAAAGTTATCATTGAGTGATGTAATTCTATACTTTGCACAGTATTGAAATGTCTTTTCCTGGGTATACGAAGGTTATATTCCAGTTATATCAGTGCCTGCAGTAATAAAATGGGCACAATGCCAAAGGCTGAATGCAGGTACGGGATGCTAGTATTTCAATTGGGTACTTGACTATGTTTCATTTCATACACATTTTTATATGTAATAGCAAATAAAACAAAAAAGAAACCCTTCTCTAAAAACCGCATCGAAATTGATTGAAAAATGAGGCAGTAATCCATACTTTAAATTCTGCAATGAGCAAGAGTGGGGGCGTAGTGGGGATATCTTGCTATCCCTTTCCAACGCACGCACCGTTATGGCCGTGACGAGATTTTACTGATCTCTTTCCCGCTGTTGGAAGGTTACACCAAAGTACAAAGGCTTATAACTTTTTATTTTTGTGAGTATTTCAATATTTCTTCCTGTGTTATGTTTTAAATGACGTAAATTTCGTATATAATCAATAAAAAAAAATAGTCAAGTACCCAATAGTACGAACAAACTTTGAATTTAGGTCATAACAGTTTATTTACAGTAGAACCCTGATTATCCAGACTTTGATTATCTGGATATCCAATTATCTGGACTCAAATGACACATGCTTGTTTTTTGGCTTGGTTGTGTACTCCTACTGCCAGTAACATTTATGTGAACTGTGAAAGTGTTTCATTTATTAGGTAAACATCATGCGAGTAATTAATAGGTTGTCATATATTACACATATTTGTGATATATACACTTTCATTCCTGAAGTTAAGATCTATAAAATTCAAGGGAAAAGAGCTACATAGTATTCATAGGTGATTTGCAAAATATGAGCAATACATGTCATACATCATTCAGCAACAGGATTTTTGTTTTTATAATTTAGATTGTCATGTGTTTCGTAGAGCAATCACAATGTCTCATTTTTAATGTTATGTTTGTTATGGATTTTATTGGCTTATAAATGCAGACAAGCAGATGCTCTATCTGAAGGCAAGTGGTTACTGCCAACAATGGACATGAGTAAAGCTAGGGGCATAGCCAAACCTACCATGTAAGTAATTTTAGGCCTTATTTCAAGAAGGACATATAATAGCTCTGAGGGAACACCAAGGAGGGAAGTTCATTCCAGAGTTTGCAAAAATTGTTCCAGGGCGAATGAATTTTCCTTTAGTAGCATAATAATAAAATACAACTGGCAACTTATAAATTGTAACATTCTTCATGCAGAGAATAAATTGAAATTATATTTAGAAAAAAATAAAAAGTATTTGAAAAGGTACAGCCAACCCACCGCCATGGACGTCAGTTGCTGACTATCATCAGGTCAGCTGCTAGGTTGTCCGTCTATGGCAATAAAAATTAGAACAAACAGAACTTTCCCAGTTATATATCTCCATTACTTTAAAATAACCTAATTTATCACGAATAATTAAAACAGACCATCCATGCTACTATTTAGGACATATAGTAAGTGACTGACATATGGATATCATAACCTAACTTATGCAAATGTCTAATTAGAATCACAAAATATATATAGTAAATGGAGGTAAATTAATTAGGAAAACACACGCAAAGCTTAAACAGTCCAAAAATAGAAGAAACAGCGTAGAGAAGTGACGTATATTTCCCACGATCGATACTTACTTGCGTAACTGTTCTCGCGCGCGTTCCTCAGCCTTCTTCCGACTCTTCGACGTTGGGTCTATCTGGTTCACCAGCCACTTTATAGAGAAATAAGTGACCGCCGACACAAACGCAACGCGTATTGCCATTTGGAACACATCGCTCCGTGTAAATGCTGAACCTTCCACCATCATGCCTGCACGCAGGTGTGTTCGGTATCACGAATGTACGATGAAGCCGTCGCTCTATTGAGTGGGCTGTTCAATTTGATTAATTGCGAATATTTTTAGCGAGGTTCACTACCGTCATGCTTTTGTGAATTTTGAATAATAGACAAAAATTTTGATGATAGAGTTTGACATATGTCATTTTTGTGTATTGACATAACTATTCTAATTATTTATTAATAATTAATAATTAAATAATATACAGCGAAATAAACATATTAAAGATTTTATTTAATTAAGATTTATTGCATCTATATAAATCGTTGTTAATTTTATTATAAATATGTGTTGTCTATGATTTAGTCGTTCAGAAAAATACAATCAAGCTGAATGTTTAAAAGCTAATTAATTTTATTGCAATAAAATTTAAATTTAAGTTAATTATGAATAATTATAGCTAAAATTTATTATAATAAATAATTATACAATAATAAAATCTATCAATAATTTTCAAAAAATCATTTGAGTTTGATTTGACGTTCCATGTCAAAATCTCATGGAGGTAGCAAAACATAACCTTAAACTTTAATATTTATAATTTAATTTAAAAAAAATCACTGTAACTAGCTTTTCAACATGAAAAAAAAAAAAGGAGCGCCACGTCCGAAGTTTGAAAACTCTCGGAAAGCGCTTAGGAAGCAGAAAAGGCAAGAAAAAAAGATTCATCGGAAAGAACACTATTTGAAAAAGAAAACATTACCTGAAGAGCCTAACTATAACCCTGGGAAGTTTGTTAAAAGGCCGGCCGATGGTCAAGAACTAGATACAGAAATAAAGGTACACTTACTGACGTTATATATCCAAATAAGTTCTAATTTGGTGAACTTAAATATTCCTTTAAACCGTTGTCTGTAGTTGAGTTTAGTATATTTCTTGTATAATGATTGTAAATCTATTGGTAAAACTGTACACACTCTGAAACCGAAATTCAAGGGGGGAGTCGGGGAAAGGATGGAGGGGGATGTTTGTGCCCACCCCTAAAAAGGAAAGCATAGGGAACCCCCCCCCCCGTTTCGGAGATATAGGGGGTATTTTTAATGCTGTGGAAGAAGGGATAATGTGTACATAAGGAAAGTTTTCAAAACACCTTCCTTTCCAAGGTATGATGATTTTATAAACCAAATTTCTATCAACTTATAAATAGTCATGGGCGGTTCGGCCTCCGGTGGCCCATACGTTTATGTAACATATATATGTGCTGCCTCTGGGGTAAAGTAGTCCATAGGGCAATTCGTTTTTTTTCCCAAAACCTAATAATACTTTGCCAGTACTTTTTTCTTGTCAAAATCTATTACCTAACACTTTTATAGACTTACATGTGCATTTGTATAAATCAGACCCTTTGATGATGAATGATATAAACACTTTCCTTTTAAGGAGTGATTATACACATTTTGAAATCTTTGCAGCCTTCTTGGTCATGGGTAGGACTGAGATGTCAGTTGTCCAAAATGTAATACATGTATTTTTTATCCATGGTACATTGTTCGACGAGCAGGAGACAGCTAAGTTAGTTGTTTTGTGTATGTGTTTTGTTTAATGTTTCTTCACTATTATTATTTAAAAGTTTGTTGTTTATGGTGTGAGCTCACGAATTTTGAGCTCTGTAAAAAATACAAATTGGAATAGAATGCATAAAACTAGTTTTATTTAAATTCATAAAATTACTTTAAATTAGACATTTCACCTGCTCTCCATTCCTCCCAGCAACCTTTAGTTTATACCCAACTGACTCGAAAGAAGCATTATTAAGTCCAGACCAGTCAATTTATTTTGTTTGGATAGTAAATACTTCATCATCACCATCAGCCATAGGACATCCACTGCTGAACATACGGCCTCCCCCAGAGATTTCCATTTATGTTAATACTTAGTATACCTAAAATTACAGAAAAAGAAACCAAAATTACAAGCAGCACTAATTGACATAGTAACTAAGGAACGGGAGAAAGAGAGGAATGCAACAGAAAGGCTCAAGCAGGAGATGGAGGAACAGAGAAGGAAGATCATGCTACAAGCTAATGAGGATGAAGACAAAGTTATCAAGAAATTGGAGAAACAACTCGGTTTAAACAAGGCCAAGAATAAGAATAATTACTTTGCTGATGATGGACTGGATTGTATCCTTTTTGCATCCACTAATCTAATCTTATAGTTGAACGTGTTTTTAAGTTAAGGAAAATTACATAACACATAACATAACATAAGCTCACGCCTGTATCCCCGAAGGGGTAGGCAGAGGCGCACTAGCGAACTAGAACACCCACATTTCGCCGAGCTTAGTTCCGTCCCAGATGTGATAGGGGGCCAGCCTATCGCCATATCGGGCACAAATTCCAGACTCCGGGCTGATATGGAAAAATCCAATATCACTGCCCGACCCGGGGATCGAACCCGAGACCTCAGAACCGTAGTCGTACCGAAATACCACCACGCCACGGAGGCAGTCATCAATTACCTTATGGATTATGGATTAATATGATTAATACGGCACGGAAAATTATAAATAATATTTTTAGTAGGTTATATTTTAGTAAATATTTAAATCCCCCAAAAAGGGTTGATATTAGGCAGGTAGCAGATGACCCAACTCTTGAGTGGGCTAACAGGACAGGATAGGTGGAAGGAGAAAAATGGTTTTAATCCATTTAAATCTGTAATGATTAATGTCCAAGACCTTAAATAATAGTCATTTAATTATGTAATGTGAGCTAAACTTAGTAGTTATGATTAGAGTAGTAGTAGTAGTAGTAGAGACATTTACTATAATAACATTACTTTGACTAAAACCAGATCTACTAGAAATATGTGATAGATCAACAACAGAACAGATTGTAGCAGCTGAGAAGCATCTAGCTAATGTGGAAGCAGATTCAGACTTCGAAGAGGATTTAGCAGTTGTTACTGGCAAAGAAATAAAGAGCAAAAATAAAGATAAGAAAGAAAAAAAGGGAAATAATAGTGAAAGTGAAGAAAGCAATTTGGAGGGTGAAGATGATAGTGAAGGCTTTAATGAAAATGATGAAGAAATAGATGAACTTAGTGACGGCAGTGAAGATTATTACAGTGATGAGGATAGTGAAGGGACAAATGATGAACCTGAGGGTATGTTAATGTATTGAATTATGTAGATATTAAAAAGTACTGAACTAAAATAAATAATTTGAAACAATTTGTGTAGATAGTTGAAATAAAACTATTTTTACGGATTCTATCACGTTTTGGTTTTAATTTTTATGCCCGACGTTTCGATAGAATCCGTAAAAATAGTTTTATTTCAATGAAAAACATTCGCGTAAACTTAAGAAAACATTGTGTAGATAGATTTACTTTAGAAAAAGTTTCAGGAGATTTAATATTGAAAAACTCTAGTTCAAAATTGATCCACAAATTTTTATTGCATTTTCCATATATTTGATGTTACAGAAAAGCCAACAAAATCCCAGAAAAATAAAAAGAAAGAACCACTGAAAGAAAATAAACAATCTGAGGCAAAACCAAATAAAGGCAAAGAGAAGATAATATCAGAAGATGATTTAAGCAAAGTGTTCAGTGATGATGAAGTGTCACATCTGTCTGATGATGATTTAGAAGGGGTTTCTGGTGATGAAAATGATGCTGGTGATCAAGATGTGAACGAAAAAGAAGAAAAACCGGATGTATGGGAAGATATTTATGGAAGAAAGAGGGATAAAGAAGGGAATATTATTAAGGTCTGTAGTTCTTTAATTTTATTAATAACTTCCAGAATACTAGTATTACCTTCAAATAAATAAATAAATAACACCCAATAGTCACACACATAGTCCTTACCCCTCACTAAGATACGAGTCTTGTGTCGTGGGTATCAGGAACTACGAGATACTTTGGGTCTCACAACACCCAGACCTGAAACAAATATTTGTGGGCCACACAAACATCGGTGCGGGAATCAAATCAGGTGTTTTAAAAATATTATTTAAATTGCGGTTATGCTTGATACATTCAAATAATATAGATGCTTAAAATAACTATAAATTAACATAAAACAGTACCTACACAAAATAAAGTCATAGATGGTATTTTCTATTTACAGGAAGAAAAAGGCACATATGTGCCACCACATTTGAGAAATAAAGATTCAACTTCCGATAAAGATCTTGTACAGTTAAAAAGGCAAATAAAAAGTGAGTACAACAGCAATAGCCTAGCAAATGTATCTGTAAAAACTAATAAAATCTTAGAAGAGGTACCAATAACTATAATTATATGTATAGTAGGAAACCAATCACAATAAAAACTGCTATTCCTAACAATGCATGTTATAATATTACCAGTGATATAACACTAGATTTTCAAATAAGATACAGTTAAAGTTACTTGGTAGCAAATGTTGCAATACAAATATTTTAATCACAGGTTTACATTATACAGAAAACTAGTAATGAAAAAAATTCAATTACCATATCAAAATTTTATGGATTAATATAATTGGGTACCTGCCTAAATTTTTTTTATTAATTTAATATGAAATTTATGCCATCTAAAATATAGAACAGGAAGAAATATTGAAATATTCTCAAAAATAAAAATAGTTATAAGCTGTTGAAGTTTGGTGTAACCTTCGAACTGTGGGAAAGAGAAGTATCAGTATAATCACGTCACTGCTATAACGGTACATGCGTTAGAAAGGGATAGCAAGATATCTCCAATATATCCACCGCAGAATTTAAAATATGAATTGCTACCTCATTTTTCAACCAATTTCGATGCAGTTTTTACAGAAGGGTTTATTTTTTATTTCATTTGCTATTACATTTAAATATGTTTATAATATCATAGTCAAGTACCCAATCTTCTATGTTACTCTCTAATTTGGTAGGTTACTTTCTTATTACTTGTTGGAACACATGTTTTGGGTTTTAATTATTGTCCAGAAAATTTTTGTCACACATAATGTAACGCATATATGATTATAACCTGTTTTGTGTTTAATAAAATAAAAAAAAAAAAAAAAAAAATAGTAAAACAATTTATATTAGAAGAGGTTTTTAACATGAGTTGCTGTGATTAACATACCGTAACAGAATGGAGCATACACCTCTGACTTTTCTATGTTAAGTGTATTTTCATTGTGAAATATCGCTTGCTATAACGGCGAAGGAAAACATCGTGAGGAAACGTACATACCCGAGAATTTCTTTACAGGAATTTCGAAGGTATGTGAAGTTTACCAACCCGCATTAGGCCAGTGTGGTAAACTAAAGCCTAACCCCTCTCATTAGTAGAGGAGGCCCGTACCCAGCAGTGGGACAGTAATATTACAGGGCTAATATTATTATTTATTATTTTATATTAACAGAAATAACCAACATTCTTAATATTAATTTCAGGCGTTCTAAACAAACTGGCGGGCACGAACTTGCACTGGGCGTGTACATCCATAGAGAACTTGTACAGTACCAACAGCCGCAACTCGGTGAACAGTTGTGTGACGCAGCTGTGGCTGGAGGCTTGTGTTGATACAGCGGTGACTCCGGACAGACTGGTGGCAGAGCATGCCGCTCTCGTCGCAGTTGTACATGCTAATGTCGGATCGGAGATAGGTCAGTATTAATGACGAAGGATGAAGGAAATTAAGATGTGCAGAGGCGCACTAGCGAACTAGAACACCCACATTTCGCTGAGCTTAGTTCCGTCCCAGATGTGATAGGGGGCGAGCCTATCGCCATATCGGGCACAAATTCCAGACTCCGGGCTGATATGGAAAAATCCAATATCACTTTTATTTATTATTTTAGATTTCAATTAACTTTATATTAATTAAGTTGATAAATATTGAATAAATATTATATTATATTGATAAATATAATTAATGAAGCCTTGATGGCGTGGTTGTATTACGATACGACTACGGTTCTGAGGTCTCGGATTCGATCCCCGGTTCGGGCAAAGTGATATTGGATTTTTCCATATCAGCCCGGAGTCTGGAATTTGTGCCCGATATGGCGATAGGCTCGCCCCCTATCACATCTGGGGCAGAACTAAGCTCGGTGAAATGTGGGTGATCTAATTCTCTATTTTGCTTTTGCCTACCCCTTGGGGGATACAGGTGTCTATGTAACACTTTTGTTGCAGGTGCACATTTTCTACAAGAGTTAACGACACGTTTCGATGATATGCTGCATAAAAAGCAACCAGTGGAGGATAAGCAGCTAGACAACCTTGTATCATGTTTGGCACATTTGTATAGTTTTAAAGTAAGTTATAAGTTACGCGAGTGCACTGTTTGCGCCTCTGCCTACCCCCTCGGAGATGACAGACGTGAGTGTCTATAGCTTAGCCCTCATACCGTCGAATGTTCATACACTTAAGGTCGCCTTATGTCGTTTAAGGTCGACTTATCTGTCAAAATTGAATGGCGAAAATCAATGTAAGAAGCCGTTAAAGTTGAGTAGCGTTTGACCAATCGGGCATTAGCATATCCCTTTCTTATTATTTAACCTTTTCGATTGAAAACACACCTATTATTTTCGACATGCAACTACTAGTAAGTACTAGCTTTTTCTCTCTTTCTACCTGTCCTTATCCCATCTTTATGTGGGGTCGGCATAAACCACTTTCAAGCATGTTGCAGAAAGGATTCAGCTTTTATTACGACCAGCTGCCTGCCTGATGTCAACCCTCTAGATGTTCCAGCCATGTCAAATGAAACTTTGTTTTTTTTGCTTTGCCTCTTTTTTGCTTTGCCTTTTTTTTTGCTTTGCCCAACCAGGGAATCGAAGTCAAGACCTCCTGGTCCACAACCCATATATGCTGCCACTATAAGGCAGGTTATATTAAACTATTTACATTAATGTTACCCTTAGATATTCCAAGCAGCGCTCCTATACGACATATTGAACAGATTATTGGATGAGCTGTCGGAGAAGAACATCGGCTGTGTACTCGTAGCGTTGAGGATAGTGGGGGGAGTACTGAGGAGGGAGGAGCCGCTCGCTCTCAAGAACTTCATCCAGGACACGCAGACCAGGCTCGCCAGGATCAGTGACCAGGCGGCTAGTGGGTGAGTATATACTACAAAACATAAGCTCACGCCTGTATCCCTGAAGGGGTAGGCAGAGGTGCTCTAGCGAACTAGAACACCCACATTTCGCCGAGCTTAGTTCCCTCCCAAGTGTGAGTTAACTTTTAACGTTTTTTAACCAAATCGTGATAGAATCCGTAAAAATAGTTTTATTTCAATGAATAGCATTCGCGTAAACTTGAGGAACTCATACAGACATACATACATAAAAAAATCCAAACTATTTGATAAGTTATCAATTAAAAAAGCAAATTTGTGCCCGATATGGCGATAGGCTCGCCCGCTATCACATCTGGGACGGAACTAAGCTCGGCGAAATGTGGGTGTGCTAGTTGGCTAGTGTGCCTCTGCCTACCCCTTCGGGGATATAGGCGTGAGCTTATGTTTTGTTATGTTATGTGTTAAAAAAGCAATTTCGATTCATTATCATCATCATCATCATCTTCATCATCACCAGCCATAGGACGTCCACTGCTGAACATAGGCCTCCCCCAAAGATTTCCAGATCGACCTGCATCCAGCGACTTTATTCATTATCATATCTAACTTTATTCTTCTCATAGGTCGTAACTTCCTTTTTCTGAAGTCGGTTTATAAAAAGGTTATTAAAATTATTTTCTAGGTCCCGAATAAAATACCTGCTAGAAGTGTTAATGGCAGTGAAAAATAATAACTTAACGAAAATACCGAATTATGACCCAACTTATATGGAACATTTGAAGAAAATGATCAAAGGGGTGATCAGGAAGGGGAACTATGTCACCCCCCTTAATATCAGGCTTGAAGATCTTCTGAAAGGTAGGTTTATAAGTGATTAGGTTTTGCCCGTGACTCCGTTCGCGTGTAAATTTATTAACAAACTTTGTACCGCGGGAACTGTACATTATTCCGCGATAAAAAGTACCGAAATTTAAAATTGCTTCCAAAATTATGTTTGATCAATATACATAGACATATAGGATAGTCTCCTAAATCTAGTGGCAGCGTATATGGGCTGTGAACCGGGAGGTCCCGGATTTGATTCCCCGGTCAAGCCGAGTGTTTATCTAGAAGGCAATTGACGTCAGACTGGCAGCCGGTCATAAAAACTAAGCCGAATTCTGCAATATGTTTCACAAAGTATGTTGTTCTAAAACCGCGTCTCTTGCACTAAAACATTACACAAAAAATCTATACAAAACTTTTTCCTACACATTTTTTCTATGGTCCATTGTTCTGCGAACAGGAGACAGCGAAAAACATTATATTGTGTAGATGTTTATGTGTTTTGTTTCGATAAAAACAGGTGCGGAAGACGCGCCTTAAAACAATACACAAAACATGCTTTCGCTATACATTTTTGTCTATAGTCCATTGTCCCATGAGCAGAAGACAGTGAAAAACATTGTTTTGTGTAAGTGTTTTTGTGTTTTGTTTCGATAAAAACAGGTGCGGAAGACGCCCCTTAAAACATTACACAAAACATGGTTTCGCTATACATTTTTGTTTATGGTCCATTCTCCCATGCGCAAGAGAGAGTGACATTATTTTGTGTAGGTATTTTGTGTTTTGATTCGAGAAGAACACCGCAGGAGACACTGCTTCATGTGAACATTGCACAAGGACTGGTGAAGAAAAAAATCAAAATCTGCTTTCTGACGTTGGTTAATCTGATTTGTGTTTCGCAGCCGAGGAGAGGGGTAAATGGTGGGTGGTGGGGTCGGCATGGGAGGGCAACCACGTGAGACCAGAAGAGAAACCAGCTGACAAACTGCCAGCAACCCACGACCAGAAACTTCTAGAACTAGCCAGGAAACAGAGGATGAACACTGATGTCAGACGAAGCATATTCTGCGTCATAATGTCTGCGGAGGTGAGATATCAGTACAGCAGTGGTCGGCAACTTTTTTGCAGGCAGGGGCCTGTGGCGACATCTCTGCAATGCGCGCGAACTAACTTACACGCATCGAGCGTCAGGGCCATCAATATAATATACCCTAGGTGCACAGTTCTTTGCAAATATCCTCCTAAAAAGTGGTCTTAGAAATAAAACAAAGAAAAACACCACAAGTTGTAATTAAATCAACACAAATATAACCCTATGCACGTGTTGTAAAGTAATTTTTTAAACGAAATGAGCAAGCGTTCTTAAATTTGAAATTTGACATTTAGAATTCTATCGGCGTCCAACTGTAGGCAAAAGGAGTGCTTAAGCACTCGTTTGCTGTCCCATTTTCCGAGCGTCAACTGTACATCTAGGTATATAATATATCGATGGTCAGCCCACAACGGCATTGGCTTTAGCTACGAAACAACAGATGGAGCTACTGAATTCCAAATCGCGGTGGCAAAGTTTACCGCAGACGTAGCATATATACAACCTCCGAAAATGAGCCATGGGAGGGGCCGCGGGTGGGGGGCGGTAAGACTACACCCGCCTGACCAGATGATCCACTCTGGTGGAGGAACACCGGGACCCGTTCCTCTACAGGCCACAAGGTGGCAAAGTATAGTAAATATGTTGTAGATAATATTTTGCAATACAGACCAATTGAGTAACTCATTTTTTTTAAGTCGGATGATAAATATTGAACAATTGATATATCATCAGTGACGTGCACAGATATTTCGAACAGGGTAGACAAAACTTGCAAAATCAGTTACTTCAACTCTAACATCAATATTGCTATCATCATGTCGATTCAAACTTTAATCGTGGTTCTGCTGTTTTGACATTTGTTATTTTTTTGTAACGATTTATATAAATAGCAAATTACCAGGGTAGACATTGTCTCTTTGTCTATATGGAATGCACGCCACTATATATCATAATTTCTAGGATTACATGGACGCGTTTGAGAAACTGCAACATTTAGGTCTGAAGGGACAACAGGAGCGAGAGATCGTGCACGTGCTACTGGCGTGCTGTCTACAGGAAAATGCTTACAACCCTTACTATGCGGTACTCGGACAGAAACTGTGCGATGTCGACAGGAAATATCAGGTACTGACTTTCGCTTGATTTGATTTATTGAGGATGTTTTAGTTGATTAGAACCACGCTGTAGACAGTAACGTCTACAGCACGAATGGGCCGGAGCGACTATTTCGATACTACTCTTAAAGAAAAATTAAATAACGGACCTACTTCAAATCCGATCGCGACCAAATTTATATGGGACCATCCTTGAAATAAGTTCTATCGAACACAATAATAATTTTGAAAATCGGTTCACATTTGGCGGAGATATCGCGTAACATACATAAAAGAAACAGACGAATTTAGGACCTTCTTTTTGGAAGTCGGTCGATCATAATAATACTGCTATAAGACGTGGTGGTAACCCCCAGGTCATCTCACCACCTTTTACGTAGTCTGCCTTTAAACAAATTTTGGCTATTTTAACACCAATTTTATTAATTTTCGATCGACTTCCCAAAAAGGAGGAGGTCCTCAATTCGTCGTTTTTTTTTTATGTAACGCGATATTTCCGCCAAATGTGAACCGATTTTCAAAATCATTTTTGTGTTCGATACGGCTTATTTCAAGGGTGGTCCCATATAAATTTGGTCACGATCGGTAAACTGGATGTCGGTCAGTCAAGTTTTTAAACTTGTGATCATTTTACTAATTAAATATTTTGTTTAATAAAACTCCATTTTTGTTGCAGCTCTCCATACAATACTCAGTATGGGATAAGATAAAGGATATAGAAAACATATCAAAACAAAGTATGACGAACCTAGCCCAATTTTTAATACATCTTATTATTGGAAAGGGGCTGCCACTGTCTGTGTTAAAGGTATAAAAAACTCGTATATTAATATAATACATATAGTACGATTGCTAATTAAATGGAGTAAACTGACAGATCCAAATGTCACTTTCCAAAATAATGTTGCTTACTTTCAAAACATAATGATTGATCTAGTTCCATTTTTATCATTCAAAGAAACAATAAGTCAGCACTAGCTTGCAAAATTAGAATTTTATTGCGTATTTTTAGAAATTTCAGCTTAACCCTTCGACTAAATGTTAATGTAAATAATTTTGCGTAAATAATAACAACAGATACGCGAAATGATAACAATTAAAATTACAAATAATACTTTTATTATTTGAGAATAATATCGTTCAGCACATTCATAGCTTTTGTAAGTTTTGTTTATAATGAACCATGACTATAATTCCAAAAGACATGCCAAAACTTAGCAAGCAGTAATTTACTATGACTATAATTCAGTAGACATGCAGTATTAATTACACATTAGGCAGGAATTACTACTTTGAGTTGGACTTTAGAAAATGAAAGAAAAAATGGTTCACTGAATTGAAATGTTTAAATAATCTTGATCTTTTTACCGCAGCACTATTTAAATTTCGTAAAAAAGTGGCAACATTGCAAATGTCAGTTTACTCCGTTTAATTAGCAATCCTACTATACTTACCTACGTCTACTCCTTCGGGGATACAGGCGTGAGCTTATGTATGTATTTTATGAACGTTATCATTATCGTAGACTGCCTCGGTAGCGTGGTTGTATTTCAGTACTACTACCGTCCTGAGGTCTCGGATTCGATCCCCGGGTCGGGAAAAGTGATATTGGATTTTTCCATACCAGCCCGGAGTCTGGATTTTGTGCCCGATATGGCCATAGGCTCTCCCTCTATTACATCTGGGACGGAACTAAGCTCAGCGAAATGTGGGTGTTCTAGTTCGCTAGTGTGCCTCTGCCTCTCTCTTTGGGAATACAGGCGTGAGCTTATGTTATGTTATCATTGTAGTCTTTTGGAGAGTTTTGTAACCAAGACATAATAATTAGTTAAATTATGACTTTAACTGCTTTCTATCTTATGATTGTTATCTTATAAATTTTGTTGACAATTCGTAATAAATTATACTATTTCAAAAAGGTTATCCAATTCTCGGATCTAAACAAGCACACAGTCCGCTTCATGCGTCAGATCCTACTCGCAATCATAATGACGGAGGATCTCCAGGCCTGTCTCGAGGTGTTCCACCGGGTCTCACGACCCCCCAAACTGCACATGTTCAGGGAAAGCATACGACTGTTCATACAACACTTCCTCGTCAAAAACGCGGGAAAGAAAACCAGTGTGTTAAGCGATGATGAAATGGCTACGTTGAAGGATAGGGCTATGGAAGTCGATAAAATATTGACTATGTATGAGTCTAAGTTAAAGTTTTGAATGTATTTTTGTACATGCAATAAAATAATATTGTATTATCTGTATTTTTATTGTCCCATTGCTCTATACGCGCCAACTTTAAGGAATGTACTTATACTACGTCGCCCGTTCTGGGGGGGGAGGAAATCTTCAAAATACTTCGCTTGGTCACAGTGGGGTCTTCGGTTTTCGTCACGCAGTCAATATGTAGTCTAGGGAAATCTAGTACTTTTTCGGTTATATACAAATATGAAGCGCAGCGTTCAGCACTTTTAGCTCAGGTGGCAATACACGATATATTTTTAACTTTTCTTCGACAAAAAATTATTTAAAACCATATTTAAATAAATAAATAAATAAATACACCCAACAGTCACACACCTAGTCCTGACCCAACACTAGGTATACCTGTATCGTGGGTGTCAGAAACTATGAGAGACTTTTGGTCTCACAACACCCAGACTTGAAACAAATATCTGTGGACCACACAAACATTTGTCTCAATGCGGGAATCGAACCCGCGGCCTCTCGCTTCACAGCCGGCTCCTCGCCCACTGCGCCACGGAGGCTGTCAAAAATTTATAAATTAATACGAGAAAACTAGAGGGGTCTTGGTATACTACGGGTGGTCGCCGAGTGGGGGGGAGCGGGTTACAAATTGTGAAAAATGGGTCTCGTAGTATAGGTACGTTCCCTTATAAGGGAGAGCAAAACATACCCTTATTTTTCTTTAGTTAGTCAACATAACAGAGACTAAACCTTAATCTAGCGCGCTCCTGGCCACGCTGAACTAAAGCCTAATGCAATTTACACGATTACATACCTGCGAGCTTAGACAAGTGGCTCATACGCTAATCGAATAGAATACTCGAAAATAATAAATGTATTGGAATGACATACGAATACGCTATATGCGGCGTACTCTTATGTCATTTTTATACATTTATTCTATTTGACCACTCTATTCGACTAGCGTACAAGCCACTTGTCTAAACCCGCAGTAGGCCGCAGTACAGTATGACAATCATTATTGAAAATAGCGATTAATTTCACCGAACATTTCTCGAGTCGGGGGTCGTTTTCCCAAACAAACTTCCTGAATTCGTGCCTGTGAATTCTTTTCATATGGACTTTGGCTGTAGTTCTCTAGTTCACAAGCCATTACATTACAAGTGTAAGGTTATGTATGTATACATAGTATTACGAATGGGTACTTTGATCACTCATTAAATCATTAGTTTATTTATGTAACCACTTCCACAAAACAATGCGGTTTTCGTCACTCGTACACAAGTCTGCCAAGCCGTTACATTTAATAAGTGATAGTACGAGACTACACGTAACATATTACATACATACATACACACTCACGCCTGTATCCCATAGGGGTAGGCAGAGACAATTGAGCGCGACAAGCTACAATCCTAACACACCTCTTTTGCCTCATCCACATTCATGCATCGTTTCATACATTTCCGCCGGTTGAGGGTACATCGAACTTCCCTTTACGAAGGAGATCGCTTATTTGATCCATATAGCATCGTGTCGGGCGCCCTCTTCTGGCCCTACCATATTATCTATAATAATTACTACAAAACATTAATATATAACAGTAGATACACGTTGTAGTGTAAATATAAAGTGATGTCTCCGGAATTTAGAAAATGTGAACTTTCTTTCTTTCTTTCTACCTGCCCTTATCCCACCTTAATGCGGGGTCCGCGCAACACACTTTTTCAAGCATGTTGCAGAGAGGATGTGGCTAAATTTTTACGACAGGCCGCTTGCCTGACGTCAACCCCTATGAGGGATACAATCCCGGGCAATTTAAATTAGAAAATTTGCTTTACCCGTCCTGGGAATCGAACCCAAGACCTCCCGGTCCACAGCCCATACATGCTACCATTAGACCAAGGAGGCGAATTAGGACTTATGGAGGATATTATTTAGGTTTAGTTTAGGTAGTTACGTCTACAGCACGAATGGGTCGGCTCGACCGGTTTGATACCACTGTATCACAGAAAACCGACGTAAAGTTGCAGCTCGCTCTCACGTTTCGTTCGGTGAGTGAGATTTCAGGTGGCCAAATTCCCCCCTTCTCTTTCCTAATCCCTTATCCCTCCCCTGCCATTCCCTCCTTTTAGGTTGGCAATGCACCCATGATTCTTTTTGTGTCGTGGGTGTCTATGGGCGATGGAGTTCACTTACCATCAGGTGACTCATCTGCTCGTTTGTCTCAGTTATAAAAAACATCCTTTAGTTCGAAAATCTATGTGCCTTCTTTGATCTAATAAACTAGTCATCCGGGATTAGAACTTGTGATCGATATGGCAAAACTCGCTATCGCATTATAGAGCAGATAACAGTTCGTTGAACTAAGGGAGACTAAGATAGTAGACCCCGCTAGACAAATAGTGGGCTTTAGCTAATATAAATACTTTCGTTGGTAAATGGGAACGGAATCTTAATAACCACAAGTTTAAAAACTTGACAGACCGACTTCAAATCCGATCGTGATCAAATTTATATGAGCCTTTAAAATAAGCTCTATCAAACATAAAAAGATTACTGATAAACACTGTGTTTGTCAGTGGTCGCTAGTTTTTTTGGACTGCACTACGCTTACCATCAGGTGCAGTTAGTCACTTTGCCGTGCCCGGATAAAAAAATACTCATAAATGCGTGCTAGTCGCTAGATGGACAGTCGCAAAAAATAACGAAAAAAAGCCATTGATTATTATCTCCTTAAAAATTAGGTTACCTAAGTTTTGAATGCTTTTCCATTTGTGGTGCATATGAAGAGCGATAGCGTTAAAATAATAGGCCTCCGTTAAATGTAAACATTAATCGTTGGTTAAGTTAATTTGTCTACTTTATTTTTAATTGTGCTTTGTCTCCCTCATCAACTAAGACAAAAAGTTTTAAACATGATTTATCGAGTTGTTAGTATATATTACTACATGAGATATTATGGATTCTAAAAGGCAAACAAATGCTACCGTCTTATAATTTTATCGGCCAACTTCCCAAAAAGGGGGAGGTCCTCAATTCGTCGGTTTTATTTTTTGTTTTTTTATGTATGTTACTCGATATCTCCGCCAAACGTGGACCGATTTTCAAAATTCTTTTGTGTTTGATAGAGCTTATTACAAGAGTGGTCTCATATAAATTTGGTCACGATCGGTAAATTAGAAGTCGGTCAGTTAAGTTTTTAAACTTGTGATTATTACCTCTAGCAAATATTCATTGGTCTATAATAATAACCCAAGAAATAATAAATATTGACAGTTAATTCATTATGCAAATATTTATTGGTATCTAGGTTTTAAGGTAGGTCAGCCTATAAAGGGCCGGTTCCAAATAAGGTCCATATTTTCAAACTTCCCGAACTTAATACTTAAATTAAAACGGATAGCGCGCGACTTCTCTCCAGTAACCAATCATAAAAGCGCACCGACGTCCATTGCTTTCGGGCTGGCTATTTTGTCAGTGGCTCTGTGTATTACCTCAGGGGGGGACCGCGTGACTCAATTTACAAAATATTATGATTCGATTTTACGTCATTTTAGTAATAAAACCCGGTCGGTTTGTAATAATTCTCCAATAGTAATGTTAAAACACTTTCAGAACGTGGATTGACAGGGTAAGTTGCCAAAACTATTGCTTTTTTATCTCGATTTTGTTTGGTTTTCTCAGGGCATATATAAGTACCTAATAAGGTCCACTTTGTTGTCTCCAAATAAAGTCCGGACCTTATTAGGGATAGACCATATTTACTTATTCCTTTTTACGTAGTTTTACAAGATGATATTCACATTATGCTCACACTATTAATATAAGTATATTGTTTTCAGTTAAGACAGAATGGAAACTTCGCAAAAACGAAAACGAGGTTCAAGATGGTCTCAAATTGATCTTCAGGGTGCTATAGATGATATAAAAACAAACAAATGTCTGAGCGTGCAGCAGCTTTATAATACAATTCATTACAAATACAGTTAATCTTTAGCTGCAGTGGTTGTCATGTTTGTTATTTTCAAACACTTAATAAGGTCCAGACTATAATTAAAGAAGTATAACACCTAATAAGGTCCAAGGACCTAAGACTGAAAAAAATACTGATTTGTAACATTTTGTGATTTTCTTTTCTAGGGTTAATAAAAATAAGCTTAAAACTACTATTTGTTTTTGTTTATAACTAGAAAATATATTTGTTATAACTTATATACAATTCCTAAGACTTAATAAGGGCCACGACACTAATTTATATGAATTTTCGTTTTATAATTCGAAAGCCACGAAAGTATTAGTTGTTTAAAGCTATTGCTTCCTATAGATGTGTTTTTGTGGTATACAACGCGCTGAATCTTGTAGTTCAATTATGGACCTTATTTAGAACCCTAGTGTCCAATAAGGACCAAAGACAAGCTTTTAAAAAACTTTTTTTGTAAGTAACTGGGTATTGGTACCTTGTTTTTGTACAATATTTTGTCTTCAAAGAAAAACAGTTAATTTGATCATGTTGTCGTACCGAAGAATACACTTTCCAAAATTGATTTATAAGGATTTCCAAAAACCCGGCCCTTATTAGATGCAGTTACCTTATATTAACTAGTAGACTAAAGAAGGTCCGCCTTGATTCAAAATATTTATTAGTGATTAAAATTAGTGACGACATCAGGAACAATGAGTACCTATATAAATAGGTATAGCCACTGCAATACGATGGTTAATTTTGGTCCATGATACATATCCGTTATATTTCGGTGGCGTGGTGGTATTTCGGTATGACTATGGTTCTGAGGTCTCGGGTTCGATCCCCGGGTCGGGCAAAGTGATATTGGATTTTTCCATATCAGCCCGGAGTCTGGAATTTGTGCCCGATATGGCGATAGGCTATCACATCACATCTGGGACGGAACTAAGCTCGGCGAAATGTGGGTGTTCTAGTTCGCTAGTGCGGCTCTGCCTACCCCTTCGGGGATACAGGCGTGAGCTTATGTTATGTTATGTTATATATATAACTTACTCCTATGAACTTGAAAATAATTATGATATATGAAATCTGCCTAATTTTATGTTATACCGTTACCATACCTTCTTGTTATTTATTTTGATGATGTATAGATATTAGATATGTCATTGCATATCTTATCTGATGCAGCCTTATAATTCATCTCACCGATGCATTACACTTCTGTGCGCATTCCTTGGATTACAACACACCATCCGAGCATTTTGCCTTCAGTCATAAAATTATGTGATCTCCTTAAACCCAAAATATTGTAGATAAAACTGAATGATTGTTGATTTTATGGATTTGCACGTTTGGCACGAGATACCGAATGGATTTGCCTAAAATAGAATGATATATTCACGGCTCTTAATAAACATATGGTTATCGTAGCATTTCGGAGTTACGGAATTGTACGAACAATGACGTAAATAACTAATTATCCCGAACGCTGTGTAGAAATCGATGTATACCTATAAATATTTTTCGCTACTTACCTTAACATTGAACCTAACGTTTTATGTAAACAAAAAACTCATGATGTAGCTTTTAGCTTTAGCCACGTAATTTTTACTCGAAACCCTTTTAAACAAAAAAAAATCTTAAATCGGCTCACGCGTTTTCAAATTTACTTTATGCTTCCCTATGAAAGTCGTCTAATTACAACATTATTAAATTGCATGTCCCATGCTTTTGGGTGTCAATAACATCGATTTATATATTACCATATATTTACCTAGATGCACAGTTGACGCTCGGAAAATGGGACAGCAAAGAAGTGCTTAAGCACTCCTTTTGCCTACAGTCGGACGGCGATAGAATTCTAGAATTGAAAATTCAAATTTAGGAACGCTTGGTAATTTCGTTTAAAAAGCTACTTTGTAACACGTGCATAGGGTTATATTTGCATTGATTTATTAGAACTTATGATATTTTTCTTTGATTTATTCCTGAGACCACTTTTTAAGATATATTATTTATTTGGATATTTGCAAAGCATTGTGCATCTAGGGTATATTATATTGATGGTCAATAACCATTACTACCGCTTATCGCTCGTCGCTTGAGCCCGTACCAAGGTAACCGTTATCAAGTCATCTAGATCATTATTAGGCAACATAAATTCTTTGTGTTCAACATAATTGTTGACCCCGAATTGAATACACCACTGTCCAGTGTCAAATTGTGGAAGTTAACAAAAGGGCCTTACTGCTCCGTGTAATATAATAAAAATACAATGTTTGTTATATAAAACTAGGCATTGTTTAAAAATACAAAAGCGTGCGCTTTGTTACACAAGGTTAACTTACATTCTTTTGTAATATTAAAATTATATGCATGGCAACTCGATAAATATGTTTTTTGTTTGTTAAATCATGAATGACTGCATCAAAGACTGCATTATTAAAATCGTTTTTATTTTTGAAAAATGAGGTCATGATATTCGAACATACGGTTTACTAAATGGTCCTGTCATTATTATAAGTAGAATTAATTTGTTATGTAAATGTTACGTTATGTGTTTATAATTTCATTTTATTTTAAAACCATAATCCCCACTGACACCAATTTTCTATTCCAATTTATGATAATTAGTTTTGATTGTCGCCTTCTGGGTCTAGTGGCAGCATTTATGGGCTGTGGACCAGGATGTCAAAACGAATTTTCTTATTTAATTTGTCCGGGACGGGATCCCTCAGAGAGGGTTGACGTCAGGCAGGCAGTCGGTCGTAAAAACTAAGCCAAAACCTTTCTGCAACATGCTTGAAAAAGTGAATCGCGCGCACACCACATTAAGGCCTTAATGTGGGGTCGGGTAGAAAGAAAGACTTTTGATTATTAAAGTGTTTTGTAAGTTTTACTCGCATTGTTTGACGTAAAGAAGAAAGGGACAAACTAGCTTTAATTTTAGGCACCGCTTAACTTAACAAGTAGACCTTATAAGTACAGACACCTGGCTAATAAGTGGCTTACATTGTAACCCCCTTATTCATAATGAAATTCTGGTCTTATCGAACGCATAACCCTACTTCTGCCTAGTTTAGCTAAAAGAGAACTAAAATATGTTTATCAAATACAATGTTGCTGGTTACAGAAAAAACATTATTTTTATCTCTGGCAAGCTTTGAAACAAATAGGAAATCTTGACTGGAAACAAATAAAAAATATATATCAATCTTAGATGTGGTTAGGACGCCTCCATGATAGTTTAGGGACTATAACAAAATTAATGTCATTAAGAAAGAACATCAAAGTTGAAACAGCTGATCGGAATCGGCCATGTTTTCACTATCGAACGATGGAATTATGAATACAATTTTTATGAAACGTACTATTGCGGTCTTATTACGCTCTACTATGTTATTATGAATAAGGAGGTAAGTATGTAGGTCTGTAGTCTGCACGATCCATCTGTCGCATCACGTATGCGGCATGTCGTTGCCCGTTGGCAAGGCATTCAGACAGCCAGCTGCATGCTCAACTGACAAATAATACTACTTCTTTGATCTAATAAACTAGTCATCCGGGATTAGAACTTGTGATCGATATGGCAAAACTCGCTATCGCATTATAGAGCAGATAACAGTTCGTTGAACTAAGGGAGACTAAGATAGTAGACCCCGCTAGACAAATAGTGGGCTTTAGCTAATATAAATACTTTCGTTGGTAAATGGGAACGGAATCTTAATAACCACAAGTTTAAAAACTTGACAGACCGACTTCAAATCCGATCGTGATCAAATTTATATGAGCCTTTAAAATAAGCTCTATCAAACATAAAAAGATTACTGATAAACACTGTGTTTGTCAGTGGTCGCTAGTTTTTTTGGACTGCACTACGCTTACCATCAGGTGCAGTTAGTCACTTTGCCGTGCCCGGATAAAAAAATACTCATAAATGCGTGCTAGTCGCTAGATGGACAGTCGCAAAAAATAACGAAAAAAAGCCATTGATTATTATCTCCTTAAAAATTAGGTTACCTAAGTTTTGAATGCTTTTCCATTTGTGGTGCATATGAAGAGCGATAGCGTTAAAATAATAGGCCTCCGTTAAATGTAAACATTAATCGTTGGTTAAGTTAATTTGTCTACTTTATTTTTAATTGTGCTTTGTCTCCCTCATCAACTAAGACAAAAAGTTTTAAACATGATTTATCGAGTTGTTAGTATATATTACTACATGAGATATTATGGATTCTAAAAGGCAAACAAATGCTACCGTCTTATAATTTTATCGGCCAACTTCCCAAAAAGGGGGAGGTCCTCAATTCGTCGGTTTTATTTTTTGTTTTTTTATGTATGTTACTCGATATCTCCGCCAAACGTGGACCGATTTTCAAAATTCTTTTGTGTTTGATAGAGCTTATTACAAGAGTGGTCTCATATAAATTTGGTCACGATCGGTAAATTAGAAGTCGGTCAGTTAAGTTTTTAAACTTGTGATTATTACCTCTAGCAAATATTCATTGGTCTATAATAATAACCCAAGAAATAATAAATATTGACAGTTAATTCATTATGCAAATATTTATTGGTATCTAGGTTTTAAGGTAGGTCAGCCTATAAAGGGCCGGTTCCAAATAAGGTCCATATTTTCAAACTTCCCGAACTTAATACTTAAATTAAAACGGATAGCGCGCGACTTCTCTCCAGTAACCAATCATAAAAGCGCACCGACGTCCATTGCTTTCGGGCTGGCTATTTTGTCAGTGGCTCTGTGTATTACCTCAGGGGGGGACCGCGTGACTCAATTTACAAAATATTATGATTCGATTTTACGTCATTTTAGTAATAAAACCCGGTCGGTTTGTAATAATTCTCCAATAGTAATGTTAAAACACTTTCAGAACGTGGATTGACAGGGTAAGTTGCCAAAACTATTGCTTTTTTATCTCGATTTTGTTTGGTTTTCTCAGGGCATATATAAGTACCTAATAAGGTCCACTTTGTTGTCTCCAAATAAAGTCCGGACCTTATTAGGGATAGACCATATTTACTTATTCCTTTTTACGTAGTTTTACAAGATGATATTCACATTATGCTCACACTATTAATATAAGTATATTGTTTTCAGTTAAGACAGAATGGAAACTTCGCAAAAACGAAAACGAGGTTCAAGATGGTCTCAAATTGATCTTCAGGGTGCTATAGATGATATAAAAACAAACAAATGTCTGAGCGTGCAGCAGCTTTATAATACAATTCATTACAAATACAGTTAATCTTTAGCTGCAGTGGTTGTCATGTTTGTTATTTTCAAACACTTAATAAGGTCCAGACTATAATTAAAGAAGTATAACACCTAATAAGGTCCAAGGACCTAAGACTGAAAAAAATACTGATTTGTAACATTTTGTGATTTTCTTTTCTAGGGTTAATAAAAATAAGCTTAAAACTACTATTTGTTTTTGTTTATAACTAGAAAATATATTTGTTATAACTTATATACAATTCCTAAGACTTAATAAGGGCCACGACACTAATTTATATGAATTTTCGTTTTATAATTCGAAAGCCACGAAAGTATTAGTTGTTTAAAGCTATTGCTTCCTATAGATGTGTTTTTGTGGTATACAACGCGCTGAATCTTGTAGTTCAATTATGGACCTTATTTAGAACCCTAGTGTCCAATAAGGACCAAAGACAAGCTTTTAAAAAACTTTTTTTGTAAGTAACTGGGTATTGGTACCTTGTTTTTGTACAATATTTTGTCTTCAAAGAAAAACAGTTAATTTGATCATGTTGTCGTACCGAAGAATACACTTTCCAAAATTGATTTATAAGGATTTCCAAAAACCCGGCCCTTATTAGATGCAGTTACCTTATATTAACTAGTAGACTAAAGAAGGTCCGCCTTGATTCAAAATATTTATTAGTGATTAAAATTAGTGACGACATCAGGAACAATGAGTACCTATATAAATAGGTATAGCCACTGCAATACGATGGTTAATTTTGGTCCATGATACATATCCGTTATATTTCGGTGGCGTGGTGGTATTTCGGTATGACTATGGTTCTGAGGTCTCGGGTTCGATCCCCGGGTCGGGCAAAGTGATATTGGATTTTTCCATATCAGCCCGGAGTCTGGAATTTGTGCCCGATATGGCGATAGGCTATCACATCACATCTGGGACGGAACTAAGCTCGGCGAAATGTGGGTGTTCTAGTTCGCTAGTGCGGCTCTGCCTACCCCTTCGGGGATACAGGCGTGAGCTTATGTTATGTTATGTTATATATATAACTTACTCCTATGAACTTGAAAATAATTATGATATATGAAATCTGCCTAATTTTATGTTATACCGTTACCATACCTTCTTGTTATTTATTTTGATGATGTATAGATATTAGATATGTCATTGCATATCTTATCTGATGCAGCCTTATAATTCATCTCACCGATGCATTACACTTCTGTGCGCATTCCTTGGATTACAACACACCATCCGAGCATTTTGCCTTCAGTCATAAAATTATGTGATCTCCTTAAACCCAAAATATTGTAGATAAAACTGAATGATTGTTGATTTTATGGATTTGCACGTTTGGCACGAGATACCGAATGGATTTGCCTAAAATAGAATGATATATTCACGGCTCTTAATAAACATATGGCACTAGCTATCTGTTTATTAGGTGTGTATATGCTTATATATTGCATAAGTTTTTGAAAGCTTCAGAGTTCACATCCAGAATTCAAATATACTTATACATATATACACACATTTTTTGTCTGTACTAATTCCAACATCAAATAAGCCGATATATTTCCTCGTGATCTTTTCCTGTGTATTACGGGCGTCACAGCATGACATTTCAATTATCGTAGCATTTCGGAGTTACGGAATTGTACGAACAATGACGTAAATAACTAATTATCCCGAACGCTGTGTAGAAATCGATGTATACCTATAAATATTTTTCGCTACTTACCTTAACATTGAACCTAACGTTTTATGTAAACAAAAAACTCATGATGTAGCTTTTAGCTTTAGCCACGTAATTTTTACTCGAAACCCTTTTAAACAAAAAAAAATCTTAAATCGGCTCACGCGTTTTCAAATTTACTTTATGCTTCCCTATGAAAGTCGTCTAATTACAACATTATTAAATTGCATGTCCCATGCTTTTGGGTGTCAATAACATCGATTTATATATTACCATATATTTACCTAGATGCACAGTTGACGCTCGGAAAATGGGACAGCAAAGAAGTGCTTAAGCACTCCTTTTGCCTACAGTCGGACGGCGATAGAATTCTAGAATTGAAAATTCAAATTTAGGAACGCTTGGTAATTTCGTTTAAAAAGCTACTTTGTAACACGTGCATAGGGTTATATTTGCATTGATTTATTAGAACTTATGATATTTTTCTTTGATTTATTCCTGAGACCACTTTTTAAGATATATTATTTATTTGGATATTTGCAAAGCATTGTGCATCTAGGGTATATTATATTGATGGTCAATAACCATTACTACCGCTTATCGCTCGTCGCTTGAGCCCGTACCAAGGTAACCGTTATCAAGTCATCTAGATCATTATTAGGCAACATAAATTCTTTGTGTTCAACATAATTGTTGACCCCGAATTGAATACACCACTGTCCAGTGTCAAATTGTGGAAGTTAACAAAAGGGCCTTACTGCTCCGTGTAATATAATAAAAATACAATGTTTGTTATATAAAACTAGGCATTGTTTAAAAATACAAAAGCGTGCGCTTTGTTACACAAGGTTAACTTACATTCTTTTGTAATATTAAAATTATATGCATGGCAACTCGATAAATATGTTTTTTGTTTGTTAAATCATGAATGACTGCATCAAAGACTGCATTATTAAAATCGTTTTTATTTTTGAAAAATGAGGTCATGATATTCGAACATACGGTTTACTAAATGGTCCTGTCATTATTATAAGTAGAATTAATTTGTTATGTAAATGTTACGTTATGTGTTTATAATTTCATTTTATTTTAAAACCATAATCCCCACTGACACCAATTTTCTATTCCAATTTATGATAATTAGTTTTGATTGTCGCCTTCTGGGTCTAGTGGCAGCATTTATGGGCTGTGGACCAGGATGTCAAAACGAATTTTCTTATTTAATTTGTCCGGGACGGGATCCCTCAGAGAGGGTTGACGTCAGGCAGGCAGTCGGTCGTAAAAACTAAGCCAAAACCTTTCTGCAACATGCTTGAAAAAGTGAATCGCGCGCACACCACATTAAGGCCTTAATGTGGGGTCGGGTAGAAAGAAAGACTTTTGATTATTAAAGTGTTTTGTAAGTTTTACTCGCATTGTTTGACGTAAAGAAGAAAGGGACAAACTAGCTTTAATTTTAGGCACCGCTTAACTTAACAAGTAGACCTTATAAGTACAGACACCTGGCTAATAAGTGGCTTACATTGTAACCCCCTTATTCATAATGAAATTCTGGTCTTATCGAACGCATAACCCTACTTCTGCCTAGTTTAGCTAAAAGAGAACTAAAATATGTTTATCAAATACAATGTTGCTGGTTACAGAAAAAACATTATTTTTATCTCTGGCAAGCTTTGAAACAAATAGGAAATCTTGACTGGAAACAAATAAAAAATATATATCAATCTTAGATGTGGTTAGGACGCCTCCATGATAGTTTAGGGACTATAACAAAATTAATGTCATTAAGAAAGAACATCAAAGTTGAAACAGCTGATCGGAATCGGCCATGTTTTCACTATCGAACGATGGAATTATGAATACAATTTTTATGAAACGTACTATTGCGGTCTTATTACGCTCTACTATGTTATTATGAATAAGGAGGTAAGTATGTAGGTCTGTAGTCTGCACGATCCATCTGTCGCATCACGTATGCGGCATGTCGTTGCCCGTTGGCAAGGCATTCAGACAGCCAGCTGCATGCTCAACTGACAAATAATACTACTTCTTTGATCTAATAAACTAGTCATCCGGGATTAGAACTTGTGATCGATATGGCAAAACTCGCTATCGCATTATAGAGCAGATAACAGTTCGTTGAACTAAGGGAGACTAAGATAGTAGACCCCGCTAGACAAATAGTGGGCTTTAGCTAATATAAATACTTTCGTTGGTAAATGGGAACGGAATCTTAATAACCACAAGTTTAAAAACTTGACAGACCGACTTCAAATCCGATCGTGATCAAATTTATATGAGCCTTTAAAATAAGCTCTATCAAACATAAAAAGATTACTGATAAACACTGTGTTTGTCAGTGGTCGCTAGTTTTTTTGGACTGCACTACGCTTACCATCAGGTGCAGTTAGTCACTTTGCCGTGCCCGGATAAAAAAATACTCATAAATGCGTGCTAGTCGCTAGATGGACAGTCGCAAAAAATAACGAAAAAAAGCCATTGATTATTATCTCCTTAAAAATTAGGTTACCTAAGTTTTGAATGCTTTTCCATTTGTGGTGCATATGAAGAGCGATAGCGTTAAAATAATAGGCCTCCGTTAAATGTAAACATTAATCGTTGGTTAAGTTAATTTGTCTACTTTATTTTTAATTGTGCTTTGTCTCCCTCATCAACTAAGACAAAAAGTTTTAAACATGATTTATCGAGTTGTTAGTATATATTACTACATGAGATATTATGGATTCTAAAAGGCAAACAAATGCTACCGTCTTATAATTTTATCGGCCAACTTCCCAAAAAGGGGGAGGTCCTCAATTCGTCGGTTTTATTTTTTGTTTTTTTATGTATGTTACTCGATATCTCCGCCAAACGTGGACCGATTTTCAAAATTCTTTTGTGTTTGATAGAGCTTATTACAAGAGTGGTCTCATATAAATTTGGTCACGATCGGTAAATTAGAAGTCGGTCAGTTAAGTTTTTAAACTTGTGATTATTACCTCTAGCAAATATTCATTGGTCTATAATAATAACCCAAGAAATAATAAATATTGACAGTTAATTCATTATGCAAATATTTATTGGTATCTAGGTTTTAAGGTAGGTCAGCCTATAAAGGGCCGGTTCCAAATAAGGTCCATATTTTCAAACTTCCCGAACTTAATACTTAAATTAAAACGGATAGCGCGCGACTTCTCTCCAGTAACCAATCATAAAAGCGCACCGACGTCCATTGCTTTCGGGCTGGCTATTTTGTCAGTGGCTCTGTGTATTACCTCAGGGGGGGACCGCGTGACTCAATTTACAAAATATTATAATTCGATTTTACGTCATTTTAGTAATAAAACCCGGTCGGTTTGTAATAATTCTCCAATAGTAATGTTAAAACACTTTCAGAACGTGGATTGACAGGGTAAGTTGCCAAAACTATTGCTTTTTTATCTCGATTTTGTTTGGTTTTCTCAGGGCATATATAAGTACCTAATAAGGTCCACTTTGTTGTCTCCAAATAAAGTCCGGACCTTATTAGGGATAGACCATATTTACTTATTCCTTTTTACGTAGTTTTACAAGATGATATTCACATTATGCTCACACTATTAATATAAGTATATTGTTTTCAGTTAAGACAGAATGGAAACTTCGCAAAAACGAAAACGAGGTTCAAGATGGTCTCAAATTGATCTTCAGGGTGCTATAGATGATATAAAAACAAACAAATGTCTGAGCGTGCAGCAGCTTTATAATACAATTCATTACAAATACAGTTAATCTTTAGCTGCAGTGGTTGTCATGTTTGTTATTTTCAAACACTTAATAAGGTCCAGACTATAATTAAAGAAGTATAACACCTAATAAGGTCCAAGGACCTAAGACTGAAAAAAATACTGATTTGTAACATTTTGTGATTTTCTTTTCTAGGGTTAATAAAAATAAGCTTAAAACTACTATTTGTTTTTGTTTATAACTAGAAAATATATTTGTTATAACTTATATACAATTCCTAAGACTTAATAAGGGCCACGACACTAATTTATATGAATTTTCGTTTTATAATTCGAAAGCCACGAAAGTATTAGTTGTTTAAAGCTATTGCTTCCTATAGATGTGTTTTTGTGGTATACAACGCGCTGAATCTTGTAGTTCAATTATGGACCTTATTTAGAACCCTAGTGTCCAATAAGGACCAAAGACAAGCTTTTAAAAAACTTTTTTTGTAAGTAACTGGGTATTGGTACCTTGTTTTTGTACAATATTTTGTCTTCAAAGAAAAACAGTTAATTTGATCATGTTGTCGTACCGAAGAATACACTTTCCAAAATTGATTTATAAGGATTTCCAAAAACCCGGCCCTTATTAGATGCAGTTACCTTATATTAACTAGTAGACTAAAGAAGGTCCGCCTTGATTCAAAATATTTATTAGTGATTAAAATTAGTGACGACATCAGGAACAATGAGTACCTATATAAATAGGTATAGCCACTGCAATACGATGGTTAATTTTGGTCCATGATACATATCCGTTATATTTCGGTGGCGTGGTGGTATTTCGGTATGACTATGGTTCTGAGGTCTCGGGTTCGATCCCCGGGTCGGGCAAAGTGATATTGGATTTTTCCATATCAGCCCGGAGTCTGGAATTTGTGCCCGATATGGCGATAGGCTATCACATCACATCTGGGACGGAACTAAGCTCGGCGAAATGTGGGTGTTCTAGTTCGCTAGTGCGGCTCTGCCTACCCCTTCGGGGATACAGGCGTGAGCTTATGTTATGTTATGTTATATATATAACTTACTCCTATGAACTTGAAAATAATTATGATATATGAAATCTGCCTAATTTTATGTTATACCGTTACCATACCTTCTTGTTATTTATTTTGATGATGTATAGATATTAGATATGTCATTGCATATCTTATCTGATGCAGCCTTATAATTCATCTCACCGATGCATTACACTTCTGTGCGCATTCCTTGGATTACAACACACCATCCGAGCATTTTGCCTTCAGTCATAAAATTATGTGATCTCCTTAAACCCAAAATATTGTAGATAAAACTGAATGATTGTTGATTTTATGGATTTGCACGTTTGGCACGAGATACCGAATGGATTTGCCTAAAATAGAATGATATATTCACGGCTCTTAATAAACATATGGTTATCGTAGCATTTCGGAGTTACGGAATTGTACGAACAATGACGTAAATAACTAATTATCCCGAACGCTGTGTAGAAATCGATGTATACCTATAAATATTTTTCGCTACTTACCTTAACATTGAACCTAACGTTTTATGTAAACAAAAAACTCATGATGTAGCTTTTAGCTTTAGCCACGTAATTTTTACTCGAAACCCTTTTAAACAAAAAAAAATCTTAAATCGGCTCACGCGTTTTCAAATTTACTTTATGCTTCCCTATGAAAGTCGTCTAATTACAACATTATTAAATTGCATGTCCCATGCTTTTGGGTGTCAATAACATCGATTTATATATTACCATATATTTACCTAGATGCACAGTTGACGCTCGGAAAATGGGACAGCAAAGAAGTGCTTAAGCACTCCTTTTGCCTACAGTCGGACGGCGATAGAATTCTAGAATTGAAAATTCAAATTTAGGAACGCTTGGTAATTTCGTTTAAAAAGCTACTTTGTAACACGTGCATAGGGTTATATTTGCATTGATTTATTAGAACTTATGATATTTTTCTTTGATTTATTCCTGAGACCACTTTTTAAGATATATTATTTATTTGGATATTTGCAAAGCATTGTGCATCTAGGGTATATTATATTGATGGTCAATAACCATTACTACCGCTTATCGCTCGTCGCTTGAGCCCGTACCAAGGTAACCGTTATCAAGTCATCTAGATCATTATTAGGCAACATAAATTCTTTGTGTTCAACATAATTGTTGACCCCGAATTGAATACACCACTGTCCAGTGTCAAATTGTGGAAGTTAACAAAAGGGCCTTACTGCTCCGTGTAATATAATAAAAATACAATGTTTGTTATATAAAACTAGGCATTGTTTAAAAATACAAAAGCGTGCGCTTTGTTACACAAGGTTAACTTACATTCTTTTGTAATATTAAAATTATATGCATGGCAACTCGATAAATATGTTTTTTGTTTGTTAAATCATGAATGACTGCATCAAAGACTGCATTATTAAAATCGTTTTTATTTTTGAAAAATGAGGTCATGATATTCGAACATACGGTTTACTAAATGGTCCTGTCATTATTATAAGTAGAATTAATTTGTTATGTAAATGTTACGTTATGTGTTTATAATTTCATTTTATTTTAAAACCATAATCCCCACTGACACCAATTTTCTATTCCAATTTATGATAATTAGTTTTGATTGTCGCCTTCTGGGTCTAGTGGCAGCATTTATGGGCTGTGGACCAGGATGTCAAAACGAATTTTCTTATTTAATTTGTCCGGGACGGGATCCCTCAGAGAGGGTTGACGTCAGGCAGGCAGTCGGTCGTAAAAACTAAGCCAAAACCTTTCTGCAACATGCTTGAAAAAGTGAATCGCGCGCACACCACATTAAGGCCTTAATGTGGGGTCGGGTAGAAAGAAAGACTTTTGATTATTAAAGTGTTTTGTAAGTTTTACTCGCATTGTTTGACGTAAAGAAGAAAGGGACAAACTAGCTTTAATTTTAGGCACCGCTTAACTTAACAAGTAGACCTTATAAGTACAGACACCTGGCTAATAAGTGGCTTACATTGTAACCCCCTTATTCATAATGAAATTCTGGTCTTATCGAACGCATAACCCTACTTCTGCCTAGTTTAGCTAAAAGAGAACTAAAATATGTTTATCAAATACAATGTTGCTGGTTACAGAAAAAACATTATTTTTATCTCTGGCAAGCTTTGAAACAAATAGGAAATCTTGACTGGAAACAAATAAAAAATATATATCAATCTTAGATGTGGTTAGGACGCCTCCATGATAGTTTAGGGACTATAACAAAATTAATGTCATTAAGAAAGAACATCAAAGTTGAAACAGCTGATCGGAATCGGCCATGTTTTCACTATCGAACGATGGAATTATGAATACAATTTTTATGAAACGTACTATTGCGGTCTTATTACGCTCTACTATGTTATTATGAATAAGGAGGTAAGTATGTAGGTCTGTAGTCTGCACGATCCATCTGTCGCATCACGTATGCGGCATGTCGTTGCCCGTTGGCAAGGCATTCAGACAGCCAGCTGCATGCTCAACTGACAAATAATACGAGAATACATCAATTGAATGCTTTGTTACCTAAGTACAGGACCTACATCATGGAATTTAGATATTTTTTCATAATTTTCGTTCGAGTAGGCTTTTATCAGCAGGTTTAGACAAGTGGCTTATGCGCTAGTCGAATAAAATATATGAATGGGAATGACATAAAAGTACGATTCGTATTCTATTCGACTAGTAAACACTGTCCACTGTCCACTGCTGAACATAGGCGGTAGGCCTTCCCTAAAGATTTAAGCAGCTGTTTATAAACAGCTTTAATTACATTGCTTTGTCCAATGCAATTAAGTTTTGACAGGTTTCACTGCACAAAAACGATGAAAGTTTTAGTTTTCTGTTTCTCCATAACATTAATTTTAGTTCATTATATATTCCGCGTGTCGGTGCTATTTAAACGAAGAAAACGAAAATTGCTTAACATCGAATCAATTTGCAATCAAATTACTTACGTTTGAGTGGTAGAGCCAAGCTGTAGACAGTTACGTCTACAGCACGAATGGGTCGGCTCGACCGGTTTGATACCACTGTCTTACAGAAAACCGACGTAAAGGGGCAGCTTGCTGTCGCGTTTCGTTCGGTGAGTGAGATTTCCGGTGGCCCATTTACCCCCTCCTTTTCCCAATCCCTTTTCCCTCCCCTTCCATTTCCTCTTTTTAGGTTGGCAACGCACCCATGATTCTTATTGTGTCTTGGGTGTCTATGGGCGGTGGAGATCACTTACCAACAGGTGAGTCTCCGCTATAAAAAAAAAACATCGTTTTCAAAAATCTCATACTCTTGCATAGAATTATAACTCAAGATCATAGGTACCTAGTAATATGAAACATCTAGGTATACCTAGGCATTTAACACAAGTACAATGCACGTTTCAGCAGAGGACGTTTTCAAGACGCATATCTTATCAAGCCATCCGTCTGCCTAAGGACTGGTTATCAATGCGATGGTAATATGGTCTGTCAGATAACAGCTGATAAGCAGCCGGCAGGCCCGTCGTTCCCTACAGAATACATTACAATAATGAATGCTAAAACATCTGAGCCCTTGGGATTACTGGGTGTTCAATCGCCTTTCATTATATAAGCTTAACTTCTAGGTTTATCCTACTTCAATGTAAGGACGTAACACACTCATTTCAACCTTTCAATTCATTTCTAGCGAACTAGACAGCTCTAGGAGTGGGCCGCTTCTGGTCAGGAAGGATTTTTTTTTATAGCAGAGATTGGCAAACGAGCAGATGGGTCACCTGATGGTAAGTGATCTCCACCGCCCATAGACACCCAAGACACAAAAAGAATCATGGGTGAGTTGCCAACCTAAAAGGAGGGAATGGAATGGGAGGGAAGGGGATTGGGAAAGGGAGTGGGGAAATGGGCCACCGGAAATCTCACTCAGCGAACGAAACACGACAGCAAGCTGCCACTTTGCATCGGTTTTCTGTGAGACAGTGGTATCTAACCGGTCGAGCCGACCCATTCGCGCTATAGACGTTACTGTCTACAGCGTGGCTCTACCACTTGATCTGACTCGATTCGTTGTTATTGGAACCATTGACACGAAAGAAGAACAAGAACTAATTTCAACTCATTTTTTCATCTTACATTACACCATTGCTATCACTTCGAGATACAGGGGGCTGACTCATAACACTCGATTCGAATTAGACTTCGATTCGATTTCATTTACGGCTGGTTTCAATAAACGATCTCATTTTAGAGTGCAAATAGATCGCGATTATGAACCAATCAAATCACGTCATTTGACGGAGTCATGTTCAAACTGTGTTCTTATTGGCTAATTTTTGTAATCTACCTGCACATTCGAACTGAGATTGTTTATTGAAACCGGTAGTGACTTAAAATTCCACCGAAAAATATTTAAAAAGTGTATTAATGTCACATTTCTTAGGTTTACGCGAATGTTATTCATTGAAATAAAACTATTTTTACTATTATATAAAATATATTATAAATTAAAACCAAATCGTGATAGAATCCGTAAAAATAGTTATATTTCAATGTACTAATGTCACACAAAATTACCAAATGACAAGTTCTCAAATCGAATGCAACATTAGCGCACTTTTTAACTTCTTCTTTATTTAAAAAATATGGTCTCCATCAAAGTTTGATGATTTTGCCAACGACAGTGTTTAATAAATCCATTACTCAAAAAAACATGATTTCGGTGGAATTTTAAGTCAATAAATGAAACCGAATCGAAGTCAAATCCGAATTCAGTGTCAACAGACAGGGGACAGACATGAGCAGTGGCGGATTTGCAGTGCTCGACGCCCTAGGCCGGTACGAGCTGCCGCCCTTATTTTTAACCGACTTCGAAAATGGGGAAGGATCTCAATTTTATTGTAGATAATGTTGTTAACTTCGTCAGTAAGATGAATTTTGCCATAATGTTTTGTTTGGCCGCCCATATTCCATGGCGTGCAGACCATATAGACAAAGTCACACTGTCTACCCTGGCTATTGTACTATTTACATAAATAAGGTCGCAGGAAGTCGCTGGATGCAGGCCGCTTCCAACAAGTCAATCTGGAAATCTTTGGGGGAGGCCTATATCCAGCAGTGGACGTCTTATGGCTGATGATGATGATGATGATGACATAAATAAATAATAAGAATCATAACCAAAAACAGATTTTCAAAATTGCAGCGCTTGGTTTAAATCAACACGAGAATGTTGATTGTAACGATGTTGATGCAAGTGTTGAAGAAAGTAATTTCGCAAAATTTGTCTACCCTGATTGAAATGCCTGTGCACGTCACTGCCCATAATAGTACGGCCTTAGGGAAAATCGTCCACTAGACATGAGCCCCGAAATTATGTCATGTCATAATCAAAGAATGGTTATAATTCTTTGGTTACAAGTTTTACGACGGTTTCCGTGAGATAGCTTCAAACCACGTACCTGGCTCATTCATGCTGTAGACGTTACTGTCTACAGCGTGTCTCGAACACTCGACCGTGTCTCTTTGCTTGCTACTTTGAATCTAAGACCACGATTCTTACCCTAAATACGCTTTCACTAGACTAATAAACCAGTACGGAATCAAAAGATTGTTACAAACTGTACTTTGTAGGGTTTCGGTGATTTACAATGGTAAAGGAAAAGTTTGTGTCAGCCATTTCGAAGGTTTCGGCAAAGGGCATGTTAAACACGATCGGTTGTTACCATGTGGCAACTTAAAAGGAAAAAGGTTTAAGTACAATAACATGGAAAAAGTGGTAGAGCAAATCTACCTACAGCTTTATTTCTACCTACCCTTACATAAGCTCACGTTTGTGTCCCTGAAGGGGTAGGCAGGGGCGTCCTAGCGAACTGGAACACACACATTTCGCCGATCTTAGTTCCGTCCCACATGTGATAGGGAGCGAGCCTGTCGCTATATCGGACACAAATACCAGAGTTCGGGCTGATATGGAAAAATCCAATATTATTTTGCCCGACCCGGGGATCGAACCCGAGACCTCAGGACGGTAGTCGTACCGAAATACATACAACCATGCCACCGAGGCAGTCAACCTGCCCCAGCGACATTATTGTGAGATCGACGCGACACACTTCGAGCGTGTTGTAGAAAGGATTTGGCTTAGTTTTACGACCGACTGCCTATCTGACATCAACCCTCTCTGGGGGATCTAGTCCCAAGTAAATCGTGTAAGAAAAACACCCCGCCCGACCTGGGAATCCAACCCAGGAGCTCCCGGTTCACAGCCCGTAATATGCTGCCATATATATCCTGCTGAATGCTGATACGAGGCGACTACCTACAGCACAAATGTTATTTATACTAAAGTTGTACTCGTGACGGAGATTATCGAAAGCACATAATACATTAATACCCCCTAAACAATGTTTTTGTTTAGAATTTAAGTAACGTCTCCTGCACCTATTTTTCTCGAAACAAAACCCATAACATTTACGCAAAACAATGATTTTCAATGTCTTCCGTACATAGAACATCGGACCATAGATAAAAATATAATGTTTTAACACGAACGTAAAAAAAGAAGGGCGGAGCGCTAGGAAGATTGAAAGTGAAGCAGGATTTTCGGCCCATTCGATCGACACGTAATGGCGGCGACTGATCGATTGAGCCGAACACCCTGCTTCACATTCAATGTTCCTAGCGTTCCGTCCATCTTTTTTTAAGTCCATGTGTTTTAGTGCAGGAGATGAGGCTTGATACACGTTGTGTCCCGCGCATGGAACAACGTATCATACACAAAAATGTGTAACAATTTTTTTTTTATAGCAGACATTGGTAAACGAGCAGATGGGTCACCTGATAGTAAGTGATGTCCACCGCCCATAGACACCCAAGACACAAAAAGTATCATGGGTGCGTTGCCAACCTAAAAGGAGGGAATGGAAGGAGAGGGTAAGGGGATTGGGAAAGGGAGGGGGGAAATAGGCTACCGGTAATCTCACTTACCGAACGAAACGCGACAGCAAGCTGCCACTTTACGTCGATTTTCTGTGAGAAAAATCTTACCTTAAAATCCTTCAATTGGACAAAAACAAGATGCAAGACCCTAGCATAAATAGCGTACCTAAGTAAATTGATTAATATGGGCTAGCCTAGCGCGCACGGATGACTTTAGTCACCTTGATTTTTTTGACTGCCTCGGTGGCGTGGTTGTATATCGGCACGACTACAGTCCTGAGGACTCCGGTTCGATCCCCGAGTCGGGCAAAGTCATATTGAATTTTTCCATATCAGCCCGGAGTCTGGAATTTGTGACCGATATGGCGATAGGCTCCTCACATCTGGGACAGAACTAAGCTCGGTGAAATGTGGGTATTCTAGTTCGCTAGTGCCCCTCTGCGCTACAGGCGCGAGGTTTTTTTTGTCATTGTTGCCAAATGTATGGAAATATATCTAAGTAGTCACCCAGTTATCAATTGCCGTTCGTAAAGTACGCGCACTACCATACATTTCCATACACCGGACAAAAGTGAAAAAGTCACTCGTAGGTACGCACTAGCTTGATATATCATTCGCATAGCGTCTCAAAGTCTCCGCAGTCCGCACTGAGTAGCAACAGTCTATTTTAGAATCGGGTAAACACTCATGTTTACAATCGGCTGATAGTTGTTATCCTAATGCAAACTTCTACAGTCATATAACCGATATATTAAACATGTTATAAAATTAATAAAACACATTACAGCGGGGGCGTGTTTGTATATTTTATTAATTTATAAACGTTATTGTGAATAACGGTTGCTAGCTTAGAAAGTGGCGCAAGAATGAAATGAAATAGGTACTTCTACAATAAACAAATAAAAGAAACATAAAGTAGCTGAATTTGCGTAGGTAGGATAGAAAGGGTTGATATCAAGCAGGCAGGCAAAAAACAATGCCAAAACCTTTCTGCAACATGTTTGAAAATATGTTTTGCACCGATCCCATACTATTAAGATAGTTTTTTAAATTATGAACAGGCGCCATCTGTTATTGCTAAATGTAAACTGTTAAGCTAGTTTTAATCCGCGTCTCCGCACGTGTTTTTTTTCGAAACAAAACACAAAAACACCTACACAACGCGATTTAAGTTTCAATTCCAACTTTCGACAGCAGAGTCCTTACTTCTTAGGATGACCAGATGCTCTTTATCGTTTACTTCATAATGATTAGACTAACAGTGCGTCCTATGAAAACCATCATCTATATCGAGAAGTATTGTCAAAACTCAAAAATTACTCGTATTATGTGCTTAGTATACATGAGTAATTTCCTAATTATAATAAGAAGCTCTTTATCGTTTACTTCATAATGATTAGACTAACAGTGCGTCCTATGAAAACCATCATCTATATCGAGAAGTATTGTCAAAACTCAAAAATTACTCGTATTATGTGTTTAGTACACTTGAGTAGTTTCCTAATTATAATAGATTAATAACACCCAACAGTCACAGACATAATCCTGAGTTCCTGACCCCACATTAAGATCGATTCTTGTGTCGTGGGTATCAGAAACTACGAGAGACTGTCGGTCTCACAACATCCAGAGGCCAGACCCGAAACAAAATATATCTGTAGGCCATACAAACATTTGTCTCGGTGTGGGGATCGAATCCGCGACTACTCGCCCGCTGCGCCACGGGGGCTGAAGAAGTTATGTTTTTTCAAGATGCATAATTCAATTTTGTAATTAAAACATTTTAAACCGTTTTACTGCTTTAGTGGTAGCATATTTGGGTTAAGAACAAGATCCTGGGTTCAATTACTAGGGCGAATAATCACATTTTGTGTTTGAGTTTTTCAAATTAAAAATTCTTATCTATTATCCGCATCTCCATATTATCCACGATGGATCCTCTTTACCATGACGCCTAGCATCATGATAAGAAGTACTTAAGGGCATGCCTTACCCATCTAGAAGTAAATACGAATAATTATGAGACATTTAAATCTCATCGGTGTCACCTCCACCACCTCTTAAGTACTCACATAGAGATAAAGCAGTGAAGTTAAAGTATCTCATTTCCAGTCGCCTTGAGTAGGCACTCAAGGTAGGTACGTTATCTGTCTGTAATTTATCCTTATTTTATTAAGTGAACTCCAGATAATAGACACGTGTCATAATTTGTTCATAATTCTTGAATGAATTGTTTTATATTCTGATTTCTTAAGTTTACGCGAATGCTATTCATTGAAGTAAAACTATTTTTACGGATTCGTCATTACGTCACCCTTGATCACGAAGACTGCAAAGCCTTCGAAACGTCGGGAATAAAAATTAAAACCAAATCGTGATAGAATCCGTAAAAATGGTTTTATTTTATATTATCCAATCATCATCATCATCAGCCATAGGACGTCCACTGCTGAACATAGGTCTCCCCCAAAGATTTCCAGATCGACCTGTTGGAAGCGGCCTGCGACGACTTCCTGCGACTTTTATCAGGTCGTCGGTCCACCTTGTAGGTGGACGTCCTATCCAATATTAAGATGTATTTTAAATAAACTATAATCTATCAATATTTTTTATGAAGCCGCGTCTCCTGCACTAAAACGTTACACAAAACACTTACACAAAACATGCATTTTTTATCTATGCTCCATTGTTCTACGAACAGGAAACAGCTATAATAGTTGTTTTGCGTGTGTTTTGGTGTAATGTTTCGAGAAATACTAGTGCAGGAAGGCTTAACAGAGACTAGAAAACGGACAGACGAGTGACTTGAATATAATAGTAAGTAGTAACACCTACGATACCAAAAGAATGATAAGTACGTTGCCAACTTTTAAGGAAGGATACAATTATTGGAAAAAGACTACCTATTAAGATATTATAATATAAATACTTTTGACGGTATTTATTTGCATAAGTGCGAACTGCACAGTAAATAATATAGGTACCTGCTACTCCTACATACATAGGTAAATACAATCGTCGTAGGTCGTAATTGTAAGTGTCACGTAAGAACAAAATATGTTCTTGGATTATACCTAACTACTCTAAGGCCTAACTATTATTTTACTCTTAGTTTTCATAAAGTTAAAAGTAGAATAATATTTATATTAATACGCGTTAAAATTCTTTGATTAATACTATGAAAATATGAATGTCACGCTTCAAGGCTCAATCATCAGATTATCAGAAATAATAATAAAATAATAAAATTCTTTATTTGGAATAATAAATCCGTACAATTAAAATTAAATAATGTTCGGTAAGATCTGCATTAGTATCTCTCTATAATATAATCTCTTAGAAGTACTTTTTCAACGCAGAAAAAGATACTGTAATTTGTACGTGTCGTAAATTAATTGAAATATTGCCGCGCAAATTCGTCTGGCCGCTCACTGCTGGCCAAACTGCTGGCGTTCAATGCGTCTGCCAGTACTAAATGAATATAGCGCCCTCTACATCAAATCAGGAATATTATATTCACAAAAAATACTATGATCGGCGTCAGGCTTAAAATTGACATTATTATAGTTTAATATGATTGTAATAACACTGTTTATTTTTTAATAATATCGAAATGTGTAATAATAAAAAGAAGATACATTAAATTCGAAAACGGCGGCAACCCTCGTTTCGTTACTTGCGCCACCTGGCGTCACAAAAGGGAAAATGGAATGAACAAAGAGAGCTAGCTAGTGAACCACCACCAGAAAAATAAGGTTGTGTTATATCTCTGTCGCGCTCATATCCTCCGCGCCGGCGCGACAGAGACAGGCTATAGACATCGGCCGTCAGCAGAACCATCTTTATTTCTTGTGCAACTGTTTCTCCTCGGCCGTGTTCTAGTGCAGTGCAAACGCAGGATGGACGCCATTCGCGCGAGATAATTTTTTCGGTCGCTCTTGAAGCGGAGTGGAAAGCGTTCGCGATCGGGCGTGAAGCTATGCTGATAGAGTGAGTGTGGTGCACTGTGGCCTGTGGTGCTGTGGTTCGGATCCGGCGGCTGCGGCGGCTGCGACGGCGGCGTGGAGATCGGTCCGGGTGTGCGGCGGCGGAGCGGATGGCGGGCGCGAGCTGAGCGCCCGGGGGCACCGCTCGCGCTCCGCCGCCGGCCCGATGAGCGGGGCACGTTCCGTGCGGCGGAGGTTATTTTATGGGTGTTTGCGTGAGCTGCCGGCGCCGCGAGAGGAAGGCACCGGAGAAGAGGTCGGTGCCGGGAGCGGGCGGGCCCGCTAAGGGCGCGGCAGCCGAGCTGCTGCCGCGGCGCGTCGACCGCCTCACAGCCATGGCCAACTCCATGTCTAACTATAAGATGACGAACCCCATCAAGGGCATTGTCAGCAAACGCCGGATACGCTACACGAAGCACGGATTCAACCTGGACTTAGCCTGTATCCTTTTGTGTTGTGAGTTCGGTTGTATGTGCCGGTGCCTCAGCCTGAGCTCGGCGCCAAGCTGCAGATCGATGTCGGTTCGGGTGAGTCGTTTCTAGGAGCCCGAGGCGGCAGACGCCGGCCTCGAGCTCCTCTTGTGTTCGGTGTCGCGTACGTGCACGATAAGCTTACATAAACTCTTTAAATGAGCCTGACCATTAAGTATATTCTGTCAAGGGCGCTCAATTTATAACCTAAAAATCGCGTTCATAAAACTGCGCCGATACACATCGTAGATTTCAGGTTATACCAAGCTGGTGGACACTCGAAAACGTTCATTTGCATCGAAACTTATCGTCGTACGCGTCCAAAAAAGTCATCCGACGGGTCTTATTAGGGTTACAAGGTCTCGAACGAGACGCTCAAACTTCTCAATCAACTCCAAATCGAGTCATAAAAAGTCGAAAAAGTCATATAAAAATAATGAAATGTGTGTATAATGCGTGTGTAATAAAAAAACGCGAACGCTACCTGTGCGTATGCGTGATTATAGTGTTGAAATCTGGCATGGCAACAAGCCACATAACCTATAACGTTGTATACATAGGCTTATGTGGTGCGCGAGTGTTGTAGCTGGCACTATGTACATAGTAACTATCTGATAATGGAGTGGTTTACGTTAGAATGTATAATTTGTGCGCGTCCAAGTGGCGTTCGTTATGGTCGGTGTTCAGTGCTCACAGCTCAGTACTCTGTTAGGATCCATTTATGCGCGTACTGTCGTGTAGCAACTAGCAAGCACAACATTATCTGTTAGCGGCTCGTGAGTCGCGAGGCGCGCCTGTAGTATGGATGACCTTCAATCAAACATGTGCCTTTATAATATTCGGCTTGTATCTATTGCATTTTATATGAATTTGTTGCAATGTGGTGATTTCTGCACATATTCTACACAAATAATACAAAATTTTTCTTTTATTATAAATAACCCCGTTAAATATTCAGTGACACAAAATTCTAAAAATTTCACAATCATTGAGAATAATTTGTACATACTAAAATTAAGTGCCATTAGTTTAGTATGTATGTATTTATGATTATGTATGTAATTGCTATGGCATTAGTATTGCCATAGCAATTCATAGTAATCATAGTATCATTTGGACCATATTGATGTCATGATCTCCACACAATTTAATCAGTCTTCTATTACCTACCCTTAATCCAATAACACCATTTTAATCATTAAATTATATGATTTAGCCTTGAATACTGAAACACCACACATTTATAACAATATAACAGTTACTTGTATTGTTATATGTATTATGTACCTATTGACCATGTCTCAAATCAGCATAATAAAAAATAAAAATCAGTTATAAAAATCTCAATACAAAATAATTTGATTTACATGCATAGCATCAAATAGACAAGGTTTCATAACAACGTTCAAAATACTGTAATTACACCTTTCGGACACTAATAAATACTGTATAAAAGAGATACATAACTGTCCGTCCTCTCACAAGATTCATATATTTAATACCGTATGAACGGAAAAAAAAAATTATGTGTGCAGACATAATAAAAAGAAAATTAATGCAATCAATTTGATAGGATGTCTGATATAAAACCTATTTTAAACATGGTAATGGGTGAATGACATCTGCAAGTCCTGATAAAACCTAGAGCATATGAAACTAAACGATTTTAATCATCTGCCAAGGAGTGATGTGCACAGGCATTTAGATTAGGATAGACAAAAATCTTGTATAATTATTTTCTTCATCTTATTCTTGCTTTACTTTAACCATCATGATCATCAATGTTGATTTAAGATAATACACCCAGTGCTGTTAGAAAACTCTTTTCGGTGACCCATTTTTTCTTTCATTATGTAATTTTAGCAAATGGTCAGGGTAGACAATGTCTCTTTATCTATATGAAATGCATGTTTATATGTTTATCAATGATCACAACAACCATAATCTTAAATAGATGTATTTCCAACCCAATATAGGCAAGGGCTATGTGGAGTAAAGATTCAAAATTCCAGATTTTACGTTTCAATGTCAATTACTTTGGTAATGACATTGTATAACTATGAAAGACATTATTATTAATGGGCAAAGGCCTCCTAAGTCCTAACACTTCCACCACACATCCCGATCCTGGGTATTGTTCCGCCAGGTCTTCTTAAAGGAGTCCAGCTCGTCTCGCCATCTTCTCTGTGGTCTGCCTTGCTGCCTTTTTGAATTTTCATCATGATAGACATACTCAATAATATATCAGGCTGTAATAAAATAAACCACTGTCAAAAATCTCAGCTTAACCAGACATTTTGCTACAAATGTAAGCTAAGCTTCTGACAGGGTTTATATGTGTCACTAGTCACTGAATTAAAAAAAAGTTAGGAATAAGGCCATGGAGATGAGGATTACTTCCTTCAAGTATGACAAATAGCTAGGTAAATGTAATATGATTAAGAGAATACAATGAATGTAATTTTGCTCCCTTATTCAGTGAATAACTATAATGGGTTTTAATATTAGTGTTTTATCCATGGTCACCAGGCTACTCATTTAGGGCGACTTGCTCCACTATTACTAACTTAGTCCTAACCTCAAGTTAAATTGAAAAATATAGTACATGTAATTACAGATAATATATGATGACATTTAATTAATTACATGCAATGACTTACATGTCCTTCATATATTTCTTTTTCAATTTAACTTGAGGTTAGGACTAACTGTAAGTTAGTAATAGTGGATCAAGTCGCCCTTAGTATTAAATGTTAATGGTATTTGAGATTCAGCTTTAAACCATATAAATAATAATATTAGCCCTGTTATATTACTGTGCCTCTGCTGGGCACGGGCTTCCTCTACTAATGAGAGGGGTTAGGCCTTAGTCTACCACATTTTCCTAATGCAGGTTGGGGTTTAAACCATACTTCCTTTCAACTTACTGGGCTTTGCACAAAACACTTTTTCAAGCATGTTGAGAGAGGATTGCTTAGTTTTTCAGGTTCCAGTTCCAACTAAATTAAATTAGGAAAGTAAAATAAATCCATGTCCTCATAGAGCTTTAAACTGTACTATAAATATAAATATAATATAAAGTTACTACTATATGCCTGCCTCGGTGGCGTGGTGGTATTTTGGTAAGTTACATTTACATGCCATGATATAACGAAATGCAATCAGTCTGCACTAATAAATTGCAACCAATAATTATTTGAATGTAACTAAAGCGGCAATTAGGTTTTTTGCTTCCCTGTATCTTATTGTTAATCAAAAATTGACTGTTCTAATGCCTCAATACTGGAAAGCAACTCAAGCATTTAAGGTCATGTGATGTGTGATTGGAGACCATATTATTGTGGTGCATGCATGTAACAATGCCATACACTAACATATTTAACATGCAATACCTTAAACATTAAAGATGCGATGCAATGTGATGTATTGCTATTTCAGGTCATATTATCTCTCAAAGATATAAGGTGCATAATTATGATGCTTCGGTGGCGTAGTTGTATTTCGGTACGACTACCGTCCTAAGGTCTCGGGTTCGATTCGCGGTTCGCGCAAAGTGATGTTGGATTTTTCCATATCAGTCTGGAGTTTGTACCCAATATGGCCATAGGCTCGCCCCTATCACATCTGGGGCGGAACTAAGCTCGGCAAACGTGGGTGTACTAGTTCGCATGTGCGCCTCTGCCTACCCCTTCGGAGATACAGGCGTGAGCTTATGTTATGTATGTTATGATGCTTGAAAACTGCTTTCTTTCGTGCTTTCCTCCAACCATTGGTACTAATTAAAAATAAAAAAAACAATTTTTAACTTTAAATTTTTAAACCTAATGTGAGTTATTTATTTTAACATTTCTACTCCAGTGCACTGAAAGGAGAGTAATATTTTCAAGTATCTTATCAAGTCTGATGCATAAGGATTACTTTATGAGTAAACCCATTGAACACAACATCGAAATCGGCCCATACTTGTACGAGATATTGATAAATTAAAAAATACAACCTCCTCTATTTTTAAGTTGGTTGTAAAATATGTACCAATTAAATACTCACACCAGTGCTGATAAGCAGAACACTAAGGCCATACGTTTTGGATAAATATGTGACCTTTTTATTGCTACCTCATTTAAGAGGATGAATCCTCTTATCGTAAACGTAAATCATTGTCATAACTCATAATAATAATTGTTGTAAAAGTATATTAAGTTATATAAAACATAACATTAAGTCGGACTGCGTCGGTTGTGTAATTGTATTATGTTCGCGGTACGATTATGGTCCTGAGGTCTCTGGTTCGATCCCGGGTGGGGTAAAGTGATATAGGGTTTTCTAGTCAGTATCAGCAGAAAGTATGGAATTTGTACTCGACATGGCGATACGCTGGTCCGTTACTTCTGGGACGGACAAAAGCTCGACGGAATGTGGGTGTTGTAGTTCGCATATACCCTCCCCTTTGGGGACACAGACTTATGTATGTAACATTAAGTCAAGATTGTGTCCCTAGCGTAGGCAATGAACATAATGGGAACCTGTGAATCGAACCCACGACTTTCCCGTCCACAGCCCATTTATGCTGCCACTAGACCAAGGAGGCGAAAATAACGGAGGTTCATTATGTAGGTTAGTTAGGTATCGTATGATAGGTATTTTATAATCATACAATGACTATTTCTATGATGCAGTGTATTGTTGCATCATTAACGGTTCATTTATGAACTAGTCATTACTAATGACGTGGTCTAGTCTAGTGCTAGAATTATCAAACCATTAATGAGGCTTATCATTAGACTTATAAGAAGCAGATGCGGACTTTGTCCTCCCATTTGCAGAATTGCCATCGTACTCTAAAAAACAGTAGGAATATTTAACAAAATCAAGATACTACAAAGCCAAATTTTGACAGCCTCCGTAGCGCAGCGGGCGAGTAGCCGGCTGTGAAGCGAGGGTCCGCAGGTTCGATGCCCGCACCGAGACAAATATTTGTGCGGCCCACAGATATTTGTTTCGGTTTGGCTGTTGTGAGACCGAAAGTCTCTCTTGTAGTTCCTGATACCCACGACGCAAGACTCGATCTTAGTGTGGGGTCAGGACTATGTGTGTGACTGTTGGGTGTTATTTATTTACATACAGCCTGAAGATCACTTTCATGTTTTCAACAATTGTTTTGAATAAGATGTGTTTTACAGTTTAACTTGTTTAAGATATTAGAGCTATAAACACATTTTTATTTTAAGTTTAAATGTTAACTGAGAATGTTCATCCGAACCCTTTACTACGTGGTCGAAAACTCTTGATCGGTTTTATAAAAAACTTAACGGACCGACTTCAAATCCGATCGTAAACAAATTTATATGGGACCCTTGAAATAAGCTTTATCGAACACAAAAATAATTTTGAAAATCTGTTCACAATTGGTGGAGATATCGCGTAACATACATTAAAAAAAATACAAACGAATTGAGGACCGCCACCTTTTTGAAAGTAGGTCGTCAGTGAACACCATCTAAGCTCCGAAAAAAAAGTCTTCCGGATTTCGTACCTCTTAGCTTGTACGCAGCCCGAAGTCTGGAATTTGTTTGGAATTACATCTGGGACGGACCAAAACTCGGCGAAATTTGTAATTTGCTAGTGCACCTCTGTCTATCCCTTCGGGGATACAGGGGTGAGCTTATTATATATGTAAAAAAGGGTATTTTACATAACATTTAATAAAGGTATTTTTAAACACTAATATCTGTTGGCCAGAATGGTCTGTACTTTTCAAAGTGTACTGTACTGACCTCCTCCATGTATATTATTCCGGCAGTACTAACCTCCAAACCTACCCCCAACTTTTGACACTCGGTTCTATTTCATATAGTGATTTAAAAATCCAACGAAATCGACTTAAAATGCACTAATGACGAATTAAAAATTACCAAAAGATAACTTTTCAAATCTAACTCGACTTTAGCGCAGTTTTTTAAGTAGATTTCGGTGGAATTATATATCGGATTTTATTGTAATTTTCCATATCAGCCCGGAGTCTGGAATTTGTGCTTGATATGGCGATAGGCTTACCCCCATCGCATCTGGGACGGAACTAAGCTCAGCAAAATGTTGGTGTACTATTTCGCTAGTGCGCCTCTGCCTACCCCATTGGGGATACAGGCGTGAGCTTATGTTATGTTATGTTTAAATCACTAAATGAAATCGAATCGTAGTCAAAATCGAATCGAGTGTCAAAAGTCAAAGGGCAGGTTCGAAGGACATTAAATCCAGTGTCATTACCGAGCATTGTCAGATTTTTAACATCTAGGTCGATATCTATAGAGCGAACTTCGACTAAGTCCAAGTCAAAGAAACGAACTCGGACAGGATTTGGGATTTTTAAATCGAACTTTGACTTAGTCCGAGACATTCTTTACAAAAAAAAAAACAGAGTGACAGACAAACTAAACAAAGATTTTCATTGGCTCAGACTTAGTCGAAGTTCGCTCTATAGATCTCAGCCTTCATGTCTCACGCAGTGCAGCGAGGGTTGTGTTGCTACTGTTTTAGGAGAAGTTGCATCACATGCAAGCGGTTTGGTCATCTCGTTATTCAATTGAATTAAAAATAATACCAATCAAAAATGTATACATTTCCATTTATGATTTCCTATTAATAACTACGGATATGTCTTTTATGAACAATATTTTAGGACAATAGTTTTATCGTATTTTGATTTTATCTAACATCCTACACGATTCTTGAAAGCCTATTGCAATCGGAAGTGTTCTGATACTAGGTACATGATGTTGATGTTTCTAAACAAAGTATCTGATATTGTGAAGTCATTGTGATGTTAGATTTTGGTCTTGATTCTGCTCGCTTGGACTTACTTTCTGGTTTGTAATCTATATTTCACATATTTCTAATCCACTCCAATGTTGCAAAGATTTCGGTTCAATTTCTCGGTGCCTCGTGAAAAGTTAAAACAGCCGAAATTAAAGACCCTACCTTATTTTCTGTTGACAAGTGTTGCAACTGTCCATGGTGCCGTTTCATTAATCTGTATAAAATGTCCGTCAGTCATGTCATAAATGCATACTACCTATTGGTTATACCCTTGGAATATATAAACTCCAAAAACAATTATTACAAAATCTGTTCCCACGTGATGATTATCTTCATTGCGTAACATGTAAGCTACATCCTTTTGCAAAATTGCATAAAAATTCCTCAATAAATGTCATCAAAAATGGTACCTCTAAAAGATTCATAAGTTTTTAATTAATTACGGTATAGCCTGCTTGCGAATCAAAAAGCATTAATTCACAATTAATCGATTGTTGATTAAACTATCAGAGGAAATTAATTTGGAATTCATCGTAATTTAAATTTACATTCAAATATCCATATTCTCCACTTATAACATATACAAATTATATAAACATGTATTTATACATAAAAAAAATCGTATATCATCCTATCATTTTCACTATATTTTGTACGAAGAAGGTTAGCAAAAAATATTTTCAAATTATATTCATCTATCAAAGTGGTATGAAGATTCGAAATGCGAAATGATGTACGAAAAAACCGCCGGAACAGTCCTATTATCGCGCGGCCTTCGAGCCGTGAGCAGCTTGGCAACAGCTTAGCTCTCGATCGATTCTAAAAGGTATCATTAAACCGATCTTAATTTAGAAGTTACCTTGTGTGCTGAGCTTTATAAAAAACGTGTCAAGCGTGTATAATGCGCTACGCTCGGGTTCCGTGTACGTAACAGTTATTATTATTTTTCGGCGTCACGTGACTCTCGTTATTATTTCAACGCTAATGATGTTATGATTTTATTGATAGACTTCCTGAATAATTTGTCTTAATAATAATATATCTTTTCCTAAATTTAAATAATAGGTTTCATTAAGAACTTTATCATTAAGAAGAAGCATGCAATCTACGGCGCCGTTTTAACTGGCTTCAGAAAAGAGGTGCCAGAATTTCCTCTATCTATTACGTGATACTATATGAAATGAAGATGTTTTATTTGATGATTTTTGGATTCAACGTGGTTTACTTCAAAGAGTGGTCTTATGTGTCGTTTATACTATAATATGTATTCTGTTAATCCTTGAAAGTGGAGGATTATCCATATTGATTAGATTTTCACGTCCAAAATCGGTAATGAGAATATGGGATTTATCGACAGATAACCCTGTTACTAAGGGAGATAATTCAATTCCAGCACGAGTACTGCGTCGCGTGTTGTAAGCTATTTATAAACATGCCCAAATTGTAGTTTCGCGTAATGTTTTTCTTCATTAGCCGCAGCTATTTCATTTAATATTTTAAATCTCAGCGATTTGCGGAAATCCCTCAATTGTTTCACGTTTTTTTACTTATAATATCGTTTCACAAAACAGTTAATGTTAAGCTTTTTCTTTTTTTGTGGCATTTGTATCAAATTGTCCATGTGGGTAACTAATAGTTTTGTATTGTGTAAAATAATCTACAAACCCTACATCTAGTCTTAAATTAATACATGTTTACACAAATTATAAAGATTATATTATAATTAAAAAGTATTATGTGTTTTCAGAATATATTCTGTAGGTACTGTCTTTTGTTCGCAACAATCGTGACTCCGAAGGCTTTTCTGGTTCTCTATATTATCCTCCTTTAGATCGCATGAATTTGAATAGATGCACGTAAGAACCTTGTTTCATCCCCATCAAGTGTTTGTTTGGAAGAAAAGGTAGCCCTATTTCCTTTTCTAAGGCTGTGATCTATAGACCGCACTTCGACTAAGTCTGAGTCAAAGAAACGAACTCAGAAGGATTTGGGATATTTAAATCGAACGTCGACTTAGTCCGAAACATTTTTTACAAGAAAAACAGACTGACAGACAGACTAAGCAAAGATTTTCTTGCAAAAATGACTCTGACAAATCAAAGTTCAATTTAGGAATTCCAAATCATACTGAGTTCGTTTCTTTGACTTAGATTTAGACGAAGTGCGCTCTGTAGATCTCAGCCTAAGGTTCCTAAGGTTCAGTTCAGTGGTTTAACCATGATAACGTAACAAAATAAAAATTGGATGAATTTTGTAATACGAGTATGTAATATCACAACAAGGGCACCACGTGTAAATATATTAAAACATCGACCGCTAAACCTTATCAGCAGCATAAATCACAAACCGTTTGGATGATTTTTTTGTTGCCAGTTGACGAAGGATTATAAAACGATATGCGTACAACGCTAGCGACGTGTTTTTTTTACGATGTATGAGTTTTGCTATTATAGTAAAATGAGATTTTAGTCAGCGTTAGTTCGAAGCTCCACATAACACTTTCATAGTGAAATTATAATTTTTTTCTTTTCCTTAACATGCATTGGCTATGTTTTTTGTATTTAATGATATAATGTAAAGACTTAATTGCATCAATTATATTAATTATCGGGTCTGGGTGTTGTGAAACCGAAAGTCTCATAGTTCTTGATACCCACGACATCAGACTATGTGTGTGACTGTTGGGTGTTATTTATTATTATTTATTATTTAATTATATACAAATACTTAATATATTTAATTTGAGAACTAATTCCTTTTTTTAACTCGCCAAAAATACCTAAATCTTGTTTTCACAAAAGTTCTCTTTTAAATTTCTATCACACAGAAGAGCAATAAATGTTCTCGACGCCAAATAGAGAGACAGATGATAGTTCTATTTGTCTAGTCCACTGTTTAGTATGGCGAGTTTCTAGGCGTACGTGATTTACTGTGGATCCAATTTCACTGTCCAATTTGGATACAAATTTTCGCAATTTTTTTTTATTGGTTGACGCAGTGTTACCTATGGACATCAGCATTGATAAAAGCCAATGCTTTCCGTGCAAAACAAAGGCATCGGGATGGAAATATTTAGACCTGGCACATGAGGTTACTCGCATGTGGGATGTGGATTCAACAATCATTGTTCCGATAAAAATAAAGTTGAGTAGCATTTGATCATTTGGGCGTAAGGTTTGCAACTCCAAAGAACCCTAAAATGTAGTGAAACCAAGGTTGAGCACATAATTACGTGTAATTAAAAATGATTTACAACAAATACTCGAGCAAGTCTGTTAATTCGCGAGTAGATCTCGAGTATCAACTAAAGTGCTTTATTTATTAACACTTGCTAATTCTTTTGTCTCTTTTGTATACATGTGTATTGTCCAATGTGTTCAGGCCATAGTAAATGTATAAATGTGTAGAGTGTAGACGTGAAATACGGATTAGTAGAGACTTTTGTACCGCAGGGATTATCGTCGATCGTCGTTCACGAACTGACATGTGTGAGTACCGTCCTGAGGTTTCGGGTTCGATCCCCGGGTCGGGCAAAGTGATATTAGATTTTTCCATACCAGCCCGGAGTCTGGAATTTGTGCCCGATATGGCGATAGGCTCGCCCCCTATCACATCTGGGACGGAACTAAGCTCGGCGAAATGTGGGTGTTCTAGTTGGCTAGTGCACCTATGCCTACCATTTCGGGTATACAGGCGTGAGCTTATGTTATGTTAAATTTGTATGTATGGTTGGTTATCTTTGGAACTACTGAATCGATTCAAGATTCTTTCACTAGGGACTAAGACTTATCACGGGAGCGGATCATGTGACAACTAGTGAGTGATGCATCGATTTCACGATTTTAGGAACGAATTCGATTATAACTTTCTTCGACATGGAAACGATTTTTGCAGATACGATTAATCGTTTAACGTTCCCTGAGACACAACATATTTCATCTGAACAAGTAAAACAAATTATTCTTTGTTTAGTAATAATACAGAATACTTATTTCGTATTTTGTGATAGTAATGTCATTATTATTATTGATGGCGGGCACATGCGTCATACTTGTGAACGGGTGCTGCTTGTGGAGACTAGTCTGCCTGGACTGTTTTGTTTGCTTGTCTATTCAACTTGCCGTGGCTATGGGGGTCGCTCAGTGTATCTTGTATGTTACTTTGTCCTATATTATTATATATCTATTGTTATCATGGTTTAGCTGCTCCAATTTAAGGTCTTTCTGTATCTGGTGTTGCACTGTATTAGTAGCTGACTGTAAATTGGTGTTAAAAAGAGCAACGTCAGAGTTTCTTGCCCGTTCTTCTCTGGCGAAACAGCCTTCCGAACAGTCGGTAGAGTTAAAATTTGACGGAATCTAAATAATGTTTGAACATTATGGATTCAATAAATGATTTGATTTGATTTGATTTGATTAGCATCTTTATTTATAGGCAGACTGCGATTAACTGATTTGCTAATCTTTACAAATCTGTTGTCTATAAATAAGAATATAATTATTTTAAATGTTTTTATATGAGACTAGGTGTTGTACACGGGTCCGCTCGCATTGTCTCGGAAGAAAGTAGCCTATGTCAGTCGGGGCGCGTGGCTGATTGTCTGGATTTTGTGCCCGATAAGGTCGCCCCCTATCACATCAACGACGGAAAATAGTTCAGCGAAATATATGTGTTCTATTTTGCTGGGTCACCTTTGCCTAGTGCTTACCTACGGGGATAAAAGCGTGAGCTTATGTATGTATGTCAATCGGTGTTTGGGTAGCTTTCTATTTCTGAAAGAATTTTTAAATCGGTTCAGTAGTTCATTAGAATACTCCTGATAACATAAGCTCACACCTGTATCCCCGAAGGGGTAGGCAGAGATTAACTAGCGAACTAGAACACCCACACTTCGCCGAGCTTAGTTCCGTCCCAGATGTGATAGGGGACGAGTCTATCGTCATATCGGACACAAATACCAAACTCCGGGCTGATATGGAAAAATCGAATATCACTTTGCCCGACCCGAGGATCCAATCCGAGACCTCAGGACGGTAGTCGTACCGAAATACAACCACGCCACCGAGGCAAAGAAAAATACGTATGTCGAAGTTTGAACAATGAATTTACTCATCGTAACGGATAAGGGAGTACCGGCTTAGTTCCGAGAATTCGATTCGATTTTCTGATTAAACCAAACCAAAAACACAGCTTATTTTTAATTCTACACTTCACTTCGGAGGCAGATCTCGAAAACTCGTTTCCCACGTTTAGCCTTGACCGCAACTAACTCAGAAGCTACGTATAGGATCTGCATTGAATGAGATCTGATTACTGGTCGGTGAGTGGTGACGTCACCGCCCAATCCCCACTTGCAACCCGGCTGTGGCCTTTCGCGGGAGCACTACGCGCCACCGAGTTTCGTCTCAGTCGACTCGACTCTTAACGCGACGTAACCTTTAGCAGTTCGCGCACCCCATACAAAGGTGACCGGATCAAACTCTGTTTAACCTCCGATCAATTACGACGCGTCACACGCAATGTGTTGCTCGCATATTGCAAATGTGCATAAAATATCTGTTCTGACAGCGTTCAACAAACACAGAAACAGATATTTATGTTTAAAAAGTCCGCACCATATGTCTGGCGGGCGGGGTCGTTGACCCCGATGCATTTGTTAAAATAACATACATTAATCCATGTTGACCGACCGATGGATTTTTGTCTACTGACAATGGTACGTGGTTTGGTGCCGTTCGATTGTTCCCCGCCCGTACTTTACATTATAATCACATCGTAAAAACATCGGTGCACGTGATTTGATGCACAAAAATTGGGCACAGGCCGCGCCGCGATGCATAATACATTGTAATCCGCGCCTTAACACGGCTACGTGTGCGCCGAACAATGGGGCCAATTATGAAGTCTGTGTTTATGATATGACCCCTATATGATACGCATTGGGCCGGATTAGGTGGGTCGTTGGTCCGTACATGAACATGAGGTGAAGCGAGGGACGGTGTACTAAATTTTTCAAGTTTATGCCGTGTCGTTGAGGCTGTTGCTATGCCGGAATGATAAAATAAATAATTACACCTAACAGTCGCACACCTAGTCCTGACCCCACACTAGTTATAACCTGTATCGTGGGTGGCAGAAACTATGAGAGACTTTCGGTCTCACAATACCCAGACTTGAAACAAATATCTGTGGTCGACACAAACATTTGTCTCAATGTGGGAATCGAACCCGCGGCCTCTCGCTTCACAGCCGGCTACTCGCCCGCTGCGCCACGGAGGCTGTATTGCCATGCCAGTTAATTGTGTAATCATTACTGGTACTTGAATGTGTCTTTTATCCAATGGTCGAGGTTGCCGAGTTCGATCCCCTGGTCGGGCAAAGTGATATTGGATTTTTCCATATCAGCCCGGAGTCTGGAATTTGTGCCCGATATGGCGATAGGCTCGCCCCCTATCATATCTGTGACGGAACTAAGCTCGGCGAAATGTGGGTGTTCTAGTTCGCTAGTGCACCTCTGCCTACCCCGTCGGGGATACAGACGTGAGCTTATGTTATGTGTTCAAATATTAATAAGGTAGGTAGTCGTTGTAATGATCCAGACAGACCAATATTAATAAATATGTAAGGCTTTTTCAGCGATGTTGAAGTTTCCCTCGATCATATTTACACAGACATGTTCCACTTAAAGTTTTGTAGGCATAGACTAGACTGCAGACTTTAATGAATGACACGACTTAATAAAATATATGTACGTGCAACATCATAAGAAACAACATTAAGTATAAACTTGACAAACTTAAAAATTACAAGGTTCCCCCTTTTTACAAGTTGGTTGATAAATAATGCTATTAAAATTTGGAATATCCAAATCTTAAATTGTGACCCGAAATAAAAAAAAAAAAATGCTATAAATTACCTCCTACTATGTTTAATGCAGTCGATGCCTGCAGCGGTTGCCACACCGTCATAAATCTACCAAAAGCTACCGTGGAATACAAAAAAAACGCTGTGAATGCCAACACGAAGGTCCGGAGATGTGTGGAGGAAATTACGTGTTACTGCCAGTGTTGCCGTAATTCGAAATTGAGTACTTGACTATTAAAAAATATATATATTTTATATGAAATTTACGTCATCTAAAACATAGCACGATAAGAAATACTGTAAATTTCTCCAAAATAAAGAACATAAGCCTTTGAATTTTGGTGTAACCTTCAAATTACGGGAAAGAAAAGTATCAGTATAATCACGTCACGGCCATAACGGTGCTTGCGTTGGAAAGGGATAGCAAGATATCTCTACTACGCCCCCACTGTTGCTCATTGTAGAATTTAAAATATGAATTACTGCCTCATTCTTTAACCAATTTCGATGCAATTTTTGCAGAAGGGTTCCTTTTTGGTTTTATTTGCTATTACATATAAAAATGTGTATAAAATCAAACATAGTCAAGTACTCAGTTATAGTTGGTGCGTTTCACGAAGATTCGTGCACTCTGCCTACACCTTCGGGGATACAGGCGTGAGCTTATGTTCGTGCACTCTTAGCTACATCGGTTTTTCTTTCTTCTCTACCTGCGCTTATCACACCTTGATGTGGGGTCGGCGCAACACACTTTCAATCATGTTTCCGAAAGGATTTGGTTTAGCTTTAACCATCGGATGCCTGCCTAACGTCAATCCCTCTGGGGCTAGATCCCCCAAATTAAATTTTAAAACATCGCTTTGTCCGACCTGGAATAGGGATCAAGAATATCCCAACCCACAGTCCATATAATATGCTTCCACTGTACCAATGAGGCGATTGTTAGCTACATCGGTCATAGTGAAATCTCAAATTACAGTAAAATCTTAATTATAATCATAACATAACATAACATAAGCTCCCGCCTGTATCTCCGAAGGGGTAGGCTGAGGCGCACTAGCTTAGTTCCGTCCCAGATGTGATAGGGGGCGAGCCTTTCGCCATATCGGGCACCAATTCCAGACTCCGGGCTGATGTTGAAAAATCCAATATCACTTTGCCCGACCCGGGGCTCGAACCCGAGTAGGACGGTAGTCTTAACTCGTACCGAAATTCAACCACGCCACAGAGGCAGTCTCTTATAATCAGTAATTATAATCAAATATGCTTTTACTTGTACATACGAGTACGACACCGCAATATGTGCGTCATCGTGAAATGCACATGCTTAGTAGATGTGTATATCAAGAGAAATAAACAGAAATTGGGAGACTACTCGGAAAGTCACATTAAAAACACGATACTGACGTTCCTGTCATAATACATCGTTTGAAAATCCGGATATGTATACAATTTCGGAAGAATTTGAAGTTTTATTTGGTTTATAGCCGCTTGGTTCAATATGTAGTAAATAATAACAGTTGTTTCAGTCTAAAAAAATTAGAGAAATTGGTGACATTTATAGATTTTTAAAAAATCCATTGGTATAATGTCTGGCAACTCTCGCCGCAGCGCATAGCAACAATATTCGATTAGCATAACTGGGTTTCGAACAACGTTTTTTAATTAACTATTGAGACCGGGTGCCTCGTCCACCCGAAAAACTTAACCAGTCTGGCGCAGTGAGTAAATACGATTTCTAATCGTGACATCTCGCGTTGAACTCTGTCCCCGGTTTTTAGAAATCTCGGTTGTCATGACCGACTGTACGCGACTCGTCTGGTTAATTAGCGAAGGCTTCATTCCATTTTTCCGTACCGTTCCCGGTGTGTCTTCAAACCGGTTTTCGAATGTGGGCGACTGACGCGGTGCCGATCGTCTCACACTACTCGGTTCTAATATTTTTAGTAAAATCTTTGTCTCATCGGTGACAATAAAAACGTGATCGGATTTACGTCTGTCTCGATTTTTAAAGATTATTCCGATAAGTTCGTTCACCCTTGAATTTCGGACTCTGTTGCTAATATAAAGTTAATGTCGTTGACAGTTAAAATATCGATGTGCAGTTTTTTTACAATCGTATCATAAATATTTGACGATAAAGATAAGAGTTTACCGAAATTGGTCAAGTTTGAAGGCGGTTTATGTGACGATATTACTTATTAATTTGAGAAGTACGATTTACATATAAGCAGTTACACTAATCAAGAACTTAAATGTATCGTACTAGACGCAAGTATTATAACGAGGTATCTGAATTCTAGTTCGATTATAGACGTAGTACAGACATTAAAAGTGAATGCTTTAGGATGGGTTTCATTGTGAATTCTGTGGATGGTTTTGTTAGCACCTACTTATCTCAGTAGTTTAAAGCTTGAATAGTTCTGAAATGCGTTGCTTTTATGGAGAAATAGGCAAGAGCAGGTGGGTCTTGTGATGTTAAGTCATCTCCACCATATCCACATACATAGACACCCACGATACCAATAGAAAGATGGGTGCGTTGCAAATGCTGGTCGGATGCAGAGATGTTATAATGGATGATTGCCCTTAGGGTTCATTCACTAAGTAATCAATGGTCGAATACTTTTATTTGATTAATAACTCTCTTTTTATCACAGCTATAATGGAGCTGACTAGCACAGCCACAAAGAAGCTATTATATTTCTAAAAGTAAAAACTTTCTTAGATATAGTTTACGAGAATTTAAAATACTGAACCCGGAGTTGGGGAACTGAACTCCACGCTCAAGGTGAAGATGAGAATTTTTACATACGCGCACGGCACAGTCGGCGGTATGGATTGACGGGCGCATCCGACATGTTCTGGACGTCACGACGAGATGCACCCGGTGAAATCGGATGGCTACGGGCGTATTCGTATTTAACAGTTTCAAAATACATGTTTGCGATTGTTTGCATGCTTTCGAATGTGGGTCCAGGGTACACGGGAAATTTTTCGTGTGGGAAGTAAATAAACCGAAGGATTACACTGACAGTGATGAAAGAAAATGATGATGAACAATGAAAAAATAAACATCACATAACTGGGATATATTTTTAGTAGCCCTAATTCCATCTAACAGAAACTGCGCTTCGCTTTATTTATTGAAAGTATTTTTGAAAAACAAACAATTTTCTTGTATCCTCTGAAGATAACAAAATAGGAATAAAATATTTGGCAACATCTAATACAGTAAATTGTGAGAAATTGGTCGCATCACCTACGCTTAAATAAAGACATAATTGTAATGCTATATTCCTTTGCTTGTTCTGAGTAAGATCCAAACCTAGTCGATCTTGTTAAAGGATGTTCGCAATAAAGGCCCAAATAAAACCGGTTTACCAATTAACAAACTGTTTGATTTTCCCACACGTGGATACCGGAGTGTACCCACCACCAATGTACAACGATTATCTAAAAAGATATACGATGCGTATGAGAAAGCCGGCGATAAACTCTCGGAGAGTTTGAATAAAAAGAATTATCTAACAAAAAGAGCAGGAAAGTCGATTTCATGATGCAGAAAACAAAAGAATTATGCTAATCCAACCGCATAATATATGCAAATATTTGAACACTATCCTCCTTTGAGAAGCTAATAAAAGAAAGTATGATTTCATGTATAATCAAGCTAATAGGATGTCATTAAATTCGAAACCGCAAATTGTATAGACGATCGATAAGTCAATAAACACAATGGAGTGATGTTTTAACACGAAGTGAATACAAATGACGAATGCAACGTCCGCGGCTTAGTAACAAGTGATTGGGTAACCGTGCGTACGGTTCGCGGAGCTTCCCTCGTGGTTATATAAAAACTTGCTTGGTAACGACCAAGAGTTCACGAAAGATGTAAGATGGAAACACCTAATCCAGTTTGGTCGACGGAAAAATTTACCAAGTTTAACCGTATGATGATGATTAAACAAATTACGAGGTTGTTATTTTTGCTTATGGTTATATTTTCATCGTTTTGCTGGATCTTGCTCCTTTGTTTTAAACGTAGTATTTGAATTGATTGTAACTGTTTTGCTATTAAAAGGACCTCAATGACACGCGTAGTGTTTATTCTTTAAGAAATTTTACACTTGAATGACTGTTCTTTGTTCATGTTTTCAGTGCTAGTAAAGGTTCACAATGCAACAGTCGAGCTAACATTGTTTTCCAAATATATCCATGTACAAACACAGCACTCATCAAAATCAGATTGCACTGGATTCATTTGAAATTCTGGACAATAGCCAGCCACAACAAACTTGCTTTTCGACAAGCACACGGAGCTTTGATCAAAATTCGAATATCGCAGCCTGAGCCGAACAAGAAATTGTTCGTACGAAACTAGATCGCGTCGATGCATATTTTTTGTAATATTGTATGTGACTTGTTTTGCATTTTCGTGACTTTTAGATGCAGTTATTGTGAATTATAAACATACGTTTTTTTATTGCCATGTTAAATTCATCTCCGAAAGCGGAGTCTTGCGTCAAGCGCTTGTATCGCACACTTTTTACAGTTCCTTAGAACTCTCATGGGCTTCTGAATAGATTGACTATACGGCTATTAAATTAACGATCAATAAAAACAGAAAATGAATTGTAACTGTTCGGTGCATAAATAATGCTTTAGAGTTTGTATTAAAGTTTCATACAGACATCACATTAAACCGGCTTTGCAATTTATTACTCTTGTTCTTTCAGACTCAACACTTAATTAATCAGATTAGTAATTCCGCCGCCTCAGTCTCCAGGGATGTGTTGATTTAATGACTTAATTAAAATCTAATCTCGACTTAACACCCTTCTCGTTTGTGTTAACTGGATGCTTGTATTTTATTCATAATTTTATGATCTTATACCTTGTAAAATGTACGTTGGTAGGGAATTGTGAAGGAGATTCGGGTTGATAACCCTTCGCGATGAATGTTTTCGCTGATGAGACATGGCAAGACAAAGAGCTGTTGTTTTAGTTCATACGAAGCTGCTGCATTTTGTTCTTTGATTACTAGGATTTGTGGAAAGGTGGCTTTGAAAAATCATACAAACAGTAACTGATGATCTACCGGTTTTTTAAGATTAGTAACGTATCTTCATGTTGAACAATGCAATCGTGATTTAAATGTTAAACAAAATAGCCGTCACGAAGTATAGACTGTTGCTAATTAGTTGGTAATCCACCGTATTTATGAGTTATTTATTCTGTGACCTCACCCGGTTTAGCTCGTTGTTCCGTGTGCTATCTATCGATCGACTGATGGTGATTACCAACTTGCGATTGCCAATAAAAGTTTACCGTTTGATGAAGCTATAGAATTATACTGAGAAATGGATGACGATAATAACAAGGGATACTCCTTGTATGAAAATACATGGCATTGCGTTAATTATGTTTTACTTTTACTGATTATTGGTCTCTGTTTGATGTCAGAATTTTATGGACTTATACTATACTATACATACATGTGATTCGAACTATGGAGACTAGAAATTTTAGCCATGGAACGTGAATCCTATCCTGTATTAAATTTTATTACGAGCCCTTCAACAGCAGTTAGTTGATGAATTTTGGGGAAATTGTACATCACTTTCAAAGCTTGGATTTTAGTGAGTTTGCGAATATGTATGATATATTTCAATCATGCCTTAACGATTAACGTTTAACGTTTGGTTCATAGGTACATCAAATCCAGGGTTAGGATACAAAATAGTTTCAATTCCGATCAGAATACGATCGATCGAGTACGATATTGGATGCGACTTTCACGGGAACAGAGCTGCGAGCAAAAGCTAGTGTTGTAGACTGTAGTCATGGCAGAAAAGAATAGGAACGTTTTTAATCAGCCCATTTAATTTTACGAAACGTCGCGTCGCGACACTCGCGGCTGTCGTTAAGTTCGTATGTGCAACCAAAGTTCATTGTTCGCAATTGTCTTATTGTTTGCCGATCGATTCGTGTTTCCGCATTCGAAGACACCAACTGTCGATATATTTGTTGTAATGTTGTTATCGGAATTTGCTATTTTACACAATTGTAGAAATTGGTCCAGATTTTAGAATCACCTAATTCATCGTGCTCATCTGCAAATCTCGCTCTATTTCACATACTTGATAATTTAGTTTTACTTTTATAGTCAGTCAGTGTCAGTCTATTTCGATCTTATTAGATGTAGTAATTTCAGCTGTATTTTTAATTCGTTATTAAATATCAAGATACTAAGTCAATTTTTCAAAATTCAGATAACAGACACTTTATGGTAAAGTATAACGGGTAATACTAACCCAACGTCAAAATTATTCTCGACATAAAGTTATCTGGCTGTTTAAAAAACAATCCTCTTTAAATTATACCTCAATTCCTGTTACCAACCGCTCCAATTGCAAAACATTTAAGTCATCAAAACGTAACACACACCGCTCCAAAAGCGGCACAACACATCTTTGGTTGCATTATTTAATTGAAACCGTATGTAGGTCACATTGACCGATACATGTTAGGGTGTATCGTATGCATTATTCAAATGCATTGCTTGATAATCCTGTTCGAACACGGCGCGTCAGCCATTCGCCCCTTTGAAATTGGATTTCGTTGGGTTGGTTCTTCAGTCTTTGTCTTCGTTGGCTGAATAGACGGATTATTGGTTTCGCCTTTCACAGCCGAAGCTAGGGAGGTCCTTTGCGACGGTTTGTTAGATATGACTTGGGGTGTGGTTTTATTAGTTTTGACGCAAAGGTACGAGGAATATGTAAATGCTTCTTGGTAAATATACAGATATTAATATTTCCTCTACTTCTATTTGACTTGCTGACACAGGTACTGAATATTGATTTTCTATTTGCGGTACTATATTATTTTTGAATATCAATGTTTAATATCTCCTGTTAATATAATTTCCTTTCTCTGGATATAATTACTAAAGACGCAATAGTAGTCTATAGTTTACACAAAAAATGTCACACTTGATTAATAAATGGGATTTATATTGTTTAGTTATTCATAAGCTTTTGTTTCCACTTTCTTTGCATGTCGCAAATGATTAATTGAACTCGGGTCAATAATCGAAGTTTCTTTGTGTTAAAACCATATTTCCTTTTCTATAATACAAGTGTCTCTTTTATGTGTCATTACTGGGACGTTCTTTGTTACCAATTGTTTTTTCTCGTCGATTACTAAAAAAGCCAGATCGAAAACAATATTTAGCAATTGGATTCATGCGAGCATTTCTCTCAGTGTTACGGTACGTTAGATGAAATGTCGGCTGTGGCCCGATAGTCCGCCATAGCAACAGGCAATTACGTAAATGATTCTCGATGTTTTTTTCCTTCGATCGTATCGTCTCGTTCGTTATCCCCCCTATTGTGTTTGTTTTTTGAATTTCCATCATTATCATCTTCAGCGACTGTGACTCGGAGCAAGATGGCTGTGTATACGTTTGCGGGTGTTATGTGTTCTTGTATTGATTTATGTTTATTGAAAATTCTTGTTCCTTTTTTTTGGGTCTCTTACCGCCCCTTTAGGCATACAGCGCCCACAAGGGGGCGTTATCGCCCACTTTGGGATAGACTGCTTTACGGGAATCGGTACAATTAAGATTATAATAATACTGCTATAAGACGTATAACCCCCCGAATTAATGTCAGACAAAAAATAATGTGTAACTATTTTTTTTATTTTGGTGGAAAACACTTATGTTACATAGAAAATGAATCTCGAGACGAAACGCTGCCAAATAAATGTAAGAAAATAGTTTACTTTTCATAATGGAATTCGAAAGGAATTATTTTCATAATTAAATAATTAATTTTCGCTTACAAATGGTCGGTCGGGAAATCTTTGGAGGAGCCTTTGTCCAGCAGTGCATGCAGCAATGGAATTTAAGTTTTAAGTTTTTGAACAGTACAGCTTCCAATTTACAAAAGTAATATCTTTCCATGTACACAAATCCATCTATGATTTCACACGTAATTTCTACGATTCACCGACAGGCGGCGACGTACTCGTACATCGCGTGACCACAAGCGGTTTGTACGAATTTTTCGTGATTTCAACTCACATAGTAACCGGTAACAGCGGTAACAAAATACACAGGCCGCGGACTACGCTCGGTAGCCGTGAAAAATTGCAAACTAATTTAATATTTCAACCACGTTCGTCGGTGAACGTTGGGTTTTGCAATCTACACGTATACATGTGATTGTACGAATTTTTGTTGGTGTGTTTTAATTTGGTGTGAGTTTTCTTCTGCGTTGGACTTGAGAGCTTGAGGTATCAGGATTCTTTCCATTATTCGAATCGAGGATGCTGCGTACTCAGTACTTTAAAATTCCGTAATAATTTGTCTTCTTATAGAACGTACCTATACTACGTGAGTACGTGACCCATTTTTTGACCGACTTCCAAAAAGGAGGAGGTCCTCAATTCGTCTGTTTTTTAATGTATGTTACGCGATATCTCTGCCAAATGTGGAGCGATTTTCAAAATTCTTTTTGTATTCGATAGAGCTTATTTCAAGTTGTTCCCATATACATTTGGTCACGATCGGATTTGAAGTCGATCTGTTAAGTTTTAACCTTGTGATTATTACAATTTTTGTACCGGTGACCACGCGTAGTATATGCCAAGACCCCACCTCCCTCTCTAATTTTCACGTAGAAAATAAATATGGATTTGAATAATTTTTAGCCGAAGAAAAAAAATATGATGTGATGGCCACCTGTTACTTTAAAGTGTTAAACGCTGCGCGCCATATTTGAAATGTAGCTCGAAAACGCACGAAATTTCCCTAGAGGATATTGGCTACGTGACGAAAACCTAAGACTCCACCCGCCCCTGTGACCAAGCGTGGTATTTTGAAAACCCCCTCCCCCCAGAACAATTAACGTAGTATGGGCGCATTCCCTTAAGGTCGTGTTAGTCCCTCAGATGGTGAAGGAAAGGCATATTGCGTGCTTGTTGGACTGCGGTCCTGAGGACTCGGTTTAGATCCTCATGGGGCTACCACAATGTATTATAGCAGTATTTTAATCTTGTACCGATTCCCGTACAAAAAAGAGATAAGATTATAATAATACTACTATAAAACCGTGGTAGTAACCCCCTAGGTCGGGCAGAGTAGTTTTTTTTTCACTCAGTGTCAGTCCGGAGTGTGGAATTTTTGTCTGATATAGTGAGAGGCTCTCCCCCTATCACTGCGATGGAAATAAGCTTGGAGAGATGTGGGTGTTTTATTTCGAAAGATTGCCAGTGCCTACCCTTTCGGGGCTACAGCCGTGAGATTTACAATTTACAAATTACGAAGTTTCGTTCTTCCATCAAAACGTGTTAAACTGCGTTTGGTATACTGATTTCTTAAGTTTACGCGAATGTTATACATTGAAATAAAACTATTTTTACGGATTCTATCACGATTTGGTTTTTAATTTTTATTCCCGACGTTTCGAAGGCTTGCAGTCTTCGTGGTCACGGGTCGGACCGACCCAGACCCAAATCGTGATAGAATCCGTAAAAATAGTTATATTTCAATGCGTTTGGTATATTTAAAATTCATAAAATGGTGCAATGCTGCGTCTTCGTTTCATATCTATCTATTTACATAAGACTACATATAACGGGTGTTTCATAAAGTTGGTACCAATAAGAATTACACATACAGCGACAAAGATTTAAAGCGTAGTGGTAAAGATAAAATATACATTGAACTTAATTTTTTAAATCAATTATTAAGCATTGGGATTTTCCAGTCAAAATGCGGCCTGTAAACCGTTGTAATAAGCATATAATTAATTGGCTTTGTTTGTGCTAAAAATAAGTAGGTAATTATCTCATAGGTGGTTTGCAAATGTACTGCAGCTGGCCCAATGAGCCAGAAAAAATGTTATCGTCACACATTCAAGTTTCCATTATTCGATATATAAACTATGAGCCTTACGAAATTTTAAGCTTTACCGCTAGGCCCCTTACTTATAAAAATATTTAAGCACTGCTTATCTTTATACCATAGGTTGTCCCTTTCATTTTTAAACAATGTAACGCAAGGAAAAAAGTGACAGGTTATTCTTAACCATTTGCTCAGCTAAAAATGCTGTTTTAAGTAGACCCTAGATTGCTAGCCCTCCCCTCTGCTTACGACACTTAAGTCGTTATTATTGATACCAACTTTATGAAACACCCTGTATATCAATCTCATTACTTATAACTGGTTACACGGTATTTTACTCTTAAAGTTACTTTGTCGGTGTGTTGTAACTTTGTAACGCGTGTTTTGTTCTAATCGCTGTTATTATGGTGATGAATAATTAATTAAACACACTCCAAAACACATTATGTTTGGATTTCACGGTGTGTTTGTATACCATTATTGTTTGAATATGTTTTGCTTCGAGTAAGTTGCCGCACGTGTATTTCGTGTTAAAAGGATTCGAACCCAGGACCTCCCCTTCCATGTCTCGTACACGATGACGCTATACCAAGGAGGCGACCCGACGTTAACGTCAAATTGACTGAAATCCAATGTGTAATAAAATGCTCTTTTTGAATTGATTGTATTTTATCACATTTGACAGCCTGCGGGCGAGTAGCCGACTGTAAAGCGAGAGATTACGGGTTCGATCCCCGCACTGAGACAAATGTTTGTGTGGCGCACAGTTATTTGTTTCGGGTCTGAATGTTGTGAGACCGAAAGTCTCTCGTAGTTCCTGAAACCCACGACACAAGACTCGTATCTTAGTTTGGGGTTAGGACTATGTATGTGACTGTTGGAATATTTATTTCAAAAACTAACAGGATCTAAAAAAACTAATTTAATTTAAATATCTGCGAGACTATTTATTGTAACAATTTGGGCTAGTGATAAAATGCCATCTTAAAAGAATACGGAATTAAATAGCCACCTCGGCAGACAATATTTAAGAAAAAGTGGCCCAGTTTTTTTCCTCATTCAAAGTGAAAGACAAAAACCAGACGACTTAGCAACAAAAATGGCAAATTTATTAAAATTAGCAGTCTTTTGAAATGTAAATATATCGATAAATATGCAAAACACAGTATGTTATGGATTTTATAGTTGATAGTTGATACTGAAATATGAATAATTTAAATTATAATGGAGGTGGGACATGGGGGGGTTGACCAGACGAATGTAATAGGCGTAGTATGTCTATAAAGATGTCTGGTTACCGCATTGCCTAATTCCATACAAATTACGTCTAATTAGTTTTAGGCTGAGATTCATAGAGCGAACGTCGACTCAGTCCGAGTCAAAGAAACGAACTCGGTGAGGATTTGGAATTTTTAAATCGAACTTTGACTTAGTCCGAGTAATTTTTTACAAGAAAAACAGACTGACAGACTAAGCAAACATTCCAAATCTTCACTGAGTTCGTTTCTTTGACTCAGACTTAGTCGAAGTTCGCTAGATCTAGGCCATACAACATATGTACATCCACACAAAACGCGGTAGATACCAGATACATAAAAACTGTCTTAGGTACTGTTTGGTCTCATCGACCGACTTCAAAAAAGGAGAAGGTCCTGTATTTTTTTATGTGTTACGCGCACGGACGTAAGAATAAAGGACACCGTCTCGCCTATAGTCAAACGGACGCCACAGAGAAGCTACGCACACAAACGCGCCTGTACAAAAGTGCCGTACGCACTCATTAACCCTCATAGCACGCTCAGTCGCGTATTACATATGGATAGATCGAATGGGCCGAAAACCCTGCTTCACTCTGAATGTTCCTAGCGCTCCGTCCATCTTTTTTTACGTCCGTGATTACAGCGATATCTTCGCTAAAGATATAGACCGATTTTTAAGATTATTTATGTGTTCGATAGAGCTTAATGCAATGGTGGTCCCACATAAATTTGGTCACGATCGGATAAGTTATGAAGTCGGTCCGTTAAGTTTTTAATTAACCGACTTTAAAAAAGGAGGAGGTTAACAATTCGTTGGAATCTTTTTTTATGTATCACAGAGAGGTGAGAAATTGCCATTCTCTTTGGAGTCGGTGCCTTTTCATTTAATCTGCTTCGCCCTCAGCACCGACTCCAAAGAGACTAAGAAATTGTTGTTATTTTTTATATTTAAGTGTTCGTTTTTGAAGTCGGTCCGTGAAGTTTTTGAACTAGCTAGATAGCTGGTGTTAATTGTTGAAGACAAACCACCGAATCTAGCCGCCAATTAATTCGACCGATGTCACAGATAACCACAAAAGGCAAACGAAAGTATAATCGGTTTTAAAATTTAAATAATATTCATAATAATATGAAAGTCGCCCCAAATCGGACTCTCATCCGAATTATAGCATTTTCATAATTTAAAAAACTGTAGACAGCTTACGAAACAGTTGTACAATCTGCAGGGTTACCACCACCTCTTATAGCAGTATTATTATAATCGTTCTTCGTTTGTTTTGTATGGGAATCGGTACAAGTAAAATTATAATAATACTGCTATAAGAGGTGACGGTAACCCCCCTGTCTGTCTTACACACGTAATGTATTTATAGTTGAAAAATCACATGGCAATTATATGTAAATACTAGTTGTTGTCCGCGACTTCAGATTGGTAGAGCCACGCGCGAGTGGTAGAGCCACGCTGTGGACAGTTACGTCTGCAGCACGAATTGGCCGGCTTGACCGGTTTGATACCACTGTCTCACAGAAATATAACTTCGACACCAAGGCAGTCTTCTACTCGACTCTACCTACTACTCCTACATCCTCTACATCCTGCCAAAAAAATACACCCAGCAGTCACACACCTAGTCCTGACACTAGGTATAACCTGTATGGTAGGTGTCAGAGACTATGAGAGACTTTCGGTCTCACAACACCCAGACTTGAAACAAATATCTGTGGGCCACACAAACATTTGTCTCAATGCGGGAATCGAACCCGCGGCCTCTCGCTTCACAGCCGGCTACTCGCCCGCTGCGCCACGGAGGCTGTCGCAAAATGTGCATCACAGACATGTATTCATGTAGGTTTTAATTAAAAAATAATATAATACTTGATGCTGGTAGTGAAAAAGTTGAACATGCGATACGGAAACCGGCCCAGACAAGATGCTCGTACCGTTAACAAAACGCATATAGCCCCTCACTTATAAAACGGTTTAAGCGGTGTTTTAAAATGTTTTGTCAAATAGAATGTGACAAAACGCTACTTAAGTATCGTAACATATGTATATTAAAGTCCCAATTTCTCAAAAGCTACTCAACACCTTGTTCCAGTTCCAAACCAATTTTTGTTAAGTACTGTAACTCGATTTTTAAAGAATTTGCCACATAACATAACATAAGCTCATGCCTGTATCCCTGAAGGGATAGGCAGAGGCGCACTAGCGAACTAGTCCACCCACGTTTCGCCGAGCTTAGTTCCGTCCCAAATTTGATAGGGGGCGAGCCTATCGCCATATCGGGGACAAATTCCAGACTCCGGGCTGATATAGAAAATTCCAATATCACTTTACCCGACCCGGGGATCGAACCCGAGACCTCAGGACGGTAGTCGTACCGAAATACAACTACGCCACCGAGGCAGTTCAAGGCAAGAATTTTCCATCAAGCATTTTAAAAAAATTCGTTAGGGGACATACAATTTTACAAACGCATAATCTTGCCTACTATTGACTGAAATAAAAGCAATTTAGAGAGATCGATATCATTTTTAAACACCTATTCCTAACCAACATGTGCGATGAAAAAAAAATGAAGTCTTTGAAACGTTGGGCATAAAAATTAAAATCAAATCGTGATAGAATCACAGTCACACACCTAGTCCTGACCCCACACTACGTATAACCTGTATCGTGGGTATCAGAATCTGAGAGACTTTCGGTGTCACAACACCAAGTCTTGTAACAAATATCTGTGGGCAACACAAACATTTGTGTCAATGCGGGAATCGAACCCGCGGCCTCTCGCTTCACAGCTGGCTCGCCGACTGCGCCACGGGAAAAAAACACTATGGCAAAAACCAAAATGACTCCTGACATTGTTCCGTAATTCGGTACTTGACTATGTTTGATTTCATACACATATTTATATCTAATATCAAATAAAACAGAAAAAAACCGTTATGTAAAAACTGCATCGAAATAAGCTGAAAAATGAGGCAGTAATTCATATTTTTAATTCTGGAGTGGGGGCATATTGGAGATATCTTGCTATCCCTTTCCAACGCACGTACCGTTATGACGCGACATGGTTGTACTGATACTTCTCTTTCCCGCAGTTTGACGGTTACACCAAACTTCGAAGGCATAAAACTTTCTTATTTTTGAGAATATTTCAGTATTTCTTTCTGTTTTATATTTTAGACGACGTAAATTTCATATAAAATTCATAAAAAAAACTAGTCAAGAACCCAATTATACCATAGAATGTACATATATAGTACTAACAAACATACTCGTATTTATAATAACAGTGGTATTGTGACTTTGAGGCCTTGCTCGGGCCTCACATTATATGACGATTTAAGAATGTTGACGTATGTCTGCGGTTTCCTTAAATCATTACATATCATCTATATTAATACTACGTTCATTGCGGTTTGTTACATTAAAAAAAAAAGGTATTTGTAATGACTAATGATGAATGAAAATGCTGCATTACTTCAATGACAGTAATAATTAATTGTGTTGAGAATAATTTCGTGCGGTTGCTATGGCGACCGTGGTGATTACAAAGGCGCGGCCCGCGTTTATTGTTTCCTCAGACGATATACGATTTGTTGTGTTGTGTGTTGAGAGGTTTTATTAAAGGCACGTCCCGTGCACATGTTTTTTCGAAACAAAAAACACAAAACAATGTTATTCATTGTCTTCTGCTCATGAAACAATGATCATAGATAAAACATTGTAGAAATAGCATGTTATGTGTAATGATTTAGGCTGAGATCTATAGAGCGAACTTCAGCTTAGTCTGAGTCAAAGAAAGGAACTCAGTGAGGATTTGGAATTTTGAAATTGACAACATACATAAGCTCACGCCTGTATCCCGGAAGGGGTAGGCATAGGTGCACTAGTACGTACTTCTTAGGGTGACTTGCAGCGCTACTACTAATCCAGAGTTAGACCTAAACTCGATTTATTTTATAGCTCTTTCCTATATTTAAGTGGAAATTTGGGATAAACCGAGATTTATCGAAATGCTGCAAGTCGCCCTTAGAAGTACGTACTGTAAAGACTTCATTAGGTTATTTAGTGGATTAAAGTTAGTGTACAACAAAGTTGATCTATCATTCGGGGACAAATACAAAATGGTCGAACCACCGAATGGTCAAACGATACTCAACTGTAACGGCTTCTTACATTGATTTTCGCCATACAATTTTGACAGATAAGGCGACCTTAAACGACATAAGGCGACCTTAAGTGTATGAACATTCGGCGGTTAGACCTTTAATTTTTTATTGCATTCAACGGCCGTTCGCGTGACGGCCCATCAGGTAACCTATCATAAATTGACATTTACTACGACGTTAAAGGTCGAAAGGTGTCGTTGACCCGCAGTTTTAGAGTACAACAAACGATCTAATTGTAAAATGTTTAGTCTCCGACAATGTAAACAATTTGCGATGATTTGTGTACTTTAAACGAACGTTTGAAGGGACTGTTTACTCAGTGCGGTGGAATGACTGCGGTTTGAGTCTCGTGTATTTTTTAGCATAGGTCTGATGATGATTATTGATCTCCATCGCCTACGAACAGTTATCGCCAAAATTAACATGGATGGGCTGCCCACCTTGAGTTATGGAACCTGAAGAAGAGGCAGAAGTGTTATTCGAGTCTTAAGAAATGAAAAACTCGTCATTAGAAAAGAAATACGAGGTCATGCGAGTCAACCTACCGCTTCGGACAGTTTTCATCCCCTATTTCACCCGGTCAGGTTTTTTTTTAACAAAATGTAGCAAAGATATGGATAACCCCATCGTTAGAAAAGAAAAACGAGGTCACGCGAGTCAACGGACCGCTTTGGACAGTTTTCATCCCCTATTTCACCCTAGGTTATTTGAAACAAAACGTAGCCTATGTCTCTCCCTAGAATTTAACCCTTTTTCATACCGTGTTTCAACATAAAATCTACGCGGTATCACACACTCGATTCGGCGGTTTAATCGTGAATAAATAAAGTTGCGCCCGAATGGTCAAACGCTACTCAACTGTAACGGCTTCTCACATTGATTTTCGCCAAGCAATGTTGTCAGATAACATAACATAAGCTCACGCCTGTATCCCCGAAGGGGTAGGCAGAAGCGCATTAGCGAACTAATACACCCACATTTCGCCGAGCTTCGTTCCGTCCCAGATGTGATAGGGGGCGAGAAGGCGGCTTTAAACGACGTAAGCCTTAAGTATATGAACATTCGGCGGTTATATCGAATTTATAATATTGGTATGGATTTATGTAGTCATGGAGATTATATTATGTTATACAAAAATAAAACGAAAAATAAAATACACTAAATGCGAATGGATGCGACAGTTAAAATTATGCATTCAATAACGGTTGATTTATAAGCAGTGTGGACTCAAGTTGTCGTATAAAATATTGAAAATGTTTGTTATGTTCAACAGGATTTATTGTGGATGTATAAATTAATATTATATAATATATAGCATAGTATTGATACTATATCTTTTACGTAAGCTCACGCCTGTATCCCCGAAGGGGTAGGCAGAGGCGCGCTAGCGAACTAGAACACCCACATTTCACTGAGCTTAGTTCCGTCCCAGATGTGATAGAGGGCGAGCCTACCGCCATATCGGGCACAAATTCCACTATAACTTTTATGTCAATAAAACTTAAGTTTAACAAATACTTAAAGCCGACTTCACCGTTTTCACATAATAATATTTAAGTCCATATCTTTAAAACTATGTACTAAACCGATTTTGATGAAACTCGCACTGTTGGAAGATGCCTAGTCCAATAAAGATCCATCGCAATCCGATATATAGTTAATGAGATATAAGTGGACAAACATACATACATTTAAATAACGCAAAAACTACAGGATCAATTTCTATATTATAATTTTTGTAAGGTCTTCCTTATTTGACACTTAGTTTAAAGAAAATATTTCGATATAACTTTATATGAACTTACATTTTTTTATGCAACTACTACGATGATGTTCATCCAATATGATGAGAGGTCCGTTTTTGTTTTTTTATGTTTAAAGGGACTTTTAAGAGTGGCTACGGGTTTATCCTTGTATATGCCGTGGCTATATCAAGCGAATCTGAGGAGAAAAAGCCTGTATTATGAATCAAATACTTTGTGCTTTGACTCAGTATTCGAGCGAGGGCTTTTTTTTCTACACACAACAAGCCTTACTTATAAACACAATTTAACTGAGCAGATGGTAAATAATAGTTTGTCTCTTTTATTTTCAAACAATGTGCCACTAGGAAAAAAGTGACAGACTATTCTTACCCTTTGCTCAGCTAAACTGTTTTTATAAGTAAGGCTCAGTTTATGTACCGGAAGCGAAAGTATTTTTATTCCGAAAATATGACAAAGAAAAAATATACATATATTTGTTAACACAGAGATTGTAACTTGAAGTATGTAATAAAAAGTAATATTACAAGTTTTCAGATACTAAAAATAACTTGACTACTTCAAAGAGCCGCGTTGTAAACGTATGTGCTGTGTTCACGTAATATTTTAATTAAGCTCGTCGCACATCTACACGCAACAGCGGAGCAGTATCGCTTTAACCACAGAACTTTAACGTTGCGACGCGACGTGACATTATGGGGCTTACTCTTAAACATAGTTTAACTGAGCATATAGTAAAGAATACCCTGTCCCTTTTATCGACCGACTCCCACAAAAGGAGGAGGTCCTCAATTCGTCTGTATTTTTTTTTATGTATGTTACGCGATATCTCCGCCAAATGTGGACCGATTTTCAAAATTATTTTTGTGTTCGATAGAGCTTATTTCAAGGGTGGTCCCATATTTGGTCACGATCGGATTTGAAGTCGGTCCGTTAAGTTTTTTTCAAACGATGTGACAAGAAAAAAAGTGACAGCCTATTCTTAGCCATTTGCTCAGCTAAACTGTTTTATAAGCAAGGCTCTATAACGTTACTATCGCCAACGAGACTGTAATCGTTGAATCTATACTAATATTATAGAGAGGAAAGATTTGTTATTTTGTATTTTTGTCTATAATCTCAAAACTATCTAACGGATTTTAAAAGTTATTTCACCTATGGGAAGTTACATTATCAGGGAGTAACATTGGCCGATTTTTATGCCGGTAAAATGTACTTTTCTCGTGGAATAACCATGCGGGCGAAGACGCGCGCACCAGCTAATTATTCATTAAAAAAATATCGTTCATATTTTATAAGGACCGTCGCGTCGCTTCCCAGATTGAAGTTAGCCACGAGCTACGTCATAGCTATTGTTTTGAGACTGGCTGGTAACATGAGGTGATTAGTGTAGAGGGAGGAAGAAGTCACCAACTTCGGCCCGGTTGAGAAATATATGCCATAAAAGACAAAATTGTACCTACGGAATCTTATCCCGCAATATAAATTTGCCTGTTATTATCACATAGGTATATTCACTTTGTTCATTTTTGTCTCTGATGGAGATTGTACAGACGGATTCACCCTTATATCCCTGATACAGAACTGGTAGAGGCGAACTAGAGAACTAGGAGACCCACATTTCAACAAGCTCATTTACATCCCAGATGTAATAGGAGGCGAGGCTATCGCCATATCGGGCACAAATAATCGGCTACTGGGGGTTGATGATGAATAGAAAAACTGAGACATAACATAACATAACATAAGCTCACGCCTGTATCCCCGAAGGGGTAGGCAGAGGCGCACTAGCGAACTAGAACACCCACATTTCGCCGAGCTTAGTTCCGTCCCAGATGTGATAGGGGGCGAGCCTATCGCCATATCGGCCACAAATTCCAGACTCCGGGCTGATATGGAAAAATCCAATATCACTTTGCCCGACCCGGGGATCGAACCCGAGACCTCACAACCATAGTCGTACCGAAATACCACCACGCCACCGAGGCAGTCTTTGTTTTTCTTTTCAAAAACTGAGAGTTTGTATTATTTCAATAAAGCCTGAATACAAGCAATTCGTCATCAGGTGTAATCATCATAATCATCATCATTATCAGCCATAGGACGTCCACTGCTGAACATAGGCCTCCCCCCAATGGTCAGGTGTAATACGGATTATGAAACCCAATTACTTCGTTGACTTCTAAATAACGTATTGAATAATAAAACATACATAAATGACCTGCATCGTAAGTTGTAACCTACTGTTGCCAAGTTACGCAATTAATTAGTGTAAGCAAAACTGTCTGCCTCATATTACGGTGACATCAGTTTCATCAATATTGCCCACTAAGCGCAATTCGAGCGTTCGTAATGCTCAATTTCTCAACATTGATATCGTTGACCCCGCAGTCCGTCAGGATTTTCGCTTGCTGACAAATCTTCCGAAGTTTATTCAGTTAATGGAAAATTCGACTGATTTTCGGTTTGGTCTGTAACGTATTTGTCCGTTCTGATTTGGTCCGATGTTTGTTGAGCTAGGATGATAGGTGGTGGTTATTGTCACCATAGGCTATGAGATTAGAATACACTGGCAGTTTCCATGTTCCGGTGGTCTAAAGAAGTCGTATGGGCTACGGACCAATTAGTCCTGTGTTTATCCTCTGATTTTCTCTCACAATTTGACAGCCTCCGTGGCGCAGCGGGCGGGTAGCCGGCTGTGAAACGTGAGGTTGCGGGTTCGATTCCCGCACCGAGACAAATGTCTGTGTGGCCCATAGATATTTGTTTCGGGTCTGGGTGTTGTGAGACCGAAAGTCTCTCGTAGTTTCTGATACCCACGATACAGGTTACACCTAGTGTGGGGTCAGTACTATGCATGTGACTGTTGGGTGTATAAAAAAAAAAAAATGTTGACCGGGACGTGATCATACAGAAGGCACAGTAGGCAGGCAGCTGGTTGTAAAAACTATGCCGAGCTTGCTTGAAAAGTGTATTCCATGGAACCAGATTCATCATTATCTTCATCCATGTCCACAGCTGGACATATGCCTACCCCAAAGATTTCCAAATCGGCCAGTTGGAAGCGGCCTGCATCCAGCGACCTTTATCAGCAATTCCTAAAGATCAAACCGTCTTAAAGGTACGAAGCGACAGTATACAATATTTTCAAATCTGTAAGCCTTCATTAGCACGAGAGCTGTTTTAAAGCGCGTTAAAAAGCGGCTCAACATTTGTCTGTTCCTATGAATGATCGAAAATCATTCTTCTCTTGTTCTAATAAGGTATATTCTACAAACCGCCCAACGCTCGGCGTTTAAAAACGCAGCGTTTTAAAAGCGCCGGCGTTTGAATAACTATACAAGAACCCATATGTTCCATTTCAACGCATTTTTAACGCGCGTTAAAAAAGCGTTGTAATGGAACTAATGAGTTCTAGTATAGGTAGCCCTCATTCACGCGAGAGATTTTTCAACGTGCGTTAGAAAGCGCCTCAAAATGTCTGTTCATATGATTGCTTGAAAATCATTCTTGTTTTGTTTCGAATAAGGTGGATTCTACAAACTGATCAAAAAAAGTGGCGTGTGAATAACAAAACAACAACTCATGTTCCATAACAACGCTTTTTTTAACGTGCGTTGAAAATGCTCTCATGCGAATATATAAAGTTAGTGTGCGATGAGATTTAAACAGAAGGACGGTAGTACAAAGCTTAATGTGGAGTCTTTAGATAAAATCTCGCGTCCAATTGACACATTCACACACATACTGTGAATTTCGCACATATTGTGCATTGCGTCGCGTACAGACACTGGTCAATGACAATTTTTGTTTGTTCGTGGATATATAATTTTGCGGATAATCTCTAATGCGATTTTCGGATGAATATAGTTTCAGTATGACACTCTCCTTTTATATAGTACATATATGTGATACTTTTTAACAGATTTCAACAGGAGGTTTTCATTTGTCTGCTTTTAGTAGCGTTTGATTACGATAGTTTTGCTAGGCCTGCGTTCTTTACATCGTTTGTAATTCATTGTCAAGTTTAACTGTTCACTGATAACCAGATGAGACATATTTTTTTACATCAAATATCATTTATTTACAAATACGCCTATAATAGGCCGCTTCCAACAGGTCGATCTGGAAATCTTTGGGGGAGGCCTATGTTCAGCAGTGGACGTCCTATGGCTGATGATGATGATGATGATGATGATGATGATGATGACGCCTATAATAGCTTGCCTGTAGAAATTTGCCAAATTGTCTTCGATAGAGCTTATTACAAGCGTAGACAGACCCCCATATAAAGTTGGTCACGATCGGTAAGTTGGAAGTCTGTGAGTTAAGTTTTTAAACTTGTGATTACTAACCTGTCGGAGGCGGCACATATACATATGTATATGTTACATAAGCGTATGGCCCACCGGAGGCCGAGCCACCCGTGACTATCTACTGTACTGGTTGCCATGGTCCCTGGGAGTCGTTTGTACTATTTATAGTGTAATACTAAGATCCTGTCCATTATCTGCAGTGACAATTGCATCTCAATCGTCCACGACCTCTCAGGTCATCTGGCTGAGGTGGGCGTCCGGTCTACTCTCGCTGAATTGTAGGGTCATAAAATAAAAAAGGACTGCGCTGAATTTGGCCGTACATTTCCCCCTAAAAGCCCGACATATAGACTGCCTCGGTGGCGTACGCGTGTGTATTACGTGCGCGGTACGACTATCGTCCTGAGGTCTGGGGTTCCATCTCCGGGTCGGGCAAAGTGATATTGGATTTTTCAGTATCACCGCGGAGTCTGGAATTTGTGCCCGATATGGCCGCTTCCAACAGGTCGATCTGGAAATATTTGGGGGAGGCCTATGCTCAGCAGTAGACGTCCTATGGCGGATGATAATGACGATGATGGCGATAGGCTTGTCCTCTATCACATCTGGGCCAGAACTAAGTCCGGTGAAATGTGGGTGTTCTAGTTCGCTAGTGCACTCTCTTTTTAAAACTGGACGTTGTTATAATAGGAAAAAAAAAAATTTGACGGTTAAGTTTGCGACATCGCCAAGTCGTGAAACAACGGTTTTTTTAACAGTGACTGGCAAACGAGCAGAGGGGTCATCTGATGGTGATTTCCAGCGCCCATAGTCACACGTGATACCAAAAGAGTCATGGATGTGTTGCCAACCTTAAAGGAAGGGAATGGGGATCGGAAAGGGATGTGAAATTGGCCCCCGGAAATGTCACTCACTGAACGAAATGCAACAGCGAGCCTTTTTCGCTTTTGAGCGCACTTTATGTCAATTTTCTGTAAGATAGTGGTATAAAACCGGTCGAGCCCATTCGTGCTGTTGACATTACTGTCTACAGCGTGGCTCTACTAAAAAATATACGTTAACGTATTTTAATACACGTTTAATTTGTGAATAACTCCATCGGTTCGCACTTCGCCGTCCGAAGCAGCCGTTGCTATGATTATACATGCACAATTGCATACGATAACCTTGTTCTGTCATCGTTAAATATACTTATACATGGCAGTTAAATATTTTATTCACGTTTGAATACATTAAATGGCGGTTTGTTGTCGGGACATTTGAATATTTCGTAATTAATTCTTTGTTGAGCTGGTTTTAATAAAGGCAATAAGATTTTAATATAGCGCGTGTGGTGATGCGCAGGCGCCACGCAGACGCAGTGCAGACACAGTCTAACGCTTATTTTCAGAGGCTGTTTAAAATCCATCAAAAAATGAGGAAATGTTCTGTAATATTGTAATATATTCTCGGTGTAACCAGCGCTAAATTGGGTTCACCCGTTTCGGCGTGTGGCGTAAAGTCACATCATATTGAAAACACGGTTGATAGTTATTCGTGCTGGAACATCTCGTATGCAGACTGATGGGAAATATTACGGTAAAAATGACATTGGATGATAGGAGATAGACGAAAAAGATACACAAGACGAGTGTGGAAGGAAAAGTCTGTAAATATCGACCGCATCGCATTTATTTTAGGCAAGTCGATGGTATATTAACTAAAGGACACGTAAAAAGTACCCTAAACCGACGCGAATGCATTAAGAGATTGATGAAAGTAGTTGAAGCGAAAGTAGTATGTCAGAATCGGGCCAGATGGAAATCCATAGTCTTGCCTACCCCTAAGGGATACAGGCGTGATATTATGTATGCAAAATGACATTTGAATGGCTGTACTGTGTCGCCTACACCCCACTATACGAGTAGCCTTATCGTCCGCGAAGCTCGCTCTCAGCTCTTGATTTGTAGAAAATTAATGTTAATTCAGAGATCTGGCTGCGTTTCCAATGAATGCTAATTTGAGCTCGGTATCCGATAATGTGTAATTGCCGTTTAAATCGATATTGTAGTTTCTAACGTCCTTTAGGTTCTGATCTTTCGAAGCATTTGTATAATACCTACTTAAACCTTAGTTTAATGAATGCGATTTACGGTCATCATAAGCTATATTTTATTTAACATGGCATAAGCTCACGTCCGTATCCTCTATTTTATTTAAATACTATAGCAGTGTGGGAGGGTCCATATAACGATACCCGCCGGTTTCCCTTTGTCACCTTTTAGTAATAAATAGGTACTGAATATCTGCAGGAAAGAGAAGCATCAGTATAATCACGTCACAGCCATAACGGTGCGTGCGTTGGAAAGGGAAAGCAAGATCTCTCCACTGCGCTCCTACTCTTGCTCATTGCAGAATTTAAAATATAAATTACTGCCTCATTTTTCAATCAATTTCGACGCAGTTTTTAGTTTTTGTTTTGTTTTATTTGCTATTAGGCACATAATATAAAAATGTGTTTAAAATCAAATATAGTCAAGTATACAATTGTATTTCGGTACGACTACCGTCCTGAGGTCTTGGGTTCGAAACTCCAAATCCTCACTCAGTTCGTTTCTTTGATTAAGTTGAAGTTCGCTCTATAGATCTCGGCTTAATAGTAAAAGATGTAGCCTCAGTCGGCGTTAGTGTCCAAACCGTGTAGTAATTTAGTAAATTGATGTCTATCAGTCGTGTCAATTTACTTACACTCCCATCAAAAGTCTGTTTTGACGTCATTCGACGAACAACTGTGAACCTATGACCTCGTGCCTTCACATACACTGATGTTAGGCGAAGGTAGAATTAGGTTACCCACGCACAAAATGCTAAAGGTGGGCGATCATTAATAATCGATATAATACCATCTGGATTAATCTTGATTATCGATTATGAAATTAGTAACATATTAGTGATCCCCAAAGGGGATGACTTTCGGAAATCAGCGGCTTTCGTTTCGGACGTTTTGCTATTCTATGTGGCTCACGTATCCGAACGATATGGATTCTATAAGATTCTTTTTAGAGAATGCTATGCTGTAAACCATTAGACAGCTCACTCTTCGGTGTTTGACATTTCGACCTATCCAAAGAATAAAGTTACACATGATAATAAATCGAAATTTCTTTTTTATTTTTCTGAATTTAAATTGACCTATATATTTATGAAGTAAAATTTTAAAAGCTTAGAAAAATAAAAAAGCAATTTCGACTCATTATCGTGTGTAACTTTATTCTTTGGATAGGTCGATTATTTGATCCACGTGCATCTATATTAGTCTGTGCGGTAGAGTATTGGTCCGATATCGTTCATCCGATAACGTTTTATAAAATAGACACCATGTAAAGAGCTAATTAGCTAATAATTCATATTCGTTTTATAGCCTCGTTGGTATAATGTTCAGGGTTCAAATTCCTTGGTAGGCAGTCGCACATTGTGTTTTTTTATAATATTGTAATTTTTCTCCGATTTGATTGTAGGCTCGCGACCTATTATTTATGGACATCATGGCCCTTACTTATAAAAAACATTTTCGCTTATCTTTTCGCTAAGAATAACCTGTCACTTTTTGGCCGACTTCCCAAAAAGGAGGAGGTCCTCAATTCGTCTGTATTTTTTTTTATCTATGTTACTCGATATCTCCGCCAAATGTGGAGAGATTTTCAAAATTCTTTTTGTGTTCGATAGTGCTTATTTCAAGGGTGGTCCCATATAAATTTGTTCACGATCGGTAAAAACTTGTGATTATTTCTTTGCGATACATTGTTTAAAAATAAAAGGGACAACCTATGGTAAAAGATAAGCAGCGCTTATAAGTAAGGGGCCATATATTTTAGCCATGAGTTAAGTTTAACTCGACGTTTTTGGGTAAATGTTACCTGGTGATCTATGTACCCAGGTGATGTAAAACTAGCACTGTTTTCATGATTCATTATACCCACAGTACAAAATGATACACAGTCATAACTTTATTTGCATTTGATTGCATTTTCCTTACCATTCAAGTTAACATGACGCGACTGAATTACGCGTTCATATGGTCATACGTTGAGATCTATGGAGCGAACTTCGACTGAGTCTGAGTCAAAGAAACGAACTTGGTGAGGATTTGGATTTTTTAAATCGACAGCCTCCGTGGCGCAGTGGGCGAGTAGCAGGCTGTGAAGCGAGAGGCCGCGGGTTCGATTCCCGCATTGAGACATATGTTTGTGTGGCCCACAGATATTTGTTTCAAGTCTGGGTGTTGTGAGACCGTGCGTCTCTCATAGTCTCTGACACCCACGATACAGGTTATACCTAGTGTGGGGTCAGGACTAGGTGTGTGACTGTTGGGTGTGTTTATGTTGATTTATTATACTTCTACTTAGTCCGAGCCATTTTTTTATAAAAAATAGACAGACAGACTAAACAAAGATTTTCTTGTAAAACTGTCTTTGATTAAGTCAAATTTTTAAAATTCCAAATCTTCACTGAGTTCGTTTCTTTGACTTAGATTTAGTGGAAGTTCGCTCTATAAATCTCAGCCATAGTGAATGAGGGCGGAATATTCAGTTCATCAAATCGTCGCCTCCTTGGTCTGATGGCAATGTATAAGGGCTGTTGACTGGTCGATACTGGGTTCGATTTCCAGATCGGCCATAGTGGCATTTCTAATATGTTTTGATCTGGACTGAATTCCCCAAAAGCGGCTGTCAGTCAGGCGACCGGTCGTAAAAACGAAAGTCAATCATTTTTCATGGTAAAATTATTATGTCGCGCCGACCCCACATTGAAGTGGGATAAAAGAACATAGAAGTATCTTTTACACTTGTTTCTGTTAAAATGGCTTATTAGCTTTTGATCCAAGTTGTGGTCTATATTCCCAGAAGTACATTAATTCGTTTACCATGCTTTAAATTCAAAGGCGTTCAATAGTACATAGATGGGACAACAGCATGAAACTTGTGATCGAATAGTTGTGACCTCGTGGTCATAAATCACTCAGTCCTATTTGGAACATACCCGCGTAAGGTCGTGCCAGCGTTATAATGTATAGACAATCATTTTACGTGATTCTTCAACATTCACAAAACATTCTAGGGTGTAAATTGTAATAAGCGCCCTCGAATTATAATAAATGGTTTAACTTTACTGACGTTTGAGATCATTTTTTTGTATGGAAACTTGCTTGATAGCCTCTATAGTTAGTAATATTAAATCTCTTTGAAATTATTACACTTAACAAGTACACTGTTACAAGCTCCGAAGTATACAATCATGGATCCTTGTAGGGCAAAACAAAATAAACAGAGGCAAAATACAACTTGCAAGTATAAAGAATATATTTTCCACCATAAGAAACTTTTCTCTATCGCAAGTTATAGCATCCCGTCGTAATTTTCCGGATGATTCACAATTATTGGCAAATGTCACGATATAAGCTTTGTCGGCAATTGCTGACATATTTGTGACGTATTTCATCGTCCATACATCCTGGTAGGTACTGGGCACATGAGTAATACTACCATATCGCTCGTGTTTCTGCCTGTGTTACAATTAATATCTGCCTTCCTCCCGGTTTTTTTATATAACCCTGTTATATTACTGTCCCACTGCGGGGCACGGGCCTCTACTAATGCGAGGGGTTACCTTCGTCCTCCCGGTATATAACTTATAATTAAAAAATAATTTCGTAGGTAATAAATTTTTAGTCTGTAAAGAAAGAAAGAAAAAAAGAAACATCTGTAGAGGCTCCACGAGAATACTAATAATAATGAGAAAAAACAAAATATCGAAATACACTGGACGCCGAACCTGATAAGACTTCAACTCTCTTCCATCAAACCAGCGGGCTTCGCCAAGTGGCTTATGCGCTAGTCGAATAGAATAAATGTATGGGAATGACATAAGAGTACGCTATAATAAAAAGTTGGTACATCATCTGAAACAGACCGCCGTTATCAAGCGTCTCCAAATCCAAAAAGCCAAGAATCGAGGCAATAGTATAGTAACTTTTTTCGCATGTATAAAATCTATGTAGAAATACGCGGAAACTAATTTCTTTGTTGTTACGTTGTATTTAAAATTATACATAAGCTAAATTTAATGTTTGATTTAGTATAAAACTTCAACCAATCACAACATTGCAAAAAAAAAACTAAAGAAATGCGAGGTAAATTACTAAGTAGAAACGGCTTTTTATAGATATTTATTCGCGCTCGAGTATTTATTCGAGAAGAATCCCATCATTAGTTAGGAGTATATAACTTGAGAGAGCAGGCCCTTAGATCCCCCAGAGGGAGGGGGGGGGGTGACTTCAGACAGGCGGTCCGTCGTAAATATCAAGCCAAATCACATTTGCAACGAGCTTGAGAATGTGTGCTGCGCCGACCACACACTAAGGTGTGATAAAGAAATAAAAATAATCACAAGTTTAAAAACTTAACGGACAGACCGACACAAAAAGAATTTTGAAGATTGGTTCACATTCGGGGAAGATATCGCGTAACATACATAAAAAACAGACGAATTGAGGAGCTTCTTCTTTTAGGAAGTTGGTCGAAAAGAGCAGGCTCCTGCCCGCCTAGTATGCGCGCTACGAGATGTCTCGATAATCGACTGTCGAGATGTTGTCTACAATATTATATGAAAATAAACGAGTCCGTAGCCAAATAGAGGAATCCGGTTATAACAGGACAAAAAGCGTAGACAAAATGTTCTGGTGGCGCACATGCTAGGCGGGCTGGACTATGTGCGATTGTTGGGTTTGAACTTGAACACACAAATACCTACCCCCACAGTCAGTGTCGTTATTTGCGAGCTGATTAGGTCACCTACAATTTCATCTGCATAAAGAGAACAGGCTCCTGGACTATGTGCGATTATTGGGTTTGAACTCGAACATACAAATACCTACCCCCACAGTCAGTTTCGTTATCTGCGAGCTGATTAGATCGCCTACAATTTCATCTGTGTAAAGAGAGCAGGCTCCTGGACTATGTGCGATTGTTAGGTTTGAACTCGAACATACAAATACCTAGCTTCACAGCCACTGTCGTTATCTGCGAGCTGATTAGGTTGCCTACAATTTCATCTGCGTAAAGAGAGCAGGCTCCTGGACTATGTGCGATTATTGGGTTTGAACTCGAACATACAAATACCTACCCTCACAGTCAGTGTCGTTATCTGCGAGCTGATTAGGTCGCCTATAATTTCATCTGCGTACGTGTCCGCACACCCGTCGACACTCGACGGTCGACTCTAGAGGTACAATCAACCCCGCGCTTTATCGAGCGAGCCCGTACAAATGCGTCGGAATTAATCGTGCTTGTATCATTTTCCTAGTGCTAGCAATAGGCGACTTATCAGTTGCGATTTCCTCGTTGTATCGTTTTTTATATTATTTAGTATGTTTTTTATTTGGCGATATTGCGTACGTATTTATAGTATTGTGATATGGTTCACATTACCTTTTACATAAATGTGGAATAATCACTAGCAAATAATGCATAATTATAGAATAATTAGTTATCATCATCATCATCATCATCAACCATAGGACGTCCACTGCTGAACGTAGGCCTCCCCCAAAGATTTCCAGATCGACCTGTTGGAAGCGGCCTGCATCCAGCGACTTCCAGCGACTAAATATTTATTACTTATTATAGATCACTTTAATTTTTTTATATCGATTTGGACATTTATATTAAGAAAATAATCATTTGAAGTCGTCATTTCATTTATGGAGAGGTTTTGTCGTTAATGAAAGCATGTATTGTTGATCGAATGCCTCGGTGGCGTGGTTGTATTTCGGCACGACTATTCTAAGGTCTCGGGTTCGATCCGCAGGTCGGGCAAAGTGATATTGGATTTTTCCATATCTGCCCGGAGTCTGGGATTTGTGCCCGATATGTCGAGGGGCTCGTCCCCTATCACATTTGGGACGGAACTAAAATCTGCCAAATGTGGGTGTTCTAGTTCGTTAGTGCGTCTCTGCCTACCCCTTGGAGATACAGGTGTGAGCTTAGTATGTATGTATAGTCGATCTGAATGTAGATAACCCGTCACCGCATCCATTGCGTCAAAAAAATAATCGACTTGACATTTTTGCAACCGCCAATTTGTCGATAACATCTCAGCCGAAGATAAAATCTATTTTATAATGTGTTAATGGATCTTAATTACCGAATATGGAATTACATTTAGCGGGTATTTTACATGCAAATTATAAAACCAACATATAAAACAAAGTCGCTTCCCGCTGTCTGTCGTGTCATGTTACTATGTCCGGGACAACAGCACAAAACTTGTGATCCAAAACTTATGACCTAGTGGTCATAAGTCGCTCAGTTTATTTGAAATATACGCGCGCCAGGCCGGCCAGCGTAATAATATTGAGAGAATAAACTTATCTTACGTGATACTTAACCATTCACAAAACATTCTAGGGTGTAAATTGTAATAATCGCCCTCGCATTGTAATAAGTGGTTGGTACTGCAGTTTGAGGTCATTTTTTTTGTATGGAAACTTGCTTGATAGCCTTTCTATAGTTAGTAATATTATATCTTTGCTATGTATACTTAGATCTTTAAAACAACGCAACGGATTTTGATGCGGTTTCTTTTAATAGATATAGTGATTCAAGGGAAAGGTTTATATGTATAATACATGCATAAATTCATCCCCTAAAGGGATGTAATGGTGGATGAATGTTTGTCAAGACTCTCAAGAGGAGGTAGCCGCGTGCAAAAGCTAGTTCTTTATTATATTTTGGCATTGAAATAAAACTATTTTTAAGGATTCTATCACGATTACGTTTTTAATTTTTATTCCCGTCATTTCGAAGGCTTTGCAGTCTTCGTTGTCACGGGTCAGACAACCGTGAAAACCTAATCGTGATAGAATCCGTAAAAATAGTTTTATTTCAATGTATATAACATTTGCGTAAAGTTAAGAAATCAGTATATTTTGGCATATTTTGAAACGAGCAATATAATATGCTTAGGTAAGCATTGTAGAGTAAGTACTCGCAAGTATTAGGTGTGTTGGTATGTGGTTACCAACACACCTTTACACCACGTTGCTACCACTTACATATATGGACAGGTGATGATTTAAGGAAATTGTTAAGTTCTGTAGAATTTTGAACGCATCGACATTAGTAATTGTACCCTTTCCTAAAAATATGTTCAAAAAATAAAGGATATTGGTCGTTTAATTATGTCAACATGTAAAATTTATACAAAACGGATGACTTTTCTGTCTTTTTTCCTTTTACTACGTTTAAATATGCATCTTTATCCCTTACCCTTCAGCGGGATTAAAATGTTAATTAACGAACAAATCTTGGGTCATGAGTATCCGGAACTAGGAGAGGCATTCGGTCTCACAACACCCAGACCCGAATTTTTACTTTCATTATGTAATTATAGCAAATTGTCAGGGTAGACAGTGCCCCTTTGTCTATACGAAATGCACGCCATTGGTGACATGAATGCACTTTTTAACTCGATTTCGGTGGAATTTTGAGTTAATAAATGAAACCGAATCGATTTCAAGTTCGAATCGAGCGTCAGGAGTCCCCCCCAGTACTAACCCGAGCTGCGGGCTTAGCTAGCTATTCTATTCGACTAGCCCATAAACCACTTGGCCAAGTCCGCTGGTTCATTTATTCAGTAGAATCAACTGACTACAACATGACTACCACCTTCATAATTTGGACATAAATAGATTTCTCGACGATTAAAAGGTCAAATGTGTCTACGCGTATGTACATATAGGGAAATGTTTATTGATCTGGTATGGCCACCTGAACTGTGATTCGCGATATAATTTTTAGATTTTATCGCCATGCGCACACCGAACACAAAAATCCGACATCGATTAGGGTTGTTATAACATATTTTCGTGAATTTATTTATTTGTCTAAACCAATTCCCTTCCTTCCTTTTTTTTAGGAAAGGAAAGAAAGGAAATATAAAAAGTACCCTTAACCGACGCGAATGTATGAAGAGATTGATAAAAGTAGATGAAGCGAAAGTAGTGTGTCAGAATCGGGCGAAGTGGAAATCCATAGTCTCTGCCTACCCCTATAGGATACAGGCGTGATATTATGTATATATGTATGTAAACCAATTGAAGTCAATTTACTTGGCTACTGTGTAAATTTTGGACACAAACTTGAATCTTGTTACTGTCCAAATGTTGATAGTTTCTGAGATTCGTCTTCTCTGGCTTCAGTTTAGTATACACTCGTTTAATTTAACTCATTATTGTATTTTTAAAGGTCGCAGAAAGTCTCTGGATGCAGGCCGCTCCCAATAGGTCGGTCTGGAAATATTTGGGGGAGGCCTATGTCCAGCAGTGAACGTCCTGTGGCTGGAGATGATGATGATTGTCTGTTTTACTGTGTGGCGAGTTTGTACAGACAATGGCTGATCTGTCATTGTAGATTAAGTTTTGAAAAATTCTGACGCATCAGTCAAAAGTATAAGGTTTTTACAAGCTCATCACACATGCAACACGTGCAACAATGATCTTGAAAAGATATCTGATCTTAATCCTGCCTATATCCCACTTCAATATGAGGTCAGTTCAACTTACTGTTAGCAGGTTGCAGGAAGGGTTACTTTATATGAACGACTGTCTTCTTACCCTCAACCCCTTCTGGGTATTCAGTCCTGGTCAAATGGTGTGCCCGTCTCAGGACAGGATTCGAATCTAAATCCTCCTAGTCCACAACTGATATACACTGTCACAAGACCAATAGCTTGATATTAATAATCTGACGTATAAAATAGCATCTCACACCCAAACACCTTAACCAACACTTGTTCAGATATCACAGACAGGCTGATAGCGATGGGATTCCCCGCCGAGAAGTTGGAAGCTGTGTACAGGAATCACATAGACGAGGTGAACAGGTTCCTAGAGAAGATGCACAAAGACCATTACAAGATATACAATTTGTGCTCGGAGCGGTCCTACGACGAGAAGAAGTTTCAAGGGAAGGTGAGTGAGACCATTTTATATTATTTGTTTATTTTTCCAAACCAGCACGACAAAGTGACTACACTGCACTTGATGATAAGCACTGTGCAGACCCAGAAAACCAGCGGCTACCGACAAAATAATAGCCAGAATCATGATGATTGATGCATTAGCCGTTACAAGTTATAGGTTAGGTACTTACTGTACTTCTGTGCCTCAAGCTTTTAAGAATATACATAGGTAAGTATCTTATATATAACACGGCGAAAGAGGTATGTAAGGATCGTAGCAAGTGGAAATCCGTTGTGCCTACCCCTATGGGAAAAAGGCGTGAGTCTATGTAATAATATTATTATATGTATGTAAATACTTACTTATAATTTATATTTAACTTTTTAGTAGGTAAGTAATTTAGAGTAGGCGTGATGTTTTAAATTATTTTACGGATATGTAAAGCGCTCCACAAAACGAATCAATGAAGCGCAAACTCTACCAGTTTATCTTGTTTAATTCATAAGTTCCTATAGTTATCTTCCGTCTCCATCATCAGACCAGCTCCATGGTACCATACCATTGCATTGTCACCGAAGATACAAAAGTACACCAAATTTAAAGCCCATCGGGAAGTGGGTCTAATTTAGCTTGCAAGATTTGATTATAGACAACGAGACGGGTGAAATTAATTAAAAGCTTGTAATAAAAAACTTGACAATTACACAAGTCAAGTACCCAATTGATGTAGATATGCGCCGGCTATTAAGGGCCTATACTACCTCAAATGGCTTATTTTGAAGCCGGATAAAATCAACAATACTGCAGCTTTTACTTTGTAATAAATATATGATAAAGTTGAGGGCTTATGTGAGTGAACATGTGTGGCGAAAACACGATTCCTTAAAATTTCCTCGATAGAAAAAAATTGCAAAGTTACCTCTAAACCGAATTAATATCCCGGATTACTCATTAAATACTTCAAATAAGATCGTGAAATTTTGGATAGTAACTTAGTTTAATAATACGCATAGGTTATGTGTTTTGGATTTTGAAAATAATTTGTCTTTTTATTGTAAGATCCAATTATCTAAATTTCCGCGTTTTGCGAACCGTTTTAATCATGACCGCCCTGCCGCCCGGCCCGCACACATTCCCGCTTCGGCTGTCAGACGGGGAGGTTGTGTCGCTTGCTGTCAGCAAAATAAATAAATATAATTTATATATTTGGGATACTTCATCAATTAAACAACGTATTGTAGGTGATTATAATGATGATAACGAGAATATTCTAATAAATAAGTGAGTATTTTCTAGGTTTCCATTTACCTGAATATTTAGTACATTAGAAATCCAGTCGCGTGTCAGCGGCGTAAGTATAGCAAATGTCACGGGCCCTCTACTATTACACACGGTTAGTTAGAACATAAATTATTATGTACGAAGCTGAAAGGATACTGTATTCGTAATAATAAACAACTTTTATTCTTGCAATTTTTTCAATATACTTAATACTTTTACAGATATTGCCAAACAAAGTTTTATTTTTAAATCCTACTTAAAATTATTAGGTATATGTATATTAAAAATTTAAATATAAAGTATTTATATACCAATAACACGATTGCTCGTGGGTCAGGGTAAGGCATCTCCACCGCCCATAGATAGAGACACCCATGACAAAACATATCATGGGTATATTGCTAACCTAAAAGGAGGGGAAAAGGGATTGATAAAGAGATTGGAATTGGACCACCAGAAATATAACTCACCGTACGATATGCAACAGCGTCCTGCCATTTTACATCGGTTTTCTGTGAGACAGTGGTATCCAACAGGTCGAGCCGGCCCATTCATGTTGTAGACGTAACTGTCAACAGCTTGGGTCTTCCATTAAAAAAATATAGTATAATTTAAGCTTTTTACATAATGATTGACGCTGATGATTAAAATTCTTAGATACGTCCGAAAACTGACTCTCAGGGTTACCACGAAGCGAAGAAACACTATGGCAACTCTCACTGATATTGCCAGATTCAGATAATGCAGAGGCATAGTGTTCGTCGTCATTACTAGTGTTATTAACCATTAAACTCAACATAATTTTTATAAGTACGAAATCTTAAGAAACAAAAATCTTTATTAATATGTGACATAATACTAAAACAGCACAAAGAAGTAATTAACTCGCTCGCTTACCCCTTACTTTTAAAACGACGCGTCTTTAGAACGCAACAGGTCCAGTGCAATACATACATGTCGGATGGCCAACGCTGGCGTTGTTTTTTAAAAACGGTGACGTCAGCATGGCTGACGTCACTTTTCGACAATAAGATGATTACTCATCTTATTTATCAAGCGTGAAGACTGAAATTCACAAACTCCCTTTACTAACGGTGCTCAAGAGCACCGTCTAGTCAGGGATGTGGACAGTCCGAGTGCCGGAGCACGACTGTGTCGAATCTGCTCTGAACACTCCTTTTATAGGGTGTAATATTTGCAACTACCTACTCGATACCGAATATCGAATGGCAAAGAAATAATTATAACGATTATTTTAACTTTTTAGAATCTTTTAAGGTTTCAGCAGTTTAACAATTGTAAAATAAATTAATAACGTGAAATAACAACGGCTTTTTAAATAAGCTTGCAATTTTGCGCCGATATACATAATACGTGTTATTTACCCTTGACTACTCTGAAACCGAAGATTTCCTAAAGATTATGAATTGAAATATATTCACACATGCCCACACACGCATACCCATCCCCACAAACACACACATCCATCCTCACACACACACACACACACATACGCACGCACACACACACACACACACACACACACACACACACATACGCACGCACGCACACACACACATACGCACACACACATACGCACACACACACACACACACACGCACACACACACACACACACACACGCACACACACACACACACACGCACACACACACACACACACTCACACATAACACGCACACACACACACACTCACACATAACACGCGCGCACACACACACACACACACACACACACACACATACACACGCACACATACACATACACACACTTTAACCTCCTTTGTATGTAATGGCTAATTGAACAATATTTGAGAACTCTAAAAGCACACTCTTGAAGACCCCCATGAGACAGGTTTATTCCTAGTGTGGAGGTTAACAGTTAATGTTTTATAGATAGTCACTTGTTTTCTCTGTTTGTTTTAATTGGCTTATTATAGTTGTTAATTACTGTAATAGCTGTAAGTTCGCTTTTGTAATTTCCATTTGAGAACTAATAAATTTTATATTTATATTTATTTATTATATTTATAATTTATAAAAATAAATAAAATATGAGAATATAAAACAAAATTAAAATTGTTATAATAAATATAATATTCAAATAATGCAACACTTTTTTAAAATATAGCCTACAATAGTAGGCTAAATTTTAAATAAGTGTTGCATTTGTTCCGGTAGGTGGACGGTCGTGAACGGCCCAAAAAGCGTTCTGGAGATATCTTCCTAGATGTGAGAGCCAAGCCTCACTATGGAGGACGTTCAGCACCGTGTGAAGTGGAAGCGTTTAAGTAGGAAGACGGCCCTTGGCAGAAAGCCGGGATAAAGCTAGACAGAAAAATGTTTCGCGGGGCGGGCTATCAACATCTAACTGATACCAAGATTGTCTTATTTCAATAATTAGTTTAATCTGTAATCATTATTTAAGTGGCTATTAATGTGGTAACTTCATGATTTTGTAACTAAATCGATGATTATCTAGTGACAATGTGCTGTATAAGTCCTAGATAATAATAATTAAAAGACGCATAGTAACTATATCTTAGTTAAAATTACAGCGTGGGGGCGCGCGCATTGCGTAAGCGGCACGTATTTTGCCGATATGTAGTCGTGGGATAGGTAGTTTACTTTTTATATGAAATAAAAAATGTTCTACTATTAAGATGAGGTACGCTCGTGGCCTCCTTGGTCTAGTGGCAGCATATATGGGCTGTGGACCGGGAGGTCGTGGGTTCGATTCCCAGGTCGGGTAAAGCGAATTTTCTAATTTAATTTGCCCGGGACTGGATCCTCCGGAAGGGGTTGACGTCAGACAGGTAGCTGGTTAAACTAAAATCTTAGCCAAATCCTTTCTGCAATATGCTTGAAATAGGGTGTTGCACCGACCACTCATGAAAGTGGGTTATGGGCAGGTAGAAAGAAAGATTAAAATGACGTACGCTATCTACGGTAGAAATATTTAATAATGATACATTATGTTGGCCAAGGCTCTCTACACACTTTCCGACTAACCCTGTATATTTTTTTTCACCTGCCTTTATTCCACCTTTAAATTTATTGTTCTGTTGTATAAGGATAAGGAGTCACGGCATGACTATCAGAGTACGTTCTTAGTGTTGTCGGCAAATTATATGCGAAAGTTCTGATTGAAATGGGTAATGTATGAGACGAATTATAAGTTATAGAATGTACAAGCGGGATTTCGAAAGAGTATGAGATGTGCGGATTAGATCTTCTCCCTACGAAGCTTTCCGGAAAATTTCTCAGCCAAAGAACGAAAAGTCTTTTGCGCCTTTGTAGACTTGGAGAACGCCTAGGACGAATTACAGACAATGGTAATAATTATGGATGATGCATTTAAAAGGAAAGGAGAAAATTAATGTAAGTAAGACGAAAAGTATGTTTTTTTAAAGAAATGAAAGTATAACAGAGTGCAAAATTATGATAGGTAACGAGAGAGTAGAACAAGTGAAAGACTTTGTATATCTGGGTTGTATATTTATAAGTGATGGGAAGCATGATAGCGACATTAAAAGACAAGTATGTGCAGGTAATCAAGTTAATGGAGCGCTGAACACCTTTATGAGTAGCTGAAAGGTCTCTAAAAAGACACGATTGGCCGTTCATAACGAAGTGTTAGTGCCCACACTTATAAATGAGAGTGAAAGTTGGGTGTGACAGAACAGGCATGAAAGTAAGATCAGTGGGCTTACTGGTGGACTCTTATGTCATTCCTATACATTTATTCTATTAGTACGCTATATATAGCGTACTCTTATCTCATTCCCATATATTTACTATTCTATTCGACTAGCGCATAAGCTACTTGGCTAAGCCCGCAGGGTGGTGGAAATGAGAGCATGAAGGAGCATGTGTCGCGTGATAGAGTGTAGAATAAAGTGGTGTTGGATCTCTGTCGAGTGAAAGAAGATGTAGTGATAAGAAATAGAAAGGGATATTGAGATGGTTCAGACATATTGAGAGGATAGATGATAGGAGATTGTCGAAACAGTGACACAAGACGAGTGTGCATGGAAAAGTCGGTATAGGGCGACCGCATCGCACTTATATTGGGCAAATTGATGATATATTGACTAAAAAACAGATAAAAAAATAAACCGACTCTAATGAGTTCATGATAGTAGATGAAGCAAAAGTAGTATGTCAGAATCGGGCGAAGTGTAAATCTATAGTCTCTTCCTACCCCTATGGGATACCGGCGTGATATTATGTAGGCGTACGTTTATTCCACCTCAGTATGGAGTCGACGCAACACATTGTTAAAGCATGTTGCAGAGGTGTTTGGCCTTAGTTTTTACAATGGGCTACCTGTGTAATGACCCAGCCATAAAGTCAAAAACGCCTGCCCGATCTGGAAATGGATTCGAGGACCTCATAGTTCACACCCGATATACGCTACGAATAGTGAATAGATCAATGAGGCGAGTTATAAATACTTCAGGAGCCATGTATTAATTAATTGCTATGAGTTTTGGAAAAAAAGGACGTGATGGAGACTATAATTGGAAAGGTCCGACCGGTCACTCTATTAGGATTTCCGATTGGTGTGCGCAGTCTTCAACATAGATGGATGTCGAAAATTCTTCAGAGTCGGAAGTCTTATATGAAAAATTGATGAAACTCTTGAGAACGAGGGTTAACTCAGCCGCGGACGTCTTAAGAACCACCACGGGAATACGATCAGCCATGCTCGACTTTCGAATGTCCAAGATTCAGGCTCTCGCCTGACCGCATACAGGTTGATATGGATTCATGTAGTACTCCACACACGCTGCGCCGGTGCAACGTCCAGTAGCGTGGCTCCACCATTGTACAAAATTGAGGCAAAGGGTTCAAACTCAAAGATGAGTGTTATTTCACTGTGGTTATCAAGTTTACGCAGTGACTGCAGATTAAGCTAGTAGAAACTGCTTTACATTGCGATGACAAGTCACCTAAAGCTCGATTTCCGAGATAGCTTTTCTGTCGCCCTTCAATTTTGCATAGGTATTTTCCCTTGGCCCTCCTGTTGGATTCGAAAGCTGTACGTAACTTTTCTTTCCCTTCCTTAGATATAGGGCTCGAAGCCTTAAAGGTGACATTTCACGCCAATTATGCGGGCTGTTTAAGACGTGCAGTGACGGCGCCGACATTGTTATACTAGCTGTGATATACCCTGGAATTCTGGTATTTGCAGTGAATAATTTAATTCCCAATATCTACATCCTTAACTTAGTCCGTAGAGGTGTGAGGATCATCGGGTAAGAAATAAGAGTTTTCTCCATAGAAAGAACGCAAATAACTGACGAATACACCTAAATTATTTTGGTCAGGTACACAGATTATTTATAAAATCTTTGAATGGCAATATCTATGAGACATCAGGTATATTGACAATTTTGCAAATATAAAAGTTGTTTATTATTACGAATCCTGTAGTCTCCTTTCAGTTTTCTACATATATAGGGACTAACTCTATATACCACCGCTAAACATCAAACACTGGAGGAGCCGCTTAAACCTATCTGACAAGAAACTGTCCCCATCCAATGGAGGAACATTGACATCCGTTTCTCTACAGGTTTGTCAACGGAAGTTCCAGCAAGGAGAACTTATAGCACAGGTGGGCTGTGTGACTGGTTAAGTGGACACCTAAACCAAAGTTATCTTGTAAGAAAAGTTACCTGATGGTTCGATAAACTCTACCTCCGGGGTTTAGTTGTATTTAAGTACGACTACCATCCTGAGGTCTTGGGTTCGACCCCTGGTTCGGGCAAAGTGATATTGCACGTTTTCAATATCAGCCCAGAGTCTAGAATTTGAGCGCTATATGGCAATAGGTTCGGCCCCTATCGCATCTCGGACGGAACTAAGCTCGGTGAAATATGGGTGTTCTAGTCGCTAGTGCACCTCTGCCTACTCTTTCGGCGGTACAGGCGTGAGCTTATGTTTTTGCAAATAAATTGTCCTAATGCGTCGTAAATGCGGGCCCGCCACGCTACGTCACTTGTTTGTCTTATCAACACCGCTTGACATCCTATGACGCCATTAGTGTATGAGCGAGACAGCGTACGATAGCGCACTCTAGCAGGGACAGGTAGCGGGTGCAAAATTTGAATTTGAGCTGAGGTACCATGCGCTCTTAAATATTAGCTGTAAATATAAACGTCAAAATAAGTATCTTATTCGTATGCCAATGATTTTGTATTTCTCAAGTTAACGGAACGCTATAAAAAATCTAGTGTCTAAGTAAATAGTAAATCTATAGAGCAAAACATACAAATGAACACAAGGGCATGCAAACACTTTCAATAGATATTAAAGGTTGACGAGGACAAATCGCTAGCGCTGTTGTTTCCTTCCTATCAATGAATTGGCATTCGGATTGTATAATATCAGCCCTGTGTTAGGTACTAATCGATTTTCATGTTCTCAATTTGTCGTTATTTTTTGGGTTCCGTACCTCAAAAGGAAAAAACAGAACCCTTTCACTTTGTTGTCGTCTGCCTGTCTGTCACGGCCCTTTTTTCTCATGAACTCGTTGAGGTAACAAGCTGAAATTCATATCAAATACTCAGGTCTACTGTTCCTTAGAGCTGTGAAAAAAATCAAACTTCTAAGCCAATACAATCAAAAGATACAGCCGTTTATACATCGATATATTATTTACCTAGATCCACAGTTGATGCTCGGAAAATGGGACAGCAAAGGAGTGCTTAAGCACTCCCTTTTGCCTACAGTCGGATGTCGATAGAATTCTAAATTTCAAAATTCAAATTAAAGAACGCTTGCTCATTTCGTTTAAAAATCTTCTTTATAACACGTGCATAGGGTTATATTTGTGTTGATTTAATTACAACTTGTGATCGTTTTCTTTGTTTTATTCCTGAGACCACTTTTTAGGAGGATATTTGCAATGAACTGTGCATCTTGGGTATAATATATTGATGCGTTTATACCGCAAATTTTCGACAGTCACAAGGCAATGAAAACCTACAGGGTATTTCCCGTGAACTCAGGATCTTGACATTTGGCACGAAGCAACGTGTTAAAGCACAAATAAGGGAAAAATTGTGAAATTCATTATATACCTACAGGTTTGTACGGAACCCTCGATGCGCGAGTCCGACTTGCACTTGGCCGGTTTTTTATGTATCTAGGTCTGTTACGCGTTATTTTCGGTTAATGTGATCCGATTTTCAATATTATTTGACAAGTTTGAAAAGGTAAGAAGGTAGGAATCGCATTATATGTACCCTCCGCCATTGCAATGGAGGAAGTCAACCAAGTCTTTCACAAACAGGAAATATTACAGACACACAGACATTATTTGACTTTAATACAATAACATTATATTAATAAAGATAACGCATCTTATGACAATACATACATTTAAAATAGAGGAATGATGTGAGCCTCGGTGGTGTTGTTGTATTTCGGTACGACTGCCGTCTTGAGGTCTCGGATTCGAATTTCGGGTCGGGCAAAGTGATTGGGGTTTTCTAGTCAACATCAGCCCCGGAGTTTGTGCCCGAGTGACGTGCAGTGGCATTTAGGTCAGGGTAGACAAAAATATTTTGATATTCTTTATTTTATAATCCTTCTATCACATTTTGGTAAATTTGTTTTTAGTGGTGTCTTTTTTGGAGGCGGCACACATATACATATGTTACATAAGGGTATGGGCCGTCGGAGGCCGAGCCGCCCGTGACTATCTACGTTGCAAGCTCATTATTCAGTTGAGGGTAGACAATGTCTCTTTGTCTGTATGGGATACACGTCACTGGGGGCCCCCTATCGCATCTGGGACGGAAATGTGCTCAGTGATATCGGTGTTCTAGTTCTCTAGTTCGCCTATGCCTACCCCTTCGGGGATACAGGCGTGAGTTGTTTGTGAATTTCATTATCGTGATTCGACGACGCGTCCGATTACGCGTTCATATCGTCATAGTGAATAAAGGGAGCGTAGTGCGTACCCATATTACGTGACCTATTTTTCACAATTTTTATACCCCTCTCCCCCTCCGGGACCACCTGTAATATATACCGAGACACCCCACCCCCCCCCTCTAGTTTTGCACGTAGTAATTTATAAATATGGTCTTAAATCATTTTTTGTTAAAGAAAAGTTAAAAAACAAAATATTATGTGTTGCCATCTGTCTGTGACTTTAAAAAGTGGTAAACGCTGCGCCCTATTTCAATATAGCTCGAAAAACCACGAGTTTTCCTAAAGGATATTGAGTACGTGATGAAAACCTATGACCTCCCAGAGTCGCCAAGCGTGGTATTTTGAAGACCCCCCCCCTCTCCCCCCCCAGAACGGGTCACGTAGTATGGGTACGTTCCCTAAGATACTGTTTGTTTACATTCCAGTTCCATTTGTAAGAATATCCTCTTATTGTATGACAGCATGAGTGCCGTTACAGGCACGTGTCAAAAGTGCTGCGCGTCTGATTTTAAACCTCGTGTGCATTATGACGTATGTGCGGTTTTGAATATCACAGCTTTAGGTGTTTAGTGTTTATGTGAACGTACTGTTGGAGTGCGAACGGGTGACTTTTGTGTCACGTGTTCGGGGTACGAGAATGTATGGAGATGCGAATAGGTTACGGCCAGAGCCACATTTTGTCTACGATTCGAATTTATTTAGTGACTTAAAATTCGAATCGTAGTCGAAATCGAATCGAGTGACAAAAGTTATCCTACATAAACAAAGTTATCCTACATCGACTCCATATCTGTGACATTGACGATTAGTGTTTCTTGACGTTTCTGGCTTGTGACAACGTAAAATTATTCTATGGAAAACATTATGTGCGTGCGTGGTATAAAAACTCGCGCCAATATCATTTTCATAAGCCCAACATTTTTTTCCCAAATACTCCAGGTAGGTGTTATAATAAGACATAGACATACAAAAAGAATTATTGGTGCGTTGCCAATCTAAAAGAAGGAAATGGAAGGGGAGGGAATAGGGATTGGGAAAGAGACTCAACGAACGAATCGCGACAGCAAGCTGCCACTTTACCTTGGTTTTCTGTAAGACGGTGGTACATTTAATTAAATATGCATTTACTAATTGCGTCTCTAGTCTCTATTTACCAGATATAGGCATGAGTTATGTATGTATGTATGTCGATACACCGGTTTTTATACTATAAAATACGCGTGTACTCACAGTACCGCTAGTGATAAGGAAAATGACGTAAATAATCCCCATAAAAATTTCCTGGCATCACGAGTTCCGAGAACGGTTTGGAATGCGCAAAAAAATATGGACGTCGAATGTCGATGTATAGGCCAATTTGTGCGCAAATTGACATGATACAAATAGGGTTAATATACAAGGTTTTCTCTAACGTTATAAGTTTCAGTGGAATACTAGCTCTCGTAATTCGATTTTTTTGGTTTCAGCTCAGTTATTCGACTAAATGTCTATGTAAATAATTTTGTGAAAAATTTTATAATAACCACAATAAGAATAATTAAAATTGTAAATATTGTTTTATTAAGGGTTGGCGGATACTGATCCTGTGGCCATTTTAGTCATGTCTCGGCCACGGATGGTTTAAGACATGCACGTTCATGGTGTTGTGTGTGCTCATTTTACTATTAATATTCAAAACGTAATTAGTAATTAACCAATTTGTTACCTCTTAGTGCTACATATTGTCTAATTTTTTTTTGTTATCTCCCACTTATTGTTGCCTGAGATACTGGCTGAATAAAGTTTATTTCTTTCTCTTTCTTTCTTTCTACCTGGCGTTATCCCGGCTTTCTGCCAGGGTCCGCCTTCCTACTTAAACGCTTCCACTTCGCCCGGTCTTGAGCATCCTCCATAGTGAGGCCATTGGCTCTCATATCCTCCTCCAAAACGTCCAGCCAGCGCTTTGTTTTCTCTGCTATAAAAAAAAGAAACGTGGTACTTTTAGGGTCTCCTCCTCGTTTTTGAGGTCGGTTGATGAATGACGCTTTAGTCATCCAGCATTATTAGAATTCGCCCGTGTACTTCTCAGAATCGGAACGTTCTGAATGATCTGACGAATCGTCAATTTGCCACACGTTTACAGAGGTTGTTCCGTCGATTATCATTGTGTCACGCTTACTTAATTTTTCGGAAGTCGATGCGGACCGGTGTTTTTAACCGACTGCGGAGAAAACGAGTTGTTTCACTTCGTCTACATGATTTATGTGGTTCCATGATCCATCCACCCTTATTTTGTTCCAATTCATTTCCAAAAAAAATATATATAATCTAATATTGTGTGTGCTTTCACAAATAAACTATTTCTTTTCTTTCTTTTTCTTTCAATGTGGATCAACGCAACAAACTTTTTCAACCATGTTGCAGAAAGGATTTGGCTATTTTTTTACGAACGGTTGCCCTCCTGACGTTAACCCCCTACTGGGGCATCCGGTCCCGGGCACCCCGTCCGACCTGGCAATTGACCCCAGGACCTCTGGGTTCACAGCTCATATACGTTGCCACTAGACCAACGAGGTGAGATACTTGAATAACCATAAAAACTTAATGGACCGACTTCAAAATTAATCCGATCGTGACCAAATTATTGGAATATTATATGGGACCACCCTTGGAATAAGCTCTATCAAACACAAAAATAAAGAAATCGGTGTATAATGATTTCTTAGGTTTACGTGAATGTTATTCATTGAAATTAAACTATTTTTACGGATTATATCACGATTTGGTATTAATTTTTATGCCCGACGTTTCAGTCTGACCCGTGACTACGAAGGCTGCAAAGCTTTCGAAACGTCGGGCATAAAAATTAAAACCAAATCGTGATATAATCCGTAAAAATAGTTTAATTTCAATGAAATCGGTGTATATTTGGCGGAGATATCGCGTAACATGCATAAAATAATCACAAGTTTAAAAACTTAACAGACCGACTTCAAATCCGATTGTGACCTTTATATGGGAGCAGAATTTTGAAAATCAATCAAAATATTTGACGGAGATATCGCGTAACATACATACATAAAAAAATACAGACGAATTGAGGACCTTCTCCTTAATGGAAGTCGGTCGAAAAAAAAACAGACGAATTGAGGACCTTCGTCTTTTTGGAAGTCGGTAGAAAAAAAATAGAGACTAATTGAGTACCTCTTTTTTTAAGTCGGTCGAACTTCGAACCCTATATTGTAACAGGTGAGAAGCAAATAACTAAGCGCGATTCAGAAGTAAACCTCGTAACGACGACTGCCGACTGTCGATGCATGACTCAGCACATTTTTCATCGTTATTGATTGCGTAATCGCAAATAATCGATAACATCTGTCGATACTGCGGTAATACTATCGCGATAAACGAGGCCGTTGATTACGAAGCGATATGGACGCGGTAAGAATCGAAAGATTGATGGGGAACCCTTCCGAACATGGGTACGGTGATGTGGTTATTGAACATGTGGTGCGAGCTTTACTGTCTGTAATAGAGTTTACTAGGGAAGTGAAGATACCTGAACGGAATTTGTGCCCGATATGGCGATAGGCTCGCCCCCCATCACATCTGGGACGGAACTATGCTCGGCGAAATGTGGGTATTCTAGGTTGCTAGGGCGCCTCTGCCTACCCCTTCGGGGATACAGGCGTGAGCTTTTTTTGGCAGAGCTTGAGCAGATGGGTCACCTGATGGTAAGTGATCTCCACCGCCCATAGACACGAGACACAAACATAATCATGGGTGCATTGCCATTCTAAAAGGAGGTAATCGAAGGGGATGGAAAAGGGAGTGGGGGGAGGAAATTAGCGACCGGAAATTGCCACTTTACGTCGGTTTCCTGTGTAACTGTGAAGAGCATCTAGAGTAGGCTCACGCCTGAATACCAGAGGGGTAGGCAGACGCGAACTAGCTAACTAGATTATAGAACATTCACGTTCCTTCGATCTAATTTCCATCCCAGATGCGTTAATGCCCAGATGTGAGAGGGGACGATTTGAAAAACCCCAAATCCCTTTTCGACCCCGGGATCTTGGAAGACTTTAAGACGGTGGTCGTATTGCAATATAATTACGTCTTTCTTGAGTAAATCTGCATATTGTTCTCATATTCGTTCTTTCGATTTTGATGAGACGAGTCACTTGCATTTCTGACGTCATTGCGTCATGCGTCATTGATCGGACAAGGTAACAAATATGAGTATTTTGGGGCGCGAAGGTTCCCTGCATCAGTTATTATTAATACTAGCTGTTGCTTGCGACTCCGCTTCGCTGATAAAAATCCTTGCTTGGAATAAAAATACGTTAAAATCTGACCTTGAACTTGAGGGTGACTTTAACTTTGGGAAATCTATCGTGACACCGTGTTACACGAGTCGTGACACACTGCGCAAACAGACGGCCAATGTCAGCGGTGATTGGGCTCGGTTACATAACCGACGTTATCTGCTAGAAATTGTTGCATTACAATAATACAGGTAGTGAGTCACACAACTTTAGATCGTAATTCGAAACGTGTATGGGATCACGTACCAATCAAAATTATTTCTATACTACAACAAACTATTATAGACTTTATTGAGACCATTTAAAGTATATAATTCCGGTACCCTCTCCAGCATTCTCTCCACAGACTGTTCGAAGCCTTAGTAAATAAATGTAGGATTCAAAATAACGCGTAGAAACAGCCATGCGTTTCAAGCAGTCAGCATTTGCTCAAGGATATTAAGCTTTATTTGTTCATAGTAAAGGTTTAAATTAGCTTTGTTCATTTTTTGTTCTATTCTTTTAAATTGTAACAAACGATTAAAAACTTTCGTAATTCGATTTAAAGTTCATATTTACATGGTTACTACACCATATACGCTCCAGGCTGTTTTTACAATGTATTTTAATATGAACCTTAATAAATCAAAGTAAGATTTAAATTACTTGGCGAAACTCAGAAGTCTGGGATTCGCAAAAAAGTGTTTTAGACTTTAACCATGTAGTGTAAAGTGCAAATTAGCTTGTTTGTATTGCGATTTGCGCCAGGTGACACGACTGCTTATTTGATATGTTTTGGAAAACAGTTGTTAAAACTGAGTATCAGCTGTTTCAACTTTGGTGAACAACTGCTGTACCAAATGTGTGGTGGTAGAATTAGCATACAAATGCAGGTTAGTCACCTACTAGAGGTGTCGTGTTCATCGTGACGTCAGACCTTACATGCCACTTGGATCTTTTCAAGGTTCACGTAATTGTATGTATGTATGATTGCCTCGGTGGTGTGGTGGTATGTCGGTACGACTACGGTTCTGAGGTCTCGGGTTCGATCCCCGGGTCGGGTAATGTGATATTGGATTTTTCCATATCAGCCCGGAGTCTGAAATTTGTGCCCGATATGGCAATAGGCTCGCCCTCTATCACATCTGGGACGGAACTAAGCTCGGCGAAACGCGAGTGTACTAGTTCGCTAGTGCGCCTCTGCCTAGTTCTTCGGGGATACAGGCGTGAGCTTATGTTTATGTTATGCGTATGTTATGTATGCCTTCTTTGTCTAATAAATAAATAACACCCAACAATCACACACATAGTCCTGAGCCCACACTAAGATACTAGTCTTGTGTCGTGGGTATCAGCAACTACGAGAGACTTTCGGTCTCACAACACCCAGACTTGAAACAAATATCTGTGGGCCACACAAACATTTGTCTCAATGCGGGAATCGAACCCGCGACCTCTCGCTTCACAGCCGGCTACTCGCCCGCTGCGCCACGGAGGCTTCAGTACGGAGAGTCAGTCTCGTAGACAAATAGAGAAATCCGGTTATAACAGGACAAAAAGCGTAGAGAAAATGTTCTCGTGGCACGCAAGCTAGGCGGGCAGGATCGATGCACCCATTATTGAGCTACTATAAAAATAATCCCAAACGATCAGTGACGCGTTTGACACATTTTTTTTATTGCCACTCAGTACTGAGCACCAATACGATGTACAACAAATCGAAATAAATCCGCCGCCGCGTCGGTGCGTCACAGTGCCGCTTCGGTTATCAGTCTAGCCTCTCAAATAGGACACGCGGAATAATAGGCCACGTGTCAAGAGGAAATTCTCAACAAAAACTCGCGATTGTCACGCGATCGTCATTAGCGCGAAATAGAATTTAGTAGAATTGACTGCCTCGGTGGCGTGGTTGTATTTCGATACGACTACTGTCCTGAGGTCTCGGGTTCGATCCCCGGGTCGGGAAAAGTGATATTGGATTTTTCCATATCTGGAGTCTGGAATTTGTGCCCGATATGGCGATAGGCTCGCCCCCTGTCGCATTTGGGACGGAACTGAGCTAGGCGAAATGTGGGTGTACTAGTTCGGGGATACAGGCGTGAGCTTATGTTATGATAATTGAGTACTTTACTATGTTTTATTTTATACACATATTTATATGTAGTAGCAAATAAAACGAAAAAGAAACCCTTCGGTAAAAACTGCATCGAAATTGGTTGAAAAATGACGCGGTAATTCATATTTTAAATTCTGGGGTGGGGGCATATTGGAGATATCTTACTATCCCTTACCAACGCACGTACTGTTATGGCAGTGACGTGATTATACTGACACCAAACTTCAAACGCTTATAACTTTTTTATTTTTGAGAATATTTCAGTATTTCTTTATGTTCTATATTTTAGACGACGTAAATTTCATATAGAGCTTGTTATGTTATGTGTAAATTAGGGCCTGATTTTATAATCGATTGTTAAGATTAAATATTTCTATTATGTCTAACATTTATGATCGCCCACCGACCACTAGTCAAAACCCACACCGTCTCGCCGAACACATTATGTAGACATGTACAAGAGAAAATGTGGTGATAATGTACATTTCTATTTTCTATATTTGGATGATGTCGTCATTATCGGCCGCGATTGTGTCCATCACCGGTGATAATGCGCGCACGTCGCATGTCGAGCCGGCTGCTTGTCATGTCATGTGGCCTCAGTCACCCACACACTTCGTGATGGGTGCTAAGATAACTGAGCTCACGGCTGCGTCCCTGAAGGGTCCATCTCGCCAATTTTTCCGTCTCTTCATGTCTCTCAACTTATCGTCGTACCGGCCACAAATTCTGGGCAATATAATTTTTGTACTAGCTTTTGCCCGCGAGTACGCCTGCGTGAGAGTCTTGACAAACATTCATCGGGATAAGGTGGGATAAGGGCAGGTAGAAAGAAGGATATTGTAACATGATTTTGCTTGAGGCTTTTACTGTGTAAACATATGTCTTGGGATCGTGTTATTCGAATAAAAAGCTATTTATTATGTTCTAATACAGGTCACGGTTTACTTGTGTTCAGTTGGTTAAGGCTTTAGAAATAAAAAATAAACAAATAGAAATTGTGAAGCCACTAACTAGGCGGCGAAAACTCTTCGAAATCTGCACTAAACACTTTAGCATATTTTATAAAGAGCTTTCTTCCTTTCTACCTGCCCTTATTCCCACTTTCATGGGGCGTCGGCGCAACATACTTTGTCAAGCATGTTGCAGAAAGGATTTGATTTAGTTTTGAATCGGCTGCCTGCCTGACGTCAACCCCTCTGAGGGAACCTGTCCCGGGCAAATTAAATTAGATGAATGGACCGACTTAAAATCCGATCGTGACCAAATTTAAATTATGGAACCACCCTTGAAGAAAGCTCTACCGAACACAAAAATAATTTTGAAAATCGGTCCACATTTGGCGGAGATATCGCGAAACATACATAAAAAATACAGACGTATTGAGGACCTTCTCCTTTTTGGAAGTCGGTCGAAAATTCGCTTTGCCCGACTTGAGAATCGAACCCAGGACCTCCCAGTGCACAGACCATATATGCTGCCACTAGACCATGGAGGCTATAATGATTTCTAAGGTTTACGCGAATGTTATTCATTGAAATAAAACTGTTTTTACGGATTCTATCACGATTTGGTTTTAATTTGTCTGACCCGTGACCACGAAGGCTGCAAAGCTTTCGAAACGTCGGGCATACAAATTAAAACCAAATCGTGATAGAATCCGTAAAAACAGTTTTATTTCATGGAGGCTATTTTATAAAGAGCATGAGTTGTGAGTTGTAACTTTGGATAGTTGTCGGCGTGTCGGTCTAGACTAGATGTCGCCACCGTCGGCCCGACAACGCCGGCCGCTCACCGATAACGCTTATCACACAATGGATCGCTCACTTTCCATTGGAAATATTTGAATTTCTGTCAAATGAGTTGTTTGATGTTTGTGTTTTCGCGAACCGTTATCGTGTTGTCGGACGCGCGGTTCATATTTATTATTTTCTATATTTTTGGACTGGACTGCCTCGGTGGTGTGGTTTTTTTAGGTATGACCAGCGTCCTGAGGTCTCGGGTTCGATCCCTGAGTTGAGCAAAGTGATATTGGATTTTTCCATATCAGCCCGGAGTCTGGAACTTGTGCCCGATATGGCGATAGGCTCGCCCCATATTACGTCTGGGACGGAACTAAGTTCGGCGAAATGTGGCTGTCCTAGTTCGCTAGTGCACCTCTGCCTACCCTTTCGGGGATACAGGCGTGAACTTGTTATGTTATGTTATATCTTTGGACCGACTTCCAAAAAGGAGAAGGTCTTCATTTCGTCTGTATTTTTTTTATGTATGTCACGCGATATCCGCCGAATGTGGACCGATCTCCAAAATTCTTTTTGTGTTCAATAGAGCTTATTTCAAGGGTAGTCCCATATTTTGGTCTCGATGGGATTTGAAGTCGGTCCGTTAAGTTTTTAAACTTGTGATTATCTTATTTATATCAATATTGAGATGAGCGAGTTCTTTGGTTAAAACTAGAGAGCACGGGGACTTTTCACTTTTGTCACCCTGTACGGTAACTTTTGACACTCGATTCGGTTGCGACTAGGGTTCGGTTTCATTTATTGACTTAAAATTCCGACGAAATCGAGGTAAAAAGTAGCTCTTACTGGTGGCAGTAAGAGTTAGGTGTGGACCTATCTAGAAGCAAATGCAACACTTGCACTAAAAATTAACTAAACGTCTGCCAAATTTCATTCTCATCTCATGTCAAATCAAAATTGATTTGTTGAAGGCGTGGGTTTGTCGTGTGTTAATGTCTGCCAGAATTCAGAATCCTGAAGAGTTTTGACGGCTATGTCGGTAAACTCTTATTTTATCAATTGAATATTTATAAATAAATAAATACACCCAACAGTCACCCACATAGTCCTGACCCCACACTAAGATCGAGTCTTGTGTTGCGGGTATCAGAAACTACGAGAGACGCACGGTCTCACAACACCCAGACCCGAAACAAGTATCTGTGGGCCACACAAACATTTGACTCGGTACGGGATCGAAACCGTGACCTCACGTTTCACTCTCCCGCTGCGCCACGGAGGCTGTCAAATATGATCACCCTTTCAGAAACCAGAGGCAGATATTTGTTGTGTTACCTTTTCTTTGCACGTGTTATTATTTACAAATATCAAGATATCTACGATGTTTTCGCGACCATCTTACCACAACAAAAGGTGTAAATATAGATAAATGAATAAAAAAATGTGTACGCTGCGAAATAACAAGCATTCACTGGAAATAACAATAAACATTATAGATATAGTAACATTCAATAAACGCTCTCTCACGCGGCGCTTTTATCAATACAGAAAACTGTTATCAGTGAAATTGGACGTGTTACGTAACACATTGTAACCGAAAATGTGGTAGGTACGTAATTATGTAACGTATCAGCCGATTGCTTGTAATCTATTAAATAATTTAGATTTCGTATTGAATAAGTAATCAACTCATTGGTAGTCATTTAGTACAGTGTTATTCAAACTTTTTAACATTGTGGGCTAATATTGACTAAAATTATTAATGAAACCCAAATATACTGGTAGATGGATAGACAGTTTTGAGTGGTAGAGCCCCGCTATCGACAGTAAAGTCTACAGCACGAATGGGCCGGCTCGATCGGTTTGATACCACTGTCTCACAGAAAACCGACGTTAATTGGCAGCTGGCTGTCGCGTTTCGTTTGGTGGGTGAGATTTCCGGTGGCCCATTTCCCTCCCTTCCTTTTCCAATCCCTTTTTCCCTCCCTTTCCATTCCCTACTTTTAGGTTGGCAACGCACCCATGATACTTTTGGTATCTTGGGTGTCTATGGGCGGTGGAGATCACTTACCATCAGGTGACCCACCTGCTCGTTTGCCAGCTTCTGGTATAATAAAAAAAATAGACTTCCCTTCGCGACCCCGTAACTCTACCGTAAAGAATACCGCAATGCCGTTGAGCGACATCTCCGCGACCACCTTGGAACAGGGGGATCGAAACCCACAGTTTGAACGTTACTTACTTACGTTACTTTGATTTAGACTTAGTCAAAGTTTGCTCTTTAGATCTCAGCCTTTCGACACCATTTTATTGAGTCAAGCTGTCACGAATTCTACAGTTTTCTTGTTGACCCGTTTTTTTTTTACTTATTCTTTGATGCAGTATTTATTTGAAGTAATTTGTATTGAATTTTTATTTATATTGATGTTATCTCGCGATTGCGCCTCCAACCGCGATGGACGATTAATATCTTTCCTTTGATGTCGCTATTTATATTTATAGTCTTTTTAAATAGATATTTCTGTAGATATCTGTGGTTGTGATTGTACTACTGTGCTGAGGTCTAGGGTTGGATACCCGGGTCGGGCAGTGATATTGGATTTTTCAGTATCAGCCTGGAGTCTGGAATTTGTGTCCGATATGGCGATAGGCTTGCCCCCTATCAAATCTGGAACGGAACTAAGCTTGAAGTATGGGTGTTCTAGTTCACTAGTGCACCTCTGCTTAGCCTTTCGGGGATAGAGGCATGAGATTATGTCATGTGCTATGTTTCAACAAGGATTTATAGGTATAGAGTTATACTAAAGTATTAAATATACTTGTAATCCAAGGCCTCATTATTGCCTTATTGGCCTTCCTGACTAGATTCAGGTAATTTCCGACAGCCTCCGTGGCACAGCGAGCGAGTAACCGCCTGTGAAACGTAAGGCTGCGGGTTCGGTTCTCGCAGATCTCGCACCAAGACAAATGTTTGTGTAATAAAAATGTAATGTAGATATTTGTTACGGTTGTGGGTGTTGTGGGACCATAAGGCTCTGATCTATACAACGAACTTCGACTAAGTCTGAGTCAAAAAAACGAACTTAGTGAGGATTTGGAATTGTTAAATTGAACTTTAACTTAGTTAGTCATTTTTTACAAGAAAAACTTTGCTTAGTCAGACTGTTTTTCTTGTAAAAAATGTCTCGGACTAAATAGAAGTTCGATTTGTAATTTCAAATCCTCACTGAGTTCGTTTCTTTGACTTAGACATCGTGGAAGTTCGCTCTATACATCTCAGCCGTAGTCTCTACTTTTCCATTAACACCTCTACCGATAAGTTACAAATTATGCAACATAGGGTATAAATCATACTTGTAAATTATCATATCGAAACTCGGCATCTTATTTAAATGACGACACAAACACTGAATAATTATTATGTCAGAAAGGAAATCCTCTTCATAATATTATTAATTTGTAACGAATTAATGATAAAATAATTCGAAATTGTGCAATTTGTTTCATGATTCAACTGTTTATATATTCCACTGTCGTGTTAAAAAACCCTGATTTATTGTTATATTAATAATGTTAGACTTGTATAATGTTTACGTTGTTCGTTGTCGTTTTTGCAAAGTGGCACTGCTAGTCAAACGTAAGGAGAAGACTCAAACGGTCGTCTAATTTGAGAATCGAAAACTGTAAAAAAATCTTTTACTAGGTACCCCTATGTACCCGATAGTCTTACTGTATGATATACATGTATGTATTTTCAATAATTATGAGTTAAAAATTAATCCCCTTATTCATAATGAAATTCTGGTCTTATCGAACGCATAACCCTACTTTTGCGTACTTTAGCTAAAAGAGAACTAAAATATGTTTATCGAATACAATGTTGCTGGTTACAGAAAAAATATTACTTTTATCTCTGGCAAACTTTGAAACAAATAGGAAGTCTTGGCTGGAAACAATCAATAAAAAATATATATCAATCTTAGATGGGGTCTTAGACTATAATAAAATTAATGTCATTAAAAAAGAACATCAAACTTGAAACAGCTGATCGGAATCGGCCATGTTTTCACTATCGTACGTTGTAATGTTTTAACTTTTAACGCTATTGAACCATTATGAATACAATTTTTATGAAACGTACTATTGCGGTCTTATTACGCTCTACTAACTTATTATGAATAAGGGGGTAAGCGTGGACGTGGACGTAACGACGTGGACACTTGCCATTCAATCCAGACCCTGCAAATAACAAACTGTGTATAAAATATATGATTACACACGAGAAAACTGTATGTAGAACACGACTATTATACACTGATAAAATTATCATAATGGACATAATAATACTACACATTTAGAATTACAATCGGTATAATTGTACGACGTGACGTGACGCGGTACGATATTAAAATTATTAAAGTATGCATGTAGAGGTTTGTTGATTTGGGTTTTTGTAAAATGTTTCACGTTAACTGATGTTAGGAATGTTACCCAAAAGCTTAGTAAAGCTTTCGTTAAATGCTGTTATTTAAAAGCTATTGAGCCAGCGCCATAAACAATAGAGAACTTGCATGTATTTTATTTAGTTTATTGGAAAGAACTCGGTCTCAAATAAACAACAGAAACAAAAACATTAAAATATGCACAAAAAAATTATCGCAAGTCAAAATATGACTTACTTTCGTAAGCTCTAAAAAAGGACGTGACGTCACCACGTGGACATGTTAAAGCTATTTATTTGAATAACGAAGTAAAAATGAGGAATAACGAAGAGAATGACCTCCGAAACCTAATTCACTAATCACCATACTAAACACAACCACAATTTTCGTCAAAATTAGGAAAAATATCCCAACTTGGAAACACTGCTTTTTGATTGTTTATGCAATGACGTCGTTTAGGTTTTGCAATTACGTTCCATTATACGTAATTTGTAAGTAGGATATTTTGTAAAATATCAATTATTTTATGCAACAAATTTCATGATAGCACATTTCATGGTTTTGTTTATTGATTTATGAACACAATTTCTTAGTTATATTTTTTGTGCAAGTTCCCCATTATGCCCAACAGTCACACACAGTTGTGATCCTACTGTAAGGGACAAGTATATTGTCGCGAGTCGTGAGTATTAGCAACTACAAGAGACTTTCGGTGTCTTTAAACTATGGTCGATGGAGTCTTCACCACTGGTACATATGTAGCTACTTCTCCAAGAATAACCAAAGGAACTATCCGTGTAATTGGGTATTTAACAATTCAATTCAATTTCAATTAATCTTACTTCATCTAAAACATAGCACACACAAGTATTGAAAATATTCACAAAAATAAAAAAGTTATAAGTCTTTGAATTTTGGTGTAACCTTCAAAGTGCGGGAAAGAGAAGTATCAGTATAATCACGTCACCGCCATAACTGTGCGTGTGTTGGAAGGGGATAGCAAGATGTCCCCACTACGCCCCCACTCTTGGTCATTGCAAAATTTAAATTATGAATTACTACATAATTTTTCAACCAATTTCGATGCAGTTTTTACAGAAGTGTTTCTTTTTGCCTATTTTGTTTTATTTTCTAGAATAAATAAAAATGTATTTAAAATCAAACTCAAGTACCCAATACTGTTTATTAAAATTCTGATGCAAGGACGGGTTTTGTTGCCTGTACCAAGTGAGAAACGTGTGAGATTCCGATCGATTATACATAAATTGTGCGATTGCATATTAATTAAATTAATAAGATAAGATAAGTGGGTATTGGTTAGTGTCAGCGTTTCAGACACAAACGCTTATGCCTGATGCGAGTTCGTGTTTAGGAGGCGAGAGGCCGCGAGTTTGATCCCCGGTTTGGTCCGATTGATTCGGGTCGTAGTTTTCGTCTCATCGTTTCTGCTAAATACCCCCGCACAAGACTGGTATGTTGCTGTGGTTCTGGGTTCGAATACTAGGTAGAATAAAAAGTGTTTTTCTGACACAAAGTCAGTACATACACAGATAGGACAACAGCGTAAAACTATTGATTCAAAAGTTGAGACCTCGTGGTTATAAGTCGCTCAGTCGTATTTGAGACATCCGCGCGAAGGTCGCACCAGCGTAATATTGTTTTAAACAATAAAATTGTCTTACGTGATTCTTGAACAATCACAAAACATTGTAGGGTGTAAATTGTAATAAACGCCCTCGCATTGTAATAAGTGGTAGATGACGTTATACTGAACTTTGAGATCATTTTTTTTTGTATGAAAACTTACTTGATAGCCCCCCTCTGTAGTTAGTAATATTAAACCTTTGTTCTGACAATATTTGCCCCTAGATTTCCCAGAGAGGGTTGAAATGGGGTCCTCCCCATTGGGGAAGGTTCCCCTCCTGGGGGTAAAAGCCAAACCCTTTCTGCAACACGCTTCAAAAGTGTGTGCTCCGATCCCACATTACAGTGGGATAAATGGAGTAGAAGAAGATTCCTAATAGAAAGAGAGGAGGAAAGTTATACGTTTATTACGTAAAATATTTATAGCGGACATAATACTGCCATTTCGCGATAAAACTGCATTAAAATTGTTTTGAATACTAATCATTTTATGTAATGGGTCGTATTAGTCATAACCGCAATGATTTCTGACTCAATTGATAGACCGAGCATACAGTTTGAGCGGTCGTTGTCTCGTAGTGATATGGGTTCGAAGCGCGTTGAGGGAAGTAGTCAAGGTTTTTTAATGGTAGAGCCACGCTGTAGACAGTAATGTCCTACAAATGGGCCGGCTCGACTGGTTTGCGACCACTGTCTGTCTCACAGTAAACCGACGTAAAGTCGGAGCTCGCTGTTGCGTTTCGTTCGGTGAGTGAGATTTCCGGTGGCCCAATTCACCCCTCCCCTCCCTTTCCCAATCCCTATTACCCTCCTTTTAGGTTGGCAACGCACCCATTATTATTTTGGTGTCTATGGCCGGTGGAGATCACTTAACATCTGCTCGTTTGCCAATCCCTGCTATAAAAAAATATGCCTCTGGTGGGTCATCTGTTCATGTCTTCGAAATCAATAAAAAAATATAACGTAGTACCTATAAGGTTGGGCAGCAGTGAGACAGTAATATTACAGGGGGTAATATTATAGGTGCGATTTTTTTTATTGTACTCTAAAATTCCACCTACAAGGTGGACTGACGACCTGATAAAGGTCGCAGGAAGTCGCTGGATGCAGGCCGCTTCCAACAGGTCGATCTGGAAATCTTTGGGGGAGGCCTATGTTCAGCAGTGGACGTCCTGTGGCTGATGATGATGATGATGATGTTGATGACTCTAAAATTACCACTTATAAGGTGGCCTACTCGGCTGAAAACAATCTTATTAATTTAGTGTAGTTATAATTTTTTAAATTATGATCCATAATTCCAAACGAGGTCGGAATTTTTGGTAAAATGTAGGCCTTACAACATTTTGAACATGTTTAATTATAATAATAAGATAATTTGCAAACAATTTATAGCGGATTTTAAAACGAATGAAACTTAATTTACTTATGATTTAGTATGCATAATTTATGCATGTTATACGAAAAAAAATGATAATCATATTTTTATTAATCTTAAAAATATAACCTTCCACCGAAAATCCGCTCTATGTATTACTAGATGTTATAAAATGTTACATTTGGAATATTATAAGAAGATAAATGATTCCGGTACTACTTAATTACCATACATATCCTCACGCCTGTCTCCGAATGGGTAGGCAGACGTGAACTACCGAATACCCACATTTCGCCGAGCTAATTTCCATCCCAGATGCGATAGGGGCGTGCCTATCGCTATCGGGCACAAATTATAAACTCCGGGCTGACACTGAGTATAAAAATCATAAGTTTAAAAACTTAACGAACCGACTTCAAATTTGATCCAAATTGATATGAGACCACCCTTGAACTAAGCTCTATCGAACGCAAAAAGAATTTTGAATATTGGTTCACATGTGACGGAGATATCGTGTAACATACATAAAAAAATACAGACGAATTAAGGACCTTCGCCTTTTTTTGAAGTCAGTCGAAAACTCAAATCACTGATCAATCGATCGAACCCGAGACCTCAGGACGGTAGTCGTCCCGCGCATGCAATACCACTACGCCACCGAGGCAGTATCAGTCGAGTAAGACTCCTACCACCAGTAAAGTAGTAAATGGCGAATGGGCCGGCTCGACCGGTTTGATACCGATACAGAAAACCGACGTAAAGTGGCAGCTTGCTGTCGCGTTTCGATCGGCGAGTGAGATTTCCGGTGGCCCCTTTCCCATTCCCTTTTCCCTCTCCTTCCATCCCCTCCTTTTAGGTTGGCAACGCACCCATGATTCTTCTTACCCAGATGACCCATGTCTTCGTTTGCCGGTCTCTGCTATAAAAAAAATCGTGTTAAATCGATATAATAATCTGGTATAGGCTATATTTCATATCCATTGATATCAAAAAGTATTAATAAAACTGATAAGTGATCGTTAAAAATATATTAACCGTGTTATGACCCAAATTAGACAATTATTACAGTCATCATAAATCGTTAGAGGAAATGCATAAATAGCAGACTTGCTGGTGCTACTGGTAAACTTGATGTTGGTGTCGATGGTAGGATCTTCTTATCCAGCCGAATAGCAGCCATAGTGTCAAAACCTGCCATAGTGATCCACACTCCTTGTGTGGATCGCGTCCCAAGATCAGCCAGTATATCCAGTTCTCTCAAGGCTCGCTACATGACTTAATAGTTGGTTGGGGCGGGTATTAACATTCCATTCTCTGTCGCCTATCTTATTTCAAGCCCCTTGATTTGCTTCTTCCCTCTTCGGAGTGTGAATAATCATAAATAGGCCGGCCTGATTCTGGTGACCATCGATTAACCCATTGTTTGCCGGTGGTGGCTGGTTTTTTGGGCTGCACTGTGCTTACAGTCAGATATAGCGTAGCAACTTTCCATGCTTGGAGAATGAAAAACGAGCAGACGTTGATGGTACGGCTGAGATCTATAGAGCGAACTTCTACTAAGTCTTAGTCAAAGAAACGAACTTGGTGAGGATGTGGATTTTTTAAATCGGACTTTGATTTAGTCCAATTTTTTTTACAAGAAAATCTTTGCTTAGTCTGTCTGTCAGTTTGTTTTTCAGCTCATACTAAGTCGAAGTACGATTTAAAAAATCCAAATCCTCACCAAGTTCGTTTCTTTGACTATGGCTGAAATCTATAGTTCTTACTTAAGTCTTGTACCAAAGTCGACTCAGCGTAGTCGTCTTTGGAGTGAACTAAGCGAAAGTCAACTTTTGCGTATTTATAATTCGAACTCGAACTCAGGCTAGCCATAGTTTGTCTTTCAGTGCGTTCCACTAAGCGTCCACAACGATCAAAATGCTCCTTTAGCCGTTCCACATGACGACCGCGGTCGTTGTGGTCGCGGCGAAAACGTCACTTATGACGTCATGACTTACGCTCACGCGAAGCTCACGACGACCCATCTAAAAAGGTGGGTCGTCGTGATCGTTGAGAAAATTAGCGGCGTTTTCAAAACTCAATGCATCAAAAATGGCGACCGTTAAGCTTACGTTATTTTATGCGGAAAGATATATTTTAGTAGAAGTGAATGTTTCTGCAGTGGATATAAAAAAATAAATTATATATTTTTGCAATATAAATCGATTTAAACAATAATTAATTAAGTTTATTTTCAAGGCTTAGAGATTATAACCAAACCTGTTAAATATTTTGCATTCTTTTTATTAAGTCGCCGTTTGTATTATTTACCTCCACGCTCAAAACGCTCTATAATCCATTCCACTTGAGTTTACGACAGTAACACTCACAAGCAAGTGGAACGGGAAAAACTGCGGTCGTGAGCGTGATCGTTGTGAACGCTTAGTGGAACGCACTGTTTGCATAGTCTACTCAGACGTTATCGGTTTCACGCAGTTCCTTTGACAAAAGAAACGTAAGATTTTTATATATTTACAGGAGACGCGCCTTTATATTTGTAGGTTGTAAAGGAACGTATTACGTAATTAACAGCTGACAAAATGGCTGACGCTCTTTGAAATGTCAAATAAAAAACAAACCGCATTATACATAAATCGTCTTATAATCCTTTCAGCAACATGCTTGAAAAAGTTTGCTACGCCGACCCCACATTAAGGTGGGATAAGGGCAGGTAGAAGAAAGAATAAACATGAATCGTCATCATTTGATAGTCAAAACATGGATTTATTATTTATTACTATTGTTGGCAAAATCATTAATATTTTGAAGAAGGCCATAATTTTTAAAGTAAGAAGAAACAAGATGATGATGATGAAAACATGATGACATAAAAAAAGCATTCTAAGCTCTAAAATGATGAAGTAAAGTGTAAACCACCAAGAGAATTACAAGGGCTCAAATATGCCAGGAGTCACAATCAGGTGAGTGAGTGAGGTGATCGACTCTGTCATACCTATTCCTGGAGCTCTAGCTAATCCACTGCCATTATTTCATATTAATATATTGACAAAAGTTTTATTAATTTATCAAAATTGTTAAAACGGGGATTTTGTATTTTGGAGGCTGTTTACTAGCAAATTGTCTGTCTGTCTGTTTGTTTACTAGCAGCCCATGTAGAGTATAAATTGCATCTCAGTCAGCCAGCAAGCCCAAAGCAAAACCATGCCTTATTAACATTTCCTGCCAGCGGTAAACTGTTGAGGCATTACCATCTGGGTACCATCTGAGTGGTTAACCTGCCAGGCAAGCTTATTGTCAGCTAGACCATGCAAATTGCCATTGTGGTGATCTGCTGATTAATAATGAAAGATCTGAGGGAAACTCTGATATTTATTTCTTCTGTTTCAGAAATAACATTTTGAAGTTATTAAATTTTCACACATGCAACCAACTGCGGAACAAGTTATCAAACACAAGCAATATTACAGTAGTTTGTGCAGTAGGTATATTGCACAATAGTTGAGAATACCATTTATGTACTGTGTGGATTGAAAGAGGCAATAATAACGAGGATTGAGAAAGGAATGTTGCGGTGGTTTGGGCACGTAGAAAGGATGGATGAAAGGAGGCTGACAAAGCAAATATATATGGCAAGTGTGAATGGTAGAGGTGGAAGGGGAAGACCTCATCGAACATTCTCTGACCAAGTCAGAGATTTACTCGAGAAAGGTCAAGTTAAAAGTACCCTAAACCGACGTGCATGCATGAAGAATGTAATGAGACTGAATGAGGCGAAAGAGGTGTGTAAGGATCGTAGCAAATGGAAATCCGTTGTCTCTGCCTACCCCTATGGGAAAAAGGCGTGAGTCTATGTATGTATGTATGCTCACTCAAATAAACAAAGGTTAATATCAGAGATTGTAATAAATAAATATTATTCATGATAATTATTATTTTATTTACCTACTGCAAATCAATTTCCTGAAAACATGTAACCAATTCATTCTCAAAATATCTATACATTATTTAGGCCGACTACATAATAATTAATATAATATGTACTTTCACTGATTCACTGATTCACTGTCTGTTTAATATGACTGCTAGGTGGACAGACGACCTGACAAAGGTCACATGAAATCACTGGTTACAGGCCGCTTCCAACCGGTCGATCTGGAAATGTGTGGGGGAGGCCTATGTTCAGTAGTGGATGTCCTGTGGCTGATGATGATGATAATATTATTGGAGCAATAGCATGATGGTCACTGTTGCATTGTGGGTCGCCGCGATGAAGTCCGCCGTCCGTCCATTCCCACTGGTTCTCGGGTCACCTTTCGCGCTTTGCAAATGGCTCAGCAGAACGATTTTTTTAATTCTGAGCACGGTTTCGGGTTTAATGTTATATTAATTATTATTCAGGACAATACTGGAAGTTGTCAAAACATTTGTCTATTTTTTTGGCATCTTCTGGGTTACAAGTTTATTCCAAACAAAATTATCTATTTTCGTTAAACTTTAATAATTAATAGATCGATTTACAGTATAATAAACGGTACTGCAATATAAGAAAATCTCGTACCTTTAATTATTAAACATTTTCTAACAATAGTTTTGGTATTTTAATTTAAAAAACGTTAGAATGAATAAAACAATTTCTACATTTTATGTCAGTATTTCGATACTGGTATTACTGCATGCCGAACTGACAGACCGAAGTCAAGGTTTTGTGGACATGGACTTAGCAAAGTTTTTCTTGTGAAAAATGACTTGGACTAAGTCTGAGTTCGATTTATAAATTTCAAATCCTCACTAAGTTCGTTTTTTTGACTCGGACTTAGTCGAAGTTCGTTCTATAGATCTCAGCCTATGACTTAATCGAAGTTCGCTAGATCTCAGCCTGAGTGTTTGGGGCACACCGCATAACCAAGCTGCTGCAGTGGAAATGTATAGTGATTCTGGTTTCCGGAAATAAGACTGCTTTATTTAATTATCTATTTATCTTCGTTGATTATGAGGTCGCGTATCTTTGAGGTCAAATTGTATCCGACACAGATATCCTTTAGCTGGATCAGGCAGTAACTAGTTTGTAATCAAGCATCATTGTGCCCATTTATCTATTCCCCTTATTCATAATAACTTAGTAGAGCGTTATAAGACCGTAATAGTACGTTTCATAAAAATTGTATTCATAATTCCAACGTTCGATAATGAAAACATGGCCGATTCCGATCAGCTGTTTCAACTTTGATATTCTTTCTTAATGACATTAATTTTGTTATAGTCCCTAAATTATCCTGGGGGGGTCCTAACCCCATCTAAGATTGATATATATTTTCTATTTATTGTTTCCAGTTGAGACTTCCTATTTGTTTCAAAGCTTGCCAGTAATAAAAACAAAGGTTTTTTCTGTAACCAGCAACATTGTATTAGATAAACATATTTAAGTACTCTTTTAGCTAAACTAGGCAATAGTAGGGTTATGCGTTCGATAAGACCAGAATTTCATTATTTAATAAGGGGGTAAGAGTTTATTTCTGTATACCGATTGTTACATACGGTTGGTACCAATACAATTCCACATACAGGTATATCGATTTAAAGCGTAATGGTAAAGTTAAAAAATAACTATTTAACATTTTTTTTTTTAAGCAGCGATAGCTCTGTTGGAGTTCTACGGACTGCCGAGACGAGTGTCGGAAGTTCGAGACCAACCCCAGAGCACACACCTGACTTTTCTATGTTAAGTGTGTTTTCATTGTGAAATATCGATTGCTATAACGGTGAAGGAAAACATCGTGAGGAAACTTGCATACTCGAGAATTTCTACGCAAGAATTGCGAAGGGATGTGAAGTCTTCCATTCCGCATTAGGCCAGCGTGGTAGACTAAGGCCTAACCCCTATCATTAGTAGAGGAGGCCTGTGCCCAGTAGTAGGACAGTAATATTACAGGGCTAATATTATTATTATATTTTTTTTATTAATTATCAAGCGTGGGGATTTTAAAAACGTAATGCGACAACCTGTCAATCGTCGCAATTTGTATAGGAATGGCTTTGTGTATGCTAAAAATAAATAAATTACCCCATAGGTAGTTTGCAAATGTACTGCAGCTGACCCAATAAACCAGAAAAAAGACATTTCGTCACAAATTCAAATTCCCATCATTGAAAAACTATGAGCCCTACAAAATATTAAACTTTTCCACTAGATTGCTGGCAATCCCCTCTTTAAGCGTAGTTATTATTGTTACCAACTTTATGAAACACCCTCCAAACTGCCTCGGTGGCGTGTATGTCGATATGACTACCGTCTTGAGGGCTCGGGTTCGATCCCCTAGTCGGGTAAAGTAATATTAGGTTTTTCAAATCAGTATCTGCCCGTAATCTGGAATTCGTGCCCGATATGGTGACAGACTCCCCCTCATCACATCTGGGACGAAAATGGGCTCGGTGAAATGTGGGTGTTCTAGTTCGCTAGTGCACCTATGCCTACCCCTTCGGGGATACAGGCGTGATACTAAGTCTGTATATGTTACATAAGCGTATGGGCCACCGGAGGCCGAGCCGCCCGTTACTATCTACAGGCTAAACTTACTGAAGAATCAGCGTACACCCGAAACGAATTGGGTACTTGACTAATATTATTATTGATTTTAAATAAAATTTACGTCATCTAAAATATAGAACAGAAAAAAAAAACTGAAATATTCTCAAAAAAAATATAAGCCTTTGAAGTTTAGTGTAACCTTCAAATTGCGGGAAAGAGAAGTATCAGTATAATCACGTCACGCCATAACGGTACATGCGTACGTCTCCAATATGCCCCCACTCCAGAATTTAAAATATGAATTACTGCCTCATTTTTCAACCAATTTCGATTCAGTTTTTACAGAAGAGTTTTTTTATCGTTTTATTTGCTTACATATAAATATGTATATAAAATCAACCATAGTCAAGTACCCAATTAAACTAGAAACGTGAAATTTTACGCTTTTTATGTAAGCGAGCATTTTTTTTTTACATAACATAACATAAGCTCACGCCTGTATCCCCGAAGGGGTAGGCTGAGGTGCACTAGCGAACTAGAACACCCACATTTCGCCGAGCTTAGTTTCGTCCCAAATGTGATAGGGGGCGAGCCTATCGCCATATCGGGCACAAATTCCAGACTCCGGGCTGAAATGGAAAAATCCAATATCACTTTGCCCGACCCGGGGATCGAACCCGAGACCTCAGAACCGTAGTCGTACCGAAATACCACCACGCGACGGAGGCAGGCTTTAATCGTTTTTTTAATCAAAGAAAAATTCACTGAGGAAAGGATTTTTATAAATTCATCCTCGAAGGGGGTGAAAATGGACGTACGACGGGAAGACTCACGCGGGCGTAGCTGCAATCAAAAGCTAGTATAAATCATAAACTATGTTTACAAGAACCTCATGAAACCGTAATGAACCAAGTAGGTACCTACTGACTTCCACTTCTGGGGTCGTGGCTGGCATTAGTCGAGGTCGATTGATAAGATAATGCGACCGACGATATCGACTAATGATGCCTACATCATTGTGCATGCTGCATTATCGCACCCTCATTATTACAATGACTGCGAACTGCCGACAGCTATGATTTTATTGAATGCGATTTTTTGTCGCAATTCGTTTGGTGAAAATCCTAAAGGCGCGTCTCCTGCACTAGTTTTTCTTGAAACATTACACAAAAACACATACGTATAACAACTAGCTGTATCCTGCTCGTACACATGATTGTTCGATTATGCCAGTGATCACTTATTCTGCCGCCATAAGGAAAAAAGACGTAGCTGTTTAAAAAAAGATACATATTTTTTCTCTTGTGACGGAATATATATCAAAATATACCTGTTCTTTTACTTTTATAAAATAAGAAAGTACGTAATATTGTGATGATGCGCCTAATGAGACATAGGTCAGAGTTCTTCGACGGTCGCGTCGTCAGAATTATGCCGGCCTGAAGTTATATGTAACAGTACTTGCTCGTCGGTAATAATAGTAAGAAATAATAGGTACTATTTTAAACCCTCACAACCTTTTTTTATCATGATATATAAGTTCGCCTCCTTGGCCTAGTGGCAGTATACATGGTCTATGGAGCGGGCGGTTAACTTCCCAGGTCGGCCAGAGCAATTTTTCTAATTTGATTTTCCCACGAATATATATCCCACAAGCGGGTAGACGTCAGGCAGGCGGTCGTAAAAACTAAGCCAAATCCTTTGCAACATGCTTGAAAGATTGTGTTGCGCCGACCTCACATTAAGGTGAAATAAAGGCAGGTAGAAGAGCTAGGCAACATTATGCCTACTGCAAAATATTGTAATGTGACATTACTGCATTACGCGATGACTATGGTCACAACTCACAGGCTCCCTGCAAGTAAGGGGCTGAGTCTTGAGTCTAGCTGCTTCATTCGAATTTGACGTTGATTCGATTTAATTTAGTGACTTAAAATTTCGACAAAATTAGTTAAAAGGTTCACCAACGTCACGTTAAAAAATACCAAATGACAAGTTCTCGAATTTAATACGATATTAGGGAACGTACCCATATTACGTGACCCATTTTTAACATTTTTATACCCTTCCCCCCGAATGAATTTCCCCAAAAAAAAGACAATTCCCCCCCTCCCACTCAAGTTTCACGTAGTAATTTATAAATATGGTTTTAAATATTTTTTTTGTCGAATAAGTTTAAAAAAAATATATTACGATGTGTTGCCACTTGTGTGTTTAAAAAGTGCTAAACGCAGCGCGCCATATTTGAATATAGCTCGAAAAAGCATGAGATTTCCCTAAAGGATATTGACTACGTGACGAAAACCTGTGACCAAGCGTGGTTATTTGAACACCACGTAGTTCGTAACAACATCACCACGTAGTACGTTCCGTTAGCACACTTTTTGACTCGTTATTGGTGGAATTTAAATCACTAAATGAAACCGAATCGAAGTCAAATTCGAATCGAGTGCCAACTGTCAGAGGGCAGGAGGCCTGATATGGTCATTCACTGATGTTATAATGTTATAAATAAATTAACAATGTAATAATTAATAATTCTCATTTAAACTTATGACGTTCTTTACCAGATAAAACCGTACGAATATGTGTTTCAATCAGTTGTTACTTCAATGGATTATTGATAATATGGCTGACATCCCCGGTACCAAGTGTTGGTAAAGGGAAAAATGTTAAATAAAATATGTGACCTATATTGTTATGTTCTCTGAATTCGATACCTAACGTCAATACCAGGAGGATAGTCAAAATTTTAAACGAATTCAGTTTTTAAATAAGGTTAAAATCGTCATTAATTTCTGCGTATTTTATATATTTTAACCGAGTTCAAAAGTGGTTCCCAATTCGATGGGTGTGTTCACGGGCGTTAGTTTCCTGTTTCTAGAAAATAAAACAACATTGACGTGTTAACTAAAAGGTAGTGTAATATTTTGACTCCCCTAGCTACACGCGTGGGTGTGTTGCTTTATTTATTTTATAATTATCCACCTAGGCGGATCCCAAATTAAAATTACACATCTTCAATCATCCTATTTTATTTATCTAGCGTCAATAGTTTCCGAGTAATACGGCTGTGACATACAAACGGATAGATATGTTGAAATTATAAGGGCTCCGATTTAGCCGTTTCCATGTAAAAAAAAAAATGTTTTCTACGAATGTCCCGTTTGAGACACTTTTGTGCACCACCGTTTCGGCACCTCAAACATGTTGATCGGAAATATGTTTTTTTTTGTCAAATGTTTCTTCTGTGATTAATTACTGATATAATTAAGATTCGTTAAAAGAATAGTTTGTTTCGTCGTTTACGTGTCTGTGTTGGCCTTTTTTAAAATCCTATTGTTCAAGAGTATAGCCCTAATAATAATGTCGGCATTAACACGATCCAGAACTGTTGTATTGTTTGCAATTTCACTGGCTTAACATGTCAGTTGTTGTATACAGGGATCATAACTAGGTCTGCCATGGCTTATCGCGGACAAAATCGTCATTTGTGTGAAATACAATGTTTTTCGCTGGGTTTTTTTTATAGCAGAGACTGGCAAACGAACAGATGGGTCACCTATGGTAAGTGATCTCCACCGCCCATAGACACCCAAGACACAATAAGAATCATGGGTGCGTTGCCAACCTAAAAGGAGGAAATGGAAGGGGAAGGAAAAGGGATTGTGAAAAAGAGGGGGGGGGGATGGGCCATCGGAAATCTCACTTACCGAACGAAACGCGACAACAAGCTGCCACTTTACGTCGGTTTTCTGTGAGACAGTGGTATCTAACCGGTCGAGCCGGCCCATTCGTGCTATAGACGTTACTGTCTACAGCGTAGCTCTACCACTTGAGAAATATAAACTAAGCCAAATCCTTTCTGCAACATGCTTGAAAATTGAGACCATTGACAACATTTTCGATCGAAATCCAAAAAGGAGAATGTCCTCAATTCGTTTGTATTTTTTTATGTACATATGTTACGCGATATCTCCACCAAATGTGGACCGATTTTCAAGTTTATTTTTGTGTTCGATAGAGCTTATTTCAAGGGTGGTCCCATATAAATTTGGTCACGATCGGGATAAATTTTGAAGGCGGTTCGTTACATTTTAAAACTTGTGATTATTATGAGTCCATTCTAAATAAATATGGAACTGTAGAGAGCGCCGCTACATTACATCGCTATCAGATAAACAGCCGCAAGTTTTGTGATATTTGGTCACGGCGTCACTTAGTCTGCCGTTAATGTTGTTATATCTTATATGGACACTCCGCCACTGTTATCTTCTCTGGACGATGTGTTGCCACCTGTGACTTTAATAATCACAAGTTTAAAAACTTAACAGACCGACTTCAAATCCGATCGTGACCAAATTTATATGGGACCACCTTTGAAGGAAGCTCTATCAACCACAGAAAGAATTTTGAAGATCAGTCCACATTCGGCGGAGATATCGCGTAACATACACAAAAAAAAATACAGACGTATTGAGGACTTTCTCCTTTTTGGAAGTCGGTCGAAAAATGCTAAACGCTGCGTGCCATATTTGAATATAGCTCGAAAAAGCACGAGATTTCCCTAAAGGATATTGACTACGTGACGAAAATCTAAGACTTCCCTCCATTGGCTAAGTGTGGTATTTTGAAGGGAGGGGCCCCCTGAACAGGTCGCGTAATATGGGTACGTTCCCTTATCTGCATCGGTCATCGGGCTGTCTTGTCGCAAACCCCTCGATTAGGTGCTTCCCTCTTCGGAATGTGAAGAAGCATAATTAGGGAGGCTTGATTTTGGTGACCACCGATATAAACATATAACTCGTTTTCGATCGACTTCCAAAAAGGAGAAGCTCCTCAATTCGTCTGTTTTTTATGTATATTACGCGATATCTCCGCCAAATGTGGACCGATTTCCAAAATTATTTTTGTATTCGATAGAGCTTATTTCAAGGGTGGTCCCATATACATCAGATTTGAATTCGGTCTGTAAAGTTTTTAAACTCGTGATTATTCTTTACTGCACTGCATTGTAGTCACTTCGTGCTCGGATAAAAAAAAAACACGCGCTTCGGGTGCGATGTGGGTGTTGTGAGACGAAAATCTCTCGTAGATTCTAATACCCACAAGTTCCTGTGTGTGATTGTTGAGTGTTATTTATTGAATTGTTGTAACCCAACATTGGGTCCTTCAAGCGAAGTGTGAAGAAGCATTTATGCAGGCCGGCATGATACTGGTGGCCACCGGTGGACACAAGGTCTTTAGGTGGTGGCTGGTATTTTTGGACCGCATATCGCTTACCATCAGGTGTTGTGGCTCGGATAAAAAAAACCATTCGAATTTGTTTGCAGGTAGAGAAGTACGCGTTCAAGGATCACATGCCGCCCAACATCGAGATCATCCAGCCGTTCTGCGAGGACGTCCACAAGTGGCTCAGCGAGGACTCGAGGAACGTTGCCGTGGTGCATTGTAAAGCAGGGAAGGGAAGGACGGGTAAGGCACAGGCATAAAGTTCTATTACCAGCTACATTACGTCCACTGCTGGACATAGGCCCAAAGATTCGGATCGACCTGTCACAACAATTAAAAATCTAATTCAAAATTCATGGGATGTTGACCAAAATATGAGACTACATACATAAACATAAGCTCACGCCTGTATCCCCGAAGGGGTAGGTACAGGCGCACTAGCGAACTAGAACACCCACATTTCGCCGAGCTTAGTTCCGTCCCAGATGTGATAGGGGGCGAACCTATCGCTATATCGGGCACAAATTCCAGACTCCGGGCTGATATGGAAAAATCTAATATCACTTTGCCCGATCCGGGGATCGAACCCGAGACCTCAGAACCGTAGTACCGAAATACCACCACGCCACCGAGGCAGTCAAATATGAGACTACTCTTGAAATAAGCTCTATCGAGTACAAAAACAATTTTGAAAATCGGTCCACATTTGGCGGAGATATCCGGGGATTTAAAGAAAGAGAACCTCCTTCACCTTTTTAAGTCGGTTGATATTATGAGAGCATATAGAAAGATATGCCTATGCCTCTTTTGTCTTGTGGCACTGTATATGCGCTGTGGATTGGGGACCGTGAGGTGAGATACTGGCTTCAAATCCCGAGTCGGGCAGTCGGAATTTATGTGAAATTTTAAATTCAAATTTCGTTAGAAATGTCCGCCGTGGCGTTAGTTCCTCCCCTATGATAATCAAGATACATGATGGGTTGGAAATAAACGTGTATGTGGATACCGCGAAATGTGGATGATTTGATTCTCTAGTTTACCTATACCTGCCCCTTAAGGGTTGCAGGTGTGGGCTTGCATGTATGAAGAAATAAAGAGAAACGACTATGGCGTAGCGGGCTAGTAGCCCTTTGAACAAGAGACCATGGCGTGTTCGATTCTTGTCGTATTTTTCGAGACAGACTTGCCTAATGCCTAGTGGGGAAAATACTGAAATCAAGATACTTTTGTCATCACAGTAAAATATAAAAAAAGTTCAAAGCTAAATGTGCAATGTATTCACTTTAACAGTATAACAAAGGCGCCTTTAAATTTGCATTTATTCATAAAGCACAAGAGAGCAGAGGTGTGAATGTGATACACCAGGTTATCGACACATCTTCGAGTTACATTGTAGAGTTACATTGTCGTTGAGTTACTGTCGCGAAAATAACACATCCAACAATATCAGCGTGCGTAATTACGTTCAAAACTTTGCATAATAACAATAGATGGTTCGCGTTCAGCACAAAGGTTACCAACAAATTACAACAGTTAACGTCTGCAGGATACCGGCCGCCATTGTGGCCTGTAGGCTGGCACCCTCGAAAAAAACGACGCCCCCGACCGCACGAAAGTAATTGCAAAAATTCTTTCACCACCATAATTGGCAACATTACAAGCGTTCGCGTCGAAGTCGTAAATTCGAAAAAGGACCTTTTGAGACCGCCCCCTTTTTTGTGGCGCGGCTCGCTAAGTAAAAAACGTAGGGTCTCCGGGCCATGCGAGCAAGAACTAGGCCGTTCCAAACGGCTATTATTATTTTTCATACGCCCGTGTGGAAATTTCTTACAAAACTTTCTTTATTTATTGTATTTTGAAGACACGCGAAACGCGCTCGCTCGGGGTTTCGTGATAGGCCAATTTTGCACAATGCCAGTGTAATAACAGAGACCGCACAATGCGTTCTTTTCGTAACTTAAATTAGTCAAATCGTTGCCAGTTTTTATCCAAAATGTATTTTTACATAATTACGCCATTATGTAGATGGATTTCTTTCATTCATAACATTTGGTAAAATTAAAATGATCTTTCTTGCATTTTTTACATGGTACCATTTTGGGCTTAAAATGCTTCCTTTTATTATATAACTTAAGAAGCTATTACTCGCAGGCTCTCTACATTGATAAAAGCCTTTTCTTATAGCAGCAGTAGCTTTTTAATAGTGGCATTGTAGTCAAAATCGATCGTCGTCACCTCCTTGGTTTAGTGGCAGCATATATGGGCTGTGGACCGGAAGGTCATGGGTTCGATATCCAGGTCGGGCGAAGGGAATTATCTAATTTAATATGCTCGGGACTGAATCCCTCAGAGGGGGTTGACGTCAGGCAGGCAGCCGGTCGTAAAAACTAAGCCTAATAATTTTCTGCAACATGGTGGAAAAAGTGTGTTGCGCCGACCCCACATTAAGGTAGGATAAGGGCAGGTAGAGAGCAAGGTGCTTTACGCCGATTTTCAGTAAGACAGTGGTATCGATCCGGTCGAGCTAGTCCATTATGTAGACATAACTGTCAACAGGGCAACTCTACTACTCAAAATCAGTTACGTGCGCAGGCATTTAGATTAGGGTAGACAAAAATCATGCACAATTATTATCTTGAATTTATTCTTGCTTTACTTTAACCATCATGATAATTCTCACGTCGATTTAAAATAATACACAAATTGTCAGGGTAGACAACGCCCTTGATGACTGCCTTGGTGGCGTGATTGTATTTCGGTACGACTACCGTCCCAAGGTCTCTGGTTCGATCCCTGGGTCGGGCAAAGTGATATTGGATTTTTCCATTTCAGTTCGAGGAGTCTGGAATTTGTGTCCGATATGGCGATAGGCTCATCCCCTTTCACATCTGGGACGGAACTAAGCTCGGCGAAATGTGGGTGTTCTAGTTCGCTAGTGTGCCTGTCTATTCCTTCGGGGATACAGGCGTGAACTGAAAAAGAAAGACAATGCCCCTTTGTCTATATGAAATGCACGCCACTGCTCAAAATCATATATACTACATAGTAAGGTGTGTTTCATCATTGCAGGTACTATGGTGTGCTGCTACTTGTTGTACAGCGGTCAGATGTCCACCGCCGACGAGGCGCTCAAGTTCTACGGAACCAAGCGGACCTTGGACGAGAAGGGTATGGGTACTTTTATTTTAAACCAAACATAGGGGGGCTACCACCACCTCTTATAGCAGTATTATTATCATCTTACTTGTACCGATTCCCATACAAAACAAACGATGAACGATTTTCATAATACTGCTATAAGAGGTTGTGGTAACCCTGCTGATTCATAATTGTAACTTACTTCTGTAACGCCAATTAATTTTGATTTTCGAAAAAAAAAATCTGGTTGAAAATCATAATATGCTTTTCTTTTATCAGTTTTGAAGTTTAACTTTGGAACTCAAAATATTTCGAAATGCCTATAATGTTGTTACTTTGAAAATGATATATTTTCGATGGAGTCGATGGGTAAGATTGATCATTTTGTGACCACTGAGCCTTTAGAGAATTTAGTTAAATGCGGTTGTTAAAGACAAATAAGTTAGTGCTGTTTGTCGGTCGGTTAAGACCCCCTAAACCTCCTCCCCCCCTAATATATATCCATGGTATGGCGACCATCAACGGCGATGGCTTTCATCAACGGCGATGGCTTCCGTTTTCGGGGACTCGGAAGTCCTCTACAAGTGAAAACTAATCTGCACATGTTTTTGTCGAAACAAAATACAAAAACACTTACACACAATAATATTCCTGTTGTCTCCTGCTCATAGGACAATGGGCCGGACAGAACTGTGTAGCGAAACCATGTTTTGTGTAGGTGTTATATTGTGTTGAGAAAACCAGCATGTTTAGTATCTGTGTGTTAATGTCGGTGTCGCGTCACGTGTCGCAGGCGTCACGATCCCGTCGCAGCGTCGGTACGTGGAGTACTACGCGGCGCTGCTGCGGTCGGGCGTGCCGTACCGCGCCACCAAGGTGCACGTGCGCGCGCTCGTCATGTCGCCCGCGCCGCCCGCGCTGCTCGGATCGCACTGTACGCCCGATCTCACAATCTCGCAGGCGCAGCCCTTCTTCAAGGTATACACTACACACTACACTACTGCACACTACACTACATACTACACTATACACCAAACACTACAGTACTCTACACTACACACTGCACACTACACTACACACAACACTACACACCACACTACACTACATACTGCACTACACCCCACACACTACACTACACTACACACTACTCTAGACTACATACTACACTACTCTACACTACACTACACACTACATTACACACTACACTACACATTACACTACTGCACACTACACTACATACTACACTATACACCAAACACTACAGTACTCTACACTACACACTACACTGCACAACACACTACACTACACACTACACTACACACTACACTACACACTACACTACACTACACACTACACTGCACACTACACTACACACTACACTACACTACACTACACACTACACTGCACACTACACTACACATTACACTCTACAATGCACACTACACTACATACTACCCTACTCTACACTACACTACACACTAAACACACGTGTATTCAGAGTCGCCCGCGTGTTCGGCTCGCACTGCACGCCCAAACTCAACATCTCACAAGCGCAGCCCTTCATCAAGGTATACACTACACACTACACATGTATACATCTATGTACATTTGTTTTGTTTACACTAAAATCCAAACACCCCACTTAAATTTTGGCTTGAAAGTAAAAAAAAAATTCAAATCAATAATAATAGTGAAAATACAAACTTGCTATGAATAGGACCTTTATCTACTAATGTGCCACCTTTTATCAATTGATGTCAAATAACACTTATCATAATAAAATACGCGTGCTAAAAATAAGAGATGGCGCTGACTATTTAATCAACTGTAGTTGCCTGGACGTTTGACGTTGAACAGACTAGTTGTAAGTTTTGCGTTGAACAGACTATAGTAGGATTGCTAATTAAACGGAGTAAACTGACATTTCGAATGTTGCCAATTTTTCATGAAATTTAAATAGTGCTGCGGTAAAAAGATCAAGATTATTTAAACATTGCAATTTAGTGAACCATTTCATTCTTTCATTTTCTAAAGTCCAACTCAAAGTCGTAATTCCTGCATAATGTGTGATTAGTACTGCATGGCTACTGGAATTATAGTCATGGTTCATTATAAACAAAACTTACAAAAGCTATGAATGTGCCGAACGTATTTTTTCTCTAATATTACAAGTAACATTTGTAACTTTCATTATTATAATTTTGCGTATCTGTTGTGATTATTTACGCAAAATTATTTACACATACATTTAGCCGAAGGGTAAAGTTGAAATTTCTAAAAATACGCAATAAAATTTTAATTTTGCAAGTTCGTGCTGAGTTATTGTTTCTTTGAATGATAAAAATTGAACTAGATCAATCACTATGTTTCGGAAGTAAGCAACATTATTTTGGGAAGTGACATTTTGATCTGTCAGTTTACTCCGTTTAATTAGCAATCGGATTATAGTTGTAAGTTTTGCGCCGAACAGACTAGTTGTAAGTGTTGCGCCGAACAGACTAGTCGTAAGTGTTGCGCCGAACAGACCAGTTGTAAGTTTAGCGCCGAACAGACTAGTCGTAAGTGTTGCGCCGAACAGACCAGTTGTAAGTTTAGCGCCGAACAGACTAGTCGTAAGTGTTGCGCCGAACAGACCAGTTGTAAGTTTAGCGCCGAACAGACTAGTCGTAAGTGTTGCGCCGAACAGACCAGTCGTAAGTTTAGCGCCGAACAGACTAGTCGTAAGTGTTGCGCCGAACAGACCAGTTGTAAGTTTAGCGCCGAACAGACTAGTCGTAAGTGTTGCGCCGAACAGACCAGTTGTAAGTTTAGCGCCGAACAGACTAGTCGTAAGTGTTGCGCCGAACAGACCAGTCGTAAGTTTAGCGCCGAACAGACTAGTCGTAAGTGTTGCGAGCGTGCGGCATGCACTCGAGCAGCCGGTCCTTGTGTCGCGCAGGCGCCGTCCGGCTGCCAGGACGTGTCGCGGTCGGAGCGGCGCGTGCGCGTCGCGCTCACGCACTGCACGCCGCTGCAGGGCGACGTGCGCGTCGACGTCTACAACAAGCCCAAGCTCAAGATGGGCAAGGAGAAGATGTTCCACTTCTGGTTCAACACGTTCTTCGTCGCGGCGGAGCTGGCGGACGGCGCGCAGAGGGTGCCGCCGCTGCCTGACAGTCAGTATACACTGTGATCGCTATACTTTTTTTTTTATTTATATATCAGAGACTGACAAACGAGCAGATGGGTTACCTGATGGTAAGTGGTCTCCACTGCCCATAGACACCCAAGACACAAAAAAAATCATGGGTGCGTTGCCAATCTAAAAAGAGGAAATGGAAAGGGAGGGAAAAAAGGATTGGAAAAGAAAGGAAGGAAATGGGCCACGCGACAGCAAGCTGCTACTACGTCGATTTTCTGTGAGACAGTGGTATCAAACCGGTCAAGTCGGCCCATTCGTGCTGTAGACGTTACTGTCTACAGCGTGGCTTTACCACTCAAATATACTCTCACGGTTATACTACTCTACATTCTAGGGGATTCATTCTAGAGCTAATCGTGTTAATAATCATACATATATACATAAAATCACGCCTGTTTCCCGTTGGGGTAGGCACAGACTAAGGTGCGCCAACTGCTTCGGTTCAAACACACCTCTTTCGCTTCCACAGTCATCAGGCTTTTTATGTACGCTCGTCAATTACGAGAACTCCTTATTTGGCCCTTGTTTAAGAGATAGCCCATTTGGTCAATAAAGCTACGTCTAGGACGCCCTCGGCCGACGCTACCATTCACTTTCGCTACATAAGTTTCTTTCGTCACTCTCCATTCATCCATCCTTTCAACGTGGCCAAACCACCGAAGAATTCTTTACTCAATGCTCGTCACCACATCTTCCTTTAATCCACATTTATCTTTTATGTTGCTATCTGTCATAATCACAAATTTAAAAACTTAACTGACCGACTTCTAACTTGACCTGATCGTGACCAAATTTGGGATGGGATGGGACCACCCTTGAAATAAGCTCTATCGAACACAAAAAAACAATTTTGAAAATCGGTCCAAATTTGGCGAAGTTATCTCGTAACATACAAAATAACGACGAATTGAAGACCTTCCTTTTTGAAGTCGGTCGAAAACCATTTTGTCTAACATGTTCGAAACGAGGACTTCTTGGTCCACAGCCCATTTACACTGTACAAAAAGACCGATCATCTTCATCATCATCATCACAGGACGTCCACTGCTGGTCGCTGGACAAGGCCTTTCCCAAAGATTTTCAAATCACCATATTTTTATAAAAAAAAGTATTGAAATATATTGAATTGATTTATGTAATTTCAGGTCCCAACTTGGATACGTTCAAGTTAACGTTAAACAAGTGGCAGTTAGACGACGCTCACAAGGACAAGCAACACAAAAACTATAGTCCGGACTTCAAGGTACTTTGGATTATCACTTTAAACCAATTTTAGTCTTGACCAGTAATTAGCCTCGCTCATGGATGTTCATGCTAAGGGTACAGCCAAGTTATTATCCACCATGAAAAGAAAGGAATTAGGAAAAACTTTTTCTTAGTTTTTAATATAGGAGCGTGAATCTGGCCAATCGCGCTGGGTCTATCCGGCTCGAAGGACCTTAAAACACAATAACTTTTTTCGGTCCTTCGAGCCGGATAGACGTAGGGCGGTATCGACGGTTTCTGGAAAATTGTACCTGAAATGGCGCGTTCGCCCCCTATCACATGGGGGGAATTGAGTTCGACAAAATTTGTGTGTTCTAGTTCTCTTGTTCACGTGTACAGGCGTGAGTGTATGTGTGTGATGTCGCAGGTGGAGCTGATAATCCAGAAGATGCCGGAGTCGTCCCGCTTCATGGGCCAGGGCGGGTCGCGCGCCACCTCCGGCGCCTCCTCCTCCTCCTCCTCGTGCTCCGAGCCCGACACCGAGCCGGACTCGCACTGGGACTCGGGTGAGCATCCCCACCACCACCACCATGACCATCACCCCCCACCACCACCGTACTCGCGCCTGCCGCCGCGCGCGAGGCTCTCGCTCGGGGACGTGAAGGCCTCGTGGAGGGAGTTCAGCGGACGGTTCGCTGATGCCAAACACAAGAGGGATGATGTTTAGCGGAATCGATGCTGATGGATACATAGGGCCTTATTTAACCCGGGTCTCCTGCATTAAAACATTACACAAAACATCTACGCAAAACATTGTCATCTATGGTCCATTGCTCTATGAACAGGAGACACCGAAAATCATTGTTTTGTGTGGATGTTTTTGTGTTTTGTTTCGAGAAATACAGGTGCAGGAGAAGCGCCTTTATAAAAACATTTATGCTTATCTTTAAAAATAGATTTTCACTTTTTCCTTGCATCACATTGTTTGTAAATGAAAGGGACAGACTATTCTTAAAGATAAGCGCGTAATATATTTTATAGGTAAGAGGCCATATTATATATCACGGATTATGATTGGACATAGCGTAACGGACACACAAAAATGAATAAAAAATATTTATCGATATGACCTTTTATTAAATAGGTCATTCCGATATCGATAACTAATTTTTTATTTTTATTTTGTGTGTTTATAATATTTACGCTAAATTACGTCTAATTTTTGCGTCGCTAAAAACACGCCTATAAGATAATAAGTACGTTGGCGACCTATAAGACTGGATAATCCACAAGCTAATGATGGAAGCCCTCCCCTTTTTAACAACCACACCTCCAGACGTTAACGTCTAAACAGAATGGTTCGAAAATTTTACATGTCGCAGAATTAACCTGTAAACTGTTATAACACATGTGAGTGCTGTGAACAATATTTATCGATGAAAACATCAAATATAAGCAAGCATTTTACAAATGCATTCTGAAACAATATCGATAGTATCGAGTGATATCGTTTACTAGAAAGGAGTCAAAAATAGTATACAATTATTGTAATTATAAATCGTGTACATTCTCGTAATAATAATTAAGTTCGTATAAGTTTAACATAAAGGTATTACGTCAAAACGTTAAAAGGCGTTCGCACACGATGCATCATCGAATATTATTTATCGAGTGATTGCACTCTTTATTTCTACCAACGTGTGATAATAAATTCAAAGTGTTATTACAAGACTTGGTCTGGCTTTAAACCTGGTTTAAATCAACTCGTTGCTATGGTAATCCATAGTAGCTAATTTAAACTAGGGTTGAATTTAATATACGTTTTACAATGAGGTCCATAATATCGACATCCGTAATACTACCACTCACACAATTTTAGGTGTAGCTTGTAGAACTTTAAATTTTTTTCCTAGGATTGTTATAGAATGCTGCTGTCACTGAAATATATAGAGATGGTAATTTTGTATTTATATTTATACTAGGTGTTGATCGCCACTGCGTTCGCGTGGAAATTTATTAACAAATTTAACCCACGGGAACCATATATTTTTCCGGTATGAAAAGTAGCCTATGTGCTATTCCAGAGTATAATCTATATCTGTGCCAAATTTCATCCAGATCCGATCTGCCGTTCTGGCGTGATTGAGCATCATTCATCCATCGGAACTCTCATATTTATACAAGTGGCGCCACCATAACGACATTAAATTTGATAATGAATAACATAGGTATTTTTAAATATCGCCGCAGCAATAAAAAAAACTTTAAGGTCAATACTGAAATAATCACTTTTTGTAACAAAATAAATAGCAAAAGTAGTGTAGTATGCGAAAATCTACATGTAGGTAAACTTCAGTAGGCACACGGCGCGTGATCCTCGCATTCACGTCTCGCCGGAAAAGTCTGTTCATATTTGTTATCGAAAAAAGTCTTTGATCGCTAATATCAGTTGTTTTAGGTTGCCCTGAACGTACGTCATGTGCAAAAATTGAGAAAACTAAACTCTGTGGCTAAACGAATTCACCTATTCAAATGATTTTTGGTACAAAGCCTTGTAACGTTGTAAGGTATATCTGGTATGATTTAATGTCGTTATGTCGGTGCCACTCGGTATAAGATGTTCCATTTGGACATTCATATATTTCCATATTGAATGCCAAATGAAACGAAATATTAACTCCATTTATCAATATCACCCAGCATAATATGAGAGCAGCAAAAAGTTCTGGTGTTAAAACCGGCTTGGTGACTTAGGTCTGTGTTCCATATAGTTTCTTTTACCCATGGTATAAGAAATTTTAATATGGAAATAAATAGTCGATACTCAATTTTAATTTATCAGAATTATGCCTATGGGGATACCATCGACATAAAAATACTTCCTAAGTGATTTTGATGGATATTACCATAAATTCACGTTCCATATAAATTAATATTTTAATTTTTTTATTGTATATATGAAATCGTTTAATATTGTATACTAATATGATCTTGCCTGTTTAGTGTTGTGTGCGAACGTTTTTATGTATAATGGCGAAAACTTACTTGACGTATTTGCTTTGCGTTATTTGGCCATAGCAAAAGCAACTTTGTATGAATTATCCATAATCTTGATTTTTGCAATCGTAAAAATACAGTCTCACGCTGTGGTTAGTTTTGTCTACGGCATGAATCGGTTCGTTCGGGACGGTACCACTGTCTCATAGGTAACCAACGTAAAATTATGTGTAGTTCGAACTGTGACGTCATAATCTATCCGTAAATCACAAACCATCAGGTGGAATATCGATCTTCAGCTAAATAAAATAACGCACAAATTTGACTAACGAAAGTCGCCGTAATAAAGGCTGTGCAAAATATAGCGGTGCAGCGGTACATGTGGACTGCGTAGGTTTGAAACTTTATATACCTTTTCCGTATGAAAATGGTAGGAAATATGCTGATAATATGCATAATGGCGTACACATAAAATGTTTGTGGATGAAATAGTTCATATATGATTTTTTTTATAGAATCGTATTTATTTTACTTTTGAACTTGCAAGAGAGAAATAGAACCAAATATTGCAAATATTGACAATACAAATTTGATGTGGTAAATTACTCTTTAGCACTATTTAGCAGTCGATTTTTTTTATACAATAATTCTAAAAGCAAATCTTTTTGTATGCAAGTTGGGTCTAGTTCCGCAAAAAATGCACTAGGTATCCATACAAAAAAATTAAATAAGATTTGTGTACCATGGCTTGTGATTAATAGACGTTCTAGGTTAAAGCAATATCTCATGTTAGGGTATTTTTATAGAACATCATAATAGGGCTCAATAAAAGAGTCCTTGGTTTTTTTCATATCATTTTAGGTGTACGTCAACAAATGGCATCTACTTTAATGATTATTATTAGTAAATAGTTTTATTTTTAGTTAATAATTAGGTTTATTGATTTTAAATGTTATATTATTCTCTTTAAAAGTGGGAGGCGAGCGTTTGTTCGTATGTTGCGATGATCTCTTACTAATAACGATTTTTCGGTGTAAGTGCTCCCGTCGTCAGATACACTGTCGATAGCCCGCGTGTACAGTTTCCAATTTTATTATCTTCGTCTTAGATTCTATTATCGATAGTCGATGAAATGCAGTGTTTGTAATAAAAGGTGAAAAATCTATATTAAGTTATTTTCGAAGCATGTTCTCGTTGAGATGTTTAGTTATTCGTTAGTGTTATATTTTCGTTTTAAGATTGTTATTGTTTTGTTTCGCGAGTATAATGTGCACCGTTTAATACAGATACTGCGTGTAAAGATGCCCATCTAAATAATTCCATTATTTATACAATTAGTCGCACAACTCGTTTAATTTTGAAAGTTTTGTTCAATCTAAATTTTAAAATCAATAAAATCGATAAAAATATCGATATCGCGTGATCATCACTATTGAAGGAACAGGATTGTTTGTTTGTGATGTTTAATGTGAATTATATGTGAATTGGTCTATTTTTAGGTTAATTTAAATAGTGACGTAAAAATATCGATAAATATTAATTATGAAAGTTTGTGCCGTAGTGGACTCTGCTGGTCATTTTTATATCTTTGGAAATATGATATTTATCGATGTTTTTTTCTTTTCACCTTCCCTTATATCACGCGGTAGTAGTGCTTTGAGGATATAGTACCGAGTCTAACATAATGTTTGTATCATTAACACAAATATTTGTAGATAGTTGGTGAAGGATGCTTGTTGTTTCCAATGTGAATTCTATCGATACCTTTTTATCTTGGAATGTTTTGTTATTGCACTAAATTTGATGGTAAATATAGTGCAATAAAATATCGACTTTCGAGAGACTATGTCTCTAGACGGTTGCCAAAAATTAGTCGGCCGTATGGCACGTGCCAATATAGTAAAATTTCTTGCCAAGTGTATGGTCGTCGATATGGAAGCCAGCAAAAGCGGGTACAAATGTCGAATGTACCTATTTACCCACTTTAAAATATTTCGTCAGCCTTCGTGTCGCTGTAACGAAAGATAGTGGGTTCGATTCCTGCACGGAGACATATTTGCGTGACCCACGAGTATCTGTTTCGGGTCTTGTGAGATTCAAAGTATCGTAGTTCCTGGTACCCACGATACAATGTATCTTAGTTTGGGGTCAGGAACTATGTGTGTGATTTTCTTTCTACCTGCCCTTATCCCACCTTAATGTGGGATCGGCACAACACACTTTTTCAAGCATGTTGCAGTAAGGATTCGGCTAAGTTTTTACGATCGGCTGCCTGCCTGACGTCAACTCCCTTCTGAGGGATGTAGTCCCGGACAAATTAAATTAAAAAATTCGCTTTGCCCGACCTGGGACTCGAACGAGGCGACCGTTACTATTACTAATATTTAACGTAATGACCATAACATGAAATGTTTCAATACAATACAACTAATATTTTTTTACAGAATTGATTATAACATGATTTTCTTACCACACATTTGAATGCCATACTTTATAATATTTTCAAAAACGTAACGTCCTCGATGTTTATTTACTGTGCTATCATATGTTTTATATGTGTACTGTGTACTGAATATGATCGGGATTATGTGTAATGTGTATGAAATAGGGTAGTTGATTTGTTGCAAACATTATTCGCGAAATGTGGGTGTTCTAGTTCGCTAGTGCGGCTCTGCCTACCCCTTCGGGGGTACAGGCGTGAGCTTATGCGTAGCGTGAAATGTCAAAAATTAATGGTCGAGCTACTGATGGCACTACACTGCGCTCATCCTATTGGCGGTACACACCGGCCAAACGAAGGCGAACGAATCTATACCTGTTGCGTTCACACAAACAAACTTTCGCCCTTGTGGGAATGAAACAGCGGGTTTAGACAAGTGGCTTATGCGCTAGTCGAGTAGAATAACTGTATGGGAATGACATGCAGCGTTATCTTATGTCATTCCCATACATTTATTCTATTCAACTATTCTATTCGACTAGCGCATAAGTCACTTGTCTGAACCCGCTGGTGATTCGTTCGCCTTCCTTCGGCCCTATGTGTACGCGCCATCAGACATTATGTCAAGTCTCAAAATGCCGAATAATTAGACAGTGACAGTCAACTGCCCTATTACAGCAGATATTAGTCGGTTGTGGGGGTTAGTAAGCACCTTAAAGTGGGGTGAATGGAAACAGGATTTTTGATGAGATTACAACACAAGTTATTGTATTTTTGTTGTAGAGAACGGTTAATCTATGTAGTTGGTAAAAAAGTTTGCATCAATTTAGCGTGTTTCTGTCCACACCATTTTTTTAGTACAAAGCCTCTCTATAATTTCTTTGAGTTCATTTTCGCAGGTGTTAATGCACCTACATTAGCCAATACAGCGTTAATATAGTGCCTTGAATTTTCTCCCATTTTAAAACTTTTTTCTGTTCTGTCCTACTCTAGAGCTGGCTCTGTACTACAGTAATCAAGTTGATGAGAAATATGTATGAATACAGTAATTTCCTTACGTGACTGTCTCGGTGGCGTAGTGGTATTGCGTGCGCGGTACGACTATCGTCCTGAGGTCTCGAGATCAATCCTCGGGTCGGGAATATTGATATTGGATTCATATCAGCCCGGAGTCTGGAATTTGTACCCGATATGGCGATAAGCTCGCCCCCTATCACATCTGGGACGAAACTAAGCTCGGTGAAATGTGGTTCTAGTTCGCTAGTGCGCCTCTGCCCAACCATTCGGGGATACAGGCGTGATATTATGATGGTGTTATTTCCGTAGGAGTGTAACATTTTCATACATTTTCTTGTTTACACAAGACAGTAAATATTTCAAACGTGTGTGGGTTAAATAAAAACGTTTGTGGCGGTTACAACGTTCAATCAATGATTCGTGGATGATATCACTTATGGTCGATAGTTTCGTAGTCGATAAAATTCAGTCGTAAGGAGGCATAAGTATCGATTTTTTAATTTATTAAGAAACTTGTTCCCAATGGACCTTTAAATCTGAATCGACTTAATTCGTCGTGTCTATTCTATATTTTGATTTAAGTGAGTTAAACGAACGTTATAACCGTACAAATGTTTCATCGAATCTAACAGTACCACTAGTATGAGTTTTGACAGTTTGAGAAAACAATAATATGTTCATACATGACTAGTAGCGTCAATTGGGTACTTGACTATGTTTGATTTTATATACAGTTTTATATAATAGCAAATAAAGCAAATAAACCTTTCTGTAACAACTGCATCGAAACTGGTTAAAAAATGAGGCTTACTTCATATTTTAAATTCTGCAATGAGAGTGAGTGGGGGCGTAGTGGGGATATCTTGCTATCCTTTTCCAACGCACGCACTGTTATTGCCGTGACGTGATTATACTGATACTTCTTTTTCCCGCAGTTTGAAGGTTACACAAAACCTCAAAGGCTTATAACTCTTTTTTTGAGAAAATTTCAATATTTCTTTCTGTGCTATGTTTTAGATGACGTAAATTTCACGTAAAATTAATTTGAAAAAAAATTGCCAAGTATCCAATTGCGGAAACTACTTCGAATTAAAATAAATGTACGGAGAAAATGACAGTGTTTTTCCAGTATCAAAATGAGTACTAGTACTGTATATGAGTATCGATTATCGAGTAGTATAGTATAGTAACTAGTGAGTGGTGTGGCGCAGGGCCCGTGTGCGAGCGCGTCGGCTGCTACCACCAGCTGTCGCCTGAACACTCCGCCGACACGTAACTATACACGACACGACACACGACACGACACGACATGCGACACGACACGCGACTATCGAATGTATCGACAATAATACTCGAGGAATAATAAGGACATGGCACGACACTATCGTGTATTTGATGTAGGTTTTATTGTTGATTCTTGTATCGATAATGGTTTGAATAATCACAAGTTTATAAACTCAACGGACAGACTTCAAAATGTATCCGCGATGGTGACCAAATTATATGGGACCGCCTTTGAAATAAGCTCTATCGAATACAAAATTAGATTTGGCGGAGATATCGCGTAACATACATAAACAAAATATAGACGAATAGAGGACCCCCTCCTTTTTGGAAGTCGGTCGATTAAAGGTAGATATGTTTGCAAACAAAACTATACTTATCGATAAAGCAGTATTAAATTGTAAGCACTAATTATTTATTTACCGTAATTACATATGTCGCAAAATAATATCCTGTTGAGGAAGTCGTTCAATACAAACATAATTCTATTTATCGATAAAAAATATCGACTAATTCAGACATTATTCTAGGCGGAAAAAAGGAGTCGAGTTTGTCGCCATAATTTAAACCTAAAACTTAGATTTCATTAGATTAAGCTTTATACAATCGATGCATTTTATGTGCACGTCTAATTTTATCGATATGATATTCAATGAAGGTCGCGTGTCGAAAGCGTCGTCAGTGTCGTTTCGAAAGCACGTTTTGTTAACGTACGCCTCGTCACCACATTAATACCGCCTAATTGTTTAAGTTTTTTGTTTGTCGCTAAAATATCACCGCTTTACACGCAATATATTGAGGGCGCGAGATCCAGAGCGGCGTAACCATTACAAAAAAAAAACGTAAAATACATGACAAATACAATTAAATAAAATTGTACTTATGTCACTCTGGTTCTCGCGACCTTATTTCTTTTTAAAATATTTTATTCCTAATTATTTTCTCATTTCAGAAGACCATTCATACTATGCCTAATATTATGTTTTTATGATTCATTACAATTACCTTTTCTGTGTTTGTCTTTGTGTTGTCTTTTAACTTGTCGAGTTACGAAAAAGGTTTTTATTTAATAAAAATGTGTGTAATATTTGCTGGAGTCCAATACATAAAACTGAATATTCACACCCATAGTCCTAACACTATATTAAGGTACTAGTGTTGTGTCGTCAGGAACTACGAGAATCTTTCGGTCTCAAAACACAGATCCGAAACAAATATTAAATGACGCAAACATTTCGACGGTCCCTACGTATATAAAGACAAGTCAAAATGTCACATTTTTTATTGCATATATGGCTTTAGATTATTCATACGCTTATAACTATATAGATATATTTTTTAATTATTTTGTATTTTAAAAATTCTAATTTAAATACTAATCGAACAATATAACAAGTATGATAATTCTTAAACTTATAAGTAAACTACATTTCGTTCTCCTGAAAACCTCAGTTTATGACATGTCGCTTTGTACGTAGGGACCGTCGATTTGTCTCGGTGCGGGGATCGAACCCCGGCCTCTCGTTTCAATCGTTTTCGTAACTCGACGACAATGCTATTATAGTTATTTGCATGCGTTATGTAATTATGCTGTACGTTTTTTTCTTAATTTTAGACATTTTTCTTTTTTTTTTTCAATATAACTAGTTGTTACAGCAATATTGCATATAATTCGTTTAATTGAGCCGTGTATTCACCAAGCAATTGACGCGGAACAAGTTGCTAAACATGCCGACCAACGATAGAAAACTTTAACAAGGTCAATTTTTACCCGATATACATGACGCGCGTCATGTTCCGCAACATATAACGATTGCTAAACATGTTGATCCTGGGCCTTTATTCACTATGACTGTATAAATGCGTTAGGTGGTCTTGACAACTTAATGCCATTGGTATGGGAAAATATTCTTTATGCCATTTTCTTTAAGTATATATTTCATTAATGCAAAGCAATACACATTGTTTGTTATGTTTGTGAACTGTAGTCACACAGAGTCACTGTTGCAAGATCTTGTGGCAGATTATATGGGCGGTCTTGGGTTGGATTCCCAGGTGGGGCAAAGAAATGTTTAATTTAATTTTCCCGAGACTGGATCCCTCGGAGGAGGTTGACGTAAAGCAGGCAGCCGGTTGTAAAAGCTAAGCCAAATCCTTTCAAGTGTGTTGCTCCGACCTCACATTAAGGTGGTATAAGGGCAGGTAGAAAAAAGTCATAGAGAATAATTCCCCTAATGGTGACATGTGCATAATTGTTGCTTGGTGAATGCAGAGTCGAATCCCATGCGACTGTTATAAGAAGTCGCATGGTGTCATTATTGTCTCCCCATCTGTGTGGATTGTGTATGTGTACATATCAGTTTTCACAAATCTTTCATATCGATATGGGTGTGGCTAAGAGATTTATCTCTAGCGAACGATATTTTACATCTAAGCTCTGTGTTAAGCAAGGAACAATATCTTGAACACATTAAACTTTAGTACTGACTATTGAAAATAAATTAGACAAGCAAAAATGTAAACGAATTTTGAAAATGAAAAATGAAGTGTTCTTATGCCTTGATAAGAAATAGACTGATTCGAATTATATTCAAGTCGAGAAAATAATAATTTAACTCGATAACCGAAAATATTTGTCGAAGAATTCATTAGTATTATTAGTCAGATTTTGATTTGGGCCAGCATCAATTTTACTGATTTAAAACGTGTGATAAAATCACTTCATGATAAGTAATTATGGTAAAAACTTTCCAATACCAAAGTGTGACATCTTTATATCCAATATAGTATATCCCCTAGCCACGCCCATGTCCATGCCATACAAGCTAACATTGTCATTCGCTGCACATTCGCTTTGCATAAACAAAACGCATCACACATGCCACGTACAGATATACAACACCTGTACCAACTTATATGATTATTAGATAAGGTGTTGTTAATCAAGTTGTGTTTTTATCGAATTTTTGGGCTTTGATATTGAGAAATCTACTAACTAAAGTTTTATTAATTTAAGGCTTTTTATTGCTGATAGATCGAGGCTTTTTTTACGTAATCAACTCGGATTTTAAATTTACTCAAAAAAGATAAATATCGATACTATTCTGTTTCTTCTTTAAAAGGCTAAAATATCGATAAAACACTGTAATATCTGTAGGTGGCATATGTTTGACGTCCACGTGGTTTACATGGGTTTCTTACGTTTTCAGGTGAATCCACGTACTTGTGAGGGTGGCACGTGGGCTCGGTGATCCCAATTCACCCCTATACATAAACCTCCCCTGCTTACACACCCCCCCTCTCTAACTCGGTGCAAGACGATCCGGAGCCTTAGCATAGTGATGTTGCGAAAACTAGCGTTCTATGTGTGTCTAAATTGTGTAGAGTTTTATCGTAAGAGGGTTGTGCCATTGCCGCGAGACGCGTCAGGCGTCAGTGCGTCACTACGGGCAGTACTACATGTGATAATAAAGTGTGCTGAACGAACTATGGAGACGTTATAATGGTACTAAAACATCGATGTCGATGTCGATTTATTTTTCACATCTCCGCAAGCCTTCGACTGTAATATGGATGGTCACAAGGTATGTTCTCATCTATGTAAAACGTAATTCTTATGACTGATATAAGTACATTATTTTCTGTGTACATTAACTTGTGAAGAGCTGTTGTTTTTTTTTCATGTGGCTGTTCGATACAATGTATCGACTGTCGTTTCTGGTGTGTAGTGCACGATTCGTTTTAAATATACTCTTTAAGTTTTTTAAAAATCGAACACAATCTCGAGGATATTTTAAAAGGATTCCATCACATCATTCACGTTACGTCATATTTTTTAAATAATAAACCGAAGTGAGAGATCGTTTTGAAAAATCCGCGGGTATTGTTACAAAGAAAATAATATAGTAGTATGCTATAGTTAGGTACCGGCCAGTGTTGAAGAGATTCTGTCGCGACGACTGAATTTTATAAAATGTGGAAATGACTACTGTTCGAATTGGAAAGAGAATAAATATGTTTATTATAGAACATCGTATTAATTTGATGTGTACATTAGAATTCAATGTGAAGTCGTGGGAACGTGGCGTGTGTGTATTGCATGGTTGAAAAGGGACGAAAAATCCCAAATGTAGATTTATTTGTCTCTCAACAGACTCGCTACGTTCTCGTGAGTATCATCGATATAAATTAGTCAGTGTTTCTGGTAACGACACAAAATTTTGAGATGAAAATTTAATAAGGAACCAAATACAAGGTGGTGCTGTTAATTTTTCCGTTTTATCCTTCGTCAGAATATTAAGAACATTTTCTCATATAATGAATGAATTATCGATAATGGGCTCAGGTTTATATGTCGACAATGTAACTTTACTATTTCAGGATAATGTCATTAATACTTAATTATATTATTGTTCTAAAAAATATATTTCTAACTTTTATTATGTCGATCAAATTTATCGATATTTTTTCCTCAACGATTTGATTTAGACTTGTGGATAAATAAACTAGAGCCATAATAATGTGTCGACTATTACCACGAAAACAAATCACCAACCAAAACATATTAATGAACAATGTTATCTATTAATGAACCATCTCTATTGAATTCTATTAGTTAATATCGTTTTATATTAATTGTAAAAGAATTACAATGCCGTATGCGCGAGGCAGTCTGTCCCACCAGCTAGGTCCCGTCGCGGACGATTATTATTTGTTTTTTTTTTTTGTATATTTTCAAGAGATCTCATTGACTGCAGTCATGTTTGTTTTAGGCTCTGGAGTGGATCGGGTGTTTTGCATTACAGGTTACTTTGATTAAAAAAACATCCACATACAAAAATCTTTTTTAATATGGCATATTTTTCTCAAAAAGTCATTTATACGTGGGAATATGTCAAACGTTCCACTCGACACAAAGCCGCGGTAATACATAATGTTGCATAAAACGATTATTTTGTAAACATATGAAGGCCTACAGAGACGACCGTTTCTGAATTCATAAACCGTGTACACACTTGTGCGTTTTCTACTTGTGTCTTGACGCATGCATCTCGGAGCGAACCTGACACATGCTAATCAGCATTAAGCCACATTCGCCCGAGAGATTTTTGAACGTTCGTCAAAAAAGCGTCTCAACATAATATCATTCATATAAGTGCTTAAATCATTCTTGTCTTGTTTCTAATAAGGTATATCCTACATATCTGCCAACGGCCGGTGTTTAAAAAAAAACACTGCGTTTTAAAAGCGCCGGCGTTTCAATAACTATACTAGAACTAAATTGTTCCATTACAACGCTTTTTTAACACGCATTGGAAAAACTTTCAAGTGACTTTATTTATACTTGATATAAATAAAATAAAAATAAATGAAAATACATGCGTCAAAGAAATAAAAAAAGCGCACAAGTAGGGACATGGCTGTACAGATCTTATTGCGTTATATATGTGCAGAAAGTGTAATACGGCCTGGTGTATATGAATACAATGTATTATGTTTATGTATTCTGTTGTACACGAGTGGTTTACAATATGAACAGAATATGAATTTAGACAATTTCGACAATGGCAATATATAGCAGTAAGTGCCCAATTATATGTTTTATCTTAGAGACATGAATTTTTATATTTTATGTAAAATGAAGAATGAAAATTTTATAAAATATGAATCAATTGAATCAATATTAAATACCCATTTTCACTAACCTTACCTTATTTAGAAGACCTCTAGCAAAACATCAAAGATTTGCTATGACGCGGGTCATTGACGCTATAACGTTGTCTGTTAAGTGTCAAATTATATATGTATGAATTGGTGAAAAGGGCCATAAATATTTCGTAATATATTTTAATTGAACGCTTCATTGACATTTTTGTATTTTTACATCTGTTTCTAGTGTGAACCACCGCTGCAAACAGATATAACACGGTGTCCAAAACAAATTGAAGTAATATTATTTTTAATTGTAAATATTATTGTTATGAATACATAGTGGTTATTTGAGATCTGTTTTCTTCATAATAGTTTAGTTAGTCGTGTTGCAACCGAGGAGTCGGCTTCTGCTCGTAGCGATTTCGATAAAATATGTCGATGGTTCATAATACAGGATAGTTTTGTCAAAATCGCGACTCGGAAGTTTTATGGGTGAAAGAATTTTAACATTCTGACAATAGTTACTTAACTAAACGCATGGCTGGACCATGCGGGAAATATTAAAAATGGAGCTTTGAAATCATACCATTATAGTTCGCTTTTATACGTTTTCAATGAAACGCCCTTGGAAATCCGTCGCGGCGCATTCGAATTAAATGCAAAGGATTGGCTTTGATACTAAGATGGAACTCGGCCTCTTTGCAATCACTGATGACACTTCTCTGACATGTATTTGTCTTCACTCGTATGCTTTCACAAATTTTTCTAATGCCATATATCTTTAAAGTCACCGCACGAAACCGACATGTGCTGTGAACTGTCTATCTATGCCATACTTTTGACACATGTGCACATGCACATTGGCATGCGTCAGTGTTGAAAGTGCACGAGTGTGAACACAGCTTTATGTCAGAAGTGATAAAATCAGGTTGTTTGTTTCTATGACGTTTTACAAGTTGAAGGATATTGTGATATAGCGGCTTGATGGCGGCGGCTCAAAATGGCAGGGTCTGGGACTCGGTGGCTATTCCGAAAGTCGAATTTTGGACTTTTGTATGGCTATTATTACGAACGGTTTTCATTCACGCATTTCGAAATATATATCTGTGAGTAAAATAAATCTTAAATAGCACATTTAGCATGAAGTGTCCAGGGGCCCGAGCACGAATAATTTGACAATTGAATTTGAAGCGAGCCCGCTGTGACCTGATGAGATTTTCATACAAATATCATGAGCATACAAATTTCATACAAATATCAAATATTGTAATACAATCGTCAAGAATATTCATGACCGCGCTCGGGGACATTTTTAGCTTTATGATCTAATTTGTGTATTTCACGAAGATACATGCACTTCAAGTCGCAGTGCATATGAAGACTATTTCTAACGCTGTGTACTACACAAGTATACTTTATTGGACGTACGCCCGAATGGACAAACGCTACTCAACTTTAACGGTAAATTTTGACAAATAAAGCGATTATCGCCGAATGCTCATACATACACTTAAGGTCGCCTTATGTCCCGAAAATCCATGTAAGAAGCCGTTAAAGTTGAGTAGCGTTTGACCATTCGAGCGTTGTAGACTTGATTTAAGTAATAGCTTGATCAGACTATTAATGCTAATGCTTTGCCAAATCGATTTTACTTAATCGATTTTATTTATCTTAAACATGTTGTAGTACATAGCAATAGGAGCAACACAATGAGAGTGAAGTTCGTGCATATTCGTGAAATGCACAACCTGTAGCAACACGATGAGAGTGAAGTTCGTGCATATTCGTGAAATTCACAACCTGTAGCAACACGATGAGAGTGAAGTTCGTGCATATTCGTGAAATGCACAACCTATCCTATTTTCGGCATAGTCACCTAGGTTTAGCACTTGTGTTTACGAGGTCAGTGACGCGTCGTATCCGATGGGTATATTCCCATACAGTTCCTATACGACAGCGTGGGATGGGACCTATGGTGAGTCAATTAAATTGGACGATTTGATTTGGGCCGTCCGCGGGGAGGACTGAATTTAACAAAAATGCTATAAAATCGCTCTTTAATGCGTTTGAAAATATAATTTTGAGCTATCCTTTTGATTATAAAAAATATTATTTTACTTTTATGGCATTTTTATTAAATATGTCGTTAGTTTTGTAAGAAATAAGGAACGATTAATGTTAGTAAGTTTAGATCGTGTTTAGATAGGATTTATTAACGTCATAGAAATGAAAGGAAAAAATTAATTGAGAAAAAAAAATACAAAAATTGAAATTTGTTTCGTTTAGGCTATATTTTTTAAATTTCTTTATTGATAAGGAAAAGAAGTCACACAAATGCTTCCAGTTTGTTCGAAATCGAAAACAATTTTGTTTTTTAAGTGTCTTGAATTTGTTTCTTTGACTAATTAGTTTGTAATTTTTTTAATGGTATCGCTTTCAGACGGAACTAAATTAAGCGTTTTGGCTCACACACACGTATTCCGCGCGTAGTTTGATGTTAATGTTTATTTTTGTCCAGAATTTCTATGTAAATAATGTCGATATTGATTTGTGCCGATCGATTTTAAGGGTAATTGGGTACTTGACTAGTTTTTTTTAATTCATTTTATATGAACTTTACGTCGTCTAAAATATAAAACAAAGAAATATTAAAATATTCTCAAAAATAAAAAAGTTATAGCCTTTGAAGTTTGGTGTAACCGTCAAACTGCGGGAAAGAGAAGTATCAGTACAACGTCACGCCATAACGGTACGAGCGTTGGAAAGGGATAGCAAGATATCTCCAATATGCCCCCACTCCAGAATTTAAAATATGAATTACTGCCTCATTTTTCAACCAATTTCCATGCAGTTTTTACAGAAGGGTTTATTTTTTATAACACACAAATCCAACACACCCCCATCAATTATTTTACTCTTTCGCCACATATCCATCCTAAGGTTGTCTGGAAGAGATCGCTATTTAGCGATAAGACCGCCTATTGTAACACATATTTTATTTGGCAGTTACTTTATTATGTTTTTTGTGTGTTTGGTGTTCAATAAAAATGTTATGTGTATGAAATCAAACATAGTCAAGTACCCAGTTGTTAAACAGCGAATTACAATACACTTGACGTCCGGTTTATAATAACGCGATATATATCAAGTACAAATTTAGAACTTTAATTTGGACCGTCTCACGTGGACGGGAGCGGGCTAAGTCACTAACTTATTCTCCCGATGTGTACTATATTTTTAAATGTAAAGTAAACCAGCCACCTCTAGTATTAAAGTATACCCATTCCAGGTAGAAGTTTTGACGAATTGTTTTTTTTTATGTTATACACGCTATGAAAACTCGTTATTGGTTCGCTCGACCTCCCCGACCCCCCACCACCCTGTCCCCTAAAGTTTTAGCTTTAAAATTGTTGTTTGCCTTACAAAAAAATGTGATCTTATGACGATTATACTTGAAGGATGCCGCTGTGCGTCGCGGTCGTGGGGCGTTCTTGTTTTTACAATACCATAATTGATTAAAATCTTGACTCTTAAAAACTCTTTTTTTCGTCTTTTCTTATTTATCGATTTCTTAACTCTATTTTTCAATATTCTTATCTGAATTTGTTATAATTTCTTTTCATTATGAATAAAAATCAAAGATATATGCTTCCACTATGCAAAAAGTTTGTTTTTGGACCACCTCACACTGTTTCCGCTCCAAATTGAATGAAAACTTAATTAAGTAAGTAATTTATTACATCTTCTGTAAAATCGCCATAAATTGGGCGATAGTATCCGTTATATGTTCCATCTAAATCATATGGAAGCAGGTAGCAGCAAACTGTTTGCCTTGTGGAACCGCGTCCTAAAATATACAGGATGTTTCATTAAGTTGGTATCAATAATAACTACACTTAAATAGGGGATGGCTGGCAATCTAGCGGTAAAATTTTAAATTTCGTAAGCCATATAGTTTTTGAATAATGTGAACTTGAATTTGTGACGAAAACATTTTTTCTGGCTCATTGGGTCAGCTGCAGTACATTTGCATATTACCTATGGGGTAATTAATTTAGTTTGAGCATACATAAAGCCATTCCTATGTTAATTGCGACGATTTACAGGTCGCATTCCGATTTTAATATCCCCATGCTTAATAATTGATCAAAAAAATTAAGTTCCATTTTTTTTACTTTACCATTAACTTAACCATTACGCTATAAATCGATCTCTTTGTATGTGGATTTGTTATTGGTACCAACTTTATGAAACACCCGGTATATAATTAATAAAAATAACAAAACGTTTGAATACGATTTGCAAATCTTAATTATTAAGATCACAACAGAACGCGTCAGAGTATCTTTATCTTTTCAAACTACCCTCACTTGTGAAACACAAACGCCTCGCGACCATGACGAATATGAATGAATATGCCTTTATAATGATAACAAATTGAATTATGTAATAATATAGTAAGATTTGACAAACGAGGTGCGGTAGGCTCAGTGAAACGTGCCGGTCAATTGTAAACGTCGAGCGGGAGAGATTTGTGGGTGTAGGTTCGGTTCTCGCTCCGAAAGTGGCGTACATAATCAGTAAGCATTGTCAGGATAAGACTAAAAGACGATTTTTGAATAGTCAGATAATTTTTATCTGAGAATTTTTTGAAACTTTGACAGATGTTTCGTACATTAACTGTCAAAACGTCGAAATTACTCCCTAGATAAAAATTACCTACCTATATATATCTAAATCAAATTATTTACAATCTAGTGCATCAATCTACAGTGTTATTCATATTACACTAATATTAGTAAAAGCCAGCAATTGTTCAATATGGTTTATATAAAATTTGTTATTTGATGAATTGCAGATTGTAGAAATTTAATTTATTAATAGAAGATAATATCCTGTATGCTTCTCAAGTGTCTATTAATGAATGATTTTTTAATTAAAAAATACGCGACAAGTTTAATATTTGTACAGTAAATACGACATAAGCAAAGACTCAGTTCGCTCTATAAATTTGACTACATGACATTTAAATATTGTTATATCAAAACACATACATGCAAATAAGGTGCAAAGATATTAACACCCGACGCCACCCCACGCGGGGTTTACAGCTCTATCGATAATTGTGTTATCGATATTTTGTCTCAATACTTACTCTGTATAGAGCTTAAGATACTAGTCAAAATAGACAATACCATCGACAGTATTAGCAGTAATGTCAGTTCTGATTAGTATCGATAGCACTATAAAAGCTTTATTGATATTATCGATAACGCATTTATCGATAGTGGTACAACACTAGCGTAGTTACAGTAAATGTTTGCACCTCTATTCGATGCAATAGTATTTTTTAAACAAGCCTTGCTTGACTTTCGTATATCGATAAATCTCTCCCGCCGACGTGTTTTTAATTTATTTAAGGATCGTAACAAATTCTTTGTTCCACAATCATTGTTATAAGCAAAAGTGTAAAATTGTTTTATCTTAGTAAGTAAAAGATCTCATGCCTCTTATTTCTTTTGTTTTGTCTTTTTTATATTTTGAAGAAGTTCGGAATAGTCGAGTTGATTTAAAGACAACCAATGTAAAATATATTGATGTACATAGTTGCTTCGTTTTATTTGGACTAACCGACTATGGGTAAGTAAAACTATTGAAATAAAACTGTTTTTACGGATTCTATCACGATTAGGTTTTTAATTTTTATTCCCGACGTTCCGAAGGCTTTGCAGTCTTCGCTGTCACGGGTCAGATAATCGTGATAGAATCCGTAAAAATAGTTTTATTTCATTGTATAATATTCGCGTAAACTTAAGAAATCAGTGAGTAAAACTATGATGGAGTACGTACAGTTTGGGAAAAAAGAGTATGGATTTAATGAGGGTGCTTAATTTAAGTCAAGTCAAGGAGCTGGATTGCCTCAACGTTCACATGATTATGAAGTCCACGTTCATGAGCTTCGGCGTATTTCTGTATCACATTGCTAACAAATTCCACTTTAAGGTCCCGGTGGAGATCATCATTTCTTATGTACCAGGGCGCATTTACCATACCCCGGAGCACTTTATTTTGAAATCGTTGGATCATTTGTATATGGCTTTGTTTGGTACAGCCCCACAACTGTATACCATAAGTCCATACTGGCATTAGGACTTGTTTATATAAAAGGATTTTGTTGTGTACTGACAACGCGGAGTGTTTTCCAAGTAGTACCTCAGAGGTAACAAAAATATATATCACAAGAGCAGTAATTCAACTATTCAACCATCAGTCTTTAGCACGTTTCTCACCAGAGGTTACGTAAAATATTTAACGTAAGCTCACGCCTGAGTAAGGAGTAAGCAGAGGCGCGCTAGCGAACTAGAAACACCCACATTTCGCCGAGCTTAGTTCCCTCCCAGATGTGATAGAGGGCGATCCCGTCGCCATAATGGGCAAAATTTCGTACTGCAGGGTATAAATTAACGTAACCAATAGAACTTGAGGCGCTAAGGTATTTATTATAAAAATATTTTACGCTGTCGCTAGCAAGGAACGTGCAAAAATAATGGTAGAAAAACATACATAAGCTCACGCCTGTATCCCCGAAGGGGTAGGCAGAGGCGAGCTAGTGCACCCACATTTCGCCGAGCTTAGTTCCGTCCCAGATGTTATGATAGGGGGCGAGCTAGATACTTATAAAAATTAGTATGAAAAATTCTAGTTATAAAAATTATTGTGTTAAAAAATACTTTAAAACGTAGTGTGTAGAAAAAAACAAAATATACCTGTGTCGAATTCATTTTATTTCCAATTGTATTAAAAGTGCAGAATACAGTCTCACATATACATTCTTCTTTGAAAATATTTCTATGATCTAAAACTGCGATCAGCCAAAAATCGTCAAATTCATATTTTTATAAACTAAAATTAAAATATATATCTTACAACAAACTCCGCCATCATTTGTTAGGAACTAATATCGGCGGAGATTTTTATATACGAGTATCTACTACTGAAAAAATACAGGGCCATCTTAGGCCGTGCAGGCCCATATGTGGTTCGTGTGACACACATGGGCAAAGAGTATGGAATCATCGGAAATGGCTCAAAAAAGTTATCCACAAAAAATGGAGTGCATCTCGTACCTACGAGATTCTCTAAAATCATCTTTGGCCCAGGGCTTCTGATCTGGCCCTTGTTTTAGTACCCGACGTACTGATGCCCAATATCAAACTATACAGGCTGGGTTTTAAATACGAAGATGTTTGGAAATTGCTTTATCAGCCATTCTACAACGTGGATATTAATAAAAACAGTGTGGTTCACTTGAGGCTTGTTTCGGATATGAACCATAATGATAATGAGGCTAATGTATCTTTTTTCAGATTATCTTAGTAATTAGCTAATACATCATTTTTAAATTTATCAGTTTTACTACCTATCTAAATATTGAAACAGTTCAATATCAATATAATTATATTTTCTTGATTTAATTAATACAATGCAATTTATTATAGGTAATAATTATCTACACGTAAGTACAATAATTCTCCTGCACTTTAGATCAAGAATTTTAGGCAAGAAATAATATAACATTTTTCATTTTCGGCGCATGCAATCTGAGAATTACGAGTTTAAAAACGGACTTCAAAATTCATCACGTCTTGCCGAAATTTATAAGACAAGTAAGCTCTATCGAACATAAAAATAATCTAAAATAATTTAGAACATCCACCTTTTCAGGTAGGTTGAAAATATAAACATATTACGTATGACGCGGCTTAGTCAGTTGTTATTTACGAAATAAGCAATCATCATCATCATCAGCCATAGGACGTCCACTTCTGAACATTGGCCTCCCCCAAAGATTTCCTCGACCTGTTGGAAGCGGCCTGCATCAATAAGCAATGAACTCTCTTAATTTCAATCTCATGCCCTTGGAAATACTGAGTAATTTCCAATAATTTAAAGACTGTTGGAATATATCATTTTAGATCAGACAAGTTGATAGAAAACATATTTTGTCAGTCAACTAATTGACCAACTTGTTGGCCAAAATGCAAACTGTTTTTACGTCATTAAAAAATATAGAACTCATTTATTTATTATAGGTATAGGTGTCCACATTAGTACTCTTTCATCCTAATCATGCGTTTACTGCTTGCGCATACGCAGAAAGTTGCCATTCAATTGTATAATTTGGTACTTGACAATTTTTTAAAATTAATTTTATACGAAATTAACGTCATCTAAAATATAAAACAGAAAGAAATATTGAAATACTCCCAAAAATAAAAAAGTTATAACACTTTATAGTTTGGTGTAACCTTCAAACAGCGGGAAAGGAAAGTATCAGTTAAATCACATCACGGCCATAACGGTGCGTGCGTTGGAAAGGGATAGCGAGATATCCCCACTACGCCCTCTTGCTAATTGCAGAATTTAAAATATGAATTACTGCCTCATTTTTCAACCAATTTCGATGCGGTTTTTATAGAAAGGTTTCTTTTTTGTTTTATTTGCTTTTATATATAATAATTTGTATGAAATGAAACATAGTCAAGTACCCAATTATAGATAATCTTAATAACAGTACGAGTTTATTTTGACAGTTCTCGATTAACGAAAACGACGATAGTTTGCGTTTTGTCCATACATTTGACTAGCAGCGCCACTTTGCGGAAACTACAACGAACTAAAAAATGTATGGAGAAACTATAAACTATCGTCGATTTCGTTAATCGAGAAAAACTCGTACTAAGGGTAGGGTAGGGTACGGTAAACTGGTCGCATTTAAATCGTATATAAACATGTGCACTTTTATACAGGGTGTTGCAAAAACTTGGTATCAATAAAAATTACACTTCAAGGGGATTGCTAGCAACATATCGATAAGTTTAAAATTTCGTAAGCCTTATAGTTTTTGAATAATAGAAACTTGAATTTGTGACGAAAAATATGTTTCAGGCCCATTGGGTCAGCTGAATACATTTGCAAACCATATATGGGGTAGTTAATTACACATTTCATATACAAAACTGTTTCTATGCTGATGCGACGATGTTCGAAATCAGATTTTAAAAGTCCGAAGCTTAATAAGTAACAAAAAAACAATTACAATCAATTTTTATTTTTACCCTTACCATTACGGTTTAAATCGTTCTTCCTGTATGTGGAATTGTTATTAGTAACATCTTTATGAAACACCCCGTATAACCGATTTGAAATATTAAAGTGAAAGTACCGTACCATACGCGTGTGGACACCGATATACACTACTAAATAGCCCCTCTCCCCCTGCCCCGGCCTCTGAATCCGCCCCTGCCCCTCGGACGGGCCCCTTTACTAGTGTTAGGGGGGCTCTTCGGCCTGAGAGCCTCTATCCTCTCAGTACAGCCGGTACTTTCCCTGCCTTCGGTAAAGTATGAAGCATACAACTCTGCATTGAAGTTGGAGTTTGTTAATTCGTGCCCGATGGTCACCCAACCGGGCCGGATGGTCGAATCGCGTCCGAACAAGTGGATTCTGTAACAAAAATTATTTAAAAAAATCCTTCCGAGGCAGGCAGATAAAAATATAAGAAAACTCATACATATAAATTAAATTAAAATGTTTGTAATGTCAAAATAACATCAGGTTTTATGCATCATGAACACAGTAAACACTTGATTTTTTGCCTGTTTAAGCCGTTAGGCCACTTTTATTAAACAATATAATTAATTGAATGGGCAATTTTGAAGAGGGCACATGTGTGAAAATATAATGTTCAGAAAACGAAAAAACTAGTTATTTTAATTAATAATCCAGATTTTATCGTGCTGAACGCTCGAATTTCAAGCGAAGTCGCGGGTTGCAGCTATATCACTACAAAGTTGAAAAGCGTGCTTGTTTTAACGCGCTAATCTCAGAAACATCGTAAGAGCGTAACTATAAATATCAGTAATAAGTAATATAATAGACTGCCTCGGTGGCGTGGTGGTATTTCGGTACGACTACGGTTCTGAGGTCTCGGGTTCGATCCCCGGGTCGGGCAAAGTGATATTGGATTTTTCCCTATCAGCCCGGAGTCTGGAATTTGTGCCCGATATGGCGATAGGCTCGCCCCCTATCACATCTGGGACGGAACTAAGCTCGGCGAAATGTGGGTGTTCTAGTTCGCTAGTACGCCTACTGCCTTTGCCTACCCTTTCGGGGATACAGGCGTGAGCTTATGTATGTAATAAGTAATATAAATAAAATTAAATAGTAAAATGTCTCTTACCTTCTCCGCCCCAAACAAAAATGCTCCATGATGTGAAATATTTCGATCGGTTTTTCGGTACTCCCAAATTCAGGATCCTCTGATATTATCAAGTCTATGTCCACATTGGCGTGTATGAAGTCTCCATCGACTGATCTCCTCACGGTGCCTTTGATCCCCATGAGACAATGCTCCTTAGTCCTTTGGAACACTGCATTGTGCTCCAAGTTCTTTGAGTGTCCCGGGTTCTTTATATTGGTCTTTATCCAGCAAATGTCTTCGCAACGACGGAACCCCCATTTTTTTAGGCATTCCCTGCCCATGTCTAAACCTGGGAATATAAATGTGTATGTGAATGTAAATCTGTATTATTATAAGCAACAAACATTAATCAATTTAACTGAATTTATGTAAGTAGTTAAAGCAGCGATAGCTCAATTGGGAGTAGCAGAGTGTCGGAGGTTCGGGACCAACACCGACAATGAAAAACCTTGTTTTGTGTAGGTGTTTTTGATGTTTTGTTTTGAAAACACATGTGCAGGAGACGGCGCTTTATGCAGGCCTAAAACTAGGTCGAATCATTTTTGCACCATACTTAAAAAGGTTTGTTACGCCGATCTGGTATTGAAGTGGGATAAAGGCAGTTATAAGAAGTATATTTTAAATGACTATAAATAATTCCGATAGACAAAAGATGTAGCATTTTCTGAAGGGCGTGTGATGATGGCAACACGGCTTATCTGTATATTCACCATCTTACCATAGCCTTGAAGAATGCCAATGTGCAAAGAATGGCTTATTTAAGCAAAAGTATTTCAGTATTCAATAATACTTTAAAAAATTTAGACCACTTTTATAGGCCACTGCCTATTGAGTTGAGTTTTTGATATTGTGTGCTAGTTCTATGAAACGAATTAAAGCTGTATGACGCGTTCATGTAGGCAGTACTGTCTTTACTATAAGTGCACACGGATCCGTGCCCAAAGGCTGATAAATACTTACATTCTCACCCACTATCAAAAATATTTTCTCTCCAAGGGACCTCTGAATTTTTGTGTGCTCAGGGGACCCTGCATGCCTTAAGACGGCTCTGCATGTAGGCACACATAAACCCAGTACTAAGGATAAGTAACATGTATCGGACATTACCCTCGGAGCTGCCGCACCAGAGGAAGACGAAGGACCTCGCCTGCGCGAGCTGGTGCAGGTCGAGCGCGAGCACGTCCTGCCAGCGCCAGCCCGCGCCCAGCGGCGGCTCCACCAGCATCACGTCGAACTTGTTGCCCATCTGCTTCAGGTCGAACGTCTGGCCCGAACATACATAGGCTCGTGACATATACATACGACACGATTCCGTACCTTGGTCAAAACGTCTCGGATCGAGGTTTGGGGTTCGATTCAGGTCAGGCAAGGCGAATTGTGTTTGTGGCAAGGCGAAGGCGCCAACCCCACATTAAAGTGGGATAAGGGCAGGTAGAAAGAAAGGCGGAGATATCGCGTAACATACATAAAAATATAGAGACGAATTGGAGACCTCATTTTTTTGAATTCGGACGAAAATCAGTTTATTTTTATCCGAATATGGCAAATGACTACTCAACACGTGATAGCAAGCGCCGTCCCAAAACAAAGATCTGGCCTTTTTGGTTAAACCATGTCCTCATAAAAAACGTCAATAATTCTAAATATCTGCAACCGCCTATATTACCCATAATCAGATTATGTAGCGAGGTAAAATGCAACACATGAACATAAATAATATAGTCTTATGATCATAAAATTAGGAATTCAACTCAAGATTTTTTAAAATAAACATTGACATTTCAAATAACATCAGTAAAGTAGACAATAACATAGGATTACTCAAAATCAAGAGTACTTGAATATTGTAAAATATGATTGGAGCCATAAAAGTATCTTTAATTTTTTAAGCAGAATATTTTACTTTATATTTGTTATATTTTGCAAGGTTGTTGACTGCTAAAACTCTAACTTATTTAATTCCATTCATAATCTTATACCTGAATACCTCGTAAAGGTTTAAAATTAAAAATTTAAGTAACACATAATAGCATTTTGTTATTAAAGCAGACTGTACTGATTTCCACTTATTTTTTAAGAATGTTACATTTTGTCATGTGCCATATTTTAATTTACAACAAACAATCTTGATGCAACTTCTTTCAAGCAACTTGAAGAATAATTTCAACTAAAATTAGCATATCAACAGTCACACACATTGTTTTTTTTTTTTTATTTAAAACACTATAATATAATAATGATAATATTAGTCCTGTAATATTACTGTCCCACTGCTGGGCATGGGTCTCCTCTACTAATGAGAGGGGTTAGGCCTTAGTCTACCACGCTGGCCTAATACGGATTGGTAGACTTCACATACCTTTGAAATTCCTGTGAAGAAATTCTCGGGTAATAATTCTCACGATGTTTTCCTTCACCGTTATAGCAAGCGATATTTCACAATGAAAATTAATTTAAAACACTATACATACAATGATATGTACAGCAGACTTAATGCCAGAGGCATTCACTACTAGTCAACCACATTTCACATTGTTCTGACTCACATCTTTGAATCACACAAATATTTTCCATGTGAGAATTGAACCTGCAACCTTTGGATTTACAGCTACTCCCCCACTATGGAGGGTGCCAACTTCAGTTTAGTTATAAGGGCGATAACGGCTGAAGCCTGGGTGCCTCTTGTCTAGAGAAACCTGGGGCCATCCCTAAAGCCCCAAGAAGGAACCCCACTGTGGGTCCATGGGGTTTGTAATCATTATTGCAGGATAGGGTGTACATATTGTTAGGGACTTGGTCCAATATCACCTGGATGGTTCCATCTCTACCAGGCTGTAAGACAGGCATCACCAAAATAACAGTCACTTATCCCAGACATGACAGCAGTGGTAAAACACTTTTGCCCACAATAACACAAAAATACTGCCTTGTTGTTGTGGTATTGCGTGCACTGTATGACTATCCTCCTCAAGTCTTGGGTTCAATCCCCAGGTTGGGCAAAGCTATATTGGAATTTTCAGTATCAGCTTGAAGTCTGGAATTTGTGTCCAATATGTCGATACGCTCATCTATGATATCTGGGAACTAAGCTCGGTGAAAAGTGTATGTTCTAGTTCGCCAGCGCGCATCTGCCTACACCTTCAGAGATACAGGCGTGAGGTTATTTAACAGAAAAAAGTTCACTAATAACTAAATTACCTTTAAATCACACTTCAAATACATAGGGGGTGTTGCTGTTTGTGCAATAAGGTCATCCTTCAGCTTGATCAGTTCTCGCAGTTTTGGATACTCTTCAAATCTGTCTGCAAGGCCTACGTCTCTGATAAAGTTCTGAGGCCTCTGACCGGTGTCCACAAAGTGCTGGCAGTAGTCATTGTGAGGATTTGATGATTGGGTTCCCTAGGGATATATTTATTAGGGTATAAAATTGATTACAATTACTTTGGGATGTTAGTGGTCGCTTCTTCGGTTTAGTGGCAGCATATATGGGCTGTGGTACGTTCTGGGTTAGATTCCTAGTTCAGGTAAAGCAATTAATCTAATTTGATTTGCCTGGACCTGGATTGCCCAAAGGGGGGGTTGACGTTAGGCAGGCAGAAGTTCGTAAAAACTAAGCCAAATCATTCCTGTTACATGCTTGGAAAAGTGTTATATTAAAAAGTTTTATATTAAAACTTATATTAAGATGGGATACGGACAGGTAGAAAGAATGACTTTTGAGTGTTAGTATGCAAAAATAATGCAATTCTCAGAGCTAGATTATAGGCATTGACCAAAATTCATAGAAGAAGTTTACCTTCAAAAATGTTGACGAGTCTGTGTATACCAATCCATCAAGTTGTTCCTTCGATGTCTGCTTATCTCCTTCGTTCCCACTACCAGGTACAGCCTGCTTCTTAGCAGGCATGTCCAAAGTCGAACCCAACGCATGTCTCAGCTCACTTACACTCGATACACCTAACTGGAAAGATTTGCGACATTAAAGTTAACATAAGTGAGGTTATGTTTAAATAATATGAAAAAATATGTCAAATAAACGCTTTACAGTTTGTGCTAGTAATTTTTTCCTTTTTTGCGATCTCTCTCTCAACTCTTTGAGTTTCTCACTCATTGTTTTTATCGTGTTTTGATAATTTAGGAAAATGTAAACGACTCGCGTAAACAACTTGTTTGGCAGTTTTGTTTCGTTCGGAAATGGAAATTGGGAACCGTGCAGCGCGTAACATTTTAGCTTCCCGATACTATAAATAAATAATAAGCTAGGAATTTTCAAATCATGAAATAATTAAGACTATCATTTATTTAAGTTACAATACCTACATATTTTAATTATGCTAAAAGAATGATAAGGATAAAAATTGTATTATAATAAAGTCAATATTTTTGAACGTAATATTATGAATATATCTACCTTTTTTAATTGACTTGTCACAATCTTCGGTAGTATAGTGGTCAGTATCCCCGCCTGTCACGCGGGAGACCGGGGTTCGATTCCCCGCCGGAGAGTTCTTTTTATGTCTTTTATTATTGTTTTTTTATTTACTGTACCGTTTTCTCTGTATCTATATTATAAAGTAACTTTTCAAAGGATTTCAAGAATAGTTTTGATTGTGACTGCCATTTTTATCAGTTTTTAGCTATTAGGTCACAAGTTAAAAGGAAAACTTCAAAACTGGCCCTTCTGTGCGGCATCTATATACTTATCTGATACTAGATCATACTGAAGACGCAGTGTAAGATATTATTATCAAGCCAGGTGGATGAATCGATTACAAAAAAATGACAAAAGCAGACCAAGTAATCTCAGAGAAAATTACTATTAGAAAACGACGATCTGGTCATATTGTGTCTTGGGTGGGGACTGAACCTGGCTTTGAAAATGTCTTAAAGGAATTCAAGTTTGTAGAGTTTCAGTCTCAGTGAGTAGATCCATTCCTGGAGGCAAATTACAAATATCTTTAATCTACCTAATTTGTATTCACTTCTTATGATTGACCACTCCAGCACCTCTAGTATGAGTTAATGCTTCTCGAAAACTATGATAGTTATCGTCGAAACTCCATACCTTTGACTTGTAACGCCGCTTGCGGAAACTACAGTGAACTAAACAAATGTATTTAACGGTAACGGTAACTATCATAGTTTTCGAGAAGCATTAACTCGTACTAGGAGTACTGTTTGTTATGAAAGGTGGACATAACCTACTGTCTTTACCACTTGGTCGTATAAAAAATACACATATTCGTTTTCAATTTTTGGTTTAATCAATAAAAAACTAACTTCAGACTCTAAAGGTTTACATCACATTTAAAACTTCCTAAGTCCTAACCAAGTCGATGCAGTACACCATCCAAGTTGGTGCAGTTCTCGCTGGTGACACACAGTCCTGTGGCGATGTCGCGCAAGTAACCGAGCTTGCAGTGGCAGCCGAGTGCACAGCGGCGAGGCCGAACGTTGCACACTGGGCGGTCGCAGCGCGGCTCGCAGCCATACCGGCACACGTACTCCTCGTTCGGTTCTGTGCATTTGTCTGTGGGATGAATGGGGTGACTGTATGTCATATACACATAAATAAATTATAAGCATGTGTTGTCGAAAGGTGATCAATGCTAACATTGTACGATAGTAACTATTAGGTTTTGGATTCTGAATGGCAATGTTTCTGACAGCAGTTTCAATGCTTGATAACAGGATGTAAATTTGACCGTCCTTTAAAATTTTTGGATATTATAAGGCAGTAAATTGCAGGAGATATTTTGACAGCCTCTATAACGCAGCGGGCGAGTAGCCGGCTATGAAACAAGTGGGCAGCGGGTTCGATTCTCGCATCGACACCAATGTTTATTTGTTCATTGGTTTTGATGTGACTTATAATGTTACTATCGATTTTATTCGTTGTTCGTGACTAGATGTTTCCTTTAGTTTGAAGCTGAACTCGGGGCTAAAATATTTAAAACAAATAAGTTTTTTTGTAATTAATTCCTATTTATAAGATCTTTGTAGTTTTATTTATATGCTATTAACCGTAAACAATAGACATTGATGTACGTATTGCATTGTCGATATGATGTACTGATTATGTAGAGCGAGGCTGAGAGAACATCTTATTTATATCTGTTTAACTGACGTAAAGTTCAAGAGCACACGTTGCCCTGACGCATAAGGGCAGGATTAATTTATTGCCTGCATTAAGGGTTGGCCCTACTGATATGATATTTCATATTGTCCTATAATGTATAACTGATGTTGTGACTGCCTCGGTGGCGTGGTGGTATTTCGGTACGACTACGGTTCTGAGGTCTCGGGTTCGATCCCCGGGTCGGGCAAAGTGATATTGGAATTTTCTATATCAGCCCGGAGTCTGGAAGTTGTGCCCGATATGGCGATAGGCTCGCCCCCTATCACATCTGGGACGGAACTAAGCTCGGCGAAATGTGGGTGTTCAAGTTCGCTAGTACACCTCTGCTTACCCCTTTGGGGATACAGGCGTGAGCTTATGTGATGTATAATAATATAATAATAATATTAGCCCTGTAATATTACTGTCCCACTGCTGGGCACGGGCCTCCTCTACTAATGAGAGGGGTTAGGCTTTAGTTTACCACGCTGGCCTAATGCGGGTTGGTAGACTTCACATACCTTCGAAATTCCTGTGAAGAAATTCTCAGGTATGCAGGTTTCCTCACGATGTTTTCCTTCACCGTTATAGCAAGCGATATTTCACAATGAAAATACACTTAACATAGAAAAGTCAGAGGTGTATGCTCCATTTTGGGATTTACTAATGTATATTTACTACAAAATAAATAATAATGGCGCTGTGAACGCAGGTCGCTTCGTAAATAAATCTTTGGGAGGTTTATTTTTAGCAGTGGACATTCTAATGTTGATAATGATATAATAATGAAACAATTAATTCGCCATTGCATTGTCATCTGTGAATAATGATAGACCATTGGTTTTGATGTTATAAATTAATTGGTGATTTATTTCGATCATTTCCCATGATCCACCGATCATTTCCCATGGTCCACCCTTTTACATTGCGTAACTAGTAACCATTATTTTAGTTTCTTTAAGGCCCGGTTCCAATAAACAATCTCAGTTCGAATGTGCAGATAGATTACAAAAATTAGCCAATAAGAACACAGTTTAAACATGACTCCGTCAAACGACTTGATTTGATTGGTTCATAATCGCGATCTATCTGCGCTCTAAACTGAGATCGTTTATTGAAACCGGCCGTTAGAACTCGATGGAATCCAATCATAAAATCGCAACCCTGCATATTACTGTAGGTATTTTAATATGTAAAAATATTATGCACCCACATGTGGCGTCGTACATTGATTTGTAGATCTTTCCTTGTAGGTATGCTCTATGTGAGTCACATTTATGTAATCTTTACACTATAGTTCATTTTATGAATAATTTATGTTTGCGGTTCCACGTGTGTACCAACTCATAGCCACTAAAAGTATAACCAGTAGCCCGAGCACGAAAAACTAATGTAAATGTAAATGTATTCGAGTTCGCTGCGCACTGATGACGTTTGGTTAATATTTCATATAAATTTCATAGACGAGCATCGAGTTCGAATACATTTACGGTTGTCAGAAATGTTTCTGCTCAGGCCGCAGTATCCACAATTGGGTAATTCACTATTTTAAAAAGTATACAGGGCTATTGATTAGTTTATCCTAAACATGTAAAAAATATTTCGTAATTTAATATAACATAACCATAGAACATAACATACATAAGCTCACGCCTGTATCCCTGAAAGGGTACGCAGAGGCGCACTAGCGAACTAGTACACCCACATTTCGCCGAGCTTAGTTCCGTCCCAGATGTGATAGGGGGCGAGCCTTTCGCCATATCGGGCACAATTTCGTAATTTATTTCATATATTTAGTAAAAAAAAGCAAAAATTAATATGTATATTTAGTTTCCCGCCAAAATGCTACCTGTTAAATATAGCTACGGGTGACGTCATTATTCCTTACCATAGATTCAAAATCGCTTTTAAAAAAGATATTGAGGAATTTATCATTTCAAACTAAAAAAAACGGGTAAGATATTTCGTCGATCAGATATCGATCGTCGATCACATCCACGTTGAAATTAAGTTGAGATTAAATAAAAATAGGAAAAAAAATACCGAATAACCTGGCAGTATGACTTTGGATCTTAGGTCTTAGGCCCTTGTGGAGCAAATAAAGTTCGCGATATGTATGTTAAACCTCTATATATTTCAACTCTATCCTTACCTACGCCAACCAGCGGTCCGAGGCGAGCAGAAAAAATTGACAATCGTAAATGTATTCTAGTTCGATACGTGTTTATATTTGTATGAAATATTAAACAAATACCATAGGATAGCAGTAGCCCGAGCACGAAAACTAATGTAAATGTTAATGTATTCGAGTTCGCTGCGCACTGATGACGTTTGGTTAATATTTCATACAAATTTCATAGACGCGCATCGAGTTCGAATACATTTACGGTTGTCAGAAATGTTCCTGCTTAGGCCGCAGTGGGCGTCCTATGGCTGATGATGATGCGATGATGATGATTAACCAAATGACATCAGCGCGCAGCGAGCTCGAATACATTTACGATTGTCAGAAATTTTCCTGCTCGGGCTACTCACGAGGCAAACAGTCCTTCTCCTGCACGCAATGTCCACTCCTGTGCCTCAGGAGCGGAGGCCTGCACAGGCATCCTCTGGTACAGACGCCGACGGGACAGATCGGCGCAGGATCAGAGCAGCTCGGCTCGCACCATCCACATGACAGGTACTCCTCGTCAGAGGCGCAGTCCTCTACGGATGGCTCGTGGGCACCGCCAAGGGTCTCTTCCGCTGGTTTTGGAGAAGGTACTTGGTGATGAGAAGACTGTACTAGTACTTTTTTCTTTGCACCTGCCCATATCCCACCCGAATGTGGGGTTGGCGCAACACTTTTTCATGTATGTTGCAGAAAAGACTCATCTAAGTTTTGCGAACGTTGGCTGCCTGACGTCATCGTGGGAATCCAGTCCTGGGCAAATCATGTTAGAGAAACAGTTTTACCCGATCTGGGATTCGAACCTAGGACCGCCCGGTCTAAAGCTCCCACGTTGCCACTAAACCAAGGGGGCGACACACTGGGAAAAGTACTCCATTATAAAGATTTGTTGAGATTGATTTTTCTAAGTGTGTTTTCATTGTCAATTATTATCGCTTGCTTTAACGTTGAACGAAAATATCGTGAGGAAACTGAAGTCATCAAACTTTTACTTTATTTGAGAAGGTTACCGATTAGGTCTCAACAAGAATCATCAAAATCTGCCCACGTATATTCCACGTATTTCTAGAACGCCAATATTCATAGAAACAAACATACATACTTAGATTGGCTCCTTCGCGTTGGGGAGTCCGTAAAACCCAAAAACGACTACAGCAGTAAGTGCCTACTCTATGTACAATGCTCAAGCAGTCACTAGTAGGTATTAGATAATATTATGTTCTTAAAACATTAGCACAAAATACCTAATAGTACTTAATATCAGTAAGAAGCGAAGGTTAGCGAAATCCACAGGTTTTATGATAAACACTAGCTTTACTATTCCAGTAGGTACTTAGTTGTCATAAAATTAAGTATGATTACAACGTGAACATTTATTGCTGACATTTTGAAACGATTACTTCATCGTAAGTAGATAAATATATTAATATAAATATACCCAACAGTTACACACATAATCCTGACCCCACTCTAGGTGTAACCTGAATCGTGGGTATCAGAAACTACGAAAGACTATCGGTCTCACAACACCCAGACCCGAAACAAATATCTGTGGGCCACACAGACATTTGTCTCGGTGTGGGAATCGAACCCGCGACCTCACGTTTCACAGTCGGCTACGCGCCCGCTGCACCACGCCAGAGAGTGTCTCTAATCAGGAAGAAGAAAGAAATAAGAAGGCAAGAATATAGCGTTACAATACTTTTATTAACAACAAACAAATTGATTTTAACAAATAAATATCTTATAATTACCTAATTTGATTTAGCATTCACTGTGCATATTAGAAAAATATGTAAAACGGTGAAATGAATTTATGAATTAATCCCTACATAAGTACGTAGGCACAGTTAGCTCTAGATTCTGTCAGTTCACTAATTTAACTAAAAGAGGAAAAACGGTTTTTTGTGTAATTATTTTTTGTAGTATTGCGCATACAAATTTATATTATAAACTAGGTTATTTGATTGATTTACAATTAGCTTTACAATAAACCAGAAAAGAAAAGAAATTCTAAGCAATGTACAACTAATTTAATTATTTTATTAGTACCTGTCACAATTACATAAAGATGTGAAATTTTTACTCGCGTTTTTGGTACTATCAGGCCTACCATGAGTTTTTTTTACATTACTTGCTGCGACTCCGTAAAATATTTGTATGAAAAACACCCGAACGCCTCTAGCGGTTACGCGGGGAACTGACTTTTCCATACAAATATTTTACGTCCTCGCTCGCATAAATACGTTCAACAAACTCATGGTTGAACTATAGAATGGCCATAGCTGTTACGTGTAGGTACGTTGGTACCTAGATCCGTAAATAAAACGCGCGAAAAATTCTAGTGCGCATGGGCTCTTAAATTCTTTTACGTAAAATAGTCTGAAAAATGTGCATTCTAAATTCTAAACCCCATAATGTGCAAGACCGCAGAGAGGCTAAAATAATAATAACACTTATTTTAATGTCCACAATCAAAAACATTTGATAGTATAAACTATAAAGGACAGTAACATACATCTTTTATGTGAAGTCATTAAGATAAAAATTCGTTAAAACCAAGTATTATTCAAATAAAGTTTACTAAACTGTAAAGTGAAGAAGAAGGATGTTTTAAGTAATATTTATTTATTTAACACTCGATTCCACCATTAATACTGCATATATTTAATACTTAATTTTCAGTACTAATTAGAAAGCCACGTTTAGATGGAGATAGTTTAAACTTTCGAGGCGAGAATAGTAGGTACATACTACATGTACATACTATGACACTGTCTTTGATGAGTGACTTTCGCTCTCGCAAGTGTCAATTTTCTCGTTTCATTTCGCCTATGGTATACGAGAAACCTTCTCCAACTAAATGGGGCTTATTTTTTTTTCAAGAGTCAAGCTTTGCTACTCACGAAATCACATTCACAAGCCTCGGTTTAACCTCTACTGCTTAAATACTTAACACCGTGCAAATATAATCTAACTACGTACTATATTTTAAGAAGCAAGTATTTTCTAAATATGTTCAAGTAAAGGTTCAAGTGGCATTATATTTTGGAGCCGAGGCGTCGCATAAATAAAGTCCTATTCAGATGGAGATAGTCAAGTCAGGCACAGATGAGAACGCCAGAGTGTATAGATTATCTATAAGTAATGCCAGTTATATGGAACAAAAAGATTCTATTTTCAAATTGGAAATGCGCGGTCTAAAAAATCATTTTTATGGCAACTGTGTCATGCGTTCAAGTTGCCCCATTTGAATTGGATTTAACAACAAAATAATATATTTTTTAATTGTAAAAGTGTATTGCCCAAAAAAAATTCCAGTTTTAATATCATCACATTTAAATTGAAATAGTTTTGAACTACAACTCCTTTGCTTCTTAAAATACGTGCAATTCTAAAAACTTTACTATTTCTATGACTGGTTTTGGTCCATTACAGACCTTTAGGGCATTCGCTTAGCTTAACACAGTCTCCGCTTGGTGCCTTCACGTATCCTGGGTCGCAGAAGCATCCTTTCTTGCAGGGTGTAGGGCACGTTGGATTTGGGTTGCTGCAAGTTTTCTCACAAGTTTCACAGCGGTTGTACCTTTGGAAGGGCCCACATACGACGCGGGATGGATAAGGTTGGTAATAACCTGGAAATAAAGAGGGTGTAATTCGGGTTATGAAATGGAATTGAGCTCTTTTTTTATAGCAGAGACTGGCAAGCGAGCAGGTGGGTCACCTGATGGTAAGTGATCTCCAGCGCCCCGACACTTAGGACAAAAAGAATCATGGCTGCGTTGCCGACCTAAAAGGAGGGGAATAGGGATTGGGAAAGGGAGGGGGCTATCGAAAATCTCACTCACTGAACGAAACGCAGCAGCGATCTGCCATTTTACGTCGGTTTTTTATGAGACAGTGGTATTAAACCGGTCGAGCCGGCCCAATCGTACTGTAGATGTAACTGTCTACAGCGTGGCTCTACCACTCAGGAAATTGATTCGAATAAGTGGTCGAAAGTTATTGGCGCGAATTGTAGTATACTTAAGGATATGAATAAAAAAACATGCGTACTGGCTGAATAATCACTGTTCCTTAGTCTACGCTACAGGGGCTTACATTTCATGTTTTATCTCTGTTCCGTTCTATCTATTCTAAAATCAATATGAAAAAACAGGCTGGCTGTATAGATAGTTTTGTGCCACAATTTTATAAAATATGCATGAAATTGGTAGGTACCTACCTAGTTGGAAATACCGCGCGCGACCCTTACGGAAGTTTGAGTTTCCAGTGATTTGAATATTGTGTAGTGTTTTGTGATTTTGCGAGTTTGAGAAAAGGATTTTTGGAAAGGTGAGTCATTCCTGTTTGTAAAGATAATTATAATATAAACATATAGATGTATCATTTTAATGAAGTATTACTTGTGGGTAGTTAAAATTAAGCTTTAAATTATCCAAATCATCAGATATTGCGTAACGCATATCGAAAAAGAATATTGTGGACCAATTAAAACCCTTCTACTTTTCATCGATTTCCTCGGAAAATGATAATGTATTTCGATTGTAGGTACATATTATTAGGTGTAGGCACTTTGGCACGCACTACAAGCTCTACAGTCTATAAATCAAATCAAATCAAATATTGTATTGAATCCATACAATGTCACACATTATTTAGATTCCGTTAAAAATTTTACTCTACCGCCAGTTCGGAAGGCTGGTTCGCCAGAGAACGGGCGAGAAATTATGACGTTGCTCTTTTTGAAAAAAGTAATAACAAGTAGTTTACAATCAGATATTAATAAACAAACAATCAATCATAAAAATATTTCATGAAATATATTAGAGCAGCTAATCTACAACAAGGTTGCCTAATCTAAAACGTACTATTTCGATTAGTGAGCGACTCCCACAGGCACGGCGAATAAACAGCAATCTAGACGGATGAATACAAATAGTAAAAGTAATAAAAGTCAGAGTAGACCAGTCCCCACAGGCAGCATCCGTTCACGAGTATGACGCATGTGCCAGCCATCGGTCTCAACCATGTTGCAGGGAAGTGAGCGACCCGGCACATGTCGCCGCCACAAGCATGGACTTACTGCCCAGACCGATGACCTATTACAACAGAAAGTGCCTAAACAGCCTGACGTAGTTAAAGTTAAACATAGGGCCATAAGGTGTCGTTTGATTGGTCTGTTGTGGGAGTCAGGATAAAGACTTACCCCCTTATTCATAATGAAATCTTGGTCTTATCGAAAGCATAACCCTACTTTTGCCTACTTTAGCAAAAAGAGAACTAATATATGTTTATCGAATACAATGTTGCAGGTTACAGAAAAATATTATTTTTATCTCTGGCAAGCTTCGAAACAAATAGGAAGTCTTGGCTATATATTTTTTATTAATTATTTCCAAACAATTAATAAATGTATATATCAATCTTAGATACCCCATCTAAGATTGATATATATAGACTTTAACAAAATTAATATCATTAAGAAAGAACATCAAACTTGAAACAGCTGATCGGAATCGGCCATATTTTCACTATCGAACGTTGGAATGTTTTAACGTTATTGAACGATTATGAATACAATTTTTATGAAGCGTACTATTGCGGTCTTATTACACTCTACTAAGTTATTACGAATAAAGGGGTTAGTATTTGGTTGTTGCATTTGAATATTAAGAGAGGGATAAGAAATATAAGAAAATTATTTTTCTACCAAAATCTTTCTTCTACCTAAATCCCACCTTAATGTAGGATCGGTGCAACACACTTTTTCAAGCATGTTGCAGAAATGATTTAGCTTACTTATTACGACTGACTATCTGACGTCGACCCTCTCTGAGGAGTCCAGTCCCGGGCAAATTAAATTAGAAAATTCACTTTGTTCGACGTGGGAATCGAAACCAGGAACTCCCGGTCCACAGCCCATATAAAGGTATGCTTCCACTAGACAAAGGAGCCGGCTCCGCGATATTTCTATCATAATATGGGTATTAAACGAAAGGTACACATAAATCAGACAAAATACTAAATTATAAAAAACCCGACTGCTAAAAAAATTGCCTGATTGCAGGGACAAACGACAATAACACAATAAAATTGTTCCCTGTAAAATTCAATACCTTTCAAGCTATTTTAGGCATTCCGTTTATTGTTTAAAAAAAAATTAAGTCGCTGAGCATTACTCACATATTACTCATCATAAACTTATATGTACATATAACCAAAGACATTAATATAACCTTCATCTCATCAATGACAGATGACTACATAAGGTAATTGCATAATACTAAAATGACTCAAATCAGTTACTAGGAATGATACCAAGGTTGTTTCCGCTACGAAAACATCCGTAACTCAATGTGTTTTGCAGATAATTAGGTATGTTTAATATATTAAGCCTTCAGGTACACTCCAAGATATCTTATTTTACCTAGGTCATTGCCAAAGCCATCTACATATATTTACAAAGAAAGAAAAATTAGGTGTTTTAAGCATGCTGTTAAGTTTTCAATTTAAGATGTTTTGTGGGAAAAGTATCTTTCTTTCTACCTGCCCTTATCCCACCCTAATGTGGGGTCGGCGCAACACACTTTTTCAAGCATGTTGTAGAAAGGATTTGGCTAAGTTTTTACTAGCAGCTCAATTTTTTACTAGCATCAAACCCCTCTAAGGGATCTAGTCCCGGGTAAATTAAATTAGAAAATTCATTTTGATTTTTTTTTAAAGTGCAGGGATAGCGCAGTTGGTACGGACTATCCAGGCAAGAGCTCTATTTAAATATATTTGAAAATAAGAATAAAACAAGTATACTGTCTAAATTAAAGTTATTAGAGAAAGAAGTTTACTACTACGAAAGAAGTTTACTTCACGCTATACAACCCGATTATCCCCCGGTTCCAATAAACAATCTCAGTTCGAATGTGCAGATAGATTACAAAAATTAGCCAATAAAAACATAGTTTAGACATGACACCGTCAAATGACTTGATTTGATTGGTTCATAATCGCGATCTATCTGCACTCTAAACTGAAATCGTTTATTGAAACCGGCCGTAAGAGGTGACGATAAACAAAACCTTGAACAAGAACCAGTCAAAAATTGAAATCTATCGAAGTCCAAAGAATACCAAAAAGTAACAATCCAACCCAGAAGTAGAAGAAACCAAATCAATAAGAAAGAAAAAGACAGCACCAATATAAAGAAACAGAAATACCGACAGTATGCTAGCAAGAGAGTATCGAGTCATCATTTACCGATTTCGTTCAAGCGCGTAGCTTTGGAGCATTTGTCCAGCGTTACGCATTTCTCATCAGTGTCCCGGAACAGTCCGTCTTTACAGAAACAACCGCGGATACACTGCGCAGGACATACTGGGTTGGGATTCTCGCAGCTCCTGTTACATGGTTCGCATAACCTGAACTCCTCAAGTTCCGGACACTTATACTCTAGAGGTATTTTGGGATATTCTGCAATGTACAACGTCACATTAATTCGTCGTCAATTTATTTTATTTATTTATTTGTCTTATCAATTAGAACCTACGGTCAAATAAAAGCAATTGGATTAACGTTTTTCACTTATGTGGCATAAGATGAAACATCTATCAAAATAATTCTTCATGATCTAACAAATCAATTACGTTTATTTAGACGCAGAATTCTCCACATAATCGTTGCACGTAAAAAGGGCAATCTGGAGAATACAACCGTATCTTGAATTATTCAATTAAAAAGAAGATTTGGGAACTACAAAGTCTCTGAAGTAAATGTACTACGATTTCATAGGAAATATTATTTAAGATGAAGTGATGTTGGCTAGTGCAGGGATAGATGGAAATCAAATTGTGTCAACGAAATAACATTTTTTTAGAATAATGTATCAAATACCTAAGAGATACCGGATTTACATAATGTGCCACCAGAATGCTAATAAACTATAGTTTCTTACATTGTCTATTAATTAGATCAGATATGTTGAGATCACGGGAGGTAAAATTATTAAAAACTATAAAGCCTACACAAGGCTGCTAAAACAAGCTTAATGTAACTTACTATGAGGAGGACAATCGGCCAGTTTCACACAATGTCCTGTCGCGTTCCTGACTTCCCCTTCTTCACAATAACAGCCTGGTATGCACACACCCTTACACTCTGGGGCAGGGTCTCGACAGGTTTTGGGGCATCCGCACTCCAGGAGTCTCTCGTTTGGCCTGCATAGTGACGCCACTTGTCCTGGAAGAAAACAATACCTTAATTAATACAAGATATCATCATCATCTCAGCATATAGCCGTCCACTGCTGGACATATATATAGACTTTTTTAATGCTGGAAATTGGAATGGCAGTGACTACTTTGAAGGTGATAGATCATCACCACGGTGATGATATTATGATTAATGCTGTGCAGTCCAAATATAATGTTCCATAGCCTATATTGGCTTCTGGGTATAGCACATCGAATATGGGTTGGGGACCGTGAGGTCCTGGGTTCGATTCAGGTCAGACAGGGTGTTTTTCTAAAACGATACTGCTATAAGAGGTGGTGGTGCCCCTGCAGCAGGGTTTATTTAACTAGTAAATATTTTTTTAAGCTATGTCATAATTTTACTTGTAAATATGTCATAACTTAAAAAAATACGAATGATTTCTTAGGTTTACACGAATGTTCTTCATTGAAATAAAACAATTTTTACGGATTCTATCACGATTTGGTATTATTATATTAAATGTATATTTTATTTTATAATTTTGTCAATTTAAGCTCAGAAAAATAAAAAAGCAATTTCGATTCATTATCATATGTAACCTTATTGTTTGGATAGGTCGTTGTCCGAAAGAACTACAATGTTTTTTTTCATTATAAGTAATGCCTTAAATGTATAACTTTAACAGTAACCATTGAATGGTGTAATTGCATAGTTTATAAATTCGCATTATTTAAGGAAAACATCAAACAAATCATTCAAAGAAATATCATTGATCATTGTGTGATGCCAATGGGTTGTGATTGGTGTCGTGTGACATACAGACAATGCTGTTTACTAACTCGAATTACTGGTAAAACCCCTAGAGGAGGTTGACGTCCGATAGGCAACCGGTCGTAAAAACTAAGCCGAATTCTTTCTGCAACATGCTTGAAAAAGTGTGTTGCGCCGACACCATGTTATGGGATAATGGTGGTTTGAAAGAAAGGACATGAACTACAAAGATCTAAATAAGCTCACACATGTATTCCTGAAAGGGTAGGCAAAGGCGAACTAACTACATAATTATATCTGTATTATGTAATTCGTCCAAAAATGTTAAGTAGAATTTTAATTTAATCGTATCCTAAAATATCTAAATAGACAGTAAAGTAAACTAAGTGAAGGTAAGTATTAAGGTAGGTGATAAAAGATGCATAAATCGAAAATTAGGTTAGAAACATCAAATTGAATTTTATTGATATACTAAGGAAATGGATCCAATAAATAAATACCAGTTATATATCGCAACTTGATAGTACCAGCATCCGGTATGATGTCAATACTGCACAATACATTATGGAAATTCTCTACTGTATGATACTTACACAATTAATTATAGTATTGCAAAACATCGTAAACCGACGAACATTAAACCAAAAAGTTACTTTCGTTGACACCAATCGCTTTAAAGCAATTTTTTTTCTTTCCATATCCCCCCTATCCCATTCAGAGGTTATAACAACATAATAGCCTTGTAATATTACTGTCCCACTGCTGGGCACGGGCCTCCTCTGTTATTGAGAGGGCTTAGGCCTTAGTCGATCACGTTGGATTCTTGTGAAGAATTCTCATATATGTATGTAGGTTTGTCCTTCATCGTTATAATTAATATATAACTTCAATATAGGGTTGCGTGTAGCACTATTTACTCATGTTGCAAAAAGTACTCGGCTTGGTTTTAATTATATATATATTTTTTAAATTATTTTTGATTGCGCATAATTCTAAATTAAAGCTGCTTTTACGGAGCAGGTCTTGTAACACTGTGTAAACAATTTTCTGTAATCAATGTCGTGTACATCTGTAACTAGTGTATGTATTAGCTCCTATACCTAGAAGTAAAATGTATCGTTAAATGTTTAATGCATGCACTGTAGATGTAACTAAATAAATAAATAAAAAATAAAAATAACTGACTACCTGCCCGACGTCAACCCCCTACGGGGGGATGGATCCACAACGGGGACGTCTGGAGTTCGGAGTCCCAGGCAAATAAAAAAACCACGGAGACTTAAACCATACTGTAGTTTACTTCTACCAGGTTCTGGGTTTGGGATATGTCAGTTGATTTTTTAAAAATAACGGGTATTAACAGGATTAAGAATAGGAGAACTTTTTAGGCTACCGCCCCACATCTTCAATCTTTTATTGTTTATCGATATAGCTTTCAAATTCTAACAAGATGTGAATTAGAAAGTGATCTTCTTAGATATTTTAAAGCTCATTGACCTGAAATGGTAGACATAGAAGGGGCGGGACCCAGTGACCAACATTACACTTTCTAGCAGGATCGATTTCATGGTCACTATCGGCGCAGGTAGTAACAAGCCAACTCCGACTTGTTTGATTCTCGGGTGGAGAAAAACCTTTGACTATAGTTATTAACTCACGTCTGTACCTCCAAAGGGATAGGCAGAGGCTCACTAGCGAACTAGAACACCCACATTACGCCGAGCTTAGTTCCGTCCCAGATGTGATAGGGGCTGAGCCTATCGCCATATCCGGCACAAATTCCAGACTCCGGGCTGATACTGAAAAACCGAATATCACTTTGCCCGACCCGGGGATTGAATCCGAGACCTCAGGACGATAGTCATACCGCGCACGCAATACCACTACGCCACAGAGGTAGGCCAATGTTAGACAAAACATCTTTCTTTCTACCTGCCCTTATCCCACCTTAATGTAGGGTCGGCGCAACTCACTTTTTCAAGTATGTTGCAGAAAGGATTTGGCTAAGTTTTTACGTCCGGCTGCCAGTTGACGTCAATCCCCTCTGGGGGATCCAGTCCCGGGCAAATTAAGTTATATAAAACATAATTTCATTAGATTATGATGGCAGACGAGTTATATCATTATTTTTATATGAGGACCAATGGTCTCATTGAGTAGGATCCTCAATACTGGGTGAAGTGACGTGACTGAAGTGGACTCCTTAAAGTAGGAGCGGATCTGGGACTAGACCGGAATAACATCATGTCAGGCTGATGGTAAGTGGTTACCGTCAGCCATGTCGATAATAACAGTGGCATAGCCAAGCTACTGTCTATCGTGGAAACGAGTGGCGATTAGGAAAGCGTGGGAGTTGGAAGTTCCACCTCTATTAATAGGTTCCAAGATTTTGCTTGCTTCATCATCATCATCAGCCATAGGACGTCCACTGCTGAGCATAGGCCTCCCCTAAAGATTTCCAGATGTTGAGAGCGGCCTGCAGCGACTTTCTGCGACCTTTCTTCTTAATCGCCTTCCTTCTTAAACGCTTCCACTTCGCTCGGTATTGAGCATCCTCCATAGTAAGACCATTGGCTCTCATATCTTCCTTTAGAACGTCTAGCTAGCGCTTTTTGAGCCGTCCACGGGAATGTACCGCTGGTACGATTTGGGCCAGACACCTGCAGCCGATGTACTCTTGTGATTTTCTCAAAACGTGGCCATATCATCTCAAGCGACATTCCTGCAGTTTATCTGCCACGTCGCGGACACTAAGACTAATCAGGGTTGTATGTACTCCTAATATTTCCTACCTACAGTCTGGCTGGCTATGGATGAAATTCGATGTAATCGACCGACTTCCAAAAAGGAGAAGGTCCTCAATTCGTCTGTATTTTTTTGTATGTTACGCGATATCTCCGCCGAATGTGGACCGATCTTCCAAATTCTTTGTATTTGATAGAGCTTCTTCTAAGTGTGGTCCCATATAAATTTGGTCACGATCGGATTTGAAGTCGGTCTGTTAAGTTTTTAAACTTGTGATTATTTAATGACTGTCTCGGTGGCGTGGTGGTAATTCGGTACGACTACGCTTCTGAGGTCTCAGGTTCGATCCCCGAGTCGGGCAAAGTGATATTGGATTTTTCTATATCAGCCCGGAGTCTGGAATTTGAGCCCGATATGGCGATAGGCTCGCCCCCTATCATATCTGGGACGGAACTAAGCTCGGCGAAATGTGGGTGTTCTAGTTCGCTAGTGCGCCACTGCCTACCCCTTCGGGGATACAGGCGTGAGTTTATGTTATGTTATTTAATTTCGTTTTGCGACCTGTTAGGCAATGCAATATGCATTGTATGTATATTTTTACCTTTAAGCAAGTTTCATTATGTCATGTGAAGTACAAATGTAGGTTAAGTTTCGTTATGACACAAGTTATTGTGATATTTTCCTTGATAATAAAATTCAAGTTAGCATCGTATTACTTTACTACACTAATTTATGTCGGTATTTTACTATGTTTTATGCGACATAAAAAGTGTGTTGGAACGACCCCACATAACGTGGGATGAGGTTGGAAAAATAGAACGAGTATTTTACCATTATTGTGTATATTTTGTTTTTGTAGTAGAGACTGGCAAACAAGCGGGCGGGGATAATAAGATTTTAACCGCCTGTTGATACCTGTTATATCAAAAGAATCATGGGTGCGTTACCTACCTTAGAGGTGGGGAATAGAGGTTGGGGGATCGGAGAATCGGACTCAAGGATATCTTATTCACCGAACGTAAGGCAACAGCTAACTGCCACTTTACGTCTATTTTCTGTGAGACAGTGATGTCGCCTCCTTGGTCTAGTGGCAGTATGTATGGGCTGTAGACCGGGATGTCCTGGGTTCGATTCCCAGGTCGGGCAAAGTAAATTTTCTAATTTAATTTGCCGGGACTGGATCCCTCATAGGGGGTTGCCGTCGGGCTGGCGGCCGGTCGTAAAAACTAAGCAAAATCCTCTTTGCAACATGATTGGAAAAGTGTGTTGCGCCGACCCCACATTAAGGTGGGATAAGGGCAGGTAGAAAGAAAGTGATGTCAAACCGGTTGAGCCGGTTCATTCTTGCTGTAGACGTTACTGTCTACAGCGTGGCTCTATCACTCAAAGATGTTCATGAGTGTGCATTTTGATTAGAACTTTCTGATTCAGATTTATTGATATTGATTTCATATTCGGATTTTATATGTTTGTTTAGACTTTAGATAATCGGCATTGAGTACTTCAAATATGAACTCTCGCTAATATTAAACAAACGTTAAGCAATCTTAAATCATGAACACCACTTAATTAGTTACATGATTGACTAAATGCAAATTAATAATTACTGCAATCATTAAATTGAGTTCAATTTGGTTTGATTATTGATACGGTACACTGAACAGTAATAGTACGAATTGCAATACATAACGTAGTAGGGATATAATCATTGTGTTCATATATATTTTTCGACCGACTTCCAAAAAGGAGGAGGTCCTAAATTCGTCTGTATTTTTTACGTATGTTACGCGATATCTCCGCCAAATGTGGATCGATTTTCAAAATTCTATTTGTGTTCGATAGAGCGATAGCTACGATAGGATTTGAAGTCGGTCCGTTAAGTTTTTAAACTTGTGATTATTTATTAGACCAATAAACAATAAATAATACATCCAACATTTACACACATAGTCCTGACCCCACTCTAGGTTAAACCTGTATTGTGGCCTGTGGGTAGGAACTACAAGGGACTTACGGTCCCAAAACAGCCAGACCTAAAGCAAATATCTGTAGGCCACACAAACATTTGTGACCTTTTCACAGCCAGCTATCCGCCCGCTGCGCCACGTAGGTTTTCAATGCATATTTTGTATATTTAAAATAAATTATTGCTAGTCTCTCTTCCATCTCTTATCAATTAGGTTGAAGCAACACACTTTTCAAGCACGTTGTATAAAGGATTCGGCTTATTTACGACTGACTTCCCTGACGTCAATCATGTCCAGTCCAGCGAATTATGATAGAAAAATCAAAATATCACTTTCGCCGACCACCGATCCAAATCCAGGATTTCCCAGTTTATAGTTCATATTACACTGCCACAAAACTAGATCAACACTCTAATAATATATTTAAAAAAAAACGGTATGATTTGATCGCAGTAAATAATTAAAATAATGCCCATGCAAGTTGCACTTCGCATTGTATATTGGAAATCCTAATAAATCCTCTACTTCATTGACTATTCTAATAGATTATTTATTCTAATAAAGCCAAAAAGTATTGCGAGAAGGCTGTTTGATCAACGATTCCTTAGTCATGTCCTTAAAAATTAAGCTTACCTAACGCAGCACCGATGAACACAGTGGATAGTAAACACAAAAGTAAACTCCTGGCCTCCATGTCGACTGAATGTTGCAATCAAACTGAACCGGTGGGCGCACACTGCGGCTTATATCCAACAACATGCATCTTTATATCTGTAACATTATCGCTCGTGTTGCAGACACTTCAGGGAATCAGACTTTTTGAAATCGATTGGTCTCGTATCAAAATAACCCTTTTTCGACTTCCAAAAAGAAGGTCCTCAATTCGTCTGTATTTTTTTTATGTATGTTATGCGATATCTTCGCCAAATGTGGACCGATTTTTGATAGAGTTTATTTCAATAGTGGTCGCGAAATGTGGACCGATTATTAAAATCGATAGAGCTTATTTCAAAGGTGTTCCCATATCAATTTAGTCACGATCGGATTTGAAGTCGGTCTGTTAAGTTTTTAAACTTGTGATTATTTATACATAGATATAGGGTACAGGTGTTTTTTGTAAAATAGGAAATTAAAGCTTAGATTACTCATTTTAGAATTTTTGAATACTTAAGTTGTAAGCGTACGTGTCATTATTGATCTACGGGCACAGATAATGTAGCTAGCTTACCTGAGGCGAAAAATATACATTGTGAATATTGGTTGCTCATTATTTGGATAAAATAATCTACTATACTAACAGTCCCATACCACCGTGATTAAAGTTAAGTTCTAACTTACTACTAGTAAGCAGTTGTGTAGTGGATATTAGCAACTAGGAGACGTTCGGTTCCACAACATCCAAATCCAAATATTCAAATTGCGTATATGTATGTATGTATCTATATATTAATCCTAAATAAGTTCAAACTTAGAAATTAAATGAATTATGGTCCACCACTGGGCGACCACTAGTCCACCATAAATACCTATTCTTCAACTCATATCACAAGATTTCATACATAAGATCTTTTTTGATTTTGTGGTTAAGATAATATAATAAATGCAATTACCTCTAACGTATGTTGATCTTATCGTTTTAGTTCCATTTCGCTGGTTTCTAATTAGAAATGAATTATTGTTTTGCTGTGTCTTATGTGCATTGGAATAAGGATGAAAAATACATATTTTTTGTATAACACATTGTTTTTTTAATTTCAGTTGACGGCAGGAATCTGTAAACACTAGGTACGTATTACTTTTCAAGTACTGTTATTTTTTATACATAAACCTTTTTAGTACAACCAACAACAAAAATGAAACATATTTAGTGGATTCGCTTCCATTTGCAACGGGTGGATTTCCACCCATTCCATATGATGAGATAGTAGTGACCTTACCCTGACTATATCAGACACATTTAATATGACTCTATGACCAATGAAATGTCAACTGAGTTTGTTCTCGGCTCTTGTAGGTACGGCTAACAAAATTATGACACTGAAAAAAAAACAACAACTCAAGAACAAATTCCAAAAATAAAAAATATGTAATTATGCTTTTTAGAACATAATGAAATGACTTCGTATTCAAATCAGGCAAGACTATCCAAGCAACAGTTGACTCACAAATAATCAGAAAGTATTTTGTAATAAACCTGTCTTTGAAATCGAATATAGCAAATAATGGAAATTCCAATTGATATTTTTTTTCAATCTTTCGAGGAAACATTTACGTGCGATCATATTAAACTCAGTCTTACTATTAATCGATATTTATAAAAATCGTTTGTCCTGACTGACACTAAACGCACAGCCAAATCTACTATGTCTAGAAAGCTGAAATTAGGAACAAAGGTTTATTTTACAACGTAAGCTTCCGCTATCCTCTAAACTTTAGAGTCTAAAATATTTTCAGAATTTTCAACTTTGAGGACGGGGTGGAAGTTTGCAATTAAATTACAATTAATGGAAATACTACTGGAAAGGCCCCCACGTGGACAGATCTTTCCGTATGCAGATAGCTAAATACAAAGTTATAAGAAAAATATATAAGGAAAATTATACGAATGCAGTCTTAAAGTCACATCGGTGATGGAAAAAAATATAATTTGAATATATTTCAATTTTAGGTAACTATTTCATACAACTGACACTAGGATGCAGCGACACCGCAGTAATAGAGGCTAAATCCTATGTTCAAAACCAGTCCCAATAGCATACACCTCTGATTTTTCTAAGTGTATATTCATTGTGAATGTGAATTATGGCCTGCTCTAACGGTGAAGAAAAACCTCCATATATTTTTCCATAAGAATTTTGAAGGTATGTTAATTCCACCAATCTGTTTTAGGCGAGCGTGGATTAAGGTGTAACCCTTGTCATTAGTAGAGGAGGCACGAAGAAAGGGAATAGTTACAATGGTTTGATATATAATTTTTATTTTTCTATTAATTTTTTTTTTATTGTTACGCGATATCTGCGCCAAATGTGGTTTGAGTTTCAAGATTCTTTCTGATAGAGCTTATTCTAAAGGTGGTCCCATATAATAATTTGGCCACGATCGGATACATTTTGAAGTCGGTCCGTTTTAAACTTGTAATTAAAATTATTTTATTGTCGATTAAAAACGTTTCAGACATTTTTATCAATGTCCATGTTTATACATTCCAGCAACATGTACAGATAGTTGGTGCGTAGAATGGGAACGAAAATTGCTACCGACAGACCAAAGGCTTCGGCTTGAGCGCACTTCTTATCTATTAGCGGTGAAATTGACCTCCGCTGCCAAGGTCGGGGTCGAAATGGTTCTCAGAATTATCATTAATCATAATTAAACATGGAATTATATTTATATTTTACACTTATAAGGTCACGCCTGTATCCTTGAAGCAATAGGCAGAGCCACAAGTGCGCCAAATTTTTGTCAAATTCAATTCCGTCCCATGGTGTGATGGAGCGGGTCTATCACGATATCGGAAATAGACTTCGGTCAGATACTGAACAGAAAACCCTATTATCACTTTACTTTATCAGGGATTTGGACCAAAGACACAGAATACATAAATTCTGGATAGATTTATTCATAATAACTTAGTAGAGTGTAATAAGACCGCAATAGTACGCTTCATACAAATTTTATTCATAATCGTTCAATGGCGTTAAAACGTTCCAACGTTCGATAGTGAAAACATGGCCGATTCCGATCAGCTGTTTCAAGTTTGATGTTCTTTCTTAATGATATTAATTTTGTTATAGTCTAGGACCCCATCTAAGATTGATAATATTAGCCAAAAATATATAGCCAATATTTCCTATTTGTTTCGAGGCTTGCCAGAGATAAAAACAATATTTTTTCTGTAACCAGCAACATTGTATTCGATAAACATATATTAGTTCTCTTTTTGCTAAAGTAGGCAAAAGTAGGGTTATGCTTTCGATAAGACCAAGATTTCATTATGAATAAGGGGGTAAGTCTATGGCTATAGTAGATAGTAGTAGTGAGTGTAAAAAACATAAGCTCACGCCTGTATCCCCGAAGGGGTAGGCAGAGGCGCACTAGCGAACTAGAACACACCTACATTTCGCCGAGCTTAGTTCCGTCCCAGATGTGATAGGGGGCGAACCTATCGCCATATCGGGCACAAATTCCAGACTCCGGGCTGACATGGAAAAATCCAATATCACTTTGCCCGACCCGGGGATCGAGACCCGAGACCTCAGAACCGTAATCGTACTGAAATATCACCACGCCACCGAGGCAGCAAAAAATAGTTCGGAATAAGTCGTAGTTTAATTTAAAAATACCAAATCCTCACTAAGTTCGTTTCTTTGACTCAGAATTAGTCGAAGTTCGCTCTATAGATCTCAGCCTTAGAGAGACCACAAAGTCGTACCGTTTAGTTGGACATAAGCAATACAAATAAAGTTAAAAGATAATTGAACATAAAACTTTATGTTATACTCTTAAAGGGATTCACATGTCACTTTGGCGACCTTTAGGGCTTCCCAAGATGGTTGATTGCGAGTCTCGAGGTCCTCGTGTCGTAACGCGAGATGAGGATGCTGGGAAGGCCCGAGATGACGTAACTTCAGACCTCCTTGTTATGACGTAAAATGCATTACGAAGTGCGGGTTAGGTAAATGTTAAGCATGTCTTACGTACTCGGTGACTATTTATGGATATAGATGAGTGTCTGTTGGCGCTAGTCGGCTATAAAAGTATAGGACGCGGGATCGATTCCCGCACAGAATGTTTGTGTGATCTATAAATATGCTGAAACTGAAAATAGTTGAAGGCTCTCAAGGCTGGGTGTGATTGTTGGATATATTTATTATTATTTAACTTGCACTGGTTTAAGAACACTAAGCTGAAAATTTTCTGCAACATGCTTGAAAAAGTGTGTTGTGACCGGTGTCCACATTTTGGAAGAGTCGATAGCAAGATCAGATGGGTTACTACCACGTCTTATAGCAGTATTAATAATAAATACACCCAACAGTCACACACATAGTCCTGACCCCACACTAAGATCGAGTCTTGTGTCGTGGGTATCAAGAACTACGAGGGACTTTCGGTCTCACAACACCCATACCCGAAACTAATATTTGTGGGTCACACAGACATTTGTCTCGGTGCGGGAATCGAACCCGCGACCTCACGTTTCACAGCCGGCTACTCGCCCGCTGCGCCACGGAGACTCTAATCATTATACAGAGGAGTATTATTATAACCTTACTTTATTTTATTTATGTGGTACCGTCGGTTACCTGCGGGCTTAGCAAAGTGGCTTGTGCGTTAGTCGAAGAGAATAGTCGAACAGAATAAAATGTATGAGAAAGAGATAAGAGTACGCTATAAAATAATTATAAATATATATTATTTATTATTATATTCGAATATTCTATTCGACTAGCGCATACGTCGCTTGTCTAAGCCCGCTGGTGTAAGATCGTGTAGGTCGATGTAAAAACAGGCAAGTATTTTCACGACCACGTGAATCAAGTCTCGACTGCCTCCGTGGCGTGGTGGTATTTCGGTACGACTACGGTTCTGAGGTCTCGGGTTCGATCCCCGGGTCGGGCAAAGTGATATTGGATTTTTCTATATCAGCCCGGAGTCTGGAACCTGTGCCCGATATGGCGATAGGCTCGCCCCCTATCACATCTGGGACGGAACTAAGCTCAGCGAAATGTGGGTGTTCTAGTTCGCTAGTACGCCTCTGCCTACCCCTTCGGGGATACCGGCGTGAGCTTATGTTATGTTTTATGTGAATTAAGCCTGAAGCGAAAGATTTTTTACAAAAAATATTCTATCAAGTCTACAATGCATTTAGACAATTATTACTAATCTTGTGTTTATGCATTTGTATTTAAAATAACTTTTGCATCTTAGAACCTTGGAAACAGAATAGGTTAAGACAAATTGAGGCAATTCTTATTGTGGACTGCGTAATATATAAAATCCTCTCAAAATACGTTTAGCGGATCGCACGTACCTTGCATACGAATAAATAGACAAGGAATCATAATAACTGGTCCATTACGTACTCTATGACATCATAAAGCTTCGCTTCCTCCATTCTTTAGATTGTTTGAATGGTTGTGCCTTGATGTCCTTCGCTGGGATACACAAATTAGTCAATGAGGTATTTTGGTTGAATATCGCGATTCTTTTATAAGCAGAGGCGGACAAGTCGGTGGGCCATCATTGTAAGTGATCCGTCAAAGACTTTGTATATTGTGATCACGGACGTAAAAAATAAATGGACTGGGCGTTAGGAAGATTGAAAATGAAGCAGGGTTTTTCGGCCTATTTGTTCTATCGACACGTAATGCATACGGCTCTTTTGTACAGGCGCGTTTGTGTGCGTGGCTTCTCTGTGGCGTCTGTGTAACTGTAGGCGAGATGGTGTCCTTTTTCTTTACGTCCATGACCGTGATTCTATGTATGACAAGCTGTTTAGAAGAAAAACTGTGTTACATTACGGCGTGTATTTGACATTTGACGGCTTAGGAAAAGATCTGCGGGTTTAGACAATAGGCTTATGCACTAGTCGATTAGAATAGTTCTGTGGAATAAATATATGGGAATGAAATAAGAGTACGCTATATGCGGCGTACTCTTATGTCATTCCCATATATTTATTCTATTCGACTGTTCTATCCGACTAGCGCATAAGCCACTTGTCTAAGCCCGCTGATCTAGTGAGTTGCGGTCAATTGACGGAAACTTAGTGCGCAAATTCTATGTACCGAACAGCCTGTCTAGTAATATAGATAGAAATTTTTGGTGACCGCTGAAGGATATGTAACAGCGAATGGAACGATGGAACATCACTTACCATCTTACCTAGTCGTTTGCTAGTCTCTGTTATAAAAAAGCGAGCTGCAACTTTACGTCGGTTTTCTGCAGACATTCAACAGTATGTACATAGATGGGACAACAGCGCGAAACTTGTGATACAGAAGTTGTGACCTCGTGGTCATAAGTCATTCAGTCGTATTTGAAACATACGCGCGCAAGGTCGTGCCAGCGTAATAATATTTAAAACATAACAACGTACATAAGCTCACGCCTGTATCCACGTAGGGGTAGGCATAGGTGCACTAGCGGACTAGAACAACCACATTTCGCCGGGCTTAGTTCCGTCCCAGATGTGTGTAATATTTAAATAAGGGGAAAATTAAATCGCTTTGCCCGACCTGGGAATCGAATCCAGGACATCCCGGTCCACAGCCCATATATGCTGCCACTAGACCAAGGAGGCGACCAATGTACTTCAATATTAATTCGTATAATGAAAATTATGCGATTGGTGCTTTGTCAGTTACAAGTTATTACGATAATAAATTTCAATTTCTGAATACGAAGGTGGTGAAAGTGTACACACAAAGCTATTTGAATATCTCAAATTGTATCAGAAATAGACTAACGTCCTTTCTATTGGATCTTTAAGTTTCATAAATTGTTACTTACCTAATATAGTATTGCTTATTAAACGGAGTAAACTGACAGATCGAAATGTCACTTTACAATATAATGTTGCTTACTTCCAAAACATAATGATTGATCTAGTTAAATTTTTATCATGCAAACTTAGAGTAATGACGTACATTAAAAGATACAACTCAGCACAAGCTTGCGAAATTAGAATTTTATTTCGTATTTTAGAAATTTCAGCTCAACTCTGTCTAAATGTAAATAATTTTGCGTAAATAGCCACAAGAAATACGCGAAATGATAACAATGACAATTACAAATATTATTTTTATTAATTGAGAAAAATTACGTTCCACACATTCATAGCTTTTGTAAGTTTTGTTAATAATGAGCCATGTCAATAATTCAGTAGACATGCAGCACTAATCACACGTTACGCAGGAATTACGACTTTGAGTTGGATTTTAGTAAATGAAATAGTGAAAAGGTTCACTGAATTAAAATATTTAAATAATCTTTTTACCGTAGCACTAATAGAATTTCATGAAAAAGTGGCAACATTCAAAATGTCAGTTTACTTCGTGTAATTAAATCAATCCAACTATAATTGTCAACAGCCCAAGTGAAAAATACAAATTAAGTTTAGCTTCCTCCCTTTTTTACAAAGACAATTTTAAAAAAAATGAACTTTTTAATATTACTACAGTATAAATAGACACAGAAATAAAACAATTGTTACGTCAAATAACTATATTTGATCATTTATTACAAACTACAGTTTGGTAAACTCGCAACATTAATGTCTTAAGAAAATAAATTTGTGTTTTTCTGTTTCAATTCAAAGCGTATAAAAACTGGAAAGAGGTCTTTGATTCTTAAATGATAAATCATATTTTTCCCATAGTCATCTATTGTCCCTTACTTATAAAAAGATTTATGCGATTCTTAACTTTAAAACTAGTTTGTCCCCTTCATGTTGAAACAATGTAATGCAAGCAAAAAGTGACAATCTAGTTTGAAAGACAATTACCGCGTAAATATTAAAAGTAAGGGACATAGCCGCTTACTTATAAAAATATTTAAGCGCTGCTTATCTTTATCCCATAGGTTGTCCCTTTCATTTTTAAACAATGTAACGCATGGAAAAAAGTGACAGGTTATTGTTAACCATTTGCTCAGCTAAAAATGCTTTTATAAGTAATGCCCATAATGTTTGTGCTTGATTCCACCTGTAAATTACTGATCATTATACTATGTATGGAAATCCATTACCTATTAAATACAAAGCTGTTTTGTCGATTCTAGTTGTTATTTTCTTCAAATAATACTTATTTTCAGGGCGCCTGATATAAAAACATAGCAAAATCTACGTTTGATTTAAACAAACCAATTTACTAATATAATATGACATGTCAACAATACCACTGGATTTGTATTCAAAATAACATTTTTTCAAGAATATCAAAGATCTACATTTCCAAATTTAATTTATTCGTAGAAGGAAACTTTAATTTTTGATTTGTGTAAATTAATTCATATTAGGATTGGTAACACTGCATAATATAATAATAAATATACCCAACAATCACACACATAATCCTGACCCCCACACTAGGTGTAACATGTATCTTGGGTATCGGAAATTACGAAAGACGCGCGGTCTCAGAACACCCAGACCCGAAAAAAAATCTATGAGCTACACAGACATTTGTTTCGGTGCGAGAACTCGCCCGCTGCGCCACGGAGGCTGTTGAAGTATATTTTTAAAATTGAAATATTCGCTTGGGGAATATAAAATCAAGGAAACTGATTAATTTTACCTCATATTAATAACAAATGTGATGTGTTTTTTGTTATTTCTTTGATGGGCAGTAAAATATTTGTATGGAAGGGATATAATATGATATAACTTAGTATATTTGGCAGGATACAAGATTTATATTTCATTATAAATACCGCTACTCCTCCTAAATGTATACTATTGCTTATATATTTCAAACAGGCAACTACTTTCATATAATTATATTAATATAATATAACATACATAAACATAATAATGAATGAAAGAAAACATTTACACATTCCTCTTTCATTTATTCAAAAAGTAATTGTACATTAAGGGTAACAAAAATAAACGAAAGACTTTTATTTATACGCAAAGGCACAAATAATTTAAGTACCTAGTAAACTAAAAGTACTAATCTATCATTTACATGCTAACATTCAAAATAATTAAATGAAAATATATGTACCATTTATATCTTATTTATGAAAATTGTTACGCTTTTATAAAATTGCCATCACCCAAAAACCGTTATACCTGGCAACATTTTTGGCACGCTACTAAAAAACTAAATTCGTAATATATCCACTCCTATAGTAAAAATGTACATAGGAACATAATTGTTTATGTACTTATATATACAGTATATACACTTATCTATACAGCTGATGACTGGTTTAAAAATATATTCCGTGTTGCAAGCCTTGGCAAGTTTATTTAGATATCGTATTTTATAAAAATATTGATGAATTATTAAGCTAATGTTATATCCTTTTAATTGTGTGGTAATTTAGGATCGTCAATTTTATTTTGACAGAAAAACCAGTTTATTTCATTTCGTGAATCTCAAACTTCCTGTTAAAAATTTGATATTTATCCATTTATTATTTTATGCGACTAAAACAAATAATTTAGAAATAAATTTATGATGATATAATAAATTCTTTCAGAATGATTGCATTTTCATTACACTCCACATAGTTTTGTGGTAATCTTTGAAAAATATTTAGTGTAGCCAGCTACACGACATAAAATCTATCATTTTATTTCAAATTATGCTTACACAAAAATCAAGATTTTGCTTCAATTTAGAAACAATAATTTTATATTCATAAAAGTGTTGTTAGTGTTGCCAGCATTGTGCAACAATATTATTGATTACATACATTTAATTAGTGTTGAATTAAACATTGATTTATCATTTTTGTCCGTATCGGCACATCTATATGAACCGTGATTGCGACAAATAATTTTACGATTTTTGAGAAATTTGTATTACCGTAAAAATGTATGTACTCTTCTATAAATGTACTTGTATTTATCCAAGGTTCACACCTGACATGTATTTTGTGCCAGTACTAACACTTTTCTGATCTTTTTCTGTAGTCACCTCTGCCTATCCTAGGATAGGTACAGGCGTGAATATATGTATGTAACTTAAAGTTTGTATACTGTATGGTACCGTACCGTATACTGATTCCTTGAACATGGCGTATTCACTGCAGTAGACGGGACGTTATGAACAACAGTGACAAAGTCATGCCATAAAAGTGGGTGAATAGAAACGATATATTTTTTGTGATGGTAACACAAGTGGACTGATCAATATGTATACGAATATATGGTGAATTAACCAAACTAAATTGATGGTGACTTGTTTGTTTTTTGTTGTTGATACCAAATTAAAAAACAAAAATGTATTTCATTTCACCCGGGAGTTTCTGTACGATTGCTAATTAAACGGAGTAAACTGACAGATCGGAATGTCACTTTACAAAATAATTTTGCTTGCTTCTAAAATAGTGGTTAATCTGGTTATTTTTTTTATAATTCAAAGTAGTAATGACTCAGCACTAGCTTGACGCAATTAGAATTTCATTGCGTATTTTACAAATTTCAGCTCAACCCTTCGAGTAAATGCCTGTGTAAATAATTTTACGTAAATAATCACAACAGATACCTACGCAAAATTATATCAATGAAAATTACAAGTGTTACTTTTATTATTTGAGAAAAATTACGTTCCGCACATTCATAGCGTTTGTAAGTTATTTTTTTAATAATGAACTATGACAAAATTCCAGTAGACATGCAATAACTTAACATGAAGTAATTTGCTACGACTATAATTAATTAGGCAGGAATTACGACGTTAAGTTGGACTTTACAAAATGAAAGAATGAAATGGTTCACCGAATTGAAATGTTTAAATAATCTTGATCTTTTTACCGCGACACTATTTAAATTTCATGAAAAAGTGGCAACATTCGAAATGTCAGTTTACTCCGTTTAATTAGCAATCCGACTTTATTAATCAAATTTAACGTTGTTCTAAAGTACGGTGGACATAATATCTCAGACATCGGAAGCCATAGCAGCGAGCGCGGCTCTATCGACGCTGGCGTACTCCCTGCCGGAGCGCGGTCGAGCCGCGTGTCGCTCGGGCGGGCCGGTCGAGCCGCCGGTCGAGCCGGACGACACGGACAGCGACTCCATGTAGTCGGACGTGTCGGACGCGCCGCTCCACGTGCTCTTCGACGTGGCTTGACTGTGGCGAGCTGACGCTTCTGTTTCCACTGTGGAAGATACATAGTAGAGGATAAAGTCGTAGTCAAGTGTCTGGGCTTTGTTTGTAAAACGAAATCCGCTTGCGGACTTCGTTTCGGACGTTTTGCTATTCTATGTGGCTCACGTATCCGACCGATATCGGTGCTATAAGTTTCGTTTCGGAGAATGCTATGCTGTAAACTAGTGGTCGGCAACCTTTTGGCAGGCAGAGGCCGCAAGGTGGCAAAATACAGTAAAGGCGGGCCTCACCTCATATTTTCTATCTATAGAGGTATAATCTATAACATTTTAGATATTTATGACTAATTTATAAAACAATCACTGGCTGCAAATAGGACTTCACGGGCTGCAAATAGGATTTCATGGGCCGCATGCGGCCCGCGGGCCACGTGTTGCCGACCGCTACTGTAAACCGTTTGACAGCCCACTCATCGGTGTTTGACATTTATTTGATCCACGATCATCTATATTACTCTGTGTGGTAGAGTATCGGTCCGATATGGTTCATCTGATAACGTTTTATAGAATAACACCCTGGATTCTGATCGTATCATAATAGAAATTTCTAGGCACTGGCTGGTTGGAGGAAGATATGCCAATGCCAGAGCCAATGGTCTCACTGAGGAGGATACTCTAGAACAAGCGAAGTGGCAGCGTTTAAGTATGAATGTAGACCATAGTACTAGGCTGGGATAACGCCAGACTTCTTTGATCAAGTGGTAGCGAATGTCGGCTGTAGACCGAAAGGTATTTTGTGTGAATCCTAAGGTCGAACGTTTTTCTAACTGAGACTGGACTCAGGACTCGACCGTCAGGCAGGCGAAAGGTCGTAAAAAATATGTTAAATCCTTTCTGCAACACGCCTGAAAATGCGTGTTGTTCAGAACCCACATTAAAGATAGACAAGTATAAGGGAAGGCGGAAAATTAAATTATAAATAATAATAAATACACCCAACAGTCACATACATAGTCCTAACCCCACACTAAGATCGAATCTTATGTTGTGGGTATCAGGAACTATGAGAGACTTTCGGTCTCACAACACCCAGATCCGAAACAAATATCTGTAGGCAATACAAACATTTGTCTCTGTGCGGGGATCGAACCCGCGGCCTCTCGCTTCACAGCCGGCTACTCGCCCGCTGCGCAACGGAGGCTGTCAAATTAAATTACATCACTGTCTGTCATTATTACTGGATCACGTACTGATTTCCTAAAGTAGATATTTAAAATATTTTCCTTTCTTGAACAAAGTACATAGAAATCCTTACCATTTGTCTTCTTTCTCCTGGTTAGAGTGTCGACATCACACGAACTAGACTTGGTGAGAGTCGCCACCTCCTCGAACTGAAATGTCAGGTTCTTCAACGGATCCGACGAATTTGACTTCACGAACGCTTGGGGCTGCATCAGCGTCTTCCTCACTTGCTTCGTACTTAACCTCTTCTTAATACACTTGGACCCTGGTACTTCGAAATCAAAGTCCATCTTGTGATGTTTCAAAGACCCAGTGGAAACTCCCGAGTCGTTCGAACTTGACGAATCTCTGTTCTTGTCTGATTTACTAGGGACGCTTGAGGATCTCCGAATTTTGACTGCATCTCGAAATTTAGCAACGAATGTGCTCTCATTTTTAGTCTCTGGTTTGAATAGCTTGTCTTTCGATTCTACAATCTGTAAGCTAGTTAGCTGGAGAGATCCTTCGTTGATTCTGTCATTCTTTGTAGCTTTTCGTAGCACTGTCGGTGTGAAGCATATCTGTATGTTGCTAAAATCATCATCATAGCGTTTGGTGAAATCAGCTGAGCTTGATCTTCTAGTGCTGATAGTAAGGTCTGCATCAGAATGTGTCGGATCCGAGATGTGACTGATCCTGCTGATGTTGTCTGAATAGTTCTTGTTACTGTTACTTGAGCTACTTTCAGCATTCTCTGTATGCATGCAGCAATCAGTAGAAGGGTGGACAGTGTTCGTTGTAGCTGTCGAAATATCATCATCATGTTCCGGAATATCCTCTAACGCATCCAACTCTTCTTGGCTGAACCCAGCGCTTCTTAAAATATGCAAGGAATTTTGAAATTTCTCCAGTGTCGCATTAAGGTCTATGTTTGCGTAATTGCCGTAGTCCTCCTTGGGTTTCTTGGGCAGTGGTGTGACGTTGACGTAATTGGCTTGTGTTTCTTCTGACTCTTCGTTAATGCTAATATCACATTTGGTGTCTGTGTTCTGGTTTTCGTGCTCACAGCCGCACGGCTGGTCGCTGATCACGCATTTCAGTTTCTTTGGTGTGTCGTATAGGCTCGATGGGTCAGTGTGGCTGTCCACTGGGTGCTCCTGGGAAAAAAACAGAAGGTATATTAAATACTATTAAATGAAAGTTTATTGTTAAAATAGATAACTTGAAAATCTACGAGAACTTGTCCATTACTGAAGGATTCAAAGTCCTGCTTAGAATGCTTTTCAATTCTCTTATCTAGATAGAAAGGTATCGAATATTAATCTTAATAGAATGCTATTTGTACTACCTGTATCAAAGGCATAGGCGTCTTTGGCACGTCGTAATTCTCATAAGGGCCGCTGAAGGGCTTCTTCCTGCAGCAGCATGGCTTCTGCTGCCAACACTGGCAGGTGTTGCCCGTCTTCACAGGTACGGTGGGTGTGCAGCAACCCACAGGACTCGCTCGTTTCGAATCGAAGCTCTTGTCTATTAGGCATGTGCTGCGCGGTACACTGTACTCGGAAGCACTGCCGCTTGATCGAGAGTAGATGGACGCTCGGTCGGAATCTGACCGCTTTTCCATTATATTGTCCATAGTCCAGACTGGGGACATTATTGAGCCCGGTGTTGCCATTGTAGATGATCTGGAAGTTGGAGGAAAGACTTTAGTTGTTGAGGCTAATTTCTTATTGATATAATAATTTAGAAATATATCGAGGACTAAAATAGATTTTGAGAAATATAGAAAGTCAAAAGTAGAATTTAATGTCAACAAAGTTTATTTAAGTTATAGATTATTTTTACCATAGTTATTATAATTTTAACAAAAAATCACAATGTATGTTTCGGTACCTACAACATCTCACCTCATATTTGCTGATAATTTTCTGAGACTGTTAAACTTGAAGCAACAAAGAAATTAAATGTAGACGTTTGAAATAAATCTGTAGTACAAAACTCACCTAGTCAGATTACTGATCTTGCCAATGCAGCTGGAGCACCTGGGCAGTGAGGTGGGTCTTCGGAACTTGTCGTCTCCATCCACGCTGTTGTCCAGGTCTGAGAGACAGTGCATGGTGTGGCTCGAAGGACCAGCCCACGAGGGAGACACCGACCTCATGGACGGGTGGAAGCATTCGTCCAGACACGAGCTCGTATCAGAGAAACGCTTGTCCATTACTGGAATAAATGATTAGGATTGTTTGATGGCACTTTTAGAATTTGAAAATGAATTAAAATGTGACTGAAAGTAGAGTAGGACCTAATTTGTGTTTCTTTAACATTAGACATTTGAAGACAACTTCATGATTATTTTTGTGTCTTGGGTGTCTATGGGCGGAGGATATCACTTACCATCATTTGACACATCCGCTCGTTTGCCAGTCTCTGCTATAAAAAAAATGTCTATAGAAAAAATATGATAAATTTTGACAAATTCTTGTATTATAGATAAGAAGGAATGTTTGAATTATAATCGATTGTCGGTTCTCACCTGACCCGCTCCTGGAGGCTATGCTGAGCCTAGACTGCGCCTCGTGGCTGTAGACGTTGAGGAGTTCAGTCAGCTCCCGGCCTGCTTCAGCGGCGAAGACAAACAGACCCTCGCCCTTGCCGCAGCGGGACCCGCCTTCCACGCAGAACCGTTTGTCTACCACACCGTATCGTCTGCAAATAATAGAATATCACATTTAATATTTAAATTAATATGTTATTACTTTGAATAAGTTGCTCTAAGTCTAGGATTAAAGTACTTGTAGGAAGCTATGCTGTTAAACCAGCTTTAGATAATAGAGGAGATTGGCTAATGAGTGTGGATTCTTATTCTATTGTCGGGCTTAGTTTGGTCCCATAAATTACCTAATTGGGAATGCCTCAAAGTATTACAAACGTATTGCTATATAGATTTTTAATGTAAATCGCTTGTTTTAACTATGAAGATAAGGACCGTGAGGAAATCTTCATATCAACGGCCCTAACGGGAATATTATTTACGATCAAATTCGTATCGCGCTCTGATGAAATTTGGTTAATATTTCATACAAAATTTCATAGACGCGCATCGAGCTCGAATACATTTACAATTGTCAGAATTTTTCCTGCTCAGACCGCTGAGAATTTCATCACCAGAATTTCGCAGTATATGAACTCGCATCAACGCAAATTATCTAGTGGTAGATTAAGACCTAATCCTTATCATTAGAGATAGCCCGTGTTTAACTGGATATAACATAGTTGATATTATCTAGATACAGAAAGCAATCGTCATCATAACTTTTCCATCACCCGCATTATCAATGAAGCGTAATTAAGTTAATGAGTAGGGTGTTGATTGATGCGCCCTGTAGCCGGTGTAGCCCCTGTAGGGGCTGACGTCGACAATTTGCTTGCACTAACTGTTCTATTAACTTCATTGGCGTAATTAATTGATGATGATTGATTACGGATCATCGTTTGTTTAACGGCCCTGCCATTTGAAATTAGCTTGGTTTTAATGAAGTTGGCTGGTGCGATTTGTACATTGACTAAGGCAATTAAAATAGGATTTTGTTGTATATTATGAGTTCGCGAATTCGATAAGTCGCCTTCTAATGGCAGTATGTATGGACTGTGGACCGGGAGGTCCTGGGTTCGATTCCGAGGTCGGGCAAAGCGAATTTTCTAATTTAATTTTCCCGGGACTGGACCCCTCAGAAGGGGTTGACGTCAGGCAGGCGGCGGGTCGTAAAAACTAAGCCAAATCGTTTCTGCAACATGTTTGAAAAAGTGTGTTGCGCCGACCCCACATTAAGGTGGGATAAGGGCAGGTAGAAAGAAAGATTCTCATGAAGTTTTATTGTAATTATTCTAAGTGTGCGTATATTTTAAATATACGGCTATAAGATCCAAACACCTTTTAACTTTATAAAAGACTAAACCACAAAGAAGATAATATTTTAAGCGCGACTTACAGCGCTGTTACTGATCTACAATTAGACCTAAACTCGATTTATACTACAGCTCACTTAAATCTTTAAATTAAGATTTGCGATAAATAGAGATTTATCGCGGAGCTGCAAGTGGCCATTATATTTTATAAAGTTTGTCCGCCAATTGAAAATTACTTGACCGGTGCGGAATTTCATTTTGAGTGGTGGCCGCGTGCCACGGGATGCGGTGCCCGGGAATATCCCGGAATATCCGGGATGCCACCGACACAGACGCGATTACATTCAGACCACCGCGCTGACGTCTTACCAACGGGACATGGATGTTATACCACTGGATATGCAAGTGTGTCTTCAATACTTTAAATCAAATTTATTGTGGTACATAAGTAACATGAAGGTGTTATATATAATCTTATAATGTACAGCTATGACCCGCCATAATTAGCATACAATAATTTAATAAACGAAACTGAAATAAAATGTCATAATTATTCTACATTTTAGCATAATTGAGATAATCATTTATAGTATAGTAACATTTGTCATTCAAAAATCGAAATAATGTCATTTTCGGCCGACTTCCACAAAAGGAGGAGGTCCTCAATTCGTCTTTTTTTATGTATGTTACTCGATATCTCCGCCAAATGTGGACCGATTTTCAAAATTCTGTTTCTGTTTGTGTTCGATAGACTTTATTTCAAGGGTAGTCCCATATAAATTTAAATAAATAAATACAGCCAACAGTCACATACATAGTCCTGACCTCACACTAGGTGTAAACTGTATCGTGGGTATCAGAAACTACGAGAGACTTTCGGTCTCACAACACCCAGACCCGAAACAAATATCTATGGGCCACACAGACATTTGTCTCGATGCGGGAATCGAACCCGCACCTCACGTTTCACAGCCGGCTACTCGCCCGCTGCGCCACGGAGGCTGTCACGTCACTGGTTTGGTAACGATCGGTAAATTGGAAGTCAGTCAGTTAAGTTTTTAAACTTGTGATTATATCTTTTAAATCTCTAATCGACTTCGGTAATTTATTGTATATGTCAGGAATTAAGTAAAAACCGCTTTTATGGAACAATGCAGTTTCGTGGGGTACACATGTCATTTTGTCGTTGCGTTTAGTTCGGTTACTAAATTTTAAAAATATAATTAATATCGAGTGATTAACGGTAATCCGCCTCATTATTTAACGCCCGGTTCCAATAAACAATCTCAGTTCGAATGTGCAGATAGATTACAAAAATTTGCCAATAAGAACACAGTTTGAACATGACTCCGTCAAATGGTGTGATTTGATTGGTTCATAATCGCGATCTATCTGCACTCTAAACTAAGATCCTTTATTGAAACCGGCCGCTAGTGTTAGTAATCAGTTTTTTTTATAGCAGAGACTGGCGAACGAACAGATGGGTCACCTGATGGTCAGTGATCTCGACCGCCCATAAACACCCAAGACACAATAAGAATCATGGGTGCGTTGCCAACCTAAAAAGAGGAAATGGAAGGGGAGGGAAAATGGACTGGGACAGGGGGGGGGGGAATGGGCCACCGGAGATCTCACTCACCGAACGAAACGCGACAGCAAGCTGCCACTTTACGTCGGTTTCCTGTGAGACAGTGGTAACCGACCGGTCGAGCCGGCCCATTCGTGCTGTAGACGTTACTGTCTACAGCGTGGCTCTACCACTCAACAATAGTAGTAGGTATTAGTAGTTTATCGAGTATATTATGTCATTTTCGATCGACTTCAAAAAAGGAGAAGGTCCTCAATTCGTCTATATGTTTTTATGTACCTCTATGTTACTCTATATCTTCGACAAATGTGGACCGATTTTCAAGATTCTTTGTGTTGTTCTTTGTGTTTGATAGAACCTATTTCAAGCGTAGTCCCATATAAATTTGGTCAGGATTGGATAAATTTTGAAGTCGGCCCGTTAAGTTTTTAAACTTGTTAAACATTATACTTGTATAAACCTATTTTGATGATTTCTTTTATATTCGTTAATTCAGTTGTTGTCCTAAAGGAAAGTAATTAAAAAACTACGTCTCGAGTTGATATAATATCAGGCCTAGAGCAAGTTGTTTAACCCACATGTTTACATAAATCTGATTTCAACCATACAATAGGTTTTGTAAATATTTAAATTGTTCGGCCTTCGTTAAATCGTTCAGCCGATTTAAATCGTTCAGCCTCCGTGGCGCATTGGGCGAGTAGCCGGTTGTGAAGCGAGAGGCCGCGGGTTCGATTCCCGCATTGAGACAAATGCTTGTATGGCCCACAGATATTTGTTTCAAGTCTGGGTGTTGTGAGACCGAAAGTCTCTCATAGTTTCTGACACCCACAACATAGGTTATACCTAGTGTGGGGACAGGACTAGGTGTGTGACTGTTGGGTGTATTTATTTATTTATTTATTGTTAATCCTAAAGCTGTCACAAAACAGGCTATTAAGAATGGAAACCATGGTTTATACTGTACTACGCTCATACACCGTCCAGCACCCATAAATCTACGGTAAAATCTATAGGAGACCGCAAAGAGGACAGAAACTGCACCAGACAGAGCTTCTTTGCGTTATTTTGATTCGTTTCCACGCTCAATGCAAATTGGACGACGGATTTGTTTAAAAGGAACCACTCGGCATTCTTCCTAGTCCCTTTGCAACGAGTCTCAAAGAAAACTATGCTCAAAAAGTTATTTTTAAGTAAAATGGCTAGTTGTGACGGCGAAAGTAAAAAAGGATAATAAAAATCAATGACTAAAGAAAAATTAAGAGGACCCGGCATAACTACGAAAAATACGTGTTTACTATGAAGTCGATTCCGCCATTTTAGTTTCGCGGTCTATTTACATGTAAATTACGGTGGCATCAGAATTAAATAACGTATAAATACTTCTTTCTTTCTACATGCCCTTATCCTACCTTAATGTGGGGTCGGCGCAACACACTTTTTCAAAGCATGTTGCACAGAGGATTTGGCTTAATTTTTCCGATCAGCCGCCTGTCTGAAGTCAACCCCTACGAGGGATCCAGTCCCGGGCAAATTAAATTAGAAAATTTGCTTTGCCCGACCAGGGAATCGAACCTCGACCTCCCGGTCCACAGCCCACACATGCTGCCACTAGACCAAGGAGGCAACGTATAAATACTTATTGATTTTATTATAAATACGGTGTTTTTTACAATAATACTCATTTCGGAATATGAATAAGATGCCTAACTGTTATATTAATGGGATCTATCTTTCGCAAAGTCGCCATTTTTGTTTCGTTCCATACATTAGGAATGCTTCATGTTTTCGTAGTTATGCCCAGTCCTCTATCTTCTTTTGTCTAAGATAAAAATAGATAAAACTCAGAAAAAACAAATGAAAGCGATTACATTACTACAATATCTATTGTTTGTGGTACGATATGATTTTATGTTACTTTTGAGCATGCATCATCACTTCATAGTATAAAACAAAGTGACTGCCTCGGTGGCGTAGTTGTATTTCGGTATGACTACCGTCCTGAGGTCTCGGGTTCGATCCCCGGGTCGGGCAAAGTGATATTGGATTTTTCCATATCAGCCTGGAGTCTGGAATTTGTGCCCGATATGGCGATAGGCTTGCCCCCTATCACATCTGGGACGAAACTAAGCTCGGCGAAACGTGGGTGTTCTAGTTCGCTAGTGCACCTCTGCCTACCCCTTCGGGGACAGAGGCGTGAGCTTATGTTATGTTATGTGTAAAACAAATTCGCTTCCCGCTGTCTGTCCCTACAAATGCTTAGACATTTAAAACTACGCAACGGATTTTGATGCGTCTTTAAATAGATAGAGTGATTCAAGAGGAAGGTTTATATGTATAAAACATGCATAATATAGTAGAGAAATACTGATAATTTTAGAGGTTTATAATGTGATGTCGTAAATGAACACATTTTTTGCGCTTACGTTGCAAACGCTCGCTGATAGACCCGTGCAAAGCCGGGGCGGATCGCTAGTATGAAATAATACAGGACTGTACCAGGTGGTATGTTTAATTATATTTTTGGTCTCGTGGCAACGTATATGGGACGTGACGTATTTTTGAATCCCAGGTCAGACGCTGACTGGAGCAGTAGATACTTGGTCGTAAAAACGAAGTCGAATCACTTCTGCAGCCGAGAGCTTAAAATGTTGCGTCAACGTCAAAGTAAAGTAACATGAAGAAAAGTAGAAGACTAGCTAGGATATTATAATATTAGCCCTGTAATATTACTGTCCCACTGCTGGGCACAGGTCTCTTCTACTAATGAGAGGGTTAAGCCTTAGTCTACCACGCTGGCCTAATGCGGGTTGGTAGACTTCACATACCTTCGAATTTCTTGTGGAGAAATTCTCGGGTATGTAGGTTTCCTCACGATGTTTTCCTTCACCGTTATAGCAAGCGATATTTCACAATGAAAACACACTTAACTGCTGGTATATTATATTTGTTCGAAATATTATAAAATTTTATTAAAAGATGAACGTCGAGATAACAGTTTATTAGCTTCGTTTATTTGAGAGATTCAGCAGTCCCTTCAAGTAAAAGACGCAATAAAACAATTCAGAGAAAATACATTTTATTGTTCATAAAAGAGTTTTCGGTATTTCATTCGTATACAAGTATTTCAATTTCCAGTAGTAATTTTTTGCGTCTGTAATTTATTACTATTCAAATGTACGCTCATAATTTCACGCCGAGTTTTACATTAATGACTATATTAAATCGTAAAGCCCGTTTAAAAACACATCTCTCTGCATTTTTATTCATAACGTCCATAGGCGAGCTACGTGATCTGCCTGGCGACTACTGAACGCCCAAATGTAGTGTGCACAGACTTCCTAACGCGTGTTCGTGGCACATGTCTACAGATTTTAGTCGCGTTATATTTTTAAAATTCAAACGTTCTGAAATCAAAATGCTTTGGCGCGATCCGATTTTGACAGCTTTTTTATTTTTAATGAGCGACCATAGAGTGCGAGTTGCGACACGCGCAGCCAGTAAGCACGCGTCATGTTTTGTGCCAGGATGTCGTACTTTTTATTTTTTTACAAAAAAGGTTTTAAATACAAGGGAACTGTTTTGTGCGGTTACGTTTTACGACTGCGCTCGGAAGGGATGTTTGTTCTGATTTAGGATTTTATTTGCGACTATAAAACGCTTTCGGGTTAAAGATTTTTCTTGTTTTACGGCGCTCTGATGCGACTTGTAACTTCCCAGAGGGCCAGAGGTGAATGTTAGATGATGTCATAATTTTTACTGTTCGTACTAGAACAGTTGTTCCTTGGTATAATAAAATTCTTATTGTGAATAAAACCTCCAGATTCTTTTGTATTTTCTAACATAACATAAGCTAACGCCTGTATTCCCGAAGGAGTAGGTAGAAGCGCACTAGCGAACTAGAACTCCCACATTTCGCCGAGATTAGTTCCATCTCAGATGTGATAGGGGGCGAGCTTATCGTCATATAGGGCACAATATCCAGACTCCGTACTGATACTGATATCAGTTTGCTAGTCCCGGGGTTCGAACCCGAGAAATCAGGACGATAGTCGTTCATCGCACGCAATGCCGCTACGGCACCGAGGCAGTATTTCTAACAAATATAAATTATATCAAACTTTTGTAAATCAGAAAAATCGCACAATAAAACAGTATAAAAATACGCAGCTTTGTTCCTTCTCTCCAACGTATGTAAAGGACTCGCATTTTTCACCCAAAATAAGCCGCCATTTTTTACACCCTCAATAGAGAAAGTAATATAGTTAAAAGTGCACGTCTCAGAGTGACCCACAAATCAGGGGTAGATAATCTATGGCCGCCGTATTCCATTACGAAGATGGGCCAGCATTAAATTTGCCTTTCGTCGATAGCTACCTGAATGGGACCTCATTTTATTTATGGCTTCTCTGAGATTGGGGATGAAAGGCATTATCTGAGCCTATGGTAACTATTCTATAGTTTTTGCTAGGTATGTGAGCGGAAAATTACAAAAGAAAAGTAAGGACTTGACATTACTATTGAAAAACTTTTCCTTTACGGCCGGTTACACCATTTTCTGTTCTCGGTTTGTGGCCTTTTGTGTATTGTCCGAATATTACCAGTGTGTTGTCTGGAATTGATAATTATGTATTTAAGTCTAATTTTTAACCGAAATATGTTACGTTTGCGTTTTGACTTTGCCTCGGTGGCGTGGTGGTATTTCGGTACGACTACGGTTCTGAGGTCTCGGGTTCGATCCCCGGGTCGGGCAAAGTGATATTGGATTTTTCCATATCAGCCCGGTGTCTGGAATTTGTGTCCGATATGGCGATAAGCTCGCCCCCTATCACATCTGGGATGGAACTATGCTCGGCGAAATGTGGGTGTTCTAGTTCGCTAGTGCGCCTCTGCCTATCCCTTCGGGGATACAAGCGTGAGCTTATGTATGTATGTATATGTTACGTTTAATTTGCTTTTTTATGATAGAGATCTGTAAACGAGCAGATGGGCAGCGACATGCACTGGAATTCTAATCAGGGTAGACAAAAAACTTGCTCAATAATTTTATTCAAGTCTTGCATCACCTGTGTCATCATCATCATCCCCGTGCCGATTTAAAATATAAACCCAGCGCTGCTAATGTCAAAATCTATATTTAGCCATAATTTTTATTCTTTATGTGTATGTAAATAGCAAATTGCCAGGGTAGACAGTATCTCTTTGTCTATATGGAATGCACGCCCCTGCAGATGGGCCACTGTAAAACTTTGTATGAAGATCTGACGTGTTGCCGCTGTTTGAGCGTCGAACGCAAGATTCTTTTTTGCAGAGGAATAGCCCCTCTGATGATTAGTGATGCCCACCGATGATACCAAAGGAATAATGAGAGAGTTTCTAACCTCAAATGAGGACCTTAAGAAAAGGGGGAATTTTGGCCAATGGAAATCTTATTCTCCGAACGAAAAGACGCTACAGTTTACGATTTTCTGTGAGATTGTGGTATCAAACCGGTCGAGCCGGCCCATTCATGGTGTAGAATGTAGACCTTACTGTCAATAAATACCGTGCAAATTTCTTAACGCGTCGTTTAGCTGCATACATCTGGATGAATGCACAAACTCCAGAAGCATTTAATCCATGCTTAATTTTATTGCTTACCTAATACACAATTACTTCGCGTTCCAAAAATACTTTACCCCTGATATAAATTACCCCTATTAAATGCTATGAATCCTTCATCCCTTGAGAATAAGGGATGTAAACATACGTTTTTAAAGGGTTGTCTCGCTAGGGGTGCTAAGCTACCCCCGCAATAAGCTAAGTAAGCTTAACTGAGGAGTTGTTGCGCATAAGTTATGTCGCTTAAGTTGAGTATTTAAGTCGGTTATTAATTTAAGTTAAGTTACCAGCTTTATTACTGACAGCCGGTAGTGTAATGGTATTGTGTGCGGTACGATTTTCGTCCTGAGGTCTCGGGTTCGATCCCCAGGTGGGGTAGTGATTTTGTATTTTCGAACGACTTCCCAAAAAGGAGGAGGTCCTCAATTCGATTTTTTTATGTATGGTACGAGATATCACCGCCAAATGTGGACCGATTTTCAAATTTCTTTTTGTGTTCGGTAGAGCTTATTTCAAGGGTAGTCCCATATAACTTTGGTCACGATCGGTAAATTGGAAGTCGGTCAGTTAAGTTTTTAAACTTGTGATTATTGAGTATCAACCCGCAGTCTGGAAGTTGCGCCCGATATGGCGATCTGGCACGGAACCAAGCTCGGCGAAATGTGGGTGTTATAGTTCTGCCTACCCTTTCGGGGATACAGGCGTGAGCGTATGTTATGATAGTCTCAGAGTTCAAGAACAAAATCACGGACTAAATTTAGATTTCACTCCATGCTTAAATCCCCTCGTCCCAGTGCATGCAGTATTATGGTGCATATTAATGAAGTGCAGCCTGCCAAAACACGTTCGAATCGGCGTACATCAATAATTGGCGCTATGGAAATTGAAAACGGTCGGTTAGCGCCGAACAATAATCCCTGGTGGTATGGGCGCGTCGTTTGCATGGCGATTGTCGATCACGCCGGATATGTACCTGTCTTATAACAAAACCGAGTAAGGCATATGTTTCCAAAAGAATATAATATTAATTTTAAAATTCGTCCCATCGAATTGTAAAATAAATAAATACACCCAACAGTCACACCTAGTCCTGACCCCACACTAGGTATAACCTGTATCGTGGGTGTCAGAGACTACGAGTCTTCGGTCTCACAACACCCAGACTAGAAACAAATATCTGTGGGTCAAGCATTTGTCTCGGTACGGGAATGGAACCCGCGGCCTCTCGTTTCAAAGCCGGCTAGTCGCCCACTGCGCAACGGAGGCTGGATGCTTTGATATCTTGCAAATAATTGCTTTTGAAAGTTTCGTTTTAAAATATAAGTAAGAAATTGAATATTCTGAAAACAAATTGTGCTTTCGAGGAAATTGTTTATCAATAAATTAAGCTTTACAAAATATGTTTTGTGATATAATCATTATTTTAATTCTGAGAATGCCTTATTGATCTACATGTAGATTATAGCTTCGATTTCCTAAAATTAATTTAAATAAAGGCAGTTTCACATCAAAGGGCGACAAAACGGAACGTTTCGCCGAACTGTTATAACTTTTATTATTTCCCATTGGCGAGCTCATTAGGGCTGTGTTTGTTCTGTTAAAGCGTGTAGCCTTGGGCATTGCAAACGTTTTGTGTCGTAAGTTATAAATACAAGCGATTTATTGCCAGCCTCCGTGGCGCAGCGGGCGAGTAGCCGGGTTCGATTCCCGTATTGAGACAAATGTTTGTCAAGTCTGGGTGTTGTGGGACCGAAAGTCTCATAGTCTCTGACACCCACGATACAGTTTATACCTAGTGTGGGGTTAGGACTAGGTGTGTGACTGTTGGGTGTATTTATTATATTATTTATTTATTATTATTGCATATTGACATATTTGATTTAAGATGATTAGTATAAGTTGTGTTAGTAGTCCCTTAGCTTGTTTGTTGTGAAACAATTCATTATTATAGTGTTAAAGTTTATTTCAATTTGGCAGGACACTAACACAGAAAATGTTTGTGTTAACTACATACATAGCATAAAATGAAACAAAACATTGATTATGAATGCTCAAACTGTGTTAAACAGCTAAAAACACATAAAACGTAATAAAATGAAGAATTCTTGAAACTATCTTGTAAGAAATTAGCTCGGCGATGCTATTTCCTTTGGCTCAGAAGCGCTGCGATGTGATCCATAAGGAATTGTACCGGGCACGCGTGTGTACAGTGTGCCGAGCGTTAATAATGAAATTACCCACCGCGCGCGGTTTCTGTAACGCCGCAGGGCGCAGATCGCGGTGTGAACACGCCTTTGTGTCGATGACAACTCTTTAGCGGTAAACATTTGATGGCATTATGTATGTTCTTCTCTCCTAAAGAGGTTCATGTAGATATCACTAAGATATATCAGTGTTCTGTTAAATATTCGATTAGAATATATTTTATTTCGATCCAAGAGGTTTTAGGTACTTTAAAGTTTTATTTCTTTCTACCTGCCCTTATCCCACCTTAATGTGGGGTCGGCGCAACACACTTTTTTCAAGCATGTTGCAGAGTGGATTTAGCTTAGTTTTTACATCCGGCCGCCGACATGACGTCAACCCTCCGACCGAAAGTTTCTCATAGTCTCTGACACCCACGATACAGGTTATACCTAGTCTGGGGTCAGGACTAGGTGTGTGACTGTTGGGTGTATTTATTATTTATTTAATAAAAAAATAATAAATAAATAATTTTATACATAATATTTTCATTACCTTCATAAAATTCTATGTCCATTTGAGAAATATTCCGCACAAGCCTTTTGATCGTCGGCCATTTTGTTTTAACGACTTGATCAAGTTGCCTCGGAGTTTTTTAAAAGGGATTTTTGTTGAGATATCGAACTTCAAAGGGCTTTGTGAATTTCAATTTTATTTTACCCCTCGGAAGCGTTGCTTTTGAATGTTTAAAGAGTTGCCAAGTTCTGAATGGCGAGCCGATTCGAGCAACAAATTGACTATCAATTTGGGATACTGAAATTACTGAAAGAGTATATTAATGTTATAATTGGCGTAAAATTCAATGTACATTACAGAGATCAATTGAAATAGGCTTGCTCGGTTTGCACTAAAACGTTACACAAAATACCTTCACAAAACTTGTGTCATGTGTAGTAGTTCTAGTACATTTTATTCTCGGCTACGCCATCCTTTTTATTTATCCATTATTTTAACTCAATAAGTTTACTATCGCCGGGGTGGTATGTTTACGTGGATGGTTTTACTGTGTCCTCAATTAATTTTATAGCCAATAAATACGTTGGTAACGGGACAGGCTTCCCTTGTCTGACTCAATTTGTTGATTAAATGTGGACGGTCGTCGATGGATGGACACACATGTTGTTTTTTAATTTTCAGGTGTTTTATAGTTCATTTATAAGATAGTAATTGAATATTGGATATTAAGGGCCTTACTTAAAACAGCATTTTTAGCTGAGCAAATGGTTAAGAATAGCCTGTCACTTTTTTCCTTGCGTTATATTGTTTAAAAATGAAAGGGACAACCTATGGTATAAAGATAAGCAGCGCTTAAATATATTTATAAGTAAGGGGCTATATGTAAAATAACAAAAAACTTTATTAGTCATGTAGGCATATGACAAGTCAAAATAACAAACTAAGTTAACATAATATTATTTATAGTGCTATGCAACTGGAAGACAGGCACGCACGTATGTATGAACACAATGACAAGGATGGAGCTAAGATAAAGTGATAGGAATACAGTGTAAGGATTTGTGGAAAAGGGGACGAGATACATATATATTCCCGCATTAAGACAAATGTTTGTGTGGCCCACAGATATTTGTTTCAAGTCTGGGTGTTGTGCGACCGAAAGTCTCTCACAGTCTCTGACACCCACGATACAGGTTATACCTAGTGTGGGGTCAGGACTAGGTGTGTGTGTGGGGTGTATTTATTATTATTATTTATTATACATCAGGAATGGGGTAGGTAAAAGACTGGAAGTATCTGAAGAATCTAATGGAAAAGGACTATAATGCTCTATAGATCCTAGCTAGCCAATCAGCATTTCTTTGGCTACCTACGGATGACGATTCGATGTGAAGGGAATATTAACATAACATAACATAAGCTTAACATAACATTCCTACACTGTTTTAGCAATTCATAATTCAGCTATTATGAATTGCTAAAACAATGTAGGAATGAATTAGCCATCTTTTGAATGGCCTTTATCCTACCTTAATGTGGGGTCGGCGCAACACATCTATCAAGCGTATTGTAGAAAGGATTTGGCTTAGTTTTTACAATTGGATGCTTGCCTGCATAAACCTCCTTTTGGGAGATCTATTATCACCAATCACTAGAAGGGAGTCGCTAGCAACATCTAGTTTATTATATTACGTGAATCCGCGGGTCCGATCCCGCACCAAAACTGCATCAATGAGTCAGTGTGCGAACTCCTACTAAGAGTACATACATAAGCTCACGCCTGTATTCCCGAAGTGGTAGGCACAGGTGCACTAAAAAACATGACATTTCGCCGAGCCTAGTTCCGTCCCAGATGTGATAGGGGGCGAGCCTATCGCCATATCGGGCACAAATTCCAGACTCCGGGCTGATATGGAAAAATCCAATATCACTTTGCCCGACTTGGGGATCGACCCAGAGACCTCAGGACGGTAGTCGTATCGAAATACAACCACGCCACCGAGGCTGTCCGTAATTCCGTATGTACGTATTAAAATGATTTTTTTATAATTTGCCCAAGTATATTAAGGCTCTGCAAACACGCCACGCCTCGAGGCATTATTCAAACTTTTTTCTGAATCTGTTTAACTTGGATAATTAAACAGCGAGTTTCTCAAGTGCCCATTATTATAATTGCGTTGGATTTTTTACGGCTGTTGGATAAATTGAGTTTGTGCGTATTTCTGTTTCGAATGAAATTGTTCTTAATTGTAAATAATATTAGGATTGTAATGCTTTGGCAGTGTAAGATTTAACCGTATTCCGTACTTGTGAGTTGTAATCGTAGCAGAATAGATAATGCGTTACGAAGATCAATGTAATATATCGTAGATGCACAGTTCTTGCAAATATCGTCATAAAAAGTGGTCTCAGCGATAACACAAAGAAAAAGGTCACAAGTGCTAATTAAATCAACACAATTATAACCCTATGCACGTGTTATAAAGTAGCTTTTTAAACGAAATGAGCAAGCGTTTTTAAATTTGAATTTTGAAATTTAGAATTCTATCGGCGTTCGACTGTAGGCAAAACGAGTGCTTAAGCACTTCTTTGCTGTCCCATTTTCCGAGCGTAAACTGTGCATTTAGGTATATAATATATCGATGGTTACGAAGTATAACTTTAACGTAGTTGTTTCACCTTAATGTGGGGTCGGCGTAACACACTTCTTCAAGAGTTGCAGAGAGGATTTGGCTTAGTTTCTAAGATCGGCCGCCTGCCTGACGTCAGTCCCCTATGAGGGATCCAAACCCGGCCAAATTAAATTAGGAAATATGCTTTGCCCGACCTCGGAATCGAACTCAGGACCTCCCGGTCCACCGTTCATAAATGCTGCCACTAGACCAAGGAGGTGACAATTCCAATGCGATAGTTAAAATTACGCGCGCTCAGATCTTTAGGAAACCACATTTCCTACATTGCCATCAACCAGACGCTATGCATAACAAAGCGATCTCATCTGGATTAAGCGTAAAAAGCGCAGTTCGATTAACATAAAGTTACAATCGTTTAGAAGTGGGTCACGCGAGCGGCGCGTGACGTATTGCTGACATTCGCTTTTTAAACCGGACCATTGGTCACTAATGTTCGAGGGACTGATTGGTGAGAGATTGATGGGTTTTAGAATTCCCTCTTGCGGAAATACATAAAATTTACGGTCTTTCTGAATGGTTCGTATAAAAGATTTGGTAATGAGACGGGCTGGGAACTGATATGTGGGGGTTCTTATCCAGGGTAGGGCGATTTTTGTTTGAGTTTGATTTTAACAATTTTTTATTTCATTTCAATGACACATGAGTTGCCCAAAGTGCCCTGTATGGCGATAGGGTTGCTCCCTATCGCATGAAGAGACGAAAAAAAGCGGCGAGGTGTGGATTGTCTAATTCCCTAAATTAGGTCATTTTTATCTCTTCGCCCCTTCATGATTATGATCTGAGAGCTCCTGTGCTCGAATCTAGGCTATATACGACTACATTCTTTCTACTTGCCCTTATCCCACCTTTATGTGGGGTCGGCGCAACACACTTTTTCAAGCATGTTGCAGAAAAGATTTGGCCTAGTTTTTATGACTGGCTGCTGGCCTAACGTCAACCCTCTGGGGGTCTAGTCCCAGGCAAATGAAATTAGTAAATTCGCTTTGTCCGACCTGAGAATCGATTCCACGACCGGGAGGGTCCACAGCCGCCACTAGACCAAGGAGGCGACGACCAAGGAGTCGAAAACTAATAAGACTAATACTACACACACATAGAAATAAGTTAAGTTGAAATGCACATAACAATCACATTTATTTTATGATATGCACATAATAAAAATCGTTGTTTTATTATTATTTTTTTTTTTCTATATAATATAATATTGTATGTGCTTTCACAAATAAACTATTTCTTTCTTTCTTTAAAATAATTCGCTTCCAGTTTCGACAGACATTTTTCCACTTGGGTTTCTTAAGCCGCGTCTTCAGCACTAAAACATTACACAAATCACGTTATTTTTGTCTATGGTGGACTACGAAATTCGGTGTTTTGTGTAAGTGTTTTTTGTACTTTTTTTTTATAGCAGAGATTGGCAAACGAGCAGATGGGTCACCTGATGGTAAGTGATCTCCACCGCCCATAGACACCCAAGACACAAAAAGAATCATGGGTGCGTTGCCAACCTAAAAGCAGGGAATGGAAAGGGAGGGAAGGGGATTGGGAAAGGGAGTGGGGAAATGGGCCACCGGAAATCTCACTCACCGAACGAAACGCGACAGCAAGCTGCCACTTTACGTCGGTTTTCTGTTAGACAGTGGTATCTAACCGGTCGAGCCGGCCCATTCGTGCTATAGACGTTACTGTCTACAGCGTGGCTCTACCACTTTTATTTTATTGTTTCGAAAAAACACATGCAGGAGACGCGGCATTAGATATATCTATTATTATACATAGATAGACTGCCTCGGTGGCGTGATGGTATTTCGGTACGACTACGGTTCTGAGGTCTCGGGTTCGATCCCCGGGTCGGACAAATTGATATTGGATTTGTCCATATCAGCCCGGAGTCTGGAATTTGTGCCCGATATGGCGATAGGCACGCCCCCTATCACATCTGGGACGGAACTAAGCTCGGCGAAATGTGGGTCTTCTAGTTCGCTAGTGCGCCTCTGCCTACCCCTTCGGGGATACAGGCGTGAGCTTATGTTATGTTATGTTATGTTATACATAGATGTGTAATACACAATGCACATACTGCGCCCAGTCACGAACGTAATCTATCAAATGGATATGCGGGTACATGCGCACATTGTACCCACCCTTCCCGTGTACCCTCTCAGGAGTCAGTACCCAGTCGCTGGCTAGCTTACCAATAGCATTGTTAATAATTGATTTAAGGTTGTGTAATTACATATTGTATCCAATTACATACGAAACGACTTAAAGTTGTCTTCGCGGTTTCTGTAGGGTTGATTTAATTGGTATTGAATTAATGCAGTATTATGTATTTATTACGCACATAACATAAGCTCACGCCTGTATCCCCGAAGGGGTAGGCAGATGCACACTAGCGAACTAGAACACCCACATTTCGCTGAGCTTAGTTCCGTTCCAGATGTGATAGGGGGCGTGCCTATCGCCATATCGGGCACAAATTCCAGACTCCGGGCTGATATGGAGAAATGCTATATCACTTTGCCCGACCCGGGGATCGAACCCGAGACCTCAGAACCGTAGTCGTACCGAAATACCATCACGCCACCGAGGCAGTGTATTTATTAACACCGATTTATTCGTGAACGAAGCACCCTACACAAAATACTGTCTAATATTACTGTCTCACGACTGAGCATGGACCTCCTGTACTAATGAGATGGGTTAGGCCTTAGGTTACCACGCTGGCTTGATGTTAACCTTTCGAAGATATACGCTATAATACCGATTAATTGATCCGAAGTCTAAACTCTCTTAATAAATAATATTAGCCCTGTAATATTACTGTCCCACTGCTGGGCACGGGCCTCCTCTACTAATGAGAGGGGTTAGGCCTTAGTCTACCACGCTGGCCTAATGCGGAGTGGCAGACTTCACATACCTTCGAAATTCCTGTGAAGAATTTATCGGGTATGCAGGTTTCCCTCTTACTGAGAGTAAATCCCTCAGAGAAGACAGCTAGGAAAGTGTAGGGAATTCGATCTCAGAATTGAGTTTATACTTCAATCTTGGGATCTCGGGATTGAAGTATAAACACAATCCCCTAGGTACGAGAGGCTTACCTGAGTAGTTTGACGTCCCACAAGGCGAGCACTTCTGGCGGGCGTGACGCGCACAGAGCCAGCCGAGGCCCGCAGACGTGGAGACGCACCGGCCCCGCCCGGACGCTGTTGGTCGACGGTGCTGAGATCACCACCGCCGCGAACTCACGGCTGCTGCCGAGGTTGTGTTGCACCTGTAAGAACATAGTCAAATTACAACACAGTCCAAGATTACCTCTATATTATATAAATAAATACGGACGGGTCGGCCTCCGGTGGCCTAGACACTTATGTAACATAATATGTATATTGTGCCGCCTCCAACAGGTTAAAATTAAAATTGTTATTGCCTCGGTGGCGTAGTTGTTTTTCCGCACGATTACCGTCCTGAGGTCTTGTGTTCGATCCCCGGGTGTTTCAATTCAAAGTGATATTGGATTTTTCAATATCAGCCCGAAGTCTGGAATTAGTTCCAGATATGGCGATAGGATCGTCCCCTATCACATCTGGGACGGAACTAAGCTCGGCGAAATGAGGATGTTCTAGGTCGCTAGAGCGCCTCTGCCTTCATCGGGAATACAGGCGTGAGCTTATGTTGTGTTGATTACATGCTAAAATCTTGACATTGAACATTTTTGGTAAAAAAGATCCTTACCTTAACCCTCCACTGGATCAACCCTTCCCTGGTATCAAAGGCCAGTACAGGGACGACGTCCTCGCACAATATCGCGAGGGTGTTGGACTCCTTGTCGAGCGTGAACCCTGACTCGAAGCCGAGGTACTGCTGCAGAGAGAGCGACGCCTTCGTCTGACCGTTCTTCTGGCGCTCCTTCAGGTCCTTGTATAGCTGCAGGTGCACGCAATCTGTGGAGGAAAGTGAGGGTTAGTGAGTTATTTTGAATTCTATAAACATTATTGTAAATGCAAAACTTTGGACGGATGTTTGATGGATGGATGTGGAGTAACCTCAATCACTCCTGAACTGATCTGGATGAAGGGCACCGAGACAGAATATTGTAGTCTGGTATAGCACACAGGCAAATTTTTGTCCAGGAAAAATTTACGGTTCGGAATGTGGGTGTACTATTTCTCTAGTTCGCCTCTGCCTACCCCTTCGGGGATACTAGCGTGAGTTCATGTATAAATAACACCCAAAAGTAACACACATAGTCCTGACCCCACACTAACATACGAGTCTTGTATCGTGGGAATCAAGAACTAAGACTTTCGTTCTCACAATACCCAGACCCGGAACAAATATCTGTGGATTGAAATAAAACTATTTTTACGGATTCTATCACGATTAGGTTTTAATTATTATTCCCGACGTTTCGAAGGCTTTGCAGTCTTCGTTGTCACGGGTCAGAATGACTGTATAATATTCACGTAAACTTAAGAAATCAGTAAATATCTGTGGGTCACAAAAACACAGACGAACTGAGAACCTCTTTCTTTTGAACTCAGTTAAAAATGTAACCAAGTGAGTAAATTAGAGAAACGAATACAATTTCAAAGCCTTCACATCGCTTCAGGCAAATCTTAAGTTTCTATTACACACAAAATCCCTACTCTGAACTCGTCAGCGTTTACGTAAGCCTAAATAGTAAGGGCTTACACCCCACTAACGCTCAAATATTACTTATTCACGTACAGCGATCCCTAAGGTAAATAGAAAACTCCCTCAAGTACAAATGTACTGAATTTACAAATGAACACACGCGCCAATATTGCGTGGAGCATGTTTGTATTATCTAGATATTATGGTGATTTTAAGAGAGATTCTCAGGAATGTCGCAGTTTCAAAACAAACCACCAAAAGCCTCTCTGTCTTCCAATCGTGTCTTATTATTAAGCTTTATTACTTTAATGGTGAAGGAAAACAACGTGAAATCTGCATACTTAAGGATTCTGTACAAGAATCTCGAAAGTATGTGAAGTCTGCTAACCAGCATTAGGCCAGCGTGGTGGACTAAAGCCTAATCCTTCTCAATATTAGAGTGCCTAGCATTGGGACTGGAATATGGTTCAGATTGATGTGAAGGATGAGAAATGTATATTGTGTGTCTTCGTTTATAGCTTCACTTGTCCAGTGAAAGTATACCAGGATATAAATCGTGAGGGCCTGGATACACCCGGAATTGTCAGGGGATTTAATGGAAGACCTCGCAATTTCTCTTTTTAAGTAGATAACACAAAGAGGCGATCACTATAGATTAACTTTGATCTAAAACAAGATTATATTAAAGTTAGTTTTAGTTACTTGGTAGGATTGCTCCTAGAATTGTCAAATAAGACCAGCTTGGCAGTCTGGCTCCTTCGAGGCTTTTGACTCTCTGTTAGTTTTAGTTTAGTCGATGACAATAAAATATTCCAATTTCAAAATCTCCATTTGTTCAGCTCGGCAGTACTTCCGCCCGTGTATATCCTGGGCTTGCTGCGTCAGCGCAGATTCAGTCAAATTGACGCGACGTCGGATTTTATTGTATTTCATGAGCGCCTACAGCCGAGTACAGCACAAGGAAACATGACTTGAATATTAATAACGTTGAGACGAAAGTCTTTGGGTCGTCGTTTGAGTTTGTCAAGATAGGTCAAATGATTTGTATTTTGGGTCGACGTTTGTGGCTTAATCTATACTAAAACAGCGGCGATAGCTCAGTTGGGAATGGTACGGACTTCCGAGACAAGTGTCGGAAGTTCGAGACTAACCACAAAATGGAGCATACACCACTGACTTTTCTATGTTAAGGATATTTTCATTGTGAAATATAGCTTGCTATAACGGCGAAGGAAAACATCGTGAGTAAACCTGCATACCCGAGAATTTCTTCAAAGGAATTACGAAGGTATGTGAAGTCTACCAACCCGCATTAGACCCGCTGGCAGACTAAGGCCTAACCCCTCTCAGTAGTAGAGGAGGCCCGTGCCCAGCAGTGGGACAGTAATGTACAGGGCTATTATTTATTTATTTTTATTTTCTATAATAAAATAAATGCGAAAGTAACAGCTAACTACTAAACAGATTTAGATGTTTGGGACGAAGAAGTTCATAGGTTACTTTTGAAAAGATAAATAAATATGTGATATGACCACCAAAAAAAAATATACTCATTCACTCAAATAGACTGCCTCGGTGGCGTAGTTGTATTTCGGTATACCTACCGTCCTGAGGTCTCGGGTTCGATCCCCGGGTCGGGCAAAGTGATATTGGATTTTTCCATATCAGCCCGGAGTCTGGAATTTGTGCCCGATATGGCGATAGGCTCGCCCCCTATCACATCTGGGACGGAACTAAGCTCGGCGAAATGTGGGTGTTCTAGTTCGCTAGTGCCTCTGCCTACCTCTTCGGGGATATAGGCGTGAGCTTATGTTATGTTATGTGTCACTCAAATAGTAAAGTGAGTAAACGTAAATATTTCCGTAAAATTGTCCACAGCAAAGCTTTACAACTTTCCAGTTTTCACCTCACGTGGTTATTAGTGTAATATAAATGGCCCACCAACGAACTCCGAACTGTGCTATTACTATCAAATTAAGACATGGTTATATACTTATGTCTAATAAGCTTTACATAACAAATCAAACATGTCCCCAAAACGTGACTGTGGTCACGCAATCACTGATTTATACGTCACGACATACGTGTACATGGGAAATTAAATACATAATAAGAATATGCAATACTTCAAGGATTATAGTGGCCAATAAGACTATTTGTTTTAACCCACTTTGAAAGGATAATGTCAACTTTGATGAGGCAGTGATTTAATCAGGACTTTTTGTATATTTAAACTCTTTGTATGAATCGCGCTCAAAGGACCACTAATAAAGGCGTTCGCGGTGCGAATAATTGTCGATTAATACAGTAAAACTGTACTGTTTGTTTAGTTAAACAATGAACGAACTATTGTTTGGAAAGTACCCTAACATCAAACAATTAACGAACTCATCAGGCCCCTTAACAAATATGACACACACACAATTCTATAGTTATGTTTGTGTGTATGTGCACACAAGACTTATGTAAATTCAATTTAAACTATTGAAACTAACACAAAGCAGTTACTACAAATACAAAGGTTCCAAACGCAAATTACTAAATTCCAAATTCAAACACACACTGATTACAACCGAACATTGTCGGGGATTACCGAACACAGCCGAGTTACGCCGCGCCAATTAGAAAACGGCTCTGAATTAATTCGAAAATGGGGCACTCGATTTTGATGTAGTGGAAACTGTCGTGGTATCTATTGTTCACACTTCCTGTGTGAATTTCAATCATATTCCTTTAAGAATAAAGTTGAAAATCCTTTTGTGTGAAAATAGTCCAAAGTGAGCGAACCAAACAGCAAGGCAGAAGATAATAGGTGAAATATTGTATGTCATTCACATTTTGACGTTGAAAATTGAATTTGTACTTAATTCGTTTGTAAGTAAAGTTCGGTATGGCACGTTACGAAGCGTAAGTAATTAGTAAATGTGTTCCACTTCGTACCAATTCGGATGATCTTGTACTAATAGGCAATTATAGAATGTCATGCTTTGTCGTTTTGATTTGTTGGATTCCATTTTTGAAAAGCTCTTTGTTTCTATTGTTTTTGTAGCCTTTGTTCTTATTTGTAGCTTAGTATTAAGTATTCTCACATTGTATCATTAGTGGACTTTAGTTACTCGTATTTTCTTTGATGGATACTTCTGTAATGCCATCCCATCCTACAAATTAATTGAAGTGAAGGGATATCGAAGAAATTTGGTAAACTGTAATGTAATGAGACTGAATGAGGCGAAAGAGGTATGTAAGGATCGTAGCAAGTGGAAATCCGTTGTCTCTGCCTACCCCTATGGGAAAAAGGCGTGAGTCTATGTATGTATGTATGTATTTGGTAAACAGATATACTATGATTTGGATAAGAACAAGTTTACCAGTTACCCCGATACTATGTTCACGTTTTGTTAAAGCAAACGCTTAGTGAACCACCTAATGGTAAATGATCGCTACTGCCTGAATCTTAAGGGAGGAAATAAGTATTAGGAAAGGGGGTTTAAACCATTGAAAATCTAAAGTAAACACAGTAGAAGCCGACCGAGTCAGTAAAGATTAAATATTCTCTTTGCATTCATATACTCAAAAACAGACAAAAGTATACTCCTATACCTCCATACATATACCCATACCTCAAACTACATTCATTCTTCTTTTGCTATACAATCAATCTTCCTCTGGAATTTGTTCCCTCTTGAAATTAGGACGTGCACTACTCGACTGGCTTTTAAAGCCAGAGTTCGTCAACTGATGTTCAATGGAGTTGCAGAGTCTTTTCACTAATGTTGAAAGTTTGCTTTGCTTGTGTATGTTGGTTTATATATTTTATTTATATATGTTAATAATGTGTACTTATTATTTATTGATATATTTTTCTATTATATCTCACATTCTGATGTAGTAGTATTATTGTATTGATACAGATATATATTTTACACCTCCTTTATTTATCTTGTTCTCATATACACCTGCCTTGCCCTTTCTCTGCACCACCAAAAGGTTGACTGGTAAAGAATGCCTGTGGTATTAAGTCCGCCTGTACATATCTTTGTATGTATAAAGTGTTTAAAATAAATAAAATAAAATATACTGTATACTGCCGTCTGAAGGAAGAGACATATCTGACATTCCGTTTTAAAGGGAAAACGACGTATCTGGAATTTTAAAAATAGATAAGTACGTGATTGTATATAACCTACATTTCTGAATTGTTGTCAGTTGTTGACCGTCCTTTTTGGTAAAAAAATAAACCTTTCTTTCTTTGTTCTTTCTTTTTTAAGTCTTTTGTGTCTTTTGTGCCCGATAAGGCGATAGACTCGCCCCCTATCACATCTGGGACGGAACTAAGCTCGGCGAAATGTGGGTGTTCTAGTTCGCTAGTGCGTCTCTGCCTACCCCTTTGGGGATACAGGCGTGAGCTTATGTTATGTTCTGTTTTTAAGTCCTTTTCGTTTATGACGGTATGTCAGATACGTCTTTTTTCCTTATGATAGCAGTACAAGACGGTAAATTACCCACGCCCGTCAAAGGCGTTACAAAATTCTATCAAAAATTCTTTCAGGCAACTTATAGTCCCTTCATTAGGAGCGGGGAACAAGAGGTCGCGTTCATTAACTTCGGCCGACTTTGCCTCGATTTTCGGCTGGGAGAGGAATTTTTGCGGCCTGCAATTTAGTTGATTGCCGTACGCCTCCTGACTAGCTTTTCGGCTTTTTCTACTTGTATTCTGTTGGATTTTCGGTAATTTCCAATATTTTCAAGACTAGTTTAGAAGAATAAGTTTGCTTTATATTTTGGGATCCTAAAACTATTGCCTAATCCTACGTTCCAGATACAGCAGATGTAGGCAGAGGCATGACAATATGTCGTCGAACTTTTTTTTGAGCGTACATTATAAGAGTTGGTCCTCCTAATTTTCGACCGAGTTCCACGAAATTCGTCTGTATTTTTATTTTGTCAATATGTCGACAAGTTGCGCAAATCGACTTCTACAACACTATCGACATGTTTATCGACAGCACTAGTGACGTGCGGCGCACGCATTTTAGAATAGGGATTAGGTACATGTGTGTGTTTATCGTATTATTTAAATATAAAAAAATACTGTATTACTCATACTTACACTGTTTGTTGCAAATAATTACGAGTTATTTTTAAAATCTATATTATTCAATATCATTTACACATCACAGTTCGCCAGGAATAATGTTTTCCTTTTCATTTTATTTAGTTAATATTATGAACCAAATTAAAACCTTTTCAAAATAGTATTTGTTATGGAACGCATCAACATGCAGTTTTTAAATCATAACACAAACTGACAGAAATAAAGTTATATAAAATCTAAAGATCTCATACAGAATTCCAAATACAGCGTCTCATGAATAAATTCCACGAGATTCAATAAAAGTTGAAAACAATATAAAAACAAGTCGACGGAATGTGCGTAACTCAATAGAAATATCGTCACAAAGGAATTTCCAAAACTAGATATTTGTTGGCAAATTGGGTCGGTAGAGGTTCGTACACGCTAGCGGCGCCCCGGGGGTCCACTCGGATATATAACATGACGTGTTAGATTTAGATAATTAGATCACACACAATTTCCCTTATTATGGCGGAAAAGGCGACTGCCTCGTGGCGTGGTGGTATTTTGGTACGACTACGGTTCTGAGGTCTCGGGTTCGATCCCCGGGTCGGGCAAAGTGATATTGGATTTTCCCATATCAGCCCGGAGTCTGGAATTTGTAACCGATATGGCGATAGGCTCGCCCCCTATCACATCTGGGACGGAACTAAGCTCGGCGAAATGTGGGTGTTCTAGTGCGCCTCTGCCTACCCCTTCGGGGATACAGGCGTGAGCTTATGTTATGTTATGTAAGAAGGAAAAATACTTCGGCTACTCATGATTTGGGTGATGCATACGAATTAAGTAGTACATAAATTCATTTATTACGTAAGACTATTTTTGCTAGTTTTAGACTCCCTCCACACTTATATAAGAAAAAATAAGAGTAGGCCCCCTCCCCCCTGTTCAAAAACGCACCAAAATGGAAAAATCTATGGATTTTAGAAGTCCAAGATTTTCACCACTGCCATTATATTTAAAAAAATAATAAAGATTCTATTATTCGTCATTCTCATGATTAAATGTGTGTTTAAATAACATGTAGCTTTTCTTTTTTTAAATGAAAATAAAACAATAGAATACCCTTAGGGAACACACATTCTGTCAACTAACATTTCCATTCGCATAATTTTAATAAATAAATTAAGCTTACGACAAACAAACAGTTTTGATTATATATGGAAATAAAATAGACGTAAAATGTTTTAGACTGGCGAGCCGTGAGTGCCGTGACGAGGGTCCGGCGAGATTCGGGACTCTCTCGAGTCTCAGGACCCACTGACAAACACAATAACATATAGTTTACACACTTCATGCTATATCTTGACGTGTGACGTGCTTTACACGAATTATAGCATAGCAAACTTATCTGAGAATTTGATGTGCGCTGGCATGTTTAGGCTGTCATATAAATCAGTCGCATCCTAGATCTAGAGAACATACATGGAGTTTAGAGGCAGCGTATATGATATACAATCCGATAGGTCCTCACTTCGAATTCCGGGATACGTTCATTAAAAAAAACAGTTATTATAATGTCGTCATGTCATCGTATTTTTACTTGGGAATTATATTTGCACAACATAGATGAAATTTTGAGCTACCCATAGATTGAGAAATAAGGAAAAACTTCTGAAAAAATAGGGAATTAAGTAACGTTCATCCCTGCTACGGAACCCATCAGTGTGCGTCAGATAGGCAATTTAGTATTTTTTTATCAATCAAAAACTTATAACGTAGTAAAAAAAATCTCGGCAAATTACTAATACAAGAACAAAAAATCTCCCATCGCGTCCAATTATTACGTTCATTTGGCGGTAGTCGCAAAAAGAGCGATTACCAGCGAGCCTCGAGGAAACTCGTAACACGAAATGTTCTAATTAAGTACAAGATAGTTTTCCTCACGATATGGCCTGTCACGGTATGTTATATTGAATAGAACGGTAAAAAATAAAATAAAAATAATTCAAGTAAATGGTTTATTTTAAGTTACGACGTCCTATATTCATTTTACAATAAAAATAAATTATATTCATCATCATCAGCCATAGAACGTCCACTGCTGAACATATGTAGGACTCCCCCAAAGATTTCCAGATCGACCTGTTATAATATAAAAAATAAATTAAATTATAATTAATGTAATGATTTAGTATTACGCGAATGTTATTCATCAAAATTAAAACCAAATCGTGATAGAATCCGTAAAAAAAGATATTTATTAATTTATTAATTTGTTAAATTATATTACAACGCTATAATTTTGTAGACTGAGTAACATTTTATTTTATGAATAATTTGAAATATGGCATAATAAGTATCGACAAATTTTTTTGTTACCTGGCTCTACTCTATTAAGTATAAAACTCCAAAAAACAATTAAAATCTATCTGAAATTAACTAATTATTCCTTTCTGCGACATGCTTGAGAAAGTTTGTTGCGCTGATCCCACATTGTGGTGGGTTAAAAAGAAATAAGAGGTCACAAATTGACTGTGAAATTCGTATGGAAAATTAGTATTTATGTTATAAGTTTAAAGTCTATTCAATTTACGAGATCACACTCCAAACTGTTGGATTAAGTTATCAAGCCCAAGCTTGGAAGAAAAAAGATAAGAATAATATTGTCAAGTACGGTTTGTGATCAAACGAAACATTATTTGGACCAACATAACAAAAACAGAATGGCTGAAACGCCGAAATGAAACAGCGAGTTTCATACGTCAGCATCGCGCATATTAAAACGTCTATTTATTTAATAGGGACATATTACCTACAGAATCGTGCTAGGTTGGTTCCACTTGGTACCATTGATTCTCACCATATTGAACTAAAAAGTGGTGTATTTATTATTATTATTTATGGTGGGGACGTCTGCAGTCGCACAGACGGGTGATCAGCTCACTCACCAGAGCTATTTCACCCTTAATCCCAGTCCGGGTGGCACTCCACTTCCGCTTCGGAGGCAACCGAGCCGCGCAACAGCCCCAGGAGGCACATCACCGTTGGGTTTCGGTTGCGGCTCAGACTAGCCTTTGGACATCATGGGGGTCTTCCAGGTTTGCACTTTTCAGGTCCGCCCACGGATGCCCAGCACGTCCGCCAGATAAGCCCCGCCACGTCAGTCGGTTAAGACCTCTGCGGCAGGGCCGCCCAGGCAGCCCGCGCCCAGCCTGTATGTGAATACCTGCTGTAAGGCATCGTCTGCCCACATACTCTCCCACCCTTGGGCGGAAAGCCTCCCAATTGGGATGCAGCGCCACCGGTCCCCCCTAGCTAGTCATGGCAGTGTGCACCCTGGAGCACTGGTTTTACTGGTGCTCCTGCAGTATGCCCCCTACAAACCTTCTTGTGGCCTTACTGAACCTAATGATGTCTCCTAATTTGAGCTCCAACAGCTGTTCCTGTTCTAGTCTGTCCGTTCCCAATAGTTCCCACCTAGGCAGAGAGTACATTGGACACTCTGCCAGAAAATGGAGACTAGTCTCCTCCTCTCCACTCCAAAAGTGGTGTAGGGATGACAGTATCCTACAGCGTGGTTTTTGGTGATCCCGTCATTTCATAGAATAGGATGAGTCTATCGCGGACGTAATTTAAATACCGTGATCATAGCATTATAAATGCCATAATCACAAGTTTAAAAACTTAACGGACCGACTTTAAATCCGATCGTCACCAAATTTATATGGGACCACCCTTGAAATAAGCTCTATCGAACACAAAAATAATTTTGAAAATCGGCCTACATTTGGCGGAGATATCGCGTAACATACATAAAAAAATAATACAGACCAATTGAAGACCTCCTCCTTTTTGGAAGTCGGTCGATAAAATTGACACAAAAGACTCGATAGGAAAATAAAATTCAATCATTCTGAAGTTGCCACTGATTTACGTTATTGTATATGTTAATTATTTATTAATCTCTTGTCTCTCCTCTTCGGTCTACCTTGTTGTGTGTGTATGTTATTATACTGTATTTGAATACCTAAATGATAGTGATGTAATATAGCATAGCAGTTACAATTTGATATATACCTACATCTACGTGTGAGTGTGAGTGTGAGTGTGAGTGTGAGTGTGTGTGTGTGTGTGTGTGTGTGTGTGAGTGTGAGTGTGTGTGTGTGTGTGTGTGTGTGTGTGTGTGTGTGTGTGTGTGTGTGTGTGTGTGTGTGTGTGTGTGCGTGTGCGCGCGCGCGTATGTATGTATGTGTGTGATATGTGTGTGTTTGTAAGTATGTAACTATAACTATACCTTTTATAATTATCCTATATCATAATGGTCTAATAAAACAGTATAACAATAAGTATAACACTAAAATATATGATTTCTTAATAATAAATAAGATTAAAATTGATAAATAAATACCATAGTTTCTGTCTCTTTTATATTGCCGTGCCCGACAGGGGCCACGATTCTGAACTATGTATATCGTACTATGATTTCACACAGAAAGGCCAGGCCCCCAGTCCCCGGCAGCCCTGCTATTCCTGGCCCCGGTAGCGGCTACGGTAACGGCGGGGCAAGGGGGTGCTAAGAATCCCCGGGTAAGATCCCGCTACCACCCCCGACGACGACTGGCCCTGGTAACACACAACATTCGCACTTTGAGGACAGACGAGAAGATTTTTGAGCTGGAAGAAGAAATGAGTAGGTTACGCTGGGATATCTTGGGGTTATCAGAAGTCCGAAGAAACGGGGAGGACACTGTAATCCTCAAGTCTGGTAACCTGCTCTACTACCGGGAGGGCGACCAACAGTCCCAAGGCGGTGTCGGATTTCTCGTCAACAAGTCCCTCATCAACAACATCATATCCATTGAAAGTGTGTCGAGCAGGGTCGTATACCTTATACTCAGAATATCCAAGAGGTATTCGCTGAAGGTCATACAGGTATACGCGCCGACCTCGACACACCCAGATGAGGAAGTAGATGAAGTATGAAGATATTAGTCGGGCCATACACACCTCCGAAACCTACTTCAATGTTGTTATGGGGGACTTCAACGCAAAGCTGGGCAAGGGAAGCGATGAAGAGTTGAGGGTGGGGCAATTTGGATATGGGATACGGAACCTCCGAGGTCAAAGGCTGGCCGATTTCCTGGAGAAAGAGGGACTCTTTGCGATGAACTCTTTCTTCCAGAAGCCGCCTCATCGCAAATGGACCTGGATGACTCCGGACGGTTCGGCGAGAAATGAGATAGACTTCATCTTGACGACGAAAAGACGGATATTCAATGATGTCTCCGTGATCAACAGGGTGAAAACCGGAAGCGATCACCGAATGGTAAGAGGCACATTGAATATAAACGTCAAGTTGGAAAGAGATCGCTTGATGAAGTCTACGCTCCGCCCTACTCGCACCCATATCCAAAACCCCGAGAGCTTTCAACTCGAGTTGACAAACCGCTTCGATTGCCTAGCTGATTGCTCTACCGTGGACGAGATAAATGACCGGTTGGTAGAAGCTGTTCATACGGTGGGATCTAAATTTTTTAGACCTCGTCGTAGAGATAGACCTCAGAAACTCTCGATCAACACACTCGATCTCATGGCCGAACGCCGATCTATGGCGCTGCGGTCTTCCGTCGACGCTGAAGCATATAGGCAGCTCAATAGACGAATAGGGAAGTCCTTGCGGCACGACGTCCGTGCTCACAATACAATGAGCATAAAAGAGGCGATTGAGCGGAACAAAGGCTCCAAAGTGTTCGCCAAGGATCTGTCTATTGGGCAAAGCCAAATGACCAAGCTGAAGAGGGAAGACGGCAGCGTAGCTTCGACAAAGGCAGAGGTATTGAGGGAGATTGAGAGGTTCTACGGACAGCTCTACAGCTCGGTTGCCAAACCCGTCACTGGCTCGGCCCAAGACCCAAGAGCCGAGCTGGTCCGACACTACAGCGAAAATATCCCGGACATCAGCCTGTGCGAGATAAAGGTGGCCCTCGGACAGCTTAAAAACAACAAGGCGCCGGGCGAGGACGGAATCACTGCAGAGCTTCTGAAAGCGGGCGGAGCGCCGGTACTGAGAGTCCTTCAGAAGCTCTTTAATTCTGTCTTGCTCGAGGGCGCTACGCCTGAAGCATGGAACAGGAGTGTGGTGGTACTGTTCTTTAAGAAAGGTGACAATACCTTGTTGAAGAACTACAGGCCCATCTCACTCCTGAGCCATGTGTATAAGCTGTTTTCGAGGGTTATCACGAACCGTCTCGAACACAGGCTAGATGACTTTCAGCCTCCCGAACAAGCCGGTTTCCGAAAAGGCTATAATACCATAGACCACATTCATACGCTGCGGCAAGTTATACAAAAAACCGAGGAATATAACTTGCCACTTTGCTTAGCGTTTGTGGACTATGAGAAAGCCTTCGACTCGATCGAGACCTGGGCTGTGCTGCAGTCTCTCCAGCGGTGCCATATCGACTATCGCTACATCGAAGTGTTGAGGTGCTTGTATAGCAACGCCACCATGTCGGTCCGAGTACAAGAAGAGAGCACGAGGGCTATTCCACTTCAGAGAGGTGTGAGACAGGGAGACGTTATCTCTCCGAAACTGTTCACTACCGCATTAGAAGATGCCTTCAAGCTCTTGGAATGGAAAAGATTCGGCATCAACATCAATGGCGAGTACATCACTCACCTTCGATTTGCCGACGATATCGTTGTCTTGGCAGAATCGCTGGAAGATCTAGGTACTATGCTCGAAGACCTCAACCGAGTTTCCCAACAAGTAGGCCTTAAAATGAACATAGACAAGACGAAAATCATGTCGAATGTCCATGTAGTTCCTACCCCAATTGGTATAGGGAACTCAACTCTCGAAGTTGTAGACGAATATGTCTATTTAGGACAAGCGGTCCAGCTAGGCAGGTCCAACTTTGAGAGAGAGGTCATTCGTCGAATCCAGCTCGGCTGGGCAGCATTTGGGAAACTACGCAAGGTCTTCTCGTCCAAAATACCTCAGTGCCTGAAGACAAAAGTCTTCGACCAGTGTGTGTTACCAGTGATGACTTATGGCACTGAAACGTGGCCTCTAACTTTGGGCCGCTTTAGAAAGCTCACAGTCACTCAGCGAGCTATGGAGAGGGCTATGCTCGGTGTTTCTCTACGTGATCAAATCAGGAATGAGGAGATCCGTAAAAGAACGAAAGTCACCGACATAGCCCAGAGGATTATCAAGTTGAAATGGCAGTGGGCAAGGCACATAGCTCGTAGAACTGATAGCCGATGGGGCAGAAAAGTTCTCGAGTGGAGACCACGTACCGGCAAGCGCAGCGTAGGACGTCCACCTACAAGGTGGACCGACGACCTGATAAAGGTCGCAGGAAGTCGCTGGATGCAGGCCGCTTCCAACAGGTCGATCTGGAAATCTTTGGGGGAGGCCTATGTTCAGCAGTGGACGTCCTATGGCTGATGATGATGATATCGTACTAACATCTTTGTAAACAACAATTGTGGAGTGCAATAAATTGAATTTGAATTTGAATTTGTATTTTGAACCTATCCATCATTGCCTATGATTTCAACATTATTAAAAAAATAAAACTGACAAGAGCCTATAATTTTATCGTCGGTGCAAATTATATCTGGGTTTAAGAGCCGATTAACGTAACATTGTCCCATAAATACCGTAGCATTAAATTAATTACGGTAGATAAAAAGCGACGCCATGGACATTTTGTTAAATTAAAAAGTGACATGTCATGGCGTGACCCAATAACGGTCGGGTCGTGATGTTGACAGTTTGAAGGGCTGTTACCGGCCCTTCAGATCTATGGGCAGAACGAAAACGTTCTATAATATGGGTACCTAATACATATTATGTATATTTTGGACTTAGGATTCGACGGTCGATGATTTTCTAACCGAGATTTGGCTAAAGAAAACAAATATGTTTATCAATTTCTAATACGTATTTGGAGATTTTATTCCAATCCAGTATATATAGGCAATTCATGAGACTATAGATATTTATGCATGTTATGAAATAAACACTAGAAAATTCAGGTAATTCAATGAAGTCAGGTCAGCATAATAAACAAATTCGAAAACAATTGCCTACCCATCAGCTAAATTCTAGGTAGGTAAAAGTATAAATGATCAATAACTTTTAAAAGTTTGATAATAATATAACGGTTGTCTGGAAGAAATCGCCGATAGTGATAAGATCGCCGTTTGTACTTTAAACATGGCGTTATGGCTGAGATCTAAAGAGTCAACTTCGACTAAGTCTAAGTCAAAGAAATGAACTCGGCGAGGATTTGGAATTTTTAAATCGAACTTTGACTTAGCCCGAGTCATTTTACACAAGAAAATCTTTATTAGTCTGTCCGTCAGTTTGTTTCTCTTGTAAAAATGGCTAGGACTAAGTCGATGTTCTATTTAAAAATACCAAATCCTCACTGAGTTCGTTTCTTTGACTCAGACTTAGTCGAAGTTCGCTCTATAGATCACGGCCTAAGTATTTTTCTTTTATGCTGTATGGTGTACAAATAACATTAGGACAATTCAAAACTTCACAATTACTTTTTTTTTAAATCGGTAGCAATAACAAGTCGTAAGTGGCACAAACCTTTGTCATTTGAAGTCGCCGTTGCCGCATCGCAGCCTTGTAATATATCAAAATGAACGCGATTCCGTTTGTGCGTGGCACTCGACGCAAATTACAATAACAATACTTTGCATATATGATCGTTACGGCGAAATTGTACCTTTGTTATTATGTTTGGACTTAAGACCCTTTTGAAGGTATTTCAAAAGAGCTCTTAATATATTGTCTTTGCAATATTGTTTGTATAAAAAGGCCGCAATATTTTAGATGTAATATGTTGTGGGTACGTAATTTTTACTATTTCGCCAACTTCCAAAAATGAGAAGGTCCTCAATTCGTATTTTTTTTATGTACATACATACATATGTTACGCGATATCTCCGCCAAATGTGAACTGATTTTCAAAATTTTGTATTCGATAGAGATTATTTCAAGGGAGGTCCCATATCAATTTGGTCACGATCGGATTTGAAGATGGTCCGTTACGTTTTTAAACTTGTGATTATCAATAGATAGTTGTGGCAGTTTATGTTACAAGTAAAGCAACAAAATTATTGTTTTAAAAATCTGACTATTATAAAAATCCTTTAAAGGATAACAAGTTAATACAAAGAAACAGTATCACGTGAGATCCGATTTGTTTAGATAACAACGCGTGAAATTTATAATCGCACAACCGACCGACTTCCAAAAAGGAGAAGGTTCTCAATTCGTCTGTATTTTTTGTATGTTACGCGATATCTCCGCCAAATGTGGACAGATTTTTTAAATTTTGTGTTCGATAGAGCTTTTTTCAAGGGTGATCCCATATCAATTTGGTAACGATCGGATTTGAAATCGGTCCGTTTTTAAATTTGTGATTATTTTAAATAATTTGGCAACTTGGCATCCAAGAACAATAAAAAAAAAATAAACGCTATAATTCAACAACTTATGAAGCTAAGGAGTAAGGCCTAAACAAACAATTCAGCAGTTCGCAAGTCTCATTATTTGTGATGTGATGTCCGATAGCATCTAACGATCACGATATCGACGCGTCAAGTCGCGCGTTACATTTAACTGTTATAACGATAATGAGCAAATAACGTGCATGTGTCATTATAAATAACGAAGCTAGTGATGTGTCATAAATGTAGGTAATATGTTAGGTATGTAGGTTCTGTGAATAATTTGGTTATTTTTATAACATGCTTGAGATTATCAGATCCCCATTATTTTGCTATTTACGACTGTCAATGGATTGGCTGTACTTCAGGCATTGCCAATGGGTAGGCGACGCTGGCCACTTATTTATAGGTTTTTCGAGTTTCGTCAGCAGTGTCATAACAAATGAATTTTAATTTGATCACTCTTTCAGAGACCGGAAGTAAAATGTTAATCACATAATGCGGACGGGGATAGTCACAAGTGCAAACTGCAACTAGCGCACCCACTTTCGCCAAATTTATTTTCCTCGCATGATGTTACTGTATCAGGCATAAATTCTAGACATTACACTGATAATGAGCACTAAAATCCAATTTTACCCCACCCCGATCAAACCTGAGACCTCAGGTTGACGTATCGTTATTGTGTCGTATCGCGTACACGAAACGACTACACTTCAGCAGATGTAAATCGCGTTATAATCATTGACACTTCCTAACTGGATTGCGGGTCCTTATTCCGAGGCGATCGACTCCCACGCTCGACATTTGGTAGACAACATGTCGACAGTCAAACTCACTGGCCTACATGTCAGGCTGACATGACAGGTGCCTTCCGTTTACTCTTTTTTCTGATGAGTACATAAAATATGTTTACACTTGAAGGGGTTTAAATCCATGGCCGAAGGAAGATAAAAAATTATGAGTATAGTGATTTTTATTTAATTTAGTTAACAAAAAAAAATTAAGGAAACATAATTCATCGTGTTTTGCTCGTGTTCCCTGGATGGAAATGGTATCGTATAAGTAGCGTTTCAGTATTCGGGGGATAGACTTTATAAACAGTAGGTTGGGGGATCGGATACTTACTTACGAGTAAGTTATGTCCCCCAAATACTGAAATACTACTCATCTGTAACGGGTACCTATTTATAATGTGCCATATAATTTGGACCGATAAGGTGGCCTCCTTCAAATGACACGAAACGATTGTAAATAGCGTTTCAATTTTCAGCCATTAGTTATAATTCTTGTCACGATCGCCTTTGTGCCAGATTTCATCCAAATCGGTCCAGCGATTAAGCCGTGATCTATCAACAAACATTCAAATTCACCCACCCTCAATGCTTAAAAGAATAGAAAATATTAAACAACCACCTATACTTTATCATAGACAAATCCATCACATCCAAGAGATGTCTCTTCGCGACTTCAACTTCGCTTACCGTAATAACACCATTAACATTTTCAATTTTGACAATCTCCACCCTAAATCAAAAAGTTGAGCACTCTTCCGAAACACATGAGATCAGGGTGTTGAAGTTGAGGCAGAGCGACGTAAATCTGAAACTTTGGAGATTAACCACCATTTTCAGGATATTCAGCGCATCTACGAAACTTGGATTTATTTATTTTGGGAACATCCGTTGCGCACCGTCGCGTCGCCGAATTTGTGATTTATAATGCGACGATAACAGTTGGTAGTTGCCAAACGGTAATTAATTTTCAAACGTTAATTAACTCGAGTTTTGGATACGCGAATATTTGATGCTTATCTATTTTGGAAAGTTGGAGTTTGCGAGTAAAGGGTTTGTTTGTCATTACATCGTTTTTAATTACAGAAAAGTGATTAACTGCATAATGTATAGTGCTATAATCCGATTGCTAATTAAACGGAGTAACCTGACATTTCGAGTGTTGCCACTTTTTTATGAAATTTAAATAGTGCTGACTCATGACGCACGATTACGAAATATGGTTAATTATAAACAAAACTTACAAAAGCTATGAATGTGCCGAACGTAGGTAATTTTTCTGAAATCCTAAGTCATATTTGCAATTTTCATTGTTTTTACTTCGCGTAACTGTTGTGAATATTTACGCAACATTTCATGTTTTCACCGACATTTAGTCGAAGGGTTGAACTGAAATTTATAAAAAACGTAATAAAATTCGAATTGCGCAAGCTAGTGCTGAGTTATTGTTGCTTTGAATGATAAAAATTGAACTAGATCCATCATTATCTTTTGGAAGTTGGCGACATTATTTTGTAAAGTGACATTACGATCTGTCAGTTTACTCCGTTTAATGAAGAATTGGGGTAAAAGTCTAAATATAAAGATTTGCTCGCAGCTTCGCCCCCGTATTAAAGTACAAAATTATATACCAAAGTTCTAGTACGCTAGTGCGCCTCTGTCTACTCCTCCGGGCATACAGGCGTGAAATTACGTATGTATTATACACCGACCTTCCTCATGAATTACTCTATCTATTGGTGAAAAACACATGAAAATCCGTTCAGTAGTTTTTGAGTTTATAGGGAACAGACAGACAGACGCCGCCGAGGACTTTGTTTTATAATATGTAATGATATTTTTTAAATATTTCTTTAGAAAGTGAAGATCTTTAACAAAGAAATGTTGACTGCGTTAAGTTGTTACATAAAGAACGTAATTACGCCCACGGCTGTCATCGGCTCAAAACCCTGGACCCCGACCTACGCCTATTGTATGCTAATTGTATTTTGGAGGCCAAGGTCCGTTGGGGTCTGTCACCGAATAATCATGAGTTGACGAATATTTTAATAGTGTTTACTGGGCTGTTTTATGGACTGATGTTTTTTAAGTTTTTTTATAACAGAGACTGGCAAACCAGCAGGTAGGTCACCTGATGGTAAGTGATCACCAGACACGAGAAGAATCAGGGGTGCGTTACCAATTTTAAAGGAGGGGAATATGTATTGGGAAAGGGAGGGGAGGATGGGGTCACCAGAAATCTCTCACTGAACGAATCGCAATCGCGAATTGCCACTTTGTTGGTTATCTACTTCTACATTCAACAGTCACACATATCCTGACCCCACGATAGATTTAACCAGCATGTTGCAGAAAAAAATTGGCTTAGTGTTTACGACATGAGGGTTCACATTCAGCTCTGGAAGTTCTAGTCCTAGGCAAATCAAAATTCCTTTGCCCGACCTGGGAATTGAACCTAGTACTTACTGGTCCACAGCCCATATAACTAGCTTTTTTTATAGCAGAGACTGGCAAACGAACAGATGGGTCACCTGGCGGTAAGTGATCTTACCACCCATATACACCCAAGACACAATAAGAATCATGGGTGCGTTGCCAACCTAAAAAGAGGAAATGGAAGAGGAGGGAGAAGGGATCGGGAAAGGTAGGGGGGAAATGGGCCACCGGAAATCTCACTCACCGAACGAAACACGACAGCAAGCTGCCACTTTACGTCGGTTTTCTGTGAGATAGTGGTATCAAACCGGTCGAGCCGACCCGTTCTTGCTGTAGACGTAACTGTCTATAACGTGGCTCTACCACTCATTCTATATTCGAATATTTTTATATAAACGGAAATATAATTTATTATATAATGCTTATCATTTGGGGTAGCACATCGTACAGTTTTTATCCGGGGACGAGGGTAATAAGTGCTCCCATAAGGATATTTATCACGCAACGCCGCGCCCAGCAGCCATTCGGTTATGAACATAACTAATACGGAACTATAAACATTAGGTTATTGGAAATTATATTTCATATCGCAATGGTGCGGTGGTAAAATTAATAAAGTGTCATGTATAGACTCAAGCTGGACGTCAACTTATGAAATTCGTGTGGTAAAATTTCGATTCTCGCATTAATGACAATTATTATCCTCCTTGGTCTAGTGGCAGCATGTTTGGGCTGTGAACTGGGAGTCCTGGATTCGATTCCCAGGTTAGGCAATGCAAATTTACTAATTTAATTTGGCCGGGACTGGATTCCTCAGGGGGGGTTGACGTCAGGTAGCCGGTCTTAAAAATATAGCCAAATCCTTTCTGCAACATGCTTGAATAAGTGTGTTGCGCCGACCCCACATTAAGGTGGGATAAGGGCAGGTAGAAAGAAAAAGTATAGACTCAAGCCTATATGCCAAAGAGATAAGCAGACGCGAATTATAAAACTACATCACCCACATTGCCTGACTGACTGCCTCCGTGGCGTGGTGGTATCTCGGTCCGACTACGGTTCTGAGGTCTCGGGTTCGATCCCCGGGTCGGGCAAAGTAATATTGGATTTTTCCATATCAGCCCGGAGTCTGGAATTTGTGCCCGATATGGCGATAGGCTCGCCCCCTATCACATCTGGGACGGAACTAAGCTCGGCGAAATGTGGGTGTTCTAGTTCGCTAGTGCGCCTCTGCCTACCCCTTTGGGGATACAGGCGTGAGCTTATGTATGTATGTATCACCCACATTTCGCTGAGATTTTAGTTTTGCCTATAGTATGAACGGACCGGCTCGACCGTATTATTACCACTTTTTTTCAGAAAACCATCGTGAAATGACAGCTTGTTATTACCTTCCGTTCGATGTGTGAGATTTTCTTTAAATTTGGCAAAGACATTCAACAGTACATAGACGGGACAACAGGAAACTTGTGATCCAAAAGTTGTGACCTCGTGGTCATAAGTCACTCAGTCGTATTTGAAACATACGCGCGGAAGGTCGTGCCAGCGTAATAATGTTTAGACAATAATATTGTCTTACGTGATTCTTGAACATTCACAGATCATTCTTGGGTGTAAATTGGGTCCTTGACTAATTTTATTAAATTAATTTTATATTAAATTTACGTCGTCTAAAATATAAAACAGAAAGAAATATTGGAATATTCCCAAAAATAAAAAAGTTATAAGCCTTTCAAATTTGGTGTAACCGTCAAACTGCGGGAAAGAGAAGTATCAGGGAAATCACGTCACGCCATAACGGTACGTGCGTTGGAAAGGGATAGTAAGATATCTACAATATTCCCCCGCTCTAATATTTAAAATATGAATAACTGCCTTATTTTTCAACCAATTTCGATGCATTTTTTTTGTTTTTTTGCTATAACATATAAATATGTGTATCAAATAAAAAATAGTCAAGGACCGAATTGTAATCGGCGCTCTCGCATTGTAATAAGCGGTAGATGGCGTCGCTGACGTATGAGATAATTTTTTTTATAGGTAATGCACCCATGACTTCGATACGAGACGATGGATATCACTTATCCACAATAACAGGTGACCCACTAGTTCGTTTGCCAGCGTCCCAAAAAACATTCTACCAGTTTAATTAACCATCAACTTTTTTTTACAACCGAATGCACCCTTGTGAAAAATCCCAAATCGTCGAGGGAAACGAGCATAACACAATGAAATAAATGAAAAGCTTTATAAACGCTCGGACCGAGGTTGGGGTTCGATCCCGGCACGTATTACAGAGTGACGCGGCGCGATTACGTGGCGGTTTTCCAAATTATTCCATCAGACTTCGGGTAGGTCTGTTTATATGGTGGGTGGAGGTTCGTTCATATGCTAGGTGCCAACATAATATAAATAAACACAGAAAAAACTGTTCAGTACAATTTTCTTGTTTTCAATCGGTTTTCTTTAGGTATTTTTAAAGCAATTGACAAAGCTTTTTCTTTCTGCCTGGCGTTATCCCGGCCTTAAGTCAGGGTTCGCCTTCCCACTTAAACACTTCCACTTCGCTAGGCTATGTGTGATATCATTGGCTTATTTTTCCTCCAAAAAGTCTAGCCTGCGCTCGATGACATAAATACATTAAAACATTAGAATATAAATTTAAGAAAATAACCTCTTTTTTATTCACGGTATATAAACAAAACTCAGCTTCCGTGGCGCAGCGAGCGAGTAGCCGGCTGTGAAACGTGAGGTCGCGGGTTCGATTCCCACACCGAGACAAATGTCTGTGTGGCCCATAGATATTTGTTTCGGCCTGGGTGTTCTGAGACCGAAAGTCTCTCGTAGTTTCTGATACCCACAATACAGGTTACACCTAGTGTGAGGTCGGGACTATGTATGTGACTGTTGGGTGTATTTATTTATTTATTTATAAACAAAACTTTGATTTTTTTTTAATGAAGGAAAAAATAGAAAGAATATTGAATTAATGTCATTCGTACATTATATTTTGCTCAAATTTTTAATAATTATGATAAAGCTCAAATTTTGGCTGTGGACCGGGAGGTCCTGGGCTCGATTCCCAGGTCGGGCAAAGCAAATTTTCTAATTTTATTTGCCCGGGACTGGATCGCTCATAGGGGGTTGACGTCAGGCAGGCGGACGGTCGTAAAAACTAAGCCAAATCCTCTTTGCAAAATGCTTGAAAAAGTGTGTTGCGCTGACCCCACATTAAGGTTGGATAAGGGTAGCTAGAAAGAAAGAAAGAAAGAGATAATGCTCGAATTTCGAGCATTACACTAACATATACTACAACTTGAATTACATGACTAAATAAACCTTTGGAATATTGATTTGTATTAAGCATTTTGTTATCTAAATTCGAATTGGGAGTGCAAGAGGGAGGGATGTAACTCTTCCCAATGCCTATTTCTTCTTTTAAGTTATACTGGGAATACTTGCCAAGCATTCCCTCATTATCATATGGTGTCCAACACCAACAATCAGTATCCCAGGGTCCTTAATATGCATTACAGGCTCACAAACTTCAGCCCCGTTTGAATATTCGCACAATTTTGCAATGCTAAATACTAGTTACTGATGACAAGCGAATCCGGGTGTACTAGCTCATAGTTTTTGGTTACGTAACTTAGCTTGTTAAGGTTCGTGTGATTGGGGATTTAATTTCCAAAGACATTTATTTATTTCATTAATTTATTTTGTGTTAGGATCACCAACTTGATATACATTGTAGAGGTATATATAAGTTTATATATTCGAGCGATTGCCTCGGTGGCGTGGTTGTATTTCGGTACGACTACCGTCCTGAGGTCTCGGGTTCGATCCCCGGGTCGGGCAAAGTGATGTTGGATTTTTCCATATCAACCCGGAGTCTGGAATTTATGCCCCATATGACGATAGGCTCGCCCCCTATCACATCTGAGACGGAACTAAGCTCGGCGAAATGTGGGTGTACTGGTTGGCTAGTGCGCCTCTGCCTACCCCTTCTGGGATACAGGCGTTAGCTTATGTTATATTATGTAAGTTTATATATTTTTTATTGGTTTGGCATTGCATTGTAAAACTCATACATACTTGTTCACGCGTATATCCTCGATGGGGTAGGCAGAGGCGTACTAGTGAAACAGGGGTGTTACCACCACCTCTTATAGCAATGTTATTACAATCTTGCTTGTTCCGATTCCCATACAAAAAAAGCGTAGTAAGATTATAATAATACTGCTATGGTGGTAGAGGTGTTAACTCCCCAGATCAATGACATTTCGCCGAGCTCAATTCCGTCCCAGGAGGTTTAGACAAGTGGCTTATGCGCTAGTCGAAAAAATTTACGAATAGAATAAATGTATGAGAATGACGTAAGAGTACGCCGCCTTATGTCATGTCTTATGTCATTCTCATACATTTATTCTATTCAACTATTCTATTCGACTAGCACATAAGCCACTTGTCTAAACCCCCAGATGTGATAGAGCGCGAGCCTATCGCCATACCGGGTACACATTCCAGACTCCGGACTGATACTGAAAAATCCAATATCACTGTTCGACTCAAGGATCGAACGCGAGACATCAGGACGATAGTCGTACCGCACGCATTACCATCACGCCACCGAGGCAGATAAACTCACGACGATCTATTAAGGGTTAGGCAGAGAGTCACGAAGCGTAAGCAGATAACAAAGATTATACATCTTATAGACTTGGGTATATGAAAGCATGTAAGCATGTTGGTTTGTGGCAAGCTTTACTGGTCTTGTCACTTACGATAAAAACACTACCCTCTTTCGGAACAATCGGATAAAAAACGAGTTTTTTACCATTATGATGCCTATTAATAAAGTTCACAAGTACCAGGGCAGCATAAACTGCAGGAGTTCGATGAGACACGTCGTTGTGACCGCCGTGGTGAGAGGTTCGTTGACCCCGTGCGTGACAGGTGGGCCGTTTTGCATGCGTGTATGACTCATGTGTTACGAACTTACGAGTGACTTGGTGTATAGAGTTTTGTCCTTGATTTTCGAGGTCAGGGCTTCGATTCCCGAGTCGTGAACTTAAAGTATGTATGAAATAGGATAAATATAATTCACACACAGTCACAGGCTTTTATTAGACTATTGATTATTTATTAAACGTAAGCTAGCAATTCGTCTCAAACCCGAAACATTCAAAATAATTTGAACTCCTTGTCCTTCTGAATTAATTAAGATAGAATTTCCTTTCCTGCTCGTGCCATGATTCTTATTGACCATCAGGTGACCTGTTTATTCGTTCCCGAGCCTCAGCTTATAATCAAAATAGGTACATTTCACTAATTCACTAACGGGAATCGAAGTCCATAAAATAATTTCTAAATCTCCACTACAGTTATATATATACATATGCTTACGCCGGTATCCCCGGTGGAGTAGGTACAGATAAAGTAAAACACCCACATTTCATCGAGCTTATTTCCGTCCCGGATGTGATAGGTGGTCGAGCCTATCTTCATATCAGGCTTATCAGTCACAAATTCCAAACTCGACTCATAATAAATAAATAACCCAACAGTCACATACATAGTCCTGACCCCACACTAAGATCGAGTCTTGTGTTGTGGGTATCAGGAACTACGAGAGACTTTCGGTCTCACAACACCCAGACCCGAAACAAATATATTTAGGCCATACAAACATTTGTGTGACTGCCTCGGTGGCGTGGTGGTATTTCGGTACGACTACGGTTCTGAGGTCTCGAGTTCGATCCCCGGGTCGGGCAAAGTGATATTAGATTTTTCCATATCAGCCCGGAGTCTGGAATTTGTGCCCGATATGGCGATAGGCTCGCCACCTATCACATCTGAGACGGAACTAAGCTCGGCGAAATGTGGGTGTTCTAGTTCGCTAGTGCGCCTCTGCCTACACCTTCTGGGATACAGGCGTGAGCTTATGTTATGTTTTTAAACATTTGTCTCGGTGCGGGGATCGAACTCGCGGCCTCTTGCTTCACAGCCCGCTACTCGCCCGCTGCGCCACGGCTGTTTAATGAAAACCCCAATATAATTTTACCCGACCCAGGGATCGAACCTGATTATACACTACAATTTCTAGGAAATAAATGGTAATAAGAAAGCATTAATAAACATTAAGCATAAACAACCGTTTTCTTATTACGAGTACACTGAATAGCAATTTCGGATCTCATAAGTTGTTTATTAATTTGGCCAAAGTAGGCGGTCGGACGGGTCAACGACCGCCAAACAGCTGATCATACTATATTATTTTGGTTATCTATTCAAACGGTCAATAATACGGAATAAGAGCATGTTTAGTTATATTTATATTATTAACTTATATTCGTCTTCTAAAAAGGGGGAAATTTCGAATTCGTCTGTATTTTCTACCGCACTCTTTATGTAAGCTATCCTGCTCATGTGGACTATTTTCGAAATTCTTCCTCTGTTTGAAAGAGCTTTTTTCAAGGGTAGTTCCATATTTGATCAAGTTTCGGTCAGTCAAATTTTGGAGTCAGTCTGATTGTCTAAACATAGCGATTATTGAAAATGATTTTGACGGGAAGTCTGACAGAGGGGCCGTCGCTTATTAAAATTATTTCATATTATTGTCTGGAGTTGTGTTTGTTTTTAATGTGATATGGTTTAATGCACCAAAATTCAGCGAAGATGGACAGTAGTATGTAATGTGGAAAATTTTTGATCGGTGATCTATAATGAGTTTGCTTGGTGCGTTGGCTGGCTTTGTCCGGTCGATTCGCTGAGTGAAGGTCATCTGAGGGGCATCGCGCTGGAAAGAATTGCCGCCATAATCCCAGCAGAGCCTTGAGATCAACCACATCTAGGTCTCATGATCATTGTGAAAACTTGATAATTGCTATAGTTACCTTGGTATTGGCTAAATCATCGCAAATGCGTGGAAGCCATTATTTTTAAAAGAAGATGAAGAAGATTATTGGAATATATCAACAGATTTGTTGGCACGTTCTTTTGAGTATCAAATTAATAAACACAGCGATATTCATCGACACTGTAATAAAATAACATTATATCATATAGAGATACACATCCGAATCCGATAATTAATACAAGATATAATAATGACAACATCTTCAATCAACTATTTCTATTATGAAGACGCGTCGAATATCAGTTTACACGTTATCAAAATGATTGCATTTAATTGTACCATCACGATTTTATTGGTGTTAATTCGTATACAAAAAGATTGTTATAGAACTGGTATTTATATGTCTATATACTATATACGGTATGCGTGCGCGGTACGGCTATCATCCAGAAGTCTTAGGTTCGATCCACGGGTCGGGCAAAGTAATATTGGATTTTTCAGTATCAGCCCGGAGTCTAGAATTTGTGCCCGATATGGCGATGGGCTCGCCCCCTATCACGTCTGGGACGGAACAAAGCTCGGCGAAATGTGGGTGTTCTAATTCGCTAGTACGCCTCTGCCTACCCCTTCGGGAATCCAGGCGTGAGCTTATGTATGTAACTAATATTAAATAATTACATCACAATTTAGCATAATTTAACGCTTTAATGAGAGATTTTAAATAAATGCTTGAATGAAAATTGAAGGGCGCTGAATAAACTGCGGTTAATAAGAGTCTCTCTGCTATTAGCTCTTAATTAATATCTGGAGAGTAATTAGGAATTATAACAGTACTTATTAAACACTGCCTAACCGTCCGGGGAAACAGGCGTGAGCTTATGTATATGTTTTGTGTATTTATATTCAAGGACTTTTACCTTGAAGCTCACGCCTGTATAGTGGGGTAAACAGGAGTAACTGGTAATTTGGATATCAACATTATTTCTAATGTATGAATGTAATGAGACTGGATGATGCGAAAGAGGTGTGCAAAAATCGTAGCAAGTGGAAATCCGTTGTCTCTGCCTATTCCTATGGAAAAGAGGCGTGAGTCTATGTTTTATATGTATGTACATTAATTCTGACTCTTTTTGACGTGTGTGTGTTTATCACCTCATACTTTAGTACTGATTTTGACGGTTTGGTACAACGGTTTGGTACGGTAACATGGTAGTTATGGTTTTCTGACTAGAAGCGCCTTTAGAGGATATTACACTGAACAATGTGTGGAAAAGACGAAAAATATACCTAATCGTATTCGAGAATTGTCAAAACTTAAAACGAAGGGCTCAAGTTTGACAGCCTCCGTGGCGCAGCGGGCGAGCAGCCGGCTGTGAAATGTGAGGTCCCGGGTTCGACTCCCGCACCGAGACAAATGTCTGTGTGGCCCATATATATTTGTTTCGGGTCTGGGTGTTGTGAGACCGAAGTCTCGTAGTTTCTGATACCCACGATACAGGTTACAGCTAATGTGGGGTCAGGACTATGTGTGTGACTGTTGGGTGTATTTATTATTTATAAGTGTTTTGCTTGCACTTTTTTTTATCCGCAGCTTTTATCTTCATCTTACCGAAATAATAACCAAAACCCTTTGCAATTTATTAACGTTTCAAGACATAACACTTCGGGTTAGGATCGTGTGCTAAGATTTAACGAGCCGCAAACTCAGCTCGTGAAGTTAATCCCTTTAATGGTAACACGGTGTCCTATATCATCATTATCGCATGCCGGCATAATCTAGTCAACTGATAGCACGGTGGTCCGGTAAGCTTTCAGCTTCCTGGTACCACCCACGGTTTAAAATTAGGTTTATACAAAATTCCACAAAAATTAGATGTTACATAAGCTCATAAGCTCACGCCTGTATTCCCTAAGGGGTAGGCTGCGAACTAGGACACCCACATTTCGCCGGGCTTAGTTCCGTCCCAGATGTGATAGGGGGCAAGTCTATCGCCATATCGCACACATTCCAGACTCCGGGCTGATATGGAAAAATCCAATGTCACTTTGCCCGACCCGGGGATCGAACCCGAGACCTCAGGACGGTAGTCGCACAGTAATACAACCACGCCACCGAGGCAGTCATAAGCTCATAACTGTGATAATAACCTAGACAGCAGTGGCGAAGCGTCCATACGACACGATCCCTCGAATCCCTCCGGCTTACCTTTGCTACCATTGTGTATTAATAATAATAAGTAATAATTTAAAGAGAAACTATCATCGGCTTCCGTTTTATAAATTCCTTCGCCATAGGTATACCAGAGAGCAGCTAGAGAACTAGGACACCCATATTTCGCCGAATTTACTTCAGTTACGAGAAACGACGGGGCTAAAAATTAGTTTTGTTTCAAAGACAAACTAACTACATATGGTATTTATTATAGGAGTGCTAAATTGTATTACTCGATAGAAATATTTTTATTGATGATGCATATTCATAGTTGGAGGCAATTGAAATTTATTGTCATTGAGCATTCTCATTCTTATTAAATGTCAAAATAATTGTACCATATTTGCATGCAGTGTCTGTAAGATATTGCGTCAATATACTGTATATTGACGCAATATGACGCCGTGCATAGGTATTTGGATCAGGGTAGACAAAAAATTTACATTATTTTCTTCAAGTCGTACAGCACCATCACTATCATCGTCATTCTCGTGTCGATTTAAAATATAAACCGAGCTATACCATTTTAAAATAGCTTTTTTAACAAGATTTTTATTGAGGTAAATCTTCTTCAAGTGGTAGAGCCACGCTGTAGACAGTAACGTCAAAGCACGAATGGGTCGGCTCGACCGGTTAGATACCACTATCTCACAGAAAACCGACGTAAAGTGGCAGCTTGCTGTCGTGTTTCGTTCGGTGAGTGAGATTTCGGGTGGCCCATTTCCCCACTCCCTTTCCCAATCCCCTTCCCTCCCATTCCATTCCCTCCTTTTAGGTTGCAACTCACCCATGATTCTTTTTGTGTCTTGGGTGTCTATGGGCGGTGGAGATCACTTACCATCAGGTGACCCATCTGCTCGTTTGCCAATCTCTGCTATATAAAAAAAAGGTAAATAGAAAATTTACGGGGTAGACATTGTCTCTTTGTCTGTATGGTCTGCACGCCACTGTCAATATCTAAATGTCATTATTACGATACCAGACAAATACATGACAAATAAGTTATTTATTCTACAGTAAATCTGTAGCACGTATGTATAATATTTATAAACACTTATTATTCCCAGAATCTGCTTTCTTTATGTACATTTCATTTTTATATATTTTAAAGGCATATATGTTTAGGTGTTTTATTAGTTTATTTAAAATATACATATATGCTCACGCCCGTATCCCCGAAGGGGTAGGCAGAAGCGCACTAGCTAACAGTACACCCACATTTCGCCGAGCTTAATTACGTCCCAGGTGTGATATGGGGCGAGCCTATCACTATATCAGGCACAAATTCCAGACTCGGGGCTGATATGGAAAAATCCAATATCACTTTGCCCGACCCGGGGATCGAACCCGAGAACTCAGGACGTTAGTCGTATATAAATACAACCACGCCACCGAGGCAGTCTATCAATATCAGTCTAATATAAATAATAAAAAACTCACACCAATTCACTATTTTTAAATTATTCATATTACTATGTGCTTAATGTGATTGTATAGTTAGCAGAATATATTATGCTTATTTGCTAAATGGGGACAGCTTTTGTGCAAATTAATAAAAGTAATTCAGTCTTTAATAATTTAATTTTGTTCTATGCATAAAGTCGATTTACGAAATACAAGCTCAAACAGAAAGTTTAATAAAGTATTACCTGAAAGCTCCAGGGAGGCTGTGCGTCCGAAGCACTCTGAAGTGTGGAGGAAACTGACTAACGTATGAATCATTATGATAATTATAAAATGATAATTAATATAATGTGCTTATTCGCGTTGATAACATATGTGCAGTCATGCAAGGATGTGATGTGGACCATTAGTCCTTATGAGTAGCTAATTATGATATATTACATATACATATACATTAAACATATGGTAGAGTTGGAAGGGGAAGACCTCATCGAACTTTCTCTGACCAAGTCAGAGATATACTCGAGAAAGGTCAAGTTAAAAGTACCCTAAACCGTCGTGCATGCATGAAGAATGTAATGAGACTGTATGAGGCGAAAGAGGTATGTAAGGATCGTAGCAAGTGGAAATCCGTTGTCTCTGCCTACCCCTATGGGAAAAAGGCGTGAGTCTATGTCATGTATGTATGTATGTAAACATATGATATCATTATCATCAGCCACAGGACGTCCACTGCTGGACATAGGCCTTCCCCAAAGATTTCCAGATCGACCTGTTGGAAATACCTCTATAATATAGTGTAACCTAGTATATTACATATGTGATATACATGAATCGAATACCGGCACAAATTCCAGAATTCGGGCTTATATTGAAACCAATATCACTTTACTCAACTCAGGCATCGAAACCGAGGCTAAGATCTATAGAGCGAACTTCTACTAAGTCTAACTAAAAGTAACGAACTCAGCGAGGATTTTGACACAGTCCCAGTCATTTTTTACAAGAAAATGTTTGCTTAGTCCGTCTATCAGTCTGTTTTTCATAACATAAGCTCACGCCTGTATCCCCGAAGGGGTAGGCAGAGGTGCACTAGCGAACTAGAACACCCACATTTCGCCGAGCTTAGTTCCGTCCCAGATGTGATAGGGAGCGAGTCTATCGCCATATCGGGCACAAATTTCAGACTCCGGGCTGATACTGAAAAATACAGTATCACTGCCCGACTCGGAGATCGAACCCGAGACCACAGGACGGTAGTCGTAGCGCGTACGCAATGCTATCACGTAACCAAGGCAGACGTGAAAAGCGTGTAAATAACGTCCAAAACCTAGCACAACACTATATATTGAGCTATTTGTCGGTATATTTCAAAGATATTCACACAAAACTATTCGATTTACTCGTGTATACAGTTTGGGATGAGGTCGAATGTCACGCATGTACTGTCCGCCTGTCGGATGGGAAACAGCAAATGTTGGTACAGGGCTGGATTAAGTTAAAGAGGCCCATGACCCATATTACTAGTAAAAAGCCATTAAACCAGCACTAAATCTTTAATTAAATAGGCATGTTAGCAATTTCTAGACATACATATAAGCTCACGCCTGTATCCCCGAAGGGGTAGGCAGAGGCGCACTAGCGAACTAGTACACCCACATTTTGCCGAGCTTAGTTCCGTCCCAGATGTGATAGGGGGCGAGCCTATCGCCATATCGGGCACAATTTCCAGACTCCGGGCTGATATGGAAAAATCCAATATCACTTTGCCCGACCCGGGGATCGAACCCGAGACCTCAGCACGGTAGCCGTACCGAAATACAACCACGCCACCGAGGCAGTCAGGCAATTTCTAGTGTTCTTTAAAATAAGACAAAAATGCTCTAAGTTGATAAATGAGAGTGTAAGAAGTGGGAGTAGGACATACGAGATCTATGATTCACTTATTTTATATCATACAATCAATCAAATGGGTCTTATTCATATACTATACACATATACGTATCAAATTTGAGTTCAAAATTCATGTAAGTCCAACTTTAGTACATCTCATTTCTGAAGCGATTTAGTTGGTTATTCATAAAAATGTTATTAAATATACAACACACAATTGGAACTTTGGAAGTCATTACAATAGATGAAAAATGAAAAAAAATGACCCAATATTGATTTCGAAATCTTTTATTGGTTAATAGGGAAAATATATTTTTTCACGTAGAAAACCATGAAATCTGGTAAATGCATACTTTCTCGTATATTTACGCTTTAAAGCAGCGGTCGGCAACACGCGGCCCGCTGGCTGCATGCGGCCCTTGGATGTCCTATTTGCGGCCCGTGATTGTTTTGTGAATTAGTCATAAATATCCAAAATAAGTTCTCGAGTGGAGACCACGTACTGGCAAGCGCAGCGTAGGACGTCCACCTACAAGGTGGACCGACGACCTGATAAAGGTCGCAGGAAGTCGCTGGATGCAGGCCGCTTCCAACAGGTCGATCTGGAAATCTTTGGGGGAGGCCTATGTCCAGCAGTGGACGTCCTATGGCTGATGATTATGATGATGATGATCCAAAATGTTACCGATCTTAGATAGAAAATATGAGGTGCGGCCCGCGTTTACTAAATTTTGCCACCTTGTGGTCCCTGCCAGCCAAAAGGTTGCCGACCACTGGTTTAGAGGGATAAATGCCAAACGCTTGAAATTCTTCTTATCTCTGTGGACTTATAAGAATTAACATCCTTCGACAATAGCCATGTAAAACCAGTTATAACAAAAGACAAAAAAAATAAAAATGAATGCAAGCTGTTTCTAAATCCGTCCCCACCAGTGAATATTGCGATCCGATCTTTTTTGGCAACGCAATAAAAGTCTATTTTATAGCGTTTTGAGGCACAGACTTCGTATGTTGAATGAAGGTCAAAATCATAACAGGTATGACGGCATCTTTGAGCATTTTTTAACCAAAAAAACAGGTGAATGAACTCGAATTGGTATAATTGCTAGTACTATTATAGTATTAGATGAATTGAGTGCGAAATTCGTATTGTAAATTAAGTTGTGTTTTATTTTAATTATTTTTCTAAGAAATTTGTGCCCGATATGGCGATAGGCTCGTCCCCTATCACATCTGGGACGGAACTAAGCTCGGCGAAATGTGGGCGTTCTAGTTCGCTAGTGCACCTCTGCCTACCCCTTCGGGGATACAGGCGTGTGCTTATGTTTTCTAAGAAAAGGCCTTGTTTTATAGAGCCTAAATTACAATGATAAATAATAATTAATACACCCAACAGTCACACACCTAGTCCTGACCCCACACTAGGTATAACCTGTATCGTGGGCGTCAGAGACTATGACAGATTTTCGGTCTCACAACACCCAGACTTGAAACAAATATCTGTGGGCCACACAAGCATTTGTCTCAATGCGGGAATCGAACCCGCGGCCTCTCGCTTAACAGCCGGCTACTCGCGCGCTGCGCCACGGAGGCTAAATTAGAATTAAAAATAAACCAACTCATTTACGAAACACGTTGTTTATATAGCGCAGCGTATATAGTCTGTGGACTGTGGGTTCGAATCCCTGGTCGGGTAGCTATTTCTCTTATAGGATTTTCCCAAGAACAAGTAAAAGTAGCTGTTAGATATGCAGGCGGCCCCAAAAAACTAAGCCGAATGCTCCGTGTTTCACCAACCCCCCTTAAGGTGGGTGGGATAAGGCCAGGCAGAAAAAAAACCTTGTTGATTTATAATTTCGAGTACAGATTGCAATTTATATTATTCATTTAGTTAGAATTTCATAAATAAAGTTGGTATTGCTTAGTGCTCCCTGTAGCTTTCCAGAGTTAACCCTTTCCGAAAAGTTATATTGAGTTCTCATCAATATTTATAATTCAGAAGTTAGCACTTCGCCCCGCCTTTTATGGTCCCAAAACAATTCCTACGCCTCGCTGCTTGTAACAAATTTAGTCTACAGGCTAGACTCTATAACAGCTTACTTAACCCGAAAACCGAGAAGTCCTGAGTTCAAAATTCAAATCTCATGTCAGTGTCACAATTTGGATTTGATGTTTTGTACGATTTAGGTGTCTGGGGTTGTAATTTGTGCTCAGCGGGGTTACCACCATGTCTTACAGCAGTATTATTATAATCGTTCTTCGTTTGTTTTGTATGGGAATCAGTACAAGTAAGATTATAATAATACTGCTATAAGAGGTGGTGGTAACCCCCCCTACGGCGATAGGAATATTGCCCTTTATTATATGACGGGCGTAAATAAATTTGGTGAGACGTGGTGTCCCATTTTTCTAGTTCTGCTTACCCATTTGAGGATAGAGACATGAGCGTATACGTAATTATTGAAAAAAACATTTTTTTACTCTACCTTGGAGGCAGTGAATTTACTTTATTAAACCCAAGTTAATTATGTAAACTTAGTATACCCGGGTAACATTTCCGAGTGGCTTCTCAAGTTTGCACATTCACCCCGACCCAAGCGACTGCCGAGCGTATAATGTCCCTGTGAAACAGACAGCGAAGCGAAGGAAATAGAAATATATGGTTTAATGCATTGGTCTTGGCTTCATTGTAACTATAGTAATACTTATACTTGTATCCCCGAAGGTGTAGGCAGAGACGAACTAGCGAAATAGAACACCTACATTTCGTCGAGTTCACTTCCGTCCCAGATGTGGCTTATCGCTACATCTGACACAAATTCCAGACTCCGGGCTGATACTGAGTAGAAACACCCAGTAACACTTTGTCTGATCCGGGGATTGAACCCGAGACATCATAATAGTCCGCGCACGCACCACGCCACATGAAGTCATAGTAACTCCACGACTCTACCCTAACAAAACCCTAATTTAACTTAAGGTTATACTCAGCTATTTAATCATTATAAGTTTTGACTGGTGTATTTATAACCGACTTAAAAAAGAGGGTCTCAATTCATCTGTATTTGTTTTAATACCGGGTGTGTCATAAAGTTGGTTCCAATAAAAAATTCCATATACAGGGAGAACGATTTAAAGCGTAATACAGCTATATTTTAAACAATTATTGAGCATGAGGGTTTTAAAATCGGAATGCGACCTTTAAATCGTCGCAATTAGTATAGGAATGGCTTTGTGTATGCTAAAAATAATTAATTACCCCATAGGTAGTTTACTGTAATGTATTGCAGCTGACCCAATGAGCCAGAAAAAATGTTTTTTTGTCACAAATTCAAGTTTCCCTTATTCAAAAACTATAACCCGTACTAAATTTTAAACCTCAACGCTAGATTGCTAGACACTCTCTCTTTAAGTGTACTTATTATTGATACCAACTTATGAAACATGTATATTTTAGGCGATCACATGATGATAGTGATGTATTTTTTCGTTATTTTTATCGTCGCTCATAGTATCATATTTTTGTACATTTGGCAAAGATATTGCGTAAAATAGAAAAAATAAAGGCGAATTGAGAAAATCCTCCTTTGCGAAGACGGTGGCATGTTTACATCTTCGCTCTCTATTTAACAAGGCCTTATGGTTGAGCGCCTTAAGCGCTTCCTTCATTTCCGCTCACTGTCCCTTATTGTAGGGAAGAATTTATTCCTTAAAAACGCTTAAAGAGCGACGAAATTATTTTTCGCCACGGCTACATGTCTTTTGGAGTTTATGAAAGCGGGATATTGCGTATACAGCCTTAGAAAATGTCGTTAGAACATTTTTATGATTATTTTTGCATATTTTTTACGTTGTCTTTTATGGGTATATTTACTGAAAGTTCATATTTTTAACCAACTTAAAAAGCAGATTCCCGGAGATAAAAATGTTTGTATGGTCCACAAATAATTGTGAGACCGAAATTCTCCTAGTTTGTATACTCACGATACAGGAGAAACCTAGTGTAAGGTCAGCGGCCTGAGTAGGCAAATTTCTGACAACCGTAAATGTATTCGAACTCGATGCGCGTCTATGAAATTTATATGAAATATTAACCAAACGTCATCAGTGCGCAGCGAACTCGAATACATTTACATTAACATTAGTTTTTCGTGCTCGGGCTACAGGACTAATTATTGTGTGACAGTTGAGTTTATTTGTGAGACTTAGGCTCAATTGCACCACTATTATTAACCTAGAGTTAGTCCTAACCGCAAGCTAAATTGACAGAAAATGTATGAATGACATGTAACTTAACTTGCGGTTAGGACTAACTCTAGGTTAATAATAGTGGTGCAATTGAGCCTTAAAGTATAGCAAGACTTGTATCTTAGCGTGTGGTCAGGACTACATTGTTTTTGTTGGGTGTATTTAATTATTTTGCTGGAAAAACCAAATAGGGCGTTCCACGTCGCCTCGCGTAGACTACGATGCTGCAGCGGATGTGTAACTTTACGTATGTTTAATATTTACGGTAACCTTGGTATCCTCTACGTGGCAGATAAATCGGATCGTGTTACGCAGAAAAGATCCAAACCACAAAAAAAAAATTGACACCAATATGGGCTATCAATGTTGGCAACAATAACATTTATTTTTTTGGGTTGGGATCATTTCTGCATAACACGGTCCAATTTATAGTAATGTCGCTTGATATAGTTATCTTGTAAGAAAACCGCAAGAATACGCCAAACGACGGTCTAGACGAAATCGCAATGAGAGTTCGTCCCTGTGGACTACCGCCAAAAAGCGTTGGCTAAACATTTTGAAGATATGAGTGCCAATAGTTACACTAGGGAGGATGCCTGAGCCCAAGCGAAACTAAGGCTGCGGACACGAACTCAGCCGCTCCGAGACCGCCGAGTCCGAGACCGCGACCTGATGGGCCCAGTTTGTAAAACGACATCCGTAGTTGCGGACTTCGTTTCGGACGTTTCGCTATTCTGTGTGGCTCACGTGTTCGACCGATATCGGTGCTATAAGTTTCGTTTCGGAGAATGCTATACTGTAAACCGTTTGACAGCCCACTCTTCGGTGTATGACATTTCTTTGATCCACGTGCATCTATATTAGTCTGTGCGGTAGAGTACCGGTCCGATGTCGTTCATCCGATAACGTTTTATAGAATAGACACCCTGAAGCAAACGAGTAGCAAGGCGAGTTATTAGGAATAACGTGAGAAAAGGCGACTATCATAATATTCTATTAAGTCATAACATGACGTCACCCGAGACAATACATATAAAAGTTAACAACCTACATAATGGCGCCTTTTGCGCACTTTAAGTGTATTGAGTAATAAAGGGGAATCGATTCGGAACGCGTCCTCAACAAAAACAGGCGAAATGGACGCGGTTTCCGTTTTTTGTTAACAAAAACTAGAGTTAAAAGTGCGGTAGACTATTTCGTGCGGGAGTAAAGGACATTTTCAGTTTTTTAAATGGAGTTTTACATTTACAGATATTGGCAGTGACGTGCAGTCTGTATCAACAAATATACGACAAAGAATCGTAGCAAGTGGAAATCTGTGGTACCTCTAGATATAGGGCCTTACTTATAAAAACAGTTTAGCTGAGCAAATGGCTAAGAATAGGCTGTCACTTTTTTTCTTGTGTCATATCGTTTGAAAATAAAAGGGACAGACTATTATTAGCCATTTGCTCAGCTAAGCTGTTTTTATAAGTAAGGACCATAGATCCATAGTAAATAGGATCCCTCAGAGGGGGTTGACGTCAGGCAGGCATCCGGTCGTAAAAACTAAGCCAAATATATTCTGCAAAATGCTTGGAAAAGTGTGTTGTGTCGACCCCACATTAAAGTGGGATAAGGGCAGGTAGAAAGAAAGAAGAGTAAGTAGGACACAGGCTTGTGGGTGTATGTAGGGAAATCGATTTTTTATAGCAGTGATTGGCAAACGAGCAGCTGGGTCATCTGCTGGTAAATGATCTCCACCGCCCATAGACACCCAAGACAAATGTATCACGAGTGCCTTGCCAACAAAAAAGGAGGGGTCCACCGTTCTTGATGTTTACCAAGACACAAATGTATCATGGGTGCGTTACCATAAAAAAGGAAGAGAAAAGGGACTGGGAAAGGGAGGGGGAATTGGGCCACCGGAAACCTCACTCACCGAATGAAACGCAACAGCAAGCTGCCACTATGTCGGTTTTCTGTGAGGCAGTGGAATCAAACCGGTCGAGCCGGCCTATTCGTCCTGTAGCTATGTTTTTTTTCTCTTGTATTTACTATTATTTTTAAACCTACTTATTGGAAAAGTTTAGATAGGTAAGCCGGTAGGAATCGTGTTATATGGATTTCGCCACTGGCATGCCATTTAACCATATTTTAGCACATTTCACTGATATTAACTGCCTCGGTGGCGTGGTTGTATTTCGGTACGACTGCTGTTTTGAGGTCTCGGGTTCGATCCGCAGGTCGGGCAAAGTGACATTTGATTTTTCCATATCAGCCCGGAGTCTGGAATTTGTGCCCGATATTGCGATAGGCTCGCCCCCTATCACATCTGGGACGGAACTAAGCTCGGCGAAATGGGGGTGTACTACCTACTGCCTACCCCTTCGGGAATACAGGCGTGAGCTTATGTATGTAACTGATATTAAATAATTACATTACAATTTAGCATAATTTAGCGCTTTAATGAGCGTTTTTAAGTAAATGCTTGAATGAAAATTGAAGGACGCTGAATAAACTGCGGTTAATAAGCGTCTCTCTGCTATTAGCTCTTAATTAATATCAGGAAAGTAATTAGGAATTATAACAGTACTTATTTAACAATTTTGTTTTAGAAATTAATTTATGCTTTAATGTAGTTATTATTATTAACCGACGCGAATGTATGAAGAGATTGATGAAAGTAGATGAAGTGAAAGTAGTGTGTCAGAATCGGGCGAAGTGGAAGTCCATAGTCTCTGCCTACCCCTATGGGATACAAGTGTGATATTATGTATGTATGTAGTTATTGGTTATCTAAGTGCACTTGAACCCATTTTCGGTGTGGTCTGAAGTGTTGGGTAAATAAAGTTCCTTTCTTTCTGTCTTATTATTTAGGTGCTCTAAGGATGAGATCTATAGAGCGAACTTTGACTAAGGTAATAAATGGCTCGGACTAAGTCGAAGTTCGATTTAAAAAAATCAAATCCTCACCGAGTAAGTTTCTTTGACTTAGACTTAGTCGAAGTTCGTTGTATAGATCTCAGCTAAAGTTATGATAGCGATAGGCTTGCCGCCTATCATATCTGGGATTGAAATGTGAAAACTAGAAAGTTTGCTAGTTTGCTTCTGCCTACCCCTTTGGGGGTTAAGGCGTAAAATGTATAAGTTACGTAAAGCTAAAATTTTGGTTCTAAAATCAATATCTCTTAGATCTATTTTATTTTGCAAGGTTTACTTATAAAACTGAATGATGTGTAAAAGCGGGAAATTTTGTCACAAACCTGAGATGAGTTATTTGATCATCACTTGTTTCTCTTCCAACACAACAAATTGACAAATAAAGTTCATCTTCCACCTGCCCTTATCCCACTCTAATGTGGGATCGCATCAAAAACATGTAGGTAATTTTATTAAACCTAAAATAAATTTTATTTCTTTTACTTTTATTATTCCGCGCATGCATTGTTATTGGCTGTGTAGAGAGAGGCTGCGGGTTCGATTACTGCACCGAGACAAATGTTTGTGTGGCCCAGATATTTGTTTCGGCTCTGGGTGTTGTGAGACCGAAAGTCTCTCGTAGTTCCTGATACTCACGACACCAGGCTCAACCTTAGTGTGGGGTCAGGACTATGTGTGTGACTGTTGGGTGTTACTTATTATTTACGTATGTGTGTGACTGTTGGCTGTTACCTATTAATTATTCATGCCAAAATATTTTCATTAAAAAAAACACATGTTTAAAAACTTAACTGACTTTCAACTTGATCCGATCGTGACCAAACTTATACGGGACCATCCTTGAATTAAGCTCTATCGAACACAAAAAGAGATTTGAAAATCAGTCCACATTTGGCGGAGATATCGAGTAACATACATAAGAAAATACAGACGAATTGAGGACCTCCTCCTTTTTTGAAGTCGATCGAAAATACAAACAAATTGAGGACCTTCTTATTTTCGGACGTAGGTCGAAAATCGCAATCGAATTTTGTGAGCTAGTATGGATATTCCGCAGTCGCCTCCTTGGTCTTGTGGCAACATATGTATATGGGCTGTAGACCGGGAGGTCGTGGGTTCGATTCCCAGGTCGGGCAAAGCGAATTTTCTAATTTAATTTGCCCGGGACTGGATCCCTCCTAGGGGGTTGACGTCAGGCAGGCAGCCGGTCATAAAAACTTAGCCAAATCATTTCAGCAACATGCTTGAAAAAGTGTGTTGCGCCGACCCCACATTAAGGTGGGATAAGGGCAGGTAGAAAGAAAGTATAGATATTCCGCCTCAACCAACAAACAAGTTTATTTTCAAAACATAACATAACATAAGCTCACGCCTGTATCCCCGAAGGGGTAGGCAGAGGCGCACTAGCGAACTAGAACACCCACATTTCGCCGAGCTTAGTTCAGTCCCAACTTATTTTCAACTCATAAGCAATTAACTGAACAGTTAGGGGACCAACGTGAACTAAATTATATAAATACATTTATAACTACAACTACGAAACGTATTTGTCATGGCGCCCACACTCCCCATACGAATTATTTCGGAGTTATTACATGAGGTTTAAATCATTACGCACTGAAATAGTTATAGTTCATAATTACTGTTATGGATGGTTTAAAATAAGTTTAGTACAATATTTTAGTTTATTCACATAACATAACATAACATAAGCTCACGCCTGTATCCCCGAAGGGGTAGGCAGAGGCGCACTAGCGAACTAAAACACCCACATTTCGCCGAGCTTAGTTCCGTCCCAGATGTGATAGGGGGCGAGCCTATCGCCATATCGGGCACAAATTCCAGACTTCGGGCTGATATAGAAAAATCCAATATCACTTTGCCCGACCTGGGGATCGAACCCGAGACCTCAGAACCGTAGTCGTACCGAAATACCACCACGCCACCGAGGCAGTCTTTAGTTTATTCTTGTAACTTAATTCTTGTTTGATATATTTTCGGCCGACTTCCACAAAAGGAGGAGGTCCTCAATTCGTCTGTATTTTTTTTTGTTACTCGATATCTCCGCCAAATGTGGACCGATTTTCAAAATTCTTTGTGTGTTCGATGGAGCTTATTTCAAGGGTGGCCCCATATAAATTTGGTCACGATCGGTAAATTGGAAGTCGGTGAGTAAAGTTTTTAAACTTGTGATTATTTATAGTAGAGATCTTTTTCTTTTTTTTTTTTACTTTATAATTAACAAATTTGTTACCTATTAGTGTTACATATTTTGTTTTTTTTTGTGTTCTCCCACTTATTGTTGCCTGAGACATTGGCTGAATAAAGTTTATTTCTTTCTTTCTTTCTTTAGATCGGCAAACGAACGGCGTCGTCTCCTTGGTCTAATGGCAGCATATACGGGCTGTGAATCGGGAGGTCCCGGGTTCGATTCCCAGGTCGGGCGGGGTGTTTTCCAAACATTATTTCCCCGACTAGATCCCCCGTATGTTAACGTCAGCCAGGCAGCCGGTCGTAAAAACTAAGCCAACCCGACCAATCCGCATTAGGCCAGCGTGGTAGACTAAGGCCTAACCCCTCTCATTAATAGAAGAGGACCGAGCCCAGCAGACAGTATATATTATAGGGCTAATATTATTTTATTTTTTAACAATAATACTGCCTCGGTGGCCTAGTTGTATTTTGGTATGACTACCGTCCTGAGGTCTCGGGTTCGATCCCCGGGTCGGGCAAAGTGATATTGGATTTTTCCATATCAGCTCGGAGTCTGGAATTTGTGCCCGATATGGCGATGGGCTCGCCCCCTATCACATCTGGGACGGAACTAAGCTCGGCGAAATGTGGGTGTTCTAGTTAGCTAGTGCACCTCTGCCTACCCCTTCGGGGATACAGGGGTGAGTTTATGTTATGTAACAATAATCTGACGCCAAAACAACTAAAAACAAAACGTGGTCTGCAGACAACTATGCATTTTTTACTTGGTTTGACAAACACTTGGCACTTTATCAAGTAATAGTATTTGCCACGGGAACTTTTGCATTTTGTGCAGAAAACATATATTTTACATTCACAATATAACAAACTCTTCGTTGGCAAAAATTCTAAGTTCATGTTGCATCTTTTTGCATACTTTATCGCTTGTACCACGAGGAATGTTCCGAGGAATAGTTTGGCCTAATACCAGCCACCGAATTCCATTATCGTACCACACGCTACAAGCTGAAGTTTCATCCTTACCACCTGGATGAATGGCGTTCCTCAACAGTGCGTTTTACAAGGAACTTTCTTCCGCGTGCAACGTGCTTGTGGAATCAGCTTTCGGCGGCTGTGTTTCGAGACCGTTACGAGTTAGGGACCTTCAAGATAATAACCTATATCTACCTCAAAGGCCGGGAATGCATCCATGATTCCCCTGGTAATGTGGATGTTTATGGGCGGCGGTGTTCACTTAACATTTATCAGGTGACCCACTTGCTCGGTTGCCCCCTCTTCTATAAAAAAAATAGTTTCAAGCCTAAACAAATCACCCTTCACGAACGTCAACTTAACTCACCTTATCTAACACAAAAACCCATATTTCATCCCAATAAAATCATAAAAAGATCCCATAAGCTATATTTTTAACTTGTGCTACCATCTCGGCCTATTAATAAAAGCATATTTTCATGAGCCGGCGTTTTATTGGCCCATCGCTCATCCGTACACATGCGGCCAGGAAAAGGTTCCTACCATTTTTGTTAATTAATTTTTATCAATTATCCCGTCGCGTGTGGTTGAGTGATAAATTCGTGTCTTAGATTGATCACATTCATAAATAGATAACATGGTTGGTTTTTATTAGTTCGTTAATTAATTGTTTGTATGGAATGTAGATAGACATTGTGATGTAATAAAAGCTCGAATTGTTATATCATGTTGTGATATATTTAAAAGAATAATGTTTTTGGTCCTAGGATACATGTGTTATTTAAGTTTCTGATTGTTATCATGCAGATTGCGACTCGCTTAAATAATAACGAATAATCTTCTTGAATAAAACTTTATGCCTGAGAATTATTCATAAAAAAATCTAAGATAATTGAAGTGTAACCGACACACATTTACGACCGGTTTTAATAAAAGATCTCAGTTTAGAGTGCAGATAGATCGCGATTATGAACCAATCAAATCAAGTCATTTGACGGAGTCATGTTCAAACTGTGTTCTTATTGGCAATTTTTTGTAATCTATCTGCACATTCGAACTGAGATTGTTTATTGGAACCGGGCGTAAGCCAATGTTGCAGTATAGGTAGACTAATACCTATCTTCTTGCCTTTATAGAGAAGGCTCGTACCCAAAAATGGGACAGGATATTATAGAACTGATGTTGAATAAAGTTGATTAAAAATACTAATTACTCAATTTGAATGTACACAAAATAACATTCGTATATAATCGAAGGTCGGTTTTTAAATCGTCTTGTGATTGCCTTATTTAAACACAAATAATGAATATGTAACGTTATCTACGATTTCAAAGAAAACGTGACATTTTTCTGACAAAATGTCAGTGGATTGGAAGTGGCGAACGTGACTTTAAACTAGTTCACTGAATGATAGTGCATCACGAACTGAATAACCTTTTCCAATTATGTTAGAAGTTGTTGAATTAAATACTTCGCGATGTAGCCTTTAGGCTGAGATCTGTAGAGCGAACTTCGACTAAGTCTAAGTCAAAGTAACGAACTCAGTGAGGATTTGGGATTGTTAAATTGAACTTTGATTCAGTTCGAGTCATTGTTTACAAGAAGAACAAACTGACAGACAGACTAAGCAAAGATTTTCTTATAAAAAATGACTCGAACTAAGTCAAAGTCCTCACTGAGTTCGTTACTTTAACTAAGGCTTAGTTGAAGTTCGCTCTATACATCTTTTTTTTTATAGCAGAGACTGGCAAACGAACAGATGGGTCACCTGATGGTGAGTGATCTCCACCGCCCATAGACACCCAAGACACAATAAGAATCATGGGTGCGTTGCCAACCTAAACAGAGGAAATGGAAGGGGAGGGAAAAGGGACTGGGAAAGGGAAAGCCTGAGATTCAAAACAAGTGGCATTGGCTCAGCGTGGAGTAGAAAAAAGTTCAGAATATCTTGCAGGTTTGAAACTAGCCACCAGGGTATACATCTCTCTTTTCTCTAAGCTTGTATATTGAATGTCAAGTATCGTTCGGCTTAAAGGTGGTCGATGAAGGAAAACCATTTTAAGTATATGAGGTCTCATTTCGTGACGTGGCTGCCTCCGTGGCGCAGCGGACGTGTAGCCGGCTGTGAAAAGTGAGGCCGCGGGTTCGATTCCCGCACCGAGACAAATGTCTGTGTGGCCCATAGATATTTGTTTCGGGTCTGGGTGATTGAGACTAAGAGTCTCTCGTAGTTTCTGAAACACACGACACAGGTTACAGCTAGTGTGGGGTCAGGACTATGTGTGTCTGTTGGGTGTATTTATTATTATTTAATTTTTTTCCATATGCAATATTTACGACATTTGATTCATATATTGACATTTTAAAACATCCATGTCTTCCATAACACACACTAAAATAATCTAGGCTTAAGATAAAGCATTAAATTTTAATGCAAACGCGTCACATTACTCCATGTATGGAATTACGAGCTAGATCATGTTGTATGATACCACCATATATGTACAACCAATTAGATACTGCTACTTTAATGGCATTTTAAGATCTTGTAAAATTGTTTTACCGTTTAGCTTTATTTCTTAAGTGAGATGTAATTTTTTATAATGTAATACAACATATTTACAACTTATTCATTTTAAATTATGTCTTCTCATAATGTTATGTCTCATGACTCATTGTTAGTCAATAAGACAATCAAATTATCTTGACGATTATAATTGATTTTAGGAACATTTATCTTACTACGTGCGGCTATCGCCAGTTGCATTCGTTATGTCGGTTAAAGATTAACTAAATATTTTCACTTGCCCTTATCCCACAATGTGGGAGCGCCACTACATCTTTTTCAAGCACGTCGCAGAGAGGATTTGGCTTTAATTATTGTCCTTCTGTCTCCCTGACGTCAACCCCCTGAAGATCTATCGTTAAATAAATGTTAGCCAAAAAGAACGTCAGAAATTAGTAAAAATATTTTGGCATACCACTTTATTCGGCCATCATTTTACTCACATCCAACTTCCAATTATAAAAGAAATGCTTTATAATTACAACGAGTAACGATTCTGAAAGTTAATCAAACAAAGAGATGTGTAATATAATATTAATGATAGAAATATTGTGGCATCTGGACGAGTGCCAGGGGCTTGTTAACTATTATTACTGCTGTCTTTACTTCTGTCTGTGCAAGGGTTATTAAGTTTTAGTTGCGTGGTTCAAGTTTAAGATTGTTTTGGGAATAGCGAAACGTTTGCTGAATCTACTGAATATAAGTACGATTGATATTATTAACATTTTAATTGTGTCTGGCCCAGATCGTACCAGGGCTGCGTTTAGCTGTACGTTCTGGTGGAAGATATGAGAGCCAATGGCCTCACTATGGAGGATACTCAAGACCGGGCGATGTGGAAGTGTCTAAGTAGGAAAGCGGACCCTGGTAAAAGGCAGGGATAACGCCAGGCAGAAAGAAAGAAATGGTAGGTCTCTCATATGTAAATAAATAAATACACCCAACAGTCACACACATAGTCTTGACCCTACACTATGTAAGATCGAGTCTTGTGTCGTGGGTATTACTAAGAGAGACTTTCGGTCTCACAACACTGAGACCCGAAACAAATATCTGTGGGCCACACAGACATTTGTCTCGGTGCGGGAATCGAACCCACGACCTCACGTTTCATAGCCGATTACTCGCCCGCTGGGCCACGGAGGCTGTCTGGGAGTCCGTCTGGGTATAAAACATAACATAACATAAGCTCACGCCTGTATCCCCGAAGGGGTAGGCAGAGGCGCACTAGCGAACTAGAACACCCACATTTCGCCGAGCTTAGTTCCGTCCCAGATGTGATAGGTGGCGAGCCTAGCGCCATATCGGGCACAAATTTCAGACTCCGGGCTGATATGGAAAAATCCAATATCACTTTGCCCGACCCGGGGATCAAACCCGAGACCTCAGAACCGTAGTCGTACCGAAATACCACGCCACCGAGGCAGTCCGTCTGGGTATGTAGGTACCACCGCAAAGTCTACTGCTGCCACTGTAGAGACCTCCCATTTGTTTTAAACAAATAATCTGATTTATTTTAAATAAGAGTAAGTTTTAATTAAACTAAACAGAGGAGATATTCCGGTAAACCTCTTAACGGTAATGCAAAACCATCATCAAAACAACTAGTTTCGAAAGTATCAAAAAATAGTTGCTAACAAAAAATTCTCACAGTAGTGTCAATATAGGCGCGTCTACACATTTCAGAGCCCTTGGTAGTTGGTACATAAATCACGATATTCGTAAATTGCCGCTAACGTGCTCATCCTGTCGCTCCATCGACATACCCATAGCTTTACCATAGTTTAAAAATTGTACAGTCTTTGTCATAGCGGTGCGGCGAGTCGCGTTTCGGGACCGAATCTATTTCATTTAGCATTATTCTCTATAGTGAAGAAGCAGACTGGCATGATTCTGGTAACCTCCTATAAACCCATTGTTTCTCGATGGTCTTCGCTTTCTTTAGGAATGCACTGCGCTTACCAACAAGGGTAGTGTAGTCACTTTGCCGTGCCCGGATAAAAAAGATTCTGCCGGCCGTCATGAATATTATATCGGTGTATTATATGAGTGTGTTGCGCTAACCCCACATTAAGGTGGGATAAGGGCACGTAGAAAGAAAGGTCTGCATTATATCTGAACTTAATTTAATTCATGATAAGAAACAATTTGGTAGCGCATTTGATGCTAAAAAAACGTCGACATAATTTAAAAGATCTTTATTAAAAGATTTTTATCATCTTCATCAAGGGTCCGTAGACCTTAATACTACTATTTGGAAATTAATTTCAAGATGATACTTTTAGCCGTACTGAGAAATAGAGACAAAGAAAGTTAAAGTGTTGTTAAAAGAGTTCCGTTATTTCGATCAGAGAAGCCCTAAAAAATAACTGATGTGTTGACAGACTGTATAAATTTATAAACTGTGTCCCCACTACCCATTTATCTGTTGTTCCAAGAATAATGTCGCATCGCCGTAGCCTGAGAAATAGATGGTAGTGAATCAAAAGGTCCGGAGTTCGATCCTGCGGTACTTCTGTCTACACCACAAGACTACGGTGTATAAATCACAATATTCGGAACGCTTCCTTCCACATCGTCAATATTAAGGCGGGCCCATGAATATAGATTTGAACTATCAATCTGTCTTTTGCTGTCGAACTGCCTTGGATTTGGCTGTTATTTGAAAGCAATTCGATTCCCAGACAGAGCAATATTAATGGCGTGTATGTGAGCATAATTTTCCTAATATGATATAGAATTTGGAAACAGATCGCATATTATGTATATCTGGGATGATAAGGATTATATTTCGCGCATTTTATTATTTCTTATGTAAAAAATCATGGTTGATACACAGACATGTATTGAAGTTCAAGATAATGGACAAGAATACAATAGGAAACAATATAGAAGAACGAAGTCACTGACATAGCACAGAGGATTAGCAAGTTGAAGTGGCAGTGGGCAGGGTACATAGTTCATAGAACTGATAGCCTATGGGGCAGAAAACTTTTCGAGTGGAGACCACGTCCCGGCATGCTCAGCGTAGGACGTACACCTACAAAGTGGACCGACGACCTAATAAATGTCGCAGGAAGTCGCTGGATGCAGGCCGCTTCCAACAGGTCCATCTGGAAATCTTTGGGGGAGGCCTATGTTCAGCAGTGGACGTCCTATGGCTGATGATGATGGTGATAGAAACAATGGTTTTAATCCTTGTCGGCCCGTCTCATATTTACAAAACTGACTACGCCGTGACATTGGTTTAAAAATTCTTTAATTATCTTGACAAGCACACAGCCCTAATCAAATATTATAAGTGCGTGTAAACAATAGGTCAGTGTAGTGACCACGGCCACTAGACACCACGTGTGGGGTCAACGTATTGTTAAATATTTACACTAAGCCCGTGCAGTACCAAGCAGCTGGAATTCAAGTGGACCGATTGAAAAAGAATAATATATGATTTAGAGTAATATTATATTGTTCTGTTAGTTAATGATCGCCCATAGTCGCCTCTTTGTTCTCGTGGCATCTATGGGCTGTGCACTGGGAGGTCCTGGGTTTGATTCCCAGGTCGGGCGGAATGTTTTTTCTAATACTATTTTCTCTGGGCCGGATCCCCATAGGGGGTAACGTCAGGCATCTAGCTGGTCGTAAAAACTAAGCCAAAGCCATTTTGCACAGTGATTGACAAAAGCGCCGCATCCTCGTTAAAGTGGGATAAGGGTAAATATTAATCAATGAACATTCACGTAAACGTAAGAAATCATTACACATAGTATAATTGGACGGTATTGCGCAGAAATGATCCAACTCAAAAAAAAAAACTTTTTTACATCAATATGGTCTATTAATGCGGTGGTTTGGGCATGTAGAGAGGATGGATGAAAGGAGGTTGACAAAGCAAATATATATGGCAAGCGTAAATTATAGAGTTGGAAGAGGAAGACCTCATCGAACTTTCTGTGACCAAGTCAGAGATATACTCGAGAAAGGTCAAGTTAAAAGTACCCTAAACCGTCGTGCATGCATGAAGAATGTAATGAGACTGAATGAGGCGAAAGAGGTATGCAAGGATCGTAGCAAGTGGAAATCCGTTGTCTCTGCCTACCCCTATGGGAAAAAGGCGTGAGTCTATGTATGTATGGTCTATTAATGATTAAGATCAGTCTTTCCCAAAGTAGGCGTTATCGCACTCCCCCTTGTGGGCGCTGAATGCCTAAAGGGGGGGCGGTGAGAAAATTAGAAAAAAAGGAGATCTCCGCTGATATATCTCACAATAATTTATTTAATTTGAAGTTATAGTGGTTTTTAAGTAGGTAAAAAAATGGGGGGGCGCTAAAAATAATATATTTTCAAAGTGGGCAGTAGACAAAATAAGTTTGGGAACCTCGGATTTAGATCATGTTGGCATCAATAAAAAAAACTTTGTGTTGTGGGTTAGATCATTACTGCACAACACGGTCCAATTATTCCACAGAAAACCCAGCACAGTTCGACAATATAGACATCGCAGACAGTTCAGAGACAACTGACAAGTGGGGGTGTTCAAAGTTTTCACCCGACTGCCAGCCCCCGCCAGGCACAAGTGTTAAGTTTCTTACTTGTAGCAGTGAATTTGTACGCTTTACTTCGGAGTACAGATTTTATAGGGGTCTTGAATGAAGTACTGGAAAAGTTTAAGTGTTTTTCGACATTCAAAAGCGATGGGAAATGTTACATTTTTGGCTTGATTATATCGGTAATAGATGGATAGAAAAGTCACATGTATATTCTATTGTCAAAGACATTAAACAGTAAACAGTAACACACACACAACAGCACAAAATTTGTGATTAAAAAGTTATTACCTCGTGGTCATAAGTCGCTCAGTTTATTTGAAATATACGCGCGCCAGGTCGGCCAGCGAAATAATTTTGAGTGAATAAACTTGTCTTCGTGATTCTTAACCATTCACAGAACATTCTAGGGTGTAAATTGTAATAATCGCCCTCGCATTGTAATAAGTGGTTGATGGCGGTACTGAAGTTTGAGATATTTTTTTGTATGGAATCTTGCTTGATAGCCCCTCTATTGTACCCCGTAAAGAAAATAAAAATAATTATGTATAAAATAATTAACAAGCGTTATTATCGTAAAAGCGATCTAACATACAGACTTTGATGGAAATGATTCTTCCTCAAAATACACCCATTCTTTCTTCCTCAGTATGGTATGTAAGCAGGTATGATATGGTCACTTTGGCTATACTCCTGGCATAGCCAATGTTCGCGATGGTATCCCCTTACCATTTAAGCTATCTGTCTTCACAGGCTAAATGTAGATTATAGATAATCACAAGTTAAAAACCGCCTCGGTGGACTTGTTGTGCGCGCCGGTACGACTACCACCCTGAGGTCTCGGGTTCGATACCCTGATCGGAGACTGATATTGGATTTTACGACTTTTGAATATCACGGAGTTTGAATTTTTGCCTGATATGGCGATAGGTTCGTCCCCTATCACATCTGGGACAGAAATGACCTCGGCGAAATGTAGGTGTTCTAGTTCGATAGTTCGCCTCTGCCTACCCCTTGAAAGATACAGGCGTGAGCGTATGAAAACAAACTACCGTTCAATCACTACATATTATAAAACAAAGTCGCTTCCCGCTGTCTGTGCGTATGTATGCTTAGATCTTAAAAACTACGCAACGGATTTTGATGTTTATTTTTTGTAATAGATAGAGTGATTCAAGAGGAATTTGCCCGATTCTGGACCCCTCAGAGGGGGTTGGCGTCAGGCAGGCAGCCGGTCGTAAAAATTTAGCCAAATCATTTTCTGCAACATGCTTGAAAAAGTGTGATGCGCCGACCCCACATTAAAGTGGGATAAGGGCAGGTAGAAAAATAATAGAGTGATTCAAGAGGAAGGTTTATATGTATAATCATCATCATCAGCCATAGGACGTCCACTGCTGGACATAGACCTCACCTGAATATTCCCAGACGGACCTGTATAATACATGCATAATATTTTGAGAGCTTCCGTTGCGTGCGCTGTTATGCATATGTGACGCAGACGAAGTGGCGCGGGTCAGCTAGTAACATTATAACATAACATAACATAAGCTCACGCCTGTATCCCCGAAGGCGTAGGCAGAGGCGCACTAGCGAACTAGTACACCCACGTTTCGCCGAGCTTAGTTCTGTCCCAGATGTGATAGGGGGCGAGCCTATCGCCATATCGGGTACAAATTCCAGACTCCGGGCTGATATGGAAAAATCCATAATCACTTTGCCCGACCCGGGGATCGAACCCGAGACCTCAGAACCGTAGTCGTACCGAAATACCACCACGCCACTGAGGCAGTCAGTAGTGAGGTAGTAGTAACATTATAAAACTCAGAAAACATAATCAAACAACACAAAGCCATGTTTACATGGGTTATAGAACGATTTTTTTCCAATACACTGGCGATAGTTGGTTCAATACCCGTGCATGTAAATAGGGGACGCGACCCTCCCACTGAAGGGTTGTGGAAACACGTCAACTTGTTATATTAGTTTTGTTAGATTTTACCCATTTTTATAAGGTTATTTTTTCCTTTGTGAACTTATTGAATTATGTTTTGTCATTTTTTGTGTTGGTTCGGACAATTTTGGGCCTTGGTTTGGGCAGAAAAATGTCGGGATAAAAATTCACATATAGTTACTATTATGAATATATCATAATTTATAACATAATTTTAAGATTTATTGACTGGCTCGATGTCGTGGTTGTATTTCGGTACGACTACCGTCCTGAGGTCTCTCTCGGGTTTGATCCCCAGGTCGGGCAAAGTGATATTGGATTTTTCCATATCAGTCCGGAGTCTGGAATTTGCTCACGCCTGTATTCCAGAAAGGGTAGGCAGAGGTGAACTAGAGAACTAGTTTCAAATATGATCGAGTAACTTATGGCCACAAGGTCATAACTTTTGGTTCACAAGCTTCGTACTGTTGCCCCGTCTATGTATTGTTTGTTTTATACATCATTGTATGTAAAGTGCATGTTACACGCAGAGCGATTACTTGTAGGTGCAGTTTATGAGCCGTTTAAACAGTAACACTGTTACCGTGTATTGTAACAGGCGATACTGTCGCCGAGGGTTGCTACCGCCCCACCTTCAAAGCGTGATGGTGCAATGCACGACATTTTGGCGATTTTGTAATATGTCAGATTACTCGACTTTTAAGAATGGTGTCATAAGTAGGATTATCAATTTATTTTAAAGTTTTAAAATACGTACACTATAATAATATACGCAGCAGGCAGTATTACTGGATCCTAACCACCAGTGGCTTGGGTCCCGAGCCTCGCCATCGGAGGGGAATATTTTTATATTTTTAAATGTATTTTTATTTTTATAGCATATATTTAAAAATGTAACAAAAAACTTTAAAAATAAAGAGTACTGAAACATTATTATACTACGTATATGAGAATTTATTATACAAAAAAGTTCATTTTAAGTATTTTGTCACTTTCATGTGGTCTGATTTTGAATGTCTCGAAATCTCCTACACACAAAAACGCCCGCAGTGTACATTGCAAGTCCAACTGCTTTAAATTTTGGATGCGTATACATATGTCATAATAGATCGCACTTAGGTTGAGATGTATAGAGCGAACTTCGACTAAGTCTATAGATCTCAGCCTCAGACTGACTTAAGTCAAAGAAAAGTCTAAGTGCGCTCTATTTTTTACACTAAGATGACTTTCGTGTCTAGTTTTAAAAATGCAAAGATTCGTCTGTAAATTTAAATCTTTCTTTACCTTTTTAATCTTCTTTGATACTTATAATACTTTAATTTGTTGTGTGTTGTGAAAACGAAAGTATCTCGTAGTTCCTGATACCCACGACACAAGACTCAATCTTAGTGTGGGATCAGAACTATGTATGTGACTGTTGAGTGTTATAAATAAAAAATAAATAAAAATTCAATATTTGCTTTGTACTCAGTACCACGTTGAGTAAATACGATATCGCTTATGTCTTCTAATTTGGAACACCCAAGCTACATCGTTCAGTAAATGAAAGGCACAGAGCATTAAACTTGAATTTTCAGAGGGCGCACCTGTTCTGAGGGTGAAATCTCTCAGGATGACGCCACACGATGGTTCCTCTACCGTTTGATAAGATGTTTTGATGGTATCGCATGACAGCCCATTGAATTTGGTTACTCGTAGATGTATGTCGTTTTATGACGGTTTTAGGTATTTTAATTAGCAATATTTTATAATTGCTTATGATCAATTTCTTCTATCGACAGCCTTTGCTTAGTGACCTGTGAAGATCCACAAAGAACGTAAAAATACATCAATTTTCAAATTTCGACCGACTTAAAAAAAATGAGAAGGTCTTCAATAAGTCTGTATTTTTTAATTTTTCAACCGACTTCCACAAAAGGAGGAGGTCCTCAATTCGTCTGTATTTTTTTTTTATGTAAGTTACTCGATATCTCCGCCAAGTGTGGACCGATTTTCAAAATTCTTTTTGTGTTTGATAGAGCTTACTTCAAGGGCGATCCCGTATAAATATGGTCGGGATCGGATAAGTGTTGAAGTCGGTATCTTAAGTTTTAAACTTGTTATTATTATTTGCAAGGTTTATCTGCATGTAGTATAAATAAGAGGCATAGACTATTGGAGTGTCGCCTGCTTGGTCTAGTGGCAGCATATGTGGGTTCTGGACCGGTTGGTCCTGGGTTGAAATCCCAGGTGCTGCAAAGCGATTTTTCTAATTAAATTTACCCGGGGCTGATACACCAGAAGGGGTTGAGGTAGGAGGCCGGTCGTAAAAATTAAGCCGAATTATTTCTACAATATGCTTGAAAAAGTGTGTTGACGCCGAATTCATTACAAATTGTTTATCCTAAACTATTTTTCTGTTTAAGGCTTACATAGTAAATACTACTCAGATATAGACAAAAAAGTTAAAACCAGCTTGGAAATTGCATTTTCTAATAAAAATCACGGCAATCGAATGATAGACAAACGGACATTGAAACACCCTGTTACGTTTATTATATTAGAGATCGAGAGGGGAGGCTTATGAATCTATTAAGAGGATTGATTTGTTTGATCAATTTAAGGTGTAATAGAATATTTAAACTAAATTTTACAGTTATATTTGACATTGCCTTTTATACATAAAAAATATATATTCATGCCAAATCACAGCTTTCTAGTACTAATAGTCTGAGATACATTCATACATCGACATAAGCTCACGCCTGTATCCCCGAAGGGGTAGGCAGAGGCGCACTAGCGAACTAGAACACCCACATTTCGCCGAGATTAGTTCCGTCCCAGATGTGATAGGGGGCGAGCCTATTGCCACATCGGGCACAAATTCCAGACTCTGGGCTGATATGGAAAAATCCAGTATCACTTTGCCCGACCCGGAGATCGAACCCGAGACCTCAGAACCGTAGTCGTACCGAAATACCACCGAGGTAGTCTGAGATAATCCGCGGAAAGACAGACAGACGGACATGAGAAACTATAAGGGCTCCTTTTTTGCATTTGGCTTCGAAACCCTAAAAATCAGTTAAACGTCGAAACAAATAAATCCTCAAATCTGGGTGTATAATTGAGTACAAAGGGAGGAATCAATCTGACGGTACCCTCAGCCCCAAGCCGGAAGTTCTTATGGACAAATTACAATAATTATTCACAGACAAAGCTCTTCACTTAAACGCCATGAAGATGAATTTGTTTAGTGGTGTGCGCTTTAGATCTTACCTATAAAGGCCAATGGGTATTTTTTAAACCCTAGAATTTGCTTGGTTTGATTTTATTAACAACTAGCTTTTGCACGCGGCTACGCCAGCGTGAGTCTTGAGACAAAATTCATCCCCTATTACATCCCTTTAGGGGATGAATTTGTGCATGTATTATACATATATACCTTCCTCTTAAATCATGCTATCTATTAAAAGAAACAGCATCAAAATCCTTTGCGTAGTTTTAAAAATCTAAGCGTACAAACAGTCTTACCGCTGGGTAAGCGACTAACTATGTAGTGAATAGCTGGTGCTCGTGATACCGTTCGCGTAGATATCCTACGGAACCGTACATTTTTTTAGGAAAAATAGTAGCCTATGTCATGTCAATAACGTAGCTTTCCATTGGTGAAAGAATTTTCGATATCGGTTTAGGGCGACTTGCACCACTATTACTAACCTACAGTTAGTCCTAACCTCAAGTTAAATTGAAAATGAAATATATGAAGGGCATGTAATTCATTACATGTTATGTACTACATGCAATTACAGATAATAAATGATGACATTTAAATAATTACATGTAATGAATTATATGTCCTTCATATATTTCTATTTCAATTTAACTTGAGGTTAAGGCTAACTGTAGGTTAGTAATAGTGGTGCAAGTCGCCCTTAGTAGTTCAAGATATTATTTCCTAAAAACTTTTACACACTTTAGCTCTTTATAATATTATATAGATTCTATATCGATTTAAGAAGGCATATGAGCAGGTAGCATCTGATGGTAGGTAAGTGGTTACCACCGATCCACATCGCTCGTACGCCGCTCTCCGCGCTGCTGCCTTCGAGGTAGTTCCATTTAAATCTATACATTGAAAACCGCGCCCGCTGAGTTCGTGTCAGCGGCCTTAAGCTAAAGCTAACTCACCGTGTGGCCTGCTCTTAAATCCATACAAATCATTGTCGAAAATTCAACGTAGATACTAAAGAGCTCCAGCCCGCTTCACTAACAGATTTGTTATAAGCTTTGAGTTAAATACATCATCAGTTGAACGTAATCACGTTAACGGTTAAACCGAGCCGCGGCGGGGGCGAGGGTAGAGGAGGGTTATAAATTAACATCTCGTTTTAGGGATGAACACCCCTATTTCATTACAGGTGGGGTGGTTTGCGAAGAATCTCCCATTATTTGCTTAACTACATGTATTTTGAAAAGGTATTTTTTGTATCGTTCGAAAGATAAGCTTACCTGGATTTGTGGCTTTTTTGTTTCTTAATGAACAATGCTTACCTGAAAAAAAGAAAAATGCCATGTAATGGTATATATTTAGATTGGTAAATACATTTTGAACTGAAAAAAGAAAATTCTAATCACGAATTCATACATAATACCCGTGTGTATAAAGCAGAGCATTTCTCCCATTTACATCTTAAAAAATGCCGGAATAAACAAAAATTACATTAACCAACTTCGCGGAGCGTCGGGAGCGTGTCAGAAAAGTTGTCATCGCGCTTCCATCAGGCCCTGGAGCTGTCAGAACTCCACTCGCGCGAATACATCAAGTGAGGAGCTAAACAAAACGTGACGTGTGGTAATTCAGGAGTTAGGGTACGCAATATCGTTGCTCGTGCGTCATGTTCTATTTTTTAACGACTTCCAAAAAAGGAGAAGGTCCTCAATTCGTCTGTACTTTATTTTATTTATGTTACGCGATATCTCCGCCGAATGTGGACCGATCTTCAAAATTCTTTTTGTGTTCGACAGAGCATCTTTCAAGGGTGGTCCCATAAAAATTTGGTCACGATTGAGTCAATTTTAAAGTCGGTCCGTTAAGTTTTAAAACTTGTGATTTTTTATTGCAGAGACTGGTGAAAGAGCTGGGTCACCTGATTGTAAGTGATCTGCACCACCCAGTTTCTCCCATGACACTAACAGAATGATGTATTTTTTATCGGATACTTTTAGAGAACGAGCAAGCGGGTCACTTGATGGTAAGTGAATACGGCTCTATAGCCGTCTATACACTCATGATACCATTCTAATTTTGGGTGCTTTGTCAACCTTAAGTCGCGTCCCCAGCACCTGTTTTTTGAAACAAAACACAAAAACAGCTACGCAAAACAATGAATTTTGTTGTCTCCTGCTGATAGAATAATGGTACATAGACAAAAATATGTAGCGAAAGCATATTTGTGTAGGTGTTTTGGTACAGACGCGCCTTTAAAGAGAAAAGAGATTAGGTAATGAGAGGGGTGATTTCCACAGAATAAACGCAACAGCAAACTGTCACTTTAACCGCCGAATGTTCATACACTTAAGGTCGCCTTATGTCGTTTAAGGCCGCCTTATCTGTCAAAATTGTATGGCGAAATTAAATGTAAGAAGATCGATGGTAAGACGCCGTCAGCCTAATCCTATATAGGATGCAGGATATTATCTATGGGTGTTACACAAGCTTTTCTATTAGACTTCACTCACTAATCTAGAAGGATTTTGTAATTTTTATTAAGTCTATAGGATTTTTTAAGACTTACTTATCGGAATACCATTCATCGTAACCTTACAGAATACGTACGATTTGTGAGTCTGATCAAATATTTACACACGCTCGGTGACAAACGTTTTTCGACACTCCTCAATATTTTACCATGACATCTTTGAATATTTTATACGAATATAAATGGGGAATATGTAGATATACAGAATATTGAATAGAAAATAAAACGGTTCGCATAAAGTGCTGAGTAAATGCGTCAAAATATAATATTTGCCGGAAAACTGAAGTGGTCCATTTGCTTAAATTGTATTTGTAAGAATATTGAATAATAGATTGATATAATAGGTTTAATTCGTTTATTCGTTTTTATTAGTTTTAAGCAGCGATAGCTTAGTTGGGCATGGTACGGACAGCCGAGACAAGTGTCGGAGGTTCGAGACCAACCCCAAAAAAGAGCATACACCTATGACTTTTCTATGTTAAGTGTATTTTCATTGTGAAATATCGCTTGCTATAACGGTGAAGGAAAACATCGTGAGGAAACCTGCATACTCGAGAACTTCTTCACAGGAATTTCGAAGGTATAATATACCTATGAAAAGAATAAAGTTACATATGATAATAAATCGAAATTGCTTTTTTTATTTTTCTGAGCTTAAATTGACCTATATATTTAACTAGTAAAATATTTTTTTTTAAAGTTATGTACTTCCGAAGATATCAGTCGAATAATGGTACATGTATTTTATTACTTCAACGAATAAGTACTCATCAGCATCAGTGTGTTTTACCTACGGAGCGATCGGCGCGACTGCACCGCGCGCGGGGGGTTACATCGGCAGTCGTATCCATGTTCTACTAGAAGATGATTGTGCGCATCCGCAAAATTTAAGTCTGATTTCCGAGAGTAATTATTATTAAAACAAAACTTACTACCTCAAAATGAAAAGCACGCGTTCGAAGCATATGTTAAATCTTTTAATAAATGCAAAATGTAATGAAAGGGTTAGTGCAACTGCAGACTCAACGGAGATTAATACAGAAAATAAAAATAATTCAGGTAACTACATGAAACTTTCTTTATTCAATTTAGTAATTATAGCTTAAATATTGCTCTGACGTAATTTTTTGTGATGGTTTTTAATTGGTTAATGTTTTAAAGCCAAATAAGCTAAGTCAACGGTTCCTTACGCACATAGAACCTTGTTCTACGGAACATACGATTTTATTGATAAAGAAAATAAAAAAAGTACATAAATTAATTCAATGTGTAAACACAAATTTTAATTCTTTACAAACGAATTAAGTACCGACATAAATATATAAATATACTTCTTTACTATTCGGCAGATTTGTAAAAATATAAGGTTCTATGTACAGATGTAACTCTATTCTGAGGAAGTTGTTTAAAAATTATGAGGTCCATATGTAAATGTGATTTTATTCTTCGTTTATTATTGAGATACACCCTTTTTCCAACTGAATAATAGCATGAAGTACTAAAAATAACAAACTTTTTTATATTACTTATTAACATACATACCTTTTAAGTTTGTTTATTACTGCTATATAATAATTACAATGATTATTGTTTTCAGAAAATGTTATATACGATCGTGAAGCATTTTCGACATCACCACTACCACAAGGTGTTGAAAATATTCACCGAGACATTCCTGATGTATGGGAAGATGTATTTGGTACACCAGATGGCGCGGTTGCAGACAGACAATCATCGTCACTTCAGCTTGCACATAATGAAACACCAGTTCTTGCTACTGATAAATCTAGACTAACACCACTTCATAATGTTGCTGAAAATCTTGTGCAAAATAGCCAATTAGATCAACTAACGCTTACAAATAACGCTGAACTAACACCCTTTTCAATCTATGCACCATCCAGCTTTGAAAATTCCCCCGCTATAAGTTTTGGAGATTTGCCAGAAATTTTAATTCCAAATGTTTCGACTCCTATGCCTTCACCCTTAAATATACACAAAGATTGTCATGAAACCTTTTGTTCTATCCATAGTGACGATCACTGGACAGCATCACCATCAACTACAATGAATACTTACAGTGAATCTAACAAGTATTCAGGTGATGATGAGCACTCTGCTCCACGTAAAAAAAGACTCAAAAAAAGGTTACGTCGTGCATCTGAATGGTCTGATGTAAAGAGAAAATATTTAAAAAATATTGGTCAAAAGTACGTTACCAAAAAAGGAAAAGTAGTAGATGATAAAACTTTAGGTCCTCCATGTCACTGCCGAGATAGATGCTTTAAAAAAATATCACACGATCAAAGATACGATTGTTTCCAAAAGTTCTGGTGTTTGGGAAGCCGAGAAAAACAGTGGGACTTTGTAGTAAAGTACTCCAAAAAGCAGAAAAAGAAGAGATGTTTGAATAGTGAAGTACCTAACAATCGTAAATTTACGTATAAGTACTCATTACCCCTAAGAATTAACTCAGATAACGGCCTTAGTAATACGGCTAATGTCTGTAAGACAATGTTTTTAAATACACTTTCTGTTAGTGGCAAAATCATTAAAACAGCTTGGGACAAGTACGATGGTAGTACTATTATACAGGAAGATAAAAGAGGCCACCACGCAAATCACTATCATGTAATAAACCCTGACATGATTAAAAGTGTATGCGATCACGTTCGATCTTTTGTTCCTGTTGAGTCTCACTACATACGCAAAACATCAACAAAACTTTACCTAGATGGAAGTCTTAGTATTTCAAGAATGTTTCGGCTATACAAGGATTGGTTTGATGAGTCGAAATATACCAGTAAGGCAACAACTGAACAACAGTATCGGGACATTGTCAACAAAAATTTTAATTTGGGGTTTTTTATTCCTAAAAAAGATCAGTGTGATATTTGCCATGTTTTTCGTAATAAGACAGATCACACTAGTTTAGAAAAACAAAATTATCAGACACACTTATCTAATAAAGATCAAGCTCGAAAATTAAAAAGTATTGACAAACGTGAGGCCGTAGAGTCGAAAGGTCTAATCCTTACCGCTGTTTTTGATTTTCAAAAAGTGTTGTCATGTCCTCACGGCCAAGTTAGTCTGTTATATTATAAACGCAAGTTGTCCTGCTTAAACTTTACAATTTTTAACCATGGGGACAAAAAGAGCTTTTTGTTACATGTGGGATGAAACAGTGGCAAAGAGAGGTGCAAATGAGGTTGGTAGTTGTTTATTGGACTTTATAGAGCAAAATATTCAAAAAGGTGTCAAGGAATTTCGCTTTTGGTCGGATAACTGCGCCGGGCAAAACAAAAATCGTTTAGTGTTTTTTCTTTATACCTACTGTGCCAAAAAATTCGACGTATCCATCAAGCATAGGTTTCTCGAAAAGGGACACACGCAAAATGAGGGGGACAGCGTGCACGCACTCATTGAACGTGAGGCTGAAAAAAAAACCATTTATACACCGGAAGAATGGCGTTTGCTTGTTCGCTGGGCAAAATGCTCCGGTGACCCTTATGAAGTCCGAAACATGACACAAAATATGTTTTTCGACCTGAAAAAGCACATCAATGACAAAATTTGGTACAAAAACATAGACGGGGTTAAGGTGCCTTGGAGTAGTGTCAAAGAAGTATTTGTAGATAGATCAGATCCAAATAAGTTATTGTATAAATGCAATCATGACGAGGTTAACTATAAAACAATATTATTGCGCTCAAACACCCGCCGTAACGTCATGTCTTCTTTACCAAATTTAGAACTGGCTTATAAAACCCCTATCAATTTATCAAAAGATAAACATAAGGATCTCATTAATTTAGTCAATTTGGGAATTATACCTTCCCAGCATGCCGATTTTTTCAGATCTCTTCCTTATACTTTAAGTGACAACAATAATTATATTAGTAGCGATAGTGAAGAAGACTGATAAGCTTTATTACTTAACTTTAATGTTTATGTTATTGCTGATAATATTATTGTTATATTTGTACCTGTATTATTTTTTCCATAATATTTGCTATATTTATTTATTTTTATTATACTATTATTATTTTATCTGGAAACCAATTTTATTATTTTTAATTATTTAAAGGAGAATGTGCATATTTTGTTTTTTACTTTTGAATATTACCTCTACAAAATTCGTAAATTATAATATCAAGTATAATATACGTATTTTACGTTTTTGTTATTTTCAAATAGCTGCTAGATGAATCTAGGCAGCATTTTTGTTGTTTTTAGAAAACCTTATTTGTATTTTATATTGTTTGATTTGTTTGTTAAATAAATTCAAAAAACAAAAACAAAATTAACAAAATTCGTAAATTATAATATCAAGTATAATATACGTATTTTACGTTTTTGTTATTTTCAAATAGCTGCTAGATGAATCTAGGCAGCATTTTTGTTGTTTTTCGAAAACCTTATTTGTATTTTATATTGTTTGATTTGTTTGTTAAATAAATTCAAAAAACAAAAACAAAATTAACAAAATTCGTAAATTATAATATCAAGTATAATATACGTATTTTACGTTTTTGTTATTTTCAAATAGCTGCTAGATGTATCTAGGCAGCATTTTTGTTGTTTTTAGAAAACCTTATTTGTATTTTATATTGTTTGATTTGTTTGTTAATTAATACCTTTCATTTGAATTTGCTATTTGTTACATTTGATCATTAATGATTATTTTGACATAAAGCGGGTAACAAAGTAAACTTAATATAAGCTTATATTGAATTTAAACACTAATATAAATGATCAATAAAAATGCAATTGAAAAATCCTGTTTTATTCTGTATAATCTACCCTAAACATTATCAATATATTTTTTTCTTCACTTATCTTTCTTTTTAACACATAAGACTAGCAATTATCGAGTACTTACACAAAACAAAGTTATATTTGCACTTAACGATAACACTCATGCCCAGAATAAAGCTACATATCTCTATATGACCTAGATATATCCATAGTAAAACGTCACATATGTACATAGGCACTCCTAAATTCCAAAATACGACTTTTAAAATAATGACTTTTATGAAAAATAATGCCTTATAATGTGTTAAATGTTTGGTAAAAAAATCAATTCTATAGAACAATTAAGAAAAAAAATATAACAAATTTTGTATGAGTTAAATTTCATTTTGCTCTCCTGTAAAGTTGATATTTTGCAGAAGGTACTTTATTCTATGGATAGGTCGATATGAAGTCTGCCAACCCGCATTAGGCCATCGTGGTAGACTAAGGCCTAACCCGTCTCATTAGTAGAAGAGGCCCGTGCCCAGCAGTGGGACAGTAATATTACAGGGCTAATATTATTATTATTATAATAGGTTTTGACTATAAATTAAGACTGCAAGTACCACTTATATTGTTGCCACGAATTTTGGGTACTTTTTGTAGTAAATAATTCCGTGTCCACTTTTGTTACTACATCACAGTTTGGACAATCATGTTGTAGAAATTATCTTTCTTTGTTTCTTTCTGCCTGCCCTTATCCCACATTAATGTGGGGTCGGCACAACACACTTTTTCAAGCATGACGCAGAAAGGATTTGGCTTACTTTTTACGGCCGGCTGCGTACCTGACGTCAACCTCCATCTATCATTAACCATCATCTTCATCTAGGAGCTCCAGTCCCGGGAAAATAGTGTTAGGGAAACACCACACCCGATCTGGGAATCGAACCTAGGATTTACTGGATTACGGCTACAAGACGAAGGAAGCGACATGTAGAAATGGTCATTTTAAAATAATCAATATTTTTTCGTTTTATAGTTTCCAATTAATTAACTATTACTATAGTAGCTGACTTTCCAGATTTTATCCTAAGATTTCCTACTGGTTCAATATGTTTCAACTTTATCCATATTTTAATATACTTCTCAAACTGCTGAAGGGAAATGAATCACCATTTCAATACAATATGAATGGTATCCTTAAAACATTTTCAAAGCGATGCCGTGTAGTGACGCGCAATTTTTTCATAGCCAAGTTTTCTTCCGGATTTTTGTAGTGTTGCCAGATCAAAAAATTGACAAAGAAAATTACTTATTTAAGCGTTTAAAAACATTTTGAAGTCTGGACTTGATATTACTTCCAATTAAGCCCAAATTATTACGACATCAACCGAAAATATTTTAAGTTACTTTAGTTTTTAATAATATTGCAATATTTTAATACGTTTGTGTTCTGTAATTGAAAAAAATAAATATGTACACATATACTAAATCTGGTCGATTTTGAAATCTTTGGTGGAGGCTTATGTCCAGCAGTGGACGTCCTGTGGCTGATGACGATAATGATGATGACGTACACATAAGCAAGTGTATAATATAAAGTAATCGTCTAATGTCAACAATTCAATATAAAAAAATTAACCAATAAATTATAATACAAAATCGCCCTAAAATATTATCAGGTTTATACCGGCTCTTTGGCAATCAATAATCACATTGGATTTCAAGATATGCTGTAGTTTAAAGGACAGCTTTAATCATCCGGGAAATTCCGGTAAACTGGCAACACCAGAACGTGTTCCGGTTGCGTCAATCAGCCCGCCATTTCTCACTGACAGCCGCAGGAAAGAACTTTTAAAACATGGAGACTGGGCGCGGCACCACCGTATCGTATGGCGATTTTTAACTCCAAAGGGGACCTTTATCATGTTTCCAATTCGATTTATTTTGACGTGTTGAAACGTGTTTTTGAAAGGTGAAAAACTCCCCTCTTAAAGTACTCGCCTTATATAAATATTGGTAAATAATCACAAGTTTGAAAATTAAAATCGACTTCAAATCTATCTAATCTTATTGATACTAGAAACATAACATAAGCTCACGTCTGTATCTCTAAAGGGGTAGGCAAAGGCGCACTAGTGAACTAGTACACCCACATTTCGCCGAGCTTAGTTCCGTCCCAGATGTGATAGGGGCGAGCCTATCGCCATATCGGGCACAAATTCCGGACTCCGGGTTAATATGGAGTATTCCAATAACACTTTGCCCGACCCGGGGATCGAACCCGAGACACTACTATCGACTAGAGACAATTATTATCAAACACAGTAATAATCTTGAAATCGGTCCACATTCCACCATATTTGTCCCTCGAGTCAGGACTTAAGCTTATTCTTTGTATGGGGATGAAAACCAATCATTACCTACTACGCATTACGCGAACTTTCTGTATCTTTGTTTTTAAATCTTTGTAACTATGCATATAGAAACTATTAGGAAAACCGTTCCAATTTATAAAGGAAACTACTTTTCGCAATCAAATCATCACAAAAATACATATCCTCAATCAATCAAGTTGCCAAAAGTCAAAGAGAGCAGTCCATGCGTTAAGTAGAAAAGCGGATATTCCCTGGGGAGCTATCGGGCACGCTAATTCGTCCGCGGCGAGATCAAACACGCCGCCCGGCCAATTACGGCGCGACGCGGCTGCGTACGCGCAGCGAAACGCTCCGGTTTGAATTACGAACGGTGTCGGTTACTGAAGTATAAGATACGGGAGGTAGTGATTAAGTTTTACTTCCTTGTTACGAGATAATAATCGCGTACCAAAACTTAAGAGACACTTGGTGTTTCCTGACTTCTGAATATCTAAAATACTTGTAGGTCTTGTCACTACTGAATTGTTTTTGAAGACTAAGCGAGTTCTCAATTCCACGAGTATTTTTTTAATGTGAGACAATGTTTCACAACAGCAAAACCAAGCAAAAATAGAAAATCCAAGTAGGTTAATTTTCTAACTTTTAGTTTGGTTTGGCTATAAAATGTAACCGTAATCGATCCTCTCGAATCTCTTGTAACTTGAACCAAATAACTTTACGCGGTTAGTTAGCAGTGTCGAAACTGTCTTGCCGCCGACCTATTGCGCAAGCCACGCTTCAAATAATACAGAAGACAAACGCTATCGGTCGCATCCGTATCGGTTTGTAGCTATCAAATTATATGTTACAATTTTAGTATGTTTTTCATACATTGAAGTTTTTATTGATGATTGTGTTTCCGAATGTATTCGATATTATTTTCTGAGCGGTTGAACGGTTGACCAGTTACCATGGTAAATTGTAGTGGCTTGATCAGCTGAGTCGAGTTTCGAGATCCGTCAGTACATCCACATTTTACGGGCTGATACGTTGCCCAGTATAGTCCTCGGTTGATAGGTATTGATATGATAGAAATGATAGTCCGAGATCGAAAATATGTATTGTAGAACTGTTTAAAATGATAGATGATAGATAGTACAGTGATAGAATTGAGCACGCACGACCTAACATCGTCGTTGTTTTGCGAACTAATTTATGTTAATTGTAATTGCTAATACTGGCGTAAAGTGCTGACGCCTTAAAGTATATGTACAAGTGCTAGCTCGTACAACCATACATACTATCACTGGATGGTTCTATATTTTAAATACATTAAGTATATGGACGCTTGACAAAGACTGTCTCTCAAGGTGCTTCATTAACAATTTCGTGAAATCAATAATGTAGTCACCGTTCCAAGATCAAAACGAATTCTCATTTTTTGGCTCGGAAATAATTACAAAATAATAGAATTTACAGAAATATCAACATTACCATTCGTTATAAAATAGTCGACGTTACTCGAAAAAACTAAATCAAAGTTGACGCAAACAAATCTAGCATTTATCCTCCACAAAACACCAAAAGAATTCCCTTTTAAAATGCCTTTCACGTCGCCCTCCGTGAAATCCCATAAAACACCCAATACATCATAGTTTTCACACATCAGTAATGTCTCGTGCGCTCCAAAAATACTCGGAACACCGCTTTTAACTTCACCTATGTCTTTTCCCCCATTGTAGGGGAGTTTAAATGATGGATGGCTTTCGAATGGTACATCATAAGTATGATTTGGTTAGTGTCCTTTGGGATGTTTTGAGATAATTTAAAAAAAATAATTAAAGAAAATTTTGCTGTAAAATAATTTGGACTAGTGATCGTTAATTATTGACATAATCGATATATTTCGCAATAAATAATCGATTATGAAATCAATAACTAATCTTTTTTCGAATAATTCAATCGAATAATATTTAGTATGTGTGAATAATCTTGATCCCCCAGAGGGGGTTGACTACAGGCAGGCAGCCGGCCGTAAAACCTAAATCCTTTCTATAACATGCTTGCAAAAGTGTGTTGCGCCGACCCCACATTAAGGTGGGATAAGGGCAGATAGAAATAAACATGTGAATAAGAGTGCAGGAGCAGTCTCATCATCAGAACGTCCACAGCTGGACACTATATCCATATTTCATGAAGGCCTATGCCTCCCCCAAATATTTCCACATCGATCTGGAAGCGGCACGCTCATACTTTTACAACGATAACATTCCATAGGTACTATTCAGATCATATAAAAACAGATTTCCCTACCTGGGTTTAGAACCCAGGATCTCCAGTTCACAGACCATTTACGCTACGAGAACATGAAGGCAAAAAATCTGATTATTCATATTCAACACAATTAAAAATGTCCAAAACAAGATAAACATGCAAATCCAAACCGTCTTGCTATCTGAGTAATGCATTTATCTTGTACAGCGGGCCCATTGTAATTTAGCTGACATTGCCCAACTTTCTACAGATATTATTTAAATGCGAGCTCCAGGGCCGCATCTCGCTTGCTGTCTAGACTCAAAGACATTCAACAGTAGAGGTACAAGACAGCCTCCGTGGCGCAGCGGGCGAGTAGCCGGCTGTGAAACGTGAGGTCGCGGGTTCGATTCCCGCACCGAGACAAATGTCTGTGTGGCCCATAGATATTTGTTTCGGGTCTGGGTGTTGTGAGACCGAAGTCTCGTAGTTTCTGATATCCACGATACAGGTTACACCTAGTGTGGGGTCAGGACTATGTATGTGACTATTGGGTGGGTGTATTTGTACATAGACGGGACCACAGCACGAAAGCTGTGATCCAAAAGTTGTAACCTCGTGGTCATAAGTCACTCAGTCGTATTTGAAACATACGCGCGCAAGGTCGTGCCGGCATAATAAATAATGTATGTAACCATAAAATTGTCTTATTGATTCTTGAACATTCACTGAACATTGTAGGGTGTAAATTGTGATAAGCGGCCTCGCATTGTTAGTGGTAGATGGCGTTACTGACGTTTCATATCAATTTTTGTATAGAATCTTGCTTGATAACCCCTCTACAGTTTACTTACTGAAGAGGCGCCGAGCGCTTCTAATGTAAAATGCATTATTATTAATAATAGGACCGCTTCAACAGGTCCGTATTACAGATTAAATCTCAGACATGAATCTAGATTCATAGCTACTTTTTACGCACGCTTCTTACAAAAATATTGTTTAATGCCTAGATTAATGACTGAGTATTAAATTTTATTAAAGTCAGAGATCGTTTGCAATTATAAACTAGCAACTACACTAACCAAGACGTATTTATTTTGTCGGACAATTCCAACCCTGTCGGAACCGCGGTTGCGTCTGTCTGATTAAACTTTATTCATGCAGATGAACGTGTTACTTTGAAATTTCGTGAATCCAAATGAGATTTGGGCAAGTATTTGCATATGGTCGCAAGAACATTATTAGTAAGTCAGTTCTGTTGGAGTTCAACAAAAGGTAGTTTAATTATGTGCCGCCAGATGTCAGTTGTCAGTTTGTGCACTCGCATATCCTTTGTAAAGTAACTTTGCAGTTAAAACATTACCTTTTGTCAAAGTTAGACAGACATATTCATAGTAATCTATTAAATTATTTTTTATGCTAGCACGAAAAAATAACTATTCTGGACTTCTGCACGTTATATTTTAGTATTAATTTTATCATGATCCATATTTCTCGAATAATCCTGACAATCGATTATTCTTTCTTTCTACCTGCCCTTATCCCACCTTAATGTGGGGTCGGCGCAACACACTTTTTCAAGAGTGTCGCAGAAAGGATTTGGCTTTTACAACCGGCTGCCTGCCTGTCGTCAGGCCCTTTTGAGGGATCAAGTCCCGGACAAATTAAATTAGAAAATTCACAATTCCAGACAATCGATTATATTATATGTAAGTAATTAATAATATAGAAATCAATTTATATACCAGGTGTTTCATAAAGTTGGTACCAATAACAATCCCACATACAGCGGAGCGATTTAAAGCGTAATGATAGAGTTAAAAAAACATATACATACATACATAAGAGCCTGTATCCCCGAAGGGTTAGGCAGAGGCGCACTAGCGAACTAGAACACCCACATTTCGCCGAGCTTAGTTCCGTCCCAGGTGTGATAGGGGGCGAGCCTATCGCCATATCGGGCACAAATTCCAGACTCCGGGCTGATATAGAAAAATCCAATATCACTTTGCCGGACCCGGGGATCGAACTCGAGACCTCAGAACCGTAGTCGTACTGAAATACCACCACGCCACCGAGGCCGTCAAAAAAATCAAATCAGTAAAAAAAAATGGAACTTAATTTTTTATTCAATTTCTAATTTTCTTTAAATGTAGTTATTATTGATATCAACTTTATAAAACAACCTGTATATTAATAATCTTATGTCATCACGAAATCTAATTAATTACTACTCAGACGAGAGTACTCACAAGTCTCAGTCTCATGCACTGTGCTATGAATAATGAATTATTAATGTTTATAATCGATATATCTCGAAACATTTTCATAATCGAATGATCCTAACATGTCATTGCTTACCACTAATTATTTCCAACCCGGAATTAATCTAGTCTAACAAACGAATTTGATTATTATCTGTTCATATTAGACAGAATGAAAAAAGTCTCTGTAATAGAATACCGATATTATCGACGCAACCGAGGTGTGAAACTGACAGATGTGGTGTCCGATTTATCTGATAAGTCGTATGATTAGTTGACTGATGAGTCGAGTGCATTGTTACAAGACTACCCGTAAATGATTGATTTTGTTGATTGATTGTTGTGGTTTTGAGGTTAGTTTTTTTTAGAATATTCGTAAAATATTTATGAGTGAATATTGAAACTAATTGAATATTACTCCTAAGGTCGTATTATGTCATGAAGCTTTATTGTCTGACAAAATTTTATGGCCCATTATAAGGTAAGTAGCATTTCAGTATTAGGGGCTTAACCATTTAGAAATTACGTTACAATATACGTTCAGTGAATGGCGAAATAGATAAGGAAATTTTATCGTAAGCCTTTCTTTCCACCTACCCATATTCCAAATCATTATCAGGTAGGCGCAACCTAATTTTCAAGCATATTGCGGTAATGATTCGGCTTTTTGTTTTACCGCAAGTATAAGTATTCTGTGACACAAGTACCAAAACAGATTATATTTAGCGACTTAATGAAGTACATCCAACATTCGTAGACAGCGCACAGACTGGTATTTAAGGCAAAAAGCTGGCCAAAAATATTGTTATTGCTTTTAATGTATCTAGTTTTTTTTAATTCAATATAATGCTACTACTAACACTAATATCGTAATAGTTATATGTATACACATACTGATTTTATTGAATTTAACTTTTTATTGAAGCTAAAGCCTTAATAATTACATTAATTGCAAATGGGTGCACAAAAAATATTTATAATATAATATATAATTATATTTATTCATTTACTTAACACCTAATTACAAAATATACAACCAAAAATAAAATATTTATAATATAAAATACAAAAAAGACGTGCAAGTCTTAATCTTCATCACTCTCCTCAGACCCATTTGATTTTAAAAAGGATATCGTTTCTTTTGACATTGACTGTCTATATCTTCTTATATTATGTCTCAAACAACTTAAATATGGATCTGAGGTTAGTAATAGTCTGTTTAAGACATCCTCATTGCACTCTCTTCTTGAAAATTTTCTTGCGAAGTTTTCCCTGTACTGGCGAAAATGTTTATTTCTGGCTTCTGCTGCTTCTTCTGATAACTGTCCAATCGGTAACAGCGCATGCGATATAATATTCGGAGCATGAATTAATATTTTATGGACTGTTGGTGACACAGGCTGCCAGCCATACAACTGTACGTAATGTTTGGCAGTGTCCATAGTATACGTAGCAAAATTTTCGACAATTATTTCGTAATTGCTAATATTTTTTCGTCCAAATCTTTGAGTTTTGCATCAAATAGTCTTTCTGTGCTTCCTCTTATTAACTCATGTCGCTGTTTTCGACTCATAGACACGACTGCAGCTTCAGAAACTGAAAATAATAAAAAAATATTATAAGCAAAAAATAAATATAACGACTATACTTACGGCTTTATTTGATTTTTGTGACAATCGGGGAAAACTTCTGTTTTGTTTTATCAAAATAGAGACTTTAACATATCCTATGATGTAACTTTCATATAGTAAAAGTGAGTACAAGGTTATTAAAAACACTTACACATTTTAAAAATCATGGCTAAAGTGCATTAAATTATAGTAGAGTCTATGGAACGGCAAAACATACAAAATAACCATAAAAAGTAAGAAAAAATAGCTTAAGTATAGAGTACATACCTTGGTCGGACACATCCATATTAACTTTTTTCACTAAAATCACTTTTAACATTAAAAAAATGCAACGAAACTTTGGTAGAGTACGGTAACACCGGGAACAAAGACTGATCGTATCAAGTGAGTGCTGCGAAATAACTGACATTAAATCTGTTTCTTAAAGCCGTCTTGAGTGGGAATGCTATCCCATGAAGTCATATTTATCTACCTGTTTTGAGACCCAACGGTAACACCAAGCATTGATATTTACAATTTTGATTTATGGCCAGCTTTTTGGGTTAAATACCAGTCTGTGCAGCGGCTATAATTTGTAGTGAATCACAGATACATATTGTAAATGCAAAAGTGTGTTTTTTGGTTCGTTTTACTTTACGCGGCAATGGTTTCACATGATTTACATACAGATAGTATGGGCCTCAGAGGGGCATACGCTAGTTTTTATCCCGAAAATGTGACGGGAAAACTTCCATACAGTGAAACTCGAGTAACCTAAAGTTCTGTTATTCATAAAGTAGTAATAGAATTAAAAATAAACCAGCCCCCTGAAATTCGATTTGATTCTTTTTCGGTTTCACATTCAGTGCAGTTTTAACTCTATTTCAGTGGAATTTTAAATCACTAAATAAGTCGAATCGAGGGTCCAAGAGTCAGCCTCCGGTATCATGAAAAAATCTATATTTAAATCATATTATCTTGTTATCGATATAATGACGCACTATCGAAAATTTATCGCAACACCCGTCATCGGAGAAAAGTTCATCCATTCTACCTGGAACCACCTACTTCCAGTACAGTGCGTTTCCAGATCAATTTTCGCTGACCTTCTGAAAACTCTGGAATGAACTCCTCTCCTTGGTGTTCCCGCAGCGCTATGACGTCTTTCAAACGAGGCTTAAAAAACATTTACACGGTAAGCTGTGGCTTGGCTGTGCCCCTGGCATTGCCGATGCCCATGGGCGACGGTAACCACTTACCATCAGGTGGGCCGTCTGCTCGTCTACCTTCGTAGGCCAATAAAAAAGTGACTAAACCCAACAAATATCATGTCAACTCAAAATGGTTTTACTATAACCGTGTGTTCAAATACTTAGGAGTAGTATTCGGTGGTAGGGGTACGTGTTTTTATTTTGACAGAGTTATCAAACATGTCGTTCAACTGAATTTTAGTTTGATCTTTCAAAAACCGGCAATTGTTGTAGCGACAATATACGAGCCCTTATAACTTTAATTCTCACATTCAATTAACACATCAACCAAAGATCGTTTAATTAATTTAATCCAGTTAATTAAACAGTTACGCTTTAACCTCAAGATTCTCAACCCTCATCTTAGTACGAGTTACGAAATATTTGGGTTTAAAGAACTTTATTTCTCAAAAGAAATTACATTTCACTTAATGAGATAAAATAAACAAAAAGGTAAATAATTTAGCTAGTAACGGCGCAGAATAAAACAACAATAAAGTGGGTAGTTACAGTATACATCGGATCATAAACGACAAAAAAAAAAAAAAAAAACCAAATACCCACGAATACCTTATCGGTCCAAGACGTGTAACCAGGGCCGCACTCAAAGTTACGCATTTAATATAAATGATTTTAGTTTTCGCTTAAATATATGGAAGCTATCTATTGCCATGATGTCCTTGGGTAGTGCATTGTATGTCTGTGCTCCTTCATAAAGTATGCTTTTTTTGGTGTAGTTCGTACGAGGTATAGCGAGACATATTTTATTATAATTTCGGTGTGAGCGTAGCCCTTGTTCTTTTTTAGTTCGAAAATTTATGTTAGAATGTATTTTATTTTCGATTATTTTTCTTACTAGTAGGCAAGTATTATATTTATATAATTTGTTAATGTTCATTAATTTTGTCTCAGCGTAAATATTATCTGTTGGTGTGAAATGGTTATATTGAAAGAGTAGTTTTATCAATTTATTTTGTTTAGTTTGTAAGTCTTTTATTGTTGTTTTGCTGGCATTGCCCCATACTTCTACTAGATAAGAAAGATGCGATTGAACTAGTGAATAGTATAAATTGTAACGGACTTGTTGCGGTATGAATCGAACTATTCTACGTACAACTCCTAGTGTTGATGATAGTTTACTTTTTATTTTATTGGTGTGTGACTTCCAGGTTAAGCCACTATCTAGCATTAGTCCTAAGTATTTCTCCACCGCTGATTGCTGAATTTGTATACCATTAATTTTAAGAGGAATATGTTGCCGTATCTTCTTATTTTTGGCTTTAAAAATGATATAACTTGTTTTGGATATATTTATTGTTAGAAGGTTATGGTTGTACCATTCATGTAGGGTATTGATATCCTCTTGCGCGAGCTTTAGCGCTTCGTCTATGGAGTGTGAAAAATAAAATATACAGGTATCGTCGGCATAAAGACTTAACTGACCATGTAATGAGAGTTGGTTTATGCTGTTAACATATATAAGAAACAATAATGGGCCCAGAATCGACCCTTGTGGGACTCCGCAGCATATAGGCTGCTGGGAGCTTTGATGTTTGCCTATTTTAACAATTTGATAGCGATTGGTAAGGTATGATTCAAAAATTTTATATGCATTGCCAGTTAATAATATATTTTTCATCTTTTTTTTTCTTTTTTTTATATTTACATCTGGTTGCACACTTGGTTACCATGTGGCAGGTTTTAGCAGGACATGTCCGGCTTTTTACGGTTTTGCTTTTGTAAGGCTTTTCCATATCATCATCATCATCAGCCATAGGACGTCCACCGCTGAACATAGGCCTCCCCCAAAGATTTCCAGATCGACCTGTTGGAAGCGGCCTGCATCCAGCGACTTCCTGCGACCTTTATCAGGTCGTCGCTCCACTTTGTACGTGGACTTTTCATATGCCAATGCCAAAATATTTTTAAGATGCACCTATGCACAGAGTGGCCAACGTACTCAAAACTCTTTTTTATCATAAAGTATAATGTCCTGCTTTAAAAATACGTGTTTTGAAGAACGATATGTTGTCTTTTAGTGTAAAATATCCGGCCTAAGACCGTGTCGAGTCCGGATTTTTAATTTTAGGGCCTGGAAACCCTACTCGCACATCACCCTATAGAGAACAGTAAGTTGTTCTAGTACGACTGTTGACAGTCTGCAAAAACGAAGATATTTTTAGTTTTCTCATACATTTGTGATTTCACAAGCAGCAATTCCAACGAAATAAAATACTTGGTAAAACGTAGACATTATTTTTTTTACCTGGCCTTATCCCACCATAATGTGGGGTCGGCGCAATTTTGTTTTTAAGCATGTTGCAAAATGATTTGGCTTGTTTTTTATAACTGGCTGCCTGCCTGACGTCAACCCCACTCTGGGGGACCTATTCCCGGTCAAATCAAATTAAAAAAATCACTGCCCAACCTGGGAATCGAACCCAGGAACTCTCTGTCCACATAAGCTGCGACTAGACTAAGGAAGCTACGGTAAAATGCAGACTATGTTACATAATAAGCTTTATCGAACACAAAAATTATCTTTATAACGGTCCAATTTGGCGGAGATATCGCGTAACATACATAAAAATACAGACGAATTGAGGACCTTCCCCTCTTTTTTGAAGTGGTTCGAAAGTGAAGTCAGGGCCTCCTTCTTTTTCCCGACTAGGCTTGACAAGGTTCTTGAAGTTAAAAGTTGCAGGCACGTGCCTATATTGTCTGTACTGTTACAAACATCCCGAAGTATCTAAATTAAGTTTATCGTAACATTTATGAGTGCAATAACTGACCTTCCAGTTAGCTGATAACGTTATTTAGTAATGTGGTAATAGCGATAACATATTACTTGTTTGTTGGCTCTATTGTTATATTTACTTGCATACGATGTATTTATGTATTATAATAAATATATGACTGTCCTATGGCTGATGATGATGACTGCTTCTGTGGCGTGGTTGTATTTCGGTACACGTCCTGAGGTTCTGGGTTCGATGCCCAGGTCCGGCAGTGGTATTGGATTTTTCCATATCAGCCTGGAGACTGGAATTTATGCCTGATATGGCGATAGGTTCGCCTCCTATTACAATCTGAGACGGAACTAAGGTTGGAGAAATTTAAGAAATATATAATTTAATTTGTCTGAGACTGGAATCTCCCGAGGGTTGACGTTATCCAGGCAGTAAAAACTAAGCCGAGTCTTTTCTGCACCATGATTGTAGTGGGCTTGTGGGATAAAGACAGGTTGAAAGAAATATATGTTATGAGAACATTAACTTAAACGCAATGTAAAATATTCCAAAAAATAAACCTTATTACGAAAACAGAATTAAAATTGATTGAAAAAAGTTAACAATTAAAATTTCAAATTTTAATTACAGCACTTATGTATTGGATCTCAATTGATCATAATCTAAATTCTAAATCATAGATTAACTGCGTATTTAGTAAGCAGAACGCCGTTTTTTCTTCGATCAATGCTTTCAATTTATTTGTTACCACATTGCAACATTCTGATGCCGAAATTAGATTAGATTATGACGATTTATCATTTCCTCGGTCCCAAAAAAATTTCGCTTAGGTACTCACTTCTCGAACACCCCTGGGGGGTTACCATCACTTCTTATAGCAGTATTATTATAATTTTACTTGTCAATATTCCCATACAAAACAAACGAAGAATGATTATAATAATACTGCTATAAGAGGTCGTGGTAACCCACTAAACATTCCACAGATTCATCTATAAATCCGGATAAAACCGGTCGTATGGTACCACTTGTTTTATGTGCATTGAACTGGTAAATGTCGCAAGTTTGGTCTGGATTTGAGCGTAGATTCTAAATTAGCATTTGAGCCATTTGAAACAAAACTAGCCAGTGTTGGCATTTAAGAGTGATGAAATCAACATTTACTACAGTGGCGTAGTTGCATAGGTGGTACAATATTGTTCTGACGTCTGTGGTTCGATTCCCTGGTTAGTAACGTGATTTAGGTTTTTGTACTCATTATCAGCCCGGAGTCTGGAATTTGTGCTTAATATGGCGATAGGTTACGCCCCCTATCACATTTGGAAATAAGCTGGGCGATGTGCGAGTGTTCTATTAATTTAGTTCGCATCTGCCTACTACTTCGGGGATACAGGCGTGAGCTTACGTATGTTTGTGAAATCAATATTTTATTAACAATGCTTTCACATCACTGTCAAAGCAATAGCAGATTCTGAAATCAAAAGCGTTACCCTTTACCAAATTCATGATGGACATAAAAAAAAGGTAATTTTAGAATTAATCTGTCTTCGAGAAACAAGACGTGACCACGATGACAAAGACCCATTGCCTTTTAAATCTCGATTTTGTAGCTAAGCTTAGTCATGCACAGTATCTTTTTAAACCTCAAGCTTTCTTCGTACAAGTGGATCCTTATCAAGTTAAGCCGGCAGTTGCTGGCTGTGGCAGAAATCGATAAGCCATGAGGAACTATGAGGGGCTTAATTAACCTCGTAAGACCCGGAGAATTGGATGACCCACTTGGCATTACGGTCCACTGATCCTAGTAGGCCTCTTGGTTAAGAGGAAAATGAACTTATTCCAATGCTTATAAATTTGAGGATATTTGTTGAACGTTGTACGTTTTTATATAGGTTTTTATAGCAGAGGTTGATAAAAAGCAAGCTGGTCTGGTGTTAGAGATATACGCTATATAGCATAAATTGAGAAATCAGTGAAATTAAACTATTTTTACGGATTATATCACGATTTGGTTTTAATTTTTATGCCCGACGTTTCGAAAGCTTTGCATTTGTCCAAAATGACACCTTGGTCTGACCCGTGACCACGAAGGCTGCAAAGCTTTTGAAACGTCGGGCATAAAAATTAAAACCAAATCGTGATATAATCCGTAAAAATAGTTTAATTTCAATGAATAACATTCACGTAAATCTAAGAAATCATTATAGATAAATCAGTGTTGAATTCTTGTTTCAATTTTCATTTTTGAGTTTTATTTGGTAAAAAATATGTAGTTGTTCAGGATTGAAGTTTATACCTTGCACGGCAATAGGCTCTCCATACGGTTTGCATTTCGGATATCCGAAAATTTCTTATTTTGATAATAATAATTTTTAATGCAAGCCCTAGCGCTCCACCTATCACATCATGGGACGAATATGTGGGCGAAGAATATCCGTTTGTTATAACATTCTAACCTGAACATAACAGCTCATTTCTCATGATGTTCAGATAAGATTGGGTCAGTTAATACAATAATGCCGTCCAAATATTTACGTTTGGGTGTGTGAAAGTAAATATTTACACAAGTCATGTATGTGTGGAGGCGGTGAAGAACGAAATTATTACGAGTACGTAACGTTATCTATAGGAAATGTAGAAATAAATAAATACATAAATAAATACACCCAACAGTCGCACATCTAGTCCTGACCCCACACTAGGTATAACCTGTATCGTAAGTGTCAGAAACTATGAGGGACTTTCGGTCTCACAACACCCAGACGAAACAAATATCTGTAGGCCACAAACATTTGTCTCAATGCGGGAATCGAACCCGCGACCTCACGTTTCACAGCCGGCTACTCGCCCGCTGCGCCACGGCGGCTGTCAATAAAATGACATCTTAGGTTTATGCGTGTTATTCATTGAAATAAAACTAGTTTTTACGGATTCCGCCGCCACGTGACCATGAAGGCTGTAAGGCTTTCGAAACGTCGGAACTAAAAATAACAAATAAATCTATAGAATAATCTAGAAATATATCTATAGACAGAATCCCTAGTAGTACATAGTTTTATTTCAATGTAGACATAAAAGTAATAAGGTAAGTCGCGGGTGACTAGAAACAAGCTGGTTTTGACCCTAAGATCTAAGGGGTTCATATCCCACAGTGAACATTCAAAATGTCTTTGAGTTTTCGATTCGTTTGATTGGATTACCCAAGCTCCGAGTATATGCATGGTGATAGGCTCGCCCTCTATCACATTTCTCTACGGACGGAATAAGTTTGGCTTAATGTGCGCGATCTATTGAATCTCTGTCTACTACTTACTTTCCCCTTCATTTTTATCTCAAAATTTAGTCCAGGAGTCCAACATGTCGTTGAAATATCTAAATAAGGTGATTTTTGTATAATTAACTTTCGTTTTTGTTTCAAATCTGCTGAAGGATTATAGAATTCGACGTATGTGGTTCCTTTGATCCATCTACGTAATGAAGTAGTATTTCTTAGTCGGGTATTAGACCCTCTACCAAGCAGCTTAATCCAGATAAGCCAAGAAACCAATTACAAGTATTATAGAAAGAAAGAAAGAAAGAAAGAAAGAAGAAAGAAAGAAAGAAATAAACTTTATTCAGCCAATGTCTCAGGCAACAATAAGTGGGAGAACACAAAAAAAAACAAACAAAATATGTAACACTAATAGGTAATAAATTTGTTAGTTATAAAGTAAAAAAAAAAGAAAAAGAGCACACAAAAAAAAAAGAAAAAACATCATGAACGTGCACATATCCTAAACCACCCGTGCCCGAGACATGACTAAAAAGCTATATAGCTGCGAGTACGCAATAGGGGACCGAAAGTTTTTAATATTGTGGATAATGTTATATAGCAACTGGCAAACGGGCAGATGGCTCACCTGGTAAGTGATCACCATCGCCCGGAGACCCATAGTACCAATAGAATTGTGGATGCGTTGCCAACTTTGAAGTAGGGGAATCGGGAGAGAAGGTGCCACTTTACGTCGTTTTTCTGTGAGATAGTGGTATAAAACCGGTCGAGCAGTCCTATTCGTGCTGTAAATGTCACTGTCTACAGCGTTGCTATAACATTCGTAAAATTCGGATGACTTTTATAACCAAGTTTTTTTTTATTGACTTTGGAATTATTAGGATAATGATCAAATCAAATCATTTATTGAATCCATAAAATGTTCAAACATTTCGTAAAATTTTAACAACAAGATTTCGTAAAATTTTAACTCTACCGCCTGTTCGGAAGGCTGTTTCGCCAGAGAAGAACGGGCAAGTAACTCTTTTAACACCAATTTATAGTCAGCTCCTAATACAGTACAGCACCAGATACAGAAAAACCTTAAATGAGAGCAGCTAAACCATGATAACAATAGATATCTAATAATATAGGACAAAGTAACATACAAGATACACTGAGCGACCCCCGTAGCCACGGCAAGTTGAATTGATACAAGCAAACAAAACAGTCCAGGCAGACTAGTCCACACAAGCAGCACCCGTTCACGAGTATGACGCATGTGCCAATCGAATATCATAATATAAGTGGTCAATTTTGAAGAGATAATAATAATAATCCGGCAGTCATACATAATCGACACTGTGATAGTCTTATATGGCTTCTTATAGTGTGAATGGTAGAGTTGGAAGGAGAAGACCTCATCGAACATTCTCTGACCAAGTCAGAGATTTACTCGAGAAAGGTCAAGTTAAAAGTACCCTAAACCGACGTGCATGCATGAAGAATGTAATGAGACTGAATGAGGCGAAAGAGGTGTGTAAGGATCGTAGCAAATGGAAATCCGTTGTCTCTGCCTACCCCTATGGGAAAAAGGCGTGAGTCTATGTATGTATGTATGTGATAGTCTTGAAATACTTAGCAAAACGAATAATTTACCTTTATATAATTAATTATACCTTAGGTTAGTTAGGTTAACCTAACACTTAAGAAGAGATTGATGAAAGTAGATGAAGCGAAAGTAGTGTGTCAGAATCGGGCGAAGTGGAAATCCATAGTCTCTGCCTACCCCTATGGGATACAGGCGTGATATTATGTATGTATGTATGTAACACTTCAGATTATATCTCTAAAACGTAAATATTTAAAATTAAAGAAATGAAGTGCGGTGTCCCTTATTATTTTAGGAAGACAAAGAGACTGCGACAGCTTCGCGTGCCTGGGCAGGCGACGTCGCCTCATTTTAGACTTAACCATATAAGTCTAAATATACCGGTGCCTTTCGCTCTGGATTTACATCCTTAGATGCAACATTAGGATTGTTGAAGGAACTAAAGTGTGAAATGTTACATTGTGTCACAATTACATTTTTGATGCAGGAATAGCTTCCTTCACTGGAATGAAGACATTTTTAATAGCAATTGCAACTATTGCAGTGCAATTACTGAGCTTTTTGAGACATCTATCAAAGTGACGAAGCGCAGTGCAGCCATTTAGAGCTTTGTAATTCAAAGTGGTGCTACAGTCCATGCTTACATTATATTATATTAAACATCGTACTCTTCAAATAGAAGAGACTAAAACTGTGTAACTTTTGTCGAGCGACTTCAAAAAAGAAGGTCCTCAATTCGTATGTATTTTTTAATGTATGTTACGCGATATCTCCGCCAAATGTGGACCGATTTTTAAGGTTATTTTTGTTTTAGAGCTTATTTCAAGGGTCCTATATTTTGATCACGATCGGACAACTTTTGAAGTTGGTCCGTTAAGTTTTAAATTAATATGTCACTTGTATTTTGTCAAAGATATTTAGTATTACTAACTAAAGAGGGGTTATCAAGAAGCAAGTTTCCATACAAAAAAAATGATCTCAAACTTCAGTACCGCCATCAACTACTTATTACAATGCGAGGGCGATTATTACAATTTACACCCTAGAGTATTTTGTGAATGGTTAAGAATCACGTAAGATAAGTTTATTCTCTCAATATTATTTCGCTGGCCGAACTGGCGCGCGTATATTTCAAACAAACTGAGCGACTTATAACGACTAGACCACTTTTGGATCACAAATTTTGTGCTGTTGTCCAGTCTATATAGAAAGAAAAAGAAATAAGGAAGTAAGAGATATTTATTCGGCACGGCACATGAGACACACAATTATACAAAATGAAATAAAAACGGAACAGAGGAAAAATTCTGGAAGATACAATAATTTAAATAAGTAATAATAATAACTCATTGCCTACATACATACCCTATAGTTACAATTTTGTGTCTCACGATGTTGCCGAAAAGGTTTAGGCTCAGCATATGCCAGATAATACAGGTGGTAGAGCCACGCTGTAGACAGTAACGTCTATAGCACGAATGGGCCGGCTCGACCGGTTAGATACCACTGTCTCACAGAAAACCGACGTAAAATGGCAGCTTGCTGTCGCGTTTCGTTCGGTGAGTGAGATTTCCGGTGGCCCTTTTCCCCACTCCCTTTCCCAATCCCCTTCCCTCCCCTTCCATTCCCTCCTTTTAGGTTGGCAACGCACCCATGATTTTTTTGTCTTGGGTGTCTATGGGCGGTGGAGATCACTTAACATCAGGTGACCCATCTGCTCGTTTGCCAATCTCTGCTATAAAAAAAAAAATAATATCTGACGCTGGTTTTCAGCCCAACTTATTTTTACATAAGTGACTCACGGATGTACTGGTACGTAAGAGGTGGTATATACTGTTGAATGTCTTTGTATTTAGTACAATATTTAACCGCTCCAACACTTGTTATTGTATCACGTACAATTATGAAACAAATTGCATTAATGAGACAACTTACAAAATCTATGTTAATGTTATCTTTTATCATAACAGTTTCAAGGGCATGTGCTGCAACGATCGACGAATTACGAATTTATGTCGATATGGTTGCGTTTAGCAGTCGCCTCATTTGTTTAGTAGCAGTATCTATGGTCTGTGGATCGGGAGGTTGTGGGTTTGATTCCAAGGTCTGGCAAAGGGATACTAATTTAATTTGCCCGGATCGCTTAGAAAGGGGTTAATTTAAGGCAGACAACCGGTCGTAAAAACTAAGCCAAGTCTTTTCTGCAACAAAATGGTTCCGTTTAGCAGTGGGAAACAGAAATACATTTCCGGTGGCCCAATTCAACCCCTCCCCCTTCTTTCTCAATCCCCATTTCCCTCCCTTTAGGTTGGCAACGCACCCTTGATCCTTTTTGTGTCTTGGATGTCTATGGGCGGTGGAGATCACTTACCATCAGGTGACCCATCTGCTCGTTTGCCGCTCTCTGCTATAAAAAAAAAGACAATTGAGTCATCAAAATAAGGATAAAATAGTACGTATTTTACAAAACTTCAAAATTCTTTGTTAGACTTGTTTGTAAAGTAGCCCCTTCAGATCAAATCTGATAAAATCCCCACGAATGTTTGAAGCGTCGAGTCTTGAACAAGATAACACCGTGACGTAAGAAGTAATGCGGGATGGTATGCTTATCGCAAGGGTCCGTTCTTTAGGTCGCAGAAACGAACTCAGCGGGCGTGGAGCGGCAGCGGCGCTGGGAGCGGCGCGTTTCAATGCATAGATTTATATAAATGGAACTGGCATCGAAGAGCGGCGTAGCGGTACGTTGCCACGTCGCGTCGCGTCGTTCCCAGCGCCGCCGCCCTGCCGCTGCTATGTGCCCGCTGAGTTCGTGTCCGCAGCTTTAGGATTACGCGTGAGGATCTCTAACTTTGGGTAAACTTAAGCAGTTTTGGAGTAAATCGCGATTTCAACGTGTTGTTGCAAAAATTAGAATAAGTTTTTTGGATCGATTTGTGTAGTCTTATCTATAGAAGTGTCCAGTTATACTGCCTCAATGGTGGAGTATTGCGTGCGCGGTACGACTACCGTCCTGAGGTCTCGGGTTCGATCCCCAAGTCGGGTAGTGATATTGAGTTTTTCTACTTAGGATCACAGTCGTAAAGTATCCGATGTGGCCAAAGGCTCGCCATCATCACATCTGGGACGGAAATGAGCTCGGCGAAATGTGGGTGTTCCAGTTCTCTAGTTCGCCTCTGCCTACCATTCGGGGATACGGTGGAATAGGGTTGAAACTTAACAAAACTTGCATCACACCATCTTTAACAAAAATACAAAATGATTCAAAACACGGCACAAATCCACGTTTGTTTATCGCTAACGAAAGTGAAGCATTACGTCACAATACTCACAATGGCGGACGCGATATTTTTCCCACAATGAGGCGAACGCACCGAATGTCGCCATAAACTATTTCCGTACGATTGGGCCGAAGGGCTCGGCCTAATTCACAAAGTATTACGATATAACTCGTGCAATTACTTTGTGATCTCTCCCGCTTATTGTTTTTGCTCGTGACGTGGGTGATAAATTGCCGCTTAGAGGGTATAATCGGTGTTCGGTGTTTTTACCCTACTCAAAAGGTGTATAAAGCTATAAAAGCTCTGCCAAAATGTTACTGAGATATTGTAGTTTAAAGTATACATTATTTTCGACCGACTTGCAAAAAGGAGAAGGTCCTCAATTCGTCTGTATTTTTTTTTGTATGTTACGCAATATCTCCGCCGAATGTGGACCTATTTTTAAAATTTATTTTTGTGTTGTGCACTAATGTTGCATAATATTCGAGAACTTGTCATTTAGTATTTTTTAACGTGACATTAATGCACTTTTTTACTCAATTTTAGAAAAAAGGAGGAGGTTAACAATTCGAAGGATTTTGGACGCCAAAGGGAGTAAGACATTTCCGTTATTTTTAATTATACGCTTCCCGAGGGATATCGACCGAAGTCATGAACAACACCTACCTAGTAAATAAATAACACCCAACACCCAACAGTCACATGCATAGTCCTGACCCCACACTCAGATCGAGTCTTGTGTCATGGGAATCAGGAACTACGAGAGACTTTCGGTCTCACAACACCCAGACCCGAAACAAATATCTGTAGGCAATACATTTGTCTCTGTGCGGGGATCGAACCCGCGGCCTCTCGCCTCACAGCCGGCTACTCGCCCGCTGCGCCGCGGAGGCTGTCGACAGTTTATAAACAAGTGCATTGTTTATCAAATATGTCGTGTGCCAATGATAACGAGTAACAATGCCTGATCGAGAGCAAACAGATTCAAACTTATCTGGTTTTGTAGAGACATACGAGTATATCTGATTTATGTTGATGCATCAGAGGCGCGTGACAAGATCGAGTAAAAACAAACTGAAATAATGAAAATGGACGGAAAGGTCCTTGGTTCAAAACAGGTAAAGTAATTTTGACAGCCTCCGTGGCGTAGCGGGCTAGTAGCCGGCTGTGAAGCGTGAGGCCGCGGGTTCGATCCCCGCACCGAGACAAATGTTTGTATGGCCTACATATATTTGTTTCGGGTCTGGGTGTTGTGAGACCGAAAGTCTCTCGTAGTTCCTAATACCCACGACACAAGACTCGATCTTAGTGTGGGGTCAGGACTATGTATGTGACTGTTGGGTGTTATTTATTTATTTATTATTTATTTATTAATGTTGATCCCTGGAGGTCAGACAAGACGATCAAAAAGTTAAGTCGAATCTCTTCAACAACATTATTAATTACGTTGTGCCGACTCCATATTAGAGTGCGATAAAAACGAACAATAACTTCAAATTAACATGAGAAATGGTGTGGATATCTCATTTGTAACGATTAATTTTAATTTTTAAATTGATAATAAATCATCATCATCATCATCAGCCATAGGACGTCCACTGCTGAACATAGGCCTTCCCCAAAGGAAGTAATAAGTAGTAAGTCCCCTCCTTAATTTATAATAAATAAATACCCACAAAAGTCACACACCTAGCCTGACCCCACACTAGGTATAACCTGTATCGTGGGTGTCAGAGACTAGGAGAGACTTTCGGTCTCACAACACCCAGACTTGAAACAAATATCTGTGGGCCACACAAACATTTGTCTCAATGAGGGAATCGAACCCGCAGCCTCTCGCTTCACAGCCGGCTACTCGCCCGCTACGCCGCGGTGGCTTATAAACAGATTGTTTTCTCTAATTAAGATATACAATGCAAGTAATATCAAGATGTCCCTTTTTAATATTTATGTCTCTTTTCCTCGATGACGTCAGCTCGTCTTTTCTTAGGCTAATAATTAAACAAGAATTTACAATATGAATTATATTTATGTACGACTTATATGTCATATACCACTGACTCGGTGGCGTAGTTGTATTTCGGTACGACTACCGCCCTGAGGATTCGGATTCGATCCCCGGGTCGGGCAAAGTGGTTTTAGATGTTTCCATACCAGCCCGGTCTGAAATTTGTGCCCGATATGGCGATAGGCCCGGCCCCTATCACAACTGGCACGGAACTAAGCTCGGAGAAATGTGGGTGTTCTAGTTCGCTAGTGCGCCTCTGCCTACCCCTTCGGGGATACAGGAGTGAGCTTATGTATGTCATAATAGTTAATACAGGCAGGAATCCAATGCTTTACTCTCTATAATCTACATATTGATACTCAACAGTCACTAGCAATTTAACAAAACTGTGCCCATTTCTTCAGTAATATGAAATACCGTCAACATATAAAACAGCAAAATCTTCAATATATTACAAGAAATAGATAGCAGTCGAGTACAGTCGGCAGCACAGATTCTTGTCTGCACGTATTTCTTTGTTAGCTGTACGTTTAGTTACTCAGGGTTGGCACACGTATTTAGCAGTTGCCATATTTAATGGCTTTTCATTAGAAATTGCTTTTTTGTTCCTAATAGCCTTTGTCGCCTCCTTCGTCTAGTGGCAGCATATATGGGCTGTGGAACGGGAGGTCATGAGATCGATTCCCAAGCAGGACAAAAAAAATTTTCTAATTTAATTTGTCCGGGACTGGGTCCCTCAGAGGGGTTGACGTCAGGCAGGCAGCCGGTCTTACAAACTTGGCCAAATCCTTTCTGTAATATGCTTGAAAAAGTGTGTTGCGCGGAACCCACATTAATGTGGGATTAAAGGGCAGGTAGAAATAAATTTCTTAATAGCAGAGACTATCAAAAAAGCAGGTGGGTCACCTGACGGTAAGTGAAATTCACCACCAATACTAGAAGAACATTAATGCATTCTTAACTTTAAAGGGGGGTATAGATATTAAAATGGGAGGAGGGATTAGGGCCGCCGTAAATATCACCGGTATAAGGTTAGAACTTTACTAAATAAAAATACGCGCTTGATTTTTTAGGCTAGTATGGCTATAGTTGGTTATAGTTGGCCATAGGCCTCCTCCAAAAGGCCTATCTATGTCCAGCAGTGGACGTCCTATGGCTGATGATGTTGATGAAGGTCATAGTTATGGTTATGCTTCGAACAGATTGATTTGGAAATCTTTAGGTGAGGCGTATGTTCAGCAGTGGACGTCCTATGGCTGGTGAGGATTATGGTAGTATAGATGTGATCATGTGACAAAAGTCACAAAACATAAATTTCTAAACAACTGCCAGCATATTTTGGCTTCTGAGACGCGTTTAAGGGTTTCTTTTTTCCTATCTTATTTACTTTAACGTCGTTTACAATGGACATTACATTACAGCCCGCTTTTGTCGCTGACTGCTCTATATTTTTGAATTGCAAAGTTTATTTAAAAATAAAGAGCCGATAAGTCACGTTCTCCTATTCATATTATACAACCGTGTTGTGTAGATTCGTGATTGATAAAAAATATTCAAGTACTTGCAAAACTAATCGAATATCACGAGAAATCGTGCAAGAATATTATATAACATGCTTTATATATTCGTGGCTATTTTTATCTTTAATCGTAAATGAAGTTTAACAAAAACTGAAAGCCGACTTCAAAAATGAACACTTAAAAATAACAAGAATTTCTTACTCTCTTTGGGGTCGATGCTGAGGCCGAAGCAGATTAAATGAAAATGAAAAGGCAACGACTCCAGAGGGTAAGAATTTTTTGTTATTTTTTTACTTTTAAGAGTTTTATAGGATAAACATTTGTATGTTGCCCTCGATTTTTCTAGATCATCATCAGATTCTGACAGAGCCAATGGGACCTGGAGAGTATACCCTTTTAAACAAAAAATAAATTCTCGAATCGGCCCAGGTGTCTTCGAATAATCGGGGAACTACATAAAAAAAAAAGATTCCGACGAATTGTTAACCTCGTTCTTTTTTTGAAGTCCAAAACCAAATATCAGTAGATGACTATTATTGCCGACTCGCAAAGTTTTCGTATTGTGTTTTGTTGGCGTGATTGATATGTACACCTATGCCGAATTACAGTTTTCTAGTATTGATAGTCTATGAGCTAAACCGCGGACAGACAGACAGACGGACATGACGAAACTACAAGGGTTCCATTTTTGTCATTTGGCTTTGGAACCCTAAAAAGCCGTTGCTGATGACGTCAACGTAAGGTTTACATGAAAATGGGGTCGAGATAGACGGAAGAAAAAGGACGTCATTATTTATGGTCAATATTAGTAGGTTTCGGCGTCATCAGCACCAAAAACAATTTTACAATCCAATCATTGTGGTTAGATCATTCAAATAAAACCATGATGAATAACCACAGTGGCCTTGTCGTGACCTAGAACACTAATGGAAAAATATAAAAACTAGTTTTTGTGGTGACCCTACATTATTTGCCGGTCTGTTCTTGTACCTTTAAATTCTGTTATTTTATTACCGACAAAGGTCGAATTTAGCGGACCTAGTAAAAAGTTTAGTAAAAAATCAAAGAGTTTTGATTTTGTAATATAAAAGGAGTCTACTAATCATGTCTATCTTAGAATATTATATAACATGCTTTATATATTCGTGGCTATTTTTATCTTTAATCGTAAATGAAGTTTAACAAAAACTGGAAACTGACTTCAAAAACGAACACTTAAAAGTAAAAAATAACAAGAATTTCTTACTCTCTTTGGGGTCGATGCTGAGGCCGAAGCAGATTAAATGAAAAGGCACCGACTCCAAAGAGAGTAAAAAATTGTTGTTATGAATGAAGAAAAATGGTTTCAGCAAATCCTCAAGGTTTTTGAACGTCCTATCCAACGATATCCCACACTAGGGATAAACGAAAAACATCCCCCACTTTACCTGTAGGGGGGGGGGGGTACCCTACAGAAAAATCTTTTCCAAGATTTTCTTTTACCTTTTGTTGGCGTGATTGATATGTACACCTATGCCGAATTACAGCTTTCTAGTATTGATAGACTATGAGCTAAACCGCGGACAGACAGACAGACGGACATAACGAAACTATAAGGGTTCCATTTTTGTCATTTGGCTTTGGAACCCTAAAAAGCCGTTGCTGATGACGTCAACGTAAGGTTTACATGAAAATGGGGTCGAGATAGACGGAAGAAAAAGGACGTCATTATTTATGGTCAATATTAGTAGATTTCGGCGTCATCAGCACCAAAAACATTTTTACAATCCAATCATTGTGGTTAGATCATTCAAATAAAACTATGATGAATAACCACAGTGGCCTTGTCGTGACCTAGAACACTAATGGAAAAATATAAAAACAAGTTTTTGTGGTGACCCTACATTATTTGGCGGTCTGTTCTTGTACCTTTAAGCTCTGTTATTTTATTACCGACAAAGGTCGAATTTAACGGACCTAGTAAAAAGTTTAGTAAAAATCAAAGAGATTTTGATTTTGTAATATAAAAGGAGTCTACTAATCATGTATATCTTAGATTTTTTTGGCAAAGGAGCAGGTGGGTCATCAGCGGCCCGAGCAGGAATATATTTTGACAATCGAATTCGTATCTAGCTCGATGCGCGTCTATGTCGTTTGTATCAAATATTGACCAAACGTCAACAGTGCGCAGCGAGTTGGATGCGAATTCTATTGTCACAAATATTCCTGCTCGGGCCGCTGATGATTCCTCTTTCAGCCAACCTTGAAGGGAATAGAGATTAGGAGGAAAATGAGGGATAAGGGCCACCGGAAATAGTACTCGCCGAATGCCGATTCCAAGTTAGTTAGTTTTCCAAGTAGTTATTCCGAGCACCCCTAGAACGAGTTTATTTTGACAGTTCTCGATCCTAAAAATTGCCGATAGTTTATGTTTTGTCCATACATTTAACTAGCAGCGCCACTATGCGGAAACTACAACGAACTAAAACTTGTATGGAAAAACTGTAAACTGTCGTAGATTTCGAGAATCGAGAAAAAAGATATCCCGATTCCTTGGAATTTCGTTTCCCATTCACGAAAAAAAAAAAATACGCTACCGTGTAATTAATGTGCTGTTTAAAAACTTCCATCAATTAATCTGTACCATAAATGTGACAATCGGCATATGGAATGATCACGCCATGTCATCTGATGTTGCAACATTCGATCTACACATGTTTTATATCAAAACACATGTGTGACGTGGAAACGTAAATTATGGTCATAAAATGATTATCACTGCCTCCGTGGCGTTGTAGTATTTCGGTACGACTACGGTTCTGAGGTCTCGGGTTCGATCCCCGGGTCGGGCAAAGTGATATTGGAATTTTTCTATATCAGCCCGGAGTCTGGAATGTATGCCCGATATGGCGATAGGCTCGCCCCCTATCACATCTGGGACGGAACTAAACTCGGCGAAATGTGGGTGTTCTTGTTCGCTAGTGCGCCACTGCTTACGCCTTCGGGGATACAGGCGTGAGCTTATGTATGTATGTATGTCAAATGATTATCAAACATACTTTATAAGTAGATAACACACCAATCCTCAGTAACTTCATGTACAGCTAAGGTAACGGATACTTTGGCAAATGACAGTTCGAAGGTTAGAGGCGAAAGTAAAATAAAAACATCACCTAATATTGTGAAATGTTTTCGCCGTTTCCTTTATACTCTAGCTTTCGATGAAGAAACAAGGAGTTAAATGAAATGTATAATAAAACCTACAAAAGTTCATCCGTATTTCCAACCCACGATGTGATAGGTCAGTAGCCTTTTTACTACGTAATTACTCTAAGCTTTTTACTAACAGAGCGTTTGGTTTTATATTTTCATATCGAAAAATATAATAGAATTGACATTGCCGAGTAGCCGGCTGTGAAGCGAGAGGCCGCGGGTTCGGTCCTCGCACCGAGACAAATGTTTGTATGGCCTACAGATATTTGTTTTGGGTCTGGGTGTTGTGAGACCGTGCGTCTCTCGTAGTTCCTGATACCCACGACACTAAACTCGATCTTAGTGTGGGGTCAGGACTATGTACCTATGTGACTGTTGGGTGTTATTTATTTATAAAAAAAATTTAACTACTAAATCTAAAACTTCAACAGGGTTAATATGTAGGCTAGTAACTAAATTATAACGTCATTAGAGACTGACAAAAAGAGAGCGGATGTTCAGAGACAACATTTTTGACAAAAATATTAACGTTCCAAGTAGGAGACTTCTCTCCTTAGCCTCAGTACTCTTAGAGGAGTAGAGGCAGCTGGTCTTTAACCTAAAGTTTACCACCAGAGGAATATTAATAATTAATTTTTTTACCACAGTTCATCTGGAAATATAACTGCCAATTCATATCAGCCCTTGATATCCATCTCTGTACTAACGCGGCGGTATAGTCAAAAAGACAAATAAACGTCTTGTAGTTTCTTTATCTGTGTCCCACGCTTGGACAATGGATCCTACGCTCTAACGGTTCATACACAAATAATGTGGGTTATAAAACGTGATTTATACGTAACTACTTCCGCTACGTTACTTTGACCGTACAATGGTCAAAATTAGGTGCTTGAGAATTTATTTATAGAAAAATTTTCATAGTCATAATCACTAATAGCTTAATCACATGGTTGGGTCCTTTTAATACTATATTTTTAAGATAAGCTCACGCCTGTATCCCCGAAGAGGTAGGCATAGGCGTACTAGCCAACTAGTACACCCACATTTCGCCGAGCTTAGTTCCGTCCCAGATGTGATAGGGGACGAGCCTATCGCCATATCGGGCACAAATTCCAGACTCCGGCCTGATATGGAAAAATCCAATATCACTTTACCCTACCCGGGGATCGAACTCGAGACCTCAGGACAGTAGTCGTACCGAAATATAACCACGCCACCGAGGCACTATATTTTTAGTAAAAAATAATTTCTATTTTAACACAAAATGAATGTCGAAACTAAGTCTGAATTGTACATAAAAACCTCTTTATATACCTTCAATTTCATGACATTGTTGAAAAATGTGAAATTTAAAATAATATATTTGGTACATTTGGTTGTGAACCGGAAGCTCCTGGATTCGATTCCCAGGTCGGGTGTGGTGTTTTTCTTACACTATTTTACCGAGACTGAATCCCCCAGATGGTGGTTGGCGTCAGGCAGGCGGCTGGTCGCAGAAGCTAAGCCAAATCGTTTTTCTAACATGCTTGAAAACGTTTGTTATGCCGACCCCAAATTAAGGTGGGATAAGGTCAGGTATAAAGATATTTGGTACATTTAACTGGTTGGACGTCCTGGAGAGAGATATCAATGGGCTCACTATGGAGACCAGACCGGGCGAAATGGAAACGTTTAAGTTGGAAGGCGGACCCCGGCAGGAGGCCGAGATAACGCCAGGCAGAAAGAAAAAAAGCAAACTTCAACACAACCTGAGAACCTCGTTTTGAACTCGGTTAAAATCATACTTGGTACATTTAAATTGAAATATTTTATAATAAATAATATTAGCCCTGTAATATAACTGTCCCACTGCTGGGTACGGCTCTACTTATGAGAGGGGTTAGGCCTTAGTCTACCATGATGGCCTAATGCGAAATTCCTGTGAAGAAATTCTCGGGTATGCAGGTTTCCTGACGATGTTTTCCTTCACCGCTATAGCAAGCGATATTTCACATTGAAAATAACCATAGAAAAGTCAGAAGTGTACGCTCCATTTTGGGGTTGGTCTCGAACCTCCGCCACTTGTCTCGGCAGTCCGTACCATTCCCAACTGAGCTATCGCTGCTTTTTAAAAATATTTTAATGTATAATAAATCATTTTAATGCTCTTTTCTCTCACATTAGGTATAATGTGAGAGAAAAGAGCATTAAAATGATTATGATGATAGTAATCATCATCATCACCCATAGGACGTCCACTGCTGAACATAGGCCTCCCCCAAAGGTTTCCAGATTACCTGTTGGAAGCGGCCTGCATTAAATTAGACCACTCTTAGAAAATAACCCTGAAATAGATGAATACAATTAGGACTTAGCTACTCTAACTAAACTATATGTATAATAATATAAAGGCACAAGTAATAGAGGGCGCCATTTGCATAGATCGTAAGACAATACGCGACCCACATGTCGCTGAATGTGTATTTGCATAAACGGTCGCGTTCAAACACTTGAATTGAGAAACTGAGAGAAAATCTAGACGGCGAAGGCTAGGCGAAGCTCTCTACACTTGTAATATATCTATATTTTACAATACTATTTATTGGTGCTACGACTAGTGTTGCCAGATCCATTATGTAAAATATCGGAACACAAGGTTGAAATTATCGGGACATAGGTTTTTAAATCGGGACGTTATTAGCCGTTTAGTATTACATAGAAATAAAACTACAATAAGTATTTTTTTCTAAAGATAAGTAAATTTAAGATCGCATCTCAGCATTGGCGTAAATTGTTTGCGTTTTTTTTTAATTGCTGTTGTATACGCCACACATAAATGACTCGATCCCAGGATTGCCAGAAATCGGGACATTGGGCGTTCCGATTAAGGATAAATCGGGACGAGTCACCAGACCCCTGAAAATCGGGACGACCCGCGCAAATCGGGACATCTGGCAACACTAGCTACGACTCACAAGAGACGATCGACAACACAAAACGATATTTGCTCTACCCTGTAAAATTGCGTCTAGGCAGTCTATAAAGAATATTTCAATTATTACCAAAAACCTCAAAAACAAATGTAAAACAATTTAACATTGTAGCAAAAAAAGATAATTAACAAATATAAATTTTGCTATATATCGCTAAATCGTATCGACCTACTGCATGTCAGAGCAACGTAACTCCATTTCATAACAATATCTCATCGATAATTATATACCTAGATGCACAGTTGACGCTCGGAAAATGGGACAGCAAAGAAGTGCTTAAGCACTACTTTTATATACAGTCGAATGCCGATAGAACTCTAAATTTCAAAATTCAAATTTAAAAGCGCTTGCTCGTTTCGTTTAAAAAGCTACTTTATAACACTGGCATAGGGTTATAATTGTGTTGATTTAATTAGAACTTGCGATTTTTTCCTTTGTTTTATTACTGAGACCAATTTTTATGACGATATTTGCAAAGAACTGTGCATCTAGGGTATATTAAATCGATGCAATATCTATCCAAAAACCAGTGCAAAATCTAACTTTGAAAATATAAATGGTGGGGTTAATCCGTCCTCTCGCCCGTAAATCTGGCTCTTTGTCGGAACTAGATCCCGTAACCGCCGATTAAATGCACGGAAGCACTTAATGGCGCGGTATTGTATATCAAAGGGGATTGCAAAGGTCGAACACTCGTCTAGCGGCTTCCTCTCTAACATTAAAGGAATTTCGTGTCCTTATTTTGGGTATGGATTAATTATCCTTGTATCAATACTGTAAAAGTTTATGGTAAATCTGTTTAAGGCTAGTGCCGTTTTCTAGATATTTACAAAATGAATAGGTTCAACGTTTTTGTTCGGAATTTGTCGAGATGTAGCGGCTTGCTGTTGCGTTACGTACATTAGGTGTGATTTGCAGATGCCTTTTCTGTCCACGGTAGGCAGCGGTTTGGTTTCTCTCTTACAATATAAATTAAGCCGTACTTCTGCTACCTACTTGATAAACTGTTACACCGATCCCACATTAATGTGGGATAAGGGCCGGTCGGAAAAAAGATTCGCTGTCACTGTTCTATTTGAGAAAATATTGTATCCTGCATATAGGACAACATTGTGACATCTTCACTATTCTTTACATCTGTATCTACTTTTTCTACCTGCCGTTATCCCACCTTAATGTGGGGTCGACGCAACACACTTTTTCAAGCATGTTGCAGAAAATATTTGGCTAAGTTTTTACGACCAGCTGCCTGCCTGACGTCAACCCCCTATGGGGATCCAGTCCCGGGAAAATAAAATTAGGAAATTTGCTCTGCCCGACCTGGGCATCGAACCCACGACCTCCCGATTCACAGTTTTTATATGCTGCCACTAGACCAAGGAAGCGACGATCTAACATCTAAAGGTATATCTACAAAAATAAAGTTTGTTCCTTAATCACGCCAGAACGGTTGAACGAATCTGGATGTTTGGCACAGAGATAGATTATAGTCTCGAACAGCATATAAGCTACTTTGAATCCCGGAAAATAAACGATTCCCGTAGGAGAGGTCACCTAGTGTATAATATTAACAAGATGTTCCACTTCACAGATGACTGGGATTTCTTCCTTAGCTCCTCGTTACCATAGTATAAATAAGTGTGTTTAAATTCCATTGTTTAGCCAGCCTCAACATGTAAGCTACGAACGATCATATCACCGGTACTGTATAAACATGCCTACATATGGGACCAGTTTGGACTTTAATGAGGGTTCCGTATGAAATATAAGAACGGTCTGTTACGTAAGGATCTATAAACAGTTTGCGCTAGTATAATCATGAGCTGAATTTTGACATATTTTGACTGTTGAGTTATGTTGAGTGTATAAATACTATGGTTACAATAACTCTTAGGCTAAGATCTATAGAGCAAACTTCGACTAAGGCCCGTAAGATCAATGGCAGATTAAACCATGAAAGCGAGTTTGAACTCTTGTTTTTGATTATTTTGCAAGATCAATGATAGTTTAATCCACAGATGCTTGTCAAACAGTCGATTCCTTTAAACCGTCCCGGTAGTAGGGTTAAACTCTGTGTGGTTGAAACTGTGTATTAATTGACGTTGTCAAATACTTTAAATATCATTGACCACCATAATATAGTTTTGATTTCACAAAATATCTCTACATACAAGTGTATTTATTATGTATACTAATATCGTCAGTAAATTAGTTTTGGTAGTCGTAAAATTAGGCATACTTTACATACATTCGTCCATGACTATTTTGATAAAACACCAATCAATATTCAAATACTGGATGTGATTTGGGGCGGCTACCTAAGTTCGTTTTGTTCATTTAAACATGATGATCAGATATGGTCATACGTATAATTTGACAATTGACATTATATACTAAGATCTTGAGTGGTAAAGCTACGCTGTAGACAGTTACGTCTACAGCACGAATAGGCCGTCTCGATCGGTAAGAAACCATTGTCTCACAGGGTACCAACGTTAAAGGCAGATCGCGTTTCGTTTGGTGAGTGAGATTTTCGGTGGCCCAATATCCCCCTCATTTTCCTAATCCCTATTTCCCTCCTTTTATGATTGCAACGCATGAATAAAAATATATATTGTTGTCAAAATATAATAGTTACAAATCTAACGTTATAACTATCAAAGTTACTGCTTATTAAGTTATTTCGATTCAATAGTCATGTCAGGATATATATAGGCCATTTATATACGTTGTGTTTTAATATAAACGACACTAAGAGGGTACTTTCAATAATAAAAATGCTGTGTGTGTTCAAATATCACTTTTTAATTATCTCTACTACCATTTCGGAACAAATTGTTACTGTGGAGAAGAAATGGCGAAAGAAACTCCCATCAACACTATATTTATCTTTTCTATCTTTCTCTTCATCTTTATATACTTTATATTACACAATTCCTTCACATAGTAAATAGTTTTACACATAAACCGTGACAACAGGTAACCAATGATTCCATTTACTCAGAACTCTGAAGCAAACCGAGTTACTAACAATTTGTAGTCAATATAAGGAACGGTACTTAATACCAAGACTTCCTCGCTATAATAAGCCAAGTATATAATAGTATACTCAAATACTATACCTATTCCGAACTACATAAAAACCTTATGTATTTTTTAATAATTATATGAACAAGGAGTCTACTCGGTATATATCTCTACCTATATACCTTTAATTTAGGATTTGGCAATGCTATAATATACTACATAGCAGTAGAACATTACAGTTATACTATATACGTAAAAACTGTAAATAATGCCAGTACCTGTACCAGCCTCACTGGTAAATAATAATAAGTAAATAGTAACGATACCTGTACCACTGTTCCACACTTTTTGTTCACTGTTTACCTTTAGAGTTCTGACCACCTCCGTGGTCCGTCGGCGACTGTGCGCTGCCGCACTGTGCAGTGACTTAAATAGTAGCGAGTAAACAAAACTGACAGCTACATTTATTTTCCTACCGTGAACTTCATTTTTAAAAGTGTATTGCTAGTTTCACAAATATCGGAGTATGACATGGTACACATTTGTCAATAATAACTTTACAATTAAGAAAGTAATTGTTTAACGTATTTACAGTGATACATATTACACAATATTAGTTGTTATTAGTTGCTTGACAAATTAAAACATTTACCAGCTAAAGCGTTATATTTAGCAGTATGCTAACACACTCATGATTCTTTTTGTCTTGGGTGTCTATAGGCGGTGGAGATCACTTACCATCAGGTGAGCCAACTGCCCATTTGCCAGTCGCTGTTATAAAAAAGCGATATTTGAATGATGAACCATTACGGAGATTAACATTTTACACAAGATCATGTTAAGATGAACAAAATGTGCTTAGGTTGCCGCCTCAGATCGTATGACACATCCAGTACTTAAGTATTGGTGTTTCAATATGTGCGTATGACACTACAACGTTGCTATGACAATAATTATGTAACAAAACCATAAACAAACATAGAAAAGAATAGATGATCTAAGAAAAAGAATGAACGAAATGACAATGTTGCCATATCATCGAAGTTTAGTCAAACTTTTTATTTAGACCATTTGATATGAAAGTCATCGGGTTAAACCTTCGGTCAAATGTTGTCGACGGTTACTAAATCGGAATTTTAAACTGAATTTGATCTTACGGCCCTAAGTCTAAGTCAAAGAAACGAACTCGGTGAGGATATGGAATTTTAAACCAAACTTTGACTTAGACCGAGTCGTTTTTTACAAGAAAATAATTGCTATGTCTCTGTTTTTCTTGTAAAAAATGGCTCGGACTAAATCGAAGTTCGATTTAAAAATTCTAATTGACTTTGACTTTTGACTTTGACTCGGACAATTCATATTTTAAATTCTAGAGTGGGGGTATATCGGAGATATCTTGCTATCCCTTTCCAACGCATGTACCGTTATAGCAGTGACGTGATTATACTGATACTTCTCTTTCCCGCAGTTTGAAGGTTACACCAAATTGTACAGGCTTTTTTATTTTTGAGAATATTTCAATATTTATTTCTGTTCTATAGATGACGTAAATTTCATATAAAAGTAATTTAAAAAAAATAGTCAAGTACCCAATTCTACAAAGCGTTAGAAAAGGCATTGCGGTTGGTACCAGCGGGTTCGATTCCCGCATTGAGACAAATGTTTGTGTGGCCCACAGATATTTGTTTTAAGTCTGGGTGTTGTGAGACCGAAAGTCTCTCATAGTCTCTGACACATACGATACAGGTTAAACCTAGTGTGGGGTCAGGACTAGGTGTGTGACTGTTGGGTGTATTTATTTATTTACCTAGTACCTACCTAGCCAGACTCTCACATGAGACTCATTTGAGTTTAGTTTCAAATATCAAAGAAGATCGTATACACAGCTTAATTCCGCTTCGCACAGAACCCTAATCTCCAAATTCCGTCGAGACCGATGTCGGACAAAATAATCCCCAGTTAAAGTAAACGTAAGTGTTTGTTTTGATATGTTTGTTATAGTTAAATTACAGCCACTTGGTACATGCGCGTTAACTTTGAACTTGGACGTTGTGAACCGTGGTTAAAAATAGAGTTGTGGCCGGGGTGTCGAAAAACCTGTTTACATTTTGGCTGCTGGGTGATTAATACGAATCAAAACATTTAAGTGGTTTATGCTGGTTCATGAGTTTTGTGACCAGATTTAAATATAGTTCCTGATACCCACGAAACAAGACTCGATTTATTAAATAAAATAATAATATTAGCCCTGTAATATTACCGTCCCACTGCTGGGCAAGGACCTCCTCTACTAATGAGAGGATTAGGCCTTAGTCTACCACGCAGGCCTAATGCGGGTTGAAATACGTCACATACCTTAGAAATTATTGTGGAGAAATTCTTGGGTATGAAGGTTTCCTCGCGATGTTTTCCTTCACCGTTATAGCAAGCGATATTTCACAATGAAAACACACTTAACATAGAAAAGTCGGAGGTGTATGCTTCATTTTGGGGTTGGTCTCGAACCTTTGACACTTGTCTCGGCACCCAACTGAATTATCTTTGAAATTAAAAAATAAAACCTGCGATCCGAAACGGCAAGATTTTGACAATTGTAAATGTATTCGATCTCGATGCGATGAAATTCGAAATTGAAATTTACATACATACATACATAAACTCACGCCTGTTTCCCGTTGGGGTAGGCAGAGACTAAGGAGCGCCAATTGCTTCGGTTCAAACACACCTACCAATTGAATTTTGTATGAAATATTAACCTAATGAGAGCTCGAATACATTTACGATTGTAACAAATGTTCCTGCTCGGGTCGCTGATCTACAAACTACCATTAGGATTACAAATAAAGAATCTACAGAATAAAAAAAGCGTTGGGAATCCAACTGAGCTATCGCTGTTATTATTTATTATTTATTTAGTATAGTTATTTAGTTCACTTCTGCTTACCCCACACAGGCGTGATCTATGTTATTCCTTTGACTTTGAGATAGCTTATCGAACACCTTTAACTGCTTTATCGTCCGGATAAAATCTTATTTAAAGTATCGATTATCGAAAAGCCATTAGCGTGAGGCGTCGGGATGGAATCCAATGTCATTAACACTCCATCCGCTTCCTACACTACTATACTAGTATATCATGTGGCTGTGCTTAACTTTCTTAATTACTCCAGACTGTCCCCGGATAATTGGGAATTTCTCATGAACTTAAGGTGTCACATTTCCTTTCCTTCTTACACAAAGTTATATAAATATGTTGAAGCCTCCATGGCGCAGTGAAGGAGTAGAGCGAGACGAAACGAGTTCGATTCCCATACAGACACAATGTTTGAGTTCGATTCCCAGGTCGGGCAAATCGGTTTAACATGAACTATCCGGAACTAGTTTGGGACTGAATTATGAAACTTTATTTTATTACGATAAAATCTTTTTTTTATGGAATGGCGTAGCAAACGAGCAGAAGGGCCACTTGATGGTAAGCGGTCACCTTCGCCCATGAACATCCACGATACCAGAGGAATCGTCGATGCGTTGCCGGCCTTGAAATCTTCTAAAATAACGTTACTTTCGACCGACTTCCAAAAAGGAAAAGGTCCTCGATTCGTCTGTTTTTTTAAATATGTTACGTGATATCTCCGCCGAATGTGGACCGCTCTATCGAACACAAAATTCTTTTTGTGTTCGATAGAGCTTCTTTCAAGGGTGGTCCCATATAAATTTGGTCACGATCGGATAAATTTTAAAGTCGGTATGTTATATATATTTGTTTCAAGTCTGAGTGTTGTGAGACCGACAGTCTCTCATAGTATCTGACACCCACAATACAGGTTATACCTAGTGTGGGGTCAGGACTAGGTGTGTGACTGTTGGGTGTATTTATTTATTTATAGATTAGCAGAGTAAAGCTCTATTCACGAGGTCAGTTACTTGCATAAATCCGCGAGTACATACTAATAGATCTACACTTGTGATACCACACTCAGGTCACGTTTTATTTGTATAGACAACCTTACGCGCTCACGAACTCTAGTTAACATTATCTATAAGATAGATTCATGGATAAGGATTATAATTGACAAAAAGTTTAATATACACAATCTCTGAGCCGCAGTAGACGAGTAGCCGGCTGTGAAGTGAGATGCCGCGGGTTCAGTCCCTGAACATCTACAGAATGTTTCATAAAGTTGGCATCAATAATAACTATACTTAAAGAGAGGATGGATAGCAATCTAGCGGTAAAGTTTAAAATTTCGTAAGGCTCATAGTTTTTTAATTGATTTCTGGCATATTGGGTCAGCTGCAGTTGGAAACCACCTATGGGGTAATTAATTATTTTTAGCATACACAAAGCCATTCCCATGCTATTTGCGACGATTTACAGGTCGCATTCCGATTTTAAAATCCCCATGCTTAATAATTGATTTAAAAATTGAGTTAAACATTTTTATATTATTTTTTATCATTGCGCTATAAATCTTCTCCTGTACGTGGAATTATTATTGGTACCAACTTTATGAAACACCCGGTATATTTAAGATCCGACGTTATTTTAATTTTTGGAATAACTTATTATTGCACCTAAATACACAAAAAATATCTTATTGAAATGCATTGGTAGATCCTAATTTTTCTTAGTACCTATTCATCTTGAAGTTATCACAAACTTTAACAACAAAAGAAATCATCGAAAAAATCTTGCATTGTTAAAAACCTATACAAGATTTTCGAAGGCATTTATCAACCCGCATTAGGCCAGCGTGGTTGACTAAGGCCTAAATAAATAAATAATAAATACACCCAACAGTCACACACATAGTCCTGACCCCACACTAAGATCGAGTCTTGTGTCGTGGGTATCACAAACTACGAGAGACTTTCGGTCTCACAACACCCAGACCCGAAGCAAATATCTGTGGGCAACACAAACATTTGTCTCGGTGCGGGAATCGAACCCGCGACCTCACGTTTCACAGCCGGTTACTTGCCCGCTTCACCACGGAGGCCGTCGAGGCCGGCCTAACCCCTCATTATTCGAAGAAGTTTTTGCGGACAGTAATAATACAGAGCTATTCATAGCTTTATTAGACAAGATGTTTTCATTTAAATAAAACTATTTTTACGAATTCTATCACGATAATTTTTATTCCCGACGTTTCGAAGGCTTTGCAGTCTTCGTTGTCACGGGTCAGACTCAACGAAGACTGCAAAGCCTTCGAAACGTCGGGAATAAAAATTAAAACCTAATCGTGATAGAATTCGTAAAAATAGTTTTATTTCAATGTATAATATTCGCGTAAACTTAAGAAATCAAGATGTTTTCAATTTCCTAAATGTTTATAAAAGTACCTTTCCAACTCTCACTTTTGGTTCAGAGTGACACGTTTCGTATAACTACGCTTTCTGATCTTGTATTGTGATAAGCGTACGTTTAGATTGAAGTGTGCGCAGTATAATGGACGTTTGTTACGCATTTGTTCCCATCAGTGGCAATATTCGACGTTGAGATACTTGTAAAACGTGAATTAAATGTAATATAGGCTCACGTTGTTTTTTTTTATAGCAGAGATTGGCAAACGAGCAGATGGGTCACCTGATGGTAAGTGATCACCACCGCCCATAAACACCCAAGACACAAAAATAATCATGGCTGCGTTGCCAATCTAAATGGAGGGAATGGAAGGGGAGGGAAAAGGGATTGGGAAAGGGAGGGGGGAAATGGGCCACCGGAAATCTCACTCACCGAACGAAACGCGACAGCAAGCTGCCACTTTACGTCGGTTTTCTGGGAGTCAGTGGTGTCTAACCGGTCGAGCCAGCCCATTCGTGTTGTAGACGTTTTTGTCTACAGCGTGGCTCTACCACTCTAAAAGGTCTGTTTCCCCGAAGGGGTAGGCAGGAGCGCACTTTGGAAATACCCACATTTCGCCGAGCTTAGTTTCGTCCCAAATGTGATAGGGGGCCATATCGGGCACAAATTCGACTCAGGGCTGATAATGAAAAATCCAATATCACTTTGGCCGACCCGGTATCGATCCCGAGCCTTTAGGACGATAGTCGTATCGCGCACACAATACCACTACGCCACCTAGGCAGTCTCTTAACAAATATGATTGAAAAATATGTCAATTCATTACAAACATAGATTAGCAATATTAGTTTGACACCCTCCGTGGCGCAGCGGGCGAGAAGCCGGCTGTGAAACGTGAGGTCGCGGGTTCGATTCCCGCTCCGAGACAAATGTCTGTGTGGCCCACAGATATTGGTTCGGGTCTGGGTGTTGTGAGGCCGAAAGTCTCTCGTAGTTCCTGATACCCACGACACAAGACCCGATCTTAGTGTGGGGTCAGGACTATGTGTGTGACTGTTGGGTGTATTTATTTATTATTTAGTTTATCTAAAACATTTTTTATTCAGATATCTCCGTTAGAAAGTAACAATACATCTACATAAGCTCACGCCTGTATCCCTGAAGGGGTAGGCAGAGGCGCACTAGTGAACTAGAACACCGACATTTCGCCGAGGTTAGTTCCGTCCCAGACGTGATAGGGGGCGAGCCTATCGCCATATCGGGCACAAATTCCAGACTCCGGGCTGATATGAAAAAATCCAATATCACTTTGCCCGACCCGGGGATCGAACCCGAGACCTCAGGACGATAGTCGACGAGGCAGTAACAATACAATAGATAGGTAACACATTGTAGTGTATTGCATTTGATATGATAATATTTTTAAATGTTTTTATATTACAAGTGAACTATCACCTAATGATTCGCCTCATTACTCATGTGATTGTAGTCTTGTCTTTGTATATTAAGGACGTATTATTTGACAGAGACGTACTCGGATATTTATTTGTGACCACTAATTAATACGTGACCCCCCATCATTTCTGGGACGGAAATGACCTCGGCGAAATGTGGGTGTTCTAGTTCTCCAATTGGCCTATTCCTTCGGGGATACACGCGTGAATCTATGTATGTATGTAAATACTACAAAAACTCCATGTAAATAACTAACACTCAACGGTTACAGATGTAGACTTGACCTCTCATTAAAATACGCCTTGTGCCATCGCCGTATTAGAAACTACGAGACTTTCGGAGCCCATATCCGAAAAAAAATTATAGGTCACACAATAATTTGGTATTCTGGCCCTAAGGCAAAACCCAACTGTAAGATTTAGAGGTCGTGTGATGAAATCTGCCTCGGTAGGGGATTGAACACGCGTCTTCTGGCTTTATAACCGACTACTTTCCTATTTAAACTACCTTAATTGATAATACGTCCCATAGCTTGAATTTTAAACTGTTTTTCTTTCTACTTGCCCTTATCCCACCTTAATGTGGGGTCGGCGCAACACCCATTTATCAAGCATGTTGCAGAATTATTTGGCTTAGTTCTTACGTCCGGCCGCCTGCCTGTTGTTAACCCCGTCTCAGCGTTCCAGTCCCGGGTAAATTAAATTAGAAAATTCGCTTTGCCTGACCTGGGAATCGAACCCAGAACCTCCTGGTCCACAGCCCATTCATGCTGCCACTAGACCAAAGAAGCCACAATTTTAAACATATTTCAAAAAATAAAAAATTACAAGAGGACCCATATCCCCCGCGTGTTTCAAATCCGTCCCCCAAAATTATATAACACAATAAGCTAGTTGTTATAGTTTCGCGTGTCACTCAAGCACGCTTTACATATAATTGCCTTTCTCGTGTCGGCCTCGCTAGATGGTTGTTACCTAGTTATCATATCGCAAGGCCGACGCATGTTATAGAATTCTTGTTTACATACATTTAATTAGATTAAGTAATGGTAATTGCAAATTATTGCCTCCTTGGTTTAGTGGCAGCATATATGGGCTGTGCACCGGGAGGTCGTGGGTTCGATTCCCAGGTCGGGCAAAGTGAATTTTGTAATTAAATTTTCCCGGGACTGAATCTCCCAAAATGGGGTTGACGTCAGGCAGACGGCTGGTCGTAAAAACTAAGCCAAATCCTTTCTGAAACATGCTTGAAAAAGTGTGTTGCACCGACATCACATTAAGGTGAGATAAGGGCAGGTAGAAAGAAAGAATGGTAATTGAGCATAATTGCAATTCTTTTTAATAATGTAAAGAATATTCTTGCGAAATTAAGTATGTTTACGCTTGTGTTGCTGAATGGGTAGGTTAAGTTAAACCTGGGAACTGGATCCCCATCTCGTTAAATTTATTTTCTTCCCATCATAGGACAGGGGGGCCAGACCATCGACATACCAGGCACAAATTCGGACCCAGTGCAAAATTCTAATTTCAAATTGAAAATTCGAACGCAAATTATGATTGCCCTACCAGGGATTCGTTCCCAGGACAAGATGCACAGCCTTAGTACGAAATTAACTGATTAAAAAGATATTTAATAATAATAAATACACCCAACAGTCACACACCTAGTCCTGACCCCACACTAAGTATAACCTGTATCCTGGGTGTCAGAAACTATGAGAGACTTTCAGTCTCACAAAACCCAGACTTGAAACAAATATTTGTGGGCCACACAAACATTTGTCTCAATGCGGGACTCGAACCAGCGGCCTCTCGATTCACAGCCGGCTACTCGTCCACTGCGCCACGGAGGCTGTCAATATTGCTACTACACATTCTTTCGACGACCTTGCGAGCGAGATCTCAAATCTCAAAAGGATTTTATACGGTCATAATATTAAATTATGCATATCGTTTGTAGATCGATAACATTCAGCCAAGGTGGATAGCATAATACATGTTACGAATTGGGAACAGGATACCGGCTCATAGAGGTTGTCTGAGGCCATTTAAAATGAATTGTTTTATAGATCCCATGGTGAGGCACATGACTGATATACTTTGTATGTTTAATATGCAACATAAAATAATCACAGGTTTAAAAACTTAACTGACAACCTCCTTGGCGCAGCGGACGAGTAGCCGGCTGTGAAGCGAGGGGCCGCGGGTTCAATTTCCGCATTGAGGCAAATGTTTTTGTAAACCACAGATATTTGTTTTAAGTATGGGTGTTGTGAGACCGAAAGGCTCTCATACTCGAATACCCACGATACAGGTTATACCTAGGGTGAGGTCAGGATTAGGTGTGTGACTGTTGGGTGTATTTATTTATTTAACGGACCAACTTCAAAACTTATATGACCGCGACCAAATTTTATGGGATCACCTTGGAATAAGTTCTATCGAACACAAAAATAATCTTGAATATCGGTCCACATTTGGCGGAGATATCGCGTACATACAAAAACGAATTGAGGACTTTCTCCTTTTTTGCAGTCGGTCAAAAAGAAACCTCATAGCGAAACCAGAATCGAATTTGTACTGTGGCGATTTCTTACTTTTATCGACCGATTTCCAAAAAGGAGGTGGACCGATTTTTTAAATTCTTTTTGTGTTTGATAGAGCTTTTTTCAAGGGTGGACCCATATAAATTTGGTGACGATCGGATTTGAAGTCGGTCCGTTAAGTTTTTAAACTTGTGATTGTGATTGTGATGTGATTTGCCCATTGCCATAGGTCTAGGTAGTCATGCTCACTTAAAGTCTATGCTTGTGGCGGCGTCATGTGCCGGGTCGATCACTTCCCTGACTTATGGTTGAGGAGGTCTATGGCGGACACTTGCGTCATACTCGTGAACGGGTGCTGCTTGTGGTCTGCCTGGACCGTTCTGTTTGTTTCAGTTTAACTTGCCGTGGCTATGGGGGTTGCTCAGTCAATCATCTTGTATGTTACCTGTAAACTGGTGTTAAAAAGAGCAACGCCAGAGTTTCTTGTCCGTTCTTCTCTGGTAAAACGGCCTTCCGAACTGGCGGTAGAGTAAACGTTTTACGGAATCTAAATGACGTTTAAACATACTGATTTCTTAAGTTTACGCGAATGGTATTCATTGAAATAAAATTATTTTTACAGTCTTCGTGGTCACGGGTTGGACTGAAACCTTCGAAACGTCGGGAATAAAAATTGAAACCAAATCGTGATAAAATCCGTAAAAATAATTTTATTTCGATGTTTAAACATTTAGCTCTATATGAAGACGTACTCTGGCATAAGGCCGGGCAGAAATAAAGAATTTAGTAAATATAAAGAAATAAGTAATTTGATAAGAGTCACCTCTAGGTGCAAAATCCTTTCATTTTTCTTACAAATCCTTCCAAAAACAATAAAATCGATTACGTAATCCACCTGCTACTCTCAATTCGGCGAAACATACTTATATGAACGCAACAGTAAGGCAGCGTCATAAAATACAAAATTATGAGCGTAAAGTGAACCTTTTTGAGAAGTACTTGGCATTATGCAGTCAATAGTTTTGTAATAAAAGTCAAGGTGCGAGGCCTAACTGCGCACATAAAAACTTGATACCCAACACCGAAATCATTTGTAAAGGTGTTTTCATAATTTTTTTGCCATGTTGTTGAATTTGAGATGTCCCTTCTAACGGGTTAAGAGGTATATTGCCAATTCTTTCTTTATTAGCCCCCTTTTCCAAACATGTCGCAGAAACTCACGCCTGTATCCCCGAAGTGGTAGGCAGAGGCACACTAGTGTACTAGAACACCTTCATATCGCCGAGCTTTTCGCCATATCGGGTACCAATTCCAGACTCCAGGCTGATACGGAAAAATCCAATATCACTTTGCTTGACCCGGGGATCGAACCCGAGATCTCAGGACGATAGTCGTACCGTGCACGCAATACCACTACGCCACCGAGGCAGTCTAATACTAATAGATTTAATGAATTCCAAAGACTAATAAAGGTCAAGAACCTCAGAATCGGCACCTGTACCAATAGTTGCATCTAATTATTCAAATATTACATTTTTAGATACAGAATTCTCTAGAATAACAAGACCAACCGGTTGGCGACAGGTGCAAAATGTGCAATACATCTGCGTACTTATCGCATAATGTAACTATCTGATTAATTAACCTGTTTCTTTTGATTCAGCAATTGGTACCCTAAAATACAGGTATAAAAGATCATTTTTATTTATCAACTTTGAATGCGATTTATGCATCTTAAGAATACTCGTCAAGGGATTTTAAGCTTTAATATGCCTAAGGTAAAAGCTATTATAAATTGGTGTGATGGAATTGACAGATGTCGATCATCTTGAATAATGCATGCAGTTTTTTGGTAAATTTTTGGAATGATGGACAGGATATTATAGGTTTCTTTATTTCTTGGGTTTAACGACAGGAATATTATACTAATTATACATTGGACGTGTTTTTAATTGAGTTTTATGCCTTGTTTGCGTGTAATTATGCACCGGGCTTGGTACTTATTAAATATACTTGGATTCCACGTGTAGATATGTCGGTGAAGTATGTTGAGTTGAGACAAAAATGTTACATTATAGATTGGAGATGATAAAGAAATAATTGAAAAATATATTGTATTGTGAATTCTGAATCTGCCTTAATGTACCACCTAAGATACCTAGGTTTCCTATATTTAGAATCTTTCATATACCCTTCTGTAAAACTAATGTTGGCATAAAATCTCCGACAGTTAGAATATGCAACGAATATAATCATTTAAAAAAAGAAATGCAAGATTTAGATATTTTTAACGATACATTTGCTGTATACAGAAGTAAGGTGTTGAAACATTTTCGTGGAATAAGTTCCTAATGTAAGGTTTAAAATTCTTGTTTGTGTAGTTCCTTCATATTTGCGCAACTTAACTATAAATTTAAATTAGTAAATGCTGTGTATACCTGTAACTGGCATATGTATCAGCTACATTGTCCTTAACTAATGTTTACTATTTAATTTAACAATATGTATGCTGTTGGTGTACCTATAAATAAATATATAAATAAATTCTCGCCTCCTTGGTCTAGTGGCAGCATGTATGGGCTGTGGACCGGGAGGTCCTGGGTTCGATTCCCAAGTCGGGCAAAGTAAAGTTTCTAATTTAATTTTCCCGGGACTGGATCCCTCATAGGGGGTTGACGTCAGGCAGGTGGCCGGTCGTAAAAACTAAGCCAAATCCTCTTTGCAGCATGCTTGAAAAAGGGTGTTGCGCCGACCCCACATTAAGGTGAGACAAGGGCAGGTAGAAAGAAAGATTGTATTGTGAATTTCCTGTTTTAATAAAAAGTCAATGAAAAAATCCTAAGGTTCCATGAATCTAAGGTTCCATGCTATACCTCTATACTCCACGAATAAAAATTACTATTTAAATGCAACTGTCACTGCCATTATTTCGTTGTAAAAAAAAACATGGCGGTCACTTTTGACAGTTTTGACATTGGTTGCGTCGTTTCGAACCACGGGGTGACCCAGATATCGATTTTGAAGGCAATCGGCCCAAAAACAAAAAAACAAAATGGCGGCCAATTTTGACAATTCTGACACCGGTTCCGACGTTCGGAATTACGGGGCGACTCAGATATCGATTTTGAAGGCAATCGGCCCAAAAACAAAGAAAAACAAAATGGCGGCCAATTTTGACAATTCTGACACCGGTTCCGACGTTCGGAATTACGGGGCGACTCAGATATCGATTTTGAAGTAAATCGGCCCAAAAACAAAGAAAAACAAAATGGCGGCCAATTTTGTCAGTTTTTACATCGGTTCCGACGTTTAGAACCACGGGGTGACTCAGATATCGATTTTGAAGTCAATCGGCCCAGAAACAAAGAAAAACAAAATGGCGGTCACTTTTGACAGTTTTGACATTGGTTGCGTCGTTTCGAACCACGGGGTGACCCAGATATCGATTTTGAAGGGAATCGGCCCAGAAACAAAGAAAAAAAACATGGCGTTCACTTTTGATAGTTTTGACATTGGTTGCGTCGTTTCGAACCACGGGGTGACTCAGATATCGATTTTGAAGGCAATCGGCCCAAAAACAAAGAAAAACAAAATGGCGGCCAATTTTGACAATTCTGACACCGGTTCCGACGTTCGGAATTACGGGGCGACTCAGATATCGATTTTGAAGGCAATCGGCCCAGAAACAAAGAAAAACAAAATGGCGGCCAATTTTGACAGTTTTTACATCGGTTCCGTCGTTTGGAACCACGGGGTGACTCAGATATCGATTTTGAAGTCAATCGGCCCAGAAACAAAGAAAAACAAAATGGCGGCCAATTTTGACAGTTTTGACATCGGTTCCGTCCTTTAGAAGCACGGGGCGACCCAGATATCGATTTTGAAGTCAATCAGCGCAGAAACAAAGAAAAACAACATGGCCGTCACTTTTTAGATTTTGACCCCGGATCACTTAAAAAATGACTTTAAAATGGTTCATGATTTGCAAAATATTCAATATGACTCAGAAAATATGGTAACTCCATCTATTGATAAACTTGAAAATCACTTTCAGGCTTTATAGAACTCCCAACAATCGCACACATGATACAAAAATACCCATATCTTTTGATAGAGTTGACCGATTTCAATAAAACAAAGCCCAAATGTTCTTCCAAGATGTGGTCTGCGATTTTCTATCCAGTTCCGTAAAATTACTTTGGTGGTTTTCATTTGATACGCGGTCAAACATACAGACAGACAGACAGACAAAAATTCTAAAAATGATAAAAATGTATTCTATTACTAATTCTAAACCCCCCCAATTATTTTTTTTTTGAAATCTATGTAATGTACAGACGCGCGATATTTACATCTTATTATATGTATTGATGATGATGATTGATTGATGATTATTGCGAGATTGTGGCGCAAGAAAAGACACTTTGAATAACTTATTTATTATAAATAACTGTAAGTTTTAGTTTTCACGAAACTACGCAACGGAGCAAAACCAGAGAGAAACCATTAGATTTCGGCGGGAAACGTAACGCACGTGACAGATGTCAAACCACAGACAAAACGACAAGTCTATGATTGCGTTCCAATCACATCAATTATTTACAAAGTAACCTTTAGAAAGCAATTATTAATAATTATTATGTTTCAATAGAACGATATTGCAATTCTTTTCTACATTTAAATTTTACTAACGGATAATGTTCGAATTCTCTTTCTTTAATAAAATAAAACACACATATTTGGAAACGGTATTAGATGTTATACCGTTATACTTTACAAACGAACACTAAACAAGCTGTTATTTGCATAAATTAACTGTGCTATGGCCCGCATGACCGTAATTATACCGATTCGTGTGTAATTATAATTTATAACATAAGCTCACGCTGTATCCCCGAAGGGGTAGGCAGCACTAGCCAAATAGTACACCCACATTTCGCCGAGCTTAGTTCCGTCCCAGATGTGATAGGGGGCGAGCCTATCGCCATATCGGGCACAAATTCCAGACTCCGGGCTGATATAGAAAAATCCAATATCACTTTGCCCGACCCGGGGATCGAACCCGAGACCTCAGAACCGTAGTCGTACCGAAATACCACCACGCCACCGAGGCAAAGTTAAACAATGCTTAAACTGTTTATAAGTGGAGGGCATATTGTCTACTTATCTTATAATGATAAGCAGTTAACCTAAGTTGTCATTAACACTCATTAATGATAAACATAACTCCTCTCTAATAATAACTTACAAGTTAACATAACCCTCACGCCAAATATTTACAGATCAAAAAAGTTGTTGTAAATCAACCGAAACTCAAAGTAAACGCATAAACCTTTTATCTTTTATGTCCACAACCTTGTTCCCTTTTGATATAGCTTTAACATATGTTCGTCATAAATTTTATTGGACCACCAAAACAGCGCATTAAATTAATAACACTTCTTTAATAAATTATTGGATTAATTAGTTCGCGTTCGATGTACGGATGCGTGTGGGCTTAAACTTATTTTTACTTAAATTGAATTAATAATAAACATCGATATATTATTTACCTAGATGCACAGTTGACGGTCGGACAATGGGACAGCAAAGAAGTGCTTAAAAGCACTCGTTTTGCCTACAGTCGGACGTCGATAGAATTCTAAATTTCAAAATTCAAATTTAAGAACGCTTGATCATTTCGTTTAAAAAGCTACTTTAAACACTTGTATAGGGTTATATTTGTGTTGATATAATTAGAACTTACTATATTTTTCTTTGTTTTACTCCTGAGACCACTTTTTAGGAGGATATTTGCAAAGAACTGTGCATCTAGGGTATATTATATTGATGATAATAAATAATAATATTATCCCTGTAATATTAATGTCCCGCTGCTGGGCACGGGCCTCCTCTACTAACGGGGTTAGGCCTGAGTCTACCACGCTGTAATGATTTATTAGGTTTACGTGAATGTTATTCATTGAAATTAAACTATTTTTACGGATTATATCACGATTTGGTTTTAATTTTTATGCCCGACGTTTAGAAAGCTTTGCAGCCTTCGTGGTCACGGGTCAGACCCACGCTGGCTTAATGCGGGTGGGGAAATTGAATTACTCACATAAAATTTCTTCAATACAAATAGAAATGAAGTTATTACCTGCAACAAAGAATGATTAATTAATAAATAGGAAAGTATAGTTAACATTTAAATAAATAAACTATTTATTATAAAGTGGATACGTTACCGAATCGTGCAATTTTTGTAATTTTTTTTTATAGCAGGGACTGGCAAACGAGCAGATGGGTCACCTGATGGTAAGTGATCTCCACCACCCATAGACACCCAAGACACAAAATTAATCATGGGTGCGTTGCCAACCTAAAAGGAGGAAATAGAAGGGGAGGGAAAAAGGGATTGGGAAAAGAAGGGTGGAAAGGGGCCACCGGAAATCTCACTCACCGAACGAAACGCGATAGCAAGCTGCCACTTTACATCGGTTTTCTGTGAGACAGTGGTATTAAACCGGTCGAGCCGGCCCAATCGTGCTGTACACGTTACTGTCACTGTTTAAAATATAATATGTCTTTCATGACTTAATTATTTTATCAGCGGATTAAATTTTGTTCTTGTATTTAATTTTTAACAATTCAATTAAAATGCACACGATAATTTAAATTACAAGATACAGTAAAGACACAAAGTGAACAGTGTGACAGGCGACAGGGCTGACAGGTGTACTGGATACACACCGGCTGCGTCGGCGCACGGTCGTGATTTACCGCAGGGCTGCCAACTGCTCACATTTATTATTTTAATTATATTGTTATAATGATTGGAAAGTGTCTCAAATTCTCGGCGGGGTGTTTATTGGTATCATTTGAATGCTGACCGCATGTGGAGTTTTGTTAAATGAAATTAGTGTTTTTTTGTATTCGTGTTTATGGAAATGCATTATGAGAACGCTTTGAACCACTTATTTTAGAAAGTTTTGTATTTATATGTGAGTTAAATGATTCCTTTATTTACGATAGCTTATTCTCCGGTATATATTTCCTTAGGAAAGGTGACTATTTTAACTAGGAGATAATTTTCTAATACCGATTTGTGTGCAGTTCTACCACCGAAACCATTTTCAAGATGAATTATAATGTCGTGTACATCAAAGAAACTATTTGAATAAAGTTTTCTTTGTCCCAATCAATGTAATACCTTGTAGCTGAATTTAAATCATTTTAATAACTATTAATTTCGGGTAATTTCGAACTGGAAATATTTGGAGGTGGTCTATATCCAGCAGTGGACGTCCTGTGGCTGATGATGATAATATTTATATTTTGAGGCGTGGTTGATTACTAAAAAGTCAAATTCATAAACATCTAAATCACAGTGAGATAAAATATTAGCTTAATATAACGACCAACCCTGTGAAACGAAACCGCGCACAAAGCGAACAATAAACAGTGTTGTCGTTTAGTTTGGGCGTAATCTTATATTTTAAGTCCTAATACGTCCATGTATCAATCATCACGGCGGCGGTGCCGAGGGGAGACACAAGTTCGTTATGCCATTACATCCCTTCCGACACAGAATATGGAAACAGTGAGGTGAGACAAGGTGGACCGACGACCTGATAAAGGTCTCAGGAAGTCGCTGGATGCAGGCCGCTTACAATAGGCCGATCTGGAAATCTTTGGATCTATGTTCAGCAGTGGACGTCCTATGGCTGATGATGATGATGATGATGTGAGATTTTGATTCCGTCCTTCAACAAGCAATGAAAGACAAAGAATTAGGAATTCGTTACTTCATTGAAACTTTCCCAGTAATATTAATGAGATAAAGGACACCGGTTCCTTATTAGTTAAGAATCGATTTGTCAAAATCCAGATCACTTATGATAATTAGTATGAATATGCCTCTGACCTTTAGGACAATTCTACTAACATCAAATGCGACATATACACATTCATAAATGAAGAGCATAAATCACTCAAACGCGAAGTGCCAGTTAATGCAGTTGGTAAACCCAGAACAAAGGATGATGAACTACATACATGTATGAGATAACTTATATTTGGAGAATAATTTGACGTTTTGATAGCTAATGTTGATGAATCTATTGAAATATCGATCCTTAATCTAACAATTCTTTATCCCGTCACTATAATTCGTCATTGCACAATAAAGTTTATTCTTGTTTTTGGTTTGTGTGTCAGTATTTCGTGTAGAATGCGGTAGGAAAGCTATTGTATATGTTATTGACGGTGGGGTTATAAAAATGGGTCACGAGAGATGTGCAGGGATTAAAAGTATCATTTATCTTAGTGATTCATCTGCAATATAGCTTGCAGAGGCAAATATACCAGGTTTGAAATCAAACTGCTTTAGCGTGTACCGCTTCTTCTACTAAGTATGTCTTACGTGAATCATCGCTCACTTTAACGATTAAAGAAATCGTTAGGAAATCTGCATAATCGAGAATTTGTATTTCGAATGTATGTGAAGTATACCAACCTGCACTAGGCCAGTGTGGTGAACCAAGGCATAATGATGGGAATAGTAGAGGAAACTCCTACTCAGAAGTGGGAGAATAATATTGGGAGCTTATTATTTTTAGAATTGGTAGTCTTAGGCTGAGATCTATAGAGCGAACTTCGAGTAAGTCTAAGCCAAAGTAACGAACTCATTGAGGATTTGGAATTGTTAAAACGAACTTTGACTTAGTCCGAGTCTTTTTTTACAAGAAAGACAGACCGACGGATAGACTAAGCAAATATTTTCTTGATTTATTTGATTTTGCAGAAGACTTACGGACTAATTACAAGGTAGGTAGCTTAAAATTAGATAAACACCTTGCCATTTAAAAGCCTCGACATATAAAATTAAAAAAATATTACTAAAAAGAAAGCTACATCCTATTGGACATACACAAATATAATTAAGTTAGTATAGGTGGAAAAAAGCCGTGTTAGAATAAAAGAATCTTACAACAAATAGTGAAACACCATCAGTATTTAGGGATTGAAATACAGGTTATTCAGCAACCGCTTGTTATTTCTTGTAAAAAATGACACGGCCTAAGTCAAAATCCTCACTGAGTTTGTTACTTTGACTCAAACTTAGTCGGAGTTCGCTCTATAGATCTCAGCCTTAGGAATATCTAGCCGCAAAGACACCGTCCAGCCATTACAATCAGCAGAAAGCCTATTCTGCAATTGTGTCACATACGACACATTTTACTACACATAAACAATTTTATCTCATATTCCGAGAATACTTGATATAAAACTCGCCAGTTTTGGTCACCAAGGTTATGACAAGATTTCGAATTCCTAGAAGCCATACGGCCATGACTATTGTCTGTTAATCTTTTATATCGCTTTCTACAAAAAATACTTTTGTTTAATACAAGGTGCTGTTTATTGTTTAACGCAAATGGATTGCGACGGATAAGAATGACCTTTGGGTCCGTTCAGCTACAGTTGCAATTGCTTAATTTGATATGCTTAATAATAGGTAAAAAAATGATGACTGCTCCAGTGGCGTAGTTGTATTTCGGTACGGCTACCGTCCTGAGGTGTCTGTTCGATCCGCGGGTTGGCCCGTTCAATATCATCTCATCATCATCATCATCATCATCAGCCATAGGACGTCCACTGCTGAACATAGGCCTCCCCCAAAGATTTCCAGATCGACCTGTTGGAAGTATATCATCTCGGAGTATGGAAATTGTGCCCGATATGGCGATAGGCTCTCTCCCTATCACATCTGGGACGGAACTAAGCCCGGCGAAATGTGGGTGTTCTAGTTCGCTAGTGCGCCTCTGGCTACCTCTTCGAGGATATATTGGTTTTATTAAGGTTTCCGGGACTGGATCCCTCAGAGGAAGTTGACGTCAGGTAGGGAGCCGGTCGTAAAAACTAAGCCAAATCTTTCTGCAACATGCTTGAAAAAGTGTGTTGCGCCGACCCCACATTAGGGTGGGACAAGGGCAGGTAGAACGAAAGATGTCTATTACATGGTACACATAAATAACTAGATATTAGCATTGATATATATTAGCTTTATACTCGAAATGTAACATCCCTAATTTAAAATCAATGTCGCCATACTGTCCTCCGTACTTCGACATTTGGTAAACAAGTTACCGAGTTTAGTTAAGTGCAGGAGAATGGAATTGTCCGTTTAAATTCTATTTTAAGTTAAGGTTTAATTGTTCCGACGTTTGCCAGAGTTCAGACGATGCATAATTACACAACGTCTGTGTTGTTAGCGGTTATTTTTGGAGATTTTTGAATGAGTGATTTAAAGTTTTACGAGGAGAGACAACGAGGATGCTTTTTTTAACAATTTTGGGGAACAATATAACGAAAATATTGTCCGAGAGCAATATAATAACTACTAGTGGCCACCCAGTGGTCAAAATTCAAACAAGATTTATCAAAAAATTGCTTTATGCACTTCTTCATTAAAAAAATTATAATAAATAATATTAGTCCTGTAATATTACTGTCCCACTGCTGGGCACGGGCCTCCTCTACTAATGAAAGGGGTTAGGCCTTAGTCTACCACGCTGGACTAATGTGAGTTAGAAGACTACACATACCTCCGAAATTCTTGTGGAAATCTCGGGTATGCAGGTTTCCTCGCGATGTTTCCTTAACCGTTACAGCAAGCGATTATTCACAAAGAAAACACACTTAAAATAGAAAAGTCAGAGGTGTATTCTCGATTTTGGAGTTAGTCTCGAACGTCCGACACTCGTCTCGGCAGTCCGTACTATTCCCAACTGAGCTATCGCTGATTCTTCTATATCTTCATATAAAGTGTGTCAAAATAGAATTAAGTTGATGTACAAATTTTGTTTTGTTTAATAATTGTGCAATATCTTGACATTCTCTTGCTTAATCTGTACCTAACTTGCTCTATACTTATTGTTAATTTAATGTTGTATACACCTGTAAAGGCATTTCACATTGTCTAGTTTCCCTCATATCTAAATTATATACAAGAATTGTGTTGTGATGTGTCGTTGGTGTAACATTAATAATAAAAAAATAAAAAATTCCAATCATCCGTTCGCGCAATTCTCTTAAAAAGGTGTACAAAGTTTTGCTTCACGTTTTTAACGCAGCATCTTCAAAGAAACAAGCCGTATCAATGCACCGTAGTTTAAATTCATGGCAACAATCATATGACCACCTGTCTCACATCTGCCGGCTGCAGCTTGCGAGTTGTCGGAGATTTTTTCCCTGATCTCCAAGTCAAGTGGTCTTTCGACAGGTGGTACGAATTACGAAACAATAGACTGGTCTTGAGATGCATTTTGGTCAGTTTTTTTATGGGTAAGTTTTGTTTAGTGTGAGACGGTGTGGCACACATTAAGATTTGTTATGTGGTCATCGCACAGCGGCCCGAGCCGGAATATTTTTGATAGTCGAATTCGTACAGAGTTCGATACGGACTTGATTTTCGAAAATATTCCAGTAGCTCGAGTTGGCATTTCACGCTAGTACGTAAAATATTTGTATGACAAATACCCGAACGCGTCTACGTGGGGAAATGACGTTTTTCATACAAATTATTTTACATACACTCACGCCTGTATCCGAAGGGGTAAGCAGACGCGAACTAGAGAACTAGAACACCCACATTTCGCCGAGCTTAGTTCCGTCTCAGATGTGATAGGGGGCGAGCCTATCGCCATATCGGGCACAAATTCCAGTACCCTTAGTAAGAGTTTATTTTGTCAGTTCTCGATTCTTGAAATCGACGATAGTTTACGTTTTGTCCATACATTTGACTAGCAGCGCCTCTTTGCGGAAACTACAACGAACTAAAAAATGTATGGAGAAACTGTAAACTATCGTCAATTTCGAAAATCGAGAAAAACTACTAAATAACCTAATATCACTTTACCTAACCCGGCAATCGAACCCGAGACCTCAGGACGGTACTCGTACCGAAATAAAGCTACGCCACCGAGGCAGTATTTTTATTGGTTGAATCTTATTTACACTAATATTATAAAGGCGAAAGTTTGTGAATGTGTTTTTTTCATCCGGGACCAGCTAAGTGAGTCACTTTTATCTAAATATCTAGGTTACCCAGCACCATAAAAACATTCACAAAAACTAGCTAAAGGGGTCCATAAAACAAAATGGCTGCCTACTCGTGAAAAACAACATGTAAATGTGACCTGAAGCATATAAGACAATAAACATGTTTTCAGTCTAGATCGAGTGCCGCTAGCTGATTACAATCCAGGCTAATGCCATGCGGGAACAGTTATTTTGGCGACGATATTCCAGTTTGGTTCAAATCATTGTGTTTTTGGAAATACGCCGACGTAATGTGGATACGGTTGTGGGCATTTTGGTAATGAATTTTGAAATATAAATACATACATACATAAGCTCACGTCTGTGTCCCCGGAGGGTTAGGCCGAGGTAAACTAGCGATCTAGAATACCCACAATTCGCCGAGCTTAGTTCCGTCCCAGATGTGATAGGGGGCGAGCCTATCGCCATATCGGGCACAAGAATTTTGAAATATAAATACACTTAAAAATCATGTTCAAAAGTTAAACTCTCTTTACCATCGGAGCTCTTAATAGTACCAAAACGGTACCAAGATATTTTCAAAATCTATCCTCATGTGGGAGACATCGCGGTACATAACAGAAAGAAAGAAAGATAGAAAGTTTATTTCTCAAAACAAAAAAGCAGAGGCAACAACTTATTTACATAAAATAAACTTAATAAAAAATAACTTATACTACAACGTTGCATGCCTTCATCAAGACTGGCATGATTTTGATGACCACGGATAAAACCATTGTTTGTCGCTAGTTTTGGACTGGTTACCATTAAGGCTCAATTGCACCACTAAGGCTCAATTGCACCACTATTATTAACCTAGAGTTAGTCCTAACCGCAAGTTAAGTTACATATCATTCATACATTTTCTGTCAATTTAGCTTGCGGTTAGGACTAACTCTAGGTTAATAATAGAGGTGCAATTGAGCCTTAGTGTAGTGTATTCACTTTACAAAACATAAATATAAATTAAGAGTCTCATTTTTAAGGTTAGTTAAAAAACTTCCAATACGGGAATCAAACCTTATGCAATCGGTATGGTAGTCAATGCCCTTGAGCTAGTTACAATTATTTCACCCGTATGTAAACGTTTATACTGATGGAGGTCACTGGGTGTTTATTCAACAAACAATGCATTCTCAAATAATATTCTTATTTGTTCGTATTAACTTGTGAAACAATGAGCATATGGGTTATTGAAAAACAATTGAGACGGAGAAGTTCGTCGTTTCAATTCGCCTGTATTTTTCTTTCGACCAACTTCAAAAAAATAGAAGGTCCTCAATTCGTCTGTATTTTTATTTTTTAAATTTTTTATATATGTAACGCGATATCTCCGCCAAATGTGGACCGATTTTCAAAATCATTGTATTCGATAGAGCTTATTTCAAGGGTCCCATATAAATTTGGTCACGATCGGATTTGAAGTCGGTCTGTTAAGTTTTGTTAAGTCTGTTAAGTCGGGTATGTTACTCTATGGAGTAACCCGGTTACTCAATACCCGGTCCAACCAACGGTCATGTCGCAAGCCCCTAGAGAAAACCTATACACTGGCTGATTCTGGAACGCGAGCCTCACAAGGAGTGGATGTCAGTATGGCAGGTTTTTTTTTTTTTTATTAGCAGACTGGCACACGAGCAGATGGGTCACCTGATAGTAAGTGATCTCCACCGCCCATAGACACCCAAGACACAAAAGGAATCATGGGTGCGTTGCCAACCTAAAAGGAGGAAATGGAAGGGGAGGGAAAAAGGGATTGGGAAAGGAAGGGGGGGAAGTGGGCCACCGGAAATCTCACTCACCGAACGAAACGCGACAGCAAGCTGCCACTTTACGTCGGTTTTCTGTGAGACAGTGGTATCAAACCGGTCGAGCCGGTAGCCGATTTAACACCATGTATACGTTAGTCGCCGTCCGCGCGGATACGACTATCCTAACACCAGCGAAAATCTTTTGAAGTCGTATGAAATAAAATAGAGAGCACTTACATGCACGTACTTGATCACATTATGCACTACACTGATAACAGCTGTGTTATCATATCGCGGGAGTGATCTGCATATCTGACAGTGGAAGGTTTCGCAAATCGCATTGATGTATCGACCATACTTGACAAATGATTTTATCTAGATTTAGTTCTTTGGCATGTGACAGCTGCTGTTGCGTTTTGTAATAAGATTTTCAAAGGTAAATAAATACCTTTCTTACAGTGGCGTGCAGTCCATATAGAAAGAGACACTGTCTGACAATTTGTTATTTTCATAAATAATAATAATAAATACACCCAACAGTCACATACATAGTCCTGACCAACACTAGGTGTAACCTGTATCGTGGGTATCAGAAACTACGAGAGGCATTCGGTCTCACAACACCCAGACCCGATACAAACCTACCCTGACTGGAATGTCTATGCACGTCGCTGCTTTCGATAGGATATTCGTATCCGATCGGATGGCGACCACCGTACACATGATGCTAAAACCTGCCATAGTGACTCACACTCCGTGTGTGGTGCGCGTTCCAGGATCAGCCAGTGTACTTCCGGTTCTCTCGAGGGGCTTGCGGCATGACTTGATGGTTGGTTGAGACGGGTACGGGGGTATCCTTATATCTGCATCGGTCATCCGCCTGTCTTGTCGCAAACCCCTCGATTTGCTTCTTCCCTCTTCGGATTCGGAGTGTGAAGAAGCATAAATAGGCCGGCATGATTCTGACGACCACTGATAAACACAGTGTCTGTCAGTGGTCGCTAGTTTTTTTGGACTGCACTACGTTTACCATCAGGTGCAGTGTAGTCATTTTGCCGGTCCCAGGTAAACAAAAAATACTCCGAATCTCCAGAGACCGTCTCAGGTGCGCTGAAGAAGGCAATCATGGGGTTTTTAGTCGCTGTTGTTGGTGTAATGGTAATTTAATTAAGCACTCAATACACACTCGCTTGTGGACTAGGCCATTATAACCATCCGTCTGTCACCTGACTGGGGAGGTATCTTTAAAGGCGCGTCTCCTGCATTTGTTTTTCTCTCTCTCACAAAAACACATACGCAAAACAATGATTTTAGCTGTCTCCTGCTCGCAGAACAATGGACCATAGATAATAAAATAAAAATAAAATATGTTTTGTATAATAGGAGTTTAGTGTAATGTTTGTAGTGCAGGACACGCGGAATAAGCAGTGCATATTCTGCATGACATAAAATGTTGATACAGTGGTAGAGCCACGCTGTAGACAGTTACGTCTACAGCACGAATGGGCCGGCTCGACCGGTTTGATACCACTGTCTCACAGAAAACCGACGTAAAGAGGCAACTCGCTGTCGCGTTTCGTTCGGTGAGTGAGATTTCCGGTGGCCAATTCCCAATCCCATTTCCCTCCCCTTTCATTCCTCCTTTAAGGTTGGCAACGCACCCATGATTCTTTTTGTGTCGTGGATGTCTATGGGCGGTGAAGATCACTTACCATCAGGTGATATGGATCACTTTATAGCAGATCATTTTATAGCAGAGAGTGGCAAACGAGCATATGCTCGTTTGCCACTCTCTGCTATAAAATAAAATGTGAGAGGGATTTTAGGCAAAAACAGGTACTTAAAGCATTATCCGTGATAACTGAGCCGTAATAATTATCGGATGATAAGAAAAGAGGAAATTAAAACGACTTCCTGGCGACAGACAACTAATACAAACGTGTAAAGAACTCTATCATCCTCGTAATAAGGTTTCAATTTGACCAAACATATTTTGGAAACTTGATAAAAGTACAGTAACAAGTATTGTTGAAGAGTCTTCGCCGTTTTATTTTATTTTTAGTAAGAATTGTATACAAACTTGTTTCGTTGTTTGGGAAGAACACTGTTTTAAGGGGAATATATATTTTTGAATAGTTAGTATTAATTCTGAAGTCAGAAACTATAATGAAATTATAGTAACCGAAAAAAAAGGCAGTTTTAACCTTTTATTTCGGTTACGGCAAAGTGACTACTCTGCAGCTGCTAGTAAGAGTAGTGCAGTCCAAAAAACTAGCGACCACTGACAAACAATGGGTTTAGCAGTCGCCAGAAACATGCCGGTATATTTATGTTTCTTGACACTTGTTTTGCGTTTCGTTCAATGAGTGAGATATTTGCTGGCTGAAACCCTACATCTCACCTATTTTTTTGAGAGTCTCATTCACACTAGTGATCACCATTAGGTAACCCACAAGCTCGTTTTCCTGTTTTCTATGAAAACTAATGAATAAAATAAAAAAAAATTATAGTTCTCATTCCTAGATTAATAATTAAAATAACTGTGTGTATTCGTTGAATTATAAAATAATCTAGACTTTTAATATCCTAGTTTATAGCTGTGTTACTGAACTTATAAAACAAATCTAGACATAAATATCGGATTTTATTTAAATTGCCGTTTAACAAAATGTGACTTTAAAATTAATTTAAAATGCTAATTTCTAGCGCTTTTTGCATGCTTAGTAATAACACCAGTTTATTAAAACTAGTTTGAATACCGTGATGTTAATACGACAAAATATTTATATACTTATCATGCATAAGCTGTGAAGAGAGAGGCCGCAGGTTCGATTCCCGCACCGACACAAATGTTTGTATGGCCCACAGATATTTGCTTCGTGTCTGGGTGTTGGGACCAAAAGTCTCGTAGTTCCTGATACCCACGACACAAGACTCGTATCTTAGTGTGGGGTCAGGACTATGTGTGTGACTGTTGGGTGTATTTATTTATTTCAAATATTTTACATACTTATCACTACATAGTACAAAACAAAGTCGCTTCTTGCTGTCTGTCTGTCACTATGTCCCTATGTATGCTTAGATCTTTAAACCTACGCAACGGATTTTGATGCGTTTTTTTTTTAATAGATATCTCGGTGGCGTTGTTGTATATCAGTACGACTACTGTCCTGAGGTGTCGGGTTTGATCCCCGGGTCGGGCAAAGTGATATTGGATTTTTCCATATCAGCCCGGAGTCTGGCATTCGTGTCCGACATGGCGATAGGCTCGCCCCCTATCACATCTGGGACGGAACAAAGCTCGGCGAAATGTGAGTGTTCTAGTTCGCTAGGGCGCCTCTGCGTACCCCTTCAGGGATACAGGCGTGAACTTATGTTATGTTAATAGATAGAGTGATTCAAGAGGAAGGTTTATATTGAAATAAAACTATTCTTACGGATTCTATCACTAAAAAAACCTAATCGTGATAAAATCCGTAAGAATAGTTTTATTTCAATGTATAATATTCGCGTAAACTTAAGGTTTATATGTCAAATACATACATAATATTATTATATCAGCTTCGCTGCGATGCGAAGCCGGGGTCGCTGTGAAGAGAGGTGGCGGGTTCGATTCCCGCACCAAGACAGATGTTTGTTTGTCCTACATATATTTGTTTCGGGTCTTTGTGTTTTAAAGTGTTTCAATCCTATAATTTGAGGACACAATTCTTTTATCGTGACGGAGATAACGTTCTGTCCCAAGTTAACCCTAATTTAAACCCCCAATAAATTTGACCGACATAGGATTTGAAACCGGAACTTTACCGTTCCCAGCTTGAATTCTGCGCCTAGACGGCGAGTTGTTTATTAACACAAATTAACAGCTGAATTTAATTTTAACTTCGCGACAAGCGACTTGTACAACTTGGTGGAAGTTGGGAATACTAATCTCTTATGGCTTAAGTCAAGTTGGTAACAAGTTGTGTTGCGGGACGTAAGTTCGAATCCTAGAGGGTCGATAAGTCCTTGCCATTGAGGCTGGAATTATTGGGTACTGGATATGTTGACAAATGACTCGTGCGGTAAATTACAGTCTTTCTTTTTACCTGCCTTTATCCCACTTTAATGTGGGGTCGGCGCAACACACTTTTCAAGCATGTTGCAGAAAGGATTTGGCTAAGTTTTTGCGACTGGCTGCCTGCCGTCACGTCCCCACACTGAGGGATCCAGTCCCGGGCAAATTAAATTATAAAATTCGCTTTGTCCGAAGTCCGTTGCAGTTGGACCAACTGCATTCGAACTGTATTCAAACTGCTAATTTGCAGTCGGAATGCAGTTGAAATGCAGTCCGTCTGTCGATACGAGTCTTGTGTTATATCAAAAACTACGAGACTTTTGGTACCACTTCACGTAAACTTAGACACACACACATAAGCTCACGCCTGTATTCCCAAAGGGGTAGGCAGAGGCGCACTAGCAAACTAGAACACCCACATTTCGCCGAGCTTAGTTGCGTCCCAGATGTGATACGTAAACTTAGAGTCTGGACATTAAACAATAATTGTTATTATCGTAACCGATTTTTGGTATTAAATTTTGACACCACATTTCTACCTAATTTCAAGAAAATTCATACAGACCTTGATCATTTCCTGCCTTAGGAACCAGGAAATCCTATTGTTCACCCGAACCGTCCGAAAAAGGAACAAATGCCTTAGCAGTTAGCACAAGTAAACATCGTATGTAAAAAGTCTGTAATCTGTTTGTGTGAACAAAAACTAAAGCCTCACGCCACCACCTGTCGCCGAGTCAACAACACTATAAACACGTTGATAGTGAGGGGATATGTCGATAATTTTTTCGATAAGCCGATGTATTCTTTGTTAAATTATTTGTCGACTGAGTTTGAGTAGTTTTTGCAGTCATTATTACTGAACTGTTTTCTTGTTGCACGATGATTTTATAATCGTAGCGTACTAATAATTTAAATATGTATAGCTAAAAAAATTACCAATTAAGTGGTGTAGTTACAGAATAGTTACAGATGTTGTTGCTGCACGATGTATTTAATAATAGCAGAGTAAATATAGCTAGAAATGTTTTATTAACAGATAATTACAACGCATTTGTTAGAATGACCATACAGTTTGGGGTACTTAGTCACGCAAATGAACCCTTTTGCCTTCATGTAAAAGAATAATTTTCTGAATATTAACCGAATCCATAAAAGGTCCTTAAGTTCTTTAGTTAGCCGTAATTTTTCTGGCGTCACTAAAGCATATCATATTCATATCAATTATATTCTTAAGTTAATTGTACCTATCTACAAAATTCATGGGAAACACATAAAACTTTAGGAGTAATTGTAAAATACTACCAATTGGTCAATTAATTTTATGATTATTACAAAGTTTATGAGCAAAAAAATCGTTGAATAGGTTGTTTCATTAAAAATTTTAGAACGTGGAATTTTATTTTTAGTTTATTTTTATAGACAATAATTAACAAAAGGGATGAAAATCTTCATGTAGTTAATCGATTCTAAATAATAAATTAGGTATTGTATTTAATAATGCTCAAAAGTTACAAAGTTGTTATAAAAAACACACAGCCGCGAGCCCAGGTTAAAAAATAAGTTATTCAGATATCATACAGCTTCATTTCTCTGGCGCGTGCTATCTACAAGTGAGATAAAAAAATTTAAATTCAAGATGTAACCGTCAGATAAAATTCCATCACGAAAACATCGATAAAAATGCCAAGCCGCCTCACTATCTGGAACAACGTTATCATTTTAGGTATCCGTGTGCAAATGCGGACCGTTAAAATCCGTACAAACACGAAAAAGTTGTTATCTGAAACGCGGCATGTTGTGGCAAGCGGGACAACAGTCGACACTTTGATATTCTATATCTTTAATGGTACGTATGGGGGGATGTTTTTGTTCTCATTATTATAATAAATAATAAGATTAGCCCTGTAATATTACTGTCCCACTGCTGGGCACGGGCCTCCTCTACTAATGAGAGGGGTTAGGCCTTAGTCTACCACGCTGGCCTAATGCGGATTGGCAGACTTCACATACCTTCGAAATTCCTGTGAAGAAATTCTCGGGTATGCAGGTTTCCTCACGATGTTTTCCTTCACCGTTATAGCAAGCGATATTTCACAATGAAAATACACTTAACATAGAAAAGTCAGAGGTGTATGCTCTATTTTGGGGTTGGTCTCGAACCTCCGACACTTGTCTCGGCAGTCCATACCATTCCCAACTGAGCTATCGCTGCTAGTTCTCAGTTCTCATTATTAATGTATTTAATTTAGGTTCTTCATTTACGTGCCCTTTATCCTGCTTATCTCTGGGGTCGGTGCAAAACACTTTTACAAAAATATTGCTGTGAAGATTCGGTTTTAATTTCGGCCTCTCGACTCTTTTTTGACAGCCTCCGTGGCGCAGCGGGCGAGTAGCCGGCTGTGAAACGTGAGGTCGCGGGTTCGATTCCCGCACCGAGACAAATGTCTGTGTGGCCCACAGATATTTTTGTGTTCGATAGAGCTTATTTCAAGGGTGGTCCCATATATATGTGGGATTGAAGGAATTCAAAGAATTGATACAATTAATAATTTATTTTCTTAAGGAAAAATCTTTTACAAATCTGACATCTTATATCGTTCGTTTTCCAATCTTAACTATCATCTTCTTATTTTATTTTATAATCCATCGCCGAACATTTCGATGAAAGGAGTTTCTAATATTAAATTCTATTTAATGAATTATCCACACGGCCGTCCTGCTCATTCATCTGCCCCAGATGAATCTAAATCTTCCAGCATCACCCAAGGTTTCATCAAATCTGCCGAAGTCGTTGTGTGTATGGGTCCTTCACCATGTCCCACCTTCTTGACAGTGTATCTATCATTCCGCTTCTTCTGTGTAACCTCATATGGTCCTAAGAATTTTGGAAACAGCTTTGAACCTTGTGAAAATTGCGTCTTCTTTATTGCAACTAAGTCACCAACATCATAGGAAACTACTTCCTTTCTATTCTTATTATAACTTTTCATATTTTCTTCCTGTATTTTCTTAATTGATTCCTTTGCGCTTTCTCTGAGTTCTTGTCTTTTTTCATTAAAAATCTGAATATTTTCTTCTTCTATCAATCGATACAATTCATCATCTTTATCTCTTGGATTCGAAAATCTATCTTTCTTTCTTTTCTTGCGTATTCTTATCTTGTCTTTTAAATTATCTATGTAATAATCTCTTTTTATCAATTCCTCAGTCTTTGTAATTCCAAAATATCCTCTTTCATGTTTTTTCTTAATAATGTCATACTGCATTTTCTTTGGTACTACAATCAATTTATTGCCATTTTTGGCTTTGTAAATAATATCTCCTTGTAAAATATAATCTTGATAAGACTCTTTTTCCAAAATTTTCTTTAACGCTTTTATATGATCATCATCTTCTTGAACCTTTTTTATACGAGTTGTAGTTTCAGTGATTATTAGACAAATCGGATTTCGACTTAGCGCGTCTGCGTGTTTCATTCTTGATCCTGGCCTGTGCTCAATCTCATAATCGTATTCTTCTAGAAGTAAAGCCCAGCGAGCAACTATTGGCGGTAAGTCTTTCTTTTTCAATGTCATAGTTAATGCTGAACAGTCGGTCACGATCTTGAAGTGAATCCCCTGCAGATACACTCTAAATTTCTTAATCGCTTCTACAATAGCAAGGACTTCTAAGTAATAGCTGTGGTAATTTCTTTGAGTAGGAGTAGTCTTTTTACTCATATAGTGAACTGGATGAAATTTGTCATCTTTAGGACTCCTTTGCAACAGCACAGCTCCATATCCATCTGCACTTGCATCTGTATGAAGTTCTGTCGGTAGATCAGGGCTGTAAATACGCAGAACTGGAGAGTTACATAATATTTGCTTCAGTTCTTCAAAAGCTCTTTCACACTTCTCATCAAAATTAAATGCAACATCCTTCTTTAATAGATCAGTTAGCGGTTTAGCAATCAGTGAGTAATTTTTAATATACTTCCTAAAATAACCAGTAAGTCCAAGAAATGACTGAATGGTCTTAACGTCTTTAGGTTTCTTAAATTTTGCTACAGCATTTATTTTGTCTTCAGAGGGTCTTACTTCATTATCTCGAATTAAATAACCAAGATATTCTATTTCTTCTTTAAAAAAGTGACATTTCTTCCAATTAAATTCTAAACCGAATTCTTCTGCTCTCTTTAGTACCTTTTTTAACTTCAATAGTCCTTCTTCAGTTTTAGATGGTATATTCAAGTCATCTAGATACGCTGTTATAGTACCATCAGCGATTAAATCACTAAATACATCATTTATAAATCGCTGAAATACAGATGGCGCAGTACACAGTCCAAACGGCATTTTTAGAAATTCATATTGTCCTTGAGGTATTACGAAAGCTGTGTACTTCTGGCTGTCTTTGTGAACTTTCACGTGCAAGAAACCATTACGCAAATCAAGAGAGGTAAATATCGTTGCATCTTTCAACTTGTCTATCTGATCTTCTATTAAAGGTAGTGGAAATCTCTCTCTAATAACTTTCTTATTTAGTCGTCTATAATCTATGCACATACGGCGTGTACCATCTTTTTTGTGAGCCAAGACAACAGGACCTGCAAAATCAGATTTACTAGGTTTGATGATTCCTTTAGCTAACCATTCTTCGATTTGTTTGTTAACTATACCCATTTCTAACGGTGACAAACGTCGTGGGCTTTGATAAACAGGATCTTCATCAGTAAGTATAATTCTTAATTCTACATTACTTTCTTTTGTCTTCTCACTAGGTTTATACTCATTGCACAAATTACGAATTTGTTCTGTATATTTCGTTGCTCCTATGTCATAATTTTGATCAACATTATCATCTTTAACTGAAAGAGTAAGGTGCATAATTCTTTCCAAGTAGACACCACGAGGAGTAAAATTAACTTCAAAATCTTTAAGTATAGGTTTACCAATAATCACGTTCTCGGGTATTTCAGTATCTTTGACTACATGAAACGTAATATCTGTAAAGTAGCTGTCAATCTCAACATTAACTAAGAATGTTCCTTCTGTGTAAACCTTATTCTCAGCTATACCAGTTAGGCATGTCATTGATTCCGTATTAAAATTCTCTATTCCATCTTTAATTTTTTCAAATTCTGTCTTTGTCATTATATTCACATCACTTCCGGTATCTATTAGAGCTATTATATCATTTCCGTTAATTCTAATCTTCTTATATGGACTTTTAACTTCTTCATTTGTTTTCTTATTATCATCTTCAATATTAAGAGTCTTCTTAGATTTATTATTAGGACAATCCGTTGACTTATGGCCAAATTCATTGCACTTGAAACATTTGATTCCCTTTGAACATGTAGGCGTTTGATGGTCCAAGTCACCACAATTATAGCATCGCTTGACACTAGTCTTTTTGAATGAGTGACTGGTGGAAGAGTTCGAGGGACTTACGACTTTGGCAGGTATCTTCTTTTTGAAGTCACTGTAAGTGTCTAACTTCTTACGAAACTCTTTTATATCTGATGCTCCATACAGAATAACCTTATTTGTTTCGTTATCTCTGATTCCATCAATGACGTATTCAATTAGAGCAGAATCCTCAACTTTTCCATGGAGTGCCATTTCTTTCATAGCTAAGAAATACTGTTGGAATGTTTCGTCGTTCTTCATCTTTCGCGAAGCCAACTTCTTGTGAATGATTGCACTATTCATTTTAGGTCCAAACTCTTCTTTAAGGGCCTTCTTTAAACTTGGATAATCTTTTACCCTGCCCAATGACCTTAAAAATAGTTTAGCTGTACCGTTTAAAAGTCTCTTCGCATAAATCAGCTTTTCTACAGCAGTCCAACGCATTATATGAGCTGTATCTTCAAATTCATCAATAAAAGATTCAATTGGGTATGTGTCATCACCAGTAAATGTCGTCATTGACTTCTCTAAGTCGGAGAATGAAATTTGTACATCGACCTCTTGTTCTTCATCTTCATTTTCATGCGGAGCTTGAGTGGTATCTTTTTTCGGCGGCATCGTGGTTAAATTAGTGTTAAGTCTGCTTCTTGGAGATCTTCTTTTAGTCGTCGTGCAGAAAGATAGTCGTTTGGAAGTCATAAAAATATTCTTCAGTTTATTCCAAATATTGAAATAAATTCTTCTTAAAAATCTCTTGAGAATCCCGCATTTCTTCATAAGCTGGTAACACTTGATTCGTAAAATTGTAGTTCAGTCTTACATCAGAAAATCCTTGAAATAGCACCAATTTCTTCGATTCTATCCCGGACGAGCCCCCAAAAGTTGTGGGATTGAAGGAATTCAAAGAATTGATACAATTAATAATTTATTTTCTTAAGGAAAAATCTTTTACAAATCTGACATCTTATATCGTTCGTTTTCCAATCTTAACTATCATCTTCTTATTTTATTTTATAATCCATCGCCGAACATTTCGATGAAAGGAGTTTCTAATATTAAATTCTATTTAATGAATTATCCACATATATTTGGTCACGATCGGTAAGTTGGAAGTCGGTCAATTAAGTTTTTAACTTGACCTTTCTCGAGTATATCCTCAGGGATATACTAAGTCAGACTTAGTGAGAAACGTTAGGTACAGCATTTCTTATTTAAGTTAGGTTTGAAGTGACCTCTTGACCATAAGATTGAATGAACTACTGAACAACTCAAGCAAGTTGATCTACAATGGTACCATTCATCTGGGTGCAGTACGTCTATCTTGCTCACATATACTGTATCATGCACCTGTCTTGCTCGGTGTCGCGTTACCGTCAAAACATAGTGCTGGAAACGCGGCCCGCTTGGGTAAAACAGTTTCAGTCTATGGGAAATGGTTTTATGTATATTTTTATAATTATAATATTCGTAAAATATTTTATGAGAGTTTTGGAGGTAAAATAGAATAAAGCAATAAAGGTTTTAAGGATGCGTTAGACCTTTTAACTGAAGTTGTAAAATGTAATTTCTTCCCAGTTTCTAAATGTTATGCACAACCATGATTATGGTATGTAATACAAACATGTACGCCATTTATTCAACGTCTGCCTCATTGGTCTCCTGGTGGTGTAGGTACTTAGTTTGAGAACTGCGAGGACCTCGATTCGATTAAACAAATCTAAGGTCGGTTGCATCAACACAAGAGTTGCTTGTAATTCGAATTTTGCTAATAAAGTCTATGAGACACGAGTGCTCTAAATCTCTAGATCACCTCAACCTCATGACAGCCTCCGTGGCGCAGTGGGCGAGTAGCCGGCTGTGAAACGTGAGGTCGCGGGTTCGATTCCCGCACCGAGACAAATGTCTGTGTGGCCCATAGATATTTGTTTCGGGTCTGGGTGTTGTGAGACTGAAAGTCTCTCGTAGTTTCTGATACCCACGATACAGGTTACACCTAGTGTGGGGTCAGGACTATGTGTGTGACTGTTGGGTGTATTTATTTATTTAGACCTTCGCATACAGACGTGAGCTTATGTCATGTATTCTTTAGTAATACAAACAAACCCCACGTCACCATCACGTAACGGCTATATAAAGCTCGTCGAGCTCATTACCACAATCAGATATGTCACGGGGCGATTTATCATCACGCGGTGACATCAAGGTGGTAGCGTTTCAGCCAGTCACGGATTCTTCGAGCGCTGATGTCAGGTCATTTTCTCAGAACGGCATAGAATAAAAATATGCAGATGAGATTTGAACTACTTATGCCTAATCTATTTCGTTCATTGGTCAAGTATATCATAGATTAAAGGAGTGTGCAGAGGGTACACATATATGACAGCCTCCGTGGCGCAGCGGGCGAGTAGCCGGCTGCGAAGCGAGAGGCCGTGGGTTCGATTCCCGCATTGAGACAAATGTTTGTGTGGCCCACAGATATTTGTTTCAAGTCTGGGTGTTGTGAGACCGAAAGTCTCTCATAGTATCTGACACCCACGATACAGGTTATACCTAGTGTGGGGTCAGGACTAGGTGTGTGTTGGGTGTATTTATTATTATTATTATATTGGAAGGTAGAATTTGGATCTTAGTGACGCCATATTTGCGCATTTAAACTAAGGTGCGAGGTGGATAAATGAATTGGGGCTATTCAATAGTATTGCTATTTTTTAATGTAGCCTAGAAAATTTCACTACAGTTATATTAAAATGACTTACTCAAACTATATAAAATTGGTATACTAAAAAATATTTGATCTCTGATAGATAACATTGCTAAAAAAACAAAAATTGAAAAAAAAATCATTCATTTTTCAGATTGCCGCCTTTTTTTCTATACGACTCAAATGATAGGCGCGCATCAAGCTCTATCCCTTAGTATTCAGCGGGTAAACTACTTCAATGCCTTGACAGACCTGCGGGTTTAGACTTTTGGTTTATGCGCTAGTCGAATAGAATATGCCGCATATAGCGTACTTTTATGTCATTCCCATACATTTATTCTATTCGACTATTCTATTAGACTAGCGCATAAGCCACTTGTCTAAACCAGCTGTCTGCAGCATCGATCTACTAATTAATGAATAATAATAAATACGTATGAACCGTCCCGTCTATGTAACATAGTCTATGTTCCGTTGTATTTGCGGACGGATATTAAGGTGTCAAGTACGATACATGTTATTTCAAGGCGTTGGTCTATTGTGACATTTTGGCTACGGTTAGCTAATGTGTTATGAGGCTCGAAAGTACTTTGTTTTTTTTTGGAACACGTAGAGATTAGGGGTTTCTGTTAAATATATAAAATATACATCGCAATCATCGCAAGCCTCAATAGAAAGGAAGAAAGATTTATTCGGCACATCATAATGCGACAAAATGGTATTAACATAACATAACATAAGCTCACGCCTGCATCCCCGAAGAGGTAGGCAGAGGCGCACTAGCGAATTAGAACACCCACATTTCGCCGAGCTTAGTTCCGTCCCAGATGTGATAGGGGGCGAGCCTATCGCCATATCGGGCACAAATTCCAGACTCCGGGCTGATATGGAAAAATCCAATATCACTTTGCCCGACCCGGGGATCGAACCCGAGACCTCAGGACGGTAGTCGCACTGAAATACAACCACGCCACCGAGGCAGTCAATGGTATTAACTACTATAAAAACATCGTTTGACAGCCTCCGTGGGGCAGCGGGCGAGTAGCCGGATGTGAAGCGAGAGGCCGCGGGTTCGATTCCTGCATTGAGAGAAATGTTTGTGTGGGCTACAGATATTTGTCTCAAGTCTGTGTGTTGTGAGACCTAAAGTCTCTCATAGTCTCTGACACCCACGATATAGGTTATACCGAGTGTGGGGTCAGGACTAGGTATGTGACTGGTGGTTGAATTTATTATTATAATTATTCTCTAATGCTGGTAATAAGTGATCAAAGCAGCTGTACCTTACGAGTATTTCTCGATTCTCAAAATCGACAATAGTTTACAGTTTCTCCATACATTTTTTAATTCGTTGTAGTTTCCGCAAAACAAGAGTCGTCAAGTGTATTGACAAAACGCTAACTATCGTCGATTTCTAGAATCGAGAACTGTCAAAATAAACTCGTACTTGGGGTACTGATGAATAGTTAAAAATGTTATGGTATATTAAGAAACATGTAAGGAACGTGTGAACGTGTATGTTTATTTTTTTATTGAAATATAATATTATTTCAATTCATACATCAACAATTGTTTTTATTTATCCTCATTTTGATATTTTATTCTGAACTACGTTTAATTAGGTACCTATTTTAATTATATTTATTTATAGCAATTAAAAAAACCTGTGCGTCTCGGGACGCTCGATAGAAGTGATAACTTAAACTAATCTAAGTTGAACTATTTAATATTGTAATTGTTTAATTTAGGAAAAGCTTAGATTATTACTTCAACTTTATGTATATTATTATGATAAGAAGCCAGACAGAGTGGCGCTGTAACGCGTTACGTTACGAAGCAGTTTACCCTCCCATAAGAGGTTATCACTTCAAACAGTCATATGGTGGGTTTTCTCCTCTCACTGTCACCTCGGTTCATTCACATTTTCTGAGTATTCTAGAAAAATATTTTACGCTGTTTAATTTTTTAAAATAGTGTTTTTTTCATACCACTGTTGCACGCGACTGTAATGTATATTCTACCAATTATCGGTTAGTGCACTTTGAAAGTGAATTTAGAAATCTGAAATGTCTGGCTTTGTGCTATATTGAAGAATGTCCTATTATTTAACAAGCATTTTATCTTTATTGGTGTAGTCATGTGACGGATGACGGAACACCAGCACGAAATTTGTATGCACATGGGTGCAGTACATCTCTGCTTATCTCATGAGAGATACACGGCGTTATAATGTAGTGTGAGAGCTGTTTTGCATTGCAGATTGCATCGCCATGTGGTCCTTTTAGAGCTAAATGTAATATCGTGTTTTAACAAGGCAGATGGCCTGTGTCTGTGATGGATACTAGAGTTTTAGTGGTTTATTAACTATAGCATATATTTATATTCGTAATAGAGCCCCAATTGGGTACTTGCCAAATTTTTTTAAATTAATTTTATATGAAATTTACGTCATCTAAAGTATAGTATTGAGACAATTATTGAAATATTCTCCTAAATAAAAAAGTTATAAGCATTTGAAATTTGATGTAACCTTCAAACTGCGGGAAAGAGAAGTATCAGTAAAATCACGTCAGGGCCATAACCACACGGGCGTTAAAAAGGGATAGCAAGATATCCCCACTACATCCCCACTCTTGCTCATTGCAGAATTTAAAATATGAATTACTGACTCATTTTTCAACCAATGTCGATGCAGATTTTACTGAAGTTTCTTTTTTGTTTTATTTGCTAGTACTTATAACATGTGTACAAAATCAAACATATTCAAGTAGGTACCGAATTAGAGTGAGAGAGGTCGTCTAGTCGCCTTCGTGGTCGAAGAGGTGTACCAAGAGGTCCTGGGTTGGATACCCAGGTCGGATTTTTCTAATTTGATTTACCCAGTACTGGATCCTGCAAAGGTGGATTACGTCAGGGAGGAAGCCGGTTTTCGATCGAAAACTACGCCGAATCCTTTTTGCGACATGCTTGAAAAAGTTAGTTGCGCCGATCCTACTTTTAGGTGGGATTAGAGCAGGTAGAAAGAAAAAAAGAGAGAGATCGTACGATATCTTCAGAGAACTAAGCTGACTAGACTGTGTCATAGGAGTTCATGATTTTAATCGCATTTTATTGACAGCCTTGGTGGTAGATGTATTATGTGAGGTGAGACCGTCCCGAGGTCTCGGGTTCGATCTCCGGATCGGACAGTAATATTGGATTTTTCTACGGAGCATCAGTCGAGAGTCTAGAATTTGAATCCAATATGACGATACGATCGCCTATCACATCTGGCACGGAAATAAGCTCGGCGAACTGTGACAAGCTCTAGTTCGCCTCTGCCTACCCCTTCAGGGATACAGGCGCGAGTCTATGTATATTTTCAACCAACTTCCAAAAAGGAGAAGGTTTGTACTATAATCCATGTTACGCGATATCTCCGCCAAATGTGGACCGATATTCAAAATTAATTTGTGTTCGATAGAGCTTATTTCAAGGGTGGTCCCATATATATGAATTTGGTCACGATCACAAGTCGGTCAGTGAAGTTTTTGTTTATTACGGATCATATGTTTGAGTGGTAGAGCCACGCTGTAGACAGTAACGTCTACAGCACGAATGGGCCGGCTCGACCAGTTTGATACCACTGTCTCTCAGAAAACCGACTTCTTGGGTGTCTATGGGCAGTGGAGATCACTTACCATCAGATGACCCATTTGCTCGTTTGCCAGTCTCTAATATGAAAAAACAAAAAATTACAAAAACCGTGTTTGTAATGAACATTAATAGCATTGACCTTGTGTTATACAGTTCACTGGTAGAGATTAACGTGACCTTTTGAACGGTGAACAGTTCATAATATCTTAATCGAATATAATAACTAATTTATTTTTTAACCTGTCGGCTGTAGTTACGTGTTGTCTGTTGGAGTGAGATTGTGCTGGACCAAAATTTTATTGTAATCAAAGTTTTTTTCTGTCGTTTGAAGAAAGCCGGTAAGCCCAGATTAATGGTATTTTTACCTTAGGGTAAACTAGGCAAATCATTGTCTCCTTGGTCTCGTGGCACTATGGGCTTTGGATCGGGAGGATTTAGGTTCGAATTGAAGGTCGGACAACGCAGATTTTTTAATGTGATTTGCCCGTGACTGGATACTCCAGGTAGGGTGGCTATCATGAAGGCTGTGAGCCGTAAAAAATAAGTCGAATTCTTTTGCAACATGCTTTAAAAAATATGTTCTGCTGACCCCACATTAGAGTGGGATCAGAGTAGGTGGGAAATATATCGACAATTAAGACGATAGGAACAGTATTACTGCCTTGGTGGCGTGATTGTATTTCGATATGACTACCGTCCTGAGATCTCGGGTTCGATCACCGGGTCGGGTAAAATTATATTGGATTTTTCCATATCAGCCTGGAGTGTGGAATTTGTGCCCGATATGGCGATGGGTTCACCCCCTATCACATCTGGGACGGAACTAAGCTCGGCGAAACGTGGGTGTTCTAGTTCGCTAGAGCGCCTCTGCCTACTCCTTCGGGGATACACGCGTGATGTGTTATGTTTGATCAGCATTTTAAAGATCCCACAACCACACACTATTTTAAATAAGTAATTTAACGGGGACGATAAAATACAATGCCGTGCACAATGTCGCTTATGTTTTCATCGACGAGGACTCATCCATCATCTTTCAAGTGGTAGAGCCACGCTGTAGACAGTAACGTCTATAACACGAATGGGCCGGCTCGACCGTTTAGATACCACTGTCTCACAGAAAACCGACGTAAAGTGGCAGCTTGCTGTCGCGTTTCGTTCGGTGAGTGAGATTTCCGATGGCCCATTTCCCCACACCCTTTCCCAATCCCCTTCCCTCCCCTTCCATTCCCTCCTTTTAGGTTGGCAACGCACCCATGATTATTTTTGTGTCTTGGGTGTCTATGGGCGGTGGAGATCACTTACCATCAGGTGACCCATCTGCTCGTTTGCCAATCTCTGCTATAAAAAAAAAATCTTGATACAAGCGTTGTTTGTCGGTCCTCATTTTATACGCATCGTTTCATATGAACTTGTTTAATATAATCACAAGATTTGAAACTTAACGGAGCAACTTGAAATCCGTTCGTGACCAAATTTATATGGGACCGACCTTGAAATAAGCTCTATTTGGTGGAGATATCGCATAACATATATAAAAAAAATACGAGGATCTTCTCCTTTTTGGAAGTCGGTCGTATATCCTCATTTTCCCGGTAAAGTATGCTCTTAATCTTTATGTAAGAGATGTAAACAATACCTACCTTCTTTCACAATCATTCAATAACATTTCATTTTCTTTCATTAACATTCTATCACTGCCTCTGCCTCCGTGGCGTGGTGGTATTTCGATACGACTACGGTTCTGAGGTCTCGGGTTCGATCCCCGGGTCGGGTAAAGTGATATTGGATTTTTCCATATCAGCCCGGAGTCTGGAATTTGTGCCCGATATGGCGATAGGCTCGCCCTCTATCAAATCTGGGATGCAACTAAGCTCAGCGAAATATGGGTGTTCTAGTTCGCTAGTACGCCTCTGCCTACCCCTTCGGGGATACAGGCGTGAGCTTCTGTTAACATTCTATCACCTTCATTCGGTGGTGTCTACCCGCCATTTGTCCTATACCAATTAAGAATTCGTATTGCACAGTTGGAGTAACACATAATTACCATTGCATAGATACAAATTAACGGGAGATATTCATATCTCTATAATTAGTTTTACAATCTCAATGCAAGTCATTGCTGTACCGCAATGATATGAAAAAACATACCTAACCTATACCGTATGCTCACGCCTCTAACCCCGAAGAGGTAGGCAGAGGTCAGAGTAAAGCCCTCACGTACTGCCGAATTTATTTCCGTCCCTTTATGTGATAGGTGAGCCTGTTTTGATATTTTTTTTTATAGCAGACTGGCAAACAAGCAGATGGGTCACCTGATGGTAAGTGATCTCCACCGCCCATAGACATCCAAGACGCAAAAAGAATCATGGGTACATTGCCAATCTAAAAGGAGGGAATGGAAGGGGGGGTATTGACTATTGGGCTACCGGACAGCGAGCTGCTACTTTACGTCGGTTTCTGTGAGACAGTGGTATTAAACCGGTCGAGCCGACTCGTTCGTGTTGTAGACCTACCGTCTACCATGGCTCTACCACTCTTAAATTATTTGGTTTAATTGATTGAATGTCCGATAAGGGGCTTAATTCACTAAGCACGGAGTTCAAAACGCGCGTGTAACGTACCTCATCACGTTCATAAAATATAGACTAAAGAATAGCATAAAGAATAATTTTCCATGAGTTTTTCATCAAAATAACGAAACCGCGTTACTCGTTCATATTGGGCCTTACTTATAAAAACATTTTTGATTATCTTTTCGCTAAGAACAACCTGTCACTTTTTTCCTTGCGTTACATTGTTTAAAAATGAAAGGGACAACCTATGGTTAAAGATACGCCGCGCTTAAATATTTTTATAAGTAAGGGGCATTATTTCAACCAAAGAATTAACAATTCTCAAGACGGCTAATAGACTTATGTAGTCTTCTCTATTGAAATAAAATTATTTTTACCTTCATTTTAGGTAGATTTTGTAATACTAACATTCTTGGACAAATGACATCTCAGTCCAACCCGTGACCACGAAGACTGCAAAGCCTTCGAAACGTCGGGAATAAAAATTAAAACCAAATCGTGATAAAATCCGTAAAAATAATTTTATTTCAATGAATAGCATTCGCGTAAACTTAAGAAATCAGTAGTCTTCTCTACCTAGTATCACGCAAATCCAGTTACCCACAGTTTAGACCAACAATTATGAAGCGAGGCAAGCGGTTTAAGCTGGCATTAAGCTGGCGAGCGGTCGGCCTTGGCAGCCTTCTCGCGAACCTTTCATGACATCATACTATAAACAGTGTTTTGAATTGGCGGGACCTTAGTTTTGTAGTTCTAAGAAGTTGTCGGCCCTCCAAAATGAAAACAGATATAAATATGTATTGCCACAGACATTTTGTTTACTTTGTGGTGGCTACAATCGAATAAAGGTCCCTTATTCACTAAGTGAGTGGTGGTATTTGAGTGGTAGAGCCACGGTGTAGACAATTATGTCTACAAGACGAATGGTCCGTCTCGACCGGTTTGATACTACTGTCTCACAGAAAACCGACTTAAAGTGGCAACTTACTGTCGTATTTCGTTCGGTGAGTGAAATTTCCGGTGGCCCAATTCCCTCTCCCGTTCCCAATCCCATTTCCCTCCCCTTCCATTCCATCCTTTTAGGTTGGCAACGCACTTATGATTCTTTTTGTGTCTTGGGTATCTACGGGCGATGGAGATCACTTACCATCAGGTGACCCACCTGCTCGTTTGCCAGTCTGCTATAAAAAATCACTTAGTTCGACGTCGTTTAGCGTGTTACGGAGCGAGATGCAATTAGAGATGCATTACTTTCGTAGACAGAATTCGAATATTGGACGACTTAAGATGGACTAAGGAGAGACTGCAGGAGACAGTAAATTAACTAATAATTAACACAACTCCAGTAGCCCGAGCACGAAAAACTAATGTAAATGTATTCGAGTTCGCTGCGCACTGATTATGTTTGGTTAATATTTCATACAAATTTCAAAGAAGCGCATCGAGTTCGAATACATTTACTGTTGTCAGAAATTTTCCTGCTCAGGCCGCAGGTCTCCTGCACTAGATTTTTCGAAACAAAACACTACAAACACAACACGCAAAACGATATTAGCTGTCACCTGCCCGTAGAACAATGGACCATAGATAAAAAGTGCATGTTTTGTGTAGGTGTTTTGTGTGATGTTTTAGTGCAGGAGACCCGGTTTAACCAGTACGCAGATTGATAATTGATATCACTCTCCAGTAGATTAACATGGAAAATATTCCAGTATTGCATCAGGAATTGTAATATCAAAAGTCCAATATTATTCATACTACATTGCTCTACGTTAGTCATTCTTAGGGCTGTCGGTAACCTTGGTTTTGTTAGGTTTACTTTGTTGATTTACATACATTTAAATAAGCTCACGCCTGAATCCCCGAAGGGGTAGGCAGAAGCGCACTAGCGAACTAGAACACCCACATTTCGCCGAGCTTAGTTCCGTCCCAGATGTGATAGGGGGCGAGCCTATCGCCATATCGGGCACAAATTCCAGACTCCGGGCTGATATGGAAAATTCCAATATCACTTTGCCCGACCCGGGGATTGAACCCGACACCTCAGAACCGTAGTCGTACCGAAATACCACCACGCCACCGTTGTTGATTTATTTATAGGCTTTTATGGTTTCATTGAATAAGTGAACTTTTAGATTTTTTTTTATAATGTAAGGATTTTATAAAGTTATGTGGATATACCGGGTGTTTCATAAAGATGGTACTAATAATAATTCCTCATACAGAGAGAACGATTTAAAGCGCAATGGTAAATTAAAAAAATAAAAATTTAACTTAATTTTTTTCAATTATTCAGCATGGGGATTTTAAAATCGTAATGCGATCTGTAAATCGTCGTTAGCATAGGAATGGCTTTGTGTATGCTGCGCATAATTAACTAACCCCTATGTGGTTTGCAAATGTACTGCAGTGGATCCAATGACTTAGAAACCACTTTTTCGTCGGGTGGTTCGATCCCCGCACCGAGACAAATATTTGTGCGGCCCACAGATATTTGTTTCGGGTTTTAAATTGTAAACTCGAAACGAAATTTTAAACTCGACCGCTAGATTGCTTAGTGCTTAGCTTAGTTATTATTGATACCAACTTTATGAAACACCCTGTACATTATGTTATATGGTTACATCTGTTTGAAACTAAATTTTCTATCTCGATATATTCACCGCCCTAATAACGCAGATATAGCAATGACAATATCACACCTATCTCTAAATGCAGACGCATGGAAAATTTGTTCCTACACGCGACAGAAAAAGACATATTTTACATATTTAAAGAAAGAGACAGACGAAAAGTTAGTGGATGGAACTTCTGACTCACGATTTTATAGCGAAAAATGCACGCAAACTATTTACGCATCAAACTTCCTTATCACAACAGCAATAGGGGCGATAATTGCTTGTCTAATTGGTAGAAATTATTGTCGTTCTAGGCACGTAAGTATCAAGAAGTCGAAAACAATGTATCAACCAAAGCATTAATGGTGTATGGAATAATAATGCGGTGTTTGCATTTAATTATTCCGTGTTTACAACGGGCTCCACGCTGCGGAATTATTTAATTTTCCGAGTAGCATATCGTTGTTAATTAGTGTACAAACCCGACATGTGCCCGAGATTTAACTTGGAGGGGGTTTTGAGTAACTCTAAGTGATACCTTTGACCCGACTGCTACGGAAGGAGGGTAATGATTTCATAGCAGGAATAGAGACATGTTTCTTAAATAGTTTCACCAAACGATCGATTGATTTTAGTTTTATTGTTCAACTAACTGTTGGCCGCGACTCCGTTCGCGTGGAAATTTATTTTCCGGATTAAAGGCCTAAGTGTTAATCGAGGATGTTAGCTATCTCCATATCAAATTTCATCACAATTGGTCCAGCCGTTTGAGCGTGAAGAAGTTACAAACATACACACTTAGAAACTCAAAAACTTTCGCCGTTATGTCCACTTGCAGCACTTAGATTTATCCCAAATCTCAGTTTAAATATAAGAATGGGTTGTAGGATTAATCGAGATTAGGACTAACTATAGATTAGTAATAGCGCTGCAATTCACCTTTATAATGTTAGTGCGGTAGTGTGATTTATGGGATCCATCTGCACCTTGTGTACCAGGGTTGCGTTCCCGTGTTAGGCCCAAAAAGCGCTGGCTACACGTTTTGGAGGATGATATGAGAACCAATGGTCTAACAGTGGAGGATGCTCAAGACCCTGCGAAGTGGAAGCGTTTAAGTAAGAAGGTAGACCCTGGCATTAGGCTGGGATAACGCCAGGCAAAAAGAAAAAGCCTTAATATATTTATAATTTAAAAAAAAAACTTTAATGGTCACATAGGCATGTAAAGAGCACATTTTTTTTATAGAAAAGGGGGCAAACGAGCAAGTGGGTCACCTGATGTTAAGTGATCACCGCCGCCCATAAACATCCACAATACCAGGGGAATCATGGATGCGTTGCCGGCCTTTGAGGTAGATATAGACTCTTTTCTTGAAGGTCCCTAACTCGTAAGGGTCAGGAAACATAAGTAAATGAATTAAGATTAATATAGTCATTTACATTATCACATTTTGGCACGCTACTATTTTGGCTTACATACATCCAAACTTCGCATTTATATCATCATCATCAGCCATAGGACGACCTGGACGACAGGAAGTCGCTGGATGCTGGCCACTTCCAACAGGTCGTTCTGGAAATTTTTGGGTGAGGCCTATGTTCAGCATTTATATACGTATAGATTATTACCTGCGTTGTTAGTCCCATACGTTTTGATTACATAAGTATAGCATAACACACACCCTACCTAATCGGTAAACGTAAAACAAAGACCGGTTGCCTCATATGTATGAACAATGATAAGTAAAAAATATGCAAATATGAGCGGATATTATAAAGGAAGTCCCGCATTTGTTGTGTTTGATTAAGATAACGTGTACAATGCTTCAAGACTTGTTACATTGTTTTAGGTTTTGGAGTATGTTTATATATTTTGAAGCCCTAACATGAAGATATTTCGAATGTGTATTCGAAATGAATTTGTTACTAGCTTCTATGTTGTTCGAGCTACGGGCACTGATATCGAATTATTCTGAGCTAGCGCCAATTATATTAGTCCTCCATCGTCCAAAATATACATATATGATTCATCTTCTTCTTCTTCTTCTTTCGTGTCAATGGCTCCAATAACAATGAATCGACTCAGACCCTTCCTGACCAGAAGCCCGCCACTCCTAGAGCTGCGTCTGTCGTCTCGATTAGGTCTTCGCTTGTGCAGATGGTAGGGCACAGCGGACAGACAAGCAGGTGCGACATGTTCTGCTCAGGGGCACTACAGTCACATTCGAGCCTCGATGAATAACCCCACCTCACCATATTAGTCTTCCAACGACCCACTCCGGTACGAAGGCGGTTCAAGGTTTGCCAGATGGGCCATACTTTTTTTTACCAGGGGGTAGATGTTCTGCGGGTGGAACGAAATTCACCGGGACGGGGTGACTTGAGCTCCAAAGGAGTTTTTTGGCTATTTATATATGATTTAAATAGATAACTATCATTATTATTTATTTTAAATTTAATTATGTCACGATAAAAATTATTATTAAGCAGGCCCGATAGTGTTGACATTGATTTAAAACTAACTTATCTTAAACCCTATTTATCCATAAAACTTACAAAGTTTAATAAGCACAAACCAACCATCTTTCATTTATCCACTCTAATGCATCACAACAAACATCAATCGGAAACAAAACCGCAAACGTAATGTGAAAAGCGCCAAAATAAAGACTGATCAAAATTTCAAAAGGGTTGGCCAAAGTTGGGCCAATAATGTTTCCGGATAAACCTTTGGAGACAGGATTGGGGCTAGGGGGTTGATAAGGAACTTTGGTTATGTAAAATGCATCAGCGAACGAAAATGTTCTGTCTAACCCCTTGAATATTTAAAATGGTGCGTCTTGGTATCGAAATATTGGTGATTATGTGTCTTTTTGGGTTATGCATGTTTGTATCCCGGATTATCGTCCGTATGGGGGTATACATTTAGTTTATGAGATCATTTTGTCTATAGTTTATGTCTTTGATGGTCTTATATAACACTATGAGTTACATTTTAAGTTTTAAGGGGGAAACTTCCAGTACTGTGGTCAAATTCAGCGAAATCCTTTCATTTCTTGAAAGCTACTTTATACCTAGAGTTTTAGATTGTTATAGGTGAAAATATTCACAAACTACTTACTACCTGAAGCAGTCGAATACATAATTGTAACTTTTTTTAAATTACTATATTGCTGATATTTTTTTCTTGGTATTTAAGTTCCAATTTATACCTGTGACGTCACGAAGCCCATGACTTCTCGCACCTCTATCACATGATGTCATAATTTGTTTACCACTGCCTTACTTATAAAAACATTTTAGCTGAGCTTATGCTTAAGAATAGTCTGTCCCTTTCATTTTCTAACAATGTGACCATATGGTTAAGAATAGTCTTTCACTTTTTTCCATATATGAGCTGAGCATATGCTCAGCTAAAATGTTTTTATAAGTAAAGCCTATGTATTTTATTACGTCATTTTTGGACGGTCCCTTAAGGGGTGAATTATAAATTTTTACCTGCTACTGGAGACAGCTTTCTCATGACACACCATCGCGATTTCCACTGTGAACAAACAGGAATACCATTATTTATAGTATATTATAAAATCAAAAGGTTAATACTTAAAATTGAGTTCAAAACCCCATCACATCTTTATCAACTTTATATGGAACCTTTGGAGTAAGCTTTTATGAATACACAAAGAATCTGACAGCCTCTGTGGCGCAGCGGGCGAGTAGCCGTCTGTGAAGCGAGGCTGCAGATTCGATCCCCTGAGACAAATGTTTGTGTGGCCCCCAACTATTTGTTTTAGGTTTGGGTGTTATGAGACCGAAAAAGAGTCTTGTAGTTTCTAATACCTAAGACACAAGACTCGTATATCAGTGGGGGGTCATGACTGTCTGTGCAACTGTTGGGTGTTATTAATTTATTCTTAAAAATCGGTCCTAATATTCCACAGAGAGTAATTTAGATAAACAATGACGAATGGAGAACCTCCTTGGTCTAGTGGTAGTATATATGGCCTGTATATCAAGAGGTTCTGGGTTCGATTCCCAGGTCAGGCAAGGCGGATTTTCTAATTCAATTTGCCTGGAACTGAATCCCCCAAAGATGGTTGACGTCTGGCAGGCTGCCGGTCGTAAAAACACAGCCAAATCCTTTCTGCAACATGCCTGAAAAATAGTGTTGCGCCACATCAAGGTGGGATAAGGGCAGGTAGAAAGAAAGAGGAGAACCTCCTCTGATAAGCAAGTCATAGTCAGACCTTTAACTTTGTTTACTACATTCGTAAAAAACCATCCCAAAATAGGACTGGGAAAAGTTTTAATTCGTGCATTACTATTTTGGAGTCAAGCGCCGTTTAAATTTTACAGCGGCTGCAGCAGTCGGAGTAACACTTTCGTGTGTAATTAACCCTTTACAGCTGGGTGAATGGGTACTACGGTTAAAAAGTTAACTGTGTGCCAGTTTAGACTGCAATGATGTGGCTACTGGCCAGTAATGGTCCATTTGTTTACTACATGGGTCGTTAGATGGTAGTAATAATGATAGTAGCAGATTTTGATGTTTAAAGTATATTAGGTTACATTGTTTATGTTAAACATAGATACATACTCCCGCTTCCGATGGGAGTAGGCAGAGACTATTGACCGCCAAAAGCTACGATCCTGACACACCTCTATTGCCTCTTCCTCACTCTCTCATCTCACCCGTTGAAGGTGGCACATATATATGTTACAAAAGCGTATGGGCCACCGGAGGCCGAGCTGCCCGTGACTATCCCCTCTATAATTAGCAATATTAAATATCTTTATTCACGCAAAAAATACTTAATGTATTTTGAAATAACTTTACAGTTATAAAGATTATACATCGGAATAACACGTAAGCTACTTTTTATCTTTTTATTTTATACTTTTTATTTGAAAATAATTTTCACGTGAACGGAGTCGCGAACCACACCTAGTGTTTTCATAATAATAATAATAAGCCTCGGGAGAGTGATATTTGTTTTTTTTATATTTGTAATGTATTTTTTTTATTACTTATATTTAAAAATGTAAAAAAAAAGATATATTTAAATAAGTAAGAATAATAGTTATGGACGGTGAAGATCACTATCAGATGGTGACCACCTAGGCACCTACTTAGGGTTCTGAAAAAAAATGCATGAATCCTTTCTTTTAAACAATTGGCCTTATGTAAATGATTGTCAATGAAGCCTTATCACTCGCAGACAGGTTACAATTATCAATTCCTCATTAAAACATACGAATCTAATTACATAAACACAAATGCACAACGGCGAAGGCTCACTCGCGCAGACGTTTGCAGTCGCGTCTGCAATACAGAATTCTAATTTGAGCGTCGCGGAAGGCAAACAATCTCGTGGATTTGCTTGTTGGCATGTGTTCAGGAGACTTTCTGTCTGGTTTAGAGATTGAGTGTAAAGTAAGTGGAGTAAAGCTATGGTAAGTAATATCCTCACGTCTGTATTCATATAACCGTCAGAAATGCGCTCGCGACTGATGTAGCTTTATTCAAATTTGATTCTGTTATGTGATTTTCAATCTATGAAGATCCATTCTTATTCTTTAAGGAGACAAAATACTGTAGACTGCCTCGGCGGCGTGGTTGCATTTCGGTACAACTACCGTCCTGAGGTACAGGTTCGATCCCCGAGTCAGGCAAAGGAATATTGGATTTTTTCAAATCAGCCCGGAGTCGGGAATTTGTGCCCGATATGGCGATCGCCTCGCCCCCTATCTGGGGCGGAACTAAGCTCGGCGAAGTGTGGATGTTGTAGTTCGCTAGTGCACCATTGCCTACACCTTCGGGGATACAGGCGTGAGCTTATGTATGTATGTACAAAATACTGTTAGTACTGTTACACAATCCGACATACTCAGGTACACAATTTTATTCCGTGTAAATATGACCTCTTAAATGAATACATACAAATCCACACTGAGCTTCAGTTACGCACTCTCCCACCACCAAACTAGTGTCCACAGGCGATGGAGATTCCTTACTATTATTTAACGTACTACCTATTTTTCCCCCTTCAAAAATGATAATCTAATCACCAGTAGCCAGCACATCATCATCATTATCAGCCACAGGACTGTCCACTTCTGGACATTGGCCTCCCCCAAAGATTTCCAGCACATCAAACCCATCATAATACCCAGATTTTTTTAAAAATTCTTATTTAAGGTATTTTAGGGGCTTTTGATGACATTTTCACAGTGCCAGCCCCATCGTACCCTGATCACTGTCTTGCTCTTACTTATTCTATGTTATTTCCTATTTTATTTATATCTATACCTCCTTTAGATAGAGGCTTTGAAAAAATACTTTGATATATGCGTTTCTTTTTTCTGTCTGGCATTATCCCGGCCTAGTGTCAGGGTCCGCCTCCCTACTTAAATGCTTCCGTTTCGATCGGTCTTGAGTATCCTCCTATGTTCAGCAGAGGACATCCTATGGCTGATGATGATGATGTTCCCCCTCAGTAAGAACTGTCTAAAAAAATATTTTTACACTAATATATCAGAGTCTCATTTCATTCCATTAAGTATTTTGGAGGATTTTATCCTCTAAAATACCGCAACTAAAATAATTCTCAATAACAAAGTCCGATATCGAAACAGCCGGTGGATCGCTTTAATTCAAAAGCTTGACTTATTTTAGTATCGAATGACCGTGAAAAACGACTGCAGAGGTTTTTAATTAAAACCTTACACAGATGTTACGGTGCTGGAATGCACCACAGATATGATCAGAAAGTTTATCTGCCACATCGACGGATACGTGCAGTCATTTCATGTAGGAGGGGAATTTATACCCCCTTATTCATAATGAAATTCTGGTCTTATCGAACGCATAACCCTACTTTTGGGTACTTTAGCTAAAAGAGAACTAAAGTATGTTTATCGAATACAATGTTGCTGGTTACATAAAAATAGATTATTTTTATCTCTGGCAAACTTTAAAAAAAAATAGGAAGTCTTGGCTGGTAACAATAATATAAGAATATATATCAATTTTAGATGGGGTCCTAGACTATACAAAAAATAATATCATTAAAAACAACATCAAACTTGAAACAGCTGATCGGAATCGGTCATGTTTTCACTATCGAACGTTGGAACGTTTTAATGCTATTGAACGATTATGAATACAATTTTTATGAAACGTACTATTGCCGTCTTATTACGCTCTACTAACTATTATGAATAAGGGGGTTAGTCTTTAGCATTTTTTTTACGAATAAGGCTTTCCATTGGTCGTGGTGAGTTTTCTTTTGTATTCTTTGTATTAGAAACAGTTATAGTATTTGGGTTCAAAATCGTTTAAGTTCATGGTTTAGCTGCTTTAATTTAAGGTCTTTCTGTACCTGGTGCTGTACTGTTTTAGTAACTGACTGTAAATTGGTGTTTAAAAGAGCAACGTCAGAATTTCTTGCCCGTTCTTCTCTGGCGAACAGGCGGTAGAGTTAAAATTTAACGGAATTTAAACGATGTTTGAACATTTTATGGATTCAATAAATATTTTGATTTGATTTGATTTAATTCATATTCTATGTATATAATGGCTTTATAAGAGCTAGTCTTTTCGACTCTTTGTAATTTGATTCGGTCTGCACAAAAATTCATATACAAAATTTGCTTCAAGCCTTTTCTACCTACCGTTGAAACAGAATTATTTGTTTTGTTGTGTGTATGTAAAGGTCGACCAAATACATCCGGCTCTATAGATTGTGATTTGACATAAAAAGCTTTAGATTAATAAAGAACTATGAAGGATATACATATAAGGATCACAGCTCAGGCTTTGAACTTCGTAATTTCATGAAAACTAGCGTAAAACAAGTGGTAATAATTAAATGATCTATACTAATATTACAAAACTGAAAGTTTGTTTAATCCCGCAAATATCTGGAACTACTGAACCGGGTTTGAAAATAATTTCACTGTTAGACAACTACACTATCCCAGAGTGCCACAGGCTGATTTTCCACGAGGAAAGACTTTTATCACAAGAACCTATAAGCATGTACTTGTATCCTTCACTCCAACATTCTTAAAAAACATTTCATTAATATGCACCAAAACTCCGATGGAACAGGTTTATTGGCACGACGGAATGCATCTTGTAACAATTCCGGCAACAAGCATCGTTTCAGAATCGAAAGTTAATTTCCCACAATCTGGGCTCGTGTCGCCTCTCACATTGCGTTTGGGAAGGGTATAGGACACGCTGAATGAACATGTTTGTACTGCTAAATACACTTGGAAAAGAGTTATATTTCATCAAAGGTTACCTTTTTAGACAGAAATCAAACTGATTCAAGCTGCAATATACTTAACATCCATATCACCTTCTTTGTCCTTACGCCCAAATCGTTAACGCTACGCAAATTTAACGGCGCCTTACATAGATTTTCGTTATACAATTTTGACAGATAAGACGTTCTTAAAAGACATAAGGCGACCTTAAGAGTATGAGCATTCGGCGGTTAGTCTAGTGGCAATAGTCATGTGAACCAGGGGTCCAGAGTCCTGGGTACGATTCCCAAGCCTTACAAGGCAGTTTTTCGAACACGGTAAACTATAGACTGGATTCCTCAGATTTTGACGTCAGTCAGATGGCCGCTTGTAAATACTAAGCCGAGCTGTTTTCTGCAATACGCTTGAGAAGTGTGTTGTAAATTTTTTTATAAAAATGAAATCAATTTCATCATCATCATCTGCAAGACGTCCACTGTTGGACACAGACCTCCTCCAAAAATTTACAGATCGACGTGTTGGAAGCTACCTGCATCCAGCAACTTCCAGGTCGTCTGTCCACTTAAATACTTAAACTTCTAATAAATAACTAAATAGCAGATTAAACAAACACGAATCAGACCTTGGTAATTATTATCGCATAAAACGTATTTAACAGAAACCAATCAATACCAATTAAACTAATTAAAAAGGTAAACAAATTGCAAAACAATGTAATGGACTGCATCAACTACAATTAATCAGTCATTATTACCAATTATGACTATTATTAAAGAAAATTCATTACCTAAATGCGATTATAATTGGAATCTATTCTTCCTGGATGTGTGTTTTTGTATCAATAATGAGGAATAGATAAATAATGGCATTTTTATTTTATTTTTGACAAAATATTTCTACCTGTGCTATGTTTTAGATAAGGTTTTTAAAAAGTTATTCAAAATTTAGTTAAATATTAGTCAACTACATAATTATGATTGGCATCTTGTTGGACTATTATCTTTCTTAGCGAGTGTTCTTGTATCAATATAAAATAATGAGAGAGCTAGACAGACACATTAATGATTAAAGTTTAGAAACTTAAAAAGTGACTTCAAAATGTATTAAACCTTGACCAAATTTTTATTTGGACCACCCTTGGAGTAAACGCAAAAAGTATAGTTATCCCCCAAATGGTCAAACGCTGCCTAAATATTTAGGATGGCCTTACCGATTTAAGCACTCGTTATTCTTCAATTTGGCATGGTCAAACAGAACCTATCTCTTCACATTAAATGTAAGCAGGACCCAGTTTAAGGCCCGCTTATTTCATAAAACGGCATGGTCAACAAGTGCCTAAAGTTTGACAGCTATTTAAGGCCTGCTTAACTGTCATTTAATCGAGATTAGTTTGAGAGTACCTGCGACCGATCTCAAATGAAACTATTGTATAGTTTGTGATGATGTATGGATGTTTTGTTACTCTTTCACACCAGAATGTCTGAAGAGATCTGAATGAAATTTGGCACAGAGATGGATTAAAGTCTGAAATAGCACACAGGCTACTTTTTTCCCCGGAAAAATGTATGGTTTCTGTAGGATAGACTTGTTTAAATAAATAAAATTTCACGCGAACGGAATGGCGGGCATAGGTTTGTATTTCATGATTTCCGTTTTCCGTGTAGTGTTTAATAATATATACCTATTACCTACCCCTTGATTTCAATAAAATGTATTTTTCCTCAATTTATCGCACTCGTAGAAGCCAAGACAAATAAAACACTTCAAAAATACAATGATTAATTTTATTAAATCCGATTCAACACTACTGCATGTTGCCGAATTCCTCAATCCTTTCCAATATAATGGTTTTTATATGGTTCTGCTGAAGCCGGCGTGAACTGGGACGTCCTGAATTCCTTTCTCAGATCGGGCCGAGTATTTTTCTTCACACGGTCAGACACAGTCCCTGGCAAGAAAACTTCAAGAAGACTTCTTTCATTGAAACGCTCCAAGAAATATCCTCCATATCCAAACTTCATAGTTTCCATAATCTCTCTTTATCTGCGTTGATGTTTATTACATAAAACAAAATCACTTCCCATACAAAAAACACAGTTATTTAATTACGAAAATAAATATAAACAAACAGGTCGCCATTTGCCATTTTTTTTTTCAATTCTTCCACACAAATCATTGACTAAGGACGAAAGATACATACTGCCAAGTTGTAAATATTTTAACAAGATACTAATAAATTATAAAAAGATCCATTTTAAGTTCCGTTTCTATTATATAAAAATGTATAATAACAAAAAATAGACAGAGATAACATAAACATTACAGAAAAATTTACTACAGATGAAATATGATCGGAATGGCACATGGAATGCAAAAAGGTTAAATAAACATTATCGAATCATGTATTCTGCCAATTATTTATTATAATTATCTTAAAAAAAAACTAAATGAAATAAAATGATTCTACGTGAAACGAAACAAAAATATAATTTTATAAAAATTTTGTAATCGAGAACAAACTTTTATTATCTGTAGCAAAATGATTGATCCTCAGCTGATTTTTCCGCCAAGTCTTCTCAAGTGCGTACGACCATGCCGCTCAAAAATTATTGTCTGCTTAACTTTGGGTAGTGCTCAAATGACTTGGATGATTGAGCACTGTTTGACCATTCGGCCCTATATCAGATAAAAACAGTCCTCAATTTGTCAGTCAAAAAGTACGACACAATATTTTGACAAGTCTCACTATGATCAAAGATATAGACACTTTTCTACCTGCCCTTACCCCACCTTTTTAATGACGCAGAAAGACGACAGGCTGTCTGCCTGACGTCTACCCCTTCTGAAGTTCCTAGTCCCAGGCAAATTGAATTAGTTAAATTGCTTTGTCTAACTAAGTCAAATCCAGGACCTCCCGGTCTACAGCCCATATACGCTGCCACTAGACCAAGAATGCGATTCAAATCAAAATCAAATCAAATCGTTTATTGAATCCATAAAATGTCACACATTGTTTAGATTCCGTCTAAAATGTTTACTCTACCGCCAATTCGGAAAGCTGGTTCGTCAGAGAAGAACGGGCAAGAAACTCTGACGTTGCTCTTTTTGAGAATAATAACCAGTTTACAGTCAGATATTAATACACAACCAAAATAAGAAAACAAAAAAAAACAATAATTTACATTAAATTAGAGCAGCCAATCTACAACAAGGTAACCTCCATGTAAAATAGAAACAATAAAACGTACAATTTCGATTGCTGAGCGACTCCCACAGGCACGGCGAATAATCGCCAAACTAAACGGATGGATAAAAATAATGAATGTAATAAAGTCGGAGCAGACCAGTCCACACAAGTAGCACCCGTTCACGGGTATGACGCATGTGCCAGCCATCGGCCTCCTCAACCATGTTGCAGGGAAGTGACCGACCCGGCACACTAAATTTTTTAATTAAATGTAGAATCAAATATACAGAAACTAGTATACAACTTGCTACGACAGCCTGTTAGAACTGCGATCATGCGGTTAGTTATATAGTTGCATCTTCACGCATTCATAGGTCAGTATTGTTAAATGAATCGTCTAATTCTAGAACTGTTAGCATGATACGGTTGGCTGACATCTAACAATATTTATTCCTACTGTGTGTCTGTCATGCCGAGTCGAGTCATATGCAGTGAAGCATTTTTATATCTTCGTTTGATGTTTGTCTCTTTGACTATCATGCTGGACTGCGATGAAGCGAGGTATTATTAATGATTGTGATTGCCAAATTACACTCAACGAGGTTCTGATGTAAAATTTGGTGAATTGTGAATTCACGAAAAATAATAAATATGCATAGACTCACGTCTGTATCTCCGAAGGGATCGTAGAGAACTAGAATACCCACATTTCGCCGAGCTCATTTCTGTCACGATGTGTTAGGGGGTGTATCGCAATATCGGCCACATATAAAAAAAATGCTTTCGGCGCATATTTACTATGTCTGTAATACTGTCGAAAAATATTTTTTTCATTATTACAAGGAAGTGTCGACTGCCTTAATATAAATCGTCATTAGTTACTGACTGTCCCCTCAGCATGACACGCGTCTACGCTCGCACCAGTTCCGATTATACGCTCGCCTGCGTTTCCATACGTCCTATATCTCTGTGGCGTCCCGCTATGCTTCCATTTCATATCAATGGCTATCGATTTTCAGTTTTTTAGTTTCTTACAGACTTCATAGGCTAGGATTTACTCATTCTATAACTGTAGTATTTAGTAACAATAATATTTCGTAAATGAACCCTTCGATTAAGTGTCTATGTAAATAATTTTCAGTAAATATATACTGATACGCGAAATGATAACAATGACAATTACAAATATTACTTTTATTATTTGAGAAAAATTAAATTCCACACATTCATAGCTTTTGTAAGTAAATGTCATTTTACTCCGTTTAATTAGCAATCGGACTATAGTCGCTAGCGTGAAATGTCAAAAAACTGAAGCTACTGCGGCCGGACATCAATTTTGACAATAGATTTCGTATAGATGATGACATTTGTCGATTTGAGCTCGATACGAATTCGATTGTCAAAAATATTTCTGCTCGGGCCACTGGACTATGGGTGTGTGACTATGTGTCATCCTCATCATCATTAGCGATAGGACGTCAACTGCTGAACATAGGCCTCCCCCAAAGATTTCCAGATCGACCTGTCGGAAGCGGCGGAAGTTTCAGTTCCTGCGACCTTTCTCAGGTTAGCACCTTTAGCAAGTTGAAGTGGCAGTGGGCAGGGCACATAGCTCGTAGAACTGATAGCCGATGGGGCAGAAAAGTTCTCGAGTGGAGACCACGTACCGGCAAGCGCAGCGTAGGACGTCCACCTACAAAGTGGACTGACGACTATGTAGTGTATTTATCGACAGCTGCCACAAAAGGAGGTTCTCAATTCGTCTGTATTTCTTATGTATGTTACTCGATATTTTCGGCAAATGTGGACCAATTTTCAAAATTCTTTTTGTGTTAGAGCTTATTTCAAGAGTGGCGACTATCTATAAAACAAGTTACTTTTAAAAAAATGTAATGGAATCTTTTGTAGTAACATGATTTTGAATAAAATAGTCAACTTAAAATAACTCGGAAACCCAAGTGATTTCAAGGTTGCCGCCATACTAACATTTGATCAGTATGCTGAGATCTATCGATTGAGACACATGACAATCCTGTTGGTGGGTGGGGACGAAATGCCCATTGTCCTTTGGTCACGACCGGTAAATTGGAAGTCGGTCAGCTAAGTTTTTAAACTTGTGATTATCAGTCATCGATATATTATTTGCCTAGATACACAGTTGACGCTCGGAAAATGGGACAGCAAAGAAGTGCTTGATCACTCCTTTTCCCTACAGTTGGACGCCGATAGAATTCTAAATTTGAAAATTCGAATTTAAGAACGCTTGATCATTTCGTTTAAAAAGCTACTTTATAACACATGCATAGGGTTATATTTATGTTGATTTAATTAGAACTTGTGATCTTTTTCTTTGTTTTATTCCTGAGACCACTTTTTAGGAGGATATTTGCAAAGAACTGTGCATCTAGGGTATATTATATTGATGTTATCAGTAATTACCAATTAGATTACAGAAACATGGTTCCGGATATAAAATGCCAACATTTTGATAGCGTTTAACACATTAGTCATTTAGAGTTAGTGACTTGTGACTCAGATGGACTTCCGCCTCATCATTTGGCGCTTCAAATGTGAATGAATGCTTTTTATAGATTAGATATATACACATGGAATGTCCGGTAAGATAAATAATGTATATTGAATTTAAACTGTTTTAGTTACACATCTTTTTGTACCTGCCTTTTATACCATTCGTATTCGAAGATCGGCACGCAACACTTTTGCAAGCATATTGCAGATAAGATCTGGCTTTTGATAACGACTGGATGCCTGTCGTAAACTGTGTGGAGGTTCCAGTACCGGGCAAATACTGAGATTTGAACCCAGAACCCCGATCTACATTATATTATATTCTTGTATCGACGCAGTGGCAGGCAGAGGTGAACTAGAGCACCCATATTTCGCTATGGGGGGGTTATTGGGCAAACATTCCAACATCTGGTAAATCGAGCGATTTTACAAATATTAAAACTCAAACACAAATCTACCTAGAATTTGAACCCAACACCTCTCTTTTCTGAACCTAAGTGCGATGCCCCAGTGAGGCGGTGAGGCTTATCAGGCGTTATCAATATTTACTGTGCATCGATATCTCGAATCCATTTTCATGTAAACTCTACTTTGACGTCATCAGCAACGGCTTTTTATAAAATTCTAAGTATGATCCAAAGGGCGTTATAACCGTCCAGAAGTTCGCAGTAATCCGTATCGATTGATATCGATGACACCTTATATCGATATGTCGATACTCAAACACTATCAGGAGCTACTTCGCTTCAGATAAACACGATAATATTCACGAACAATAAATAGGTTAATTTATAACGTTTTATGAAGTATAATATAAGATTTAATATGTTTCAATTTATCAACATTAAAGGCTTTGTCATACTGGGACTACGAAGCTACGAAGCTACCAGTTTTTTTCCGTATTTTTTTAAATATACGAATATAAAATTCGTATTTATTACGTACGGACTGCCTCGGTGGCGTGGTGGTATTTCGGTACGACTACGGTTCTGAGGTCTCGGGTTCGATCCCCGGGTCGGGCGAAGTGATATTGGATTTTTCCATATCAGCCCGGAGTCTGGAATTTGTGCCCGATATGGCGATAGGCTCGCCCCCTATCACATTTGGGACTGAACTAAGCTCGGCGAAATATTGGTGTTCTAGTTCGCTAGTGCGCATCTGCCTACCCCTTCGGGGATACAGGCGTGAGCTTATGTTTCCATCGTTATATGACATGCTTTTAGACAAATATTTAGTAACTATTGGGTAAACACCATAGTTTAAACTAACTTAAACAGCGGCATCCACACGGGCACCGAATCAAATAAGACTTACTCTACTTAAATATCCTTCATCATCATCATCAGCTACAGGACGTCCACTGCTGGACATAGGCCTCACCCAAAGATTACCAGATCGACCTGTTGGAAGCGGCCTGCATCCAGCAACTATCCTTAATGTAACTTTTTTATTGTTATTACTTTTTGGTGTCTTTTTGAAGACTTTCTTTTGGAGTCTGTTAAAACTATATTAACTTTCTTGAAGCACCAAGTTTCTACTTTAACTTAGATTATCAATTTTCGACCGACTTCCAAAAAAGAGGAGGTCCTCAATTCGTCTGTGTGTTTTTTTAATGTATGTTATGCGATATCTCCACCAAATGTGGACCGATTTTCAAATTTCTTTTTGTATTCGATAGAACTTATTTCAATTTCAAGGGTGGTCTCATAAAAATTTGGTCACGATCGGATAAGTTTTGAAGTCGGTCTGTTAAGTTTTGAAACTTGTGATTATACTTGCTAAGATGAAGTAGGTACTTAAGGAATCTACCGTGGGAACTTGTCTATTGTTTACTTACATTTGGTGTCAAGTAAGTGGCGTGGTAGTATCGGATTCTTGTTAATTAAGTGACCAGTGTCTTTGGAATTTCATTCTTTATTGAATTTACTATAGCCGCTAAACATTTTAGAATTTTGAGGTTATGTGGGTGTTCGAACTTTAAGTAAATAGTTAGTTACGAAATTAAACTTCGAAAACAAATATAGTAACATAACATAACATAAGCTCACGCCTGTATCCCCGAAGGGGTAGGCAGAGGCGCACTAGCGAACTAGTACACCCACATTTCGCCGAGCTTAGTTCTGTCCCAGATGTGATAGGGGCCGAGCCTATCGCCATATCGGGCACAATTTCCAGACTCCGGGCTGATATGGAAAAATCCAATATCACTTTGCCCGACCCGGGGATCGAACCCGAGACCTCAGAACCGTAGTCGTACCGAAATACCACCACGCCACCGAGGCAGTCCACAAATATAGTCTTTGATAATAAATGTTTTTTTAAATGAGTTTCGCAAGATTTCAATATCTAAGCACTGGAGTAGAGCTGTGAGTGGGACTGAGACGAGTTTTTTAAATCTGCAGATTAATTAACAAACAACACAAATATTATTATTATGAACTTTTCTCACCTTTTTTCCATCGCGAAATTTGACAGTTCCCTCGATGATCGAAGTGGCGGGACTGCTCTCCGCCATTTTGTTTTACGAACGTCACGTGACCCGACCGCAGCGCCACCGTGGCGACATCGTGAACTAACACATCATTACACGCCTGTACTCACTACGATACACTTGTCTCACTAGTATCACTGTACACTGTTACACTTGCAATCTGTAACAAAGAAAAAAATGGATTAATTACTATTACAAGAACATAATAATTACTACAATCAAATCCTATAAAACATCGAGGTCGTACGGAGTTTTATTGACGTCATTATGACTTTGCTTATTGGTCGTAATTCGACCACAATTAAAAAACTATATACACTTTTTTATTAATAAGACTAAAGCTGTTTAATATATTTTGTCTTTGCCTATTATTCACTGGGTTTTTACTACGTTTTACGCCGATAATGCGACAAAAACTATAACAATCCCAAAACTTTCTGCGCGTAATCCTGGCTCAGCATCAAGGTCCGCCTTCCTAGTTAAACAATTCGACTTTGCCAGGTCTGAAGCATCCCCCAATTTAAGACAATAGCTCACATGTCTGCTTCTATAGCGTCCGATACTTTTGGACCATCCAAGGTACTATCTGGCATAGATGTCTGTGCCCACATAATTCCATTGTTTTTTATCATCAAATGATTTGATTCAAATCCATTCTAAATACCTACAAATCACAACCTCTTATCAAAGCCCCATCCTTGTTATTTCCTGCCTGCTTGTTTCTAAATTGATAGCGCTATAACATAATTATTATATAAATGTACCCAGACCTTGTGACCTGCCATAATTGCTTTTTATATGCCTACGCGATCAATAAACGTTTTTATTTATTTATTTGGCAATTTCACAAAGTAGATATTTCAACATTGATTCCAAAGTCCTATTTTGCAGAATCATCACAAATATTAAGAGACGGAATGAATGTTTGAAATATTAATAAATAAAGACGCGACCTTCAAGATTATTCTAATACATTTTGTTTATCATGATTCGTAATGGTTTGTATATGTATAAACATCAAAGAGATTTAATATTACAAATTATAGAGGGGTTATCAAGCAAGTTTCCATACAAAGAAATTGATCTCAATCTTCAGTACCGTCATCTACTACTTGTTACAATGCGAGGGCGATTATTACAATTTTTTTTTTTTTTACACATAGTCCTAACCCCACACTAAGATCGAGTCTTGTGTCGTGGGTATCAGGAATTACGACAGACTTTTGGTCTCACAACACCCAGACTCGAAACAAATATCTGTGGGCCACACAAATATTTGTCTCGGTGCGGGAATCGAACCCGCGACCTCACATTTCACAGCCGGCTACTCGCCTGCTGCGCCACGGAGGCTGTCGAATTTACACCCCAAAATATGATTAAGAATCACGTAAGATAAGTTTATTCTATCAATATTATTACGCTGGCCGATCTGGCGCGCGTATATTTCAAATAAACTGAGCGACTATGACCGCAAGGTCACAGTTTTGGATCACAAGTTTTGTGCTGTTCTCCCGTCTATACATACATATACTGTTGAATGTCTGTGATAAACATTAATGTAATAGGAAAAAACTTATGTTACAAGAACTTGTTGTGTATGGAAGGTTAAAGGGCGATGTATATATGAAAAATAAATTAAGGTTTTTATAGTAGTTGTACTTTAAATCGTATAATTGTACTCCTCTCAATCAATGATTATTTATGTTTAAATTGTAGCCAAAATATTTTTTTTTTATCTATCTATCTGTAGCCCGAGCACGAAAAACTAATGTAAATGTATTCGAGTTCGCTGCGCACTGATGACGTTCGGTTAATATTTCATAGACGAGCATCGAGTTCGAATACATTTACGGTTGTCAGAAATTTTCCTGCTCAGGCCGCTGTACGTACATAATTTTAGTGATTTTAGTGTGTTAAAATCAATTAAGTTGTGTGTGTTGCTAAAGAAATATAAAAGTGTTGTTTGTTTAGGCTATTAATTTAGCTTTTTATTAACCGATAACAAAGTAGAGCTTAAATTGGCCTGTATGTTTATATGTGTGTTATATCTCCGGCAGATGTGGACTTTATAAACGCAAAGGCGACTTCAATAAGTGTTTGAAATATTAAACACGAATCTCAAATACACATTTCGATCGCGGTCGTCCGAACTTTAATATTTTTCTAGATTTTATACAAAAACAAAACTTAAAATTGGCTCTCAAAGTCGATACAAAGTATCAGCAAACAAATTGGCTGGCTTACCTAGAGTCAACTTTAAAATTAAAAAAGTTTTTACCTTATCGATTTTGCGAGTTTTTGTGATCCGAATTTAAATTATCATTAATATGTAAACATGTTAATGTTCCAGAAACGCGGCACCAAGGTCTCAATGGCGCGTATTAAGAGGGCATTGTGGGGGTCGAGACCTCATTAGTGTTGTGTAGCCTGGATTTTAAATTACCTCATTATATGCAAATTTGCTAAAAATATAACATAAATATTCAAAACAATATAACGTTTTAATAATGATGAAAATATTATATACACACACATAACATAAGCTTACGCCTGTATCCCCGAAGAGGTAGGAAGAGGCGCACTAGCGAACTAGTACACCCACATTTCGCCGAGCTTAGTTCCGTCCCAGATGGGATAGGGGGAGAGCCTATCGCCATATCGGGCACAAATTCCAGCATCCGGGCTGATATGGAAAAATCCAATATCACTTTGCCTGACCCAGGGATCGAACCCGAGACCTCATTACGGTAGTCGTACCGAAATACAACCACGCCACCGAGGCAAGCAATATTATACCTAAATAACATAGGTAGTAGAAAAGCAATGAATACGAAACAATTTGAATTTGATCGAATAACTTTAAAACACATTCAATAACGTAAAAGCCGAATCTCGCAGGAGGTGGAAAAAAGTATCCAAAATTAATCTTTATCGCACGTGTCGAGGGTCGGACTCAGAAACTCATTCATAAACGTACCCCCAGGTCGGGGGCCGGACTCTGAAATTCAAACACAAAATGTACCCCATGTGTACAATAAAACGTATTGCCGGGATCCCTTGGATTTGGCGTGATTAATATCGTTTTGTAAACACACCCGGTCGTTGATTGAAATTTCGATTCGAATATATGGTGTTGCGAAATGGTAATTTCATGTAAAAATAATGGTTTAAGGAAATATGTTGAGTGTGTATATTTTTCATTATTATTATACGAGATGGTCCTAAACATACAAGTTAAAAAAGGTAATTTAAATTCTCTTCCGTCTCGGTCGTCCGTTGGCGTCTATAAACCTTCTACATAAAGGTTAATTTAGTCGATTTTTTTCTCGTTCAATTACAGAATACAAATGAAAACTATTATTTACGAATTCGCGTCTTATTATTTTTATTTCAAATTATATGACTTCGTAAACAAGTTTCCTTTTATTTTCTACGTCTGTCTGAATTCACTATATCTAAATACTGCTTGATTGTATGATATTTTTTAGTCAAAATGACGATGTCCCTTGTAAACTTTTACCCTTTAACAAGGTAAGCACATAACTATGAAGGAAATGTATAGTAGAAAGTGCAGAAAATTATGCTATCACCTTGCATGTATCACGCAAGTACATAAACATAGGAAACTTATTCGCAAATGTTTAGAAAGTGTAAAAATATTTGCACTATATCACATGTAATAATGTCGTAAAGATGCAACTACTTTTCCTACATTGCTAAGTTAAAAATGTATAAAGGGATGCAATTAAAATGCTTGTTTTGTAGATAGTGAAGAGATCTTTTGCGATGGATCATACAAGTTAAAGATTTTGGTCTCTTTTATCAAAGCTAAAATTTACACAGATGTTATGCATAGATAAGATCTGTTTAAAGAAATTGAATTAAATATTTTTTAAAACCCTAATGCATATACTACAGAGCTTTATAGACTAACTAGCGACGCGACCCGGCTTCGTACGGGTGGAACTATATTATACATATAAACCTTCCTCTTGAACCACTCTATCTATTAAAAAAACCGCATCAAAATCCGTTGCGTAGTTTTAAAGATCTAAGCATATGTAGTGACAGACAGACAGCGAGAAGCGACTTTGTTTTATACTATGTAGTGATGAAGCCAATTTTTATCTTGTAAGATGTATTAAAAATTATTTCACTGACAGCAATATTACTTTGTTTACGCATACGTAAAATTTGACTTAAAGTTAGTTAGAAATGTAGTTATAAAACGAATCATGTCACACCAAACTACTGACCAAAATACTCAGTAAATGTATTACAAACTGATAAGTATCAGTAAATCTTTATCAATAATAATCGTGGACACCATTAAAGGTGGTTTGCATGCCACAGGACGTTTCCCACGACTCCCACGCTGGACAAACAGTTGACAAGCAAATATTGGCCCCCTTATGGGAACTAAATACGGGTCTGGCCTATCAGTTTATCATTGTAAGTTAACATAAGCTCACGCCTGTATCCCCGAAGGGGTAGGCAGAGGCGCACTAGCGAACTAGAACACCCACATTTCGCCGAGCTTAGTTCAGTCCCAGATGTGATAGGGGGCGAGCCTATCGCCATATCGGGCACAAATTCCAGACTCCGGGCTGATATGGAAAAATCCAATATCACTTTGCCCGACCCGGGGATCGAACCCGAGACCTCAGAATCGTAGTCGTACCGAAATACCACCACGCCACCGAGGCAGTCAGTCAGTCAGAGGTTGTAAGGTAACAGAACGAATATTTACAAATGTAAGTTAATGAGCATTATAGATAATAAGATTAACTTAATTTTCAAAGACCCGAATCACCCTTCTCTTGCCAATACCTTTTATTCTTCGCGATAGACAGCGACTGATATCTATACTCACAAGAAACAGCCAATAAATACAAAACTAAAAACAAAGTTTGAAAATGACGCTTTCCAGTGACTTCATTTGATTGGTTAATTTTCGAGATCTATTGGCGGGTACACACCGGCCGACGAAGGCGAACGAATCTATATCTGTTGCGTTCACACAAACAATTTTTTGCTGTTGTGGGAATGAAACAGGCATGATTCGTTCGCCTTCGTTCGGACGGTTTGTTCGCGCCATATCATCATCCGTCTGTTTGCTTCCTTTTCGTAATTCAACAAAAAAATCGCCTGCCTTTCGTAATTAAAAAAAAAAAGAAAATGAATAATTTTTGTCGTATAAACCTATAAATTGACCAACAAAAAGCTTTTTCATTAATTAATATTGATTGTGGCCAAAAAACGATTTCTGTTTTCTCATATCGATATAACGAAAACATGCTGAAATAGATAGTAAGAAACATCAGGACTTTTAAAAATTAAGTTGTTTAAGCCAGTTTTTCATTGGCAAGAATTAAAGTAGCTTCGTTGAATAAATTAGTTAAGCTGTACTTTCATTACGACCTTTGAGTAGTTAATAATTTTTCCTTAGATATTTTGAAACTTATTTTTTATTTTCACTTGCCTTTATCCCAGTTCTGTGGGATCGGCGCAACACCTATTTCATTAAATTTACAAAAAGGATTTGGCTTAGTATTTAATATTTTAAAACGAATTAAATATTTTCATAAATAAAAAAATGTTATATCCTGTACATCCATTAATAGGGTGGTCTAATTTCATATTACCGGAATAGAAAGTTTCCATCACAAATATTAATATTTTAGGCCGACGAGTTAATGGTTATTTACCCCAATATTTCACGCCATTATTCACATATTGCATTATAGCTTAATATAATCCCATTATGGGGTCTGATGTGATGACTACGCTGATTAAGAACATATGCGTGCATTTTCCTATAAGTTATGAAAAAAGAAACATTTAACAATTTACTTTATTACCACTAAGAAATTTTTTTAAATAAAAAAAACTAAGAAAAATATCAACATAAATCATCGATTAATGAATATTGGTATACCTTGTTTAATGGGACAACTAGGAGATTTAGTACCAGTTGTCCCATTGTGGGACAACCCGGTGGGACTAGTGCGATAGACAAAAAAAACACGGATAGTGAGTTATTTACTTGAACATGGGAATGTGAATATTAGGAAATAATCTAATCCGAGTGTGTTTCGACCGCATTTTTCTCTACGCAATAAAACAGGTTTTAAAAAGTAATCAACACTCAATGAAACAATAAAAAAGAAAAATTAAAAGTTTGTAAAACTATACTCCGCAGGAATCACAGAGTTCCCGCTCAGGGTTGTCAAATGATATAATTGAACTAGCTGACCCGCGCAACTTCGTCTGCGTATGAGAGAGAGGGTTGAAGAGTGAGTCGTGGGCACCTATAATCCAATAATTCTAAAGGAGGTAATGGGATGATCTACTTCGGCCGTCAGTCATCCCGTCTCTCAGCCCGTCTGTCACACCGTCTGTCACCCCGTCTGTCACCCCGCCTGTCACCCCGTCTGTCACCTCGTCTATCACCCGTCTGTCACCCAGTCGGTCACCCCGTCTGTCACCCAGTATGTCACCCGTCTGTCACCACGTCCGTCACCCCGTCTGTCACCTTTCTGTTACCCAGCCAGTCAAGCAGTCGGTCACCCCGTCTGTCACCCAGTCTGTCACCCCGTCTGTCACCACGTCCGTCACCCCGTCTGTCACCCGTCTGTCACCCCGTCTGTCACCACGTCTGTCACCCGTCTATCACCCGTCTGTCACTCCGTCTGTCACCCGTCTGTCACCCGTCTGTCACCCAGTCGGTCACCCCATCTGTCATCCCGTCTGTCACCCAGTCGGTCACCCCATCTGTAGCATCTGAAGCAGTAGTTTCTGAGATATAAAATTCCCCGCTAGCAGCATTATTCATTTTTGCTCCGCTCCTATTGGTTATAGCGTGATGTTATATAGCCAATAGCCATCCTCGATAAATAGACTATTAGTTATGGTCGTTACAACGACCGCCGTTTAAGTAATAGTATTATTTTTTTAAAACGACATTACATGAAATTAACTGAGCAGAGAACAATGAGTAGCTGTCAAACAATGTATCACGCACCGGCGCCATCTACTTAAAATATTGGTTTGTAGTACATGCTATGTATCAGAGATGGCGCTGTATGTGAAAAAAGATTTTCCCGCTTTTCTGTTGAAATTTTTCCTAAATTTTCTTTGCTATAAACCTCACGGAGCCCGAGACCTTTCCAACGAATGCAAAACCGTGGAAATCGGTTCGTGCGTTCTGGAGTTATAGCGTCAGAAGGGAAAACCCGACTTATTTTTATATAGTAGATATAACTGCAGTATAACTCTATTGTATCCTATGTGTTATGATTATTAGTTATATGAATTACAATACTAAGATATTTGGACTAGTTACTATACCTATTTAAAAACAACTACATTTTACTATATTTTATAACTAGATTTATATTATTATTCACAGGAGTTCTTACTAAAAGTTTCGTAGATTTCAAGGGCTGAACAGAAAAATAAGTTGGATTTATTGGCAACCCTGTATCCAAACGAAACACGTCGTGACGTGTCGATACGAGATCCCTTTGGCGTTGGCTTAATGATCCTTCGAGCCGGATCGGCGATGTCGAAGCGATGAATGACGTCATACCACGTTTTGCCTTTCAAGAACTTGATTAAGGAATTCGTTTGTAGCGTACGATTTGCGTATTCATATTGGTTATTCAAAATTGTAAAATACATGAAACTGTGGATGAAAAGTTGGCAAAGAATGAATTTTATTAGTATCAGAGTAATGGTTAGTCTGATTATACGTAATTTGTGAGACACTCACACGTATTTCTGACGCTTAAAAACTTGCTTGTTAATTTTGCGATTGATAGTATGAATTAGGTACCTAAATCACAGGGCTCTAAACTTTAGTAAACATTGTCTAATATTTCTTGTTCATCATCAGCTACAGGACATCCACTGCTGAACATAGGCGTCCCCCAATGATTCCCAGATCGATCGTGCCATATTTATGTCGTAAGTATAACATGTTACATGACCCATTGTAAAGAACTAAGTGGTACAGTAAATAGACCTCCTTAGTTGTATCTTCTGCCAGTTCTTTCCATGTTTCTGTTCTTTTAGACATAAATTGTCACAACTAATCCCCTTCAAATGCCCCTATTGCAAAGAAATGCAGCACGCAGTTATTTTTACGTCGGCGGCGACATTTTTGCCACACGTAATGTCTGCGCTAAAATAGACATCGTGGACGTGGGTGAGCAAATTGTTCGCTGCGACGCGTTTCAATTGTCTGCACTGTTTAGTTTTTAGACGAGTATGTTAAAAATGTAGGGCGACGAACGCGGTTTGTACTGATAGGTACAAAATAGAAATAAACAGGGTAATGCGTCGAATTGGGCGTCCGGAAATCTTACTCACCGAACGAAATGCGACAGCAAGCTGCCACTTTACTTCGATTTCTGTGAGATAGTGGAAGTTGACGTAACTGTCTACAGTGTGGCTCTAGCAACGATTTTGCTTAGTTATTACGACCGGCCGAACGCCGTCTGCCTGGCGTCAATCCTCATGAGGATCCTGTACCATGCAAAGTATAACAGAAAGCGTTGGGTTTTAAACCCAAAGGCCCAGCTCATATCATTATACATACTGCCTACATACATGTCTGTAATACTGCCCCTGATCGAGGTGACTACGAAGACTGATAATATAACTAGAAATCTCTAACAATTTCAAGTCAAAGATTTATGACATACCAGATTTCTTGCATTCGTCACACTTGAAAACCGACGAGACAAAAGACACGTAGAATTATCAGTTGTCATCCTGTGATAATAAAGTGGCACATCTGTCGAATCCGAGACGATACAGTAACAATGCGATATTGTTAATTTTCGCCTACTTTTTCGAAATACAATGATACCTTTCTTTGGCTCGATACATCCGAACATCTGCTGTCAACAAAGAGGGTTTAGGGATGCTCGTAGGTCGATATATTTCATCGATGTTTCATAAATTAAGGTATTCTGAGATATGAAGAAAATATACATATTTATTCATTATGGTATTTTTCACATCTACTTATTAAAAATTTTGTTTAAGAAATAAATACTAACATAAATCTAGTACTATGAAAAAAAAACACGAAACTTAATGATAATTATAGATTCTCAAGATAATTAAAATTAAAAATAATGTTTAAAAAACATTATTTAAAATTGTAGGGAATGTAATTTTCCAAAGTACTAACACGTCATTTGTCGATAAAATTAAATTTCAATATTTAGAATATTTACGCCCTAAACAGTTCTCACATTCCATATGCGATAATATACCGAACCTATATTGATAACATTCACATTTCACTATTATCTAGGTTTTAAATATTTACATACACGGTCAACGCAAATGCCCTAGATATTACTAGTAGATAACACGTAAAATATCATTGTAACGTAGGCATATCAGTTGTTAGGTTCCATGTAATTGCCAAAGGGATACTTAAAGGTGCAACTAGTGGACCCAAGGCCGCACAGTCTATTTCCGTCCCATAATAAAGGGGTGAACTTATCGTGCATGTTAATTCCAAACCAAATAAAATTCTCCTGACCGTTCTGACCATCGTCATTACCAGCAAGTCTAAGTACGCTTTGTTAAACAAGTGACACGATTATAAATACTATGTATAGTAAATGATGTTTATATACATGATAGTAATTGGAGCAATATAATGACATGATAACACTAATTACAGTATTTTCCTGTTAAGCTCCGAAATATGAAGATCACATGACATCATCAGCTTGTTAAGACATTGCTGGATGTTGACCTTTTTGAAATTCGCAAATGAGTTATTTCTAGAGATGAAACGGATAGTGATTTGACCGGATACCGGATACCGGATATTCGGCAAGTTACAAGGCCGGAGCGCCGGATATCCGGCTACCGGATATTCGGCCTGAACTGAACCTGTGTACCTGAGGTGATTCCGCATATTTCTGCATTAAGAAGTATTTAGACAAAAAGGATACTGCACAAAGAACACCGGACTTAGCTCGTACGAGAACTTTATTAAAAGCTGAATTGGAAAGTCTTTTTAAATCTTTAGGAGAGAATCCAAACTACCTAATCGCTACCTTTTTAGACCTAAGGTTCAAGTCATACTATTTAGGAGTTCTTTCTTGAAACTGAAAATGCCCGACAGAAAATCATGAAAGATCTTCTTCTGAGAGTAACATATCATCGCCGTCTTTAACGCCTGCTAAACGAATAAAAGAAGATGAAAATGAATCCAACTTTACACGTGTAGCTCATGCCATTTTTTGGGAATGTGTCAATGAAGTGTCATTGACACAGTCCCAAATCACTACTATTATCCTTTTCCACTGCAAAGAGTAATAGTAGTGATTGCCTTGACCAAGAAAAACAAAGTCATTGCTAACGAGATTGACTTTTCTTGAAGACATCTTGAATAGATCGCAATGAAACCACATAAATTTGGTGGTCATTTAATTTGAATCAGTACCCGCAGTTGTCAAAGTTTGCTAGAATTTATCTTTCAGCACCTGACAGTAGCTTTTACAGCGAAAGCGTTTTCAGAACCTGGTCTGGTGTACGAAGCCAGCCAAGCGCCTCTTACCATCAAATGCTGAAAATTTTGTAATCTTTCACCACAATTTGCCACTTGTTAATTTTGAGTACTAAACTAATTAATAAAACAAACATTTTTGACGTGCGATTATAAAAATAAACGGTGTCCATAACCGTGTGGTATTTGCCTTGTGTAAAATAATGAGATTTTTTTTGAATTTTACTATCCGGTATCCGGCCGAATATTGAATTACTATCCGGTATTCGGCCGGATAGTGAAAACAGTGCCGGATAGGCCGGATAACGGATAGTTACCGGATATCCGTTTCATCTCTAGTTATTTCTGTCTTTTGTTTTGAGTAATTTCAAAAATCACCTTAGAATTAAACTTACTCGAATCATCAATACTAGCCTATTTCACCTAGTTTCTATCTTAAAGCAATAAGAAAATGAAGTAGTTTCTGTCTTAAAATAATAAGAATTTTTTTTTTCTAATTATTTGGAGTCATATATTTGATCATTTTTCATATGGAATCGTACATCAATAATTATGTCGATTAAAATTAAAAAATACTCGATACATTTTAAAAAAAATATCATTCATCTCAGCCCTATTTCTGAACGGCAGATGGCCAGGGCTGTAACGCTCTGGATAACATAAATATAATATATTTAATACCGCTCCATTTGCTATAAATAAAACAGTTATTAGAGCGTGCCAGTTAATTACAGAGACATAGGGCATGTTAATTAGTTTTTTAACTTCGTCATGGTAGAATGGTGCTAACGAAATTTTACGCAATGATTGATAAATGACGAAAAAGTGTTATAAATAGCTGTTTATTGTATATTAGAGGTATTAATGGATATTACGCTTGATATAAAACGCTAGATGCTAATTAATGACTTTAAGTTATATTTTGTTTCAATAGCCAACCTGTTCTTATATCCATCTGTATGTTTAAGTATGGAGAACATTTCTTTTGGCTCTGTAGGACTAAGTGTGAATGTCTTTCCTGTAATAATATGTACCTATTGCAAGGGTCAACTTTGCAACATCTCCACCTAAAAATCATGCCGATCCTTTGCTTCGTTGCTGCCTAACTGAAGGTCTAACCACAAAACAGTCATATTTTTTCATAATCAATCATGATACAATATCAAAGATAATCAATATTTTGATACTATCACCCTGTAATTCGTAATATTAACATAGATACATAATCTTGCTGGAAATCTGGCTTCAAGCCGTAAGCAAGCCCTGTTGGTGGAAGCAAGATCAGGTTTCTCTCGTAGGATATGGTTGCGTCATATAATTTCTAACACAAAACACCTGACTGACTCCGTGGCGTGGTGGTATTTCGGTGCGACTACGGTTCTGAGGTCTCGGTTCGATCCCCGGGTCGGGCAAAGTGATATTGGAATTTTCCATATCAGCCCGAAGTCTGGAATTTGTGCCCGATATGGCGATAGGCTCGCCCCCTATCACATCTGGGACGGAACTAAGCTCGGCGAAATGTGGGTGTTCTAGTTCGCTAGTGCACCTCCGCCTACCCCTTCGGGGATACAGGCGTAAGCTTATGTTATGTTTTCAAAACAACTACACAAAACAAGATTTTTAATTCACTCCTGCTCGTAGAACAATGGACCGTGGATAAAAATACATGTTTTGTGTAATGTTTTAGTACAGGGGACGCGGTTTAACAAGAGCAAGTGGGTCATCAGATGGGAAATAATCTCCACTACCCATAGACACCCACGAAATCAAAATATTAAGTTCGTTGCTAACCTTTAACGTTAATAATGGAGTGGTGATTTGGGCTGTAGAGACCGTCACTCGCCAAACGTAACAGCGAACTTCCATTTCAAGTTGGTTTGATGTAATGGCGGATACACACCGGCCGAATGAAGACGAACGAACCTATACCTGTTGCGTTCCCACAATCAAATTTTCGCTGTTGTGGGAATGAAACAGGTATGATTCGTTCGCCTTCCTTCGGCTCGGTGTGAATGCGCCATAAGACAATGGTGTCAAATCGGTGGAGCCGGCCCATTGGTGCTTTTTGTGTATTGAAGTTCGATACATAAATCCAAGAAACAAAAATCTATTGACTTGGTAACTCTGAATGACCAGGAAACCCGACAATGACTGGCACACAATAGCATTAAACATTTAAGTGACAGCCCTTAACGGTACCGCCGGGAGTCGAACACACACCTGCTCGGCGCGTGGGCTGTTATACCTTAATTTGGATTTTATTGTCGAATATTTTTTGGTTCCTTTGTTATTGAATGTACGTTTATCGAAAGAAGTGATTTTATAAGTTTTGTTTGGATTATGTAATAGATAGCTCAATTTGAAGCACAGAATGATGTCGGTCGCAAGTTTCTCGACATTACACTTAAACCTATATTTTCATTCCGCCTACCTTATTTCACGGTATGTGGAGTTCCGAGATAAGCTCTTTTTTAAGCTTGTTACAGAATGGATTCGGCTTTTACGCCTGTCTGATGTCAACCTCTTCTAGGGGCTAAAATACGTGTACTAGATACCCACTTGCTCGTTTGCCCCCTCTACTATTAAAAAAAAAAATCTCCACCGTCCATAGACATAAAAAAGAAGATAAAAAAGAAACATGGGTGCGTTGCCAACCTAAAAGGAGAAAATGGAAAGGGAGGGAAAAAGGGATTAGGAAAGGAAGGGCGGAAATCTCACTCACCGAACGAAACGCGACAGCAAGCTGCCCCGTTACATCGGTTTTCTGTGAGACAAACTGCTAAAACAAAAGACTGGTATCAAACCGGTCGAGCCGGCCCATTGGAGCTGTAGATATACATCAGACCCTCACTCTCAGAAGCTCGTCTACAGCGTGGCTCTACCACTCAAAATTGCAAGTAAAGACATCACAAAAGCCAAAGGCAAAATATCAACCCCTAAAGTATCTTATTGAATGGCACAAACATCGTCTTACAAACCTCTCAAGGATTGACGCAAAAACTTATTTAATAAACACAAAGAGCTAAGCCTCTTACGCCGACAAATAAACTTCTCAGAGTTGCCCAATAAAAATAATTTAAAAAATCCCAAACCCGCACAAAAAGTCTGGTATCCACCATATGTTGCGATTTGTCGGTCACACTATGTGGGGTCAGTGGGTATAGTCGAGTGATATAGAACTTTATTACCTCGCAATAAAGTGTATTATTATTTAAATGGAGCACTTCCTTAACCGTGAGGAGTATTTATATGGAATCTTTGGTCAGTTTAATAGTTTCGAAGTATCTGCTTTCCGTTGGAATGTACTGTATTGGAAAATTGATCTAGTTTACTGGAAATTAGGCGATATCCCGCCCTAATAACATACTAACATAACTATTAAACCTCACAAGAATGTATTAGGAACTTGTACACTGCGATAGAAACAATAAACTAAACCGGCACTGAAATACAGTTAACATAACATAACATAAGCTCACGCCTGTATCCCCGAAGGGGTAGGCAGAGGCGCACTAGCGAACTAGAACACCCACATTTCGCCAAACTTAGTTACGTCCCAGATGTGATAGGGGCGAGCCTATCGCCATATCGGGCACAAATTCCAGACTTCGGGCTGATATGGAAAAATCAAATATCACTTTGCCCGACCCGGGGATCGAACCCGAGACCTCAGAACCGTAGTCGTACCGAAATACCACCACGCCACCGAGGCAGTCTATAATTTATTTAAATACAATTACTATAATTTATTTGCCAGAATCTACGGAAAATGTAATCACTCTAACGAATGTAATTAACCTATATTTTACTACAATAATTACAACAATATTCTACAATCAATTCTATTTTATCATAGAAGTATCGTTCAATGTAATTCAAATAAAACTGTATCAAAGCATTACGGATCCACAATGTAATTGCTGTTCGTAATAGCTTCAATTAACGGTATGCGGTTGGTCCTTCCAACCGGACTATTATACGTTGCTGGCTATGTCCCCGTATGCGGGTAGTTTTGAATGTGGCGACAGTAATGGATAATGTTATTTGTAATAGTGTTTCTAATATTATGATTGTTTGTAGATTAAAAGAAAAAAAAACGGAATTCGTTTTATTTAAAATACGTTAGGTAATTACTTTTTTTTCTCCATGTTATTGTACCAACGGAAATATAGATTTCTTTCCGTCCTCTAAATTAGATAAGGCCTTTAATTAAACTTAATGAATCTACATCATTTTATAACGGTAAATCTAAAAATAAATAAGTTCGTAGTAAACACTTTCCTAAGATAAATTACAGTACTGGAGAGTTAATGCCGCGTGGAATTTCATACAAATTAATGCCAGCAGCAGATGGTGAAGATTTTGCATGAAAGCAAGCAATAAAGACCACCCAGGCTTGAATGCTAGCACAACCTACCGCAGTGTAATCGATGTATTAAATATCATAACGGTTTACTTCAACATAGATGGATTCTTCTAGAAATAGCTTAGTTACTTTTTATTAATTGAAACAATGGGGCACAGTCGGATCTGTTTTCGACGCTATTACCATCCCTTTACTTTTTTTGTTGTTGTTAGACGTAAGGTTTGGATTAGGATCATTATAATCACAAGTTTAAAAACTTAACAGGCCGACTTCAAATCCGATCGTGACCAAATTTATATGGGACCACCCTTGAAAGAAGCTCTATCGAACACAAAGAATTTTGAAGATCGGTCCATATTCGGCGGAGATATCGCGTAACATACATAAAAAAATACAGACGACTTGAGGACCTTCTACTTTTTGGAAGTTGGTCGAAAATTGATTTATGGTTTCGGACGAAAAAATACTCAGCCCATGAAAAATCAACTCAAACCCTTGAAGCATTATAGTAAGATTTTAATGCAAAGATCGCTATTAATTAAGAAAATCTTATGCACAACCAATGCAAATAAACTGCAAGACTGATGTTGAAAATATTGAATTTTTGATGTATGAAATATCGTTAAATTATCTAGATTCAGTACTCAGGGCTTCAGTAAAACTGGCCTGAAAAGCCTTACTTAAAGTAGTAATTCGTGCTATTTTTAAACCAAAACAGCTGAACATATCTCATTAAACAGAGTTGCTCTAACTACGTAGTTTGCATAAGCCCTTAGGCTTGCGTGTCCTGCGACAAAGTAGCGGTACATTAACCCAAAGCTGGCATTTAGTTGATAGAATATTTTTTCACTCTTAGTTAATTTAAATTGAATTAAAGTTAGCCATGTCTGCAGTGTTAGCGAAAATGTTGAAAATAAGGTGTTTTAAAAATATTCTTTTGGAAAGAGTTACTCGTCTAGTCTACTGAGGCTGTTTAACGATGATGATCTCTCCCATACATAAAACCCAAAACCAAAATTAAATGAGAATTCAAAGAGAGAAAATGGGATTGGCAAATTATGACGGATTAGGGCTTTGATTGCATCTCAGTCACCGAAGAAATGCAACAGCGGACTATCATTTCACATCAGTTTTAAGAGCCATTTCACAAAATGCGACTGCTCCAGATTAGGTAAATAACTCACGAAGTTCATTCGAATCGACAAAAAGTGAAGATAAGGGATCATGGCGCGACTAAAACATTTTGATACTTTCGCATTTCACTGAACTCGAGTTATCCAAATTTTAATTTTATTATTTATCATAATGTAATATTGTAAACTATTATATAGAATATGTAGATGGATACTAAAACAAGCCAGTCTTATTACAACATAGCGTAATATTAAATTAAATTTATATATATATTTCCCGAAAAGGCATTGACAAAATTAGGTTCAATTTTTATCTTTTAACATTACTATTACGCTTTTAATTGTCCTCCGTATATGTGGAAATGTTATTGATACCAACTTTTTTAAACAAAATAACAGATTTATATCACAATCATAATTATTACATCTTCGTGTTTCCGAAATAGATGAAGCCATTTGCAGGCGTGTATGTATAGTTATGATGATGTTATGATATATATGAAACAACAAAACTAACTATTCTAATAACTTACGGATTTCGTAATGACGGCGCTAAAAATCATCAATACATATAATAAGAATGTAAATATCGCGCGTCTGTACATTGCTGAGATTTCCAAAAAAACTAATCATTTTTAGAATTTTTGTCTGTCTGTATGTTTCACCACGTATCAAATGAAAACCACCAAAGTAATTTTACGGAACTGGATAGAAAATCGTAGACCACATCTTGGATTAACATTTTGACTTTGTTTTATATAAATAGGCCAACTCTATCAAAAGATACGGATATTTTTGTTCTGTGTGTGCGATTGTTGGGAGTTCTTTATAGCCTGAAAGTGATTTTCAAATTTATCAATAGATGGCATTACCATATTTTCTGAGTCATATTGAATATTTTACGAATTGTGTACCATTTTAAAATCGTTTAGTGATCCGGGGTCGAAATCTAAAAAAGTGACCGCCATTTTGTTTTTCTTTGTTTTTGGGCCTATTGACTTCAGAATCAAAATCGCGGTCGCCCCGTGGATCCAAACGACGAAACCGATATCAAATCTGTCAAAAGTGGCCGCCATTTTGTTTTTCTTTGTTTTTGGGCAGATTGATTTCAAAATCGGTATCTAAATCGCCCCATTGTAGAATATTTAGACTAAAACGACAGGGTGGATCGATAAATCAAAAGTTTTTACCGTTGGCCCTATAAAACATGCGTGCAAAGCCGCGGGCAAAAGCTAGTAGTTAATATAAGTCAATAAGCCATATAAGTCAATTAGTTTTATGTTTATGAGCATTTATTTATAATAACCTAGTTTTTACTTGCAGCTCCACATACTTGAAATTGTAGGATTGAAGGGAAAAGTTTATGATTTGTCGATCCGGTCTGTCATTTTAATTTGAATATTCTACATGCGCATGTGGCGCAGCGGCCGAGTAGGCTATGAATCGTGAGGTCGCTGGTTCGTTCCCGCCCCCCAAGACAAGTGTCTGTGTGACACAGATATTTGTTGTAATTATTTTTTTATTGAGAGAGAATCCTACAAAATACGCGTGCGGAGCCGCGGGTAAAAGCTAGTATAATATATTTTATTTACATAGATTACTACCTAACAAATATTACACCTAAATATATAATAATTTTTTTTAGTTTTGACCCCATATCCGCCCTTCCGAACCTACTCGGTAGCCCAGATATCGATTTTGAAGTAAATCGGGTCAAAAACAAAGAAAAATAAAAAGGGCGTCCACCTTTTCAGTTATGACACCAGATCTGGCGTTGAAAATTACGGGGCAACCCAGATATTGATTTTGAACTGAAAGAAAGAAATAAAATAAACTTTATTCAGCCAATGTCTCAGGCAACAGTGAGTGGGAGAGAACAAAAAAAAATAAGACAGAATATGTAGCACTAAAGATCAAAGATAAAAAATCAAAATTTCAAACCCTATTTTATCGCTTTTTGGGGTAAAAAAAATCACAACCTCTGTCTGATCCTAGGGCTAAACTTTCATCAAAATCAGTTTGATCAGCGGTATCTGAATTCGTATATATACTTTCATCCCATATTTCATGCCTTTAGGGGTTGATTTAAACTCCATTTGAGTCCCTAGGGTCAAAGGTATCCTTATTTTATCAAATCTGCTATTTCATCAAAATCTGTTAAGCGGGGTTTTATCCCATTAGGGGTTGATTTAAAAAATAAGGAGACTTTGTGTTAATCCAGGATGTCAGCAACTCCCATAATAAATTTCATCAAAATCTATCTAGTCGTTTTTGCGTGAAAGAGTTCCAAACATACACACACACATACACTCACAGAAACTTTCGCATTTATATTAGTTCGATGGTGATTATAACAAAAACTGAAAACCGACTTCAAAAATGAACACCTAAAATGTCATCAAATCTTAAAAATTTTGAAGTCGCGTTTCAGTTTTTGTTAAACTTTAATTATTTTTTATCTATTTTTGTGTAATATTGAAAGAATTATCCACCAACTCTTAATAGTTAAGGAGTTATAATTTACATCATCAGCTCAGCAACATGAGATGATGAGTACCAGACGCAAATACCAATATAGTTTTAGAAAATATATAAAACACACTTTGGGTCCCTATAAAGTTTGATGGTTGCCCTCGATTTTTATAGGATCCCATCATCAGATCCTGATTTGGTGCCAATGGGACCACCTGGAAGGTATACTCTTTTCAACAAAAAAATAACTTCACGAATCGGCCTAGGCGTCTTCGAATAATCGGGGAACATACATAAAAAAGACTCCGGGGAATTGTTAACCTCCTCCTTTTCTTGAAGTCGGTTAATAAAATGCAATTACAGTACAATGAGGTACAATAATAAAATTATATAACGTACTAAAAAAAATTAACTCTCATGGATCAAAACTTGTCAGTTGTGGTATATTTTGTAATTACGTATTCTATAGTGTTCGGGAGCAGCACGGAAAAAATCGACACAGGTCCTGCTCCGACGAGCGCTGGCGCGCGACTGATTTCCGAACGCAAATTCATTGCAATTTTGTGCGATGTATTTTTTGTAATAAAAAAGTGATCAATAAAAATATTTCCAATTGACCTACAAAATTAGGTTGTTTATAAAACAAAGTTTATTTTGGTATAGATTGTTTCTTGTAATTTGCTTTTCTTCTTTGCAAAAACTCGCGATAAACTTCGGATATAAATCGTAAAAATCGTCACAGTCTTTATTTTTTTTACAATCAGTGTGATTAATTATCGATATTCTGTCAACCAAACGTCAACAGTTTTATATGCCTGATATCTAGGATTTTTCTCGTGTCTATTTAATGACTTTTAATAAGAAAATTAGGAGCCTAAAGATGACCTGTTTCGTTATTTTCAAGAAACAAGGTACGGGAGATTAATCGCTACTAAAAAATCAAAGTAGTATTAGTAAATGTTTTAAACAATACGTCAACAAAAAGAATCGATCTATATTTTGAATGTATTCAATGGCATTCAACCCGTTCTTATCATGGTAAATTAGGCGCTCAAAATCTTTGAAATCTCGCATAATATGTGAAATGCCTCTTAAGTGATGCAGTGGCACTATCCTGTCGAGAAATCCTAGCTGTAGATGTTGAACATATCTGGGATTTAGGGTGTTTTTAATACATTTTTTTAAGTAGCACACTATTTTAGCACACTATCTACCTGTATAATTGTTGTAACGTGATGTGATCAATTAACATGATAAATTCAGAGGAAGAGCTCATCAGACGGTTGTGTGTCATTGCCGAGCCTAAACATACGTTGTGCCAAACTGCCAATGCTAACGATTTCACGCAACTTCATTCAAGCAGTATCAAAAAGAAAAACCGTAGTTCTCAATATCATCAACCAACTTTAAAAAAAGTTTTTAAATTCGTGGAGCGTGCAGTGCCTAGGTTCAGAGCGGCCATAGCATGGAACCTAATTATAATTGATATTGTCTCATGGAAAACCGACGTAAAGTGGCAGCTTGCTGTCGCGTTTCGTTCGGTGAGTGAGATTTCCGGTGACCCAATTCTCTCCTCCCATTTCCCTCCCCTTCCATTCCCTCCTTTTAAGTTGGCAACGTACCCATGATTCTTTTTGTGTCGTGGGTGTCTATGGGTGGTGGAGATCACTTACCATCAGGTGACCCATCTGCTCGTTTGCCACTCTGCTATAAAAAAATATATATAATATTTGCAATATGACACTCTATTGGTAATATAAGTTTTAACTGTACGGTAGCATTTTATTATTCTAAATGTGTATTTAAGGCAATTCAATCTCCGAAGCAAAGACCTTTAAAGTTCAAAAGGATAATAAATCACTTCGTATAACAGGATATATTATATAGATCATAAAACTCGAAACTCAAAGTTGAAGGTGAAGCTGACAGACTAAATCATTCATAATAATCGATTAGGATCTTGTACAAGTGTCGTACTAGTATTTTTGATACCTCTCTAAATTATATGTTCCTGGTCTATATGACTAGATATTTTACTGAAGTTAATGTATAAGCAAGATTTAATTTTCATTAAATTTTGAATTGCTTAAGTTATGTAATCTTCTTCTTCTTCTACCTGCCCTTATCTCACCTTAATGTGGGGTCGGCGCAACACACTTTTTGAAGCATGTTTCAGATAGGATTTGGCTTAGTCTTTACGACCGGCCGCCTGCCTGACGTCAACCCCCTATGAGGGATCCAGTCCCGGGCAAATTAAATTAGAAAATTTGCTTTGCCCGACCTGGGAATCGAACCCAGGTCCTCCCGGTCCACAGCCCATACATGCTGCCACTAGATCAAGGAGGCGACGCTTAAGTTATGTAATACCATTTTATATTACTAAAATTCTGTCTCATCAAAATATTTAAATTAATATTATTAACAACACGTCAATTTTCATAGCTATATATATATATACATTTAGAATTGCATTGTTTAATTGTTGTTAAATGGTTTCCACCGACGGTTGTTGTCCCTCCATTTAATTATAGGCCATCCTGTGTCTCTCTTCCGTTGGTTAAATTATTTGCAAACTCAACTACATAAATGCAATTATTAAACTGCGTTACTGCATTGTGACTAGATTATTTTGCAGAACAATTACCTACTTGAAACTTATTGGCCGACTTCCAAAAAGGAGAAGGTCCTCAATTCGTCTGCATTTTTTTATTATTACGCGATATCTCCGCCGAATGTGGACCGATCTTCAAAATTATTGTTGTGTTCGATAGAGCTTCTTTCAATGGTGGTCCCATATAAATTTGGTCACGATCGGATTTGAAGTCGGTCCGTTAAGTTTTTATTCATCTTTATTTTTGTTAATTATCATCCAATAATCACTAGCATGATCCAAGCAGCGATAGCTCAGTTGGGAATGGTACGGACTGCCGAGACAAGTGTCGGAGGTTCGGGACCAACCCCAAAATGGAGCATACACCTCTGACTTTTCTATGTTAAGTGTATTTTCATTGTGAAATATCGCTTGCTATAACGGTGAAGGAAAACATCGTGAGGAAACCTGCATACCCGAGAATTTCTTCACAGGAATTTCGAAGGTATGTGAAGTCTGCCAACCCGCATTAGGCCAGCGTGGTAGACTAAGGCCTAACCATTTTCATTAGTAGAGGAGGCCCGTGCCCAGCAGTGGGACAGTAATATTACAGGGCTAATATTGTTATAATCATCCAATGTGTTCTAGTAGTATACTAGCAACCAATTACATTAAATTTAACAGCCAGCGGATGACAATCTTTAATATTGCATGATGCTCTTGACATTATCAATAATTTTAGCTACAGGAAATCTATAATATTTTGCCAACATCCTTCAACCAGTGAACAAAACATCTTAATCATTGCATCCTGTTTACACTGACTTAGTCAATGATTTTGTCAAGCCATAGGAAAGCAGTACAGCTGCGTGCATTCAAACCAGCGATGTGGAACATAACGCTTCACCGCTGATGATTTTCTCTTTCACTTTTATCCATGTTATGATGTAATTTGGCAGACGATTGATGATTTGTAGGGAAATAGCGTGAAGATGATAAAATTATGTGAAAACCAAAGTCCATAGCCCATGGTCATTTCAAAACAAAAGACCGAGATAAGTCCTTTTGTGGTCCATTTGGTTTAAATGATTTGAGTTGGAAAATATTTATATAAACTAGTTAATTGTCCTGTGGTCTGACGGGTCTGACGCATACTGGAATTTAAACTACATTATAATTACAAGTTTAAAAACTTAACTGACCCAATTCCAATTTACCGATCGTGACTAAATTTATATGGGACCCTTGAAATAAGCTCTATCGAACACAAAAATTTTGAAAATCGCTCCACATTTGGCGGAGATATCGAGTAACATACATAAAAATACAGACGAATTGAGGACCTCCTCCTTTTGTGGAAGATGGTTGAAATTAAGACTTTCTGGTTAATTCATTTTCTATCTAATATGGTGACGACTAGACACTAACTTAACAAAGACGAAAAACTTCCCCATTCCCAATCCTTATGCTCTTCTTTTAAGGTTAGAAACTCACCCACGATTCCTTTGGTATTCTGCGAACTACCAAAACTTCAATGTTATTCATTGCCTCAAAGAAATATGGCAATTTCAATACCATTAAAATCAACTAAAAATACTACGAATTAATATAGACCTTCAACAAACACTTCCATCGTTTAAATAGATTATATTGTGGTTATTTTATTATTCATCCTTAATGATTGATGAGTATCCTCTTATAAATATAAATTGCTATCAAGAATGTCCGCGCAGAATGAATTACAATAAAAAATGACATCATAAGCATGGGCATTGGTTTATAGTGGGAATACTTCTACATAAATACAACTGATTATGTATTTTCAAACAAATAGGGTGAATGGTGTAGTTTACTTGGACTGCCTTGGGATACTGTCATGAGGTCTCGGGTACGATCCTTGGGTCGCGTTAAGTGATATTAGGTTTTCCTGCTTAGTATCATCAGTTCGGAGTCTGGAATTTGTGTTCGCCTACCATATTTATAACGTTTATAAGCTCGGCGAAATATGGGTAGTTTAGTTCGCCCCTGCCTACCGCGGAGATACAGAAAATTGATTGCTAGTTCTGACTAAGCCTAAGGTCTGACCCCTCTCATTAGAAGAGGAGGCCCGTGCCCAGCAGTGGGTTACAGGGCTAATATTAACTAGTTCTAAAAATATATTTTTATTCGTGAGAACCTGTTATTAAGTATTTTATCTCTTATTCTATTGTTATAAAAGTAGTAACTGTTGGTTTTTCTAAAATAAATAAATGAAAATTCTAAATGTCTACTGCTACCACTGTGTCGCATAATGCTGTGCTCAATTAATTTTTTCTTTCTTTCTTTCTATCACAATAGGCTTGTTTATTAACTACAGATAAATCCGTAAGGTCACAGGGCACTAACCAACGCTGTTAACATGATGACACAAACATGACCCGTCAATAAAAATTACATTAACAACAATTCACGTTACAGCTCATTAACGTACGGACATACAAAATAAACGCGGTATGGTCCATGACATAAAATTCTTCTAGCGGTAATTTATCGTCTTTAAACCGATTCCAAAAAGAGGTTCTCAATTCAGTGAACGTTTTTAAGAGTTTAGGTAATATTCCACATTCCTAAAGTGAATAGTTTGAACACGTTAATCTGGAACATTTGAACTTATTTTGATATTAATTTCACTGTATAAAGCCCCACTATTCGAGTAAGAAAATACTTATCACGGAGGCGGACCTAGGAGCAACAACTTGGAAGTGCTATATAACTACTGGAATTGAAATATTAGTATCACTTGTCCAATGGGACTACTGGGACAAAATATGTGCCAGTTGTCCCATCACGGGACAACTCAATCGGAGTAGTGGCATAGACCCGAATAAGAGATCACATATATGTAATTGTCATTGTCCCCATTGAAGAATCTTTATAAGCGATCAACATATTTGTAAAAAGTTGGCTCTAAACTCACGCCTGTATCCCCGGAGGAGTAGGCAGAAGCGCACTAGTACATCCACATTTCGCCGAATTTAGTTCCGTTCCAGATGTGATAGGGGGCGAGCCTATCGCCATATCAGGCACAAATTCCAGACTCCGGGCTGATATGGAAAAATCCAATATCACTTTTCCCGACCCGGGATCGAACCCGAGACCTCAGGACGGTAGTTGTACCGAAATACAACTACGCCACCGAGGCAGTAAAAAGATAGGACATTATAAAATACTGGCTTCTTATCGAATATCTTAATGGAGAGCGGTTTCAAATACATACCTACCTTTATTTGATGGCCGGTACACACCCGCCAAACGAATGTTTACTTATTTATTTATTTATTAGCAAAACCACATCATATATATATTTTAGTTACAATTTAGCTTAGTATATAGAACTATAATATAGTCTGATATATATAAGCACTTGGTTTGCATGACATTGTTTGAAATAGTGGCATAAAATATTAATAAACGTGATAAAAATTTATTAAATAGTATCATTATGTATATATACACAGTACAATATAGTATCATCATCATATACCTAGTTAAAGTAGTAAGATGTAAATTATTTAAGTGTAGTGTCAAATGTGAATAATTCATATATTATCTATTTAAGAAACTACTTTTTAATTTTTTTTGAAATTAGCAAAGAGTCATGAATGATATCAATCTATGCCTGTTTCATTCACACAGCAGCGAAAGTTTGTTTGTGTGAACGTAATAGGCGACGATTCGGGAACATTAGTTCGGTTGGTGTACCCGCCATCAGAATGAGCGAATCTCAGTTGCCAATTTGCAACAATCGTAAAGCGTCCAACAGTTATGATAACAGGAAGTCGTAATTTATTTGTTGGGCTCACCGCCGTGCGACTTCATCCAGTGCAATGGGTAATTTTATTGCACGAGAAGACAACTTCGTCTTTTTAAGCTTGGTAAAGCGGTTATTAAAAATAAAAAATATTATTATAACTATCGACAGCCTCCGTGGCGCAGCGGGCGAGTAGCTGGCTGTGAAGCGAGAGCCCGCTGGTTCGATTCCTGCATTGAGATAAATGTTTGCGTGGCCCTCAGATATTTGTTTCAAGTCGAGGTGTTGTGAGACCCAAAGTCTCTCGTAGTCTCTGACACCCACGATACAGTTTATACTTAGTGTGGGGTCAGGACTAGGTGTGTGACTGTTGGGAGTATTTATAATTATAACCATGAGAGCACATTACGCGCGTTATGCATTAAGACTCAAATAAATATTCGTAAATGTTGAAAAAGTTAAGCACCGGATATATTTTCAAGACGTAATTTATCAAGTTTTTTGAGTAATTAAGAGTTCAATGAACAGTCGTTCCAGATGGTAGTCATATTATTAGTTAATCTAACATGTGTCTAGAACAGCACGCGTTGGCCAGTTTTAGTTTATTTTAACAGATTTTGGGCAAAAATTACTTATATCAGACTGATGTCAGTGTTTTGTATACTTTAAACGAAAGCGTAGTGGTAACGATTCGAAAAAATTGCCGAAAAATACTTTAAGCACGAAATAAATGAAGATGAAAGTAAAAATTGGGGGAAGCCTATGGCTGATGATGATGATTAATGTTGATGAAAGTAAAAACAATGTGAACCATTTTACGTGCATATTGCAAAATTGGCAAGGAAAATAATTTCTATACAATATTTTTAAATTACATGGATGTATTATAGACCTTCAAAATAGAGTATAATTATTTTTTGTATTACATACATAATAATCGTGTATCATCAAATCAACCATGGCCATAAAGTAAAACGTTGAATCGACTAACATATACCTCTATATTATCTAAACTAATACAATTTTACTCGTAAAAGTGGGGTAAAATCTCTTCAGCTCGTCGCTTACGCCGCGACCGTGGAAGAGCGATTTGGCAACAGTGCCAAAACCGAGGGAAATTAGGATAGAGTGCACTATTATGAACACTAACGTTACGCGGAGCTTATAATTTCGTTGGACCGCCGCGTCACTCAGTTTGTAAACTGCTCAATTTGCTGGATAATGTTGGGGTCCTGTAGAACGAGCACGAAAAACTAATGTAAATGTATTCGAGTTCGCTGCGCACTGATGACGTTTGGTTAATATTTCATACAAATTTCATAGACGCGCATCGAGTTCGAATACATTTACGGTTGTCAGAAATTTTCCTTCTTGGCCGCTGTTTTGGCTAATTGCTTTAATAAGTTCTTTGAGAAGGATGTAATAGTACTTGGAAAATATATTACATCGTATATCAGGAACATGTAATGAACAATATGTTTGAAAACATGTGTTGCAACATGCTTGAAAAAGTGTGTTGCGCCGACCCCACATTAAGGTGTATAACGGCAGGTAGAAAAAGCTGTTAATTTGGAATTACAAACATACACACCAATTTTATTTATTTGTATAGATAAAATTGAACGGCATTATCCGCTAACTCCGATATCTTAAGCCGTTGAAATTTACAGACGGTATTGAGACAATAGAAACACAAAAAACATGTCTTATCAGTTATCATATACAAATATTATCTTAGTAATGCGATAATATTGAAAAAGTACAATGTATTGAAGGGGATTTAATAATAAGAGTGCATATTTTAAACATCTCGTCGTCTACATCGTCTACAGTTCTATTAAATAATTAAATTGTCGCCTCCTTATATGGGGTGTGGACCGGGAGGCCCTGGGTTCGATCCCCAGGTCGGGGAGAATTTTCTAATTTAATTTGCCAGAGACTGGAATCCCCCAGAGGGTTGACGTCAGGCAGGCAGCAGGTCGTGAAAACTTAGCCAAATCCATACTGCAACATGCTTGAAAGGTGTGTTGCGCCGACCCTACATTAAGGTGGGATGAGGGTAGGTAGAAAAAAACAATTAAATCATAATTCGACTGCCAACATGGTGCATCAGGAGAGTAGCCGGCTGTAAAGAGAGAAGTCGCAGGTTCGATTCCCGCACCGAGACACGTTTGTGTGACAGAGATATTTGTTTCAGTTCTGGGTTACAGAAAGTTTCTCGTCCTTTCTTATAACCACGATACAGATTAAACTTAGTGTGGGGTCTGAACTATGTGTCGACTGTTGGGTGTATTATTCGTGCAAGGGCTTCTGATCAAATAAAGGGAGATAAATGTTTGTGTGGCCCACAGATATTTGTTTCGGGTCTGGGTGTTGTGGGACCGAAAGTCTCTCGTAGTTCCTGATACCCACGACACAAGACTCGATCTTAGTGTGGGGTCAGGACTATGTGTGTGACTGTTGGGTGTATTTATTATTATAAATTAGCCTTCATATCAGCCATTGCTATATAATATATGATACTCATACACATTCCAATGTTCCCATATCCAAAGCATTTTTGGCATCCTTTCGAATAACCTGTTTTATCCGCGATTAAATTTATGGATGTTCGTTCTATTGTCTTTGAAATTAACGCCGCTAATTATGGGTTAGGGTAATAAGTTTATATTGAACGGATAATATATTTGGGTAATATATTTGGAATACACAACATGAATGGAATATGGTGGAGCCGTGTTGTAGGTATTTTGAGAACATTTTACAGATCGCTTGGACTCAAAGAGATATACGCCCAAATGGTCAAACGCTGCTCAACTTTAACGGCTTCTTATATTCATTTTCGCCATACAATTTTGACAGATGAGGCGGCCTTAAACGACATAAGGCGACCTTAAGTGTATGAACATTCGGCGGTTAACCCGTCAGAGGCAGCACATATATATGTTCCATAAGCGTATGGGCCACCGGAGGCCGAGCCGCCCGTAACTATTTAATATTACTAACTATAGAGGGGCTAGCAAGCAAGTTTCCATACAAAACAATTGATCTCAAACTTCAGTACCGCCATCAACTACTTATTACAATGCGAGGGCGATTATTACAATTTACACCCTAGAATGATTTGTGAATGGTGAAGAATCACGTAAGATAAGTTTATTAAGTAAGATAGTTTTAGAATGACTGCCTCGGTGGCGTGGTGGTATTTCGGTACGACTACGGTTCTGAGGTCTCGGGTTCGATCCCCGGGTTGGGCAAAGTGATATTGGATTTTTCCATATCAGCCCGGAGTCTGGAATTTGTGCCCGATATGGCGATAGGCTCGCCCCCTATCACATCTGGGACGGAACTAAGCTCGGCGAAACGTGGGTGTACTAGTTCGCTAGTGCGCCTCTGCCTACCCCTTCGGGGATACAGGCGTGAGCTTATGTTATGTTATGATAGTTTTAGAATGAAGCATGGCCCAGCACAAAGGAAATGTCATGTGCACTTGCGAACTACAAATCTGTCTCTATTATACTTTAGTAATTGTTTCTTAAGTCCGTTTAAGATAACTAGGTATATATTTTCTTTCAATTTCATTTTAAAAAAATAGGAAAATAGTTAAAGAAGTAAAAAAAATTGAGATTAGCAGTACACAAAACAAAATTGGTGCTGGATCCGTTAGGCGCCTAATGATGCCGGATCTACCGGTACCGGATCGGGTAATTCGGACTGAAATTTATACTATTGTTTTAGTTCTATTAAATTGCATCTCTGCGCGTTAATGACATTTAATTAAAACGTATTTTTGTCACGAGCGCGCATCGAGCTCGATTCTAATTCCAATGTCAAAATTATTCGCTCTTGAGTCTTTGATCGTCTCATAAGGATTTTCAAATAATTCATGATCAAAATTAGAAAATGGATACAAATCGTACAAACGTAGCGGATATTCAAAATATCGCATATATTTTCCTGTTCATTCTAAATTTTTTCAAACAAGATATGCATACTTTAACAAAATGTAGAAACCGGAATCAGACACAAATTAATGACCTCTAAAAAACTTGCATATTAAGTAAAGTGTTAATAAAACATAACATAACATAAGCTCACGCCTGTATCCCCGAAGGGGTAAGCAGAGGCGCACTAGCGAACTAGAACACCCAAATTTCGCCGAGCTTAGTTCCGTCCCAGATGTGATAGGGGGCGAGCCTATCGCCATATCGGGCACAAATTCCAGACTCCGGGCTGATATGGAAAAAATCCAATATCACTTTGCCCGACCCGGGGATCGAACCCGAGACCTCAGAACCGTAGTCGTACCGAAATACCACCACGCCACCGAGGCAGTGTTAATAAAACTATATTTCTAAATGTCTCCAATGCCAATAATATCTCTAATAACAAGTTTAAAACTCTACGGACCGACTTCAAAATTTGTTGTGACCATAATATGGACTGCCTCGGTGGCGTGGTGGTATTTCGGTACGACTACGGTTCTGAGGTCTCGGGTTCGATCCCCGGGTCGGGCAAAGTGATATTGGATTTTTCCATATCAGTCCGGAGTCTGGAATTTGTGCCCGATATGGCGATAGGCTCGCCCCCTATCACATCTGGGACGGAACTAAACTCGGCAAAATGTGGGTGTACTAGTTCGCTAGTGCGCCTCTGCCTACCCCTTCGGGTATACAGGCGTGAGCTTATGTCATGTTATGTTAAAATATGGACCACTCTTGAAATAAGCTCTATCGAACACAAATCACACACACATCCATATTTGGGGGAGATATCGCGTAACATATATAAAAAACATACAAACGAATTGAATACCTCTTTTTTGGAGTCGGCGAAAGCGTGTATTTTCAACACGACAATTGCATAAATTTTTATGACCATTTACAAGTGGGCTATAATAATAATGGAACTATAACAGCTATTGCATAAGCAACCGTGGCTGGCAATAAATGCGGGAGGTCACAAGTTCGATGCCCGCGTCAGAAATGTGTGTTGGCGAATATGTTTCGGGTCTTATTTAGCATTGAAAGTTACGAGAGTCTCAACTCTCAAGTGGTAGAGCCACGCTGTAGACAGTAACGTCTATAGCGCGAATGGGTCGGCTCGACCGGTTAGATACCACTGTCTCACAGAAAACCGACGTAAAGTGGCAGCTTGCTGTCGTGTTTCGTTCGGTGAGTGAGATTTCCGGTGGACCATTTCCCCACTCCCTTTCCCAATCCCCTTCCCTCCCATTCCATTCCCTCTTTTTAGGTTGGCAACTCACCCATGATTCTTTTTGTGTCTTGGGTGTCTATGGGCGGTGGAGATCACTTACCATCAGGTGACCCATCTGCTCGTTTGCCAATCTCTGCTATAAAAAAAAATTGCTGAACTAGTCATTTATAATAGGCATGTAATAAGAAGTTTAATAACTAAAAAGCCAATTTCAAAACCCTATCATTTCCACAACACGGACGTATAAAAAAAGGACACCGTCTCGCCTATAGTTAAACGGACGCCACAGATAAGCCACGCACACAAATGCGCCTCTACATAAATGCTAATGGACCGACTTCAAAACTTATCCGATCGTGACCAAATTTATATGGGACCACCCTTAGAAAAAGCTCTATCGAATAAAAAAAGAATTTTCGAAGATATCGCGTAACATGCATAAAAAAACCGACGAATTGAGAACCTCCTCCTTTTTGGAAAGTCGGCCGAAAAGTGACCTACGCAGTCGCCGCCATTACGTGTCGATAAATTGGATCGGAAGAAAATCCTGCTTCACTTTTTATGTGCCTAGCGCTACGTCCTCTTTTTATACGTCCGTCCACAATAACCTTATTGCATAACAGAAGCGTTCTGACCGAGTCACGGTTCAGCTGACCGCTATTGATTCCGAATTACGATATCCTTTGTACATTATCTGTATTGGTAATACTGCAGAACTGATGACTCGATAGGAAGACGCTAAACGGCATTGAGTTTCACCCGACGCAAATATAGAGGAGCTATTTAATTGTGTTGTTTTTATAGTAGAGGCTGGCAAACGTGCAGGTGGGTAAGCTGATGGTAAGTGACACAAAAAGAATCATGGTTGCGTTGCCGACCTAAAGGGAGGGAAATAGGGATTGGAAAAGAGGGGGGAAGGGAAATCACACTCACCGAACGAAACGCAGCAGCGAACTGCCACTTTACGTCGGTTTTCTGTGAGACAGTGGTATCAAACCGGTTGAGTCGGCCCATTCGTGCTGTAGACGTAGAATGAAAATGGGCCGAAAACGGTAAAGGCTTTATTAAAGTGGTGACATACAAACAGAGGGGTTACCACCGACTCTTATAGCAATATTATTATAATCTTACTTGTACCTATTCCCGAACAAAAAAAACTAGTAAGACTATAATAATACTGCTCTAAGAGGTGGTGGTAACCCTTCAGATAAATACAAATAAAACTGAAAAGAAACAGAATATGAGACCTTCAATCAACTTTAGCTTATTTCTTTAAACATACTAATACTTATGTATTATGTTAGGAGCTGTTCATTCGTAGCTTTTAATTTTTTGTCGTTATTTTTTACATAACATAACATAAGCTCACGCCTGTATCCCCGAAGGGGTAGGCAGAGGTGCACTAGCGAACTTGTACATCCACATTTCGCCGAGCTTAGTTCCATCTTAGAAGAGATAGGGGCCGAGTCTATCGCCATATCGGGCACAGATTTCAGACGCCGGGCTGATATGGAAAAATCCCATATCACTTTGCCCAACCCGGGTTCGAACCCGAAACCTCAGAACGGTAGTCATACCGAAATACCGCCACGTCACCGAGGCAGTCATACTACATACTATACATATGTATTATATTTAGAGGTGTTCAATCGTAGCTTTTAATTTTTTGTCGTTAATTTTTTTACAGTTAGTGTTACATCCTTAATCCGATTCCTTTCTAATGAATGCGTGAGAACAAACTATGCAAGAAAGGTGTAATATCAAACTTTTTATGCCTCGACTTTGTTGATTCTTTCACTGGAAGTTATAAAATAATAAAAACATTTTAATCAAATATCACTGAAAAAGCAACGTAATATAAGTATTATAAATTAACGACGACTCGACTGTCTCGGTGGCGTGGTTGTATTTCGGTACGACTACCGTCCTGAGGTCTCGGGTTCGATCCCCGGGTCGGGCAAAGTGATATTGGATTTTTGCATATCAGCTCGGAGTCTGGAATTTGTGCCCAATATGGCGATAGGCTTGCCCCCTATCATATCTGGGACGGAACTAAGCTCTATGAAATGTGGGTGTACTAGTTCGCTAGTGCGCCTCTGCCTACCTCTTCGGGGATACAGACATGAGCTTATATTGTATAAATTGACCAAAGTCGGTGTTTTCGCTAAGTATGGAACTTATAATTTTGTATTTTTACCGTTTTTTTCACCGTTTAGTATTACATCCTTAATCCGATTCCTTTCTAATTTTTGGATCCGTTTCTTTAATTATAAATATTCGTCTAGTTAGTTACAACATCCTCAGTCAAGGATGATTCCTTTACGGATTTATTATAAATAAATAAATAAATAACACCCAACATTCACATACATAGTCCTGACCCCACACTAAGATCGTGTCTTGTGTCGTGGGTATCAGGAACTACGAGAGACGCACGGTCTCACAACACCCAGACCCGAAACAAATATCTGTAGGCCATACAAACATTTGTCTCGGTGCGAGGATCGAATCCGCGGCCTCTCGCTTCACAGCCGGTTACTCGCCCGCGGCGCCACGGAGGCATTATGTAAATTGATTTTCTGGCAACATTGAACATTGGTACATGTACAGCCGCATCTGCACTAGCTTTTCTCGAAACATTACACAAAAACACCTACAAAAATCAAGGGTTTTCATTGTCTTCTATTCATGGGACAATGGACCATAGACAAAAAAATTCAGAAATACCATGTTTTGTGTAATATTTTAGTGCAGAAGACGCGCCTGTACTCACACGTATTTAAGCGTAACAACAAAAACTAGCCTCACAAGAAAGATTAAGTACGGTCGCAGACGGTCATCGCTGTGATTAGTATTACATAAACGTGCGAACTTGAATAGATTGCATGGCAAAAACTGGCCAAACCAGCCTGGATAGTATCCATAACATGGTCGTATACTAGCAGAACTCTTGATGATTGATTTATTTTCTACACCAATTAACTTTATTTCTACCTGCCCTTATCCCACTTTAATGTGAGGTCGGCGCAACACACTTTTTCAGCATGTTGCAAAGAGGATTTGGCTTAGTTTTTACGACCGGCCGCCTGCCTGACGTCAACCCCCTATGAGGGATCCAGTCCCGGGCAAATTAAATTAGAAAATTTACTTCGCCCGACCTGGGAATCGAACCCAGGACCTCCCGGTCTACAGCCCATACATGCTGCCTAGACCAAAGAGGCGACCACAACACAATTAACATTGGGGCAAAATAAAATGTTAATATGCATGTTCTAAAAGAATAAAGTAAACGCCTAACTTAGCAATTTTACTAATTTAATTTTCCCGAGACTAGATCCGAGAGGGGTAGTTCACGTCAGGCAGGCAGCCGGTCATAAAAACTAAGCCAATTCATTTTTGCAACATGCTTGACTGCCTCGGCGGCGTAGTTGCATTTGGGGACGACTACCGTCCTGAGGTCTCGGGTTCGATCCCCGGGTCGGGCTGTGATGTTGGATTTTTCCATATCAGCTCGGAGCCTGGAATTTGTGCCCGATATGGCGATAGGCTCGCTCCTATCACATCTGGGACGGAACTAAGCTGGGCGAAATGTGGGTGTTTTAGTTCGCTAGTGCACCTCCGCCTACCCCTTCGGCGATACAGGTGTTAGCTTTAGAGATGAGCTTGAAAAAGTGTGTTTCCGACCACAATAAAGTGCGATAAGGGGAGGTAGTAAGAAAACAGCCGGGTCACTATATTATGGCACTCCAATAAACCGTGGTATACTAGTATGTATGAAAGCCATGTATAACATAGTATCAGCAATTTATTTGTTCCACCACATTCGCCATGGGTGGTAGACATAGCCTTCCACATGATTGTTGGCACGCGGTGTTGGCAAACGCGAGGGTATATTTCAATTTTGAACACATTTCTTCCTTTTGTATGCGTCCATAGATGGGACAACAGCACGAAACTTGTGATCCAAAAGTTGTGACCTCTTGGTCATAACTCATAAGTCACTCAGTCATATTTGAAAAATACGCGCGCAAGGTCGTGCCAGTGTAATAATGTTTAGACAATTAATGCTTTTACGTAATTCTGGAACAATAGAGTGTAACTGAAATAAAACTATTTTTACGGATTCTATCACGATTTGGTTTTAATTACTGATTTCTTAAGTTTACGCGAATGCTATTCATTGAAATAAAATTATGTTTACGGATTTTATCACGATTTGGTTTTAATTTTTATTCCCGACGTTTCGAAGGCTTTGCAGTCTTCGTGGTCACGGGTTGGACTGTTTTAATTTTTAAAACCGTGATATCAGTCCAACCGGTGACCACGAAGACTGCAAAGCCTTCGAAACGTCGGGAATAAAAATTAAAACCAAATCGTGATAGAATCCGCAAAAATAGTTTTATTTCAATGAATAGCATTCGCGTAAATATAGTCAGTATATAGAGTGTAAATTGTAATAACCGCCGTCGGATTGTAATAAGTGGTAGATGTCGTTACTGACGTTTGAGATCATTTTTTTGTATAGAAACTTGCTTGATAGCCTGTCTATAGTTGGTAATATTAAATCTCTTTGCATGCGACAGACTTGGTGGGATACAACGTTAGATAAATAACACATAACATAACATAAGCTCACGCCTGTATCCCCGAAGGGGTAGGCAGAGGCGCACTAGCGAACTAGAACACCCACATTTCGCCGAGCTTAGTTCCGTCCCAGATGTGATAAGGGGCGAGCCTATCGCCATATCGGGCACAAATTCCAGACTCCGAGCTGATATGGAAAAATCCAATATCACTTTGCCCGACCCGGGGATCGAACCCGAGACCTCAAAACCGTAGTCGTACCGAAATACCACCACGCCACCGAGGCAGTCAAATAAACGTTAGATAAATAAACTATGTAAAATGATCTAACTCGTTTACGATGTAGTATGTATGTGGGTAAACTGTTTTATTTAAGTATTTTGTTAGTCCTCGCACGTGAATTCCTAGGTTCAAATTCCCGGTCAAGTTATAACAATAAATGAACAACCAAACCACATCACAGCGTCTAGAGCAGGAGGCTTACTACCACCTTATAGCAGTATTATCATCATCTTACTTGTACCGATTCCCATACAAAACAAACGAAGAACGATTATAATAATACTGCTATAAGAGGTTGGTGGTAACCCTGCAGAACTGTAAACAATACATTCTCATAATTGGTACAATATACGTTGTGAAAGTCGCTCGACTGTATACGAGACTCAAATTGTTTTTGCTTTGTTTCGCAATGGAATTTAGTCGGAATTTAGACGGAGTGACGTTTGATAGACATCATATTCTAACGGGAAAACTATGGCTTGGAATACTTTTCTGTTTTGCGAAATTCGGCAACAGAATTTTATTACAGCCTGGATTGGATAAACGTAAAATTGTAACTATGTGCTTAGCGCATAGATTTATTAATGATAACATAAGCTCCCTGTATCCCCGGAGGGGTAGGCAGGGGTGTACTGGAACACCTTTCGCCGAGCTTAGTTCCGTCCCAGATGTGATAGGGGGCGTGCCTATCGCCATATCGGGCACAAATTCCAGACTACGAGCTGATATGGAAAAATCCAATATCACTTTGCTCGACCCGGGATAGAACCCGAAACTTCAGGACGGAATTCGTACCGAAATACAACCACGCCACCGAGTCAGTCGCATTCGCATTTATTAATCATCATCGTCATCATCATCATCAGCCATAGGACGTCCACTGCTGAACATAGGCCTCCCCCAAAGATTTTCAGATAGACCTATTTATTAATGCATTTATTAATGCTTAGCTGAAATTCCTAGGCCTAATGTAGAGCACAGTTATTAAAGCTCTCTATCTTAAGAATATTTCATTTCTACTAACTATTCCATTTCTCTCAATCTTGGGCATCTTCCGTATTGCCTCGTAAATCTATTAAGTTATATGTGTGACTGGTGTTTTATCCCATGTGTCTAATATTATTTATCTGCGTAAGCGAATGAAGGCCCACAGTGCGGTGAAATAAAGATATAAGGAAATTATGCGCATTCATTGAGGAACCGTTGATTGACGTCACGTTCTTGGCGAAGAATTTATGTATTCGAGATTGTTTTTTCCTTCCCTCATACTTGGTAGAGCAATTTCTGAGAAATTTAGAATGGATATCATAGCCTCGTAAATTAAAACCTCAGCGTTAAAAACCCCCAATACCCAATTATGTTAAATTAAAAGTCACAGACAAATCAATCTATTACTCTCAACGCTGATACACACAAAGGAGCCAACGGATCACCCCCAAAAGTAGGTCAAATTACAAAGAGAAGTATCCTATAAATTAAGACAATTAAAATCAAGACACAAAGGCAGTCGTTCTTTCAAATGATGTATTATTTGTTGTATTCGACCATTTACTACCTCTACATGTAGCACTTATTAGAATTCGCAAAATTTGTCAGTTTTGGTCAGCTTAGACGCTTTGAAAATTAACTTTATTAGCTATTTGGCGCAACCGTCATCTTTTCAAAAAACTTCGTTAGTAGCAACTAATGTCATAAACGTTCTGAGAGTTGTCGGTAGCCGCAACTCAACTTCGTTTGCAAAGCGCCATAGTGTAAGATGTTTATAGATCGTTTACCAGCAGTATGGGTACTTAAACCTGTAATTAACTTTCGAATAACTTTTGGTAATTACTGCACATGCGCCGCGTTACGTGACAGCTAAGAAAGTTGATTATCGCCAATTATAAAGCGATTAAAACACATTTGTTGCTATTAAGCGAATGAGTTCATAGTAATAAAAATAATAATATTACTGTCCCACTGCTGGGCACGGGCCTCCTCTACTAATGAGGTTAGGCCTTAGTCTACCACGCTGGCCTAATGCGGGTTGGTAGACTTCACATACCCTCGAAATTCTTGTGGAGAAATTCTCAGGTATGCAGATTTCCTCACGATGTTTTCCTTCACCGTTGTAGCAAGCGATATTTCACAATGAAAACACACTTAACATAGAAAAGTCACAGGTGTATGCTCTTTTTGGGGTTGGTCTCGAAGCTTCGACAGTCGGAGACATTATTAGCCCGACAAAAAGAATTTTGAAAATCGGGCCACATAAACATAAAAAAACATACATAAAAAATACAGACGAATTGAGGACCTTCTCCGGTGTGTGAGTTTTTCCGATTTGCCGCTAGGGCCGCCCTAGCTCAGCCTTTTCGAGTCAGTACATTCGGGTTTTAGCTGTCTACAACGACTCTTCTGAAAGATAGTTAATGGTTATTATTCATTTTTGGGCTGCTATAGTCATGAAGGATTACCATATACGAGGTACAAATAATAATATAAATAAATAAATACACCCAACAGTCACACTCCTAGTCCTGACCCCACACTAGGTAACCTGTATCGTGGGTGTCAGAAACTATGAGAGACTTTCGGTCTCACAACACCCAGACTTGAAACAAATATCTGTGGGCCACACAAACATTTGTCTCAATGCGGGAATCGAACCCGCGGCCTCTCGCTTCACAACCGGCTTACTCCCCCACTGCGCCACGGAGGTTTTATCTAAATATAATATAAATTATTGACCGACTTCCAAAAAGGAGAAGGTCCTCAATTCGTCTGTATTTTTTATGTATGTTACGCGATATCTCCACCAAATGCGGACCGATTATCAAAATATTTTTGTGTTTGATAGAGCTTATTTCAAGGGTGGTCCCATGTAAATTTGGTCACGGATTTGAAGTCGGTCCGTTAAGTTTTTAACTTGTGATTATTTAATAAATGTAATTACAACATCTCTATTCTATATTTAGCATTGAGTAATATATCTGAATACAAACATTATATTTACAGAACTGCAATCATTAGAAAGTGTGATGTTAATCTTATATCCGACAAACATACATTAAACGCAAACGACTTATTATAACAGTAAGATTTTATTATTCTACTGTAGAAAGATTTTGAAATGCGTCGTCTACGTGTTCTAGCAGCGTCTAATATGAATTATGGAGTGGGAGTCATGGGTTCGACGTGGTTGAGCGACGGAAGGATTGACGGCATAGGTTCTGTATATGTTTAACATCATTGTATGTGTACTCCTTTTCAATCCCTATTGTAGCGGGTACCGTCTCCGCTACAATAGCCAATACTGATCTGAGCCGAAACTCTGTTATCATCATGCATCCCTTGGTTCCTTGTGCTGTGAGTAAATGTCAAAAAAATCAATTGGTTGGAATAACTTTTTTGATTGGTCAATTTTATTTTTTTGACAACCAATCTATTCTAGCTTTTTCCTAAAACTATTCGGTTGGAACTCAGCCGCAACGCAACTTTCCATGGTAAGATCTAATGTTCACATTTTTGTCGAGTTTTGGGAATATAGGATAGAAATATAAATGAAAGGTCTATGAGAAAAAATGTCTAACAACCTCCGGGCTAAACCATCCTACCGACCGAATCCCGCGGAGTTCCTCTCCCCCTTATTGCGAAGGCCACGGGGTATGCAACTGTATTCAGTCGCATCCATTTTGGATCCCACCTGTACCCTTCGTAGGAGTTTTCCTAGATTCTCGAAATCGACGATAGTTTACAGTTTCTTCATATGTCAAGGTAAGTATAGCAAATATCAAGTTTTCCCAATGAGCATGACACTTAGATGTGGATGATCTCAAGGCCCTGCTGACATTATGGCGACAGTTCCTTCCAACGCGGTTCCCCTCAGATAGCCTTCACTCAGCAAAACTCATAAAGGATCACCGATTCAAAAGTTTCCACATTATACTGTCCATCTCTGAATGTTGGTGCATAAAACCATATCACATTAAACAACAAACACAACTCCAGACAATAATAATATAAAATAATTTTAACAAGCGACGCTCACCCTGTCAGAGTTACCGTCAAAATCCCAAACTATCGTCGATTTCGAGAATCGAGAACTGTCAAAATAAACTCGTACTAGAGATACTGCTCGTTTGCCAGGTTCCTGACATTACGAATACTTACTTACAACAGCCTGTCCTACAAGATTACCTTTCTAATACGGATACTGCTAATACAGCACAATGTATCCGGCACTAACCATTAGTTAAACGGAAGGTCAGATATTAAACTACCAAGCTTAACTATTTGTTATTTTGTTTCCTTAGTTTAATTTTATAGTTGTAATATGTGGAGATTGTATGGGATTGGATTCCCGTCAGATGACGCCAGGCAGGCACACGGTCGTAAAAATTAGGCCGTGCAATTTCTGCAACATGCTTGTGAAAGTGCGTCGACCACACATTGAGGTGATAAGGACAGATGGAAAGAATAAAAATAAATATGTGAAGCCACTATAATTTTTAACATAACGTAACATAAGCTCACGCCTGTATCCCTGAAGGGGTAGGCAGAGGCGCACTAGCGAACTAGAATACTAGTTTATGGCAAATTGTAACTTCTACACAACGAAGATGATTGGGGCTACATTAACAGTCAAAGCGTCATAATTCGTTAAATAAAAGATATCCCTAAAAACGATCGACCCTAAGATTTACTATTCGAATAATAAATACATATTTACGCCTACATCTCATGGGGACAGGCGGAAACTATTGAGCTATCATGACACATCGCTTTTGCCTCTTCCACATTCATGCATCTTTTCATACATTTCCGCCGGTTGAGGGTACTTCTCTTTCTTTCTACCTGCTCTTAATCTGCCCGCCTAGCATGCGCCCCGCGAGAACATTTTGTCTACGCTTTTTGTCCTGTTATAACCGGTTTTCCCTATTCGACTACAGACACTAACATGCGTCCTCGTTTATTTTCATACAATATTGTAGACAACACGTAGATAACATCTCGACTGTCGATTATCGGGATATCTTGTGGTGCGCATGCTAGGCGGGCTGGGATCGGTGGACTTTTTTCATACATGTTGTAGAAAGGATTTGGCTTAGTTATTACGACCGGCTGCCTGCCTGCATCAACCCCCTCTGGGGGATCCAGTCCCGGGCAAATTAAATTGGAAAATTCGCTTTGCCCGTCCTGGGAATCGAACCCATGACCTCCTGGTGCATAGCCCATATATGCTGCCACTAGACCAAGGAGGCGACTTGAAGAGGTTGGAACTCCTCACTTGCCCAATTTTAGAATCGTTGTTACAATTCCAATAACTGACGGGACGCTTAAAACAAATTACAAAAATCCTTTGAGAAATAACCGCAGCTCTACACCGCAAAAAAAATACATGATTTAATTAACACAAAACCCACAAAACAGAAAAGTTAAATACGAAATGTTACAGCGAGTATATACTCGGTTCCCTGTGATGTTTTACTTCGTTTTATAAATTGTGGTTTATATTGCATTTTATATTACTTTTATGTTACTACTCTAAATTGTGATTGTATGTATGTTTTAACAATCACAAAGTTAAAACTTAAATACCGACTACAAATATTATCCGATCGTGATGGATCGTGACCAAATTTATAGGGGTCCACCCTAGCAACAAGCTTTATCGAACTCAAAAGGAATCTTGAAATTCGGGCCACATTAGCTAGACATATCCAAAACATACATAAAAATGCTAGTGGTAAGATATTCATATCCCCGGATGGCGACCACCGTACACATGGTACGACATGATGGTTGGTTGGTGCGGGTATGACGGTACATCCATGTCTACATCCATATGTCTTGTTGCAAGCCCCTCTCGATTTGTTTCTTCCTTGCCGGAGTGTGAATTTATTTGTTTAGTAATAAAAACAGTGGGCAGGGCACATAGCTCGTAGAATTGATAGCCGATGGGGCAGAAAAGTTCTCGAGTGGAGACCACGTACCGGCAAGCGCAGCGTAGGACGTCCACCTACAAGGTGGACCGTCGACCTGATAAAGGTCGCAGGAAGTCGCTGGATGCAGGCCGCTTCCAACAGGTGGATCTGGAAATCTTTGGGGGAGGCCTATGTTCAGCAGTGGACGTCCTATGGCTGATGATGATGAATAAAAACGGCTTTTAAAACCTGTTACACTTATTACACTTTACATTATACAATTCATCAATACAGAATTCAAGTCATTAATTAATACATAATAGAGGTACAATTCATTAATACCTAAATAATGATGTCTAACGTATCGGAAAAACAATGTCATATTTTACGAAATATGACATTGCTTCTCCAACAAAACACACATCACCGTTTAGTTAAACTGTAAACTAACGTAAACTATAAACGTGAAGGATAAATGGCCGGCATGATTCTAGTTCCCACTGATAAACTGCACTGCGCTTACCTTCAGGTGAAGTGTAGTCACTGCCGTATTAAAAAAAACAATCGACGCAGTAACAGCCATTTTTCCATCCAAAACTACCACAATTTTTGCAATGTCAACAAACTGAGGAATTTCCCCAGGTGATGTCCAAACATGCCACCTGTTTGGAAGGGCGCTCCCTTGTTGACACAACTTAACTTACGTCTTAGTTCGTTTACTCAGCGGATAATGCATACCCTTGGTGTTTGGTCGGGGGTAGTTATGGGCTTTGGGTTTGGTCATCATGATTGTAGGTTATGGCTATGACGTGTTTGGGCTAAAAGTCGTCCTCTTATGTGGAAGTCTCCTATAATACCATTATTTCGCTAGCTTAGTAGTAACAACACTGTTAGTGTCATACAAGCTCACGCCTGTATTTCCGAAGGATGAAACCCGCGGTCTCTCGCTTCATAACCGACTTACTCGCCCACTGCGCCACGGAGGTTTTATTATCAACACTTCAAAAAAGAAGGTTTTCAATTCATCGGATTTTTATGTAGGTTTTTTTTTAATAGCAGAAACCGGTAAACGAGCAGATGGGTCACCTAATGGCAAGTGATCTCCACGGCCCATAGATACCCAAGACACAAAAAAACATGGGTGCGTTGCCAACCTAAAGGGAGGGAAAGGAAGGGAAGCGAAAAAGTATTGGGAAACCGAACGAAACGGGACAGCATGCTCCCACTTTACGTCAGTTTTCTGTGAGACAGTGTTATCAAACCGGTCGAGCCGGCCCATTCGTGCTGTAGACGTAACTGTCTACAGCGTGGCTCTACCACTAAATTTTTTTCAATAGTTTGCGTGTAACACGTTTTGTCGCAAGAAAATGACCTCGGATAAGCTATTTACGTAATCCCTAACGTTGAGAATTGAGACATTTTAAAATAGTTAGCAATATATCTGTCATTTTGAACAGTTTTACATGAACGTTTAAATTTAATAATAAATGACATTTATGGATTTTGATCAATACCACAATTAACTAAACATTTGCCAAATGTCACAGACCTCCTCTACTAATGGGGTTAGGTCTTAGTCTACCACGCTGGCCTAATGCGGGTTGGTAGACTTCACATACCTTTGAATTTCTAGTGGAGAAATTCTCAGGTATGCAGGTTTCCTCACGATGTTTTCCTTCCCCGTTATAGCAAGCGATATTTCACAATGAAAACACACTTAACATAGAAAAGTTAGGAGTCTCGGCAGTCCGTACCACACCCAACTGAGCATTAGTCTCATTAGTAGAGGAGGCCCGTAGTTTTATAGGGCTAATATTTTTTTTGTTGCCAAATGTCAAATCATTCGTAGAATAAATTGTTGGAACATCTTTGTTATTTCAAACAGTTTTACATGAACGTTTAAATGAAATAGTATAGGACATTAATAATTTATTATTTATTATATTATGATCAATAGCACAAATAATTGAACATTTTCCAAATATTGTATCATTCGTAATTTAATTAAGATGTGAACTCTTGTGTTGTGAGACCGAAAGTATCTCGTAGTTCCTGACTTACGACACAAGACTTGTATCTTAGGTGTGGGGTCAGGAACTCGGGAAGATATTGTAAACTCCTACATATTCAAGTTTTCTTGAAATACACGTTTTGGGGTTACGATTATGTTAAAGCAACTTTTTGTAAAAAAAATGCTTACTTGTGGCTGTAACATGTTTAGGTGTAAATAAATAGGTGGCGTGGTTGTATTTCGGTACGACTACTGTCCTGGGGTCTCGGGTTCGATCCCCGGGTCGGGCAAAGGGATATTGGATTTTTCCATATCAGCCCGGAGTCTGGAATTTGTGCCCGATATGGCGATAGGCTCGCCCCCTATCACATCTGGGACGGAACTAAGCTCGGCGAAATGTGGGTGTACTAGTTGGCTAGTGCGCCTCTGCCTACCCCTTCGGGGATATAGGCGTTAGCTTATGTATCTACTATAAAAACATTGAAATAACAAAGTGGGACGTGACTAATACAAAATTGAAAAATCTCTGAGGACGTGTCGTTATTAAAATCAGCTACTAACGTACTAAAAAACTAATTATGTATCGTCTAATTAAATGAGAAAAAAGTAGATAATTTTAAGTAGTGAGTATTCATTACATTGATGGCTTAGTAGTTCAAACACTTCACAAAACCGCTCCTGTATAGCAAATTAATGAACATTTAAACATCTGTTTAATTTCGAATATGCGTATGTTACGCCCGAAAACTGGAACGCTACTCAGCTTTAACGGTTCCTTACATAGTTTTTCGGCATACAATTTTGACAGATAAGGCGGCATTAACAGACATGAGGCGATATAATATGTTTGAATATTCGGGGGTTAGTTGATTAATTCGGTTTATTACGATTTGGTTTTAATTTTTATGCCCGACGTTTCGAAAGCTTTGCAGCCTACGTGGTCACGGGTCAGACGCGTGAGTCCAAAATTAAAACCAAATCGTGATAAAATCTGTAAAAATAGTTTTATTCCAATGAATAACATTCGCGTAAACCTAAGAAATCATAATTCGGTTTAGTCCAACGCAGGGTGGTAGACCGAGGTCAAATCCTATCCTAAATATAGTAAAGGACATCCGTATCCAGCAGTGGGAGTTCAATTACTTATTATAATGTTATTAACATAACATAACATAACATAAGCTCACGCCTGTATCCCCGAAGGGGAAGGCAGAGGCGTACTAGCGAACTAGAACACCCACATTTCGCCGAGCTTAGTTCCGTCCCAGATGTGATAGGGGACGATCCTATCGCCATATCGGGCATAAATTCCAGACTCCGGGCTGATACTGAAAAATCAAATATCACTTTACCCGACCCGGGGATCGAACCCGAGACGAAGGAAGATAGTCGTACCGAGCAATACAACAACGCCACCGAGGCGAGCCTATCGCCATATCGGGCACAAATGTTATTAAAGGGTATTTAAGGTATTTAGGATGTAGGCCGCTTCCAACTGGTCGATCTGGAACTCTTTGGGGGAGGCCTATATCCAGCAGTGGACGTCCTGTGGCTGATGATGATGATGAAAAGGTATTTAATCCCATATTTTCAACACTGCAGAACTGTAGTAAGTCGAGTTACGACGCTTATCCCCAAATACCGAAACGCTATTTAACTTTAACGGCTACGTATACTTTTATGCACTATGAATATTGGTACATAAAGGAGTCTCAAATCACATAACACTTTAAATATTCGGGCATTACACAATTATATCTAAATTTTTTCTTTCTACTTGCCCTTATCCCACCTTAATGTGGGGTCAGCGCAACACATTTTTTCAAGCATCATGCAGAGAGGATATCGCTTAGTTTTACGACCGGCCGACTGCCTGACGACAACCCCCTTTGAGGGATCCAGTCCCGGGCAAATTAAATTAGAAAATTTGCTTAACCCGACTTGAGAATTGAACCCAGGACTTCTCGGTTCACAGCCCATGCATACTGCCACTAGATCAAGGCGACACAATTATATCTAACAATTACAAAATACCTAAAGAAAACGCAAGATTATAATAAACCTACATTTAATATTCTTTGTAAATGTCATACAGTATATACTAGAACTGTATATTTTCATACGACGATAAAACAAACAGAATATTATAATTCAGTTCTGTAACCTTGCTTTGTTTGTCACTTTATTCAGATATTGCGTTTACTATTATCGTTTGTTTTACATCTCCAGTATTATTAGATTGGATTCTGTAAATATGCATGTATGTAAATACAATAACATTTTAATATCATAAAGTAAATCTAGAATACATAATAATATAAGTGTAGGTACTTATATACATTTTAATATCAATTTGTCTATTTAGTTCCATTTAGACGAAGCGAGTTTTTCGTTCGCGAATGTAACAAAACTGTTATTTATACCATACCAATTTCATTTCAACATTACATGTCGCAGCCTGGTAAAAATTGCGATGTTTTCGAATATGCCATTTATCTCCAATTTTTTTAATTTAATTTAATTTTATGTTATGGATGGATACTTGGATATGCTTTAACAATTAGTGCTATACTTAAACGACAACACAAATTACCAAACTATGATATAGGAAAATTGCGTCCATATAAATATGCTTGAATTCACAAATCCAAAGTGGCAGTGTACAGGACACAGCTCGTAGAACTGATAGCCGATGAGGCAAATTATTGAGTGGAGACAACGTACCGGCCAACACAGCTTCGGACGTCCGCCAGCAAGGTGGCAAACCTGATAAAGGTCGCATGAAGTCTCTAGACGCAGGCAGCTTCCAACAGCTCACTCTGGAATCTTTGGAGGAGTCCTATGTGACAGACAACCTCCGTGGCGCAGTGGGCGAGTAGCCGGTGGTGAAGCGAGAGGCCGCGGGTTCGATTCCCGCATTGAGACAAATGTTTCTGTGACCCACAGATGTTTGTTTCAAGTCTGGGTGTTGTGAGACCGAAAGTCTCTCATAGTTTCTGACACCCACGACGCAGGTTATAGCTAGTGTGGGTCAGGACTAGGTGTGTGACTGTTGGGTGTATTTATTTTATTTATTATTATATATTCAACAATGGATACATTTGGCTAATGATGAAGATCACGTTTGAATAGTTTCATCTTTGCTTAACCAATTCAAATTCAGTCCCTAGATACAAACCACAAAACAAATCCCAGTTAATAACAGTATTCCCAAAAGCCATACATCAATCAATCTTTAATTTTACACTCATAACTTTATATTACATAACGTGGATACAAAAGTATCAGTCATTACGAACAATCATTGATCATCATTACGTTTAATATGAGCTATCAATCACTCGGGAATTGTCGAAACAAATTCGGCAACGTGGGGCGCAGGGCCCTGTCAGCGGCTACCTTTTAATAATATTTTAGCCGACTTAAAAAAAGGAAGATTTTAAAGCAGTGCTTTTTGAGTTGATGCAAACGAGAAAGGGTAAGTGCCTTAATGAAGAGACAGTTTTCAAAAACAATAACAGTTTTTGGTTTAACTCGAGTTAGCTCATTTGGTGTGGTGATTATGCTTTGTGTATAGTTACAAAAAGTAAGAAAGGTATTTAAATGGCTACAATATATTTAAATCATTCGGATACCAGCACAAGAACATGTTTTGTTTAGTAAACAAGTTTTTTAATCATGAGATGAAATATATCTACGGGTGCTATTTTTGTAAAGGTTCAAACCTGTTTTGTCTGATGACGGAACGAACACTTATTTCGTTTATTCTCATCGCAAATGTAGATATTAACAAACATTTCAATAACTTGTATATAAATAATTCGCAACAGTCCCATACAACAAGGTACGTTTGTGTTGTGGTACCAGGAACTACACGATACTTTCGGTCCCACAACTCCCAGACACGATACAAATATCTGTGGAGCACAGAAACATTTGTCTCAGAGCATCCACCATTTTATCACCGAAGGTTGAAAAAAACAAACATTTACATTAATAACAAGAATATTAGTCCCAAAAACGTTTTTCTAATTTCAGACTATCACATCATACCTCCTTTTACGCTTTGGATGATCACACAACTTCATAATGTTTACATATCCATACATAAAAATTGAAAGTAAGGTCAATAAATATTCGATTTCTGCGAAAACACCTACGTGTTGCAACTCGTTTGCAGAGTCCGATATAATCATTCCACTTTTCTCGACTGGACGCTGGTAAGGAGTGGACTCTTCTTCGTGAAAAAAGGCAAGACTCTCTATAATTTTGACATAATCTGTTCTGGGGGGTTACCACCACCTCTTATAGCAGTATTATTATAATCTTACTTGTACCGATTCCCAAACAAAACAAACGAAGAACGATTATAATAATACTGCTATAAGAGGTGGTGGTAACCCTGCAGGAGTTATATTAGCAGGGCGAGTTTTAAACCGATAATAAAAGACTAGATATTGGTAAAGTTGATACAGTTTTTAAAAGGTATTACATAAATGCATACACACCGCAATTTTAACCGACTTGATTATTTTCGGCGTTTCGTATTTGTAGAAATATAATGTAATCAATAATTCAAACCCCACAAATGACATTCTCTTCCAAAAATGGAAGTCTGAAATACAAAGTTACATAATACGAAGCTCAAATACTAATTTTATGAACATTTGTTATACTAAATCTTCCGTCACTGAGACCACGTATTTTTTTAAATAACTCATTGTGCCCACAATAGGCACTTTCACCCTACTTATATAACACTATACTTCGCATCCGGAACCGTCCAGATGCTATTTAGATTGTCAATATTGCTATTGTTTGTATTATTATAGATACCCTATACAATATATAATATATATTATATATTATATATTGTATAGGGTATATTAAAATAATGCCGGCCAATATTATCTCTAGATTGCCTAGACTTTAGGTTATAAGTAGAAAGTACTATAATGGGAGTATCAAATTTTCAATTAATTTTAATGGTTTCCTTTGTGGAACAGCGGGCTTAGCCAAGTGGCTTATGCGATAGTCGAATAGAATAAATGTATGGAAATGACATAAGAGTACGGGGATACAGGCGTGAGCTTATGTATGTATGTATGTATGTACATTTACTATTCTATTCGACTAGCGCATACGGCATAAGCCACTTGGCTAAGCCCACAGATTTTAAAATTATTGTGAGATGTGTACTGAAATGACGGGCAGTAAGTTTGAGTCCCGATCGGGACTATTTATTTGAAAATGATTTCGGGTCTTATTTTTAGTAATGTAAGACAAAAAGGAGTGGACGTCCTGTGTCTAATGATAATGATTATGTATGTATAAAAATGCTGATAACATATATATAAATATGTACTCTCTCTACACATTTAATTATAACGAATTCCAACACAGCTAAATGTTTATGTCACAACTCAGAAGCATAAACAGAAAAACAATTTAATGAATATAATCAAGATACTAGATACTATCCGTTTCAATTTAAATTAATTAAAATCCAATGATATCGCTACAAAGAAACGCGGACGCAATGAAATGTCAACAACTTTATTTGTACTTTATGCAGACTTAATGTAAATTATTTTATTATATTTGTCCTTAGATTGTCGTCTCCTTGGTCTAGTGGCAGCATATATGGGCTGTGGATCGGGAGGTCCTGGGGTCGATTCCCAGGTCGGGCAAAGCGAATTTTCTAATTTATAAATTTAATTTGCCCGGGACTGTCATGATGATGTCAACCCCCTCCGGATCCCCGGAGGGGGTTGACATCAGGCAGGCAGCCGGTCGTAAAAACTAAGCCAAATCCTATTTGCAACACGCTTGAAAAAGTGTGTTGCTCCGACCCCACATTAAGGTGGGATAAGGGCAGATAGAAAGTGAACCATGAGGTCTTGGATCCTTTGAAATTTGAGACGGTATGACTATAGAAAAACGACAATATTAGCCCTGTAATATTACTTACTGTCCCACTGCTGAGCACTGGCTATGTATTGCAAGAATGGATGTAATCTACCGCGTCCCAACTTGCATAAGTTGGGACGCGGTAGATTACATTATTAACAATCAATTTAATCAATCAGTTACTGTCTTTATTCATTCCAATGCCAATAATGGCAAAAACTGGCCTCGTGTAAATTAAAAATTAAAAAATAGCCCTGTAATATTACTGTGGACTAGGGACGGGCCTCCTCTACTAAAGAGAGGGGTTAGGCCTAATCTACCACGCTGGCCTAATGCGAGTTGATACACTTCACATACCTTTGAAATTCCTGTGAAGAAATTCTCGGGTATGCAGGATTCCTCACGATGTTTTCCTTCACCGTCATAGCAAGCGATAATTCACAATGAAAATACACTTAACAAAGAAAAGTCAGAGGTGTATGCTCTTTTTTGGGGTTGGTGTCGAACCTCCGACACTCGTCTCGGCAGTCCGTACCACTCCCATCTGAGCTATCGTGTAATCTTTTAAAAATCCTTTCAAAAATCCCAGACCATAGACGCCAGACTGACAGCACTCAATGTCATTTAAAACCTAATTGTCAGAGTTCGCACGCTTTGAAAACCTGTTCAGTGTTCACAAAACTCGGCCAAAGACAATCCTCATTGAAGTTTTTTGCGTGCGTATGAATTGGCGCTTTTATAATTTATGGTCGTTTATATTTTTTATTTTTCCGCATTATTTCATTAAATGCTTGCGCGTTTTGCACTTTGACTCGTGTTTATCCTTGAATAATAATCAGTAATTGTATAATAAATAAGTTCTTGTAAGCAATGGATGATGCCGTCTCGTGGCTATTAATATTTATTCGAATAATTCATAAATTATGGAACTGTTAGTTGATGAGAGTTGGTACGAAATTACACAATATTACGTAAATGTATTGCAATAGGATTGGAGTTAATTGTTTTTATAGCAAAGAGAGGCAAACGAGCTGATGGGTCACCTGATGGTGAGTGATCACCACCGCCCATAGACACCCAAGACATAAACAGAATCATGGGTGCGTTGCCAACCTAAAAGGAGGGAACGGAAGAGGAAGGAAAAGGGATTGGGAAAGGGAGGGAGGGGGGTAAATGGGCCACCGGAAATCTCACGACAATAAGTTGCCACTTTACGTCGGTTTTCTGTGAGACAGTGGTATCAAACCGGTCGAGCCAGCCCATTCGTGCTGTTGACGTAATTGTCTACAGCATGGCTCTACCACTCACAATTGGGAATTTGTCAATTTTTTTAAATTGATTTTATACGAAATTTACGACGTCTAAAGCGTAGCACGGAAAGAAATATTGAAATACTCTCAAAAATAAAAAGTTATAAGCCAAAACTGCGGGAAAGAGAAGTATCAGTAAAATCACGTCACAGCCATAACGGTGCCTGCGTTGGAAAGGGATAGCCAGATATCCCCACTACGCTCCCACTCTTGCTCATTGCAGAATTTAAAATATTAATTCCTGCATCATTTTTCAACCAATTTCGATGCGATTTTTACAGAAGGGTTTCTTTTTTATTTTATTTGTTAGTACATATAAAAATGTGTATGAAATGAAATATAGTCAAGTACCGAATTACGGTATATTACTTCCCTACTTTTATATTACAACCTAAAATGTGTTTCGAGAATTTCAAGTGTAAATCTTTATTTTTAGGCCCTGATATGGGTGATCTAGTTCTCTAGTTCAACTCTGTATATCCCTTTGGATACACATGCTGCAGTTTATATTAACCACAGGTTATAATAATGAAAGTTAGTGCTAAATTAAATAGAATATCGAACGCCATTAAATGTAATTCAAAAATGTCTTTCTTTCTTTCTGCCTGCCATTATACCATCGGAGCAACACACTTTTTCAAGCATGTTGCAGGAAGGATTTGGCTAGTTTTTACGCCCGGGTAGGCACTCAGGCAGGCGCCTGACGTAACCCCCTGTGGGAGATCCAGTCCCGAGCAAATTAAATTAGAAAATTTGCTTTGCCCGACCTGGGAATCGAACCCAGGACCTCCCGATCCACAGCCCATATATGCTGCCAATAGACCAAGATGGCGACTGTAATTCAAAAATATGTAACGAATAAAAATAAATGCGACTATAAGAACATAACATAACATAAGCTCACGCCTGTATCCCCGAAGGGGTAGGCAGACGCGCACTAGCGAACTAGAACACCCACATTTCACCGAGCTTAGTTCCGTCCCAGATGTGATAGGGGGCGAGCCTATCGCCATATCGGTCACAAATTCCAGACTCCGGGCTGATATGGAAAAATCCAATATCACTGCCCGACCCGGGGATCGAATCCGAGACCTCAGAACCGTAGTCGTATCGAAATACCACCACGCCACGGAGGCAGTCAGTCGACTATAAGAAGCAGTAGTATAAACACTTGAGGCGCAAGTATTTTTCCGAATTGATAACTCAATACACATCTCGAGTGCTTGGCTGGTTTACTTTTAAGATTAGGCGTTTGCAATCGGATGTTATTTTACCCTTGACGATCTGGCAAGTTACGGTCAAAAAATGTTATATAAAATGGGCCTTACTTAAATCGCGTCTTCTGCACTAATTTAAACAAATCATGGCTTCGCTAAACATTTTTATCTATGATCCATTGTTCTATGAGCAGGATACGGCGAAATTGTTTTGTGTATGTGTTTTGTTTCGAGAAAAACAGGTGCAGGGACGCTGCCCTATAAAAACTTTTAGACGCGCTTCTTATCTTTAAGAATAATTTGACGTTTTCTTCTTTCGTCGTATTGTTTGAATATTAACAAACCATCAATATATTATATATAGCCTAGATGCACAGTTCTTTGCAAATATCCTCCTAAAAAGTGGTCTCAGAAATAAAACATAGAAAAAGATCACTAGTTCTAATTAAATCAACACAAATATAACCCTAAGCACGTGTTATAAAGTAGGTTTTTAAACGAAATGAGCAAGCGTTCTTTAATTTGAATTTTGAAATTCAGAATTCTATCGACGCCCGACTGTAGGCAAAACGAGTGCTTAAGCACTTCTTTGCTGTCCCATTTTCCGAGCGTCAACTGTGCATCTAGGTAAGTAATATATCGAAGGGACAAACTATTAGGCACTGACGTCAGGCATACAGCATGTCGCAAAAAGTATAATGGAATCTTAGTTGAGACTGGCAATCCAGCAGGTGAAGCACCTGATATGTAACCTCCACTATGAAACCAAGAGCATCAGGGGTGCGTTGCCAAACTTTAAGGAGGGGAATAGGGACTGGGAAGGGGGTATTTGGGTCACCGGAAATCTCAGTCACCAAACAAAACGTATAATGCTCTGGGGTCAGGACTATGTGTGTGATTATTGGGTCTATTTATTTATTTAATTACATCGACTGCCTCGGTGGCGTGGTGGTATTTCGGTACGACTACGGTTCTGAAGTCTTGGGTTCGATCCCCGGGTCGGGCAAAGTGATATTGGAATTTTCCATATCAGCCCGGAGTCTGGAATTTGTGCCCGATATGGCGATAGGCTCGCCCCCTATCACATCTGGGACCGAACTAGGCTCGGCGAAATGTGGGTGTTCTAGTTCGCTAGTACACCTCTGCCTACCCCTTCGGGGATACAGACGTGAGCTTATGTTCTGTTATGTTATTAAATCGAAGATAGCATGTTTTTGTGCGTCCAAGTCGCACGTGTGGTCGCGGCATAACATTTAACCACTAAAGCTTTAACTCGCAGATTTAAATTTGAAACCAAGTTACAAGCTAACGGAGACCATTAAATCATAAAGCAGTGTCCATAAATTTTAATGTTGAGATGCCATAAACATTTGTCGCCTGGGTGGCTACACAGCACACGCCCACAGCCGCACGCTCTTTTGTTTCAAATGGAGATTTATCTTACAAACACACATACATAATATGTAGCACATTTAAAAATATGTTTAAAGTAAACCACTTTACGACCTAGGATTTGAATCTCAGACCTCCGGGTTCAGAGACCATATATTGCCACTACACCAAGCCAGCCACACACATATACACACAAAAACGAATAATTTTACTTCTTTATAATATTAGTATTTGATTTACCTATGTAAATTATTGTTCATTATTCCTCTTTGCTCTTAAAATTTTACTGTCTCATTTTTTTAACAGTTTAAGGACCCTTAAGGGGGAGCGAGTGGCTTCATGGAAGGGTGGTACGAGGGAAGTAGGAAGGGGTAGATAATGGGTATATCTAGCGGTAGACAAGTAGCATAGACTACAAAAGTGGTGAAGGTTTCTTAAACACGATTCCTACCGGCTTCCCTTTATAAAGTTGTCAATGACACAGAAGCGCAACTAGTATCGACTTTTGGCCATGTTAATTTTCGTCCCATAATATGATAGGAAGCCAAGCCACATCGGACACAAAATCAAGATCACGGGCTAATACTGAACAGATAATCACAAGTTTAAAAACTTAACAGACCGACTTCAAATCCAATCGTGACCAAATTTATACGACCACCCTTGAAATAAGCTTTAGCGAACACATAAATAATTTTGAAAATCGGTCCACATTTGGCGGAGATATCGCTTAACATACATAAAAAAAATACAGACGAATTGAGGACCATCTCCTTTTTGGAAGTCAGTCGAAAAAACAAAGACATAACACTTGACCCAATCCGGGGATCGAAGTTGAGACCTTAAGGCTCGAGCTCGAATACATTTACGATTGTCAGAAAATTTCAAGCTCAGCAGCCCGAGCAGGAAAATTTCTGAAATGTAAATGTAAAAAAAACCGTAAATGTATTCGTGCTCGATGCGCGTCTATGAAATTTGTATGAAATATTAATCAAATGTCATCAGTGCGCAGCGAGTTTACATTTACATTAGTTTTTCGTGCTCGGGCTACAGGCTGCAGAACAAGGTAGAAAAATGCAATATAAATTATTATTTTTATCAATGCGACATAACTAGGCGAAAATGATGACAATCTCTAACAAATCGAAGTGAATATTGCATTATCGTTGGCTTCACTTGCGTCGATTGATTTCCCCTCGCCAGTCAATGCATAGACTAGACTGAATCAGGTTTTTGAAGTGCCTTGAAAAATACTATCAATAGATCTTGACAAATTGACAGTTCGTAAGTAGTGTGTCCGGATTAGCTAATGTATGAGAGTAAAGTTTTCATACCGATTATGGCTCCTAAACGGATCGACTTCAAAATGTATTGGATGTCCAAATAAAGACTATCGAACACAAAAATAATCCTGATACATAAAAAAAATACAGACGAATTGAGGACCTTCTGCTTTTCGGAAGTCGGAGATATCAGAGAACATACAGAAAATAATGCTGGCTATAACGGTGAAGGAAAATATTGTGAGGAAACCTGCATACCCAAGAACATCTACACAAGAATTTCGAAAGTATGTGTATGTGAAGTCTACCAATCTGCAATAGGCCAGCGTGGTAGACTAAGGCCTAACCTCTCTCATTAGTAGAGGAGGTCTGTCCCAGCAGTGGGACAGTAATATTACAGGGCTGATATTATTTATACACAAAAAAAAATACAGACGAATTGAGGACCTTTTTTGAAGTCGATCGATAACCGCTTACTTATCGTTGGTCATTATTTTGAAGGTATTGGACTTAGATTAGGGTGAAATGTTTGTCTGTCGGTTATGGCGATTATACACTCCCTTTGGAGTACTAAAACATAAACATAATGGTCTAATAAAACAGTATAACAATAAGTATAATACTAAAATATATGATTTCTTAATAATAAATAAGATTAAAATTGATAAATAAATACCATTGTTTCTCTCTCTCTTTTATATTGCCGTGCCCAACAGGGTCCACGATTCTGAACTATGTATATCGTACTAACATCTTTGTAAACAACAATTGTGGAGTGCAATAAATTGAATTTGAAATTTGAATTTGGAGTAGCTTAATCAATGATTTTGTACTGTTAGTAATGAATGATATACGATCAATCAGCGGGGGTTCACGTTAGGCAGGCAGCCGGTCGTAAAAACTAAGTCAAATCCTTTCTGCAACATGCTTGAAAAGTATGTTGCGCCGACCCCACATTAAGATGGGATAAGGGCAGGTAGAAAGAAAGTAATAAACGATGTAATACACCTAACAGTCGCACATATTACAAGTCCTGATACCAAAGAGGGTTTAACTTCGATTCGTGGGTAGGTATCAGAAACTACGAGAGTCTTTTAGTCCCCAACACCGAGAAACAAATATATTCACACCATTTGTCTCGGTGCGAGGATCGAACCCGCGGCCTCTCGCTTCACAATCTCTTCGCCCTTTGTTGAGGCCCTCAATTACAACAACTAACGCAAAAATAAAGGACCTTACTTAAAAATGATTTTAGCTGAGCAAATGCTTAAGAATAGTCAGTCTATTTTATTTTCAAACAATGTGACACAAGGATAATCACAAGTTTAAAAATTTAACATACCGACTTCAAATCAGATCGTAACCAAATTTATACGGGACCAACCTTATAATAAGCTCTATCGAACTCAAAAAGGATTTTGAAAATTCCACATATGGCGGAGATACGGCGTAACATACATAAAAAAACAGCCAAATTGAGGACCTTCTCCTTTTGGAAGTTGGTCGAAAAAAGTACTAACTTTTCTAACCATTTGCTCAGCTAAACAGTTTTAATAAGTAAGGCCCAATAAATCTACCCTGTAAATTTGAATTGGAAATGTTTGAGTAAAAACAAAACACTCAAATTAAATAATAATCAATTAAAACAATTATTCAATAGAACAACCATAACTTATCGTTTCCATCAAGGCTCCTATTTAAATAGTCATTAGAGGCAGAAAAGTTGACGACCTTCGTAATGACAATGAGAACAATGAAATCCGTTGTTAGTTCCTTTGTTTATTTCTATAAACCTAACAAATTATTAGAATGGAACTTAAATGAAGTAACGAAAATCATAGTAACTTACAATAAGGCTGTAATATACATTGAAATAAAACTATTTTTACGGATTCTATCACGATTAGGTTTTTAATTTTTATTCACGACGTTTCGAAGGCTTTGCAGTCTTCGTTGTCACGGCTCAGACTGAACAAACAACGAAGACTGCAAAGCCTTCGAAACGTCTGGAATAAAAATTAAAAACCTAATCGTGATGGAATCGTAAAAATAGTTTCATTTCAATGTATAACATTCGCGTAAACTTAAGAAATCAGTCTGTAATATACAACGTACATACTTAGTATTTGCTGAACTATCTGACTTATCTGAAACTTAGCATATTTTTTTTTATTATATGTATTTGTTTGAAAAAGAAAACAAAGTTTATATCCCTATCACATCTTCAACTTTCTATGAGACCATGGAGTACGCTCTATAGACCAAAAACAGAATTTTGAAAATCGTTTCGTCCTCCTTCGCATCCTTTGTCGCAGATATCGCGTTACATATTATTTACATTAAAAATATCGACGGATACAGAACCTCTGCTTTTAAAGTAGTTTGACAACTTCTTAAGAAGTTAGCAGAAATATTTTTTTTTTATATAGCAGCGACTGGCAAATGAGCAGAAGGGTCACCTGATGTAAGTGATCGCCATCGTCCATAGACACCCAAGATAAGAAAATCATAAGTGCGTTGCCAACCTAAGAGGAGTGAAATAGGTATTGGGAAAAGGAGGGGGGAATTTGGCCACTGGAAATCTCACTCACGGTGGTATTAAACCGGTCGAGCCGGCTCATTTGTGCTGTAGACGTAACTGTTTACACCGTAGCTCTACCACAAGTGTGTGGTGGCGTTAATTGTTAATTGTTAATATGTGCGCCGAAACCATATTGGAATGGTTTATAGGCAGGTTGTAGGAGTACAAAATAAAATAAATACTGCAAAATACACATTCCCATGTGAAACTAACGATACTAAACTTTCTAGCGAAACAAATTCATTAGATCCATACAATTCAATTGGTCTCGTCGGAACACCTCATCAGATCTCTGAACGAACTGTTCTTTTATCTTTTATTATAGCTATAACAAATAACAATCACAATACAATTGAATATTATGTTCGGATATTTACTTTACATAACTTTATTGCATACCTAGTTATATAAGCTGCGGATGAAATATATAACAATAAAGTTGGAGGAGACGTTCGTAGATTGTGAGATAATACGATTTTATTCCATAGTAAAATATTAGAAGCAAGACTAGGCAGACCATTTATTTGGAGCATTATAAACCTAATAATCTCTTTTATACGAGGAAATCTATTAAAAAGTATAAGGTAAAGAATTAAAGCTTGCGGTAGTGTAGACTGGAACAAAGGATTCTGGATTGATTATTTTGGCGTCTATAAACAATCTACTTCATTATTTAACAGCATTTTACATAATTACAATTTCTGATGAATTTTGATAAAGAAATTTTTGATGAACAATGTATGGCAAAACTTTCCGTCGCATATTATAAGATTGATCAGCAAACTATAAGATTGAAATGCCAAACGATAAGTAAACAAGTAAACTGAAGTATTTTTAGGATAGCGCATAAAGGCACTGAGGTCTCAAGTATTTCAAATACCATTGGTAACTTAAGAGGTCCAGAAGTAGACTGACCATAACTAATAACATAAAACACATGTATTACTGCACACAAAGGGCAGTTAACTAATGTACATACGTTTTACAATGGAGTAATGACCTTCGACGTTTTCACACGAGGCGGTGTGTGACGTCATCATCAGCCTTTCATCGCTACTGATTTATTTATTACACTGTTTGATTAGCCGGTAACACATTTTGAAATGGAGGAATTGCATGATGTTTTGTAAGTGGTTTTGCAGTGAGATTTGGCTTTATGGACAAACCTTGGGAGTACTCTGCATAGAAAACTAGCGTGAAATAGGAGATTTACTATAATTTCATCGGAATTGTCATCGTATAAAACAATCTTTCACTACTAATTACTATTAAATTAGTAGGTTGTCGCTTCTACTATACTACTTCTATTCTCTTTGCATTACAGGTGTTTGAGTTAAGGTACGGAATTTGCCTTAATATGGCTTACTTTTTCGTTTGTTACATCTTCATCATCAGCCATACGATGTCCATCAGCAAACAGGCCTCCACTAAAGATTCATTCATTTTATTCTCTTACTTTATTCAATGAAGTATGTAAATTAATAAATTTATTTTGCAAGCTATTTCCGATCATTGGATAGTTGCTTGTTTATTCTTGGTAGTTATTTGCCGGACGTATGTCGTGGAGGTTTTGTATCGACTGCTAACAATGCCCGTCTTTAAAATAACTTTGTGTACTAATACCTTGTTTACCTTCTAATTGTATTAGTAATCGTACTCCGCATACATTCTAATGTTGATCCTTTCACACGTTAAATTACTTTATAACTAACAAATTTGTTACCTCTTAGTGTTACATATTTTGTCTTTTTTTTGTGTTCTCCCACTTATTGTTGCCTGACACATTGGCTGAATAAAGTTTATTTCTTTCTTTCTTTCTTTCTTTAAAGCTTAGGAGACAAAACACAATTTGAAAAACATTATTACCTTTAAACCATGTTTAAATCAAGCAGATGACACAAAATGACCCTAATATAAGTGTATTCAAATTTCGACAAGGATTTTTAATAAAGCCTTCAGAATCTAAACTCAAAACTCAAACTTTAAATTTTGAGGACCTAAATCTGGCATTGACACTCGCGAATGTTTTTTTATCTGTGTGAACTATTTAACGTATGTTTTCCACGTTTAAAGCCTGCTTCGGAATGTTACCTACAATGCTGGAGCATGTAACATGACGTCAGATCAAGTACCTTTCATGTCTTATTTATTACATGTACATGTGGTTGTGAATTTTAATGTAAACTTGTTTCTTTTGTACAATTTAGTGGTTTTCTAGTTAGTAACAAGCGTGTGAAACTATACAAATTCTATATGAAAATAACATGTTTTTTTGAAATACGGTCGTTATAAAAGATTATGATTATTAAAGAAACTTATTAATTATATGAATCTCTCGTATTAAATACCCTATTATAGTGTATAAAAGAAGCAAATTTTGGCCAAGAACAAAACTCAAAAAATAAACCAAATTATTCCCTGCATAAACATGTTTAAAGTATAACCATGTATTAGACATTTTCCTACTCTCTTCATAAATCTTAATTACATTCATAGCTATCGCAACAAGCTTGCTGTTGCGTTTTGTATGTGTAAACTTTGTGAAGGCTTTTCCACTCTACTTTCCCATCTCCTATATATCCTTTAATCAGTAATATATTCGACAAAATATGTTTGTGCGATCTTCAGATTGTTTTGGGTCGGTGTTGTGGGACCGTAAGTCCTTCGTTGTTCCTGATACAGTCTGTAGTCAGGACTATGTGATTATTAGCTGTATTTATTTAATCTGTGTAGATATTTATATGCAGTCGAGATTTCTTCCCATCAGACGACTCTTCTATTCGTTTGCCGATGTCTACTAAAAAGATCCAAACATCGATCGCTTTCTGAGAATAGCTCCGAAGTTTCTTCACTCTGTCGAGTTATGCGACGTAACAGTAACTACTTATCGTTAAGTAACACGAACCGAACTATGATTCCAATGAATTTTACATTGTTATGCTTCTCGGAACGGTGCATTGGCAAGTAGCATTTGCAACTCATTGACTAACTGTTGTCTAGATTGGTAGTACGTTGCTAGAATAGATTACCGTTTGTTCAACAAATACCGAAACTGTTCTATCAATCTTAGAGGTTTTTAAACGGTCTACGAAAGCAGGAGCGCAGACGGCCCTGCTGATGACGGAGAAGCTGCTGACCTTCCTAAAATACTTTGTCCAGCCTCGCTTGAAGGACATGTCATAACGCTGAGGGAACACCACAGAAATGGGAAGTTCTTGCTAGAGTGAGATAAATAATGGTTTAAATGGTCCAGCCACGTTGTAAACACCAATAACTCCTTTCGGTTTTTTACTACATACAGATTTTGATCCTGCAGTCATCATAAGTAGAACAGATAAATCTGATATTCCGGCATTAAGGAAAATAGACAACCTGTAATTTTTACCTTCATGACCGAATGTCAGATGCGTTTTTTCCTTGTGACATTGTCATTTCAGCATATGTACTAGACATTATTTTAAAGCGCCCTAAAAGCAGTCTCTTCAATACCTCATTCCGAAAACATCTAACTGTCAGTCCATACCGCTTCCCAATTTAAGATTACATAATGTTTTTACATCCCAAAACCGCCTCAAAGGCTTTACAACTATTTCAACAGAATCGCGTCGTACTAGAATCTACTTTTGCCTAGAATCTAATTTCGATAGTGATTAAAAATGTAACCGGCCTGCGATCGTGATCAAATTTATATGGAACCCCCACCAATATTTATACCCTAGACACACAGTTCTTTGCAAATATCGTCCTAAAAAGTGGTCTCAGGAAAAAAACAAAGAAAAAGATCACAAGTTCTAATTAAATCAAACACAAATATAACCCTATGCGCGTGTTATAAAGTAGCTTTTTAAACAAAATGACCAAGCGTTCTTAAATTTGAATTTTCAAATTTAGAATTCTATCGGCGTCCAACTGTAGGGAAAAGGAGTGCTTAAGCACTTCTTTGCTGTCCCATTTTCCGAGCGTCAACTGTGTATCTAGGCAAATAATATATTGAACCACCCTTGGAAAAAAGCTCTATCGAACACAAAATACTTCTTAAAAATCGGTCGACATTTAGCGGAGATATCTCGTAACATACATAAAAAAAAAATACAAACGAATTGAGGACCTTCTTTATTGAAATCGGTCGAAAAAGTCTCAAATTAGATTAAACTTGTTTTTGGTTGGTAGAGCGGGTCCATTCATGCTGCAGACGTAATAGCATGTAAATATTCAGATCATAATTAACACAAGCAATAAATTGATTTGACCAGCTTCCGGTAAACACGTCCCATGACTAAATTCAAAATTAGTATGAAATACCAATAAAGTTGTGTGAATATTTAGAGTTGACATTATGACGACCTCAGTGGCGCAGCGGGGAGTGGCGGTCGTAAAGGTCGCCGGTTCAAACCGGGCATCATGTTTTTAAATTCTTAGACTGAGATGTATTTTTTTTTATAGCAGAGATTGGCAAACGAGCAGATGGGTCACCTGATGGGAAGTGATCTCCACCACCCATAGACACCCAAGACACAAAAAGCATAATGGGTGCGTTGCCAACCTAAAAGTAGGGAATGGAAGGGGAGGGAAGGGGATTGGGAAAGGGAGTGGGGAAATGGGCCACCGGAAATCCCACTGTATAAAGCGAACTTCGACTAAGTCTACGAAGAAACGGACTCAGTGAGCATTTGGAATTTTTAAATGGAACTTCGACTAAGTCCGAGCCATTTTTACAAGAAAAACAGACTGAGAGACAGACTAAGCAAAGATTTTCTTGTAAAAAATGACGCCGACTACAGTCCAAATTCCATTTTTTTTCTTTAGCAGAGACTGGCAAACGAACAGATGGGTCACCTGATTGTAAGTGATCTCCACCGCTCATAGTCACCCAAAACACAAAAACTATCATGGATGCGTTGCCCACCTAAAAGAAAGGAATGGAAGGGAAAGGAAAAGTGATTAATAAAGGGAGGGGGGAATAGGGCCACCGAAAATCTCACTCACCGTGAACTCAACGAAAAGTGACAGCGAGCTGCCACTTTACGGCAACGCACCATCAATATAACATACCCTAGATGGACAGTTCTTTGCAAATATCGTCCTAAAAAGTGGTCGCAGGAATAAAACAAAGAAAAAGATCACAAGTTCTAATTTAATCAAACACAAATATAACCCTATGCACGTGTTATAAAGTAGCTTTTTAAACGAAATGATCAAGCGTTCTTAAATTCGAATTTTCAAATTTAGAATTCTATCGGCGTCCAACTGTAGGGAAAAGGAGTGCTTAAGCACTTCTTTGCTGTCCCATTTTCCGAGCGTCAACTGTGCATCTAGATAAATAATATATCGATGCAACGCACCCATGATTTTCGATTGCCAGTCTAGGCAATAAAAAAACATATTTTTTTGTATAAAAGTTGACTGCCTCCGTGGCATGGTGGTATTTCGGTACGACTACGGTTCTGAGGTCTCAGGTTCGATCCCCGGGTCGGGCAAAGTGATATCGGATTTTTCCATATCAGCCCGGAGTCTGGAATTTGTGCCCGATATGGCGATAGGCTCGCCCCCTATCTGGGACGGAACTAAGCTCAGCGAAATGTTGGTATTCCAGTTTGCTAGTTTACCTCTGCCTACCCTTTCGGGGATACAGGTGTGAGCTTATGTTATTTATTAAAGTTTGAAAATACTGTATACGATGGTGAGATGCGATTGTTTCTAACATTCTAGTTAGGAACGTCTCTTCCCACACAACGTATCTAAAGTTAATGGCCGAATCGAATCACGCGATCATACGACCGCCCAGTCACGTATTTTATTTGGTACGTAATTTTTTGCCTATTTGTCTCAGTTAATTTGCTGGCGAATGCCTGGTTAATGTTGTCAGTAGAGTCGCCATATCGCTGGATTTACGAGGACCCGATTCTTTCGATTCTTCCAACAGGTCGATCTGGAAATTTTTGTGGGAAGGCTATGTTCAGCAGTGGACGTCCTATGGCTGATGATGATGATTTTTTTAGACTAGCAAGCTTTGCATACAAAAAAACTGGAAACCGACATCAAAAACGAGCACTTAAAAGTAAAACATAACAATTTCTTACTCGCTTTGGAGTCGGTGCTGAGGCCGAAGCAGATTAAATGAAAAGGCACCGACTCAAAAGAGAGTAAGAAATTGTTGTTATTTTTTAAGTGTTCGTTTTTGAGTTTTTGTTAAACTTATTATTAATTATCTATTTTAGTGTTCATTAGTGTTTTTGTAGCATTTAGACTCCCGACGCAATCACCGAAATAGTTGTCTATCCGGTACTGTAAGAATTATCCCCTAACTCCTAACTAACAAGGAGTTTTATCTTTCATCATCAGCTCATATGAATAGCTCAAAGAAACATAAGTAGCGGTCTATATGGGCCTATAATATTGAAATAATTATCCACCAATTCCTAATAGTTAAGGAGTTATATTTTCCATCATCAGCTCAGCAAAATGAGATGATGGGTACCAGACGCAAATACCTGAATAGTTTAAGATAATATATGAAAAATACTGTGTCCGAAAAATACTGTACCGGTTGCCCTCGGATTTTTCTAGGATCCCATCATCAGATCCTGACCTGGTGCCAACGGGACCACCTGGAAAGATAACCATTAAAGCAAAAAAGAATTTCTGGAATCGGCCCAGGCGTCTTCGAGTAATCGTGGAACATATGTATATAAAAAGATTCCGACGAATTGTTAACCTTCACCTTTTTTAAGTCGGTTAAAAATACCCTTCTCGGATACGGGCGTGAGCTTATATAGAGCTAAGTAGCTTCTTCTTCTTCTTCAAGTGCCTCTCCATCACTGAAGGTTGGCAGTCAGTTCCTTAAACCATTCCTTGTCCATGGCTAGACGGAACAGCTTTTCAACCGTTTTTATTCCGGTCCACTGCCTTATGGTGCGTAGCCATGACTTCCTTCTCCTTCCAACATCTCTTTTTCCTGCTATTTTACCCATCATAATCTTTTTCAGCAGATGGTACCTATCATGTCTTAAAATATGACCTAGGTACGAAACTTTCCTCTGCTTGATGGTCTTGACTAATTCTTTATCCTTCTGCATATGGGCTAGGGCTTCAGCGTTAGACACTTTGTCTGTCCATCTTCATTATCATCATCATCATCAGCCATAGGACGTCCATCTTATCCGAAGCATTTTTCGGTACATCCACATTTCAAAGCCTTCAAGTAGCTGTTTCTTTTATTTTTAAAGAATAGAGACTCGTTAAATGTTTTGCATGATTCCGTGATTTATCATAAGTAGTAAAAATAAACAAATTGCCCATAGTTATTATTGTCACGTTTTTTTCCCCGCCCCTGCCGACTCGTTAGTCGTTAGCGAATGTTTTAGGTAAGTAGGTACATACCTTTTTTCTTATGTCAACAACCTTGAAGTTTGAGGCCTTGTAGATTTTGAGTATTATCTTAGGAAATACCTACTTGGACTGTAAGATTTACAATTTAAATAATTTTATATTATGATTTCTTAGTTTTACGCGAATTTTACTCATTGAAATGAAACTAGTTTTTACGGATTTTAACCGTATTTTTAATTATACTGCTATAAGAGGTTGTGTTAACCCCCCTGGATCTAGAGGGGGGAGATGGTACACGTGCCCCGGGCGTCAGGATTTGGAAGGTGGAAAAATTTGGAGAGCTACCTAATTTGGGGCGATAAAATCCGGCAAATTGTCAGATTGCCCCCGCTTTGAAAAACCTTAGGTCCGGTACTAATTTCTGGGAAGTAGCGAAATGTTACAATTTCTAGGAAAGGTCAGTTTGGTAAGCTGTGTATACAACATGTGTCCATAATGTATTTTAAAAATTGTACATCAGTTTTGTGGAATAAATAAAAAAAAAATGTGTCTACTAAGCTAGATTCTAGATTAATAAGTACATAAATAAAAATATTATCATTATTTTTTATTGTTTTTGGCAGTCACAATTTATCTACTAGGCATAAAGGCTGCCGCCTATGTCTAGTGGAAGCGAATACGGGCTATGAACCCTGACGTCCTGGATTCGATTTCCAATTTAAAGCGGTTTAACATGATTTGCCGGGCAGTGGATCCCTCAGAGGGGCTTGGTGGCAAAAGTCGGCCGGTCGTAAAATCTAAGCCAAATCATTTGTGCAACATGCTTGAAAAAGTGTGTTGTGTTGACCCCACATTAGAGTGGGATAAGGACTGGTGGATAGAAAGACAGACATAACGTAGTAACATTAGGTAAATAATCTTTTTTTAGCAAGCAGAGGCTGCCCGATTACTTTTTATATTAATGAAGCAATAACCTATCCAATGGTGTGCATCTTATATAGATAAAAATACATTGTCTACCATAACCTGAACTGAATGAACTTGCTAATTAAAAAAAAAATTACAAATAAAAACCGATTTTAAATTGCCTTGCATACAAAATCGATACTACATTAATGATTGATATGGCGATGTAAAAATTGTCGCCTCCTTGGTTTAGTGGCAGCATGTATGGGCTGCCGACCCCACATTAAAATGGGATAAGGGCAGGTAGAAAGAATGGCGATGTAAGTATTAAAAATATTTTTGTCTATCCTAATCTGAATGCATATGCAGGTCGCTGTACCTACCCACTACTTTTAGTTTGCTCCTAGCTAGAGGCTACCTACTTAGTACTCAGCTTAGGTACATAGATATGCACTGAGAGTACTGTGGTAAGTACTAAGGCTGAGATCTATAGAGCCAACTACGACTAAGTCTAAGTCAAAGATTTCGGTACTTGACAAATTTTTTAAAATTAATTTTATGTTAAATTTACGCCATCTAAAATAAAGTACTGAAAGAATTATTAAAATATTCTCAAAAATAAAAAAAGTTATAAGCATTTGAAATTTGGTGTAACCTTCAATCTGCGGGAAAGAGAAGTATCAGTAAAATCACGTCAGGGGCATAACGGCACGTGTGTTAGAAAGGGATAGCAAGATATCCCCACTACGTCCCCACTCTTGCTGATTGCAGAATTTAAAATATGAATTACTGACTCATTTTTCAACCAATTTCGATGCAGATTTTACTCAAGAGTTTCTTTTTTGTTTTATTTGCTAGTACATATAAAAATGTGTACAAAATCAAATATAGTCAAGTACCCATTTGTTAAATCGAACTTTGACTTAGTCCGGGGCATTTTTTACAAGAAAAACAAACTGACAGACAGACTAAGCAAAGATTTTCTCATAAAAAATGACTCGGACTTAGAAAAAATCCTCACCGAGTTCGTGACTTTGACTTAGACTTAGTCGAAGTTCGCTCTATAGATCTCAGCCTTAGAACGACGAACTAGCTAGGTAGGTACTTTATTATCTCAAACAAAACAAAGGTATGAATAACTAAGTACACTACATAATATCTAGAATGTTTAGTTTTAAAATAAACTTTATATTATACCTACTTTGTAATATTAATATAGGCTACGTGCAGTTGTGCAAACAAAATAAGCAGTCACCGCGGCACAATCAATACGATTCCTTCTGATAACGATAACACATACAAATCAATCGTAATATCACGTGAAATATCACATATTCAACACAAAACGCATTGATAAGCAACAAAATCGTACTAACCTCGGCAAAATCCGCTTTCTTCGCGCCACCCGACGCGCTAGCTACCTGCTCTTTGCAATATTCCAAAAATGCACTAAAACAATATTATTTCTTTCACGCAATATCAAACCAACACAATAACACCCGCAAAAAGTTTTACAACTTTCGCACCGGCACTGTAATAGTTTTTTAAACACGAAAAAAATCGCTTGCGACTTTTTTTTACGAAAGTTATGTGACGTGTACCACGGAGTAGTGCGATACAACCGTTAAACACAAAGTGCTGTCGCGTACTGAAGCGCGTGCGAGAGCGAGAGGAAGGTCAAACTAAACGCACGGACATTTCAACGCGTGCGACAAAGATGGCAGATACGAACGAAGTTAGCGGAATTTATCGTGACCGAGAATGACCACATGGCACGCATTCGGTTTTATTTCATACAATCATTGCACAAATTGTGAGTTGCCGCGTTTTTGTTAGGGCCACGTGTTACGAATATGTTTTTAAAAATAAAAAACACTCAAAGTAAGTGTTATTGGTATACATGTGGGATACTTAAGTTTGTTTAGCTTTTTTTTTATTTCTTTTTTCAAACTGTTTCATTTAAACACAAGGAAATATAATCATTGTGTCTTAAGTATTTTTTTTTACTTAATTAAACCTCTCGAACACATTGTTTTCTTTCAATTTGCATTTTATTAAAAGAGAGCTCACAAAAATGTATAAAATTCAGTCGGTGTGTTATCTGACCTCGTTTTCTTATTCATTGTTCATGTTTTTTCCGTTGCCGAAAACGTCTGGAATGATAATGGATATATTATGTTTTTGCGACATTTTAAGATATTTTTATTTGAAACATAGAATTCTTTTATTTTAGGTCATAACTGATCATAGATTAGATTAGAAACATAATAAAATATGTAACATTTAATGGGCTTAGAATAGAGTACCTAATAAATCAAAGAGGCAATTATTGAAAACAACACGAAAACACACGCTGTCACTATTTAGACCTTCGGAATTTGTATTTTATGAATTATCATTTAAAAATCTTGACCACGGACGAAAAAAAAAGATGTCAACGTCTCGCCTATAATTAAACGGACGCCGCAGATAAGCCACGCAAACAAACGCGCATCTACAATAGTGTCCTACGCACACACTACACTTAGTCGCCGCCATTACGTGTCGAATCGGCAGAAATCCCTGCTTCACTTACAATTTTCCTAGCGCTACGTCCCTTTTCTCTACGTCCGTGATCGTAACTTGTGTCTTGTATTTAATTACCATGGACGTAAAAAAAGATGGACGGAGCGCTAGGAACGCGTTTGTGTCCGTGGCTTCTCTATGGCGTCCGTTTACCTATAGGCGAGATGGTGTCCTTCTGTTTCTTTACGTCCGAGTTAATTACCTTTTTTATATCTAAGTAGTCATATTTAGGGTATTTTTATCTTATATGGAAAAACTTTTATATAAATATCATGTTACCTACTACCTAGTATTGTACCTACTGCACGTCTGTCTGAGTATAATACACAGTACCTAACTCCATTACTTTTATGATGGGTGCCAAATAAGTGAGTAACTTTAATGTCTATCAGTTTGTCGATCGTAAAACTGCCGTGTTGTGCCGAATGGCGACTGACGACCTCACGCAAGGCAAAAGGGCACGCAGGTAAATTATTAAAGTAGCAATTACAAATTTACAAGCGGCGTGTTCAGACCACGGACTTAAAAAATATGGACGGAGCGCTACGGACATTGAAAGTGAAGCAGGGTTTTCTTTGTGGCGACTGTTTAACTATAGGCAGGGTGTTGTCCTTCTTTTTTATACGTCTGTGGTACAGACATACAGTTACAATTATACAATACTAGCTCCTACCAAGTGAAAGGTTTTTCTAAACTTTCGGCGGTTCTGAATCTTCATTGCCTGAGGGAACTTCTTTGAGTGGTGGCCACGCTGTAGACAGTAACGTCTACAGCACGAATGGGCCGGCTCGACCGGTTTGATACCACTGTCTCACAGAAAACCGACGTAAAGTGGCAGCTTGCTGTCGCGTTTCGTTTGGTGAGTGAGATTTCCGGTGGCCTAAACCCCCACCTCCCTTTCCCTCCCCTTCTATTCTCTCCTTTTATGTCGGCAACGCACCCATGATTCTTTTTGTATCTTGGGTGTCTATGGGCGGTGGAGATCACTTACCATCAGGTGAGCCATCTCTTTGTTTGCCAGTCTCTGCTATAATAAAAAAAACTAAAATTTATCTATCCGTGAACTACAGGTAACACATACATAGCTACATAGCTCACACCCGCATCGTAAAAGAGGCAGTCAGAAGCGATATACGGAACTAAAACACCGCATCTCACCGAGCTTATTCCGAATTTATAATATAAAGTAGAAATCGGGGATCAAATAAATTATTCCCCCTAGTTATTTCACATTATTCCTTAACATTTCACTTCAGCTGCAACTCTGCCCTACATGCTTGCGAAATGTCGCAGCAATAAAATAGAACTTCCTGCAATTAGTATTTTTATAGATTTTCCTAGAAGAATGTGAAATGTAGAGTGTTCGAATCGCGGCCGACGACGCAGTTATTTTGAGATGATAGATGTTCATATTTAAGGGAAAATTTAAGAGACCCGAGCAGCGGCCCGAGCAGGAAAATATCTGACAATCGTAAATGTATTCGAGCTCGATGCGCGTCTATGGAATTTGTATGAAATATTAACTAAATGTCAACATTGTGCAGCGAGTTCGGATACATTTGTCGGATACATGATTATCGTAAAATTTCCTGCACCGGCAGCAGGAATAATTTTGCCAAAAAAATCGTATCTAGCTCGTTACACCCTGTATTTCGACCATGTGTTTTTGATATTTAACGCTAGCGACGCGAAAAATAATTTATTAATTTGTAAAAAAACGTCAATTCCTCTAAACCGCTATTGGCGCACGGCGTGCGGGTGTTTCTCTACACATAAATATTTTACGGAGTCGCAAGCAAAAAATGATAAATACTTCTGATTAACCTACAGATGTCGTTTGGAAAGGCGCGTCTCCTGAACATATTTTTCTCGAAACAAAACACAAAATCACCTACACTAGCCAGCAAAAATCGTTTTTTTTTTAATAGCAGAGACTGGCAAACGAGCAGATGGGTCACCTGATGGTAAGTGATCTCCATCGTCCAAAGACACCCAAGACACAAAAAGAATCATGGATGCGTTGCCAACATAGAAGAAATAAATGGAATGGAAGGGATGAAGGATTGGTTAAGGGAGGGGGGGGGGGGATAGATTTGGCCACCGCCAATCTCACTCACCGAAGGAAACGCGACAGCGAGCTGCCACTTTACATCGGTTTTCTGTGAGACAATGGTATCAAACCGGTCGAGCCAGCCCATTCGTGCTGTAGACGTAACTGTCTATAGCATGGATCTACAAATCAAAATTACAGATTTATTGTATTTTTTTGGAAACCTTAGCTCAATCCTTCATAGGTACCTACGCGGAATGATAACAATGAAAATTGAAAATATTGTTTTTAGGGTTAGTAGATAATTGAAACGATTTATATGAGGAATTGGACTGCCTCGGTGGCGTACTATGCATGCGCGGTACGACTATCGTCCTGAGGTCTCGGGTTCGATCTCCGGGTCGGGCAAAGTGATATTGGATTGTTCAGTATCAACACGGAATCTGGAATTTGTGCCCAATAGGCTCGCCCCTATCACATCTTCGACGGAACTAAGCTCGGCGAAATGTGGGTGTTCTATTTTACTAGTGCGCCTCTGCCTACACCTTCGGGGATACAGGCGTGAGCTTATGTGAGAAAAATGCGATTCTGAACATAGCTTTTGTAAGTTTTGTTGATAAATAAAAATAAAGCAATGAATATTATAACGGCACGACGCGTCCGTCAGCGACAGAGATGTTCCTTTTTCTGTCTTTTTGTTCGTCTAATTAAGTAATTACGTCTCAAATGAGATCATTTGTTGCTTTCTAACTTTGTTTACAGTGCCATTTATATGTTGTATGTTTAAAGAATACAAATTAAAGTTAAGTCATTGTTTATTGTACAGGAATAGAGTGGTCTAGGTTATGTAAGATAGGGCTACGTTTTAAACTTTTTTGCCTTAAATGGACCGTCTTGACTAAGTTACTAGATACTACCGCTACCTTAGTCTCACAAAAAACAGTTGAGAAATGCCTGCTTACTGCTGTTTCCTACGGTAAGTTTTCTGCATGGTTACCACGATCTCTTATAGCAGTATTATTATAATCGTTCTTCGTTTGTTTTGTATGGGAATCAGTACAAGTAAAATTATAATAATACTGCTATAATAATAAGAGGTGGTGGTGAACCCCCTGTATGCCCAAATGCTCGCCTCGTAGTAGCTAGTTGGTTGTGCTCCTGGCATTGCTGATCGTGGTCCACTATCAACAAAGAAGCATCAGCTTTCCAAAGCTTTTCCTTCTTTCCAGAGTTCCAAAGCCAAATGGCAAATAATCACAAGTTTAAAAACTTAACGGATCGATTTCAAATCCGATCATGACCAAATTTATATTCGTATGGGACCTGCTATTAAAACTGCCTCCGTGGCGTGGTGGTATTTCGGTACGACTACGGTTCTGAGGTCTCGGGTTCGATCCCCGGATCGGGCAAATTGATATTGGATTTTTCCATATCAGCCCGGAGTCTGGAATTTGTGCCCGATATGGCGATAGGCTCGCCCCCTATCACATCTGGGACGGAACTAAGCTCGGCGAAATGTGGGTGTTCTAGTTGGCTAGTGCGCCTCTGCCTACCCCTTCGGGGATACAGGCGTGAGCTTATGTATGTTTAAAACTTTATATACATAATATGTATAAAGGTGGACTTAATGCCAAAGACATTCTCTACCAGTCTACCCGTGGATGGTGCAGAGACGAGACAACGTGTATTTACGTGAGATATCGCGTAATATACATAAAAAAATACAGACGAATTGAGGACCTTCTCCTTTTTGGAAGTCGGTCGAAAAAGAACCCTTATGTCAGTCTGTCTGACAGCGGTTTATCTCAGAGACTATTAGTACTAGAGAGCTTTTTGTCGCCTCCTTGGTCTAGTGGCAGCATATATGGGCTGTGGACCGAGAGGTCGTGGGTTCGGTTCCCAGGTCGGGCAAAGCGAATTTACTAATTTAATTTTCGGGACTGGATCCCTCAGAGGAGGTTGACGTCAGGCAGCCGGTCGTAAAAACGTAGCCAAATCCTTTCTGCAACATGATTGAAAAAGTGTGTTACACCGGCCCCACATTAAGATAGGATAAGGGCAGGTAGAAAGAAAGAATCATTATCATCATCATCATCAGCCATGGACGTCCACTACTGAACGCAGGCCTCCCCCAAAGATTTCCAGATTGACCTATTGGAAGCGGCCTGCATCCAGCGACTTCCAGCGACCTTTATCAGTAGCCCGAGCACGAAAAACTAATGTAAATGTAAATGTATTCGAGTTCGCTGCGCACTGATGACGTTTGGTTAATATTTCATACAAATTTCATAGACGCGCATCGAGTTCGAATACATTTACGGTTGTCAGAAATTTTCCTGCTCAGGCCGCTGGTCGTCGGTTCACCTTGTAGGTGGACGTCCTACGCTGCGCTTGAAAGAAAGAATACATATCATATATCAACCACGCTGAGAAAATTGAAAAATAAAAAATACGCTGCCTCTCCTACATGTAAAGTGTGTATTTAAACACACAGAGCAAGGACTATGGTATTAGCTCTAGTCAATTTTATATGAAATTTTAATATGTGCATTACAATACAGCGGCTGCCTCGGTGGCGTGGTGGTATTTCGGTACGACTACGGCTCTGAGGTCTCGGGTTCGATCCCCGGGTCGGGCAAAGTGATATTGGATTTTTCCATATCAGCCCGGAGTCTGGAATTTGTGCCCGATATGGCGATAGGCTCGCTCCCTATAACATCTGGGACGGAACTAAGCTCGGCGAAATGTGGGTGTTCTAGTTTCTTATGTATGTATGTATGTACAATACAGCGTGTATGTATGTACATATATATGTATGGCACAAGTAAGAATTAACGACGTGACACGCTCAAAAGAACAACGCGCAAGTACCGTCAAAGGCAGCCTTTTACAACAAAGCCTTAGCCTCTTATGCACTTGGGAGGGGACATGTTGATAGCAGAAGCGACAGCGGGGGCGATTTTATGCGACAAAGAAGTTTTGTTCGTGTGAGAAGTGGCCATAGTTTATTTCAGTCATAGTAAATAATGTCTGTGGTGCATAACATCTAACTTCTTAATTTGTAAATGTTTTATGCTTGATTGTCTTCGTAGTTCATTATTTCCGTATATAGTATGCCGATTATTGATTTTTGTACAAAAAAAAAACGTAGTTAAAAATTCCGTGTGGCATTTGTGTTGTGTGTGCGTTTTTTCATTTGAGGTTTTAGGCATCTCTCCTGACCATATTATCAGATTTTTAGTTGTAGGATTATCCTTGGAAGTAAACCATATGAAATATAATAACTATCATTAAAATCGGTTGATATTTGACTGATGTATCACGTTATATAAGATCATAGATAAATTGGGAACTATCTTATATCATCTAAAAACAACAATGACGGCACCACTTAAACTAATTTTGGACCGATAAGGTTGGTTTTAGAGTATTACTGGTACAAAAAAAAATCAAGCGAATTATCGCTGCCGCCTATCACAAAGTCAGTGGCCACTTGCAGGAGCTTTTTGCACTAGCTTTTGAGTATTATACGTACCGTTCAACCGTGAGGGTTGCAAGTTTCGTTACTGATCGGGGGTAGACAGAGATCATTAACTTTTGGTTCCTTTCCTACTTTGATATTAATAGCTAGATGTCATGACAAAGGCTGTGTTTTTATAGTAGTTTGGCAATCGAGCAAGTGGGTCACCTCATGGTAAGTGATTTCTACTGCAATAGACATGAACCAATTATGTTTATCAAATTGTAGGATATAGTTCGCCTGACTTGGTCAATTAGTTGCAGCATTATGGCTTGTGGACCAAAAGGTCGTGGGTTCTATTCTTAAGTCGAGTGGGTTTTTTTCTGACATGACTTTCCCGGGGCTGGATTCTCCAGAAAACATTGACGGTCGTAAGAACTAAAGTCAAATCCTTTTTGCAACATGCACTTTTAAAAACAGCATTTTCTTTTAACGTGTTAGAAAGAGAAGCCCATATAAATTGTCTCTAGAGTCCTCGCCGCTGATATTTTATTTAAATTTTATCACTTTTACGACTAGTTATTTCAAGTGCCGATAAACCGATTCTTAATGTTACTTGACTGCCCCCATGCAGTTGATGTTCAAATGTTGCACAAGGGAGTTGGGAATACCACAGCTATTACGACCGATTATTCACGGTTCGATTTGGGGGAGGGGACTGAATTGTTTTTATTGCAACCGAACGACGAAGACGTCGCTCTTTGGTTTAGTAGCAGCGTATATGGCTTTTGAAGCGGTATGTCCTGGGTTCGATTCCTAAGTCGGTCGAGGTGTTTTTCTAGCACGATTTGCCCGCGACTGGATCCCCTCGGTAGCGGTTAACGTCAGCCAGGCAGCCGGTCGTAAAAATTGAGCCAAATCCTTCCTCTCCTCCATCATGCTTGAAAAAGTCTGATGAGCTGACCCCACATTAAGGTGGGATAGGGGAGGTATCAGGTTGTCGGTCCACCTTGTAGGTGGACGTCCTACGCTGCGCTTGCCGAAAGGTCGCAGGAAGTCGCTGGATGCAGGTCGCTTCCAACAGGTCGATCTGGAAATCTTTGGGGGAGGCCTATGTTCAGCAGTGGACGTCCAATGGCTGATGATGATGATGATGAAGGGCAGGTAGTGACAACGACTAAATGCTACCTTACATCACCCCCCTCTAGGAGGTCGTAAATCAAAAATAAGGCAGTAAAAAATAAATAATAATAATAATAATAATAGCCCTGTAATATTACTGTCCCACTGCTGGGCACGGGCCTCCTCTACTAATGAGAGGGGTTAGGCCTTAGTCTACCACGCTGGCCTAATGCGGGTTGGCAGACTTCACATACCTTCGAAATTCCTGTGAAGAATTTCTCGGGTATGCAGGTTTCCTCACGATGTTTTCCTTCACCATTATAGCAAGCGATATTTCACAATGAAAATACACTTAACATAGAAAAGTCAGAGGTGTATGCTCCATTTTTGGGGTTGGTTTCGAACCTTCGACACTTGTCTCGGCAGTCCATATCATTCCCAACTGAGCTATCGCTAAGGCAGTAAAATTTACCAGTAAATAAATCACAACCGATTTTGTATTTTCACACAAACTCGAACCAACGACACCTCGAGTAAAAAGTAGCGCACAAATTGCCGACACAGCACTCTATTACAGTTTTATCGCCGTATCCCTAAAATGAATGGGCTTTCGGAGTCAGTGCGGGGAGATTGGGGAACGGTGGAACATCGCTAAAAGCTTTCTGATAAGAAAACGGCTATTATTCCCAAGCGCCTTGAGGTATTAGGTGTAAAAAGTAGCTCTTCTTTATTGCCTAGGTATATCTCTTTAGTCTGAAATGTGCTTAGGGGATTTTGGGGAAATATGGCACATATTTTTGAATTGGTTTTAGTGTGGTGTATTGGGGAGTAGTAGTAGCGAAGGGTGACAACATTAAAAAGAGAAGCCATTTCTAGATTCCCTCTTAAATAATACCCCATTATTAGTAGTTAATTAGGCAAAAGGGAAGCCGCAATAATCGTGTTATATGGACCATGGAAACCAAAAGGTACTTTATCTGCGTTGTAGTTCACTCAGGTTATATGTTTATAAGCTTAAGGATTACAATCGCCAGATATTTTTTATTTGGAGAATAATCTATGTAATATCAGATATTAGAGGGACAAAGCTAAAATGCTTATTTGTTTGAACGGATATCTGGAACTACTATACCTAGGTCCAGTTTGATAGTAATTTAACTATTTAAAAGCTACGCTATTCATTAATGCTTTACGGCGTATACTACTACGTGTACGTATATTTACTACATATTAGCCCGTTTTACCTCAGGGTTAAAACCGAACTGGTAATTATGATAAAAATAATCACAAGTTTAAAAATTTAACTGACCGACTTCCAACTTGATTTGATCGTGACCAAATTGATTTTGAAATAAGCTCTTCGAACACTAATCTAATTAATCTAATTTTGAAAATCGGTCCACATTGGCGGAGATATCGCGTAACATACATAAAAAAAATACAGACGAATTGAGGACCTTCTATTTTCGACTGACTTCCCAAAAAGGAGGAGGTCCTCAATTCATCTTTTTTTTTGTATGTATGTTACGCGATATCTCCGCCAAATGTGGACCGATTTTCAAAATTCTTTTTATGTTCGATAGAGCTTCGATTTTACCGGTCGTAACCAAATTTATAGAGGACCACCCCTCTATAAATTTGGTTACGACCGGTAAATTGGAAGTTGGTCAGTTAAGTTTTTAAACTTGTGATTATTTGGTAGTCGGTCAAAAACGTATTAATACTCTTCATTTTTCCTCCGATCCTTCAAAACCAACTTATAAACTACAAACATTTCAAAACGTAATTTGTCGTATCAAAAAGTAATCTACCACCGCGTCCCCTATCTCCCCAGCTTCCCCTAAACTCAACTAATAAAACTATCAAAGCGCAATGAGCGCTATCTCGCGCCGCCGGCTGTTATCAGCCCCCGTTGATTTATGCCCAATTTTATCACAGATACGTTGGATGTGTCAATATTTGACAGGAATTTATCTTGTCACCTGCGCTTGGTGACGTGAAGTAAGGTGAAGTAACTAGAAGTAAGATGAAGTTAATGGATAGTATTGTTACCCCCTTGGTCTGGAATAAATAAATAAATACACCCAACAGTCACACATCTAGTCCTGACCCCACACTAGGTATAACTTGTATCGTGGGTGTCAGAGAGACTTTCGGTTTCACAACACCCAGACTTGAAACAAATGTCTGTGGGCCACACAAACATTGGTCTCAATGCGGGAATCGAACCTGCGGCCATATTTTCGGTTTTCTGTGAGACAGTGGTATAAAACCGGTCGAGCCGGCCCATTCGTGCTGTAAACGTAATTGCACGCATGGCTCTACCACGCAAACTTACAAAAAAATATAAAATGTCCTGGAATGAGAGTTTTCTAGTATCCAGTTTCACCGCAAATACATTTCAAGCTGTATCATACCATTCACAATCGGCACAAAGGTAGAAATATTTTCACTTCGCCGAACCCTTTATTTCCAAGTGGAGGTTCGATGGCCCTCCAAAGGCTACTTTCCCGTCTACCACTCCCATTTATCCTAAAATATCACCTCTCCCCCAACAATAGAGGCCAATATCGCTTGCACAAAGGCGAAAAGTTTGAACATTGAATTTTATTAGGTCCGAGGAAAATTAAATATTTTTTCAACTCGGATGGGTTTAATTAATTTCAGTTTTTTACAATGAAGATATGTGGAAAAATGTTATACTTTAATTTACTAGCTTTTACACGCGGGTCCGTTCACGTAATCGATCTTTAATTGGGATAAAAGTATATACATACATATGTAGTCAGTCAGAGACTGCCTCGGTGGCTTGGTGGTATTTCGGTACGACTACGGTTCTGAGGTCTCGGGTTCGATTCCCGGGTCGGGCAAAGTGATATTGGATTTTTCCATATCAGCCCGGAGTCTGGAATTTGTGCCCGATATGGCGATAGGTTCGCCCCCTATCACATCTGGGACGGAACTAAGCTCGGCGAAATGTGGGTGTTCTAGTTCGCTAGTGCGCCTCTGCTTACCCCTTCGGGAATACCGGCGTGAGCTTATGTGTGTGTAGTTAGAGATAGGTCATAAAGGTTTCTTAGGTTTACGCGAATGTTATTCATTGAAATAAAACTAGTTTTTACGGATTTTATCGCGATTTGTTTTGTATTTATTTTATTTTTTGGTCCTGTTATGTTTCAATATAAACTAAAATAAATACAAAACAAATCGTGATAAAATCCGTAAAATCTAGTTTTATTTTAGGGATAGTGGAATCGAACTCATGGTCTGTAGCTTCACGGCTGACTCCTCGGCCACTACGCTACGACGACTGTGAAACAATGTCTTTATTGTTGATATCACCTATACATTGATACCTATACCTCTATACTTATATAGTAAGATTGCTGTTAAACGGAGTAAACTGACATATCGAATGTTGCCACTTTTTCATGAAATTTAATTGTAAAGATAATATTTGTAATTTTCATGGTTATAATTTCGCATATCTGTTGTGATTATTTACGCAACATTATTTACACAGACATTTAGTCGAAGGGTTAGGCTGAAATTTCTAAAAATACGCAATAAAATTCTAATTTTGCAAGCTAGTGCGGAGTTATTGTTTCTTTGAATGATAAAAATTGAACTAGATCAATCACTACGTTTTGAAAGTAAGCAACATTATTTTGGAAAGTGACATGTCAGTTTACTCCGTTTAATTAGCAATTGGTCTATAGGATGATTGGTGCCCTTTATTTGTATAACATGACATGACATGACATAACATAACATAGGCTCACGCCGGTATCCCCGAAGGGGTAAGCAGAGGCGCACTAGCGAACTAGAACACCCACATTTCGCCGAGCTTAGTTCCGTCCCAGATGTGATAGGGGGCGAGCGTAACGCCATATCGGGCACAAATTCCAGACTCCGGGCTGACATGGAAAAATCCACTATCACTTTGCCCGACCCGGGGATCGAACCCGAGACCTCAGGACGGTAGTCGTACCGGAATACAACCACGCCACCGATGCAGTTTATTTGTATGTTTTGCTTTATTGCTGTACTGATTTGTATAAGAGCTGATAAACAATTTCATTTCTAAGCAGATGGTGAATATTTGTTCATTGAAATATGAATTCCATACTCCACAAAAGAAACCAAAAACTGCAAGCATTCAACTCCAATTCACACCCGATCCTACATCTAGCTAATAATTAACCCTAATCACATATTACAATTTATCAAATCGTACCCCAGGTGCGCGGGTTCCGTAGTTAATAAATTGTTTTGGTCAAAACGAAGCCCTAATTACACTCTATGAATAGGGGCGTTGATATATTGCGACGCGTGCGCCCAATTTACCAGATGGTACTAAAAAACTAATTTTCCAAAAAAGGGTGTCCCGATAGAGTTCCTGAGGGTTATAGAACATTTTTCATTTATGATAAATAGTGATAAGTTTGATAATGGCTTTTCGGCGTGTGAAATTTGTGTAAATGGACTGCGGAGGCGTGCGCGGTATGATTACGGTTCTGAGGTAAATAAATAAAAATAAATAAATAAATACACTCAACAGTCACACGCCTAGTCCTGACCTCACACTAGGTATAACCTGTATCGTGGGTGTCAGAGACTATGAGAGACTTTCGGTCTCACAACACCCAGACTTGAAACAAATATCTGTGGGCCATACAAACATTTGTCTCAATGCGGGAATCGAACCTGCGGCCTTTCGCTTCACCACCGGCTACTCGCCCGCTGCGCTACGGAGGCTGTCAAAGAGGTCTCTTGTTCGATCCTCGGGTCGGGCAAAGTGATATTGATTCTTGAAATAAAACTATTTTACGGATTCTATCACGATTTGGTTTTAATTTTGATGCCCGACGTTTTTTTTTTTTTTTTTTTTTTTTTATAGCAGAGACTGGCAAACGAACAGATGGGTCACCTGATGGTAAGTGATCTCCACCGCCCATAGAAACCCAAGACACAATAAGAATCATGGGTGCGTTGCCAACCTAAAAAGAGGACATCGAAGGGGAGGGAATAGGGATTGGGAAAGAGGGGGGGGGGAATGGGCCACCGGAAATCTCACTCACCGAACGAAACGCGACAGCAAGCTGGCACTTTACGTCGGTTTCCTGTGAGACAGTGGTATCCAACCGGTCGAGCCGGCCCATTCGTGCTGTAGACGTTACTGTCTACAGCGTGGCTCTACCACTCATAAGACTACCACGTTTCGAAGGCTTTGCAGTCTTCCTAATCACGGGTCGGACTAAGGTGTCAGTTGTCCAAAAATGTTAATATTACAATATCTACCCTCATTTTAAATTAATACAAATTAAAAAAAAATGTTATTTGCGATCCGATCTACGCAGTACGAGCTCACGGTGTTTTGAGGTCTGGCAGTTGGTCTTTTCATTCTGATTTAATTAAATGTATGATTGGATCCCAGGTTTGTGCAAGCTTCCAACCATCTTCTCTATTGAAATTAGGGTGCTTTTTAATTTCAATAGTCTCGCGTATCCTCCTAGGTAGGAATCGATCTTACCTATGTACTTACCGATCGTGAGCAAATTATATGATCCCACCCTTTAAATAAGCTCTATCGAACACAAAAATAATTTTGAAAATCCGTCCACATTTGGTGAAGATATAGCGTAACATAGATTAAAAGAATACAGACGAACTGCACTTCTTTTGGAAGTCGGTCGAAAAAAAATCGATCTCTGATATCGGGTACACACCGCGCCGAACGAAGGCGAACGAATCATGCCTGTTTCATTCACACAACAGGGAAAGTTTGTTTGTGTGAACGCAACAGGTATAGATTCTTTCGCCTTCGATCGACCGGTGTTTACGCGCCATCAGCCAATCATTCGGCCCTACAGTTCAATATATGTATCTCCCCTTACTCGACAATGGGGCGGAAACGCGTGCGCACCAACAATTGTACGAGAATAGTGACTGGAATAGCAAATGTTCCCATTATAGTTGTCCATTACGGGTAAAAAGTTAATGTATTCGGGAAGTAGAGTCGTTGGGAGTTACTCTGCCGATTAGTAATGTAATTTTGGAGAATATTTTGGGATATTCAGATATTTTTGAACAAGCGTCTCCTTTGACTGTGCGCGGTATCGGGTGCATTTGTCAACCTAAAAGGAAGGTAATGGGGTTTGGGAAAGGGAGGGGGAGGGGGAATTCGGAAACCGGAAATCTCATGCACCGTACGAAACGCGATAGCGAGCTGCCATTTTACGTCGGTTTTCTGTGAGACAGTGGTACCAAACCGGTCGAGTCGACCTATTCGAGCTGTAGACGTAATTGTCTACAGCATGGCTCTACAACTCATATTTATGGGGGTAGTAAGATTATATAGTTCCTGATACTCACCACTCAGGTTCGACCTAATGTGGGATCCTTTTGACACTCAATACGATTGCGACTACGATTCGGTTTTATTTTTCGACCGACTTCCAAAAAGGAAAAGGTCCTCAATTCGTCTGTATATTTTTTTTAATGTATGTACGCGATATCTCTGCCAAACGTGGACCGATTTTCAAAATTATTTTTGTGTTCGATGGAGCTTATTTCAAGGGTGGTCCCATATAAATTTGGTCACGATCAGATTGGAAGTCGATTCGTAAAGTTTTTAAACTTGTGAATATTGACTTAAAACTCCATTGAAATTGAGGTAAAAACTCACTAGTATCGCGTTAATTACCAAATGACAAGTTCTCGAATGTATAACATTGGCGCACTTTTTAACTCGATTTTTTCGAAATTTTAAGGCAATAATCACAATTTAAAAAAATAACGGACCGACTTCAAATCTGATCGTGACAAATTTATATGGGTACCACCCTTGAAATAAGCTTTATCGAACACAAAAAGAATTTTGAAGATCGGTCCACATTTGACGGAGATATCGCGTAACATACATAAAAAAATACAGACGAATTAAGGACCTCCCACTTTTTTGAAGTCGGTCGATAAATTAAACCGAATCGTAGTCATAATCGAATCGAATCTCAAGCCAGGGGGCAGGACTATCGGCCTTACTTATAAAAACATTTTCGCTTAACTTTTTGCTAAGAATGACCTAATGATTTCTTAGGTTATTACGTTATTAGTTATTTTTACGGATTCTATCACGATTTGGTTTTAATTTTTATCCCCGACATTTCGAAAGCTTTGCAGCTGTCCAACCCGTGACCACGAACGCTACAAAGCTTTCGAAACGTTGGGCATAAAAATTAAAACCAAATCGTGATAGAATCCGTAAAAATAGTTTTATTTCAATAAGAATAACTTGTCACTTTTTTCCTTGCGTTACATTGTTTAAAAATGAAAGGGACAACCTATGGTTAAAGATAAGCAGCGCTTAAATATTTTTATAAGTAAGCGGCTATGTGTGTAACTGCTGGGTGTATTGATTTATTTATTCATAATTTATGTCCAACGAATGTTATATATTTATATCTAAAAACGAATAACACACCCTCACCCCTTCAATAGGGTTGTGCACAAATTAAGTCACGTGTCAAATAATATCCGGTGTTTTTGTGTGTTTGTCTGTCACTCATGATTTGACGGCGATTGGTGACCCCTGCTATGACGATATCAAACGCGTGTAGAACTGAACGTTTTTTATTCATTATCGATCTATGATATTTGTGGGGTAAACGTTTATGGTGTGAATTTGGTCTTAAATTATACTCGTGCTTAGAAAATCATTTGGTTTATTCTAAACAAGGCGGCGCTAGTTAATATGTATAGCATCTATAACTTCTTTCTGTGCTTACTTCTTACTTAACGGTATTTTAGCTCGAGGGCGGCAGTGTAGATAGAATTGTCTTCAGTATAATTCATTAAAGCAGTTTTCTCCTATTGCTCGTTTGTCAAAAGCATATAACACTATTTGTGGAAAAGTGGATGTATTTGTAGATAAATTGCCTAATTTCAAAAGAGTTGTTTTGACATTGTTAAGAGACAATAAATCACAATAATTATGTATAATTCAACTTTTATTTTTACTACTTATTTTTAACTGTCTTATCTAATTTAAATATTTTGGTTAAGCATTAATACCGATGTTACTTTTCTATGCATGCTGTGACACCTTAAAATGTTGCGCATTTAAATTAATTAAGGATTTACATGATGTTAGACGTAAGTATTAATGTAACAACTACTGGTTGTCCAAATAAATAAATTAAATTAAATTAATATAAATTTGCATTACCGCCTCTATGTGTTGTTACATCTACAATGTCTTGTCAGTACAACTCCACTCAAGTTTGAGTGGCGGCACTCAGTATTTGCGCTTTGTCATTTACTGAACACTAATTGCGTATACGTTTACACCACCCTTTCCACTCCACCCCCCATGGGCTTTAGTTCAAAATAGACACAACCGGTGTGATGGCAAATTGTAATTGCAATTTGGTGTAATCAATTAGTACCGTCTTTGTTGCCTCCTTGGTTTAGTGGCAATATATGGGCTGTGGACACGGAAGTTCTGGCTTCAATTACCGGGTCGGGCAAGCGATTTTTCAAATTTTATTTTCCCGAGACTGGAACCTTCAGAGAGGGGCTGCTGGCAGCAGCCAGGGCGGGGGCAGCCGGTCGTAAAAAGTAAGGATAATCCTGCCTGCACATGCCGACCTATTTATGCTTTTTCCTACTCCGAATCCGAAGAGGGAAGAAGCAATTCTAGGAGCTTGCGACAAGATAGACGGGTAACCTATGCAGACACTGGGATGTACCCCCACACCTGCCGCAACCATCATTTTGTGGTAGAGCCACGCTGTAGACAGTAACATCTACAGCACGAATGGCCGTCTCAACTGGTTTGATACCACTGACTCGCAGAAAACCGACGTAAAGTGGCAGCTTGCTGTCGTGTTTCGTTCGGTGAGTGAGATTTCCGGTGGCTCATTTCCCCCCTTCCTTCCTCATCCCTTTTTCCCTCCCCTTCCAATTCCTCCTTTTAGGTTAGCAACGCACCCATGATTCTTTTTGTGTCTTGGGTGTCTATGGGCGGTGGAGATCACTTACCATCAGGTGACTCATCTGCTCGTTTGCCAGTATCTGCTATAAAAATCAAGGCATGTCGCAAGCCGCAAGTCATTCTCAGTAAATCGGCAGAATGAAAACAGTAGCAGCATTCGTAGCAATGATACTATTTCCCACAACTAACATAAAAAGAACCGCCTAGTTATTATGTCCATCGCATATTACTTTAGTAGTTTGCGATAAAGCCGACTTCATAATTGATTTAAAGTCGTGTTGTGAAGCTCAAATGTTGAGGGGAATTTTAAATGCTGTACACATTCTTATGTGTTTCATGTTTGGGCATTTTAAGGTTCCGTGGGTAAAGAACCGAACGTTACAATTTTTAAATTCATTCAAAAAAGAAGTTCTCGATTCTTCTGTATTTTTATGTAGGTATGTCATGCGATATCTTGTAAATGGCTACTTATGTAAAATATAATTTTAGTGTTCGATAGAGATCAAAGAAAACTGCATTTTCCCACAGTCATTAGTATTTTCATACTGCCCGTCGGTTACAAGAAGAGCCGAGATCGAAATGTTATTATTAACAATTAATAAATAACAAACCATTGACTATAATAGCAACTATCCTGAACTGAACTGATTAGAAATGATAAACACGGAAGATAAGATTATTAAACACTCTTTTTTTATTGCCGACGTGGACAGACGAGCTAGTGGTCCGCCTGATGGTAAGCGGTAACCTCTGCCCATATACTTGAGCAATGCCAGGGGCACAGTCAAGCCGCTGTCTACCTTTGGGTGAATACTCTTTTTAAACCTCGTTTAAAGAGGGATAGGTCATAGCGCTCGGGGAACACTCACGCAGGAAGTTCATTCCAAAGCTTGCACGTACGTGGTAAAATAACCGCTGGAAACGCACCGTACTGCTACGGATTGTTTCCAGGTGATAAAGATGAACTCTACTCTTATCACCCATCTTCTCATTTTGTTCGAATCACCTCAACATCACATTATTCCTCACTCTGGTACGTCACACACGCTCCTTAAAGCTCTCATTTCAACTTCTCTAAACCTATTCTACATACATATACATACATTCTAATTCCTCCAAAAGCCAATAATTACCAGAAAACACAGAAGTAACATCGGTAACATTAAATATTTAAGGGCCGAACAAGGCGTGCGATGTGGCACATCCATAATTTATACCCAGTCAATATTAGCTAGAGCACGATTTATAGAGACCGCGGCGGCATAAATTATCGCACCGTACTTTTAATGTATGCTTCTGTTTTTTGGTAAGGAATTCGTGTTATTCTTTTGACTTTTGTTTATCGAGGGTTTTTTGTATTACCTTGATATTTATGGTGGCGTGGTTGTATTTCGGTACGACTACCATCCTGAGGTATCGGGTTTATCCCCGAGTCGGGCAAAGTGATATTGGATTTTTCCATATCAGCCCGGAGTCTGAAATTTGTGCCCGATATGACGATAGGCTCGCTCCCTATCACATCTGGTACGGAACTAAGCTCGGCGAAATGTGGATGTTCTAGTTCACTAGTGCGCCTCTGCCTACCCTTTCGGGGATGCAGGCGGAAGCTTATGTATGTATTTTTGGTGGTAGAGAGATGCTGTAGCCTTTCTTTCTACAGTATATTGAGGGGGGTGAGGTTTTCAATGTTCAAACGTGATTTAGGCCTTAATACATGTTTGTAATCTACCTCTAGATTGAGAAATACAATTCACGTCTATTTTCTTTCATTGTTAATTCTCCGATAAAGACTCTAGACTAGTCGCCTCCTTGGTCTAGTGGCAGCATATATGGGCTGTGGCCTGGGAGGTCGTGGGTTCGATTCCCAGGTCGGGTAAAGCGAATTTTCTTATTTAATTTACCCCGGACTGGATTCCTCAGAGGGAGTTGACGTCAGGCAGTCAGTCGGTCGTAAAAACTTGGCCAAATCCTTTCCGCAGCATGCTTGAAAAAGTGTGTTGCGCCGACCCCACATTAAGGTGGGATAAGGGCATGTAGAAAGACTCTGAAAGACTCAAAGGTCGATCTGGAAATCTTTGGAGGAGGCCTATGTCCAGCAGTGGATATCCTATGACTTCTGATAAATGAATTGAAACATTAAAGTTAAGTGAAGCTGGTTTTAAACCAGCGACGTTGGTTTACCAGTCCGTATCAATTTCATGGATAAACAACATATTTTTACATTGTATCAACGGTTTCTCTGGACTAAAGGGTCCAGACTCCAGCGTCAGCCTATAAGCTGTGGACTGAGGGATCCTAGGTTCGAGTACCAGGTCAAGCAGCACATGTTTTTCTTGTTTGCCCAGGAGTTTATCTTCAGAGCCTTTCACGTAAGGTCGTTAAAATTGAAAAGCCAAATCCATTTACTGCATACTAAGAATCATTGGATAAAGTTAAATGAAAGCTTGATTGTTTAGAGAAACAAGATCTCAGAAAATTCTAAACTGCGAATTCTGTAACAAGCAACAGGAAAAGGAAGCGAGCCCGTTAGGCACACGGGCTACACGGCTAGTCCATTAGCCGGCCTGATTGCAGGATACAATCCAAACGTGCCGACATTATCTTGTAATTGTTGGGGTAATTGTTATGAATGAAACGATTGAATTAATTTGGCGTATGGTTGATGAAAAAATTTAACTATTCGGTTACCCAGCTCAATGAATTATTTTTTCATAGAGTCTGGTGGCCCAATTCCGGACCCTGTCTCCTTTCTTTCCCAATCCCTATTCCCCTGCCTTAAGGTTCGCAACGCGCCCTTGTTCCTTTTTGTGTCTTGACCATGGGCGGTGGAGATCATTTACCATCAGCTGATCCATCTACTCGCTTGCCAGTCTCTGTTATATAAAAAAAGACTAGCAAACGAGCAGGATGTCCCCAGATGGTTCACCGCTAATAGACACCATGGATGCCCGAAGAATCATGAGTTTGTTTCCATTGAACAAGGGTTGCGAAATGCTGTCGAAGGGACGATTTGAAATAAATAAATACACCCAACAGTCACACACCTAGTCCTGACCCCACACTAGGTATAACCTGTATCGTGGGTGTCAGAGACTATGAGAGACTTTCGGTCTCAACACCCAGATTTGAAACAAACAATTTCAAAAATTCCCGGGCAAATTAAATTAGAAAATTTTCTTTGGCCGACCTGGGAATCGAACCCAGGACCTCCCGGCCCACAGCCCATATTATGCTGCCAATAGACCACCAATTTTTAGACTGTATAAAGTAAATAGTAGTCACATTCAAAATCTAATGTCTAAGAGTGACGAACGCGGTGCAGTACCATCAGTGCTTTGTTATTCAAAGTGCGTGTGGTGTTGCTACTGTTAATATTAAATCATTCAATTGCAATATGTCTTTTTTTATAGCAGAGACTGGCAAACGAGCAGACTGACTGACTGACTGGGTCACCTGATGGTAAGTGATCTCCACCGCCCATAGACACCCAATACACAAAAAGAATCATGGGTGCGTTGCCAATCTAAACGGAGGGAAATAGGGATTGAGAAAAGGAGAGGGGGAATTGGGCCACAGGCAATCTCATTCACCGATGGAAACGCGACAGCGAGCTGCCACTAAACGGTTTTCTGTGAGACGGTAATATCAAACCAGTCGAGCCGGCCCATTCGTGCTGTAGACGCAACTGTCTACAGCGTGGCTCTACCACTCAAACATTTTGAACACCCATCACCGACTCACACAGTAAACTAAATCAAATAAACCATCAATCAGTGATTCACACGAAAGAAAGTTGTTACTATAAACACTAATTTCTCCCGCGGCGCCGTCCGGTGTCTGGGAAACTACATTTCTAGATATATCTGGAAAAATATGCGCATTGGAATTAGTTAAATCGATTACTACATTACTGGATCAGCTTTTTATCGATTTGATGTGCGTAGAATGTCGCTTGATCACATGAATAAGTTGTTAGCTTTCATTCAATACTTATATCTATCAAAGACGTTCAACAGTATGTAGACGAGACAATATCGCGAAAATTGTGATAAAAAGTTGTGACCTCGAGGTCATAATGCCGGGTCCCCTGCACTAGCTTTTACGAAACATAACACTAAAACCACATATGCAAAACGACGAGCTGTTACCTGCTCGTAGAACAAAGGACCATAGATAAAAATGCATGTTTTGTGTAGGTGTTTTGTATAATGTTTTAGTGCAGAAGACCCGGTTTAAGTTACACAATCCTATTTGAAACATACGCGCAAGGTCGTGACAGAGTCATAATGTTTAGACAATAAATTGTCTTATGTTATTCTTGAATATTCACAAAACATTCTGGTGCAAATTATAATAAGCGCCCTCAGATTGTAATGAGTGGCGTTCAACTAATCATCTGTCTCAAGTCACGAGCAAATCATATTAAAAAAAAACTAAATCAAAATCGGTTCATCCGTTTAGGAGCTATGATGACAGACAGACACACAGATACACAGAGTCACAGAGTCACAGAGTCACAGAGTCACAGAGGCACAGAGGCACAGAGGCACAGAGTCACAGAGTCACAGATACACATGTCAAACTTATAACACCCCTCTTTTTGGGTCGGGGGTTAAAAAATAGCTTTCTTCGACTGAGATTCGAAGCCAGGACCTTCCGGTCCACATCCCATATACGCTGCCACTAGACCGTGGGGGCAACTATGCGTCAATCTATAAATAAGTTAGTAGGTCTTGTCACCATTCGGGAGCTTACCAAATGGCAGTCGCACCCTCATTTTAAAATAATATCGCTGGTAGTCACGGCTGACTTGATTTTAATTACCTAATTTATATTTATGAAGGTTGCCATCTGTACTAGTCGTGCGATGTATGGACGCCGAGTGTGTACACAAATAATCACAAGTTTAAAAACTTAATACACCGACTTCAAATCCGATCATGACCAAATTTATATGGGACCGCCCTTGAAATGAGCTCTATCGAACACAAAAAGGATTTTGAAAATCTGTCCACATTTGGCGGAGATATCGAGTAACATACATAAAAAATACAGATGAATTGAGAACCTCCTCCTTTTTGGAAGTCGGTTAAAAATAGAATCTACAGATTAAACTACGACTAGATTATTGTTGTATCCTTTCGCATTTTGTATTCTTTTCGACCGACTTCTAATAAAAAAACTGAAAATCAACTTCAAAAACGAACACTTAAAAGTAATAAATAACAACAATTTCTTACTCCCTTTGGAGTCGGTGCTGAGGCCGAAGCAGATTAAATGAAAAGGCACCGACTGCAAAGAGAGTAAGAAATTGTTGTTATTTTGTACTTTTAAGTGTTCATTATTGAAGTTAGAAGATGCCTTCAAGCTCTTGGAATGGAAAAGATTCGGCATCAACATCAATGGCGAGTACATCACTCACCTTCGATTTGCCGACGATATCGTTGTCTTGGCAGAATCGCTGGAAGATCTAGGTACTATGCTCGAAGACCTCAACCGAGTTTCCCAACAAGTAGGCCTTAAAATGAACATGGACAAGACGAAAATCATGTCGAATGTCCATGTCGTTCCTACCCCAATTGATATAGGGAACTCGACTCTCGAAGTTGTAGACGAATATGTCTATTTAGGACAAGCGGTCCAGCTAGGCAGGTCCAACTTTGAGAGAGAGGTCATTCGTCGAATCCAGCTCGGCTGGGCAGCATTTGGGAAACTACGCAAGGTCTTCTCGTCCAATATACCTCAGTGCCTGAAGACAAAAGTCTTCGACCAGTGTGTGTTACCAGTGATGACTTATGGCACTGAAACGTGGCCTCTAACTATGGGCCGCATTAGAAAGCTCACAGTCACTCAGCGAGCTATGGAGAGGGCTATGCTCGGTGTTTCTCTACGTGATCAAATCAGGAATGAGGAGATCCGTAAAAGAACGAAAGTCACCGACATAGCCCAGAGGATTAGCAAGTTGAAATGGCAGTGGGCAGGGCACATAGCTCGTAGAACTGATAGCCGATGGGGCAGAAAAGTTCTCGAGTGGAGACCACGTACCGGCAAGCGCAGCGTAGGACGTCCACCTACAAGGTGGACCGACGACCTGATAAAGGTCGCGGGAAGTCGCTGGATGCAGGCCGCTTCCAACAGGTCGATCTGGAAATCTTTGGGGGAGGCCTATGTTCAGCAGTGGACGTCCTGTGGCTGATGATGATGATGATGATGATTGAAGTTGGTTTTCATTTTTGTTAAACTTTTATTATTATTTATCTATTTTTAGAGTAATATTTAAAGAATAATGCATCATCAGCTAAGCAACATAAGATGATGTGTACCAGACGCAAATATCTGAATAGTTTTAGGAAATATATAAAACACACCATGGGTCCCTATAAAATTTGAGGGTTGCCCTCGACTTTCTAGGATCCCATCATCAGATCCTGACTTGGTGCTAATGGGACCACCTGGGAAGATCCTTTAAAACAAAAAAAATATTTCTCGAATCGGCCTAGGCGTCTTCGAGTAATCGGGGAACATACATAAAAAAAATATTCCGACGAATTGTTAACCTCCTCCTTTTTTTGAAGTCGGTTAAAAATATAATCTACAGTTTAAACTACGACTAGATTATTGTTGTATCCTTTCGCATTTTGTATCGTTTTCGAGCGACTTCCAAAAAGGAGAAGGTCAATTCGTCTGTATTTTTTATATATGTTATGCATCGATATAATAATATACCTAGATGCACAGTTCCATACAAATATCATTGTAAACAGTGTCCTCGACAGACAAAACAAATAAACATCACAAATTTAATTAAATTAACACAAATATGACCTTATAGACGCGGCATAAAGTAGCTTTTTAAATTGAATGTTCAAACGTTCCTATATACGAAATTTTTGAATTTCTAATCGTTTTTGAATTTGACAATAATTTGACATTATTAAAAGAAACATTCTAGTCACTTGGACAAAGATTGAATGGAGTCGAATAGTTCTTGTATTTATCTGTGAGAAATTTTGACCACGTGGCGTACAATGTAGATGAGAATGGCGATATCTCTATAATAATTTTACTTACATTAAGAGATAGATAGAGTATAAATGTTTAGAAGATAACAAAGCTTATGAGTTATGAATATGAAATAAGCACTGTTTTGCCTTAGCGTGTTTCATAAATAAATAAATAACACCCAACAGTCACATACATAGTCCTGGCCCCACACTAAGATCGTCCTTTGCTCTTTAGATTCTTAATAATTTCTTTTAGACTATCATTTCGTTTTTTTAATCTTTTGTTCTGCCTTTTTAAGTTTCGCACTAAATTAGATTTAAGTTTAAATTTTTGGTTGCGTTCTTTCAAATTATCTTTCAAAAATAACGTCTTAGGTGTGTTAAAGATTGATGAAAATTCTGATGGTATTGGTGATCCTTCATTATTTATTAGTTCAATTGCTGGTTCCTGGAAATTAATATGTTTCCAATAAATGATGACGCCACGATTACTGTTGTAGTAATTATGCCTAACGACCGGTTCCAATAAATTATCTCAATCCGAGAATCCAAGATAAAAATGAAAAATTAAAAAATGAAAAATCGCGAGAATGAACCATTAAAATTATTATTTGACAGCGGAATGTTCAACTTTGTTCATGTTGGCATTTTTTTATGATCTGCACACTTTGATTGAAAACATTTATTAGAATTAGCCGCAAATTATTAAATAGTCATTTTACATGGCAATATGTACCTAGTATATGCTTGCTATTGATGAATTCTGTATCAAATATTTTTCAACTATTACACTTGTACTGCACCCTGCCTCATTTAAACTTGTAGTTACGACAATCTAAAATAAAGTCAATAAATGTGGCAATATTTATTTATTTATAGGTACACCAACAGCATACATATTGTTAAATTAAATAGTAAACATTAGTTAAGGACAATGTAGCTGATGACAATTTATCACCTTTATTTTTGGTACAGCATTCTTTTTAATTTTCCTAATCCCTTTTTCTGTATAATATCCATCGGAATCGGCAAAATGGTCTGAACAAACCACACTTGAGTAATTGGGTTTAAAATTTTCTTCCCTCCTTTTTTCGGAAATAATTTTACGCCATTTATCTCTTACTATTTCATTTCATGGAAATCTGTAATTAATAAAAAAAATCACAAATTTAAAATAAATATAATATATTTCCAAAAAAAAAACGACTCCATATATTTCATTGTTCCAAATCATGATTTCAAAAGGGACAAAATATTGTATTAACTGAATTCGTTAAATTAATTATTTATACACGTTTAATACTTAATTTAACATGATTAAGGTTTTAAGAATCAAGTAAGGGAATTATACTTACTTAAAATATGAAATCCCATGTGTTTTGCGCTTTGTAAGAGTGTTATTTTTGCACTCTTTCACAGAGCATTTAGGCATCTTCACAGACGAACGGTCGGCGCCCGACTGACAGCCAACAAGTGCTTACTTACATTTTAAGCACTCGTTGGCTGTCCCACTTTCTGAGCGTCAACTGTGCATCTAGGTATATTATTATATCGATGATGTTATGCGATATCTCCGCCGAATGTGGACCGATTTCAAAATTCTTTTTGTATTCGACAGAGCTTATTTCAAGGGTGGTCTAAATAAATTAGGTCACGATCGAATTTGAAGTCGGCCTGTTGAGTTTTAAACTTGTAATTACAAATTGTATTATTATTTTATTTATAGCAGAGACTGGCGAACGAGCAGATGGGTCACTTGATGGCTAATAGTAAGGTATCTCCACCGCCCATAGACACCCAAAACACAAAGAGTCGTTGCTGCGTTGCTAACTTAAAAGGGGGTAATAGAAAGGGAGGGAAAGGGATTGTGCAAGGAAGGGGGGGAAACGGGCTACCGGAAATTATATTATTTAGCGGGTTAAGCTAATGCATAAAAGTCGTGGTTATCCATTTACGGGGAAATACAGAATCTTTGTTTATGGTCATTGTTAATTATTTATAGTGTATGTATCTTTTTTTCGCGTTTCTAAAATAAATAAATACATAGAGGTATAAAACAAAAGTCCAGATTGTCACGACCTGTTTTGTGTTGTCACTGACTAATCAGCGTCCAACCCAGACCTCTATGGGGTTACCACCACCTCTTATAGCAGTATTATTATAATCTTACTTGTACCGATTCCTATACAAATCAAACGAATAACGATTATAATAATACTGCTATAAGAGGTGGTGGGAACCCTGCTGGGCTCAGAAATATTTCAGACCCAGAATTCCTTTAAGCTGTTCAAGGAATAAAGAAGCTTATTTCGAAATTCAGACCCTAAAAGCGTATTTGTGGTTCAAAGCTAATATGGAGATTAACGCAAAGACGGGAAAGACTTAACATGGGCAGATCCAGCTAAGTTAGTCTAAATCGTAATATATACTAACACCAAGCTATTGTTACGTCCATGATGATCCACAAGGAACTCGTTTAACAGCCAGTTATCACAACAGATTGGCAGTTAAACCGGCTATGAGACGCGTGTTTAGTTTAGTCAGTAGTCAGTACACAGAAGTGCGTGCGGCGGGCGGTAGGCGCCGATGGCTTGTTGCTTGTTACCCCATAATATCAATTACAGACGGTCTGTTCCGCTTAGAACTTGTGATTAAAATATAACTTAACCGACCGACTTCAAAATTTATTCGATCGTGAACAAAATTATGGGACCACCGTTGAATCACTTCAAATAAGCTTCATCGAATACAAAAATAATCGGTCCACATTTGGCGGAGATATCGAGTAAAATGAATTGAGGAACTTCTCATTTTTTGAAGTCAGTCGATAAATAATATTACAAAATGACAGTCTTACGCCCGAATGATCAAACGCTACTCAACTTTAACGGCTTCTTACATTGATTTACGCCATACAATTTTGACAAACAAGGCGGCCTTAAACGCCATAGGGCGACCTTAAGTGTATGAGCATTCGGCCGAACCACCACCGGCCAAAGATTTTGTCGAGCTTATTTCCGTCCCAGAGGCGAGTCTGTCGCCATATCTGGCATAAATTCCAGACTCCGGGCTGATAGTGAATTTCAAAAAAGTACTTCTAATATCACTTTGGAAATCTTTGGGGGAGGCCTACGTCCAGCAGTGGACGTCCTGTGGCTGATGATGATGATGATAAATATCACTTTGCGAGGGGTCGAACACGAGATCTCAGAAAGGTAGTCATACCGAAATATAACTATGCGACCGAGAATAAACATTAAGATTACCCATATTAAATTAATAAGAGACCATGGTCACAAAGTTTATACGTAGAATTGGATACTTGACTATGTTTCATTCCATAATTTTTTTATGTGTAATAGCAAATAAAACAAAAAATAAACCCTTCTCTAAAAACCGCATCGAAATTGGTTGAAAAATGAGGCAGTAATTCATATTTTAAATTCTGCAATGAGCAAGCGTGGGGGCGTAGTGGGGCTATCTTGCTATCCCTTTCCAACGCACGTGCCGTTATGGTCGTAACGTGATTTTACTGATACTTCTCTTTCCCGCTGTTTGAAAGTTACACCAAACTACAAAGGCTTATAACTTTTTTATTTTTGGGAGTATTGCAATATTTCTTTCTGTGTTACGTTTTAGATTACGTAAATTTCGTATAAAAACAATAAAAAAAATTGTCAACAACAAGCCTTTGGCCAAATCCAGAATTAACTCTGAAGCCATACATTTATACAAACTGCGTTTTACCAAATTTGTTAAAAGAACCCAAAATGATATTTCTACGTAAAAAAGCCAAGCAAACACCATTGCGGCACTTTATGGGTCTTCTTTATAACTTTTGCGAAACAAAAATTTTGTGTCGCACATCAGGTGGTCATTTTGAAGGAAATAACTTTGCGAGCCTTTGTGATTTTGCTACCTGTTCAAGTGGAGGAATAATAAAGATTTTTTCTATTATTTTAATGGACCTTGGGTTGCCTTTTATGGTGTAAAGTTAGTATCATTATGAAACCATTACGTGCTTAATTTTTTTAAATTCATTTGAGCCTATCGCCATATAAAGCACCAATATAAGTCTTTGAATATTGAATGGAAAAACTCATAGAAACTTTGCCGGGAATCGAATCGAGACCTCAGAATGGATACCTATACAATATGCCCAAATAAGAAGTCGCAACTTATCGTGTTATATACCGTATGTAACACGATTCGTTGCGGCGTTTCCCCAAATTACCTACTATTAAATAAGTACATTTTACCTGAGTACAAGATGAACAAATATCGGCTTTTTTAAAATTGTCTCCCTTCGCCAGTGTGCCGACGCATACTAGGTACAAATTAGGCGGTGCATTACAGAACACGACAACATCAAAAGCGTAAGAGATGGTACTGTATGTTAAGCTAAGCATGGATTTATATAAATTAATAAATACACCCAACAGTCACACACATAGTCCTGACCCCACACTAGGTACAACCTGTATCGTGGGTATCAGAAACTACGAGAGACTCTGTCTCACAACACCCGAAACAAATATCTGTGGGCCACACAGACATTTGTCCCGGTGCGGGAATCGAACCCGCGACCTTACGTTTCACAGCCGATTACTCGCCCGCTGCGCCACGAAGGCTGTCAATTTTCGTATTCGGATTCGTATCGAATCATTATTTATTCGATTTTTTTAAAAGTGACTGCCAAAGGAGCATATGGGTCATCTGATGGTAAGTATCTCTATCGCCCATAGATCTAGACACCAAAAGAATCATGGGTGCGTGGCCAACTTTAAAGGAGGGGAAATAGGGATTAGGAAAGGAAAGGGGGTAATTGGGCCACCGGAAATCTCACTCACCGATCGAAACGCAACAGTGAGCTGCCACTTTACATCAGTTCTCTGTGAGACAGTGGTGAAACCGGTCGTGCCGGCCTATTCATGCTGTAGACATAACTGACTACAGCGTGGCTCTACCAGTCAAACACACACACTCTTCTGATTTCAAGCAGTAGAACTCGCAACCTCTCGGTAGCCAACCTCCAAATTCATCAACCCAGAGCTGAATTTTTCAACAGTCAGATATTTTATCTAACTATATATATCATATATAGATTCACACATTAAGTTTTTTCTTTCTTTCTACCTGCCCTAATCCCACCTTAATGTGGGGTCGGCGCAGCACACTTTTTCAAGCATGTTGCAGAGAGGATTTGGCTTAGTTTTACGACCGGCCGCCTGCCTGACGTCAACCCCCTATTCACACATTAATCAAAATTTCAAAATATTCTCTTGATGAAAACATTGTTAACCCGTCAGAGGCGGCACATATATATGTTCCATAAGCGTATGGGCCACCGGAGGCCGAGCCGCCCGTGCCTATCTACATAAAAACAAAACAAATAGTATAATGGGAATTGGGTTCTTTATAAAATAATTCTTAATTTCTATACACGGACACAAAAATAAGCCGTAAACTGCTTCACTTTGAATGTTCACAGCGCTCCGTCCATCTCTTTTTTATGTCCGTGTTACTATACTGTAACTTGTCCATACAGTGTGTTATTGTAGACGATATTAATACAACACTCCAGACGGATGGACAGACCGATCTCTAATAAGGAACGCTTTCAAACGTACCAGATGCGCGCTGGGAATACATTCTAATGTTACTCATGATTATTTACGTTCACAAGACGATTTGCCCGATTTGAACCTAAGTACAGACGCGTGATGACTGATGCGACTTCCTAACGATACTCCACTCATAATAGACCAACTTCCAAAAAGGAGAAGGTCCTCAATTCGTCAGTATTTTTATGTATGTTACGCGATATCTCCGCCGAATGTGGACCGATCTTCAAAATTCTGTTGGGTTAGATAGAGATTATTTCAAGGGTGGTCCGATATAAATTTGGCCACGATCGGATTTGAAGTCGGTCCGTTAAGTTTTTAAACACATAAGCTCACGCCTCTATCCCCGAAGGGGTAGGCAGAGGCGCACTAGCGAACTAGTACACCCACGTTTCGCCGAGCTTAGTTCCGTCCCAGATGTGATAGGGGGCGAGCCTATCGCCATATCGGGCACAAATTCCAGACTCCGGGCTGATATGGAAAAATCCAATATCACTTTGCCCGACCCGGGGATCGAACCCGGGACCTCAGAACCGTAGTCGTACCGAAATACCACCACGCCACCGAGGCAGTCATAGTCAAGTTATTAAACTTGTGATTATTTACGTTCACAAGTCGATTTGACCGATTTGAACCTAAGTACAGACGCGTGATGACTGATGAGACTTCATAACGATACTCCACTCCTAGTTAAAGTAAGTTTTGAAAGTTTTCTCGTCTCGAAATCGGTGATAATTTCTGTTTTTAACGGAGTCCAAATAATCATAAGTTTAAAAACTTAACGGGCCGACTTTAAATCTTATCCGATCGTGACCAAACTTATTTATGGGACCACCCTTGGAATAAGCTCTATCGAACACAAAAAGATTTTTGAAAATCGGTCCACATTTGGCGGAGATATCGCGTAACATAAAAAAAAATACAGATGAATTGACGACCTTCTTTGAAGTCGGCCGAAAATAATAATTCTTTCTGAATCATAGAAATATCTACGAGGATCTCAAGTTGTTCACTTTATTTTAATGCCAAGACTGGCAAACGAGCAGCGGCCTGAGCAGGAATATTTCTGACAACCGTAAATGTATTCGAACTCGAAGCGGGTCTATGAAATTTGTATGAAATATTAACCAAACGTCATCAGTGCGCAGCGAACTTGAATACATTTACATTTACATTAGTTTTTCGTACTCGGGTTACAGATGGGTCGCCTGATAGTTAGTGATCTCCACCGCCCATAGACACCCAAGACACAAAAATAATGGGTGCGTTGCCAATCTATAAGGAAGGAAATACTGATTGGGAAAGGAAGACGGGAATTGGGCTACCAGAAATCTAACTCACCGAACAAAACGCGACAACGAGCTGTCAGTTTACGTCGGTTTTTTGTGGGATGGTGGTATCAAACCGGTCGAGCCAGCCCTTTCGTTCTTCGGCTCATCTAAAAAGATGAGACCACAATGTCTCCTTTGATGACACTCGCTATGCCGTATATTAATCCCTTTATATTATTCAAAGGCCCAACGCACTGGAGGTACACTCGAGACCTAATCAAAGGCCCCTCAGCCCATTAACACAGGCCATTGAGGGCACGCAACGAGACGGAATGACCCTATATTTACAAGTACACAAGTTTGGGTTCAAAACCGATCCTAGTAATATAATAAAAACAGTCCACTTTATAAAATTTATATAAATAAATCATTGACTGCCTCGGTGGCGTGGTGGTATTTCGGTACGACTACGGTTCTGAGGTCTCGGGTTCGATCCCCGGGTCGGGCAAAGTGATATTGGATTTTTCCATATTAGCCCGGAGTCTGGAATTTGTGCCCGATATGGCGATAGGCTCGCCCCCTATCAAATCTGAGACGGACCTAAGCGGGACGAAATGTGGATGTTCTAGTTCACTAGTCCGCCTCTGCCTATCTCTTCGAAAATGCAGGCGTGAATCTATGTATGTATGTGAATAGTGATAGCTGTTATTACTTTTCGTCACTGCCATGCTAAGGCAATACAAAAGAAGTGTCGTTTTTAAAACTTTTGTAACGATATAGCCGTTATCATAGTTTAATCTAGCTACTGGTATACCTTTGACCTATTTCCTTCCATATTAACGCGGCTTGAAGCTTTATAAGGACAAATGAAAACAAGACCGTGTGGCCTAATGGATAAGGCGTCGGACTTCGGATCCGAAGATTGCAGGTTCGAGTCCTGTCACGGTCGTAATTATTTTTTGGCTATATTCTTAAACGGATAGAATAGTTTTTATTTCAGTGTCATATCAGTAACTCTGTCTGTGTATGGGGACTGAATGAATTATTACATTTTTGGCTCAATGGCCATGGTTTAAAAGAAACCGAATGATCCAGCATTCAAATCCGAGTTTTGAATACAATATAAATTTCATACACCATGTCATTTTTTTTCTTCCTGCCCTTATCCCACTGATGTGGGGTCGGCGCAACACACTTTTTCAAGCAGAGAGGATTTGGCTTAGTTTTTACGACCGGCCGCCTGCCTGACGTCAACCCGCTATGAGGGATCTAGTCCCGGGCAAATTAAATTAGAAAATTTGCTTGGTCGACCTGGGAACCGAACCCAGGACCTCCCGATCCACAGCATATATATGCTGCCACTAGACCAAGGAGGCGACTGTCATTGAAGCATACACACCATACATCGTGTCATTGAAGCAAAGAATTGGACATAAATAGGTGCATTAATTGCGCCTCTGGGCACGCCTTCAGGAATTTAGATCTAAACTTTTGTTTTCTTCCAAGTAAACCACTATAACATTTTATTGACAAACGTAATAAAGTGAGCGAAAGATAGCTTTGTATGGGAGGGATGGTTTTTATCTAAAAGTTAGGGGCGTTATGGAAACGGCGAGCGTAATCCTACGGGAGTCGGGAACATTCCCATTCAAATGTGTGGAGGTCTTTTATAAATCATTTGATATTGCTTCGGTAACCGCTAAACCCTTGCTATTGGTACGGTTGGGGAAAAAATCAATAAAAATGTATATTGAATAAATTAAGGCGAACCTTGGTACTAGGCGGGATAACGGCAGGCAGAAAAAAGGAAAGACGTAATCATAATTCCGAATAAAAAAATAATATTAGCCCTGTAATATTACTGTCTCACTGCTGGGAACGGGCCTCCGCTACTAATGAGAGGGGTTAGGCCTTTGTCTACCACGCTGGCCTAATGCGGGTTGGTAGACTTCACAATACCTTCGAAATTCTTGTGAAGAAATTCTCCTCATGATGTTCATCCTAGTTTCCTCATGATGTTTTCCTTCACCGTTATAGCAAGCGATAATTTACAATGAAAACACACTTAATATAAAAAATTCAGAGGTGTATGCTCCATGTTGGGCTGGGTCTCGAACCTCAGACACTTGTCTCGGCAGTCCGTACCATTCCCAAATGAGCTATCGCTGGTATTAAAAAAAAACAATAATCAAATTATCTGCTGACGGTACGATTTGTAAATATAGGTCGTTCATGGCGCGCGTCTATCAAAGAGCTGTGCCTTCACAATGGACACCGGATTTGATTCCCATACCGCACACTGGCTTACACTTCCGGATTTACTCGCTTAAACATATCGTGAATCATATAAATGATTTCCACTGCAAAATGTGTTAATTATTGAAAATCCTTATTGACTGCCTCGGTGGCGTTCTGAAGTCTCAGGTTTGAACCCCGGGTCGGGCAAAGTGATATTGGATTTTTCCGTAACAGCCTGGAGTCTGGAATTTGTGCCCGATATGGCGGTAGGTTCGGCCCCTATCACATCTGGGACGGAACTATGCTTGGTGAAATGTGGGAGCTCTTGTTCGCTAGTGAGTGCATGCCTACCCCTTCGGGGATACAGGCGTGAGCTTAATAAAGTTTTAGTTGCTTAATTTGTCCAGTGGAGTTCGTGGGTTCAATTCCCAGGTCGGGTAAAGCGATTTTTCTAATTAACGATGACGACGACAGGCAGCCGGTTGTAGAAATTAAGCCGAATCCTTTCTGCAACATGCTTGTAAAAGTGTTTCGGCCGACTCCATACTGTATGATAAGGGAAGGTTGAATGAAGAAGTGGTACCTATTAGAAAAATCGCTTTGTCCGTCCTTGGAATCAAACTCAGGACCACAGTTCAGATAGAAAAGAACACATTGCACTAGAAGGAGGCCATAATAGACTGCATATAAGAGTCAAAACTCAATTTACTTCTTCTTTTAAAAATAATGGCTTCCACATATGCGATGATTTAGCCAATGTCAAGGTAAATAGAGCAATTATGTCTTCACAAGGACAATGAGACCCAGATGTGGATTATCTTTAGCCCCTGCTGAGATTATGGCGGTAATTCCTTCCAGCGCGGTGCCCCTCAGGTGACCTTCACTCGGCGAATCGACCGAACAAAGCCAGCCAACGCATGAAGCAAAACTTATCGAAGATCATCGGTTAAAAAGTTTCCACATTATACTGTCCATCCTCGCTGAAGTTTGATGCATTAAACCACATCACTTAAAACCAACAAACACAATTCTAGAGAATAATATGAAATAATTTTAACAAGCACCCACCCTGTCAGACTTCCCGTCAAAATCCCCTCAATTTACTTTCTTTCCTTTAACATAAATACAAAACCTAGCATGGAAAAAACAAAAATAAAACAAATTGTGTTAATTAAACGGTGTAGTATCCATTCAGACGCCATCTGCGTTTTACCGCCTCCCCGGGGTGGCAAAAACAACCCCTAGTAAAAAATGACGTTTGATTTCTCAGACGCGACAAATGACGGCTCAAATGACAAGGATTTAACGACCCGGGGCGTTTTCTTGGCGCCGTTTTTTTTAAATTTATTTTACATTTTTTCAGTAGTCTCGAACACGCTTAAGGGCGACTTGCAAAGCTATTACTAATCTAGAGTTACAACTAAACTAGATTTATTCTACAGGTCACTCTTATATTTAAGTTAAGTTTCTTCCTTCTTTGGATTCGGAGTGTAATGAATCATACATGCCGGCTTCAACATATTTTATACGTCATAGAAATAATTCATCAAAGAACAAAAAAACTCAAAACTCTTATCCATCGACCGTGACAGGACTCGAACCTGCAATCTTCGGATCCGAAGTCCGACGCCTTATCCATTAGGCCACACGGTCATGATACTGTGTGCTATATTTGATTAGTACCTTAAATTTTATAAGCTCACGCCTGCAATCCCGAAAGGGTAGGCAGAGGCGAACAAGTGAACTAGAACACCTAACTTCACCGAGCTAATTTCCGTCCCAGATGTCTGCAAGCCTATCGATATTGGGCACAAATTCCAGACTCCGGGCTGATTATTATACAAATTATTTTATGTAGTCGCTAGCGACATAGAGGTTTATAACAAAAACAAGTAATAAAACTTAACGTAATCATATTTCTATGGGACAACCCTTGAAATAAAGCTCTACCGAACACAAAAAGAATTTTCGGTAAATTCGGTCCACATTTACCGGAGATATCAAGTAACACATACATACATACAGAAGCTCACGCCTATATCCCCGAAGGGGTAGGCAAAGGTGCACTAGCGAACTAGAACACCCACATTTCGCCAAGTTTAGTTCCGTCCCAGATGTGATAGGGGGCGAGCCTATCGCCATATCGGGCACAAATTCCAGATTCTGAGCTGATATGGAAAAATCCAATATCACTTTGCTCGACCCGAGAATCGAACCTAAGACCTCAGAATGGTAGTCGTACCGAAATACAACCACGCCACCGAGGAAGTCATCAAGTAACATACATAAAAATAAATATACAGACGAATTGATGACCTTCTCCTTTTTTGAAGTGGGTCAAAACACTCATGGTTAATTAAGCCTGTTCATAGCACGAACACTGCCTCGGTGTCATGGTTGTATTTCGGTACGACTCCTGAGGTCTCGGTTTTGATCCCCGGGTCGAGCAAAGTGCATTTTTCCATATCAGCCCGGAGTCTGGAATTTGTGCCCGATATGGCGATGGGCTTGCCCCCTATCACATCTGGGACGGAACTAAGCTCGGCGAAATGTGGGTGGGTGTTCCAGTTCGCTAGTGCACCTCTGCCTACCCTTTCGGGGATACAGGCGTGAGCTTATGTTATGTGTCATAGCACGAGTAATTTTCGACTGCCTATTCGAATCGAGTTCCATACACCTAAAGGGTATGAAAGTTGAACCAAACGTCATAAGGACCAAGTAGGCGACTGTGACATGATATAAATTACTTGCAACTAACCATCCCTAGAGATTTAACAGCTGGACTTAACCGCTTCCCGTGTTGACACACTGCCATTAGTGACTTTCAAATGACATTTGCCTGATCCCAAGGCGGTCATAAATTCACATAATCGACATTCACTCTTCTATGCTTTTAGGCGGCGCCGTCGCGACGCTACCTGATTAATTTAGATATATTTGATTATTATGTATGGTACCTTTCATTACATCAATGTCCTGATACATTTGGATAGTTCAAAACGAGCGTAAAACACCTCAAAACGTTAACGAAATATAGGTTTAAATATAATAACATAAAGACTACTTTTCCATACAAAGAGAGAGAGGTAGAGCCATGCTGTAGACAGTTTCGTCTACGTAATTCGTACATCGATGCAAATGGGTCGGCTTGAACAGTTTTGCCATTGTCTCATGCGCGTACACACCAGCTGAACAAAGGCGAAAGAATCTGTAAATCTGTACCTGTTGCGTTCACACAAACAAACTTTCGCTGTTGTGTGAATGAAACAGGCGTAGATCCTTTCGCACCATCACACAAAACCAATGTAACTCGCTATTCCGTTTCGTTCGGTGAGATTTCTGATGCCCCATTAGATTTTCTTCCCTTTTCAATCCTTATTCTATTCCACTGAAGACAGCAACACACTATGATCCTTTTGGTATTGTGATGTCTATGAACGATGGATATCACTTACAATCTGGTGACCAAAGAATTTTAACGCCCTGGTGACCTACCTGCTTAGTTGCATCAATTTGCGTTTGCTATAAAAAATAATATTATTCACTCACGCCTGTATCTCCGAAGGGGTAGACAGAGGCGCACTAGCGGACTAGAACGTCCACATTACGCCGAGATTAGTTCCGTCCCAGATGTGATGGGGGCGAGCCTAATGCCATCATCATCATCATCACCAGCCATAGGAGGTCCACTGCTGAACATAGGCCTCCACAAAGAATTCCAGATCGACCTGTTGGAAAAGAAATAATGCTCAAATGAATTCGCCATATCAGGCACAAATTCTAGACTCCGGGCTGATATGGAAAAATCCAATATCACTTTACCCGACCCGGAGATTGAAGCCGAGACCTCAGAACGGCAGTCGTACCGAAATACAACCACGCCACCGAGCGGCCATCCGCCTAAAATGAAGCAACTGTATTACGTGTTCATAATTCATATCAACATAATTTATTTTGGTCATAGAAGATCAAGGCCAGGCTTTAGTATTGTAATATTGCCACCATTTGTCATCAGAAATACAAGATTTTGATACAGATTAAGCCTTGTATTCAAATTCAAATTCAAATTATTTATTCTGCAAATAGGATATTTTATACTACTTTCACATGCCAATTACAAGTATATATTGATTTTAAGATATTGATAAAGTAATAATGGCGTCGGCATTTCGTTGCTATCCCTGAGAAGAAATGCCGAAACAAACTCAAGGACCTACCTATTCAAGGACCTATTCCTAAGCCACTGCTAAGCATGTGCCTCCTATACTAATGAGCAGGTTTAGGCCTTCACCACGTTTGGCTAATGTGCATTGTTAGGCTTCACATACCCTCGAAATTATTGTGGAGAATTCTCAGATGTGTAGATTTCTTCACGATGTTTTTCTTCACCGTTAGATGAGAGATCAAAATGAATACAGTGGTCACTTAACAAACTCAGAGGTCTATATTTTGAATGCTGTTTTCAAACTTGCGTCTCGTTTTGGCAGTCCGTTTGATTGATTAATATAAACTAAAATCCCACGCTTTTTCTCAACAATTCATTTAAGCATTCTTTCTTTTGGGATCTTAAGCTGTCAATTGATGCCATTAACGACTATTAAGGCGTAGTTAACGTATTTTCTCTCTGAATGCCTTCTTCTGATGTTTTTAAGGACTTTATTGGATTTATGTACGTAATATTTCAAATAGAATCGTCTCAATTCAATAAATAATTTATTAACATAGATTTAGTGTTTCAATCAGATTTCTTTGCTGGTATGAATTTATTAAATCAGAAATAACTAAATTTAAAAGACAGTAGTACCCTGAACTGTAACAATTAAACTCATTTCACACTAGGTCAAGTTTGTCTCGGCTTTGGAATTATTGAAAACGAATATATCAATTTTTCCATGTTTTGTACTTCTCCTACTTTTATTTTTGTGTTTAAAATACGGATAGAAATAATGAATAATGTAGCCTAGTTGCTTTGTAATTGCTGGTGTACTTGTTTTTTGTTTTGATGTCTTAGAAAGTTAGAAAGTCCTTTACTATCTTCAGTTCTTTGTACAATAAAAACTTGAAATGGATCTTATGAAATTTTTCCTACAGATTTTGTTTTGGATTATTTTGACCAAACTTTACTCTGTACCAGAAATGTAAATAAATAGATGTGGGCGCAATTCAAAGTTTACTTTTATTTTAATTTCGTCTTTATTATTTCAGCTCACTAAAATCCAAAACGTCGTTCCTTGTTCCTTGCACTCCGCTATTCACACTACACATCTCTCTCACACACCCCTTTCACTCTTTCACACATCCAGTTAGCACTTTGGCTACAAGTCCTTTCATCCCCACATAGATACTCAATTTACAATTATTCGATTTTCATAAAATTTGTAACAACCTAATAATAAGTCCACTCCATATTGCAAAGTTAATGTTTTTTATTTCTAGTAGATTATGGTAAAAAAAAGATGAATGTATTAAACAAAACCGAATTTTGTATCCCGAAGATCGTGTCATGATCTGTTAACGCGAGATGTTGAGGTGCCGAAACACCTCATTCACACGTCATGAGAGGGTTCATTAAATTTGACAGAAAAAACTGTTCAGTTTTGGTAAGCGATCTGGGAGACATGTGCTCGAGTGCTTAGTTCGACACTTTAAATAGATAAAATGGATTTTGTACGTTTTTTGGAAGACGGGTGGTCTGGGGAAGATGAAATGCGAGCTTTAAGATGTAATTGCATTAGTTCCATACTATTATTTTTAGCTTATCTAGGTACCTCTTTATGTAATTTTTTTTTCATAAAAATATCATCACTAATATTTCCCCACTACTGCAACCCGAGCAGGAAAATTTCTGACAACCGTAAATGTATTCATGCTCGATGCGCGTCTATGAAATTTGTATGAAATATTAATCAAATGTCATCAGTGCGCAGCGAGTTTACATTTACATTCGTTTTTCGTGCTCGGGCTACTGATTCCGGGCTTCCTCTACTAATGAGAGGGTTTAGGTCTTAGTCTACCACGTTGGCCTATTTGAAGACTTCACATTTCGAAATTCTTGCTGAGAAATTCTCAGGTATGCATGACATCAATCTCCCCTGGGGTACTCGACCTGGTATTCGAACACAGAGCCTCCGGTCTAAAAAAAATCATATTATGCAGCTTGTAGATCTGGAATGTGATCAGAGTTTACGTGGACTCTTACAAAGCTGTTTTGAAAATAAAAGCTTATTTTCGACCGATTTCCAAAAAGGAGAAGGTCCTCAGTTCGTCTATTTTTTATATATGTTACGCGAAATCTCCACCAAATGAAGACCGATTTTCAAAATTCTTTTTATGTTCGATAGAGCTTATTACAAGGGTTCCATATAAATTTGGTCACGATCGGATTTGAAGTCGTTCCGTTAAGTTTTTACACTTGTGATAATTGGTCTATCATATCTGATAACATCACTGTGGAACCATACTTCCCAAGTTTAGTTTTATCTTCTAGCATTACAAGGGAATCGAACCCAACTCATCATTTCAAAAGAATAATCTTAGCGATTATTATCATATTCATTCACTCATCGATATTTGTACCCTTGTTTTGAGAGCGTCATAAACCCATGTCTGTCGACATAACGCCATGTCTGATAATATTTAGTACCCTTGAGTGGTTTATAGATTCTTCAGTTTATCTCTGAGCTATCTTAATTATTTTATGATCAAGCTCGTAAATGTTTACTACACACTCACGACTATCATCGTCTAAGGGGAGGCAGTTGTGCAATTAGTACCTATAAAATTTTTGCCAACTTCCGACTAATCTGATAGGAGACGAGTCTACTGCTAGAAGCGTGTAGCCATATAGACGAAGAGATACTGTCTAGTTTGGCAACCTGCTATTACTTACATATTTTTTTAAAAATCTTCACCAAATTTTCATGGCTGTAGTGACGCAAGAATTGAAAATTGAAGTAAAAAAAAAATATTAAAAAAAAAAAAAAATTAAAGTCTGACCCGTGACAACGAAGACTGCAAAGCCTTCGAAACGTCGGGAATAAAAATTAAAACCTAATCGTGATAGAATTCGTAAAAATAGTCTTATTTCAATTGAAAATTGAAAATAATTATGCAAGTTATTTGTGTACCCAAATCATAATACTGGTGCACGTCACTATCGCCATAAATGCCATCAGATTACACGACCCGGTACTCGAACCCGAGATCTTACGTCGATTATCGCAATACTATCCATCCAAGGCAGTAAAAAAACTTGTCTAAAACAGTACCTTTAGTAAATCTCAGTTGAAATATGATAATTAGAATGGAGAAAGTAAAAATAGTTATTTAGGGGATGTTCATTGATGGGGCACACTCGCGTCTAATTCATTGTAATGCAGTTGTTTCCCCTTAAACACTGTTTATTTTTATACTTTTTTTTATGTCAGGGAGTAATTATGGTAGTATAGGTCGCCTCAGTACCGGATCTAGATTTTTTCAAAGCGGGGACAAGCTGCCAATTTACAATAATAATAATTATAAATACACACAAAAGTCACACACATAGTCCTGACCCCACACTAGGTGTAACCTGTATCAGATCAGACATTTGTCTCGGTGCGGGAATCGAACCCGCGACCTCAGGTTTACAGCCGGCTACTCGCCCGCTGCATCAAGGAGGCGTTTAATTGCCAGAATTTGCCAGATTTTACCTCCCCCAAATTAGAGTGCCCTCCAGATTTTGATGCCACCCAAATCCTGCCGCCCGGGGCACGTGCATCCTCTCGCCTCCTCGATTCGGCGCTGGGTCGCCTACTTGGTCTAGTGGCAGCGTATATGAGCTGTGAACCGGAAGGTCCTGGGTTTGATTTTCCGGAAGAGCGGGATGTTTTTTTAACAGGTAATTTGAACGAGACTGGTTTTTCAGAGGACCGTTGACGTGACGCAAACAACCCGTCGTAAAAACTAAGACAAATTCCTTCTGCCACATGTTTGAAATGAAAAAAGAGGCGTTTTTAATTGACATTGACAGGAGAGTTCCCAATTCATCAATATTTTTTGTGGTGTTCGTAATGTCTCCGGAAAATATGCACCGTTCAAGATTTTTTTATATTCCACGGACCTAACTCCAGAAGTGATACCATATAAATGTGAAGATCTGATGGAATATGGAGTAAACCCCTTGATTAAACGTTCCAATTGAGGTTTCGAGAGCGGATTTCAAAACTTAATTTCAACCGACTTAAAAAAAGAAAAGAACCTCAATTCATAACATAAGTTCACGCCTGTATCCCCGAAGGGGTAGGCAGAGGCGCACTAGCGAACTAGATGTCTAGTCCCAGATGTGATAGGGGGCGAGCCTATCGCCATATCGGGCACAAATTCCAGACTCCGGGCTGATATGGAAAAATCCAATATCACTTTGCCCGACCCGGGGACAGAGCCCGAGACTTCAGAACCGTAGTCGTACCGAAATACCATCACGCCACCGAGGCAGTCACCGATTAGACGTTCCACTTGAGGTTTCGAGGGCGGATTTCAAAACTTTTTTGACCGACTTCAAAAAAGAGAAGAACCTCAATTCGTCTGTATTTTTTTATGTATGTTACGCGATATCTCCGCCAAATGTGGACCGATTTTCAAGATCCTTTTTGTGTTCGACAGAGCCTATTCAAACGGTGTTCTCATATAAATTTGGCCACTGTCGGATAAATTTTTAAGTCAGTCCGTTATTTTTAGTTTTAAAGGGCAAGAACAGGCCTCAACCTTAGAGGTTTATGTTTAACGCCCGAATGGTCAAACGCTGCTCAACTTTAACGGCTTTTTATATTGATTTTCGCCATACAATTTTGACAGATAAGGCGGCCTTAAAAGACATAAGGCCATCTTAAGTGTATGAACATTCGGCGGTAAGAGCTACAACCCCATTGTCAAACCTTGTTTAAGTGTATTTGTGTACCCACACATGTATTTAGTGTTGTATATCATTCATTCACGTCGGTTAAATAACTTCAGACCGCGTTTTAGCATGAAAAGCTGGCGGGAAACTTCTCTCACTGTTTTACCTTTCAAAAAGTCTAGGAGTCTGACAACTTTTTTATTATCTCATCATGACTGTCTCGGTGGTGTATTGCGTGTGCGGCACCAGGTCTCGGGTTTGACCGCTGGGCTCGCCCTATATTAGAAGTCGAAATAAGCTCGGCGAAATGGACGTACGTATTTTAATTCACCACTTCACCTCTGTATATTTGTCAATTGTCGTTGGTCTAGGTAGTCATGCTAACTTAAAGTCTATGCTTCTGGCGGCGTCATGTGTCGGGTCGATCATTTCCCTGCAACATGGTTAAGGAGGTCGATGGCTGGTACATGCGTCATACTCGTGAACGGGTGCTGCTTGTGGAGATTGGTCTGTCTGGACTGTCTTGCTTATTTGTTTCAACTCAACTTGCCGTGGGAGTCGCTCGGTTGGTCCTACATCTAATAAAATCTATTGTTATCATGGTTTAGCTGCACTATTTTTTCTTTCTGTATCTGGTGCTGTACTGTGTGTAACTGACTGTAAATTGGTGTTAAAAAGATCAACGTCAGAGTTTCGCGCCCGCTCTTAAGACCAATGGTTGGTTTTCATATCTTCCCCCAATATCTACCAGCGCTTTGTGGATCGTCCACGGGGTCTCGCCCCTGATACGATCTGGACCAGATACCTGAGAGTCTATGCTATATGATTAAAAACTTACGGATCAACTTCAAATCTTATCCGAGTTTATATGGTATAAGCTCTATCGAATACAAAAATAATCTTGAAGATCCGTCCATATTTGGCATAGATGTCGCGTAACATACATAAAAAACAGACGAATTAAGGACCTTCTCCTTTCTAGAAGTAGGTCGAAAAATATACTGTAGGGATAAACAAGTCTAGCTCCTAAACCGCAGTCGGTCAGGTGGTCGGGACTCGCGTTCCGATCGTTATTGACGCGCGGTTCGAACGCCATTGAGTTATTGCTAAAGTTTACCACTGGTTGCGATTGCTCGTCCGTTTTGTTTTGTTTCTCCGCTTGCTTTATGAGTAGCGAGTTGCAGAAATGTTCATTTTGTTTGTATCGCTTTTTTAATTTATCGTATTATGTTTGACTGACTAAAAAGGAAGTATGTTAGTATCCTAAGGAGATAGTACAAGATTGGAAGAAGTGGGAAGGATTAGAGGAGGCTTTTGCCCAGTAGTGGGACATCAAATAAGTCATCAAAAATAAAGGTATACAGTTGGTATTTTACGCTATGTTAGCTTTTACAGCCCTACCTTACTTTACAGGTTTCACAAGCAATAAGTCTTTTGGATTAAGTATCTTTGAACTTACGGAAAAGTGGAAGTTTCATCAAAATCAGTTCAGTAGTTTTCAAGATATGGGCGCTTATCTCAAAGCGCATTAACCGCTCTAACAAAGAGCACACAAAACTTATTCAGATATCTTCATACTAGCTGACCCGCGCAACTTCGTCTGCGTCACACACGCATAACAGCGCACGCAATGGAAGCTCTCAAAATATTATGCATGTATCTATACACATAAATAAAATTGGTCTGTTTGTAATATTGAAATAACCGTTTTTTACTACATATATATGAATTTATATATGGTATATACACCAAAATAACATATTTTACAAATTTTGTCTGTTTGTTCCGGCTAATCTCTAAAATTAGCAGCGATAGCTCAGTTGGGAATGGTACGGACTGCCGAGACAAGTGTCGGAGGTTCGAGACCAACCCCAAAATGGAGCATACACCTCTGACTTTTCTATGTTAAGTGTATTTTCATTGTGAAATATCGCTTGCTATAACGGTGAAGGAAAACATCGTGAGGAAACCTGCATACCTGAGAATTTCTTCACAGGAATTTCGAAGGTATGTGAAGTCTACCAACCCGCATTAGGACAGCGTGACAGACTAAGGCCTGACCCCTCTCATTAGTAGAGGAGGCCCGTGCCCAGCAGTGGGACAGTAATATTACAGGGCTAATATTATTAATCTCTAAAATGGCTGTACCGATTTTGACGGGACTTTTACTGAAAGGTAGCTGATGTAATAAGGAGTAACTTAGGCTACGTTTATTTAAGACATAATAAAAACACACAAAAAAATTAAAGAATCGACTGTTAGACGGGACGAAGTTCGCCTGGTCAGGCCAGGTCAGCTAGTTATACCTCTAAATATAAACCTTCCTCTTGAATCACTCTATCTATTAAAAAAAACCGCATCAAAATCCGTTGCGTAGTTTTAAAGATTTAAGTATACATTAGGACAGACAGAGAGCGAGAAGCGACTTTGTTATATACCATGTAGTGATAATGATACATTACTGTGCAATTTTTTCATGTGTGCCTGCCTCGGTGGCGTGGTTGTATTTCGGCACAACCGTCCTGAGGTCTCGGGTTCGATCCCCGGGTAGGGCAAAGTGATATTAGATTTTTCGATATCAGCCCGGAGTCTGGAACTTGTGCCAGATATGGCGATAGGCTCGCCCCCTACCACATCTGCGACGGAACTAAGCTCGGCGAAATGTGGGTGTTCTAGTTCGCTAGGGCCCCTCTGCCTACCCCTCCGGGGATACAGGCGTGAGCTTATGTTATGTTTTTCATGTGTGGGTGTAAATATTAACATATTGTCTATTACTCATAGTCATAGTCATAGTAGTGACTAGTGATTCATGAGTTGTGACGTCACACAGTCGAATGTGGCCAATTCATACGCATCATACGTCACAAGCTCGTTAGCTCAGCGGTGAGAGCGCCCATTTAATTGAATCCAAAGTGGTGGTCGGGGGTTCAAATCCCTCACGAGCTTTCCTATTTTTTTTATACATTATATTAGAATTCTCCTCCAGTCGCCTACTTGGTCGAGTGGCAGCATATATGGGCTGTGGACCGGGAGATCCTGGGTTCTATCTATTACTGACGATTGCGATCAGTCTACACTACCTAGCGGTTTATATAGAGTCATCATCATATTAGCCCTGTAATATTACTGTCCCACTACTGCACGGGTTCAAATCCCTCACGAGCTCTCAATATTTTTTTGGCTTGCGCTGATTATTTAAATAACTATAGCTAGTTAACGTGCTAGTTGAGTCTCTGTCTATCCAATTGAGGATTTAAGCGTGAACTTATGGTATTTGGAAAAGACTGCTGAGTGCCAAGTGTCGAAATTAATCGGCTCAATTTTTATGATACAAAAAACGACCTGCTATTGTATTGCCAGATAAATTATATTTGAAGGAGATTTTCGATGGCCCAATTCCCACTTTCCCTTTCTCAATACCTATTTCCCCCCTTTTTAGTTGGCAACGCACCGATGATTCTTTTTGTATCTTGGGTGGAGATTATTTTTTTTATTTATAACCAAATATTTTATACATATTATACTATATTATATACACATCCCTTAAACCTTAATCGGTTTGTGGGTGATGATTCATGCATACACCACCGACCCTCTGCCAATGTTATAATATTCTTTAATTTTAGACAAAGAAAGGCTACTAAATTACCATCGGCCGTCAGGTGACCCATCTGCTCGTTTGCTAGTCTCTGCTATAAAAACAAAACAAAAAAATTTTGCTGATTTTTTAAGTTTACGCAAATGTTATAAAGGTACATTGAAATAAAATTATTTTTACGGATTCTATCACGATTTGCTTTTAATTTTTATTCCTGATGTTTCGAAGGCTTTGCAGTCTTCGTGGTCACGGGTTGGACTGTACCCTTAGTACAAGTTTTTCTCGATTCTCGAAATCGACGATAGTTTACAGTTTCTCCATACATTGTTTTAGTTCGTTGTAGTTTACGCAAAGTGGCACTGCTAGTCAAATGTATGGACAAAACGCAAACTATCGTCGATTTCGAGAATCGAGAAATGTCAAAATAAACTCGTACTATGGGTACAGATCACAGTCGTGACACTAAATCGTGATAGAATCCGTAAAAATAGTTTTAAAAAATGTTGCTCTGACAGATGTTTTATAGAATGTTGTATGTCAATATTATTCCCAAGATTAATGTTATTTGCCTCTTGAATAATCATTTTTTTTTGTTAATTTAATCCTGAGTAAACTTAGAAATGTATTATTTCAAAAATGTATCCTATAGTGGCAGCATAATATATGGGCTGTGCTGTGGCGGTCCCGATGTAGATCCTGGGTTCGATTCTCAGGTCGGACAAAGCGAATTTTCTAATTTAATTTGCCCAAGACTGGATCTCTCAGAGCGGGTTAACGTCAGGCAGGCAGCTAGTCGTAAAAAGCTAAATACTTCAAAAAAGTGTGTTAAGTGATTTTTTGAGTGGTAGAGCCAAGCTGTAGACTATAGTAATGTTTACAGTACGAATGGGCCGGTTCGGTTTGATACCACTGTCTCGCAGAAAACCAACGACAAGTGGCAACTCGCTGTTGCGTTTCGTTCGGTGAGTGAGACTTCATAAATACCTGGAGGCTGACCCTTGACATTCGATTCGAATTTGACTTTGATTCGATTTCATTTAGTGATTTTAAATTCCACCGAAATAGAGTTAAAAAGTGTACTAACGTCACGTTAAAACTTACCATATGATAACATCAATATATTATACCCTAGATGCACAGTTCTTTGCAAATATCCTCCTAAAAAGTGGTCTATGAAATAAATAAAAAAAAAGATCACAAGTTGTAATTAAATCAACACAAATATAACCCTAAACACGTGTTATAAAGCAGGTTTTTAAACGAAATGAGCAAGCGTTCTTTAATTTGAATTTTGATATTTAGAATTCTATCGACGTCCGACTGTAGGCAAAACGAGTGCTTAAGCACTTCTTTGCTGACCCATTTTCCGAGCGTCAACTATGCATCTAGGTAAATAATATATCGATGTATGACAAGCTCTCGAATCCAATGCAACATTAGCCCATTTTTAACTATATTTTGATGGAATTTTAAGACACTAAATGCAACCGTCCATATCAGGTCGTCGGTCTACCTTGTAGGTGGACGTCCTACGCTGCGCTTGCCGTTACGTGGTCCCCACTCGATAACTTTAGTGCTCCATCGGCAAGAAAGTCGCTGGATGCAGGCCGCTTCCAACAGGTCGATCTGGAAATCTTTGGGGGAGGCCTATGTTCAGCAGTGGACGTCCTATGGCTGATGATGATGATGTTGAAATGTAACCGAATCGAAGTGAATTCGAATCGAATGTCAAAAGTCAGGGGGCAGAAATTGTATTTTGTAATATCTTTAGTACTTCGATAACAAACAAGTACTTTACGAGTATAATAACAAGAGAGAGGCGTCAAGTGAAACCTTTTGAAACACCCAAATATGGTTCTAATGGAAATTGTTTTATTTTCCAAATTGTTTACTGTGTGTTTTGTTATTTAGTGTCTTTACTATTTCTGTAACTATGTTACAAATTAGTTAACACCTTTTCGCTTCAAACTTTTGTTCTTAGCTTTTTACATACAAACATAATATACTGGCTGAGAATTTCTTTACAAGAATTACGAAGGTATTTGAAGTCTACCAACCATTATTAGGCCAGCGTGGTAGTCTAAGGATAAAATAGGAAAAATATGCATTTTTTTATTGCAATAGACGTTGCCACATTTTAAGAGATTTTGTTCCATTTAAATGATTTTTACGTCAACCCCTTTCTAGGGTATAAAGGGCAAAAAAGTGTTAGAAAACCACCCTGCCCAACCTGGGAATTGAATCCAAAACCTCCTGATTCCAGCCTATATACAGAGCCACTAAATCAAGGAGGTAACAAGCCTATGACCCAGCAACACTGATAGCACGAACGTAAAAAAAATAAGGACACCTTCTCGTCTACAGTTAAACGGACGCCACAGAGAAGTCACGCATACATACGCGCCTGTACAAAGGTGCCCTACGCACACACACGCCATTACGTGTATATAGATCGAATGGGCCGAAAACCCTGCTTCACTTTCAATGTTCTTAGCGCTCCGTCCATCTTTTTTTTACGTCCGTGACTGATAGTTCCTATTTGTTATACCATTCCCTAACAAGTAGAATCATCGGTAAGAATGAGTATAAAATGCGCCTCGATCCAATTTATTGTGATTTTATAGACTCTACCTAGATTCTAGGTGGTCTCATTGATTTATTTACGAAATTCATGGGATATTTTAATACTAGTTTGAGTTTAACAAATAGTTTATATTTGAATTGCATTGTGACTACTCCAATGGTAAGTTTAAAAATTTTATCGGTTTTGACAGTTTGACAACCAGAGTTTTCCTGCTTTTATATATTTTTCTTTCTACCTGCTCTTATCCCATCTTAATGTGGAGTCGGCGCAACACAGTTTTCCAAGCATGTTGCGGAATGGATTTTACGACCGGATGTCTGCCTGACGTTAACCCCTTCTGGGAGATCCAGTCCCGGGCAAATTAAATTAGCTAATTCGCTTTGCCCGACCTGGGAATCAAACCCATGACCTACAGCCGTCCATCTACAGCCTATACATATTTATGCTGCCACTAGACCATGGAGGCGACGGATTTTCCTGATTTTCTATATTTATTAAATTTAATTGTGGGTTCCGCAAGAATGATATTAATGTAGCCATATGCCAAATGGAACCCTTATAATTACTTTATAGCAAGTTGCAGAAAAGTTTCGGCTTACTCTTTCGACCGGCTAATTGTTTAATGTCAGCTCTCAAGAGGTCTCCGGTAACAAGTTTGAGAAAATCACTGTACAAGTCCTTTTAAAACTCTATACAAAAAGTGTGAGCCTGTCTGCAAAAATCACCACGCATACTCGGTGTCGACGACCGTGACAGGACTCGAACCTGCAATCTTCGGATCCGAAGTCCGACGCCTTATCCATTAGGCCACACGGTCATGCGAATTTATAAGCAATTTGTACGTCCATTTAGTGTATATTGTTCTTCTAGATTAAAGTTGAATTCATTAATCCCTAAATATTCAAACACGAGATCGTGTTATGCAATTTAAGGCCAACTTATTTATGAAAATTGTATGGCGAAAAACAATGTAAGTACCCATTAAAGTTGAGTAGTTTTCAGACTTCAGGATCACAGATTACTTTAATATGAACTCCTTTTGGTTTTATAGCAGAGACTGGCAAACGAGTAGTTCGGTAACCTGATGGTAAGTGATCTCCACCGCCCATAGACACCCGAGACACAAAAAGAATCAAGGGTGCGTTGCCAACCTTAAAGGAGGGAAACAGGGATTGGGAAAGGGAGGGAGGCAATTGTGTCACCGTGTGTACACTCTGTTATGGAGGACCGTGTCGTCGTCCTGATAGTATCCGTCCAGCGAGCAGGGGACCTGCCTCTACCTCTCTTTCCTTCTACCTGACCTTGGACCACAAGATTTTCCATAGAGTCTTCATTTGCTATATGCCCGAAGAGCTTTAATATTCGTTGCTGGACAATCGACGAAGCATTTTACCATAGCTGATACTAATGGTGCCGTGTTAATTATCCCAGCTTGATTGTTCGCTACGTATCCATTATCGTGAGTAAATACGATCATGCGTTTTCAAATTAGTCATTTGTCATGTTTGCGGTGTTCTGTACTAGTTGATGACTGCGGTTTGGCCTCATTTAGAATCGAATACCACACTAGATTAAGTTTCGTTACTCATTCAAATGTTTTGTAACTTAAATATGAATGTTTGACACTTTTTCACACTTACACACTTTTTCAAGCATGTTACAGAAAGGATTTGGCTTAGTTTTTACGACGGGCTGCCTGACTGACGTCAAACCCCCCTGGGCAAGTTAAATAAGAAAATCGAACCCAGGACCGTAAGGTTCTCAGCCTGTATAAGCTACCACAAGACCAAGGAGGCGACAAATTCACCATAATCAGGCGACAAAATGATCCTAAAATCACCCGCTTCTAAAAATTCCTTGTAATCCCGTAGGCAAAACAAAACTTTAATCTAAATGTCTGTGCTGTTAGTAATTGAGGAGTTGCCTCCGTAATCCTTCGCCAGATCTTGATCATCTTATAGGATCACTCTTGGAGTAAGCTCTATCGAAAGCAAATTCTTTACAGTATGACCATTGACTTTCATATCTTGCAAGCGCTTACTTTTCTTTCTTTCTTTTCAGCAGTGGATGATGACCATGATTGTATAGAAATACTTAATACAATACGATATTCCAATTTCCCAGCAACTACAATCGATGTAACCCAAACATTGCGGTTGTTGTTACAATTGAATCAACACGCGCTAGTGAAAGATCAACATGGAATATAAAAATGTTGTTTTAGTACCTACGACTGCGGCATGTCGAATTGATTTCGTGGTTTATGATAATACGAAATATTTTGGTTCAATAAGTTCTTGTTACATAACTTATATAACGTCTATATCAGCAAAGGGAGAGGGAGAGTTGAATTAAGGAACTAGAGCAGCTATAGCCTCAGCGATAATACTTTTCTTTTCTTATAAAACTTTGCTGGTGGTAAGATATTCATAACCGCTCGGATGACAACCACCGTCACCAGTTAAAATCAGTCAAACCAACATGCCTTATGTGGCGTTTCGATATCAGCCATTCTATATCCAATTCCCAAAATGGCATGTTTATTATGATTATTATTTGGGTATGGGGCTGCATCGCTATGTCCCGCGCTTCCATCATCTACTTGTCCTATCGCATGTTCCTTGATTTGCTTCTTCTTTCTTCGTAGCATTTTTGCAGACTGGTGACTCATACCGTGTGGGGATTGCGACATCAGCCTTTCTGTCTCCGGAACCCCAAAGTGTAGGCGATATGATTTGATTATTATTTGGGTATCAGGTATATGCATGCGTTATATCCTGCGCTTCCATCATCTACTTGTCCTATCGCAGCCTCCTCGATTCGATTCTTCCCTCTTATGTGAAGAAGCATTTATGCAGATTGCTTAATGCTTGTTTCCAATTCAGTTTCATCAATATCCTATGTTTCTCCATTCACTCTCCCGCCATTTCTAACACTATTGCACAATTATGCATTTTTTTTACAGCCCATAAATCTCGAGCAACATTATTTTCATTAAGTATTTAGATGAGGTCGTAAACGCTCCCACACAGTCGTAAACCGGCACTGCACATGTCCGTGTTTACGTTCGTTTTATCTGAATTTCCTGTGGACATTCGGTTTCTCCGCGAAAGTCTTTCGTAATAGATAAGATTCAGTTTAGTAGTTTGACCTGCTTTCATTAAACTAACGACTATCTTCTATCAGGGTAGGCAGGAGTTATTTTATTCAAAGCTATGATTAATATTATTATTTCACGAATCCAAAATCTTTGAATGTTTTTTCATAGATAAATCATAAGGTTAATCTTTCGAAAATTTCACGAACCGATCCCGACCTCCAGGATTTTTCAATGTTTTCTTTGCACTCCGTTGTCACCTTTATAATGCGAACAGTTTAAAATCGAAAATGAAATGTGGGTGTTCTAGTTCGCTAGCACGCCTCTGCCTACCCCTTCAGGGATATAGGCGTGAGCTTATGTTATGTTATGTTTTTTTTTAAATCGATTGTAAGAGTAATAATAACTCCTTTTTTAAACCAGTTAAAAAACAGACCACGTTTGGCGGAGATGGTACCTAATAATAAATACTTTCTTAATTTCAAACTCGCTCCTCCCGTTTAAAGTTGGTTGAGAAATCTACAATAATTCATGCAATTTGCCATCCCTGAAAAGCGCAAACTGGCGGTGCTTAATTCCCTTCGAAAGTAATAAGCGACACCATCGATCGTGGAGGCGGACACCGTCGTATCAAAGTAATTGATTGCTAAGTGTTTCAAGAGGTCATCGTTGTAGACAGATGCTAAATATAAAGGGTTTGATGGATTGTGAAGGTTGTGTCAACGGTCAAGTTATAATATCAAAATAGCAGAGACTTTATAAAGACATAACATAACATAAGCTCACGCCTGTATCCCCGAAGGGGTACGAAGAGGTGCACTAGCGAACTAGAACACACACATTTCGCCGAGCTTAGTTCCGTCCCAGATGTGATAGGGGGCGAGCCTTTCGCCATATTGGGCACAAATTCCAGACTCCGGGTTGATATGGAAAAATCCAATATCACTCTGCCCGACCCGGGGATCGAACCCGAGACCTCAGCCGAAATACAACCACGCTACCGAGGCAGTACTTTATAAAGACTGGCAAATAAATAACATCCAACCTACCTAGGGTATCAGGAACTAGAGACTTTCGGTCTCGCAACACCCAGACTGGAAACAAATACTTGTGGGTACACAAACATTTGTCTTGGTGCGGTAAAAAAAACCCGAGGCCTCTCGCTTATCAGCTTATAATCACCCACTGCGCCATATAGGCTTGTTTTCTTTTTTTGTTTCTCGACCGACTTCAAAAAAAGAAAAAGTCCTCAAATCGTCTGTATTTTTTTATTATTTATGTACGTTACACGATATCTCATGCCAAATGTGGGCCGATTTTCAAAATTCTTATTTGTTTGATAGAGGTTATATCAAGAGTCGTCCTATATAGGTACGTTTGATCATGATCGGATTTAAAATCGATCCGTTATTATTTAACACTATTCTCTCTGTAACAGAGAATCCTCTTTTGGAAGGATAGAATGCATTTCGCATTCATTCCATTCGTTTATACATTCTTATGAAGTGTAAAGAAAATTGAATTCCCAGTAAAAGTTTCATAAAGCAAAACGAGTCAGAAATCACAAAGTAAAACCCATGGATAAAACTCAACGTTGGTTGATTCCCGCTAAATCCCCATAAATAGAGAACAGATATTTAAATACATCAAACAAACATGAACGTGGAATGAGGGCATCACAAACAAAGTTAATACACGATGGTATAAACTTAGTTTATTTGCGCCATCTCTGTGTTTACTTTGGAACTATTAAGTTCGGAGTTATGACGGCTGTTTGTATGGCAAATACAGAATAAGTCAAATATCAATATACTGCCTCGGTGGCGTTGTTGTATGGCGCGATTAGTGTCTTGAGGTCATGGGTTCGATTTTCGGGTCGGGTAAAGTGATTTTTATACAGTCAGTATCAATCACCAGTCTGGAATTTCTGCTCTACCACCAATTTTCATGAAAAGTATGAAGAAAACTTAAACCGTAGCGAAGGATCAAATAACATTAGTTCGCGCCTGCATCTCCGAAGGGAAGGCAGAGGCGCATTACCGAACTAGACACCCACATCGAGCTTAAGTCCGTCCCAGAGGTGACAGGGGGAAGGACGTCATATCAGGTACAAATTCCAGACTCCGGTCTGATACTGGATCAAAGACACAATATCACTTTGCCTGATCCAGGGATCGAACCCAAGACCTCTGGACGGTAGTCGTACCGAAACATAAATACACCACCGAGGCAGTGTAGCATATAGGCTAGCTTTTTCAGAATATGGGATTTTAAAGTTGTTCAAAAACAACAAAATTTGCAACAACCTTTCACGCGGAGCCGGCAGCGAAAACTAGTCCAATTAAAAACTTATATGTCGTTTAATTTCATTATCAAGTATTAAGGTTCCGAAGTTCTGTCTCGTTAGTTCCAAAGATTGGAAGGTTGTCAGGGATTGTTAAAGTTAGCATCGCGTTGAAGTTCGAGCTAACTTGTTTGTTGTTTGAGTTGTGATGTGGTGTTATGTTCTGGATCATACTTAGTTCATAAGCTTTCAAAGTTTAACAAAAGCTTAAGCCTATTTGGTCTAATGGCAGCATATATGGACTGTGCACCGCGAGGTGAGGGTGTGCACTGGTTTTTGAGTGGTAGAGCCACGCTGTAGAAAGTTACGTCTACAGCGCGAATGGGACGGCTCGACTGATTTGATATCACTGTGTCACAGAAAACCGACGTAAAGTGGCAGCTTGCTGTCGCGTTTCGTTCGGTGAGTGAGATTTCCGGTGGCCTATTTCCCCCCTCCCTTCACCAATCCCTTTTCCTTCCCCTTCCATTCCAACCTTTTAGGTTGGCAACGCATTCATGATTCTTTTTTTGTCTTGGGTGTCTATGGGTGGTGGAGATCACTTACCATCAGGTGACCCATCTGCTCGTTTGCCAGTCTCTGCTATAAATAAAAGAGGTCTTGGTTTCGATTCCCAGGTCAGACACAGCGATTTTTCTGATTTGCCCGGGTCTGAATCCCTCAAGGGTTGACGTTAGACAAGTCGTAAAATCTTAGCCGAATCCTTTCTGCAACATGCTTGAGAAAGAGTGTTGCGACCTTGAGGTGCGATAAGGACAGGTAGAAAGAAAAGCTTTCGGACTGACATAAAAAAATACATACTTCAAAATTACAAGAAAATTTATTAATCTACTTGTATTCATTGCAGAGCAAATGAAAATGCACCGACGCCAAAAAGAGTAAGTAGTTTTTGTTATTAAGTTTTAAATGTTTATTTTTGTAGACGGTTCTTAATGTTTTGTTCAATTGAATTCATTTTGTAGTTTTTTAGTGTTAGGTATAGCTATTACATGAACATTTTAATACAATTACTGAATGGAAATGTCTGTGCTATTGTTTTAAACTCTGTTAACCTATTCCTTCATATCAAAATTTGTCCTAGTAAGCTTTTAAGAATACCTAAATTAACATAACATAACATAACATAACATAACATAACATAACATAACATAACATAACATAACATAACATAACATAACATAACATAACATAACATAACATAACATAACATAACATAACATAACATAACATAACATAACATAACATAACATAACATAACATAACATAACATAACATAACATAACATAACATAACATAACATAACATAACATAACATAACATAACATAACATAACATAACATAACATAACATAACATAACATAACATAACATAACATAACATAACATAACATAACATAACATAACATAACATAACATAACATAACATAACATAACATAACATAACATAACATAACATAACATAACATAAGCTCACGCCTGTATCCCCGAAGGGGTAGGCAGAGGCGCACTAGCGAACTAGAACACCCACATTTCGCCGAGCTTAGTTCCGTCCCAGATGTGATAGGGGGCGAGCCTATCGCCATATCGGGCACAAATTCCAGACTCCGGGCTAATATGGAAAAATCAAATATCACTTTGCCCGACCCGGGGATCGAACCCGAGACCTCAAAACCGTAGTCGTACCGAAATACCACCACGCCACCGAGGCAGTCCTAATACCTAAATACCTAAATTACTCTACGATATTTGCTGGAGATATCGTGTAACGTACAAAAAATATGAGTTAAAAACCTCCTTTTTTCTGAAGTCGGTTGAAAGAAGTACTGACACGACTACAGATCTCACAATAACAATCTGAACATCGATTTTTGTCAAAAGGCTTTCATGAATTGAAACCGCCGGGCGATAAATAACGGAAAATAATTCCGGAAAAGTACTCCACGGAGGAACGGTTCAATGGCCAGTTTAAATAGAGAATGAACGTTTTAAACGCTTTTATTTAAAAGTTACACAGTATGAAAACTGCACAGTCTCACAAATAACAGTGGACATGGCAACATGGGTTGTTTCCAATTGCATAACATAACATAAGCTCACGCCTGTATCCCCGAATGGTAGGCAGAGGCGCACTAGCGAACTAGAACACCCACATTTCGCCGAGCTTAGTTCCGTCCCAGATATGATATCGCCTGAGCCTATCTCCATATCGGGAACAAATTCCAGATTCCGGACTGATCAAATGATGAAAAGATGAAAAATAAAAAGTTTGAGATCAGAGTGGAAGGGAATTTCTGTTAAGTAACAGAAAAGGTATTACAATATAAGTATGTTTTTATATAAGTATAATTCGCTTGCTTGCTGTTATAAATATGTTGTACGATACTAATCTCTCTCTCTCTCTTCCCAGCTTTAATCCCACATGGTGGTGGGGTCAGCTCTCCGCGTTTTTTCTTTCCACTTCGCCCTGTTGTGGACATCATCCTCTGAAACTTCACATGTGACAAGATCTTTCTTCACTACGTCGCTCCACCTGGTTTTCGGTCTTCCTCTGGATCTCCTCCCAGGTAGGGATAGACGCAGTACTTGGTTTCCGATATAGTCGGCGGATTTTCGCTTTATGTGGCCGAACCACCTAAGCCTGCTTTCTTGGACCTTGTCAGCGATATCGCGCACACCGAGACTTCCTCGCACGTATTCGTTGCGTATTTTGTCCAGTCTCGTCACGCCGCAGATCCATCTCAGCATTTTCATCTCTGTGGTTTGTAGAGCTTTGACTTGAGATTTGGTGGCGGCCCATGTCTCACTGCCATACATGAGGACTGGCCTTATGATGGATTTGTAGACTAATCCTTTCATCTTCACTGGCATCCTCTTATCGCAGGTCACGCCTGTGACCTCTCGCCACTTCGACCACGCAGCTGCTATGCGGTGTTGGATATTGTGCTCAATGTTCCCGGAACTATGCATTATACTGCCCAGATATTTATACTGAGCGCACTTGGTGATTTGTCGACCATCTATGGTGATAGGGTCGTCATCTGAGTCTGCTTCGTTGCATGCCATATACTGTGTTTTAGCAACACTCAGCACTAGCCCGCCCCTCGACAACTGGTGTTTCCATTCCAGAAGTGCCATTTGCAGTGAGGTTTTGTCATTTGTGCTGATAGCTACATCGTCCGCATAGATAAAAGTCCACAACGCTTTACTTTGTGCCTCTTCTGTGAGTGCGTCCAAGACCAAACTAAACAGAAAGGGGCTCAAGACCGAACCTTGATGTACTCCTTCTGTGACTGTTATCGGTTTAGTGACACCCACCACAGTCCTAATTACTGACCGCGCATTCCGGTACATGTCGGCGATGACCTGAACATATGTTTCAGGAACATTTTTCTTTCGAAGACTCCACCAGATTGAGTCTCTGGGAACCTTATCGAAGGCTTTTTCCATGTCCAGAAAAGCCATGTACAGTGGGCAGTTTTTGTACGTTTTTTGTACGATACTAATAGTTTACTAAATTATTTACATACATGCATACATACATAATATCACGCCTGTATCCCATTGGGGTAGGCAGAGACTGGACTATGGATTTGCACTTCGCCCGATTCTGACACACTACTTTCGCTTCATCTACTTTCATCAATCTCTTCATACATTCGCGTCGGTTATTTACAATTTTTGTTAATGTTAAAAATAGTTATGTATTATTTAACAGAAATACATAACTTTAGTCACAAAAATATCAACTATTTCCTAGACATCAAATCCATTAACCGACTATGGTTTTTATGCTACACCATTGCGGGAGGCACGGTCGGGACTCGGGATGATGATAACGGTATATGAATTCAATTTCGAAATTGATATAATATTTTAACACGGAAGTGGGTTTTTGTAGAATTTATCTGTAAAGTTATGACCTTTCTTTCCACCTGCCCATAAACTCAATGTCGGATCGACGGTTGCGTCGACACCAGTGTGTTGACACCTTTTCAAGCAAGTTGTAGCAAGGATTTGGCTTAGTTTTCTGATGCAAGTCACTCTAGGAAATTAAAGTTTGAATGGATAAATGTTTGTTACTTGATCACGCTAGAACGGCAGAACGCATCTGGATGAAATTTTACATAGAGATAGATAAAAGTCTGGAGTAGCACAAAGGATATTTTATCCCGGAATAATTTACGGTTCTCGTGGGATACATTTCTTTACAAACCAGGCGAACGAAGTCGCGAGCAATATCTAGTATTTTTTTTCTCATAGCAGAGACTGGCAAACGAGCAGATGGGTCACCTGATGGTAAGTGATACCAACCGCCCATAGACACCTAAGACACAAAAAGAGTCATGGGTGCGTTGCCAACCTGAAAGGGGAGGGGAAGGGGATTGGGAAAGGGAGGGGAGAAATTGGCCACCGGAAATCTCATTCATCGAACGAAACACAACAGCCAGCTGCCACTTTACGTCGGTTTTCTGTGAGACAGTGGTATCCAACCGGTCGTGCCGGCCCATTCGTGCTGTAGACGTAACTGTCTACAGCGTGGCTCTACCACTCAAATTAAATTGGCATTAATATTAAAATCAACAAAGTTTGATAAAGTTAGGTAGCCCAACAGCGATTAATATAGGACAATACTCCGGAACAGTATTTTTGTATACAAAAGGTCACAATTAAAATGGGGTCATAATACTTCTCGGAAGCAATTAATATGAAATATAATAACCATAGAAACTCCGGATGGTGTCCATCAAACTCCCATCAAGTGTGTTATAGGGAGAGGTTCGAGGAATAATGGTGACACATGGCGTTATATTTTGACTGCTTGACTAGGATCACTTAATCCCGAAGGATAAACTTATAACTCTATACGGATTTATTATGTTTAACGTTTACTTTCTTTTCTTTTTTATAGCAGAGACTGGCAAATGAACAGAACTAGCGGTTAAGTTTAAAATTTCATAAGGCTCATAGTTTTTGAATGACAACTTGAATTTTGACGAAAATTTATGGGGTAATTAATTATTTTTAGCATACACAAAGCCATTTCCATGCTAATACGATTATTTTAAAATCCCCATGCTTAATAATTAATTTAAAAGTCGCCTCCTTGGTCTAGTGGCAGCAAGTATGGGCTGTGAACCGAGAGGTCCTGGGTTCGATTCCCAGAACGGGCAAAGGAAATTTTCTAATTTAATTTGTCCGGGACTGGATCCCTCATAGGGGGTTGACGTCAGGCAGGCGGCCGGTCGTAAAAACTAAGCCAAATCCTATATGCAACATGCTTGATAAAGTGTGTTACGCCGACCCCACATCAAGGTGGGATAAGGGCAGGTAGAAAGAAAAGCTTAATAATTAATTTTAAAAAATTAAGTTCAATTTTTTTTTTATTATTACGTTTTAAATCGTCCTTCCTGTATATGGAATTATTATTGGTACAAACTTTATGAAACACCTGGTATAATTTATTATTCCATAAACAGAATTGTCGGCGATGTGCTATAAAAGTATCCTACAGTATTTTGGCTCGCCGGGACCCCCCCAATTTAGAGAAACTACTCTTGGTTGGAAAAGTGGAAGGGAAACGACCGCGAGGGCGTGTGCCTACCCGTTGGTTCGATCAAATAGAACTACTCACGGGATTCTCAGTAACAACAGCAATGAGGCAGGCTAAAGACAGACAAACCTGGAATCATCATCCGAGAGATGCGACGGAAATTTCAAGACGGACACGACCTTCAGAAATGAAGAGTGCGACCAAGAAGAAACATAATTTTGAAATAAAACTATTTTTACGGATTCTATCACGATTAGGTTTTAATCATTATTCCCGACGTTTCGAAGGCTTTGCAGTCTTCGTTGTCACGGGTTAGACCCGTGACGTAATAATTAAAACCTAATCGTGATAGAATCCGTAAGAATAGTTTTATTTCATAACATAACATAAGCTCACGCCTGTATCCCCGAAGGGGTAGGCAGAGGCGTAGGCTTAGTTCCGTCCCAGATGTGATAGGGGGCGAGCCTATCGCCATATCGGGCACAAATTCCAGACTCCGGGCTGATATGGAAAAATCCAATATCACTTTGCCCGACCCGGGGATCGAACCCGAGACCTCAGAACCGTAGTCGTACCGAAATACCACCACGCCACCGAGGCAGTCGAGTTTTATTTAAATGTATAATATTCGCGTAAACTTAAGAAATCAGTATGTAAAACAGAATTTTGTAAACAACTCCCCACCCGCGGTACGTCATGGCGCATGACGCGTCATGTCATGCCACTACTTCTCTATGCGGTTTGCTAAAATGTCCCCAACCACTGCCATAAGTAATAGGCACCGTGTTATCAGGAAATCAAACAAGTCCGTGTACACACTAGCGTCAAAACAGGCATACGTCCGACATTAAAATTAACAAGCGGTGTGCACCGGCCCTAAATCAAGCTGAACCATATTTATAGCGGTGTTATGCAACATCTAGGCATGGGATGTGTTTATGCAACTAACATGCATGGATGCTACAGATTTAAAAAAGTTAACCGTTTATGTTCCGATCTACGCAGTACGAGCTCACAGTGTCTTGAGGTCTGGCAGCTGGTCTTTTGGGTTCAGATTTGATTAAATGTGTAATTGGATCCCAGGATCCCAGATCAAATGAGATCTCAGTCCAACCCGTGAACACGAAGACTGCAAAGCCTTCGAAACGTCGGGAATAAAAATTAAAAAATTAAAACCAAATCGTGATAAAATCCGTAAAAATAATTTTATTTCAATGAATAGCATTCGCGTAAACTTGAGAAATCAGTATGCATGGATGCTGTTTGGTTTGGTTTTTAACCGCACCTAATTTTACTTCTATGATCTACCTTTATCTCATTCCATTTTATGGTCGGAGAAACAAGCTATTTCAATATTGCAGAAAAATATTTGGCTTTATTGACCTTACCCTTTGGGAATTGAACCCAGGACATCCCGATCTACAGCCTATATACGCTGCCACTAGACCAAAAGACGACAAACGTTTATTATAATGATATGCGACCAGAGGAGAAAAATTCCCCTTCGGTTAGGTTGGCAACCCACCCATGATTCTTTTTGTGTCTTGGATGTCTATAGGCGGTGGAGATCATTTACCATCAGGTGACCCATCTACTCGTTTGCCAGTCTCTGTTCTATAAAAAAAAAATACAGACTAATTGTGGACCGTCTCCTTTTTTGAAGTCGGATAAAAACAGACTGAACTGTTTGCCTCCTTCTTTTGAAGTCGCCCAAATATTGCTTTAGAATCAAACCCGCGGCCTCTCATTCTCTAAACCCTGAGTGCTATATCCATTGCGCCCCTCCCAGTGTAGGAAATACTTTCGAAACGTGCCGCGTCTGACATTTAATACACACGACTCCGCTAACCCTTGGACTATGTTCACATCTTGTGTGGTACGGATATGAGTGGGGCGATTTGTAAACATAGTATGGTTATATCGGGTCGCCTCCTGTGGTTTAGGGAGCTGTATATGTATGGGCTGAGGAAAAGGAGGTCTTTGGTTCGATTCCCTTGTCGAGTGTTTTTTTATCGAATTCAAAAAAGCAGAAGGTCCTCAATTCGCTTGTTTTTTTACGCGATATCTCCGACAAATGTGGACCGATTTTCAAAATTCTTTTTGTATTTGATAAAGCTTATTTCAAGGGTGGTCCCATATTTTGGACACGATCGAATTTGAATTCGGTCTGTTAAGTTTTTAAACTTGTGATTATTAAGTTATTGTTTTTTCCGAGTTCTATTGTTTTTTTTTCCTTTTTGGATTTGAGTGGAAATAAATTTACTTTCTTTTTTCTATTTTCTTTCATTCTCTACATATTATTTCTTGAATTTTATTTGTATCAGAGTAGCCTCCTTGGTCTAGTGATCGTAGACCGGGAGAACCTAGGTTCGATCCCAGGTCGAGCAAAGCGATATTTCTAAATCGATATGCCCGAGAGAGAAGTTGATATTAGGCAGGCAGTCAATCGTAAAAATTAAGCCAAGTCATTTCTGCATCGGGATTGCAATCCAGTTTTCCGGATCCGGTAATCAGGCAGATCCGGAGTCATTTGGCACTTACCGGATCTTGTATGGCACCGGATTACAATCCCTAATTCTACCACATGCTTGACAAAGTGAGTTACCAACCCTACATTAAAGTGGAATAAGAAAGACTCTTTTGGTGTCAGACTCTTCAGAAAAGTGGGAAAGATTTTTCACACACTTCATGTATATTTATTAGTCTGCATAAGCTCACGCCTGTATCCCCGAAGATTTAGGCAGAGGCGCACTAGCGAACTACAACACCCACATTTCGCCGAACTTAGTTGCGTCCCAGACGTGATAGGGGGCGAGCCTATCGCCATATCGGGCACAAATTCCAGGCTCCGGGCTGATATGGAAAAATCCAATATGTCAGAGACGAGGATCAAACCCGAGACCTCAGGACGGTAGTCGTACCGAAATACAACCACGCCACCGAGGTAGTCCATTCTAGTCTACTATTTAATAAAATTCTTCATTCCATAACTTCTCAAGGGTGACTAAATTAAGCCATAAACACACATACTAAACGTTTTATATTGTGTTAGTTCAGCCATCTGCAACGCTTCCTCTAGTTACGCCTCTTGAGCCACAGCCTGATGATTGTTACAAATAAAAATCCATTAGTCGTATTGTGATAATGTTTTGACGTGTTATTAATAAAACATGTTATGATTGGGAGAGATTACTAAGTACTTGAAGATAAGGTACTGCCTCGGTGGCGTGGTGGTATTTCGGTACGACTACGGTTCTGAGGTCTCGGGTTCGATCCCCGGGTCGGGCAAAGTGATATTGGATTTTTCCATATCAGCCCGGAGTCTGGAATTTGTGCCCGATGTGGCGATAGGCTCGTCCCCTATCACATCTGGGACGGGACTAAGGTCGGCGAAATGTGGGTGTTCTAGTTCGCTAGTGCGCCTCTGCCTACCCCTTCTGGGATACGTGCGTGAGCTTATGTTATAAAGTATTGTATTTAGAAATATGTTCTTCTTTAACGGGGCTTAAAAAAAGCATTTTTAATGGTAAGTAGCGGCTTGGCTGTGTATGTATGCTGAATAAGATTATTTTTTTGTTGATTTATTTCACCTTTCACTATTATGCATGTTATTCAATTATTTCAAAAGCCCTTTGAACAACATGAACAATACATTAAATAATTACCATAAACGATGAGTTCAAACGATGATAAATCCTTAACGGCTTAATAACATGTCGGATATGTTTAAAACATGAAAGCACGCACGTGTCGCGGTAGTGAAAATGAGGTATAATTTGTAAGGGATAGCGATTTTCATATTAAGAGAAAGTGTTTTGCATGTCATAATGACTTATACCAAGTTTTGCAAAGGTTATTCAATCTTAGGATTAACAAAGTATCTCGGCGGTTACCACCAACTCTTATAGCAATATTATTATAATTTTACTTGTACCGATTCCCATACAAAACAAACGAAGAACGATTATAATAATACTGCTATAAGAGGTGATGGTAACCCTGTTGTTAATTCAAATGGCTGTTCTAAAAAACTTAACGGACCAACTTCAAAATTATCCGATAGTGACCAAATTTATATGGGAACATCCTTGGAATAAGCTTATCGAACACAATAATCTTGAAAATTGGTCCACATTTGGCGAAGATATCGGGTAACATACGTAAAAAAATACAGACGAATAGAGGACCTTCTCCTTTTTTTTGAAGTCGGTCGAACACGTGGTCATACGCATTTGTTTCCAAAATGACCAAGTACTTTTGAGGGCTGTATCAAAATCAATTCATTGTCAATGGAATATTTTCTAATTTGATCACCTTTAAAGAAGTCGAGAGTTTTCTACAAAGCCTAATAACCAGTACTGAACTGACTGTTATTCAGGGATAGTCGTACGTTATTTATTTACTATAAGCTTATAACTTGGACCGCGACAGCGATGCATAAGAATGGCGGAAGGTGAAAATGCACAAAATTATCATATTATAATACTATTGTCCCTAGGCGGTAGATACAGACAAATGCATCCGCTTTCGTAATGGCTGCCTGCATGGGGTATAGGACCGTGTTATCGTCATGTTTCTATTATAGTTGTTGCATGCAGCTTCGTTTCCCTAATAAAATTCATTTCCTGGGATGAGATTTTAGGGTATTTCCTACTATGTAGTTTACAAAAATGGGTCGCAACCCACGATGCAACAATACAGGAAATACGAGATTTTTTGGTCTCACAGCGTTCTATCCCGAATAAAATGTTTGTGCAACCCAAAATATTTGTTGGAAACTTTCTATTGATAAAATTATCAATACTCACTATCGTAGATACTAGCAAAAGAGCAGATAGGCCACCTGATGCTAAATAACCTTAGAAACTTAAGATATCAAAAGAATTATGACTTGTATCATTGGCGAAGGGTGATTTTTTTCAAAAAGGAAGCTAATATACAGCATTTTCTTCCAAATAATGCCTGTTTGTCAACTTGATAATTTGGAAAAGGTAAATCGATAGGAAACGTGTTGCATGGATCCTTCGCCACTGTCTAATATGAAGGGGATAGGACAATCTCAATAATGTTTTTCTATTACTAAGCCGGATAAATATAGACAAATTTATTTAAAGTGTATCTACCAATTGTAAATTTTAGTAGGATTTGCAACCATTTCATTAATTCATGAAACATTCAAAATTCCATAGAAAAATATGATTTGAAATATTTCAGGGCCGTTAACGGGGCGCTTTCCCCACTCATTTGGGTTGCATCGTCGGCCGTACACAATGGATTCAAATTTAAATTCTATTAAATGGTCCCGCACCTCGTTTCGATTTCAATTTTGTAGTTACCATATAGACACGTCTGTTATAAGGTAGACAGAGTATGCTTTGTTGTGATGACGGCTCTCGCTTCCTGAATACTAAATATGAAATATTTTAGTCTTTAGTACTTTGTTTACGTGTTTTGAGTATCAAATTAGAAAGGGAAAGAAAATCTAGGTGCAGTTTAAAATATTGTAGGATTAAAATCTCTATCATGTCAGTGCAACGATCCAAAATGAGTCTTGGCCTCTGACACCAAAAGATACTTCTTTATTTTTATTTTATTTTATTTATTTATTTAAAACACGAACTCTTGGCATGGGGTTTCTGAGAACTCTCGCAAATCCTTTCCTACTTCATTTCCAGCGTCTAAGACTCACTGATCTGCATCTTATGTAGTTCAAAATAAAAAATCCTTTTTAATCATCATCACAGCCACAGGACGTCCACTGCTAGATATAGGCATCCACCAAAGATTTCCTGATCGACCTGTTGGAAATGCATCAATTTTTTAATATTCTACTTTATTTTGAGGTTTGGTTTGGTCTGGAATTTGTGCCCGATGTGGCGATAGGCTCGTCCCCTATCACATTTGGGACGGAACTAAGCTCGGCTAGTTAATGTGGGTGTTCTAGTTCGCTAGGGCCCCTGTGCCTACCTCTCCAGGGATACAGGCGCGAGCTTATGTTTTTTGTTTTATGAGGTTTTGGATTGCACTGTGCTTATCTTCAAGCGCAATCATTTTACCGTGTTTCGATAAAAATATATCACGGAATTGTCAAAAAACTACGCCCTTTTTTATATAGTTCAGTAATTGGAAATAAGAAATATCTTCACGGCGAAGCTCGTTGGGATCGCCAGACGCGACAAATATGCCCTGTATTGTGCAACGGAATTTGAAACTCGGAAGCCATTGTCTAGAGGAGGTGGGTGGCGAATTGGACTTTTATTAAATTCATTGATCGCCGACCCATTCGAATTGCATTTCACAGGTGAAATTTTAAGCTGTAACTAGATATTTTATATCGCTTCGGTCTGATTGTAGGTGTAGCGTTGACAATACTATACTCATAGCTAGTACAATGGAGTATATATTATGCAGGTTGAAGTAAGAATATGTCGGTGCTTCAATACAAAAGGGACAAATATCAAGCTAGTTCCTCACGATGTTTTCCTTTACCGTTATAGCAAGCGACATTTCACAATGAAAACACACTTGACATAGAAAAATCAGAGGTGTATACTCCATTTTGGGGTTAGTCTTCTTCCCAACAGCAGCCCGAGCACGAAAAACTAATGTAAATGTAAATGTATTCGAGTTCGCTGCGCACTGATGACATTTGGTTAATATTTCATACAAATTTCATAGACGCGCATCGAGCTGAAATACATTTAGGGTTGTCAGAAATTTTCCTGCTCAGGCCGCTGAGCTATCCCTGCCTGAGCTAATAAAGCAATGATTACTAAACACGAGGTTCCATAAATCAATGCCATCATTAATCTTAGAAGGAATCAAATAATAAGTAACATAAATCAACGGAACAATCAATATGTGCTACTAAAAGGCTATAAGCCACGTCATGGCGAATGAAATGTAAAGATTGAGAAGGGAGTGACAGCCCTGCTTATTGGTTCATGGATGTGTAAAATATAATTGTAATAATGGAAGATGTTGTTTTTATTAGCCTATGAAGGCAGGCGGGCAGATGGATCTGATGGTAAGTGGTTACCTATAGTGGAAAGAAAAAGAATTGGTATTGGAATTCAGAGACTGTTTTGGCCTTAGGATGGCTGAGCTGGTGTTGTCAGATATTGAGGAAACTGCAAGAGTATATCGCTTGCAGATGCTTGTGCCAGATTGTACCAGGGTTCGAACCCGAGTTCTCGGTAATCTTGTCTAAAGGAAGCCATGGAAGCCAATGGTCTTGACGGAGATTGGTCATGAAGTAGAAGCGCCTAAGAAGGAAGGTATACCCTGGCCCCAGTCAAGATAATTGATAAACCCAAGAATGAAAACAAAATTGATATCAAACTGTAAGTTACCACGTCTTTTACCATAATTAAATTTAAAAAATGTATTAATTAATTGTAAATTACATGCCTAAACGAAACTGTTAACTACTGTTAATTCTGTTTAAATTGATAAATAAATAAATAAATAAAATAAAAATAATCATGTTTATCAATATGGTGTTGGCGCACACATTTTTTTCAAACATGGTGCACATAGGCTTCGACTTAGATTTTACGACCGGCTGCCAGTCTGACGATAACACCCATAGAGGCGATAGTCCCCTTCATCAAATTAAGTAAAGACGAAAATGTTATTTACAATATCAAAGTAAAATTGCAATTCTATACATAGTAGCATTAATAAAAGAAATCAATTTAAACTTCTATACCAGACGAAGCCTTTTAAAATCCAATAAATTCAATTTCTAGTCTTCAAGAATTTTCAAACTAATTTAAAGTAAATCTAAGGTGTTCTGTACATGTATCTGATTCACGTTCCGACGGTATCCGTGCGTCGGTTTGTTCAGCCTCGATCTAATAACGTTCTGCAGGCTGCAGCGCCGCGCCGGCTGCATCCTACAATATGAGAGTAAGTTAGAGGAGGTAGCGAGAGCAGCTTTTTTACAGCCGAGCCTGGCAAACTAGCAGCAGTGGCGGGCATTTCATATAGGCAAATAGACACTGTCTACCCTGACAATTTGCTATTTACATAAATAATGACGAAAAAAAACTCAAATTGTTAAAGTAGCAAACAGTGCCCTGATTATAATTTAACAGTATTTATAATAAGTTTCATAGTAATAGTGATGTAAGAGTTAAAGTAAAATCGTTAACAAGTTTTAAGTCTACTCTGATAGGAATGTCTGTGCACGTCACTGACGAGCAGGTCACCTTATGGTAAGTGATCTTCAATATCTCTGCCCGACCCGGGAATCGAACCCTAGACCTCAGGACGATAGTCGTACCGAAATACAATTACGCCACCGAGGCAGTCAAGACGTCAGGATCTACCCTAATTGCGACGTAGACGTCGCAATTTCGGTTTTGGAAACGATTTCTAAGTAATAAATCTTTCGTAAAAGTCTGTTGTGCTGTGTTATGTTTTTGTTTATTGATTTCTTTTACACCTGCCATTATTGATTTTATGGCAATTTGGAGTTCTGTTACTTACATATATGTTTTTTTTATTACATCTTTTCATTAATTACAATTTATTTCTTATCGTTGTGTTATGTTAAAAGGTATGCCAATTTTGATCCCACATTAATATAAAATTATTTGTATGTCTATTAATATAAAACAGCAAGCAGTTCATCACTTGTACCACATAGATAGGTAATGCGTTTTAGAAGCGCGATAACTCGGTTTGTATGAGAAAAGCATTATTTTTGTCGCATGTCTTGAAATGTAACTTACATGATGCCATGAAAAATGTGATTTGTACGGCAGAGACGAGAAAGTCAAGTAGAAATTTTATTTATTTACCAGCTGTACTCGTAGCGTCACTCGCGACGTAAAGTCTTCATTTTCCTTTAAATTGCACTCAATATGGAATCTATGTAAGAAATATTCGGCTTAGTTTTTACGACCACGACCAGCTGTTGTCTATGCCACTCTGTGTTTGCTCTACCAAATAAAATAAATAAATTGATACGGCTTCGCACATGTCACATAGAACGATAAACTTACCACATCTAAATATGTAGTTATTTGTTAACTATTGTTCATTTTAAAAAAACAACGTTATTTCTATTTGTAAACCATTAGTTGGTTTAGTTATATTCAAATGAATTAGAGAGGTCATGCACCGAGGCGGGGTTGCCGCCTTGAAATTACGATTTACAACATATTAATTTAATCATAAAATACCGAACATTCAATGAGAAGAATGCTTCTATAAAATAATTTAATTCCTTGTAGTTTTAGTAATATTATAATATTGTTTATGATACAATGCAAACTTTCAAGGAATAGACATGACTAAAAAAATAATCACATGTTTAAAAACTTAACGGACTGACATTAAAATTTATCCGATAGCTAGAGCTCTAGCTTATTCCAATGGTGGACCCAAATAAATTTAGATAGATCTAATCTTGTAAATCGGTCCACATTTGGTGGAGATATCGGGGAACATACATAAAAAATACAGACGTATTGAGGACCTCCTCTTTTTTTGAAGTCGGTCGAAAAATTGAAGAAAATTCCAAATTCCGGATATTTTCTAAATGTCATTACCTGACAACACAGCCATGCATACACGGACTCACAGGATAATAATAGAGTTGTCATAAAACTATTACGGTACTAATTCATACGCGGCGACTACACGAATGTTGCATTATCTTTATACCCACGAGATACCAGACGCAGATTCATTATATTTTATTAATCTAATATATAAAATTCTCGTGTCACAGTTTTCGTTGCCATACTCCTCCGAAACGGCTTGACCGATTTTGATGAAATTTTATGTGCTTATCCGGTATCTATGAGAATCGGCCAACATCTATTTTTCATCCCCCTAAATGTTAGGGGTAGTCCACCCCTAAATTTTTTTTTTTATTTTTTAGACAAAATTTTTAATTTCTATTTTTTTATGATACAACATACAAAAATACATTCAATCGTCAATTTTCACCCTTCTACGATCAACCCTTATTTTTTAATAGCCATTTTAGTAATATAATCATTTTTCCTCTCCGGTCGAAAACTGATCAATCGTCATTTAATTAGTTATCCCCGCCAGATGTCTACAGGTGACAGACTGGGTGACAGATGGGTTGATGGACGGGGTGACTGACGGGGTGACCGACGGGGTGATGGACGGGGTGACTGACGAGGGTACTGACTGGGTGACTGACGGGGTGACTGACGAAAACGGACCAAAGTAGATCATCTCATTACCTCCTTTAGAATTATTGGATTATAGGTGCCTACAACTCATTCTTTCAACCCTCTCTCTCCTACGCAGACGAAGTTGCGCGGGTCAGCTAGTTATATATATTTTTTTATATAAGCTCACGCCTGTATCCCCGAAGGGGTAGGCAGAGGCGCACTACCGAACTAGAAAACCCACATTTCGCCGAGCTTAGTTCCGTCCCAGATGTGATAGAGGGCAAACCTATCGCCATATCGGGCAAAAATTCCAAACTCCGGGCTGATATGGAAAAATTCAATTTCACTTTGCCCGACCCGGGGATCGAACCCGAGACCTTAGAACCGTAGTCGTACCGAAATACCACCACGCCACCGAGGCAGTCCGAGAGTTATTAATTATACTACAGACATTTTAACGATAGGCATTTAAAATTTACATAATCTTATAAAAACTAATATTATAAAGGGGAAAAATTTGCTTTTTTGCATTTTTGTTTATAATGAATAGGGTCAAAAACTACTGAACTGATTTTAATAATTACAGCTTTAACTTAACGGACCCTCTCCAAAACTTATCCGATGGTGCCCAAATTTTATGGGACCACCCTTGAAATTAGCTCTATAGAAAACAAAAAGAATTTTGAAAATAGGTCCAAAGGCGGAGATATCGCGTAACATACATAAAAAAACAGACGAATTGAAGATCTCCTTTTTGGAAGTGGGTCGAAAACGATTACGCGCTTCTTATCTTTAAAACTAGTTTGTCACTTTTCTTCTTACGTCACATTGTTTGAAAATGAAAGAGACAAACCAGTTTTAAAGGTAAATGTTTTCGACCGACTTCCAAAAAGGAGAAGGTTCTAAATTCGTCTGTATTTTTTATGTATGTTACGCGATATATCCGCCAAATGTGGACCGATTTTCAAAATTCTTTTTGCGTTCTATAGAGCTTATTTCAAGGGTAGTCCCATATAAATTTGGTCAGTATCGGATTTGAAGTCGGTCTGTTAAGTTTTTAAACTTGTGATTATTATATATTAGGGGCATAAAGTTTAAAAACTTAAATTAACTAATGGTTTTGGAGTCATCCACCCTAATCGCGACGTGTATAGAGGTAATGTTGGGAGTAAGTTTACTCTGTACGTGAGTGAGCTCTCTCTAATACAAAACGAATCATGAAAATTAGCTGATGGTTAACAGAGATAATGCGTAACATTAAAAAGAGACGAAATGAAAACCTTCTCTTTTTAAAGTCGGTTAAAATTGAGGTACATATTTCGTAGTTTATGTGAATATAATGTAGTTTTCCTATTAGTTTCCTCCATTTTCGTTGTACTTTTCTTAAGAGTATGCATTTCGTATGCCCCGAGGCACATTTGTAAGGTGAGCTGTCAGGGCCATATTCAGGATGAGAATGATGGTAGAAATGGGTGGGAAATGCCGACCAAGAAACTGTGATTAATTTACTGTGTAACAATGTCATAGTAATAACAAAATTATTATGTTTTATGTTATACTTTAGAATAACTTGTGAAAAGAGTCAAATAAATTGTTCAGATTACTCGCTCCAATATGACAAATAGAATATTTTTTATTGTTTTTTTATCATTTATAAATCACAAGCTATTGTAAAAAAAAGGTTTTTATCCCAATAATTTATGACTACTGATAGTAAATGCTTATGTTGTCTATTTTTGTTAGTATCTAAATATAGATTTTGGGTAAAAAAAAAAACAATAATTCTGGTAGCGATATTTTTCTTAAAGATACATAAGGTTATCTTAAAAAAATTAAATCACTAAAATTCTAAATTAAAATAAATAAAAACTAAACTAAATAAAAATCGTTGTTTTATTATTTTTATTGTATTTAATCTAATATTGTATGTGCTTTCACAAATAAACTATTTATTTCTTTTCTCTTCTAAATACTTTCAAGGTATTAAAAAAAAAACCTGGTTTTAATAATTTTAAACCTGCACTCTAGAATATTACTCGCTAATTGGGGCCCTTTCTAAAACCACCTAAATCCGCTCCATAAGTCCTATTTGCGCCAACTGGCCTGAAAACTCTCTAGGATTGCGTCCCTCAGTCTCGGTACAAGTGGGTCGCGCACTGATCTCGCAGGATTGTTTTCGATGCACTTTTCTCTTAAGATTTTGCAATGTATGTATGTTAGTAAGCAAATAGATTTAGGCTGAGATCTATAAAGCGAACTTCGACAAAGTGTAAGTCAGAGTCACGAACTCAGTGAGGATGTTTACTAAGTCCGGGACATTTTTTACAAGAAAATCTTTGCTTAGTCTGTCTGTCAGTCTGTTTTTCTTGTAAAAAATGACCCGGAATAAGCCAAAGATCGATTATACAATTACAACTCCAAATACAATTACAATTACAACAAATCCAAATACAATTACAATTACAAATCCACTTAGTTCGTGACTTTGACTTAGACTTAGTCGAAGTTCGCTCTATAGATCTCAGCCTTAATGTTACTAACTATAGAGGAGCTATTAAGCAAGTTTCTATCCAAAAAAATGATTACACACGTCAGTAACGAGATCTACCACTTATTACAATCCGAGGGCTTTTATTACAATCTACACCCTACAATGTTCTGTGAGTGTTCAAGAATCACGTAAGACAATTTTATTGTCTAAACATTGTTACGCTGGCACGACCTTGCCCGCGTATGTTTCAATTACGACTGAGTATCTTATGACCAAGAGATCACAACTTTTGGATCACAAGTTTCGCGCTGTTATGACGTCTATGTTGAATTTCTTTGTTAGTAGGTAATCTTTCTTTCTATCTGCCCTTCTCCCACCTTTATGGGGTCGGCGCAACATGCATTTTCAAGCATTTTGCAGAAAGGATTTGGCTTAATTTTTACGACCGGCTGCCTGTCTGATATCACTCTGGGGGATCCAGTCACAGGCAATTTAAATTAGAAAATTCGCTTTGCCCGACCCGGGAATCGAACCCAGGACCTCCCGGTCCACAGCCCATGCTGCCACTAGACCAAAGAGGCGGCAATGCTGCGGCTGACATGACGTAACTATAGCTATAAACTTAGAGCTATAAATATCCCGTTTTGGCTACGGAACCGTAAAATTAATAAATAACTACACACAAATTTAAGACACGTAATTCAAAGACTTTCCGTCATTCAGCATCCAAATTGTGTTTCTTATATCCAAGATTCTCACATCTTCATCTGAATGCGTCGATGTCGAGTGAACACGGGTGCAGTGCCTGTATGAATTCAATTTACTGTCGCCGCGGGCTGGAGCTCTCTAGAGCAAGTCACAAATATTAGTATGTTTTCTAAGAATATTGTATAAATTTTAGCCGCTTGGGGCATTCGGCTAGTATTTGTTGGATGCTGTTTTTACAGCTTTGTTGTTCTACTGTTGATATATTTTGGCAGATTCTATTGTGTTTTGACAGCAACGTCTACAGCACGAATGGGTTGGCTCGACCGGTTTGATACCACTGTCTCACAGCAAACCGACGTAAGGAGGCAGCTCGCAGTCGCGTTTCGTTCGAGTGAGATTTCCAGTGATTCCGGCTAATCAAATTAGAAAAATTACTTTTTCGACCTGGGAATCGAACCCAGGAACCCTCTCGGTCCACAGTCAATATGCTGCCACTAGAGTAAGAAGGCGAGTATAGGCGAACTCTCACTATAGTCTCTAGCGGTAATCGTTCAAAATCAACGTCGGCTGAAATTGTAATAAAAACATAAGCTCACGCCTGTATCCCTGAAGGGGTAGGCAAAGGCGCACTAGGTAACTAATATACCCACATTTCGCCGAGCTTAGTTGCATCCCAGATGTGATAGGGGGCGAGCCTATCGCCATATCGGGCACCGATTCCAGACTACGGGCTGATATGGAGAAATCCAATATCACTTTGCCCGACCCGGGGATCGAACCCGAGACCTCAGGACGGTAGTCGTAGTAAACAGACTGAAATACAACCACGCCACTGAGGCAGTCTTATACTATAACTTTTCGAAAACATTCAAAGCTTTAATCTTTCTGGCTTCCCAAAATAATTCCCATATCCCAACATAAAATGATTGCGAACTTTTCCCTAATCGCTGCAGAACCGGGTTAGGGAGGGCTGCCGAGGGCGTTTTCAGAACATAAATCAATTTCAGCGCTGAAATTATAGTTTCCCTCGGCTCTTATTCAAATTTCATTTACCTACCCATTGTAAATTGCACCCTATGTCAATTGGTATTAAGTACAAGTTAATTTGTGAATATAAAGGACGAATTTCCAAAAGAAATGATAATTTTTCATTTGAAACAATGCGATGTCGCGCAAACAACGGAAGTGTTGATATTACAAAGCAGTTACAAATGTGTTTTTGTTTACTTTAACTTAAGCTTAGCTTATGTTATAGTTTATACAGATAAAGGCAAATATTTTGTTTCCTTATTATTAATTCTATAAGGTTTTTACTTTGTATTAAATAGTTACGGGCGGCTCGGCCTCCGGTGGCCCATACGCTTATGTAACATATATATGTGCCGCCACCGACGGGTTAATAATTCATGTAAAATATTTTAAAGAATTTACGGCCCCTTAAAGTCACAGACGCTAGGCTACTCTCGTGCACATAGCCAACAAATAGGTAGGTATCTATGTAATATATGAAAAATGTGCAGTTCTATTTCATAATCACATATTAATACTTGCTTTCTTAGTCTAGATCAGTCTTTCCCAAAGTGGGCGATAACGCCCCATTGTAGGCGCTGCATGCCTAAAGGGGGGAGGTAAGAGACCAAGAAAAAAATGGGATCTTCGCTGATATAGCTTATAATAATTTATTTAATTTAAAGTTACAGTGGTTTTGAAGTAGGTAAAAAAATGGGGAGCGCTAAAAAATAATATATTTTCAAAGTGGGCAGTAGACAAAATAAGTTTGGGAACCTTGGTCTAGATGTAGTATATGGGTTGTGAACTGAGAGGTTCTGGGTTCAATTTCCATGTCAAGTGAGGTATTTTTCCAACACAGACTGGATGCAAAAATTAGGACGATACATCTGCAACATTGATATGTGTGTTGTGTCAACCCCACAGTAAGGTGGGATATTGGCAGGTAGAAAGAAAGCGGCATCAAACGGATCAAGTCAGTCCATTCGTGCTATAGGTAGTGTCTCACGAGTCACGACGAGCGAGGAAACGACTAACTATTAGCTATTTTCTCGCTCAAGAAACTGTCTTATGTGATTCTTGAACACGGAATATTCTAGGATGTAAATTGTAATAAGCGTCCTCGCATTGTAATAAGTGGTAGATTGCGTTACTGAAAAGCTCAGCAATCGAAATTGTACGTTTTATGTTTTTATTTTACATGGAGGTTACCTTGTTGTAGATTGGCTCTAATTTAATGTAAATTGTTGAAATTTTTTGTTTTCTTATTTTGGTTGTGTATCTATCTGACTGTAAACTGGTTATTATTCTCAAAAAGAGCAACGTCAGAGTTTCTTGCCCGTTCTTCTCTGACGAATCAGCTTTCCGAATTGGCGGTAGAGTTTACATTTTAGACGGAATCTAAACAATGTGTGACATTTTATGGATTCAATAAACTATTTGATTTGATTTGATTTGATGTTCGACGCCAATTTATTGTATCAACCTTGCTTAATAGCTTTCTATCTAGAGTGCGGATCTGCGCCATGGTGCGAGTAATTCTTCGTCGCGTTCGCACACTCGCCTATAGCTCAGCGACAAAACTATCGGAACTATACACTCGCTTCTCGCTGCTCGAGAACTCTTTTCTAGAGTCAAGCTCTACTCGCTTCTCGCTCATCTTTAGCTATAGGACAAATTCCATAGATACGACTATCTATAAGGTAGCTCAACCACTTAAAAAATAATACAGTAGTTGGCCGATGCCCAGCAGTAAAACTCTGTGGAAACTGGACAGTATTACGAAACGGTTTACGTCAACCCATGCATTGTCTACGAGCATTAAGTTGATTGGACGAGCGTGTACATTCCGCTTTATTGACATAGTGCCTCCCTATAATTGTTTACCGGTTAAGATGTAGCTATACCTAGCAAGTCCTAGTCGTTTGGCTTTAGTAAAGTAGCAGTTTTTGATAAAAATACACTGAACCTGGTTTTTGATAGACATACGCCCGAATGGTAAAATGCTGCTCAACTTTAACGGCTTCTTATATTGATTTTCGCCATTCTATTTTGACAGATAAGGCGGCCTTATACGACATAAGGCGACGTTAAGTGTATCAACATTCAGCGGATACACTGTGTGTTTCTAAGTTCAATATGTCAACATGATTTCATCTGTTTTCGATATATAGTCTGTATATTTATACGCCATATTTGTGTATTTTATTCGGTATTTTAAATTTAATGTTTTGTGTTTTTTGATATTGTGGTGACATCTATGCAACAAGCTCTGAACTAAATAGTAAAATCGGGCGCCAATAACACTAACTATGAATCAACGGAACGATTCTAAATCGCGCTGCCAAAAATTGCAGCGTGCACTGTATGTATACAACCTCTGAAGACCAACTGTCGGAGGGGCCGCGGCGGTCAGGCACGATACCCGCCTGACGAGGAGAGTTCCTCCGCTGGAGGAACACTGTCATCCGTTCCTCTTCAGTACTGTTGGACCACGTGATGACGTCACGTCACGAGCCACAGGCTTCGTTGACAGATGCTAATTACCATCTGCCCTGTTTTTATAAGAACCTTCAAGCTTTGTAAGTAACTTTAGTTAGTTTGCAAAGGATCGTACTTAGAACCAAATGAATGCGCATCTAGTTTTATGCATAGTGCTGCTGTAATAATGTAGCCCCTTACTTATAAGAATAGTTAAGCGCTGCTTATCTTTATACCATAGGTTGTCTCTTTCATTTTTAAACAATGTGACGCAAGGAAAAAAGTAACAGGTTATTCTTAACCATTTGCTCAGCTAAAAATGCTTTTATAAGTAAGGCCCGTAATTTTCAATTAAAATGATGCGAGCTATGTAATTGACACAAGCGAAAATAATATAAAAGAAGAGTACAGTGGAGTCAAATTCCAAAATTGTATAAATAAATAAATAACACCCAATAGTCACACACATTGTCCTGACCCCACACTAAGATACTAGTCTTGTGTTGTGGGTATCAGGAACTACGAGACTTTCGGTCTCACAACACACAGACCCGAAACAAATATCTGTGGGCCGTACAAACATTTGTCTCGATGCGGATATCGAACCCGCGGCCTCTCGCTTCACAGCCGGCTACCCGCCCGCTGCGTCACGAAGGCTGTCAAATAAAAAACTTAAATTAAAAATTTAGAAAACCCCCGACTAAAACCCTAAAAAATAAAAAAACATTAACCTATAGGCACTTTAATAAATCATTTCATTTCAAGGGCTCGCCAAAATTTTTTCGTGTCCACATTTCCATAGTTTCACCAAGGGCTTGTAAACATTTTTTCGTATCCACAATTTCCACAGTTTCATCAAGGGCTTGCAAACATTTTTTCCCACACAATTAAATTTCGCAACTTCCAGAACTAGTACACGGCACAATACAATCACGCTCGGCCGCGTTGAATGCTCAAGGATGTCACTAATTTTTTATTGTTCGCACAAAAAGTATGTTATTGTGAACGGTAATAAAGGTCATCGGGCAGCCCTGTGACAGACTTCGCAGACAGCATTGATCCGCTTGCGATAACGGTTGTTTATTTGTGAAAATGTTTAGGTTCTCTGATTTTTTGGTTTTGGGCATTGTGGCGTTGAGCTGCGGCATTTATGTGGTCAAAGGTAAGTGGTTTATTAATATTATCCCTGTAATAGCGCCTCTTTGGTCTAGTGGCAGCACATATGGGCTGTGGATCGGGAGGTCGTAGGTTGGATGCCCAGGTCGGGCAAAGCGAATTTTTTTATTTAATTTAATTTGCCCGGAACTGGATCCCTCAAAGGGGGTTGACGTCAGGCAGGCAGCCGGTCGTAAAAACTTAGCCAAATCCTTTCTACAACATGCTTGAAAAAGTGTGTTGCGCCGACCCCACATTAAGGTGGGATAAGAACAGGTAGAAAGAAAAAGAAAAATAAATATTACTGCCTCACTGCTGGGCACGGGCCTCCTCTACTAATGAGAGGGGTTAGGCCTTAATCTACCACGCAGGCCTATGCAGGTTGGTGTTTTTTTTTTTTCTAAAGCGCCGAAAAGGGCCACTGCGGGGTTTTTAGTCGGTATTGCCGGTGTAGGGTGTACATAGTGTTAGGGACTCGGCCCAGTGTCGCCCGGATGTTGTCCATCTCTCCCGGGCATAATGGCACTGAGCCGTAAGACCGGCGAATCCGACATAACCGTGACGTCTCCCCCCAGGCGTGGCGGTAATGGTAAAATACTTTTCCCAACGCTAACATAAAAAAAAAGTTTGGTGGACTTTTCATACCTTCGAAAGGTTTAGAGAATTTTCACGATCTTTTTCATGATAATTTATAATATATAAATACTTAGATATGTTAGAGGTACACGTTTTTGGGATTGTTTTCGAACCTGCGACACTCGTTTTGACAGTAACTGAGCTATCGACTCTTTTCAAGTTCTTATTCATAAGTATTAAATTCTGCATAACGCCTAAATAGCAAACTGTTGCGCTTTTAATGCATTAAAGATGATATAACTTGTTTCTAATGTTAAGTGGTGTTTAACTTTAAAATCGGTTTGTCCCTTTCTTTCTTAGCTCTCATTCGCACGAGAGGTTTTTCAACTTCATTCCTTCATTCTAATTAAAATGAATGAGGCGAAAGACGTGTGCAAGAATCGTTGCAAGTGGAAATTAGTCATATCTGCCTACCCCTATGGGAAAAAGGCGTGAGTTTAAGTATGTACTCTACAATTACATATTTGTGATGTATTCTTATATTAAACGTGAAGTCTAAGAACAGATATATTCAGCTAAAGCCTGTCACCTAGCAACCGGGACCTAGCAAGCACCTAACGGGTAATCTTAAGCAAAGTAACCCTTAACTTCGACAGCCTCCGTGGCGCAGTGGGCGAGTAGCCGGCTGTGAAGCGAGAGGCCGCAGGTTCGATTCCCGCGTTGAGACAAATGCTTGTGTGGCCCACAGATATTTGTTTCGGGTCTGGGTGTTGAGACTGAAAGTCTTTCGTAGTCTCAGATACTGGTTATACCTAGTGTGGGGTCAGGACTGTTGGGTGTATTTATTATTATTTATTATTTTTTGTTAGGAAACAATATCCTCGAATGAAACCTTCGATATGCATAACTTAACGACATCTAGTGACAGTTTCCGGAACTAAATGCACAACAAGGTCATTTCCGCCGCGCCGCAATACAAAGAAAACCTAATCAAAAGTTAATTATTTTTTAATCAGTCACTGTGATTGGATATTTGTTGATAATTTAAATTAGATTTGGTTTTGATTAATAATAAATTATATTTTCGTTATTGTAGTTTGAAAGGGCTTAAAGAAAAAAAGAAAATGATCCTTTTTCACCTCCGTTGCGCAAAAACTGAGTAGATGTGAAACATTTATGTAATCGACAGATATCAGCGGGTTTACCACAATGTCATAAAGCTGTGGTATCATTGTTGCAAACGAGCAAATGGGTCACCTGATGGTAAGTGATCTCTACCGCCTTTACACACTCAAGACATAAAAAGAGTTATGTGTGCGTTGCCAACCTAAAACGAGGGAATGGAAAAGGAGGGAAAAGGGATTGGGAAAGGGAGGGGATGGAATTGGACCACCGGATCTCACTCAATGAACGAAACGCGACAGCAAGCTGTCATTTTACGTCGGTTTTCTGTGAAGACCAAGGTATCAAACCGGTCGAGCTAACCCATTCGTACTGTAGACGTAATTGTCTACAGTGTGACTCTACCACTCTTGTACCAATTGTCGTACAAAAAAGTAAGATTATAATAATACTGCTATAAGACGTGGTGATAACCTAGTATCGGGTCTGGGTGTTGTGGGACCAGAAGTTCCTCGTGGGTTATGATCAATACAGGTTAAATCCATTGTGGAGTCATAAGTGACTATTATTTTGTTGTATTTCTTTTTCTTTGTAATGTCTAGTCACATGTGTGGAAACTCAGCAGGTAATTTATTAAGTACAGCTTGAAGTCTCCGGTTTCTACAAGCAGCAGCTACAAGGCAAGGTCCCTCTGGGTAGGCGCGTACCAGACCCTTCCTGAAAACAATTTAATAGCGTACAACCCTTTTAAAATCGAAGTAGGCATAATTCCTTTTATTTTTAGAAGAGCCCCCGGCTCACCAGTGAAATAGTAATCATTATCAAAGCGCATTTGACTAAATGAACTAAGAAAACGCACTTTTAACGTGGTAGAGCCACGCTGGAGACAGTAATGTCTATAGCACGAATGGGCCGGCTCGACCGGTTAGATACCACTGTCTCACAGAAAACCGACGTAAAGTGCCAGCTTACTGTCGCGTTTCGTTCGGTGAGTGAGATTTCCGGTGGCCCATTTCCCCATTTCCCCATTCCCTTTCCCAATCCCTTTTCCTCCCCCTTCCATTCCCAACTTTTAGGTTGGTAACGCACCCATGATTCTTTTTGTGTCTTGGGTGTCTATGGGCCACTAGATCACTTGCCATCAGGTGACCCATCTGCGCGTTTGCCAATCTCTGCTATAAAAAAAAAATCAGATGAGAGTGCCAGTTTTGTTAAGTTCCGTATAGTACCTAAGTGAGTCATCTAAAATCCTAGCCATGGCTTTTTAAATACTTTTTAATGGGGCTTCGTACGAAGGCAAGAAATGGGGCTTATAGATGATGCGCCTCGTGATTTGTGATACCATTGGGCGTTTTATTTACAGAGCGTGTGTCAGAAATGACCCCATGACATACTGGCTTATTCGCACGTCAGGAGATATAAAGAAAAACCAGAAAAAAAATTCAATAGCAATAACATGTTAATATATATGTATGTTAATCGTGATAGAATCCGTAAGAATAGTTTTATTTCAATAACATGTTACTCAAGCATTCGTTCAAAATGGTCACGGAACGCTCCATGTTAGGTATCAGACTAATAGGTATGATCCCAAATGTGGAAATATGTCGTCGGACTCTTGCTGATATTGGCAAGCGTATTTGCAAATTTATGTGGAAATGGGGCACTTGGCTAGGAAAGAGGATGGAAGATGGTGTAAGGCAGTTATCAACTGATAGCAGAGAGATGGCAAGAGATCTGTAGGTAGACTGGTCGATGCGAACTGCATAGGACCGTTCCATTTGGGGTGCCAAAGAAGAGGCCTATACCCAATAATAGATGGATAAATGCTGATGATTATGAACATTCAAAACTGCTTCAAAGAATTGAGAATTAAACCTACATGCAATAACACCCAGCTCTGCAGTGTGGTAGCCGTTTAGGAGCATTCATCACTCTCTCCAAACGATCAGATCGAGACCAGCATGTGTATTCTTCTAAAAAAGAGCATGACTTGTGCACCTCGTCGTGGGGACACTCTTTCTCTGATGGGATACAAATTATTTCAAAATAATACTATTATCCTATATATATGCAAAGACTTCCATGTATTTACTAGCCAAGGTGTTTCGAGGTAAAATTGTGGCACATGACGGTGAGTGTTTCACGGCTAAGGAAAAAAGCTGATTTCTATAGTGAGTTGAGGTCCATTAACAGAGACTTAGTGCGCACATTCTATGTACCGAACAGCCAGTCTAGTATATATAAAAGTCTTTGTATATATGACTTGGATTGTGATCTATATTGATTCATGCAACTAAGATTTGAAACCATTTGCATATTATTATACATGTTTCATGGTCTACATAGGCTACTCTTCATCTTGGAGAAATTTTCATGTAAGCTAAGCTATGAGTAGAATCCCTTCAAATTTTAGTTTTGGGTCTACGTGTTTTGGACCAAGAATCTTGATAATATTATGAACTACAAAAATAACATGATTCTTTTTGTGTCTTGGGTGTCTATGGGCGGTGAAGATCATTTACCATCAGGTGATCCATCTGCTCGTTTGCTATAAAAAAATCTCTGCTATAAAAAAAAAAATAACTATAAAGCAAACGGCCACAAAAATAGCTATGATATTATGAATGATTAAATACTCACTTAGCATTAAACAAAGTCCTAATTGGATAGAGGTTATTAGAAATAAATAAAACGATATAAAATTGATCATTTTTTATCGTATGTCACATACGTCTGTACATTTTCGACGATTGTTTGCAATGTATCGAATATTGTGAATCGAGTTGGCTTACCGTGAAAACTTATCGTGTTGGTGTTACTTCATAATTTTATTGCTGTTTGAGAACACAATCCTTGATCTTACTATAAAAATGCTTTTTTGTTTGAACTTAGAATATATTTTATAACCATTATTAATATTCGAATAATAAAAACTTTACAGACCGACTTCAAAACTTATGTGATTGGAACCACCCTTGGAATAAGTTCTATCGGAAACACTAATAATCTTGAAAATCGGTCCATGTTTGGCAGAGATATCGCGTAACACCCTTAAAAAATATACAGACGAATTGAAGAACTCCTCTTTTTTTGGAAGTCAGTCGAAAATTATAACAATTTTACATAGAATAGTTCTGTTCTAAAGTTTTAACTTTCGAATTTTTGTTCTTGGGTGAATGCTAATTTTGAGTACTTTTATATTACTTAATTCTGATGATCCTAGTTTGTTAAAAAAGCTGATATAAAATCTTCTTTATATTTTGAATTCTCTAAGCCGTTTCTGCTTGTAGATGAATGTCCAGCAAACGAAGAGTACTTACTATGCGGCAGCGCTTGCCCCTTCAACTGCACCAACCCTCAAGGTCCTGTCAACTGCACCGAGGACTGTATCGAGGGCTGTTTCTGCAAGTCTGGCTACTTGAGGAACGAGAACGGGACTTGTGTCAGCGCCGATCAGTGTATTGGAGGTAAGGTTTTCTATTTTGGATGTTAGAGTTTTAGCGATCACCATTATTAAAATCAGTTTTTGATTTCAAAATATCGTATCTTCAGATTCTCAAAAGTTATTGCAAGTCAAAATTAGAATAGTCATAAGCGTTCTCGTTGCTTTAGATGTGATGGCGAATCTAACATTTAGAACGAAAATTACTGTGTAACCTTGCACAATATACATACTTGTAAGTCGGACGAATTGGAAACAAGACAAAATATGGCATGAGGTAAATAACATTGAAAACGGTGTTATTAAACTAAGGCTCAACTGCACCACTATTATTAACCTAGAGTTAGTCCTAACCGCAAGTTAAGTTACATGTCATTGATACATTTTCTGTCAATTTAGCTTGCGGTTAGGACTAACTCTAGGTTAATAATAGTGGTGCAATTGAGCCTAAGTGACATAATAACAAATGTGAAGTATATTGCCACCACAACCATTTTATTATTACCATCAGCCACAGGACATCTACTGCTGAAGATAGTTCTCCCCCAAATATTATTCAACCAAGCTACCAGCTACCAAGCTGGAAGTGACCTGAATCCAGCTAACCATTTACTAATTGCTTTTTCATCTCTTCACTCTTTTTCACTCTAGGCAAGAACCCAGTTTGCAGCGATAACGAAGAGTTCCTATCTTGCGGCACGGCCTGCCCACTGACCTGCAAGCAGCCGGAGCCGCTCTCATGCGGCCTTGCTTGCAGTATGGGCTGCTTCTGCAAGTCTGGATATGTACGGGATGAGAGTATCAAGAAATGTGTTACCTTGGATAAATGTCCTGCAGGTTAGTTAAATACCAGGCTTGTTTTTATTGGTGGTTCATTGAGTAGTTTTTTGTTAGATATCGAATTTAGATTACGTTTTGCGACGTAGGAAGGCCGAGAGTAATTATTTAAACTCAACTTTAATTTTCTTTGTAGAATTTTGTGACGATGTACTATAGTTAGTTTAACTTTAGTACTTCATATTATAAATAAATAAAATACACCCATCGGTCAGTCCTGAGTCCTGACCGCACGATATGGCGAATGTGGGTGTTCTAGTTTGATAATGCGCCTATGCCTACCCCTTAGGTGTGAACTTATGTTGTAGGTATCAAAAACTAGGAGAGACTTCGGTTCACAACACCCAGACCCGAAACAAATATTTGTGAGCCACACAAACATTTTATCTCGGTGTCATATTTATACATTACAAGATTTTATTAAAGTCGAAATCTTTCCTTACGTAGATAGGTAATTTTATTATTAATTCGTAAATGCGTTTCTCCGACATTTTCTCTTTAGAGGTTGAATTTTGAAATCTTTTAAATATTTTATAACTTGTATGCATCAGAGTATTGTGAAAAATTACATTACTTATGCTATACTAAGGTTTGGGTGTTGATGAGTGAATTAGAAATTACTTACATATTTAGATTTTAGAGGTTTATGTTTTGGAGATAAAATACATCAAAATATCATAGTTTTTCAAAATCAAGTTTGATTAACATGACACAATTCTAATTCAATATCAAATAGCAATAGATGTCAAGGTGCCATGCCACGTGATATGGAATTATAGCAGTTCATTAATAATACTGATATCAATTGTCGTGAGCTGATTTGATTGATCTACATAACTTATGACCTTTCGCAGGGCTTAAGCCTCATGTCACGTTGTGAGGATTTGTCATTTGAGAGATAATTAATACGTGCGGAATGCTGGTTTCGATGTCTTGTATAATAATTAAGAGGGAATTTAGGAGCTGTTACACTATCAGTCAGTTATACGAAAAATAAATATTTCGACATTTTGATACTTCTGAAAACAAACGAAACAATCTTTAAATAACCTAAACCATTGATTGTTATAACTTTACGATGCAATTGCGCTTTAGAATTTTAGAGTTTAGTTTAGTTAAAGTATATTTATTCAATTACCATTGGCAGAATCGAAAGTAAATATAAAAATAGATATAAACAAAATATTTTGACACCTTATTAGTATCTTATCAGTGTATGGCTATGGATTGTTTTTTAATACGATTTGTCTGGGATTGGATCCCCCAAAAAGGTTTGAGTGACAAGTGATATCTGGCAGCTGGTCGTAAAACTAACCCAAATTATTTCTGCAACGTGCTCGTATTATAAAGCCCTCTTTACATTTCTGAAATACTAAAATTATTCTAATTTTATTCACAGAACAATGTCTCAACCAGAACGAAGTTTACGACTTATGCAGCGCGTCCTGCGAGCCTTCATGCGCTGATCCTGAGCCTATTTGTACTAAAATATGTTCCGGTGGGTGTATATGTGCTGCAGGACTGTTCAGGAATGATGCAGGAGACTGTGTGAGTGTGGACAAATGTCCTGCAAGGAATGGAACCGATCCTGGTCTGTTAGGGAAATATTTGACTGTTATTAATAAGATTTTACATTATAATGTATAAATAAAATATTGAAATCTTTCGTAGCCATAAACTTATGACAGGTCAAAATAAAAATAAGGTCTAGTGAAATATTAATGTAAAGCTAAGAATTTGGAACGGGATAGGCAGGTATGGACACATTAACAGGGATAAGGCTAAGAAATGATATGGGGAGGTAGGAATAAAATGAAAAAGGAATATGGTTTTTGGAAAAAGGGAACAAGATACGGTAGAAATGCTGGCAGGGAAGAAACGCGAAATACTGGAATCTGGTGGTATGTGATTTGTGTAATAAGGTTTGGCGAGGCTTGATGACAGTGTAGGGTGGTAAAGAAAATAAAATCAAATAAAATGAGAGGCTACCTATATTAGAAAAAGTGGGCAGGAGGGAAAAAAATCTTAAGTAAACTACCACTATAAGAAAAATGATTTTTCTGCTGTTAATCTGGAACGTAGTAAAGATCTGAGGAACATAATTATCAAGGATCTTGACTATGGAATATCTGTATTTCAATCCAAAGATACACATGCTCAATCGAAAAATACTTTTCGGTGTCAGTTATTTACATTGATAAGTACCTGTGTATTTGTATTTGTAAGTAAATCTACAATTATCTGATAGCTTGAATAAAAAAGCTTAGCATTTTATAAGTTATGTAACGATAATATAATGAAAATAAGTTTTTGTGAAATTTAAAAATGCATAATACTCGCCTTGTATAAACTGTACAGTAGCCCGAGCACGAAAAACTAATGTAAATGTAAATGTATTCGAGTTCGCTGCGCACTGATGACGTTTGGTTAATATTTCATACAAATTTCATAGACGCGCATCGAGTTCGAATACATTTACGGTTGTCAGAAATTTTCCTGCTCAGGCCGCTGTTCCAACGCTGGACACAGGCTTCCTATTGTTGAGATGGATTGGACCTTGGTCCACCATGCTTAGGTATTGCAATCCGACATCATTTTCAATCCAGACGGATCTCATATTCCGAGTTGTCGACCGACTTCCAAAAAGGAGGAGGTCCTCAATTCGTCTGTATTTTTTGTATGCATGTTATGCGATATCTCCGCCAAATGTGGACCCATTTTCAAAATTATTTTTTTGTTCCATAGAACTTATTTCAAGGGTGGTCGCATATAAATTTGGTCACGATCGGATTTGAAGTCGGTCACTTGAGTTTTTAAACTTGTGATTATTTTAATATCCAAATCTACTGTAACGATATTAGATTCGCCACTAAAATATTATTGTCCTCGTTCTTAATTTTCGTCACACTTTCTTGTGTTGTACAGCAAAAAAGGAATTTATTGCATAATCATAATTTAATATAGTATTAACTACGTTATATACAATTAGGATAAACTATAAAATAAGTAATGTAAAATAAAAAATATAAATAAATAATTGTTTTTGAGTATCGTTGAATCGTTCTGCATTGGTACGGCAATTATATTGGCAATCTGAAAAAAAAGATGTTTATTTTTTTATATTATCTTTTTAATCTTAGATCTATGTATTAATTTTTCCTACTAGCCGATCCAACAGACATTGTCCTTTCTATATAAAAATGTTATTCTTGCTCTTTGTCTGAATTTCCTGTTTATTTTTTGGAATTTTCCTGTATTTTTTCGGGAAATATTTCAGGACCGCAACAAAAATAAACAACGCAAATCCATAATTTAAACTGTAGGTGTTTTGAACTTATTCAAAAATTACATAGGCAAAAGCAAAATGATTTTATGCCCATTTTAAATTTTGAACAAACATGTCCAAAAGTAGTTAAATTGGTCCTTATAAAATTATTTTAACATATTTAATTTTTATTTAAGATACCGCCATCTAGGCGTCTATGTCATAACTATGTCATACTGAATCTTCCAACATCACTTACGGAAAAATGATGCTGTAATGATTAGGTAGATGGCGCTATTTCTTATTATTTACAGATTTCTGTAACTACAAACGAATATAAGTAACATGTATGTTGCGCCAACCCCACAATAGAGGGAAGAACTAAAAAAAATTGGTAATACCAGAGCTAAATTCAAATTTTGAGATAAAACCCCTGGATATAAATAAGTCAAGTACCCAATAATTATCGTTTGCTATAACGTTAAAGAAAAACATTGTGAGAATTCTCCACGTGTATTTCGACACTTGAAATTATTCTGTGTCTATTTCTATAACATAACTAACATAAGCTCACGCCTGTATCCCCGAAGGGGTAGGCAGAGGCGCACTAGCGAACTAGAACACCCACATTTCGCCGAGCTTAGTTCCGTCCCAGATGTGATGGGGGCGAGCCTATCGCCATATCGGGCACAAATTCCAGACTCCGGGCTGATATGGAAAAATCCAATATCACTTTGCCCGACCCGGGGATCGAACCCGAGACCTCAGAACCGTAGTCGTACCGAAATACCACCACGCCACCGAGGGGGCTATAGTGGGCTTTAAATCTATTTCTAACCTATCCCATCCAGAGACTGCGGTCACCTTTCGATATTCCTCTTCCCTGATGCCGTACGCCAGGTACGTGTACGCCAGGAAGTCGCTGTTGTTGGACACCAGCTGGAACACCATGCTCTGCGACCCGGTCTGTCCTCGCACGAGTGAGAATTCTACTGAACCCTCCACGTCTGTTGTAGCTGATACCTCTAGGTATGATATTACGAAGCCACTCTGGAAATTTTCAACATTGTTACTGATGGTATCGCCCTGGTAAATATTCTAATTTAATTTGCCCGGGACTAGATCCCTCATAGGGGGTTGACGTCAGGCAGGCGGCCGGTTGTAAAAACTAAGCCAAATCCTCTTTGCAACTTACTTGAAAAAGTGTGTTGCCCGCACCCCACATTAAGGTGGGATAAGGGCAGGTAGAAAGAAAGAAATATCGCCCTGGTCGGTTTTCTGTATTAGTGTCCGTCTACTTGATGGCTGGATCGGGATGTCCTGGGTTCTAACCCCAGATAAAGCAGTTTCACTTACACTATTTGCTTGGGACTGGGTTTCTGGTCAGGCAGGTAACTGTCGTAAAAACTAAAGCCAAATTATTTCTGCAACATGCTTCAAAATGTGTTGTGCTGAAACTACACGGGAATAATGATAGGTGGAAAGAAAAAAATAATTGATAGCAGCATGTCTAAGTGGATGATCTCTTATGGTCCCCTAGGCTGTTCCTATACGACTGATTAACAGTAATTCTTTTGACATAACATAAGCTCACGCCTGTATCCCCGAAGGGGTAGGCAGAGGCGCACTAGCGAACTAGTACACCCACGTTTCGCCGATCTTAGTTCCGTCCCAGATGTGATAGGGGGCGAGCCTATCGCCATATCGGGCACAAATTCCAGACTCCGGGCTGATATGGAAAAATCCAATATCACTTTGCCCGACCCAGGGATCGAACCCGAGACCTCAGAACCGTAGTCGTACCGAAATACCACCACGCCACCGAGGCATTCTTTTGACACTGCTGTAAAAAATGTTGATTTCTGAATTTAAGTTCTTGACTACAATTCTGGTATGTTAATTACATTGAAAAACATTGGAATCGCTCCACTTATAGATTAATTTTAACGTATTCCATATCACATTTGACTTTGAAAGCTCGTTTCATGCAATTTCTTTTTAAACGTATGTATATAAATAAAAAATGTAAATGCATATAAATGTATTTCATATAAGAACAAGTAAAACAACAACATTAACTGAAGTTACTAACTTAGTTGAAGTTTGTTTTCGACCGACTTCCAAAAAGGAGAAGGTCCTTAATTCCTCTGTATTTTCTAATGTATGTTGCGATATCTCCGCGAAATGTGGACCGATTTTGAAAATTCTTTTTGTTTTCGATAGAGCTTATTTCAAGGGTGGGCTTATATAAATGTAGTCACGATCAGATGAAGTTGGAAGTCGGTCCGTTAAGTTTTTAAACTTGTGATTATATTGATTAAATATAGGTGTAGCGAAAATCTGGGTACGGAGGAATTTTCTATTGATGAATCTCGATTTATTTTCGCATTGATTCTTGTCTGATAAGACGATAATGTTATCATTGGTAATCAGCGTGGATGCATTTATGTTAGGATTTTAAAAACCTGACCGATGATAGAGATCTTGTCATAAATAATGCGCAATTCCATTGAATGTATGGGGTGAGGTAGCTCCATAGTCTGCACCAGTGTCGGTCATAGGTACTGCCCGCGAATAAACTTAATTCGGTCGCGGATTAAATTAATTGGGCCGCGGATTAAATTAATTGAGTCGCGAAAAAATCTTATTGGTTCCCATTCTTATTGGAGCGCGAAAAATGTCTTATTCTGCCGTGGGTTACTTTTATTGGACCACGGATTTCTTTAATGAAATCGTATATAAAACTTATTATTTCCCATATAAATCTTATTGGATTATAAGGATATTGGTGTTACATTGTTATTGCACATCGGTTCATTGTATTGGTTCCACGGCATCGTTTTGTCACACCCCCATGGATAAGTTGTTAGGTCCACGTGTTATAGGATCGCGGATAATCTTGATTACGTCGCGAATCTAAATCGCGGGTTTTATGTTATTACCTCGTGACTCAGTATGTTACGTTACTTTTCGCCGGAACGCGATCACATACAGAACTTTATACTTTGAACATGCTTTTTGTATCACGTAATAATTGCGTCATCAATCAATTTAATCCAACCACCGACTACTTTATTACGACGTGAGTCGTTTAGGTAGCGTCCCAATTGCAAAACCTCGCAATATTCCGCGGGCTAGATACGGGCGGTGTTTCATTTGTGACAGGTTACTACATATAGGTAATAGGTATTGCATTGATTCGCAATACGATCGACATATTCTGCGTCCCTTGAAGGTGAATTAACCTTATATCAAGTTAATACCTATTATTGATTAAATTTATAAATATCCAATTAAATTTATACCTAGTGCAGATTAGTTTTATAATGGTCTTCATTTTAATTTATTCTTTCGACTCCACACGTGGCCTGCCGAGAGGCAATTTGTCCTTCTAAAAGGTTTATAATTCAAATATTCGAACAAAAGCCACATTTTTGTATCACCCTTTTTATAAACAATTAACTGAAGTTTCTTATTGTTATAAGAGAAATCGGGTCTTCATTGTTTAAATGAACAAAGAATTCATGATGCATATTAACGTTGAGTCGTGTTTAAACGTGTTTGTCTGTTAAAATTAAGCATACTCATGGAATTTTGTACCTGTTTTTATTGTGCAATTTATATTTATTACCTCCCAACTCCACATGTGGTCTCCTTAGAGGCAATTTGTCCTTCTAAATGGCTCATAATTCCAAGATTCAAACAAAAGATTGACACATTTTTGTATCGCTCTTTTTATAAACAATCAACCGAAGTTTCTCATTGTCATAAGAGAAATCGGGTCTTTTATTTAACCGAACAAAGAATTCATAACGCATCTTAACGTTTGAGTCAAGTCTATACATGTTTGTCTGGTAAAACCATTTCTTCCCCGTATAAAAGACACACCGAAATTATTTTGCACCGTATTCCAAGTTGTACTCTACACTACATAAGATCTCCAAAGTTCCTGACCAGTGAAGTGTTAAAAGAGTGACGCTGCTATAAAATGAATGTAAGTAACTATTATACATGTTTCTTATACTGTTGATATTGTTTTGTACAAAGTACATCATATATGTAATACTTAGTATTAAAATGCTTCTGTTATCTGATTACTGTATTGATTGTAATTATTTTAACATACATTATTCCATGTTTATACTTATCTCTGAACTGTTATTTAATATACTGTTTTTTATTGTTTCAGTTCCCTGAAAACACCTTTAAGAACTTTTATTATGAAGATAATGTCGACGAACCAAGTGATGAAGAAGGAACTCTCGCTTTCAAAGTAAAAAAGGCGATAGCAAAAAGACCTCACAGCATTGACGAGTTTTTTGAAAAACCCAAGAAGAAGAAACTTACAAAAAAGTCATCGAGTGTTGGTCGATCTACGAGTGGTGGAATATCGTACATAACGTCGAACAAAGACGACAGTGCTGACGCGTCGCATCTTATCAAAATTGAAGTTTATGATGTGAACAAAATAAAAAATGTCGCACAAACGGAGCAATGGAAACACGCTGACGTGCGTGTTAAACTTTTTACGGAGAGTGAAGCCGACCGAAATTTGCAAAGTGTGAGAGACATTATATATAATATCACCAAACAATTGGCTACCCAAGAAGAGTGTAAAAAGTTTTTTATAGATACTGATAAATAAGCTAGCGTTATATTTTTATTTTAATATTCTTTCTAATCATTTTAATAGTGTATAGAGGTATAAGTATTGTTTTGTAATTAATTGATTTGTCTTTTTGCTATATGAAATCATTGTCGTATTGAAAAAGTTGTTGTAAATAATTATAATTTTTAAGAGTCAGGATATATGTTCATCGTAATTTTAAATGTAAGCAATATAAGATTTTTGAAACTGAATAAAAAAATGCAACAAACTTTCTATTTGTAGTTCATTTATTTATTTTAAAACATGATTGAAACATATCAGATAAAAATACATCATTTAACATAGTATCATTACAAAATAACTGTTGAAAATCTTTCAAACTCACATCATGATATTTGTAATATAAATACATTATACAGTATTCCCCGCAAACTGTAGTAAAGTCATTTTGAATTCGATTAGTATTATAATTCCACATTCTTGAATTTCTAGTTAAAAACATTCTATGATATCCTTGAGGCGGACGCCCATATGAATCAAAGTACTGACCAAAACCATTCTTATCGATATGTATGGCGATCCAGTGGGATCCTGGTTTATTATCAGTATCCAAGTTACTTACTATGTAAGTGGGATTTACAACATATATTGGTAAACGATTGGCTGCATACACGTTATATTCAATACTTGAATCAATTTTCTTCAAGTAGTTCTGTATTTCTAATGTATTCATGTTATTTCATGGAATTGTTGCAGAATCCTTATCAGTTGAAAGACAAAGAAGTAATGTCATCGATAATGTTAGCAATTGGTTATAATAGTAATATCTATTTCAAAATATGTATCTCTATTTATGGGGTTGCAAGGATTAATAACAGTAAAACAAATAAATTATTTAATTTTGTCTTTTATTGATCAGTTCATGGAGACAATTAATAAAAATAATTCATACTTAATCTACAAACATTTCTTGCTTAACTACTATAGTCGACAGAAATATTACGGTTTTTATCTATTTCTATTACATTATCAAACTCTGCATAAACAATACAGTTAATGGTTTGAATCAAAGCTGTTTCAAAACGAACCTCTAATCGCACACTTCCATGTTTAATAAGATTCCAATGATTGGAAGAATTCGCTGATAAATCAGGTGTTAAGTCGAATGCTAACATACAATATCCCTTAGCATATTGTTCTCGGGATATCCCATTACCTTCATTAAGAAAATGAATACCTGTACCAGAAAACAGTGTATGATAGACCGATGTATAAATATTGCTCTCAAATGATGGTTGTAGAGCTTTTGATGGTATTTGATTGCCATCTATATATAAACAAAATGTATTGATATCATAATTTTCAAAGTTAAATGGGTTCTTAGTTAGGTTTCCATTGAAAGCAGCATTATTTACGAATCCTACTATACACCTTTTAGGTACTTGTCCCAGAAAAATGTTGTCAAGAGTTTTTCCTTGAACACCTGATGGTATAGTTAAAACTTTAACTTCAGCCCGTGTAATGGGATATTTAGCTGTAGTAGATGCTAACACTTTTTGATGTGCAAGCAACACGGTTGGATTGATTCGAGCTCTACGAATAATCAGAGTTGCATCTGTAATCGATACTTTTAATTTAGTATCAACTGAAGAAGACATTAAATTGAAGTTTTCCCTAGAACGAACTAATTTAACACACATATCAACACCGTTAATTAAAAATTTTTCTTGGTTGAATAAATCACCATGTAAGTGTCCAATCATTTCTATTTCTTTACTTTCACTTGCCAATTCTTGTCTTTTAATAAATCCCTTATTGGTTTCATCAGTAGAATCCATTTTTCCAGCTGTATCTTCATACCATAGACCGCAAGTAAGATGAGACTTTTTAGCTGCTGGTGCATAGTTCAGCAAATTTTCAATGTAAGCACGATAGGCATAAGTATTATTGGGTGGTGATACAAGTTTTTGATTTAAATAAACATCAAGTTGACTGAAGAGCGAATGTAACCAGTTATTAACTGGAGCCACAACTGTTGATGATATTAATTTAGTATTATCTTGATGCAATATCTTAGCTTTTACATGGATCAGTGTATGAGATAGATCTATATTTTTATTTTAATTTTAATTTATTTAGGATAACAAACAATTATGTAATAACTATAAACTAACTGTAATAATTTAGTAATCTTAACTAATTACATAACCAGCACCGTTATCCACGAAATAATATAACATTTTCATGATGCGGTACAGAGCACAATCCGAGTTTAACCTAGAATGTATGAAAGAAAGAAAGAGAACGGAGGAAATTGCGGAATACAATGTGCCTCCTCCTTTTTTAAATATGAGTAGAGAATAGTTTATCTAAAACAGCTTTTTTAAATTTGTGTAAAGTAATGGCAAAGAGATCTATGTCAGAGAAGCAATCATTATACGACTTCATAATACGGTGTAATGGAGCACGTTCACCGGCGTTAGTTCTACCTGGTTTAGGAGCAAATGTTCGGTGCGTATACGCATCTCGAATACGCTTTGACCTACTAGGAATGCGTAAGTACACTTGATTAGTGAGTTGATTACAGTCAATGTGATTCTTACAAATTTTGTAAAGAAACATAGCATCCAGTAATAACCGTCTTTCAGTCAGATTAGGCAATGAATACTTAACAAGGAGATTATGATACGAAGACCGGGAGCGATAACATTTATAATTAATAGAACGGAGGTACTTTTTCTGAACAGACTCAATTTGATTCATGTATTTATGATAAAAAGGGCTCCAGATCTGCGTAGCATATTCCAATTGAGGTCTTATGAGTGTTTTGAAAAGTGCTATATATGTACTGGATTTCTTGAATACCTTGCACGTTCGCATGACAAAACCATACAGTTGAAATGATTTGTTTGTGATATTGGTAACATGTACATCAAAATGGAGGTGAGAATCGAAAGTTATGCCAAGATCTTTAATAAATGTTACGGATTCTAAAGGGAAATTGCAGAGGTGGTAAGTAAATATGATAGGATGTATCTTTTTTGAGAAGGTTATGGATTTACATTTTTTTATACTTAGGTGTAACTTATTTGCTTGACAATAAACAGATAAGCGGTCCAGGTCCTGTTGAAATTTATCACAGTCATCTATAGTTTTTATAGTCCGAAAAATTTTTAGGTCGTCTGCATAAAGCAAGAAATGTGTATGTTTAAAGCATTCGCTAATATCATTAATGAAAAGAAGAAAGAGGAGTGGGCCGAGTATGGAGCCCTGCGGTACGCCGGAAGATACACAAATATCATTGGAAGAGTAACCATGCACGACAACCCGTTGTGTTCGGTTCGTCACATAGGAAGAAAACCATCGTAATAAATTGCCGCGGATTCCATTGTACGCTATCTTTTGAAGGAGCATCTCGTGATCCACCTTATCAAAGGCTTTGCAAAAGTCAGTATACACAGAGTCCACCTGAAGCCTATTGTCTATGCTTTCGAACAAAAAATTGGTATATAATATGAGATTACTGACTGTTGAACGTTTTTTAACAAAACCATGCTGTTGCGGGATAATAACATTATGTAGGCTGGGGTAAATTGCATTGTGGACTAATCGCTCCAAAACCTTTGATAAGGTGGACAACAAAGAGATGGGGCGATAATTAGTTACGTCATTTTTTGCACCACTTTTGAAAACGGGAGTAATGTTAGCGTTTTTCCAAGTTTGAGGTATGTGACCTTCTCGTAAGCTACGATTAAATATATAAAATAGTGGAAGGCTTATGGTCTCAGCCGTATGCTTGAGGAACAGCGGTGGTATATTGTCGGGCCCGGCTCCCTTATTCACGTCCAAGGATTTAAGTTGATTTATAATAGTATTTTTATCAAAAGAAATTTCAGACAGAATTAAATTACTATTTAATGAAGACGCTAATGAATCTAGATCTATATTGGTGTGGTTTCCTTTTTCATATACAGAGCTAAAGAATTCAGAGAACAGCTTACAGGTGTTCTCAGGGTTAGTGGCTGTATCATTATTGTATGTTACATTATTCGGAATACCTGTTTTATCTTTAGAGTTCTTAACGAAAGACCAAAATTTTTTTATATCAACATGCAGAGCGGATTCTACCCCGTTTATATATGATCGAAAGCAATCAGAACTTAGCGTTTGAAATCTTTTGCGGAATACTGTAAATACTTCATAGTCACTTTTATTATTATATTTTTTCCACTTACGCCAAGCCCTTTCTTTATTTTTAAATACATGTATAAGAGGACGTGAAAACCAAATTGGAAATTCATTTGATTTAACTGGTCGAAGTGGTACATGCTTTTTTATAATTTTGTGAATAATTTCGTAGAACTTGGAAGTAGCTTGTTCCACCGGTAAGTTATCTAGAATGTTCACCCAGTCTATACTCAGTATGTCGTTGTTAATTGCACTGTATTTACCTTCAGTGAACCTATATCTGGGGGCAGAATTACGAGGCATAGTTTTGTACAATACGCCAAATGAGACATTGACAAGAAGAGGGGGATGAAAGTTGTCAATAGGTACCAAAGCATGAAGTGGATGATCACAAACGGAGGAGTCATTATTACTAATAAAGAGATCAAGTATACGGTCACAAGAGTTTTTAATTTTGTTATATTGTTTGGAACCTATGATAGACAAAAAATTCGATAAAAGAACAACTGCATTAGCTGAATTGTGTCCAAAAAGGTGCATTAAAGCGATTGTTCCATCATCCTGCCATTCAATACTGGGCATGTTAAAATCTCCAAGAATAAATAATTTACTAACCTCAGGTGTTGTTAATTCACACTGTAGTGCGTTAAAAAATAATTCATAAGTATTTACATTTTGGGCAGGTGGTATGTACACACCACATACAACATTGTAATCATCTGAGTTATTCAGCCGACACTTTAAAAGAACATAATCTATAATTGGCGGTACGTTATGATAACGATGATCGCAAGCCAGCGGTGAAGTGAGTAAACAACGTGTTACCTCTAATTCACGAAGAACTGCTATCAAAACACCACCGCCGTCCGACTTACCGCAGGCCTCCCTATTCCTATCACTACGATATACTTTGTAGCGGAAATCGAATAATTCACAATCACCGATGTGGGGTACAAGCCAAGTTTCCGTTAATATTATGATGTCATATGAGTCTAAAAGTGCATTATTGAATAATGTATTTAACTTGGTTCTTAAACCTCTGCAATTTTGGTAGTAAATAGATATATTATTACTCATTGGAAAAGATTAATTATAGTAGCAAAAATATAAATATAGTATTAAGTTCGTAACATAGTCAGGATAATGGCAATAATTGAGTAAGTACATGTTCACTGTTTGGATGTCAGTAACGTAACAATATGTGTAAAAGTTATAAAAGTTATAAAAAATAAAATGTAATCGTATGTATTTTGTATTAACATTGAGTGAGGAACGTGTTCCTAGGTTATGAATATATTTCTTTACAAAAAACGCATCCAAAACACTGGTAGATAATAATAAATATAGTATAAAACGATTCGATTTTAGACCTAGTAATGTTAAACACAGGGTAGTATGTAAAAATTGTTGAAGCGTTAAGTTACCTGGTATGAACACAGAGTAGTTAGCCGACAAGAGATTACATGTCAGCTGACCACAATAACTCACAGCGGAATCCCGAGGAAGTATGATTGTATAGATATAGATTAATTCTCTGACCAGACCAAGAACATTACGAGTAATTAAAATCACAATTGAACACCAGAAAACATTAGGGCTTAGTATTAAGAGGCCTGATTTTAGATAAGTCTTTTTCAGTCCGTACAGCAAAGGCAGCTGATGTATCATTCGCTCGTACGAGTATGTTTCCATGTTTAACCCATATATATCGATACCCGTGCTGCTTTGCCGTCTCTCGTGTTCTTCGAAACAAAATTTTGTTAGGTAATGTTAGATGCTCATTAATATATATCTTCTGCACTGCGCCTTGGATGTGTAGCTGATCAGAAGTGATGGTTTTGGCAAGACGCACTGAAGCCAAAAAATTATCACGTGCCGTTAAATTAGAGAATCTAACTATGATATTCTTAGGTCGAATACTCTTAGGATTCATCTGCGACACACGGTGCAAAGCAACAATATCACTGTCCGATAATGGATAACTTATAGTTTTAGCTATGTTTTCAAGAATCTTAATTAGATTTTCACCCTTCTTCTCAGGCAAGTTGCTAATTTCTACATTGTAAGCACGTAATTTTTGTTCCATATTATCAAGCTTAGCTTCAAGTTCAACTACATGAGATTCCAGGTGTCCAGATTTATCTAACTTCTTCTCAAGTAAAGACAAGCGTCCATCATGTTCTTGGGTTATCTTACTTATCTCGTCGTATCTGCCACTTAAAAATTGCATCGATGTTTTAATGTCTTCGAAACCAGTTGTAAGTTTAGAGAATTTTTCATCTTGCCGAGAAAACCAAGATTCCATCATGCTGAACATCTTGCTTTGAAATGCGTGAAATTCCGTTCGCAGATCAGGATCAGAATCACTAGATTTTGGCATTCCTGCACGAAAGGTGACATAAGAAGGAGGTGACTCAGTTTCAATCAGTGAGCCGTCGACACTCATTTCTCTTGATTTTGACAATTGTGATACGTCCCCGTCAGAATACACATCTTTGACATTAGACATCTTTGAAGAGTATGTACTTAGATGAATGCTCTGTGTTCGTGACTACTCTGTAACGCAAACACAATGCGCTCGGTCGGCCGCCTCGCCGTCGATGTAATTATAAGTAGGTGTTATTACTCACGCACACACGTAAACAACAGGCAATGAAGTGCACAGACAGCGACCGGCTCGGACCGCGGCACGCGACAGAATGATATAGTCATCACCTGCTCCTGGCACTTGAAATTCTATGGGACCATCATCAGCAAGAGATGAAATCGGTTTGTAATGGATCCATATTCCACTTTCAATACTAGTTTGAGTAGATGGTAATGCAAACAAATCCAATTCTGACTTAATGCATTCACAGGAGTGACTATGTAAAAAAGACATTTTTATTAACTAGAAAATATATCTTTGATATGTTTCGAGTTGAATTTTGATTTTTTGGTAGATTTCAGTTTGGAAGTCAATGATGGACTGAATGCAGACAAACGTTTTCGTTTTGTTATATATCCCGATCCAGACATATTTATCCTATCTATTTTTTCATCAGCTTTCCGTTTTAAATTTGAACCAGCTTCCTTTAGACGTGCCTTAATCGAATCTTCCATGGGTCGTGCACTAACCATATCTGTCAAAAGACCTACACCGGCACTTAATGCTTCTTTACCAATGGCTCGAACGCCACCCGATAGTAGTGGTAAAACTGATCTAAATAATCCTCCCAGAAAACTACCAATGCCATGACCCTTTTGGTATGGTGCTCCTTTATAAACCACTCCTATACCAGAGCCAGCTTGATGAGAATAATAGCGTTCATAAGGACAAGTAATATTATTATGTTGAGAATGCATTATATTTTTTTAAAATGAAGTTTAACACACACTGTTCCGAATTGGAATGGTATCTTTTGACCGGTGCTTGATCTTATATCTATTTCGATGGTGTCAAATTGTCTACGCATTACAGGTAAATAATGAGGCGGTGTTAAAACATGCATTTTATTTGCACCATAGATGTAGTTTGGTAGATCTAATGGTATAATTCTTAGAAGGGGAGTCATTACGTCACCAACAATTTGTGGTTCTACTATGTCACAGTAGACGAATAGTTGAGATGGTAAGCCTAAATTTAAATTAGCTGGACATGCTGCTTGATTATTTTGAACAAGGTTTTTATTTGGCTCAAACCCCAATTGTAAACTTAATTTAAGTGATAATTTTACAGATTTTATGGATTCATCCAAGACAGAAACCGATACAAACTTGGAAAATTCATCATAATTAAATTCAATTTTTTCCTTAATGCTGTTCAATGCTGTTAGTAGATGATGAATATTATCATAGTTTGTGACAGGTATATATGTCAGGTAAGATACTGTAGAGGGTTCTTCTTGATTAGGCATTATCATCATTTTTGTGATGTACACGATGTTTTCATGATCTTGAACAGTAAACATAGTACAGGGATACTGAAATTCAACAATTGCTACACACCATTCACCCTCCAATATTATAGGTTTAGGTAATTTTGTTGAAAATCTTGATGTTTTATTATCAGGATAATATTCCATTGAACTATTACTAGGTAAAGTTAAATAGAAATCTTTATTCATATTTGTTTTATACTAGATGCTGAAATCCAACTATTAAACTTATTCGGATAACCTTTCCACTTAACTAACACTTCTCGTCTGTTACCAGTGTAGCGAGAGCTAATTATTTTATCTATCTTATGTTCTATGGTGGGGTCATAAATTACCTTTTGTAACTCCCGTTCATAAAACGTTCCTACTACCTCTTCCCCGTCTAAATCTTTAATAGTGTAAACAACCCAAGGTTTTCGTTCTATTATAGAAGATATTATAAATATTTCATCACTCCAATTAGATTCATAACCTTTTTGAAATATATGTTTATATTTGGTTATTCTTACATGATCACCAACATTTAACTTAGGTTGTATAGTTTCATATGATTTATTATTGTTTTTCCTGTCATATAAATTTGTCCAAACTGTCATTATATTATTAAAATTGACATCACAAGGACACATTTTTATACTAGAATGGAAACTATGGTTGTAAGAGTGTATCAAATCCTGCAAAACGTCAATATATTTATGAGTATTTTTATGCGTGAAATAACGCCACATCTTCATTTTAAGAGTTCTTTGAAATCTTTCTACAATACTTGCTTTAATATCAGGATTATTCGTTGTATAGTAATTTATGTTTTTTGATTTAAAATATCTCTGTACATCTCTTGAAATGAACTCAGTACCTTTATCAGACTGTATGTGTGTTGGAGTTGTATTCGCTTCTTTAAATATACTATCAAAACATTGTTTTATTGTTTCCGAATTTTTCTTCTTCATGGGTCTAGCAAATGCGTATTTACTGAATATATCAATAACACAAAGGATGTAATTAAAACCTTTATTATCGTTAGAATAAGTTCTCATATCACTTAAATCAGCTTGCCAAAGCTCATTTAAATTAGATAAAATGTATCTGTTACGAGGGAATTTTCTTTGTACTGGTTTATGAAGTGTGTATGTTTCCTGGGTCTGTAACCATTTCTTAATATCTTCTTTATTCATTTTACCTTTCATTGCTTTTGATAATTTTTCAATACTGCCATATCCAGCCGGGTGTGATACATCATAGTACATGCGGTTTATTTCTAATAAGGGGTCCATTTTTCCCACTCAATTTTTTTCTTTATTTTTTTAATATGCTTATCGTTGCTTCTTGGTGAAAAAAATATCTCCTTGTTTTTTGTAAGAGATTCTCCCAAATCTTTTTGAAGTAGAGCAATGTATTCACGTCTTTTGGGGTTTCCAATATAGGTTAAGGGTATTTTTAAGTCTTTTAAAGCTTTAGCAAATTTTTCCCAACCTATTGGATCATTTCTTTTTAATGGTCGTAGCATATCATTCACTAAATCTACAATATTACTATCGGGGATTACTTCATTGTCTATCATAACTGTACCATCATCATTCCAGAAAATTTTGTTTTTACTTAATGAAACCGAATCCAATAATAACTCACCTTTTTTCAAATATGATTTAGGTATCAAGCTTAGAATTTGATTTTTTGTATAAGGAGAGTTTCTTTCAAGTAAAATACTCTCTTGTTGACTCTCTTCATTATTCAATGTCTGGACGGCAACTACATCTTTATTTTTGATGTCATTGTTTATATTTGAACTTTTTAAATTTTCCACCGCGGTTTCATCAAAATCATTATTTGAAATTATAGGAAGCTTAAACGGTCGACGATCTTCTTCCATAAAGTGGAGGTATCTTTGTAAAATTTGTAAGTACAACTTACATTTTTTTCTATCATCCATATTACTATCCAAAATGTTTTGCATTTCAGAGTCTAAGCGAGAGGTAGGATTTTCATTTCTTTTTTTATTTATTTTATCGATGAAACCTGGTTCAACCAACAGCATTTTTTTTGCGTGTTCCATTTTAAATCAGTCCACTTACTAATCCACTCAATATGGAACCCAATATAATCGGTAGAAATGCACCACCCTTTTGAACTATTATAGTCTTGCGTATTTTATTTGTACTTTTACGTACTAATTTACGTAACAAATTTTTAAACTTTTTTAGTTTATTCTTTGATTTTTCTTCAAGAATTATATTTCCCTGTAAAACGTTGTGAATACACTCACAAATAAAATTTATTTCGTTTTCACTACAGGCTTTTAAAAGAGCTTGCTGATGTTTTGATTTAAGCTTAGATAGAGCGGATAACAAATCTTTATGCGTCTTGAGGCGTCGATCCATCATTTGTAAATGATAGGTATTTCTTGGTTCTTAACGTATTTAAACTCTTTTGTGGGAATATATACTGTACAAAAACCATCAGAAGGAAATATTTTGGATTTAATCCGACACATATCAAAAGTATCTTGTTTTAAATCTATTATCAAATATCCATGTGCTTCTTTAGTAGCGTCTTTATATGCATCTTCGATGAATTTGCTATTTTCGGGTGAAACTTGACGTGCTAAATAACGAATTTGAGTTTTATCTCGAGGGTTTTTGAAATAAATTATATAGCTTGAATTCAAAGAAATGTCTCTTTGACCTTTACCCTGATGAAATAAATTTTGAGTAATGTAAAATACGCTCAAGTTTCTATGATGACTACCTTTAGTAAATATATCGACAATACGACCATCAGATTCTCTCATAAGATCATCAATGATAATAAGGTTTGCTTCATTTCCATCGAACATGTTCAAATCTGGTATTCCTTGAAAATAGTTAACGTTCGGTAAATTATACAATGGTTGCATTTCATCAAAACACCAAGTTATTTGGTTAAAAGTTCTATTACATAACTGTTTATTGTATTTAATGAAGTTTGTCACAAAATTAGACTTTCCACAACCACTTGGACCTGCGACTATGGCAGTAAAAGGATGAATAAAATGGAACATTTTATATATGCGTGTAATCCTTTGGATGATATTGGAATGAATAAAACACATTGTTGAAAATGATGTATTATATATAATTATTTTTTAAATATTACCTAGGTATACATATTTCAGTTGTTAAATCACGTTAAAATTAAAACTAATACCATTAAATAGAGTCACATACGTTATATAATAAATTATTTCTATCAAAGATAAATAATTGATTGTTTTTACCAGCTACAATCAATTATTTTATACTATAAAACTTATTAACTATAACAAATACATACTTTAATTGTACAGAAAGTGATGATGAAATTAAATGTCCTTTATTTTGTAATGTCCCCATGCAAGTGTATCAGTAGAATTTTTTAATATGTAACGTTTTGTATCATTATGAGATAGCGATATTTTATTAATTTTTTGTGTATATATAACATGTTTTATTGATTTAAATCTTAACATTTCACTATAAAACGTTTTATTATCATTTAAACAAGACTTATAATCAGAAAGACAAAATTTTTTCGTGACACTTTTATTAACACCCTTTGCTTTACATATACATTTATTTTGTACATCCATTGCATACATTTTTGAACGTAGCCCTACGAACTCATTAAGAATCTTACCATTATTTTCGTCTTTAAAGAATCCTAACTTCTTTTTGTTAATTAATGGTATTCCATATTCATTATCAGGAGGATAGTCAGATGTGTCAAAATATTTTTCTAAATCAATTTTAATATCGTTATAGAAATTTTCTGTAAATATTTGATAAATTAAGCTATCAGTATCCGTATAGAGTAACTTGAGATTGTCTCGATATTTCGATTTCATGTAATCATAATGAAATTCATACATTAATGTCTTTGATAGATCCAATATACAAAAACCGAGGTATATTGGTTTATTATATAAAACTTTTGTCTTCTTTAATTGAACAGCAACCAAATTTTCTGAAAATATTTTAAGACTATGGAATTCAGGTCTGGCTATCAAAGATTGAGCTCCTTGAGATTTCCCGATGTTTAACCAATGGTTGACTAATTTAACATTCACTCTTTTCATTACATTCTCCATTGTTTTACCAAAAACGGAATTATTCATAAGTTTAAAGAAATCTTTTTCGAAGTCTGAGGTTGCTAACGAACGCATGTGTGTGTTTAGATCTATATAGCATTTTAACCATTGAGATTGTTGAAATTTAAGAATTCTGTGAACTTTAAGTAATCGTAGACCATTTTTTATACATTGTTTAAGATTTCTATAATGGATAACATAGTTCTTTTTATTATTTAAATTGGGGATTAGTTTTCTATGTTTGCTATTTCCTAAACATATGTTTTCAGGACAAAAGGGAAAATCTGAGTGAATATCATGTAACAATTCGGGATACTCCAAATCTACTTCTAAAATATAACCATGTTCAGCATCATCAGGGATGTTAAAGTCTGTTTTTACATCTACCCATTCAAATTTGCCAGTCGGAAGACACTGAGACATAGCCCAACCATAAAGATTGTTTGCATCTAGGTACATGATAAAAGAGGATGGTTTATTACAATCATAATCTGTCATAAATAAATTATTAGCCTTAGCATGTCTATTACTGCATTGTGATATACCACCCCTAATATTATTCGCAATAAAAGTAATTTTATTGATATCTGTTAGGAGCTCTAAATTAATTTTAGTGTAAATTAACATAGCATCCCAACTCAATCCAGGAGCTGTAAAGTAATGAGCAGGATCTAGTGCATAAGTTTTAAGACACACATTCCTAAAATTTTCAAATACGTCCGCCAGTAGTAATACATCAGTTTTTAAGTAAAGGTAAGAATAATCACCCATATTTTTACAATTAAAGTGATTCCATACATCTTGAGCATGATTGTAATCATTTTCAGAAATGTTATTGTCGTTTAAAGAACTATAAAATTTATTGCGTGTAGGAAGAGAAGTTATTTTTAACGAATCAAATGAAGTCATGTACTCATATGGATAAACACCTTTTCGTATTAAACGTTTAAAGTCGTCGTGAGATGGATATTGTAAGTGAAGTTCATGAAATTGTTCAGGTAGTAAGTTTTGAGCTAATTTGTCAAGACTACTGGACATGAATTTATAAGAATCAAGAAATCGTAATTTTATAACTCGGTTATTAATATGCAAAATTTTAGAGAAAGAAATATATTTTTCCTTATTCTCTGGAATAAGTTCTATTTCACCATCCTCAAAATTGAGACCATGCACTATAAAATGAGCATCGTAATTACTCAAATTATGAAAAAATATGGGTACAAAATTAGGTGTCTTGTATTTCTCGGAACAGAGTTGATGAGCGACTCCTTCATATACACCAGAATGCCAATTATAACAAATTGTGACATCTTCATTTAAATAATTGTTACAGATATAACATGACTTGCTTTGTTTGATGTTCATTTTATTTTCATTGGTTAATGGTAGTGGTGATTTGTTAAATGAATTCTTTTTACATATATTTTCTAAATCTTCTTTGATTAATTTCATAAATTTTTGTGCGCACTCTTTTCCAGTATATGATCTATACACCGATAAATTATCATTGTACGAACACTTAACATAATAACCAAAACTATACATTTCATGTTTTTGTATACTAGCAGTTGAAGATTTATTTGGATTATTAGAACAACTCTGTATCGGATTTAAAAAGGCTTCAAAGTCGGCATATATAACAAATGGAACTCTTAACTTACGTTCATAATTATTGAATGAGATTTGATTCGTTGGAATTAGTTCATTAAACCAATTTCTTTTCTTATCATTTTCCGATGGTAAATCTGTACAAACGTTAAAACAATCATTTTCTTGATGGCGTTGTAAATTTTTGGATGATGTGAAATGTAACAAACAACCATCACAAATATGAACTGCATGTTCTGATGTGGATAATTGTTTAGATACTAATCTCGAAAGGTTTTTAATATAACAATAATGACCATTGCTCCCTTTAGTTATGTACAATAAGTTTAAATGAGTATTTCTCCTATGTTTTGTTAAGTGTAATGGACCTACTACATTATTAATCTTTCTCTTTGAATCATAATGTAACCCGAAAACATTTATACTTATATTGTTTAATTTCTCAAATTTATGAATTTCATTGATTTTTATAGGAAAAGATAAATTACCAAATTTTAACTTGTTTTTATGTAGTATATAAGATGATACCCTATTAGAGCTATGAGTGGCAGGGTACAAACCCGATAATACTGCCCAACGAAAACATTCATGATCAGTATTTTTTACATTGATTATAGCCTTCTTACTTTTAATATCCATGGGTAAGTCTATATATGATGATCCACGTAATGGGTTAAATCTGTTAACATTTATATCTAAGTGATTAATTTTAACTAAACTCCAACCGCTTCCTTTTTTTTCAAAATTTGATATTTTCTTAATTATTTCAGAAGATATAGATGGAAAAATAATATCCTTATCATCTCCTTGACAAATAAGATAATTAGAAATCTGGAAGTCAAAATTATTACATAGATTTTTGGTTTCTTGTATAAAGTCTGCATTAAGAATGAAATTAACTTTCACGACTAAGTGTTCTAAGATCGATCGTTCTAATAATTTATATATTAAATCTTTAGTCTTTTGTAAAAATAACTCAGGTGTTTCAAATGTTTGATCAGAAGTTCCGTTAGATTTTATTCTATATGTAAGAATTCTATTACCGAACGCACTATCAATTACTTGAACGTTTGCGAATTCATTATCTCCTCTTATGAAATTATTTTTATGTGTATTACTTTTTAAATGATTCATCATATATTTTTTCGATACTAGTATGCGACACTCAGGACATAGAACTTTATCACTGTTTTCTGTACTTACATTTTGTATGGAGCTAGCTGACGGTGATGATGATAAAGGAGCTTCAAGTTCAAGATTTCTCCTCTTTCTTGCAGGTTCACCCTCCATTAATATCGATGGTGCTGGCCTCTTCATTGTACCTCCATTTTGTTCAGATCTAATAAGAAAATGAAACAAATAAATCATCAAACCCTACCATCTCATAATTCAGTCATCATAAATAATTTAAATAAATTACATTTACTAACTATTATTTTTTATTTAAGTGCATCGTGAACAATATGCTTGCATTGGTAAAACACCATCAATCTCATCTTCATTGAATCTACTAACACTTGTAGTTCTATGTCCTTTACATGGTGTGTAATATGGAATAATATCATGATCGTCCAACATTGATTCCGGTAAAATATTTTGTAGGTACCAAAGTCGTATAAATCGATGAAATTTTTTTAAAATAAGATTTTTATTCAAACTTGCAATATCACTTTGGGATAAACTATTAATATCCAGGGTGTGATACATTTTTGGATAGTTTTATAAAGAAATTGCTACTCGAAAAATTAAGAAATGACATCAAGATACGTCTTTGTCGTTTTAAATACTCAATAGATGTACCCCCTCCTTATACTACTAAAACATGTAATAACAAGTTGACTTACGTTTCAGAATGATTTTGTGATGTTTCCACACAAAGCCCGTAGAGTTCGGCATCGAATAATGTTGACATCAGATCCATTGATTCGAAGTTGTCGAGAAGGGCGACAAGATGTGAGTCGTAGAAATCACAGTTTAAATTATCCATGGTGATAATCGTTTGTTGTGCAGTTAATTTCGATTGATTAATAAAAGTTTGGAATTACTTTACATTTAAAATTACGATGAACATATATCCTGACTCTTAAAAATTATAATTATTTACAACAACTTTTTCAATACGACAATGATTTCATATAGCAAAAAGACAAATCAATTAATTACAAAACAATACTTATACCTCTATACACTATTAAAATGATTAGAAAGAATATTAAAATAAAAATATAACGCTAGCTTATTTATCAGTATCTATAAAAAACTTTTTACACTCTTCTTGGGTAGCCAATTGTTTGGTGATATTATATATAATGTCTCTCACACTTTGCAAATTTCGGTCGGCTTCACTCTCCGTAAAAAGTTTAACACGCACGTCAGCGTGTTTCCATTGCTCCGTTTGTGCGACATTTTTTATTTTGTTCACATCATAAACTTCAATTTTGATAAGATGCGACGCGTCAGCACTGTCGTCTTTGTTCGACGTTATGTACGATATTCCACCACTCGTAGATCGACCAACACTCGATGACTTTTTTGTAAGTTTCTTCTTCTTGGGTTTTTCAAAAAACTCGTCAATGCTGTGAGGTCTTTTTGCTATCGCCTTTTTTACTTTGAAAGCGAGAGTTCCTTCTTCATCACTTGGTTCGTCGACATTATCTTCATAATAAAAGTTCTTAAAGGTGTTTTCAGGGAACTGAAACAATAAAAAACAGTATATTAAATAACAGTTCAGAGATAAGTATAAACATGGAATAATGTATGTTAAAATAATTACAATCAATACAGTAATCAGATAACAGAAGCATTTTAATACTAAGTATTACATATATGATGTACTTTGTACAAAACAATATCAACAGTATAAGAAACATGTATAATAGTTACTTACATTCATTTTATAGCAGCGTCACTCTTTTAACACTTCACTGGTCAGGAACTTTGGAGATCTTATGTAGTGTAGAGTACAACTTGGAATACGGTGCAAAATAATTTCGGTGTGTCTTTTATACGGGGAAGAAATGGTTTTACCAGACAAACATGTATAGACTTGACTCAAACGTTAAGATGCGTTATGAATTCTTTGTTCGGTTAAATAAAAGACCCGATTTCTCTTATGACAATGAGAAACTTCGGTTGATTGTTTATAAAAAGAGCGATACAAAAATGTGTCAATCTTTTGTTTGAATCTTGGAATTATGAGCCATTTAGAAGGACAAATTGCCTCTAAGGAGACCACATGTGGAGTTGGGAGGTAATAAATATAAATTGCACAATAAAAACAGGTACAAAATTCCATGAGTATGCTTAATTTTAACAGACAAACACGTTTAAACACGACTCAACGTTAATATGCATCATGAATTCTTTGTTCATTTAAACAATGAAGACCCGATTTCTCTTATAACAATAAGAAACTTCAGTTAATTGTTTATAAAAAGGGTGATACAAAAATGTGGCTTTTGTTCGAATATTTGAATTATAAACCTTTTAGAAGGACAAATTGCCTCTCGGCAGGCCACGTGTGGAGTCGAAAGAATAAATTAAAATGAAGACCATTATAAAACTAATCTGCACTAGGTATAAATTTAATTGGATATTTATAAATTTAATCAATAATAGGTATTAACTTGATATAAGGTTAATTCACCTTCAAGGGACGCAGAATATGTCGATCGTATTGCGAATCAATGCAATACCTATTACCTATATGTAGTAACCTGTCACAAATGAAACACCGCCCGTATCTAGCCCGCGGAATATTGCGAGGTTTTGCAATTGGGACGCTACCTAAACGACTCACGTCGTAATAAAGTAGTCGGTGGTTGGATTAAATTGATTGATGACGCAATTATTACGTGATACAAAAAGCATGTTCAAAGTATAAAGTTCTGTATGTGATCGCGTTCCGGCGAAAAGTAACGTAACATACTGAGTCACGAGGTAATAACATAAAACCCGCGATTTAGATTCGCGACGTAATCAAGATTATCCGCGATCCTATAACACGTGGACCTAACAACTTATCCATGGGGGTGTGACAAAACGATGCCGTGGAACCAATACAATGAACCGATGTGCAATAACAATGTAACACCAATATCCTTATAATCCAATAAGATTTATATGGGAAATAATAAGTTTTATATACGATTTCATTAAAGAAATCCGTGGTCCAATAAAAGTAACCCACGGCAGAATAAGACATTTTTCGCGCTCCAATAAGAATGGGAACCAATAAGATTTTTTCGCGACTCAATTAATTTAATCCGCGGCCCAATTAATTTAATCCGCGACTCAATTAATTTAATCCGCGGCCCAATTAATTTAATTCGCGACCGAATTAAGTTTATTCGCGGGCAGTACCTATGACCGACACTGGTGCAGACTATGGAGCTACCTCACCCCATACATTCAAAGGTCTCCATACTTGCTCTGGGTACGGTTAATCCCTATACTACTCTAGCATAGTCAAATAAGTGTGTATGAACAATTATATTATGCAAATAATTAATTATAAGGCTCTACAAACTATCATAGGGCCATACGTACATCATCATCATCATCAACCATAGGACGTCCACTGCTGAACATAGGCTTCCCCCAAAGATTTCCAGATCGACCTGTTAAAAGCGGTCTGCATCCAGGGACTTCCTGCGACCTTTATCAGGTCGTCGGTCCACCTAGTAGGTGGACATCCTACGCTGAAATGGCAGTGGGCAGGGCACATAGCTCGTAGAACTGATAGCCGATGGGGCAGAAAAGTTCTCGAGCGTTCCACGTACCGGCAAGCGCAGCATACGTACATACTAATGTATAAACATTCATAATGTGACAAATCATAGTGTCTAATGTCTTTGAGAAGCCATAGTTTCTGCTTATCTGTTCCTGCCCACACCTATCGGATCTAGTCATAACGATATTATGCATACTAATGGTCGATCGGTGGTCGAAATTCGACCATAATTCCATAAAGAAAAACCTTAGTAAGGTTTTGTTTGTGTATGTCATTAATATATAATGTGTGTCATAAACTAATGTGTTTCTTAGGCATTTTATATAAAAAAAATTCCTTTCTGCACTTCTCCACATGATCTTTAACTATGTAAAATTTCACGCAATTTTCTTAAAAAGGTGTACAAAGTTTTCTCTTCATTTATTTCTTCGTTTTGTATTAATTTATAGATTATGTATGTACACTGTCAGTGATTTATGATATACCCTAGGGGATATGGGCTGATGGTCTTTAATACAGGTTACTCTGTAACCTAGCTAGGACATCAGGTGCTTTTATTGTTTGTAACCACTGATTTTTGTGAAATAAAGTTATTATTATTATTATTATGTATTATAATTACCTTGGCTGTAGCTTTCTGTGTCACATAGAAAGGTGAATAGTTATTCCTGTGGCGATGCCTATCAGAACCACCGTTCATTGGCAAGGAATCTGAAAGTGCAAAAAGTCTACTCGATGTAAATTTTTGAATACAGTCTACTGTCACATAGTCCTGACTCCTAGTTGCACCAAATAATTGAAATTGGAATTAGTGGTGGTGGTAGGATATTCGTAGCGACCGGATGGCGACCACCGTACACGTGGTGCTAAAACCTGCCATAGTGACCCATACTCCGTGTGTGTTTCGCGTTCCAGGATCAGCCAGTGTACTTCCGGTTCTCTCGAGGGGCTTGCGGCATGACTCGATAGTTGGTTGAGACGGGTATGGGGGTATCCCTGTATCTGCATCGGTCATCCGCCTGTTTTGTCGCAAGCCCCTCGATTTGCTTCTTCCCTCTTCGGATTCGGTGTGAAGAAGCATAAATAGGCCGGCATGATTCTCACGAGCACAGATAGACACAGTGTTTGTTAGAGGTCGCTAGTTATTTTGGAGTGCACTACGCTGACCATCAGGTGCAGTGTAGTTACTTTGTTGTGCCGGGATAAAAAAATAATCATCGGGAGCTATAAGGGAGTTATGGTCCCGAAACTCTCATATGCGAAATATTTGTGGAACATACAAACATCTGTACGGGAATCGAAGACGTGGCCTCCGCAGTAGGTTACTCGGTTAGTTTTTACTGCTAAGCCACAGAACCGACAATAAAATGAATGAAGAAAGCTTTAACTCTATGGACGGGCATAGACTATTTTTTGTCTTAAAATGTGACAGTAATTTTGAAAGTTGCTCAAAAGCGGTTAACAAAATTGTATCCGCAATTAAGCAATATAAAGAGACCACTGGAGAAACCAACCACGTGGTCCGATCCGCGGGTAAAACTAGTAATGAAAATAATACTCACGGTCATATTCAATCCCTACTTTGAACTTCTGGGTCTGGAAGAGTTGGGGATACCCCACCACAGCACCCACAGCCACCAACAAAAGCAACCAGTTCTGCATCATGTCCACAAGACAATGACTAACTTTAAATATCTCTCGGCTATCTGTTATCAAAGTGATAACGCATCTTAGGATGTGTTGATATGGTGTAGTTTCATAAAAACAAAATCTGTCGACCACCGACTTAAAAAAAAGATTTTACAATGTTCCAAATCTTGGATGATTATTTTTCATTTGAACGAGACAATAAAAGTAAAGATAAAGGTCGCAGGAAGTCGCTGGATGCAGGCCGCTTCCAACAGGTCGATCTGGAAATCTTTGGGGGAGGCCTATGTTCAGCAGTGGACGTCCTATGGCTGATGATGATGATGATGATGATGAACGAGACAATACTCTTGAAACAATGTTTAGAGTTGATTCCTTATTTTGATGAATGTCTGATAAAAGAGTACGTCATGATATAAGAATATTTACAACATTTTTTTCCTATTTTTGGAATTATTTGTATTTTTAGAATATGGTAGCGCCACGCTGTAGATAATGACGTCTACAGCACCATGGGCCGGCTGGACTGGTTTGATAACACTGTCTCACAGAAAACCGAAGTAAATTGGGAAGTCACTGTCACGTTACGTTCAGTGAATGAGATTTAAGGTGGCCCAATTACCCCCCTCCCTTTCCCAATACCTATTTCCCTACTTTTAGGTTGGCAACGCACCTATGATTTTCTTGTCTTGGGTGTCTGTGGGTGATGGAGATCACTTACCATCAGGTGACCCATCTGCTCGTTTGTCAGTCTCTACTATAAAAACAAAGTTATATTATTTTACTCTATCCGCATCATTCTGTATGAAAACACCTTCGATCTCTTATCAAACTGATAAAATTCGGATGCAACATTGAAACCACGCGACGTTTCGTAATTCTATTGATATTTTATCTTTGCAACTGTTGGCATCAATATTTCACTATCATCTCTATTTGTTCATATTTTGTGTATTTTGGATAAAATACACATCAACGTTTTTCTTTGTTTCATTTTGGTTGGTATATTATTGTTCATATTTGTGTATCTCCGGAAGAGCTGATTTTCTTTGAAGACATAATTTGTTAATAATAAATAAATACACCCAACGGCGAGTATCCGGCTGTGAAGCGAGAGGCCGCGGGTTCGATTCCAGCATTGATACAAATGTTTTTGTTTCAAGTTTGGTTGTTGTGGGAGCGAAAGTGTCTCATAGTCTCTGATACCCACGATACAGGTTATACCTAGTGTGGTGTCAGGACTAGGTGTGTGTTGGGTGTATTTTAATTTAATTTTAATATGCTTGAAAATATATGTGAATCGGATTAGATGGAAAGAAAGATGAAATGAAATTATGTAACTCGACTTATCTCATTTCGGGTCCTCAGTCCTCAAACACGTTATTTATTTTCAAACATAATTAAAACGTATCTCTCAGAAACAGCTAACATGATTTGTGAAAAATTCGAAATATTTTCAAGCACTCGCGCAGTAATGAAAAACGTTAAAATGTATTCAAAACCCGCTGTGGGGGGCGCGACCCCCGACCCCCGACCCTTGTCAAGTCTGACGGCGACTAAACATTACAAAATTTCACGTACATTATTCAATATATTAATTATCCGGATCAAAGTTGTGTGAGATTAAAAGAGCTTTAATATTCCAGTTTTATGATATTGTTTTTCCACTGTGTGTTGGGAGTCAAAAGATGATGCATTGTTAGTGTATTAGGTTCGATTTCCGAGATGTACATTTATACATACTAGTGGTCGCTTAATGGTAGAAATTGGACCATGATTCGTTTAATTCTGACCATAGAATTTAACTATAAATAAAACAGATAAGGAGGTTCATTTATACACACATAAACATAAGTATCCTGTATCCCTGAAGGGGTAGGCAGAGGCGCACTAGCGAACTAGTACACCCACGTTTCGCCAAGCTTAGTTCCGTCCTAGATGTGATAGGAGGCGAGCCTATCGCCATATCGGGCACAATTTCCAGACTCCGGGCTGATATGGAAAAATCCAATATCACTTTGCCCGACCCGGGGATCGAACCTGAGACCTCAGGATAGTAGTCGTACCGAAATACAACTATGCTACCTAGGTTCATTTATAATTCATCATCATCATCAGCCATAGGACGTCCACTGCTGAACATACGCCTCCCCCAAAGATTTCCAGATCGACCTGTTGGAAGCGGCCTGCATCCATCATTTATAATTATAAAAAAATAATTCTATGCATTTCTTCTCGATATAAACTTAGCGCAATTATATTAAAAATGTGTACAAAGTTTCGCACGTATTAATATAAATATTAAAATGAAAAAGAGTGGGTTGTATTGGGAGCGACGTACGACTATCATCCTGAGGTTTCGGGTTCTATCTCCGGGTGGGGCAAAGTGATATTAGCTGTTTGTACTTTGTGTTATAATATTAACGACACTTTTATACAAGCATAAGTGCTTATCCTGTAAAATATTACGTGAGCTGGGAGCAAAAGCCAGCTGTTTTGTAATTAAATTATAACTTAGACACTCGGGCATCTACTAAAGCACACATCGAAACCTAGTTTCTGCGTTATCCATTCAGCTGCTTGCATTTTGAGAACTCAACATTAATTTCCCTAAATAAAGTTAAAGGTTTCCATTCTAGGAAAACATGGAACAATTGGTTGGGTAGAAAAAACATACATACATACATAGGCTCACGCCTGTATCCTCGGAAGGGTAGGCAGAGGCGCACTAGCGAACTAGTACACCCACGTTTCGCCGAGCTTAGTTCCGTCCTAGATGTGATAGGGGGCGAGCCTATCGCCATATCGGGCACAATTTCCAGACTCCGGGCTGATATGGAAAAATCCAATATCACTGCCCGATCCGGGGATCGAACCCGAGACCTCAGAACCGTAGTCGTACCGAAATACTACCACGCCACCGAGGCAGGCACCGAGTAGAAAAAACAGTTTACGTTTATTTAAAAATACGAGTAATTTGACATTTACCAAGAATCGAACGCACTGTTACGCATTCGTGAGTAATTTGAAAACAAGCTCTTTATCACTTCTAATTTATTGGATTCGGTACTAAAATGTTTCCCGCACTGTAATTGAATTCGCACAGGTTTGGATTAAACTGACTTCGTGGGGCCCGTGACCCACAGATTCTGTAAAGTAAATTAAGCATAATCATTGTGCTTTTTCGCATATATTATTTTCATAGATTTACCACCTAAAGATCTGAAATAATATTAATTTGCGTTAAATTCAATCGCCTGTTTTTAACGACTTTATTATTGTCATTTTGCCGATGAGTTCACAATCCACTTGATAAGAAATTACTATGACGTACACAGTTGAGAAGATGATTATCATCATCCTTTATTTCAAGGGAGCCAAACTTTGTCTCTTATAATTATTGTTACAGCTTTGTTTTTTGATTTCCGCTCGCCTCAATGAATCCACTAAGAAAGCTTTACCCCCCATTTAATTAATCTAAGTACGTCCCTGTATTTAAACTAAATATTTACAGGTGTAGTAAGTGATATAACAGAGTCTAATATTTATGTTCGCACTTGGCCTCCACCTTACAGACAGACATACGCACATATTATTATTAGATATCTACAACAGTTTATACCTCGTATTCTTAAGCATCTCGGGAGACTCTCCGATAATATTGTAGCCTCTAAAAATAAATAATATTAGCCCTGTAATATTACTGTCCCACTGCTAGGCCCGGGTGTCCTCTACTGATGAGAGGGGTTATGCCTTAGTCTACCACGCTGGCCTAATGCGGGTTGGTAGACTACACATACCCTCGAAATTCTTGTGGAGAAATTCTCGGGTATGCAGTTTTCCACACGATGAGTACCTTCACCGTAACAGCAAGCAATAATTCACAAAGAAAATACACTTCAAATAGAAAAGTCAGAGGTGTATGCTCAATTTTGGGGTTGGTCTCGAACCTCCGATACTCGTCTTGGCAGTCCGTGCCATTCCCAACTGAGCTATCGCTGCTTTATTTGTTATGCTTGTTTTTAAATATACAGTTAAAATACACGCGTTGAATGAAGCATCTTGTTGGTTATAAGGTAAGCTTATTTGCGAGATGTTTAATAAGAATTTCCTTAAATATGTATTTAGGATAAGCGAATGTTATTATTTCGCAAAGCTACTATGAATTATCTTGAAAATATTAAATAATGTCTTATTGCCTCTCAGTAGAATTAACTTCCCTCATATTTTCTGTTTACTGAGAAATAGAATGGAATAATAAATTTATTAATATCGCCATTTTAATTTACTCTAAGTGAAGATTATGACATTTCTTGGGAATAGCTCGGTTCCACAAAATGATTATGAAATCGTTTTAAAAGTGCTAAATAAAAACAGAGTTGAAAAGCCTAGCTGTTATTCGTTTAGGTTTGTTTTAGTTTAAGTAAATACACTGTCTCGGTGGCGTAGTGGTATTGCGCGCGCTGTACGACTATTGGCCTTAGGTCCCAGGTTCGAGCCCCGGGTCGGGCAAAGTGATATTGGATTTTTCAGTATCATCAGGAATTTGTGCCCGATATGGCGATAGATTCGCCCCCTATCACATCTGGGACGGAACTAAACTAGGCGAAATGTGGGTGCTCTAGTTCGCTAGCGCGCCTCTGCCTATCCCTTCAAGGATACAGGCGTGAGCTTATGTTATGTTATGTGTGTTAATACACAGTTATCAAACATGTTACATGTGAACTTGAGTATTTTTTTTGCCATTTTAATTAAATGATTAAAACTAGGTGGGGCACCTGATGGTAAGTGATCTCTACCACCATTAGACACCCAAGACACAAAAATAATCATGGGTGCATTGCTAACCTAAAAGGAGGGAATTGGGGATTGGGAAAGGGAGGGCGGGAATTCTTCCACCGGAAATCTCACTTACCGAACGAAACGCGACGGCGAGCTGCCATTTTACGTCGGTTTTGTGTGAGACAGTGGTATCAAACCGGTCGAGCCGGCCCATTCGTGCTGTAGACGTAACTGTCTACAGTATGGCTCTACCACTCAAAGTTTATGCGCGAAAGACTAACAAACACCCGTTTGTACATCTATACATCCTTACAAACAAAATTTTGACGTTTATAATATTAGTGAGATTAGATAGAAGTTAAAGTCGCCTCCTTGGTCTAGTGGCAGCATACATGGGCTGTGGATCGGGAGGTCTTGGGTTCGATTCCCAGGTCGGGCAAAGTGAAATTTCTAATTTAATTTGTGTTGGACTGGATCCCCAGAGGGTGTTAACGGCAGGCAGTTGATCAAAAAAACTCAGCCGAATCCTTTCCGCAACATCCTTGAAAAAGTGTGTTGCGCCGACCCCACATTAAGGTGGGATTGGGGCAGGTAGAAAGAAAGAACACATAGAAGTTATAAACTAATTAAATCTGCTTTAAATTCTTAACAAACTATAGTAAAGCACACTGTCCACCCACTTCAAGTTTAGGCGTTAATCCCCGCGAACAAAAGCGTGAAGTTCATTGAAGTGGATGCCTCAACCCTCCTCGATACAATGGGATCGGTTTAGTAAAGTCAAATATTATGGGAAAGTTACTTGAGCTTTAAGGGTTAAATGATTTAGGGACTGGAATATTGCGATATTATTTGGCAATAAAAGATAGGAATTATGGACTTTTACATACATACATAAGCTCACGCCTGTATTCCCGAAGGGGTAGGCAGAGGCGCACTAGCGAACTAGAACACCCACATTTCGCCGAGCTTAGTTCCGTCCCAGGTGTGATAGGGGGCGAGTCTATCGCCATATCGGGCACAAATTCCAGACTCCGGGCTGATATGGAAAAATCCAATATCACTTTGCCCGACCCGGGGATCGAACTCGAGACCTCAGAACCGTAGTCGTACTGAAATAGCACCACGCCACCGAGGCAGTCATTACGATAAGTATTTGGCAATAAAAGATGATAACGTGGTTGAATTTCGGTAGGACAACCGTCTTGAGGTCTCGGATTCGATCCCCGGGTCGGACATGATATTGGATTTTTCAATATCAGCCCGGAGTCTGGTATTTTTGGCCGATATGGCGATAGGCTCACCCCCTATCATATCTGGGACGGAAATAAGTTCGGCGAAATGTGTTGATGGATTTAACTTAATTTTGTAATCGCCTTATCGGTTTTGTGACAGCATATATGTGGATCGGGAGGTCATGGGTTCGAATCGCAGGCCGAGCAAAGTGATATTTCATATCATATTCGATTTTCGTGAGGAAGTTGATGTCGGTCGTAAAACTAAGCCCGATTTTTTCTGCAACATGTTTGAAAAAGTGTCTTGTTTGTTCTTGAATGTTATTTTGACAATCTGTTTTTTTAAATGATTTTATTTTTAAATGTGTAATTAGAAAATGGTCAGGGTAGACATTGTCAGTAACAGCATATGGGCTGTGGACCGGGAGGCCGTGGGTTCGATTCCCAGGTCGAGCAAAGCGTATTTTCTAATTTCATTTTTCCGGGACTGCATTCCTCAGAGAGGGTTGACGTCAGGCAGGCAGCCGGTCGTAAAAACTTAGCCAAAACTTTTCTGCAACATACTTGAAAAAGTGTGTTACGCCGACCCCACATTAAGGTGGGATAAGCCCAAGTAGAAAGAAAGACAGTATATTGAAATAAAACTATTTTTACGGATTCTATCACGATTAGGTTTTTAATTTATAGTTTTATTTCAATGTGTAACATTCGCGTAAACTTAAGAAATCAGAAAGACAGTATATATTTATCTGTATGAAGTGCACGCCACTGTTTCTGCCCACTTACTATCAGATAGGCTAATACAACAGCGAAATACCTCAGGAAGAAACTATTTTTATAAATACGTCTATTTTTAACGCGGAATCAAATAAATCTTTCTTCGCATACCACTACCTCAATAAAGTTTAAAACAAAAATATACAAAAGTATTTTAGTATTTTTGAGTCGGTCATACGATAATTTGGAAAGCGTTATGGAATGACAATACAGTGGTCAGTGGTTCGTGTAAGATGATTGTTACCGGCTTACATTTGCAAACTTGTTAGGTAAACGGACCGATTTCAAATCCGATCATGACCAAATTTATATGGGATCACCCTTGAAATAAGCTTTATCAAAGACAAAAGGAATTTTGAAAATCGGTCCATATTTGGCGGAGACATCGCTTAACATACATCAAAAAATACAGACGAATTGAGAACCTACTTTTTTAAAAGTCGGTCGATGGTAAAGCCGAAAGTTTGTAAGTGTGTTTGTTATTTTTTCACACTCAAACAGCTGGACCAATTTTGATGAAATTTAGTATGGAGGTAGCCGTCACCCTGAATTATCACGTAGGCTACTTTTTATACATCGCGGAATATAAATTTCCACGCGAACGGAATCGCGACAGCTAGTTATTACAATAAAATAAAAAATATCTAAGTGCATGTCTGACTATTTACCGTGAATGGTTCCGTGTACCAGTACCAGTGACAGAAGTTACCAAAAATTCCATTTTCTCAAAAATACCCAACAAAAACCAATTGACGTTGGAAGTGGTTTTTAAGCTTTTCTTACTTGAACTTATTATTTTTTTTCTAAAATATAAAACAATAAAACATGGAATATAACTTAAGTATTTTAAAAGAGTTTTTTTGGCAGGTTACAAGTTACTGACACCACTATTCTTCTATGACCCTAAAAGCTTGATGAGTGATTCAGTATTTGAACGTTAATGTTGCAAAACAGTTTAATATTAAACTCGTAATTAATTTCGCTATGACAAGTCAAATCTAAAAGCCGTGGGTGGTAAATAGACGTAGGCGATTTATTCATTAGCCGAATGTGGTATTCAAAGCGTAACCGCTCATCATAAACTTGAAAGGCGCAAGGGGTCAACTGCAGTGCGTGAGGGCCACAGGTGGGGGGTGTTTCATCCCCTCATCTGTCCCCATCTCAGTGCCGAATACTCGGCGGACGCGGCCGGTCGGTTCGACCCGCGCTACGACCGCCCGAAAAAAACACGCGCGAAAAACGGTTAACAAACGTAAAAAATATTGTGTTGATTTATATTTTTAAATAGTGAGCTGTGATTGGTCAGTGCTGTGAATATTTCAAATGTCTGTTATAGTGTGCGATATTTAAAGCAGGAATGGATGGCGAAAATCGAATAATTTTGAACGTTGGTGGCATAAGGTGCGTTTTTATTTTGAATTTTCAAATATGGAACAATATCTTTTTAAATTGATTTCTTATTTTTTTAATCAACCACCCAGACCTCTCTAGTGGCTCCATAATTATTTTTAAAAGTTAATCATGACAACGTTATTGAATTTAAATTAGAGTTCTTTTTTTAATAAATCTCAAACTCATTTAACCCTAAAATGCTGAGGTTTATTTTAACAATCGCCGGTTATTGATTAGGTCTGTTAGGCCAAGGCTGCACTGTATTTTAGGTGACACATTTAGATTCTAGAAATATGTGATAAACAGAGATAGTTGCAACCAGGGGAACCTTAAAATTTAAATTCTCTTCTTGAATTTAATTTCTAGTAAACTGGTATGTGCTAAGGTTTAATTAAAATAAAAATCACGTCCCACGAGAAAGATTTTCCGTCAAAAAGCCTTTATTATCGGAATTTAATTAAGAACTGGAAGTTTGCACGAAATTCTCCATTAAGTATTTTGGGTTTATTGACGTATTGTTCGTTTTCAATAAGTATTGGGTTCCGTATTATGATTACTGGCATTGTGTATTTTAATTTTATTGAGGAATTGTTGAACTCCGATTTTATTTGTTCAAGGACTAACAATAAAATTGTGCCAATTGGTGCTTTTGGATTTGCAATAAATTTTCCTCTTCAAAACATTATGGATGTTTAACATAACATAACATAAGCTCACGCCGGTATCCCCGAAGGGGTAGGCAGAGACGCACTAGCCAACTAGTACACCCACATTTCGCCGAGCTTAGTAGCGTCCCATATGTGATAGGGGGCGCGCCTATCGCCATATCGGGCACAAATTCCAGACTCCGGGCTGATATGAAAAAATCTAATATCACTTTGTCCGACCCGGGAATCGAACCTGAGACCTCAGGACGGTAGTCGTACCGAAATACCACCACGCCATCGAGGCAGTCCGCCGCAGCGATGGATGTTTAGTTTTACCTAAATTATTTAGTTTATGAAACTGTATAGCTATATTGATGATTAAGTTTAATAAAAACTTATTAAAATATTTAGGGCCCCTTGCAGCTCTACGATAAATCTCTATTTATATAAATTTTGGTTTTGATAGGAGTGAGCTGTAGGATAAATCGAGATAAAGTGTAACTCTAGATTAATAAAAGGTAGGACTGCAAGTCGCCCTTACCAACTAGATGTTGCTTGTGGCTTTATATAATTAACAAATTTATATTTTTTCCGGGATGAAAATAAGCATATTGTGTTACTCGCTGATAACGTAGCTTTCCATAGGTGAAAGAACTTTCAAAATCGGTTCAGTAGTTTTTGAGCCTATTTATTACAAACAAAAATACAAAAAATCTTTCCTATTACAATATAGTGTAAATAATACAAAGCTATATGTTTTTGGCCAGTTTTATATTTTCAATAGAGCATAGGTATAGTATGGAGGTAATAAACGAAGAGAATGTAACTTCGTCAGAAATCAAAATAAAATACACTGCAGTATACCGCAAGCCTAAATTTATGGCTGCAACTATTTGTCGAAAATCAGTGTTCGATGAATCCAGTTTGGTTAACCATAGAACTAAAGAGGATTAAACAAATTGAATTGAAAACTTTTAGTAGTATAAATGACATGATATGGCATCTTCCATTTGCAATATTCAAATCACGAACTATATTTTTTAAAACCATTGTGAGTTGTATGATTAACTCTTTTCTTTTAAACTCTAGTTTAGTGACAGCATATATGAGCTGTGGACCGGGAGGACTAGGGTTCGATTCCCAGGTCGGGCAGCGATTTTTCTTAATTTGGTTTGCGCAGTACTGGATCCCATAGAGAGGGGTTGATGTCAGGCAGCAGCCGGTCGTAAAACCTTAGCCAAATTTTTTCTGCAACATGCTTGAAAAAATGTGTTGCGCCAACTCCACAGTAGGGAAGGTAGAAAGAAAGAAAGTTGTATAATTAACCCCCGAATATTAAAATGCTTCTCAATTTTAACGGTTTCTCACATTGTATTGTACTGTACTTATGACAACTCTTTTCTCAGGCTTCTGAATGACAACGTCTAAACACATGAGCAGTTCATTATTAGCAATCTCTATTCCAGCCAACAATAACATAATCGCTGTTAAAAGCCTGTCAATTGCATGTCCCTTTTTGCATTGGCTAAATATTGACAAAATCATGCAATCATTATTCGACTGCCTCCGTGGCGCAACGGGCGAGTAGTCGGCTGTGTGATAGGCCGTGGGTTCGATTCCCGCACCGAGATAAATGTTTGTGTGACCTCCAGATATTTGTTTCAGGTCTGGGTGCTGTGGGACCCGTAGTGCCTCGTAGTTTTTGATACCCAGGATACAGGCTAAATCTAGTGTGGGGTCAGGACTAATTGTGTGATTTTTTTATGTCATGGCCGTCATATATCCCACTTGTACTTTCTAATGTGATTAGAGAACTTTTTAACAGAGTTAAAAAAAACGAGGTTCTTAGTTCTTAATTTTGTGATTTTTTTCTAAATTTACATTCTTATGACCACTTGCAGCTTTGCGATAAATATCTAACCCAAATCTTGATTTAAAGATAAGAGTGAGCTGTAGGATAAATCGAGATATGATGTAACTCTAGATTAGTAATAGCTCTGCAGGTCGCCCTTTCATGTTAAATTTCTAATATTATACATATCATGTATACATTACAGTAATATATAATAATAATAATATTAGCCCTGTAATATTACTGTCCCACTGCTGGGCACGGGCCTTCTCTACTAATGAGAGGGGTCAGGCCTTAGTCTACCACGCTGGCCTGATGCGGATTGGTAGATAGACTTCATATACCTTCGAAATTCTTGTGGAGAATTCACGGGTATGCAGGTTTCCTCACGATGTTTTCCTTCACCGTTTTATCAAGCGATACTTTACAATGAAAACACACTTAACATACATAAGTCAGAGGTGTGTACTCTTTTTTGGAATGGGTTTCGAACCTCCGGCACTCGTCTCGGCAGTCCGTACCATCCCCAACTGAGCTATGGTTGCTTACTAAAGGGCGTAGTTATTTATTTATTCCATCCCAAATTCTGTTTAGTGCTACCTTTTTACACCCTTTCACTTTTATGATTTGTGTAGGGTGGTTCAACATAATTCTGTTGAAGCGAAATTTAAATTATTCATAGTTAACACGTTTTGTGTAGAAAGTAGCAACAAAGCGTAATATTAAAATACATTATTGAGTAACAGTTGCCGCGTATTTCACATTAAACCTAAATAAATAAAATACAAAGCGGGTCTAACGGACCTATGTAGTACACGGACGCTAAGGCTGCGGACACGAACTCAGCGGCAGCGGCGGCGGCACGAGGAGCGGTGCGTCAACGTATTGTTAGACCGGTTGTCGCGCCGCTGGGTACGAGGCCAGTACCATTTAAATATATGCATTAGAACGCCCCGCTCTGCGCCCGCTGAGTTCGAGACCGCGGCCTTAGGAGGGTTAAATTGTATTTTTAGGCGCAGTTTTTTAAGTCTCCAGTTTATATAGATAGCCTCCGTGGCGCAGCGGGCGAGTAACCGGCCGGCTGTGTGCGAGAGACCGCGGGTTCGATCCCCGCACCGAGACAAATGTTTGTATCATCATCATCATCATCATCAGCCATAGGACGTCCACTGCTGAACATAGGCCTCCCCCAAAGATTTCCAGATCGACCTGTTGGAAGCGGCCTGCATCCAGCGACTTCCCGCGACCTTTATCAGGTCGTCGGTCCACCTTGTAGGTGGACGTCCTACGCTGCGCTTGATCATCATTCATCGGTTGACCCACCTGCTTGTTTGGCAACTGTCTTTCTTTCTACCTGCCCTTATCCCACTGTAATGTGGGGTCGGCGCAACACACTTTTTCAAGCATGTTGCAGAAATGATTTGGCTAAGTTTTTACGACCGGCTGCTTGCCTGCCGTCAACCCCTCTCTGAGGGGTCCAGTCCCGGGCAAATTAAATTAGAAAATTCGCTTCGCCCGACCTGGGAATCGAACCCACGACCTCCCGGTCCACAGCCCATACATGCTGCCACTAGACCAAGGAGGCGACTGCTTGTTTGGCAACCTCTGCTATAAAAAAAATCACAACTTCAAAATGGAATATGATTAACTTGATGAAATGTACTTAACATTATACGCGTTGAATAGGCGACTTCCTTTTTTGTCGGTTAAAATAGGTCCAGGCACCATATTGCGAGGACAATACCCCCAACCTCAAAACTAGTACTTTATACGACCGGCGGCACTCGGCTTAAATGCCTAATTTCAATCTTCAACACCTGAACTTTTAAATTGTACGAGGCGTTTCCAGCCTGGAAACGTGCTCAGAATTGTGAAAGTGGTAGAGATGTGCCGTACCCAGTTTTTTAAGCTCGGTGGGACTTAAAAAGTTCGGATCCGGAAGTCTTACAGTTCGGATCAGTGTTATCTGAAAAGTGTTGTTTTCTACAGTTATTGTATGTGGTCCAGACTCCAGGAGTTTGCAAGAGAGGTTTCTTTCTCCCTCTTTCTTAATGTGTAGCAATGCTAATATATTTTTTTAAGATTGTAAGTTTAAATATAGTTATATAAGAAAACAATACAAATATATATAAAAAGCCTTGTAATTCCATGCAGATTTTTTTATTTATAATTTTAAATATTTATTTAACTGCCTCGGTGATGTAGCTGTATTTCGGTATGATTACCGTCCTGAGGTCTCGGGTTCGATCCCCGAGTCGGGCAAAGAGATATTGGATTTTTCCATATCAGCCCGGAGTCTGGAATTGTGCCCGATATGGCGATAGGCTCGCCCCCTATCACATCTATCGGATCTAATCTCGGCGAAATGTGGGTGTTCTAGTTCGCTAGTGCACCTCTGCCTACCACTTCGGGGATACAGGCGTGAGCTTATATTATGTTATGTAAATATTTATTTGTGTCATGAACCTCTCTCAGGTACATGCCTCCTACTAATAATCCTACTAATATAGTTATTCATCATTTAAATTCATACATAAACCCACGCTTGTAGGCTAAAGGCCTAGGCACATTTATAATTAGAGAACTCTAATATCCACACATCCCCGAGATTAACTACGCCTCTTCATGTAATAGAAATAAGAATAAATAAAGATAAATAGAAAGAATAGATAGAAGAAATAATGATAATTACCATGGGCCAAAATTCAAAGCCTTAGCAACTCACATGTATTAAAAAAAATCTGCAAATTACGATTGTCCGGCCCCGGGTTTGAATCCAGGGCATCACAATTTCTCAGCCTAAGTACGTCACCACAAGACGGTAAATCTACTAGTATCTAAATTGGGGTAAATCCGGGGTACCCCGGATCAACGACATCCCTAGTGCTATTATGTAAACAAGTACGAGTATAATCCAACGCTGAATATTTCAAAGGTCGAAATATTGCCACATGCGGCAGTCTTGAATCTTTCACAATTATTGTGTACGTACACACTAGAATATTAAAGATTGCATCAAATATATGTTTAGTTCTTATACCGGATGTTTCATAATGTTGGTATCAATACCAATTCCACATACAGGAGGACGATATAAAGCGCAATCGTCAAGTTCAAAAATAAAAATTGAACTTAATTTTATTAATCAATTATTAAGCATGGGGATTTTAAAATCGGAATGCGTCATGTAAATCGTCGCAATTAGATAGGAAAGGCTTTGGTACCAACTTTATGAAACATCCTGTATATTTTCTCGTGGTTCTTAAAGTTGGTACCAATAACAATTCCACATATCTACAGAAGAACGATTTCAAGCGCAATAGTTAAGGTAAAAAAGGTAACTAAATTTAATCAATTATTAAGCATCGGGATTTTAAAATCGAAATGCGACCTGTAAATCGTCACAGTTAGCAAAGGAATGGCTTTGTGTATGCTATAAATAATTAATTAACGTATAGGCATTGCAAATGTACTGCAGCTGACTCAATGAGCCAGAATATTTTTTTCGTCACAAACTCAAGTTTCCGTTATTCAAAAACTATGAGCCTTACGAAATTTTAAAGTTTACCGCTAGATTCCTATCCGTCCTTTCTTTAAATGTAGTTATTATTGATACCAACTTTATAATACACGCTATATTCGATTGAGAAAGGAATGTTGCGGTGGTTTGGGCGTGTAGAAAGGATGGATGAAAGGAGATTGACAAAGCGAATATATATGGCAAGTGTGAATGGTAGAGTTGGAAGGGGAAGACCTCATCGAACATTCTCTGACCAACCAGAGATTTACTCGAGAAAGGTCAAGTTAAAAGTACCCTAAACCGACGTGCATGCATAAAGAATGTTATGAGACTGAATGAGGCGGAAGAGGTGTTTAAGGATCGTAGCAAGTGGAAATCCGTTGTCTCTGCCTACCCCTATGGGAAAAAGGCGTGAGTCTATGTATGTATGTATATTCGATATCACTGTCTCTCAGAAAATCGTCGCTTAGTAGCTTGTTGTTGCGTTTCATTGAGTGAGTGAGATTTCCAATGGCCCAACAACCCGTCCCAAGAAGATATGTGGTGAATATAAATAAATAATAAATAAATACACCCAACAGTCACACACCTAGTCCTGACCCCACACTAGGTATAACCTGTATTGTCGGTGTCGGAGACTATGAGAGACTTGAAACAAATATTTGTCTCAATAAAAAATAATATTAGCCTTGTAATATTACTGTCCCACTGCTGGGCACGGGCCTCCTCTGCGAATGAGAGGGGTTAGGCCTTAGTCTACCACGCTGGTCTAATGCGGGTTGGTAGACTTCACATACCATCGAAATTTCTGTGAAGAAATTCTCGGGTATGCAGGTTTCCTCAGGATGTTTTCCTTCACCGTTATAGCAATTTGTCTCAATGCGGGAATCGAACCCGCGGCCTCTCGCTTCACAGCTGGCTACTCGCACGCTACGCCACGGGGGCTGTCATGACTATCAGAAATATGGTGAATACGACTAAGAAGACCCGCCTGCTTGTTATCATAGTTATAACTTATGAGCATCAATATATTATACCCTAGATGCACAGTTCTTTGCAAATATCCTCCTAAAAAGTGGTCTCCGAAATAAAACAAAGAAATCGATCACAAGTTGTAATTCAATCAACACAAATATAACTCTAAGCACGTGTTATAAAGTAGGTTTTTAAACGAAATGAGCAAGCGTTCTTTAATTTGTATTTTGAAATTTAGAATTCTATCGACGTCCGACTGTAGACAAAACGAGTGCTTAAGCACTTCTTTGCTGTCCCATTTTCCGAGCGTCAACTGTGTATCTAGGTAAACAATATATCGATGCTTTTGAGGGATGCATCTCTACATGTGGGATAATTAATGGGAATCCGGACATGACGTCACGCTCTCGGAACAAGCGGGAATGCGTCGTATATTAAATAGATAAGGATCTATGATTCGGATATGTAGGGATATTATTAACTTAATAGATAGCCGTTTCAATCATTTTTAAAACTTTGCAACTTGTGTTTCGAAGGCAGACTAACACAGCCCACCTGATGGTAAGTGGTTACCGTCGTCATGCCATTGGCTAGTCAAGCTGCTACCTACCGACGATAGAATTTAGTATAGTTTCGTTGCAATACTTGAATAAAAAAATATTTTCTTATTTTTTGTGTCCCAAAGCTTTACTAGTTTGTTATTGCAGTCTTATCAGAGAATGTTCTTTTTTTCGTTATCCTAGTGGTCCCGGCCAGGATACTAGGTGACAAAATAAATAAATACACCCAACAGTCACACACCTAGTCCTGACCCCACACTAGGTATAACCTGTATCGTGGGTGTCAGAGACTATGAGAGACGCACGGTCTCACAACACCCAGACTTGAAACAAATATCTAAATAAAACATACATAAGCTCACGCCTTTATCCCCGAAGGGGTAGGCAGAGGCGTACTAGCGAACTAGAACACCCACATTTCGCCGAGCTTAGTTCCGTCCCAGATGTGATAGGGGGCGAGCCTATCGCCATATCGGGCACAAATTCCAGACTCCGGGCTGATATGGAAAAATCCAATATCACTTTGCCCGACCCGGGGATCACGGAGGCGGTATCTAAATAAAATAAGAAAATAATTTGTAATGTCATCGGTCCTTGATACATGTGACAATTTTAAAGTTCATCAGACGTGTTGGACATAACATAATATAAGCTAACGCCTGTATCTCCGAAGGGGTAGACAGAGGCGTACTAGCCAACTAGAACACGCCTTGAAAATAGTGAACATCACGTTAAAATTTTCTAGATGTAGGTATTGGGTATACATACATACCCGAGAATTTCTCCACAATAAATACGAAAGTATGTGAAGTCTACCAATCCGCATTAGGCCAGGGTGGTAGACTAAGGCCTAACCCCTCTCATTAGTAGAGGAGGTCCGTGCCCAGCAGTGGGACAGTAAAATAACAGGGCTAAAATTATTAGGTATAGAATATTTCCAGATCAAGCTATAAAAAGAATGTAAGAAAAAGTAAGCGATAATATTAAACTTAGTAAAACTATCGTAGATACTACGTTTGCAGACATAACAAAGAACTTCTGAGTTGAACATGAAAAAGTTCAGATCGATCAATTGCCGACGATGTAATCTTGCCTTTCGGAAGCGCAGAAAAAAGATCAGAAGAAACCACAGACTGCGACGCGGTTTTAAACCTCTATTGCTTTCTTATGACTTTACTGAAGAAAATTTTATCGAGGGTTATTACTGCCTCGGTGGCGTAGTTGTATTTCGGTATGACTACTGTCCTGAAGTCTCGGGTTCGATCCCCGGTTGGGCAAAGTTATATTGGATTTTTCTATATCAGCCCGGAGTCTGGAATTTGTGCCCGATATGGCGATACGCTCGCCCCCTATCACATCTGGGACAGAACTAAGCTCGGCGAAAGCTCGGTGTTCTAGTTGGCTAGTGCACCTCTGCCTACCCCTTCGGGGATACAAGCGTGAGCTTATGTTATGTTATTAGTGTGCTAACTTATCAATGGCAAAAAGAGAGTTATGTTTTAACGTTTCCAATTTTCATTTTTTTTTATAAGTGTGGTTGATTATCGCCCGAATGGTCAAACGCTCCTCAACTTTAACGGCTTCCTAAACTGATTATCGCCATACAATTATGACAGATAAGGCGGCCTTAAACGACATAAGGCGACCTTAAGTGTATGACCATTCGGCGGTATGTTAAGTTACTCATGGGTTCTCATGATAATTTACATGGGATTAACTCCAACTAATATTTCTTTCTTTCTACCTATCCTTATCCCAACTTAATGTGGGGTCGGGGCAACACACTTCTTCAAGCATGTTCCAGATAGGATTTAGCTTAGTTTTTACGACCGGCTGCCTGCCTGACGTCAACCCCCTAAGAAGATCCAGTCCCGGGTAAATTAAATTAGAAAATTCGCTATGCCCGATCTGGGAATCGAACCCACAACCTCCAGGTCCACAGCCCATATATGCTGCCACTAGACCAAGTAGGCGACCACAACTAACTAACTAATAATTTACTCAAACAATAATCATTAAAGTTGGTCCACGCACGTCGTAGTCATCGGTTCATATACATAATAGTATAATTATATTATGTGCAGACGAACTGAAGCTGAAGCTGAAGTTGAATAAGGAATGAGGAATAACTGCATAAGCGAGAAATGTGGATTGAAGGAAGATGTAGTGACGAGGCTTGAGAAAGGCATGCTTCGGTGCTTTGGCCACGTTGAAAGGATGGATGAAAAGAGAGTGACGAAAGAAATTTATGTAGCGAAAGTGAATGGTAGCATCGGCCGAGGACGTCCTAGACGTACCTTTATGGACCAAATTGGCGATCTTTTAAAAAAGGGCCAACTAAAGAGTTCTCGTAACCGACGAGCATGCATGAAAAGACTGATGACTGTGGAAGAAGCGAAGGAAGTGTGTTTAAACCGAAGCAATTGGCGCTCCTTAGTCTCTGCCTACCCCAACGGGAGATATGCGTGAGTTTACATATGTATGTATGTATGTACGAACTGAGAACCACTCTCCTTTCCGAAGTCGGTTAAAATATTGTCCCCATTGAAGCTCCATCTAAGAATATGCGTTTAAGAGAGGAGTGGCATAAAACATAAGCAATAAGCTTAGTTTAAAAATATAAACATTGATGTTCAACTTAATTCTAACTTGTTCGGAAGTCAACGGTGCTGTGGAAAGCGAAGGAAATGTTTCCCTGAGCCGGGAGATCGCATTAACTCCTGTTTTATTGTCGACATAAACTGTGAAAGTTTCACCCGTGTTTGTGTGGTTTAAGTGGTAGGAGTATGGCGGGTAGGCTCAATCTGGGCTTTGAACTCGAGACCTCGTGTTTATACAGCCCTCGACTGACTCTTTTATCAACAATGATATGGTCACTATAGTAATGATTTTCTTATTTATATAAACAAAATAACAGAGGTCCTAATCAAAGACTTCTACCTACTACTAGACAGATCACAGACTGTTCGGTACATAGAATTTGCGCACTAAGTTGCGGTCAATTGAGCACAACTCACTTTAGACATTTGCCCTTTTCTTTACCCGTCAAACGTCAAACACTGGCCGTAATGTGACACAATTTTACTTCTAAACAGCTTGTCTATTATTATACATAGAAATCTTTAGTCTTAATGGGTTATGGGTTAATATTAAATCAAATTTTCTTTGATTATATCATTTAAACTTGACATAAGCTCACGCCTGTATCCCCGACGGGGTAGGCAGAGGCGCACTAGCGAACTAGAACACCCATATTTCGCCGAGCTTAGTTCCGTCCCAGATGCGATAGGGGGCGAGCCTATCGCCATATCGGGCACAAATTCCAGACTCCGGGCTGATATGGAAAAATCCAATATCACTTTGCCCGACCCGGGGATCGAACCCGAGACCTCAGAACCGTAGTCGTACCGAAATACCACCACGCCACCGAGGCAGTCGATTTAAACTTGACATTCATCTAAAATAATGTTACGATATCTTCATTTATTATTAAGTTATCAAAGTATTATGAGACTTGCACTAAAACATTACGTAAAACACCTACACTAAACTTGGTTTCGCTACACAATTTTCTATGGTCCCATGAACAGAATACACCGAAAAATATTGTTTTGTGTAGGTGTCTTTGTGTTCTGATTTCATGCAAACACGTGTAGGACACGCGGCTTTACATAGTATACTGGATCTGGCAGTAGTATATTTTGATAGTTAATATATTGCCGACAGCTGGGAGACACTCTTTTTTTTTTGGGCCTACAGCTGGCAGCCCGATAGAGTCGGCTTATACAGCTACACCGGTCTAGTGGGTGAACGCAGGTGCGTTGCGAACCCATAAAGTTAGGTGACCATGCTGAGGGCAACCCACTAACGGGTTACAAACCTCGGCTCAGGACGGTCACTGAGAGAGAAATGTTGAAGACATCATCGATTAGGGTACACTCAGCGGTTATCAGAATTATACCCGCTAGCAGGTCGATTCTCTAAGGTGTCATTTGTGAAAACAACGTAGCGGTATCGTTGCGGCAACGCTGTTTTCATTTTTGTATTCAGCAAGGTACAAAGCGCTAGTACTAGCGCTATGCGTGATGACGGCGCTTATGCGAACTAGCTCTCTCGAGCGAGACGTTTGACATAAATATATGGAAAATGGTATTCTCTAAGACCCAACAACTTTGAACGCTCTGTCGATCTCAACGATGTGTGCTGCGGGAGCTCGTCGTCGATCGCAACGTTGTGGCCTTTCATAAAGAATCGACCTACTGGACATAGGTCTATAAAGTATACTGTACGTCGCTTTCAAGAGATTTTCAAAATATTTTTTTTATAGAGTCCTTACGCCTATAACTTGTACCACACTGCGCCAAACTGTCTTGTAAAAAATTAACGCTATCATAAAAACCCGCGAAATTTTATTCTTAACGGTGTGTTTTTATCGCGTATCATTAGGCGTTTGAATCAATGCAAGTTTTTTAAAGCGCTTTGAAATTTAACTACTTGTAAAATTCATTAGAGTCAACGTTGCTCATATTTTGTTTGAATTGTAATAAAAAAATAACGACTAAAAAATTCATTTAAAAATGCACAATCAAAGGTTTATAATCACCAGTTTAAAACTTAACTGACCGACTTCCAATTTATCGATCGTGACCAAATTTATATGGGACCAACCTTGAAATAAGCTCTATCGAACACAAAAATAATTTTGAAAATCGGTCCACATTTGGCGGAGATATCGAGTAACATACATAAAAAAAAATACAGACGAATTGAGGACCTCCTCCTTTTGTGGAAGTCGATCGAAAAGCCATCAATTACAGAGACTTTAAACTCAAAAGGTTATGCATTAAAAAAAAAAATTAAAATGTACTGCAAGTTGCTAATTGCCGAAACTCGAATCGAAATCGCTTCGTCTGCGCAAAGCCAAATCACCAATAACCAAAAACCATCAAACTAGTAAAAATCGAAGGCAAATACAACAAGCTAAAAATACGCATTGTTTTGTTTGGAGAGATCTATCGTGTCAAACGATTGGCTCGGCCCTGATGGCCAATCGTTGATAGATTTATAGATGTACAACAGTTATTGGCTTTTATAATTCAGTGAAGTGAAGCATTTAGTTATTAGTTGTTGTAGTGAGCTATTAGAAAGCCATCTGTGTAGATACATACGTATCTACATAGACTCAAGCTTGTATTCCCGAAGGGGTAGGCACAGGCGAACTAGAAAATTAGAACAAAATCGAAATTTGTAGTAGATTTTCGAAATTTTCAACTCAGGTTGTTATGTTTATGAAAATAATATTAAAAAATGATAAACATGTAGTTGAGTGTAGTAGGTAAGCATTAATATATAAGCTAAGTGTAACATTTAAGGTTATAGTCTACAATAAAGTCTATAACCAACCACCGTCGTATCAACACGTCTCTCACCTAAATCCTACCATTACATGGCGACCCTGCCAGGAGTTGCCAGTTGCCGCAACTCGAGCGCCATCCGAAAAACGTTTTCTGGACCTTTAGTTAAATGTGTTACATCAGTTTTAAAACTTTGAACATTTGCAATATTTTTAAACTAAATGTTCGTATATTAGGCCTTTTTAATGAAAGGTTTCAAGTTGAAATAGGGCTGGAGAGAAAATGAAAACGGTTTTAAGTTAGTAGGTTATTTGCGTTTATAGGCTTGGTTGGTATATTTATAGTTTTAATGAAACTATTGGTACTTGTAATTATTTTGGGTTACTTGGTAAGAATTAGGACGCCTCCTTGGTCTAGTGGCAGCATATATAGGCTATGGACGGTAGGTCCTAAGTTCAGCCTCCGTGACGCAGCAGGCGAATAGCCGGCTGTGAAGCGAGAGGCCGCGGGTTCGATTCCCGCACCGAGACAAATGTTTGTGTGGCTTATAGATATATGGTTCGGGTCTGGGTGTTGTGAGACCGTGCGTCTCTCGTAGTTCCTGATACCCACGACACAAGACTCGATCTTAGTGTGGGGTCAGAATTATGTGTGTGACTGTTGGGCGTTATTTATTAAAAAAAAAACAGGTCAGGGAAAGCGACTTTTCCTATTTGATTGTAAAATTCTAACAAAATTATATACATACGGGTCAAGTTGCTAACCGCCTTTTATAGTCGGTTAAAAATTGGCTCACATTTGCAAGATGAAAGTAGCGAGTAACATACATAAAAATACCGAAGAATTGGGAATCTCTTTTGTTTCACGTCGGTTATAATATATGTATAATACATCTATAGTCAGCATCTTGCGAATTTATTTAGTAAAAAAAACTAAGCACACTGCCTTCGTGGCGTGGTAACGACTCCCGTTTTGAAGTCTCGGATTCGATCCCCGGGTCGGACAAAGTTATATTGGATTTTTCAGTATCAGCCCGAATGGAATTTGCGCCCGATATGGTAATAGACTCGCCCCTATCAAATCTTGGACGGAAATAAGCTCGGCGAAACGTGGGGGTTGTTTGCCTATCCCTATGTATATAAAGACAATTTTGCATTATCTGAGATTCGCCGAGCTTCATTGCTCGGTGTTGTAAAATGCGTGCCATTGTTGATCCTGGCTTACAGGAGCTACAGAGGCGGGTGTGTGGGGGGACAGTCTATCTCTATGTATAGATGTCATAATACAAACTAAGCTAAGTTTTAAGCTGTCGCCAGGGATATCCTATCACTCCAATCTGGGTGACAAATGAGCTCGGACCTTCTGATTCGGTGTCCTTATGACCTCCATGTGCTATTTTATAACGAAAGTGTCTGACGCGCATTTATTATTGATGCTTTTTGTAGTGTTGGGTTCCGTATGCTTAATATTTTTAAAGGACTGGTAAATAAGCAGATTATTTGATGGTAAGTGGTCACCCATAGAGACCCATGATACCGACAGAACCATGAGTGTGGTGCCAATTTTAAAGAAGATATGAATAATGATTTGGAACTACATTAGGACCTCTGGAAATCTCACTCATCGTACGAAACATAGCCAGCTGGTAAAAACCGGTTCGATCTGGTACATGCTGCAACCAAATATGGGATCTACCACCACCTTATTATGCTTCATTGTGTTAGATCTCAAATAAGGAGAGATTCTTAATTAATTTTGTATATTTTTTATGTATGTCACGCGATATCTCTGGCAAATATGGACCGATTTTCAATTATTTTTGTGTTCGATAAAGCTTACGCTAAGGGGGACCCCATGTAGAATAGGTCAAGATCTGATGAAGGAGTAAACTCAACAAACGTCGTAATTAGGGGTTTGAAGTCGTTTTTTAAGGTTTCATTAAACCAAATAATACAAATGAAATAAAACTATTTTTACGGATTCTATTACGATTTGTTTTAATTTTTATGGCCGACGTGATAGAATCCGTAAAAATAGTTTTATTTCATTGTATAACATTCGCGTATACTTAAGAAATCAGTAATAAATACAAAAAAATATATATTTAGTTTTCTGAAATAACAAATCCATTTTCACATTATGTATCTTTACGGAACCCTAACGGTTAGCCACTGTCCCTCGTTAAGGTTTAGTTATGGCTATAATTTGTCCAGTGGTTTATGCGGAACCCCACATAATACATTTTATGATAGGGCTAGCGTGTGACTTTTACCTATCTATTATTTCAAAAAAATATATAAAAATAATCTTTCTTTCTACCTGCCCTCATCCCACCCTAATGTGGGGTCGGCGCAACACACTTTTTCAAGCATGTTGCAGAGAAGATTAGTATGGAAAATGTTTCTGTATGCCATTGTTTTTAGGTACATATTTTATTAACGCGATGAATTATTAATTGACAGACTGCCTCCGTGGCGTGGTGGTATTTCGGTACGACTACGGTTCTGAGGTCTCGGGTTCGATCCCCGGGTCGGGCAAAGTGATATTGGATTTTTCCATATCAGCCCGGAGTCTGGAATTTGTGCCCGATATGGCGATAGGCTCGCCCCCTATCAAATCTGGGACGGAACTAAGCTCGGCGAAATGTGGGTGTTCTAGTTCGCTAGTACGCCTCTGCCTACCCCTTCGGGGATACAGGCGTGAGCTTATGTTATGTTAAGTAATTATTAATTGCACACTCATGTAGACGTAAAAAAAATAGACCCAGATGCAGATCACATTCCATACAAATAAAACGTATCATAAATACAAAGAGAATAAAAATAATAGAATTTAACCTTCAAATCGACCACGCTATAACCCTCATAACAGTTTTCATCAGTTGAAATAAAGTTACGCAAGAGAGATCCGTCGTTTTTAATTCACAGTAGAGGAGAAGATACAAACGCACAGACTATACGGGCCAAGGTCGGCGTAGGGCTGTCGATTTCTGCTTCGTCAAAATGCATCTTATTTATTTTGTATTTATTTACTCTTCATATACTTTTTTCATTGTGAATTATCGTTTGCTGTAACGGTGAAGGAAAACATCGTGGGGAAACCTGCATACCCGAGAATTTCTTCACAAGAACTTCAAAGGTATGTGAAGTCTACCAACCCGCATTAGGCCAGCGTGGTAGACTTGGTTGGTAGACTTCACATACCCTCGAAATTCCTGTGAAGAAATTCTCGAGTATGCAGGTTTCCTCACGATGTTTTCCTTCACCGTTATAGCAAGCGATATTTCACAATGAAAATACACTTAACATAGAAAAGTCAGAAGTGTATGCTCCATTTTGGGGTTGGTCTCGAACCTCCGACACTTGTCTCGGCAGTCCGTACCATTCCCAACTGAGCTATCGCTGCTCGGGATAGTAATATTACAAGGCTAATATTATTATTATTTTGTTATACATATACTATATGTGCGGATTAATGCTATAATCATTCTCTCCCAGTCTCTCTCTGAGTGGTAGAGCCACGCTGTAGAAAGTTACGTCTACAGCACGGATGGGCCGGCTTGACCGGTTTGATACCACTGTCTCATAGAAAACCGACGTAAAGTGGCAGTTCGCTGCTACGTTTCGTTCGGTGAGTGCGATTGCCAATACCCCCCTCCCTTTCCCAATTTCTATTCCCCTACTTTTAGGTTGACAACGCACACATGATTATTTCTATGTTATGGGTCTACCTGTTCGTTTGCCAACCTAGGCTATAAAAAAAGAAAAAAGTCAACCTTCAGAGGTGCAGAAATGTACAAAATGTTTACACATTTGTACTTAGTAATTAACCTAATTTGTTACCTCTCAGTACAACATGTTCTTTGTTTTCTCATTGTTGCCTGAGACATTGGCTAAATCAAGTTTCTTGCTTTCTTTCAAAATGTGTATGTTTGTCTCATTTGTTTAGGATACTCATCTTTTATTCTCGGATTGATAGCAGTGGATGAACAAAATGTATTTTTTGTGTAATGATAATCATCTTTCTGCCTGATTTGAATAAATTAAATTATTACATGTGCTGTAGAATGTAATTAAATTATAACAATCAAAAATTTTAATACAAACACCTTATTTAAAAACCCCTGGGATTAATAAGCTCTATAGAATGCATAAAGAATTTTATTATGAGATCCACATTTGCCAGATATATCGCGTAAAATAACGAATTGAGAAAGTCCTTTTCAACTCAGTTGAAAATTGAGACAAAATTCTTAAGAAAAAGCTTGTTTTGGGGTCAAGTAGGCAATGTTAATCAATATATAATAGAGTAAGTACACTATTTTTCCACGAGAAGAGGTTGACGTGAGGACGTTTTAAGCAAGTGATTATTAAAACGGCGAATCGAAACCTTTCTCTCTTTCTTTCCATTAGCTATGAATAGAAGCAGCGCGACAGCCCTATACGATTGTATATAACGAGACGCTTTTTTACATAACAAAGAACTACTAAAGTATAAATACAAACATTCCAACTTATACATTAAAACATTCCTTCACTTATCTTTTCGCTAAGAATAGTCTGTCACTTTTTCCCTTGCGTTACATTGTTTAAAAATGAAAGGAATAACCTATGGAAAGATAACCAGCGCTTAAATATTTTAATAAGTAAGGGGCCATTTCTCCACGCGGATAATTTGACATTCAAACGTTTTAAGCACGCGAGAAACACGTCGAATCTTTTTTTTGCTTTCTTTACCAATAGCTATGAAATAATCACAAGTTTAAAAACTTAACGAACCGACTTCAAATCCGATCGTGACCAAATTTATATGGGACCACCCTTGAAAGAAGTTTTATCAGACACAATAAGAATTTTGAAGATCGGTCCACATTCGGCGGAGATATCGCGTAACATACATAAAAAAAACCGACGAAACCTCCTCCTTTTTGGAAAGTCGGTCGAAAAAGGAGCGCGACAACCCTATAAGATTGTATATAACGAGACGCTTTTTTGCATAACAAAGAACTACTAAAGTACAAATACAAACATTCCAACTTATACATTAAAATATTCCTTCCAATACGGCGTTTTTTTTTAGTTTTATAAATAAATCAATGATTGTTCTACATCAATCTTACATTACTCAAAAAAGACAGCCATTGTTTTCATACAAAACTTAGCTTTTATTTTAAAGATAGTTGTGATTTTATGATTGTTCGTTGATTTATTACCATAAAATTTATTTGCTTATGACATTTGCTAGGTTTGTTTTAAAATGTTTGTTAGGCCGTGAAAACTAGGCCAAATAATTTCTGCGACATGCTTAAGGTTACGCCGACCCTAAATTGGAGTACCATAGTACATATAAACATGTGACATGTGTATGTGCATGTAAATATGTAGGGATAACTATAGTCCGATTGCTTATTAGACGGAGTAAACTGCCAGATCGAAATGTCACTTTACAAAATAATATTGCTTTTTCCAAAACATAGTAATTGATCTAGTTCATTTTTATCATTCAAAGAAACAATAACTCAGCACTAGCTTGCAAAATTAGAATTTTATTGCGTATTTTTAGAAACTGCCTCCGTGGCGTGGTGGTATTTCGGTACGACTACGGTTCTGAGGTCTCGGGTTCGATCCCCGGGTCGGGCAAAGTGATATTGGATTTTTCCATATCAGCCCGGAGTCTGGAATTTGTGCCCGATATGGCGATAGGCTCGCCCCCTATCACATCTGGGACGGAACTAAGCTCGGCGAAATGTGGGTGTTCTAGTTCGATAGTGCGCTTCTGCCTACCCCTTCGGGGATACAAGCGTGAGCTTATGTTATGTTATGTGTGTCATTATGGTAAATGTCTCTCAAAACCCACGTCAAGCAATTTGTAACACGAATCGAATGAAGTTTATGTTCTCGTATTTCTCATGAAACTGTTCATTCAAATTGTACTTAATTGTAATTATTTTGAGCCAAACAATTGCACTAATGGCTCATGACAACCATTTAATCCAAAAAGAAAAGATACCGTCACAATCAAACCTAAATCTGCTTTTTCGTTTTCACTATTCTACGTAATGGAGGCCCGCAATAAATTCAAAAGAAATTGGCCCCAGGCTATTTAATTCGCGTGCGCCAATTTAACGTTGAAACAGTTTCGGGGAACGTGGCTCAAAAAATGCGCGTGTTTCTCCTCTGGCCCAAATGAAAATTTACATATTTATGTCGTAAATAGAAATGGAGTGACGTATAAAAGGCCGCAACTGAGTTTATGAAATAATATTCTTTTGAGAATTTCTCTTGAATTATGTGGTGTTAAGTTGGATCATCTGTCTATCTTAATATCTTTCTGGTGTTTTTCTTTACTATTTTTGTTTCTATAATAATCGCCTTCATTTTAGTTAAATCCTGGTTTTAGTTTAGGGTTTATAATATAGTCTTCTGGTGTATATTGAGATTTAATTATTTGAGACGTCCTAGTTTCAAAAGTATTGCCTTCCCCCCGAGAGTCGTGTAAATAATGGAATATTTCGAATGTGCAAATGCGTGGAAGCTGTTTTGTTTTTTAAAAGACGAACAAACTTTTTTTTCGGCCACGGCAAAGTTCCTACACTGCACCTGATGGTAAGCGTAGTGCAGTCCAAAAAAACTAGCGACCACTGACAAACAATGGGTTCATCAACGGTCACCAAAATCATGCCGGCCAATAGGCCGGCAAATTTATGCTTCTTCACTCTCCTAATCCGAAGAGGGAAGAAGCAAATCGAGGGGCTTGCGACAAGACAGGCGGATGACCGATGCACACACATATCAACCATCAAGTCATGCCGTAAGCCCTTCGAGAAAACCGGAAGTACACTGGCTGATCCTGGAACGCGAACCACACACGGAGTGTGGGTCTCTATGGCAGGTTTTAGCATGTGTATGGTTGTCGTCATCCAGTCGGATACGAATATCCTACCACCAGCCTAGAACGCCAGTTTAGAAGCTAGAACTTCTACCTATACAGGGTGTTTCATAAAGTTGGTATCAATAATGACTACACTTACAGAGAGGATGGCTAGCAATCCAGCGGTAAAGTTTAAAATTTCGTAAGGCTCATAGTTTTTGAATTATGAAAACTTGAATTTGTAACGATAATTGTTTTATCTGGCTCATTTGATTAGCTGCAGTACATTTGCAAACCACCTATGTGGTAATTACTTATATTTAGCATACACATAGTTAATTCTATGCTAATTGCGACGATTTACAGATTTGGAATTCCCCATGCTTAATAATTGATTAAAACAATTAAATTTTTATTTTTAACTTTACCATTACGCCTTCAATCATTGTCCCTGTATGTGGAATTGTTATTGGTACCAACTTTATGAAACATCCGATATAATAGGTATAGATTGCAGCACGTTTTTCTTTTAATTCACTTGTTTCACCATTGTCTATCAATTTGCTAAGCATTATACCATTCATTCCGGATTGGGATGTTTACCGTTTCGTGTATTGATTTCCCATGGGAAGTGGCGGGATTTGGTAATGTAGCAAATTATTTTGATTCCACAAATAAATGTTTCATTAAACTTTATTATTTTGTTATGCTTGGAGTTGCTTTCTTTTTGGATTAAACTTCGGTCTTTATTTTGTTTTGTTAAAGGAAACTAATGTTTTTGATGGAGTAAAGATTGATTTAACAATATTAATGGAATTGGGTACTTGACTATGGTTGATTTTATACACATTTATATGTAATAGCAAATAAAACTAAAAAGAAACCCTTCTGTTAAAACTGCATCGAAATTGGTTGAAAAATGCAGTAATTCACATTTTAAATTCTGGAGTGAGGGCATATTGGAGATATCTTGCTATCCCTTTCCAACGCACGTACCGTTATGGCGTGACGTGATTATACCGATACTTTTCTTTCCCGCGGTTTGAAGGTTACACCAAACTTCAAAGGCTTATAACTTTTTTATTTTTGAGAATATTTCAATATTTTTTCCTGTTCTATATTTTAGATGACGTAAATTTCATATTAAATAAGTAAAAAATAAATAAAAAAAATTAGACAAGAACCCAATTGGTGATTATTTTACCGAACTGAATGGCGAGACCGCCAGCCGCTCGCTTGATGATAAGCGATACTACTACCTATGAGCTGTAACAACACCACCAGAACTTTTAAAAACGAAACATTTTATAATAATGCGTTGGTCCCCCATGGCATAATACAGTCCTATTTATGTATAACCAAGTGAACACTTTGAGTAATCGTATTCATTTATGTCAAATTGAAATAAAACTAGTTTATACGGATTCTACAGTGATTTATTTTGATTTTTGGGCCCGACATCACAGGTTTTTGGTTAATGGTAAAGAAAAAACTTTGATCATATAACTCATATTATTATATTGCCTCTTGTTAAAGAGGTGAAGTAAGTGTTAAAACATTCAGCACAGGTGTTTTGTATAAAGTCATTCAACAGTACATAGACGAGAGAACAGCGTGATACTTGTGGTCCAAAAGTTGTGACCTTCGTGGTCATAAGACGTTCATATTTGAAACATACGCGTGCAAGGTGGTACCAGTAGTAATAGTAATAATGTTTAGACAATAACATTTTCTTACTTTATTCTAGAACATTCACAGATCATTCTAGGGTGTAAATAGTGACAAGCGCCCTGGCATTGCAATAAGTCGTAGATGGAGTTACTGACGTTTGAAATTTGTTTTGTATAGAAACTTTCATGATAGCCCCAATCTCTTGGTTTTGTATAAACAATGACTACACTAATTCGTATTTGATCAATCGGTCCTATTTGAAAGCCGGGAACTGTATCAGGAAGTACTAATGCAAATTGATGACTCCCTCGTGAGTCCATTCATTTGGAAAATATTTCGGAATGGTCTTTGTTTGTTGGAAATGTAGTTATAGTTGTTGACATATTTATTCTGTAGATTGATTATTTAGGATCCTAATATAGTACAGCAGTTTGTAGATCAGCGGAAAATTTCTTACAATCGTAAATATTCGAGCTTGTGTCACCAGATTATAACTGATCTCCACCCAAGACACAAAATAATCATGGGTGCGTTACCAACATAAAAGGAGGAGAATGGGGATTGGGAGCGAGAGAGGGGAATTGGGTCACCAAAATCTCACTCACCGATAAATGAGTACCTTCATGATGATTTTTTATACAACCTTAATTATATTGCCTCGGTGGAGTGGTTGTATTTCAGTACGACTACCATCCTGAGGTCTCGGGTTCGATCCCCGGGACGGGCATAGTGATATTAGATTTCACCATATCCGCTCGGAGTCTGGAATTTGTGCCCGATATGGCGAAAGGCTCGCCCCCTATCACATCTCGGACAGAACTAAGCTCGGCGAAATGTGGGTGTATTAGTTCGCTAGTGCGCCTCTGTCTACCTCTTCGGGGATACAGGCGTGAGCTTATGTTATGTTATGTCAATAAAAATAAAATAAATAAAATAAAAATGTTTATTGGTCACGTAGGCACATCAAATGCACTTATGACAGGTTACAACAAGGTCTAGATATATTTATATAATAATAATCATGTTACGACACTATCAATTTAGAAAACAAGCAGGCAGATATGGACACAAATCAAGGATGGGGCTTAGATAAATGGTTGTGATTTGTAGGAAAGGGAACGAACGCGATATGGCAGGAATGCTAGCAGGGAATTGACCGGAAAATAAAATAGGAAGCTTGTAGGATTTGACTGGAAATGTGAGTAAGGAAAATCACGCCGTGGACTATAAGGCCCTATCCTAGCTAACCTACCAGCCTTTCTCTAGCTACCTACGGATGACGACCCGAAGAAGAAAGACGGAAAGAAACTCCGGGCTTTTTTTTTTCATCATCAATTGACTTTCCTTTTTTTTCTCAATTTTACAAGATACAACTCAAAATACCACTAAAAGTATAAGGTACTGTAAGTATGATAGAAATAATGCAGCATTGTAGGATTCATAAATCTATATTTACAAAATATCCTTATATCTATGTCAAAACAATGTTCTTAATTATTAAATTTTACAGAGTTGATGGCATACACTCTTCAAATTGGTCGATCGGTTGACTTTTGTAAAAAAAATAAAAAAATTAAAGTAAAATAGAATACCTATTCAAATTGAATCATCAATCATATTGAATACACAAATCAAAATCATTAAAGGTGTTAGCACAAATAAATAATTCTTTAATCAACATCCAGATAGAATCGACGCTGGCTGCGCTATTTCCGACGAATTTCCGATATCGAACGATGAATATATCACCATATTAATGACTACGTGTTATTTGGGCTCTTATATGGGAAATTATAATCTTCTCAATGCATTTTGTTTAGAGGTTGCGTACATGAGTTGTTGAACGGGAGGTTCTGGATTCCTGGGTCGGGCAAAGCGATTTTTTTTCGTAATTCGCTCGGGACTATATCCGTCGAAGAGAGGAGGATTTGTAATCAACTAGTAATTACACTCCCTGATTATAAATGTAAAAAAAAGAAACTTTTACTACCTCGGTTAAGACAATTTTGTATTCTCTGTGACTCGCCGAGCTTCATTGCTCGGTGTCGTAAAATGCGTGCCATTGTTGATCCTGGCGTACAAGAGTTACAGTGGCGAGTGTGTTGGCGGGACAGTCTCGTACCTCGGCTGCGTGCGCGATACGACTGTCGTCTTCGTCGTCGTCGTCGTCGAAGTCTTGGGTTCGATCCCCGGGTCGGGCAAAATGATACTGGGTTTTCTACTTACTATCAGCCCGGAGTCTGGAATTTGTGCCCGATATGGCGAAAGGCCTATCACATCTGGGACGGAAATTAGCTCGGCGAAATGTGAGTGTTCTAGTTCGCTGCCCTTTCGGGGATACGAGCTTTATCTTATTTATGTGTATCTTTTAGTGTTTCCAATCGTGCAAAGCCGGTTGTAGAACCTAGTTTAAACCGCATAGCTGACAATCTAGCAAACTTAGTACTTAACAATGAATAGAGTGGTAAGCATTAAACTTCGCAAGCCCCAGCTGTGAGAACCGCAAACGAATTCAAACTCATAATAACTCACTCGAAAGCACAAGCGTGTCTACATTCAGGGGTGAATGTCAAATTGCCGAAAACCCTTGAGTGCCGTGCCATCCGGTGCGGGCGGAGGGTCTCTCCAAATTTGACAAGAGCAGTGCACTTACTGTAACATCGGTTAAATTGTAGCGGCTTTGAACAATTTTGGTGGTTTGTGACTTGGTGAGTTTATTTTGAAATGGTCTCAGAACATAAAATCTAGTGGCTCATGGCATCATATAAGGGCTGTGGACTCGGAGATCCTGGATTCGATTGCCACATCGGTCGTAAAAATTAAGTAAAATCATTTCTGCAACATGCTTGAAAAAGTGTGTTGCGCCGATCCCACATTGTGGAACAAGGGTAAGATTTGAGTAAGTTAAAAGATTCGGGTGGCCTAAATCCCCCTTCCATTCATAATCCATATTCTTTTCAAGGTTAGTCATAAAACCAAGTCAGCTAAAATAATATTTTACCAAGCTACAAGCATTTGCCGAAACACAACATAAACTGATCCAAATGTATTTCCAAAAAGCACTCTAGAAATGAATTTTATTATGATAAAATATCATTGTGGAAATTGTGTATCCTTTGAATATGGCACTGATGTAGGGCTAATAAAAATATATACGGCAAAGGTCGGCAACGTCGGAGGTAATACATGAAAAAACTTCTGTAAATACGTCATGTATGAGGTTGTATTTTCTGCTGTAGGTTTTCGTCTATTTTCAGGTTTCACTGTTTGTTTTACGATGATTGGTAGAACTTTTATCATAAGACCTGAGATTTAAACTCTTCCATTAGCAGCCCACCATTTAAACGTGCTATATTTTTAATTATTAGAGAATTAGAATAGGGTTTACTTAAAAATAAGATGTTCAATTCCACATTAATGGTCCTCCGAACTGTCTTTACATAAATTCCATTTTTTTTCGAGATTTTATTGTTATATATTTCTGAAGGCGTAGCGTATGTCATGTTATTTTTATGAGCTTTGTTTTTTAAATAAAAATAACGAATAATAATATTTGTTTCCTTGAACAGTAAGGCAACTTTATAAACAAAGTCATAAACTATTTAAAGAAATTCGTGCGACTTTTGGACAATGCGGTAGACGCTAACCCTCTACCGCTTAGGAAATCCAGGGTGAAAGAAAAGTGCTATGATGTTATTTAATTTATTTTGTTATTCTAGATACGAGACTTACAAGGCGACGTTGAAGAAAATCCCGGCGACGCGCCTATCCCGGCTCACGGAGGCGCTCGCCAACTATGACCCGGTGCTCAATGAGTACTTCTTCGATCGACACCCGGGGGTCTTCGCGCAGGTCCTCAACTACTACAGGTGAGAACCAGTTGCTTATGTCATTACTCATTACTCTCTGTTCGCGGAGGCGCTCTCCAACTATGACTCGGTGCTCAACGAGTACTTCGATCGACACCCGGGGGTCTTCGCGCAGGTCCTCAACTGCAGGGACGTGCACAGACATATTCCATAGGGTAGGCAAAATATTAAATTCCTCCCATAAGTGGTATAGATACTAATACAAGTTCCCTTGTGTCTTTTCCCGCTACAAAAAGGTAACCTATTTATTCAGAAATAGTCTGTCTTCCTAATAGGATATTGTTTTGTTTTTCAATATCAGCCCAGAGTCTGGACAATATGGCGATAGGCTCACCCCTATCACAACTGTGACGGAACTAAGCTCGGCGAAATGTGGGTATTCTAGTCCGCTAGTACGCCTCTGCCTACCCCTTTGGGGATACAGGCGTGAGCTTATGTTATTCTAGGTGCTTTAATACCAGACATTAGCGCATTTAAACAAAGAAATATGTAGGTTATCAAAATTTTCCTACATTCGTGACACACATCTTTTTAATTAATAATATGACAACTATTTAGTAAATAATAAAATGGTGAGTTAAAGTTATTAAATGAAACTAAAAGACGAATCCGCAAAATAGCTTTCATGATGAGTCAAATGGGTCACCACAATTACATGTAGGTACTTTAACTATCTAGTAGCTACAAATAAATAGTTATCATAACCATATAAGTAACTTTACTTTGTGTATAAATAAATACTTGCATTTCATACTCCACTTTAATACATTGTTGCACTTGAAATTCGAATAGGCATTGTCCTTTGTGTACCAAATAGTAGATTTTTTTCGTCTTAAGAAAGTTTCGAAAAATAACATTTAGTAAACACATTTTACCACAATTCTCACAGAAGAAACAAATGTTTATATTATTATTATTAACCTACTTCATTTCAATGAAAATATATATTACAAGTTTTCAACAAAATATCTTTAAATAGTAAATAAACAAGACAACATCAAATTTATTGGAGAACGAACGAAAGAACGCTGAATGTATCGATCATGAGTGAACATTATTATACGATTCAGTTTATTGTACTTGTACCATGACGATAACATGACAAGTGAACGCATTTTCCAATTGTTCGTACTATACTTGAGTTAACCAATAGCATTACACTGTTGACAGGAGGCGATGTCTAAATCTTGACTTTTGTGCATTGACTTCACCAATAAGCGTACGCCACTACGGTCGACACAATCGTGTGATCATAGAAAAAACAGCTTTAATGCGTGCAAATTGACCTCTTCAGAAATATGTATCATAGACTCATCGGTGCAAGGTCAGTCACTGACCGCGTCGTACGCGCCACGCGCCGCTTGGTACCTACCGATAAGCCGTGCGCCGTGCGCGGCAATTTTTAAATCGGTATTAGTTAAGATTTATTTTATTTCCTTGTCGATTTGTCAGGGTAGACAATGTCTTTTTGTCTATATGGACTGCACGCCGCTGCTCAACTGCTACATGTATTTTTTTTTTTTTTATCCGAGCACGGCAAAGTGACTACACTACACCTGATGGTAAGCGTAGTGCAGTCCAAAAAAAACCAACGACCATCGATAAACCTAGTTTATGAATGGTCGCCAGAGTCATGCCGGCCTGCATAAATGCTTCTTCACGCTTCGCTTAAAGGACCCAATGTCATAGGAGGGAGGGAACACCTGAGACGGTAGACTATTCCACAGCTTAACGGTTCGGCAAAAGTAGGTAGAAGAGAACATTTTGGTTCGTGCCGCGATGGAAGAGACCACCAAGCTGTGGTTTCGTAAGCCGGCCCGCGTGGTTCTGGCTAGGAAAGGAGAAGCTGGGATCAGGTCAAACAACTCTTCGGAGCACTCACCATGATACAGACGATAGAACACGCTGAGCGCTGCAATGTATTATACATGTATTCAGCTTTTGGGATCTTATTTCATAGTAGCATATGGTAATCTTGTGGACTGATCCATATTTTTAATGAACTTCTATTGTATACACTCAACAGTTATACTTTGACAGGTTTTACAGTTTCCTTAGATATGACAGTAGCCTCTTATAAAGTTATTATTATTCATGTCATAATTTGCAGTAATTTTCAACTCTACGTTTTTTTTAAGTTTTTCATGTTTATTATATCATACTCAGAACGTAAGAACACAAAACGCTCAGAAAATATAATTTGAAATTCTCCACTAAAAATGAAAGACAGCTAAGTCGCTCGTCATTCAAAGTTACACTTCATGCATCGTTGCCAAAAATGTCGCTGTTTGAATCGAGCAAGACACGGGACATAGCCCGCCCGTTGTGCCAAAAATATCCGGCTTTTTCCTCTTTAACCTGTCTTAGTGAACGTTCCATTTTATGTGACATTACCAACCCGACTAAAGGTTAGCGCAGACATGGCGTGTATTTTATCTTATTACCGCTGAAAATAAAATTTCGTCATAGATGATTTCCAAGAATTATAACTATTACAAAATATATCGTTGGGTGATTCTCCAAACCCTTTACTTAGATTAATGACTAAAGTACCTACAATCTAATAACAGAGACTTTAATAAGAGAGGTAACATAAAATTCTACCCCTCTTATTTATAATAACTTAGTAGAGCGCAATAAGACCGCAATAGAAGGTTTCATAAAAAATATTAATAATCGTTCAATAGCGCTGGCAATGAAACATGGCCGATCCGTTCAGCTGTTTCAAGTTTGATGTTCTTTCTTAATTACATTAATTTTGTTATGGTCTAGATGGGGATCTTAGATTGATATATATATTTTATTGATTGTTTCCAAGTCAAGACTTCCTATTTGTTTCAAAGCTTGCCAGAGATAAAAATAATGTTTTTTCTTTAACCAGCAACATTGTATTCAATAAACATTTTTTAGTTCACTTTTATTTAAAGTAGGAAAATGTAGGGTTATGCTTTCGATAAGACCAGGATTCATTATGAATGAGGGGGTTTGATTTTCGTCGTAAAAGTCATTTTTAGTCTTTTAGTCCTGATAAACGTAGCAGAAATTCGCTGGGTATAGGTCGCTTCCAACAGCTCGATCTGGAAAGTAGCAGACTGGCAGTGAACGTCCTGTGGCTGATGATGATGATGATGAAGTTGTGAGCCTATCGCCAAACCGGTCAATGCATGTGGGATTTTCAAAATTAGGCCAATTTGGGATTTGAATTCAAGACCTACCGATCCACAGCCCACAAATGCTGCAAATAGACTAAGCAGGCGATAATAATATATTTGGAAGGATATTTGGAAGAAAATTATATTACCAACAGCTATATCAGATTAGGATAAGGACGAAAGATTATTACTAGTACAAAACAGTATGAGAATATTCGAAAATCTTTGCACAATTCTACATTACACCTTAAACATCCCATTTCACAACAAAGATTGAAATAAAACCTAACTATTACCACAGATCAGCTTTGTAAAAGTCCTAAATATTTGAGAGTAGGGACTTTTGATCGATCGACTTGATTCCCTAGCTGTTGACGCGCGACTGAATTATGACTTCGCATCACAAAGAAATTGTGTCATTAAGTAACATTAATTAGAAATTAGAAGTTGCGAGGACATTTTTCTAAAACTCTCTGTTATAATTGAAGAAGTTTGTTTCGATTAACTGTTTTTGATTAATCAAGAAGTTGGTTTATTTTGAACAAATTAATTGAGGAAGTCTATTTGAGTCTGTTTGGATAAAAGTTGGACATTTTCTCAACTCTACTGATTGCTGTGATTAAAGAAAACAAAATTAATTAGTTTACCAGTAATAGGAAGGATGAAGTAGGAAATGAAGGTTATTGTAACGATAACGTTTTGGAAGACCTACACCTCAGTCCGACCCGTGACTATGAAAGCTTTCGAAACGTCTGCATTAAAAAAAAACAAATTGCGATAGAATCCGTAAAATAAATTTCAAAGTAAAAAGAAGAATCGGCGTTGAGTATGGAAACAACAGCAAGTTGTCTCACAGGAAACCAACGTAGGGTATTAGTTCAGTGGGATATCTATTGGCCCAAATCCTCCCACCCCATTCCAGTCCCTATTCTCTACTTTAATTAGTGGCAACACACCCATGATCCTTTTGGTTTTGTAGCTGTCTAGGGTCATACATGACCCATCGTCTTCTTTCCTAGGCTCTAGTGTAAAAAACCTGTTTAAATTCGGATATGTTGACCAACGTCGACAATAAATCGATCCCTAATTTCTTACAAGGAATAAAGGTCATCGGCCATTAAAAGTTCATCTTCGTGTACTGAGGGATTGAAATGGACGTTCACCTTTAAAGATTTTATTAGCGGCACCGTTTATCTTTTTTATTGCTTGGCAAAGTGATTACTCAACACAAACATGAGTTTTTTTGACATTCTCGGTAGCTACTCCTTAAAATTTTTCTATGGTAGACACCGGAACGCCTTCATCGGTTACGGTTACTGATGTTTTTCTACACTGCCACTGGAATATTTTTGATAATCGAATTCGAATCGAGCTCAACGCGTGACTATGTGCTGTATGAAATATTATCCAAATGTCATCAGTGCGCAGAATTCGATGGTCTAAATTAATTCTGCTCGGACTGCTGATGTTAACAGCAGAGCAGTTTGAATATTAGGGACACTCGACTATTAATGAGTTTATCGGCCTACATAAATGCTCCTTCACACTCCGAAGAGGGCAGAAGGAAATTGAGGAGCCTGCGATAGGATAAGAGGATGACCGCTGCTAAGAATGTACAGGGACACAACACCTTTTTTTGTCGCGTGGAAAAGTAATTTATCACTGCCTCCGCCGCGCCCGGGGGGTGGGTGGACGCTGTGGGAATTTCGGGTTCTCCGGCTTTACGACCCAGCGCCGTGATGCCCGGGAGAGGTGGTCGACGTCTGGGCGACGCTTGGCCGCGTCCCTGACAAATGGCCTACACCGGCAATACCGGCTAAAAACCCCGCGGTGGCCTAAATTGGCGCTTGAGTGGCCTGGTGGCCCTGGGTATTCAGAGATAGACTCGGATTGCTACCCCTACTCGGAACCGCCCCTTAGCGGCCCGTCTTCGAGTAGGGGGGGGGGGGCTCAGAAGCCCCCGCCGCCCAAGGACGCCCTCGGCTTCGGCAATCATCAAGTCATGTCGCAAACTCCTCGGGAGAGCTTGTACATAAGGTGTGTTCGTCACTATGGCTGGTTTTAACAGCATGTGTACGTTGTTCACTTTCCGGGCGGTTATGAATAACCAAACATTTCTTTCATATAACTTTCTGTATATCAGTCGCTTCGTAAGTTTAGTGGCAACATATATGGGCTGTGGGCCGGGAGGTCCTTGGTTCGATTCCTAGATCAGGCATAGCAATATTACTAGTTCTGTTTTGCCCGGGGCTGGATCTCCTGAGGGGGGTTGACGTCAGGTAAGCAGTGGTCGTAAAAACAAAGCCAAATAATTTCCTGCAACATACTTGAAAAATGTGTTGCCCTGACCCCACATTAAGGTGGGATAGGGGCAGGTACAAAGATACCAGAGTTGTAACGCGTTTCCAAATTATGGAAACATACTTAAAATTACCATAAAGTCTATAACCGATCCAATTTACTCGCTACTACGTTAAACGATAGCTCATGTATCACGCTCCATTGCTTAAATTCACTTAGCGAGGACGTCTGAATCGCTTCGAACTCTGTGAAATACGTCTTTGAAGTCTATCAAAATCGAATCTTTGAAATTGAACTTCATAGGATCAATTTTGAACTGAAGAGCGCGGCTTTTCGATCGCGCTTCATTATTTTGCAAGAAGAGGCAGGTGCGGTGCATTGTGTCTAAAAAGATGACGTCACGTTGCTTGGATTATAAAATTGTGTTATAATACTGTGTTTTTTTAAGCTATTATTTATTTTCATATTTTGTAAATCTTTGTAAAAGCTATCAGAAATTTGATTTTCAGTGAATCGTATCTATCGTATCAGATGCAGGCCGCTTCCAACAGGTCGATCTGGAAATCTTTGGGGGAGGCCTATGTTCAGCAGTGGACGTCCTATGGCTGATGATGATGATGATGATGATGATGAAATCGTATTTTATTTTTTTGTTGTACTGTCGATCAGAATTCTATTTGGTACACATTTGGTATCCTGGAAGGGGTAGGCAGAGGCGAACTAGCGAACTAAAACACCTACATTTCGCCGAGCTTAGTTCCGTTCCAGATGTGATAGGGGGCGAGGGGAGTGAGCCTATCCATATCGGGCACAAATTCCAGACTCCGGGCTGATACTGAAAAATCCAATATCACTTTGTCCAACCCGGGGATTGAACCCGAGACCTCAAAACAGTAGTAGACAGACCACGCCCAGAGGCAGTCAAGTTCATCATTTTTTTATTGCCGTTGAGGACAGACGAGCTAGCAGTCCGCCTGTTGGTGAGCGGTAACTGCCGCCCATAGACTTGATCAATGCCAGAGGCACAGTCAAGTCGCTGCCTACCGTTGGGTGAATACTCTTTTTAAACCTCGTCTGCCTGCCATAGAAAGGAATGGGAGATTAAGAAAGAAATGACAGACAGCTTGTACACAGCATGGTTGGATCGACTTAATCAGTATATTACCATTGTCACACAGATAGTCAATGTTAAGTTGCTTGCTGTTGCGTCACATACGGTGACTAAATTTTCCGGCAAATCAAATACCCGTTTCGTATTATCATTCCATAACATTCCTGCATTGACATTGATGCTCTTGATCTTGAAAATGTATTCTGCGATGGTAACTATTTACCATCACTAGGACTGCATGCTTGTTTACCAAGTTTCGCAATAAAAATCTGTAAACCCGTGACTTCATCCCTCAAACCAGCAAAATAAGTGTAATTATTCACAACGTACTCAGCTATAATGGTTGTTAAATTTTATGAGGGCTGTATAATTTTATACGTGTTCGCTCATATATTGTAATAAAGTTTATAAACACGGACTGCGTTGTTATTAGAAATATACATAAGCTCAAGCTTGATCCCCGAAGAGGTAGGTAGAAGTGAACTAGATCATTCACATCTGGCCGACCTACTTTCTATTGGACCGACTTAAAAAAAAGGAGCAGGTCCTCAATTCGTCTGTATTTTTTATGTATGTTACGCGATGTCTTCGCCAAACGTGGACCGATTTACAAGATTTTTGAGTAGAGCCACGCTGTAGACAATTACGTCTACAGCACGAATGGGCAGGCACGACCAGTTTGATACCACTGTCTCACAGAAAACCGACGTAAAGTGGCAGCTTGCTGTCGCGTTTCATTCGGTGAGTGAGATTTCCGGTGGCCCATTTCCCCCTTACTTTCCCAATCCCTTTTTCCCTCCCCTTCCATTTCTTCCTTTCAGGTTGGCAACGCGTCCACGATTATTTTAGTGTCTTGGGTGTTTATGGGCGGTGGAGATCACTTACCATCAGGTGACCTATCTGCTCGTTTGCCAGTCTCTGCTATAAAAAACAAAATATATTTTTGTGTTCTATAGAGTTTATACCAAGGGTCCCATGTAAATTTAGACATGATCAGATAAGTTATGAAGTCGCTTTGTTGTTTTTAAACTTGTGAGTATTATTATTTTCAATTTCAATTAAATTTATTGCACTCCACAAGTGACAATTAGGTTTTACAATAGGTTGGTATAATCATGGACCCCGTCGGGCACTTTCCGTCTCAGATGAGATAGAGAGTGGGCGAGTAGCCGGCTGTGAAGCGTGAGGGTTCGATTCCCGCATTGAGACAAATGTTTGTGTGTCCCACAGATATTTGTTTCAAGTCTGGGTGTTGTAAGACCGCGCGTCTCTCATAGTCTCTGACACCCACGATACAGGTTACCTAGTGTGGGGTCAGGACTAGGTGTGTGACTGTTGGGTGTATTTATTATCTAACTGCCTTGTATTTACTATTCACTAAAAGGCGATTGGTAAAACTGTGTCAGGCATTAAGTCCATCTGAACGAGATACATAGTATCATATGTATAAACTATTTAAATAAATAAATTCCAAGGATAACATAACATAACATAACATGCCATACATGACTGCCTCGGTGGCGTGGTGGTATTTCGGTACGACTACGGTGATATATATATATATATATCGGGCAAAGTGATATTGGATTTTTCCATATCAGCCCGGAGTCTGGAATTTGTGCCCGATATGGCTATAGGCTCGCCCCCTATCACATCTGGGACGGAACTAAGCCCCGCGAAATGTGGGTGTTCTAGTTCGCTAGTGCGCCTCTGTCTACCCCTTCGGGGATACAGGCGTGAGCTTATTTATGTATGTAAACTATTTAAATAAATAAATTCCAAGGATAGTGCAGATTGTTTGGACAGATGTTGTTTCCTACAACTCGTAAAGATATAAGAAATGTACTGTAAAATGTTTAGTGCCCCAACGACTGCGGGCTAATATCGCGAGTTCCATATACGTTTTTACTACAGCTTGGTATTTTTCTACAAAAGACATATAGGGCCTCACTTATAAAAGCATTTTTAGCTGAGCAATTAATTAAGAATTTTCGCTTATATCCATCCCATGGTTGTCTGTAAGAAATTGCCTAGTGCGATAAGACCGCCATTTGTACTGAATTTGTTTGTGCATATTCCTTGTATTTTGTCCTAAATGTACAATAAAGAATAAATAAATAAATAAATAAATAAGAATAACCTGTCACTTTTTTCCTTTCGTTACATTGTTTAAAAACGAAAGAGACAACTTATGGTATAAAGATAAGCAGCGCTTAAATATTTTTATAAGTAAGGGGCATGCTTTGGTCTTTGAAGTGGGAACGAAATTAAATATTTGAAATGAATTATTTACGAAAACAAGAAAATCTGGAAAATAATACAGAATCTGGAAATCTTTGGGGGAGGCCTATGTCCAGCAGTGGACGTCCTATGGCTGATGATGATGATGATGATGATGATAAGAAAATACTTTATTTTTATCGATTGGTGATACACCAAACATTATAATAATCCCGATTTTAAAAACTTAACAGGCCAATTTCAAATCCGATCGTAACCAAATTTATATGGGACCACCCTTGAAATAAGCTCTATCGAATACAAATACAAATAATTTTGAAGTTCGGTCCACATTCAGCGAAGATATCGCGTAACATACATAAAAGAAACAAACGAATTGAGAACCTTCTCCTTTTTGGAAGTCGGTCGAAATAATTACAAGTTTAAAAACTTAACAGACAATTTCAAATCCGATCGTGACCAAATTTATATGGGACCACCCTTGAAATAAACTCTATCGAATACTCAATTTTGAATATCAGTCCGCATTTGGCGGAGATATCGTGTAACAAACACAAAAATACCTTATTATTCCTTCACTCTACCTTTTTTTTTTTTTTTTTTTTTAACACGGGGAAATTCATTTGCGAATCTCTCCAAGCCGAAGCTCAGAGGTATGTCGGACTCACAGGTCGAAACCGTCCTACCGACTAAAACCCCGCAATGTTCCGCTCTCTCCGTTGTGCCGGGGGCTACGTGGTACGCGGATGCATGCAGCCGCAGCCCCCGTAGGAGTTGGCTCTTCTAGCCTCTCGTGTTCAGAGATTGCCTCTGATTTGCCCATTATACGTGCGGAACACACACACACGGTTCTTAAATGCGCACAATAGCGCAAGCTATAATTGCTTGCCGCTATTAACCGCCTATTTACGGTGGTCGGAGATCGTCTCTCCGGCGCCGGATTCGATGACCCAGTGACCGGTTGGGGGTGTTCCTCTCCCTCTCCCTCTCCGCTGCTTCCTTTGTAGACATTACTTGCTCACAAAAGGAGTCAACGGAGTTCCACCCATCCTCACTCTCGACCATAGCCAAGACTATAGTCGTGAGCGATATTTTGTTGCCTACGGCCGCGGCTAATTCACGGCGCGGCGATTCCCACGCAGGACAAACAGCCAATGTGTGGTGCGCCGAATCATCGTCACACCCACAATGGTGACACCCCGCTGTTGTTTCCCTACGAATGCGACACAGGTACTTTCCGAAGCAACCGTGTCCCGTGAGCACCCGTGTCACCCTATAGGTCAAGGTGCCATGTTGCCTCAGAAGCCATTGCGCCATTACTGGACGAATGGCTTCGATTGTCGCCGCGCCAGAGCTGGGATGCTCCAGACGTCGCCCCCATTCCGCCTCTAAGACTCGGTGAAGTTGAGACCTGAACGCTTTAGTTTCTTGTGGCGCCGGTCGCAAACCCCGTTCCAGCAGTGCCCCGCGCCACTGGTGCAGTGAAGCGAGGGCTTTTGCCTACAAATCCCAGGGCGGAAATCCGGCTAGAAGGGAGGCTGCCTCGTAAGAGACCGTACGGTATCCTCTGATGGCCCTGACAGCCATTGCTCTCTGCGGTCTCCGCAATACCGCAATGTTGCGGGCCGTCAGGTTGCCTGCCCAGACTGGAGCCCCGTAGAGAGCCATAGACCGCACGATCCCTGCGTAGAGTCTCCGGCAAGCAGAATTAGGCCCTCCAAGGTTAGGTAAAAGCCGCGCAAGCGCAGCTGAGGAGCCCATAAGCTTGGGAGCTAGTCGCCGGAAGTGCTCTACGAAATTCCACCGGCTATCGAGGACGAGTCCCAAGTATTTCATCGTCGACTCGATGCCGATGCGAGCGCCTCCTACTACTATATGGGAGCTGTGAGGTGGCGCATTCCGAGGCCCGTGAAAGCACAGAGCCTCAGATTTACCGAGCGCCACAATTCCTTCACTCTACCTGCTCTTATACCTTAGTGTGGAATCAGTGCAACAAACTTATTCAAGCATGTTTCAGAAAGGATTTGGCTTAGTTTATACGACCGGCTGCCTCTGCTGCCCTCTGAGGAATCCAGTCCCCGGCAAATTAAATTAACGTTTTGCCCGATTTGGGAATCGAACCCTGGACTTTCCGGTTCACAGCCCATATACACCGTCATTACACTAAGGAGGCGACGAAGAGGTATTAACTAAATTAATTTAATTAAATAAATAAATAATAAAAAATAACACCCAACAGCCACACACATAGTCCTGACCCCACACTAAGATCGAGTCTTGTGTCGTGGGTATCAGTAACTACGAGAGACTTTCGGTCTCACAACACCCAGACCCGAACAAATATCTGTAGGGCATACAAACATTTGTCTCGGTGCGGGGATCGAACCCGCGGCCTCTCGCTTCACAGCCGGCTACTCGCACGCTGCGCCACGGAGGCTGTTAAATCTCGTCACGCAGGGTTTTATATTGTGCTCGCCATCCGCCAGCACTTCGCAGTTACCTGAGCCGAAAACCCGCGCTAAAGATAGTACAGCTACACAGATATTTAAAGAATAGCCTTTTCTTGTGTATACCTTTTACCTTTAACCTTTAAAGGGACAAAAATGTATAAGCTGTGTCTCATAACATTGAATATAAGGATTAACGAGTTTATTTTGTTGCTTAGACGTGTTACGACATGGACTTGCTTTACAGAGCTTTTTTTTATACCAGAGGCTGGCAAATGAACAGATAGGTCACCTGATGGTAAGTGATCTCCACTGCTCATAGACACCGAAGACACAAAAAGATTCATGAATGCGTTGCCAACCTAAAAGGAGGGAAAGGGAGGGGGGAAAAGGGCCACCGAAAATTTCACACACCGAACGAAACGCGACAGCAAGCTGTCGCTTTACGTCGGTTTTTCTGAGAAGTTTGCGGGTTTTGTTGTGAAGGCAGACTTGTGATGAAGTACCTATGTGGTTACCATATACCGTCGCCCACGGACATTGGTAATACTAGAGTCAAGCCTGCCTTAAAAAGTTAAGGAATGGAGAATGGAATTAGGGTGTAATGGCCTTCGGAAATCTCATCAATAATATTGTGCAGAACACGCAAATATAGCAAGCTGTCACTTCACGTCGGTTATTTGAGGCAGTGGTAAGAACCCGGTCGAGCTGGCCTTTTCATAATGTGACAAAATTGCGTACAGTGTGGCTACCGCCTAAATCTCCGCTATTTATTTTAATTTAATTATATACACCACGCCATTGCTATAATGAAAGTTTTATTTCTAACCTGAATAAATGTATTAACATAAACACATGTTGCGATTGTTAATTGCCGTTAATATGGCTGTTTTAATGCCGAGCATTTTACAGGGTTAGCATTTTACCCGGTGTAATCATCGTAAAAAATTTAGAATTCATAAAAACATGAGAAATTAAGTGAAATGTGGTTTGTGCGGTATTACACTATCTATTCATACATCTTCTTGGTCGCACTCTTCATTTCTGAAGGTCGTGTCCGTCTTGAAATTTCCGTCGCATCTCTCGGATGATCTTCTTCCAGGTTTTTCTGTCCTTAGCCTGCCTCATTGCTGTTGTTACTGAGAGTCCCGTGAGTAGTTTTATTTGATCGGACCAACGGCTAGGCACACGCCCTCGCGGTCGTTTCCCTTCTACCTTTCCAACCAAGAGTAGTTTCTCCAAATTGGGGGGGTCCCGGCGAGCCACATGTCCAAAATACTGTAGGATCCTTTCATAGCACGTCGTCGACAGTCTCGTCGAAATCCTCAGTTGTTCGAGGATTGACTTATTTGTTCTTTTAGCTGTCCAGGGTATACGCAACATACGTCGCCAGCACCACATCTCTAGAGCGTCTATCCTTTTTCTCTCCGAAGAGCGTATGGTCCAAGACTCAGTGCCATAAAGGAAGATCGAGAACACCAGTGATTGTACGAGCCGTTTTTTGGTAGTGTTAGATATATTTCTATCTTTCCAGATTTTATAAAGTTTGCTCATTGCTCCTTTTGTCATCTGTATTCTTCTCCTAATTTCCTTCTCGCAGCCTCCTTCATCGCTCAACATCGATCCTAAGTATGCAAACTCATGGACTATTTCTAGGTCTCGGAGTTCTTCTGTGCGTGTGACATTGCCGGGTCTGTCCACTATCATTATTTTCGTTTTAGAGGTATTAATTCTGAGACCCACCAAGTCACTTTCCTTTTCAACCCTTTTCAATAGTCCCGCAAGTTCCGCCTCAGAAACAGCAAAGAGTGTCGTGTCGTCGGCATATCGAAGGTTGCTAATTTTCGTGCCTCCTATTGAAATACCACCCGACCAGTTATGGAGAGCTTTCCGCATGATGTACTCTCCATAGATATTAAAGAGAATAGGCGATAAGATACAACCCTGCCTTACTCCTTTTTCGGGTTTAAAAGACCTAGAGAGGACGTCATTTACCCTAACAACGTTTTCGCTACTTTGGTATAAGCTACATATTAATTTCACCAGATGTTCAGGTACTCCCATTTCCAACAGTATTCTCCACAAGCTATGCCACCGCACACAGTCAAACGCCTTAGAGTAGTCGATAAAGCACATAAGTACGGAAATGTTGAACTCCCTGCTTTTCTCAATGATCTGGCGAATGTTCGCAATTTGCTCTCTTGTTCCACGGCCCTTGACAAAACCTGCCTGCTCGATTGGAATTTGCCATTGCAGGTAGGCCTTCAACCTCTCATGGATTACGTAAAGCAAGATTTTGCTAGCATGTGATATGAGCGCCACTGTCCGATAATTTGCACAGTCTCTTGTTGTTCCCTTTTTATGGAGTGGAATAAGTACTGACTGTGTCCATTCACCAATCCAAATCCCTGATTGCCAGATCTTATTGCACAGGTAAAGAAGAAATTGCGTACCTTTATCGCCAATACGCTGTAGTTCTTCGGCGTAGACTTTATCGATTCCAGCTGACTTATTGTTCTTAAGTTTCCGTATTGCAAATCTTAATTCGGACTCGAGTATGTTAGGCTCCAGATCATCAAAAGTAATATTTGTAGGACAGTCCGCCCCATTATCTCTATAAAGTTTTTCACAGTACGATCTCCATCTCTCAGTGACCTCATCAATATCTGTCAGAAGAGTACCATCATCACCTTCTATAGCCCAGGTTCTCGGTTTGATATCACGAGTAATGTATTTCACCGTTCTAAACAAGTCCCTTGTGTGCATTTTCTGGGCATGGTTTTCGATGTCTAGGCATATAGAGTTAAGAAAGTCATTTTTATCACGACGACATAGACGTTGAATCTTACTTGACAGTGCTTGATACTCTGTATGGTCCAGTGTGTGGATTCCCTTAAGCAGTTCCTTTCTTTGTTTGATAACATGCCATGTCTCTTGAGTAATCCATAACTTCTTAGGAGTTTTGGACATTACCATCCTTGACTCTTTACGAGTTGAGATGACTAGTTCTTTGAACTTATTCCAGTTGGTGTTAATATCTGCATTTAAGTCCAATACTAGAGCATTTACACTATCATCAAAGCGTTCCTCGAAAATGATGAGTTCTCCTAAAGTGAGTCTCTTTTGGGCTTTATCTATTGGTCTTCGTACTTTTTTTAGTTTGACATACATTACGGCCACCAGTAGTTTATGATCACTGCCGCAATCGGCACCCGGGTAAGTTTTCGTATTCTTTATGCAGGATCTCCAGCGTTTGCTTATAGCAATATAATCAATCTGGTTTCTATGTCGATCACCTGGCATTACCCATGTGTATAATCTGCGCGGATGGTTCTTAAAACATGTGTTTGTGATGGTAAGATTGTTTTCCGCACAAAACTGTAACCATAGTTCCCCACGTTCGTTTCTCTCACCTAACCCGAATTGCCCAACTACGTCTCTCAAATGATCATCTCCTTCTGTGGAGCCTATCTTGGCATTAAGATCCCCCATAAGGACTGTGATATCCCTCTTTGGTATTAATTTGAGAACATCGTCAAGTTGGTTGTAAAATGCCTCTATGTCATTGTCAGATGAAGCTGCAGTAGGCGCATATACTATCACGATGTTAGTCCGACAAGGTTGTGTATTGATTTTTAAGGTTAATATTCTATCACTCACAGGGTTAAATCCCAGCACAGCGTTGTTAATGAGAGGTGATACAGACAAGGCAACCCCCCGTCTGCTTTCTTCATCTGGACCGGAAAAGTAAATAGTGTGGCCAGCAGATGTTTTGTAATACCCGGATCCTCTCAGATGGGTTTCTGTTAGTCCTAGTACTTGTAGGTTGTAACTGTGCTGCTCCTTGTCAATAATCTCTTGCTTACCAGGTTGTATCATGCCTCGGACATTCCATGTTCCTAGTCTCATCTTAAGGCGTATACGATTTGATGTTGTTATTTCACCAGTAACTTTCTTTCCATATTCTGCCTGGTGATGTACAGATGTATGGCCAGTAGCTGTTTTCACACCATGCGACCTGGACTCGTCATGGCGCCGGGTGGTAGCCGGATCGTATGCCTTCGAATTCTTATTTCTGTGTTCTTTCATGACGGATTTCTTGGGAAAATAGTGCAGTGGTTTCCCCTTGCCTTCTGCACCGAACCTTTTAGGGAGTATTTAGATCCCAAGGCTGTCGAAACCTCTTCCAACCAGTTTCCCAGCTAGGTGTGTGGTTATTCCGCCACTGCTCGGTCGCCAGAGCTCCGTCCGTTATCTAGCAGGGGGCACCGCGAAGACCTGTAGGACGTCGCCACCAGTTATTCATACGAACCACTGGCACGTGCAGGTGGAGATGACATTTGGGTCGGTTGAGATCGTAGTACCGTCACCCCTTACCCCCCTACCTACCTATTCATACATAGGTAGGTCTTATTCATCAATGTTAACATACTTGAGTAAAGAGCCACGCTGTAGACGGTACTGTCTACAGCGTGGAACACGAATGGGGGGGGCTCTACCGGTTTGATACCACTGTTTCACAGAAAACCGACGTAAAGTGGCAGCTTGCTGTCGTATTTCATTCAGTGAGTAAGATTTCCGTTGGCCCATTTACCCATTCCCTTTCCCAATCCCCTTCCCTCCCATTCCATTCCCTCCTTTTAGGTTGGCAACTCGCCCATGATTCTTTTTGTGTCTTGGGTGTCTATGGGCGATGGAGATCACTTACCATCAGGTGACCCATCTGCTCGTTTGCCAATCTCTGCTATAAAAAAAAAACGACGTAAAGTGACAGCTTGTTGTCGCGTTCGCGCGGAGATCACTTACCATCAGGTGACCGATCTGCTGGTTTGCCAGTCTTTGCTATAAAAAAAAAACATAAGTTAAGAGTTGGGTATAGGGGTTAGTTACCTATATCTGTATCATTATTCTGTCAATCGCCTGTCTTGTCGCAAGCTCCTTGATTTGCTTCTTCGCTCTTCGGAGTGCAAAGAAGCCTTAATGCAAGCCGGCATGATTACATTAATCATAATCGTTATCATGATTCAACTTCTAAAGCAGCGCTGATTTTTAAAGAGTGAGCAGGGAACATTTTGAAAGCTGTTCGTAGATTTAATGAATTATTTTTTATATTGTACCTATGCTAAAATAATGAGGAAGGATTTCCAAGGATACAAAGATAATATGATTTGGAAGAGGCAGATCAAGTACACCAATAGGCTGATGGATAATTCATAAAAAAAGCATATTTAAAAAAAAATTTACTGATATTGCTGTATTTGGTGATGAAACCAGATCTTAACTATAGCGTAAATATATGAGACCAATACCCTAACCAATTTCAAACTTCAAAGCATTAATTACTATTCAAATTGAAACGTGATCCCTCTTATCCTCTACATATTCAGCAATTAACAATGCATTTTGATACAGTGTCTATCCACTGTAAGTAATTGCATGTACTGTATTATTATCTACAACCCTCAGTTTATTAGATTCTCTGCAATTTAACAATATGCATTATACACACATTGAGAGAATAATTGAATGGGCAATTTCAAAGGGCACATCTCTGAAAATTCAAACTGTTTATGTAACGAAAAAACGACAAATACATTATATTTTATATCAATAAATAAATGTACATATTAACATCAAAAATTTTTGTAATTCTGATTTCCTAATTTACCATAAATTGTAACTTATTAGTTTTATATCAACGAAAAAAACATGTTAATTTTTATACAGTTGAGTACAAAACAAAGAAAATTTTGTTACAATTTACGGTCAATTAGGAAATCAGAAATACAACATTTTTTAATGTTATACGTTAATATGTACATTTATTTATTGATATAAAATATAAATATTTGTCGCTTCCTTTGTCTAGTGGCACCATATATGGGTTGAGTACCAGAAAGCCCTGGGTTTGATTCCCGGGTCGGGCAAAGCAAATTTTCTCATTTAATTTGCCCGGGACTGGTTGGTTCCCTCACGGAGGGTTGACGTCAGCTAGGCAGCCGGTCATAAAAACTAAGCCAAATATATTCTTCAACATGCTTGAAAAAGTGTGTCGCGCCGACCCCTCATTTAGGTGGGATAAGGGCAAGTATTGAAAAATCTAATATCATTTTGCCCGACCCGGGGATCGAACCCGAGACCTTAAGACGGTAGTCATACCGAAATACAACCACGCCACCGAGGCAGTAATATTACAAAATGGATAATTCAGTAGAAAAAATCATCTACAGCATAAATAGCCCGAGAAGTCCTGACTTCAATTCTTAGGTTAAGCAACTGTTTTTTTTAACACAATTTGCCCGAGGCCGAATGCGCCAGAGGACATTGATCTTGGGAAGGGAGACGGTCGTTAAAACGAAGTAGAATACTTTCTGAAACATAAAATACACCAAATACACTCAACAGTCACACACCTAGCACTGACCCCACACTAGGTATAACCTGTATCGTGGGTGTCAGAGGCTATGAGAGACTTTCGGTCTCACAACACCCAGACTTGATACATATATCTGTGGGCCACACAAACATTTGTCTCAATGCGGGAATCGAACCTGCGGCCACTTGCTTCACAGCCGACTGTTCGCCCGCTGCGCCGCGGAGGCTGTCTACATCCTTGAAAATAGTTGCGCTGACCCCAAATAGGGGTGGAGTAAAGATAGTTAGAAGTTGTAGAGCATCGTTTAAACCGAGCCAAGTTCTAAAATGATATGGCACATACGTTTGAGAAGACAAAGTTCTTAGTACTATATAGTTTAACACCATATTGTTCATGATTACAACTTTAGACACTTCTAAGAGCCTCAGATCATAATGATTTCTTAGGTTTACGTGAATGTTATTCATTGAAATTAAACTATTTTTACGGATTCTATCACTATTTGGTTTTCATTTTTAAATTTTTATGCCCGACGTTTCGAAAGCTTTGCAGCCTTCTGACCCGTGACTACGAAGGCCGCAAAGCTTTCGAAACGTCGGCCATAAAAATTTAAACCAAATCGTGATAAAATCCGTAAAAATAGTTTAGCCTCAGATCATTTAAAAATATGAGCTACTTAGCGAAATGCAAGACTTTTTATTAATATCCAAATCTTACTTACTATAGAGGGGGTATCAAGCAAGTTTCCAAACAAAGAAATTAATCTCAAACTTCAGTACCGCCATCAACTACTTATTTTTGAGTGGTAGAGTCACGCTGTAGACAGTAACGTCTACAGCACGAATGGGTCGGCTCAACCAGTTGGAGACCACTGTTTCACAGAAAACCGACGTAAAGTGACAGCTTGCTCCCTCCTTTTCCCAATCCCTATTCCCTCTCCTTCTATTCCCTCCTTTTTGGTTGGCAACGCACCCATGATTCTTTTTGTGTCTTGGGTGTCTGTGGGCGGTGGAGATCACTTACCATCAGGTGACCCATCCGCTGGTTTGTCAGTAACTGCTATAAAAAAAAAAATGTTACAATGCGAGGGCGATTATTACAATTTACACCCTAGAATATTTTGCGAATGGTTAAGAATCACGTAAGATAAGTTTATTCTCTCAATACTATTTCGCTGGCCGGCCTGGCGCGCGTATATTTCAAATAAACTGAGCGACTTATGACCACTAGGTCATAAGTTTTGGATCCCAAATTTTGTCCTGTTGTCCCGTCTATATACTGTTGAATGTCTTTGTTAATATCAAAACCTTTTAAATACATTCATATTTTAAGAAATATGTTTAACCTTTTATAGTACTAAAGCTTGATTAAACCGTGAATGTATAAATGTGACTTAAAATTTAAAAGCATTTTGGAGTATGTTAAAATATTATTCGTTCTAAAATTATTCAGTCTATCTTATCTGAAGGTTTTAACGCATCTTTCAAAAATGAACTTTACTGTGGTTAATAATAATTTATCGACCGATTTCAAAAAAGGAGGAGGTTCTCAATTCGTCTTTACTTTTTTATGTATGTATGTTACGCGATGTCTCCGCCATATGTGGACCGTTTTTAATTTGGTGACGACCAGATAAGTCGGTACGTTAAGTTTTTAGTTTTAGTTTAGTTTTAGTTTTTAGTTTTTAGGCTTTTGATAATTTAACTCATATTTATACCATTTGTTAATGTCGCGTCCTTGGTCTAGTGCCAGCATTTATGGGCTGTGGGCCGGGTGGACCCGGGTTCGGTACCCAGGACGGCAAAAGCGATTTTTCTAATTTGATATGCCCGGGACTGAATTCTCTAAAAACCAAGCCTAATTTTGTTGTTCTTGTGATGAAAGTCTTTTGAAAGATTTTTTGAAAGTTGTAGCTTTCTATTAGTAATATTATTTTCGAAAATAATCCAGTAGTTCCAAATTTTTGAGTGGTAGAGCGACGCTGTAGACATCAACGTCTACAGCACGAATACTCCAGCTCGACCGGTTCGATACCACTGTCTCACAGAAAACCGACGTATATTGGCAGCTTGCTGTCGCGTTTCGTCAGTGATTGAGATTTCCGGTGGCCTATTTCAGACCCCCCCCTTTCCCAATCCTTTTTTCTTCCCCTTCCATTCCCTCCTTTTAGGTTGGCAACGCATCCATGATTCTTTTTGTGTCTTGGTGTCTATGGACGGTGCAGATCACTTACCATCAGGTGACCCATCTGCTCGTTTGCCAGTCTCTACTATAAAAAAAAAATAATACTGCAGATTCAAAAAGCTTCAGATTAGCTTCGACAAAATTTGCTAAGCTTTTAAACAGTATACGAATTACCCAGTCCAGTTAGATGGAGGTCTGGTCGATAGTAATTTGAACACAACAGTCACAATAACTAAATAAACCGTAAAACAAAACCGGAGTCGAGTTTTACGGTTTTGTTTAAAAGTTTCGGTTTTATCTCTCTTTAACGTTTAGTTAGGTTTATAGGATTTACAGTTTGGCAACATTTTCGTTGCTTGTGCCGCAATTCGGAACCGGCATGGTTTTATTTGTATATATAGTAAGTGAATTGATAATTATATAACATAAGCTCACGCCTGTATCCCCGAAGGGGTAGGCAGAGGCGCACTAGCGAACTAGAACATTTCGCCGAGCTTAGTTCCGTCCCAGATGTGATAGGGGGCGAGCCTATCGCCATATCGGGCACAAATTCAAATTAAATTGATAATTATTGATATATTTTTAGTGGTAGAGCCACGCTGTAGATAGAAATGTCTACAGCACGAATGGGCCGGCTCGACCGGTTTGATACAATTGACTCACAGAAAACCGACGCAAAGTGACTCTTCGTTGTCGCGTTTCGTTCGGTGAATGAGATATCTGGTGGCCAAATTCCCCCCAAATTCCCCTCTTTTAGGTTGGCAACGTACCTTTGATTCTTTTAGTGTATTAGGCGGCTATGGTGATAGAGATCACTTACCTTCAGGTAACCCTCATGACTCCTGTTTGTTTGCCAGTCTTTGCTATAATAAAAAAAAACATATTGAGGAATTTTGGAAGGGTAGATGGAATAAATATTTGCAACTTGATAAAAAAAAGCAGCGGCTTGTATATATTTTTTTTATTTATTTATTTCTCTCCTCACAAAAAAACAATTACAAAGTAAACTGTATTACTTAAATAGGAACTTATCATTTATATAACAGTAGCCCAAGCACGAAAAACTAATGTAAATGTAAATGTATTCGAGTTCGCTGCGCACTGATGACGTTTGGTTAATATTTCATACAAATTTAATAGACGCGCATCGAGTTCGAATACATTTACGGTTGTCAGAAATTTTCCTGCTCAGGCCGCAGATCCTGGCATTGCTGATGTGTCACTTGCTGGTGAGTCAATTGTATCAAACCGGTCGAGACAGCCCATTCGTGCTGTAGACGTAGGTGTCTACAGCGTGGCTCTACCACTCAGTAACAGATCGGTCGGGATCTGTATAACATGTTCGGGTATGTTGCAGACAGAATTCGGCTTAGTTCTAACGATCAATTAATATTATTTTTTAACATTATAATCAGCACTGCCGAACATCGCTCTACCTCAAACATTTCCATACTGATTCCAGGTCGATTCTCTAAAAACGCCACAACGTTGCGATCGACGACGAGTTCCCGCAGCGCACATCGTTGAGATCGACGAAGCGTTCAACGTTGTTGGGTCTTAGGCTCAATTGCACCACTATTATTAACCTAGAGTTAGTCCTAACCGCAAGTTAAGTTACATGTCGTTCATACATTTTCTGTCAATTTAGCTTGCGGTTAGGACTAACTCTAGGTTAATAATAGTGGTGCAATTGAGCCTTAGAGAATACCATTTTCCATGCATTTATGTCAAACGCCTCGCTCGAGAGAGCCAGTTCGCATAACCGCCGTCATGACGCATAGCGCTAGTGCGTGCGCTTTGTACCTTGCTGAATACAAAAATGCAAACATCGTTGCCGCAACGTTGTTTTCACAAATGAAACCTTAGATAATCAATCTGTTGTTGGATAACAATATTTACGTGCAAAACAAAAATATTATAACATAGGTCATTAAACCCAAGGATCATAACTTTGTGTACCACTTTGTACCCTACTCAAACCATCTCTTTGATCCTACACCGACTAATAACGGAGTTTCTGAACTCTGAGGAATCAAAGCAATCGTCGCTTTTGACTTCAAAATGACATGATTTGTTTTTGTGGTTTTAGGAAGACAGTATTTTTGTGTTTCGGTGTCGTTGCTATATTGTATGACGGTACGACTGCCGACTTGAGCTCCTGGGTTTGATTTCCGGGTCGGTCGAAATGATATTGTTTTTTTTCAATACCAGCTCGGTGTTTGGAATTTGTGCTCGATATGGCGATTGGCTCACCCCCTATTAGATCTAGTAGTAGTTCTATGGTTCACGTCTGCCTACCCCTTCGGAGATGTAGGCGTGGGGGTATGTATGTTCTTACTTGCTGCTTCGCCATTGTTAATGTCATTTTTAACCCATTTCTCGCCTTAGGAATTGATTAAAACTTCCGTTCGTCCGTTCCGTTTTAGTCAAAGAGAAATTGGGCTTAAATTGAATTTGGATTGGTATTTTTCCGGCACAGATTTTGCAAACCCTTCTCATCCGTTTTAGGAACAAATGTCAAACAAACCTTTCGTATCTATGTAGGAAGAAGTTGTCAAATTGTCAGCTTTCTAGATCCAGAAACTCCAGAAATCATGTATTGCGTTTTGTCACATTATTTTATTGAAATTGGTATGTAAGAGTGTCCTTTATGCTAGTTTCTTCAAGTCTATATTATATTAACACAATGAGGTGCATTACACACTTGTTTATAACGCTACGAAAGAACTAGACACTGTAGCATCAATTAATTAGAACATGTTATTTTATATTTAAGTGTTAAGTGTATTTTCAATGTGAAATATCGCTTGCTATATATAGAGATATATATAACGGTGAAGGAAAACATCGTGAGGAAACCTACATACCCGAGAATTTCTTTACAGGAATTTCGGAGGTATGTGAAGTTTACCAACCCGCATTAGGCCAGCGTGGTAAACTAAGGCCTAACCGCTCTCAATAGTAGAGGAGGCCCGTACCCAGCAGTGGGACAGTAATATTACAGGGCTAATATTTTATTTTATATTTTAATACGTGATTGCTAATTGTTCCCAGGTCTAGAATTTTCTGATTTAATTTTCCCGGGACTGGATCCCTCAGAGGGGGTTGATGTCAGGCAGGCAGCCGGTCGTAAAAACTTCGACAAATCCTTTTTGAAACATGCTTGAAAAGTGTTTTGCGTTGACCCCATATTAAGGTGGGATAAGGGCAGGTAGAAAGGAAGAATACGTAATTACTAAGTAATACAGGATAGATAGACTATAGAGGTTTTTAAGAAAAATAAAGCGGCAGTCCTCAATCATCTTATTGGAACGTCTTTAAGCTTAATAAGGGCAAACCCTGCATACTAGTGGAAGATGGTTATTTCTTTTGCTACACTTTGCTACTGTACAATAATTCTTCTGTACAATCAAATACCTTGATACTTCATATTCTTTATTAAAATCCTTAATAAAAGCAGAAGACTAACGCCCGAATGGTCAAACGCTGCTCAACTTTAACGGCCTCTTATATTGATTTTCGCCATATAATTTTAACAGATAAGGCGGCCTTAAACGACATAAGCGTCCTTAATTGTATGAACATTCGGCGGTAAAAGACCACATTAAACAATTGAGGTAAATTAATTTAACAGCTCTTAAAATAAACTTTATGCAATTCGAATTACTTCGCCCTAATAAAACCGATAGAACAGACGATTATCTCGTCTTAGTTGACGCCGGCGCGGTCTAATTGTGAATTCACTTGAACAAATGTCAAATGCATAATTTATAAGAGGAATAAAGCTGAGGCTGCGAGAGCAAGTTGCGAGACACGTGATTGGTGAATATTCGAGAAATCTGGTTAAGCATCTAATCAAATTAACTCATCTTATTTAGCATTCTGTTGCAGCTGCAGGTTAAAGACCTTGATGTCTTCAACATCGATATATTATTTACCTAGATGCACAGTTGACGCTCGGAAAATGGGATAGCAAAGGAGTGCTTAAGCACTCCTTTTGCCTACAGTCAGATGCCGATAGAATTCTAAATTACAAAATTCAAATTTAAGAATGTTTGATCTTTTCGTGTAAAAATCAACTTTATTACACGTGCATAGGGTTATATTTGTGTTGATTTAATTAGAACTTGTGATCTTTTTCTTTGTTTTATTCCTGATACCACTTTTTAGGAAGATATTTGCAAAGAACTGTGCATCTTGGGTATATTATATTGATGGTCTTCAATGTTAATAACATACATAAGCTCACGCCTGTATCCCCGAAGGGGTAGCCAGAGGCGCACTAGCGAACTAGTACACCCACGTTTCGCCGAGCTTAGTTCCGTCCCAGATGTGATAGGGGGCGAGCCTATCGCCATATCAGGCACAAATTCCAGACTCCGGGCTGATATGGAAAAATCCAATATCACTTTGCCCGACCCGGGGATCGAACCCGAGACCTCAGAACCGTAGTCGTACCGAAATACCACCACGCCACCGAGGCAGTCAATGTTAATAATGACAAGTTTAAAAACTTAGCTGACTAACAACATCCCATCGTGACCAAATTTATATAGGACCCCCCTTGAAATAAGCTCTATCGAACACAAAAAGAATTTTGAGAATCAGTCCTCATTTAGCGGAGATATCGCGTAACATACATGAAAAAAATACAGACGAATTGAGGACCTTCTCCTTCTCGGAAGGCGGTCGATAAACCTAACTGCATCACCATTTGGCCTTCTTTTTACGGACAGTACTTGTTTTTGTCTCGGTGGCGTGGTTGTATTTCGGTACTCGTCCTGACTCTTGAGGTCTCCTCGGGTTTGATCCTCAGGTCGAGAAAAGTAATATTGAGTTTACATAATGATTTCTTAGGTTTACATGAATGTTATTCATTTTTAAAAATTCAAAATCATCATCAATATCAATTGTTAAGAATTAAAACCAAATCGTGATGGAATCCGTAAAAATAGTTTAATTTCAATGTATATTGAGTTTTTCAATATCAGCCCGGAGTCTGGAATTTATGTCCGGTATGGCGATAGGCTCGCCCCCTATCATATCTTGGACGGAACTAAGCTCGGCGAATTGTGGGTGTTCTAATTCGCTAGTGCGCCTTTACTTATCCCTTCGGGGATACAGGCGTGAGCTTTTGTTATTTTTATGGACGGCATTGTAGCCACGTTTCCTCTTTTAGGGTGCGATAAAACTTTAAATTTTGAAACGATAAAATACTTCTCGCCCTTTCAACCCTGTACGCAATGTGTTTTTAGCGGAATCATTGGTGATTCTACGCTGATGGTCTATGACAGGTTTTTTAATTACATTGTTTTAAAATCTTGCAATTTGTTTCTAACTGCTAGATATTTATGTTTTTTATGGGTTACAATGTGAGATACTATTTCTTTACGTAGTACTAGCTTTCGCTTGCGGCTACGACAGCGTGAGAGATTTTCTCTATACACACCTTCATATCCCTTTACACCCTCTTGGTATTAAAATGATTTTTCAAAAATATTTTCTTAGTGCTCACTTATGTAATAAAAGGAAGCCATGTGTAAAATTTCACATTTCTAGTTCCATTAGTTTTGGCTGTACGCTGACACGCCAGTCACTCAATTTCCCTTTATATAGAAGATTCATATCATAATTACGTTTATCGTTACATAAGATAAATTAGCAACGAAGGTGAGAGTCATATGACATGATGTTAGCTGACGTGAAATAAATGTCTCTATATTTAGGCCATGCCATTTGGAGAAATCTTGTTACTAATACAGAACGTGATTAATATGAACTTATTAATTCCTCGAAATAACGTGTAATTAAGTCCTTTGGAAGAGAAATATGAAATTTTCGTGACATTGATGTGATTTTAGATATTAATCATAAGTTATATGTAGATGTTGATATAGATGTATTTCTTATTAGATATGATGCTTCAGTTGATTTCTACAATAATGATGACAGTAACGATGATAAATGATGATATCGTATTAGACAATTTAAGATTAATGTTGCTAAGGGTATTCATGTCTAATATTGATATAAGTAAATCTTTGTTTGGAGTCGAAATGAATTAGAGTACATTAGCAGTTAAATAAGGACTATAAGTGCTTAATGTATTTAATATTGTAGCTCTCATAATTTATGAAAACATGGAGCTAAATGAATTTTTATAAACACAGGCATGTCTAAAAGAAAATTCCCATCTAAAATTCGGCACGCGCCGCAAAATCCAAGATGCCAACGGTGATTTGAATTCAGCGCAGCATCCCTATACTGAGCCTAAAATAAAAATACTTTACAGCCACCGCAAGCTACAGATTGAGGCCTGCGCCTGTGAAACTTATAAATCAGACGGTCTCAACAACGCCCAGGAGGGACTCCCGATTTTAGGGTTGCCACGTACGTGATGTTGTAGCTAACGGTAATGCTTAGGTAATCTTTGAATGCCATGGAGTCGAATTGATTAAAAAAAATATTGAATATCAAACGATTTTTGTTTTTATTCTTGATAGCTGCGTGGGCTCTAGATCAAATATGAAAGAAGATTTGTAACACTTGTATGTGTAAGATATAATAATTATTTCATAATCCTATACAAAAAGATCAGTCGAAGTACAAATCTTAGAACGTCGCGTCGGTAATAATAAATAAATAATATCTAAAAATAACACACAGCCTTAACCCCACATTAAGATACTAGTCTTGTGTCATGGCCAGAGGCCAGAAACTGACCAGGAACTTTCGATCTCACAACACTCATCATCATCAGCCATAGGACGTCCACTGCTGAACATTTCCAGAAAGATCCTCCCCAAAGATTTCCAGATCGACATATTGGAAGCGGCCTGCATCCATCCTTTTTTTTTTTTTTTTTTTGTCGCGGGGAAAAGTGTTTTACCACTGCCGCCGCGCCCGGGGGGGTGGACGCGGCGGGTATGTCGGGTTCGCCGGCCTTACGACCCAGCGCCGTGATGCCCGGGAGAGATGGTCGACATCCGGGCGACGCTGGGCCGCGTCCCTAACAAATGCCCTACATCGGCAATACCGACTAACAAAACCCCGCGGTGGCCTACTTCGGCGCATGAGTGGGGCGGTCCCGGGGTATCCTGAGATAGCCTCGGATTGCTACCGGAACCGCCCCTGCGCGGTGCCGCCTTGCGGCCCGTCTCCGATTTGGGGGGGGCTCAGAAGCCCCCGCCGCCGAAGGACGCCCTGGGCTTCTACGACAGCACGAGGCCGACCGTCCGTGCTGCCGTCCGTCCCGGGGTCGCAAGTACAATAGTACTATAAGGGGCGCAAAGCCCCCCGCTGCACGCCCGCGACCCCGGAAGGCCCCTATTAGTCGCCTCTTACGACAGGCAGGGGTTACCGTGGTGGAATTCTCCAAACGCCCCCATTCCACAGGGCGGGAGACGCCGGTCAGTCGTCCACCCGGCGCCTCCTACGTCTCCTTTGGCGGCGGGCGGGATCGCTCTGCTCACGATCCCGCTCGGCGCTCTCCTTCTGCGAGATGGCGCGCTCGCTCGCGCCACCAGACGCTGCGGTTTGCGCAGCAAGGCGACGCAGCGGGCGCTCAGGGACCCGGCCCATACGGGTGAACCGTACAGGGCCATGGACCGCACGACTCCGGCGTACAGACTCCGGCAAGGGTTACCGGGACCTTCGAGGTTCGGCAGCAGGCTCCCAAGCGCGCCCGCTGCCCGCACCAACTTCGGCGACAACAACTCAAAGTGGGCGCGAAAATCCCACCGGCTACTCAATACTAAACCCAAATACTTCATCGTGGTGCCGATGGGAATCCGCACCCCCTCCACTGTAATGTGGGCCCCTGCAGGTGGCCCACGCCGAGGCCCGTGAAAACACAGGGCCTCGGTTTTCCCCAATGCCACCGAGAGGCCCAGTCGCCGAATCCTGCCCACCACCTGTTCGGTTCCGAACGAGGCGAGCAGGATGGCATCCTCGAAAGTACCCGACGTCGCTGTCACCAGGGTGTCGTCCGCGTAGCAGACAACAGCGACGCCTCGGGGGTTGGTACCACGGAGAACCCAGTCATAACCGATGTTCCACAGTAGCGGGCCCAGAACTGAGCCCTGTGGAACACCGGCAGACATAGCCCTCCGGTGCCACCCAGCGGCGCCGGGATACACTACATACCTATTAGATAGGTACGAGTGCACCAGACGACGCAAATAAAGTGGCACCATGTGGTACCGCAGTGCCTCATGTATGCAGGCCCAGGGCAAGGTGTTGAAGGCGTTGGCGATGTCGAGCGACACCGCCACCACCACCTTACCCCGGGCAACTGCATCCTCCGCGTGCGCCTTGACCCGCAGAATCGCATGCACCGTTGACCGGCCATGCCGGAAGCCGAACTGGCAATCCGCCAGGTCCGGCCCGGCCTCCTCCAGGTGGCCTGCATCCATCCTGCATCCTCACAACACTCAGACTCGAAAAAATATTTGTGGGTAATAAACATTTGTCTTGGTGCGGTGATCGAATCGTCTCACGGAGTCCGTCCAAAACCAATATCAATACTATGGATTTAAATCCATTGTTGATATATAAAGTATTCATCGAATATTAGCTCAAAAATTTTATTTCAATATTCCCAAACACTTAGATGTAATTTCCAACCCTGCTCGTCCCTTGATATACTGATACTGATCTTTGGAATTATGATTATGAAAAGGAAACGGTGTGAAATGGAGGGTGACGAAATAAGGGCTCGGAGAAACACCTGCCCTACAGATGACAATGGAAACTGGGGAATCAAATTATACAGCACCGATGTTGGGGCCGGAAATGTGTTGTGTATTAAAGAATGTATTAAAGGTGACATTGTTGGAAAAGAGAATATCAGGTGTGTTGATGAAGTCCCTACTTCAAAGAGATATAAAATATATAATGAGATAAAAGTCTTTTGTGAGTTTTTGAGTTATTATTTTACTGATAAAAAAAATGCTAATCATAGAAGCTGTATCAGTGATGCAGATTTTTCGTTGTGATAAAGTAGATTTTTTAGTTAGACACGTGTGAACACAACTTAATAAATGATATTTTTATAATATAAAAGCCAAAAAAATAATAAAAAAGCCAAGTTCTCTCAGGAAATAATTTAAAACGATATTAAGTAAATGATAAAGTTTAACGATTTGTTTTGTTTTTTTTTTCTAATATACATAATTAGAGGAAAATAAAAATAAAAATTATTATGTATTAAGTATTACGTCCAGCAGTGGCTGATGAGCCACAGGACACACACATGATGATGATGATTACTTATTTATTTATTAATCTCTGTTGTAGATTATTAATCATCGTTTTTGTATGAAAATTGTAATTAAACGAGATATCAATTAACCTTAACTGAAAGCCGATCGAAATCTTCAAAAAAATTAAACTAGGTCGTCTGATATTTCCAGACTTTGGAAGACTTGTTATTGGATTTTTTGACAGGATTAAATAAATCATTCCTTAATGCCTCGAGGTACGCGATCACAGTCTTGTGGTGGGAGTATAATTATAAAGCACGCCAGGTTGTGTAGATTTTAAAACCCGACGCTCTTTATGTTGAAGAATTTTCCAACTAACTGTCGTTGATTAACCTTTGATATTAACAAAATTTATACAGGAATTAAATTTTGAACTGCAAATGATTTTCTTAACGAATAAACCATCAAACTCCATCCACATTTGACATAAATATTGCGAACATTAAAAGAATATACAGAATCATCAACACACTCCTCCTTTTTAAATAATCACGGGCGGCTCGGCCTCCGGTGGCCCATACGCTTATGTAACATATATATGTGCCGCCTCCGACGGGTAGACATTTGAAAGGAAAGAAAGACATTTAAAGGCAATTATTTTTTTATTCCTTGGATTTAGGTATCCGTATGGTATATGCCACGATTTTTATTTCTTTTCAAAAATCTTCATCCACTGTTCTTGATTTTACTAAACTTTTCTCATTGTTTCATGTATTCCCAAATTTTATAAAACTGTACGTAAAACCTTTTGCCACCCCTATCCCACGTCAGTTCCACTTACAGCCTTTTAGATTTACGACACTGAACGGTAACCCCACCATAATGTCTGTAATAATTTTTCTTTTGACCGAATTATTGTACGTTATTTTTTATTGGTTACTTAGTAGATTCATTACGCGGTACGCTAGTTCAATACATTTTCAATTCAAAGATGTTATTGCTAACTAGAATTTCAACTTTGGCGTTGAGTGGTTAAAGTTCGAAATCGCTGGTGTTATTAGGGTTTCTACGCATGAATGGGTGATCGATTTCAGCGATGCTAGTGAATGTTTTGAACCGGAGCTTAACACGGGAAGGAAATTCTTTTATAAGTGTTGGAGTTCAACAAAGTACTACAATTTTATTCATTTTCATAAAATATTTAGGTATCAAGTTCTTTAGGACTAGTATTACCTTTGACTTCATCGACTAATGCTTTTAATTACACGCTAATAGCGTGTAATTAAAGCATTAGCAATTAGCGTTTGATTTTTGTATTATTCTTATTAATATTAGCCCTGTAATATTAATGTCCCACTGCTGGGCACGGGCCTCCTCTACTAATGAGAGGGGTTAGGCCTTAGTCTATCATGCTTGCCTAATGCGGGTTGGTAGACTTCACATACCTTCGAAATTCCTGTGAAGAAATTCTCAGGTATGCAGTTGAGGAAACTCACGATGTTTTCCTTCACCGTTATAGAAAGCGATATTTAACAATCAAAATACACTTAACGCAGAAAAGTAAGAGGTGTATGCTCTATTTTGGGGTTGTTCTCGAACCTCCGATTCTTGTTTCGGCAGTCCGTACGATTCCCAACTGAGCTATCGCTACTTATTATTCTTATTACAGAGTATTATATTAGATACTGTTGTTATTTACTATTTATGTATTACACAGAAACAGAAAAATATTACTGTGCGTGAGTGATGTGCTTGGGGATCCACGCTTCGTTAAATGCACAAACTATATCAATCGAGGATGAATAGTAGCCAGCTTTGATTGTTATCTAGATCACGTATTGAGAGCTAATGGCGTTACTAAAGACAATTCTCAAAATATGTGGAAGTGTCCTAGTAAAAAGGCAAACTCTAACATCAAGCTGGGATAACACCAAGCAGTAATACCTATATTGGATATTATAGCTTCATTATGAAACTTGAGTCGTATGAGAACGGTAGTATTCCAGCTGTGTTTATTATTTACTTCAATTACTGCTTTTTCTAGTTTTAACACGAATACTTTTTGAAGCAAACGACCAAACTTTAATTCTGTTACAATGAGCGTGGTTATTCGCTGGAATGAAAATATTCTCTAGCCGTGAACTTTAGAAAACATGTGAATCTTTTAACCCGCTTATTCGAGCAAATGTTGTTTGTGTAATTTGTTTGTGAAATGAAAATTAACATTTCAATGTTTTTGAATTGGTTTATCTAGAAATTTCCATGAAAGAAGTGCTTTCAAGTAAAGCGGATTCTTCTTCTATTTTGTATCAATGGCTCCAAAAGCTTTCAAAATCAAGTTAACGGGGATTATTATTAATTATTATTAGTTTGTGGCGAGCTGTTGGGGAGTAGCGACCCCACGAACCTGAGTGCTCCCGGGGGAAGGTCCGGTTCCTAATCTCCAGCTTGCCTTCAACGGCTGACCAGAGTGAACACTGACGAGGAATAGATCCCCCACCTCTGGCTTGCCTTTACCGGCTGGTCAGAGTGGAGCCGCGAGAGCTGTATGCTCGAAGGGTGGATGTGGAACATAAGTGGTGAGTGGGCAACGTGATGGGACCCTAAGGGAGAAAATGATCGTTGTTTAAAGCCCAGTGACACCTCTCCACTCTTTAGCCGCTCGATTGGTGTTGCTCTCTTGTTGCTTTTTCTTGCGACTATTTTAGGGAGCCCATCTACCTGAGTTGACAAGTCACCACCTGCCTATTTTATCCGTGTTTTTAACATAGGTCAGGCAGGTGCCATAGTCCCTCCCATAGTCCTTATTACCCAATCCATTAGCACCTCACAACAATAATCCAGTTTTTTTTTTTCAATTCTTGCCATAGTCCTACACTAACCGGGAGTTGTCTTTGGGTGCATTTCTATAGTGATCACAGGGATAACTGCCGGTTGGTGTCACATTCCATATTAGATTAAACTTGTCTTACGGGCCTCTACGTGTTGGCTTCGGCCCCACGCACGCCTACCTAAGGTTCGGGACTTTAATAGTCCCGATATATGGAAAAGATATTTATAGGATTATAATTTTCTGTTGTTTTTGTGGTTGAGTTTGTTTTTTTATGAGACGGTGGTAGGCCGGTCGAACCAATCCATTCATTATATAGGCATAATTGTCTATAGCGTGAGTCTACCACTTTAAAACAATTACTTACAAAGGTAACTTGATAGAGGGAAATTCATTATTAGTATTGAACCCAAACAATATCAATCTAAATAATGCAGCTGACAGAAATACAGTAAAAGAAGCAAAAGCCACGTCGTTTGCAGTAGTAAATACCAAAGTTGGCACGCTCCGGCTACTTGCGAATCGGATTACTGAGCTTATTTACTACAAAATACATTTCTGAACGGAGAAAAATTTCAAGATTTCATCTGGATTCTGGGGCCTCGAGATGTTTGGCTTTGGTGGGTAATATGTGATTTTCGTGTTTAGAAATTTCGACCCGTTGGCATCTATTAGACGTGGATTTTGGAATGGGCAAGGTTATATTCGTTAGACATCTTGTCGACAAAAATTTAATGTAATTAACTTATAATTCGAAAAAGGTAACTACTAAGTACTTAATACCTATTAAATGGCCTAATTAATGTCTATAGTATTATTAAATTCGTTAAATTTTCCCGGAGCCTGGAATTTGTCCCCGATATGGCTATAGGCTCGCCCCCTATCATAACTGGGATGGAACTAAGCTCGGCGAAATGTGAGTGTTCTAATGATTTTTTAGGTTTATGCGTATATTGTATATTGAAATAAAATTTATTTATATGAATTTTATCGCAATTTGCACGTTTTATTTTGAGGCCCGACGTTTCTACTCATATTAAAAAGGTCCCTAAAAAGGTCCCTAAAAAGCTAAAGATCAAGGTTCAAACTCGTAAAATCGAGGACAGTATTCCATTATAGAAATTTAGAACATTTCCAGATGGTGTCGCTAAGAGTAAAAATATAGTACAAAATATACCTCTATTACAGAAATTAAAATAGTTTGTTGGCCATTAAATAAACAATCTTAATTTAGCTTTAAATACCATGGAAACTATACTTCTCATAATAAAGTAAATTTGTAGAGGATTTAACTGATAATATTATTTTGAATCTGTTTTTCTTAGCTATGGTTTTGGTTGTTTGATCAAATGAATAGCTCCGATATAAACTTAGAAATAACTAGATCGTGGTTCAATATGAATTTAGTAATAACAAAAACTAAGTCCATGATGGAAAATGTAGTAAATATGCTAATAACTTTAAATTTATTATTATTCTTGGTATAATGACTGCCTCGGTGGCGTGGTGGTGTTTCGGTACGACTACGGTTCTGAGGTCTCGGGTTCGATCCCCGGGTCGGGCAAAGTGATATAGGATTTTTCCATATCAGCCCGGAGTCTGGAATTTGTGCCCGATATGGCGATAGGCTCGCCCCCTATCACATCTGGGACGGAACTAAGCTCGGCGAAACGTGGGTGTACTAGTTCGCTAGTGCGCCTCTGCCTACCCCTTCGGGGATACAGGCGTGAGCTTATGTGTTATGTATTTTATGTTTTTGGTATAATATTTCCACAAAATGAGTCAATACGTTTTACAAAGCATGAACCAATTTGCACCAATTGTTACTAAACGTCAGGAAAGTAAAGTTAGCTTATCCAATTTTACTTGATGTCCATAATATAACATAAGCTCACGTCTGTATCCTCGAAGGGGTAGGCAGAGGCGCCCTAGCGAACTAGAACAACCACATTTCGCCGAGCTTAGTTCCGTCCCAGAAGTGATAGGGGGCGAGCCTATCGCCATAATTGGCCACAAATTCCAGACTTCGGGCTGATATGGAAAAATCCAATATCACTAGCAGTCAACTTGAGGTCCATCACAAATAAATACGTTTATTAAGTGATTCTTTAGTTATACTCTCAAATATCAGTAATATACGAAATAGATAAATAGCTAAAGACGTAAAACAATAAATGGATATTCTTAGATATTCACACAATGTCGTAGCAAGAAATAAACAAACAATGGGAATGAGACAAGAGATGGTTATTCCTACTCTTCCACAAAATCCCCAATTAGCTCTTTCAAACAACACAAAGTCTAACAGAATGGTATTGAACGGTATTCAGATACCGAAATTGTATGAATTTTATACACCTGTACCGTCTCCACCAGATGTCGCCAGACAATACCGTCAAATGAACAATACAGCCGGGTTCAGGGTTGTTTTAGCGGCGCTAAACAACATTAGGCTGGTAATAAAGTCAACGTTTTTAGAACAAAATATAAATTTTGTTTTTTAATAACTGAAATCTTTGGAGGAGGTCTAAGCTCAGCAGCAAACGTCTGGCTGGTGATGATGATAATAATATCAAAAAAGCTTCCGTGAATTATGTCACATTTTGGTGTCTTCTTCAGTGTCTATCTGCAGATTTTAAGCCTACTTTTGTAGCAGGAACATATCTTTGCATCGATCGCATGATGACACAAATTGAAGATACGTCACTAGAAGACAATCATATAAATATAGGATAAGTATGGCATTTTAGTTGTCAAAATCTTACTCCTTACACATATTTTAAATTAGAGTAGACACTTCATTTAAACGTAAAAGAACTTACCTTAGGAGATTGCTTCTATCTCATGTGTCACATGGAATACTTGTGGAAGGAAATATATCATTCATTAGGTTCTATAGAACTCCAAAATACAGTTTTATTTATTTACTTGTTTACTCCTTGTTTGTGCTTACTTAGAATTGTATTAATAAATCTCGGTCATTCGCGAACTAAGCTACGTTTTTGAATGAACTAACAAAGTGTTAGCTATATTTGATTGAATTCAAACTAAATTCTCTTTTATATATAGTTGAAAGGAAATCAAGTGAGTTATTTTTCATTTGGCTTTACATTTTGTAGTAAGCCAGAATATTCGTTTTGCTTTTCTATATTTTTGAGCATGAAAATTGGATTTTCAAAATTACCTATTTAAATTCACAGATGTTGAATATAAATAAACTTAAAATGTGTTGACTGGTAATGTAACATATAATAGAGGATTTATATATCATATTATTATACGTATAGGAGTAAGCGAGACAAGATACCCTCGTAATGGTAAGACTGCCACAGAAGTATTAAGACATAAATTCTTAATAAAGGAGATACGTGATTAAATTAGCCTTCTAAATGTCTATCTTCCATTTAACATTTTAAGTAAACTTCTTGTAACAGACAAGATAATTATATATGAACTGCGCAAGGTAAGATAAAACAAACAAAAACGCATCAAAACGCATCTACTTGATCCCACTTGCTAAATGGATCGCTGTGATGTATTTTCGTGTACATTGCTGAAAGCGGGAAATATTTTAAGCTTTGTTTGTCTAGCCCCTTAATTGTTCAGTTCATCATTTCGGTGGTAAACTTACAGTGATTGTTCAGCCCGAAATATGGATATCGCTTACCTTGAACCTTCTAAATTTTATGTTACTTTTTTCGAATACAAAAGATAATCGGCCTGTGGAGACATTTTGTTAAAAATACTGCGAATTTTTCGTTGGGTTTTTGCGTTCAATTATCGAGAGGAAACCTTATAGTATTGGTTTTTAATCAAAATATCGGGTTCACGAAAATCAATTGACCGTTTTTTCGTGAAAGAAACGGGAAAATATTACAAGGCATTGAAGGAATAAAAAGGATAATTCACGGTATTTTATCTTATTAACATTGTGGTGATACTTTTAGTCTTTTTTTGTGCAGCAAGTCGCTGGATGCAGGCCGCTTCCAACAGGTCAATCTGGAAATCTTTGTGGGAGGCTTATGTTCAGCAGTGGATGTGCTATGGCTGATGATGATGATGATGATACTTTCAGGTAAAGTGCGTATATTGGCTGTAGTTCAAAAGGCCGTAGGTTCAAATTCCAGTTGGGGCAAAATCATTTATTAGACAGAAATGATAATCATATATTTTTTTATAGCAGAGACTAGCAAACTAGCAGACGGGTCACCTGTTGGTAAGTGATCTCCACCGCCCATAGACACTCAAGATACAAAAATAATCATGGTCACGTTGCTAAAAGGAGGAAATTAGCGATTGGGGAAGGGAGGTGAGTAATTGGGCCACAGGAAATCTCACTGACCGAAACGCGACAGTGAACTGCCACTTCACGTCGGTTTTTTGTGAGGTAGTGGTATAAAACCGGTCGACAATCGAAAAATAATATAGCTTTTCCCCCACTTCTTGGTATAAATAAAACATCGAGCAATTGGAATGTTTACGTTCATTCTTGCTGAAAAATTTACCAAATGCCATCAGTGCGTTCTACCTCGATACGAATTCGATTGGCAAAAATATTCCTGCTGAAGCCGCAGGGGGGTTACCACCACCTCTTATAGCAGTATTATTATAATTTTACTTGTACCGATTCCCATACAAAACAAACGAAGAACTGTTATAATAATACTGCTATAAGAGGTCGTGGTAACCCTGCTGGTAACTAACAACTTTATAAAGTAAACTCTACGAGCAAACTGATTAAAATACATACGAAAATTATGTTTTCACCGTAGCTCATTACGTCGCCACCAGTTTGGTCAACGCAGTTTGAAATTAAAACGTTGATATTCGTGAGACGACACTGCCCGATGAATATAAAGTTATTTCCACGTTTTAATATCTCCTTTCACGATTCATTATAACGAAGCAAAGTTTTAATTAAGATTTACATAAAGCGGGACAGATAATGTTGTTACTGTAGATTGCGGGGGCGATTTTGCTTTCAGATTGATGGATTTTTGTTCGTCAATATTAAATTTTTCTTTATTTTATTAACCAGCGATAGTTCAGTTCGGAATGGTACGGACTGCCGAGACAAGTGCCGGAGGCTCGAGACCAACCCCACAATGGATCATACACCTCTGAGTTTAAATATTAAGTGTATTTTCGTTGTGAAATATCGCTTGCTATAACGGTGAAGGAAAACATCGTGAGGAAACCTGCATACCAGAGAATTTCTTTACAGGTATTTCGAAAGGTATGTGAAGTCTACCAACCCTAATTAGGCCAGCGTGGTAGACTAAGGCCTAACCCCTCTCATTAGTTGAGGAGACCCGTGCCCAGCAGTGAGACAGTAATATTACAAGGCTATATTATTATTATATATTATATTATTATTATTTTGTCCATTAGTTCCTGATTCGCTTAATACCTTTGCCTTTCTTCCTATTTTAGTTAAATTATTTCGTCAGTACTAAGCTTTTTTGCAAGGTCTCGTTTCTGGTCCAGATTTTACTTCATTAAAAAATTTTTTTGTAGATCAAAATGGTACTTAATTAAATATTATAGTTTTTTCTATATTATTGTGCAATTTGCCAGTATGTTTGAACCGGTATATCTTAGGAAATTGAATTTATAGCTTGAACAAGCAATTTCGTGGTCTGTTACTTCACAATACAGCTGGAATTTTCCTATTATTTCATTGGGTTTGTTAACAGGTAACTAATTTCTATGGCTTTATATTTCTCGCCTTTTTACAGTTCTATTTGTTTTGAAAGCCTCCGTGGCGCAGCGGGCGAGCAGCCGGCTACGAAGTGAGAGGCCGCGGGTTCGATCCCCGCACCGAGACAAATATTTGTGTGGCCCACAGATATTTGTTTCGGGTCTGGGTGTTGTGAGACCAAAAGTCTCTCGTAGTTCCTGATACCCACGACACGAGAGTCGATCTTAGTGGGGGGGCAGGATTATGTACGTGACAGTTGGGTGTTATTTATTTATTTATTATTTTATATTGCCCCCTATCACATCTGGGACGGATTATTTTGGAACCCATTCCAAAGTACGTTTACAGTGTTTAACGTTTAGATGTTCATTTTTAAGATAGTTTTAAGTTTTAGATAAACTTTATTATGCCTTTATTATGTCTTGATTCCCAAAGGGATAAGCAGACAAGGATTTTCACTTTGTGCGCTATTTTATTAACCACTTTATGATTTTGTTTAGTTTATAGCACGTCTTTTAATGCGGTTTTTGATTCTTAGTCCGATGGTAGTTGTTTATTAGGTTATTAACTTTTCTTCTTTTCTTTCTCCCTTTAATGTGGGGTCGGCGCAACACACTTTTTAAACATGTTGCAGAAAGGATTTGGCTAAGTTTTTACGACTGGCTGCCTGCTTGACCTCAACCCCCTCTGAGGGATCCAGTTCCAGGTAAATTAAATTAGACAATACGCTTTGCTCGACCTGGGAATCGAACCCACGCCCTCCCGGTCCACAGGCGAATTTAAGAATTTTGAAAATCGGACCACATTTGGCGGAGATATCGCGCAACATACATAAAAATACAGACGAATTGAGGACCTTCTCCTTTTTGGAAGTCGGCCGAAAATAAACAAAACAGCAACTAAGAAGAAAGAAAGAAAGAAAGAAATAAACTTTATTCAGCCAATGTCTCAGGCAACAATAAGTGGGAGAACACAAAAAAACAAAATATGTAACACTAATAGGTAACAAATAACATAACTACATAACTGCATTTAACGTAACCTCCAAACGAACTTCAAGTTCCAATTATATTCGTCCATTACAATTCCACGGAAAACTAAAAATACTGTAACCACCACAATGACATCATGAACCCGGGACCGCGTGAGTAACATCCGTACCGCCGACCGCCGTGTCCCGTACCAAACAGTTCATTACCGTTTCATTGCTGAGCGATGTTAAACATCCGTTAATCAGTTTTATTGAGTTTCACTGTAAAATAAAAATGTTTATTGTTTTTTAAATGGGTCTTATGGTCTGTTTTTCTTAGGGTTTTTTTCCTTACGTGGATTTGTGCCGTAATAATGAATGTATGTGAGTTATGATGAGTCCTATGTATACATGTATGTAACATACATAAGATAATCTCGCTGCGCATTGATAACATTTGATTAATATTTCCATTAATATAATATACCCTAGATGCACAGTTCTTTGCAAATATACTCCTAAAAAGTGGTCTCAGGAATAAAACAAAGAAAACGATCACAAGTTGTAATTAAATCAACACAAATATAAACTTAAGCACGTGTTATAAAGTAGTTTTTTAAATGAAATGAGCAAGCGTTCTTAAATTTGAATTTGGAATTTAGATTTCTATCGACGTCCGACTGTAGGCAAAACGAGTGCTTAAGGGCCCATACTACCTCAAATGGCTTATTTTGAACCCGGATAAAATCTTTTACTTTGTAATAAATATATGATAAAGTTGAGGGCTTATGTGAGTGAACATGTGTGGCGAAAACACGATTCCTTAAAATTTTCTCGATAGAAAAAAATTGCAAAGTTACCTCTAAACCGAATTAATATCTCGGATTACTCATTACATACTTCAAATAAGATGGTGATATTTTGTATAGTAACTTAGTTAAATAATACGCATAGGTTATGTGTTTTGGATTTTGAAAATAATTTGTCTTTTTATTGTAAGATCCAATTATCTAAATTACCGCGTTTTGCGCACCGTTTTAGTCAAGACCGCCCTGCCGCCCGGCCCGCACACATTCCCGCTTCGGCTGTCAGACGGGGAGGTTGTGTCGCTTGCTGTCAGCAAAATAAATAAATATAATTTATATATCTGGGATACTTCATCAATTAAACAACGTATTGTAGGTGATTATAATGATGATAACGAGAATATTCTAATAAATAAGTCAGTATTTTCTAGGTTTCCATTTACCTGAATATTTAGTAGATTAGAAATCCAGTCGCGTGTCAGCGGCGTAAGTATAGCAAATGTCACGGGCTCTCTACTATTACACACGGTTAGTTAGAACATAAATTATTATGTACGAAGCTGAAAGGATACTGTATTCGTAATAATAAACAACTTTTATTCTTGCAATTTTTTCAATATACTTAATACTTTCACAGATATTGCCAAACAAAGTTTTATTTTTAAATCCTACATAAAATTATTAGGTATATGTATATTACAAATTTAAATATAAAGTATTTATATAGCAGTAACACGATTGCTCGTGGGTCAGGGTAAGTCATCTCCACCGCCCATAGATAGAGACACCCATTACAAAAAATATCATGGGTATATTGCTAACCTAAAAGGAGGGAAAAAGGGATTGATAAAGAGATTGGAATTGGACCACCAGAAATATAACTCACCGTACGATATGCAACAGCGTGCTGCCATTTTACATCGGTTTTCTGTGAGACAGTGGTATCCAACAGGTCGAGCCGGCCCATTCATGTTGTAGACGTAACTGTCAACAGCTTGGGTCTTCCATTAAAAAAATATAGTGTAGTCTAAGCTTTTTACATAATGATTGACGCTGACCTACCGACACTTAATCGTCCCCTATATATATATATATATATATATGTACCTTTTAATGTTGCAAGGGCTTGTACAAAAAATAAGACGAATAAATAAAATAACCATAGGATTGATTTTTTAGTTTTCTAAATTTTTGCACATAATGTACGTTCGGAGCAACCTTAAACAGTTGATATTAGCGGTTTAATACTTTTGTCGTTGACAAACGCGCGATTTGACGTCACGCCGTATACTTACTGAAGTTTATATACATCTAGGTTGGCCCGTGCATATTACCGCATAATTATATTTTTGCGACGAAATTTAAGTTATGTTGGTGCCACGCGGTGTATTCCTGTTAACTTTGATTTCGTATAATATACAAAGTTTGTCGTAATATTTGTAAGAAACTGAAAGGATACTACAGAACTCATAATAATGAACAAGAATATATCAGTAAAAATTATAATATACCTAATACTTTCATAGATATTGTCATTCGCGAACGATTAGATAGATAGATAACTCTTTAACACCATAGTAAGGATTAAGTAAACAGTACAGACAGAACTATAAACTATAAAATGTTACAATAGGCTGTCTTATCGCTTGAAGCGATCTCTTCCAGATAACCTTCTGAAGGGGTTAAAGGATCAGCAGATAAGCGGAGGTGTAAAGTAAAGGTTTTTATGGTCTAGGCATGCCGACATATCGGATAAATGGGCCGGAATACTTTTTGCTTTACATAAACATAAAACATAAACATAACATAAGCTCACGCGTGTATCCCCGAAGGGGTAGACAGAGACTGTCCCACCCACACACCCGCCACTGTAACTCCTGTAAGCCAGGATCAACAATGGCACGCATTTTACGACACCGAGCAATGAAGCTAGGCGAGTCTCAGACAATGCAAAATTGTCTTCATCCCGCAACGAAATTAATCAAACAGAAATATAGGGAGGAGTTGGAATTATAGGGTTTCCACTTCCCTCCGTAAAAATGCAGGAGACAATGTAATGAAGGGGTAGACAGAGGCGCACTAGCAAACTAATACACCCACATTTCGTCGAGCTTAGTTACGTCCCAGATATGATAGGGGGCGAGCCTTTCGCCATATCGGGTACAAATTCCAGACTCCGGGCTGCTATGGAAAAATCCAATATCACTTTGTTCGACCCGGGGACCGAACCCGAGACCTCAGGACGGCAGTCGTACCCAACCACAACCACGCCACCGAGGCAGTCGAGGCAGTTTTCGCATTAATATGAACGATATTAAAATTCTTAGATAAGTCCGAAAACTGACTCTCAAGGTTATCACGAAGCGAAGAAACACCATGGCAATTCTCATCACTGATATTGCCAGATTCAGATAATGCAGAGGCATAGTATTCATCGTCATTACTAGTGTTGTTAACCATTAAACTCAACATAATTTTTATAAGTACGAAATCTTAAGAAACAAAAATCTTTAATAATATGTGACATAATACTAAAACAGCACAAAGAAGTAATTAACTCGCTCGCTTACCCCTTACTTTTAAAACGACGCGTCTTTCGGACGCAACAGGTCCAGTGCAATACATCATTTGCCCAGCATATGGAGATATACATGAGGCCATATATATATATATATTAAGGTCGTGTTATGTTGTGATATAAAGGAATGTTCTATAAAAGATGCAAAAATGACTGTTATCAAATGGTTATTTACCCTTGACTACTCTGAAACCGAAGATTTCCTAAAGATTATGAATTGAAATATATTCACACACGCATACCCATCCCCACAAACACACACATCCGTCCCCACACACACACACACACACACACACACACACACACACACACACACACACACACACACACACACACACACACACACATAATACGCACACACACACGCACACACACATGCACACATACACACACACACATAACACGCACACACACTTTAATCTCCTTTGTATGTAATGGCTAATTGAACAATATTTGAGAACTCTAGAAGCACACTCTTGAAGACCCCCATGAGACAGGTTTATTCCTAGTGTGGAGGTTAACAGTTAATGTTTTATAGATAGTCACTTGTTTTCTCAGTTTGTTTTAAGTGCCTTATTATAGTTGTTAATTACTGTAATACCTTTAAGTTCGCTTTTGTAATTTCCATTTGAGAACTAATAAATTTTATATTTATATTTATTTATTATATTTATTATGAATAAAAACAAATAAAATATGAAAATATAAAACAAAATTAAAATTCTAATAATAAATATAATATTCAAATACTTGTATTGTAGGCTATATTTTAAATAAGTGTTGCATTTGTTCCGGTAGGTGGACGGTCGTGAACGGCCCAAAAAGCGTTCTGTAGATATCTTCTTAGATATGAGAGCCAAGCCTCACTATGGAGGACGTTCAGCACCGTGTGAAGTGGAAGCGTTTAAGTAGGAAGACGGCCCTTGGCAGAAGGAAAGCCAGACAGAAAAATGTTTCGCGGGGCGTGCTACCAACATCTAAGCTACCAAGATTGTTTTATTTTAATAATTAGTTTAATCTGTAATCATTATTTAACTGGCTATTAATGTGGTAACTTCATGATTTTGTTACTAAATCGATAATTATCTAGTGACAATGTGCTGTATAAGTCCTAGATAATAATAAATAAAAGACGCATAGTAACTATATCTTAGTTAAAATTACAGTGTGGGGGCGCGCGCATTGCGTAAGCGGTACGTATTTTGCCGATATGTAATCGTGGGATAGGTAGTTTACTTTTTATATGGAATAAAAAATGTCCTACTATTAAGATGAGGTACGCTCGTGGCCTCCTTGGTCTAGTGGCAGCATATATGGGCTGTGGACCGGGAGGTCGTGGGTTAAATTCCCAGGTCGGGTAAAGCGAATTTTCTAATTTAATTTGCCCGGGACTGGATCCTCCGGAGGGGGTTAACGTCAGGCAGGTAACTGGTTAAACTAAAATCTTAGCCAAATCCTTTCTGCAATATGCTTGAAATAGGGTGTTGCACCGACCACTCATGAAAGTGGGTTATGGGCAGGTAGAAAGAAAGATTAAAATGACGTACGCTATCTACGGTAGAAATATTTAATAATGGTACATTATGTTGGCCAAGGCTCTCTACACACTTTCCGACTAACCCTGTATATTTTTTTTTCACCTGCCTTTATTCCATCTTTAAATTTGTTGTTCCGTTGTATAAGGATAAGGAGTCACGGCAAGACTATCAGAGTACGTTCTTAGTGTTGTCGGCAAATTATATGCGAAAGTTCTGATTGAAATGGGTAATGTATGAGACGAATAATAAGCTATAGAATGTACAAGCGGGATTTCGAAAGAGTATGGGATGTGCGGATTAGATCTTCTCCCTACGAAGCTTTCCGGAAAAATTCTCAGCCAAAGAACGAAAAGTCTTTTGCGCCTTTGTAGACTTGGAGAACGCCTAGGACGAATTACAGACAATGGTAATAATTATGGATGATGCATTTAAAAGGAAAGGAGAAAATTAATGTAAGTAAGACGAAAAGTATGTTTTTTTAAAGAAATGAAAGTATAACAGAGTGCAAAATTATGATAGGTAACGAGAGAGTAGAACAAGTGAAAGACTTTGTATATCTGGGTTGTATATTTATAAGTGATGGGAAGCATGATAGCGACATTAAAAGACAAGTATGTGCAGGTAATCGAGTTAATGGAGCGCTGAACACCTTTATGAGTAGCTGAAAGGTCTCTAAAAAGACACGATTGGCCGTTCATAAAGAAGTGCTAGTGCCCACACTTATAAATGAGAGTGAAAGTTGGGTGTGACAGAACAGGCATGAAAGTAAGATCAGTGGGCTTACTGGTGGACTCTTATGTCATTCCCATATATTTACTATTCTATTCGACTAGCGCATAAGCTACTTGGCTAAGCCCGCAGGGTGGTGGAAATGAGAGTATGAAGGAGCATGTGTCGCGTGATAGAGTGTGGAATAAAGTGGTGTTGGATCTCTGTCGAGTGAAAGAAGATGTAGTGATAAGAAATAAAAAGGGATGTTGAGATGGTTCAGACATATTGAGAGGATAGATGATAGGAGATTGTCGAAACAGTGACAAAAGACGAGTGTGCATGGAAAAGCCGGTATAGGGCGACCGCATCGCACTTATATTGGTGATAAATTGATGATATATTTACTAAAGAACAGATAAAAAACTAAACCGAGTCTAATGAGATCATGATAGTAGATGAAGCGAAAGTAGTAAAGTATCAGAATCGGGCGAAGTGTAAATCTATAGTCTCTACCTACCCCTATGGGATACAGGCGTGATATTATGTAGGCGTACGTTTATTCCACCTCAGTATGGAGTCGACGCAACACATTGTTAAAGCATGTTGCAGAGGTGTTTGGCCTTAGTTTTTACAATGGGCTACCTGTGTAATGACCCACCCGTAAAGTCAAAAACGCCTGCTCGATCTGGAAATGGATTCCAGGACCTCATAGTTCACACCCGATATACGCTACCAATAGTGAATAGATCAATGAGGCGAGTTATAAATACTTCAGGAGCCATGTATTAATTAATTGCTATGAGTTTTGGAAAAAAAAGACGTGATGGAGACTATAATTGGAAAGGTCCGACCGGTCACTCTATTAGGATTTCCGATTGGTGTGCGCAGTCTTCAACATAGATGGATGTCAAAAATTCTTCAGAGTCGGAAGTCTTATATGAAAAATTGAGGAAACTCCTGAGAACGAGGGTTAACTCAGCCGCGGATGTCTTAAGAACCACCACGGGAATACGACCATGCTCGACTTTCGAATGTCCAAGATTCAGGCTCTCGCCTGACCGCATACAGGTTGATATGGATTCATGTCGTAATTCACACACGCTGCGCCGGTGCAACGTCCAGTAGCGTGGCTCCACCATTGTACAAAATCGAATTTGAGGCAAAGGGTTCAACTCAAAGATGAGTGTTATTTTACTGTGGTTATCAAGTTTACGCAGTGACTGCAGATTAAGCTAGTAGAAACTGCTTTACATTGCGATGACAAGTCACCAAAAGCTCCATTTCCGAGATAGCTTTTCTGTCGCCCTTCAATTTTGCATAGGTATTTACCCTTGGCCCTCCTGTTGGATTCGAAAGCTGTACGTAACTTTTCTTTCCCTTCCTTAGATATAGGGCTCCAAGCCTTAAAGGTGACATTTCACGCCAATTATGCGGGCTGTTTAAGACGTGCAGTGACGGCGCCGACATTGTTATACTAGCTGTGATATACCCTGGAATTCCGGTGTTGGCAGTGAATCATTTAATTCCCAATAATCACATCCTTGACTTAGTCCGTAGAGGTGTGAGGATCATCGGGTAAGAAATAAGAGTTTTCTCCATAGAAAGAACGCAAAGAACTGACGAATACACCAAAATTATTTTGGTTAAGTACACGGATTATTTATAAAATCTTTGAATGGCAATATCTATGAAACATACTATCTATGAATCAGGTATTTTAGACTGTCCCGCCCACACACCCGCCACTGTAACTCCTGTAAGCCAGGATCAACAGTGGCACGCATTTTACGACACCGAGCAATGAAGCTCGGTGAGTCTCAGAGAATGCAAAATTGTCTTCATCCCGCAACGAAATTAATCAAACAGAAAGATAGGGAGGAGTTGGAATTATAGGGTTTCCACTTCCCTCCGTAAAAATGCAGGAGACAATGTAATGAACTAAGGAGGCATCAGCCTCATACATAGGGATATTTACAACTGGAGAGGCCAGATGTAAAGCACCACGGAAATAATTTTAATTTTAGTGGGTTCTATCATGCGAGCTGTTAAACTTGATTCCAATAATAAGTATGGCAAAAACGCCGGAATGCACGGAAATTCGTCCTAGTTTCCACAAGGTCCATATAGTATACAACTCCAGATGTTATTTGCATACTGTCTAGCATGATGGTGCGCTCATTTTGCCAGAGACCACACTCCCAAAGAATGTGATGTGCGGTCTGGTCATATTCACAGCCGAGTACAGAACACGGGCACGCAGGTGACTCAACCAACTTAAATGAAAACAATTTACACTTAAAGTTACCGTGGCCTGTAAGAAATTGTGAGACACAATGATCTATTTCTAACCAAGTTTTAGATAGACGATCGCGGATTGAAGGAAAGTACTGATATAAGTGCCGCCCCTTTATAGAGTTGTCCCATCGAGTTTGCCATTCATTTAGAAGCTCGTTACAAATTTCGGATTCCGGTTTAAAAAGTCTATTGATTCTCGATAGCTCGCGGAACGTAAGAAAGGATTTATCCATGTTCTCTCTTGTTGAGTAATACATCGCGGCGCGACGCTGCACCTCCAGATCGACTGGAAGTACACCGGCAAGAACAGGCAAAGCTTCGGTGCTAACGGTTCTATAAGCTTTACACAAGAATATCAACGCCAGACGCTGACTTTGGAGCAATTTTCTGCGTACGGCGCCAATAGTAGCTCTGTCAGCCCATACAGGTGATCCATAACAAATACAGCCTAAGTAGGTAGCTCCATAGATGACTTTGAGTGTGTTAAACGATAGACCCCACGTCGAAGTCGATATTCTCGTCAAAGCGTAGAAATTTCTTTTAGATTTTTCTCCCACGTTTTTAATGTGTTCAATAAACGAAAAATTTCGTTCTAAGACTAACCCAAGGTAGCAAACCGATTCTTTTCTTTTGATGGAAATATTATTAAATTTAATTTGTGGTTGTGATTTTAGGATGCCTTTTAATAGTAATTGATATGTTTTTTGGGGTGCAAAAGTAAGGCGGTTGCGTTCACCCCATTCCAAAATTAATTGCAAACATTTTGCAGCTGAAATCTCAAGACCGGACCTACTATTCGAGTGAATAAGCAAGAGGCCGTCTGTTGATGATATAATTTGTACCTACCTATTTACAAATTTATTATTTTGAATAAACCTATTAAACCGTTCACCGGGAGTCGAGGTAAAAGCGCATAAGGGTGTACAAGGGGTTGCGGGGCGAGAGGGGTGCCCGCCCGGCGCCCGCGCTAGCTGCCTCGGCCCGTGGCCACCAGTCAGTCGTCGCCCAATCTGCATAGTGGGATACCGCGCACGCTTTTACCTCGCCTCCCGGCTGCGGCTATTACGATTTAACCGATCACGACGTTTTATTCCATCACCAACATTCGCTGGTCATTCGGCCGGATCATTTACGCGTTTAGACGTATGGAATGTTTCATACACCGCCGCGAACCGCTAGCATGGTCAAAACACGGAGTACCTATAAGAACGAAGTGCCCGACAAAAGTTATGAAATGGAGGGACTTAACGCTGAAAATCCAATAGATGTACCTGAACAGAAGATAGAGCACCAGGAAAATACAAAACCAAGTTCCAATACGCAATTACCTACAACATCGGAAAAAAAGTCGGTCTCGAAACTTCGATCGAAATCAGCGTCGTCATCGGTATTGGCCAGAAGAAAAAAGTTAGAACTAGCGGCAGCCGAAGCCAAGGCACGATTAGAAATGGATCTGATAGATAAGCGATTAGCGGTAGATTTAGCAGAACTAGACGAGGAATACAGTTCACAATCGGAAGGACATGAGGATCACACAAAGATAGAAGTGGAAAAGTGGCTAGAGCGCAGTCATCAAGAACTTGAAGCTGGGGCACCCCCACAGCATGGTACAACATCGGGGAACCCGGACCGGCCGCTGCCGCCGCCTGACGCAGGTGTCGTCAGCACTGATGGAGCGATGCAAATGATTGCCTGCGCACTGAAGGATCTCGCTGCTGTAACCACTACTAATGGATCGAATGCCAAAATGCTGAGCCGCTTATGTACACCCCGAGAACTACCTGCCTTCTCAGGGGACCCTATGGAATGGTTGCAGTTTAAACAGGCATACGAGGGATCAACCAAAGTGTGTAACTTCAACGATCAGGAAAATCTATGGAGATTAAGAAAGTGCCTGCATGGCGCAGCAAAGGACGCAGTGACAGCGCTAATGATTAGTGCTTCATCCCCGGCCGTGATAATGTCTACTTTGGAGCTGCAGTTTGGTAACCCGGACATCATTATGGCCAGAATTATGTTCGACATAAAGAAGCTTCAGCCAATGTCACCAGACTATCACAAAGATATAGTCACATTTTCAATCAAAGTAAAAAACTACGTTGCTGCAGTACTAGCTATCGGCCAAGATGAGTACTTGAAGGGTACCAGCATTGTAGCTGTAATTCTGTCCAAGTTACCTACCGTATTAATTTCCAAATGGGCAGACTACAGCTATAAACTCATCAACGAAGATACGAAGCCGAAGTTAGTATTATTGTCTGAGTTTTTGAACGAAGAGGCCGTAAAAATATCAAAAACTTCAGTGAACTTTACAACTTATAATCATAGTGACTATAAACGTAAACAAAGTGACTATAACGTGAACCGAACACATACTGTGTCTTTGCAGGACAATTCCGTGGACAATAAGTGTCGTTTTTGTCATACGTCGATTCACGAGTTAACCGACTGCAAAAAGTTTAAAAAAGCGTTGCGGAAAGCCAGATGGCAGTTCGTAAAACGTAGCGGGTTGTGTTATAAATGTTTAGTGTCGCGACACAAGCGAGAATCTTGCTCCGCGCCTGTGTGCGACATCAATAGTTGTGGACAGTCGCATCATAAGTTGCTACATCACGTATATACGCATAATGAGTCCAGTACAACAGACAATATCAGTGCTATCGAACAGAGTGACTCGTCGCCGCGGAGTGAAACTGTAACTCACATTTTGTCGAATAATAATAACAAAGTGTTATTAAAGACAGTCCCAATACGAATACACGGACCTAATGGTGTGGTTGATGCCGTGGCGTTGTTGGACGATGGTTCTACCATATCTATTATCAGTGATAAATTAATAAAACAGTTAGGTATACGAGGCATCAAGCAAACAATGCGCGTATGCGGCGCCTGGGACGGTAGTAAGCTAGAGTGCAACAGCGAACTAGTCAGTATTAACGTATCGAACAAGGACGGCGCATTGTTTACGCTGCAAGCGCGTAGCATCCAAGGACTTGACTTACCTACGCAGTGTGTATCGCTAGATGAACTGATGTGCAGTGAATCTATTAAAAATATAAGACATTTATTGTGTGACGGACAATGTAAACCTGAAATATTAATCGGACAGGACAATTATCATTTACTAGTGCCCGTTCAAATGACTTACAATAAACCTAACGGCCCGTATGTCACTCGTACGCCGTTAGGGTGGTGTATACATGGTCGCATTTCCCCTTCGCTCGAGGATAGTTCTCACCACACGACTCTATTCATGAAAGGTGAGAACGTCGACGAGGAACAGTTGGAATCCAGCCGCATTTTGCTTAAGCTGCAGGAAGATGTCCGTCGCTCATTCACCATTGACGCGATGGGCATTACGGCGGTGAATCCTCGGCAGAACTCTGAAAATGTAAAAGCAATTGAACACCTGGAACTTACCTCATTCTTGAAGGATGGACGTTGGTACGTTGGCTTGCCGTGGAAGGACGTCAACTGCAAAATGCCCGAGTCGTACAATAATGCCTGCAACAGATTAAAAGGTGTTTTGAAAAAATGTAAGGCCAACCAGAACTACGCAGCAAGATACAGTGAACGGATTGATCACCTATTGAGAAATGATTATGCTCATGAAATACAAGATAAGAAGGTAACGTCAAACGTCTGGTACCTGCCACACTTCGGTGTTGACAATCCTAATAAGAAAAAGCTAAGATTGGTCTTTGACGCGGCCGCAAAATGTAATGGATGTTCACTGAATGATTACTTGATAACGGGACCTGACTTACTCATATCACTATATGGTATTATGATGAGATTCCGAGAAAATAAAGTTGCTGTCACTGGTGATATTCGTGACATGTTTTTAAGGATTAAGATCATACCGGAAGATCAAAATGCCCTACGCTTTTTATGGAAATCATTTGAGGGCACAAATGAAGAAATTAAAACGTATGCGATGTCATCTTTAATATTTGGAGCGAGTTGTTCACCATTTGTTGCTCAATTCATCAAGAATAAAAACGCAAAACAATATGATTCATCGAACCCAGAAGCGGTAAATGCAATATACAAACAGTTCTACATGGATGACTATATTGACAGTTTTGAAGACACTGCTACCGCTGTACGGTTAATAAAAGAAATATCGTATATACATAAACAGGGCGGTTTCGAGATAACCAACTGGACGAGCAACAATGCAGAGGTGTTAAATAGTTTGCCAAAAGAAACCTTATGTCCGAGCGCCGTAAAGTTCAAAATCGGTCAAGATGTAGGTGAACGAACACTCGGATTAATATGGTACCCTAATGAAGACGAGCTAGGATTCGACGTATCCTTCAAGCGAATTCCTGAAAATATTATTAACGGCTTGAAACGTCCTACAAAAAGAGAAATGTTACAATTAGTCATGTCAATCTTCGATGTATATGGGTTCCTGTCTCCATTCACCATAAAAGCTAAAATATTACTACAAAAAATGTGGAAGACAAACATAGACTGGGACGATGAGATTCCGGACACATTTTGCGAGAAATGGTTTAACTGGATAAAACTATTAAAATGTTTACATAACATAAGATTACCTCGCTGTTACCATGCGAGTGTCAGAGGGAGCGAGACGGCATTAGGATCGACAAACGCTACGAACGCTACGTGTGCTACGAAGACGGGCGGCGCGCCTACGCTACGGGAGCTGCTACGCGCCTCTGCTACCGATAATAATAAATCACAGCCGCGCATAAACGCATCGCTGGCGGCCGCGACGACTAGTTATACAAATCTACAGCTACATATATTCTGTGATGCATCTACTCAAGCGATGTGCGCCGTAGCCTATTGGCGTTGGACAAATGACTGCGGAAAGATACAAATAGCATTTATTTCAAGTAAATGCAGAGTAGCGCCGGTTAAACAAATGTCGGTGCCTCGTCTTGAACTACAAGCAGCTCTTCTAGGAGCAAGATTAGCTGATACTATTATAAAGGAACATAAAATGATACCTGTACAAAAATATTTCTGGTGCGACTCCTCAACCGTTCTACACTGGATAAGGAATCACGCGCGCGATTATAAACCTTACGTGGCCCACAGACTGGGAGAAATCGATGAGCTGTCATTGACAAAAGAATGGCATTACGTACCAACAAAGAAGAATGTTGCAGATATCGCCACCCGAGATACCTGTGAGATAAGGGCCCTGCATAATGAATGGTTGTTTGGCCCTGAGTTTTTATATGAAGAAAAAGAATCCTGGCCTAAGGGCATACCTGATGCTATTTCCGAAGATCTCCTGGAACGTGTCTCCCTGGTGTGCGAAGTCTCCTCTCCGCCTGTACCGAAGCCTGAAAAGTTTTCTTCTTGGTTGCGATTATTGAAAACAACATGTATGGTGTTGTCGTTTCTAGATAAGTGTAAAAAGCTTACTGGTGAAGTAAATGGTGACATGATGAGAAGGGCAGAGCGCTTGTTGATACTTTACTCGCAGATGGAATCATTCGCCGAAGACCTGAAGCACCTGAAAAATAAAAAAGAATTAGCACATACGAGTAAATTACTTACCTTATCCCCTTTTATCGACGAGCACGGAGTTCTTCGTGTCGGCGGCCGCATCGACGCTGCACCTGGAATATCATCGGAAACAAAACATCCGGTTATTTTGGATGGTCGCAATTGTATAACAAAACTCTTAGTGAGATATTACCATGTGAAGGCTGCTCACGGTAACCGGGAAGCTGTAGTTAATAACCTGAAACAAAAATATTGGATTATTAGAATGAGACCTACAATAAAACAAGTGGCATCAACATGCATGTTTTGTAAAATTAAAAAGGCTAGACCTCAACCCCCCAGGATGGGTGATTTGCCTGAGGCCAGAATGGCTCACCATCAGCGCCCATTTACCTTTTGTGGCGTGGACTTGTTTGGCCCCATGGAGGTAACGATTGGACGCCGTAGAGAAAAGCGGTACGGAGTTTTGTTCACTTGTATGACCGTAAGAGCGATACACATAGAAATTGTAACAAAACTTACCACGGATGCATTCATCATGGCTCTACGTCGTATGGCTGCTCGGCGAGGCTGGCCCCAGCATCTATATTCAGATAATGGCACCAATCTGAGGGGTGCTGACAATGAGTTGAAGAAATCTGTCATGGAATTAGACGAAGGCGTGCTGAAAAGCGAAGCTATAAACTACGGGACGACATGGACGTTTTCTCCTCCTGCAAGCCCACACTGGGGTGGGGCGTGGGAAAGATTAATTAGAAGCGTTAAACAATCCCTGAAAGTCGTACTAAAAGAACGAGCCCCACAAGAGGAGACTTTGAGCACACTACTAGCAGAGGTTGAACAAATTGTCAACAGTAGACCTTTAACACATGTTAGCGTCGAACCAGATAGTAACGAATCGCTCACACCTAACCATTTTTTGCTCAACTCTTCTTCGAATTTACCATGTATCGGTATATTTAAAGAATCTGATACATACTTGCGAAAACAATGACGCATAGCTCAACGACTGGCCGACCAATTCTGGAGACGGTGGGTGCGGGAGGTATTACCCGACATGCGTCCTAGAACAAAATGGCACACGGAACCAGGGAGGCCCTTGGAAGTGGGGGACCTTGTGATGATAGTGGACCCTGACTCTCCGCGCGGATTATGGCTGCGAGGTCGCATAGAAAAGGTGATGCCCGGGAACGATGGCCGAGTAAGAGTAGTGGATGTAAGAACTAAATCGGGCCTGCTACGGCGACCGGCGACCCGCATTGCCGTCATTTCCATGAGTGATGAGTGCTGACGCACTGGGGTGGGGTGTGTTGATGATATAATTTGTACCTACCTATTTACAAATTTATTATTTTGAATAAACCTATTAAACCGTTCACCGGGAGTCGAGGTAAAAGCGCATAAGGGTGTACAAGGGGTTGCGGGGCGAGAGGGGTGCCCGCCCGGCGCCCGCGCTAGCTGCCTCGGCCCGTGGCCACCAGTCAGTCGTCGCCCAATCTGCATAGTGGGATACCGCGCACGCTTTTACCTCGCCTCCCGGCTGCGGCTATTACGATTTTACCGATCACGACGTTTCATTCCATCACCAACACCGTCGTCGGCGTAAGCAGTTAAAGAGCAACCTTGGGGTAAAGGAATCGTTAAGAAGTCGTCAAAACCTAAATTCCATAAATATGGACCGACTACTGAGCCCTGCGGACAACCCATCGTTAATGCCTTCGACACTGCATAGTGCCCAAGTTTTAATTTGGCAGAGCCGAAAGAAAAATAAGAATATATAAGTGTATATATATTCCTAGGGCAGCCTCGGATTTTTAACTTAAGTATTATCGAAGGCACCCGATATGTCTAAAAAGATACCCAAAACATACTTATACTCCGAATTACTGACTGCTTTTCTAACCGATATAGCTGCATCTAAAGTCGATCTGCCTATAGTAAATCCAAATTGGTTATTGTGAAATTTTGGCCCGCCTGGCATTAATCTAGGTACGATGAGGCGTTCGAGCAGTTTACCTAAAGATGGTAGTAATGTTATTGGGCGATATGACTTGGGGTCTTCGGGCGGCTTATCGCCACTTTTAGGTATAATCCGAATAAAACCGCTACGCCAGATCCGAGGAAAAATACCAGCAGCTATACATCGATTATAAACCGTTAATATAAAAACGCCCGATGTTTTACACGCTTCTTTTATCATTTTATTAGATATTTTATCCTCTCCGGAGGCTTTGTTCAGTGGCAATGAATTAACAATATTAATAAATTCATCTATAGTCGGGAGATCCGATAGAGGGGTATTCGGTGGTTCTGCGGCCCACATCCTTATTTGTTTGTGATACTCGGTGTCGAGATCTACTTTATCGTCAGGTATTAATGAATTTAATAGAGCTTCCGTTGTCTCCTCAATACCAGTTGTGTAGGTGTTGTTAATTTTAATATTTTGCACGTAGGCCATATCGATAGACCTATTTGCTTTAAATTCGTGATACAGGGGAGACCACGGACCCTCCCTATCTAGACGATCTACAATTTGACGCAGTAAATGTCCTTTTGATTTTTGTACCGCTGCCCTATAATGGGACCTAGCAACCCTCAGTGCATTAAAAGCAGATGTCAATGCTTCTTGTGTAACGCAGCGCTTTCTAAGTTTGTTAAACCTCCTACGCGCCCTGCGAAAGATGCGTCGCAGATACACTAGATGGTCATTCCACCAGTCACATCTACGAGTGTTGGTGATAGAACCACGACCGATTGCACAGTAAGTAAACGTGTCCGACATTAGTTCAGCACACGTTTCTGGTGAAAGATCATTGCGAGTGAAGTCCCCGGCATGCTGAGCAAATAAAGAGCTAAATAAGTCCCAGTTAGCCCTTTTCGACTTATATCTAAAATTACAGTTATTATAAAGAGGACCCTGTGTGAATCCAGACACCAATTCGTACACAATCAGGCGATGATCACTACACGACGCATCCGGAAGGACACGCCACCTATCGAGTCGAACGTCTCCACTAGAAAGTGTGACGTCAATAGAAGATTCGCCCGTAGGGCTGCAGTAAGTAGGTGGTGCATCGGGGGTATTGTGTATGACTAGATTCATCTCTGCGATGAAATCTTCAACGGCGCAACGTCTGTCGGTATCTGTAGAACGATATTTGCCATACCAAAGGATAGAAGACGCATTCACGTCGGCACCTATAATAACTCTCTGACCTACAAGCGACCGTAAAACATGACGAAGATGGTGTATGTGTGGACCTACGGGGTCTGAATATTGAAAGTAACAGCTCACAATATAAATCTTACAAGACGGAGTTAATACTTCGGCGACAGCACAGTGCGATGTCATAAGGTTGCGCATCGATGTAACTGTAAAATTTGAACTCGATACATAAATACCTGCTCGTGAACTATTACCTAGCTGTACGACCCTACTACGAAGAGACGCGTGTTGGTATTGCTCCTGCACTAATACAATATCGAGTTTGTATTCGCGGATTATAGTTTCTAACTCCGACGTCGCTACTCTATCGTTGTGAAGATTTAACTGTCCGATAGTAAGATTTTTATCCATATTATAAATTATTAATACTGTGTCGAAAGAATAAGAAGTTCTAACTTATGCTTATATGTGGGACATTCTTGAGACCCACAGCGATGATCGTGGGTTTTTTTAAATCGCTTACATGTCGCGCATACCGGCTTAAATTCCGAATTTTCCTTATGGGGACAGCTCTTAGTCTCATGTCCATCAGCGCAAATACCGCATGTTGCTGTTTTAACCGTGCAGAATTTACGTACATGTCCGTAATTTTGGCAGTTATGACAGCGCACTATCTCAACGTCATCAATAAATCGACAAGTTGCCCAATCAATAAAAAGTTTATCTTTGGTAGTCACCAGATGGTTACGTACCTCCGAATCCATTTCTACGCCTATCCATTTACGACCGTTCTCCAGTTTACGCCTACGAACAATTTTAATCGATTGAATGAAGTCATCCTCCTTAATTGACATTTCATCTTTAATATTTTGCCTATATAACGCGGTAAGAAAAACGCGGTCTTCCATTGAAGATGGTACGTCTTTAATAAGCATGCGCGGACGGCGCCCCCTAGGTTTTTCTAAACGCAATCCCGCGGATTTGATCGCTTCAACCGATTGCAATTTTTTTATTTGACGTTCATTCGCGACGCGAAGCACGACGCCAGATTTCGCGGCTTTTTTGACGCCTACTATTTGAAAACCGTCATCACTCGGTTTTATCGCTTTAAATAACGCTTCCTTGGTAGCAGATGATGACGCAATATCAGCTGTTTTCTCGGAAGTCGGGTATGCTATAACGCAGGGGGCATGTGCGCGGGGTTCCATTGCCGGCATTTGTTTTGGCAGACGAAGCTTGAGTTTGTCTGCATACAGTGGGTTACTATCCTGCTTAGGTGTTTTAATATTTGGACAGTTCTTAATGCTATCTAACTCCCGTTGAGTGTTAGCCAACTTTGTCTCATTGCATGAAGATTTTAACGCGAGCATTGATACAATGGCGGTAATTCGTTGGGTGAAATCCATAATCGCCGATTTATTTGCAACGTTCATACGCGAGCCCTGATCATTGACGAGTTCATTTATTTTTGACAAATAGTTCGCGGCTTCCGACACGAGATCGCAATAATCCGCACGATTGACTTCGGCGTCGTTATCAACAGAGGTAACGGATGCTGGTGAATTTAAACTTTGGGACCCCGAACGTTGTACACGCTTCGATCTTTCGGGGGAAGCACATGACGGCGAGACTTCGCTAAAAAGTCGTTTAGGTTTAGCGGCATTTGGCGAACGCGATATGAGGCCACTTTTACGAAACGGTTCCGGTATTGGGCCACGATCAGGTGGATCATCATTTTTACTCGACATTATAAACTACTACAAAATATATGAGAAACACAAACTAATTATTAACACAATTAACTGTAAAACGGAACAGATGTAATTTTTTCTATGTCACCCTCAAAATAAAAAAAAATATAATGTACTCACCGAGGAAATAATTGGTTAATTATTTCGTTAATCCGAGTTAAAACGCACAAAAACTTACGAATAGCTGTAGCCTAGGCAATACCTTACACCTATAAACAGTTCACAAGCAAGAATTCCGATTCCAAACACGTAAACCACAATTATAATTTAACAGTGCGCAGAGACGATCCGCACTGTGCAATCGCGCGGGGGGAAGTGAATATAAATATGAATCAGGTATATTGACAATTTTGCAAATATAAAAGTTGTTTATTATTACGAATCCTGTAGTCTCCTTTCAGTTTTCTACATATATTGGGACTAACTCTATATACCACCGCTAAACATCAAACACTGGAGGAGCCGCTTAAACCTATCTGACGAGAAACTGTCCCCATCCAGTGGAGGAACATTGACATCCGTTTCTCTACAGGTTTGTCAACGGAAGTTCCAGCAAGGAGAACTTATAGCACAGGTGGGCTGTGTGACTGGTTAAGAGGACACCTATACCAAAGTTATCTTGTAAGAAAAGTTACCTGATGGTTCGATGATCCATGGCTCAAACATAACTTTCTAAGCCCGACAGACAGCGTCAGCGCTGACACGCCATTGAAAAGTTTTGTAATTGTACTAAAATAAATTGTGCCTCGATTGTGTGTTACTATGTGTGTAAACTTTACCTCCGGGGTTTAGTTGTATTTAAGTACGACTACCATCCTGAGGTCTTGGTTTCGACCCCTGGTTCGGGCAAAGTGATATTGCATGTTTTCAATATCAGCCCAGAGTCTAGAATTTGAGCGCTATATGGCAATAGGTTCGGCCCCTATCGCATCTCGGACGGAACTAAGCTCGGCGAAATGTGGGTGTTCTAGTCGCTAGTGCACCTCTGCCTACTCTTTCGGCGGTACAGGCGTGAGCTTATGTTTTTGTAAATAAATTGTCCTAATGCGTCGTAAATGCGGGCCCGCCACGCTACGTCACTTGTTTGTCTTATCAACACCGCTTGACATCCTATGACGCCATTAGTGTATGAGCGAGACAACGTACGATAGCGCACTCTAGCAGAGACAAGTAGCGGGTGCAAAATTTGAATTTGAGCTGAGGTACCATGCGCTCTTAAGCACTTCTTTGCTGTCCCATTTTCCGAGCGTCAACTGTGCATCTAGGTAAATAATATATCGATGAATATTTCATATAAAAGTCATAGACGCGCATCGAGATTGATACGAACTCCATTGTCAAAAGTATTTCTGCTGGGCCGCTGTTCACTTCGTGGCTCTTGTCCGTTTTGTGCCTAAGGCCGCGGACACGAACTCAGTAGGCGCGGGCAGCGGCGCGTATCAATGCATAGATTTAAATAAAGAAATAAATCAATAATACCCAACAGTCACATACATAGTCCCTACACTAAGATCGAGTCTTGTGTCGTGGGTATCAGGAACTACGAGAGACTTTCGGTCTCACAACACCCAGACCCGAAACAAATGTAGGCCATACAAACATTTGTCTCGGTGCGGGGATCGAACCCACGGCCTCTCGCTTCACAGCCTTCTATTCGCCCGCTGCACCAAGGAGGCTGTCTTAAATGGAACTGGCCTCGTTCAGCGGCGCGGAGAGCGGCGAACAACAGGTCTAGCAGTACGTTACCGCGCCGCCGCCGCTCCGCTCCCGCTGAGTTTATATCCGCGGCCTAACTCGCAGCTCGTATTTTTACCCTCAACCACAAAAAGTATCGCGGGGTTCAGCGATAAGCCTCTTTAATTATGCATGAATCTTGTTGAGTGTTTATGAAACAGGCAACGGGTTTTCAATATAAGTATCAACAGGTGGAAGCACGAAGCGAGTGTTACTTATAATATTTCTTATTGTCGAGATAATTTTTTCGATGTTAAAAAAGGGATTTAGGCTGAGAAAACATGTTTTTTTTTATAGCAGAGACTGGCAAACGGGCAGATGAGGTCACCTGATGGTAAGTGATCAGCACCGCCCATACACCCAAGACACAAAAGAATCATCGGTGCAATTCGTGCTGCAGACGTAATTGTCTACAGCGTGGCTCTACCACTCAAAAATCATATAAAAATCCAATCAAATTAAACAAATCCCAGGTCAAATTAAAATAAATAAATACACCCAACAGTCACAAACATAGTCCTGACCCCACACTAGGTACAACCTGTATCGTGGACATCAGAAGCTACGAGAAACTTTCGGCCTTACAACCAGACCCGAAACAAATATCTGTAGGTCACTCAAACATTTGTCTCAGTGCAGGAATCGAACCCACGGCCTCGCGTGTCATAGCAACTGCTGTGGTAAAGGCTTATAAAAAATAAAGAAATATCTGTAATTCGAATATATGTACAAGTTTGAAATCATTTTGTTTTTTTGTTTCAGAACTGGCAAACTCCACTACCCAACAAATGTGTGCGGGCCGTTGTTTGAAGAGGAGTTGGAGTTCTGGGGGCTGGACTCCAACCAGGTGGAACCCTGCTGCTGGTCCACTTACAGCATACACAGAGACACGCAGGTTTGTGGTGAAATTAGCTGAAATTCTATATTATAATATTAGCCCTTAATGTGGTACAGTAAAGTGGTACAATAATACCACTTCTGGACATGGGTCTTTTCTACTAATGGCAGGGGTATAAGGGTATAAAGTATGTTAAGTCTACCAACCCGCATTAGGCCAGCGTGGTAGACTAAGGCCTAACACCTCTCATTAGTAGAGGAGGCCCGTGCCCAGCAGTGAGACAGTAATATTACAGGGCTAGTATTATTATATATTTTTATATATATGAAAATTAACACATCTTGCTTTAAGGGCCCGAGCACAAATAATATTGACAACCTAAGGATTTCATGGTTTTATTTTGTGGTTATTTCCCTTGCTTTTACTATAATGGATTTGTTATGGCTATAGAAAATCTCTTTAAACTTGGCGAAGTACTTTTATTACACGTGTAAAACAAAAATAGCACATATACTTTAGTTGTGGCCATGAGAATGATTTAAACAGTACATTCTCTAGTAAAGTAAATATTGAAGTATTGACTGTGTGTAATATACAACTCAGCACTTACTCAGGTGCGTAAAAAGATGTAATTTATGACTAGCACGTCGGTGGAAAGTCATATTTCTGAACATTCGAATGCCGTTTCGTCTCATCGTTTACATCGTAAATGTAGGGCTATGAGACTCGCGATCTCTATCTATATATTTAACTAGTTGACCCGCGCAACTTCGTCTGCGTATGAGAGAGAGGGTTGAAAGAGTGAGTCGTAGGCACCTATAGCACAATAATTCTAAAAGAGGTAATGGGATGATCTACTTCGGCCGTCAGTCACCCCGTCTCTCACACCGTCAGTCACACCGTCTGACAAACCGTCTGTCACCCCGTCTCTTACCCTGTCAGTCACACCCTCTGTCACCCAGTCGGTCACCCGTCTGTCACCACGTCCGTCACCCCGCCTGTCACCCCGTCTGTTACCCAGTCTGTCACCTCGTCTGTCATCACGTCCGTCACCCCGCCTGTCACCCCGTCTGTCACCCAGTCTGTCACCTCGTCTGTCACCCAGTCTGTCACCCCGTCTGTCACCCAGTCTATCACCCCGTCTGTCACCCCTTCTGTCACCCGTCTGTCACCCCGTCTGTCACCCCGTCTGTCACCCGTCTGTCACCCCATCTGTCACCCCGTCTGTCACCACGTCCGTCACCCCGTCTGTCACCCCTCCTGTCACCCCGTCTGTCACCCCGCCAGTCACCCCGCCTGTCACCCCGTCTGTCACCCCGCCGGTCACCCCGTCTGTCACCCAGTCGGTCACCCCGTCTGTCACCATGTCCGTCACCCCGCCTGTCACCCCGTCTGTCACCCAGTCGGTCACCCCGTCTGTCACCCAGTCTATCACCCCGTCTGTCACCACGTTCGTCACCCCGTCTGTCACCCCTTCTGTCACCAGTCTGTCACCCCGTCTGTCACCTCGTCTGTCACCCCGTCTGTCACCCAGTCGGTCACCCTGTCTGTCACCCAGTCTATCACTCCATCTGTCACCACGTCCGTCACCCCTCCTGTCACCCCGTCTGTCACCCCGTCTGTCACCCCGTCTGTCACCCCGTCTGTCACCCCTCCTGTCACCCCGTCTGTCACCCCGCCGGTCACCCCGTCTGTCACCTCGTCTGTCATCAGTCTGTCACCCCGTCTGTCACCACGTCCGTCACCCCGTCTGTCACCCCGTCTGTCACTCCGTCTGTCACCCCGTCTGTCACCATTCTGTCACCCGTCTGTCACCCTGTCTGTCACCCAGTCGGTCACCGCATCTGTCACCCCATCTGTCACCCCGTCATTCACCTCGTCAGTCACTCCGTCCGCCACCCCATCAGTCAGCCTGTCAGTGACCCCGTCATTTCTCACGTTGGTCATCCCGTCAGTCACCCCGTCAGTCACCCCTTAGTCACCCTACCATTCATCCCCTTGGTCAACACTAAAATATTTTTTCAAATCGAACCAGTAGTTTCTGAGATATAAAATTCCCCGCTAGCAGCATTTTTCATTTCTGCTCCGCTTCTATTGGTCATAGCGTGATGTTATATAGCCTATAGCCACCGTCGATAGTTGGGCTACCCAACACAAAAAGAATTTTTCAATTCTAACCAGTAGTTTCTGTCAGAGATATAAATTTTCCCGATTTGGTAACATTTTTCATTTCTGCTCCGCTCCTGTTGGTCAAAGCGTGATGTTATATAGCCTATAGCCATCCTCGATAAATAGTCTATCCAACACAAAAAAAAAATTCAATTCGAACCAGTAGTTTCTGAAATATAGTCTTTTCAACATTTTTCATTTCTGCTCCGCTCCTATTGGTCATAGCGTGATATTATATAGCCTATAGCCACCCTCGATAATTGGGCTATCCAACACAAAAATAATTTTTCATTTCGAACCAGTAGTTTCTGTCCGAGATATAAATTTTCCCGATTTTGCAACATTTTTCATTTCTGCTCCGCTCCTATTGGTCAAAGCGTGATGTTATATAACCTATAGCCATCTTCGATAAATAGGCTATCCAACACAAAAAGAATTTTTCAATTCGAACCAGTAGTTTCTGAGATATCGCCTTCCCCGTTTTTAAAAAAAAATCATTTCTGCTCTGCTCCTATTGGTCATAGCGTGATGATATATAGCTTATAGCCACCGTAGATAATTGGGCTATCCAACACAAAAAGAATTTTTCAAATCGAACCAGTAGTTCCTGAGATTAGCGCGTTCAATCAAACAAACAAACAAACAAACAAACTCTTCAGCTTTATAATATTAGTATAGATTTTTACACTGTAGCTCAGGGGCCCGAGCAGGAAAAGATTTTTAAGTTTTTACGATTTTGTCACGATTTGTTTTTTTTAGTTCCCGCATTTTGAAAACTTTACCGCCTTTATGGTCATGCGGCGGTTTGAGAAAAAAAACATAGCATAACATAAGCTCACGCCTGTATCCCCGAAGGGGTTGGCAGAGGTGCTCTAGCGAACTAGAACACCCACATTTCGCCGAGCTTAGTTCCGTCCCAGATGTGATGAAGGGCGAGCCTATCGCCATATCGGGCACAAATTCCAGACTCCGGGCTGATATGGAAAAGTCCAATATTACTTTGCCTGACTCGGGGATCGAACCCGAGACCTCAGAACCGTAGTCGTACCGAAATACCACCACGCCACCGAGGCAGTGTAGAAAAAAAAATAACAACAAAATCTGTAAAAAAAAAATTCTATTTCAATGTGTAACATTCGCGTAAACCAAAAAAATATATGAATGGCAGAATAAATAAGAATAACAGTCATATAAGTCATAATCCTATATTAAATTTAACCTGTATTCTAAAGTACCAGGAATTAATATAAGTATCAACTGGTCTATACTGTAGGCAAAATTGTTTACAACAAGACTCTGTCACTTCAAAGTAGTAGTACAACTGTCTTGTAGCTTTCTAGTAATGACAAAATAATAAACATTATTTCCAGTTTACACTCTATTTTAACGGCCACACACGAACGAAGCATTTGAACACATAACAGTCACCGTAAAACATGATAGACAATTGCTTCCTCTGTAACCGCGCTCGTTTCCGCCTCCGCCCATCACCCACACCATACCGTATCCTATTGTTTAGTACACCGCCTCCGCTTGTAACTTACATCCCGCTAGATATATCGCATTAACAGAAGGAGTTTAATTTTGACTATATTATGATTTGTGTTTTATGTCTTTATACATCTGGGGTGATCCCACTTAACTGTGGGTAACAGATGTCTACCATAAGTTAATTGTCAAAACGTTGAAATTTTAGTTTTTATAGCAGAGATTGGCAAACGAGCAGATAGGTCACCTGATGGTAAGTGATATCAACTTTCCATAGACACCCAAGGCACAAAAATAACCATTGGTGCGATGCCAATTTTAAAGGAGGGAAACAGGGAATGGGAAAGGGGGGGGGGGAATCGGGCCACCGGCAGTCTAATTAACCGAATGAAATGCGACAGCGATCTGCGACTTTACGTCGGTTTTCTGTGAGACAGTGGTATCAAACCGGTCGGACCAGCCCATTCGTGCTGTAGACGTGACTGTCTACAGCGTGGTTCTGCCACTTAACTCCACGCTCTATTAAGGGTCATCATCTGACTATGTCAACGTTAACACCCAATAAGACTGATACTCAACACTCATAATATCTCGATAAAGGCTTTGAAGTGCTACTTGATTGTAAACGTTGTCGTTTGAATAATAAGGATTAAATAAACTCTGTTACTGTTAAGGGTACGCGTTTATTCTGTCTGCGCTTTTGTAGAGGATGTCGTGATTAAAACGAAATATAATTTTTTTATAAATAAATAAATAATAAATATACCCAACAGTCACACACCTAGTCCTGACCCCACACTAGGTATAACCTGTATCGTGAGTGTCAGAGACTATGACTTTCGGTCTCACAACGCCCAGACTGGAAACAAATATCTGTGGGCCACACAAACATTTGTCTCAATGCGGGAATCGAACCCGCGGCCTCTCGCTTCTCAACCGGCCCACTGCGCCACGGAGGCTGTCGAATTATTAAAGTTATAATTTGTCGCCATCAATATAATATAGCCTAGATGTACAGTTCTTTGCAAATTTCCTTCTAAACATGGTCTCAGAAACAAACAAAAGAAAAAGATCACAAATTCTAATTCTATCAACACAAATAACCCTATGCACGTGGTATAAAGTAGCTTTTTCATTGACATGAGCAAGCATTGTTAAATTTGAATTTTTAAATTCAAATCATTTATTCTGCAAATAGGATATTTTATACCACTTTCACATGTCAATTACGAGTATATATTGATTTTAAGATATTGATAAAGTAATAATGGCGTCGGCATGTCGTGGCTATCCCTGAGAAGAAATGCCGAAACAAACTCAAGGGTTATGGCCTCTTTTAAAGTCCAGACAATACAATACATATCTTCTGTCGTGGGTATCATTCTGCCCTTATCCCACCTTAATGTGGGGTCGGAGCAAAACACTTTTTCAAGCATGCTGCATAAATGATTTGGATTACTTTTTACGACCAGCTGCCTGCCTGACGTCAATTCCATCTGAGGGATCCAGTCCCGGGCAGTCCCGGGCAAATTAAATAAGAAAATTCGCTTTGCCTGACCTGGCAATTGAACCCAAGTTCACAGCCCATATATGGCCATATTGAAATAAAAGCAATATAACTTTGCCCAAACCGGGGATCGAACCCGATTTCTCAGGATGGTAGTCGTGCCGAAATACAACCCCGCCACCGAGGCAGTAGTTTTTTTAGAAACAATGTTAATATGTCCAGAAAGACCAAATTCACGAAAACCAAACCGCGAATTTTCCGCAGCACGCCGTTTGAAAAGCATTAATACTTAATTTAATTACACGGTCGAGCATACATCATGCCAGGTGTTCTCTGACCGCTTACCACCTACATTACTTACCACTTTATTTAATAAACTGACAAGTTGGGAGCAAATTAATTTTGTAGGGTTCCGTATAATATACAAATTTTAGACAAGGGTGTTGTGTGCAATTAATATCTCTAGCTCTATATTTTTTTGTAAAACCTAACATAAGATAACATAAGCTCACGCCTGTATCCCCGAAGGGGTAGGCAGAGGCGCTCTAGCCAACTAGAACACCAACAGTTCGCCGAGCTTAGTTACGTCCCAGATGTGATAGGGGGCGAGCCTATCGTCATATCGGGCACAAATTCCTGACTCCGGGCTGATACGGAAAAATCCGATATCGCCCGACCCAGGGATCGAACCCGAGTCTTCAGAACCGTAGTCGTACCGAAATACCACCACACCACCGAGGCATTTTTTGTAAATTTCTTTTATTATTGCTCTAGCAGTAGCGTGGATTGTAAACAGGGAGGTCCTAGGTTCGATTCCCAAATCGAGAAAAGCTATTTTTTAACTGGTTTTCGTTCCTCTGGTTGATTATCTTTAATGTTTTTTATCATCATCATCATAATCATCATCAGTCATAGGACGTCCACTGTTGAACATAGGCCTCCTCTAAAGATTTCCGGATCGACCTGTTGGAAGCGGCCTGCATCCAGCGACTTCCTGCGACCTTTATCAGGTCGTCGGTCCACGTTGAAGGTGGACGTCCTACTACGTTCCTTTTTTCCTATGTTTTTCATACAGAACCCTAAATTATTAACTCACTTGTTAACAACTTTCGTTCCAAAGAAGCTTTTACGTCTTAAACTTTCCTTGTAAACAATCCACTGTTGACACAATTAGGAGCTTATTGTCGTAAGCTCCTGAAAGCTCTTAGTATTTTTAAGCAGATTAAATTAATAATTACTGCGGACTACTTCTGTATATTAATTTAACCATTCTGGTTTGTGTCTTTGTGATTTATAATGACTTTTATTTTGTTGTTCTTTTTGTACTTCAGGTGACTTTTAGAGAAACATAAGCTCACGACTTAGGCAGAGGCGTACTAGCGAACTAGAACACCCACATTTCGCCGAGCTTAGTTCCGTCCCAGAAGTGATAGGGGGCGAGCCTATCGCCATATCGGGCACAGTTTCCAGACTCCGGGCTGATATGGAAAAATCCAATATCACTTTTCCCGACCCGGGGATCGAACCCGAGACGTCAGAACCGTAGTCGTACCGAAATACCACCACGCCACCGAGGCAGTCTTTTTAGAGAATCACTTTTAGAGAATATATTATTAATTCAAAGTATTATGGTGTTTTTTTTCCGCCTCCATGGTCTAGTGGCTGCATATATGGGCTATGGAGGACCTGGGTTCGATTCCCAGTTGGGGCGAATTTTCTTATTTAATTTGCCCGGGCCTGGATCCCTTAGAGGGGCTTGGCGTCAGGCAGGCAGCCAGTCGTAAAAACTAAGCCAAATTATTTCTGCAGCACGCTTGAGAAAGCGTGTTGCGTCGACTCCACAGTAAGGTGGGATAAGGGCAGGTAGAAAGAATATGTACATCTCGTCCTTAATTTGGCGTTATGGAACCAAAATGTACTCATATAACTCTAATCCATGATTATATCTTGCCATTGTTAAATAATAATGCATCCAACAGTCACCCACATAGTCCTGACCCCACACTAAGATCGAGTCTTGTGTCGTGGGTATCAGGACCTACGAGAGACGCACGGTCTCACAACACCCAGACCCGAAACAAATATCTGTCCCAAACAGACATTTGTCTCGGTGCGGGAATCGAACCCACGGCCTCACGTTTCACCGCCGGCTACTCGCCCACTGCGCCACGGAGGATATCTTGCCTACTGTGTCCAAATTTATGTACCAAAGTAACTACTTTTTTTACTTGCTTTTTATTCCAAAATTATTGTTATCTTTCGAAAGAAACTCATCAGCTTAATGAATTCGATCCTCTTTGAGAATGTTTAGTTTTTTCTATATTTTCTGTCAACTTCAAGATGTTTCTTTTTGCTTTAGAAAAAGAAAACATCGAGGTAGAAACACTGCCCGAGGTCTCTACTTAAAATGAAAGCCCAGAAATTCCGCCCAAGCAGAATTAAACTTTATTAGTCACGTATAAAGTTGAATTTCATTCAGCAAAAAATATACGCCTTGATGCTTATTACACGAGAAATTTACATGGAAAAAGCTTTGTTTACCGATTATAAACTTTAATGAATAGGTAATAGGATTAAATATTGGAGTTGGTTTAATTTTTAATTGGACTTTATTGAGATAAAATTGTGAGGTGATTTTTTCTTAGACGTGACAATATGACTACGAATAAAGTTAGAAACCTAGGTATTTAGCCTCCGTGGTAAAGCGGGTTATGAAGCGAAACGCAACGGGTTCGATTCCCGTACCAAGACAATGTTTGGGTGGTATTTGTATTTGCTTCGGGTCGGGATTTCGTGAATCTCTCATAGTTACCCTGATACCCACGACACAAGACTCGGTCTTAGTGTGGGGTCAGGACTATGTGTGTGACTGTTGTTATTTAATCAGGTTAAAAACCCGTCGATAATTTAGATTTATTTATTTCTTGTTTCCAAATTCATTCGGTTCTAATATTCTTATTTAATTGTGAATGCTAACCTAAAAAGCTAAGGAAGCTCGGAACTAAGCTCGGCGAAATGTGGGTGTTCTAGTTCGCTAGTGCGCCTCTGCCTACCCCTTCGGGGATACAGGCGTGGGCTTATGTTATGTTTTTGTGAGTGCTAGAGCCAGGCTGTAGACAATAACGTCTACAGCACTAACAGGCCGCTTCTCACTAAAAATCGATATAAAATCGAAACTTGCTGTTGCGTTTTGTTCTGTGAGTGAGGTGCTCTGTGGAACTCCTTCCTCCCTTTCCCCATAATTAGTTCCCTTCTTTAAGGTTTGCAACGCATCCATGATTGTTTTGTTATCATGGGTGTCTATGGAAATACTGTAGAAAAAATAAATAAAATAAACAGTAAACAATGTCGCCTCCTTGGTCTAGTGGCAATATGTATGGGCTGGGAGGTCTTGGGTTCGATTCCCAGGTCAGGCAAAGCAAATTTTTTAATTTAATTTTCCCGGGACTGGACCCCCTCAGAAGGGGTTATCAGGCAGGTGGCCGGTCGTAAAACCGAAGCTAAATCATTTCTGCAACATGCTTGAAAAAGTGTGTTGCGCCGACCCCACATTTAGGGGGATAAGGGGAGATAAAATAAAATATAATTTAAATTGTTGTTGCCTGTCCTTTTTTGGTTTGACAAATAAACTTTCTTTCTATATAAAGAAAAAAAGTAAACAATACAATGATGGCTGCATTCATTACACTTCTGTCTGACCCTTTAGAGCACAAGCGTAATATTACGTTAACAAACACCCAAATAAAAGCTTAAATTCCAATTTAATCCTCCTAAAAACAAAATATATTAAAATGGGCCATGCCGTTTGCATGTAAATCGGTCTGGGAGTCGTTTGGATAAATGTGAGCACATTTCTCATGGAAAAAACGTGAGGACAGAAGACACCTTTCTGTAGTCTGTACCTAATGCTTTTGGGCGAGGAATGTGAGGCGGCGATTTGTCTGAACCCTGGTTGCTATAATCGCAAGTTTAAAAACTTAACAGACCGACTTCAACTCCGATCGTGACTATATGGGACCACCCTTGAAATAAGCTCTATCGAATACAAAAATAATTTTGAAGATCGGTCCACATTTGGCGGAGATATCGCGTAACATACATAAAAAAATACAGACGAATTGAGGACCTTCTCCTTTTTGGAAGTCGAAGGAAGGAAGAATGGCGTGGCGTGGCCGTGACGGCGTGACGGCAACGGAAGGCGTGGTTGTGTTTCGGTACGACTACCGTCCTGAGGTCTCGGGTTCGATCCCGGGTCGGGCAAAGTGATATTGAATTTTTCCATATTACCCCGGAGACTGGAATTTGTGCTCGATATGGTTAGGCTCGCCTCCTATCACATCTGGGACGGAACTAAGCTCGGCGAAATATGGATGTACTAGTTCACTAGTGCGGCTCTGCCTACCCCTTCGGGGATACAGGCGTGGGCTTATGTTATGTTTTGTGTTATAAATATCTTCCAATATTAACAAGGAGATTAGTTACAACAGGCTAACATCAATTACATTCTGTTGTAGCTAGTTTCGAGTCTCAGCGCAAATCCTGACAGATAGGCTCTTTGTAGATGACTACACTAATTTACAACCTTCGGAGTGCTTTATACAGGGTGTTTCATTAAGTTGGTACCAATAACTATTCCACATACAGGGACAACGATTTAAAGCACAATGGTCAAGTTATACAATAATATATACTAATATTAGCCCTGTAATATTACTGTCCCACTGCTGGGCACGGGCCTCCTCTACTAATGAGAGGGGTTAGGCCTTAGTCTACCACGCTGGCCTACTGCGGGTTGGTAGACTTCACATACCTTCGAAATTCTCGGGTATGCAGGTTTCCTCACGATGTTTTCCTTCACCGTTATAGCAAGCGATATTTCACAATGAAAATACACTTCACTTAGAAAAGTCAGAGGTGTATGCTCCATTTTGGGGTTGGTGTCGAACCTTCGACACTTGTCTCGGCAGTCCGTACTATTACCAACTGAGCTATCTTATTGGAGTCAATAAGATTACATAGGCGAAGAAAGTATGAGAAATAACATTATATACAAATGTTTTACATTATCACTAAAATCTCAAACAATGCTATAAGTAAGCAATGGACAACTACGATGCGTGTTATTGAGGCATATAAAGCAAAAATACCACAAACTACTAAAGCTTATAACTGCACTCGGACAAGCGTATTTTGAATAAAAGTCCAGCAAATTGCATGCATTCATGCGCCGGCGGAGTTTGTCTCGTGGGAATAAGTGCAAAAGGCATGAGTATGCCCATTCCAGTTATATTTACATAGTCTTTATACACGTACATAGTTTATGGCGACTAACATCTCTTAGATAAACGATTTATACCGACTCTCGTTTTATCTATACGAATAACATGTGTTAAATCGAGTTTTGGACTTACTCTAGAATTAGTAATTGTGCTGCATGTCTTCCTTAGTGTTTGGTATGAAGTAAAAAGGCAGCGATAGCCTAGAGGTAAATCTATGTTACTTGAACAAAGTAATCTTATTGGATTGGGACACAATAAAAAAAAATAGTTGATGTTCATGTAATTTAAAGTAACATAACATAAGCTCACGCCTATATCCCCGAAGGGGTAGGCAGAGGCGCCCTAGCGAACTAGAACACCCACATTTCGCCGAGCTTAGTTCCGTCCTAGATGTGATAGGGGGCGAGCTTATCGCCATATCGGGCAAAACTTCCAGATTCCAGGCTGATATGGAAAAATCCAATATCACTTTGCCCGACCCGGGGATCGAACCCGATACCCCAGGACGGTAGTCGTACCGAAATACAACCATGCCACCGAGTCAGTCAGGCAGTATTTTAAACTAATATTATAAATTTGATATGAGACTCACGCCGGTATCCCGAATAGGTAGGCAGAGGCGAGCTAGAGAATTAGAACACCTAACTTTCGCCGAGCTCTCGGTCAAAACACCTTTCAAAGAAAAAATTATGAAATTTGATTCATGCGTTTAGGGGCTACGATCACGAACTATCAGGCATGCACAGATACTGACGTTAAAATGATAACACCTCTCTTTTTGGGCCGAAGGTTAAATATAATAGGCCTTACTTATAAACACAGTTTAGCTGAGCAAATGGCTAAGAATAGTCTGTCACATTTTTCCTTGTGTCACATTGTTTGAAAATAACAGGGACAGGCTATTCTTTACCATTTGCTCAGTTAAACTGTTTTTTATAAGTAAGGTACATTATGTATGTATATTACATACCTGTTATAATATTATTGTACTGACAACCTCCGTGGCGCAGTGGGCGAGTAGCCGGCTGTGAAGCGAGAGGCCGTGGCTTCGATTCCCGAAGGCAGAAGTTTGTGTAGCCCATAGGTATTTGTTTCGGACGTAGGTGTTGTGAGAACGAAAGTCTCTCGTAGTTTCTAATACTCACGACCCAAGACTCTATCTTAGTGTGAGGTCAGAAATATGTGTGTGATTATTGGGTGTTATTTATTTATATTGTGCAAGAATAAGATACAAGTCAATGACCTCCAATCTACTCAAAATTTCGGCTCTGTTAAATAACATAACATAACATAAGCTCACGCTTGTATCCCCGAAGGGGTAGGCAGAGGCGCACTAGCGAACTAGAACACCCACATTTCGCCGAGCTTAGTTCTGTACCAGATGTGATAGGGGGCGAGCCTATCGCCATATCGGGCACAAATTCCAGACTCCGGGCTGATATGGAAAAATCCAATATCACTTTGCCCGACCCGGGGATCGACCCCGAGACCTCAGAACCGTAGTCGTACCGAAATACCACCACGCCACCGAGGCAGTCTCTGTTAAATGTTATTGTTAAACTTGGGTAGGTATCGAGTACAAAGGATTAATTCGAAAGCTTTTGAAGTGCGATCGGTTGCTCGATTAGACATAAGATCCGGGAACATGTGGATGGAATTAGCATTTGTATTTGTTTAAATAGTCACGGGCGGCTCGGCCTCCGGTGGCCCATACACTTATGTAAAAGGTTAAATCGATATTTGAGCATATTGTATAGCCACTGAGACTGCCTCGGTGGCGTTGTGAATTTCGGTACGAATTCCGTCCTAGGGTCTCAGGTTCGATCGCCAGGTCGGGCAAAGTGATATTGGATATTTCCATATCAGACTGGAGTCTGGAATTCGTGCCCGATATGGCGATTGGCTCGCCCCCTATCACATCTGGGACGGAACTAAGCTTGGCGAAATGTAGGTGTTCTAGTTCGCTAGTGCGCCTCTGCCTATACCTTCGGCGATACAGGCGTGAGCTTATGTTAATGTTTATTGAAATCTTTAATTTATGAATAAGATATCAAACACATAATCACTCCCAATCCAATCTAATCAAGTAGCTTCGAATATGGATCATAAAAACGCATTTCGGAAATAAATGTCATAATAACTTTTGCTATAACTTTGAGTGTAAATAAAATTTTATGGAAGCATATATTCAGGAATGTAAGAGTTCTTAGTGTGAAAAAAGATGTTGCTATTGATAATAAATACCATAATAAAGATGAGGGTTGACTATTTTTATCTAAGATACATTCACACCTATAATCCCCGAAGGAGTGGGCAGAGACGTAAATAAATCCACTTTTCACAAAACTAATTTTCGACTTTCTCGTAGTTGTTTGCATATATTTTTTTTTCAATTTAACTTGAGATTAGAACTAACTGTAGGTTAGTATAAGTTGTGCAAGTCGACCTAAATGTGTTAAATTATGTTTAACCAATAGCACATCTGCCAAACACGTGCTCCGCCCAAAATAAAACTCCATGAATAGATTAACAGTTACACTTGAATTCGAAAATAACCGACAAAAATACGGGAATCGAAGGTCGAGCCAGACAGACAGTCGGACATCATTCGATATTTATTAATGTTAAAATCAAAGTGGTGCCATCTTGCGGAGATGAGGCTGTATTAATATCTGCCAGTTTGTTTGAAATGTATCAGATCAAAGACAGCTTCCTGGAATATTGAAGAAATATTAAATACGGTGGGATTCAAAGCGTGTGTTAAAATGATTGCGAGTTTTAAAATAACAATTCGTGTAATTGTTAAGTGCACATGATAAAAAACCTTGGTCTACTGGCATGGTACATGGGCTATAGACCTGGAAGACTTGAATTGACTGGAAGATTATGGAAGACGAAGAAGATTTGCTGGTGGTAGGATATTCGTATCCGAACGGATGGCGACCACCGTACACATGGTGCTAAAACCTGCCATAGTGACCCACACTCCTTTACCTTTTTTTTTTATAGCAGAGACTGGTAAACGAGCAGATGTGTCACCTGATGATAAGTGATCTTCACCGCCCATAAACACCCAAGACAAAAAATATCATGGATGCGTTGCCAACCTGAAAGGAGGAAATGGAAGGGGAGGGAAAAAGGGATTGGGAAAGCAAGGGGGAAATGGGCCACCGGAAATCTCACTCACCGAACGAAACGCGACAGCAAGCTGCCACTTTACGTCGATTTTCTGTGAGACAGTGGTATCAAACCGGTCGAGCCGACCCATTCGTGCTGTAGACATAATTGTCTACAGCGTGGCTCTACCACTCAAAAAAACCTACCTTCTAAAACATGTTTGAAAAAGGGGACCCGAGAATGAAGAAAAGAAAGAAAAAAAATTACCATCAGGTTACATTATGATCAAGTTCAGTGTAGTCTATCTTACTATATTAAAAAACATAAATACATACACAGGCTCACGCTTGTATCCCCGGAGAGGTAGGCAGAAACAAACTAGCGAACCAGAACACCCAAATTCCATCGAACTCATTCAGTTCCAGATGTCATGATAGGTAGCGAGCCTATTGCCATCAGGCTCTAATTTCATACCCCCGACCCGAGCCAGGAATCGAACCCGAGACCTTAGGACGATGGTCATTGCGCACGCTATTGCTATGTGGTATTCCACCACGCCACTGAGGGAGTAAAAACACTTGCAAAATCTAAAATGGAAGCGAAAAACTGAACCAAGAATTCCTTTTCAACTTTCCGTATAGTTAATTATATATGGTTGTATTAAATATTCTAGGGTTTATTAAAATTGTTCATTCACTTTCCAGTTTAGGGACCATTATTAAGGGACTTTAGCTTAAATTTAATCAAAATTCGCAGTTACGTTCCGCTTCAATATATGGATTAAAATTTTCGATATTAATATTTAGTTCATCTTTGGAGGAAGTGAGTCGATCCTCTTTGTCCAGGATATTAATCAAAATTGATGGAAATGTGAAATGTTTTCGCTATTCATTATTTTGATCTCACGAAATATTGGATTGTGAATCTCGTAGATGTTTATTATTAAGAGGATATTATTAGAGAAATCAGAATTATTTGTAAATATAAAGTACAAAGAAAGAGACACGTTGGTAGAAGAAGGAAATCCTGGCTCAGGAATATAAGAGAATGAACAGGAATTACACGAGTAGAAGAACTATACAATCTGGCAAGAAATAGAAAGGAATATGCAGAGTTGACAGCCAACATCCAGTAGTGGATAGGCACCAGAGGGAGATAAAGTACTGGCGGTTACCGGCTTCGTCCGCGTGGAAATATACCACGAGAACGGCACATTTTTCGGGATAAAAAGTAGCCTATGTGTTATTTATATATAATATATCTGTAAACTTTCATCAAAATCCATTTTGTGTTTTTTTGTGAAAGAGTAACAAACATACATACCCAACTTAATGCAAGCAAAAAGATCCCTTTTACAACAATGACCTAATTTAGAAATGGTAAATCACGTCCCACTACTAAACCTAGGCCTATGGCTGATGATTATGATGATGATGATAATGATGATGATGATGATGATGATGATGATGATGATGATGAAATCACGTCTCAGCACGTGTAAGAAACAAAAACCTTTTGTGTACTTAACCCATATACTAAATACGACGATCGGAGTAAAATGAAATACGAGACATTGTTAGATACGTTGCTGTTTTCTTTTGATTAATCATTTTGAAATGATATTACGTTCCCGAGGATGGCCCAAAAAGCGCTGGATAGATGTTCTGGAGAAAGATATTAAAGCCAAAGGAGTAATTGTGGGGGAAACTCCAGACCAGATGAAGTGGAAGCGTTTGAGTAGGAAGGACGCTGGGATTGTTAAACCGTATTGACGCTTGATAGGAAAAAATCACATTAAACGTCAAAGCAGCGATAGCTCAGTTGGGAATGGTACGGACTGCCAAGACAAGTGTCGGAGGTTCGAGACCAACCCCAAAATGGAACATACACCGCTGACTTTTCTATGTTAAGTGTATTTTCATTGTGAAATATCACTTGCTATAACATGAAGGAAAACATCGTGAGGAAACCTGCATACCCAAAAATTTCTTCACAGGAATTTCGAAGGTATGTAAAGTCTACCAACCCGCATTATGCCAGCGTGGTAGACTCAGACCTAACCCCTCTCATTAGTAGAGGAGGCCCGTGCCCAGCAGTGCGACAGTAATATTACAGGGCTAATATTATAAACGTGAAAACATTATACACCATTCTTAAAATGAACATTTGTATTCGTCAGGGATTTTAGTCCTAACTAAATTTTAAATAAATTTACGATGAATCATGTACATGAAGCGATGATGCTATTATTTGGTAAACCACGTTTATTTTACAATAAACATCACATCCCACACACGCCAAATAAAAGGCAAGACGATCAACGAATCCCATTTTTTGTTGTAATATATTACATTTTACAGCTGCATCCGATTTTACTATCGTAACACATTTAAATCATTTGTTTTTGTAAAAGTCATGAAGATTTGTAGTCGTATATTTTACAGTTGTCAAAACACTAGAGAAATATTCCGTTTATCCGTGTTTTATGTAAGAATCCATCGGACTTTTATTAGTGAATAAATCTATTTTCATACGATTCAAAAACAAATAACTCGTAAACTATTGCTCAATGTTGGACATTATTTCCTGAATAAGGATGTGCATCAAATTTAAATTTCGAACACTAATATGGACCAACCCCAACGCATTTGATTTAAATCATGCAATATGATTTGCTAACAACATTTAAAAAACATCCGTATTCTGTACACGTCAGGATTTAAACAACATTGAATGGTTTTCGATTCCGACAATCGTCAATGTTAAAGCGGTATGACGACAGTTAACCCGCTAATGCGTTTTATACCAGTTTTATGTGTTCAATACCGTTGTAATAACGACAAGGTCGTGGCAATGTCGAATTGTTTATTTCTCTTTTTATGAAGATTGCGGCGTGTACGGAGATATGAAATTACTGGAAATATGTCATCCCGTCTGTTTGTTTTGAGAATGATGGTAGAGATACAACGCACAGTCTGTCTTTGTCTAACGGGAGTTATGTGAGAGAGACAGGAAACTCGTTTGGATAATTATTATCTTAGTTTCGGATAGTATAATTTAGTTTGTCAGCCTGTTCCTAACCACCTGAGGGGTGGTTTCATCCCCCGAAATCTCATTGTTCCCAATTGTACCTAAACTAACAGTACTTGAAATAAAACTATTCTTACGGATTCTATCACGATTAGGTTTTAATTATTATTCCGACGTTTCAGAGGCTTTGCAATCTTCGTTGTCACGGGTCAGACTGAGGTGTCATTTGTCCAAAAAAGGTTAATGTTACAATATCTACCATCATTAAAAAATTATACAAAATCAAAAAAGGTTTATTATTTGTGTTCCGATCTATGCAGTACGAGCTCACGGTGTCTTGAGTTCTGGCAGCTGGTCTTTTGGGTTCCGATTTAATAAGATGTATAATTGGATCCCAGGTTTGTGCAAGCTTCCAACCATCTTCTCTATTGAAATTAGGATGTTTTTTAATTTCAATAGCCTCGCGTATCATCCTAAGGAGGAATCAAAATTTTATTTCAATGTATAATATTCGCGTAAACTTAAGAAATCACTAACAGTACTTTATTATATGGTACTGATACTGATTTGTTATGGAAGAAGTTCGTGTGTTATTCTAACTTACTTTGTATTTTTTAAAGGGATTGGGGATTGTAGGAAAATCTTGATTTACCTATACATACATACATACATAATATCACGCCTGTATCTCATAGGGGTAGGCAGAGACTATGGATTTCCACTTCGCCCGATTCTGACACACTACTTTCGCTTCATCTACTTTCATCAATCTCTTCATACATTCGCGTCGGTTAAGGGTATTCTTTATCTTTATGTTTTACATATCCTCAAAGAAATAGGCAGAGGAGTCAATAAAATCAAATACGATTCACCGAGATTATTTCCGTGTCTTCATTGCTCATACTTTCACTGATTATACAAAATACTTAGTTTTGATCACCTGACAGCTCAGTGCTGAGATCTATAGAGCGAAATTCGACTAGTCTAAGTGAAGAAAATCTTTGTCAGTCTGTCTGTCAGTCTGTTTTTCATTTAAATAAACACAAGATTAAAAACTTAAGGGCCCGACTTCAAAACTTATCTTATCGTGACCAAATTTATATGGGACCAACCTTGAAATAAGCTCTATCGAACACAAATTTTGAAAATCGCTCCACATTCAGCGAAGATATCGCGTAACATACATTTAAAAAATAATTAATGACGAATTGACGACCTTCTCCTTTTTGGAAGTCGGTCGAAAATGGCTCGAAATAAGTCGTAGTTCGATTTAAAAATTCCAAATTCTCACTGAGTTTGTTTCTTTAACTCAGACTTAGTCAAAGTTCTCTCTATGGAACTCAGCCTTAGGTTTAGTATTCAACACCTTAACAAGGGTATGAGCATATAGTTGATACGTTACTAGCCAATATCCAGCTGGTTTAATCCTGTCAAATATTCCAAAAATATTAGTTGCCAAATTATTTTCTAATTGATATAAAGTGGAAGCTCATGTATTTCTTAAATAACTAAATTATGACCTGAATCATCCATCTCCTTTAACTTTTCCCTCCCTTTAAGTTTAGAAAGGCCTGATTCTTTTGCTATCGTAGGGCGGTGGCAAAGTTACCAGTAACTGACCCACCCGTTTGTGTGCAAGTCTCTGTTACAAAAACTGTATGTAGGGCAATACGTGTGGACATAGTTGTGTATATACGCCAGGTTCGTTTGAGTGGCACTGTCAATGACAGATGTGTCACATGCGGTTGCCGCTGCCGCTCAGTAATAATATAGAAATATTTCCCTTTTAATGAATGAAAGTATTGACGGATTCATTTATACGGTTATTGAAAAAACAATATTCGTAATCCGAGCTTTTGTTCTACTTCCAATTTCCAATTTCATTCAAATGTGCAGTCGCACCCCATTTTTTAAGCGTATTGCAGATTTTGGCTTAATTTTTACGACTGATTGACGTCATCGTTTTCTAATCATACGTGGTTACAAATTATGTTAGATCTGTTGCGGTTTCCGATCTGGGAGGCAAAAAAGAAATTTGTTTTTATTGAAATTGTAAAATTTGTATTTTTTTCTACCTGTCCTAATAACACTTTAATGTGAGGTCGGAACAACACACTTCCAAGCATGTCGCAGAAGGGATTTGGCTTAGTTTTTACGACCCGATGCCTGCCTGGCGTAAATCCCCAACTGGGCGATCAAATCACACATTCACTTACTGTGGTTAAATATATTTAATAAAAAAATTGCTGGCTTCCACATTGTAACAATTCATCTCTCGTAAACACACTTCCACACTTCACGCGATATAAATCACTACTTACCGCAACAATATTGTTAAGAAGCCATAAACTTATTGTTACACATTGTTTATAACATATTGCTTGGGAAAATATTGATAAAATAATACCATTTTACTATCCCACTTCTGATATAGGCTGCGTCTACTAATGCGTTAGGCTTTAGTCTACTACGCTGGTCTTATGCAGATTGGTAGACTTCAAATACCTTTCGAAATACTCAAGTACAATTGCCTTACCATGTTTCCCTTCACCGATAAAGGAAACAATAATTAAAGAATATGCACTTACAAAAGTCAGAAGTGCATGTTTTTGGGGTTTGTTTTGACCCTACAACAATCATTTCGATAGTCCGTAAAACTCCATTCTCTATTAAGTCGGTTTTCTGTTGGACTGTGGTGTCCAATCGGTCGAGCCGAAATAGGAATTCAAATATAGCTATAGAAAGTATAAATGTAGAAACGGAAAAACTTATCAATATTGAATTTAGGTAATAAAATATGAGTAAATTCGCTAGCAGGTGCGAGCCGCGTTAAAACTGGCAATAAATCTTCGAATGTAAAAATGTGACTGAATTTCTATTTTAGCTTGGGTAGGAGTAAATAAATTCAGTTGTTTCCATACAATGAATCTGAATGTATAATATAATTATTATGGTCGTCGCCTTTGTATAATGGCCTGTGTGCAGCTTATACGGGCCTAGCTTATTACATCTTCGGTTCGAATCCCAGGTCAGGCAAAGCAGTTTTTCTAATACTATTTGCCTGGAATGGTTCTTTCAGAAGGCGTTGACGGCAGGGTAGTCTTAAAAAGCTAAGCCAAATCCTTTCTGCAATATTGAAAAACCCCATATTGAAGCGGGATACGGGCAGGTAGTAAGAAAGATTATACTCCTTTGAAGTATAGACCGAGACCAGTCCAATCTCCATATCGGCTCTTTTGGATTGCACTGCACTTATCAACTTACATTTGTTGTCCTTGGAGAAGAAGTCAAATCCTTACTGCAAATATTAATCCCATATTACATTGTGATTAATAAGAATAGATCGGGCATAAAAAAATGACACCATATCCGAGATTTCATGTAACAACGTCATAATCTAATACAAAGTGAACGTTGGTCGGAAAATCCGTGGAAAACTCACAAGGGCTAATGTAATCTATTTACGAATTGAGCCGTAATTTTCCACGAGACCCGATTTGATTTTTCATATAACAAAAATTGATTTATGTACATTATCTATTTTATTTTATATACGCAGCGAATTTTAATGATGAGCTTGATATTTTGATTTATTTCTTAAAATCTTTGTTACGCTTGCTTCGGTGGCGTAGTTGTCTTGCGTGAGAACCGCGATTACTGTCCTGAGGTCTCAGGTTTGATCTCCGGGTCGAGTAAAGTGATATTGGGGTTTTCTAATCAGTATCTTTGAGTGGTAGAGCCACGCTTTAGACAGACGAATGGGCCGGCTCGGCCGGTTTGATATCACTGTCTCATAGAAAACCGACGTAAAGTGTGAGCTCGCTGTCACGTTTCATTCGGTGAGTGAGATTGCTGGTGGAATGTATCGGCCTGGAGCTCGATATGGCGCCTAGCGCATTTGTGACGGAATTACGCTCTCTCCCTCGTTAGTTTGCTTCTGCCTACCACTTTAGGGACACGCTTGAAGCGAATGTATATATACCGATTTGTTAAATGTTGTCGCCTTGATCTAGCGGTAGTTTACATATTCTGTGGACCGACAAGTCCCTGGTCCTATCATCAGTCGGACACAGCGGTTAAAAATTGGATAAGAGGGGCCAGGGACTTGAGTCTGTACGATTGTAGTTCATAATACTGTGTGACGCATCTCACCGTGTTAATTTAAGTTACAGATAATCGCTTAAAGAATAAACAGTGGGTTAAGGTGACCGCGATAGGCGTACATGTCTTCAGAGTGAGTGAATCCAAGTTTGTTTGATAATTTGTTATTAAAATATAAACACATTTTTACTGCGTATTTAAACGTGCATTTTATTATGAGGTACGGTTGGATAGCTCTATTTCTTATTAGGCAATACAATACGAGTGCGCCATCGATGTGTGAAGTTACAAATTGAATTTTTCAATTACTTGCTGGCTATATTAGTTTTATTACAATATTTTTATTGGCTCACAAATATAGACGAGCAGATGAGTAGTATGGTAAGCACTTACCCACTCCTTTAGATATATTAGTCTATGTATTATTACAATACAATACAATACAAAAACTCTTTATTGTAAAACCAATTATTACATTGACAATACATAGTGCTAAGCTATTTATGGTTCTACAATGGGCGGCCTTATCGCTGCCAGCGATCTCTTCCAGGCAACCTTTGGATGGACAGAATCATTGTTATAGGAAGTAGACGGTGATGTACAATAAAGAGATACAAAGAATAAATTACATAACAAATAAACAATATAAATATTAATACTTATATAATAATACGAATACTAATCCTTATCCTTACTAAATAATAAAAGCGAAAGTAACTCTGTCTGTCTGTCTGTCTGTCTGTCTGTCTGTCTGTCTGTCTGTCTGTCTGTCTGTCTGTCTGTCTGTCTGTCTGTCTGTCTGTCTGTCTGTGGCGTTTTCACGTCTAAACCGCTGAACCGATTTTGATGAAATTTGGTATGTGGGTACCTTGAACCCCAAGGACGGACATAGGGTACTTTATTTTTTTTTAATTCAACCCCTAAAGGGATGAAATAGGGGATGGAAGTTTGTATGGGAATTTTGGAACCGCTTAATGGATTTTGATGAAATTTGGTATGAGGATACTTTTGACCCTAAGGACACAAATGGGGTACTTAATTTTTTTTTATCAACCCCTAAAGGGATGAAATAAGGGTTGAAAGTTTTAAATGGGGATTTTAGGTCTAATTAATGGATTTTTATGAAACTTGGCATGGGATAGTGGACATCCTTGAGTTCAAAGACACAAATGGGCTACTTTTTTAAAATCAACCCCTAATGGGATGAAATAGCGGATGAAAGTTTTTATGGGAATCCAGAAACCGCTGAACGGATTTTTAAGAAAGTTGGTATGAGGATAGTAGATAGTAGCGCTAAGGACAGAAATGGGGTGTGATATATTTTTATCCTACAAAGGGATGTAATAGGGGTTGAAAATTTGTTTCTTTGTTTTTGGGCCGATTGACTTCAAAATCGATATCTGAGTCGCCCCGTGGTTCCAAACGACAGAACCGCTGTCAGAACTGTCAAAAGTGGCCGCCATTTTGTTTTTCTTTGTTTTTGCGCCGATTGACTTCAAAATCGATATCTGAGCCACCCCGTGGTTCCGAACGACAAAACCACTGCCAGAACTGTCAAAAGTGGCCGCCATTTCGTTTTTCTTTGTTTTTGGGCCGATTGACTTCAAAATCGATGTCTGGGTCGCCCATATTTAGACTAAAACGACAGGGCGGATCGACAAATCAAAAGATTTTTCCATTGGCCCTACAAAATACGCGTGCGGAGCCGCGGGCAAAAGCTAGTATATACATACATATAAAAATACATATAACTGTTACTAATAGTAGATATTACAAACTTGACAGATAGAAATCTTTCACTCTGTATTATTGTGATTTCTTAAAAAAATATAGTTATAAATCAATGTAATTTTTTATCGCCTTCTATCTAGCTGTGCATATGGGTTGTAGACAGAGTCCAGCCCGCGTAGTATGCGCGCCACGAGAACATTTTGTCTACGATTTTTGTCCTGTTATAACCGGTTTTCCTTATTTATCTACGGACACTAACATACATCCTCGTTTAAAATAAAAAAATAAAAATAAAAATCTTTATTAATCACGTAGGCATGTAAAAAAGCACTTATGACAAGTCAACACAAGTAAATTTTTAAATTAGGATTAATATAATTTACATTATATATTTGAATTTGACGACAGGCAGGCAAGTATGGACATAGTAACGATGGGATGGCTAAGATAGGGTGATAAGGGGAGATAGGAATAGCGTGTAAGGGAATGGATTGTATGGGAATGGCATATGGCAGGAATGGTGGCAGGGGATTGACTGGAAATACTGGAAGCAGTTGAGTGCGTTCATTTTCATACAATATCGTAGGCAACATGTAGACAATATCTCAACTTTTGATGATCGAGATATCTCGTGGCGCGCGTGCTGGGCGGGCAGGACTGGGTCGACGTCTCGTATAAACTAATGCTGAATCCTGTCTCCAAAATGCCTGCAACATGTTTTTGCGTCAACTCCATATAAAGGTTGGATAAGGGCAGGTACGAGTGTCATCTATCTATATATATAAAAATGAAACCCGTTTTCCGTTGTCACGCCATCACGCGTGAACGGCTGGACCGATTTCGCTAATTCTTTTTTTAGAATATTCCTCGAAGTACGAGGATGATTCTTACGGAGATAAAAAAATGAAAAATTGTCTGAAAAAGTCTAAAAACAACACTTTTCTGTACTCCCATACAATCGATTTGTAATAATACTTAAAAGTCAATTTGAACTTTAATACCATACCATAAAGTTCAAGTGTTAGTGGAGAGGTTCCGGGAAGGCAAAACAATTGAGTGTCGTTAGTATCGTATAAATAGTATGTCAGTATTTTGTCAATTGAAAAATTCTTTTTATGTTGGATAGCCCATTTATCGAGGACGGCTATAGGTTATATAACATCACGCTATGACCTAAGGGGTGACTGACGGGGTGATTGATGGGGTTACTGACGGGGTGACTGATGGGGCGACTAACGTGAGGAATGACGGGGTGACTGACAGGCTAACTGATGGGGTGGCGGACGGGGTGACTGACGAGGTGACTGACGAGGTGACTGACGGGGTGACTGACGGGGTGACGGACGGAGTGACAGACGGATGACAGACGGGGTGACAGACGGGTGACAGACGGGGTGACAGATGGGTGACAGACGGCTGACAGACGGGTGACAGACGGGGTCACAGACGGCTGATAGACGGGTGACAGACCGATGACAGACGGGGTGACAGACGGGTGACAGATGGGGTGACCGACTGGGTGACAGACGGGGTGATGGACGGGGTGACTGACGGGGTAACCGTCAGGGTGATGGACGGGGTGACTGCCGGGGGTACTGACTGTGTGACAAACGGGGTGACAGATGGATGACAGACGAGTGCTAGACGGGTGACAGATGGGTGACAGACCGGGTGACCAACGGGTTGACCGACAGGGTGACTGTCGTGGTGACCGACGGGGTGACCGACGGAGTGATGGACGGGGTAACTGACGGGGTAACCGACAGGGTGACTGACGGGGGTACTAACTGGGTGACTCACGAAACCGGACCGAAGTAGATCATCCCATTACCTCCTTTAGAATTAATGGATTATAGGTGCCTACTACTCATTCTTTCAACCCTCTCTCTCCTACGCAGACGAAGTTGCGCGGGTCAGCTAGTTATTCATAAAAATAATGTAATTCTCTCAGGCCCCTCTAATCAGTGCCTAAAAATATAAGTGGTAAAATAAATTCTTCGCAGGTAGTTATTATTCAATATGAGAATGAGAGCAAAACATGTGAGTGGGTCGGGCGTCGGTCCTTATCCCCCGGCCAAAGACATTCAATAGAACATAGACGGGACAACATCACGAAATTCGTGATCCAAAAGTTGTCACCTCGAGGTAACTTACTCAGTCGTATTTGAAACATACGCGCGCAAGGTCATGCCAGCGTAATATTATTTAGAGAATAAAATTGTCTACATGATTCTAGAAAGAAAGAGGTGTGTAAGGATCGTAGCAAGTGGAAATCCGTTGTCTCTGCCTACCCCTATGGGAAAAAGGCGTGAGTCTATGTATGTATGTATGATTCTAGAACATTCACAGCACATTCTAGAGTGTAAATTGTAATAACCGCCCTCTCATTGTAATAAGTGGTAGATGGCGTTACTGATGTTTGAGATCATTTTTTTACTCATAATATAACATAAGCTCACGTCTGTATCTCCGAAGGACTAGGCAGAGGCATACTAGCGAACTAGTACACCTACATTTCGCCGAGCTTAGTTCCCTTCTAGATGTAATAGTGGGCGAGCCTATCGCCATATCAGGCACAAGTTCCAGACTCCGGGCTGATAATTTTTTTTACACGCTTTATATTTTGTATGGAAACTTTCCTGATAGCCGCTATAGTAAGTAATATTACTCTATGCCTCTGGTCGACTACATTCCGTAATAAACAACCTGTTCACGATTGCAATTTAGAAGACTGCAGGTGTCATCTATCGCCCAATTAGCGAACCAAGGCACTGACGGTTGCCCAAGACGCGTCGTGATTGCTGTTTTTTGAAAGTTGTTCCTATTTTGTCCGCGAATTTTCATACGTTACCAAATGTTAAATTTTTAACCGATTTTTTCGAGAGGTGTCACTTGTTACTTGATTCTTGTTCGACTTGCCTTGTACCGTTGAGATCTAGCACAGTAAAATTTTCTATTGCGATAATTCGAAGTCTTATTTTCAAGAAGTACGAAATCCAAAGCAGTATCTATCCATTACATAATAAGCCGCAACACAACCTATAATCGTCAAATAGAAACTTACCGAAGACTTGCGAACTAACAATACAATGCTTCTCAACTATTCGGTTTAAATGATTTAGAACTTTATTCTTATCTGTTCTTTCAACATTGCAGATGAATTCTACGTACTATTGGCAATGGTAGCTACTTACTACCAAGGGTTAATTCGTTGGCCATCTTACGGCCGGTTTCAATAAACGATCTCAGTTTAGAGTGCAGATAGATCGCTATTATGAACCAATGTTCAAAGTCATGTTCAAACTGTGTTTTTATTGGCTATTTTTTGTAATCTATCTGCACATTTGAACCAAGATTGGTTCGGATTGCCGATTCGAATAAGAATCGGCCGTTAGAAAAAAAAACTCTACTATCGCTTCACGGCTAAGCTTTAACTCCACGACTCACCCAAGCAACAGTTGGTCAGACATAAAAAGTTCTAACGATTTTCTTCCCAATTATCAAGTTCAAACTTTATTGCTTCCATTTTATTTGGTATTTACGTTCTTTCTACTCGACCTTGTACTTTAATTTTCGGGGCAATACACTTTTTAAAGGATGTTGCAGAAAAGATTCAGCTTAGTTTTTACGACCGGCTGCCTGGCTAACGTCAACCTCGTCTGAGGGATTCAGTCCCGGACATTCGCTTTGCTCGGCCTTGGAATCGAACCCAGCACCTACCACGATATACGGCTACTAAAGTTGTTATTCGCGACACAGTCTCGTTACTTTAGCGAGTAACATCGTTTTTCAATGTTTGTTTAATATATTGTTACCTGTTCCAATAAATAAAAAAAAAAAAAAAAAGGAGACGCTTGTTTTCCTTACTATTCACATAATTCATAGTAATTCATACATACGCGGTCTAGTCCCAAATAAATAACAAAAAAGGTACCCTAATTTATTAAAAACATTTCACAAACACATGTTTAAAACAAAATATAGAAAACAATGTTTTTATTAACCAAAATAACATACGTTTACACAAAACTATAACAGAGGTCGTCGCAAATGGTTTTTGTAACATTGTCCACACAATATCCAGTGGATTTCCAAGAATATTTGTGAAAAAAGGATTTTGATTCATTATTTTTAACTTTAAATTATACATAATCCTGTATCTGAAGGGGTAGGCAGAGGCGAACTAGAAAAGAAGAAATAAACTTTTTGCCGAGCTCATTTCTATCCCAAATGAAAGTTGTATAGAGGAAACACGTTAGCCAATCTTTTTTCTTTCTGCCTGGCGTTATCCCGGTCTTCTGCCAGGGTCCGCCTTCCTACTTAAACGCTTCCACTTCGCCCGGTATTGAGCATCCTCCCCAGTGAGGCCATTGGCTCTCATATCTTCCTCCAGAACGTCCAGCCAGCGCTTTTTGGGCCGTCCACAGGTACGCACCCTGGTACGATCTGTGCCAGACACATGCGACCGACGTACTCCTATGGTTTCCTCAAAACGTGGCCATTTCAACACAAGCGACATTCCTGCAGTTTATCTGCCACGTCGCGGACGCCAAACACGTGAGCCAATAACGCCCGAATGGTCAAACGCTGCTCAACTTTAATGGCTTCTTATATTGATTTTCGCCATACAATTTTGACAGATAAGGAGGCCTTAAACGACGTAATGCGACTTTAAGTGTATGAACATTCGGCGGTAAGAGACATAAATGAAAATAACTATCTAGTAAAAACTCTAATGCCATTAGATTCAACACAAGGGCCCTTTAGCCTAGAAAATACCCCACAGAGACGTTACGACGCAGTTTCTACGAATTTCATCAAATTTATCAAAGGTTTGCAACGACAGGCTCTCCAATTATCCCTATACAATGAGAAGGGACTGATTCTACACGTGTACATTTAATTTATATAGGTTGGTTGTGAATAAGATGGATTACAGTTAGATCTAAGAGATTAGTATTGATCGTAAATTAGAAGGCATCGAAGGCATGACTGCTTCGGTTGCGTTTTATTACGAGAGCGGTAAGACTACCGTCGGGTTCGATCTCCAGGTTGGGCAAAGCGATATTGAATTTTTCAATATCAGCTCGGAGTCTGGAATTTGATTTGTGCCGGATATGGCGATAGACTCGCCCCTTATCACGTCTGGGACGGAACTAAGCTCGGTGAATGTGGGTGTTCTAGTTCGCTAGTGCGCCTATGCCGACTCATGGGATAAAGGAGTGAGCTTATGTGTTTAATAAATAAACAAACAAATTATTTCTCGAAAAGGCCCAGGCGTCTTCGAGTAATCGGGAACATACATAACAAGAAGATTCCGACGAATTGTTAACCTTCTCCTTTTTTTGTAGTCGGCTAAAAAGGTAGTAAATACATACACATACATACATAAGGGGTGTAAGGGGGGCGAATTAGATCTCAAGCCCCCAAGTGCCAACCCTACCTGCACGTGGTGCACCCTGCTGTCAACGGATGTGGCTCTGGCGGCCGACTCGTGGCGGCATAACCACATAAAATATGCTGGGATGCCAAATGCTCCTGCCATCGACGGGCAGCAGCGCCGATGGTAAAACATGCCAGCATTCTGCGGTCACCAATCCGCCTGCCAAGCGTGGTGACTACGGCAAACCCCCCCAAATGATGACAGACCACATAAACTTACGGCCCCCAGTTCCCGGTAACCCCACTATTCCTGACCACGGTACCGGTCATGGTTACGGTGGGGTGGGGGGTGCTAAGAATCCCCGGGCTACGGCAGGGTACCACAAACGACTGTTTCTGGCGACGTACAACGGACGCTCTCTACGGTTGGACGAGCACATGACAGAATTGGAAGTGGAGTTGAGTCATATTAACTGGCATATCGTGGGGTTATCTGAAGTCCGAAGACAGGGGGAGGACAAGATAACCCTAGATTCCGGTCACCAACTCTACTTTCGAGAAGGACATCAACCATCCCAAGGTGGCGTCGGATTTCTGATCCACAAGTCACTCAAAGGCAACATTGTGGAAGTTGGCAGTATATCGGCGAGGGTGGCGTACCTTGTCTTGAAAATAACTGAGAGATACTCTCTCAAGGTTATACAAGTGTACGCCCCAACATCCACACATTCTGACGATGAAGTCGAGGCCATGTATGAAGGCATAGCGAAGGCTATGTCTCATACCAAGACTTCGTACAGTGTTGTCATGGGTGACTTCAATGCCAAAGTGGGAGTACAAGAATGCGGTGAATCGAGGGTAGGATCATTCGGCTATGGGTGCAGGAATCACAGGGGACAAATGCTAGTCAACTTCCTTGAGGCTCAGGGGCTTTTTCTTATGAACTCGTTCTTTCAGAAGAGGCCTCAAAGGAAGTGGACCTGGCGAAGCCCCGACAATGTGACTCGGAACGAGATAGACTTCATCATGACCGACAGGCGCCAAATATTTAGAGACGTCTCCGTGATCAATAGGGTCAATACCGGTAGTGATCACCGACTGGTAAGAGGCACTCTAAATATAAATGTAAAAATAGAACGTGCGCGGTTGATGGGGTCGACTCTCCGACCAACACTGCCCCAAGTCGAAACCAGCTGTGAAGCCTTCCAGTTGGAGCTACAAAATCGGTTCGCCTTATTGGAAACCACGGCGGACATAAACGACGATACCAACAGTTTGGTGCGGACCATCCGCGAAGTGGGCTACAAATACTTTCGACCAAAGAGCAAAGGACGTAAGTCGAAGCTCTCTAGCGAGACTCTCGAGCTGCTGAGGAAACGCCGAGAATTATTAACCGCCACACAACCTGAATGTCAGGTACTTAACAAGGAGGTGAAAAGGCTGATACGACGCGATATTAGGCGCTTCAATACTCTAGCAATTGAAAATGCCATTGTGCAAAACAAAGGCGCTAGAGTATTCGCCAAGCCAAACACTTCCAGTTGTCACCTGACAAAACTCAGGACATCACACGGCAACACCGTTACCTCAATGGCAGAGATACTCGCTGAGGTCGAAAAGTATTATGGGGATTTGTACTCTCAAAGAGCATTTCCACCTAAGGCCCATGGCACGGATGATCCGCGGGCCAGATTAACTCGCCACTATACAGACGAGCTACCCGACATCGACGTGGACGAGATTAGAATAGCCCTTGGACAGCTTCAGAATAACAAAGCTCCGGGAGATGACGGAGTTACCACAGAGCTACTCAAGGCAGGAGGTACGCCTGTCTTGATAGAGCTTGTCAAGCTCTTCAACTCCGTCATCCACACTAGCACAACACCGGAGGCATGGAGCAGGAGTGTGGTGGTTTTGTTCTTCAAAAAGGGAGACAACACCCTGCTGAAGAACTACCGCCCCATATCACTCTTGAGCCATGTTTACAAGCTGTTCTCGAGGGTTATCTCGAATCGTCTCGCCCAAAAGTTCGATGACTTCCAGCCGCCGGAGCAGGCCGGGTTTCGGAGAGGTTTCAGTACCGTGGACCACATACACACACTAAGGCAAATTATTCAAAAAACCGAAGAATATAATGAGCCCCTATGCCTAGCGTATGTGGACTACGAGAAAGCCTTCGATACCGTTGAGACCTGGGCTGTTCTAGAGTCCATGCAGAGATGCCTGATAGACGATAGATACGTCCAGGTGATGAGGTGTCTTTATGAAGCCGCATCGATGACCGTCCAAGTACAAGAACAGAGCACGAAGCCAATCCAACTACGTCGTGGAGTAAGACAGGGAGACGTGATCTCTCCAAAACTTTTTAATACCGCGTTGGAGGACGCTTTTAAGATGTTCGATTGGAAAGGACGGGGCATCAACGTTAACGGACAATACATCTCTCACCTGCGATTTGCGGATGACATTGTCATTATGTCGGAATCTCTGCAGGAGCTGGAGGAAATGCTGAACAGCCTTAGCCGTTCTTCAAGACAGGTGGGTCTTGGGATGAACCTTGATAAAACGAAAGTAATGTTTAACAGTCATGTTCTCCCGAGACCTGTTGTCGTAGGTGACGCTACTCTCGAGGTTGTGCAAGAATACGTTTATCTTGGCCAAACTATACAACTCGGCAAGCATAACTTCGAGAAAGAGGCGGATAGGAGGATTCGGTTGGGCTGGGCGGCATTCGGAAAGCTACGCAATATTTTCGAGTCGTCGATCCCTCAGTGTTTGAAAACGAAGGTTTTCAACCAGTGCGTCTTACCCGTAATGACCTACGGAGCCGAAACCTGGACACTAACCAGCGGACTGGTCCGCAAATTCAAAATCGCTCAGCGTGCTATGGAGCGAGCAATGCTTGGCATTTCTCTGGTGGACAGAATTCGAAATGAAGTCATCCGCCAGAGAACCAAAGTGATTGATATTGCTCGCAGAATTAGCACGTTGAAGTGGAAGTGGGCCGGTCATGTCTGCAGACGGACAGATGGCCGGTGGAGCAGACATGTGCTGGAGTGGAGACCGCGTTTAGGCAGACGTAGTGTGGGACGCCCTGCTGCACGATGGACCGACGACTTGAGAAAGGTGGCGGGCAGCGGATGGATGCGGACTGCGCAAGACCGGGATGGTTGGCGCTCACTTGGGGAGGCCTACGTTCAGCAGTGGACGGCGATAGGCTGAGATAATAAAAAAAAACATACATAAACTCACGCCTGTTTTCCGTTGGGGTAGGTAGAGACTAAGGAGCGCCAATTGCCTCGATTCAAACACACCTCTTTCGCTTCTTCCACAGTCATCAGTCTTTTCATGCATGCTCGTCGGTTACGAGAACTCCTTATTTGGCTCTTTTCTAAAATATCGCCAATTTGGTCTATAAAGGTACGTCTAGGATGTGCTCGGCCGATGCTACCATTCACTTTCGCTACATACATTTCTTTCGTCACTCTACTTTCATTCATCCCTTCAACGTGGCCAAACCACCGAAGCATGCCTTTCTCAATCCTCGTCACTACATCTTCCTTCAATCCACATTTCTTTCTTCTCACTCTATCATTCAACTTTAGGTACTTCAGGTAGTAAATAATGAAATATATTACATCTTTTATCTAATCAGAAGATTGACAATATTAGTAGTAAAACTTCATTATGTTGATATTATTTTTGATCCATTATAGATTTAACAAAATGAGATCCATCTTCACGAGATCATCTCGAACCGATATCAAATATTTGATCTCAACAAACTCGAGGGAATTAAAGAGATTTCAATATTGATATAACTTTATTGTAATATTAATTTGATTCTTTCGATCTGTTTTCGTCTGTGTATATTAATACTATATCCCGAGCAGCAGGATTACCACCACCTCTTATAGCAGTATTATTATAATCGTTCTTCGTTTGTTTTGTATGGGAATCGGTACAAGTAAAATTATAATAATACTGCTATAAGAGGTGGTGGTAACCCCCCAGGAGTATTTTTTTCACGCTATATCTGATAATCGAATTTGTGTCGAGCTCAATGTGCGTCTATTACATTTGTATGAAATAATAACCAAAAGTCGCCGCCTCCTTGGTCTAGTAGCAATATGGGCTGTGGACTGGCAGATCCTGGGTTTGATTCCCAGGTCTGGGAAAAGCGATTTTTCTAATTTAATTCGCCCGGGACTAAATCCCTCAGAGGGTGCTGGGAGTCAGGAATTTGTGCTCAATATGACGATAGTTTCTACGTCGCCGAGCTGCTTTACCTCGGTTTTCTGTGAGACAGTGGTATCAAACCGGTCGAGCCAGACCTTCGTATTGTAAACGTTACTGTCTTTAGCGCTGCTCTACCACTCAGAATTTCCTATATATATTTTATTTTATATTGTTGGTAACAGTTAGTCAGTTTGTTTCAATTGATCCAAAAGTTTCGATCCGTGACGTGCATAAACATTCCGGTCATAATAGACAAAAGTTTGAAAAGTTATTTTCTTCAACTTTTACTGTGGTATTACTGTCATCATCATCAAATTCAATTTGCTGATACGGACTGCACGCCACTGTTTCTATTCAATCTATTGTACGTTATTTAATGTGGTATTTTTGGATTGTCGATACAATATTCACTGACTGAACATCTGGGTGCGAAGGATCCACTTTCCATTACAGAAGATTATCTCGGGCTGAGAAAGATTTGTTGTGTATTGAATCTGGAGTTTCGTGTCCTTTAACTTGGTAGAATTTTTGTTTTTTCGCCGACTTCCACAAAAGGAGGAGGTCCTCAATTCGTCTGTATTTTTTTTAATGTATGTTACGCCGCCAAATGTGGACCGATTTTCAAAATTCTTTTTGTCTTCGATAGAACTTATTTCAAGGGTGGTCCCATATAAATTTGATCACGATCGAATTTGAAGTCACTTCGTTAAGTTTTTTAAACTTGTGATTATTTTAGATTTAGTAACCGGTTTCAAAAAGAGGAATTTAATTTACAAGGCGGGTGACGTCAGGCAGGCAACCGTCGTAAAAACTAAGCCAAAACGTTTATACAACATGCTTGCAACTTGGAACTAGCCAGTTAAGTCTACACCACGAATGGGCCGGCTCGACCGGTTTGATACCAAATTCTCACAGAAAACTGACGTCGTGGTAGCTCGTTGTCGCGTTACGTTCGGTGAGTTATTTCCGGTGGGCCAATTCCCTCCTTCCCTTTCCCAAACCCTATTTCCCTCCTTTTAGACTGGCAACGCACACATGATTATTTTTGTGTATTGGGTGTCTATGGACGGGGATTGACGTCAGGCAGGCAGCCGGTCGTAAAAACTTAGCTAAATCCTTTCTGGAACATGCTTGAAATAGTGTGTTGCACCGACCCCACATTAAGGTAGGATAAGGGCAGGTAAGAAGAAAAAGGTGTCTATGGGCGGTGGAGATCAACGACAATCAGGTGACCCATCTGCTCGTTTGCCAGTCTCTGCTATAAAAAAATGCTTGCAAAGTGTGTTGCGCTGACCCCACATTGTGGGATAAGGGAGGTTTAAAGAATAGCGTAACCATAGTTACAAAGCCATTGACTCTGTTCAAGTGCGGAACCCCAAACTATTTTTTATTCAACGTTTTATCTAACGCAATAAAACACGCGAATCATCGTCTATATTACACACGGACATCAATCTTCGTTAATCTAAAGAAGTCGAGTTTATTACATTTTTACGAAAAATGATATACAGCCAAGTTTCCATTAGACCCGCCATAAAGTGTTGCCCAAACCGCTAAAAGATATCCCAAACACGTCCACTCTATAAAAACACCATTTGGGAGTGAATTTATCTGTTAGATAACGGTCAGGATTTACAGCAAATAAGATATAAAGTGAAATAAAATTTTATATTTTAATTTGGATACGTAAATTATTTTTTGGATTTTCAGTCTATTTGAATCAGAATTGTGTTATATGCTGCTGCCTCGGTGGCGTGGTGGTATTTCGGTATGACTACGTTTCTGAGATCTCGGGTTCGATCCCCGGGTCGGGCAAAGCGATATTGGATTTTTCCATATCAGCCCGGAGTCTGGAATTTGTGCCCGATATGGCGATAGGCTCGCCCCCTATCACATCTGGGACGGAACTAAGCTCGGCGAAATGTGGGTGTTCTAGTTCGCTAGTGCGCCTCTGCCTACCCCTTCGGGGATACAGGCGTGAGCTTATGTTATGTTATGTTTGTGTTATATAGTTTATGCTTTATCTTTTTTGTACTGGATTTACCTCGGAATAGTCAAACGCTACTAAACTTTAACGGCTTCTTACTTTGATTATCGCTATACAATTTTGATAGATAAGGATGCCCTACACGACATAAGGCGACCTTATGTATATAAACATTCGGCAGTTAATTACGGTGTCTAATAAAGAGTTATCTATCTATACGAAGTGAATTGAAAACCTCCACCTTTTTCATCGTTTAAAAAAGCAATTGATATATCTTTGGAATCCATACACAAAGAAGCAACAAACAACATTTTCAGGGTTCATATTGGTTATGAATTTTGGTTTTACATATCTGACGGTCCTAATAACGGGTTCCGTACGTACGGTCAACCCTCGGCATTTTGAATTATGTACGAATGTGTGTGCCGAATTCAAATGAGGTATGCCAGAAGTTTATGGTGACTTTTGTAAAAGACTTGGTTAAAACGTGCCTTTTATATGCACTATATTCGCTACACAACTGTACTGTATATCTCAAACTAGTTGTGTACACTTCGAGCTCCAAAGGGAGACTAACTCAATAATGATAGCTCCCGCTCTTTTATACCTTTTGCTTTAGTTAATAAAGAAATACCTTCCACAAATATTATGAATTACTTGGAGGGTAGTTAATATAAATATAATTAACATACTACCCTTCAATATCGTGTACTAAATCACAACAATTATCCGAATTCGTAACACTTTTGTTGATATAGTTTTTCGGAGCGTTAGCATCTGGCCGAATTTTTATGAAGTAGGTACTAAGTATGGTATGATTTATTACTTCTTAGTTTACTTACTAGCTTTTTTACATATAAAAAATTTGATCGTGAAGCCAGGAGGAACTAGGTTCGATTCTCGGATTAGGTTTTTCTGACACGACGTGGCAGCTCGCTGTCGCGTTTCGTCCGGTGAGTGAGATTTCCGGTGGCCCAATTCCCCCTTTTCCCTTTCCCAATTCCCTTTTAGGTTGGCAACGCACCCATGATTTTCTTGTCTTGGGTGTCTATGGGCGATGGAGATGACCTATCTGCTCGTTTGACAGCCTGTGCTATAAAAAAAAGAAAAAAAAAATGGGCCTTACTTATGAAACACTTTAACTGAGCAAATGGTTAAGAATATTCTGTCCCTTTTATTATCAAACAATGTGACAAAAGGAAAAAGTGACAGAGACTTTACCGTTTGCTCAGCTAACATATTATAAGTAAGGCCCGATATATTCAGGAATGAATTCGCCAGAGGAGGCTTGACGCCATGCAGGCGGCCGGTTACAAAGAACAAAGCCAAACCCTTTCTTAAATATCCATGAAAAAGTGTATTTCACCGACCATAGTGAAGTGTAAAGAAGAAAATAAATTCTATAAAATAATTTTATAACTTTTTACCCTTAAACAGTATTTAAAAACTTGAGTACAGCAATAAAATTATCTAAAACACAGATAATTAAACAAAATGCGTACAAGGGTACCAAACTTTAGTAATTTGGTTGAGTTAACCGAAGTTACAAGCGTTATGATAAAATTAAAAGAGTTCAGTTCTGTAATTAATAAGATAACGTATAATGCCTGATGATAATATTTTACTGCCTCGGTGGCGTGGTTGTATTTCGGTACGACTACGGTCCTGAGGTCTCGGGTTGGATCCCCGGGTCGGGCAAAGTGATATTGGATTTTTCCATATCAGTTCGGAGTCTGGAATTTGTGCCCGATATGGCGATAGGCTCGCCTCCTATCACATCTGGGACGGAAGTAAGCTCGGCGAAATGTGGGTGTTCTAGTTCGCTAGTGCGCCTCTGCCTACCCCTTCGGGGACACAGGCGTGAGCTTATGTTATGTTATGTCATTATGTGTAATTTGCGCACGCCTGTATTTTTTTTTATAGTTGAGATCGGCAACCGAGCAGATGGGTCACCTGATGGTAAGTGATCTCCACCGCCCATAGACACCCAAGACACAAAAGGAATTATGGGTGCGTTGTCAACCCAAAAGGAGGGAATGGAAGGGAAGGGAAGGAGATTGCATACCTGTATCCCCGAAGGATATAGGTAGAGGCAAACTAAAGAACTAGAACCCACATTTCGCCGAGCTAATTTCCGTCCCAGATGTGATAGAAGGCGAACATATCGCCAAATCGAGAACAAATTCCAGACTCCGAGCTGATACTGAATAGAAAAACTCAAACATAATGATATAAGTATAAAAATAAGTCATCGACCGACTTTCAAAAAGGAGGAGGTCCTCAGTTCATCTGTTTTTTATGTATGTTAAGCGATATCTCCGCCAAATGTGGACCTATTTTCAAATTCTTTTTTTGTTCGATAGAGCTTATTTCAAGGGTGGTCCTATATAAATTTGGTTACGATCAGATTTGAAGTCGGACTGTTGAGTTTTTAAACTTGTGATTATTATATTCACGGCTGTATTATCGTCGAAGGCGGTAGATAGAGTCGTAATTTACCTCGAGCAACAGTGTGATTTTTGAGTCAAGTAATGGCATAGCCATGGTTCAATATAAGCAAACCAAAGCACAAGGGCATTGGTTTTTGAAAACAGTTTTTCGCTCACAGACCTCCAAAAATAATTGGCGCAAATCAGAAAAAGTTTTATTTTAAGAAAAAAATGTTTTCTTACGATAAAGTTGGTACATTGTTCCACAATCCGCGTTTTTGCGTTGTTACAGAGTTTTCGCCGTTTCGGGACAAAAACTTGGCCCGCTTCTTCTCGTGTGGAGTTAAATAAACATTACTTAGTTATTGTTTGAGTGTTATTACAGTTTCTATAATTTATTTTTGGAATAACATACTGAGAGTTAGATTTTGTTAGTTATTTTTGTATAATATTTATTATTTCTAGTGTGCTTGGGATTTTGATAAGAAAGGCCTTTTCATCAAATATTTATTGTCTGTAGCCTCCTTGGTCTAGTAGTTGGGTATATGAGTTACGTATTGGCGGTTTGGGATTCGAATCTCAGGATGAGCATAGTGGTTTTTTTAAGAAGAATTGGATACTGGATTATGTTTTATTTGTATGTAGCAAATAAAAAAAATCCTTCTGTAAAAAATGCACCGAAATTGGTTGAAAAATGAGGCAGTCATTCATATTTGAAATTCTGCATTGAGTAAGAGTAGGGGCATAGTGGGGAAATCTTGCTATCCTTTTCCATCGCACGTACCATTATGGTCGTAACGTAAATATCCTGATGCTTCTCTTTCCTGCAGTTTGAAGGTTGCATGAAACTTTAAAGGCATTAAACATTTTTACTTTAAAAAAAAAATTTTTTTTCTGTTCTATATTTTATCTCACGTGAATTTCATATAAAATTAATTTATTTTCAAAAAAATTACTCAAGTGCCCAATTGTCCGGAACTGAATCCCCCAGAGAGTTTACAGGCAAGGGGGCGGTCGTAAAAATGAAGCCTATTTCTTTCTGCAATATGCTACCCATATAAGTTTTCTATACGATTTTATCATAGTATATCGAAACATTAATGTGTTTAAAAATTAAGTAATTACGAAATTGAAAATTCAATCTGAAAATCTTTGGAGGAGTTCAGCAATGGGCTTCCTGTGACTGATGCTGATGAAGTTTAATAATTTTCCATTGTCCACAGAATACCCTGGCAATTTTGGACAAACTGGATATCGACAGCGAAAAGCCGTCTGAGGAAGAAATCGCGAGGCTTTTCGGCTATGAAGAGGCTTACTTATCAGGAGATATTGGTGTATGGCAGAGGCTTAAGCCGAAAGTCTGGGCGTTGTTTGATGAGCCATCGAGTTCACCAGCCGCTAAGGTAAAGTGTTTATTAATTTTATTTATTACTCACCTCCTTGGTCTACTGGCAGCATACTTGGGCTGTGGATCGAGAGGTCCTGGGTTCGATTCCAAGGTCAGGAAAAAAAAACTCATTTAATAGGACTGGATCTCTCAGAGGTGGCTGACGTCAGGCAGGCAGCCGGTCGTAAAAACTAAGCCAAATCTATTCTGCAACATGCTTGAAAAGTGTGTTGCGCCAATCCCACATTAGGGTGGGATAAGTGCAGGTATAAAGAAATAATTTATTACTTGCCTCGGTGGCGTGGTGGTATTTCGGTACAACTACGGTTCTGAGGTCTCGGGTTCGATCCCCGGGTCGGGCAAAGTGATATTGATTTTTTCCATATCAGCCCGGAGTCTGGAATTTGTGCCCGATATGGCGATAGGCTCGCCCCCTATCACATCTGGGACGGAACTAAGCTCGGCGAAATGTGGGTGTTCTAGTTCGCTAGTGCGCCTCTGCCTACCCCTTCGGGGATACAGGCGTGAGCTTATTGAGAAAAGCTTACAGCTATTACACTTGTTATGCTTAATAGGGAGGAAGCAAACGAGTATTTGGGTTACCTGATGGTGAATGACCGCTACAATCCATGACCAACGTTGATGAGGTTTTCGGTTCCAAAACAGTAAACACTTACCCTGTTATTGATAATGAAATCTTGGTCTTATCGAAAGCATAACCCTACTTTTGCCTACTTTAGCAAAAAGAGAACGAATATATGCTTATCGAATACAATGTTGCTGGTTACAGAAAAAACCTTATTTTTATCTCTGGCAAGCTTCGAAACAAATAGGAAGTCTTGGCTATATATTTTCTATTAATTGTTTTCAAACAATTAATAAAAAATATATATAAATCTTAGATGGGGTCCTAGACTATAACAAAATTAATATCATTAAGAAAGAACATCAAACTTGAAACAGCTGATCGGAATCGGCCATGTTTTCACTATCGACGATGGAATGTTTTAACGCTATTGAACGATTATGAATACAATTTTTATGATGTGTACTATTGCGGTCTTTTTACGCTCTACTAAGTTATTTTGAATAAAGGGGTTAGACTTAGAACAATTTTGTAAGGTATTGGAACGCAAGACGAATGAATGTAACGGAAATATAATGTTAATGTATGTAAGAGAGAGAAAGCAAGTGGGAATGAGAGATGACGGATAAAATACTAGGATAGATATAAGTTTGTAATTAGGGTATGTGAGAAAGAAATAAAGAATATGGTCGCAACAAGATTTTAATTTACAATATTATGCATCACGTATTTTTATTTGGATACCCGGAACAGGTCTCAAGCAATAGTTTTCTAAGCTTACCAACGATTTTCTTTAAAGTTTTCACATTAGTTGTTAAAAGGATTTCTATGTCACAATGTAGCAGTTATATCTCTTTGAAGAAATCCCGCTTTAACGATATCCTGTCTCTAGAGAACCTAAAATGTAAGCCGTAATTACATCTCTTAGTCGAAGATATGAAAATCGGAAAAGATTTTTATACATTTATTGCATTACCTATAATATCGTCTTGATGGTTGAATAATCACAAGTTTACAAACTTAACGGACCTACTTCAAATCCGATCGTGATCAAATTTATATGGGACCCTTGAAATAAGCTCTATCAAACACAAAAAGAATTTTGAAAATCGGTCCACATTCGGCGGAGATATCGCGTAACATACATAAAAAATGCAGACGAATTTAAGACCTCGTTTTTGGAAGTCGGTCGAAAAGTGTGATGCGTCGACCCCACATTAATGTGGGATAAGGGTAGGTAGAAAGAAAGACCTTGAATAATTAATGATGTTGGACAGATAATAGATGTCTTCAATTGTACGATGACGGAATTCGTGAAGGTGACGACTGACATTCTCACTAAATAATAAATCCTATATATAGAAATAGAATATAATAATAAATAATATATTTTTGTGTTTTTTAGAATGTATGACAATATATATCGCATTGGGTGTAAATCCTGTTATGAATATATTGATATAATTAAATAAAAAATAAAAAATAGCAGCAATATGGGTACTATGGCCTGGCCCGGTAGGCACAAGAAAGAAAGGAAGGCCGGTGTATCGGTGGGAAGACGACATTGCTAAGTTAGCGGAAAAAAAGTGGATGCAAAAACCCAAAGACAGAGACAGTTGGAAAAGTCTGGAGGAGGCCTTCGCCCTCAATGAGGGGTTCTTGCTACGAAAAAAAATATAATAATTTAAAAAAAATGTTTTTTAATTTTTTTCTGTATCATGGCAAGAAATAACAGGCTTTTATTTTTTTTTATTACTATATGGGTTTGTAACGTCTGGGTCTGTAAATTCATAATGAATATACATAACGTTAAAAATTCAGAGGTGTATGCAAAAATATCTTTAGATTATAGAAAATCCCAATTTAAAATGTGTTTGAGAAACAAAATCAGTTTATATTTATGCAGCATATTTTGATACAAAGCGTCCCAAATGCAACGCCTCTGCCACGGAGGACGCATAAAATCTGACATTTACATTTTTATGCCCTTTATTTTTGAATATATTTCATGCTAATGGTTGCTACTTTAGAAATAATTCCTCTTTGTATTTTCTTTCTTGTATTTGATGGGTTTGGGCTGACATAAGACTTTATTAAGCCATCTTTAGCAATACGTTTTTTTGAAAATTGAGTTAGTGAGTCACCTGGTATAGAAAACACATTAACAATTAATATTACTTTCGTCTCTTTTTATCGAAAGAAATATGTTCTTAATGAACATGACTGCCTCGGTGGCGTGGTGGTATTTCGATACGACTACGGTTCTGAGGTCTCGGGCTCGATCCCCGGGTCGGGCAAAGTGATATTGGATTTTTCCATATCAGCCCGGAGTCTGGAATTTGTGCCCGATATGGCGATAGGCTCGCCCCCTATCACATCTGGGACGGAACTAAGCTCGGCGAAACGTGGGTGTACTAGTTCGCTAGTGCGCCTCTGCCTACCCCTTCGGGGATACAGGCGTGAGCTTATGTGTGTATGTATGTATGTATGAAAGGTCTAAAGCAAAATTGATAATACCCGATCTTCCTGCTGTAAAGAAAATGGGATATTTTCTGTTATACGTGATATGCTCAGCGGAGATTTAATATTTTATTTATTCCATAACGTCCTTTTGTGAGATTTTTTGTAAGATATAATTAATGAATTCGTGTTTTTTTTGTTTACTTCAAATGATCGCAGTATATATTGTATTTTAGCTGAAAAACGTGAAGTTTTGGGTTCAAATCTCTGATCAAAAGTGCAGTGACTGCGAACAATTATACGGTTCATGCAAAGAGGATTAATATGCGACCTTAAACACGAGTATAATGAGTATCACTTTCTTTCTATTTGACGTAATCCGTTTTTTTTATTGACATTAGAAGACAGACGAGCCGACGGCCCACCTGATGGTAAGTGGTTACCGCCACCCATGGACACGGCAATGCCAGGGACACAGCCAAGCCGCTGCCTACTGTGAAAAATGCTTTTTTAAGCCTCGTTTGAAGAGTCATAGCGCTGAGGGAACACCGAGGAGGGAAGTTCGTTCCAGAGTTTGCAGGTGCGTGCGAAAAAAGATCTCTGGAAACGCACTGTGCTGAACTTACTGCCAGGGTTTACCTTCTCATTTTAATGCTTCATTTCATCCTTTGGAGTTTTGGCTCTAATATCCTCTTCCAATAAGTCTATCCAGCACTTTTTAGGTCGTCTATGGGGTTAGCCCGTGGTTTAGCTCAAACATTTTGTGACCGATTTAGTACTGTGGTTTGCTTAAAACGTGGCCATACAATTTCAAACGATGTCTTAAAACTAATTTAGAATATCTTTAGCTAAGAGATCTTTATCAACCCTACGGGGATACAGGCGTGAGCTTATGTTATGTTATAAACATAAAATAAGCTCACGATATTATAAACATAACATAACATTTAGCGAAACAGCTAAGAACATACATTTTAGAAAAGGATACGACCTAACATAAGTGCGTTGCTAATCAAGGGTAGGGTAGGGTAATAAGGATTGGGAAAGGGAGGATGGTAATTGGGTCGGTTCTATGTGAGACAGTGGTATCAAAGCAGTCGAGCCGGCCTATCCGTGTTGTAAACGTAACTGTCTACAGCGTGGCTCTACCATTTAAGTTACTTACTTCAATTTCCAATCGCCATTTTCTATACATGATCTAATCCAAAAGTATAAAAACATTCGTCATATCCTCGTAACTTGGAGCCTTTTTTCAGCCATTAAACCAGTTATTAGGTAAGGGTTTTACGTCGTTTTTTAATGGAGAAGGCACCCCGTAATGGCTCGCCGTCGTGGAGTTTTATTCTAAGCTAGATATATTACTCGAGTGTCGCTTAATTTCAACTTATAACATTTTAGTTGTATGTCTGAAGTTTTTAATCGACGACGTATATCATTATACACACATAAATAGGTTAGGCAAAGGCCAACTGGAGAACTAAAACACCAAATTTTCGCCGAGCTCATTTCCAGATTATTCATAAGGTCACCATTGTGTCTTCGGTGGGGTAGGCACTTTATAGCTAAAAGGCTTCAGCATGTTAAGATAAGGGCATGACACATATATGGAGCAAACTTATGGCCTTACCGGGCACTAATTCCATTTTTTGCATTGAAAATAGGGAATTCATATAAGCTCACCCCTGTAACTCCGAAGGGGTAGGCAGAGGCGCATTAGTAAACTAGCACACCAACACTTCACCGAGCTTAGTTTTGTCCCAGATGTGATAGGAGGCGAACCTATCGCCATATCGGGCACAAATTCCGGACTCCGGGCTGATGTGGAAAATCCAATATCACTTTGCCCGACCTGGGGATCGAACTCGAGACCTCAGGACGGTAATCGTACCGAAACACAACCACGCCACCGACGGATATTGAATATTATCACTTTTACAGAAACTATACGAAATAAATAAAAGACGTTAAATATATCGAAACCATACTCCAATATCCAGGCTTCACTAAACGTGACGGTTTTGTAAAGGAACTGCGATGTGTGACAATTCTCGTGTTTACTGAACCATTATGCCGTGAAACAGGCTTCCGGCTCACGTGTTCGCTTCCTCCGCACATCTTTCACGAATTAGGCGCGTTTTATCAAGTAACAATTTTGCTATAAAAATAAGCTTGTACGCGTACTTGTCATGCCAAAAAATTGAGATTATTTTGTTAGACAAACATAACATAAGCTCACGCCTGTATCCCCGAAGGGGTAGGCAGAGGAGCCGTAGCGAACTAGAACACCCACATTTCGGTGACCTTAGTTCCGTCCTAGATGTAATAGGGGGCGAGCCTATCGCCATATCTGGCACAAATTCCAGACTCCGCGCTGAATTCGAAAAATCCAATATCATTTTGCCCTACCGGGGATCAAACCCGAGACCTCAGGACGGTAGTCATACTGAAATACAACCACGCCACCGATAAATTTTGTTAGAATTAAGTAAAATGTCAACGTGGCTCAACTATCATAATGTAGGACGTATTGAATCATGAGTCATCATGACCCCCGAGCACAGAAAAGTGACTACAGGACTGTCTACGTAACTGTCTACAGCGTGGCTCTACCACTCTATGAGGGATCCAGTCCCGAGCAAATTAAATTTGAAAATTTGCGTTGTCCGACCTGGGAATCGAACCCAGGACCTCCCAATCCACAGCCCATATATGCTGCCACTAGACCAAAGAGGCGACTGTATACCTTATACACATTACGTAGCCTTAAATTATGTAAGCTTAAGTTACCATATTCCGGTTTCATTTAAAATATTCATCCTTTTTATAACATTAAGGAGACGGGGGATGTACCCCCCATCTGAGGGGGGCCATTAGTCGCGTATTGCCATCATTATGTAAACAAAGTGTCGTCTCACGCCCTCGTACGTCATGTCAAGCGACGTCATGAAGATATTTTGTAATTCCTACAGCATCAAAGGGAAATATAATGTATCTTGTAACTTTGTTCATTGTTAAGATATTGGATTATAAATAATAGGAAAAGTATTAAAATAGTATATAGGCTATACATTATGCCTCTTACTTATAAAAGTAGTTAAGCGCGGCTTATCTTTAACCATAGGTTGTCCCTTTCATTTCTAAACAATGTAACGCAAGGAAAAAAGTGACAGGCTATTCTTAGCGAAAAGTTAAGCGAAAATGTTTTTATAAGTAAGGTTCTATATGTATAGAGGTAGTAGTTTAGTATAAACAGCGATAGCTCAATAATTGGAAGTGGTATCGACTGCCGAGATGAGTCGCAGAGGTGCGAGACTCACTGCAAAAACTACAAAAAAATGCACCATCTGCGTAGGTTTTAGTAATGGCTCAAAAAAATAAAACGACACTAATGTATCGTGGGGGGGGGGGGTTCAACCACCAACTCCCCCCTGGCATGCAACACCCGCTTTTCTATGTTAAGTGTGTATTCATTGTGGACGATCGCTTGCTATAACGACGAAGGAAAACATAGTGACGAATCATGCATACCTGAAAATTTCTCAACAAGAATATCGAGGATATGTAAAGTCTACTAATCAACGTGCGAATAATTCCACACGACCAGAGTCACGAGCAACAGCATGCTTTATAAACATCTCCAATTAACTAAATAGACAAAGTGCTTTTCAAACAAACAGTTTCCAACAACCAAACACATTGCAAGTTCGCAGACAATCCGGTACAATGGCGCACAAACAACGCTTCACGCAAACATCGCCCGAGTGCAGACCCGCGATCCTTATTTGTACAAAAGATGATATTGACATGTCTCAGATCGATGTGTAATATCGGGGATTTGATGCCACGTCGCGGAAATATTGTGTGAAATCAAATGGAACTTTTCTCGCGACTCCCGCGTGGCTTTTCTTGGATTCTGTCAAACTCTCTTTCATTAAAAATATGGCAGCCTCCGTGGCGCAGCGGGAGAGTAGCCGGCTGTGAAACGTGAGGTCGCGGGTTCGATTCCCGCACCGAGACAAATGTCTGTGTGGCCCATAGATATTTGTTTCGGGTCTGGGTGTTGTGAGACCGAAAGTCTCTCGTAGTTTCTGGTACTCACGATATAGGTTACACCTAGTGGTGGGTCAGGACTATGTATGTGACTGTTGGGTGGATTTATTTACACACATACTGTCTTCTGTGTGTGTGAAATGTGGGTGTTCAAGGTTGCGAGTTCACCTCCGCTTACCTTTTCGGGAATTCAGTCGTGTGTAATTAATTATTTTTAACATACACAAAACTATTTCTATGCTTATTGCGACGTTTTACAAGTCTCATTCCGATTTGAATACTCCCATCCTTAATCATTGATTAAAAAAATTAAGTTCAATTTTCATTTATTAACTTTACCATTACGCTTAAAATCTACTTTTATGTGGAATTGTTATGGTTATCTACTTTATGAAACAACCGCTTGTATCCTCCAAAGGCCTAAGTTATGTATACCATATTATTTGTACTGTTTTTGTATCAATAAAGCATCAATATATTATACCCTAGATGCACAGTTCTTTCCAAATATCCTCCTAAAAAGTGCTCTCAGAAATAAAACAAAGAAAACGATCGCAAGTTGTAATTAAATCAACACAAATATAACGCTAAGCACGTGTTATAAAGTAGGTTTTTAAACGAAATGAGCAAGCGTTTTTTAATTTGAATTTCGAAATTTAGGATTCTATCGACGTCCAACTGTAGGCAAAACGAGTGCTTAAGCACTTTTTTGCTGTCCCATTTTCGGAGCATCAACTGTGCATCTAGGTAAATAATATATCGATGCAATAAAGACATAATTATGATCTATCTACAGTACATAGCTTCTAATTGAACGAATGAAGGTTGTCAGCTATCAAAGAGACGTTACGTATGGCATTGACTGTCAATGCAATGCAACCAACGAAGCTTCGGCTTTCACTACACATTTGTACGACGTATTGTGACAAATGATACTATTTTTCAAGGCTCGACTGAGAGGAGGTAGCGAAAAGTACCTAGAAGTTTTTATTTGGTAGTGCTTTTGATATACACGGTGATAGCTCAGTTAGGAATGGTACGCACTGCCGAGACGAGTCTCGGAGGTTTGAGTACAACTCCAACATAGAGCATACACCTCTGACTTTTCTATGTTAAGTGTATTTTCTTTGTGAATTATCGCTTGCTTAACGATGAAAGAAAACATCGTGAGGAAACCTGCATACCCGAGAATTTCCCCACAAGAATTTTGAAGGTATGTGAAGTCTACCAACCCGCATTAGGCCAGCGTGATAGACTAAGGCCTAACCCCTCTCATTAGTAGAGGAGGCCCGTGCAGGCTAGCGTGATAGATTAAGGCCTAATCCATCTCAGTAGAGGCCTGTTCCCAATGGGACAGGTAATATTAAAGAGCTAATAGTATTATTATTAGTGCTTTTGAGTAGTGATAGTGAGTTATTAAGAACAGTTTTCGAAGCTTATTTACAATATCCTAAAGTTACTGATTTCTTAAGTTTACGCGAATGCTATTCATTGAAATAAAATTACTTTTACGGATTTTATCACGATTTGGTTTTAATTTTTATTCCCGACGTTTCGAAGGCTTTGCAGTCTTCGTGGTCACGGGTTGGACTGAGTATTCTAAAATGAAGGTAGATTTTGTAATACTAACATTTTTGGACAAATGACATCTCAGTCCAACCCGTGACCACGAAGACTGCAAAGTCTTCGAAACGTCGGGAATAAAAATTAAAACCAAATCGTGATAAAATCCGTAAAAGTAATTTTATTTCAATATCCTAAAGTTGTTAGAGTTACAGTCACTTGAACTGATTTTATCACGTGTTCCCTTACTCTCTTCTCCTTATGCATTGGGTCCTTTAAGCGGAGTGCGAAGAAGCATTTATGTATGCGTCCATCGTTATAATACTCGTTACAACTCATTGATTTATTATTTCATCTGGGGTCTCTGGTTTTTTGTACTGTGTTATAACATAACATAAGCTCACGCCTGTATCCCCGAAGTGGTAGGCAGAGACGCACTAGCGAACTAGAACACCCATATTTCGCCGAGCTTAGTTCCGTCCCAGATGTGATAGGGGGCGAGCCTAACGCCATATCGGGCACAAATTCCAGACTCCGAGCTGATATGGAAAAATCCAATATCACTTTGCCAGACCCGGGGATCGCACCCGAGACCTCAGAACCGTAGTCGTACCGAAATACCACCACGCCACCGAGGCAGTCATAAGATTGTGTTATAAGATTCTTATATTCTAACTTTAAGACGGGGTCTCGTAAAGACAGTTTTCTGTGATGTTGCATGCAATACACTCGCACCATCTAAATGACTATAAACATATTCAGCCGATACTACCATAACATTCACAAAACAAGACTTCATTCATAAATCTCTTTCCAATAATTCTTTAAATGTAACCCAATAGAATTAATAAATAGAAAAGAAAAAAAAACAATAGAAAAAACCCCTAACCTGACTCCCAAAAAATGTATTGCTGTGAGGCTAGCAATACACTACAATAATACAATACTCAATACACTTTATAAAGTATGTTGCAGAAAGAACTCGGCTTGGTTTTTACGTCCAGCCAATTGCCTGGCGTGAACCCCTTCTGATATTAAACATTCTGATATCATTCATTGATGCATCTAAATCTGTTTGCATATTCTTAAATTTATATTTATTGCAAAAACATGTCGCTTCTTTTTCATAACTTAGACCATAAATTCAACGCTCGCTTGTGGTACTGCTATGATTGATGACTCAAACTAACTTTTGTGCCGAAAGCTGAAATACTTTTTGAATAAATATGGTTCGAACATGCCATAACAATAGGTTTTGTCCCTCTAACACATAACATAAGCTCACGCCTGTATCCCCGAAGGGGTAGGCAGAGGCGCACTAGCGAACTAGAACACCCACATTTCGCCGAGCTTAGTTCCGTCCCAGATGTGATAGGGGCGAGCCTATCGCCATATCGGGCACAAATTCCAGACTCCGGGCTGATATGGAAAAATCCAATATCACTTTACCCGACCCGGGGATCGAACCCGAGACCTCAGAACCGTAGTCGTACCGAAATACCACCACGCCACCGAGGCAGTCTATCATTTGTCCCTCTATCATTTGTAAAAATGCAATTTGTTGTTTGCAAAGTATTTATATTTAAAAATCGTCTACGGTAGAAATAAATATGAACATTAAATTTTTTTAACTAGCTTCATTGTGACGTAATCTCTTTCCGACCGACTTCCAAAAAGAAGAAGGTCCTCAATACGTCGGTATTTTTTTATGTATGTTATGACCGAATATGGACCGATCTTCAAAATTATTTTTGTGTTCGATAGAGCTTCTTTCAAGGGTGGTCCCATATAAATTTGGTTACGATCGGATTTGAAGTTAAGGTTTTAAACTTGTGATTATTTATCAAACTACGGCAAATATCAGGTAGAAAGAAAGATATCAAACGTGGTCAACTCTGTTCAGAATCTTGAACTATTTGAGTGGTAGAGCCACGCTGTAGACAATTATGTCTACAGCACGAATGGGCCGGCTCGACCGGTTTGATACCACTATCTCACAGAAAACCGACGTAAAGTGGCAGCTTGCTGTCGCGTTTCGTTCGGTGAGTGAGATTTCCGGTGGCCCATTTCCCCCTTGCTTTCCCAATCCCTTTTTCCCTCCCCTTCCATTTCCTCCTTTCAGGTTGGCAACGCATCCATGATTATTTTTGTCTTGGATGTCTATGGGCGGTGGAGATCACTTTCCATCAGGTGACCCATCTGCTCGTTTGCCAGTCTCTGCTATAAAAAAAAAAAAAAAAACTAAACTCTTCTTTCTTTCTTTCTTCCACCTTCCTACTTAAACGCTTCCACTTCGCCCGGTCTTGAGCATCCTCTATGGTGAGACCATTGGTTCTCATATCTAATCTTGAACTAAACTACGATGTGAAAATGAAAGTTTATTTGAATTGAATGATAATTTAATTAACGAATTCATTATCAGCCCGGAGTCTGGTATTGAATTTTGTGTGGACGGGAATGACCTCGGTGAAATGTGAAATATGCATAACATCTTTTGTACCAAAAATCACACAATAAAGATTGATTGATTGATCTAGTTCTCTAGTTCACCTCTGTGTACCCCTTTGGGGGATACAGGTGTGAGTCTATGTATGTATATTTCATCACCCTTTCAGTAACCGGTATATATTTATATTTTTTTTTTGGTTAGACCATTTCTGCACACGACGGTCCTTTTGAAAAGCTGTAATGTTTTCGGTTCACTGCATTTATCTAAATGATTACCCCCGAGTTGAAATTACCAAACGCACGATTGGAACCGAAATGTAAATCTTTGCCGCAAGCCCCTCGAGAGAACCGGGTATACTGGCTGATCTTGGAACGCGAACCACACAAGGAGTGGCAATATGGCAGGTTTTAGCACCATATGTACGATTGTCGTCATCAATATCCCACCACCAATTTCTTTATATCTGCAGATGATACTGTATAATCAAAGACGGGACAACAGCACAAAACTTGTGATCCAATAGTTATGACCTAGTGATCATAAGTCGCTCAGTTTATTTGAAATATACGCGCGCCAGGTCGGCCAGCGTAATAATATTGAGGGAATAAACTTATCTGATTGATATATATATATATGTTTTTGTTATGTATCTATAATATAATTATTTTATTAAGTATTCGTATGTATTTTATATCATTCTTAATGTATTTAATTAACAACTATACTGATTAAAATATTTAATAATATATTCTTAATTTTTTGTGTTCTATTTGCCTCTTTTATTTTGCACCTGCCATGTACATCTCTGCATCACCCTAAGGGTGACTGGCAGAGAATGCTTATAGCATTAAGTCCGCCTTTATACCGTGTGTATATCAAGTGTAAATAAATAAATAAATATACGTGATATACGTGATTCTTAACCATTCACAAAACATTCTAGGGTGTAAATTGTAATAATCGCTCTCGCATTGTATAATAAGTGGTTGATTGCGGTACTGAAGTTTGAGATCATTTTTTTGTATGGAAACTTACTTGGTAGCCCCTCTATAGTTAGTAATATTAAATCTTTTTGATAATCACAAGTTTAAAAACTTAACAGACCGACTTCAAAGATATTAGCTCTATCGAATACAAAAAGATTTTTGAAAATCGGTCCATATTTGGCGGAGATATCGCGTAACGTACATAAAAAAATACAGACGAATTGAGGACCTTCTCCTTGAAATAAAACTATTATTACGGATTCTATCACGATTTAGTTTTAATTTTTATGCCCGAGTTTAGCTGGAAGTCAGTCGAACATAGGAGTTGTGGATTCGGAACTGGTCATACCTGCGGGTAAATTGTGCCAAATGCCATATATTGAACTTTGATGATAGATAAAAGCTTTGTATTCATCTTTTTAGGTAAAATATTTGAAAATACGGAATTTGAATAGGAATAAAAATATTTTTGAAGCCTAAAACGCTTATCATCGATCATTATATTATTTAAACATTAAAGTTTGTTTAAAAACGAACCGATTAAAAAAATATTTCACTTTCGAAAACCAAGTTATCCCTGAGTGATATTGTCAGCCACGACTAGTATCTAGTTTTTTTTTCTATCTGCCCTTATCCCACTTTAATGTGGGGTCGGCGCAACACACTTTTTCAAGCATGTTGCAGAAATGATTTGGCTAAGTTTTTACCACCGGCTGCCTGCCTGACGCCAACCCCCTCTGAGGGGTCCAGTCCCGGGCAAATTAAATTAGAAAATTCGCTTTGCCCGACCTGGGAATCGAACCCACGACCTCCCGGTCCACAGCCCATACATGCTGCCACTAGACCAAGGAGGCGACAAGTAACTAGTAACATAATAAATTTCAATTAAAAGACATCTTAGGACTGATAATGCTACGTCTTGATTTACGCTGATTTTCCGCTGTATAACGCTGGTTAAATTCTGTTTACATCTAAAGATATTTTATTCGTCTGTATTTTTATGTATGTTACGCGATATCTCCGCCAATTAATGTGGACCGAATTTCAAGATTATTTTTCGATAGAGCTTGTGCCAGGAGTGTTTCCTTAAGTTTGGTCACGATCGGATCAATCTTGAAGTCAGTCGGTTAAGTTTTTAATTTAATTCCAACTTCAATAAAATTAATCAAGTTCGGCGAAATGTGGGTGATCTAGTTAGTTAGTGTTGCCTACCCTTTCGGGGATACAGGCGTGAGCTTAGGTTTTGTTATTTAATCAAGTTTTTCTTTCCAGGTGATATCAGCCATATCAGTGTTCTTCATATGCATCTCGGTGCTCTGCTTCTGTCTGAAGACGCACCCTGACCTCCGAGTCGCGTCCCCTACCATTGCCCCCTACATCATCTCGAACATCACAGACATCGAGAACAGCACCGCTGTCGATAGACCGTGGCACGACAACGGGCAGCCGCATGTCGCGTTCTTCTATATTGAGCTGGTGTGCAACGTGTGGTTTACGATCGAGTTGTTGGTGAGATCCGTGGTAAGTGTTTTTTTGTTTATTACTTTAAAAAATCACCACACAGTGAATGTTCAGTAGTAAAACTCAAGTACGCGGTAGACCCAGAAGGAGATGGTGGGATGAAATGGTGAACCCATCTACCCATCATGGTGAATGGGTAGCAACAGATCGTGATAAGTGGAAGGAGGAAAAGGCCTTTGCCCACCAGTGGGACACAAACAGCTAAAATAAATAAAAGTTATACAGGTGTTCTTGAAAGTATGGTTTTGTAAGACTAGATAGTAATCATAATCATACTTTCAGAGTTTGTATTTTGTGTCTAATTATTAGTAATTCGACTTAAATTCATCATCGTCAGCCACAAGATGTCCACTACTGACCTCAATCCTCAAAACATTTCCACATCGACCTGTTGGAAATATTTCACCTGATAAAGGTTGCAGGAAGTTGCTGGATGATTATTAAAACAATTTTGATTCAATATAATTTGTAAATTTTACTGTAAGACCTCACCACCTTGTTTTACAGTTATCAATTACTTCTATAACAATTAACAACACCCTACATAAACACATTAATTATGTAAAACAACTATTACATAAACATCATTATTGAAACGTTCAAGATATCAAAAAGAGATTCCAACAATATTTCTGAAGATATTGCAGTGTATCAAACAACGACGGTTGCTCTACGATGTATTCTAAAATTGTTGGTTATTTTTCACCAATATTTGTACAAAACTCCATCTAGAACAAATGTGCACCAAATCCTATTACTATATTTCAATGCTATAAAGCTATAAAACTAAGATATTTGCCACGCGTTTCCGCAGCATTATGTGTGCCGTTCTAACTGGCGCACGTACTAAAGGTACCTTGGCTTCGATACTCTGTGCAAAGATTTATAGTAGGACTTATCTGCTACGCGTTTCTACAAAATCAATGTTTTGCTACGGCTCAACGTAGTATCGCGTAGGGGTGCTACGAGCATAATCAGAAAGCTACACGTTTTTAATAGAGGTATAATTTAATTACGCATTGCAACATAGCTATAACGTTTTGAGGATCACGAAGGTATGCTACGAACATCATCGGGAACTGGCTACGCGTTTTGTCAAAATCGATGAGGTGCTACGATGGCTACGCCATACTAGGCGTAGTAGTAATGTTTAGTCGTTAGATGTACTACGTTTAAAATAATAGAACTTCGCCTTTCTATATTGTATATAATTTGTTTATAGCAATAATAAATACATACAACACATAAGCATAAGGCCTGTATCCACAAAGGGGTAGTCTGAGGCGCACTAGCGACCTAGACCATCCACATTTCGCCGACCCTAGTTCCGTCCCATATATGTTAGGGGGCGAGCCTAACGCCATGTCGGGCACAAATGCTAGACTCTGAGGATATACTGAAAAATCCAATATCACCTTGCCCAACCCGGAGACCGAATCCGAGACCGGAGGACGGTAGTGGTACCGAAATAAAACTACGCCACTGAGGCATTCATAATAAACAGGCTTACTAATTATTGTATTTGCTATGCGTTTCTTTATCGTATAACGAATGATTTGATGACTGCAGATTTATTTCGACATAATTATTTTGAGTAGTAGAGACACGTTGTAGACAGTTACGTCTACACGAATGGGCAGGCTCGACCGATTTGATACCACTGTCTCACAGAAAACCGACGTAAAGTGGCAGCTGTCGCGTTTCTATCGGTGAGAGAGATTTCCGGTGGTCCCATTCCCCCATCCCTTTCCCAATACCTATTTTCCACCTTTTAGATAGGCAACGCCACGATCTTTTTTGTGTCTTGGGTGTCTATGGGCGGTGAAGATCACTTACCATCAAACCATCTGCTCGTTTGTTAGTCTCTGCTACACAAAAAATCTACGAATATCATCCACCTAGTTAAGACTATGGATTAACATAACATAACATAAGCTCACGCCTGTATCCCCGAAGGGGTAGGCAGAGGCGCACTAGCGAACTAGAACACCCACATTTCGCCGAGCTTAGTTCCATCCCAGATGTGATAGGGGGCAAGCCTATCGTCATATCGGGCACAAATTCCAGACTCCGGGCTGATATGGAAAAATCCAATATCACTTTGCCCGACCCGGGGATCGAACCCGAGACCTCAGAATCGTAGTCGTACCGAAATACCACGCCACCGAGGCAGTCTATTGGATGCTGTACTATGGATTATAGAGGTAGTTATACGTGCACAACCACGTTACGAGTTTCTAATCAAGCAAATGTAATGATACACGGAATTCATAGATTCATAGCGTATTTATGTATTCATAGTGTAATCACTGTAATTACAACAATGATTAAGTTCTTGATGAGGGGCTTAAGTATTAAATACAGTATTTAGTTAATGATACAGTTATTTATTTATTATAGTTTAGATATTTTTTTAGGGTTGGTCTCGAACATGTTGTGGCTTTTCTATGTTAAGTGTGTTTTCTTTGTTAATTATCGCTTGCTATAACGGTGAAAAACATCGTGAGGAAACCTGCATACTCGAGAATTTCTCCACAAGAATTTCGAAGGTATGTGAAGTCTACCAACCCGCATTAGGCCAGGGTGGTAGACTAAGGCCTAACCCCTCTCATTAGTAGTGGAGGCCCGTGCCCAGCAGTGGGACAGTAATATTATAGGGCTACTATTATTATATTATTTTTTATATTAATGTAGATATACCGTTTTTAAAACTGTATACTAACTTCCTTATTCATAATAACTTAGTAGATCGTAATAAGACCGCAATAGTACGTTTCATAAAAATTGTATTCACAATCGTTCAATAGCGTTAAAACGTTTCAACGTTCAATAGTGAAAACATGGCCGATTCCGATCAGCTGTTTCAAATTTGATGTTCTTTCTCAATGACATTAATTTTGTTATAGTCCAGAACCCCATCTAAGATTGATATATTATGTATATTTTTTATTGGTTGTTCCCAGCCAAGGGTTCCTATTTGTTTCAAAGCTTGCCAGAGATAAAAATAATGTTTTTTCTGTAACCAGCAACATTGTATTCGATAAACATATTTTAGTTCTCTTTTAGCTAAAGTAGCCAAAAGTAGGGTTATGCTTTCGATAAGACCAGGATTTCATTATGAATCCTTATTCACCCACCAATCATTAACCCCCTTGGGTTAGGCTACATAATCAAGATTATAAATGGTATTGTATCATTTCTTTAGTATTATCATCATTATCATTATCATCATTTCTTTAGTAGCGCTCCCATTATAATTTTCATTACAATTTAAAATACATAACAATCAAAGCATAAATTCATTTTTTTCTAAAGACTGGCAAACGGGCAGATGGGTCACCTGATGGAAAGTGACCTCCACCGTCCATAGACACCTAAGACACGAAAAGAATCATGGGTGTGTTGTCAACCTAAAAACAGGAAATGGAAGGGGAGGGAAAAGGGATTGGGAAAGGGAGGGGAGGAAATAGGCCACCGGAAATCTCACTCAACGAAGGAAACGCGACAAGCAAGCTGCCACTTTACGTCGGTGTTCTGTGAGACACTGGTATCAAACCGGTCCAGTCGGCCCATTCGTGCTATAGATGTTACTGTCTACAGTATGGCTCTACCACTATACCTCGTGTAAACATTAGTTTTGAGACGAAAGAAAAGTTGCATAACTTTTTTAATATTTAACTTATATTTTTACAATTTTCAGTAAGCATTAAGTAGATAATAATCAACAATAAAATATAACTATTATTCAAAATGGCCACCCTTGTTTTTAATACGAACGACGCCAACGTTGTCCAGTACTGCTCAAGAGACACGATGCGATGATCCTCTTTACCGACGAAACAATATTTACTGTCGAAGAAAAGTTTAACCGAACAAAACAACAAAGTGTATGCCAAAAGCAGCAAGGACGTCCCAGCTTCAACACGGAATGTCTCGCGTACCCATCATCCGGCTAGTGTTATGGTATGGTGGGGCGTTTCATATGAAGGTGTGACTCCGCTCCTTTTCTGCCAACATGGCGTCAAGGTTAAAGCTAATAATTACCAAAATGACATTTTAGAGCCTGTTGTGAAACCCCTGACGCGTACATTACTTCACAACAAGTACTGGGTTTTCCAGCAAGACACCGTGCCATCCCATAAGACAAAAACCACCCAAGCTTGGCTGAGGGAAAATGTACCAGCCTTCATCGCGCGGACGAATGGCCCTCCTCCAGCTCCGACCTCAACCCGCTGGATTATTCATTGTGGTCTGAATTAGAGCTCAGGGCCTGCCGAAAGTCCCACCCAAACTTGGAGTCACTGAAGTGAGCCCTCGTCCGAGAACCAAAGTGGATTCCGCTGGAAAAGGTTCGTGCCGCCATTGATGACTGGCCAATCGTCTAAGGGCCTGTATTAAAAACAAGAGTGGTCATTTTGAATAATAATTATATGTTATTGTTGATTATTATCTACTTAATGCTTACTGAACATTTTAAAAATATTAGTTAATTATTAAAAAAGTTATGCAACTTTTATTTCGTCTCAAAACTTATGTACACCCGAGGTATAATATGTCAGTCTGGGACAGATGACTTGGGAAAAATTATTATGTATTACAAAATGATTATTGGGGCTAAAAGCTTACTCATTTATATTAAGATATTACAATCCTTAAATAACCACTAAACGTCCATTTTCTTAGCACCGTTTCCATCTAATATTATCTGTTATGGCACATTGCCAGTTTTGTCATACAATATCACTGTCATTATGAAACTGACGTTAGTAAACTGATAATATTAAACTATTGTTGTAGGCTTTATACATTACAGGGTCTCACTAATAATCCTTGTATACTGTAATATAAATTGTAATATTGAGTGACATTAATTTGTAGCCTCTAAGATTTGGTGGCAGTGTATATGAGTTGTACACGGAATGGTCCTGGGTTCGAGTACTAGGTCAAGCAACGCGTCTTTAGTAACAATGCTTTCGCTGACTTAGGTACATTTTTTTTAATAGCAGAGACTGGTAACGAGCTAATGGGCCACCTGATGGTAAGCGATCTCGAGACTCGAGACACAAAATAATCATGGGTGCGTTGCCAACCTAAAAATAAGGAATGAAACGGGAGGGAAAAGGGAAAAATTAGACCACCGGAAATCTCACTCACAGAACGAAACGCGACAGCGATCTGCCACTTTTGATGGCTCACCTGATTGTAAGTGATCTCCACCGCTCATAGACAACAAGACACAAAATAATCATGGGTGCGTTGCCCACCTAAAAAGAAGGAATGGAAGGAGAGGCCAATGGGAAAAGGAGGGGGAGAATTGGGACACCGGAAATCTCACTCACCGAACGAAACGCGACAGCGATCTGCCACTTTACGTCGGTTTTCTGTGAGACAGTGGTATCAAACCGATCGCATCGGTCCATTCGTGCTGTAGACGTAACTGTCTGCAGCGTGACTCTACCACTCAAAACTAAAACATAACATTGAGTTAAGAGCAGGTGGAAGAGAGTGGACTAGTATACAAGCTAGAGAGAATAGTGCCTGGTGGTAGGTCATCCGTACCGAAAACTTACAATACTATGAATTATTTGATCAAAACTAATTAGATAACTATTTAATTCGTTCGAAACCTCTCTTAGTACAATCCCTTCGAATAGCTTCCTACCCCTTCGGGGATACAGGCGTGAGCTTATGTTATGTTATGTTTTAGTTCATTATAAAGCTCCCGCGGGTAGATGTATGTTCTTTTTACAGCCTTGAGCTATTTACTGAAATGCTTATATTTCATTGTCAACTAATTTTTGCTCGTGGGTTTGCTTGCGTAGAAAACTTCCCCTTTTGCATTCCACCTGCCTTTATCACTCCAACGTGGGGTTTAACGCGCTTTTTAGGAGCACGTTATAGAAAAGGTTTGGCTTAGTTTTTACGATAGGCTGTCTACTTGACGTCAACCAGCGGCCCTATCGGAGATCCATTCCCAGGCATTTGTGTTAGAAAAACTTTGCCATCATATTTACAAATCTCTATATAACCGATAAATTATAGTGGAATTCGTTTTAAAATACATTGCTTTCAGAAGAAATATATGGACATACAGACAGAAACAGCCTTTTTATACTATTTAATAATATTGTATGCCTTTGGGCTATACAGTGAGCTTTATTAATAAAAGGTCAAATACAAAATCTTTTTTGTGGCAAAGTTGAGAAAATTTTAAGAGATCGAGTTATGGGGTTCGAGTACCGGATAGAGGACGGTCCGGAGGGAAGTCTTGAATTTCAAGCACTTCCGTATCCCTGTAAGGAGAACTTTTGTTTCCTTGTAACACTTGATAAAATTATGTTATCTTAGATCTTTTAAAGAAATGTCACCTCCATTTTTATGAAAAAAGTTTTTCTGTCGCTTCCTTAATGAAATGAAATGAAATGAAATGAAAACGACATTTATTTATTAATCTAGTGGCTATATATAAGCTGTGGATCTAAATCGTGAGGTGCGGGGTTTGAATCCTAGCCTAGGTCAGGCAAAGAGTTTTTTTTACCACCAGGATTAACTCGAGATGGATCCCCGAGATGAAGTTAATGTAGGTAGGCAGCCAGTCGTAAACTTTTCTAATTTTATCAAAAATAAAATATTTGTGCAGAATATTCTTCTACCTAATACTACTACACTGTGACCACAGAATACCTAATAATACCACATACTGTGGGGTCGGCACAACTGCATTGCACTTTGTTACAACCATGTTGCTGAAAATATTCGGCTTTACTTTTTAGTTTTACCAAATTGGCCTGACTGTCACCAATTTAGTAATTCTGTTTCACGCAAATCACTTTACCAGATTTGGGATTTGAACGGAGGACCTCACAATCCAGCTTGCTTGCCACTAAGCCAAAGGGCGACACTTGTATTCATATTTGTAGGCAACACAGTGTTATTCCCGAATACCTTTCTTTCTACCTGCCCTTTTCCCACCTTAATGTGGGGTCATCGCAACACGCTTTTTCAAGCATGCTGCAAAAGGGATTTGGCTAAGTTTTTACGACCGGCTGCCTGCCTGACGGCAACCCCGTCTGAGGGATCCAGTCCCGGGCAAATTAAATTAGAAAATTCGCTTTGCCCGACCTGGGAATCGAACCCACGACCTCCCGGTCCACAGCCCATATATGCTGCCACTAGATCGAGAAGACGACTACTAGTTTTATTTCCAAATAAACACACCCACCCACCAGTCAAACACCTAGTCCTGACCACACAATAGGTATAACCTGTATCGTGGGTATCAGAAACTATGAGAGACTTTCGGTCTCACAACACCCAGAATTGAAACAAATATCTGTGGGCCACACAAATATTTGTCTCAATGCGGGAATCGAACCCGCGGCCTCTCGCTTCACAGCCGGCTACACGCCCGCTGCGCCACGGAGGCAAATGTGTTTGAAAATAATCTAATGTAATGGATATTCTTATGCGAGTATGAATAGTTATGCTAAACGTATTTATAGAGCCTTTGGACGTATGCCAATGTGAAGAAGATTGGTCTGTCTATTGAGTTGGGATGTGGTTATGATTAGGTTTCATCCCACTTCAAAAGGAGGTTTTTATAAGTATGTCACTTTAGGTTTCATTCCACTTCAAAAGGAGGTTATTATAAGTATGCCACATTAGGTTTCATCCCACTTCAAAAGGAGGTTTTTATAAGTATGTCACTTTAGGTTTCATCCCACTTCAAAAGTAGGTTTTAATAAGTATGTCACTTTAGGGTTCATCCCACTTCAAAGGAGGTTTTTAAAAGTATGTCACTTTAGGTTTCATCCCACTTTAAACAGAGGTTTTTATAAGTATGTCACTTTAGGTTTCATCCCACTTCAAAAGGAGGTTTTTATAAGTATGTCACTTTAGGTTTCATCCCACTTCAAAAGAAGGCTTTTATAAGTACATATGTCACTTTAGGTTTCATCCCACTTCAAAGGAGGTTTTTAAAAGTATGTCACTTTAGGTTTCATCCCACTTTAAACAGAGGTTTTTATAAGTATGTCACTTTAGGTTTCATCCCACTTTAAACAGAGGTATTTATAAGTATGTCACTTTAGGTTTCATCCCACTTTAAACAGAGATTTTTATAAGTATGTCACTTTAGGTTTCATCCCACTTTAAACAGAGGTTTTTATAAAGTATGTCACTCGATATCGTCAATATTGATGAGGTTTTGATATGGAGATAGGCTCGTCCCCTATCTCATGTGGGACGGAAATAACCTCGGTGAAATATGGGTTTTATAGTTCGCTAATGCATCTATGCCTACTCCTTAGGCAGCTACCTTGGGGATGGGGTGAGCTTATGTATATATTAAGAGTTACTGACTGCCTCGGTGGCGTGGTGGTATTTCGGTACGACTACGGTTCTGAGGTCTCGGGTTCGATCCCCGGGTCGGGCAAAGTCTGGAATTTGTGCCCGATATGGCGATAGGCTCGCCCCCTATCACATCTGGGACGGAACTAAGCTCGGCGAAATGTGGGTGTTCTAGTTCGCTAGTGCGCCTCTGCCTACCCCTTTGGGGATACAGGCGTGAGCTTATGTTATGTTATGTTATGTAAGAGTTAGTTGTTCCATATCGTATTGTCGATCTATGAATCCTCTTTTTGAAATCTGCAGCCCGGGCAGGAATATTTTTGACAATCAAATTCGTATCGAGCTCGCTGCGCACTAATGACATTTGGTTAATATTTCATACAAATTTATTCGAAATCGACTGTCAAAAATTATCCTACTAGGACCGATGTTAAAACATTAACAAGATAACTATATAATATAATATGCCGTCCCTAAATAAATAGGCAAAACCAGACACACAATTATAAATGGCGTACGGTACGAATACAACAGTAAACAGCTAATATGCTTATCCCGCGTTTGTATTATTATATAAATGTGTTATTATGTGTAATAACAGCCAATGTTGCGAACAAAGGACTGGGCATAACTTGTGTAGGTTTAGATATTGTTTCTGCCTACAGTTCTTTCCGTGGTTCGAATGAATGAGAGGCTAATGTAAGTTATGATTGGTAGAGTAATGCTGTATACATTATGGTCTACAGCACGAAAGGGCCGCCTCGACTGGCTTCAAACCAGTCTCACAGAAAAGAAATATAAAGTGGTCGCTTGCTGTTCCGTTTTGTTTGATGAGTAATATTTCCGGTAGCCAAATTCCCATCCCCTTCCTTATCCCTATTAACCTTCTTTAAGTTAGGTAAAACATCCATGATTCTTATGGTAAATATAGGTGTATGAAGGTGGTGGATATCATTTAATATCTGGTGACCCATCTGCTCGTTTGCCAGAGTCTGCTACCAAAAGAATTACGGTGCGTTGATAAAATAAAGGAAGGGAGAATTTTATCTGCATAACACCAATAATAATATTAACCCTGTAATATTACTGTGCTACTGCTGGGCCCCCTGCTCGCTTGTCCCCGTTTGTCTACTAATAAGAGGGGTTTGACCTAAGTCTGCCACGCTGGCATAATGCAGGTTGGTAGACTTCACATAACTGTCCCACTGCTGGGCATGGACCTTGTCTACTGATCAGAGGGGTTAGGCCTTAGTCTACCATGCTGGCCTAATGCGGGTTGGTATACTTCACATACTTTCAAATTTCTTGTGAAGAAATTCTCGGGTATGCAGGTTTCCTCATAATGTTTTCCGCCACCGTTATAGCAAGCGATAATTCACAATGAAAACACACTTAACATAGAAAAGTCAGAGGTGTATGCTCCATTTTGGGGCTGGTCTCGAACCTCCTCGAACCTCCTCGAAAGTCTCGGCAGTCCGTACCATTCCCAACTAAGCTATCGCTGCTTTATGCCACTAGTTTCCGAATAAAATGTCCGTGGGATACGGACGGACGAAAATATAACATTTCCTTTTAGGTTACGGAACCCTAAAAATCCTACCCTGTCACGAACAGCCTTCAAAAGTATGAAGTAATCAATTAACATCATTTCAAATTCAAAATGAACCTCAAATATTTTTGTCAGTTTAGATTGTCCCTTGTTTTGAAATTTTGAACTTCTACAATGGTATAGGTTGGCAGCAATTAAAAATTAATTATAGCGAAAGTGGCGAACTAATTGCTGCCAGCACTTTGGTCGGCACAAAGGTTCTTTTTGTTCCACCGTGCAATTTTCCTAAGAGTTTTTTTGCTGGAAAATTGATGGGCTCGTCAGTTTCTATTTTTTTATGAGCTTTTTTGTGTCTCTAAAGCGCCTAACTTTAGAGATTAAAGTGTTTTTGTTTTATATATTTTTTACTGTCTCGGTGGCGTTATATTGCGAGCGCGGTACGACTACCGTCCTGAGGTCTTGGTGTCGATTCCCGGCTCGGGTATGATTCTGGGTTTTTTATTCAGTATCAGTTCGTTTACCCTCAGTTTCCCAAAGGTCTGTGGGCAGATCCATCGTTCTTCCTACGTGCCCTAATCTCACCTTTATGTGGTGTCAGTGCAACACTCTTTTTCAAGCATGTTGCAGGAAGGATTTGGTTCAGTTTTTACGACCGGCTGCCTGCTTGACGTCAATCCAGTATCCAGTTCAAATTAAATTAGAAAAATTCGCTTTGCCCAACCTGGGATTCAAACCCACAACCTCCCGGTCCACAGCCCATATATGTTGCCACTAGACCATGGAGGCGACTAGATCTGTGGGTAGATCAATGCAAAAACTAATTAAATCCGCCAAATCTCTAATCAAGTAAAATAAACTTATAGAAACGTTATCAAAGCTTTTCAGGAACCAGAATTAAACTACTGTGTTAAAATCACAAGTTTAATTATCATACATATAATAATTCATTTATTGTGGAATTTTTGGTATCAGTCCGGAGTCTGGAATTTATGTCCGGTATGTCGATAAGCTTACCTCCTAATACATTTGGGACGGAAGTTGGCTCGGTGGAATGTGATTGTTTTGGTTGTCTAGTTGGCCTCTACCTACCCCTTCGGGGATACAGGCGTGAGTCCTATCCTTGGAATGTAGTACATTACCTTATATTAGAGGTACATTTTCTATAAAGCAAACCATTTGATGCACATAACAGCTCGTTTATACAATTTTATTATTTTAACTGAAGGTTGTAAACGCAATTTTCTGCAATATTAAATTTGTTGACGTTTAATATGCCGTTACGAGATTCGCTTTGTGATTTATTATGTTTATGTTTGAAAAAAATACTAACTTTTGATTGCGGCTCTGCTTCTTTTATACAAGACTTATCGCGAGTAAAAAGTACCCTACGCCACTTAGCGCCTCTAAGTCTTGTCAAGTTTTATCAAGTCGTGTCAAGTCAAGTGTCAATCCTGTCAAGTCTTGTCAAGTCTAAAGTCATATCGAGTCTTGTCAAGTCGTGACAAGTCTTATCAATTCAAGTGTCAAGCCGTGTGAAGTCTTGTCAAGTCGTGTCAGGTTTTGTCAATTCAAGTGTCAAATCGTGTCAAGTCTTGTCAAGTCTTGTCAATCTTGTCAAGTCTCAAGTCATATCAAGTCTTGTCAAGTCGTGACAAGTCTTGTCAATTCAAGTGTCAAGTCGTGTCAAGTCAAGTGTCAAGTCGTGTCAAGTCTTGTGAATTATTGTTAAGTCGTGTGAGGTCTTGTCAAGTCTTTTCAAGTCTTGTCAGGTGTTGTCAATCTTGTTGTTAAATTGATAACATCAACAAGCATCGCCCGGCGCGCCTATCGATCTTAACACAATATCAGGCTTATTGGCCACAAGGAACATCGAAGAGCAAGTTGCCACCATGAGGCATTATTACTACACACTCTAACGAACAATATCAACCCCATAGTAGTAACGTAACTCACTGGTCTTACATTAATCTTAAACATTTAGCTTTGGGGTGACTCCATTATTTCTGGAAATGTATTTTTAGCTTAGAATATGTCAGTAGAGTTGCAGTTTAGTTATTTTTCTTTTCTGCAACATGCTTGAAAAAGTGTGTTATTCCGACCCCATATTAAGGTAGGATAAAGGCAGGTAGAAAGAAAGAGAGAAAAAGTAATATGATACTAATTTCGAACCCGCGACTCTGTCATAACGATCCATCCATAATTACACAACTGTATCTAATATCCTTTATAAATGTAATAATATCAGCCCTCTAATATTACTGTTCCACAGGTGGGTACGGGCCTCCTACTAATGAGAGGGGTTAGGCCTTAGTCTACCACGCTGGCCTAATTCGGGTTGGTAGACTTCACATACCATCGAATTTCTGGGCGAAATTTCCGGGTATGTAGGTGTCCTTACGATGTTTTCCACGCCGTTATAGCAAACTATAATAAAAAAATACACTTGTGGAAAAGTCAGAGGTGTATGCTCCATTTTGGGGTTGGTTTCGAATCTCCGACACTCGACTCGGCAGTCCGTACCATTCCCAACTGAGCTATCGCTGCTTATATCCTTTAAATAAAATCGCTTGTAGATACCCACATGTCAAGCATAGTGGGTGGCTCGTTAGCTGCTGAAGTGGCCTGAATACGAGCGCCATGAAAGAATCCCCTTTCAAAGCCGAGCCATTCAATTGAAGTGCCCCCACTACGTATGATTCTAGTTCTTGAAATATGCCTCATAGACAATCGTGGGATGTTATGAAAGTAGGAATCTGGAATAGTATAGCTACATGTAACTATACTGTTTAATTTTCGTTTATTGTGGTTAATTTCTTTTTAATCACGTTAACGAGTAGGTTGGTCATCTGGTGGTAAATTATATTCAACTCATATAAACCACAATACCAAAACGGCTCGACTGGGTTAATACCATATATCATAAGCTCACGCCTGCATCGGGTAGGCAGAGTTGCACTAGCGAGCTAGAACACCCATAGTTCGCCGAGCTTAATTTTGTCCCAGAGGTGATAAGGGGCGAACCTATCGCCATATCGGACAAATTCTAGACTCCAGGCTGATACTTAAAAATCCAATATCACTTTGTCCGACCCGGGGATTGAACTCTAGACCTTAGTACGATAATCGTATCACGCACGCAACTACGGTATTGCGATAAGCTCGCCCTCTATCATATCTGGGACGGAACTAAGCTCGGCGAAATGTAGGTGTTCTAGTTCGTGCACCTCTGCCTACCCCTTCGGGTATACAGGCGTGGACTTATGTATTTCTCGATTCGAATCATACGATATTATGCAGACATAACTACCTACAGCGTGTACGTATAAAACCTCAGGTAATGTGAGCAGACATATCTACATCTTAAACAGGGCAGGTATTTGTGCCCTTCCAAATGGCCCTCGTGAATAATTCAATATGAGTGACCCTTACGTGTTTCTTAACAACATCGTTAGGGCCCTCCGTTTACAACGGCCCTCAGGAATCTTGGCTGTAATTGGCTATTCCGCTGAGGTAACTTTGTTTTGCTATAAACAGTGGGTTAAGTTTAGATAGATAACTCTCTATAAGATCTCTTAATCGTCGCCTCCTTGGTCTAGTGGTAGTATTTTTTTTTTTTTTTTTTTTTTATCCGAGCACGGCAAAGTGACCACACAACACCTGATGGTAAGCGATGTGCGGTCCAAAAATACCAGCCACCACCCATAGACCTTGTGTCCATCGGTGGCGACCAGTATCATGCCGGCCTGCATAAATGCTTCTTCACACTCCGTTTGAAGGACCCAATGTTATAGGAGGGAGGGAATACGTATGCCGGCAAACTATTCCACAGCTTCACGGTACGGCAAAGGTAGGAGTTACCGAACTTCTTAGTTCGGGCCGAGATGGTAGAAACCGCGAAGCTGTGGTTTCGCAAGCCGGCACGCGTGGTTCTGTTAAGGAAGGGAGAGGGAGGGATGAGGTTGAACAATTCTTCGGAGCATTCCCCGTGATACAGACGGTAGAACACACTGAGCGAAGCGATATCTCGGCGCAATTGTAGTGGTTCTAGTGTGTTCGTAACGTCTGCATCATCCACGATGCGGATGACCCGACGCTGCAATCTGTCCAAGGCATCGAGAAGGTATTTGGCGGAACCGTCCCAGAGGTGCGAACAATATTCCGCGCCCGGCCGAACTTGGGCTTTGTATAAACGACAAAGCTGGGCGGGCGCAAAAAACCTCCGCACCCTGTTCAGGATTCCGACCCTTCGCGATAAGGCAGATACGACGCCCTCGATGTGGTGCCTCGAACTGAGATCGCAGCTTATATCCATACCTAGGATATCCAGGCCATTTCGCACCGTGAGGGGAACACCCCGAAGGTTGGGGAGTGGGGTAAACGGGGACTTTTTGCACGTGAACGCGCACACCTGGGTTTTCTTGGCATTGAACTCGACCAGATTCCTGTCACCCCACGCCGCAATGAGGCCCAAGGTCCGATCCAGCTCAATGACAAGTTCACCTCTCTGTCTCTCAGTAACCTCCCGACAACCAGCAGGTCTACTGCAGTAACGCCCATACACTGTGCTATCATCTGCATAGCAATGAATGTTGCCGAGTGGTAACATGTCATTGATATGCAGAATAAACAAGGTGGGCGAAAGTACAGAGCCTTGTGGAACCCCGGCATTAACCGACATGAGCTGTGAAGCATGTCCATCGACGAGGACACGGATTCTACGCTCATGCAGAAAGCCAGAGATCCACGCACACAGGTTGTCGGGAAGCCCGTACGCCGAGAGCTTGAAGAGAAGGCCACGGTGCCAGACCCTGTCAAAAGCCTTAGCAATGTCGAGGCTTACGGCTAGAGCCTCGCCGTGCTTATCAATCGCTTCCCCCCAGCGATGAAGCAAGAATGCTAGAAGATCACCCGTTGATCGTTTCGACCGGAAGCCATACTGTCGGTCGCTGATCAACGAGTGATCCTCCAGGTAGCGGATCAACTGAGTATTGATGATCCGCTCCATTACCTTGCCCATTACTGAGGTTATAGCGATTGGACGATAATTGGCAGGGTCTGATCGATCACCTTTTTTAGGGATCGGCTGCACATTGGCATCTCGCCAAGCTCGCGGAACGGTACCGGAGAGAAAGGAAGTTCGGTATAGGCGCGTCAGCACAGGAGACAACTCAGCTGCACACCTCTGGAGAACTAATGCTGGGATACCATCAGGGCCACTAGCTTTACGGACTTCGAGGGACCGCAACTCACGGCGCACATCACGCTGCCTGATACGGACACCGGACATAGTGTGTCCGCAATCAGGCAGCGTGGGCGGCATCGCATTGCGGTCGTCGAGTTGCGAGTTTTCGGCAAAGAGATTTGCCAATAGAGTGGCTTTCTCTTGCGGTCCATGAGCTAGCGACCCATCTGGATATCTCAGCGGAGGCAGTGATGGGCGACAGAAGTTGGATTGGACAGCTTTCGCAAGACTCCAATAAGCTCGGCTATTCGCCGGCTGATCCAGCAGAGCACGTCCAATCCTTTCGACACGCAAGGCATCCGCTCTAACATACGCCTTCCTGCAGGCCTTGGAGGCATGGTTGTAAGCTGCTTTGAGAGAGTTAATATTAGGATCCTTCATTGCGCGGCCCCTGGTCCACTCGCGGTACGCAGTCTGTTTTTTGCTAACAGCATCTGCGCACTCGCGATTAAACCAGGTGCGTCCACGGTCATTGCCGATGACCTCAGAGGAAGGAATGTAGTATTCCATTCCTATTCTGATCTCATCGGCAATTGCGTCGGCACTCGCGGAAGGATCTTTCCCCTCAAAGCAGCGTTGCCCCCAAGGGATGGATGCAAAGTAGTCACGCATGCCATCCCAATCCGCTGACGAGTAGTGCCAAATTTTACGCCTGATTTTCGGTGTACGTTGAGGCAAGGAGTGAGGCACCACAGTACCAACCAGGCAGTGGTCGGAAGTACCCAGCGGGGCACTTACCGTCACACTGTACCCGATTGGATGACTCGCCAACAGAAGGTCCAACAGTGAAGGCGCATGACCTGCCACATCTGGGATTCTGGTAGGCCGATTCACCAGCTGAGACAAATCATGAGTCAGAGCGAACGCGTGAGCAGTACGTCCAGCGTGGTCAGTCTTGGAGGAACCCAACCACAGCTCGTGGTGCGCGTTGAAGTCCCCCAAGACCACCAGTTCGGCTGTTGGGTACCGCTCCTGTGCGTTATGTGTATGTATGTATGGGCTCTGGACCGGGAGGTCGTGGGTTCGATTCCCAGGTCGGGCAAAGCGAATTTTCTAATTTGATTTGCCTGGGACTGGACCCCTCAGAGGGGGTTGACGTCAGGCAGGCAGCCGGTCGTATAAAATAGCCAAATCATTTCTGCATCATGCTTGAAAAAGTGTGTGGCGCCGACCCCACATTGAAGTGGGATAAGGGCAGATAGAAAGATAAATCTTTATAAGAGAGAATAAGGGCAGGAGATAACTTACGCTATGTTACTTCTTCGAGGGTCAAGACTAGAATGTACATCACATCATCTTCTTTTAAAAATAATGGCTTCCACGCCTATGCGATAATTTAGCCAATGTAAAAGTAAACAGAGCAATTAAGTTTTCACAATGACCATGAAACCCAGATGTGGATGATTTCAAGATAGGTCCTGCTGGGATTATTGCGGTAATTCCTTCCAGTGCCATGCCTCTCAGATGACCTTCACTCGGCAAATCGACCGAAAAAAGCCAGTTAACGCACCAAACAAAACTCATCAAAGATCACCTGTTAAAAAGTTTCCACATTATGCTGTCTATCTTCACTGAAGTTTGATGCATTAAACCACATCACTTGAAAACAACAAACATACGACCGCGTCTGATGCACCGATACGGTTATTTGCTACCGTTAACAACTAACGTTTTCTATATTGTAATAACGAAATCACACATTCACGTATATAAACAGAGAATCTTACTCAGTCATCTTAATTTATACGACAGGTAGAGACTGATGTTCCGACTTAATCTCAGTAGTTATTAAAAATGTGATTCTTTTTCCATAAATAAACATTGGAACGACATAATAAGCAAAGTAATATTGAGTAGCTGTCACAAAAATTGAAAAATAAATTAAGGTTATTGTATAATAAAATATTTAAGAGATGTTAAGGAATTGTAATTTTGTAATGGACTTCTTAAAACTCTTGTTAATTTTGTTGGGTTTTTGTTATTAACTTTACTGCTTTACCAGTTGCATATAGATTTTTCTTTATAGAAGTTAAGATTTTTATTCTCCTTCAAAAGTTGGAATTACTATAATAATATAAAGTGGTAACATTTTTGAGTTTGTCTATTTGTAAAATTGTACGAAATTTAATATCATAATTCTTTCACTATTACAAAGCTTCAACTCAGTATCCCTGAGCAAAGTTATCAAGCGGAACTGTGAGTACAAAGAACCAACAATAGGGTTATATTTTTTAAATTTTGATAAAGAATATTTGGCACTCACCAATATCGGAAATTAAGATGTTAAATCCTTAAAACTCGGACACTCTTTTGGCCATTAATCAAACGAAATAATTAAAGCCGCCTGTTTTTCGCAGGTCATCGTCCCATTTGGCTGGCGATGCGTCGTACATTTTGCCAAGATGCAAAAAATCTTTGTTAATTTAGTATACTTCGGGTGAAGTCCGTTTCTGGGGTTCCGTAGAAATATAGAACGGATACCTAATTATTTCGTCACGTCTGTCTGTCCGACGATATGCTACGCTATTTAATTCGGAAACTAGAGGTATTATATAGATGATATTTAGAAGGTCCATCTGTTCTATAACAGATATGATACAAATATAATAAAAATGGAGTAAAATAAAGAAAAATATTTTTAGGGTGTCTATAGTACATGTAAATGAGCTATGAATTATTTCATTTCAAGTGATATGCCTTCGTAAGCTAAGAAAATAATTTAGAACTTTTTTTATAACAGAGATTGGCCAACGAGCAGATGGGTCACCTGATGGGAAGTGATCTCCACCGCCCATAGACACCCAAGACACAAAAAGAATCATGGGTGCAATGCCAACTTAAAAAGAGGAAATGGAAAGGGAGGGAAAATGATTGGGAAAGGGAAGGGGGGAATTGGGCCACTGGAAATCTCATTCACCGAACGAAACGGGACAGCAAGCTGCCACTTTACGTCGGTTTTCTGTGAGACAGTGGTATCTAACCGGTCGAGCTGGCCCATTCGTGCTATAGACGTTACTGTCTACAACCTGGCTCTACTACTCACTAACTTGAACTACAAAAGCTGATTTTGTAGGCCACCAAAACCTAATCAAAACCTTGATAGTAAAGCTCAGACCTCACCATTTCCTATCATTAAAGGGTAAAAGCTGTGTTAGGCGACTTATATAAATCCCAATTTATAGACCTATAAAAAGTAGTTGAACAACCGCTGTCCCACGAAAGCTGCGAGATAAAGCTCAGCGGCAAATTGTGGGATAAAATGAAGTTTTTATTGAACATATCCGTTTGTATGTCAAACGAAATGACAGGGTGATATTGACACTTTAGAAATGTTGTTAAAAGTGGAGCTTTATGAAGACTTAGGCTGGGATATAGAGCGAACTTTGACTACGTCTAAGTCGCAGAAACGATGTGATGATTTGGATTTTTTAAATCGAACTTTAACTTAGTTGGAGCCTTTTTTTACAAGAAAAACAGACTGACAAACAGACTAAGTAAAGGTTTTCTTGTAAAAAATGACTCGGCCTAAGTCAAAGTTCGAATTAAAAATTCTAAATCATCACTAACTTCGTTTCTTTGACTTTGACTTAATCGAAGTTCGCTCTATAGATCTCAGCCTTAAACACGTACGACCACGCCGGTATCTCCTAGGGTTAGGCAGAGGTGAACTAGAGAATTTAATCAGTTTGAATATCTACCTCAGCCTATCGCCGTCAACTGCTGGACGTATATAATACATGTTATTTCATAGTTTAAATCAATGGTGAAGGGTGATAATCTTTTAAAGGGAAGCCAATGTTATTTTTTCTTCTAAATAATAATAATTTATTAAATGAATTGTGTTGTATAGATATTTCGCCACTGATTTGAATATACATAATACTTTATTCAGTGTAGCTGTTTACGTAGCTGTGTCTACACTGTAGCGCTACGCCGTAGCATAATGGACTAAGCACCAATCTATTTATTGTACTAATGTAAATGTTATATGCTAAATCTTTGTATTTGCAACTTTAAACTTACTTTTTGTGCTTTCGAATTTATTTTGATTATTGTTAAATTTAATTTCGTTGAGTATACTATTAAGTTTTCAAGTTTCAAGTAAACAAGTTCGCTGCAAAGACGAACTTCGGCGACATGTTGCATTTAGTAGCTTTCATGAATATCGGTTGGATGTGATGGAATAAGTTTTTATACTAGAGAAAGTTAATAAACTACACAGAAAATCTGGTTTGATAATAAAATCACCGCCTCTAGGTTTTATCATTTTTATTATAAAGGCATAAACAATATGTACCTTCTAAACATGGTCTTAGTCAAATAATTAATTTAATTTCGGTGTCTGGCTTGACCGGTTTGATACTGTCGCATTTCGTACGGTCAGTAAGATTTCCGGTGGCCCAACTCCCCCCCCCCCTCAGTTTCCCAATCCCTATTTTCCTTCATTTAGGTTTGCAGTGCACCCATGATTTAAATATCTTGGATAGATAGATACCCAATGATAAGAGCTGTGGAGATCACTTACCATCAGGTGACGCATCTGCTCGTGTGCCAGTCTCTGCTATAAAAAAGATAATGCATGAACTCATAATTTCATTTTGTTATTCTGCTTTAAAAGATAATGATAGTTGTATTATGTATTATTATATAAAGAAGATAACGTATTTTCATATTTACGCAGCCTTTTCTTATGAACGAATAAGGAAAGCCGCCGCTGAAACAATAATGAGCTCTGAATGAGTTTTTATGCTAATGTATGAACTGGAATATAATATAACGTTCAAATATTTTGCTAAGAGATTGATGGAGGGGAAAAAATGGAAATAAAATGGTATGGGAATTTTATATTTATCTTTCTGCTTTAACTTCTGAGCTTTTAATGTCGGAAATAACATTCACTTAATTTAAGAAATCAGTAACGGTTAACGCCTAGTAAGCATTAGTCAATCCAAATAAGCTTATTGCTTTATTCCTACTGCATTTGGAATACATTAATTTTTACGACAATACTCCCACCTGCCCAATAAATATATCATCCAACATATTTCTAAGTTGTTGCAGAAATAATTTAACTTCTGTTTCAATATCCGACCACCCATGATTTCCAAGCTCTCTAAGCCCTAGAGTCTAAGGGATCCAGCTGTATCAGTCGAATTATGTTAGAAAAACCTACACTAAGTATTTGCCCATACATACTGCATCTCAATTAAGAAGACGGACTTAATTTTTTTATTAAACACAAAATAAATGATTACCCCAAAAATATATTTTTACCCCAATACCAGAATAACATTATCTAGAATAAAGTATTCCCAAACAAAACCTTCCTGATAACGTATTATCATAATTGACATTAAAATATTCGTTGTATAATCCATTGTTTTCCTGATATGCTTAATTTTGGCATTTATATTGTGATCGTGCGCTGATTAAACGGATATTTGGGGTATTATTGTACGCGTCCACTTTGTATGTTAGCGGTTAATTTGGAAATTGTATCACTATTATGCAACCACTATTGTCAATTTGATTTTAAAATCATGGAGAGGATTGACACAGAAAAACCACATATTATTATTTGGTGTATATAAATTGCAAATATTGTATGAATGAATTAAAATAATTTTATAAAGCATATTCACGACCACTATTTCACAAACGTTAACAAATATGCTTGGATAGCGTTGCTGCACAACGGGCTAAAATCCTCAACACACCCAGGTCGCTCCGAGAAGCCTGTGGAGACCCCAGGAAGATCTTGCGCTTCTGGTCGGAGCTAGGCTGGTTAAACTTTTAGCTGACATTACGTCACGCACAATGGTCTACTATTGGAATGGACTGATTGCGGAAAATGGAAACCACACAACAAACAAATAAACAAACAAATGCTTCGGTGGCATAGTGGTCATGCTTGCGAATTACGACTACCACTTTGAGGTTTCGAATTCGATCCCCGGGTCGGGCAAAGTGGTATTAGGTTTTTTTATTTAGTATCTTAGAGTCTAAAATTTGTGCCCGATATAGCGATAGACCTGCACCCTGTCAAATATGGGACGAAGATGAACACGGTGAAATGTGAGTATTCTACTTCTCTATATCGTCTTTGCCTACCCTTTCAGGGATACAGGCGTGAGTCTATGTATGTGTGTATGTATGTATGTATGTTTGTAAGGATATATAGGTTGTAACAATACGTATTTAAAAGAGGTAAATATAAATTGACATTTCTAGAACAAGAATTTTGGATACACTTTATATTACATATTTTTTAATTAAAGAGTTTGGCAAACGAGCAAATAGAGCACCTGATGGTAAGTGATCTCCACCGCCCATAGACACCAAGACTCAAAAAGAATCATGGGTGCGTTGCCAACTTAAAAGGAAGGAATGGAAGGGGAGGGGAAGGGATTGGGAGAGGGAGAGGATGAATTGGGCCACCGAATTAGTTATTACTTCAATACATTTACTCTGTATATAATTTACACTACAAACTAAGCATATTGCTGTTTTGCTTAACGGATAAGTTAATAATCCCTTGCGAGCAAGTTCAAACGGCACTTTCCACCCCAATAAAACGTTTTACCCCAATAGACTTAGTCTAGGCAATTTATCTCGAAATATTTCTAGTTTAGAAACTAAAATGCCGCATGAAACTTATAAATTATGGCTCAAAGTTATATGAATGAATATTAAAATATAACTTTTACGAGGAATAAAGTGTTATTACAATATTCATAAACGCCTCATTGGCTTAGTTACTATTCACTAAGGTTAAGATTTAAAAACCTAGAACCAAATCTTATTTTTGGATTAAAATAAAACTATTTTTACGGATTCTATCACGATTAGGTTTTAGTTATTATTATTATAATATTTGCGTAAACTTAAGAAATCAGTACTTATTTTTGGAATTTAGGCCCATGCTGGCATTAGATTCCCCCATAATATATGACAGTCTCCGTGGCGCAACGAGTGGATATTAGGCTATGAAACGAGAATTCGACTCCCGACCAAGATGAATGTTTGTGTGGCCCACAGATACTTGTTTCGGGTCTGGGTTTTGTGAGACCGTAATTCCCTCGTAGTTCCCGATACCCGCGATATACGTTAAATCTAGTGTGGGGTCAGGACTATGTGTGAGGCTGTTAGGTGTATTTCATCATCAGCCATAGCACATCCACTGCTTAATATAGGCCTCCCCCAGAGATTTCTGGATTGACCATTTGGAAGCGGCCTGCATCCAGCGACTTCATTTATTTATTATTATTATTTTTTATTTATTTATATAGAATGTTTTGTCTATTACAAAAGTATGCCCAACAGCGACGTCTGTGTTGTTATTCGTTATGGAATTAATTAATTTACTCCGTACCCCTTTATCAGATTTTAACCAAATATATATGAACCATCTCGAATCACTTTTTAAACAAAAATAATCATCAAAATAATTTTACGCGTGTCAGAGTTATGGGCAACGTACATAAAAGTACAGACTATAAACGAATTGAGGATCTCTTATTTTTGATGATTTACCACTGCATATGTGTACACCCCGTCTATTATCTTCTTACTATTCCTGTCCATCCAATGGTTGCCTGGAAGAGATTGCTTTTAGCAATAAGGCCGCCTGTTGTGGCACAGTTTTTTTTTATGTTGTTTAGTGTTACCTTTTTTCTGTGTATGTCAACACTAAAGAGTTAATATCTATCTATCTATCTATCAATATTTCTATCTATCGATCTATCTATGAATTAATCTTTTTGTATCTATATATCTACCTATCTATCAATATATCTATCTATATATCTATATCTATCTATCTATCTATCTAATTATCCATCTATGTGTTACAAACTATAGCTAAGTTAATAGAGTTTTAGGCAATAATTGTATCTACTTGCCGAATTTTCCAATACAACAGAGCGCTTTGGCTGTACAAATATACTGGTGTTTGGTTTCAATGTAATTAAACAAATAATTGAGGATACACATTAAACGACAATATATCTTGTGCTTAATGTGGGAAAGACAAACCTAACAAAGCACACATTTAGCAGAACGTTAAATACATCGAAGCATTTGAATACATTTGACTGCCTCGGTGGCGTGGTGGTATTTCGGTACAACTACGGTTCTGAGGTCTCGGGTTCGATCCCCGGGTCGGGCAAAGTGATATTGGATTTTTCCATATCAGCCCGGAGTCTGGAATTTGTGCCCGATATGGCGATAGGCTCGCCCCCTATCACATCTGGGACGGAACTGAGCTCGGCGAAATGTGGGTGTTCTAGTTCGCTAGTGCGCCTCTGCCTACCCCTTCGGGGATACAGGCGTGAGCTTATGTTATGTTATGTTATGCATTTGAATATAATATTTGACTGCCTAGGAGGTGTGGTGGTATTTCGGTACGACTACGGTTCTGAGGTCTCGGGTTCGATTCCCGGGTCGGACAAAGTGATATTGGATTTTTCCATATCAGCCCGGAGTCCGGAATTTGTGCCCGATATGGCGATAGGCTCACCCCCTATCACATCTGGGACGGAACTAAGCTCGGCGAAATGTGGGTTTTCTAGTTCGCTAGTGCGCCTCTGCCTACCACTTCGGGGATACAGGCGTGAGCTTATGTTATGTTATGTTATGTCATTTGAATATTTAGACGTTACTGTCGCCTTCTTGGTTTTGTGGAGCATATATTTTATGGTGATGGTGAGGACTTGGGAGGTGATAGGTATGAGTCATAGGTCGGGAAAAATGGTATCTATAACACTGTTTGCTCGGGACTAGATCTCTAGAAATGGTTAACGTCAGATACGGTTAACTGACGTACTTAAACTAAACCGAATCCTTTCGGCAACATGCTTGCAAGTGTACTGCAAGAGATTCTGATGAAAATAAAACACAATTACTATATTATTAGATTAAGTGATTTGATCGCATGAGAGAGTTGAGGAAATTATTAATATTTACGATTTATTATTATTTACGAGCACGTGGTAGAGTGAGTGACTATAACTTTTTGTTCACGAATCCGGTCCACCTGTGTTTTTCTTAACGTATTTCCACCCATTTTCTATTCTCCATAAGATCTCGGGAAGTTCCAGTTCACCCCTTGAATTTCGAAATATCAAGAAATAACCCAATCGTGACGTATGTGCTGTTAAAGAGTTTAGTCATTAAGTCTTAACCAAAATAACATGTCACCATCTTGGAACAATACTCTTTTAAATCAAAAAGAGTCATCCAAATCTGAACAAACATAGGAAAGCCGAAGGGAGAAAAAAGCATTATATTTACATGTAAATATATTGATTTGAAATTTGCTCTTTATAAGGTTGATAAAAAAAATCCCGTTAATAACGTATGTTGTATTTTCTAAAATGTAACCATGCCATTCAAACTCAATATCCTTAAACGAATAAACGAAATTTTCTCTGTATGTCGGTTTAATTGACAAGAAACTCGAGTTAATAAGATTCGTCATTAATTACGCGCTACGCCTCCTATTTGGGGGTAATCTTTCCTTTAATCCGCGGGGGTTACGGATAACTTCACGTCGCAACTAGTTAGGACTTTGTGACTTTTGTGTTCAACAAAGTTGTTTTATTGTGTTAAGAATTGTGTAATTCTTGATCAAGTTTCTTATTAATGTGAAGGAGAATAATCATGTGGGGACTTGCGAAGATTTGTATTTATAAAATAGCTTTCTTTTTCGCGTGTCTAGTGGCAACACGTATAGGCTATGGATTGGAAGATCCCGGGTTCATTTCCCATGTCAGTCAAAGCGATTTTTAATTTGATTTATCTTTCCGGGTCCCCCACAGAGGGTTGAGATCGGGCAGGCAGTCAGTTGTAAAAATTAAACCAAAGCCTCTCTATAATGCTTGAAAAGGTGTGTTGCGCCGACCCTACATTCAGGTGGGATAAGGGCAGCTAGAAAGAAAAAGAAATATCCCATTTTAACGTAGAGGTATTACAGAGAAGATTTCGCTTATGATATTATTTATTATTTCGGCTTAGGATTTAGTGACTACGAAATAACAGTATATTTATACTGGCCTATGATAGCAGAAGTGCATTCGCTGATTACTTTTACCCAAACAAGGCAAATGACTACACAATACCTGACTAGTGGAGAACAGCCCCAAAAACCATCATCAGAATTATGACGGGCTGCATAAAATGTACTAACAGGTGTCACCTACTCGCTGCCATTTAAAACACATTTGAGTGGTAGGGCTACGCTGTAGACAGTTACGTCTCCAGCGTGAATAGGCCGGCTCTATCTGTTTAATACTACTGTCTTACAGAAAGCTGCACAAGAAAGCTGCACAGTGGCTACTCACTGTTGCGTTACATTCGATGAGTGAGATTTCCGGTAGCCCAATTCTCCCATCCTTTCCCAATTCCTATTTCCCTCCTTTTCGGTTGGAAATGCACTCATAATATATATCTGTCTTGGGTGGGTTGGAGATCACTTTTCATCAGGTGACCTATCTGCTCGTTTGCCAGTCACTGCTATAAAAAATGGCTTCGAATTGATTTTATACCATCAAATATTAGCTGTTACTACAAATTTAATATTAATGATAACATTAATCAAGAAAGTAATAAACATTTTGTAATAAAGCTTTTGATAATAATTTATTTACCATTTCGTTGAAATGGAATATTTAAGTGACTACATTATTAAGTACCGTAGTCCTTTATCTCTCTAATACTGGTATAAATTAATAAGTTGTTATTTGATCAGGGTGTTCATTTAAATGTAATTCTAAGAAACGAGCAATTTGTAAAAGATCCTTTTAAATAAATTGATTTTAACAAATTCTTCAAGCTCTTGACTAAGTGTTCTTTATATTGACAGCCTCCGTGGAGCACCGGGCGAGTAGCCGGCTGTGAAGCGAGAGGCCACGGGTTCGATTCCCGCATTGAGACAAATGTTTGTGGGGCCCACAGATATTTGTTTCAAGTCTGGGTGTTGAGACCGAAAGTCTCTCATAGTGTCTGACACCCACGATACAGGTTATACCTAGTGTGGGGTCAGGACTAGGTGTGTGACTGTTGGGTGTATTTATTATTTTATTCTTGACTTCTATTATCATCAGCATCATCATCATCATCATCAGCCATAGGAAGTCCACTGCTGAACGTAGGCCTTCCACCCTCCCCCTCCCCCTATATACTATACTATATTTCTATACTATGACTTATTTTTTTTACGGAAATGGGGTGTAAAATTACAAAAAATATTAGTGTCATGATTTAATTCAAAATATTCAAACTATGAATTAAAATGATTATTAATATTGGGGGAGGCTATGTCCAGCAGTAAACGGATATTTTTATTAATAAATCGACGTAGGACGTTTGTGTCTTAGGTGTCTATGGGCGATGGAGACCATTACCATCAGGTAACCCATCTGATCGGGTACCAGTCAGTCAGACTTAGGTCAATTGAAGGTCTGTAACCGGCTAGAGTATACTTCCTGTTCCAACAATTTGGAAGCCAACTAAGAAAGGTGTTTAATAAATAAGAGAGCCTGAAACTTGTCCGTCTAGCTCGCCTTACATAATTAAAATGTAGATCCTAGCGTAGGCCTAAATAGTTCATGAAAATGTTGAAGTTTTCATACTATTCTGGTATGTACTAGGCTTGATTCATAAGCGAATGTTATTAAATTGCGAAAATTAACATAACGTAAGCTCACGCCTGTAGCCCCGAAGGGGTAGGCAGAGGCGCACTAACGAACTAAAGCACCCACGTTTCGCCGTGCTTAGTTCCGTCCCAGATGTGGTAGAGGGCGAGCCCATCGCCATGTCGGGCACAAATTCGAGACTCCTAGTAGATACTGAATAGAATAATCACAAGTTTATAAACTTTGTTGAGTGGTAGAGCCATGCTGTTGACAGTAACGTCTATAGCACGAATGGGCCGGCTCGACCGGTTGGAAACCACTGTCTCACAATAAACCGACGTAAAGTGGCAGCTTGCTGTCGCGTTTCGTTCGATGAGTGAGATTTCCGGTGGCTCATTTTCCCCCTCCCTTGCCCAATCCCTTTTCCATCCCCTTCCATTCCCTCCTTTTAGGTTGGCAACGCACCTATGATTCTTTGTGTCTTGGGTGACCCACCTGACCCACTCAAAACTTAACGGATCGACTTAAAAAGTTATGTGAAAAATTATATGGGACTTTATATGGGACCATTCTTGAAATAAGCTCTAACGAACATAAGAATCTTGAAAATCGGCCCTTATTTGGCGGAGATATCGCGTAACATACATAAAAAAAATACAGACGAATTGAGGACATTTTGAATATAATATAACAAGATTTAAGAAAATAATATTACAAGATATATGAATATGTTATAGTAATAATAACGCTAAATAAATAAGAAAAACATTTCAATAATCTACCAAAAGTTTTTCATAATTATTGCTTATGCTTTATCCCACAATCATACCCCAGCTGCTCTAGGCTCTAAGCTCCAGTGTAAGCATAATTTAATTACGCAAAACCTCGCGCCGCGCCACACATTAAAATGTATCCAATGCAATTCAAACACCTTCCTGCTGTGAATTCTAAATTAAAACCAATGTTATAAATGCGAAAGTAAATCTGTTTTTTTATAGCAGATACTGGCAAACGAGTAGGTAGGGTCATCTGATGCTAAGTGATCTCCACCGTCTATAGATACCCAAGACACAAAAAGAATCATGGATGCGTTGCCAACTTAAAAGGTGGTAAATAATGATTGGGAAAGGGAAGGCGGGAAACAGGCCACGGGAAATCTGACTCACCGAACGAAATGCGACAACGAGCTGCCATTTTACGTCGGTTTTATGTGAGACAGTGGTATCAAACCGGTCGAACCGGCCCATTCGTGCTGTAGACGTAACTGTTAACAGCGTGGCTATACCACCCAACAACACAACTTCAAAATGGAGATCTATTAATAATAATATTAGCCCTGTTGGGAATGTTACGGACTGCCGAGACATGTGTCGAAGGTTCGAGACCAACCCCAAAATGTAGCATACACCTGTGACTTTTCTATGTTAAGTGTATTTTCTTTCTGAATTATCGCTTGTTATAACGGCGAAGGAAAACATCGTGAGGAAACATGCATACCCGCGAACTTCTCCACAATAATTTCAAAAGTATGTGAAGTCTACCAACCCGCATTAGGCCAGCGTGGTAGACTAAGACCTAACCCCTCTCATTAGTAGAGGAGGCTCGTGCCCAGCAGTGGGACAGTAATATAACATCGCAAAAAAATTCACGAGTAGAGACATGAGCAGAAGTCGATGTATCCATATTTATTCAATGCAATTCTAACACCTTTCCATTGAGAATTCCGCAAGACCTCTGATGCAGATTGATACAATTTGTATTCCAACTTCATTCTGCTTGTAAAGCAATCTCATTTTATTTCATGTATATTTTAGAGTAAAAAAAGAAAGATGATCACAAGTTTAAAAAGCTTAACAGACCGACTTCAAATCCGATCGTGACCAAATTTATATGGGACCACTCTTAGAATAAGCTCTATCGAACACAAAAAGAATTTTGAAAATCGGTCCACATTTGGCGGAGATATCGAGTAACATACAAATTGAGGACCTCCTTTTTGGAAGTCGGTCGAAAATAAGTTAAAAAAACTAAACTTTTTATAAGTGGTAGAGCCACGCTGTAGACAGTAACGTCTATAGCACGAATGGGCCGGCTCGACCGGTTAGATACCACTGACTCACAGAAAACCGACGTAAAGTGGCAGCTTGCTGTCGCGTTTCGTTCGGTGAGTGAGATTTCCGGTGGCCCATTTCCCCACTCCCTTTCCCAATCCCCTTCCCTCCCCTTCCATTCCCTTCTTTTAGGTTGGTAACCCACCCATGATTCTTTTTGTGTCTTGGGTGTCTATGGGCGGTGGAGATCACTTACCATCAGGTGACCCATCTGCTCGTTTGCCAATTTCTGCTATAAAAAAAAAAAAAAGTTTGTTGCGACATCTTACACCAACCAAATACAAAAAAATGGTTATTGTTAAATACTAAAAGGGATACGTACGATGAAAGAATTTATAATTGACCGAGTATTCGAAAGGGGAACGCATTCCTCAGTATTTATAGACTTGTCCATTTGAAGTCATAATGTTAACACCATATATATTTCATCATCATCAGCCCTTATGGCTGTTAAAAATAGGCTACCCCAACGTGTTCCAGATTGAGCTTTTGGACCTCTAAGAGAGGGTTAAATTCAGACAGGCAACCGGCCGTAAATGCTAAGTCGAATCATTTCTGCAACATGCTAAAAAGTGTGTTGGGCTGGATTACTAAAGTGGGATAAGAGGAAAGACAGCGCTTAAGCTACATCTGCCATATAAAACCTCTATGTGCCAATCGTCTTCCAGTAACTTTGCTATTAAAACTGTTACTAGCCAATATTTTGAACTAAATTTGATAAAAAAAACCCGGCCAAGTGCGAGTCGGATTCGCGCACCGAGGGTTCTGTAAAAACCTGTAGGTATGTAATAAATTTCGCAATTTTTCCTTTATCTGTGCTATAAGACGTTGCTTTGTACCAAATTTCAAGATTCTGAGTTCACGGGAAGTACCCTGTAGGTTTTGATTATCTTGCGAGTGTCGAAAATTTGCGGCATAAACGACTGTATCTTTTGATTGCGTTGGCTTAGAAGTTTAATTTTTGATAGCTCCAAGGGACAGTAGGCCTGAGTATTTGACACGAATTTCAGCTTGATACCTCCACGCGTTCCTGAGAAAAATAGTCTTGACAGACAGACAGACGGACAATAAAATGATCCTATAAGCATCCGTTTTTTTCTATTGAGGTACGGAACCCTAAAAAACGGTATAAACAATTTGCGAAATAAAATTAAATTCCATTATTTCAACTCTACCTCTATAATCAACAAGCCCACTAATTAAACGACCATTCATCCAAATTTTATTGTTAAACACCTCGCTATTGTGTTACCTACTAATTTACAACACTCATTAAATTTGTATTTGCGTACGAAATGAAATACCCTTGTCTATGTATTGAGCAGAGGCATACATTTTACAATATATGAATTATTCAAACATAGCTCCGAGGCCTCTACCCGCCGGTAAATCTATGTCCAAATAGTGCTTTGTTTAGTTGTATTTATTGTACCTAACAATGGCGATGGGTAAACATTTTTAAAAGCCTAGTCGATGCGTAACTTCTTCAATAGCGTAATATTGCATGCGCAGTATATCTATCATTTTGAGGTCTCGGATTCGATCGGTCAGGCTGCGATATTGGGATTTTATACTCAATATCAGCCAAGAGTCTAGATTTTGTGTGCGATATTATTTTATTTATTTTTTACCTGGGATGGAAATGAGCTCGCCGAATGTTCTCTAGTTCGCCTCTGACTACCCCTTCGGAGATACAGGCGTTATGTTCAAAAAGTTTATTATATAGTAAAAAAATAATATTAGCTCTGTAATATTACTGTCCCGTGTACTAATGAGAGGGGTTAGGCCTTAGTCTACCACGCTGGCCTAATACGAGTTGGTAGACTTCACATACCTTCGGAATTCTTGTGGAGAAATTCTCGAGTATGCAGATTTCCTCACGATGTTTTCCTTCACCGTTATAGCAAGCGATATTTCACAATGAAAACACACTTAACATAGAAAAGTCAGAGGTGTGTGCTCTTTTTGGGGTTGGTCTCGAACCTCCGACACTCGTCTCGGCTTTTATACCATTCCCAACTGAGCTATCGCTGCTTTTAAAGTGTATATTACACTGACCCAATATTGAGTGATTGATGATAATGATGATGATGAGTGGCGTGCTAGCGAACTAGAACACCCCCATTTCGCCGAGCTCAAAAGCTCAGGAGTCAGGACGATAGTAGTACCGCGTACACAATACCATTACGCCTCCGAGATAGTCGGATGAAACGAAATTAATATTAAGATTTATACAGGACAGCTTCCATTTTTGGAATATTCATATCAAATAGGGGTCAGTAGTTATCAAGACGTTTTGAAACATGTCGCCAAAAAGATTCGGCTTAGTTTTTACGCCTGCTTGCCGTCAATCCACCCTGAGGGATTGATAAATTGTAAAAAATTTAAAAATATACACAGATAAAAATGTATACATACATACATACATACATAAACTCACGCCTGTTTCCCGTTGGGGTAGGCAGAGACTAAGGAGCGCCAATTGCTTCGGTTCAAACACACCTCTTTCGCTTCTTCCACAGTCATCAGTCTTTTCATGCATGCTCGTCGGTTACGAGAACTCCTTATTTGGCCCTTTTTCAGGAGATCGCCAATTTGGTCCTTAAAGGTACATCTAGGACGTCCACGGCCGACACTACCATTCACTTCCGCTACATACATTTCTTTCGTCACTCTGCTCTCATCCATCCTTTCAATGTGGCCAAACCACCGAAGCATTCCTTTCTCAATCCTCGTCACTACATCTTCCTTCAATCCAACTTTCTCTCTTATGCTGTTATTCCTCACTCTATCATTCAATTTCAGCCCACACATAAAAATGTATACAAACAACATTTAAATTTTCTGTCACGTATAATTTTTAAATGTCCCAAAAACCCCTTTACAATTTAAATGTAATCCTGTCATATCACCCCGAAAATTGTATTTGACTGCCTAATATAGACAAAATAAACACGGCTCACGTTCAAAGGGAAATTTAACCGTTTATTTTTTTTTATGCTGAACCCTATTTACTGTACAGACTGGAATAAGATAGCAGCGGCGAACGATCCGTACAAATAATATCTAGGTATTATCTAAAATTGCCTCGGTGGCGTGATTGTATTTCGGTACGACTACCGTCCTGAGGTCTCGGGTTCCATCCCCGGGTCGGGCAAAGTGATATTGGATTTTTCAGTATCAGCCCGGAGTCTGAAATTTGTACCCGATATGGCTATAGGCTCGCCCCCTATCACATCTGAGACGGAACTAAGCTCGGCGAAATGTGGGTGTTCTAGTACGCCTCTGCCTACCTCTTTGGGGATACAGGCGTGAACTTATGTTATAACTATTATCTAAAAAAGAAAGTGTCATTGGCTTCCCTTTTGAAAATGTTCACCCTTCGCCACTGTAACATAGGACACAGCATATTTGCTGGTGGTAGGACATTCATAACCATCCTATACTCCTCGTACAAGTTTTGTATACGATAATTTCCATTTTCTACTGTTTTTAGTTCGTTGTCATTTCCGCATGTGGCGCTACTAGTCAAATGTATGGAGAAAATGAAAACTATTGTCGGTTTTTGAGAAGCGAGGACTTCCAAAAATGCTCATACTAACGACCATGAGTAAGGTACACATTATTCTTAAACCTACCATAGTGATCCATATACATTGTGTGGATCACGTTTCAGAATCTGCCAGTGTATATTCCGTTCATGGTAATACCTTACTACTATTATTTGTTTCTACCTGCCATCCCACCTTAATGTGGGATGGGCGCAAATTTTTTTCAAGCATGTTGCAGAGAGGATTTGGGTTAGTTTTACGACCGGGTGCCTGCCTGACGTCAACCCCCTCTGGGGAATCCAGTCCCAGATATCTTACTAATTTTAGAAATGCAAAATATGGGTGCTCTAGTTCGGTAGAGCAGTCTACTGCAGACAGTCTGATCGAATTTGGATAAAATTTGGCACAGATATAGATATAGTCAGATAGACAGAGATAGATATAGTTAAATGTGGACTGGTCTACCTAATCTGTTTTTAATTATTTCAACTAAACTCACCGTGGCCGTGGGGTCACTCAGTGAGCCTTTGTATTTTTTTATTATTTCATACAAACATAAACATAACATAAGCTCACGCCTGTATCCCCGAAGGGGTAGGCAGAGGCGTACTAGCGAACTAGAATACCCACATTTCGCCGAGCTTAGTTGCGTCCCAGATGTGATAGGGGGCGAGCCTATCGCCATATCGGGCACAAATTCCAGACTCCGGGCTGATATCGAAAAATCCAATATCACTTTGCTCGACCTGGGGATCGAACCCGAGACCTCAGAACCGTAGTCGTACCGAAATACCACCACGCCACCGAGGCAGTCATTATTTAGTTGTTATTTCATACAAATTTTTTATATGGTACTTTATAAGCAATTCTTGTCAACTGGCATTTAAAAGAGCAACGCCAGAGTTTCTTGCCCGTTCTTCTCTGACGAAACGGCCTTCCGAACTGGCGGTAGAGGAACTTTAACGGAATCTAAATATAGTAACATTTCATGGATTCAATAAATATTTTGATTTGATTTGAAATAGAGATAGATATAGTATATAGTCTGAAATAGCACATAGGTTGTTATTGACGGTTCAGATTTTTTATAATTTTCACGTGAACGAAGTCGCAGGCAACTGCTAATTACTTATATAATTAGGATGTTACAACTTGGCACAGACATACATCATGTCTTATACACGAAGTTAATAGGATACCGTCATGTTTGTTCAGGATAACTTAAGTTATGACTTGATCTCGTTAAGTTAGGTAAAGTTACTTGACTTGCCATATTCATGTCAAATAGAATTATGATAATAAGGGTCAAATTAATATCATCTAAGATTCAGTAATTTTGTATGTGGCTTTATATAGATGCCCAAATTCTCCCCTACCGTTCCCCACCCGAGTCACATAAAGTTTCGTCTTAAGGCGCGTACACACCGGGCCCAACGAAGGCAAACGAATCATGCCTGTTTCATTCACACAACAGCGAAAGTTTGTTTGTGTGAACGCAACAGGTATAGATTCTTTCGCCTTCGTTCGGCCGGTGTGTACGCGCCATTATGAGGGTATTATGACGCCAAATGGTAAGTGGTTACCGTCGACCATAAACTTCGAAAATTACTGGGGTACAACCAAATAGCTACTTATTGTAAACATCTTCCTTTCCACCTACCCTTATCCCAACTTAATGTGGGGTTGGCGAATCACACCTTCTCAAGCATATCGCAGGAAGGATTCGGCTTAGTTTTTACGACCAGCTACGTTTACGTCAATTGCCGTTTGCGTCAATCACTTTGCCCGATCTCGGAATCGAACCCAAGCACTGTGGTCCACGTACAAAAATCTCACACAAATATATGCTGCCACTAGACCAAGGAGGTGACAGCGTAGTTCTGTCACTAAAGTTATTATTATTTTTGGAGATATGGTTTGTGAATTCTGCCAACATCTAGTAATCACTAAAGTTGCCAAAATTATAGAACATTAGCATCTTTCTTTCGTGTACGTATCACTTGTTAAGGACGTAATTTTTTCCATTAAGAAAGATAGAAAGAAATAAACTTTATTCAGCCAATGTCTCAGGCAACAATGAGTGGGAGAGAACAAAAAAAAATAAGACAGAATATGTAGCACTACATACATACATACATATAAACTCACGCCTGTATCCCATGGGGGTAGGCAGAGACTATTGAGCGCCACAAGCTACGATCCTGACACACCTCTTTTGTCTCTTCCACACTCATGCATCTTTTCATACATTTCCGCCGGTTGAGCACTAAGAGGTAACAAATTATCATTACACCTTTGTAAAACAAATTAAAATCCGAAATTGTTTAAATCCAATTACGCTTGTATAAAAGGCGAGCATACGTAACACGTACCTATACGTATGGCCCTAATTCTCTATGTACACGGTTCAAAACGAGTGTGTAACGCACCATAAAAAGCACTTCAAAGATTGTTTTTTTTCATTTTTTGTTATCCGAGCACGGCAAAGTGACCCCACAACACCTTTTAACACACTCGGGGTGACCATAATGAAAGCGGTGTTAAACTATTACTGAATACGTTTATTGGCTTAAACAGTTGTACAACGAGTGGGGGCTCGGGCCCGCAATTCGTGCTTATATCTAACATTACATCATTAATATCTTGTACAGTCAAGTGCAACCGCTACAACCTGATCGTAAGCGATGTGCGGTCCAAAAATACCAGCCACCACCTATAGACCTTGTGTCCATCGGTGGCGACTAGTATTACCGGTCTGCCTGATTTTGGATTTAATGCATTGACGTTGGAGTTGTATAAATTCAATGTCAAAATCTTCAACTTTTTTTACCGAGGATGGCAGTGACTACACTACACCTGATGCTACTGGGCTACCACTGATAAATGGGTTTATCGATGGCCTATTTATTTGTTCATACTTTGAAGAGGAAAGAAGCTAACAGAGGGCTTTGCGACAAAACAAGCAGTTGACCTATGTCAACATAGGAATTTACTATATCCGCGCCAATCAACTATTATATAATTTCGCGAGCCCCTCGAAGGAACTAACATTGCGGTCCAAAATTGACTTTAAAAAAAATTCACGACCCTTAAATAGATCTCAAAAATCCTTTCCTACTCTTTTGTAAAGAGGTAACTAAGTAGGTACTTTAATGTTATTGAAAGATGTTTTTACGACTGGTAATAAAAACAAGAACTTCATGAATACTTTTTCATACGAACTTCGTTAACGTGACTGCTTCTGTGGCGTGGTTGTATTTCGGTACGACTACCGTCCTAAGGTCTCGGGTTCGATCCCTGGGTCGGGAAAAGTGATGTTGGATTTTTCCATATCAGCTCGGAGACTGGAATTTGTGCCCGATATGGCGATAGGTTTGCTCCTACCACAACTAGGACGGATTTAAGCTCGGCGAAATGTGGGTGTTCTAGTTCGCTAGTGCGCCTCTGCCTACCCCTTCGGGGATACAGGCGTGAGCTTATGTTATGTTTTTGGTCAGGTACAATTTTTCGAAAACAATCATACGGTAGTTAGCGCACGGTGAGCGTGAAGGGCCGTGCTGAGCTGCGAAAGGCCTTAATTGCTCGGTTTGTTTACACCGCTACTTTATTTGGGGCCATTGGTGGAGCGGAAACATAGGTAGTAGCGGAGGCGGTAGCGAGAAACACAGTTAAATATTTTTTTAACCTAGTTAAGGCTACAAGCCTCAAGTTGTCGTGTTTTTAGTCTAGTGGCAGCAGCTGTAGACCGTAAGATCATGGGTTCGATTCCCAGGTCAGGCAAAGTTATTTTTCTATAATAGGCGATTAAATTTTACCTTATTCAGAGGCGGTTAATATGAGGCAGGCAGTCGATCGTAAAAAATAAGCCGAAGCTTTCTGCAATAGTCTACAAAAGGGGTATTGCGCCGACTCCACATTATGGGATAAGAGCAGGATATAAGAAAGATATTTAAAGTCACAGGACTCATATTTTCTGTTTGTTATAAATAGTTACAAGTTCAAATAATTAATTGTAGCATGAATTCGATTACATATGTATAAAGTGTGAGCAAGTTCCAGTAACCAACTGAATAATGAGGGTAATACACAAGAATCCACAGAGTAAAATATTCAGTCAGTCATGCAAAAACTTATAGACTTTGCGTTTACTGATATGCCATAAAAAGGTTGGTTCGACTACGATTTTAATTTAAATTAAATTGAATTAATTGAAAGACATAATTTAATTAACTTATTTTAAGAGGTGCTGCTATAATTATATATGCTAACATTGCGTTATTTTTTTTAAACATAAAAACATTACCTAAGCGCTTATTTCATGGCCCAACCACATAACACGTGACAAGATTTTCAGATCCAGTCTTAAAGAGCGTAAAGGTTAATTTTGTCATCAAATAACAGTTAAACGACACGTAGACTGGCTGAACGAGGTAGTTACTAATTAGTTTATAGCCTTAGAGCTTTTGCTGAGGTTAATAGGTATAGAGGTAGTTAATCCAATTTAAATACGGTGCTGTATTCGGTGATATGTTATCGTATATGGACTGTGGACCGGGAGATCATGGGTTCGATTCCCAGGTCAGGCGTGTTTTTCAGGACTAGATCCCTTAGAGGGGGGTTGACGTCAGGCAGACAGTTAGTCGTAAAAGCTAAGCCAAATCATTTTCTGGGTCGTTCTTGAAAATGTGTGTTGCGCCGACCCCACATTTAGGTGGGATAAGGACAGGTAAAAAAGAAACGGTTTTACGCTACTGTTCCTAATTTTTACTCAATTTCCAAAAAAAGGAGTTCCTTATTCGATGCACACAACACACAAAAACATAAGCTCACGCCTGTGTCCCCGAAGGGGTAGGGAGAGGCGCACTAGCCAACTAGTACACCCACATTTCGCCGAGCTTAGTTCCGTCCCAGATGTGATAGGGAGTGAGCATATAGCCATCACAGATTTCGGGCTTATACTAAATAGAATAACCCAATATCACTTTGTCCGACCCGGGGATCGAACCCAAAACCTCAGGACAATAGTTGTACCGTAACTCAACTACGCCAACGACTAGAGTTTATATCGCTAAACATGAAAAAAAACTTGAGAACTCCCTCTTTTTACAGAATCGGTTAAAACGACGTCTAATTTATTGATAACATTTTAAACATGCAAGCCTAAAGTAATACATAATATAAACCCTTAATATACTTACCGAGTTATCTTCTAAAATGGCAGACTACATCGCAAAATGGATTATAAACAGACGTGAATCTTAGCGGGATGCTTGAAATTTAATAAATCCAGCCCCGTTTATACGAAGTTGAATAATAATATTAGCCCTGTAATATTACTGTCCCACTGCTGGGCACGGGCCTCCTCTACTAATGAGAGGGGTTAGGCCTTAGTCTACCACGCTGGCCTAATGCGGGTTGGCAGACTTCACATACCTTCGAAATTCCTGTGTAGAAATTCTCGAGTATGCAGGTTTCCTCACGATGTTTTCCTTCACCGTTATAGCACGCGATATTTCACAATGAAAATACACTTAACATAGAAAAGTCAGAGGTGTATGCTCCATTTTGGGGTTGGTTTCGAACCTCCGACACTTGTCTCGAAGTTGAATGTTAGACTTTAATTGATTCGGGTTTATTCAGAGAAGTTCGGTTTGTATAAAATAAATTATTTTTTGAAGTTTGTTTATTTATTATTTTCGACCGACTTCCACAAAAGGAGGAGGTCCTCAATTCGTCTGTATTTTTATGTATGTTACTCAATATCTCCGCCAAATGTGGACCGATCTTCAAATTTCTTTTTGTGTTCGATAGAACTTACTTTTTGTATTTTGGGTGGGAACTAACTTGTATTTTGGGTGCATAAATATCATCTAGAGGTATAGAGGTATATTTAGCTTTTATTACTTTTTATTGTATCCTATCAACTTGATCTCAAAGCACATAGGAGGTTTACGGTCGATATGTAATTTACTATACTTACCTACATCAACAGAAACATCGTGTTCCCTTTTAAATATATTCACCATTACGTCATATGCTAGTTCCCATTGAAAGTAAAATAGTTTTCCACTCCCCTAAGTGCATTTCTAAGTGCCGAAAACCGCAATGACCACAGCTACTTAAAGTGAAAAGGGTGTCAGGTCTAATTGCTATTTCAAATAATGTCTATAGATATAACTACTTGTCGCCTGCTTGGTCTAACGGCTGGGGACCGGGAGGTCCAGGGTTCGATTTCATAGCGATTTTTTAAATTTACCCAGGACTGAATCCCTCAGATGGGAGTGATGTCAGATAGAGTCATAAAAACTGAGTCGAAACATTTCTGCATGCTTGAAATAGTGTGTTGCGCTGACCCCACATTAGGGTGGGATAAGGGCAGATAGAAAGATACATGTACAACTATTAGATGTAAGGGTGGTTTTAAATACCTACATAAATACATACATACATACTCACTCACGCCATCCCACGAGGGTAGGCAAACTACTAAATGCCACAAGCTACGATTCTGACACTCCTCTTTTGCATCTTCCACAGTCATGCAACGTTTCATACAATTCCGCCTGTTGAATGTCCTCCAAAATTGCCCTTTACGCAAGAGATCACTTATTTCTTCCCTTATTGTGCCTTGGGTGTCTATGGGTCTTGGAGATCACTTACCATCAGGTGACCCATCTGTTCGTTTGCCAATCTCTGCTATAAACAATAAACGATCCATATGGAATTGTTTGTGGTGCCCTCTCCTGGCTCTATCATTCACTTTCGCTATATAAATTACAGGACTAAGATTATTATTTAATATTACACTTTCGCTTACAGCGTTAGTGGCTTTAGTATGTTTTTCCACTATATTACAGAGCACCGTCAGTTTCGAACCTGTGATACTATTGTGGCGATCCGTACTCTCAACTGAGCTATCGTTGCTTATTTTTTATCATAGTCACCATAAAGGAAAACATTATGCTGCATAGTGCATAGCCGAGAATTTCTATACAAGAATTTCAAAGGTATGTGAAGTCTACCAACTCGCATTAGGTCAGCGTGGTAGATTAGGGCCTAACACCTCTAAATAGTAGAGGAAGCCCGTGCCCAGCAGTGGGACAGTAATATTCATCATCATCATCATCATCAGCCATAGGACGTCCACTGCTGAACAGAGGTTTAGCGAGCTATGGAGAGGGCTATGCTCGGTGTTTCTCTACGTGATCAAATCAGGAATGAGGAGATCCGTAGAAGAACGAAAGTCACCGACATAGCCCAGAGGATTAGCAAGTTGAAATGGCAGTGGGCAGGGCACATAGCTCGTAGAACTGATAGCCGATGGGGCAGAAAAGTTCTCGAGTGGAGACCACGTACCGGCAAGCACAGTAATATTACAGGACAAATATTATTACAGGACAAATATTATTACATTATTATTCACCTTAAAATAATAACTGTTGAACATTTGCTTAACTAAACGAGATACTACCGTGGTTACAATCTCCAACGCGAATTGATTTGTGTCTCAAACTTCTAGCTTTGTCGCCTCGGAAAGCAAGTTGAGTCTCAAATGCTTGTTAACTAGTTACAACAATCGTTCGAATCGATAGAGGCAAGTAACTTCAGTATTTTCCGTATAGAAGCCCTTAACCGAGCAGATGGGTCACCTGGTGATAAGTAATCTCCACCGCCCATAGACAACCAAGACACGAAAATCAGGGGCGCGTTGCCAAACTAAAAGGAGGGAAATAGAGATTGGGAAAGGAAGGGGTGGGGGAATGGGACACCAGAAATCTCACTCACCGAACGAAACGCGACAGCAAGGTGCCACTTTACGTCGGTTTTCTGTTATACAGTGGTATCAAACCGGGTGAGCCTGAACATTCATTTTGGCGTTAAGGAAGAGAAAAGGTATTGGGAAGGTGAGAGGGGATTTGTGCCATCGAAAATCTTCAATGAACGAAAAACAACAGTGAGCTGTCACATTTCGAGGTTCAACAGAACAGAACTTCCAAAGGCTCGTCATCTATCACAATATGGTGACACGGCATTAAGTGAGATGTGGGTGCTTAAGTTTTCTAGATTACTTTTACCTACCCCTCTAGGGATATATGCGTGAACTTAGATAAGTATCATTGTTGCGGCTTGATGTTGTGTAGTTGCGGATTTGGATTCTGAACTTCTTGAAAATGAAACTTCGAAAAATTGCAATAGAAATTTTACAGTGATTTAGATCTTAACTGTACAAAGGCAATGCACAAACAAGAACTGTCGAAAATTAATATTTATTATTAGGTACTTTAACGTACAAAAATCGCGGACACCAAAAGGAACAATTTTCAGAAAAGACCAATCACGGCGCATATTGGGAAGCACGTCAGTACCTTGGTTCACTATTTGGGCGACACCTGCATTCTCCTAAATTGCAATCGTGAACAATCATTTCCAAAATCAAAGCTGAAAATACAGGCTGATCAATAAAGCAGGTACATTTAGCAGGCGTGAGTACCTGTAGCGTGAATGCAAAGGCGTCTGTTTGTTTTGTGAATTCGTTATACGTGCACTTCAGTCGAAACATTTGTATGGTAAACAATACTATTTATACTCAGTAGTACAGTCGTCGTGTGATTTGGCATTGTATTTTGAAAGTCCGGGAAAGTGTATTTTTATTTTTGTATTTTTCGACACCTCGGACTGAGACTGCCTCGGTGGCGTGGTTGTATTTCGGTACTACTACCGTCCTGAGGTTCGATCCCCGAGTCCGGCAAAGTGATATTGGATTTTTCCATATCAGCCCCGGAGTCTGGAATTTGTGCCCTATATGGCGACAGGCGCCTATCACATCTGGGTTTTAGTTCACTAGGGCGTCTCTGCCTACCCCTTCGGGGATACAGGCATGAGCTTATGTTATGTTATGTTTATTTTGAGAGTGCGGGAAAGTGTATTTTTTTATTTTGTATTTTTCGACAGTCTCCGTGGTGGAAAGGGCTAGGTCTCGATCCCTGTACCAAGGTAAATATTTGTGTGGCCCACAAAATAAGGGACTCTGCCAAAGCACTGCTTACCGTGGAAGGAAATGCATAGAAAGTGGGAAGAGGCGGCAATATTTGGCCTAGACAGCTGCTGTGGCGCAGCGGGCGAGTAGCCGGTTGTGAAGCGAGAGGCCGCGGGTTCGATCCCCGCACCGAGACAAATGTTCGTGTGGCCCACAGATATTTGTTTTGGTTCTGGGTGTTGTGAGACCGAAACTCTCTCGTAGTTCCTGATACCCACGATACAAGACTCGAGCTGAGATCTATAGAGCGAAGTTCGCTTAAGTCTAAGACAACGTAACTATCTCAGTGAGGATTTTGTTAAATCGAACTTTGACTTAGTCCGAGTCATTTTTTGCAAGAAAAACAGATTGACAGACAGACTTAGCAAAGATTTTCTTGTAAAAAATGACTCGGACTGAGTCAAAATCGTCACTGAGTTCGTTTCTTTGACTTAGACTTAGTCGAAGTTCGCTCTATAGATCTCAGCCTCGATCTTAGTGTGGGGCAGGACTATGTATGTGACTGTTGGGTGTTATTTTTTTTTTCATAACATAAGCTCACGCCTGTATCCCCGAAGGGGTAGGCAGAAGCGCACTAGCGAACTAGAAAACCCACATTTCGCCGAGCTTAGTTCCGTCCCAGATGTGATACGGGGCGAGCCTATCGCCATATCGGGCACAAATTCCAGACTCCGGGCTGATATGGAAAAATCCAATATCACTTTGCCCGACCCGGGGATCGAACCCGAGACCACAGAACCGTAGTCGTACCGAAATACCATCACGCCGCCGAGGCAGTATTTTTTTTTATTCAGCCTATATCGTGTCCCACTGCTGGGCAAAGGCCTCCCCTTTATTCCTCCACTTGTCCCTATCTTCTGTTAGAAATGGATCCCAACGACGGGACATAGAAAACGCGGACTGCCCAAAAAGAAGTGGAGAGATGAGCTGGATGGATTCGAACCCAATTAAAGAGAGCTTATTATTATTATTAACATTTAATATACATACAATATAAAATAATTTTTCATGAGCAGTGAACACATACAAAACTTTTTTATGAATGCACAAACAGCAATATTAATAATGAGTTTATTTGTTCATGAAACAAAATGAAAAGCAAACGAGCTGAGTATATTTATATACGCTTTTGAACAACTACATATTTCACTGTGTTTAAACATTTACAATTGTGTATGCAATATTTAACAACGGTAAATAAAGTAATTCGGTCATTTGTGGTTATTACTATGAAGTTCGCCTGTTGTCTAGACTCGAGTGTATTTGGGCTATAGACAGGGAAGTCCTGCAGGGTTACCACCACCTCTTATAGCAGTATTATAATAATATATGACCGCCTCCGTGGCGTGGTGGTATTTCGATACGACTACGGTTCTGAGGTCTCGGGTTCGATCCCCGGGTCGGGCAAAGTGATATTGGATTTTTCCCTATCAGCCCGGAGTCTGGAATTTGTGCCCGATATGGCGATAGGCTCGCCCCCTATCACATCTGGGACGAAACTAAGCTCGGCGAAATGTGGGTGTTCTAGTTCGCTAGTGCACCTCTGCCTACCCCTTCGGGGATACAGGCGTGAGCTTATGTTATGTTATGTTATGTTTTATTTTTTAACTGTACTATTGCACTTTAAATCGTTCTCCCTGTATGTGGAATTGTTATAGGTACCAACTTTATGAAACACACTGTATATACCTAATAAACACCGTTAGCCACAGTATGTCCACTGGTGGACTTAGACCTCCCAAAGATTTCCAGACCGACTTGGTGGTCTACCACTCTTATCTAATTTGTGTAAATCGAATCTAATAATTCATGAAATATTTGGGGTAGGCCTATTATCCAGCAGTGAAAGTCTTGTAGCTTACGATGATGGTGACGAGATGATGAGATGACGATGATAATGATGACGATGATAACGGTGGTGGTGATGATGATGACACTAATAAATTTTTCTTTGTTCCAGGTAGCCCCAAACATAATAGAGTTTGTTAAATCACCAGTAAACATAATAGATTTCATAGCAACTCTCAGTTTCTACATGGACGTGGTGGTAGAACTGACAGTAGTCAAGCAGTACGTGGAGAAAGCTGACATCCTGGAGTTTATATCCATCATCAAGATCCTCAGGCTGTTCAAGCTGACGAGGCACAGTCCAGGGTTGAAGATCTTGGTGCACACCTTCAAAGCGTCTGCGAAGGAGCTGACGCTGTTAGTGTTTTTTCTGGTGCTCGGCATTGTGATATTTGCAAGTTTGGTTTATTATGCCGAAAAGTCACAGGTGAGTTGGTTTTTATTGGCAATTTCGATTAACGTACCATTCGTGCAGTCCAAAAATAATGATGATCAGAACTGCCTCAGTAATGTGTTGGGCTAGCCGACTGTGAAGCGAGGGGTCACGGGTTCGATTCCCACAGATAATGTTATTCCGAGGTAATGTTTGTGTAGCCCACAGATATTTGTTTCTGGTCTGGGTGTTGTGAGACCGAAAGTCGCTCGTAGTTCCTGATACCCACGACACAAGACTCGTATGTTTGTGTCAGCACTATGTGTGCAACTATTGGGTGTTTATTTATCAATTCGCAATTAAATAATCTTTAGTGCCGTCATCATAAGATCTAAAACAGAGGAATCTTATCTTCTCTTCTTGTTTTGTCGCGTTTATAACACTCCAATGTGATGTCGGGGCAACATACTTCTCTAAACATGTTGCAGAAAAAATCGGCTTAATTTTGACTAATAGCCCCGTACCCGACATCAACATACTTCGAAGTTCAAACCGACTGGCTCTAGACCAACCAAGTAACAAGCATCAGTCTAGAGTCTAGAGCTAAACCAAAAATAACGATCGCTTAAGTACATACATCGATCCAAATACCCTATCTTAAAAATTCATGCAACAATTTCTCATATCAAGTAACTGCTTGAAGTTAACATAATTCAATTCTACTACAATGCAGGTATCCATATATTTTTCACCACGAAATCCAATTCAATTTTGGCCTCATAAAACCAGTGAAAAATGAACCTTATAAATAACAGACACTTGAAATTTGTATGAAAATGAGTGCATGCATAATTTTATGTGGTGATGCGCTTTAACACGTCCAATGTAAATCGACCTTAACAATATTCAAATTAATTTATGCTAGCGGTTGTTGAAAGTTATTCACTGTGACAAATCTATTAAGTTATGTTCAGTTTACTATGAAATTAAGTTAAATCTCAAAGCTGTGGTTTTTTTACAAAATACGTAATAGTGCTGTTGATGTTCAAGCATTATAATTTTAATCATTCAATTCAATCGACTGCCTCAGAGTTATATTGCAGTACGACTACCGTTCTGAGGTCTCGGTCTCGGGTTCGAACCCCAGGTCGGGCAAAATAATTATGGGTTTATTAGAATTAGTGTCAGACAATGGCGAAAGGCTCGCCCCTATCACATCTGGGGCTAAAATGAGTTCGGAAAAATGTGGGTCTACTAGTTCTCTAGTCCGTCTCTGTCTACTCCTTCGGGAATACAGGCGTGAGTTTATGTATGTATGTAAGTTTAGCCAAATTAATTAAGAATAATATCTAATATTACTTTTAAGGTGGGTCCAGATATGTAGCATGCTACGACCCGATCCGTGACAGAGCAGCCCGAGCAAGCTACGCCCAATGTAACGGGATGCGTAACTGCACATTATTAAAAAATTACCAAAAACTCGTAAATATGTGGGTGGCTTATGCGGAGCAGCGACCGCGTCTACGTCATAGGTGTCATAACCCGATCCTTCACGTCAGCTACGCGAGCCGCTACATGTAGTTTGTACGTCTATTTGCTACAGGAGAGCTACAGGTCTAAGCAGAAACAAAGGCGAAATCCTTTGAAAAATACCGACTTGGATGGATCGGCTCGTAGCACGTAGCATTAATGCGTAACAGAGCAGAGATCACCGTCCAAACTTGTAGCTAGCTATACAGTATAATACTCACGTGTAGCGCCATGTTTGTCAGTTTCTCCAGGAGTTCTGGCTTGATCGCATCGTACATCGATATATTATTTACCTAGATACACAGTTGACGCTCTGAAAATGGGACAGCCAACGAGTGCTTAAGCACTCCTTTTGCATACAGTCGGACGCCGATAAAATTCTAAATTTCAAAATTCAAATTTAAGAACTCTGCCTTATTTTTTTTTAAAAGCTACTTTATAACACGTGCATAGGGTTATAATTGTATAGATTTAATTAGAACTTGTGATCTTTTTCTTTGTTTTATTCCTGAGACCACTTTTTAGGAGGATATTTGCAATGAACTGTGCATCTAGGGTATATTATATTGATGGCATCGTAGTTGAAATGTTCGCGTAGCAAATTACGTCCACACTACCGTAGCAGACACGCTTCTTTGCTACAGCAACGGAGCTTGTTCGGTGAAACTACAAGTCTGGACGTACCATTAGACCGCTATATTACTCACGAGTGAGGCTTCATTTATCTTAGAAAAAGACTATTACGGGAGCGAGCCGCTAGCATAATCTAATATTAATTTAACTAAATTTCCTCTCGGTACAGTGTTCATGTATACGTACATTAACGTACAACGCAGCTGAAATTTCATTTCAACCATGACACCGGCGCAAACGTGGCGTTAAACTTAATTGGCAGTCGATTCCGTCTGGAAAAACTTTGTGCACTCATGACTATTCATACTAGGTTTGGATTTCCATCGTGGAAATTCGCTCGCTGTGATATTTGGGTTTTATTTTTGACAAAAAGGTGGTTTCGGTGATTTTAATTGCCTTTGATGTAGTTATAAAAATATATTTTGGTGAACGGAAAAGCAGCTTACATTTTTTAGAGTGATTTAGATTTTTCTTTCGAATCCGACCACTCTGAGGTCACACTAAGGTCTCGGGTTCGATCCCCGGCTCGGGCAAACTACGGTTTTGTTTGTTAATTTGTGCGCGATATGGCGATACGTTCGTCCCTATCATATCTGGAACGGAAATAGACTCGGCGAAATGTGGGTGTTCTAGTTCTGTAGTTCGCCTCTGCCTACCCTTTCGTTCATACAAGCGTGATGATGCACAAAAACCGGCCACGGCCTGTATAAACCACGATTCCGTATCGTCTAATACAAAATAATAGCTCATTACAACCGCATTAATGTAATACAGCTTTTAGCTTACTAACTTCATTAGCTAAATAATGGCTAATGGCTAGTTAGGGTTTGAACATGGTATTATTCTTTATTAAACACAGATTAGTGTCAGTGATAAATTGTATTCACAAATTTGCCAAATGGGTTTGTCTCGTTATACTTTCAGTTCATACATACATACATAAGCTCACGCCTGTATCCCCGAAGGGGTAGGCAGAGGCGCACTAGCGAACTAGAACACCCACATCGCCGAGCTTAGTTCTGTCCCTGATGTGACAGGGGGCGGGTCTATCGCCATATCGGGCACAAATTCCAGACACCGGGCTGATATGGAAAAATTCAATATCACTGCCCGACCCGGGGATCGAACCCGAGACCTCAGAACCGTAGTCGTACCGAAATACCACCACCGAGGCAGTCACTAATCGTAAATTATAAATTAATACGCATCGTTATATTAAACGAACAAATAACATCACAAGAAACTCTCCACTAAATGTGAACAAAAGCCCCTTTTCCTACAACGTAGTGTCATCAAACATCAAAAGAAACACGGAAAAGGCTTTACTGGACCCTTACTTCCAACCCTTTCATTCAGACGAGGAAAGAAGTTCCCATTGACAAGGGGACAAACATAACTATTGTCAGTGTTACACTATGTGACTCGGTAAACTTTGATTTTAATATATTTCATCATTTCTTAGGTTTAAGCGAATGTTATACACATAAACTCACGCCTGTATCCCCGAAGGGGTAGGCAGAGGCGCACTAGCGAACTAGAACACCCAAATTTCGCCGAGCTTAGTTCCGTCCCTGATGTGATAGGGGGCGAGCCTATCACCATATCGGGCACAAATTCCAGACTCCGAGCTGATACGGAAAAATCCAATATCACTTTGCCCGACCCGGGGATCGAACCCGAGACCTCAGAACCGTAGTCGTACCGAAATACCACCACGCCACCGAGGCAGTCACGAATGTTGTTCATTGAAATAAAATTCGACTATGGGGCGACCACTAGTAGTGAATAAATATAATTATTGAAATTAAACTAGTTTTTGCAGATTCTATAGCGTTTTGCTTTGTATTTTTTTTATTTTTAGTCCCGACGTTAATAAAATAAAACTACAAATCAAATCGTGATAGAATCCGTAAAAACTAGTTTTATGTCAATAATTATATTTACTTACTATTAGTGGTCGACCAATGGTCAAAATTCGACCATAGTTATTTATTTTAACTAATTTAATGTATTTCTAATGCATTTTATATAAAAAAATTACCTTAATACACTTCTTCTCCATATAAACTTTCACTTTCTCTTTCAAATTCTTCTGTTCGCACAATTCGCTTAAAAAGGTGTAAAATGATTTTGCTACATGTATTAATAATATAGTAACACAAGCATAGTACAGTAAGGATTTGACTAAAACTTTTACGATCGTCTGCGTGCCTGACAACAACCCCTCTGGGGATCCAAACCGGGTAAATAGTGTTTGAAAAACATCCGCCTAATCTGGGAATCGAACTCAGGACCTCCCGGTTCACAGCCAATACATGCTTCCACTAGATCCTTATGTTGTTATTGATTCTATCTATAATAAATCAATTTAAAATAATTACAATGAAATCGTCCAAAGTTTAGTTACCCAAAGGCGCATTCATCTTGGAACATTACCAGAGTAATAACTACCTGCATAGATGTAATAGCCTTGGCATGATGCCAAAAAACTTGCCTCTTAAATTAAAACCCTTGTTTTCGGGCTGCACTGAACTTAGCTATAGATTTATGTAAACTTAAAAAATCAGTATGGGAATGGTTTCCACAAACCCGCAATATCCATGATCGTCCCATACAACAATATCCTATATCATGAAATAATCGAGCAAAAAAATTGACCCCACTTTACGTGTAGAGGTGGTAATTTTTTTTACGAGATTATGTTAAAATAACCTCTTTGTCAGCGTGATTGAAGTTGGTACCAAATAAGAGCTTTTATAGTCTCTGAGCTAAACCGTGAGACATATAGACGGACATGGCGAAACTATAAGGATTCCATTTTGCCATTTGGATTCGGAACTCTAAAAACGTCAATATAATATACCCTAGAAGCACAGTTCTTTGCAAACATCCTCCTAAAAAGTGGTCTTAGGAATAATACAAAGAAAATAAATATAAATAAATACACCCAACAGTCGCACACCTAGTCCTGACCCCACACTAGGTATAACCTGTATCGTGGATGTCAGAGACTATGAGAGACTTTCGGTCTCACAACACCCAGACTTGAAACAAATATCTGTGGGCCACACAAACATTTGACTCAATGCGGGAATCGAACCCGCGGGCTCTCGCTTCACAGCCGGTTACTCGTCCGACACGCCACGGAGGCTGTCGCCACAAATATCACAAGTTCGAATTAAGTCAACACAAATTTAATTCTATACACGTGTCAAAGTAGCTTTTTAACCGTAATGATCAAGCGTTCCAAAATTTGAAGTTTGATATTTAGAATTCTGTCGGCGTCCGACTGTAGGGAAAATGAGTACTTAAGAACTCCTTTGCAGTCCCATTTTCCGAGCGTCAACTGTGCATCTAGGTAAATAATACATCGATGTCTAAAAGTCACATTTTATAAACAAAATACAGTCGTCGCTGTCTAAGGCTCAATTGCACCACTATTATTAACCTAGAGTTAGTCCTAACCGCAAGCTAAATTGACAGAAAATGTATGAATGACATGTAACTTAACTTGCGGTTAGGACTAACTCTAGGTTAATAATAGTGGTGCAATTGAGCCTTAGTGCGTCTAAGCGCTAAATTGATTTTAATGGAACACCACTCCAAATATTGAAAAATATATTCTTACAGGACAATCCAGACAACCAATTCAAGTCCATCCCGCTGGGGCTGTGGTGGGCCATCGTCACCATGACAACGGTGGGCTACGGGGACATGGCGCCGAAGACCTACCTGGGCATGTTCGTGGGCGCCCTCTGTGCGTTGGCTGGCGTACTAACGATAGCACTACCCGTTCCAGTCATAGTGTCAAACTTCTCCATGTTCTACTCGCATACGCAGGTAAGTGGTAGCTAAATCCTTTTTTTTTAAATAAATACACCCAACAGTCACACACCTAGTCCTGACCCCACACTGGGTATAACCTGTATCGTGGGTGTCAGAGACTATGAGAGACTTTCGGTCTCACAACACCCAGACTTGAAACAAATATCTGTGGGCCACACAAACATTTGTCTCAATGCGGGAATCGAACCAGCGGCCTCTCGCTTCGCAGCCGGCTACGTGCCCGCTGCGCCACGGAGGCTGTCGAAATGTCTGTTTTTTAATTTATACCTCTTTTGGCGCGTTTATGTGAGAGTAACATTGAGAACTACACGCGCACACCGTTACGGCAATCCGACAGTATGAAATTTGCCATCGAATATATTTCGTTAGTGACTAACTTAAAAAGATTGGTGCTTGTACATATGTCTGAGCATTGCAAGTTACAGTTATTTGACATATCTAAAAAAAATACTGTTTTCAATAATCCATATTAAATTTATTGATATCGATAATCCACATCAAATTTATCGAGATCGATAATCTGTCAAAATTATCGGTATCGCTAATCGACATCAAATGTATCGATAATCGACATCGAATAGTCAAATATAATATCGATGAGTAGTGTTTATATAAGTTAAATAGTGACCGCCGGAGGCCGAGCCGCCTAACATATATATGTGCCGCATCCAACGGGTTAAAGCACTACATAATGACTGCACATCTCCTGACGGTAAGTGTAGTGCAGTAAATAATTATTTTCTGCGACATAATATAGGGTGTTCCATAAATAGCACGTCATCATCATCATCATCATCATCCTCATCAGCCATAGCACGTAAAACTCAAGAATTAATCGGAGGGTAAAGTTAAGTAACATAACTTTATAAACAAAAATCTTCATTTTATCAAGGTACTCTGAAGGATCTATATAACCTGATTCTTACTGGCTACCCTATTCCAGATTTAGGCCAATAAATGAGTTTTATCTAGGTATTATCTAGAAGAGAAAGTAGAACTGGCTTCCCTTTTGAAATTTTTCACTCTTCGCCACTTGTACTCTTTTCATATTTGATGCAACAATATTTGGACACGATGAACCTATTTTTTTAATCAGTGCACAAATACAGTAAGGATGACTTGTACCACTATAACTAATCTACAGTTAGTTCTAACCTAAAGCTAAATTGAAAAAGAAATATATCAATGCCATGTAATTCATAACAATATGTAATTAATTAAATGTCGTCTGCTGAACATAGGGCTCCCCCAAAGATACATGCAATACATTAATATAATCATTATATTATGTTTTTATTTTTTTTAAATGGAGTCGATGTGAGAAATAGTAGTTTATCGATCCATTATACTCTAGCCTGCTATGAATATAACCTAACCTAATTAGCAAGCCGCCAGTGGTTTTAAATAAACCGATTGTTCGGTCAGCAATTCGAGCTCTTGCTAATTTCTTACGAATTATTTAGTAGCTTAGCTATTTCGTCACAATTCTAGAAGAGAGACGGATATGCAGTTTTAAAAATATATTTAATTAATTTAATAACTATGACTTGATTATATATGTCGGAGGGCCAACGCTTACGTTGTTTTTAAAAACGGTGACGTCAGCACGGCTGACGTCACTTTTGACAATAAGATGATTACTCATCTTATTTATCAAGTGTGAACACTGAGATTCACTAACTCCCTTTATTAACGGTGCTTAACAGCACCGTCTAGTCAGGGATGTGGACAGTCCGAGTGCCGGAGCACGACCGTGTCGAATTTGCTCTGAACACTCCTTTTATAGGGTGCAATATTTGCAACTACCTACTCGATACCGAATATCGAATGTTGAAGAAATAATTATAACGATTATTTTAACTTTTAGAATCTTTTAACGATTCAGCAGTTCAATAATTGTAAAATGAATTAATAATGTGAAATAACAACGGCTTTTTAAATAAGCTTGCGATTTTGCGCCGATATATAATAGTCCATACATAAAGAAAAACAACCAGTATTTGGCGTGAATGATTATCAAACGGCACTATTTAACATAAGTACTTATTTAATTATAATTATTTTATTTTATCATTTATTTTTAAAATCAATATAAATAATTTATGTAAAAATAAATCAGGACAGAATCTGTAAAAAACAATTTTATTTCAATAACTACTTATTTCTACAAACACCAGAAAAAATACAGTTGTATTTTTTTCGGAACGTTATTATACTCAGCTTCGTTATTGGCAAGTAAAAAAAAATGTGTTAAGCTGTTTATTAATATTATACTCAGGTTCGAGAGCTTTGACTCAGAGTGCCTGTCTAAAAATATAATAATATGTCTAAATGTCTAATGCCATTTAATATATCTTTTTTTTTTTTTTTCAAATTAACTTGAGGTTAGGACTAACTATAGGTTAGTAATAGTCGTATAAGTCGCCATTAATCAACTAAACTGATATAATTGAAGCCTTCAGCAAGTTAAAACTAATAAAAGAGTGTATAAGTTTGCAAGATATGGTTAATTTTAATCAAGATTGCCCCCTTCTTACCCCTTACTCCAGGTGGTAATCTAATTTAAGTTAACATCGAGTTCCGAACTAACCTCGTTTGCAGAAACCGCGGAATTGTATCGACTTTGTTTTTGCAAAAATATTTTGAAGCGCGAATCGAAAAGTTTAAATTGCGCGAAAGTTTTGTTTGGTAAACGTTGAGGGGAGTTTTATGGGGCGCATCCCAATGTATACATCCTATATAGGGTATTATGGCATGTTATTATAAGGCTGAGTTATTTACGAGCAGTGCTATGCAATAACCCTAGGCCGCGGACACGAACTCAGCGAGAGCGGAGCGGCGGCGCGGCGCAGGGAGCAGCACGTTTCAATGCCTAGATTAAAATGGAACTGGCCTCGAAGGCAGCGGCGCGACGACCGGTTTTGCAAAACGTTGCCGCGCCGCTCCCCGCGCCCCCGCCGCCGCCGCTGAGTTCGTGTCCGCAACCTCAAACAAGCTTGAAGCGTGGATCATTATCACCTTTACCTCCGAAAACTAAAAAAAATTAATCAGTATTTTTCATTTAGTCACCTTCTTAGTTTAGTGGCAGCATATGTATATGGGCAGTGGACCGGAAGGTCGTGGGTTCGATTCCCAAGTCGGGCGAAGCGATTTTTCTAATTAAATTTGCCCGGGACTGGATCCTCCAGAGGGGGTTGACGTCAGGCAGGCGGCCGGTCGCAAAAACTTAGCCAGATCCTTTCTGCAACATGCTTGAAAAAGTGTGTTGCGCCGACCCTACATTAAGATGGGATATGGGAAGGTATAAAGTAGAAAGAAGTATTTTTCAATTAATGATGCAGTGTGAATAAAGCTTTTACTAAACATCAAATTTAATGAGCTCTCTATAGTGGTTTGAACTTAATTAATTTTAATTATCTAAATATTTCATTTATGCACAGACCAAAAACTTACGAGGCTTTTACTTGTGAACAGGCATGCTAATTAGTGTGAAAAATGGTCATACTTATGTTGTGACTGTCGTTTGTTGAGCCTAACAAGCTAACTAATTGGACAAGTCCCGGATTTGAAATGTCGCTAACGAGTTATTATATTCGATAAAACATCATTAGAATGTAATGCCTCATTTATAATATGTGAAGTATGACTTTTTATGGTTGTATTTCGGTACGACTACCGTCCTGAGGTCTCGTGTTTGATCCCCGGGTCGAGCAAAGTGATATTAATTTTTTCCGTATCAGCCCGGAGTCTGGTTGTGCCCGAAATGGCGATAGGGTCGCCCCCTATCACATCTGGAGCCGAACTAACCTCGGCGAAATGTAGGTATTCTAATTTGCTAGTGCACCTCTGCCTATCCCTTCGGGGATATAGCCGTGAGCTTATGTGTATACCGTAGGTCACAGCTTCGTCTAATGTCTACCGTAATAAGGGAAATACATTCCGAATGCCAGTTTCATTAATATCGGAGTTAACTGCCTCGTTGGGGTAGCGTATTGTATTGTTTACAACTAGCGACAACAACTAGCAATTGGCTATGTTTGATTTTATACACATATTGATATGTAATAGCAAATAAAACGAAAAAGAAACCATTCTGTGAAAACTGCATCGAAATTGGTTGAAAAAGGCAGTAATTCATATTTTAAATTATGGAGTGGAATATTGGAGATATCTTGCCAGCTCTTTTCAACGCACGTACCGTTATGGCGTGACGTGATTATACTGATACTTCTCTTTCCTACAGTTTGAAGGTTACACCAAACTTTAAAGAATTATAACTTTTCTATTTTTGAGAATATTTTAATATTTCTTTCTGTTCTATATTTTAGACGACGCAAATTTCATATAAGATTGATTTTTAAAAAAATGTTAAGAACCCAGTTGCGTGCATAGCGATAAGATAAGTAAGGTATCCGGTTTAATCTCTGGTTGAATTGATATTAGGTTTTAAAGCTATTGCTAGCAGCATAGAATATGTGTTCTATATGGCGACAGACTCGCCTCCAATGACTGCATGGAACGGTATAAGCTTGGAAAAAGTGGGTCCATTAGCTCTGCCTATGTGAGTAAATTTGTATGTATAGAATTAAACCTTCGAATGTACCTTGCAGACACAGCTCCGATAATTTTTTTTTATAGCAGAGACTGGCAAACGCGCAGATTGCCACCTGATGGTAAATGATTTCCACCGCCCATAGACACCCAAAACACAAAAATAATCATGGGTTCGTAGCCAACCCAAAATGAGGGAATGAAAGGCGAGGGAAAAAGGATTGGGAAAGGGAATGGGTTACCGGAAATCTCACTCACTAAATGAAACGCGACAGCAAGCTGCCACTATACGTCGGTTTTCTGTGAGATAGTGGTATCAAACCAATCGTGCCGACCCAATCGTGCTTTAGACGTTACTGTCTACAGCCTGGCTCTTTTGTACAGACAAGTCTTTTTTTTCTATTGTGGGAAACAGATTTATACCCCAAAATTTCGTTGACCCCGAATTTATTTGTGTTACAGTGAGCGACAGTCGCATTACTTAAACTAATGAGATATAATTAGCGAACACATTGCTAATGTGATTTATACGCACCGCCATATTACTTATATTAAATAAGAAAAGAGAAGCATTTGGATTAAAGCCCGCAGGATACCCATTGTTACCGCTGCGTAACGAACTGAGTGTAATGAACCGTGCCATCTTTTACCCCAATCTAATGTAATTCTTAACTAAAACACAAAAGGTTTTTGTGCGACGACATTTTTATTCACACTTCAGATTAGTGTGGGTGACACTTCTTGTTAGATTGTTACTAATGGGGTAGTTCATAAGTGATGAACACAAACATGTCTCAATTACCCCAATTCAAAACAGATAAACTGCTAAAAATAGATAGATAGAATAGGTGAATTAAATAAGAATTAGATATGAATTAAATTAATTGGTAGACGTATGCTTTCCCAAATACCTACTAAATACTTTTCTTTGCTGATCACACCTCTTCATTTAATATCTACCGCAAGAAGATTGCAAAAAAAATCGATATAATATTATATTGCCCACTATATTGGAATATTAGCCATTAAAAATCAAAAGACTGCCTCGGTGGCGTGATGTTATTTCGGTACGACTACGGTTCTGAGGTCTCGGGTTCAATCCCCGGGTCAGGCAAAGTGATATTGGATTTTTCCATATCAGCCCGGAGTCTGGAATTTATGCCCGATATGGCGATAGGCTCGCCTCCTATCACATTTGGGACGGAACTAAGCTCGGCGAAATGTGGGTATTCTAGTTCGCTAGTGCGCCTCTGCCTACCCCTTCGGGGATACAGGCATGAGCTTATGTTATGTTATGTTATGTAAAAATCAGTCATATTTAACTCATTTGTTAATCAGGTAATAAAATCTCTCTTTAAATATTATTATTTCTGTTCACCAGTACAGTAACAATGTATTAGTACCATTACATGCCTTAATATACATAACGAAAACTTCATCGAAACTTTTTAATCGAAAGGGTAACGACCTCTGTCTAATGAGCCACAATGTTTCCACGTACCCCAAAATCTATATTAGAAAAGTTTACGAAATATTATGAAATGTCATAAGGCGTAAATTTTAATACACTTTCTATACCCTCTAGAAGGCCTAATACGTCTAATGAAAATAATTTATGTAATCTTATTTTTTATGTTTATGAGTTAAAATGAGGGGATTATTTTATAAGAATCCATAGGGAATTACTTAACCGCAAAAGTGATTTCATAATTTTTTAATAGTATTTAGTTAAGGAATAACATCAGTCGCCTCCTTGGTCTAGTGGCAGTACATATGTGCTGTGGATCGGGAAGTCGTGGGTTCGATTTCCAGGTCGGGCAATGCGAATTCTCTAGCTTAATTTGCCCGGGACTGGATCTCTCAGAGGGGGTTGACGTCAGGCAGGCAGCCGGCGTAAAAACTTAGCCAAATCCTTTCTGCAACATGCTTAAAAAAGTGTGTTGCGCCGACCCCACATTAAGGTGGGATAAGGGCAGGTAGAAAGAAAGTTAAGGAATAACATACTTAGCATATTTTCTCAGCTGGCGAAACGGGGCAAGTCTTCTAAGAATATATTTAAACTATAATATACTCCCTCAACCAAAGCAAACCGTAAAAATGTCTCATTTTTTCTTGAACATTTACAAAACATGTTCACAAGACGCGATGGGGTAACTGCGGCAACATTGCCGGTGGGGTAACGATCGCCTAATGAACCGTGCAGTCCATCGGACCGGTAACAGGCCGCGCGTTTTGCAAACATAAAAGTATTAAAACGTTTTGTCAGAATTCTGTCGTTGTTTGTAATTAACCGACGAAATTGATTGAGGTTTTTGTTTATGATTTTCGATTTAAGCAAAATATTGAATTTTGTCAGGTTTGTGTTTTCGACCGACTTCTAGAAAAGAGAAGGTCGTCAATTCGTCTGTATTTTTTTATGTCACGCGATATCTCCGTCAAATGTGGACCGATTTTCAAAATTCTTTTTGTATTCGATAGAGCTTATTTCACGGATGGTCCCATATAAATTTGGTCACGACCGGATTTGAAGTCGGTCTGTTAAGTTTTTAAACTTGTGATTATATTTTCGTGGTATTGAAATTAAAACAATTGTTGAGAGTTTTATCGTGATTTGTCTTTATTTATCGTTCCGAAGTTTCAAAAACTTTACAACCTTCATGTTCACGGGTCGGTACTAGAATCCTATATAATCAGTAAAATAATAGTGCACTAATTTGGGCCGAGCCTATTTCCGTCCCAGACATGATGATAGGTGGCAAGCAAAATAAATATGGCTACAATTATATGCTTTCTCTACACTCTGCCACAAACCCTAATGTACTTTTATATATGCTTGTCTATGTCTTACGAGAAAATTCCTACATGTAAAAGAAGCTTTAGAGTGACTTGAATTTTAGTTACAATACAATACATTGAGTATCATCATGAATAGACCCGAATAACAATAAAGACATAATTAATAGTGAAGCCATGACAATTATTTACTTTGTTTTAACCGGCTGCCTGCCTGACGTCAACCCCCTCTGAGGGATCCAGTCCCGGGCGAATTAAATTCTAAAATTCGCTTTGCCCGACTTGGGAATCGAACCTAGAACATCCCGATCCACAGCCCATATATGCTGCCACTAGATTAAGGAATCATATCCTCTATAACACTATGTGACCGAAATAGCCATAACGAAAAGTTGGCGTATGTTGGTAGGAGTTACACCTCTGCCTACCCATCTGAAGATGAGTGTGTATATAATGGGTATGTAAAATGCTATCATATTGTATTACTCTTTCGTAGTTAGCTATTTTGATACAATTTCCTCAAAGACATTCAACAGTATAGACTGGACAACAGCACAAAACTTGTGATCCAAAAGTTATGACCTAGTGGTCATAAGTCACTCAGTTTATTTGAAATATACGCACGCCAGTCCGGCCAGCGTAATAATATTGAGATAATAAACTTATCTTACGTGAATCGTAACCATTCACAAAACATACTGTGGTGTAAATTGTAATAATCGCCCTCCCATTGTAATAAGTGGTTGATGACGGTACTGAAGTTTGAGATCAATTTCTTTGTATGGGAACTTGCTTGATAGCCCTTCATAGTTATATAAAATCTCTATGTATTTCCTAAATGTAATTAATTCGTATAATTACTAATGGGAATAGGGTGAACACAACAACTACGCTAGTACAGAGTTAATCCCAAAATCCGGCTTATACCCGGTTCTAACACGCAGCGGTTAATACACAAACAAACTATAAAAAAAAAAAAAAACTTTATTGATCACGTAGGCATGTAAAAAAGCACTTATGACAAGTCAACACAAGTAAATTTTTAAATTAGGATTAATATAATTTACATTATATATTTGAATTAGACAACAGGCAGGCAAGTATGGACATAATAACGATGGGATGGCTGAGATAGGGTGATAAGGGGAAATAGGAATAGAGTGTAAGGGAATGGATTGTATGGGAATGGCATATGGCAGGAATGGTGGCAGGGGATTGACTGGAAATACTGGAAGCAGTTGGGATTGGTACGTGAGGCCCTATCCTAGCTAACCTACCAGCCTTTCTCTAGCTACCTACGGATGACGACCCGAAGAAGAAAGGCAGAAAGAAACTCCGGGCTTATTTTTTTCATCATCAATTGTCACCATTTCTTTTTTATTTTCTTTTGTCTATTTTCCTTTATAAAAAATTTGATTTACAAATTGTCAATACAATTGATAATCATATTTATATGGATTCACGCATCCTCAATACCACTGGAGGTGTAATTACCAAAAGAATGATTAAAAGGTGAAATGGCATTGTAGGATGCAAAAACCCATACTAACAAAAATCCTTATATCTATATATATCACAAACAATAAGCTTAGTCATTATATGATTATTTTTATACAATTTATGACATACACTTTCCAAATTGGTCGATCGGTCGGTCTGTTTACAATAAAAATATAATAAATATACCTAATGTCCTATATTATTATCAGATAACTATATTAATGTTAATGTCAAGCCAGTCAATGTACTTTAATCAAAAATGTCATAATAGTTAAAATAATTACTATTGTAGTAAAGTTAAAAAAGTTACTATTAAAGTAAAGAAAAAAGAAGAAGGCGACTCGGTTCAGTTAAGGTCACCATCTTGGTACAGTGTGCAGAACTAACGCCAGACTTCCTTATCAGCTAAGTAGTCTGCAACGCTATAATAAGCCCTAGCCATTAAGGCACGTTTAACATAGGATTTAAATTTATCACCTGGTAAGTTAGTTACTTCGGAAGGAAGTTTATTATAAAATCTAACACTATTTCCTATAAATGATTTATTTGATTTGCAGAGTCTTAATTTAGGAATTGCAAGTTTTTCTTTATTCCTCGTATTTATGCTATGTATTTTACTGTTTTTAGAAAAACTAATTAAATTTTTGCGAACATACATTATGTTTTGAAAGATGTATTCGGCCGGCAGAGTAAGTATATTAATATCTTTGAACAGTTCTCGAAGAGAGTCACGGGATCGGAGGTTGTATATAGCGCGAACCGCTCTCTTCTGTAGTACAAAGACAGTCTGCAGATCTGCGGCAGAACCCCACAACAAAATGCAATAAGACATAATGCTGTGAAAGTATGCAAAATATACCAACCTAGCCGTAGCCACATCAGTCAATTGTCTTATTTTCCTAATTGCAAATATGGCTGAGCTCAGTTTTCCAGAATTTTTTTGTATGTGAGGGCCCCATTGCAATTTGCCATCTACTGTTACTCCAAGGAAGACAGTAGACGAGACTAAATCTAATGTTTTATTGTCTAATGTGATATTTGATTTTTCATGATTCATATTTCGCAATGAAAATTTTATACATTTTGTTTTTGAAGCATTTAGAAGTAAATTATTTGCAGAAAACCAATCTGATGTTAAACGAAGAACTTTATTTGACTCTACAAGATTCCTATCCTTCCTGTCTACCTTAAATATAAGCGACGTATCGTCAGCAAATAAGACTACTTCTGCCATATTATTAATCATACATGGGAAGTCATATATATATACTAAGAATAAGAAAGGGCCTAAGATAGATCCTTGTGGTACACCTATTCTAACAGGGGAACCCTTCGAAGAGATATTATTGATGAAAACTTTTTGTGTCCGATCAGTCAAATACGATGTTAATAATTTAAGAGCTGTGCCACGAATTCCATAGAAATTAAGTTTTGAAATAAGAATTCTATGATGGACGCAATCAAATGCCTTAGAGAGATCGCAAAATACTCCAAAAGCATCTTGCGATCCCTCCCAAGCTTCTAGCACAGACTTTATTAAGGCTTGACCAGCATCTTGAGTAGATCGGCCTTTTGTGAAACCGAACTGCCTATTATGGAGAATGTTATTTAAATTAAAGTGAACCAGCATTTGATTTAATATAAGTTTTTCAAATTTTTTTTTTTTTTTTTTTAATTTTTAAACTATACCAGTACATTCCCGGAATCAATACAAACACTGGATTAATGAACGCAACGAAAAACCAAATAAATCTGGGTATTTAGGATGAACAAGTTTCGACTGTGTATTCGAATTGAGGATGTTGATAATTTAAGGTAAATATGTCTTTTATCTGTTTGTACTTTCATGCATATGATGAAAGAAAGAAAGAAAAACACTTTATTTGTCACAGACACTAGAACACATGATAAGAAGAAGAAAATAAATTTATTATTACTGGACTACAAACAAATATACACAAAAAATACAGTGATAAGTAAACAATGATTCCCCATTCAGCTATTATGCTGCAAACCAGTCGAGACCGTGCTGCAGCGCTGATTTTCTGATTTTGTTTTTTTTTATAAAGAGGCTAATATTTAATGCATAGTAATAGCTAGCCGTGACTGTGACAGGTAGATGACCACTCAGCATAATGTAATGTGGCTTCAACCACAGTACAACGCTGGTTTTCAGAGGTCACCTCGTGTGACGTGCGGACGTTGGCCATATAAAAAAAAATAAAGAACAATAATAAATATAACATGACATAGGCTCACGCCTGTAAACTAGAACACCCACATTTCGCCGAGCTTAGTTCAGTCCCAGATGTGATAGGGGGCGAGCCTATCGCCATATCGGGCACAAATTCCCGTCTCCGGGCTGATATGGAAAAATCCAATATAACTTTGCCCGACCCGGGGATCGAACCCGAGACCTCAGAATCGTAGTCGTACCGAAATACCACCACGCCACCGAGGCAGTCAGTATAATAAATATAATAACTGCAATTGTGAGATTGTGTACGAGGGTCACAGTGATGCGTGCTCTTGCTTGCTATCTCCGTGAAATGTGGGCGTTCTAGTTCTATAGTTCGCCTCTGGCTGGGATAAAAGTGAGCTTATATATGTTTCTAGTGATTGACAGGCCTATTTAATAATTAAAGGTATTCTAAATGTCTACCTGCGATGGAACGGATGAAAATAATTTAGTGTTCGCGCCCCAAAATGCACGATGCAACCGCGATAGAAATTAGGTTTCAACTGAAGGCCGTTTGACCTAGATTCTATTATAGTCTAGACATGGAACAGGTCAGACTTTAAATTCTATTACCTCTTTCGATTTAAATATTCAGTGTGAAATTTACTTTTAATAATCACATGTCAGTGGACGTCCTGTGGCTGATGATGATGAATCACAAGTTTAACCCGTTTGAGGCGGCACATATATATGTTACATAAGCTTATGGACCACCGGAGGCCGAGCCGCCCGTGACTATTTAAAACCTTAACTGACCGACTTCAAAATTTATCTAAATATGACCACTCTTGAAACAAGCTCTATCGAACCCAAATAGAATCTTGAAAATTCGTCTATATTTGGAGAGAACCGCGGAGATATCGGGTAACATACATAAAAAATACAGACGAATTGAGGACCATCTCCTTTTTGGAAGTCGGTCAATAAAAAATAACTTCTGTGTTATTTTGATGTTTAATCTATATAACTAATTTAATTTGCCTGGGACTGAATCCCTCAGAGGGGATTGATGTCAGGCAGGCAGCCAGTCGTAAAAACTTAACCAAATCTTTTCCGCAACATGCTTGAAAAAGTGTTGCGCCGACCCTACGTTAAGGTGGGCTAAGCGCAGGTAGAAATAAAGAATCTATATAACTGTAAAGTTTCATCAAAACGAATTTAATCAAAATCAGTTTTTCAGTGAAAGAGTAACAAACTCACAAACTCGCGTTTGTAATATTAGATAATATCAACGCATTTGTGTCTGAAGATCGGCCCAAAATACATTTCCAAATCTGTTTCAACTCCCGAGAGATTGATTGCATTCGATATTCAATCAATGTTTGTTGTCAAAGATTACAATCTTAATACTCTGTTAGTGCAATAAGGTATCAGTTAATGTTAGTTTTGGTGATTTTGGCAGTAGGCCAGAGTGGTCTATTGTACGCCGTTGTCGTAATATAATGGGGTTAATGACCTATTTTTATATTACTGGATTTTGCTTGCGATTCCGGTCTTAGGCAAACTGTACTACCTACTACCTGGTACTTTTTTTTATAGCAGAGACTGGCAATCGAACAGATGGGTCACCTGATGGTAAGTGATCTCCACCGCCCATAGACACCTAAGACACAATAAGAATCATGGGTGCGTTGCTAACCTAAAAGGAGGATATGGAAGAGGAGGGAAAAGGGATTGAGAAAGAGAGGGGGGAAATTGGCCACCGGAAATCTTACTCACCGAACGAAATGCGACAGCAAGCTGCCACTTTACGTCGGTTTCCTGTGAGATAGTGGTATCCAACCGGTCGAGCCGGCCCAGACGTTACTGTCGATAGCGTGGTTCTACCACTCAAAACTACCTGAATAAGAGTTTTATATATGTATTTTCATGGTGTAATGTCTAACAATCTATCCAAATCGATTCAGCAGTTGAGGAATAATCGATATTTGAACATAAAAATTTACAAACATTTACCAATATTGAACTGAAAACGACAATTGTATAAGAAATGCTGAATACAAAAGATGTCAAATATAAATATTATGGTAACAAAGGTAGATCTGAATATTTTAAACGTCTACGACTCGTAGCTGTTCTGTTCTACGAGTCTACGAGATTACTGTATTAGCTACGAAGATGCTACGAGATCGCTATGCTTGCTACAACAATCTTTTGTCGTGCTATTTTCTGTTTGAGCATTTCTAAAGCGCTCGTTGACATTTGCAACTTTCATTCTTTGAAATAATTACTCATTTTAGCTTTAAATGGATGTCGTTTCATCTGAAACATCTTGGAGTTGCAGCGTTTGAAATTTCTTACAATTTTATGCTAAAATAATAATCCTTTATTGCTTTAGTCAATGTCGGTCGCCACCTTAGTCTAGTGGCATATAAGGGCTGTAGACCGGGAGATCCTAGGTTTGATTCCCAGGTCAGGCAAAGCGAATTTTCTAATTTAATTTGCCCTCTTTTTTTAATTTAACTGGATCCCTCAGCGGGGGTTTTGGCTGGCCAATGATTTGGCTTAGTTTTTACGAAACAGCCGATCGTAAAAACAAAGCCAAACCATTTCTGCAACATGCTTGAAAAAGTGTGTTGCGCCAACCCTACATTAAGGTGGAATAAAGGCAGGTAGAAAAGCTTTAATTAATGTACCAGACACTATTTCTATACAATTATTTTACAAACATAAGTCTAATTCTATTTTTGGTGTTTTAAACCCGAATTAATCAATTAAGTTATTTCACTTCAAATTAGATCGATATTCATCGATAATAAATAACCATCGATATTTAGCTGGAAAACATCGATGTTTTGACATCGATCATCATTGCTTTTTAATCTAATCGTCTATTAATGTTAACATGTAAAGCCTGCTTAGCCATAATAGAGGCAGATTCACCTACTCATTTGCCATTCTCTGCCATAAAAATATACCAGCAGCAAAAATGTTATATACTTCCTTATTTTATATTCAAATAATTCGCCCGTATTTGAATATCTTTCTTAAACACTGACGTTAACATTTCCACCGTTTGACATAAGAGTCCAAATATTTGACGATTACATTCGGGACTCACCCTGAGTCAGCAAGACTCGTGACCCTCTTGATTCGTTTCGGAGGGAAAATGAAAAAATATAATGTCACAGCCAGATTTCATACTTTAGTAAAGATCTTTATTCGGGGCTTCGTGATTTATTTCCTGGTTTTAGTGTTTATAGAGCTAGTGTGGCACAGTGGGTGAGTAGCTATGAAGCGAGAGGCCGCAGGTTCAATTCCGGCCTCACAAACATTTGTCTCAATGTGGGAATCGAACCCACAGCCTCCCGGTCCACAGCCCATATATGCTGCCACTAGACCAAGGAGACGGAAACGCCTTCTTATTTGTCATGATACGTAAATAAACTCGGCGAATTATAAATAATACCAATTATATTTCTACCTACCACTTGTTATATAGAGGTAATAAAATGAACGGCCTTTTAATAATTTAAACGGCATAAATCACGGCTTCAGGTCAATTTCCCTCGCAAACGCTATTCTCCATAAATCCTCTGGATATTTATCAAACAGCGCGTAAGAGGATTGTCGTTTTTATATACTTTTGATTTCCGTTCCACATTTTTCTCCAACCTCGGTCATAAATCATCGCAAACAGTGGTACACTCATTGGTTTATCTGAATGGAAATAATATCTAACTTTTGGAAACGTTTCATTTAATTTACGATTTTGTTTGTCCAACCGTTATGTTGTAGCTATAGCTCAGTTGGCAATGGTACGGACTGCCGAGACCGGTGGAAGGTTCGAGACCAACCCCAAAATGAGCATACACCTCTGACATTTTTATCTTAATGTATTTTCTGTGTGAATTATCGTTTGCTATAACGGTGAAGGAAAACATCGTGAGGAAACCTGCATACCCGATAATTTATTCACGAGAATTTCGAAGGTATGTGAAGTCTACGAAACCGCATTAGGCCAGCGTGGTAGACTAAGGCCTAACCCCTCATTAGTAGAGGCCCATGCCCAGCAATGGGACAGTAATATTACAGGGCTAATATTATTTATTATCGTGGTAAAACCGTTATGTTTAGATTATTTTTGGTGTTAGGGCAACGTATATGAGCTGGACCTGGAGCTCGGTTCGAATCCTAGGTAGATTTGTGAGGGGTTAATGCGTTCATGAGAACGCAACCATAAAATATGACCGTCTTTTCGAGGCAGTCGCAGCTGTCTTTATCCAATGAGCTTAAAAAATTACGGTGACTCCCACATTGGATTGAGATGAAGAAACGACTTTTTTATGTTGAGGGGGTATGGCTTAGCAGATAATAAACTGGACTGCCAACGTGCAGGACATAGGTTCAATCTCGGCTCTTGGATTAAATTGTACACCATGCTTTAAAATTTTACTTCCCATGTTCAAAATGGGTATTTCTACCAGCCCTTATCCCACCTTAATGTGAGGTCAGCGCAACACATCCTTGCAGAAAAAAATTGGCTTAGTTTTACCCAATGGCTGCCTGCTTTCACATACCTTCAAAACCCTTACGTCCATATCAGGTATATAAGTTTCCTCACGACGTTTAACCTCATCTATATAGCAAGCAATAGAAAGGATTCTCCATGAGAAAACATAACCCCCTCTCCCGCTAATATAGCAAGAGATGGAAGAGTTCCATAACAAAACGTCAACATTATAACATCACTTTGTTTACGAAATAATATATAGATTTATAGAAGCGTGTCTGAAATATAATTTTATCTGTTTTATTGTCTTATAAATGTTGATGGTTTTATAGTTGGTATGAGTGAGTGCGAACAAATAAAATCGTGGTAGAATAAAATAGTTAGATCGTAGAACATATAGACAAATGCGAAGTTTCACTGCGTCGTTGGTGATGTAGTATTGCAGTACGACTGCCGCCCTGAGGTCTCGGGTTCTATCCCTGTGTTTGATAAAGTGACTTTGGTGTTCCGACTTCTTTTGCTATCACGATAGGCTCTCTTCTTATCTAAGCTTAGCGAAAATTGATCTCACTAGATCTGCTTTTGTCTTAGGGGCCCACCTCTGGGGCTTAACAGGATTAATTATATATGCGGAACTTAATTGCATTTTTACACGTTCTACATATATTATACTCACTGCTTGGCAGGAGAATAGATTAGTAGCCAAGCAAAAAATGGCCTGTACTTTCAGCAACAATCAAGTCTTTAGATATTCAGCCTAATACGCAATGTATATAAAATTTAACTTCATGTTTTTTTTTTGTTTTTTTATAGCAGAGACTGGCAAATGACTGCCTCGGTGGCGTGCTGGTATTTCGGTACGACTACGGTTCTGAGGTCTCGGGTTCGATCCCCGGGTCGGGCAAAGTGATATTGGATTTTTCCATATCAGCTCGGGGTCTGAAATTTGCACCCGATATGGCGATAGGCTCGCCCCCTATCACATCTGGGACGGAACTAAGCTCGGCGAAATGTGGGTGTTCTAGTTCGCTAGTGAGCCTCTGCCTACCCCTTCGGGGATACAGGCGTGAGCTTATGTTATGTTATGTTACTGGCAAACGAGCAGATGGGTCACCTGATGTTAAGTGATCTCCGCCGCCCGTAGATACCCAAGACATATAAAGAATCATGAGTGCGTTGCCAACATAAAAGGAGATAATGGAAGGGGAGGGAAAATAGATTGGGAAAGGGAGGGAAGGAAATGGCCAACCGGAAGTCTCACTCACCGAACGAAAATCGACAGCAAGCTGCCACTTTCCGTCGGTTTTCTGAGAGACAGTGGTATCAATCCGATCGAGCCGGCGCATTTGTGCGGTAGACGTAACTGTTAACAGCGTGTCTCTACCACTTAAAAAAACGTTAACGAAATACTATCCATAATAAATTTTCAGTTACATCATGTTATAATATTAATGATAACACATAACATAAGCTCACGCCTGTATCCCCGAAGGGGTAGGCAGATGCGTACTAGAAAACTAGAACACCCACATTTCGCCGAGCTTAGTTCGGTCCCAGATGTGATAGGGGGCGAGCCTATCGCCATATCGGGCACAAATTCCAGACTCTGGGCTGATATGGAAAAATCCAATATCACTTTGCCCGACCCGGGGATCGAACCCGAGACCTCAGAACCGTAGTCGTACCGAAATACCACCGCGCCACCGAAGGCAGTCAGGCATTAATGATAACTTTTATCTAAAACACCGTTTTAATGCATCCCTATTACAAAATAAATATTATACCATTGTGAATAACAGCGATAAGAAATTGCGTAATTTCACTCTACTTCCGAACGCACCCCCTGCCAATACATTTTTAATTTAATTAACTAACCCTTAATTTAGTATTAAATTAATTGCTATTATGAAATTTCGCATTCTTCCGCCGGCAGGCGAGGCTTTTTTCGCTTTTAATTAACCCCGCCCCCGGCCATAATTCACTGGAAAAGTAATTGGCGATTTATGAAATTTACCCTCACGTAAATCGTTGAGCACAAACAATGATATTATATATCACTTTTTTATACTGTAAAAATGTGGGAATTGATGGTCGCTGTATGAATAGATTTTTTCGCGTCGAATAAAATAAGTTTAAGTGAAATATTACTTACCAAACGGTGGGCAGCGATGACCATCAGCAAAGAAGAAAATGCAGTAAATAAATTATCATGATTATGATAGACTGTTTCTGTCGCCTCCTTGGTCTAGTGGCAGCATGTATGGGCTGTAGACCGGGATGTCCTGGGTTCGATTCCCAGGTCGGGCAAAGTAAATTTTCTAATTTAATTTGCCCGGGACTGGAGGCCTCATAGGGGGTTGACGTCAAGCAGGCGGCCGGTCGTAAAAACTAAACCAAATCCTCTTTGCAACATGCTTGAAAAAGTGAGTTGCGCTGACCCTACATTAAGGTGGGATAAGGGCAGGTAGAACGAAAGATTATGATATACTGTTTTATTTTGTGGAGAGGATGGATGAAAGGCGACTTACTAAAGGTATTTATCGCGCGAAAGTGAATTTAACGGTAGGAAGAGGGCGCCCGAAGAGGACATACATGGATCAAATAAGTGATCTCTGAAAAGGGCAAGTGAGGAGTACCCTCAACCGGCGGAAATGTATGAAAAGATGCATGAGTGTGGAAGAGGCAAAAGATGTGTGTCAGGATCGTAGCTTGTGGCGCTCAATAGTCTCTGCCTACCGCCATGGGATACAGGCGTGAGTGTGTATTTTTTTTTAAGCAGACATTGAGAAATTAGTATATGTATATGTATGTGGCATCTGATGGTAAGTGATCTGGTCATAGATCTCCACGATATAAATAAATTTGGCTGGTTCTCTAACCAGGTAATGATTTTGGTTAATGAAAAGACTTGGGTGCCAGTGAAGTGTGAGCGATACAGAGAGGCAACCTATGCATGTGCGATCAATGCAAATGGAATACTGTAAACTGATTTTTCTAACACCGTATTTAAGGTGGCTAGTCTGATTCACTGTACTGCTCTATCTCGTAAAGGGTCGCTGCGTCTCTCGCTCTCACCAAATATTTAATAAAATAACAAATCAAATACAAAGGAATGCATTCAGAACAAAGAACACGTTGAAAAAACAGACTAAACAATTAACAAATCATATTAAGTACAATGCACAAGTAGGTAACTGATACGGGACGAGAAATCCAAGTTTAGACCACACATATTTTGGAAAAGTGTCATTGTTCATAAATGCACTGTGCTGCTACATAATCATGAGTATGTTGCGAATCTTCAAGAAAGCTTTTAAGCATTGAATAGGCAACTAAAACCAGCAGCATGCTGCTAAGAATAATAAAACACAAATTTGAATCTTAATAATGAGATAAAAGAGAAGAATATACTATAGGCAAAAACATGACGCGTCGCGACGCTTCGATCCCGCGCCAGTGTGAGCTGATCCTAATAGTTCCATTTTTCAAACGTTGAAGGTTAGTTGGGGCTGCCTCGTCAGTGTATTAGCTGCTCGTAAATTAGTCTGTGGCCGCAATCTGCGCCTTTGATTAAAACCACGTTGGTGATAAGTTGGCGCAATATGTCGCCGTGATGGAAAGCTCAGGGTATTGGCAATTTATTAAGCTGCTCTGTGTGGATTCTTAAGTGTACCGGGCAGTTCAACCGACTTAAAAACGAGAATATCTTTGTGTAAGTTAAGAGGTTAATTTTCATGATTTGTCCGTATTAATATCTTTAGCAGAGTGTTCTGAGTACAATGAGAGTTCTAGTGGTAGCATATATCTGCTGTGAACCGGAAGGTCCCGGGTTTGAGTCTCAGGTCGGGCAAAGTGATTTTCGTATTTGACTTACACGGGACAGTCCCCCAGAAAAGTTGACATCAGGCATCTATGTGGTAGAGCCACGCTGTAGACAGTAACGTCTATAGCACGAATGGGCCGGCTCGACCGGTTAGATACCACTGTCTCACAGAAAACCGACGTAAAGTGGCAGCTTGCTGTCGCGTTTCGTTCGGTGAGTGAGATTTCCGGTGGCCCATTTCCCCACTCCCTTTCCCAATCCCCTTCCCTCTTTTTAGGTTGGCAACGCCATGACTCTTTTTGTGTCTTGGGTATCTATGGGCGGTGGAGATCACTTACCATCAAGTGATCCATCTGCTCGTTTGCCAATCTCTGCTATATAAAAAAAAGACAGGCAGCTGATCGTAAAAACTACGCCAAATAATTTCTCTAACATGCTTGAAAAAGTGTCTTGCACCGACTCCACATTAAGGTAGGATAAGGACAGGTAAACAGAAAGAATTAAGGCTAGCAAACGAGTAGGTGAGTTTTCAGCGTAAAGTGTCAACTTGTTGTCACCTTGCAACATTTCCCACGGTAAGTGAGATTTTCGGATGCAGAAATGACCCCTCCCGATTTCAGCAATCTTGGCTTAACATGGGCGACGGTACTCACTTTTTTGTAGCAGAGGCTGGCAAACGAGCAGATGGGTCACCTGGTGGTAAGTGATCTCCACCGCACATAGACACCCAAAATAAAAATAATTATGAATGCGTTGCTAACCTCAAAGGGGGAAATAGGGATTGGGAAAGGGAGGGGAGGAATTGGGCCACCGGAAATCAACTTACTATCAGATCAAGCCTCGTAAGGCTGAAAAACATATTTTATTGTTTTTTCTATTCTTACTCTTTTGAACAAATAAATAGCTAATTATATTTCAGTGGTATTCAGAAATCTTTTGTTCTATATAATTTCAGTAACATAAGGTTGGTTTTACATAAAAGCTCCTTACGGTTCGGTAGTTAATGGTTGCCAACGGAATCCTATTCCTAAGCCTACGCGTCATGTGTCTGTCCCATATTTAAAAGGCTCTGTTTTCTGGAGCGGAATAGGTAGCCAGCTGAAATGTTCATAAAATAATACGTGTTATTATCATATTATATATCGTGAGTAGCCAACTGTGAAGGGAGAGACCGCGGGTTCGATCCCCGCACCGAGACAAATGTTTGTGTGGCGCACAGATATTTGTTTCGGGTCTGTCCAGTCCCGGGAAAATAGTGTTAGAAAAACACCACACCCGACCTGGGAATCGAACCCAGGACCTCCCTGTTCACAGCCCATATACAATACAATACAAATATTCTTTATTGTAAACCATTTTAAAAATAAAAATAACATTAATAAACAATAGTTTTTAATCCACCTCTATGGTTGACAATGGATGGTCTTATCCATATCATGTCATATCGCTTATATACTGCCACTAGACCACGGAGGCGACAATATGCCCCTTACTTATAAAAATATTTAAGCGCTGCTTATCTTTAACCATAGGTTGTCCCTTTCATTTTTAAACAATGTAACGCAAGGAAAAAAGTGACAGGCTATGCTTAGCGAAAAGATAAGTGAAAATATTTTTATAAGTAAGGTCCTTTATTACAAACAAAAATCTTTAAAACAATCCTTTTTATAATTTAAGTATAGATTAATTAATACCCGATTGTCGTTTTATAATATGGCCCTTAGATTTATACAGCGCAAAGATATTTAATATTACTAACTGTAGAGGGGCGTCAAGCAAGCATCCATACAAAGAAATTGATCTCAAACTTCAGTACCGCCATCGACCACTTATTACAATGCGAGGGCGATTATTACAATTTACACCCTAGAATATTTGAGTGGTAGAGCCACGCCGTAGACAGTAACGTCTACAGCACTAATGGGCCGGCTCGACCGGTTTGATACCACTGTCTCACAGAAAACCGACGTAAAGTGGCAGCTTGCTGTCGCGTTTCGTTCGGTGAGTGAGATTTGCGGTGGCCCATTTCCCCCCTTCCATTCCCAATCCCTTTTTCCCTCCCCTTCTATTTCCTTCTTTTAGGTTGGCAACGCACCCATGATTCTTTTTGTGTATTGGGTTTCTATGGGCGGTGGAGTTCACTTACCATCAGATGACCCATCTCCTCGTTTGCCAGTCTCTGCTATAAAAAAAAATAATGTGAATGGTTAATGCCCGAATGGTCAAACGCTGCTCAACTTTAACGGCTTCTTAAATTGATTTTCGCCATACAATTTTGACAGATAAGGCGGCCTTAAACGACATAAGGCGACCTTAACTGTATGAACATTCGGCGGTAAGGATCACATAAGATAAGTTGATTCTCTCAATGTTATTACGTTGACCGGCCTGGGGCGCGCATATTTGAAATAAACTGAGCGACATATGATCACTAGGTCATAACTTTTGGATCACAAGTTTTGGGCTGTCCCGTCTATATACATGAATGTCTTTGATACAGCGAGAAAGAAACCCAATCGACCACAACGATGAGTTGCGTACACAAAGGTCACTTGTAAAATACGACCCACCAACCAAATAACAAATAAGGAGCACATTTCTTATCCCAACCCGTTCCCGTGAGAACCTGTTGAAGGTAAACCGTAAACAAAGAATCCAGAAACATTTTATCCCCGGGCAAATGTTTTCCTAGATGGACTACTCCATTGTGGCTTTAGGCCACTAAACAAGCGGTAAAGCGCAGCGGCAGCGATTTGAAAACGTTGAATATATGAATTTTTAAACGACATATTAAAGGAAGTTGGGCCATTAAATCTGCATAATGTCCACGTATCTGAATTTGGCGAGATTGTGCGGAAATGTAATGGCATATGAAAAGTGGCATTAATTCTGTTTTAGTACTTAAGATAATGTTACCTCGCGACGAGAGATGTTTATAAAACACTGTTTTATCGCTTCACGTTCTTAGTAAAATGCGTAACCGTAATTTGGTCATGGATACGAGTTTTAAATTACTTTTATGGAGAATAAACAATATGGATACGTGTTAACGCATTGTTTTGAGTACTTCGAAATAATTTAATAACGCTGTAGAATACACTCTTCAAATATAACATAACATAAGCTCACGCTGGTATCTCCGAAGGGGTAGGCATAGGTGCACTAGCAAACTAGAACACCCACATTTCGCCGAGCTTAGTTCCATCCCATATATCTTAAAATATAATGGATTTATAACTCCCACATCAAAATAAGTCAAATGACAAATGATGAGGCTTAGCAACCTGTGTTAACAAACTGCATTATTACCAATTTCCAGTTCCATATATTTTTTAAAGCATTGAGTCATGTTACTTTACACAATTAGGTACTTGACTATGTTTGATTTTATACACATTTTTAAATGTAATAGCAAATAAAACGAAAAGAAACCCTTCTGTAGAAACTGTATTGAAATTGGTTGAAAAATGAGGCAGTAATTCATATTTTTTAATTCTGGAGTGAGAGTTATTGGAGATATCTTGCTATCCCTTTCCAACGCACGTACCGTTATGGCGTGACGTGATTATACTAGAGGTACTTCTCTTTCCCGCAGGTTGAAGGTTACACCAAACTTCAAAGGCTTATAACTTTTTTTTTTGTTGAGAATATTTCATTTTTTTTCTGTTCTATATTTTAGACAACGTAAATTTCATATAAAATTAATTAAAAAAAAAATGTCATGTACCCAGTTTAACTTCTCGTTCCAGAAAAATAAGGTCTAAGTAACTACAAGTGAGCAATTACTCGCGAACTTAATTATAATAGCAAGACCATAAGCACCGACTACCTCGGTAGCGTGGTGGTATTTCAGTACGACTACCGTCCTAAGGTCTCGAGTTCGATCGCCGGGTCGGGCAAAGTGTTATTGGATTTTTCCATATCAGCCCGGAGTCTGGAATTTGTGCCCGATATGGCGATAGGCTCGCCCCAAATCACATCTAAGCTCGGGGAAATGTGGGTGTTCTAGTTCACTAGTGCACCTCTGCCTACCCTATCGAGGATACAGGCATCAGCTTATGTATGTATGTATGACCATAAGCATTATAAATCGCTGTTTTAATAGCCCCGTAGAAAATATCAATTTTCGCCGGCACACCTAGCGAAATAACGTGTTATTTACAAAAACAATAGTTCTCCGAGGCGAGTAGTTTATTATATTTTTTGTATGAAAAACGAGGTAATTTTGTGCAGTTCTATTTGCGTTATCTTCTTAATAGTTGTTATTATTCTTTTCACTTTAACAACCTCATTGGTACAATGAGCAAGAAGGTTGGTTATGAAGCGAGATGCCGTGGGTTCGATCTCCGCACCGATATGAACAGATAAAATAATGTTTTTGTAATCGATATATGATAATTTTATTGTAAGAAGTAATAAAATAGCATAGTTTCTGATACCCACGACATAAGACTCATAGCTTACTATGGAGTCAGGACTATGTGTGTGACTGTTAGGTGTTATTTATTTTTTTAACGGTTAGGAATAAAATAAATAATCTCCTCTATGGTCTAGTTGCCTCCTTGGTCTAGTGGCAGCATGTATGGGCTGTAGACCGGGAGGTCCTGGGTTCGATTCCCAGGTCGGGCAAAGCAAATTTTCAAATTCAATTTGCAATTTGTATCCCTCAGAGGCGGTTCACGTCAGGCAGGCGGCCGGTTGTAAAAACTAAGCCAAATACTCTCTAACATGAAAACAAAAGTGAAAAAGTGTGTTGCGCCGACCCCGCATATTGTGGGGATAAGGGCATGTAGAAAGAAAAAAGTTGGGAATAAAAAATATACAGATGCCGGAAGGGGCCTATTAATTACATTTTAGATATTTTTTTATAGCACTATAGACTGGCAAACGAGCAGATGGGTCACCTGATGGTAAGTGATCTCCACCGCCCATAGACACCCAAGACACAAAAATAATCATGGGTGCGTTGCCAACCTAAAAGGAGGAAATGGTACGGGAGGGAAAAAGGGATTGGGATAGGAAGACAGGTAATAGGCCACCGGAAATCTCAGTCACCGAATGAAATGCGACAGCAAGCTGCCACTTTAAGTCGGTTTTCTGTGAATTTTATTTTATCAATCAATGGTAGCTAATGTAGCTAAAAAAATTGACTACAACCCAACTTAATATAAAATTCATTTTCCTAATTCGTGAGCTACATATATTTTAACATCATTTCTGTTATTCAAACGACTGCAAAAGTTTCCACATCTGCAAATAAGCGATAACGCAAGGCCAGCTTTAAAACCGCATCTTCTGTCTCTTTTCAGCACACAACTATTCCTATCTCCGTCCCTGTCTCATGCATTTCAGAAAATTATTCCAACTGAATGTAGGTGTAAATTAAGCAGCTCGTTAGTAAATCCAATTAGTGTATGCTGAATAGGAAAGAGGGGGTAAGGGGGAGGTCATTTTGTTAGACTCGAGATGTTTCCGATTGGTCGAAAGTTCTCAGAAATGTTTAGAGATATTTTTTTATAGCAGAGACTGGCAAACGAGCAGATGGGTCACCTGATGGTAACTGATCTCACCGCTCATAGACACCCAAGACACAAAATGAATCAAGAGTGCGTTGTCAACGTATAAGGATGGAATGGAAGGGAAGGGAATAGGTTTGGGAAGGGAGGGCGGGAAATGGGCCTCCAGAAATCTCACTCACCGAACGAAACGCGACAGCAAGCTGCCACTTTACGTCGGTTTTCCGTTAGACAGTGGTATCAAACGGCCATTCGTGCTGTAGTCATTACTGTCTACAGCTTGGCTCTACCACTCATAAACTATTTCGTTTCACATAAGCTCATGCCTGTACCCCCGAAGGAGTAGGCAGAGGCGTGCTAACACTCTAGAACATCCACATTTTGCTGAGTTTAGTTCCGTCCCAAATGTAAAAGGGGGCGAATCTATCGCCACGTTTTTATAATGCTTTATATCGCTCTAGAGCAAACTTTATACTGAAAAAATATTTTAATTTTTTATTATGGTGTGTTGTAAAAGCGTTTTTTTAGTTGCACGCCTGTATCCCCAAAGAGATGGGCAGAACTACTAGCTAGCTGACTAGCGGACTAGAACACCCACATTCCGGCGAGCTTTAAAAACTAACATATTTTATGAATGGAACAAAGCAACGGTCGTGAGAAAATGCTTTAAAATCAATTCTCAAGAAAGGAAATAAGTTATAGCAAGTCATAGAGAAAATGCGGCTCCGACTGTTATGAAATTTTATGTAACCGGCGTCGAACCTGTTACCGGGGTATAAGTGCGGTCACGCGATAAACTAGCGACGTAAGCGACGAGAGCAAAGCGACTAGTGTATTGCAGTTTTTTTACTAGTTTTGGTTGTAAAGGTGTTTTTTGTGGTAATTTTTCCATCACTCCGTATAGGTCCATCTGGATTGAGCAATGCCAAACGATTTTTTTTATTGTATAATACTATGTTATATGGTACAAAACCTAACCGTAAAAAATAAATAGATTTTCACTTGGTTTGCACAGCAACACTTTATGCTTATTCATAACATTCAAGCGTTTGTGAGCTTGTTTTTTGACGTGGTCGGATTTTTGTTTTTAATAGTTGTTACACTATATCTCCAGCGAACCGGTTTCCAATTTTTTTATTTGAGTTTTATAAAGCTTATTCCAAGTGTGATATATAGAATATTGACATTTTCCATATGCAAAATACAAAAATCTTTAAAAAAAGTGTACTGAATTAAATCTCTCCGCGTAGGTATATATTTATTTTATTTTATTTTCATATTAACTCAATAATTGTGTGAATTTTGTTTGTTTGAAATAAGATGCATTGTAATAAGAATTAAGTTGATGTACAAATTTTGTTTTGTTTAATAATTGTGCAATCTCTTGGCAATCCCTTGATAATCTCTTGCTTAATCTGTACCTAACTTGCTCTATATTGTAACTTTAATTGTTGTATACACCTGTAAAGGCATTTCACATTGTCTGGTTTCCCTCATATCTAAATTATATATAAGAATTGTGTTGTGATGTGTCGTTGGTGTAATATAAATAATAAATAAATAAATATATAAACATCGAAATCTGATTGATTACGCAGACGTCGCGATTGGGGTTTCAAAACCGGATTTTAATTTTAATTTTGTGCTTATTAATATTTTATTATTCGTCGCCTCCTTGGTTTAGTGGCAGTATACATGAGCTGTAGAGCAAAGCAAATATTCTAATTTAATGTGCCCGCAACTGCATCTTCCAGAGGGGGTTGACGTCGGGCAGGCAGCCGGTCGTAAAAACTATGCCAAATCATTTTTGCAACATGCTAAAAAGTGTGTTGCTCCGACCCCACATTAAGGTGGGATAATGGCAGGTAAAAAGATTTAGGTACACGAAACAAAACGCCCACGCCCATGCATTAATACACTGTGACACACATCTAAGCATGCACATTACGAATATAGAAATCGTTACCTACATGTGTACATAAGAAGTCACTCCGCACAACTGTTTGTTTACAGTCAACTTGTTGCAATATGATACAATATATTTATATATATATATATCAAGCAAAGTTTAATTATTGTATAATTAGTAATTGTCCACAGCTTCGCCTGCGTGATCAGTTTTATCATATTGTCCTCATGAAAGTGACCTCCATTTAAATATAATTAAACTAATAATGAAAGTTCTAATGATGTTTCACATTAATATATTAACATACATACATACATAGACTCACGCCTGTATCCCCGAAGGGGTAGGCAGAAGCGAACTAGAGAACTACATCACCCACACTTCGCCGCGCTAATTTACGTCCCAGATGTGATAGGGGGCGAGCCTATCGCCATATCGGGCACAAATTTCAGACTCCGGGATTATACTGAAAAATTCCATATTACTTTGCCCGACCCGGGGAGCGAACCTGAGACCTCAGGGATGGAGGTCATATCGTAATACTACTACGCCACTGAGGCAGTCCAGGCAGTAATATATTAACTTGTAATAAAACTATTTTATACGGATTCTATCACGATTTGTTTTTATTTTTAGGCCCGACGTTTCGAATCTTTTGCAACCTAAACTAAAAAAAGTATAACATTCGTATAGATTTAAGAAATCAGTAATATATTAACTTTTAATTTTTTTATAAGTGTAAAGTGTTTAAGGAACAAAAGAAAGTTTGAAATCTACTCTGCTACAGTTTTTTACGTAAAACGACAGACCTCTATCTAATCATTTTATTTATAAAGATAGCAACTTAAGATTTTTTTTAACTGTTTCCTACAGGTGTTTTTTTTATTGATAAATAGGTTTAGGTTTCCACCACGCTTGTCCAAAAATAAAATTGTTATAAAAATCTGTATAGATTAATTACACTTTAGCCCTTATCACATCTGGGACGGAGATGGGCTCGGTGATGTGTGGATGTTCTGGGTCGCTAGATCGCCTCTGCCTGCCCCTTAGGGGATACATGCGTGACTGTGTGTGTAGATTAATAACAATTAACAAAAAAGAATAAATAACATAAATAAATACACCCAACAGTCACACACCTAGTCCTGACCCCACACTAGGCATAACCTGTATCGTGTCAGAGACTATGAGACTTTCGGTCTCACAACACCCACACTTGAAACAAATATCTGTGGGCCACACAAACATTTGTCTCACTGCGGGAATCGATCCTGCGGCCTCTCGCTTCACAGTCGGCTACTCGCCCGTTGCGCCACGGAAACTGTCAAAAGAGTTGTCTCTACAACTCGAGAGAGTACCTATACAATCAATGTGAAATGAAAGCTGGAAATATGGTAATAAATCCTAAATGAAAGCACTTTATTTACATAGTTCTATTGAAATTGCTTTCCTCCGTCAGATCCAGAAGCTAATAATATTTATATATACCATAAACGTTACGGACCTTTATTAATTACGGTACAATTCGCCCCCAGCCGCACAAACAGCCTGAATTGTGGTCAAAATTAATTATTATTGACAGTGGAATATTTTAATGCTTTCTTGTGGTTAGCCCTGAGATTATGTTGTGTTTTCTGATTGGTCTATTAGACCGAGAATCATAAGATCCTAGGTTAAAATCCCATGTTGGGCAATCGTAAGTTGTATTGCAAATAATAAACAGACACTTGCAGGCTATGACTCCTGAGGTCCTGAATTCAAATATCAGTTTCGGGAACGCGATTTTTCTAACACAATTTGTTCAGGGGTGTTACCACCACCTCTTATAGCAGTATTATTATCATCTTACTTGTGCCGATTCCCATACAAAACAAACAAAGAACGATTATAATAATACTGCTATAAGAGGTGGTGGTAGCCCTGCAGGACTGTATCCCTTAGGAGAGGTTGATGGCAAACAGGCAGCCGGTCTTAAAAAGGAAGTCGAATCCATTCCGCAACATGCTTAGAGTTGCGCCTACCCCATATTATAGACAGGTGAAAAGAATAATGTTAAGGCCCTATTCTTTCTTATATTAATCATTTTCTTTCTACCGAGCCTTATCCCACCTTAATATGAGGTCGGCGCAGCACGCTTTTTCAAGCATATTGCAAAAAAGATTTGGCTTAATTTTCACGACCGGCTGCCTGCCTCACGTCAACCCCTCTGAAGGATCCAGTGTCGGGCAAATTAAATTAGAAAATTCCGCTATGTCCGCCCTTGGAATCAAACTCAGGACCTCCCAGTCCACAGCCCACATATTCTGCCACTAGACCAAAGAGGCGACATATTGTATTGATCTGTACGGTATAATATTTTCCAAGTTTAAATTGAACGCAAACATCCCCCGTCGAGCTTCCAAAGCACGCAAGACAATAAAAGCTCACAATTCAATAAAAATTCTCCACTCCCTTTCATAACAGCCTCTGGCGTTCATTTAATATTCCTATTGTTTATCTCAATTTTACCTCCTAATGGATTTTATACTATTAGGATTCATCATCATCATCATCATCAGCCATAGGACGTCCACTGCTGAACATAGGCTTCCCCCAAAGATTTCCAGATCGACCTGTATTCGATAGCAGATGGGGCAGGAAAGTTCTCGAGTGGAGACCACGTACCGGCAAGCGCAGCGTAGGACGTCCACCTACTATTACGATTGGGATATCAGAATTATTTTTTTATTTTTTTATTTATTTATTTATTTATTTCAGGTTACCAGGACCCATATTAATTTATTTTTTTTTACAATATACATACATATTTTAACATAATTAATTGGAATGATTATTAAATAGATTACATTATGATAATTATAAAATTAAAATGAAACAAAATATAAAAATTATTTAACAAACAAATATTAAAATAGTAAACAATTAAATTTCCTACACATTTATAATAATAATCTACGCAATGACCCTCGACGCCGCAGCGCCCTTGACGTGCAAGCCACAGCAGTGCCGGATGTAGGGACAGTCCAGCCTATTGGCTATCATCATTAACACGGTGTTGGAGCTGGCCCGCACCCTGCGCACAAGTGACGCGCAACGCTTGCGCACGCTCGCGTAAAAACAGTCAGTGCGTGCTGTCGCAAACATGCCCGATGCACTACAATGGCGGGGCAGCCCCAACACCGCTCTCATCGCATTATTATATTGTACGCGGAGTGCACTGTAGCTTTTTTGTGAATAATTAGCCCATAGGGCGCAGGTGTAAAGCGACGTGCAATATGCTCGGAAAAGTGCAACTTTTACTTCATCTGAGCATCGCCTAAACCTACGAGCTATCATGTTCGCTCTTATTGAAAGTGCCCTCCGCTCTCGTTCAATGTCAGCATGATCTCCAAGGTCTGCTGTGACTATATGCCCTAGGTACTTAAATTGGTGCACTCTGTTTAAAGGAACCCCATTGAGGTAGACAGGTGGTATATTTTGAGGACATCTTGTACCAGCAGCTTCAAAGACCAAATATTTGCTTTTAGTCACATTATATTTTAACCCATGTTCTATTGCGTATTCTTCACATATTTGTATTAATTTCCTTAGTCCACATATCGATGCACTCAACAGCACCATGTCGTCCGCATAACTCAGGTTGTTAACGCATACATCATCTACATAACAACCGACACGTAAACTACTTAAAGAGCCAATAAGCGCATCCACATACAGATTAAATAATGTAGGTGATGTGAGTCCATCCTGCCTCACCCCGCACTCGAGTCGATACGGCTCCGACATTGCCCCCGCCCATTTAACGCTGTTGACTTGATGCATATACCAATATTTAAAAATGTTTATAATATCTAGTGGTACATTGCTGCGTTCTAGCTTTTTCCATAGAATATCATAGACTACCAAGTCAAAAGCTTTAGACAGATCGAGGAAACATGCATAGACGGGTGTTTTACGATTTATATAATAACTGACAGTATGCTTAAGACACAGTATTCCACTCTCAGTTGATAGTTGAGGTCTGAATCCAAATTGGTTGTCGTTTAAAGTTACAAATTTATTTAACTGTGTATTAAGCAACCCATCTAATACTTTGGCCACAACTGTGGCCAAAGAAATGGGTCTGTAGTTATTTTTATCAGAAAGGTCACCCGTTTTGTTTTTCACTATCGGGACCACAACCGTCCTCATGAGATTTGGTGGCAGGTAAGAATGACTTAGGCACAGTGAGTAGAACATTGCCAGCACTCTAGTTATATGGGGACCAGCGTACCGTAAGTGCTCGACAATGAGGCCATCGTGACCTGGGGATTTTCCATTATTTATTTTATTGATAGAATCTCGTACATCTTTAGCACTGTATCGTATCCCCATAGTCCTTAACGGAGTCTCAACATCGATCACCCGGGACTCCGTCCCCAACGGTGATTTTACAGTGAAATTACTTTTAAAAATTTCGGCAATGTTTTTATGGTCACTCTCACCTTCGACACTCACAGGGTGGCCAGGTTTCACATTTAATTTATTTGTACTCTGCCAAAATCCTCTAAAATTGCCCTGAGAGTATTTAACAGCTATTGAGTCCATCTTTATTTGATTTTGATGGTCTTGACACCACTTCAATCGGGATTTAAAAACTTTTCGGCTATCACACATATTTTTGTACAAAATACCACACCTGGGTTTGCCAAATGTAAGCCATTCTGTAAATTTTATCCTGGCATCCCTGTGAGCCTCGCTGACGTGCTTATTCCAGCCCGCGATATGTGAACAATTATTCCTCCCCGACTTCGCGGCTCCTCTACTCATTATCGATGCATCCGTAAGGATGGATACAATGCTACAGTACATCTTGTCAAGAATACGCTTATGGGCTGGGTCATTACATTGATTGTCAGCACAACCTGTACATTCATTCGGAAAGTCAATCATTTTTAGTCGTTTATGACATTCTATGGTATATTTTGCAATTTCTTCTGAGGTTCTTTCACCCCATATTATACTCTTATCGCTAGAGGTACCTTTAAAGACAATTGATGGAATTATTAGATTAAAATTGCATTCAACAATAAGAGGAAAATGATCCGACCACAGGATGTCATATTTAACGTAAATGTTACTCACAGCTTGGTTAGCCGACTGTGTAACAAGACAATGATCTAACTAACTTGTTGTTCCATGTGCCTCACTAACAAAAGTATATGTACCGGAATCTTTACCCAGCATATCTACGTCAATACATGTCCAAAATTGTTCGTTACAAAAATTTAATAACTCGTTATAAAACAATTCACAAATGTCTGCATTATAGTCCCCTAACATAAAAACTGATTCAACGCCGTATTCTTCTATAATTGCACTCACCGAGCTCAGGCAATCCGTAAAATCCGACAGGTTTTCCACTGAGTTTGTCGGCATGTAAACACTCATTACAACTATAGGCCTGTCACTTGTTATTATTCTAATTGCACTGATTCGCGCATTTTCACAACACAATACCGATACTTGCTGGAAGACACTGTTTCTCCACAGTATTGCGACACCTCCATACGGTCGACCGCGCAATATACCTACTGATGTGTCCACCGCTGATGTGCCCGTATATCCAAAATCTTTTGATATTGTGCTTAGAAAAGGTATCTCGTCTGGTAGTAACCATGTTTCTTGCAAAGCTATCAAGTCACAAGTGTGGCATAGTTCCCTTATACTGTCCACTGATCGCTTAACACTTTTACAATTAAAAGTAGCAAATCGTACTGTGTTCATTATTGAGTTTTATGACCGTCACTAGACATCTGTCGGTTCGTATAACGTGTTCTAAAATTCATGAAACGCCTGAATCTTATACCATAAGGCCATATATTTTCATCTAGGTACAATGACAACTTTGAGTCCGATACCAGAAACTTATATGCTTTATGATTTCTGTCTGTTTTCATAATTATTTTCTCCAGAGAAACTATTTCATGAGTCTTACTATGTATGTATTTTACTATGTCTTCTTCCGTCGTTTCTCTATGGATATTTGTTATGAATATAGGAACTTTTCTATCAGCAGCCTTGAAATTGTATTCTAGGTCCGTCACCGTGCCTAACTTTCCAAGGTAACGGTATTTAGGACGCACTTTGTGATAAGTGACTTTTTGCCATCCGGCATCAGCATCTTTACACTCACTATTTACATATAATGCGTCTGGTTGCTCCTTCGGTGAGTGATTTCTACGATCGGTCAGCTGAGATTGTAACTGTATCGGACTCGCCGGGCACGACGACGTCACTCCCCCCGCACTCTCCGGCGCCGTAACGGTTTCATGTTTATCCGTTGTTGGTCTCAAATCTTCGCATGTACCCTCTTTGTTTGAGGATTGAGTACTTAATTTAATTTCTATTTGATTACCTTCTGCTCGTACAATATCCCTGTATTGTGGTTTATCTTGTCGCAAATCATCAGTTTTCTTCAAATCATCCAAAGAAGGGTTCGAATTTAAAAATCCTACCGGTCCACTGTCAATTTGCCAGCCACCTCGTTTAGTATTAATTTTAAACGCCGACGAGGGTGGAAAAGAATCGTGTTTAATTTGAATAAACTCAGACTTTAATTCTTTCAACTGGTCCACCGTAGCAAAAGATGCAAATGTTGACTTTATCTCGTCAATACTGGCTTGCATTCGTAATAAATCCTTTAGAAGCTTCGTGCAATCCAAGTGATCAAACGTAATAGGCGGTAACTTTTCTAATTGTCGAGCCACAAACACAGGGATTTCATTCGGGTCTGCAGACTTAAATAAGTTTATAATATCTGCAATATCGCGTTCTTCCTTCCCTTTATTCTTTCTTACAATTTTGCGCAGATTCGTTGACACTGAATCAAATAACAGCGCTTTCGATGTTTTGATCTCATCTCCGGTGAATGATGATATACATATTCGCACCAACGATACTTCATCAATAATTGAAACCTTATTTTGTATATACGATAACATTTCGTCAATAACTATATTACATATGTTGCACTTAAGAACATTCGTCATTTTTGTAACACACAATTTTTACGCGACCGTCACGGATGGTTGCGCGCACGCCACTGATTATGGTCTATGGTCTATGGTCTCATTATGGTCTCCACCCGACAACCTTTCTGCCCCATCGGCTATCAGTTCTACGAGCTATGTGCCCTGTCCACTATCATTTCAACTTGCTAATCCTCTGGGCTATGTCAGTGACTTTCGTTCTTCTACGGATCTCCTCATTCCTGATTTGAACATGTAGAGAAACACCGAGCATAGCCCTCTCCATAGCTCGCACCGGCAAGCGCAGCGTAGGACGTCCACCTACAAGGTGGACCGACGACCTGATAAAGGTCGTAGGAAGTTGCTGGACGCAGGCCGCTTCCAACAGGTCGATCTGGAAATCTTTGCGGGAAGCCTATATTCAGCAGTGGACGTCCTATGGCTGATGATGATGGTTAGAATTATGACAGCCTCCGCGGTGCAGCGGGCGAACAGCCGGCTGTGAAGCGAGAGGCCGCGGGTTCGATCCCCGCACCGAGATAAAAACTTGTGTGGCCCACAGATATTTGTTTCGGGTCTGGGTGTTGTGAGAGCGTGCGTCTCTCGTATTTCCTGATACCCACGACACAAGACTTGATCTTAATGTGGGGTCAGGACTATGTATGTGACAGTTGGGTGTTATTTATTTTTTATTTTTATTTGTGAAGTCTACCAATCCGCAGTACGCCAGCGTGGTAGACTAAGGCCTAACCCCTCTCATAAGTAGCCATGGACACTATTCGATAGGTAAGCTATTATAGGCGTGTTTGTAAATAATTGATAAAAAAAAATATGTCTCATCTAGTTATCAGATGACTGAAGGTTGATGTACCACGGTCTCTTAGACCATGAGTGACAAGGACATCTCTCGTATCTTATAAAAGTAACCTGTATACCTCTACTTTCGTAGATAATGAAACTTTACAAAAGTGAAAGTTTTAAAATCGGTTTACTTCACGTTAAATTTTTACGAACTAATTTTTTTACCTGTATAATACAGACTTTCCTTCAGCTCTTTCACCCTATTAAGCAAGACTGACAAGGTTATCCGGATGTAGGGTAGGTTGTCGGAATACCCGGTAACAAGACTTAGCTCCGGGGCTTCCTTTACGACATCGTCCGGGTAAGATTTTACATAAATAATATTCTTACTTTAACTTTAAATAAATACATAGAGTATTAATTCTTGTAAGCCTTCTAAAAATATTTTTTTTATGACAGACGATCGATTGTAAGTGAGTTCTACCTCCCATAGACAATTAATATACATAACATAAGCTCACACCTGTATCCCCGAAGAGTTAGGCAGAGGTGCACTAGCGAACTAGTACAGCCATATTTCGCCGAGCTTAGTTTCGTCCCAGATGTGAGCGTATCCAGAAACATTCCAGATTCTGGGCTGAAATGGAAAAATCTAATGTTATTTTGCCCGACCTGGGGATCGAACTCGAGACCTCAGGACGGACTAACAACTTCATATAAGTGATATTGAAAATAACTTGTACGATTTTTTCTTTTTACTTTGGTCGTCTATTACTCATTAACTTGTAAAGCCTGCTTAGCCGCTATAGTTTTCCTTTGAAGTTCATGATATATACTACTACTGTGAATTTTTTCACGTATTCAAAACCAACCGTTTCGGAAATAGAGGGGGGTACGCCTTACTCTACCAAAAAATTTCACTTTTAAGCTTAATATTTCGCAAATAGAGCCACCAATCGATGAATAGTGTTTGCAGACGCGCATTGTTTTTTAAAGACCTATCCAACGATAACCCACACTATAGGATAGCCGAGAAAAAAATAACCGCCCCTTTACATGTAGGGGAGGCACCCTAAAAAAATATTTTTTAAGATTTTATTCCACGAATTTCTGAGTTTGATAGATATGTATACTCGTGCCGAATTACAGCCCTCTAGTACTTATAGTCTCCGAGATAAACAGTGGTCAGGCAGACAGACAAGCGGACATGGCGAAACTATAAGGGTTCCTTTTGTTTAACTATAAGGGTTTTTTTGAAGTCTCCTAACACAGGCACAATGTGCTTAAATGGAGGCTCCTGCGAGCAACAGTAACAGAACTGTGAACTGTTTGTAACAGAACTGTTTGTTGTTAAATGAATAAAATGTTAAATGTTAAATTTCCTTTTTTGCCATTTGGCTTCGGAACCCTAAAAATGTAAAAAAGCTTATAAAATGAAGAGTACCTACTAAACACATGTTTCTTATTTGGAGTCATTTGGAGTCCATTTGATCTTATTATTCACAAATAACACATTTACACCAGAGTACAACGTGACATCGAAAATTATTTTATTCATTACAATAACTTTTTCGTATAACATTGTGAATGCCAATAATAAATTCATAGCGAATATGATTCGATGCAAATACGTTTTGCAGCTTTTATTGCATTCGAATATATTTTGAAACGAATTTCGTTTGCTTGAAATATGTTATATTGAAACGTAAGTAATGACTTGCTTGGCTCATGCCATAGCACGACTTACTAAATGACAACGATGTTCTGTTTTATTTGTTTTTACAGTAGTTCAAGATCCCAGGACCCCCAGACTTTAGTTAGTATCTGAGTAATAAAATGTGTGGGATAGACTAAGTTTAGTATGCAATTCAAAGGTGCCAAAAATAAGTAAAAATATTATTCACTTTTCTTTAAGTCGGAGTTCTGGATTTTATGTAAAATGAAAATTATTAGTAGCAATAATACGGACAGACATTTAATTTTAGGTGCTTGGAAGCTTGCAAAAAAGTAATGTCACTTATAGTTTGAGCCTTATTTTTTTGTAAATGGATACTCAGGGAACTATAATAATATATGTTGTAAGGAGCCAGACCAATCGTATGTAGTAATAATTAATAATAGTAATAATTAATAATAATTAATCGTTGATTAAAATGGTGGCGTGAATATGACCGCGGAGTCTTTAGTCATCACGGTCTAGTCTAACCTAGCAAGCATCACAAATGTATTACAGATTTTTTTACTTAAAAACTGGAGTTTCTGGGATCTTGGTCTATGATTGATAAGCCTAAAGCCATTTATAAAACCACCATTTGGGGACTTGCTATTGCGTTTTGAAGGGTAAGTGAGATTTCCGAAATATGAGAATAGTCAATAAAAGTGCTTAAAGGGAAAATTAAAAACTTTATCATCGATTTTCTAGACATTCTGATGAACTTCTAGCAAACTCGTGGGACGATTGCAAACGGAAACTTGTGTATAATTGTTTGTGTTGCGTTTAATAACTATTATTAGTTTAGTTTTCATTTACTTTCGGCTTATTTCATGACATTGCTGAGTAAATACTGTATTCGTTCTATTAATGAAGTACGAATAAGATACCCACGATACAGGTTATACCTAGTGTGGGGTCAGGACTATGTATGTGGCTGTTGGGTGTATTTATTTATTTATTTATTTAGCCAATGTCAAGGTAAATAGAACAATTATCAAGCTTTTGCAGTAACCATAAGACCAAAATGTAGACGATCTGAAGGTCCTGCTGGGATTATAGCAATACTTTCCAGTATGATGCCTCTCAGATGAGCTTCACTCAGCAAATCGACCGAACAAAGTCATCCAACGCACCGAGCTAAAATCATCGAAAATCACCAGTTAAAATATTTTCACATTATGGGGCTTACTTATAAAAACAGTTTAACTGAGCAAATGGTAAAGAATAGCCTGTCCCTTTTATTTTCAAACGATGTGACACAAGGAAAAAAGTGACAGCCTATTCTTAGCCGTTTGCTCAGCTAAACTGTTTTTATAAATAAAGCCCTATGCTGTCCGTCTACGCTGAACTTTGGTGCATAAAACCTCATCATATTTTTATTTTAGTCACAAACCAAAGCTATTTTATAATATTTCCAGTGAAATTTCGCAATCAAAAACAACCCTCCAGCAAAGTTTGTTCAGCTTGGTGAAGCCTTGCAAACGGTCGCCAGCAATTTATTGTTAACAACTCATTGGGTAATGTGCCGACGCTGTACGTGGATTTCGGGGAAATATTTATACAAATACTGGGTGCAAATATAGGGTATTTTTAACTGACATTAAAAAGAAGGCGTCTGTTTTTGTGAAAATGTCGATTTGTACGTAGAAAATTTCATGATTTGGTCTCAAAATCTTATGAATGTAGAACTGATCGGCATATATGACACTTTTGATAATGTTTATTTTTTAATTTTGTTGATTTTGTTGACGATCGGGCTCATGTATTAATGTCAACTTTTATGATTTTAGAAATGAAAACCAATTCAAATTTTGGTTGCTCGATCCGAGATTTGATCCCAGGCCCTAAGGGATTTCAGACTAAGCAGGCTATTAAACTAATGAGGCTAAATAAAAATATTTATAATGGTTTTGGTACTAAAATAGATAAGATTTTTATCATTATTCTCGAATTCCTCGGCATTATAATGGCGATCCGGTGGTATTTCTATTCTCTAATGAAGTCGTTAAAATTGTTTTACGAAGATATTTTTGCGTTCTCAAATTAATCTAATAAGGATCTAATATGAAAGAATTATAATGAAAGTAATAGAAACTAAGCTCGGCGAAACGTGGGTGTTCTGGTTCGCTTGTACGCCTCTGCCTGCCCTTTCGAGGATGCAGGCGTGGGTTTATGTATAATTATTTGTTTTCATAACGAAACTTAAATTGAAATCATTATTTCAAGCAGAGATGCTTTTTCTGTTGAGGATTATTTTCGACCGATTTCCAAAAAGGAGGAGGTCCTCAATTCTGGTCCTCAGAGGTTCTCAGGTCTGTTGTTTTTTTATTATTTTTTTTATGTATATTACGCGATATCTCCGCCAAATGTGGACCAATTTTCAAAATTATTTTTGTGTTCGATAGAGCTTATTTCAAGGGTGGTCCCATATAAATTTGGTCACGATCGGATTTGAAGTCGGTCTGTTAAGTTTTTAAACTTGTGATTATTAGTTTCTCTAGTTTCAAATGAGCCCCGGTGGCGTTGTATTGCGTGCGGTACGACTACCGTCCTGAGGTCTCGAGTTCGATCCCCGGGTAGTTCTTCAGTTCGCTTTAGCTTACACTTTCGGGGATACAAGCATGAGTCTATATAATATGTATGCAAATTCACCAAGTCATAACAAAATATGACCAACCCTGGAAGAAATGATTGAACATACGAATATACAGGGTGTTCCATACAGTTGGTATCAATAATAACTACACTTAAAGAGAGGACGGCTAGCAATCTAGCGGTGTAATTAAAAAATCGTAAGACTCATAGTTTTTTAATAATGGAATCTAGAATTTGGGACGAAACATCTTTTCTGGATCATTCAAGGTCAGTTGCAGTACATTTATAAACCACTTAGGCTCAATTGCACCACTATTATTAACCTAGAGTTAGTCCTAACCGCAAGTTAAGTTACATGTCATTCATACATTTTCTGTCAATTTAGCTTGCGGTTAGGACTAACTCTAGGTTAATAATAGTGGTGCAATTGAGCCTTATTGGGTAATTAATTATTTTTAGCATACATAAAGCCATTCTTATTGGAATTGCGATGATTTACAGGTAGCATTCGATTTTAAAATCGTCATGATTACATAATAATTTATTTAAAAAAAACAAGTTCCATTTAATTTTTTTTTATTGCGCTTTAAATCGTTCTCCCTTTATGTGGAATTGTTATTTGTACCAACTTTATGAAACATCCGGTATAAACACAAAACACAAATAAAGAACCAATTTCTTTAATGTCGGTTAAAAATAAATAAACTCTGCTGTAAACGAATATTTCTTTACTCACGAAAATTGATTCCTGAACAGCTTGAGCTTTTAATTTGCTTGTCAGAATCACGCATGTCTTATTGACATCCATACGGCAACTGCCGCGTTTGATGATTTGAATACTAGTACAATCGAAGTTTTTATTCTTATGTCATGTTCAGCAAACATGTATTTTGAATGTATAGAGGCATTCTCAGAGCTTTTGCAAAATATGTTTTGATTAACGGTAAGGCAACCGGTTGGAAAGTGTTGGATCGAAAAAGGAAAACGCAAAGGACGAAATAATAAATAATTAAATAAATTCATTTTCATTCATCGTAAATGAGTACTCATACTATAGTCCGATTGCTTATTAAACGGAGTAAACTGACAGATCGAAATGTCACTTTACAAAATAATGTTGCTTATTTCCAAAACATAGTGATTGATCAAGTTCAATTTTTATCATTAAAAATAAACAATAATTCAGCATTAGTTTGCGAAATTCGAATTTTATTGCGTATTTTAGAAATTTCAGCTCAATCCTTCGAGTAAATGTCTGTGTAAATAATTTTGCGTAAATAATCACAACAGATACGCGAAATGATAACAATGAAAATAACAAATACTATTTTTATTATTTGAGGAAAATTACATTCCGCACATTCATAGCTTTTGTAAGTTTTGTTCATAATGAACCATGACTATAATTCCAGTAGACATGCAATAACTTATCACGCAGTAATTAACATAATGATTGTAATTCAGTAAACATGCAGTACTAATCACACATTAGGCAGGAATTACAACATTGAGTTGGACTTTAGAAAATGAAAGAATGAAATGGTTCACTGAATTGAAATGTTTAAATAATCTTGATCTTTTTACCGCAGCACTATTTAAATTTCAAGAAAAAGTGGCAACATTTAAAATGTCAGTTAACTTCGTTTAATTAGCAATCCGACTATAGGCAAAATTTATGATGAATGAAAATTAATTTATTTCACTATTTATAACTTCGTCCTTTGCGTTTTAAGTAATAAGACGAGTGGTAGAGCCACGATCTAGACAGTTACGTCTACAGCATGAATGGGCCGTCTCGACCCGTTTGGTACCACTGTCTCACAGAAAATCGACGTAAAATGGCAGCTGAATGAGATGTCCGGTGGGCCAATTCCCCACTTCCTTTTTCAATGCCAATTTCCCTCGTTTAAGTTTAGCAACGCACCCATTTAGCTCTACATGAAGGAACAGCAAGTCGATTCTCTAAGAAACACCACAACGTTGCGATCGACGGAGCATTCAACGTTGTTGGGTCTTAGAGAATACCATTTTCCATACATTTATGTCAAACGCCTCGCTCGACAGAGCTAGTTCGCATAAGCGCTGTCACCACGCATAGCGCTAGTGCGTTTGCTTTGTACCTTGCTGAATACAAAAATGAAAACATCGTAACCACAACGATGCCGCAGCGTTGTTTTCACAAATAAAACTTTAGAAACGACCTGCTGGGGGTTCATGTTTATACATACATACATACATAGACTCACGCCTTTTTCCCATAGGGGAAGGCAGAGACAGCGGATTTCCACTTGCTACGATCCTTACATACCTCTTTCGCCTCATTCAGTCTCATTACATTCTTCATGCATGCACGTCGGTTTAGGGTACTTTTAACTTGACCTTTCTCGAGTATATCTCTGATTTGGTCAGAGAAAGTTCGATGAGGTCTTCCCCTTCCAACTCTACCATGTATATAAAATAATAAAATAATAATATTAGCCCTGTAATATTACTGTCCCACTGCTGGGCACGGGCCTCCTCTACTAATGAGAAGGGTTAGGCCTTAGTCTACCACGCTGGCCTAATGCGGGTTGGCAGACTTCACATACCTTCGAAATTCCTGTGAAGAAATTCTCGGGTATGCAGGTTTCCTCACGATGTTTTCCTTCACCGTTATAGCAAGCGATATTTCACAATGAAAATACACTTAACATAGAAAAGTCAGAGGTGTATGCTCCATTTTGTGGTTGGCCTCGAACCTCCGACACTTGTCTCGGCAGTCCATACCATTCCCAACTGAGCTATCGCTGCTGCTACCATGTATATATAGACTAAAAAATACTTTTTCAAGATAACACATATTCTTCTCGAAACAGCCTTGAAATATTGGTAAATACATTTTCCCAATCATACGCCTACGAATATGTTAAAGTACGTTTGATGTAAACGTTGGAAGTTTAGCGTTTAGCATTATTTTCTCACGTCCCCTTTGTTGTGCCGAATTGTTATCGGAAACCCACAAAGGGATCACCGCGGGGGATGTTTGTATATTACAATGTTGATATCGTATTTGTATAGGAGAGACATGTCGGGGTATATGGGTTGTGGACCGGGAAGGACTAGGTTCAAATTCCAAGTCAATTTCTAGCTCGGTTTTCAGGGAAACTTGTTGTTCTTGGTTTTAAGAAGGTAAATATTAATTTAATAAATTAATTTTTAAGATGATCGTAAACGCGAAGCGGTATTCTTTTTGCTACAGACTTAAAAAGTGTGCTGTGTGGCCCATTTCCCCCTTCCCTTTCCCAATCCCTTTTCCTTCCATTCCCTCCTTTTAGTTTTACAACGCATCCGTGATTCTTTTTGTGTCTTGGGTGTCTATGGGCGGTGGAGATCACTTACCATCAGGTGACCCATCTGCTCCTATATCAGTCTTTGCTATAAAAAAAAGTAAGACCATTTACTCTCATATCATCTACCAAAACGTCCAGCCAGCGCTTTTTGGGCCATCCACGGTGACGTACCCCTGGTACGATAACATAAGCTCACACCTGAATCCCCGAAGGGGTAGACAGAGGCACACTGACGAACTAGAACACCCACATTTCGCCGAGCTTATTTCCGTCCCAGATGTGATAGGGGACGAGCCTATCGCCACATCGGGCACAAATTCTAGACTCCGGGCTGATATAGAAAAACCCAATATCACTTTGCCCGACCCGGGGATCAAATCCGAGACCTCAGGACGGTAGTAGTACCGAAATACAACCACATTACCCAGGCACCTGGTACGATCTGGTCCAGATACTTGCGACCGACGTATTCCTGTGGTTTTCTCAAAACGTGCCCATTTTAATATTCAAATTAATAATTAAAATCAAAGATAAATGTATGTATGTATGTATGTATAACGAATATGGAAGTCAAAATAACATAACATAAGTTCTCGCCTGTATCCCCGAAGGGCGCCCTAGCGAACTAGAACACCCATATTTCGCCGAGCTTAGTTCCGTCCCAGATGTGATAGGGGACGAGCGTATTGCCAACCACGAAATACAACCACGCCACCGAGTCAGTCAAAATAAAATGAATACATACCCTGATCTTTCTAAAGTACGCACATGCCAAACATTGTAAACTTCAAACTCCAACAACAACAGAATTCCCAAACTCTTAACGAGCTCACACACACAAAGCCAATACTTCATCTTACTGAATACCTAAAGTGACATTTTACTTGGCATTTTATTAAACAACTTTCTTGCATAATTGGGAAGTTCGGAGCCGTGCTGAATACCTGTATTACTCGGAAATAATGGCGGGTTGGCACATACACTTACATGTCTCTTGGAAGGAATGCTATAAGGTTTTATATAGACAGCCTCAGTGGCGCAGACTATATCGTGAGTAGTCGACTGCGAAGCGTGAGACCGCGGGTTCGACTTCCGCATCGAGAAAAATGGTTGTGTTACCCACAAATATCTGTTACTGTATTTCTTATTTGTTGGATCTCTGAGTGAGATCGAGCGTCGAAAAAAAAAATGTCCAAAAACTGTTCTGCTGCTGGTAAGATATTCGTATCCGACCGGATGGCAATCACCGCACATGGTGCTAAAACCTGCCATAGTGACCCACACTCCGTGTGTGGTTCGCGTTCCAGGATCAGCCAGTGTACTTCCAGTTATCTCGAGGGGCTTGCGACATACATGACTTGAAGGTTGGTTGAGACGGGTCCCATACCCGTCTCAACCAACCTTCAATCCCTGTATCTGCATCGGTCATCCGTCTGTCTTTTTTTTTTTTTTATATAAGAGGGGCAAACGAGCAAGTGGGTCACCTGATGTTAAGTGATCACCGCCACCGCTCTTCGGATTCGGAGTTTGTAGAAGCATAAATAGGCCGGCATGATTCTGACGACCACTGATAAACACAGTGTTTGTCAGTGGTCGTTAGTTTTTTTGGACTGCACTACTCTTACCATCAGGAGCAGTGTAGTCACATTGCCTTTCCCGGATAAAAAAAAAACAAAATCAAAATATATCAAACGTTAAATTAATGAAAAATATCCTATTTATATTTCTAATAATTTTGATTCTAATAACAGGCAATCAACCAAAATATATTAAAAACATAACATCAAATAAAAACAAATAAAATTCTCGAAGGCCTTTTAATTAAGCTGCGAGCAAGGGACCTTTTATGAAAAAAATTGCTTAACTGGGAGTGAAAATCGTTTAATAAATGAACGAAATATTTAGGGAAAGACCGTATGAGACATTCTGTATGAGCTATAATAATCACAAGTTTAAAAACTTAACGGACCGATTTCAAAACTTATCCCATTGTGACCAAATTTATATGGGACGAGATAACGCGTAACATACATAAAAAATACAGACAAATTGAGGATTTTTTCTTTTTTTCAAGTCGGTCAAAAAATGTATGATTTTGTTAGAATTTTGAAAAAATTGAGTTAGAAAAAAAAGCTTGTACCTTAATTGTACGCTACCTATATCGGTGCTCTGTCGTATTTTAATACAATTGAATGGGGAGGGTCCTTTAATTTATTTGAGACCTTGCGATTGTTGCGAATTTTCAGTATATTCGAGGTTTTAAAAACAGCTCGTAAAGATAAGGCAGTGTTACACAAGTGACTATTATTGCTGTCATTATTCGAGGATATTAAGATGGCTTTGTTATTTTTTGTATCTTATTTTGTGCTATAACGGCTTTGTGACAAAAGAGTAAGCAGAGAGTTAAATTGATGCCACGTTACGTTAAACTTTTCTTTTCTATGATATTATTACCAATCTTTTAGTACTTTTGGTTTTATTAATTTCTTTTATAACTGACCTCGGTGGCGTAGTGGTATTGCGTGCGCGCTACGACTAGCCTCCTGAGGTCTCGGGTTCGATCCAAGGTCAGGCAAAGTGATATTAGATTTTTCAGTATCAGCCCGGAGTGTGGAATTTGTGCCCGGTATGGCGAAAGGCTTACCCTCTATCACATCTGGGACGGAATTATGTTCGGGGAAATGTGTGTGTTCTAGTTCGCTAGTGCGACTCTACCTACCCCTTCGGGGATACAGGCATAATCTTATATTATGTTATGTTCTTTTAATTCGCATATTATATTTCCGTACATTAACAATTACGCATAAGATAAGATTCGTCATACTTGGTATAAATATTAGGAAGATATCAAATCTATTAAAAAAAGTGAATTGAAAACTTCCTTTATTCCGAAGTCGGTTTAAAGACTAACTACACTAAGTATGAAAAATAAAGCCACATGTGCCAGAATTGAAATAAAAAAACTCGTTAAAAACCATGATCTGAATGCTAAGCAAATTTACCCCAGCTCTCAGAGAGGGAAAAGTCTAGCATTTTTTCACAAACTAGGCACAAACAATGGCCCTCTAAAGACTAGAGCTGTTGGAGTGTTGAAACAAGTCCTACATTGTTACGGGCACTATATCCATCTCTCTTACTCATGCAGAGTAGTGTATGTCTTGCTCGCACCAAAAACTTGTCTCTGGTAAAATATTTACAAGTCCTTATTCTGTTTGAAAATATAAACATTTATATTATGATATTGTAGTGTTTGACACATACCATAACACAAGCTTACACCTGTATCCGCGAAGGGATAGGCAGAGGCGCACTAGCGAACTAGAATACCCACATTTCGCCGAGCTTAGTTCCGTCCCAGATGTGATAGGGGGCGAGCCTATCGCCATATCGGACTCAAATTATAAACAAAACTTACAAAAGCTATGAATGTGCCGAAAGTAATTTCATTAAAATAAAAGTAATATTTTTTATTTTCATTGTTATTATTTCGAGTATCTGTTGTGATTATTTACACAGACATTTAGTCGATGGGTTAAGCTGAAATTCCTAAAAATACGCAATAAAATTTTGCAAACTAGTGCTGAGTTATTGTTTCTTTGAATGATAAGAATTGAACTAGATCAATCACTACGTTTTGAAAGTAAGCAACATTATTTTGGAAACTAACATTTCGATCTGTTTACTCCGTTTAAATAACAATTGGACTATAGTCGGGCCATGGAGGGGGAGCGTGGGCCTAAAAGAAAAGCGGGCCGCCACGCTATACATTACTTAAATGAATGTGTTAATTAAGTGAATAAGCAAATAAGCAATAAAATAGGTTGCTTATTTAAATAAGCACAATGTAACACGGTCCATGTCTGTCGGCCGATGGAAGAGTTGCTCACGTCTTCCTTGTGTGCGAAGGCTTTGCTGCACAACGGGTTAAAATCCTCAACACAACGAGGTCGCTTCGAGAAGCCTGTGGAGACCTCAGGGAGATCCTGCGCTTCTGATCGGAGCTAGGTTGGCTAAACACAATGGTCCACTTTTTATAAACAAACAACCCGGTGCATCAGGTCTTCTAAATGTGGTTTTGAGTTTTGGCGGGAATTCTGACGGTGCTTGACGCTTGTTTTAATGATTTCATATTTTAGTCTAAAGTTGTGTTTGTGGTTTAAATGTGATGTGTATCTAAGCAATAAACATCAACGAAGATGGACAGTATGTGGAAGCTTTGAAATAAGTGATTTTGGATGCTTTTTGTCGGGTGGATGGGTCGACCATGTTCGATTCCTCCGCTGCGAGAAAATCGTCTAAAAACATCAAACTGGAAGGAATTGGCGCCAAAACTTCAGCAGGGCCTTGAAATCGAACACATCCGACTTCATTGCACTTGCGAAAACTTAGATGTAGGAAAATAATTTCCCTAACTTGACATTGGCATAATGTATTTCAATTGCCATAATAAAAAAAAATGTGGTTTTATTACTACCACGGATCATACATCATTTTCTTCAACAAAAGCTTTGTCATATAAACAAAGGTTCTTTCAGGAAGTTCTTATCGCTTTGTTCGTGTCGAAGTCAAAAGATTTTTATTTAAATAACCCTTTACAAGCTCTTTTGATTTGTCAGGTTCTGTCACTCGGAATGCTTTCACTTGAAAAGTGCCGTAATATTAAGGAATGTTTTATTCAAGTTCATTCGTGTTTAATTTGCGGTTTTATCATATAAGTTCAAGCCTGTATACTCGAAATGATAGGCAGAGGCGCCTAGCTAACTAGAACACTCCCATTTCGCTGAATTTATTTCCGTCCCAGACGTGATAGGGGACGAGCCTATCGCTATATCGGACACAATTCCAAAAGCCGGGCTGAAAATGAAACGAAAACACCGAATATCATTTGTACCGAACCGCGGATCGAACCCGAGACAACTACGCCACCGAGGCAGTTGTGGTTAGGGACGAGAAAGAGCGGGTCGCCTCCTTGACCTAGTGCCTAGTGCTTTGGCAGTCCTGGGTTCGGATCCCAGATCAAACCCACTCGGGTTTTCTAACACGATTTTCCCGGGATTGGAAGCCCCAGAAACTGCAATATGCTTGAAAACATGTGTTGTGCCGGTAAGTGATATTGGATTTTTGCATATCAGCCGGGAGTCTGAAATTTGTACCCGATATGGCGGTAGGCTCGCCCCCTATCACATCTGGGACGAAACTAAGCTCGGTGAAATGTGGGTGTTTCTTGTTCGCTGGTGCAGCTCTGCCTACCCCTTCGAGGATAAAGGCGTAAGCTTATGTAATGTATAAACCCTTCTATGTTCCGCATCACTCGAATTTCATTTGACATTCACTCGCGCTATCAATTCCGCTTGACAGTCCGACCCGAACTCGTGAAATGAACTCTGCGTTGTTGTAATAAGAGCCGAGTTTGATAATTTTCATTTCAATTAAAATCAAGCTACACTTTATGGCGGCTTCATCCCCACATTTTCTCGGGAACGCGAACAAGAAAGTTTTTATTGGCTTAGCTTAGTTGCAGAGACGTAATGTGCGCTGGAAGAGACAGCTGCATAAGATATATTGGACGATTATGCAATTTAAACTTATGATAGTTTTATTACACGATTTTCACTCTGAAATTTGGGGGTTACAAATGGGGTGACAGACGGGGTGACAGACGGGGTGACAGACGGGGTGACAGACGGGGTGAATGACGGGTGACCGACGTGGTGAGAGACGGGGTGACAGACGGGTGACAGACGGGGTGACAGACGGAGTTACAGACGGGTGACAGACGGGGTGACAGGCGGGGTGACAGATGGGGTGACAGACGGGGTGACAGACGGGTGACAGACGGGCATCTTGACTCACGCATGTACCCCTGAAGGGGTAAGCAGAGGCGCACTAGCGGACTAGAACACCCACATTTTGCCAAGGTTAGCTCCGTCCCAGATTTAATAGGGCACGAGCCTATCTCCATAATGGGCATAAATTCCAGACTCCGACTGATGCTGCAAAATCCAATATCACTTTGTCTAAGCCAGGGATCGAACTCGAGACCTCAGGACGATAGTCAAAAATATATTTAACGATACAAATTAAACTTCTGACAATTTTATTTTAGTTTTATTTTTATCTTATTCTACAGTTTTAGTTATATCTTATCCAAATGGAAAAAACTAAACTAAAATTGCCTCGGCATTGTGATATTGCTTGCGCGGATTCCATCCCCGAGTCGGGCAAAATTATATTGGGTTTTTCTATTCAGTATCATCCCGGAGTCTGGTATTTGTGTCCGATATGGCGATAGGCTCGCCCTCTATCACATCTGGGACGAAAATGAGCTCAGCGAAAAGACAACGCTTAGCGAACATTGTCGCTTCCACAATTTATACATTCAAATAAAAAAGATTTGGTAGGATAAAAGCGGAGATTTTAGTAAAACGAAGTGGAATACTGAAAAGGCACTTTAGGACGAGGATTTTTTTAACGAAATTAAGTGTTGCGGAACCACTCTGACATGGTGGCTGCTCTCAAATCTTGGATATGATGTCGACTTACAATGCTTTTCCAAGTAACAGACGGAAGCAACGGAATTCTTTCTAACCGATTTCAAAAAGGAGGTTATCAATCCGGGTCAACCGTATGTATATAATACAGTTAGAATTGCACGATATTCGCATATCTTAGTCTATATGGGCTTCTACTTCTCTGGCTACCAAATTTCATGAGTGTATGTGTGTATGTATATATGTATGTTTGACCACGTATATCTCAGAAACTATAATTCCGTTTGCTTTAGATCTTTTATTGCACTAGATATCTTCCAACTTGGGGGATAGTGCAAGTTTCATCAAAATCGGTTTAGTAGTTTTGAAGATATGGGCTTAAATGTGAAAAATTGTGGAGTCGGTTTTAAGGTTTTGTTAAACTTTAATTATTAAGATATAACAAACAAATTATCGCGTCCTTGATCTGGTGCGTGGCCTCCTTGATCTAGTGATAGCGTATATGGACTAGGAAATCTTGGGTTCAAATTCCAGGTCGTCCCGAGCGATGTTTCTAAGATGATTAATTTAGAAACGGAATATCCAATGTGCAAAATTTCCAGAGTGCGGAATTCGTCTCATTCGGGAAATCTTGCCCTGTTTTTGGAAACCGAAAGGCAACACTGATGATGTTTGGTTAATATTTCATAAAAATGTTATAGACGCGCATCGAGCTCGATACGAATTCGATTGTAAAAAATATTCGTACTCGGGCGATGGTCTCATTTTTTCTTTCTCCACCTCGGACAGTCCTTTTAATCCGACTGCCTCAGAAGGAGGGTAAAATACTAAATACATTAGTTTCTTTCAATATTAAAAGTACCTGATGTCCTTTTCTATACCCCTGACGACGTGTATGCAAAATTGGACCGTGTTACGCAGAGATGATCTAACCAACAAAATTACCAAAAAAAAGATTGTTGACGCCAATATGGTCTATTAATGGTTTAAAATGTTTTGGCATCAATATATATATTTTTTAATTTTTTGTGCGTTGGATCATGTTTGCATAACACGGTCCAATTATATGATGGTCGTTTAGTTATAAGGCATTAAAATGAATCAACAAAAAAGCTTACATCGCATTATTATACGTAAAGACCATTCATTATGTCTTTCCTGCATGGAACCACGACCTCTTATAGCAGTATTATTATAATCGTTCTTCGTTTGTTTTGTATGGGAATCGGCACAAGTAAAATTATAATAATACTGCTATAAGAGGTGGTGGTAACCCCGCTGGTTTGGTCTAGAGCTATTTTAGAACCTGCATATTTTATCTCAACAGAGCGATTTATATCACACTGAGACTTCGCTGTTTAAGTACAGAAGGTACCAAAACAAATATTTTATAGATATCATTCTTCATTTTTATCGTCCCGTAGTTAAATGTAACATAAGTTTAAATCATAAAAATGGCATTATGTTGCAAGATTTTCCTGGAAAGCCCTTTATCGTTACTTCCATATAAAATAATTTATATGAAACATGGCTTCATTGCACAACTTTATAGCTTAGAGCCTATGCACACGGCGTATTTTCATCGCGCCGATGACGCGCGCTCACGGCGCAGTAGATGATCAAAAAGCAGGGGGGTTACCACCACCTCTTATAGCAATATTACTATAACCTTACTTGTACCGATTCCCGTACAAAAAAAACGAAGTAAGACTATAATAATACTGCTATAAGAGGTAGTGGTAACCCCCCAGATGGTCGCACTTGTATCGATTCAAACGCGCGTACAAAAGCGAGCGAAAAACGCGTTAAATGCGCGTCTGTATTACGTTTGTTTATGAATTGTCGGAGTAAGGGGTTTGCGGGAGGTCACAGTCACTTCACAGTCTGTTGATAACGCAGGATTTCTGTATTGCAATATATACACGCGACCGCAGCGCGTGTGTATCGCCGTATCAGTTGGTATCGTTTACACCGCCACCAAATTTTTTACGGTGTGTAAAGGTTTACTGCCTGCGTCTAAATTTCGTTTAAAATGGGTTAGCGCGCGTCATCTGCGCGACGTCGGCCGTGTGCATAAGCTCTTAGGCAGCGCTTTTGGGCCAGCCACGGGGATGCACCTCCATAATATGTAATTTATCTGACTCTCCGTCCGACGTACTCCTTAAAACGTGACTATACGGTCTCAGACGATGTTCCTATAGGTTATCTGCCACGTCACTGACGTTCTTCCGATATACTTTTTACGTAGTCTATCTAGTTTATTAGCAAATTATTATATTGTTAGGAGAATTAGACTTTTCGTTAATAATGTTGTGGGTACCGCAGAAAATAATGTCTGTACCAACAGCATAATTATTAATGTATGTGGGTAGATAAATAGTTTCCTGAAATAGTGGGGCGACAGCTTCTATAAAACGGCTAGACGATACATTTGAGCAAGCTGTTTGTGTTAACAAGTCGTCTAGTAAATAATACGCGGTAGCTATGTTAGTTTGCTAATAGAAAGCTATTTACCAATATATCTTGCCTTCATATAAAGTAAATCAGTGTTCTTACATGCTTAAGTTCTGACGAATGGTCGTTACTAAAGCATAAGAGTGAATAATTAAGGTTCAGTTGAAGTGAGAATCGTCACTCGTGTATGTTTGCCTATTATTCTATTACTCTACTTATGTGATTTCTAATATTTTTAACTCTACAAGTACATAGTTCCTAATTATATTATAAGAATGCTGTCATATTAAATACAATCATACAAACACATAACATAACATAAGCTGATGCCTGTATCCTCGACGTGGTAGGCAGAGGCGCACTAGCGAACTAGAACACCCACATTTCGCCGAGCTTAGTTCCGTCACAGATGTTATAGGGGACGAGCCTATCGCCATATCAGGCACAAATTCCAGTCTCCGGGCTGATATGGAAAAATCAAATATCAGTTTACCCGACCCGGGAATCGAACCCGAGACCTCAGCACGGTAGTCGTACTGAAATACAACCACGCCACCGAGGCAGAATCATACTAAATGGTTTATAAAGAGACAACAAGAGCGATAGTATAAATATAAATATATAATAGTATAATCTGAATGTAATAAGATTTTCATAATATCAATATTAGCCACCAGTTGCTACATTGCAATTCCGAGACGCCGACGCTGCGTTAATTGCCATAAATCAACTGAATTAAATTCCAGAATAGATTCTCCTTAGCAATATCGTTCAATTTCGTGTTTTTGTTATGTATTTAGGGATTGTTGTGGTTGTAATTATTTTGTTTATTTAGAAACTCAAATCTCTGGAACTACTGTATCGATTTTATTTTTTTATAGCAGAGACTGGCAAACGAGTAGGTGGGTCACCTGATGGTAAGTGATCTCCACCGCCCATAGACACCCAAGACACAAAAATAATCATGGGTGCGTTGCCAACCTAAAAGGAGTGAATGGAAGGGCAGGGAAAAGGGATTGGGAATAGGAGGGGGGCGAATTGGGCCACCGGAAATCAAATCAATCGGAAGGATGAAAAAAGAACACCTAACCGCATAACAAATACATACGGATGTCATTAAACATACGCTCGGCTCACTGCCGGAAATCAAATCAATCGGAAGGATGACAAAAGAACCTATAAACCCGAAACAAATACTTACGGATGTCATTAAACATGCATCGTTAAGTGAGAATCGAACTCAAACCTCTAGTTTTCTTACCGACTTCTTGCGCATTGCTCATGGATGTGTAATTTAAGAAGCCTCTAAAATATTCAGTAGACACTTTTCTGGTAGAAAATTCCTAAAAATAAATCTTGAATAGGCATATTTTTAACAAAAAATCACGAAGCTGACGTCTTAAGGTTTCCCGATGTTAGCATGATTTGGCTTCTTTCTTAGAACCGTGATAAAAATAACACTAAGATTGCACAGTCATGTCGCAAACATGTTTAAGGCACGAGCGGAGGCGATTTTGAGATTCTGATTATGAGATTTTTTTACCACCTGCTCTTATCATACCTTAATGTGGGGTCAGTGAAACACACTTTTAAAAGTATGTTGCAGAAAGGATTTGGCTTAGTTTTTACGACCGGTTGCCTGACATCAAACTCTATCTGAGGGATCCAGTCCCGGGCAAATAGTGTTTAGTTCGAATCTCAGGTTGGGCAAAACGGTTTTTCTAATTCGATTTGCCTAGAACTGGATCTCCCTGATATACTTATCCCACTTAAAAGTAGAGTCGCCAAGAAAAAGTTTTAATTGCAGAAATGATTTGGCTAAGTTTTAAGACCGGCCGCCTGCCTTACGTCACACCTGAGAATAAATATCAAAATACAATCGTTAAAAACCCTCTTTAAAATCCTTTAGAAAAAATGTTTATCTTAAACAATATTTTGTGGAAACTCTACCCACATAAATACGTCAAGGGCCCGTGACTCGTGACAAAGAATCCTCTCAGAAAGGCACGTCTTGTTGGCCCACTCAGAATAATATGAATGTTGCTTATTTTTACACAAAGTGGACAAAAAGACTGAGAAATGACGGCCATTAGGTTTATAAGCCGTTATACATGGAAATACTAAGACTTTTTTATAGCAGAGATTGGTAACGAGCAGATGGGTCACCTGATGGTAAGTGATCTCCACCGCCCATAGACACCCAAGACAAAAAAAATCATAGGTGCGTTGCCGACCTAAAAAGAGGGAATGGAAGGGGAGGGAAGGGGATTGGGAAAGGGAGTGGGGAAATGGGCCACCGGAAATCTCACTCATCGAACGAAACGCGACAGCAAGCTGCCATTTTACGTCGGTTTTTCGGTCACTGTTTTACTTATCCTCAACCGACTTCAAAAATGAAGTCGCACGTTCAATTGTTCCGCAACTGCATAGGCACTGTATGCATAACCCTACTTCCTTTATCGACCGACTTAAAAAAAGGAGAAGGTCCTCAATTCGTCTGTATTTTTTATGTATGTTACGCGATATCTCCGCAAATAGAGCGATAGAGCTTATTTCAAGGGTGGTCCCATATAAATTTGGTCACGATCGAATAAGTTTTGAAGTCGGTTCGTTAAGTTTTTAAACGTGTCATTATTTTAAACGGATTTTAAAATGGAGTCGCATGTTCAATTGTTTCTTGCTCAATTTTTTTTATAATATTATCACTTTGACAGCTTCCGAGGTGCAGCAGCCACAGTCACTAGACCAATCATGAAAACAGATATACCTCTAAATTGTTAACAAAATTAATCAATTAAATAATGTAAACAAAATTACATAAATACATTAGCTTTATGGCTAAGCATACTGCATTATGCATATTGGTATTACACTCTCCCAGTGACGTGTATAGACATTCCGATCAGGGTGGACAATAATCTTACACAATTATTTTCTTCAACTCCTGCGACACCATCCTTTTGATTATTTGTGTCAATTTAATACATAATTCGATTATAATTTGAAAATCTGTATTTAGCCATAATTTTATTCTTTATTTATGGAAATAGCCAAGTGTTACGGTAGACAGTGTCTCTATGTCTATATGTACTGCACGCCACCGTACTCTCCATAGTGTGACAGTCTGAACAGAAGCGACTCTACGTAGTTGATTTGCGGCTGCGCGTTGTGAAACAGTGATTACACAATGTCCGGCGTAGTTTCATTTGAATGGCCTATCCGCAGAGATAAATCTCTAGGCCTTGGCGCATAGTTGCGTGTAAGATCGCAATTTGTCAAGGCCTTTATTCACTATATACATAAGCTCACGCCTGCATCCACGAAGGGGCACGCAGAGCCGAACTAGCGAACTAGAACACCCACATTTCGACAAGCTATTTTACTGTCCTAAATTTGATATAGGCCGAGTCTATCGCCATCATCATCATCATCATCATCATCAGCCATAGGACGTCCACTGCTGAACATAGGCCTCTCCCAAAGATTTCCAGATCGACCTGTTGGAAGCGGCCTTCATCCAGAGAGAATGCCATATCGAGCATAAATTCCAGACTCCAGGCTGATACTGAGTAGAAAACTCAATAGCACTTTGCCCGACCTGGGGATCGAACCCAAGATCTCCCGACGATAGTCGCGCACGTACCACCACGCCACCGAGGCAGTCGCTTATTCTCTCTGCCGTCCTATAACTAAAATAGCGTTAAGTAATTAAACCTAATTTTCAGAAGTCGCCAAAAAACGTGGAAAATATGGTATGGAGTCTAGAATTTATGGCTGATATGGTGGACCGACGACCTAATAAAGGTCGTAGGTAGTTGCTGGATGCAGGCCGCTTCCAACAGGTCAATCTAGAAATCTTTGGGGGAGGCCTATGTCCAGCAGTGGACGTCCTGTGGCTGATGATGATGGTGATAGGGTCGCCCCCTATCACATCTAGGACGGAACTAAGCTCGGCGAAATGTAGGTAATCTACTTCCCTAGTCCACCTCTGCCTATACCTTCGGGAATACAGGCATGAGCTTATGTATGTAATATAACAGACTCAAAATATTTCCTTACATTTTAACTACAAAATCTCTTAAACGAAAGCTCGCATTTTCAAAAGAAATCAATTAGAAGGCGAGACGTCACACCTCCTGAAAATTCAATAACGAAAGCTCCAATCGAGCTTGGAACTGAAAACTAAAATAACTTCGGAAGCGTTGAAGCTGTTTTCAGCACTGTTTTAATTTCTAGAAAGCAAGAATATTAAGTTATTAACCCTCTTTGTGGGGTGTAATTTCTAGATGCATTTTTTTTTATAGCAGAGATTGGCAAACGAGCAGATGGGTCACCTGATGGTAAGTGATCTCCACCGCCCATAGACACCCAAGACAAAAAAATCATGGGTGCGTTGCCGACCTAAATGAGGGAATGGAAGTGGAGGGAAGGGGATTGGGAAAGGGAGTGGGTAAACGGGCCACCGGAAATGTCACTCACCGAACGAAACGCGTCAGCAAGCTGGCACTTTACGTCGGTTTTCTGTGAGACTGTGGTATCTAACCGGTCGAGCCGGCCCATTCATGGTATAGACGTTACTGTCTACAGCGTGGCTTTACCACCTAGACAATTTAATACAATTTTGAATGTTGCTGCTTCTGACTGCCTCGGTGGCGTGATTGTATTTCGGTACGACTACTATTCTGAGGTCTCGGGTTCGATCCCCAGATCGGGTAAAGTGATATTGGATTTTTCAGTATCTGCCCGGCGCCTGGAATTTGTGCCCGATATGGCGATAGGCTCGCCCCCTATCACATCTGGGACGGAACTAAGCTAGACGAAATGTGGGTGTTCCTGTTCTCTAGTGCGCCTCTGTCTACCTCTTCGGGCATACAGGCGTGAGCTTATGTATGTATATGTGTATGTTTGAATTTTTAAAAATGGCGTCGATACGTGCTAACTCTGGATACAATATATCTATTTACCTCTGCTCTTATCCTACTTTAATGTATTGTACGGAAAAAAACTATTTAAGAATGTTGCAGGAAACATTCGGCTTAATTCTTACGACCGGCTTCCTGCCTGACAACAACCCCCACTGTGGAATGGATTCCACAGTGGACTGGAGTCCCGGGCAAATCATCACAGACAAAAGTATGAGTGAATTGTGTAGTCCCCAAATATTAATAAATAACACCCAACTATCACATACATAGTCCTGACCCCACACTGAGATCGAGTCTTGTGTCGTGGGTATCAGGAACTATGAGAGACTTTCGGTCTCACAACACCCAGACCCGAAACAAATATCTGTGGGCCACACAAATATTTGTCTCGGTGCGGGGATCGAACCCGCGGCCTCTCGCTTCACAGCCGGCTGCTCGCCCGCAGCGCCACGGAGGCTGTCGAATAAAATAAAATACATTTACGTACAGCTCCAAGGATAATACATAATAACCTGCAGCAAGTCCTCGGTGTACCCATGTACCCAAGCTTTGCGCTGATCTTAAACCATTTGTAATAAATAACTGTTTTGTGACAGTACAGCTGCGGCAACGCTTCAAGCGGATATATCATCGATATATTATTTATCTAGATGCACAGTTGACGCTCGGAAAATGGGACAGCAAAGGAGTGCTTGAGCATTCCTTTTGCCTACAGTCGGACGCTGATGGAGTTCTAAATTTCAAAATTCGAATTTAAGAACGCTTGTTCATTTCATTTAAAAAGCTACTTTATAACACGTGCATAGGGTAATAATGGTGTTGATTTAATTAGAACTTGTGATTTTTTTCATTGTTTTATTCCTGAGACCACTTTTTAGGAGGATATTTGCAAAGAACTGTGCATCTAGGGTATATTATATTGATGGGATATATGAATAAATTTTATTACGAGGCAAAAGAGGACTGCCTCGGTGGCGTGGTTGTATTTCGGTACTACTACCGTCCTGAGGTCTCGGGTTCGATCCCCGGGTCGGGCTAAGTGATATTGGATTTTTCCATATCAGCCCGGAAGCCATTTGTGCCCGATATGGCGATAGGCTCGCCACCTATCATATCTGGGACGGAACCATGCTCGGCGAAATGTTGGTGTACTAGTTCGGTACTGCGCCTCTGCCTACCTCTTCGGGGATACAGGCGTGAGCTTATGTCATGTTATGTGTGCAAAAGAGGTGTGTGGGAATCGTAGCTTGTGGCGCTCAATTATCTCTGCCTATCCCCATGGGATGCAGGCGTGAGGGTGTGTATGTATGTTATGTATTTGAATGAGTGACGATCGAGCGGTGAGGCGAGCGTACGTGAGACGGCCGAGTGGTCACTTGCCAGTCTGCCGTCCTAGTACTGCTGGAACAATGAGGTCGACAGAGATCTACGCGAGCTCCGAGTTGAATACTGGAAGAAGGTAGCACAGAATAGATCGAAGTGGGAGCTCGTTGTCAGAGGCCAAGACTCATTTTGGGTCGTTGATTCAGATATGATGATGATATATTTGACAGCCTCCGTGGCACCGCGGGCGAATAGCCGACTGTGAAGCGAGAGGCCGCGGGTTCGTTTCCCGCACTGAGACAAATGTTTGTTGACCCGCAGATAGTTTTTTCAGGTCTGGGTGTTGTGAGACGTAGATATAAGTTATACGTAGTATGGGATCAGAATTATGTGTGTACTTTTCGGTGTATTTATTTAATATTATTTAAGTGTCATTACGCAAACCATTTTGATAAAAATACCATTTTTTTATGAATTCAAAATATGTTTTCTTGAATTTACACATTGAAATAAAACTTATTAATACGGATTCTATCGCATTTTATTTTTATTTTATTTAGTCCGACCCGCGACCATGTAGGCTCGGAAACAACGGGACTAAAAAATAAAAATAAATCACTATAGAATCCGTAAAAAATAGTTTTATTCCAATGCTTAATTTTACTTAATATTAAACATAACAACGGTAAGTATATTACTAAGTAACCAAACTTTAAGATGTCCCTGAAGTGAGAAATGGTGTAACACTACTGCATTGCGACGACACGGTGCATTGTGAGCTGTGACTCAGGTGAGCAATAAATAAGCCACCTGAGAAGTCTTAAGGCTATCGCACACTACCTGTATCGCATGTCGCAATAAATTAACATGCACTGGGTCATTGTGATGTTATGATATTGTGTATTGATAAGGTTGAACAATATTATTTAAATAAAACGATTTTATTGGTAGAGTTGGAAGGGGAAGACCTCATCGAACATTCTCTGACTAAGTCAGAGACATACTCGAGAAAGGTCAAGTTAAAAGTACCATAGACCGACGTGCATGCATGAAGAATGTAATGAGACTGAATGAAGCGAAAGAGGTGTGTAAGGATCGTAGCAAGTGGAAATCTGTTGTCTCTGCCTACCCCTATGGGAATAAGGCATGAGTCTATGTACGTATGTATGTATTTTATACGGATTCTATCACGATTTGTTTTTATTTTTATGCTCGTCGTTTTGAAGGCTTTGCAGCCTTCGTGGTCACGGATCGGACTGAGGTGTCATTTTGTATATTTTAAAAATGAAGGTAGATATTGTAACATAATTTTTTTGGACAAATGACACTTCAGTACTACCCGTGACCACGGAGGTTCCAAGCCTCGAAACGTCGGGCCTAAAAATAAAAACAAATCGTGATAGAATCCGTATAAAATAGTTTTATTTTAATGTATAACATTCGCGTAAAATTAAGAAACCAATATTATTTAAATTAGCGGTGAGTTATCGAGATTATTAAGATCATTAATTTTTTTAAATATTTTATGAGATTCTAAACGGAAAATGTTAACGTTTTAACAATCATACATATGCATTGCAGTAATTTAAGTTTTTATTTAATTAAATGATATTAGTAATTATTAATATTATTTCGCTCATCGCCGTAACTATGACAAACGCCTTACCATGTAATATCTCCTGGATCACGTGACATGAGGTTCTGCTGGATAAAATCCCTTATTTTTTACCTATCATATTGTCTCACGGCTACACTTTCATTGTAAACATACGAGCTGTTACTACTCTCAGTACTTTTGTATCTAACAATATTATCGACCGAAATCTAAAAAGGAGAAAGAAGGTCCTCAATTCGTCTGTATTTTTTTTATGTATATTACGTGATATCTCCGCCGAATGTGGACCGATTTACAAAATTATTTTTGTGTTCGATAGAGCTTATTTCAAGGGTCACGATCGGATTTGAAGTCGGTCCGTTAAGTTTTTAAACTTGTGATTATTCATTTGGCAATTGGACTTGTGGCATAAATTTTGAATAAAATGAGAAACTTATGCATATATTTACGGGAAACAAAGATAGCATACATTTATTATGGCGTGTACACACCTGCCCAACGAAGGCGAAAGAATGTTTTCCTGTTGCATTCACACAAACAAATTTTCGCTGTTGTGTGAATGAAACAGGCATAGATTCTTTCGCTTTCGTTCGGCCGGTGGGTACCCACCATCATGCACACGTTATATCACTTCATCCTTCGACTGACAGCATAGTTAGGGTTTAGACTGACTCGTGTCAAGGTCCTGGACATAATTATACTAGATCGGGAAATCACAATTTGTGTTTGAGATCCAAAAGATTCACATGACCTGTAATGCTCTTGCCGTTTATTACAAATACAAACTCCACAAAAGCTCTACCGTTGACAGTTTGGTCAAGTGCCAACTTTGTGACTTATTAAATAAAAAAATATAAAAATAGGTGTCTCGAACCTTCTCGTTTTTAAATCGTTTATAGAATTTAGCGACGTAATCCAACCACGTATGTTTTAAACCCAAGCGTCTAAGTGGAAAACAAGATAAGAAGTGAACGCAGCCACTTCATTTCATTACTCGCTCGTAACGTACCACCGAACAATATGTACTAAGTGCGCGTAGTACGCAGTACGCAGAGATACGCCGACTGGCACGTCCCGCACATTGTACGATACAATGCAGACTCTTGCTACGCGAGACTACGCTACGCAGAGAAACGATAAATGGCATTTTATTTGACTTTATAAATGGCATTCTCTACGTTAATCAATGGTAATGCAGAGACAAAATATAGAGCCTTACTTACAGTGGCGTGCAGTCCATATAGACAAAGAGACACTGTCTACCCTGACAATTTCCTATATACCTAAATAAAAATCTTGACAAAAAAGCTTGATTTTGAGCAATAAATATACGCACCATCTTAAAATCAAAATTGATTTGTCAAAATTGTAGAAATTATAATATACATTCGCATAACGCAACAATAAGAAACTGAGAGAAACGCAGAATGGCACGTTTTGGAGAACAATATAGATGAAGAATTTTAGTAATATTTGCTCTCTGGAGTATTTATACAAATTAATTTATGTTCGGTGGTTTCGGTTAACGAAATGAAACTAAAGCATAACCAGCTTGCTACTTATAAACTACCATGTTGAAAAATATATGCAGTTAAATGTGATTTTAATTTTTTGTTAATTAATTTTCATTTAAATTGTTTTTCACAGCATTTTAGGATTCTGAATTGTAGCCCTGATTTACATTATGTATAAATGGACTTTATTACAAAATGTGGGTTAACTAAACAAGCCTTCCTTATAGCCATAATAATCTGTAATCACTGAACATTTTATACCAAAATTAAACCAGGTTTAAAGTTAGTCTAAGTTTTAGTATAAGGCCTGAGTTATTGTAGGGCAATGAATTTTGCAATCGCTTCGAAATTTTTAAACATCTCTTGTTTACCATTTTGCCAATATACGGATAAATGTACTTTTGAATTTCATAACATAACATAAGCTCACGCCTGTATCCCCGAAGAGGTAGGCAGAGGCGCACTAGCGAACTAGAACACCCACATTTCGCCGAGCTCAATTCCGTCCCAGATGTGATAGGGGGCGAGCCTATCGCCATATCGGGCACAAATTCCAGACTCCGGGCTGATATGGAAAAATCCAATATCACTTTACCCGACCTGGAGATCGAACCCGAGACCTCAGGACCGTAGTCATACCGAAATACTACGCCACCGAGGCAGTTTTGAATTTCAATTAATGAATATGCTGTTGTATTATGTACAGCTAATAATTTAAATGGGTTCTTGACATCACGAAACGAGGACTTAATCACAGAAATGATATCACCTTATGAACTAATCAATCGCACGGGATTTGCGAGTGATGTAGTACGCGATTGCTTTATAATTGAATGAAATCCTTGGTACGACTTCTGATGGAACGGATTTGGAGCGAGGTTGGGGCCTATCGTTTGGTATTTAGGATTTTACGATAGAATTATTATTTTGAATAAATCGCTCATTTAAGTTGTTTAATATTATTTATTACGACAGCCTCCGAGGCGCAGCGGGCGAGTAGCCGGCTGTGAAGCAAGAGGCCATCGATTCCCACATTGAGACAAATGTTTGTGTGGCCCACAGATATTTGATTCAAATCTTGGTGTTGTGAGACCGAAAGTCTCTCATAATCTCTGATACCCACGATACAGGTTATACCTAGTGTGGGGTCAGGACTACGTGTGTGACTGTTGGGTGTATTTATTATTATTATTTATAGTTTTAATTCGAAAAAAAATTATGTAATATGAAGTAGACGATTTTGTCTCCAACATAGAAGGCAATTTATATATCTAGTGTTACCATCTCACAAAAATCAATTTGAAGTAGTAATTTACTCTTCTATTTTATAACGTGATATTTCCGAGTTCCAAATTCGGGAGATGACGTTCTAAAAGTATTATGGATGTCACTACTTAGGTTAAATCTTTTAGATATCATTTAGAAGTTATACTTCACAAATGTTTTATATTTCAATATCAGCTTATCGAAGCCATAAATCGTAAAATGTATTTGACAGGCAATTTATTACAAAAGACCCCTTGTTCAACACTACTGCTCACTCTGCATTTCATATGAATTGTATACTTTATTCATTTCTTTTTCGTTTTTACACGCCATCATCGATATATTATTTACCTAGATGCACAGTTGACGCTCGGAAAATGGGACAGCAAAGAAGTGCCTGCACTCGTTTTCCCTACATTCAGACGCCGATAGAATTCTAAATTTCAAAATTCAAATTTAAGAACGCTTGATCATTTCGTTTAAAAGGCTACTTTATAGCACGTTCATAGGGTCATATTTGGGTTGATTTAATTAGAACTTGTGATCTTTTTCTTTGTTTTATTCCTGAGACCACTTTTAGAAGAATATTTGCAAAGAACTGTGCATCTAGGGTCTATTATATTGATGCACGCCATACTCAAAGTATTATTTATATTCGACCCCGCAGGATAACGACAATACGGCCCTGCATTGCATATGAAACGTATCTTAACATCCACGTACTGAGTGGAATATTAATTAATAATTACACATTATAGTATTATAGTAATTAAATGTCATGGACTTACGACTTTTAAATTGCGCCATTTACTTCTGCTTATCTCACATGATTATGTAGCATGATGCTTCGTAATGATAAACACGGACTTCAGTTTTGTTTATTTATTTATTTATAGGATCATCAAAGCTATGTACGTTTACTTAATCTTATATACATACACACATAAGCTCGTGCCTGTATCCCCGAAGGGGTAGACAGAGGCGCACTAGCGAACTAGTACACCCACATTTCGCCGAGCTTAGTTCCGTACAAGATATGATAGGGGGCGAGCCTATCGCCATATCGGGCACAAATTCCAGACTCCAGGCTGATATGGAGAAATCCAATATCACTTTACCCGACCCGGGGATCGAACCCGATACCTCAGGACGGTAGTCGTACCGAAATACAACCACGCCACCGAGGCAGTCTATACATGTTAATAAACTATTCTCAATGCTTAATGTCATTACAAATTACAGATGATCACAGCATGCACTACTTTAAAAGATTATTGAGGGTTTAAATGATTTGTATACAAACAACACTCTTTAAAATACAATTAAAACAAACAAAAAAAAAATTATAATAAGGTGGCTCTGATTGAAGCAGTACGTAGTAAAACCAAATACTTCTATGTATTTACTAGACAAGCTGTTTCTGCCTCATAAACTGTTTGAGACTGCCTCGGTGGCGTGATGGTATGTCGGTACGACTACGGTTCTGAAGTCTCGGGTTCGATCCCCGGGTCGGGCAAAGTGATATTGGATTTTTCCATATCAGCCCGGAGTCTGGAATTTGTGCCCGATATGGCGATAGGCTTGCCCCCAATCACATCTGGGACGGAACTAAGCTCGGCGAAATGTGGGTGTTCTAGTTCGCTAGTGCGCCTCTGTCTACCCCTTCGGGGATACAGGCGTGAGCTTATGTCTGTTTTAAAAAATCTGTCAGTATAACTGATATTATAAATGAACATAAAAAGCTTAATAAAAAGGTTACTTAAAGCAAGGGTTACTTAAGGCAAGAGGTACTTAAGAAAGGGATTACTCAAGGCCACTAAAGTGAATGGTTAGGGCGGGTTACATGTAAAGCATGTGTCACATAATTCCTTACATTGAATATTCAATCGAGACCCTCGTAAGAGGGGGTGCCTTTTATTTTACTTATGTAAACGTGACTGTATAATCAAAACCTAATTCATAGTATTGATTTTGTTTATTATGTTTTCTTTCAAAAACTATATACTCTATTTATTTATTTGTTTCAATTAGCACTACCACATCACACATATTAATCATAAAAGAAAAGAACAAAATAAATAATACAATCCATTCCGATATGTATGACAATTATGGCGTATCTAACATTTGCCGCAAATGTGCACAAAAATAGAAAAAATTTAAATACTCTAAATTTTGTCATGTTTAAAATTGTATATACGTATATTAAAGATGTAAATAAAGTAAGTAGTCACCTCCTTGGTCTAATGGCAGCATGTATGAGTTGTAGACTGAGAGGTCCCGGGTTCGATTCCCAGTTCGTTCAAAGCAAATTTTCTAATTTAATTTGCCCGGGACTAGATCCCTCAGAGGGGTTTGACGTCAGGCAGGCGGTCGTAAAAACTAAGCCAAACGCCTAAAGCCTCTCTGCAACATGCTTGAAAAAGTGTGTTGCGCCGACCCCACATCAAAGTGGGATAAGGGCAGGTGGAAAGAAAGAAACAGATGTAAATAAAAAATATTATTTAAATGAAAAATACATTTTTCACCCCATAGTCCGGAAGTTCTCTAGTTCTGCCTACCCCTACAGGGATATAGGCTTGAGTTTATGTAGGTATGTCTGTCCGGAAGAAACATAATCTAAAATATTATTTTAAAAATCGTTCATAAGCTGGTTGTCGGGGCATTTCTTCAGATGTTACAGGGACTACACTACTGACAAAATGGTTTATTTTTTGAGAAAGAGGGGAAAGAACCATGAAAAACCGAAAAATTCCTTCTCTTTTGTTGGTGGTTTAATGATAAAACAAGAAAACACAACATAAAACGTTCATTAGTTAAGTGAAAACATAAAAATATAACCGTAGATACATTTATACTTAATTTAAAAAAAACAGCTAAGCAATACAAAAATCCATTACCACAGTACGAATATAAAACAAAAATCCACTTACAAAGAATAATTCCTTATAGGTGTTAGGTAATTTGATTAAATCTTGTTTACGACGGACCTTATCCCGTACAATCTCGTGTGAATACATCGTTTTGTTTATGAACAAAAGGAGCTCGGAAAATATGTAGCACCAGAATAAACGGACAAATCTCTATCTTACAAAGTGGCGAACAACCTTGAGAATATTCGAGTGGAGCATTATTATTTTAAATATTATTTGCCTTAAAGAGAGCATATCGCATGAATAAGGATTATGAATCGGACAGCATCACAAACTGTCTGCTTTATCACCTTATAAGACCTTTCTTTCTGCGGCCTGAGCAGGAAAATTTCTGACAACCGTAAATGTATTCGAACTCGATGCGCGTCTATGAAATTTGTTTGAAATATTAACCAAACGTCATCAGTGCGCAGCGAACTCGAATACATTTACATTTACATTAGTTTTTCGTGCTCGGGCTACAGGTTTCCTGTCCTTATCCTACAATTTAGGGTCGGCGCAACAAACTTAGTTTTTATGACCGACTGCCTGTCTGACGTCAACCCTCTATGGAGGTTCCTCTGGGCAAATTAAATTAGAAAAATCGCTTTGCCTGACATGGGAATCGAACACAGGATCTCCCGGTCTACAGCCCATATATGCTGCCACTAGACCAAAGAGGACCGTCTTTAAATCCCAGTTATTAACTGGCGATGTCCATAGCTATTTTATATGAAATCAAATAGGGAACTTGCGTGTAATTTTTTTATTGGTTCATTGCAAAGAACTACGTCTCAAATAAACACACCAGAAACAAAAACATAAAAATATGCACAAATCATTTCATTATCGCAAGTCTAAATATGACTTACAAAACCCCGCGGTAAAAAAGGACGTGACGTCACAGCTTAAAAATGCCTTTTTGTTGACATCTTAGTTGACACTGACGGCTAGTGACATTGTCTGGAATGACGTTTGAACCGCTATAATTGCCTATCGTTTAAAATTTCCCCATGCCGAACAAAAATTTCCCCAAAAATGTTGAAGCTATTTCATTAAATAACGAAGTAAAAATAAGTTGCACCCTTGAATCCTGAGCGGAGAGGTGGGAAAGTTATATGAAGAAAATAATTTGGAAAGAGGAGGACCTCCGAAATCTCATTCATCAAGTACCATACTAAACATAACAACAGTTTTCCGCAAAATTGGGAAAAATACCCCAACGTGGAAACACTGCCTAATGCAACGACGTCACTTGGGTTTTGTAATAACGTTCTATTACACGTAATTTCTAATTAAGATATTTTGTAAAATATCAATTATTTTATACTACAAATTTCATCATAGCACATTTCAAGGTTTTGTTTATTGATTTATAAACACAATTTCTCGTTATAATTTTCGTGCAAGTTCCCCATTCAAGCGAACGATCAATTGGGTACTTGACTATGTTGATTTTACACACATATTTATATGTAATAGCAAATGAGACAAAAATAAACCCTTCTATAAAAACCGCATAGAAATTGGTTGAAAAATGAGGCAGTAATTCATATTTTAAATTCTGGAGTGGGGGCATATTAGAGATATCTTGCTATCCCTTTCCAACGCACGTACCGTTATGGCGGTGACGTGATTATACTGGTACTTCTCTTTCCCGCAGTTTGAAGGTTACACCAAACTTCAAAGGCTTATAACTTTTTCAATTTTGAGAATATTTCATTATTTCTGTTCTATATTTTAGACAACGTACATTTCATATAATTATTAAAAATATATAAAATACTCAATTGTAATCGCGCCATGGTTGACGCCATGACATTCTAATGAGATATTTAATTATTTACTCAAAGTTTCAACTATTAAAAACATTTTTTGCTCAAACACTGAAAATGAAATACATTACCTAGATTATTAAATGACATTCCGCCTCGTTTGTAGAGATTACATACATACATACACACTCACGCCTGTATCCCATAGGGGTAGGCAGAGACAATTGAGCGCCACAAGCTACGATCCTGACACACCTCTTTTGCCTCATCCACTTTCATGCATCGTTTCATACATTTCCGCCGGTTGAGGGTACTCCGAACTTGCCCTTTACGAAGGAGATCGCTTATTTGATCCATATAGGATCGTGTCGGGCGCCCTCTTCTGGCCCTACCATTCACTTTAGCACGATAAATACCTTTCGTAAGTCGCCTTTCATCCATCCTTTCAACATGTCCAAACCACCTCAGCATCCCTTTCTCAATCCTAGTCACCACATCATTCTTCAACTTACAACAATCCCTTATCTTGCTATTCCTCATACGATCGGCAAGGGTGACTCCACACATACTTCGCAGGGAACGCATTTCCACCGCATTCACTCGACTTTCATGTTTCTTCTGCCAGACCCAGCACTCACTTCCATATGTAAGCGTCGGTATCAGCACTCCATTGTGGACAGCCATTCGCGCCTTTTGCGACACTGCCTGGCTACCCACTATGGAGCGCAAGGCACCGTTCACTTTATTACCAGCCATCACTCTCCTTTCAATATCCGCATCACACTTTCCATCTCTCGTTAACATACTTCCCAGATACACAAACTCATCCACTTGTTCCACTCTTTCACCATCTATACTAATGTTACACTCAGTAACATCGTCCTCTCTTTCTATAACCATAATTTTCGTCTTATTTACGTTCACTTTCATTCCCTTGTCCTTAAACGAGTCATTCACAACATTTAGCATGTCTTGTAGCTCCTCCGTCGACGGCGCAAGTAATACTTGATCGTCAGCGTAAAGGAGACACTTGACATGCAACTCATCCATTCTTAATCCACATTCCATCTCTTTCAAACCTGTCAAACAGCTATCCATGTAAAGGTTGAAGAGCCATGGAGACGCGACACATCCTTGTCTAACACCCCTAGAGATGTTAAACCAGTCTGAGTACGCTCCATTCACCCTGACACAAGCTTTGGAATTCTCATATAGAGATTTCAAAGCCTGCACCAGGCGGCCCTCCACCCCATACACTAGAGACAGCGTTGACCACAGTTTATCCCTCCGCACACGATCATAGGCTTTTTCTAAATCTATGAAGGCGCAAAACACTTTTCCGGACTTAGCCAAGTATTTTTCAGTAATGCACCTTATAGAAAATACCTGATCGATGCACCCCATTCCTCTTCTAAATCCTGCTTGCACATCCCACATCTTTTCTTCCGTAACATTCATCACTCTGTTAATCAAAACCTTTGCATACAATTTACCGACGACACTTAGAAGGCTTATTCCTCGATAGTTTCGGCATTCTTGCTGTGACCCTTTGCCTTTATAGAGTGGAACAATGACAGCCTTGCACCAGTCTTCTGGCACTCGGCTGTCCCTCCAGCATCTATTAAAAAGTAGCCACAACAATTTAACCACTATCCCTTTGCCGCTCTTCAACATGTCGACGGTAATCCTATCATACCCTGCAGCCTTACCCAACTTCATTCCTTTTAACGCATTCACTATTTCATCTTCCGTAATATCGTCTGCATCGTTCCTAAAGTTGGACGGGCTTATGGAATCGTCCCCATTAGCCATATCATCAACGCCACACTCAAAAAGTTGTTGAAAATAACATTCCCAACGATGCAAGACTTCTCTTTCGTTATTTAACACTCTTCCTTCATCATTCCTAATAACGCCTAACTTAGAATTCCCTGACGCTCCCCTAGACAATCGGACCTGCTTCCAAAATAGTTTAATATTAGTTTGGAAGTCGTCAGAGAGCTTCTCATCAAGCTCTTCTTTCTTTCTTTCTTTCTTTTGCTCAACTACTTTCTTAACTCTCTTTTTCGCTTCTGCATACATACTTACTGCTTTCGAAATCTGTGAATCTGCGATTCCCCCTACATGCATGCCTCCTCTTCCATGAATTGCTATTAAATCTAGCCATGCCTTCTTTTTCTCTTCCACTGCCTCTTTCACTTCATCATCCCACCAGTTATCCTCAATCATTCTCTTTCTTCTTCTCACTTCACCACATACCTTGGTAGCTGCTCCAACCAGACCAGTCTTTACAGTTTCCCAAATATCATCCATTCCTCCCTCATAATCTTTCTCCCAAAGGTGAGATGTCTCTTCTCGCAACTCTTTCAAATATTCTTCTTGCACATCTATCTCTCTCAGCCTTTCGACTTTGATGCGACCAAGGCTAGTTGTCGACTTTTGTGGTCTATGTCTCCATAATTTCAAGAGACCTCTAAATCGGCTTACCACTAAATAATGGTCTGTGCCCACACTAACTCCACGATAACTTCTGGTGTCGACAACATGCCTTTTAAGCCTACGGTCTACAATCACCAAGTCGATCACACTTTTGCTTCCATTCCTCTCCCATGTATACTTATGGATATCCTTATGGTCAAACAAACTGTTTGTTACCACAAGGTCCCTCTCTATACATACATCTAACAAATGCATACCATTCTCATTCACTCTCTCATCTCCATATTTTCCTAACACCCCTTCGACATTTTCTCTTTCCACTCCGACCCAACTGTTAAAGTCACCTATCATAATTATCCTTTCATTAACTCCGCAGGTATTCAAAATTCCTCTAACATTTTCCCAAAACTCCTCCCTCTCTGAAACAGAGCAACCCATGTGCGGTGCGTACACAGCTAGCACAAATATCCGGCATAACCCCATTTTAAATCGGATTGAGAGGAGTCTGGGACTTATGCACTCAAATCCTTTCATACATTGAGTCAAACGGTCAGAAAGGAGCACTCCAACACCCTGGCAAGCTCGCTCTGATTCCGGAACTCCGGACCAAATGGCCGTAAGATTCCCGTGCTGTGTCATGTCCTTTCCTTTCCGTTTGGTCTCACTCACAGTCAAAATATCAATATGTCTTTCTTTCATCATCTGACACACTTCATCCATCTTATCAGGGAGGGATGGGAATCCCTCCCTGTACATTGAGCGTAGCTATGCAGCACCCCGCAGCCCGCTTTTCGCCCCGTGAGATACAATGGCGTGATGTGTGGCGAACAGCATCGCCGCCTCCGAGATTTTTATTTGGTGCTCTCATAATGTTCCCACGAATAGCAAGGGAAGTGAACGGTCAACCCTTACAGAGCCCCGCATGTAAGGGTAAGGTAAAATTAGTGCCTGGGGTTACCCGGTACCAGACAACAGGCATACTAACGACTAGGCTCGCCCCTAGCCATGCATCCCTCGGCGCTGCTGACTTGGATTGGCGGATAGGAAATAGGAGGTGATGTAATAGTGGGATTTATGGGATAGGAAGGAATATTAAGGTGATAGGATTCTACAGCCACGGACGGATGGAGGAGGTGACCGTAGAGGCTCGAGGAGGTCGGGGCCGCCAAACCCGAACCTTCTCTATAGACAACGGACAGATGTCTATAAAGAAGACCCTCTGCCCTTTGTAGAGATTGTGACAGACTATTCAGATGAATTCTAAAGACCTGAGTATCTTTCCATTTGCGTAATGCATCACATTTGAATGAAGTCACCTTATTTTGGAGGTATAAAATAAACATCCCTGCGTCACATATTTCGATTAGTACATTCAACTTACATATTTATTATTGTATGCATTAATTACTATACTGTTATATTCTAACCCACTTATTCATAATGGAATCTTGGTCTTATCGAACGCACAACCCTACTTTTGCCTACTTTAGCGAAAGAGAACTAAAATATGTTTATCGAATATAATGTTGCTGGTTACAGCAAAAACATTATTTTTATCTCTGGCAAGCTTCGAAACAAATAGGAAGTCTTGGCTGGAAACAACCATTAAATATATATATAAATCTTAGATTGGGTCCTAGACTATAACAAAATTAATGTCATTAACAAACATGCAACAGCTGATCGGAATCGGACATGTTTTCACTATCAAACTTTGGAACGTTTTAACGCTATTGAACGATTATGAATACAATTTTTATGAAACGTACTATTGCGGTCTTATTACGCTCTACTAAATTATTATGAATAAGAGGGTTAGTCTTTCCGTAGATTCTGCCCCTAAACATTAAGCGACATCTATAAACAATTTTCATAACCAGAACAATGCCATCTATCCACAGGCGAGGTCAAAACTTCCTAAGAAGAGGCGCCGGGTGCTACCTGTGGAGCAACCACGGAGGAAACGCGACGCTAGCGCCTCCAATCGGCGGGTGAATGCAGTTAAACACCCCGTGGTGCTGAAGGACCTCTCTCCGGGAGGGAATAAATTCGGTAAGTTGGCACTACAACTGTTTGATAATGTTATTCCAGAGCAGAATAATAGATGGCGCTGAATAGTAAAATTGTCATAGTAAAGTACCTACTTCTTAATATATAAAATTCTCGTGTCACAGTTTTCGTTGCCATACTCCTCCGAAACGGCTTGACCGATTTTGATGAAATTTTTTGTGCTTATCCGGTAACTATGAGAATCGGCCAACATCTATTTTTCATCCCCCTAAATGTTAGGGGTAGTCCACCCCAAAATTTTTTTTTTATTTTTTAGACCAAATTTTTAATTTCTATTTTTTTATGATACAACATACAAAAATACATACAATCCTCAATTTTCACCCTTCTACGATCAACCCTTATTTTTTAATAGCCATTTTAGTAATTGAATCATTTTTCCTCTCCTGTCGAAAACTGATCAATCGTCATTTAATTAGTTATCCCCGCCAGATGTCTACAGGTGACAGACTGGGTGACAGATGGGTTACATACAGGATGACTGACGGGTGACACACGGGTAACAGACGGGGTGACAGACTGGGTGACAGACGGGTGACAGACGTGGTGACAATCGAGCAGATAGATGGGGTGACCGACGGGTTGACCGACAGGGTGACTGTCGGGGTGACCGACGGGGTGATGGACGGGGTGACTGACGGGGTAACTGATGGGGTGATGGACGGGGTAACTGACGAGGGTACTGACTGGGTGACTGACGGGGTGACTGACGGGGTGACTGACGAAAACGGACCAAAGTAGATCATCTCATTACCTCCTTTAGAATTATTGGATTATAGGTGCCTACAACTCATTCTTTCAACCCTCTCTCTCCTACGCAGACGAAGTTGCGCGGGTCACCTAGTGTAAATATAGATTTAACATAAATTGAATTAAAAATATTTTAGCAGTATTTTATTTAAAGTAAACAAAGTAAGTTTAGTCGTTATTTTTAAAAGAAGAGCTTAATCTTTATTTAGCCAAACAACGGCGCAAGAAGTCTATAGACAAATTTACTCTGAACCCTCCGCTCATCCTTATTGCCTTATTAGGCAAATAATTTGGCGACAAGATGACGGCGGTTATTACTACATACTAACTACATAGTATAATACAAAGTAGCTTCTTCAAAGTAGCTAACTGTCTGTCTGTTCCTATATATGCTTAGATCTTTAAAACTACGCAACGGATTTCAATGCGGTTTTTAATAGATAGAGTGATACAAGAGGAAGGTTTATATGTATAATACATACATAATATACCTCTAGTAGAGTAACACTGATAATTCCGCACCCGTGCGAAACCGGCGGGGTCGTCTCGTACTTAACTAACTTTACGCGGTACACGTTATCAATAATAAACATCTCATCAATTCCAGGAGTGAACGGCATGAACATGATCAGCCTGGCGCTGCAGGGTCCCCCGAACCTTCTGCGTCCTCCGTCGGCCGCGCAGCCGCTGCAAGCTCGAGCACCCATCGGTAAAGCGCGCATCATTGTAGTCCATCCCACCTATCATTTAAAACATTGAATCTACTAATTCACTAGATAGCACAAGATGTCTTTTTTTGTGAGCCAGTACTGTTGATGTTATAATTTCTCTTTTATTTTCTTGTCATTGGTGTTAACTTTAAAGAATTGTGAAATTGAGTAGGGACTACTTACTAGTCTCCACAATATATTTTTGTTTGTCAATATATTTGGTTGCTTCTGAATTTCTCAAATTATATGTCACATAGGTCATCATATATCAGGTATCACATAGGTCATTATATCAGCTCTATTAATACATTTTATAATAGTTTAAACAGTAACGTATTATTTACTATAATTATTAGTTGTAAGTAATTTATTATGATTTCTGTATACTACGTATTGTATTTCATCTAAATTTGATTTATTGAGATCAATGAGATCAAGAGACAAAACACTATTCCCTATTAATATACCAGCTGTTGCTTAAATCAATCAATCAATCAATCATTTTTATAAAATCTATTTTCCTAATTCCAGTCGAAAGCCCTATAATCAACATGCAGTCAGGCGCCATATCGTTGGCGTCTCTGCAACCGCCCCTGATCACGGCCCCGCCACTGCAACCACGACCTGCAACCACCGGCTCCCTCGACCTAATGCTACCACTGCAACCAAAGTTACTACCTGGCTACAACCTCCAGTCATCATACTTATCCAACACCCTATCAACAGTAAGACCACCAGACTTGGAAAAGAAAGAAGATTTCAAACCAAGTGTTGAAGTAATTTTGGAGAAAAGAGAAGAAAATTCAGTAAAATATTGTGATTTAGTTCAGGATAAGTGTAATGGTAGAGACAGTCACAATAACTTAAATGATAACGATTCAACTAAGGATGAAATCAATTGTAATGTTATTGAGAGGAATACCGATACCAAATCGGAGGGTAGTCCAAATAATAATTCTTATTAATGTGGTGCCAATGATTCTTTCAGACCATTAAAAACTTCACTTGATGTTGGTAGAATTATCCCAAAAGAGCTATATCCCAAAAAATACATAAAAACTTCCATTTGAAAACAAAATCTAGTAAATTAGTAAAAGTTGATTTTAAAGCACAATTTCAAACAGATCTTGTTGTACTAACTAAATCAGCAATTATTGTAATCATTACTGTTATTTGTGCCTAAATTAATGATTTAATCAAAAGGTTTTGGTCTGAAAGGGTCAGTTATTTTATTGTTTATAATAAAGAATTTGATGTTAATAATTATAAATACATGTACATAGTCATACCACTCTCACGTTTTTGGCAGTAAACAGTTGTATGAAATGTGCCAAATGAAAAATACTTGGTGCTCACTATAATTTAATAACAGGTATTTTAAACAACTCGCTCGGAAATTTTACTGTCTGCACCTTGAACACTTGATGTTATTGTATAAAAGTAGTTTCGTATGTGTCAGTTGTCAGTATGTATCAAAATCCCCCATATAGCACAATAACCACAGATATAAAATTGAACCGATTGTTCCCTTACACATTTCACATGTGTAAGGGAACGAAGTGTGAGAGAGACGGGGCGATCGTACGGGCACATAGACAGGGTAACTGACAAAAAGATGAAAGTACTAACTAAGATTTACGATTGTCAATAATTTTCCTGCTCAGTTCGCTGTTCGTAAGGCTGTTGTAACGGAAAAGCCTTTGAGAACAAGCACTCTACGATGCTACAGTGACGAACGTGAGATTTTGTTTAAAAATTTCACCTATTGTATTGTTTTAATGGAATTGGGTACTTGACTATGTTTGATTTTATACGCATATTTATATGTAATAGCAAAAATAAAAAAGAAACCCTTCTGTAAAAACTGCATCGAAATTGCTTGAAAAATTAGGCAGTAATTCATAATTAAAATTCTGGAGTGGGGATATTGGAGATATCTTGCTATCCCTTTCCAACGCACGTAACGTTATGGCGTGACGTCATTATACTGATACTTCTCTTTCCCGCAGTTTGAAGGTTACACCAAACTTCAAAGGCTAATAACTTTTTTATTTTTGAGAATATTTCAATATTCCTTTCTGTTCTATATTTTAGATGACGTAAATTTTATATAAAATCAATGTTAAAAATTAGTCAAGTACCGAATTGTAGCTCAATGACAGTTCATACATTTAATTTCTGTATAGGGCGGGATCATAAAACTACATTTACAAAACTTTGTCAAAAATCAAAAGACCTTGAAGCTTTTGGTATTTGACGATATACTATAACTTTATTCATGTAATACTAGCTGTGAAACCCCATAGTCTTATAAAAATGTCTCCCATTAGTATAAATTGTAATATAAATGTAATCTTGTCTCGAATTAGAATTTCTAGTCAGTTGGAATAAATCTAGAATAACTACTGGAATAGCTATAATGGAAATGTGTTTGTAAAAACCTAGTTTTTATATTGGTCTAATATGATTATGGATATTTTGTTTGTGTGCTGAATATAATCTAGTACCTACTACATATAAAATTAAATACACAACAAACTAAAATAAATCTTTTGCATCTCAATACTGTTCTAGTCTCTATTAAAAGAAGGTTTAATTATTCAGAACTTGAATTTAAGGCTGAGATCTATAGAAAGAAAGAAAGGAAGAAGAAAGAAAATGTTTATTGCCACTAAACGCATGCAACATTAGTTACTAGTTTAGAGCGAACTTAAACTAAGTCAGAGTTAAAAAACAAACTCAGTGAGGATTTGGAATTTTTAAATCGAACTTCTACTTAGTCGGAGTCATTTCTTACAAGAATTACTTTGCATGGTTCGCTCTATAGACCTCAGCATAAGTCTAGATGACTTTCGACTTAGATCTTCAAAAGAACAGAGATTTGAGTTTTTGAGGTCACCAACTATGTTATGCTGTATTGGATTTAGATATTGACTAATATATTTATGCTTTAAATATAATATCACACAAACCACTCAATCCAAACTATAACACACACCCCTCGATTTCACTTTTACCAAACACATTTCCGTTTTGTACCATAAATGTATAAAAAATTACCAAAATGTCAGCGCTCCGAGCGCAGCCCAACGACCAAAGTACCTAAGTAGCATTGAAATAAAACTATTCTTACGGATTCTATCACGATTAGGTTTTAATTACTATTCCCGACGGTTCGAAGGCTTTGCAGTCTTCGTTGTCACGGGTCAGACTGAATAGTAATTAAAACCTAATCGTGATAGAATCCGTAAGAATAGTTTTATTTCAATGTATAATATTCACGTAAACTTAAGAAATCAGTACCTAAGTAGCGTTTGTGCCGTTGTATTTTTTGTGTATATTTTGTAATTAAAGCGATACGCATTGTGAATAGTATATTTGTATTTATATTTTGCTTTTTTGAATAGATATTTTTTAAATTGATCTGGGGGAACCCATACAAAACAAAAATGCAAAGATAAAACAAAATATTCAGTACCTATGCTACATTTTTTTTTATAGCACAGATTGGCAAACGAGCAGGTGGGTCACCTGATGGTAAGTGATCTCCACCGCCCATAGACACACAATACACAAATAATTATGGGTGCGTTGCCAATCTGAAAGAAGGGAATGGAAGGGATTGGGCAAGGGAGGCGGGAAATGGGCCACCGGAAATCATCTTAGGAATACATCTTATATTATGTTAAAAAACCTTGTATGCAGCAATTTGTACCTATATTAGATTGTAACCTGTTTTGTGTTTTAAATAAATAAATAACATAAAAATGAAAGCTGTAATCTTCAATCCAAATTGTAGGGTTTAAAATACAAAATAATAACTCCTTTTTTTTACAAACATTCTCAAATTTAGTATTTTTATGGCACATTTATTAAAACTTATCCGGCCCTATCTACATTAATTGAACTCTGATTTAAATGTCAAGGTGCTCATATTTTGTTTTTAAAACAAAATAAATTATTTTTAAAGCTAAAGTTGCTGTGGATTCTAAAAATACATTATTATTAAAAGGGTACAGTTGAAATTTATTGTTAATGAACAAAAATTTCGTTAATAGATACTTATGTGAAGCTGAAATAAATTGAATTATAATGTACCAAAACATACCCTAGATGCATAGTTCGTTGCAAATATCGTCATCAATAGTGGTTGCGATTATCATAATAAATAAAACAAAGAAAAAGATCATAAATTCAAATATTAATTAACACAAATATAACCCTATGCACATGTTTTAGAGTAGCTTTTTAATTTAAAAGAGCAAGCGTTCTTAATTTTGATTTATGAAATTTGGAATTCTGTCGGCGTCCAACTGTAGGGAAAAGGAGTGCTTAAGCATTCCTTTGCTGTCCCATTTTCTGAACGTCAACTGTGCATCTAGGATTATAATATATCGATGCAAAACATAGATAATTTTCCACCAATCTAAAATAAATATATCTTATAAATGAACACAAGTAAAATAAAACCTGCACTGCAATCCAATGAAAGTAATTATTTAAGTATTATTTTCTATTTTATTTCTAAAAATAAAATACTTATTATGAAACAGGAATGCCAAATATGATGTAGATATGAATATTATAAAATATAGATTATAGAAAAAGATGGCTGTTTGATGTTATACTGAAATACTGTTGGGGAGAATAAGAAAAACTTGTATATTTTCAAAATATTATATTTTCCCGAACAGTATTTATCATAATTGTAATTCCCTTTTAAAATTGTTAGGATATTGATTTACCTACATCTAAAATATTTTTCTAATGTTACATATTGTCTTATTTGTCAGTGTTGGAACCGTTTGAATTTATTGAGTAACATAGAATATGTAATGATATTTTATACTGCCACGGTGGCATGGTCGTATTTCGGTTCGACTACCATCCTGAGGTCTCGGGTTCGATCCGGGTCGGGCAAATTGATATTGGATTTTTCAGTATCAGCCCGGAGTCTGGAATTTGTGCCCGATATGGCGATAGGTTCGCCCCGTCACTTCTGGGACGGAACTAAGCTCGGCGAAATGTGGGTGTTCTAGTTCGCTAGTGCCCCTCTGCTTATCCGTTCGGGCAGAGCCTACCTCTTCGGGGATACGGGTGACCTTTGTCATAATGATATTTTATGTTAAGTTTGATTCGGACGTCGAATTGAATGTAGTGATTTAAATATCTTTTCGATCAACAACGAACATGCTTCCGTTCAATAACTCACTATAATCAAATTTAGACTTAAATAAAGTGAACTAGCGTTGTTATTTTAATTTATAATAGGGACAGTTAAGTTAATTTTACTGTATTTATGTTGTATTTATCCAAATAAATTCAAGCGGTACTGATACTTTTTGTTCGTCAAACCTCATATTTTATTGTTTGAATAAATAAAAATCGATTATGGTGGTTTTATTTTCAAAATTACTGTCAGTTTAGAGCGTTTAAAATGAATTCTAGAACTAATTATGCTTGAAGATGTGGCATTCAAAAAGTGGGTATCAAATACAGGATGTGATGTAATATAACATGTTAGGATAGTCACACACGAGCATTAATTTGATTGAGCAGGATGTATCGGCGGAGCACAAACATGTAGCATGCACTTAATAAGCTGAGACAAAGCTTTGTCGGCCGGTCATTATGCACGTCGTATACTACGTAAATTGGGTACTTCACTTTGATTTTATACTATGTAAAAGTCAATAAAAAAGAAACTCGACCAATTTCAATGCAGTTTTTCAGAAAGAAACTGCATCGACATTGGTTGAAAAAAAAGTAAACTGAAAAATAAATACATAATTCATATTTTAAATTCTGGTGTGGGGCCATATATATGTTTGCTATCCCTTTCCAACGCACGTACCATTATGGCGTGACGTGATTATACTGATAAATAAATAAATAAATAACACCCAACAGTCACATACATAGTCCTGACCCCACACTAAGATCGAGTCTTGTGTCGTGGGTATCGGGAACTACGAGAGACTTTCGGTCTCACAACACCCAGACCCGAAACAAATATTTGTAGGCCATACAAACATTTGTCTCGGTGCGGGGATCGAACCCGCTCTACTATGATACTTCTCTTTCCCGAATTTGAAGGTTACACCAAACTTCAAAGGGTTAAACTTTCTTATTTTTGAGAATATTTCAATATTTCTTTCTGTTCTACATTTTAGACAACGTCAATCTCCTATAAAATCAATAAAAAAATAGTCAAGTATCCAATTAATGTTGTAAGTTTCACTCTAAATGTGATAGGGAGCGAGCCTATCGCCATAAATGGCACAAATACTAGAGTCGGGGCTGATACTGAATAATTACAAGTTTAAAAACTTAACTGACCGACTTCCAATTTACCGATCGTGACGTAAATTATATGGAACCACCCTTGAAATAAGCTCTATCGAACACAACTAGAATTTTGAAAATCGGTCCACATTTGGCGGAGATATCGAGTAACATACATAAAAAATACAGACGAATTGAGGACCTCCTCCTTTTGTGGAAGTCGGTCGAAAATTTAATATCACTTTGCCTGATCCGAGTCCTCAGGATGAAAGTCGTACCGTGTACGTAATACCACTACACCACCGAGGCAGTCTTAAGAAAATATATTTTCATATAAGATGCTGCTATAAGGTGCCATAAGCTGCAGTTTACAAACATCATGCATTTAACATGCGTCGCCTGCTCACTAGCGCACCACTTACGGACGAATGTTCACACACTTAAGGTCGCCTTATGTGGTTTAAGGCCGCCTTATCTGTTAAAATTGTATGGCCAAAATCAATGTAAGAAGCCGTCAAAGTTAAATAGCGTTTGACCATTCGGGCGTTAAGCCACCAACATAAAGGCGACTACACATTTGGCCTTAATATTAATGTTGCAGGTGACTAGTGTCTGAAAGTAGTCTACGGGACGATAATTTGGACTTTAAATTGAGTGTGAATATCATAACATGACTGCCTCGGTGGCGTAGTTGTCATGAGCTCTCGGGTATGATTCCCAGGTCGGGCAAAGTGATGTTTGATTTTCAATAGCAGCCCGGAGTGTGGAATTTGTGCCCGATATGGCGATAGGCTTGCCCCCTATCACATCTGGGACGGAACTAAGCTAGGCCAAATGTGGGTGTTCTAGTGCGCTATTGCGCCTCTGCCTACCCCTTTGGGAATATCGGCATGAGCTAAGAGCTTATGTTATGTTGTGCAAATATCATATTTACATTCATTATTAAAAAAATCATCGTAGCAGGCTATGAAAATGTAGTCGCTTCTTTGGTTTAATGAGGGGTTGTGGGCCGGGAGGTCCTGGGTTCGATTCTCAGGTCAGGCAAAGCGATTTTTCATCCATGGGACAAGGTATAAGGGATAGCATTGCAGCAAACGTCGAAGAACACGGGTCCGTAAACTTCAATTAAGTTCGTAATTTGGAAAATTATGCACGTCCTTACGATGTTTTCCTTCACCGATAAACCTTCCCGGTCCACGTACTATGCTCCACTAGATCAATAAATCAACGAAATACACGACGAGCTTATGTTATTTTTAATAAACACTGCTATAACTTCTAAATAGAAGTTATAGCAGTGTTTATTAAAAATAACATAAGCTCATGCCTGTATCCCAGAAGGGGTAGGCAGAGGCGCACTAGCGAACTAGAACACCCACATTTCGCTGAGCTTAGTTTCGTCCCAGATGTGATAGGGGGCGAGCCTATCGCCATATCGGGCACAAATTCCAAACTCCGGGCTGATATGGAAAAATCCAATATCACTTTGCCCGACCCGGGGATCGAACCCGAGACCTCAGAACCGTAGTCGTACCGAAATACCGTCACGCCACCGAGGCAGTCGTGTTTATTAAAGTATAGCTCTGAAACCTATTAAAAACACAAACCAATTAAAAATTGCTAACAATGCTAACAAAGAACTTATTTCCCAATCAACCGTTGAACCAAATAGAATCCTAACAACCGAATCAAGAACACAATACGAAGAAAGAAACGTTAATAATGAAGGTGGTTTAAAGTGGCTTCAACAAAACAACCTAGAATGGAAACAAAAAATAACGGTAATGAAAGAAAGCCTGTTTGCACAAAGGAATATTTTTCAATTGTTTCAGAGCACTATTTCTAATTAAATATTGTTTGATAATAATATAATCTCGTTAGATATCAAAGATATTTAATATTACTAACTATAGAGGGGCAAGAAGTCGCTGGATGCAGGCCGCTTCCAACAGGTCGATCTGGAAATCTTTGGGGGAGGCCTATGTTCAGCAGTGGACGTCCTATGGCTGATGATGATGATGATAGAGGGGTTTCCTGCGACCTTTATCAGGTCGTCGGTTCACCTTGTAGGTGGACGTCCTACGCTGCGCTTGCCGGTACGTGGTCTCCACTCGAGAACTTTTCTGCCCGCTTTTCGCTGGATGCAGGTCGCTTCCAACAAGTCGCTGTGGAAATCTTTGGAGGAGGCCTATGTTCAGCAGTGGACGTCCTATAGCTGATGATGATGATGATGATGATGATAGAGGGGCTATCAAGCAAGTTTCCATAGAAATAGATCTCAAAAGTCAGTAACGCCATCTACCACTTATTATAAAATATTTTGTGAATGTTCTGGAATCACGTAAGATAATTTTATTGTCTAAACATTATTACGCTGGCACGACCTCGCGAGCGTATGTTTCAAATACCTTCAGTGACTTATGACCACGAGGTCACAACTTTTGGATCACAAGTATCGCACTGTTGTCCCGTCTATGTCTTTGTTAGATATTGTGAACTTATATCACATTCTAAACAACCATCCTCATGATTATTAACATAACATAACATAACATAAGCTCACGCCTGAGCTTAGTTCCGTTCCATGATTATTCATCATCATCATCATCATCATCAGCCACAGGACGTCCACTGCTGAACATAGGCCTCCACCAAAGATTTCCAGATCGACCTGTTGGAAGCGGCCTGCATCCAGCGACTTCCTGCGACCTTTATCAGGTCGTCGGTCCACCTTGTAGGTGGACGTCCTACGCTGCGCTTGCCGGTACGTGGTCTCCACTCGAGAACTTTTCTGCCCCATCGGCTATCAGTTCTACGAGCTATGTGCCCTGCCCACTGCCATTTCAACTTGCTAATCCTCTGGGCTATGTCGGTGACTTTCGTTCTTTTACGGATCTCCTCATTCCTGATTTGATCACGTAGAGAAACACCGAGCATAGCCCTCTCCATAGCTCGCTGAGTGACTGTGAGCTTTCTAATGCGGCCCATAGTTAGAGGCCACGTTTCAGTGCCATAAGTCATCACTGGTAACACACACTGGTCGAAGACTTTTGTCTTCAGGCACTGAGGTATATTGGACGAGAAGACCTTGCGTAGTTTCCCAAATGCTGCCCAGCCGAGCTGGATTCGACGAATGACCTCTCTCTCAAAGTTGGACCTGCCTAGCTGGACCGCTTGTCCTAAATAGACATATTCGTCTACAACTTCGAGAGTCGAGTTCCCTATATCAATTGGGGTAGGAACGACATGGACATTCGACATGATTTTCGTCTTGTCCATGTTCATTTTAAGGCCTACTTGTTGGGAAACTCGGTTGAGGTCTTCGAGCATAGTACCTAGATCTTCCAGCGATTCTGCCAAGACAACGATATCGTCGGCAAATCGAAGGTGAGTGATGTACTCGCCATTGATGTTGATGCCGAATCTTTTCCATTCCAAGAGCTTGAAGGCATCTTCTAATGCGGTAGTGAACAGTTTCGGAGAGATAACGTCTCCCTGTCTCACACCTCTCTGAAGTGGAATAGCCCTCGTGCTCTCTTCTTGTACTCGGACCGACATGGTGGCGTTGCTATACAAGCACCTCAACACTTCGATGTAGCGATAGTCGATATGGCACCGCTGGAGAGACTGCAGCACAGCCCAGGTCTCGATCGAGTCGAAGGCTTTCTCATAGTCCACAAACGCTAAGCAAAGTGGCAAGTTATATTCCTCGGTTTTTTGTATAACTTGCCGCAGCGTATGAATGTGGTCTATGGTATTATAGCCTTTTCGGAAACCGGCTTGTTCGGGAGGCTGAAAGTCATCTAGCCTGTGTTCGAGACGGTTCGTGATAACCCTCGAAAACAGCTTATACACATGGCTCAGGAGTGAGATGGGCCTGTAGTTCTTCAACAAGGTATTGTCACCTTTCTTAAAGAACAGTACCACCACACTCCTATTCCATGCTTCAGGCGTAGCGCCCTCGAGCAAGACAGAATTAAAGAGCTTCTGAAGGACTCTCAGTACCGGCGCTCCGCCCGCTTTCAGAAGCTCTGCAGTGATTCCGTCCTCGCCCGGCGCCTTGTTGTTTTTAAGCTGTCCGAGGGCCACCTTAATCTCGCACAGGCTGATGTCCGGGATATTTTCGCTGTAGTGTCGGACCAGCTCGGCTCTTGGGTCTTGGGCCGAGCCAGTGACGGGTTTGGCAACCGAGCTGTAAAGCTGTCCGTAGAACCTCTCAATCTCCCTCAATACCTCTGCCTTTGTCGAAGCTACGCTGCCGTCTTCCCTCTTCAGCTTGGTCATTTGGCTTTGCCCAATAGACAGATCCTTGGCGAACACTTTGGAGCCTTTGTTCCGCTCAATCGCCTCTTTTATGCTCACTGTATTGTGAGCACGGACGTCGTGTCGCAAGGATTTCCCTATTCGTCTATTGAGCTGCCTATATGCTTCAGCGTCGACGGAAGACCGCAGCGCCATAGATCGGCGTTCGGCCATGAGATCGAGTGTGTTGATCGAGAGTTTCTGAGGTCTATCTCTACGACGAGGTCTAAAAAATTTAGATCCCACCGTATGGACAGCTTCTACCAACCGGTCATTTATCTCGTCCACGGTAGAGCAATCAGCTAGGCAATCGAAGCGGTTTGTCAACTCGAGTTGAAAGCTCTCGGGGTTTTGGATATGGGTGCGAGTAGGGCGGAGCGTAGACTTCATCAAGCGATCTCTTTCCAACTTGACGTTGATATTCAATGTGCCTCTTACCATTCGGTGATCGCTTCCGGTTTTCACCCTGTTGATCACGGAGACATCATTGAATATCCGTCTTTTCGTCGTCAAGATGAAGTCTATCTCATTTCTCGCCGAACCGTCCGGAGTCATCCAGGTCCATTTGCGATGAGGCGGCTTCTGGAAGAAAGAGTTCATCGCAAAGAGTCCCTCTTTCTCCAGGAAATCGGCCAGCCTTTGACCTCGGAGGTTCCGTATCCCATATCCAAATTGCCCCACCCTCAACTCTTCATCGCTTCCCTTGCCCAGCTTTGCATTGAAGTCCCCCATAACAACATTGAAGTAGGTTTCGGAGGTGTGTATGGCCCGACTAATGTCTTCATACATCTCCTCTACTTCCTCATCTGGGTGTGTCGAGGTCGGCGCGTATACCTGTATGACCTTCAGCGAATACCTCTTGGATATTCTGAGTATAAGGTATACGACCCTGCTCGACACACTTTCAATGGATACGATGTTGTTGATGAGGGACTTGTTGACGAGAAATCCGACACCGCCTTGGGACTGTTGGTCGCCCTCCCGGTAGTAGAGCAGGTTACCAGACTTAAGGATTACAGTGTCCTCCCCGTTTCTTCGGACTTCTGATAACCCCAAGATATCCCAGCGTAACCTACTCATTTCTTCTTCCAGCTCAAAAATCTTCTCGTCTGTCCTCAAAGTGCGAATGTTGTGTGTTACCAGGGCCAGTCGTCGTCGGGGGTGGTAGCGGGATCTTACCCGGGGATTCTTAGCACCCCCTGCCCCGCCGTTACCGTAGCCGCTACCGAGGCCAGGAATAGCAGGGCTGCCGGGGACTGGGGGCCTGGCCTTTCTCTGTAAAATCATATAGGGGGGGTTTTGCCATTACTCGCCACGCTTGGCAGGCGGGTTGGCGAGCGCAGGGCGTAGATTCTCGCGCTGATGATGCTGCTGCCCATCATCAGCCTGACATTTATCTACGCCTTCATACTGCGATGGTTATCCCGCCATCGATCGGTTGCCAGAGCCTCGTCCGTTAGTCAGCAGGGTGCACCACGTGCAGGTGAGGTTGGCTTGGACTCCGAGAGTTGGTGGTTGGACCCCCTTACACCCCATGATTATTAAAAATATTAAATTAAATTGCCTCGGTGGCGTGGTGGTATTTCGGTACGACTACCGTTCTGAGGTCTCGGGTTCGATCCCCGGGTCGGGCAAAGTGATATTGGATTTTTCCATATCAGCCCGGAGTCTGGAATTTGTGCCCGATATGGCGATAGGCTCGCCCCCTATCACGTCTGGGACTGAACTAAGCTCGGCGAAATGTGGGTGTTCTAGTTCGCTAGTGCGCCTCTGCCTACCCCTTCGGGGATACAGGCGTGAGCTTATGTTATGTTATTAAATTAAAAAAGGTATTTTATAAAGTTTTGGTGCAGTCCATTTGACAGTAAAACTGTTTTTGGTGGGATATGGGGTGTATAAAAAATGATGCTCCCTACAGAACGGCAGTTATTAATTATTGAAATTTATACAAATAAAGTGGTTACGCTGTCGCCTCCTTGGTCTAGTGGCAACACATATGGGCTGTGGACCGGGAGGTCGTGGGTTCGATTCCCAGGTCTGGCAAAGGGAATTTTCTAAATTAATTTGCCCGGGACTGAAACCCTCAGAGGGAGTTGACGTCAGGAAGACAGCCGGCCGTAAAAACTTAGCCAAATCCTTTCTGCAACATGCTCGAAAAAGTGTGTTGCGCCGACCCCACGTTAAGGTGGGATAAAGGCAGGTAGAAAGAAAGATAATAAAAACGAAAGAAAGAATTAATTTATTAAATAGTGAAATTGACCGTATTTTGTGTTTTATTACTTACGATTAAAATAAATGTTTCTAATGACCTTGACTTGGAAAACGATTTACGATGTTTACGATTACGATCTTCAAAGCAAAAATTGTCACATAATAAACCTTAGAATTATAAAACCCTGTATACTTAGTCTTGAAAAGACTAGTTTCCCATTTAAAATCACATTACGGAGGTTCTTGCAAACGCACCGCTATTCACTATGAAAGCAGCTTTGAAATAACATCTGCAGTGTTTTTAATTCTTTCGAAACCGGAGCATAATGTGGTCTAAATAAAAGATCTACGCCCAGCTCTATACGAGTATAATGGAACAAAGGAAGACGTATTTGGTGCGTGAATTAATTGTGTAAATCTTGTTCTTTAATGCTATTGATGATGTCGAGTCTTCTTTAAAGTTAAAGCTGTTTTTTTTCAAGCACTGCAAAGTGACTATAATAATAATAGCCTTGTAATGTTACTGTCCCATTGCTGGGCACGTGCCTCTTCTACTAATGAGGGGTTAGGCCTTCGTCTACCACGACTAATGCGGGTTGGTAGATTTCACATACCATCGAAATTCTTTGTGGAGAAATTCTCGAGTATGCATATTTCGTCAAGATGTTTTCCTTCACCGATTTAGCAGCGATATGCAGCGACAGCTCAGTTGGGAATGGTACGGACTGTCGAGACAAATGTCGGAGGTTTCTATTTTAGATCTGATTTTTCTATTGTAGATAGTCCCGGGCGGCTCGGCCTCCGGTGGCCCAAACGCTTATATAACATATATATGTGCCGCCTCTGACTTTTCTTTGTGAATTATTGCTTGCTATAACGGTGAAGGAAAGTGACTATACCACACTTGTATTGCGTGCGCTTTACAACTTCCGTTTTGAGGTCTCGGGTTCGATCCCAGGGTCGGACAAAGCGATAAGTTTTTTATTTGGCATCAATTCGGAGTTTGGAATTTGTGTCTTACAAGGCGATAGCCTCGCCCCCTTTCACATCTGGAGCGGATTTGAGCTCCGCGAAAAGTATGTGAACTAGTTTAGTTCGCCTCTGCCTACCCCTTCGGGGATACAGGCATGTTACATTTTACAACTACCTGTCCCTCAGCTTGAAAAAACATTCTGCCGACCTGGCATTTGAACCCCAACCCTCAGTTGCTTAGAGTAACGAGGTCACATGTGAATTATTACCACTTCTGAAAAATTAATAGAAAATAAAGCACAACAAGAAAAACACTACGAAATCCGAGACTCTTGTTTCATTTAAAAAGCCATTCGAAGTGCAAACGATGGGGCGGGGTTTTTCATTCCCACCGCTAACAAGGTACCGTGCCGAGTTACTGTCTTTTTCAGTTAGGCCGCGGTCTCGAACTCAGCGGGCTAGGAGCGGCGCATTCCAATGGCAGCGGCGCGCTGACCGGTTTAACAATACGTTACCGCGCCGCCGCCGCTGCTGAGTTCGTACATACAATACATCGTCATACATACAATAATCACAAGTTTAAAAACTTAACGGACCGACTTCAAAACTCCGATCGTGACCAAATTTATATGGGGCCACCGTTGGAATCATCTTTATCGAACACAAAAAGCATTTTGAAAATTGCTACTTATTTGGCGGAGATCATCATCATTATCATCATCATCAGCCATAGGACGTCCACTGCTGAACATAGGCCTCCCCCAAAGATTTCCAGATCGACCTGTTGGAAGCGGCCTGCATCCAGCGACTTCCTGCAACCTTTATCAGGTCGTCGGTCCACCTTGTAGGTGAGATATATATGTTTGGCGGAGATATTGCGTACTAAACATACAAAAAATACAAACAAATTGAGGACCTCCTTCCTTTTAAAATCGGTCAATAAGATTGTAAAACCAACCTTAATTCACTCTACTTTCAATAAATTGGAAAGTTGATTCAAGTAGAGGCGAAATTAGTTTTACCTTCATTAAAACGGAGTAAAAAATATATTGAAAACTCCAGGGTAGTTAAAAGCGCCGGAGAATTAACGGAGTTTTTTGCGGTTATATTGAATTAAACGTGTTCGATGAAAAAAATAATGAAAATGTATTTAGACAGCGTCCGTGGCGCAGCGGGCAAGTAGCTGGCTGTGAAGCAGGAGAACGCGAGTTCGATTCCCGCACCGAGGCAATTGTTTATGTGGCCCACCGCTATTGGTTTCAAGATTGGAGTTGTGAGACCAGCGTCTCTCGTAGTTTCTGATACCCATCACGATACAAATTATACCTAGTGTGGGGTCAGGCCTATGTGTGTGACTGTTGGGTGTATTTATTTATTAGTTTGTATCGTCTTTAAGATTGTCGTCAAACAGTATATAGATGGGACAACAGCACAAAACTTGTGATCCAACAGTTATGACTTAGTGATCATAAGTCGCTCAGTTTATTTGAAATATACGCGCGCCAGGTCAGCCAGCGAAATAATATTGACAGAATAAACTTATCTTTCGTGATTCTTAACCATTCACAAAATATTCTAGGGTGTAAAATGTAATAATCGCCCTCGCATTGTAATCAGTAGTTGATGGCGATACTGAAGTTTAAGATCAATTTTTTTGTATGGAAACTTGCTTGATAGCCCCTCTATAGTTAGTAATATTAACTCTCTTTTTGTGGTCCACAGTTATTGTTTTCAGTTTGGATGCCAACATGTTCTAAACCATTAATAGACCATAAAAGTGTGATACAATTTTTTTTGTGGGTTGGATCCTTTTTCACAACACAGTCCATTTCGGATCGTGATGTGAGATGTTATGATAGGCGGTATCTTATTTTTATTTATTATTTCCATTTATTAGTTTTTTTCCATGTATTCTTATAATAATTCAATTACTTCTCGAGTACTTTGATGCAATATTAAAGACTCAAAATATTAGCCATTCATCCACCATCCATAGAGCAAAGGATCCACCCCCAAATTATTACCAGCTTAAAACTGAACGCTTCAAAGCGATTCCGTACAAACGACGCGACGTTGTAAACATTACGAATAATACGCGATTAACTTATATTTTATCCCTACAATTACATAGGCGTTCCGCTGTTCGCTTTATGTCCTCAATTTTATATCTCTCTTGTCTGCGATACTTAATTGTGTTGTGATAAATAGACTTTGTGGGTATTATCGTATATACTCGTAGAGCTTTTTTGGGCTATTTACGGACATAATAGGCTCATTGTATTAAGCTTTATTAGCTGTAATTTAGGATTGTTCTAAATATTAATAGTAGTCAATGGTATTGTGTTTTCGACCGAGTTCCAAAAAGGAGGAGGTCCTCAATTCGTCTGTTTTCTATGTATGTTACTCGATATCTCCGCCAAATGTGGACCGATTTTCAAAATTATTTTTGTGTTCGATAGAGCTTATTTCAAGGGTGGTCCCATATAAATTTGGCATTTGAAGTCGGTCCGTTAAGTTTTCAAACTTGTGATTATATTATATCAATTGTACTTTAATTTGAAAAATATTAATTTTTATTTGGTTTGTTTGTTAGTTTCGATTTAATTCAATTCTATTTTTATTATTTGAATTGTGTCATTAGGTTATTAGGATCTCTCAGAGAGGGTTGATGTCAGACAGGCAGCCGGCCGTAAAAACTTAGCCAAATCCTTTGTGCAACATGCTTGAAAAACTGTGTCGCGCCGATCCCACATTAAGATGGGATAAGGGCAGGTAGAAAGAAAGAATTAAATCTCCATTTAAAAGTATGATATAGTAAGTTCTTATATCATCATCATCATCAGACATAGGACGTCCACTGCTGAACATAGGCCTCCCCCAAAGATTTCTAGAACGACCTGTTGGAAGCGGCCTGCATAGCCCAGAGGATTAGCAAGTTGAAATGGCAGTGGGCAGGGCACATAGCTCGTAGAACTGATAGCCGATGGGGCAGAAAAGGTCTCGAGTGGAGATCACGTACCGGCAAGCGCAGCGTAGGACGTCCACCTACAAGGTGGACCGATGACCTGATAAACGTCGCAGGAAGTCGCTGGATGCAGGCCGCTTCCAAGTTCTTATATACTGTCTTCTAAATCATACTATTCAAATAAATAAATGAATAAATATAATTATCCTATTACCAGCAACATGTATATATGAAAGTTATTACATAAATACATAGACTCACGCCTTTTTCCCATAGGGGTAGGCAGAGACAACGGATTTCCACTTGCTACGATCCTTACACACCTCTTTCGCCTCATTCAGTCTCATTACTTTCTTCATGCATGCACGACGGTTTAGGGTACTTTTAACTTGACTTTTCTCGATTATATCTCTGACTTGGTTAACGAAAGTTCGATGAGGTGTTCCCCTTCAACTCTTTCACACTTACCATATATATGAAAATTATTCTACAAGTAAAACAGTGAAATTACTTTCAAAATCGGTTCAGCGGCCTCAGAAAGAATATTTTCGATGGTCAATGTATTCCTGCTGGGGCCACTGTAGTTTCAGAGATTGTTGTATTTCATCATCATCATCATCATCAGCCATAGGACGTCCACTGCTGAACATAGGCCCCAAAGTTTTCCAGATCGACCTGCTGGAAGCGGCCTGCATCCAGCGACTTCCTGCGACCTTTATCAGGTCGTCGGTCCACCTTGTAGGTGGACGTCCTACGCTGCGCTTGCCGGTACGTGGTCTCCACTCGAGAACTTTTCTGCCCCATCGGCTATCAGTTCTACGAGCTATGTGCCCTGCCCACTGCCATTTCAACTTGCTAATCCTCTGAGCTATGTCGTGTTTAATGTGTTTGTTTAAATACACAACATTTTCAGCTTTATAATATTAGTATAGATAGCAAATCAAACCTCATCCTAACGATCTCACGCAATGTAGTGAAACATTAAGGTGGTTGTCGTAATTATTTAAAAGTATCAAAATTGCGACCCACTGCCCTCCGGGGAAATTATACTTGAATGGATGCAACGCGTAACGGCGCCTTTAAACTGATTACACACTGCTTTAGTGAACACCTAGCGAAACAGCGACAATATTATGCAAGCTGTAAAGCTATTCCCATGACGAATATCCATCCATTTAATAAAATGAAGACGAAATTCTTGCTTTATGAATTAATTTAACAGCAAGTAGACTTTGGAATAAAACCAGTCTAATCAATATGCAAATCCAAACATTTGAACAGGTCCAACTATTACTACATTTTCATGAAGCCTAAGAACTTTTGCTAGAAATCAAAATAAGGAGACATTATCATAAGCATATTGGAAAAATTATTGGTGCTTCCTCAGAAATTATCATCTTGTATAATGCTCTAAATTACTAATCACGAAAATCTCCTTGATGACGAGGACGGAGAAAATATGTTATCTTTAAGCATGATGCAGAAAGCATTTGGCTTTTGTTTTATAACCTCTCATTAAAAATTTACAGCCCATATACGCTACCACCAGACTAAGGAAGCTATTATCGTTAATACTTATTAATTACTCACTCAATCACTCACTCAATCACTCACTCAATCACTCACTCACTCACGATAAAAATTATCTTTAATGATATTTAATCTCAACAATAGTTTGACAAACGATACATCCGTGTGTACTGTTACTTAGACACATTGCTTCCTCATAAGTAGTTGTTTGAGGGTCAGTGTGTCCGTCTGATACATATTTCATGTCGAGAGCGGGTGTCCCCACTTGTGATTCATCTCAGTTCATCCACTGTGATAAAGGACGTTTTTATGTTTTATGGATTACTGAGAAATAACCTTTGTAGAACTTAGATTTATAAACGGTTGTGGTAGAATTGTTTAAAGTATTTGTCATAAGTGTAAATTGTCATGTATGTCAATTGTCATAACTGTAAATTGGTGTTAAAAAGAGCAACGTCAGAGTTTCTTGCCCGTTCTTCTCTGGCGAAACAATTTCCAAACAGGCGGTATCGTTAAAATTTGACGGAATCTTAATAATGTTTGAACATTTTCGGGATTGAATAAACATTTTGATTTGTTTTTTTTTTAATTGTACCAGGGGTGCGTCCTTGTGGAGGATGATATGAGAACCAATGGTCTTACTGTGGAGGATGGTCAAGACCGGGCAAAGTGGAAGCGTCTGATTAGGAAGTCAGATCCTAGCATCAGGGGGGTTACCACCACCGCTTATAGCAGTATTATTATAATCTTACTTGTACCGATTCCCATACAAAACAAACGAAGAACGATTATAATAATACTGCTATAAAAGGTCGTGTAACCCTGCAGGTCGGGATATCATTAAGAAAAAGATGTAGGTCATAAGATCATAAATAATAGAGGACTGCCTCAGTGGCGTGGTTGTATTTCGACACGACTACTGTCCTGAGGTTTCGGGTACGATCCCAGGGTCGGGCAAAGTGATATTGGAGTTTTCCACATCAGCCGGGAGGCTGGAATTTGTGCCCGATAAGGCGATAGGCTCGCCCCCATCACATCTGGGACGGAACTAAGCTCGGCGAAATGTGGGTGTTCTAATTCGCTAGTGCGCCTAGGCGTGATCTTATGTTATGTTATGTTATGTATAATATTATGAACGTAAATCTTTATTAGTATATATTGATGTATAGTTGATTGTTAATTTTTCATGACAAAACTACTAAGTAGATTTTGATCAAACTTTACAAATATATTAATACATCAGAATAACACATTGGCTACCTAACGCTCAAGCGCCACATATATGGCGCAGTTTATGTAAGCTTGTAACAAATTAATGTAATATTATTTGTCGAAATAAATCATCACATCCATCACATCTGGGACGGAACTAAGCTCGGCGAAATGTAGGTGTACTAGTTGACTAGTGCGCCCCTACCTACCCCTTCATGATACAGGCGTGGGCTTATGTAATAGGTTTTATGGTCTAAAATAAAACTTAGAATTAAAGACTTTACGAGTATAGCGATTTGTTTTTAATTTTAGACACGAAGTTATAAAAACACCTTTTCGTTTCACAGCCGGCTACTTGGCCGCGGTGCCATGAAGAATTGGGTACTTAACTATGTTTCATTTTATACGTATATTTATATGTAATATCAAAGACTGCCTCGGTGGCGTGGTGGTATTTCGGTACGACTACGGTTCTGAGGTCTCGGGTTCGATCCCCGGGTCGGGCAAAGTGATATTGGATTTTTCCATATCAGCCCGGAGTCTGGAATTTGTGCCCGATATGGCGATAGGCTCGCCCCCTATCACATCTGGGACGGAACTTAGCTCGGCGAAATGTAGGTGTTCTAGTTCGCTAGTGCGCCTCTGCCTACCCCTTCCGGGATACAGGCGTGAGCTTATGTTATGTTATGTTATGTTAAATAAAACAAAAAAGAAACCCTTCTGTAAAATCTGTATTGAAATCGATTCAAAAATGAGGCAGTAATATATATTTTAAATTCTGGAGTGGCGGCATATTGGAGATATCTTGCTATCCCTTTCCAGTGCACGTATCGTTATGGCGTGACGTGATTGTACTGATACTTCTCTTTCCTGCAGTTTGAAGGTTACACCAAACTTCAATGACTTATAACTTTTTTATTTTCGAGAATATTTCAATATTTTTTTCTATTCTATATTTAAGACGACGTAATTTTCATATACAAAAAATAGTCAAGAACCCAATTGTCGCATATTTTATCACACAAAAAAGGTTATACAAACGTAATAGACCCTAACCATCGTTATATTATTTACCTAGATGCACAGTTGACGCTCGGAAAATGGGACAGCAAAGAAGTGCTTAAGCACTCGTTTTGCCTACAGTCGGACGTTGATAGAATTCTAAATTTCAAAATTCAAATTAAAGAACGCTTGCTCATTTTGTTTAAAAACCTACTTTATAACACGTGCTTAGAGTTATATTTGTGTTGATTTAATTACAACTTGTGATCGGTTTCTTTGTTTTATTTCTGTGACCACTTTTAAGGAGGATATTTGCAAAGAACTGTGCATCTAGGGTATAATATATTGATGACCCTAACAGTATTTCAAATCTAATTATAAGATGATTGAAACCCCAAACCGAAGCGTAAGACATCAAACGAGTCTGATATTAGCAGATCATTTATAAACGTTTAACATCGCGTCTGCTCCGCGCTTCACTGTACCATCAATCATCAAGCATGTGTAACGAGTTACACGTATCGTTGTTATTAACGGACTTCAAAAAAAGACTGCCTATGTGGCGTGGTTGTATTTCGGTACGACTACTGTCCTGAAGTCTCGGGTACGATCCTCGGGTCGGGCAAAGTGATATTAGATTTTTCCGTATCAGCCGGAATTTGTGCCCGAAATGGCGATAGGCTCGCCCCCTATCACATCTGGCACGGAACTAAGCTCGGCGAAATGTGGGTGTACTAGTTGGCTAGTGCGCCTCTGCCTGCCCCTTCGGGGATACAGGCGTGGGCTTATGTTAAAAAAAAGAGTTATCATTTGGCCTGTTAACATTTTGAGTGGTAGAGCCACGCTGTAGACAGTTACGTCTACAGCACGAATGGGCCGGCTTGAGCACTGTCTCCAGAAAACCGACGTAAAGTGGCATCTTGCTGTCGTGTTTCGTTCAGTGGCCCAAGGAAGTGGAAGGGGAAGGAAAAGGGATCTTTCCCTTCCCCTTCCATTCCCTCCTTTTAGCCTGGCAACGCACCCATGATTCTTTTTGTGTCTTGGGTGTCTATGGGCTATGGAGATCACTTACCATCAGGTACTTAACCGTCTACAGCATAGCTCTACCACTCAAAAAACTTGCATAAAAGATACAGAATCACAGCTCTACATTTTCATGAACCATCCAATAAATACAATCGAAATATTCATTAACGCATTCACTCGAAAACAGTTTAAAACGGAACATTGGGTTACGAATACCAATTACATGTATTATGTCACAGTCGACAAATTAATGGTTTTTATACAAATTTGAATGCATGTGTTACACGAGAGCGAGGGGGATGGAAAAGTTCGCATCATAAACGCACCCTTTTCCGCCCCCACGTTCAAAAATACACTTTAAGCTCTACCTTCTATGGTAGCGAATCGAACGGAGGATGCAAATTTCAGTTCATTACAAAATGAAATGTGTGTAGGTACCAAAACTGAAGGCGCGCATGCGCGACCACGTACAGAGCTTTAGTAATTCGCAGACCGTGGTAAAGGGCGTACGCCAACGCCGCCCTAGCGGCACAGTACAAAAACAAAAATAATGTTCGAAAAGCAAACGCAGAAATCGGTAACAGTGACGTCATTGGATACGAGTGCGTTTTTTTGAGCAGTGTTTTTGGTGGTTTTTATTTTTCTTTTTTTCTTTATTTTTCTTTTTTTGTGTGAGTATCGCAGTGCGGCAGTGAGTAAGGCACCGAATGTGAGTTTGCACATAAAAAAGGTTTGTATATTAAATTACTATGTTGCGTGCACAAGTGCGGAAATGGTAATATTTTAACCAATAGTTGGTACTGTTACAGTTTTATGTGACCACAATTTAGGGTGATTAAATGGGGTGGACGGGTCAATTTTTCACTAATAATATACTATAAAGCTTTTAAGGTATTTGTTTTAGAGAGAGACAATTGTGATTTAATGAATAAAGCAATGGCTTTTTGAAGGCCTTTTATGAAATATATTTTTACTATTTAAATCAAAATTAAGAAGCTTTCTTTTCAATAAGGTTTTTTTTGAGGAGTTTTAAAGTTAGCATTAAAATATGATCTATATATACATTATCAGTTCAATAGTCTAACGTAATAAAAGTTTTACGTATTCTTTACGTCATGAGGATTTTATACTCCATTTGGGAGTCGCGAAATTTTTAAGTCAATTTTGGGCCGTAGTGGTTTAAAAAGTTTTAGGGACACTGACCTAAATACACCAATCTCTATACTCGGATATTTACTTTAAGGTTGCGCGTCCTAATTATCTAGCATTGTATTGTGTATTGTATAATCTGGCATTGAAAGAAAGTCTGCCTCGCTAGCAAAGTGGTATTTCGTTTCGACTACCGTCCTGAGATCTCGGGTTCGATCCCCGGGTCGGGCAAAGTGATATTGGAATTTTCCATATCGGCCCGGAGTCTGGAATTTGTGCCTGATATGGCGATAGGCTCGCCCCCTATCACATTTGGGACGGAACAAAGCTCGGCGGAATGTGGGTGTTCTAGTTCGCTAGTGCGCCTCTGCCTACCCCTTCGGGGATACAGGCGTAGCGTACATAACATAAGCTCTTATGTTATGTTATAAAAGAAAGAAAAAGAAAGAAAGATGATGTCTTCTTTCTTCTTCGTATAGTCTGGTATCGTGCCATTATTGAAGGTGGGATAAGGGCAGGTAGAAAGAATGAATCTGGCTTTGTGCGTATAGTAGATAGTCGGTATAAAACCATTTTTACGGATTCTATCACAATTTGGTTTTAATTTTTATTACCGACGTTTCGAAGGCTTTGCAGTCTTCGTTGTCACGGGTTGGACTGTTTTGAAAACAGTTTTATTTCAATGAATAGCATTCGCGTAAACTTAAAAAATCAGTAGATAGTCGGCAGTTCGTGGGTAGTACTGTAGGTATCATCATCATCATCGTCAGCTATAGGACGTCCACGTCGCTGGATGCAGGCCGCTTCCAACAGGTCGATCAGGAAATCTTTGAGGGAGGCCTATGTTCAGCAGTGGACTGTAGGTATGCCTCTACATTATTCATGGTAACTTGCTCATTGTCAGAACCCTGTTATGAAAATAACATATTTTAAGATTAAGTTTAGTCGCCTCCTTGGCTTACGGACAGTATATATGGGTTATGGACCGGACAGTGGCGAAGGCTAAGAAATTTCAAAAGGAAAGCCGAAGCTAGTTTTTCTTTTGATGTATAGCCTATAATTCGAAAAAGAGAAGTCGGTAGGAATTGTGTCTCGAATTCGACGCCACTGGGACTAGGAGGTCTTAGGTTCAAATCCCAGGTCAGACAAAGCTGCTTTTCTAAAATGATTTTCCTGGGACTGGATACTGAGTCGGTCCTAAAAACTTGAGCAGAATCGTTCCTGTAACATGCTTGAAAATATTTTTCACCATCCCACAGTGGGGTAAGATAAGGGCAAGTAGAAAAAGCTATGTAAGGCTACTGAATTGGTCGTAAAAATTAAAGCCGAATCGTTCCTGCAACGTGCTTGAAAATATTTTTCACCATCCACAGTGGGGTAAGATTTAGGCAGGTAGAAAATTTTAGGTAGGTACCTAACTTCAGTTGATCATAATCCATTTCCACTAATCTCAATTTCAGATTAGGCGTACAATTATTTCGTAGTTTGAACAAACGACCTTAATATAAAAACGATTTATACAATTACAAAACAAAGTAAAGGAAATAGCATGAAAACGAAAGTCACGGCACTTAACTCTAATAATAGCGGTGACAAAGCACTTTGATCTTTCCATATACAAGATTTTCTAAGGCATTTTATGCATTAATGAACTTACCGCCGAATGTTCATACACTTAAGGTCGCCTTAGGTCGTGTAAGGCCGCCTTATCTGTGAAAATTGTATGGCGAAAATCATTGTAAGCAGCCGTTAAAGTTGAGTAGCGTTTGACCATTCGGGCGTAAACTACTCAGTTTAAGAACGATCACATTTCCCCGAGCTTAGTTCCGTCCCAGATGTGATGGGCGCGAGCCTATCGCCATATCGGGCACAAATTGCAGAGGCCGGGCTGATCCTGAAAAATATAATATCACTGCCAGACCCTGGATCGAACCCGAGACCTCAGGACAATAGTCGTTCTGCGCACGTAATACCACTAAACCGAGGCAGTAGTTATTCCTATTATTTACGTTTATATAGGTACCTATGGACTGCCTCAGTGGCGTGGTGGTATTTCGGGACGACTACGGTTCTGAGGTCTCGGGTTCGATCCCCGGGTCGGGCAAAGTGATATTAGATTTTTCCATATCAGCCCGGAGTTTGGAATTTGTGCCCGATATGGCGATAGGCTCGCCCCCTATCACATCTGGGACGGAACTAAGCTCGGCGAAATGTGGGTGTACTAGTTCGCTAATGCGCCTCTGCTTAACCCTTCGGGAATATAGGTGAGCTTATGTATGTATGTATATAAGTACCTATTGTTACAGTATAACACTAACTACATTGGTACTTATCCAGGAAATTGCATGACTCCAAGCTATAAACGCTATATGGCCAAGTCTTCCGTCTCTCTTAGCTTATGGCCCTTCCGTACACTAACATGGCAGTATAACTTGAGGACTTATGTATGATAGATTGAATAAAAAATTTGTTTGAGTGGTATAAAGTTAAGTCTACTGCACGAATGGGCCGGCTCAACCGGTTTGATACCACTGTAACTAGAAAACTGACGTAAAGTGGCAGCTCGCTGTCGCGTTTCGTTCGGGAAGTTCGTTTCGTTATACCAGAGACTGGCAAACCAGCAGATGGGTCACCTTATGGTAAATGATCTCCACCGCCCATAGATACAAAAGAATCATGGGTGCGTTGCCAACCTAACGGAAAGGAAATAGGGATCGAGAAAGGGAGGAGGAAAATTCATCATCATCATCATCATCAGCCATAGGACGGCCACTGCTGAACATAGGCCTCCCCCAATGATTTCCAGATCGACCTGTTGGAAGCGGCTTGCATTGAATTGGGCCACCGGAAATCTCACTCACCGAACGAAACGCGACAGCGTGCTGCCACTTTACGTCGGTTTTCTGTGAGACAGTGGTATCAAACCGGTCGAGCCGGCCCATTCGTGGTGTAGACGTCATTTTTTCCAGCTTGGCTCTACCACTAAATAGATAAGATATTCTTTCTTTCTACCTGCCCTTATCCCACCTTAATGTGGGGTCGGCGTAACACACTTTTTCAAGCAGGTTGCAGAAACTATTTGGCTTAGATTTTACGACCGGCTGCCTGCCTGACTTCAACCTCCACTGAGGGATCCAGTCCCAGGCAAATTAAATTAGAAATTTCGCTTTGCCCGACCTGGGAATCGAACCCACCACTTCCCGGTCCACAGCCCATATATGCTGACACTAGACCAAGGAGGCGACCAAAGACTATATAAGATATAAGAATCAAAAATGTTGTATCATCTACCTACACTCACCGCCAGCTGTCCCTCCATAAAGCCACCGCTCCCCATAAATCTTACGCGTCAAATTACAATAAAGGCACACACGTCCCACCGCTGGGATTTTGGGACGGTAATAATTATTTCAAGTGGAAGAGGCCACATTCAATTAAGTAATACGTTTCTTTTGGAACACGTATAATTAGAAATGATGGAATTGTATTGAAGAGGCAGACAGAGACGCATTAGCGAACTGGACTACCCACAATTCGCCGAGCTTAGTTCTATCCCAGATGTGATAGTGAGCAAGTGCATCGCCATATCGAACACAAATTCTAGACTCTGGGCTGATATGGGCTATATATGTTGAATAATATTAATTATTAAAGTTATACGCTTTAGAATGGAACCTCATCTGCAATTTGTGCCCGATATGCTCGCACCCTATTACATCTAGAACGGAACTAAGTACGGCGAAATGTGGGTATTCTAGTTCGCTAGTGCCCTATGCCTACCCCTTCAGGCATACAGGCGTGAACTTCTGTAGGTATATATACATACATAAGCTCACGCCTGTATCCCCGAAGGGGTAGGTAGAGGCGTATTAGCGAACTAGAATACCCACATTTCGCCGAGCTTAGTTCCGTTCCAGATGTGATAGGGGGCGAGCCTATCGCGATATCGGGCACAAATTCCAGACTCCGGGCTGATATGGAAAACTCCAATATCACTTTGCCCGACCCGGGGATCGAACCCGAGACCTCAGAACCGTAGTCGTACCGAAATACCACCTCGCCACGGAGGCAGTCATAGGTATATATGTGTATGTGAAATATGCTAATAAGGATTGGAAAATGAATTCGGATTTTCGAAAATCTAATTCAACGAAAAGAATGTAACAGAGTGTTGCCAATTTACGTCGGATTTCTGAAGACAATGGTAGCGAACAGCAGGTCGATTCTCTAAGGTTTCATTTTTGAAAATAACTTTGCGGCATCGTTGCGACAACGATGTTTTCATTTTTGTATTCAGCAAGGTACAAAGCTCATGTAGCACTAGCACTATGCGTGATGACGGCGCTTATGTGGACTAGCTCTCTCGAGCGAGGCGTTTGACATAAATGTATGGAAAATGGTATTATCTAAGACCCAACAACGTTGAACACTCCGTCGATCTCAACGATGTGCGCTGCGGGAGCGAGGTGTCGATCGCAACGTTGTCGCGTTTCTTAGATAATCGACCTGCTGGTCAAGTCGGCCTATATCGGCCTAAACTGTCCACAGCGTAGCTCTACCGCTCATAAAACTGTATCTGCTTTCAATTTCTCTCGCTCTGAAAACAATGACAGTTCGAAAATCGAGCAACCTCCAAATTTACTCTGGCGCAAAGAACCTTTTTCACATCAAGGCCAGTGCTTGTTATTGGGTCAAATCCAGCGTATCGCTTCGTACAGAATAAAAGGAAACATTGTTATATACAAGTTTTATGGGCTCGTAGCTTTTGGTTAATTGCGAAGGACGTAGGTTCGATCCAGGAAAGAATTATGCGCGTACATTATTATTTTCTCTACTTCTTCCTAATCCCACATTAACCTGGGGTCAGTGCATCACACTTTTTCAAGCATGTTGCAGAAAATGATTTCGCTTAGTTTTTACGACGGGTTGCCTGCCTGCCGTCAACCCCCTTTGGGGGGATCCAGTCCCGCTCTAATGAAATTAGAAAAATTGCTTTCCCCTACCTGGTAATCGAATTCAGGACCTCCCTATCTACAACCCATATATGCTGCCACTAGACCAAGGCGCCGTATGCTACAGAAATCTTCGTGTATCATAAAAATAATAAAACACAACATAATTATACTCCTGCAATATAAGTCTTGTAACGAGAGTGAGGAAGCTATAGAAAATTAAATTATAAACTTCAGTAAACCGTCAGGGAAGTGTCGACGGTGAATATGTTATTACCCAGAATCAGAAAGCTATACATCAGTCTCATTTGTGCCGCGTTGTAATGCGGACGCATTGCTGACGCATTTAATTTATTACATTTATCGTACGTATAGCGCGGCGCAAGCCGTCGCTCGAATTTAGTCGTCATGAGTGAGAAACTTGTGGCGAATGAGCTGCTGGCGTTCTTGCAGCAGAAACTGGACGTGATGGATGAGGTGTCTGCTATCCAGATCTGCTCTACGAACTTCAGCGAGGAGGATATAGCAGCTGCGAAGCTGCTGCTGTATACCACGCTGAACAAGCGTGATCAGATGGTGTCCCGCCGCCGTGATGGGACTAAGAAAAGCGTGCAGGATATTATCACGCTGCTCAAGGAGACCGACCCGGACGACGTGCCGATGTTTGTGGCGAGGGACCTTAATAAGCTCCCTCCCGTTACTTTCGACCACGTCGACGTAACTTGCCTTCTAAAGGACATTGTCCTTTTGAAGTCCCGCCTGGAAGATGTGCAACGGCAGTTAGATGCTTCCCAGATTGCCGTCGCTGATTTACGCAAGGAAGTAAGCGAGTTGCGTAATACTGCGACGGAAATTAGGTCACCAACAGAGGCATGTAATGTCAACACGTGTCGTGGAGCTGGCCTCGATACATCGGGTGTTAGCTATTCGTCAGCGGTTTTGACGCCGTCGCCTTCGTCGATTGCTAAGTCAGCGGAATTCGCGTCAAGCGCGGCCCGCGGCCCCGCGACCGTCCCCGCGGCTCCTTCACGTACCGCCGCCCGAGTCATCGACCCCGTGTTGCTGCCTGCGCCTGCAGCACCGGTGAAACCACATCCATGTGGGTTCGCCAACGTCACCGAGAGCGGCTCTACCGCTCCAGTACCGAAGCCCGTGCCGGATGCGGCATCGAACCGAGCGATTGAGAATGGTTTCGTGACGGTGCATAGAAGGAAGCGTCGTCAACCAGCCATCAAGAACCGCAGCGGTACCGGTACTGAGGCATCTAACCTCAGTATACGTGCCGCGATGCCGACCACTCCGCTGTACATCTCCCGCCTACATTACACCACAAAGGCGGAGAACATTGCGGAGTATGTACGCCAGAAGACGAGGTACTCGCTGAGAGTGCAGCTGCTGGAGTCGCGCCGCAACGTCGGTTTCAAGGCGTTTGTGGTGCGAGTGCCGAATTTCATCTTGCAACTCGTGATGGAGGAGAATTTCTGGCCGCAGGGCGTGGTGTTCCGTCGCTTCCGCGGACAAGTGCCACATGAGCGCGCACAGACATTGTGCACTAGTGAAGTGAAGTGTTAGTGTTACTAATATAGTATTATTTTTTTATTACTAACACATTTATGTAATTATTTTGTATTATATGTTAGTTTGTAAGGTATATATCTATGGGCCTTAGTAGCCTGAAACAAATAAATAAATAAAAATATACAAAATGAGTACTTCGGCAAACCGTCAAGGAAGTGTCGACGGTAGAAATCTTATTACTCATTAACTGCCGAATTTTCATACTCTTAAGAACGCCTTATGTCGTTTAAGGCCGCCTTATCTGTCAAAATTGTATGGCGAAAATCAATGTAAGAAGCCGTTGAAGTTGAGGAGCGTTTGACCATTCGGGCGGAAGACACTTATTACTAAAGAAAGCTTTAAGTACCCAAAAATCTTCTAGCATAAAAATACCTACCACTCTTTTTTTTATCCGGGTACGGCAAAGTACTGCACTGTACTGTCAGAATCATGCCGGCCTATTTATGCTTCTTCACACTCCGAAGAGGGAAGAAGCAAATCGAGAGGCTTGTGACAAGACAGGCGGATGACCGATGCAGATACAGGAATACCCCCATACCCGTCACAAGCAACTATCAAGTCATGCCGCAAGCCCCTCGAGAGAGAATATACATCTAACTGCCCAAAAATCCTCTATCATCCAAATATTTACCACCAAGAATACGCCATGAAATATCGATCAATACAATTAACTGCCCAAAAATCCTCTAGCATCCAAATACCTACCACCAAGAACACGCCACGAAAATCGATCAATACATTCACTAACCATTTATTTTATTTAGGTTATCTTAGCAGTTTGTTAAACGCTCTAACAAAACCTAAAACCGAATTACAATTAGCACATTCCGAAAAATTTGCAGGCTATTCCCGAAACTAATTAGGTAATCAGAAAACATGCATAACAGCGTTGGGATGTAGTCTTGTGTAGTTCGCGAACGAACTAGTTCTTAACAACACTCCCACAGACGTACTGAGCGAACTAGTTCCTAGATTTATCGCTCCTTTGTTCTATCTTGATAAGTTGCACTTAAAGTAAACTACAATAAAATTATAGAAGAACCTTTTTCGACAGAAAAAGGAAGTTATCAATTCGTCTGTATGTTTTGTTTTTGTGTTAGGCGACATCTCCATCAAATATAAACCGATTTTTAAGATTATTTCTATGATCATCATATCATCGAATCTTATTTCAAGGGTGGTCCCATAAATTTGGTCACGATCAACAAAATTTTGAAGTTGGTCCGTTAAGTTTTTAAATTTGTGATTATTTTCGCCTTTTTCTGATTCGAGACGAGAGCTGACGAACTAAAACAGCGAACTAGTTCGCTGAAGAGCTGTGAACTAAAACGACTGCTCCTTACCGCGAACTATTATGCGCAGGACTACTTGGAAGTCGGTTTGGTGAATTATGCGAGGTTCGAGGTGTGCGGCGGAATAAAGTATTAAATGTGATTAATTATATGCCAGAGGCAGGCTTAGGAGATTAACTCGAGATCAAAGCGTTAGCATTATGGTTAATGAGCTTGATCACCTTCTTGGTTTAGTGGCAAGGTATTTAGGCTGTGAGAGTTTCTGGGATCGATTCCCAGGTCAGGTCTTTTTAACGTCAGACAGGTCGGTCGTAAAAACTAAGCTGAATTATTCTGCAACATGCTTAAAAAAGTGTGTTGCGACAACCCAGTGACGTGCACTCATTCTGATCAGGGTAGACAAAAATCTTGTAAAATTATTTTTTTCACTCTTACATAACCACTACTATCATCATTCTCACGTCGATTAAAATACAATCTAAGCTCTAGTTTCTTACAATTTGTTTGTAGTATTTGGTCATGATTTATGTAAATAGCTAATTGTCAGGGTAGACAGTCTCTTTGTATATATGGACTGCACGCAACTGAGGCAACCCCACATTACGGTGGGATAAGGTAAGAAGAGCAATTGAAAATACTGTTAAATTGTTTGACTATGACTTATTTTCTAAACAATTATGCAGGCCGTTTCCAACAGATCGATCGATAGATCGAGTGAGTCGACTCACTACATCGATGCGACACGTACGCTCGCTTGCGGTTGCGCTTTCGCTCCGCTAAATAGTAATCCTAATTTTAGCTTAGCATCGTATTCTATTTGTATCTATCTGCAGCCCGAGCAGGAAAATTTATGAAACCCGTAAATGTATTCGTGCTCGATGCGCGTCTATGAAATTTGTATGAAATATTAATCAAATGTCATCAGTGCGCAGCGAGTTTACATTTACCTCTACATTAGTTTTTCGTGCTTAGGCTACAGTTCTCCTTGGCACCTATCTTTCACTCTTTCAATAAATCAATATCTGCTATGGATCTTATTTCTTTCACTTCACACTACGAGTATCAAGATTTCTTGATACTTTTACTTACCTACTTGCTACCACAACGCAATTTGGCCGATATGATTTTGACAAGTAACCTAAAATAAATCAAAAGAAATCGGTGCACCGTTCCGCAAGTTCCTGTTAGGTTGTTAAGCTATGATTAATTGACGGCCACTGCTGAGGCCCTATCATTAAGACCCGCTTATCAGGGCTTATTTTTTTGGAAACTTGCTTGATAGCCCCTCTATCGTTGGTAATATAAAATCTCTTTGTTGTTTATAAAGTGACATAGGTTATCGTTGGTTTGAGAAATGGAAATTGCGAAGTTATACAGCATACTCCCCAATTATTTTTCCAGCACCACCATCAACCCCGATCTAGAAACTATTCCAATAATCCCAAATACGGTACTTCTGCTATAAATTGGTGAGGGTTTGAGTATTTTTTTTTATAGCAGAGACTGGCAAACGAGATGGGTCACCTAATGGTAAGTGATCTGTACCGTCCATAGACATCCAAGATACAAAAATAATCATGGGTGCGTTGCCAACCTAAAAGGAGAGAATGGAAGGGGATGAAAAAGAGGTTGGTAAAGGGAGGGAGGGAAATTGTCCACCTGGGCATGGGCATGGGCAAGCTGTCACTTTACGTCGGTTTTCTGTGAGACAGTGGTATCAAACCGGTCGAGCCGGCCCATTCGTGCTGTAGACGTTACTGTCTACAGCGTGGCTCTACCACCACCAACTGATTCATGAAAATGTTGCAACATCTGTAATATTGTGTCACAGGATACTAAACTCCGAATCAGAGGAGAATGAAAATCTAACTGGTGAAAATCTGGCCTCGATGGCGTGGTTGTATTTCGGTACGACTACCGTCCTGAGGTCTCGGGTTCGATCCCCGGGTCGGGCAAAGTTATATTGGATTTTTCCATATCAGCTCGGAGTCTGGAATTTGTGCCCGATATGGCGATAGGCTCGCCCCCTATCACATCTGGGACGGAACTAAGCTCGGCGAAATGTGGATATACTAGTTCGCTAGTGCGCCTCTGCCTACCTCTTCGGGGATACAGGCGTAAGCTTATGTTATGTTAAGTTATGAAAATCTAACGAGGTTAAAACACAGAACAGCATAGAATTTATAATTTCCGTCAAAATTCTTCCACGTTACGAACTGGCACAACAAACACTAGGTCAGCAAGCCGCGCCTAGCAGACAATATGAATTCTTGTGCTGTCAAGTATATAAATTGTATAGTGACCGCCATTCAGCGCCTATCTAGAGCGACCCATTATAACTCACGGTAATTAAATCAACTGTTTGTTAAGGTTACATAAGATAACGCCTGTATCTTAGAAAGGAAGGCAGAGCCGAAGTGGGGAGCTTGTTCTTCTTGCGTGTCAATGACTATAACTGCCGAATGTTTATACACTTGAGGTCACCTTATGTCGTTTAAGGCTATTAATATGTCAAAATTGAAGGGCGAAAATCAATGTAAGAAGCCGTTATAGTTGAGTAGCATTTGACCATTGTTATATTCTCCCGGTGCAGAAGTTTGCAACTTTAATTAATTCTCACAATGGCTTAAAACGGATCTGGTTAGAAATAACTAGGCAGACCAGCACTAGATCCTACCTACATCTCCACAAACTTATTTCCTTTCCAGGCGTTAGAGAGGTCGAGACAACCGTCATATCGGCCACAAATTTTAGACTCCGGACTAATCATTTTTAATTAACATAACATAACATAAGCTCACGCCTGTATCCCCGAAGGTTTAGGCGGAGGCGCACTAGCGAACTAGAACACCCATATTTCGCCGAGCTTAGTTCCGTCCCAGATGTGATAGGGGGCGAGCCTATCGCCATATCGGGCACAAATTCCAGACTCCGGGCTAATATGGAAAAATCTAATATCACTTTGCCCGACCCGGGGATCGAACCCCAGACCTCAGAACCGTAGTCATACCGAAATACCACCACGCCACCGAGGCAGTCATTTTTAATTATTTCTGTATATACTTCACTTGCTTATGCCCACGGCTTCGCTCATGTAGTTGCCACGTTATGATAAGGGCAACCTATCCATAAATCTATTAATGGTAGAGTTGTGTAATAGAAAATTCATACGCCGAATTATTACTATTGAGGTGAAACGAAAACTTGATATAGCTTTTCTTTTCTATACTAGAGACTGGCAAATGAACAGCTGAATCACCTCATAATTTTCAATGAGACCGTGGTATCAAACCGGTCAGTCGGCCAATTCGTGTAGATAGATATAACATCATCGTCATCATCAGCCATAGGACATCCACTTCTGGACATAGGCCTCCCCCAAAATAGATAGATACATAGCTGTCCAATTTCTGAAGGTCTATCAAATACTCATTTTCTTCTTTCCACGGATATTGCTAAATTCAATTAAATTAAGTTTACTCTGGACACTAGCTTACACAGTTTTATATATTAACAATCATGTTGGCAAACGAGGATGCGGCCGAAATATGAAATAACATTTTCGGTGAAATATGAATGTGCCCGAATTTTCGCCAAGCACTCGTAGCATGAGCAATCACAAAATGGACTCTTGTTATTTCCACTGCCAAAACGAAATTTTCGCTGCAACGGGATTAAAACTTATCCTGCACAAAATATTTTAAAGAAATGAAAATTCGTTTAAATGGCTTTTAGAGGATTGTATAAAAAGTGTTAAATCTTTATACTTAGTCGTATAATTAAGGTCGTAGTTTTAAGTAGAGAATATTTTTATACGCCCAACAATTTCTTTTAACTTCTCGTAGCCCACACTGATATTCTAGTACTGTATCGTGGACACCAGAAATTATGAGAGACTTACGCCCGAATGGTTAAACGCTACTCAACTTTAAAGGCTTCTCAAATTGCTTTTCGCCATACATTTTTATACATACAATTTTACAAAGATATACATACATTTTGACAGATAAGGTAGCCTTAAACGACATAGGGCCACCTTAAGTGTATGAGCATTCGGCAGTTACTCTCAGAATAAGTCCTCAGCCCCGAAGGTCCGGAACATAGACATTTCTGCATCGCATAAACATTTGTCTCTATAAATAACACCCAACAGTCACATACATAGTCCTGACCTCACACTAAGATCGAGTCTTGTGTCGTGGATATCAGGAACTACGGGAGACTTTCGGTCTCACAACACCCAGACCTGAAACAAATATCTGTAGGCCATACAAACATTTGTTTCGGTGCGGGAATCGAACCCGCAGCCTCTCGCTTCACAGCTGGCTACACGCCCGCTGCGCCACGGAGGCTGTCATGGAGGAAACGAATTCACAATCTCTCTTTTGACAGTGGGCTGTTCGATTTTCTTTCTTTCTGCCTACCTTTATCCCACCTTATGTGAGGACACCAACACACCATCTCAAGCTTGTTGCAGAAAGGATTTGGCTTAGTTTTTACGACTGGCTGCCTGCCTGACGACAACCCCCGTCTGGGGGACCCAGTCCCGAGCAAACAGTGTTAGAAAAACACCACGCTCGACCTGGAAATTGAACCCAAGAATTCCTGGTTCACAACCCATATAGATTGCCATTAGACCAAAAAAGCGACTAGAGGCGGCTGCTCGGCTCCGTAGATCTCTCCCGTATTAAAAGAGTAATGCCGCGTCTATCACACATTCATCATAGTCATCATCATCAGCCACAGGACGTCCACTGCTGGACACAGATATATCAAACATTGCTGATGCTAAAGTTTATGACATTCAAGAATTCTACCCTCTTATTAATCCTATGTATGTCTCTAAACGCTGGAGTATCAAATATCTTGTTCGTCTGATCAATAACAATGTTGTTCATCTTTATAGAAACTTTTCAAAATGGATTTATTATTTTGTCGTATAGACCACGGTTCTACTAGTGATGTACTTTTTATTGTAGAGGTACAATTATCCGCTGTAACCGCTAGTACTGAAATATATCACATAAAAACTGTAGATTGCTTTAACTGTATATTGTTTTTGAATACAATAAATTAAATAATATTACAATTTCATTTTATTTATAAAAATAAAAAAATATAATCCTAAATACATCTAGAGGCAATCATATCAGTTCAGAGGATAATAAAAATTTACACAAAAATGTAACAAGATACAGGACTACCTTTAAGTTTATTGAATATATTCAGATTTGTAATATAAATAAATAACAATAGTCATATAAATATTAATTACTCATTACGGAAAAGTAGGTAAAATTTCATGACATCAGCCTAAAAATAAACATAACATAACATAAGCTCACGCCTGTATCCCCGAAGGGGTAGGCAGAGGTGCACTAGCGAACTAGAACACCTACATTTCGCCGAGCTTAGTTCCGTCCCAGATGTGATAGGGGGCGAGCCTATCGCCTTATCGGGCACAAATTCCATTATTAAAATAAAAAGCGTCGGATACTAATCAGCGCGTATATTATCCGACATTGTTCGCGTCTCTATCTCAGATATCGTTGAAATGGGATCTGGGAAGCAGTAAAGTTGTTGAAACTCAAGGAATGTGCTTAAAAGTTGTCGAACTTTGAGAGCTCGACCGTAGTGTGTTGCGGGACGGATAATATTGTCACTTTGTGTTCAATATTTAGGAAAGCGTATTTATTCATCCCACGGTTGCTGTATGAAATTTCCTAGTGCGATAAGACAGCTATTTGTTCTGTAATTATGTTCATTTGTATTACGTTCTAAGTGGACAATAAATTAGAAATAAATAATTACAAGTTTAAAAACTTAACGGATCGATTTCAAAATTTATCCGTTCGTGACCAAATTTATATGGGACCACCCTTGGAATAAGCATTATATCGACCACAAAAAGAATTTTTAAAATCGGTCCTCATTTTGCTGAGATATCGCGTAATATACATAAAAAAAATACAGACGAATTGAGGTCCTTCTCCTTTTTTGAAGTCGATCGATAAAAGAAATAATAAATAAATAACACCCAACAGTCACATACATAGTCCTGACCACACACTAAGATCGAGTCTTATGTTGTGGGTATCAGGAACTACGAGGGACTTTCGGTCTCACAACACCCAGAACCCGAAACAAATATCTGTAGGCCATACAAACATTTGTCTCGGTGCGGGGATCGAACCCGCGGCCTCTCGCTTCACAGCCGGCCACTCACCCGCTGCGCCACGGAGGCTGTTTGTCTGATGTAGAGAGAATTTGAATATTTCCATTTTTTTTATTATTTTGGGTGCACTGCGACAGAAGCCTCATAGGTACGATATTTTGTAATAGCTCTATGGGTCAGTTTTGTTACGACAGATAAGTAAAAAAAATCATACGTGAATTGACCAGGACTAGAATTTATCTTTATTGTAAAATTCGTCTTCATATCATACTAATATTATAAACGCGAAAGATTTTGAGTGTGTTCGTATGTTTGTTACTTCTTCACGCTCAAAAGGCTTGACCAATTTTGATGACATTTGGTGTGGCGGTAACTGACACCCTGAATAATACATACTTTTATCCCGGAAAATAAATTTCCACGCGAATGAAGTTGCGGGCAACAACTAGTTTGAAATAAAGCAAAAAATGTACGGAATCTCGTCTAAAAACTCGCTGTGTATTATTAGCCACGCTATCTAAAAGATCTAATGACAAATCAAAAAGGGCTATATTTAGTAAATCGATAGGTTTGCGTGTGTCAGTGACGTTAGACTATGGGGCATACCATGGTACTCACACACGAAAACCTTTGGGTCGTAAATCTATCTATGGATATCCATTTTCCATGAAGAATGAGGCATTGCTGTTTACGTACATAAGCTTACGCCTGTATTCCAAATGGGATAGGCAAAGAACTAGAATAGCGTATTTCGGTCCCTGATGGGATAGTAATATAGATAATCAATTAATTTTTTAAATAACTTATTATTATATTATTAATCGACTTTTTAATTAATCGATTACGTATTTAAAAATAATCGATTATGAAAAAATAATACTTATAAACTTACACGAATTTTAGCGACAATTGGAATATTTTTTAGTGTAAGAATAAACAATTATGAAAAAAATATTATTATACGATTATTCACATTACTAGATAGGGGGTATCTCCTAATCAGGCACCAACTTCATCTTCTTCTTCTTCTTTAGCCTCTCTCAACCATTTTGGTGTAGGTCTCCCTCATCAACTTCCAATTTTCGCGTTTTTGCGCTTCGTGTATCCAGTTCGAACCGGCGACCTTCTTCACGTCGTCTTTCCAGCGCATTTGCGGTCTTCCTTGGGGACGCTTTTTTCCCCATGGCTTCCACTCACTCCCACAAACTTCATACTTCGGGCTATTATTGCAGCAGAAAAACTCATTTTTTGTTTACACGACCTGGGAATCAAACCCAGGACCTTCCGGTTCAGAGCCCATACACCCTGCCACTACATCAAGGTGACCGCATGCATATACAAGGAGAACAATTAAATTATCTCTTACAAGCATTTGAAGCGTTGTAATTACAAAACAACATCTTTTAACAAAGCGTAGAAAACCGCTAAAAATACTTGCGTATGTACTGTTTAATCTCACAATAAGAAACCGCGTGATTTTACAATGTCATAAAATTAAACTGTTGCAGTCCAAAAATTCCGACTGTTTGCTTCGATTTTGGAAACAGTTTTATCGGTTTCTTTTTTACGAGAAGGTAACATTATTTTTTTTTATCGTTTAATCGTTTTTGTAGTGGAATGTGCAGGTCGATTCTCTAAGGTTTCATTGGTGAAAATAACGTTGCGGCATCGCTGCGGCAACGATATTTCCATTTTTGTATTCAGCAAGGTACAAAGCGCACGCACTAGCCCTATGCGTGATGACGGCGCTTATGCGAACTAGCTCTCTCGAGCGAGGCGTTTGACATAAAATGGAGAATGGTATTCTCTAAGACCCAACAACGTTGAACGCTCCGTCGATCTCAACGATGTCCGCTGCGGGAGCTCGTCGTCGATCGCAACGTTGTGGCGTTTCTTAGAGAATCGATCTGCTGTATCTATGGATCATGTTTATTGGCCTTATCATCGGCCCAAGCAGGAATATTTTTGACAACCAAATTAGTACCGAGCTCGCGCGCACGTTTGATTAAAACATACAAATGTACATAGATGCAAATCGAATTGGATACGAATTCCATTGTCAAAAGAGATGACAGCCTCCGTGGCGCAGCGGGCGAGCAGCCAGCTGTGAAACGTGAGGTCGCGGGTTCGATTCCTGCACCGAGACAAATGTCTGTGTGGCCCATAGATATTTGTTTCGGGTCTGGGTGTTGTGAGACCGAAAGTCTCTCGTAGTTCCTGATACCCACGACACAACACTCGATCTTAGTGTGGGGTCAGGACTATGTATGTGACTGTTGGGTGTATAAAAAAATACTCCTTCGACCATGATTTTTTTGGCAATTCACGCAAGCGACTACGAAAAATATTTGACTGGCAAACACCCGAACGCCTCTAGCGGTTACGAGGGGAACTAACGTCTTTATACAAATTACTTTACGTAGTCGCTTTTCGAATTCGAATCCATGACCTCACGGTCCACAATCTGTACGTGACACTCATGAGGAACAAAGTCTTATACTAAATGAATAAAAAATGTTTACATTAACTTTAGTAAAAAAGGGCTGTACATATTTCCTCATTCCAAACTCACACATTTTGCTCGAAGAAAACCGTCTAAAAGTAGGCATAAAAAGGGCTACCAAGTAAAAAAATCACTTGCCCCTCTCACTCTTATTATAAACAAAATTACTCCTTCCAAGTGGCTCTTGATACATTGTGCAATGGAAGCCACGAAAAGTGGTCTGGGTAAAAACTTCGATACTTTATTCGAATAGCTTTTTTTAGATTTCTCGCCGACGGATTTCTCAATTGCGAGATTTCAAGTTAATGTAACTTTTTTTGTATTTCTCCATTTTTATACCAAGTTTTAGGTTACTGTTTGGAATAACTTGTAATGAATGAATATTTTATGAACAAATTACTGCCTCAGTGGAGTGGTTGTATTTCGGTACGACTACCGTCTTGAGGTCTCGGGTTCGAACTCCGATTCGGGCAAAGTGATATTGGATTCTTCCATATCAGCCCGGAATTTGGAATTTGTGCCCGATATGGCGATAGGCTCGCCCCCTATCACATATGGGATGAAACTAAGCTCGACGAAGTGTGGGTGTTTTAGTTCGCTAGTGCACTTTCGGGGATACAGATGTGAGTTATGTTATGTGTAAGGGTGATACTTAAAGTCAGTCATCATGGCGCAACGGTTGAATAGTCAGTTGTAAAGCGAGAGGCTGCGTGTTCGATTCTCGCACCGAAATGTTTGTGTGATCGACAGATTTGTTTCGGATCTGGGTATTATGGGACCGTACGTCCCTCGTAGTTCCTGTTTTTCGACCGACTTCCAAAAAGGAGGAGGTCCTCAATTCGTCTGTATTTTTTTTATGTATGTTACGCGATATCTCCGCCAAATGGAGACCGATTTTCAAAATTCTTTTTGTGTTCGACAGAACTTCTTTCAAGGGTGGTCCCATATAAATTTGGTTAGGATCGGATTTGAAGTCGGTCCGTTAAGTTTTTAAACTTGTGATTATTTAATAGCAGATGCTTCCAAACGAGCATATGGGTCACCTAATGGTAAGTGATCTGCACTGCTCATAGACACCCCATACACAAAAAGAATTCTGGTTTGCTTTTCCAACCCAAAAGAAGGGGTATAGGGATTGAGAAAGGGAGTGTAGACATAGCTGTCTACAGCATGAATCTTCGTGATACGTACGCCACATGTTCAACCTATTGTATGGGCAGGGGGGTTATTATCACCTCTTATAGCAGTATTATTATAATTTTACTTGTCAATATTCCCATACAAAACAAACGAAGGACGATTATAATAATACTTCTATAAGGGGTCGTGGTAACCCTGCAGGACTATGTGTGTGACTATTGGGTGTAACAAAAAATAGGTCGCCCACTTACTCATTTTGGAATTTCGAAGGTATGTGAAGTCTACCAACCCGCATTAGGCCAGCGTGGTAGACTAAGGCCTAACCCCTCTCATTAGTAGAGGAGGCCCGTGCCCAGCAATGGGACAGTAATATTACAGGGCTAATATTATTATTATTACTTACTCATTTACCAGCCCCTACAAAAACAACTTTTTTTTTTATATAGCAGAGATTGGCAAACGAGCAGATGAGTCACCTGCTGGTAAGTGATCTCCACCACCCATAGACACCCAAGACACAAAAAGAATCATGGGTGCGTTGCCAACCTAAAAGGAGGGAATGGAAGGGGAGGGAAGGAGATTGGGAAAGGAAGTGGGGAAATAGGCCACCGGAAATCTCACTCACCGAACGAAACGCGACAGCAAGCTGTCACTTTACGTCGGTTTTCTGTGAGACAGTGGTATCTAACCGGTCGAGCCGGCCCATTCGTGCTATAGACGTTACTGTCTACAGCGTGGCTCTACCACTTTATCTGTGAGACAGTGGTATCTAACCGGTCGAGCCGGCCCATTCGTGCTATAGACGTTACTGTCTACAGCGTGGCTCTACCGCTTTAATATTTATGCTGCATTTGTGTAATATTTATGCTTAAATATATTCTGAACTAATTTAGAACAAACACCGTTATCTCAATAATTAATCAGCGCCGAACTACCTTTCGTGTTAACAAGTGATTGTGTTTGACCTAAAAAGGATAGATAACCGATTTATTTGCTCTGCAGTGTATCGAGTGCCGATAACGTTATTAGGGTTGTTGAAGCGTTTATATAAGGCTGATAGTATCTATGGGCTTTTATCATCGTGCATTCTGTCCAAAAAACATAGAAAGTTTTGAGTTACGCAATAAGCATAGGTTTGAGTTTATGTAGAGCCCTGCTGTAGCCAGTAACGTCTATAGCACAAATGGACCGGCTCGACCGGTTAGATACCACTGACTCACAGAAAACCGACGTAAAGTGGCAGCTTGCTGTCGCGTTTCGTTCGGTGAGTGAGATTTCCGGTGGCCCATTTCCCCACTCCCTTTCCCAATCCCCTTCTCTCCCCTTCCATTCCCTCTTTTTAAGTTGGCAACGCACCCATGATTCTTTTTGAAATCTCATCCCATCTGCTCGCTTGGTCTAATGGCAGCATATATGGGCTGTGGACCGGGAGGTCCTGGGTTCGATTCCCAGGTCGGACAAAGCAAATTTTCTAATTTAATTTGTCCGGGACTGGATCCCTCATAGGGGGTTGACATAGTGGTCCCTCATAGGTAAAAACTAAGCCAAATCCGCTCTGCAACATGCTCGAGAAAGTGTGTTGCGCCGACCCCACATTAAGGTAGGATAAGGGCATGTAGAATGATTATAATCCTGGGGATCATAATGTAATATTCCAATACAGTCAGTGTCCGATTGGTAATTTTATGAAAAAATAGCAACATTCGAAATGTCAGTTTACTCAGTATAATTAGCAATCGTAATATAAGGTGTGTCTTTAGACAGGCCGTCCCTACGTATAGTCGTAGGGATGATTACTGGACATTGCCCACTTAACAAACATCTATATGTCCTAGGTATGACTGACAGCCCCCTATGTAGGGGATGCCTGTTAGCCGATGAAACAGCTTCCCACGTCATCCTGGAATGCGAAGGTGTAGCTACACAACGGGCTGAAATCCTCAATACACCGAGGTCGCTCCGAGAGGCCTGTGGAGACACCAGGAGGATCCTGCGCTTCTGGTCGGAGCTAGGCTGGCTAGATCTCTAGCTGGCATTAAAGACGCGCACAATGGTTCGATTCTTAAACGAACTAAGTGCGGAAAAAGGAGCCCACAACCAATACCAATACCAATAAGGTGTGTCGTCGTTGGATTGACCCAACAAACTTTTTAAGCATGTTGCAGAATTGATTCAGCTTTTACGAGCGGCTTACGGAATATTGATCTAATACAAATACTCCCAATAAAATCAAAGCATTATGCAGTAACCAAATTAAACGTGAGATACCGTTTTGAACCATGTAACTAATTATGAACTAGTAATCCGAGCGGTTAGTGTAAATATTTATGTGGTTAGTTTATTTCCAATCCGCTCACCGCACGGTACATAAATCTCAAAGATTTTTGCGGTAGAACGAACGGCCATGATGAGACCGTGATTTTGATATTATGTACTGGGTACAAAGTCTCTTTTCTTTCTACCTGCCCTTATCCCACCTTAATGTGGGGTCAACAATGAACAAACAAAAAAAAACAATGGCGCAACACACTTTATCAAGCATGTTGTAGAGGGGATTTGGCTAAGTTTTTACGACCGGCAGCCTGCCTGACGTCAACCCCCTATGAGGGATCCAGTCCCGGGAAAATTAAATTAGAAAATTTGCTTTGTCCGACCTGGGTATCGAACCCAGGACCTCCCGGTCCACAGCCCATACATGCTGCCACTAAACCAAGGAGGCGACACTGGGTACTGGGGAAAATCCGATATTCGTTATGGACTCTGCCATTTCTCTCTTGAGCTGCTCTCATTTAAGGTCTTTTCTGTATTAGTAACTGATTGTAAACTGGTGCTAATAATCACAAGTTTAAAAACTTAACAGACCGACTTCAAATCCAATCGTGACTAAATTTATATGGGACCACCCTTGAAATAAGCTCTATCGAATACAAAAATAATTTTGAAAATCGGTCCACATTTGACGGAGATATCGCGTAACATACATAAAAAAACAGACGAATTGAGGACCTCCTCCTTTTTGGAAGTCGGTCGAAACGAGCTATGCCAGAGTTTCTTGCCCGTTCTTCTCTGGCGTAAAGGCCTTCCAAAATTGCGATAGATCGCAAGTTCTAATTAAATCAACACAATTATAAACCTATGCACGTGTCATAAAGTAACTTTTTAAACGAAATGAGCAAGCGTTCTTGAATTTGAATTTTGAAATTAAGAATTCTATCGACGTCCAGCTGTATTTAGGTGAATAATAATTATAATAATAATAATAATATTAGCCCTGTAATATTACTGTCCCACTGCTGGGCACGGGCCTCCTCTACTAATGAGAGGGGTTAGGCCTTAGTCTACCACGCTGGCCTAATGCGGGTTGGTAGACTTCACATACCTTCGAAATTCCTGTGAAGAAATTCTCAGGTATGCAGGTTTCCTCACGATGTTTTCCTTCGCCGTTATAGCAAGCGATATTTCACAATGAAAAAATTGTGAATGATATATCGATGGATAACTCCGCCAAATGTGGACCGATTTTCAAAATTCTTTTTGTATTCGATAGAGCTTATTTCAAGGGTAGTCCCATATAAATTTAGTCACGATCGGACATGAAGTCGATCCGTAAAGATTTTAATAGCAGACAACGAACGAGCAGATGGCAGGTGATCTCCACCGCGTGACAAAAAAAAATACGGACGAATTAAGGACCTTCTCCTTTTTGGAAGTAGGTCGAAAATAAAATTGTTCGATAGTCGACCGCTATCCAGTAGAATAGCACTTAAGTTTTTACTAACATTTTATTTTCATCCACGATAACTTTCAGCTAATTGATATTTTATCGGCAATTCAATCAGGATTAAACGTAGCTTTCATAAATCACAAGTTTAAAAACTTAACTGACCGACTTCCAATTTACCGATCGTGACCAAATTTATATGGGACCACCCTTGAAATAAGCTCCTTCAAACACAAAAATAATTTTGAAAATCAGTCCACATTTGGCGGAGATCTCGCGTAACATACATAAAAAAAACCGACGAATTGGGGACCTCCTCCTTTTTGGGAAGTCGGTCGAATATAAAAGAAGCATTGGTTCGTAAATGTGGTGCTTTGTGATATTTATAAAAACCAGTATTTTCCTAACATTAAAGTTTAATGATGAAACAAATATTCTACTAAAACAACAAAACTTGACACTATGATACCCGGGTTTTTTTTATAGCAGAAGCTGGGTCACTGCCCATAGACAACCAAGGCACAAATAGAATTATGAGTGCGTTGTCGACCTAATAGGTGGGGAATGGGTATTGGGAAAAGGAGGATAATAGGGATTGGGAAATTAAGGGGGCAATTGGGCCATCGGAAATCTCACTCACCTAACAAAACGCAGCAGCAAAATGCCACCTTTACGTCGATTTTCTGTGAAATAGTGGTATCAAACCGATCAAGCCGGCCCATTCGTACTGTAGACGTTACTATCTACAGCGTGGCTCTATCACTCAGGTGAGTTTCGTAAAAAATAGATAGGTATAGTTTTATACCATCCATAGTAATTACTAGTTATGTACAGGGGTCAATGTACTTAATTAGTAACCAACACTGTATTTAATTTTCTTTTTTAGATACTTAAGGACATAACATATTGCTCATTGCTAATTAGCAATAGTTACCATTATGTTAGCATTACATAAGTAGAGTTTAAAATTATTTATTAAAATAAAAACTATTGCTAAAATTAAAACGGGTTTAGTTCAAAATGTCTATAAAAACTCGGTGGCGTGGTTGTATTTCGGTACGACTACCATTTAGAGGTCTCGGGTTTCAATCCCGGGTCGGGCAAAGTGATATTGGATTTTTCCATATCAGCTCGGAGTCTGGAATTTGTGTCCGTTATGGCGATAGGCTCGCCCCCTATCACATCAGGGACGGAACTAAGCTTGGCGAAATGTGGGTGTTCTAGTTCGCTAGTGCACCTCTGCCTACCCATTCGGGGATACAGGAGTGAGCTTATGTTATGTTATGTATATAAAAATTAAGATCTATTCAGGTGCAAATTGCATAAATAAAATTATTTTAACACCAAAGCAGTTACTTTAGACTGCCAGCTAAAAAACGGCGGCTTCTAAATTATTTAGTGTAGAATCGATATAAATAAACAAAAAGTAAATTAGTTTAATCGTAGGCGGATTGCATTTATTTTCGTAATTTATAGATTTATTTTTGAACTCACTAAAGTTGTTTTGATAGTTTAATTTATTGTTAAAAGAGATGAAGAAATGAAAGTTTTATTATTTTTGTATATTTTATGTGTGTTAAATTGATAGCAATTTATTTTACTGCAGTTATATTAAAACGAGATAAGATGAAACACGAATGTAGAGGTAGATATATTTCATTCACACGTGACGTTTTTATTCACTAATAAATGAAACAAGTCGAGTAGGGGCTGGATTCTCTATTGCCACAGTTGAAAAATGTGTAACAAAACTCATAAAATTTAGACATAACGAAACACAAAAAAAAATTGATTTAATGCGAAACTTACCGATGACTCGTAACATAGTCTTTGATGGACCTGAAATAGATAAATATATATTGAAATATTTTTATTTCTTGAGAAGTTATTTACTTTTTTTTAAAATACATTCTTAGTTATGAGTCTTACAGAAACCGACGTAAAGTGGCAGCTTGCTGTCGCGTTTCGTTCGGTGAGTGAGATTTCCGGTGGCCCATTTCCCCACTCCCTTTCCCAATCCCCTTCCCTCCCCTTCCATTCCCTCCTTTTAGGTTGGCAACGCACCCATCATTATTTTTGTGTCTTGGATGTCTATGGGTGTGGTGGAGATCACTTAACATCAGGTGACCCATCTGCTCGTTTGCCAATCTCTGTTATAAAAAAAAAAGTTTAAAATCTTAAAAGGCAACTTCATAATTTTTCCGATCGTGAACGAGTTGGACCATCCTTGGAATAAGCTCTATGGATCACAAGAAGAATCTGGAAAATGCAAATTTGTTGAAGATAAACCGACGAATTGACAATCTCCTCTTTTTGCAGTCGGTTGAAACCACGGCACTATGTTTACTCTCATATTATTATAAAGAGGCAAAAAATTTAAGTTTATATGAAGTACTATCTTGAGTAATGAACCGTTTTAGCAAATTCTTTCACTAGTAGAAAGCTACGTTATTCCGGAGTGGGATAGGGTACGTTTTATCTAGTGATGTGGATAATCGATTATTTTTCAATGGACGGTGATAGGCTGAGATAATAATTGACTAACCGATCACGTTTTTAAAAACAATCGAATAATCGATTATAAAAAAATTATGAAAAATTATCGATTAATCAATTGTTTTTAAAAAAAGTGATCGATTAATCGGTTATTAAATTATTATCTCAGCCTATCACCGTCCATTGCTGGACGTAGGTCTCCCCAAGTGAGCGCCAGCCATCCCGGTCGATTAATAAGATAATAATAAATCTTTAAAAAATAATAAATTATTCACATCACTAGTTTTATCTTTTAAAAGTAGCTCTCGTAAGACATGAACACGAACAGAGTCGCGAGCAACAGCTATTCGCTAATAAACCTATGAATCGATACTCAAATACACTGACTCTTATATTGATGCAACAAACTTCAACAAACAAAGATTCAATCCAATAACGCTATAAATTCTTCAATTACTCCTAAACCAGAATTTTTAAACCGTTCTTATTATAACCACAGTACTCCAGCTGTGATAGCAAAGTTTGATATCTTTAGAATCGATTACGTTCAACTTATTATGATAGAAAATATTTGTACTTTAAATAATCGCCTTGGCCTTCAGTGTAACGGTCAGTATTTCTGGAAATCTGTTTCATAATTATATTTATTTTAAATACGGTAGTTTTGGATCTGGACTATTCAAATTCTTGCAAAGATTTTGCTGGTATAAGCGTGTACTTATATCCTGAATATTGATAAGAATATAGAGCATTCACATTTCACCGAGTTTATTTTCATTCAAAGAAATTCAATAGTACCTACATAGACGGGACAAAAGCGCGAAACTCGTGATCCAAAAGTTGTGACCTCGTGGTCATAAATTGCTCAGTCGTATTTGAAGCATACGTGCGCAAGGTCGTGCCAGCGTAATTGTTTATACAATAAGATTATCTTACGTGATTCTAGAACATTCACAGAACTTTCTAGAATGTAAATTGTAATACCTCGCATATTAATAAGTGGTAGATTGCGTTACTAACGTTTGAGATCATTTTTTTCGTATGGAATCTTGCTTGCTAGCCCCTCTATAAGTAGTATTATTAAATCTCTTTGGTGTTGTAAGACCATTAGTCCCTCGCAGTTATTAATACCCATGATATATGTAGGTTAAACCTAGTGTGTTTTCAAAATGTTAAGTGTATTTATTTATTCTTGTCTTTATCGTCCGAGAACTCTCTTCATCGGAATAAAGCTGACATCTAAAGCGAACTTCGACCAAGCCTAAGTCAAAGAAACGGTGTTGGAAACTCAGTAAGTATTTGGAATTTTTAAATCGTACTTTTACTTAGTCCGAATCATTATTTACAAGAAAATCATTGCGTAATCTGTCTGTCAGTCTGTTTTTAAAAAATGGCTCGGACTAAGACGAAGTTCGATTTAAAAATTCCAAATCCTCACTGTGTTCTTTACTTTGACACAGACTTAGTCGAAGTTCGCTCTATAGATCTCAGCCTAAGTCTATCGCATATCATGATTTTGTATGTATGTTATAATACCACCAGAGTTATTTATCCTATTTGGTGACCTTTAAAAGGGTAGGAGACAAACTAAGTGGGTGTCGTACACACAAATATTTACTCTATTCACAGATGAAAAAATAATTTCTTATTGGACCTGCTTATGATGAAATGAATAAACAAAAATTGGCACCAATATGGTCTATTAATGTATTTATAATCTTGGCATCTGCAGGTCGATTCTCTAAGGTTTTATTTGTGAAAACAACGTTGAGACATCGTTGCGGCAATTTTTTCATTTTTGTATTCAGCAAGGTACAAAGCGCACGCACTAGCGCTATGAGTGATGACGGTGCTTATGCGAACTAGCTCTCTCGAGCGAGATGTTTGAAATATATGTATGGAAAATTGCATTCTCTAAGAGCCAACAACGTTGAACGCTCCGTCGATCTCAACGATGTGCGCTGCGGGAGCTCGTCATCGATCACAACGTTGTGGCGTTTCTTGGAGAATCGACCTGCAGTTTGTTGCGTTTTTTTGTGTATTTTGACACAAAAATAGTCTTTCAATGATGATATAATGTTTGAAGTAAATAACATCCTTACTGCTAGTGACAGCGTCCCATTACGAGGAACTCAATTGACACGGTTTTGGGACTGAACCTTTTTTAGACTGGCAAACGAGCAGATGGGTCACCTGATGGTAAGTGAACTCCACTGCCCATAGACATTACGACAAAAAAAGAATCATGGCTGCGTTGCCAACCTATAAGGTGGGAATGGAAGGGGGGGAAAAAGGGATTGGGAAAGAGGGGAGGGGAATTGGGCCACCAGAGATCTCACTCACCGAACGAAACGCGACAGCGAGCTACCACTTTACGTCAATTTCTGTGAGACAGTGGCATCAAACCGGTTGAGACAACCCATGCGTGCTGCAGACGTAACTGTCTACAGCGTGGCTCTACCACTCAAAAAGATCCTCCCTATAGAGTTGATTTCAGAGAGGCGGCACTCGACAAATCGCGTTAGAAAAGCGTTGCCTCACCTGGGATTCGATTCGAAGACCTTTTGGTCTTCAACATATATATGCCACTATACCAAGGAGGTGACTAAAATCAGTTTACATTACTATGAAAGTCGAACCCTTAACACTTTGCAGGTTTTGGCGGGAATTCTGACGGTGCGGGTGGTCGCTTTTTTTAATGATTTCATATTTTAGTCTAAAGTTGTGTTTGTGGTTTAAATGTGATGTGTATCTAAGCAATAAACATCAACGAAGATGGACAGTATGTGGAAGCTTTGAAATAAGTGATTTTGGATGCTTTTTGTCTTGTGGATGGATCGACCATGTTCGATTCCTCCGCTGCGAGAAAATCGTCTAAAAAACATCAAACTGGAAGGAATTGACGCCAAAACTCCAGCAGGGCCTTGAAATCGAACACATCCGACTTCATTGCACTTGCGAAAACTTAGATGTTGGAAAAGAATTTCCCTAACTTGACATTGGCATAATGTGTTTCAATTGCCATAAAAAAAAACACTTTGCAACAAAGACTACGAAGTCTCAGCTGCCCCAGAGAACAGTTAATACATTGTTTAAAGGCGCAGATCGTAAACAAACAGAAATAAAGTCAATATTATACAGAGGATATTGCCGGGAAATTGGCTGGGGAATGGAAAGTGTATGCAATGAGATACTTCGCTCATTTTTAGTTTAAAAACGAAATGGTAGTCAAAGTTATCGTTTATTGGACGCATAGGACTATTTAGATGAAATAGTATATCATTTTAGAAGATAACATAAGCTCACGCCGGTATCCCTGAAGGGGTAGGCAGAGGCGAACTAGAGAGCTAGAACACTTACATTTTGCCGAGCTTAGTTCCATCCCAGATCTGATAAGGGGCGAGCATAACGTCATATCGGGCACAAATTTCAAACTCTGAGCTGATACTGGATTAAAAAAGCCAACAAAACGTTTTTGAGTGGTAGAGCCACGCTGCAGACATTAATGTCTACAGCAAAAATGGGCCGGCTCGACCAGTTTAATACCATTGTCTCACAGTATATGGACGTAAGGTACCAGTTTGCTGTTGCGTTTCGTTCAGTAAATGAGATTTCCGGTAGCCCAATTTCCCCCACCTATTTCCCAATCCCTATCCCCTTTCTTTTAGATTGTCAACGCACCCATAATTATTTCTGTGTCTTGGGTATCTATGGGCGGTGGAGATCACTTACCATCAGGTAAACCATCAGCTCTTTTGCCAGTTTCTGCTCCAAAAAAAAACATTTCCCAGAATAACTGTTTTTCTCTTTTAGAAGACGAAGTTTATAGGGAGACCCTGACAGGAGGCCAGAATAACAATAGAAATAGAAAGAAAGAAATAAATAAATAAATACACCCAACAGTCACACACCTAGGTCCTGACCCCACACTAGGTATAACCTGTATCGTGGGTGTCAGAGACTAAGAGAGACTTTCGGTCTCACAACACCCAGAATTGAACCAATATTTGTCTCAATGCGGGAATCGAACCCGCGCCCTCTCGCTTCACAGCCGGCTACTCGCCACGGAGGCTGTCATAGAAAGATAGAACATTTGTCTCTTTTACGTCACTCCATATTTTTACACTCACTGGTTTACATAAGTTTTAATATACCAAGGGCGCGAGGTTGTCTCGTAGACTAAATATCAATTTTGGTTGTTTATGTCTAGCTGCCAGCTGTGCGAGTAATCTTCAGTGGCTTGTTAAATTTTTATGCCGTGGGTGATCAACTAAAACTAATTCGATTTTGAGAGGCTTTCCATTTAGTGTAGAGGTATAATTTGGAATAATGTTTTTCTATTGATTTTATCAACGTATTATAAAAGGTGTGGAGTTAGTGAGATAGGCTAGGTGCGTTGACATGGATAAATTGCGATGAAAATATTTTGGCTAAATAATATTGTATTAGAATAATCTCGTACATGACGTTTGAATCCTAGTCCTGTCGATTCTAAGTTTGGGTCTGGGTGTTGTGAGACCGAAAGTCTCTCGTTCTTGATACCCACGACACAAGACTCGATCTTAGTGCGGGGTCAGGTCTATGTGAGTAAATGAAGGGTGTATTTATTTGTATTTATTTATTACATACATACATAAGCTCACGCCTGTATCTCCGAAGGGGTAGGTAGAGGCGCCCTAGCGAACTGGAACAGGTGCTAAGCTCGGCGGAATGCACCTGCATTAGCTTAGTTTCGTCAATAGCTTAGTGTGATAGGGAGCGAGCCTATCGCCATATCGGGCATAAATTCCAGACTCCAGGCGGTTATGGAAAAATCCAATATTATTTTATCCAACCCGGGGATCGAACCCAAGACCTCAGGACGGTAATCATACAGAAATACAACCACGCCACCGAGGCAGTCTCGGCAGTTTGTACCCTAGGTTAGGAAAAGCGGTTTCAAAACCCGGGAATCGATCCTCCAGGGAGGATGTCGTTATGCACTTGGTTGTAAAAGAAAACCGAATCCTTTCTGCTTGCTTAAAAGTTACATCTAGCCTATACTGAGTAGGATAAGGACAGAAGAAGAAATGGCCCTTTCTTCCATAGGTTCATATATCATATCATGAATCAGAATACATGCTCAATGAACTATAATGAATAGCAAGAGCCTATATTTGTCCGAACAAGATTTTTACTAAGCTATAAATCTCTGACGACGATAACATGCTCGTATAATAAAAAGAAGATATTCATAAAGTATCCACTCAAAAGCACCCAGTTGAAGCCAATTGGGCGGACTGAATCGCCAGAGGACTCTCCGCAGAACGTCTGGCTAGTTTCGAATATCAGATTTTATGTAGAGGAATATATTGGAAAATATGATGGACCGTGTCCACTGGAACGTAAGTGGCTGGAAATTGCATTGAAATCTTAAAATGGCTTTGGGAATTTGAATGTTAAAGTACATCTTTGAGGGTCTGATTTTTTTCAATTGGTTCGTGGTATAATAGACTGTGTGAAATAGAATAGAACTAAGTGGCTGGAAAATGTCCAATTGGAATCTTAAAATATTTTTCGGAATTTGAATGTTAAATCTTTGATAGATTTTCTTTAATTCATTTGTGATAGATCAAGAAGTTTGTTATTCAAATCCTTATTCTGGTTATCAGACCATGCTGAATTTTGAATCCTAATGGAAATTATCTTATTAAAATGATTTATTTCTAAATGTCGAAGTTCTATGAAGTCTACCAACACCCATTAGGCCAGCGTATAAGTAGTGGACGCCCGTGCCCAGCAGTGTGACAGTGAAATCAAATCAAATCAAATCGTTTATTGAATCCATAAAATGTCACATATTGTTTAGATTCCGTCTAAAATGTTTACTCTACCACCAGTTTGGAAAACTGGTTCGCCAGAGAAGAACGGGCAAGAAACTCTGACGTTGCTTTTTTTGAGAATAATAACCAGTTCACAGTCAGATATTAGTATACAACCAAAATAAGAAAACAAAAAAACTCAATAATTTACATTAAATTAGAGCAGCCAATCTACAACAAGGTAACCCCCATGTAAAATAAAAACAATAAAACGTACAATATCGATTGCTGAGCGACTCCCACAGGCACGGCGAATAATCAACAAACTAAACGGATGGATAAAATTAATGAGTGTAATAAAGTCGGAGCAGACCAGTCCACACAAGCAGCACCCGTTCACGAGTATGACGCATGTGCTAGCAGTAGTAATATTACATACAATATTACATTATTACAGTAATATTACAGGGCTAATATATTATTTTGAATGATCTTACTTGTGCAGTACCTTTGGTTTTTGTATCTAAATTGTCACGGCCCTTTTCATTTATCAAAGGAGCACCGAAGCTTCGTCCTTTAGATGTGATACTGGTATACCAGTTACAAACAACCCATTAAAAATTTACATATTCCAACCAAAGTAGAAGCAGAACCTAGTCCATAAAACAAAGGAGGCCACGCCCTCATTGCACAAACGTTAAATAATAAACAGGACGAATCCTCTGAATATATTGAAATTCCTTTGCATTTTAAATTATTTTGTTAATACCGCTTTCAGACCCTTTGAAGAGATATCTGATACATTAAAACATACAACATCTAGGATTAATTAATCAAAAAGAACCTTTGTGAGCGATCAAACGTTGAAGTGATTTGGTGGATTTGTTTTAATAAGCAATTATTTAACTGTATTGTTTAATTATCGGTATATATAGACAACAATACCTTTGAAGTGTTATAAATCTCAAATTATAGATTATTTTTGTATCTTGGGTGTATATGGGCGATGAAGATCACTTACCATCAAGTGACCCATCTGCTCGTTTGCCAGTCTCTGCTATAAAATTCACTGTCATATAAAGACAGTCTTTTAAGAACAATAGCATCAAACTGGCATCCTAACTCCTAACCGCAAACATTTCAAGCGTGCATCAATCCGCGCATTGAACTTCGAAATCCGACCAATGCACGAACAATGTGAAAATCTAGAATTCCATCCGATATGACTGGGAGCTATATCCGATTATGTTTGATAAGTGTCAACAGATTAACGTTCGGTTTGCCGTCTGGAACTGGTTTTACGTTGCAAACGGGACGTTTCAACACGATTTCATCCTCGTCCTCGAATTTAGGTATTACCAGGAGTCAGTTTGGTTTCTGGTTGACATTATTAAACAATTTAGCATTGTCTATTTTAATATGCCTTTAAATACTTGTTATTGTGCATACTTATTATATTTTATTATAAGTGAAAGTACACACCACAAAGCCTCTTAATCTCCATTCCCTTAATTTTCGGAATGTACCTAAGATTCTTTTAGTACTACAAAATAATCTGGCGACCATCGGAGTCTCTTAAACAGTCAACATTGTCATATAAACATAATATGATACACTTTAATTTCAACTTAAATCTGTAACCAAAACCCAAAATCTAACCATTACAATTACCAAGAAAAGCAGGCAAGCCAATATTAATCCAGATAATCTTCGAGTAAAGTTAATACACCCTAGAGAGCTCGAGTGTGCCTTTGGGAGTCCTTTGATCATGTTTACCGAACGCGTCAACGTTGGCCACACTAAACGGAGATAGCAAATATTGTTGCACGTCTCTTTTAAGATTTTTCTTATTTTTGATTTACTTCTGCCTTTCTACGGAGTGTGAAGAAGTATAAATTATGATTCTGGTCTACCAGTTAACTCATTTCATTTGATTGCCTTTTCATTTCGTCAGCATCAGCCCTAGTTCCAACTGCAATTATAGTAAGAAATTATTGTTATTTTTTACTTTTTAGGTTTTCTTAATTTTCCTAACACTGAGATGTGAGTTGTTTTATAAATTCGATAAAATTAACTGCGGCTTATATGAAAAAAAAGAATCCATACAAATAGTAGTTTACGTTCTCGGTTTCGACTGTATTTTTTTGAGACTAGCAAACGAACACGTGGGTCACCTGATGGTAAGTGATCTCCAAGAGGTCATAGACGCCCAAGACATCAAAATAATCATGGATCCGCTGTCAATCTAAAGGGAGGGAAATAGTGATTGGGAAAGAAAGGAGAGGAATTGGGCCATCGGAAATCTCACTCACCGAACGAAACTCGACAGCGAGCTGCCACTTTACGTTGGTTTTCTGTGAGACAATGGTATAACATGTGAAGCCGCCCCATTCGTGCTGTCGACGTAATTGTCTACAGCGTGGCTTTACCACTCAAATATGAATATGAAGAAAAACTGGCACAAGGTCAAGCAATTCGTATTTGAAAAATATTCACGCTCAGATCTCAGAAAGAGATAAAGCCTCGCAAAGAAAAACCTCCATTAAACTCGTATTTCCCTGAGTACCTGTATAACAATTATTTATTACCTTTCAAGTTATTTAGTATTCTGATAGCGGATAGAGCTGAAGTAAAACCGCCTTTATTCGAAGCCATGCCACAAACGCTCGGCCATTCTCACTGTTAGTTACTGAGCATCAATCACACGGTTACGTGATCTGTCCGAATTTACTAGATTTTTTGTGCGTCTTGTGGGAAATGTACGAATGGTTATTTTTATTATTATTACATTGGTGGGAATATGAATGTCACTGGAGCAAAAAGTAATTATAGTAATTGGTGATATAACCTATGTAGCTTCCTTGGAAGTGGAACCATATATGGGCCGTGGACCGGGAGGTCGTGGGATCGATTCGCAGATGGGCAAAGCGATTTTTCTAATTTAATTTACCCGGACTAGATCCCCAGAGAGGGTTGACGTCAGGCATGCATATTACCTGCAATTTCTACCTGCCCTTATCCCACCTTAATGTGGGGTCGACGCAGCACACTTTTTCAAGCATGTTGCAGAAAGTATTTGGCTAAGCTTTTACGACCGGCCTGCCTGACGTCAACCGTCTCTGGAGGTTCGAGTCCTGGGCAAAACAAATGAGAAAACTCGCTTCGACCTGGAAATCAAATCCAGGACCTCTTGGTCTACAGTCCAAATATGCCTAGCCCAATGCGGCGACACAGTACACAAAGGAGCACTCTTTCGCCGAGTTCATTCCCGTCTCTTCATGTGACCGGAGTGAGCATATGGAATCGCCATTAAATTCATTCCAAGCGTATACAACTCTTGTATTATTTTTAAATCGAAATTGGCTTCTCAACCTAGTAAGATAAATAAAAATATTTCTTGAATCCATAAACATCATTTAGATTCCGTCGAATTTTTACTCAACACAGTTGGGCAAGTAGGTTCGCCAGAAAACGGGCAAGAAACTTTGGCGTTGGTCTAAAACAAATAAAATAAATATATTTGTACCAGTAGGCTGCTCATGGGAAAATACTGTTTCGTTTTGTAAACGAATAGATGGTGAATACGTGAGTTGAAAAACCCGACGGACTAATGTGTCATGGCGTGGTCACGTCCAACGACACTGCGATCGACGAAATTTGTATCAATTGTGTGGTAGAGCCACGCTGTCGACAGTAACGTCTACAGCATGAATGGGCCGGCTCGACCGGTTGGATTCCACTGTCTCACAGAAAACAAACGTAAAGTGGCAGCTTGCTGTCGCGTTTCGGTGAGTGAGATTTCCGGTGGCCCATTCCCCCCGTCTTTCCCAATCCCTTTTCCCTCCCCTTCCATTTCCTCTTTTTAGGTTGGTAACACACCCATGATTCTTATTGTGTCTTGGGTGTCTATGGGCGGTGGAGATCACTTACCATCAGGTGACCCATCTATTCGTTTGCCAGTCTCTACTATAAAAAAAAATGGGTACTTGACACTTTTCGACCGATTTCCAAAAAGAAGAAGGTCCTCAATTCGTCTGTATTTTTTTACTTCTTCTTCTACCTGCCCTTATCTCACCTTATGTGGGGTCGTGGCAACATACTTTTTTTTAAGCATGTTGCAGATAGGGTTTGGCTTAGTTTTTACGACCGGCCGCCTGCCTGACGTCAACCCCCTGTGAGGGATCCAGTCCCGGGCAAATTAAATTAGAAAATTTGCTTTGCCCGACCTGGGAATCGAACCCAGGACCTCCCAGCCCACAGCCCATGCATGCCACTAGACCAAGGAGGCGACTAGTCTGTATTTTTTACTGATTTTCAAAATTATTTTAGTGTTAGATAGAGCATACTTCAAGAGTGTTCCCATATAAATTTGGTCACGATGGGATTTGAAGTCGGGCTGTTAAGTTTTTAAACTTGTGATTATTTTAAAATAAATTTTATATGAAATTTACGTCATCTTAAATATAGCACAGAAAGAATATTGAAATATTCTCAAAAATAAAACAGTTTTAAGCCTTTGAAGTTTGGTGCAGCCTTTTTTAAAACTGCAGGAAAGAGCTTCTCTTTTCTGCAAGTTTAGAAGGGGTAAGCAGAGGCGAACTAGAGAACTAAAACACCCACATTTCGCCGAGCTTATTTCCGTCCCAAATGTTATAGAGGCGAGTCCTTTCCATTTTAGACACAAATTCCAGACTCTGAGTTAATGCTGAATAGAAAAACACAATGTCACTTTGTCCCACCCGGAGATTGAATCCGAGACCTAATGGCAGTCGTACTACGCAATACAACTACGCCGCCGTGGCAATTATAAAACCGGCCAAGTGTATGCTGCAAATCGTTTTGGTTAACCCACAATGTTTTTGAACAACCTATCTAACGATACCCACCAAACAAACACTATGGAATAATCGATAAAAATTTCATGCCTCACTTTATGAGTAGGAGGCCAACCCTAAAAAATTCAAGATTTTATTTGACCATTTTGTCTGTGTGATTGTTATTATCATCATCATCATCATCAGCCATAGGACGTCCACTGCTGAACAAAGGCCTCCCCCAAAGATTTCCAGATCGACCTGTTGGAAGCGGCCTGCACATACATACAAAATACTATAAATATACTATATTTATACTCATGCAAAATGACAGCTCTCTAGTACTAATAGCTCCGCAGTCAAATAGACAGATGGAAATGACGAAACTATGAGGGTTCCATTTTCGACTGACTTCAAAAAAGGAGAAGGTCCTCAATTTGTGTGTGTTTTTTATGTATGTTCCCCAATATTTCCACCAAATGTGGACCGATTCCAAGAGGGTGGTCCCATACAAATTTTGTCACGATCGGTTTAATTTTTAAGTCGATCCGTTTAGTTTTTAACATAACGTAAGCTCACGCCTGAGTCTGGAATTTATGCCCGATATGGCGATAGGCTCGCCCCCTATCACATCTGGGACGGAACTAAGCTCGGTGAAATATGAGTTCTATTTCGCTAGTGCGAGAGGCGTGATAGGGGGGAGCCTATCGCCATATCGGGCACAAATTTCAGACACCGGGCTGATATGGAAAAATCCAATATCACTTTGCCCGACCCGGGGATCGAACCCGAGACTTCAGAACCGTAGTCGTACCGAAATACCACCACGCCATGGAGGCAGGCAGTTAAGTTTTTAATCTTGTGTTTATTGCCATTTGGCGTCGAAACCCTAAAAATGATATCTTCAAAATCACGTCTCGCTTTCAGCCCAACCGTGAAGGACATTTGGCAAGCAACCAGCTCCTCATGTTTACTCGGACCTTATTTATTCAAATCTGTACGTTTTGATAGGACCCAAATATGTTTTCTATTTGTTATTCAATATGTTGTTGGGAAGTTGTTCGCTAAACATTTATACCCAGTAGCCCAAGCGTGTTTATGTTAAGGATTGTAGTCGTTATTATATAGCTTGTCTTGCTTGTCTTCTGTATCTACCTTGTAGTTCTTCCGTATATAAACAGGGCAATATAACTTGGGGATTTGGGTATGGTGCATTAAAAAAAAACTTGTTTGAGTGGTAGAGCCACGCTGTAAACAGTTAAGTCTACTGCACGAATGGGCCGGCTTTACCGGTTTGATACCACTGTCTCAGTAAAGTGGCAGCTCGCTGTCGCGTTTCGTTCTGCAAGTGAAATTTCCGGAGGCCCAATTCCCCTCCCCTCCCTTTTCTAACCCCTATTTTCTGCCTTAAGGTTGGCAACGCACGCATGAATCTTTTTGTGTCTTGGGTGTCTATGGGCGGTGGAGATCACTTACCATCAGGTCACTTGTCAGTGACTGTTATAAAAAAAGTTATTTTGTTCGTGCTTATCGTGGAAAAGAAGAGAGACGAAGAAGATCATCTGTTTGGTCCTATGAGACCATGGGCTGTGAACAGGCAGGTCCTGAGTTCGATACCCAGGACGGAATAGATGTTTTTTGACAAGATTTTCTTGGTGGTGGACAGACAGACATGACGAAATTATAGTGATTGGATTTTGCATTGAGCTAAGGAACCCTGAAGTATTATTTTAAACTATCAATCGTCAGAAAACACATAAAAATATTCATAACATAACGTAAGCTCGCGCTAGTATCCCCGAAGCGGTTAATAGAGACGCACTAGCGAACTAGAAGGCCCACATTTCGCCAATATTAATTCCTGCCCAGACGTGATAGGGGGCGAGCCTATCGCCGTATCGGGCACAAATATCCAGACTCCGGACTGATACTGAAAATTGCCCGACCCGTTAATCGAACCTGAGACCTCATCAAGTAACCGCACCGAAATACAACTACGCCACCGAGGTAATCCACACAACAATTCACTCCACACTTAAAAACCTTCAACGAACATCACTCAAATTTATTTTCCAGAAATCTTAAAATAAGACAATGTGTGTGGGCTGTAAAATATATTTTGGCTTACACTTCCCTGTTATATTTATAAGTAGTTCTTAAGTATCTTCTGTTATTTACAGATTTATGGAATGTGTAACAATTTCTACTGATTTATTGGTTTTGTAACAGAGTTTCTGGTGTTCTTGTGATGTATGATTTGAAGGTTAGGATTACAAGGTGGAAACCATTGCAGTTATCACTCATGATCAAAAGGTTATTAATTATCAATATCTCCTCGGTGTTTTTGAGTGGTAAAGCCACGTTATAGACAGTAAAGTTTACAGCTGGAAATGGAATGGAACTGAACTGAACTGAACGAATGGACTGGCTAGGACCGGTTTGATACCACTGACTAAAAAAAATCGACGAAAAGTGGCAGCTAGCTGTTTTGTTCTTTCGTTGTGTCTCTTTCGGTGAGTTAATTCCCGTTGACCCACTTCACTGGTCCCCTTCTTGGAAATTAGTAAGATAGGATAAGAAGTGGGCATTATCTAGTTTACCTCTACCTACATTTGGGGACGTGACAGCTTGCGTGGAGCAGTGTGCTAATGGTAGCCAACAATCACATTTCGCAAAGCTTAGTTCCATCCCATATGTGATAGGGATGTTTTAGTACTTATCCTGTCAATTTTTTTAAAACAACTGAAACGAATTACTTTCCAGAACAAACTTAAAGGTCATCACAAGAGGAATTCACATTTCATTTCTTTTAGATGAAATTACGAACTCGTTTAAAGTTTCTAGAAGTTATTAATATGAAAGTAATGTAATACCTGAGCCTCCGCTGAATAAATAACACAGTGGCTAATAAGAAACGTTGAATTTTCACAAATAATTTAAAAACTTATATAGAGGTATATTTGAGAAGCCTGACGCCTTCTTGGTCTAATGGCAGCGTATATGGACTGTGGACCGGGAGTCCTGGGTTGGATCACCAGTGTTTTTTATTATTATTTTCATAATTAATTTATAAGCATTTGGGAATGTTAGTTAGAAATGCATCTAATTCGTTTTTACGCACAATGACTCCGTGATTACAGGCTAAGGGCTGTGATAAGGAGCCCACTGCCATAACATAACATAAGCTCGCGCCTGTATCCCCGAATTGGTAGGCAGAGGGAAACTAGCAAACTAGAACACCCACATTTCACCGAGCTTAGTTCCGTCCCAGGTGTGGTAGGGGGCGAGCCTATCGCCATATCAGACACAAATTCCAGACTCCAGGCTGATATAGAAAAATCCAATATCACTTTGCCCGACCACGGGGTTCAAACCCGAGACCTCAGGACGGTAGTCATACCGAAATACAACCACGTCACCGACGCTAATGGTAACGCTAGCCTATTTTTAACTAATTTCTATCGCTCAACGAAATGTGGTAGGGGTAGTGCGTCTCTGTCCTACCCCTTCGGGGATACAGGCGTGAGCTTATGTGATCTATTGCCACTTTGGGTTTAAATTATTTATCTTTTTCGTATTTGAATTACTAACATACTTATAATTAAAAACTAAAACAAACTCCTATCCAAAAAATAACTCTAAATCTCCTCAATACTCTTTCCTGCTTCATCATCAAACCAAATACAAAATAGAAATATTTGATTTTGCTATTCATTTTCATTCAATCGCTTTCCTAAAGCTTAAATTTAACATTAGACAATCTACCCAAACCACTAACAAAATCGATGCAATCCATACTAATAGACAAGAATAAATAAACCTCAATCACTACAGCCGATGATCGTAAAATTTTCCACAATTATATAAAAACGTTCTCGCAATAGCTATTTTTAAGTAAATCGTTACTGCAAACAAACGTATGGAGATCTATAAACAATTTAACTGGAAGATATCTTTATACGGCCTTCGGAACTGATTCTTTAAGTAATTGGAAACGACTTTGAATTTTTTTTTATAGCAGAGACTGGCAAACGAGCAGATGGGTCACCTGATGGTAAGTGATCCTCACAGCCCATTGACACCCGAGACTAAAAAAAATCATGGGTGCGTTGCCAACCTAAAGGATGGAATGGAACGGGAAGGAAAAGGGATTGGGAAAGAGAGGGGGAATTGGGCTACCGGAAATCTCACTCACCGAACGAAACGCGACAGCGTGCTGCCACTTTACGTCGGTTTTCTGTGAGACAGTGTAAATACATTTACGGAAATCTAACTTTATTCTGGGGAAATTACTTTGACAGTTTCATACATTCTTTATTTCTACCTACCCTTATTTCACCTTAATGTGGGGTCGGCGCAGCACACTTTTTCAAGTATGTTGCAGAAAGGATTTAGCTTAGTTCTTAAAACCGGCTGCCTGCCTGACGTTAACCCTCTCTGAGGAATCCAGTCCCGGACAAATTCTCACAACACACAGACCCGAAACAAATATCTGTGGCTCACATAAACATTTGTCTCGATGCGGGAATCGAACCCGCGGCCTCTCACTCCTGTTGGCTGTTCGCCCGCTGCGCCACAGAGTCAAAATAGTCACGGGCGGCTCGGCCTCCGGTGGCCCATAAGCTTATGTAACATATTTATGTGACGCCTCCGACGGGTTAACTATTAAAACGTCAACTATTCTCCAAATAAAAGTTATCTTGCTGTTGAATTATCTGCTCTTAGAATAGCCGTTAGTTACATAACAAAAAGCGTGCAAAAACAAAATTAAACGGATAACCGCTCAATAAAAACGTATTATAAATTATAACAAAAGTTGATTGATTGATCGACATAATTAAAACATAATTCGTAATCATAATTGATTGTAGATTAATTATTTTTAGTTCTTGTTAACATTAGCAATGTAATAAATACAGATACGCCTTGCCTTACTGTGAAAATCCTTTAGCTTGGTTTGAAGACGTGACAAAGCGCTGGAAATACGGAGAAAGGAAATACATTCCCAAGATTGGAAGAACGTGGTATGATGACTTCTGGAAACGTACAGTACTTGAAGTAGTGAGGCAGATACAAGCTTCAGTTAGCTCTACTATCCCTACGTAGTGACATAGTATAAAGCAAGGTTGCTTCCCGCTGTCTGTCTGTCCCTATATATATTTAGATCTTTAAAACTACGCAACGGAATTTGATGCGGTTTTTAATAGATAGAATGATTCTAGAGGATGGTTTATATGTATAAATAATATAGCCCTGTAATATTACTGTCCCACTGCTGGGCACGTGCCTCCTCTACTAATGAGAGGATTTAGGCTTTAGTCTACCACGTCTACTAAGTCTACCAAGACTTCACATACCTTCGAAATTCCTGTAAAGAAATTCTCGGGTATGCAGGTTTCCTCACGATGTTTTCCTTCACCGTTGTAGCAAGCGATATTTCACAAAGAAAATACACTTAACATAGAAAAGTCAGGGGTGTATGCTCCATTTTGGAGTTGGTCTCGAACCTCCGACACTTGTCTCGGTAGTCCGTACCTATCGCCCGAGCTATCGCTGCTTCTTTATATGTATACATGCGTAAATTCATCCTCTAAAGGGATGTAATAGGGGATGAATGTTTGTGAAGGCTCTCACGCGGGTGTAGCTGCGGGCAAAAGCTATCTTTTACAAATTTAGCTCCATACAATTATAATAATATCACGTCAGTACCTTAAGAGTAATCATAGCCTATGAATGAACTTCACATTATCCTGACATACCGCTTCCACTGCCTCTACTTTCATTTGAGTTTGGTTTAGTTTGTGCTATTTTCGACTCTACTGTAATTGTGATTAAGTTGATCTTAACCTTCAAACACCATATACGAACACAGGCCTCATAACCCGCGCTCACGTACCACTAATGAAATTAGCGTTACTCGAGCACTCTAACTTTGATTCAGTCTTTGATTGACGAACTTAGCTAATGTTTGTAGAAGCTTTACAATTAAGAACAGTTACTTGAAGTCGATCTGCGGCCTGAGCAGGAAAATTTCTGACAACCGTAAATGTATTCGAACTCGATGCGCGTCTATGAAATTTGTATGAAATATTAACCAAACGTCATCAGTGCGCAGCGAACTCGAATACATTTACATGTACATTAGTTTTTCTTGCTCGGGCTACTGCACATGATGGGAATATGGCAGCCTACGTGGCGCAGCGGGCGAGCAGCCGGCTGTGAAACGTGAGGTCATGGTTCGATTCCCGCACTGAGACAAATGTGTGGCCCACAGATATTTGTTTCGGGTATGGGTGTTGTGAGACCGAAAGTCTCTTGTAGTTTCTGATACGATACAGGTTACACCTAGTGTGGGGTCAGGACTATGTGTGTGACTGTTGGGTATTTGTTTAATATTTAATACCAAAATTACATACATACCCTGATTCCAGAGCACAAATTATGACTACAGAGGGAAAATTCTAATTCCAGTAAATTGTTGGATAATTGATTTATAAACATAAGCTCAAGCCTATATCCCCGAAGGGCTCATTAATTTATTTTTAATCAAAACTCAAACGGTCTCTCCATATCAATAATCCATCCAATCTACTTAAACATGTTTATAATCTGTACCAACAATGTTAAATATTTTGAATATGTGCGGTTATTATTACGCAGTTAAACAGGACGAGAGTTTATTAAAACAATCTAAAATAGTGCATTCCATAATCCACACGTAGTTTTGTTACTAAGGTTACCGTATTTAATAGAAATTTTATTTGAAAGGACGCTGTGAGCTTTGATATACTGAATTCAAAATCTTTGTCGGTAATTTTTTTGAGTTCGAAAAATCAGACTAGAGATTCCCAAGATTGGATTTTTCCCGTTACAAGATAAAAACATGATTACCTTATTTAATAGATTTTTTTTAAAGCACGCTGTGAGCTTTGATATCCTGAATTCAAAATCTTGGTCGGTAATAAACTTTTTGAGTTCGAATAATCAGACCAGAGATTCCCAAGATTGGATTTTTTCCCCTTACAAGATAAAGACTCGGAAATTAGCAGAAGAAATAAAATACACACAATAGTTACACCATAGTCCTAACCCCGCACTAAGATCGAGTCTTGTGTCGTGGGTATCAGGAACTACGAGAGACGCACGGTCTCACAACATCCAGACCCGAAACAAATATCTGTGGGCCACACAGACATTTGTCTCGATGCGGGAATCGAAGCCGCGACCTCACGTTTCACTGCCGCCTTCTCGCCCGCCGCGCAACGGAGGCTGTCAACTTATATTTATTTATTTATTTTTTTATTTATTTACACTTTTTATACAAATATGTATAAAGGCGGACATAATGCCTGAGGCATTCTCTACCTGCCAACCTTTGGGTGATGCAGAGAAAAACGAAGTAGGTGTAAAACATAAATTTATGGCGAGAAGAAAAAAAAGCAATAAAAATCCAGTAAATAATTAAATAAGCAACGAATACAAACATAACATAAAATAACAATAGTATAATAGATAAAATATATAGTTATACATATATGTATACATTTACATACTATATTTATATAATAATACATATGTTTATATAATACATATCGAATCTGAAGTGAAGACAAACAAAACTATACTAATGAGAAAGTTCAGACACATTGTTAAGAAGAAATTGCCGAACTCTAATTTTAAATGACATCCGAGTTGTGGCCGTCCTAATTTCGAGGGGGAGTGCATTCCAAAGAAGAATAGACTGTATAGCGAAAGAAGAGTGAGTAAAGTCTGAGCTATGAGGAGGACACTTCAGGAGGAGATTACTAGATGAGCGAAGATTTCTGTCGTGGTTACTGTCTAAATATTGAAACGAGGAAGATAAGTAAGATGGTGGAGAAGGAGAAGTAAGTATGGAGAAGAGTAGTATTTATGTATAGTTATAAACATACCCCAACCCTTAATCAATCTTATCAGAACAGACAACCCTTTAACATACACTGCCTATACCCGATTATTTTGATCAGTGTAAAACCCATTTCAATTGTTCTACTTGTTGCGAATTCAACCCTCATTATAAGGGTTGCTTCTCCGATCGCTATCTCTCATTATTGGGTTGTAAAATAACAAGAGCTCTCGGGTATTGTCGAAAATTTTCATCGTGTTATTGAGCATGTCTTTTATTGTTTCATTTTTGTAGCGTGAATTTATAATATATATTTCATTTTGTAACTAATCTGAGATCCAGTATAATAATTTTGTTGCGCTAAGATACAAAAGCATATTCATACGTTAGCAGGTTATGTTAGGATCAAAATCCAAAAAATACTAGAAAAAGGAAGAATAGATTTTTTTTTATTTCTAGGCTGATAGAGTTAATTTTAACTATATAATAATAATAATAATAATATTAGCCCTGTAATATTCCTGTCCCACTGCTGGGCATGGGCCTCCTCTACTAATGAGAGGGGTTAGGCCTTAGTTTACCACGCTGGCCTAATGCGGGTTGGCAGACTTCACATACCTTCGAAATTCCTATGAAGAAATTCTCGGGTATGTAGGTTTCCTCACGATGTTTTCCTTCACCGTTATAGCAAGCGATATTTCACAATGAAAATACACTTAACATAGAAAAGTCAAAGGTGTATGCTCCATTTTGGGGTTAGTTTCGAACCTCCGACACTTGTCTCGGCAGTCCATACCATTCCCAACTGAGCTATCGCTGCTTATTTTAACTACAATACAATAAAGTAATCTGAAGACTGGCATAATGCTAAAAATTCCCAAATAATTAAGAAAAACTAAATCCTACGACCGCAAATCTCTATGTAACCACGAATATGCCCTCATAAAGCCCAATTTAGAACATCAAAGTTTTGACATGGCGTTGAATATTCAGGCGCATCTACTTTACAAACTAAATCCAACTCGGCACGGAACGTTTTAATTATATACTCGTCACCTAGAATACGTAACTTTGGCTCGTTTAATTAAATTATTACATAATACACATTGAATACGTTCAAGCCCTATGCAATGCTACGCCGCGTAGCAATACATAGAATGGCTACGGGATACGCCGAGTGGCAGTTATGAGGGCTTCTCGTTCGAGCGCACCGCGTAGCCTTTTGCGGTACGCAGCGTAGCGATACGTAGAATGGCTACAAAGGGATACGACGTTTGGCCGTTTAGAGTTATTAGGTCGGATAAAGTTGAGAGACGAATGTGCGGTTAAAGAATGTTTTTGTGGAAGTATTTATATTGTGTATTTTTTATTATGCTAATACACATTTTTACTACTTTTGTGTTCTATTTTTGGAGCGAATTGCCATAATTCTGGTTATCTATAAAAGAGACAAGTTATCACCATGATGTTGTTATAGCAAAAATGAACAAGCGAGTAGGTGGGTCACCTGTTGGAGAGACTCACCAAACAAAATTTCAGCATCGAGGAGCACCTTTTTATGATACAGTGGTATCAAACAAGTCGAGCTATTCCATTTGTGCTGTCGACATGTTTGAATTATTAACACAAAATCTTCTTTAAGTCAACTAAAATAGAGTACGTTTTTTGCTGTGATATAATCATTAATTCTTACATCTTAATACTGTGATAAAAGTGTCAAGATAGACACTTGACGTACTTTTTACCAGTGAAAATCGTGAGAAAATTAATCTTTTCTTTCGTACACACTCTAGATTCAATGTTATTGGCCTACTTTATTAATCTCGCGGCTTATCGACTTTGAAAGTAGTCTTAATCTGGACGTCAAACTTTCTTCGGCATAAATATCATTTACTTTTATACGAATATTGTAAAAATATCGTAGCATATTATTTTTAAGTGTTCTAAATACTTCAAGATTATAGTATTTATACATCAATATAATATACCCTAGATGCACAGTTCTTTGCAAATATCCTCCTAAAAAGTGGTCTCAGGAACAAAACAAATAAAATGATCACAAGTTCTAATTCTATCAACACAAATATAACCCTATGCACGTGTTATAAAGTAGCTTATTAATTGACATGAGCAAGCGTTCTTAAATTTGAATTTTGTTTAGAATTCTATCGGCGTCCGACTGTAGGCCAAAGAAGCACTTCTTTGCTGTCCCATTTTCCGAGCATCAACTGTGCATCTAGGTAAATAATATATCGATGTATTTATATGGCAAATACAATTGAAAATAACCTAACAGGTCGATCTGGAAATATTTGGTGGAGGCCTATGTCCAGCAGTGGACGTTCTGTAGCTTTATTGTGCAAAATATCTACTTTTCTTTTCACCTTTCCTTACCTCATCACCTTATTGTTGGATCGACGCACTATTACACTTTCAAACATCTTGCAGAAAGGATTCAGCTTCGTTTTTACAATGGACTGATTTCGAGACGTCAACCGCCCGCCTTTTGGGAGATCTATCCACGTGCAAACCATGTTAAAAACACCCTAACTGACCTGGGAATTGAACCCAGGACCTCCCGTGTCACCATTTGCCAATTGGCCAAGGAGATGTATGCATGAAATCTATCACCACAACCAAATTGATTTTTACACACAAACATGAATACAAAGACCGATGAAACTTTTAACAGCAAATGGTATTAATGTAAACTACGGCGAATCATTTATATTTCATAACAATCGGCGAACAAATGTTTCGTTGTTACATTTCAATCAGTTTGAAAACATGTCGATCAAACGATTTTAACACTATATTTTGGATAGAAAAGAAGAAAGATTTTGTGTACAAAGAAATAACGGGGTTTAGTTTAAACTTTTTTCCACTTTTCTCTGTCATGGGCTAGTTCAGTCCACGTAGGGAGATGGGGGAGTCCTTTGCCCAGCAGTGGGACACAATAGGATAGAATAGATAGATAGATAGATATACCTTCCTACCTACCTTTACAGACATACATACATAGTCTCACGCCTATATCCCCGATGGGGTAGGCAGAGGCGAACGAAAGATTTAGACCTACAGTTCGCCACGTTCAATTCTGCCTTAAATGTGATAGGGGGCGAGCCTATCGCCATATCGAGCACAAATTCAGACTGATAGTGACTAGAAAAACCCAATATCACTTTACCCGACTCGGGAATCAAACCCGAGACCTCAGGAGTAGGGTAGGAGGTAGTAGTAACGCGCAATACCACTACGCCACCGACGTAGTCTTTAGGTACACTTTTATCCTACTTAAAAAGGAGTGGAGTCTCAATTTATCTATATTTTTTTTGTATTTGCACCGATAGTCGTGGACCGATTTGTTTTTTAGAGTCAAAGACATTCAACAGTATATAGACAACAGCACAAAACTTGTGATCCAAAAGTTATGACCTAGTGGTCATAAGTCGCTTTGTTTATTTGAAATATAAGCGCGCCAGGTCGGCCAGCGTAATAATATTGAGAGAATAAACTTGTCTTACATTCTTAACTATTCACAGAATATTCTAGGGTGTAAACTGTAATAATCTCCCTCGCATTGTAATAAGTGGTTGAGGGCGGTACTGAAGTTTGAGATATATTTTTTTTTATGGAGACTTGCTTTATAGCCCCTCTACAGTTAGTAATATTAAATTTCTTTGGTTAGAGTGATGTTCAGAGTTGGTCCTAGATATAACCATTTGGAAAAGCTAAGTTGAATGATAGAGTGAGGAATAGCAGCATAAGAGAGAAATGTGGATTGAAGAAAGATGTAGTGACGAGGATTGAGAAAGGAATGCTTCGGTGAAAGTAGTAGTGATGAACGTAGAGTGACGGAAGAAATGTATGTAGCGGAAGTGAATGGTAGTGTCGGCCGAGGACGTCCTAGATGTACCTTTAAGGACCAAATTGGCGATCTCTTGAAAAAGGGCCAAATAAGGAGTGCTCGTAACCGACCAGCGTGCATGAAAAGACTGATGACTGTGGAAAAAGCGAAAGAGGTGTGTTTGAACCGAGGCAATTGGCGCTTCTTAGTCTCTGCCTACCCCAACGGGAAATAGGCGTGAGTTTATGTATGTATGCATGTATGTATGGAAAAGCTATGATAAAAGGTTTAATAAAAGTTAAAAGCCGACTTTAACTAATCAAATATAATTTCTTACTCTCTTTCAGTAGTTGGACAACTGGCACCGAAATATCGGGCACTTGTCCAATGGGACAGCTGGGATGAAGTAGTTGTTTGTTTAATCGTCAGACAACTCTACTGTATAAGTGGGAAGACATTACACAGGTCTGTTCAATTGATCGATCACCAACTCCAAAGAGAATAAGACATTATTTTCGACTGTCTTCCAAAAAAGGAGAAGGTCCTCAATTTGTCTATATTTTTTTAATTTAAAATGCCTGCCTCGGTGGCGTGGTGGTATTTCGGTACGACTACGGTTCTGAGGTCTCGGGTTCGATTCCCCGGGTCGGGCAAAGTGATATTGGATTTTTCCATATCAGCCCGGAGTCTAGAATTTGTGCCCGATATGGCGATAGGCTCGCCCCCTATCACATCTGGGACTGAACTAAGCTCGGCGAAATGTGGGTGTTCTAGTTCGCTAGTGCGCCTCTGCCTACCCCTTCGGGGATACAGGCGTGAGCTTATGTTCTTATTTATTTATTTAAATGTGGACCGATTTTTTAAATTCTTTTTGTATTCGACAGAGCTTATTCCAAGGGTGGTCCCGTATAAATTTGGTTACGATCGAATAAGTTTTGAAGTCGGTTTTGATTTTGTTAAACTTTTCTAATCTCCGATCCAATTCCTCGACACCCCTCATTGCTCTAATTTCCAAACGGAAAACTAACATTATTATAAACTATTATAGTAAATTACATGAAACGCTGAACTGTGTTGGGTCTGCAACACGCAGCCCACTGTGTCAGGAGGTTGGTGTCACGGTTGCCAAGGAAACGGCGCGTAAACAACCCCACAACCCCCTTTGCCCCCCACAGATAAGTTTCCATCGCGCCAAGGTGAAGAAATTCCAAGTTTTATACTTCGATAATAGCTGTTACAAAAATGTTACCATTTTTCATATCGATTATTTTTTATTGAAGTGTTCACTTCTAAACAAAGTCATGTCTGTTTTGTCTCTACTTAAATATATGATATAGGGCTAGAGGTCTATAGAGCGAACTTCGACTAAGTCTAATAATTACAAGTTTAAAAACTTAACAAACCTTCAAAACCGATTGTGACCAAATTTATATGGGACCACCCTTGAAATAAGCTCTATCGAACACAAAAATAATTTTGAAAATCTATGCAGATTTGCCGGTAAGGTTGCAGGAAGTCGCTGGATGCAGGCCGCTTCCAACAGGTCGATCTGGAAATCTTTGGGGGAGGCCTATGTTCAGCAGTGGACGTCCTGTGGCTGATGATGATGATGATGATGATGCACCTTTGGCGGAGATATCACGTAACATACATAAAAAAAATAAACGAATTGAGGCCCTCCTCATTTTTGGAAGTCGGTCGAAAAAAAAAATCAGTGAGGAGGAGTGATTTGGAATTTTAAATCGAACTTTGATTTAGTCCGACACATTTTTAAAGGAAAAACAGACTGATAGACAGACTAAGCAAAGATTTTCATGTAAAAAATGACTCTGACTAAGTCAAAGTTCGATTTAAAGATTCCAAATCCTCACTGAGTTCGTTTCTCTGACTTAGTCGAAGTTCGTTCTATATCTCAGCCTAAGTGCCTGCTCTGGCCTTATGTGATTGTATATTGACTTTCTGGGTTCAAGTTTCAGATCGGGAAAAGTGGGATTTCTAACACAATTTGAATTAAGCCAAATCCATCCTGATAAATGCTTAAGAAACTGCACCAACATTTCACATCGCAGCTATAAATAAATCATATTATGTATACGCATAACATAAAACATACATAACATAAGTTCACGCCTGTATCCCCGAAGGGGTAGGCAGAGGCGCACTAGCGAACTAGAACACCCACATTTCGCCGAGCTTAGTTCCGTCCCAAATGTGATAGGGGGCGAGCCTATCACCATAATCGGGCACAAATTCCAGACTCCGAGCTGATATAGAAAAATGCAATATCACTTTGCCAGACCCAGGAATCGAACCAGGACTGTAGTCGTACCGAAATACAACCACGCCACCGAGGCAGTCGTATACGCATGTTTTATATAAATCTACATAAGCAATATACTCGCAAAATAGCCAGTCAGAATTACCTAAAACTTTAATCAGATTAAGCGACCCTCAGGAAAACGTAACATAATTGCGACGGTCACATCGTTGTTTCGGCTTCGCTGGGGCTAATCTAAAATACATCAGCGCGACCCTACCGCGCCCTCGCGTATTCATATGAGCTTCATTCATACGCACCAAAAACCGTATTCATTAAACGTGTCTGAATATCAAGTCCATGTTTTAAGTGTCCAACACGCTGTGGTAAATTTTTTTAGGAGGGAATTAGCACTCGTATCATATATTATTAAAATAATAAGGGGAAGGATAGAAAATAACTGTAGAGCAACGGGTGTCAGTGTTCCTCCACCAGAGGGGAGATCATCTCGTCAGGCGGGTGTAGTGCCTGACCGCCGCGGCCCCTTTCGATGGTTCATCTTCGGAGGTTGTATATATGCAACGCCTGCTGCAAATTTTGCCACCGTGATTTAGGATTCGGTGGCTCCATCTGTTGTTCCGTAGCTAAAGCCAGTGCCGTTGTGCGCTGACGCTCGATGCTTGTAAACTGATTCGGCGCGCATTGCAGAGATGTCGCCACATAACTATATTCTAAGCCAGCCCGCCTAGCATGCGCACCACGAGAACATTTCGTCTACGCATTTGGCCTGTTATAACCGGTTTTCTCTAATTGTCTGCGGACACTAACATACGTCCCCGTTTATTTTCATACAATATTGTAGACAACATCTCGACAGTTGATTATCAAGATATCTCGTGGCGCGCATGATAGGCAAGCAGGTGAACGTATGTTCCTGACGGGTATGTGTGGTGGCGTCGAAGGCCTCCATTGTTGGTTGTCCCACACGCCCGCACAAATGTACTAAAGGAGGCGCCTCTGACGCGTGGGCTCCGCACTCTCATCCTCATTGCCATAGATACGGATATATTTCACTGTACTCCGAGTGAATTCACAAGGAAATGTAGCAATATTGAAAATATGTTACAAAAATTAAATTACAATAATTTGGCAAATAGTGTTGACGTCACTATATTGGGATGATGATCCTGGAAAAGTAATGTTTATGGAAAAAATAAATAAATAAATTTTCAATGATGATGATCTCAAACAAACGTATGATTCTTTGTGGACTCTAGTAGTCCCATAATTTGATCATGATCTGAAAGAAGATAGGGCTGGCTCGGCTAGGTTGGTATGCCTGTCTCATTAAATGGGTGTATGAACACACAAAGTAGACTGAGATGGAACTTATTGCTTCATAATCACAAGTTTAAAAACTTAACAAGCCGACTTCAAGTCCGATATGGGACCACCCTTTAAATAAACTCTATCGAATACAAAAAACATTGAAAATCGGTTCACATTTAGCGGAGATATCGCGTAACATACATAAAAAAATCCAGACGAATTGAGGACCTTCTTCTTTTTGGAAATCGGTCGAAAAAGTGAACATAGACGTCGGCATTTCCAAGGACACAATCGAACAACTGCCTGCCGTGGAAATTAACGGAGATTGAAAGGGATAAGACGCATTTGGGCTTCCTTAAATCCCGCTCACCATACGAAATGCAACAGCAAGTTGCAAGCAATGCCATATCACAACATTTTTTGTTACACAGAAGTGATGATCCGGTAATGCTTTCTGAAAGAATTCAATAAACCTGCCTGCGCGAATGAAGGCATCTATTAGATCACAATAAAAACTTAGTGACCCAGTTTAAACTTACCCCATCTTCGACGTCACTTCCTGAGAGAATCTTTAATTAAGGCATTCCAAATTACTTGCTTAGTATTAATGATTCACAGAGTTATGAAGTTGACTTTTCACATACCTACCTAACAATTTTAATCACCATATCCAGTCTGGCTACAAATTCCAATCTGGGCTGATACTGATTTGAAAAAAAAACGATATCACTTTTTTATGCTGGCACGGCAAAGTGACTACACTGCACCTGATGGTAAGCGTAGTACACTCCAAATCAACTAGTGACCACTGACAAACAATGTATTTATCAATCTGGTAAAGGAAAACTCGGTTGGAATCATCTTGTATGGGACCTTCGCCACTGGAACAAACCGAATCAGTCTCCAGTTTGTTTAGAACTTCAGATAAAATGCCGGTAAAAGATTTGAGCCATACTTTCCGCAGCAATAGTCTGTAAAATTGCAAGCGGTCTAGATAATACGAGATGCGTTATTACACTTCAAGCTTCATACCTTTTTTGGCTAAGAGCCAAAATGTAGCGATTCAGCGCCTTCGTATGAGCGTTTCAAGTTAATATCTCTTTAATGTGTTTTGAATCTGCAGTCTTCAGCACCTTAGGTGAAAGTGATTTTAAATCTTTATCTTTGTTTAAGAGCTTTCGGATAGGTTGGTGATTATCATCAAATATACTAAGTATTTTCAACGGTGGAGTGGTGGTATTCCGTGCGTAGTACGACAATCGTCTTGAGGTATCGGGTTCGATTGCCGGGTCGCAAAGGGAAGGATATTAGGTTTTTTTAATCATTATCAGCTCTTTTTCTTTCTTTATTCCTTATCCCACCTTAATGTGGGGTCGACGCAACATACTTTTTCAAGCATATTGCAGAAAGGATTGGGCTTAGTTTTTCCGACTAGCTGCCTGCCTGACGTCAACCCCCTCCGAGGGATCTAGTCCCGGGCAATTAAATTAGAAAATTAGCTTTGCCCGACCTGGGAATCGAATCGGACCTCCCAGTTCACTGCCCAAATACACTACCACTCGACCAAGGAGGCGTTTAAAGTGTAACCGACTCAGTTGAGAATGCCTCTGTTTAATAAAACCCATCGAGAGAACAAAACAAAGCTGACGAACAAAGGAACCGAGATATCAACCAACACAATACTATGCAAAATTAACACCAAAATCCTAAGATAAAAGTAACGACAGACAAACAGCCATTCCCATTTTATGTGCTAACACTACGCAGTAGGGTGAAGGCCGGTGTTTACCTCATTTGAGCTCATAGAGCTAATAAGAGTAGACAACTGTGTGCTCTGATACAAGACAAGAGAAAGACAGAGAATGTATTTCATGGAATAGGAAGCGAACGTGAAGATCACCGCCGCCTATGAACACCCACAATTCATATTCCACCAGATGAATTATCGGAATATAATTATATGCTTTTTCTTGGTGCCGTATCGAGAAATAGAGCAGGAAGAGCAGATTCTATACGAATACGAATACGTGTATACGAGAAAGCACAAGTCTTATAGATGGGGAACGCCATTCAGACTGTTTACAATTTTGATTCATGACCCTTGTTAAACGTCTCACTGACTGTCATAGCTGCCTCAAGCGCTTGCTCAAAATGAAAGAGCTAAAAGTATAGTTATTTCTACAAAAACATCGCATTTCCCGTTATCTTACTCTTTGTGTATTATATCTATGTTCGAGTCTCCCTTGCTGTCGTATCTTACGTCAGTGTTGCCAGATAAACGCTCGTTTTGTTTGCTCATTTTATGATAGCAATATTTTCATTGTTCATATTTATATGCTGTTTATTGGAATATTCATATATGATTTGATTATCATACCAATAGTTTTGGACGACATTAATATTTTTTTTCAAACAAAGTCAGTTCTGTTGTATTTTAGCGCCACATTGTCGGTAATTCTCCTACAGTTGGGGGGTTACCATCACCTCTTATAGTAGTATTATTATAATTTTACTTGTCAATATTCCCATACAAAACAAACGAAGAACGATTACAATAATACTGCTATAAGAGGTCGTGGTAACCCTGCTGGACAAGATTATTACTATTTTCTAACAGTTAAATGCACCGTGTTGTGGGGATTTTGACGGAAATTCTGACAGGGTGGGCGTCGCTTGTTAAAATTATCCCATATTATTCTCTAGACCTGTGTTTGTTGGTTTTAAGTAATGTGGTTTAATGCATTAAACTGTAGTGAAGATGGACAGTATAATGTGAAAACTTTTTAACCGGATCTTCGATGAGTTTTGCTTGGTGCGTTGACTGGCTTTGTTCGGTCGATTCGCCAAGTGAAGGTCATCTGAGGGGCACTGGACTGGAAGGAATTACCGCCATAATCCCAGCAGGGCCTTGAGATCATCTACATCTGGGTATCATGGTCATTGTGAAAACATAATTGCTCTATTTATCTTGACTTTGGCTAAATCATTGCATATGCATGGAAGCCATTATTTTTAAAAAAAGAAGAAGAAGACCGTGTTGTGTAGAAATGATGCAACCCATAAAAATACCAAAAAAAAATTTGACACCATCATGGTGTCAACAATTTTTGTTCTGTGGTGTGGTCTTGGGTGTCCATGGGCGGTAGAGTTCACTTACCATTAGGTGACCCATCCGCTCGTTTGCCAATCTCTGCTAAAAAAAATCATCCCTAAAGGCATTGCGGCGAGATATTATAACATAACATAACATAACATAAGCTCACGCCTGTATATAGGCATAGGCAGAGGCGCACTAGCGAACTAGATATTATAACAAGTCTTTATTCCTTTAATTATATTTCTCCACTTTCGTTTGATCTAATTAAAGTCGTTTTCTTCCAGACATCGCCCGAAGCCAGCCCTCGTGGGCACGTATCGCAAAAATAATCACGTAAGTGAATTTATTATTTATGTACAAAGGTTTCGCTGTCGTGTTGGTTCTTTTAGAAAATATTCGCTTTTTTGGCATGCTATTAAAATAATTGCTTTGAAAATGTGGGAGCAGATGGTATCGGATATAGAAATATTACAGTAGTCTGGGGGGTTACCACAACCTCTTATAGCATAGTATTATGATAATTTTACTTGTACCGATTCCCATAGGAAATAAACGAATAACGGTTATAATAATACTGCTATAAGAGGTGGTGGTAACCCTGCAGAAGTAAGATTATAAACAGCCTCGGTGGCGACGGCCGTGTGACTACACGGCCTACTACAAGCCTCCCGCTTCACAGCCGACTGGCGACTGTGATGCGGGAGGCAGCGGATTCAATTCCCGCACCGACAAAAAGGTTGTGTGACCTACATTTGTTTTGGGTCTGGGTGTTGTGAGACCGAAAGTCTCTCGTAGTTCCTGATACCCACGATACAGGTACACTCTAGTGTGGGGCCAAGACTGTGTGTGACGGTTGGGTTTATTTATTTACTAGCTGACCCGCGCAACTTCGTCTGCGTATGAGAGAGAGGGTTGAAAGAGTGAGTCGTAGGCACCTATAGCACAATAATTCTAAAAGAGGTAATGGGATGATCTACTTCGGCCGTCAGTCACCCCGTCTCTCACACCGTCAGTCACACCGTCTGTCAAACCGTCTGTCACCCCGTCTTTTACCCCGTCAGTCACACCCTCTGTCACACCGTCTGTCACTCCGTCTGTCACCCCGTCTGTCACCCCGCCTGTCACCCCGTCTGACATCTTGTGTGTCACCCAGTCGGTCACCCGTCTGTCACCACGTCCGTCACCCCGCCTGTCACCCCGTCTGTCAACTCGTCTGTCACCCAGTCGGTCACCCAGTCTGTCACCCAGTCGGTCACCCCATCTGTCACTCAGTCTATCACCCCGTCTGTCACCACGTCCGTCACTCCGTCTGTTACCCCTTCTGTCACCCCTTCTGTCACCCAGTCGGTCACCCCGTCTGTCACCCAGTCTATCACTCCGTCTGTCACCACGACCGTCACCCCGTCTGTCACCTCGTCTGTCACCCCGTCTGTCACCCCGCCTGTCACCCCGCCTGTCACCCCGTCTGTCACCCCGTCGGTCACCCTTCTGTCACCCGTCTGTCACCCCGTCTGTCACCCAATCGGTCACCCCATGTGTTACCCAGTCGGTCACTCCATCTGTCACCCCGTCTGTCACCCCGTCATTCACCTCGTCAGCCACTCCGTCCGCCACCCCATCAGTCAGCCTGTCAGTCACCCCGTCATTCCTCACGTCGGTCACCCCGTCAGTCATCCCATTAGTCACTCCATCAATCACCCCGTCAGTCACCCCTTAGTCACCCTACCATTCATCCCCTTGGTCAACACTAAAATATTTTTTCAAATCGAACCAGTAGTTTCTGAGATATAAAATTCCCCGCTAGCAGCATTTTTCATTTCTGCTCCGCTTCTATTGGTCATAGCGTGATGTTATACAGCCTATAGCCACCGACAATAATTGGGCTATCCAACACAAAAAGAATTTTTCAATTCGAACCAGTAGTTTCTGTCTGAGATATAAATTTTCCCGATTTGGTAACATTTTTCATTTCTGCTCCGCTCCTATTGGTCAAAGCGTGATGTTATATAGCCTATAGCCATCCTCGATAAATAGGCTATCCAACACAAAAAAAAATTTCAATTCGAACCAGTAGTTTCTGAAATATAGTGTTTTCAACATTTTTCATTTCTGCTCCGCTCCTATTGGTCATAGCGTGATGTTATATAGCCTATAGCCACCCTCGATAATTGGGCTATCTAACACAAAAATAATTTTTCAATTCGAACCGGTAGTTTCTGTCCGAGATATAAATTTTCCCGATTTTGCAACATTTTTCATTTCTGCTCCACTCCTATTGGTCAAAGCGTGATGTTATATAACCTATAGCCATCTTCGATTAATAGGCTATCCAACACAAAAATAATTTTTCAATTCGAACCAGTAGTTTCTGAGATATCGCCTTCCCCGGTTTTAAACATTTTTCATTTCTGCTCCGCTCCTATTGGTCATAGCGTGATGATATATAGCCTATAGCCACCGTCGATAATTGGGCTATCCAACACAAAAAGAATTTTTCAAATCGAACCAGTAGTTCCTGAGATTAGCGCGTTCAATCAAACAAACAAACAAACAAACAAACAAACAAACTCTTCAGCTTTATAATATTAGTATAGATTAAATTTTGTGTCCAATATGGCGATAAGCCTCACTATCATATCTGGGACGAAACTATGCTCGGCGAAATGTGGGTGTTCAATTGGCTATTGAACCTCTGCCTACCTCTTCGGGGATACAGGCGTGAACTTACGTTTGTGAAGCCTACCAACCCGCATAAAACTAAGGTCTAACCCCTCTCATTAGCAAAGCCCGTTCCCAAAAGTTGGACAGTAATATTATAGGGCTGATATTATTTTTTTTATTTTTGCTGGCTTGCTGTCTATCCGTACCATCGATATATTATATACCTAGATGCACAGTTGACGCTCGGAAGATGGGACAGTAAACGAGTGCTTAAGCACTCCTTTGGCCTACAGTTGGACGCCGATAGAATTCTAAATGTCAAGTTTCAAATTTAAGAACGCTTGCTCATTTCGTTTAAAAAGCTACTTTATAACACGTGCATAGGGTTATATTTGTGTGGATTTAATTAGAACTTGCGATATTTTTCTTTGTTTTATTCCTGAGACCACTTTTTAGGAGGATATTTTCAAAGAACTGTGCATCTAGGGTATATTATATTTATGATCCGAACCATGATACATAATAATAACAACGCCTCACCTACAATGTTACCTTTCTTTCTACCTGCCTATATCCCACATCAATCTGGGGCCGGCACGACACACTTTACAAGCATGTTGCAGAATAATTTTAAATTTGTAACGTCCTTATGCGTGCTTGACGCCAACCCTCATCTAGAGATCCAGTCCCAAGAAATCGTGTTAAAAAAAGCTTAACCGATCTGGGAATCGAACCCAGGACCTCCTAGTCCACAGCCCATAATATATGCTGCCACTAGATTAAAAAGCTACAATGTTATCTAAGCAACAAAAATATAATAAAAAAATGTGTCTGTATTGAGACAAAAGCTCATAATAATAATATGTCCTCTATACAAATATGAGAATAAAAATACAGCCCGCCTACGGATCCTTAAAAATAAACCAAAAAGTAAAATTTAGAAAGTAGAAAACAAGTATATTATATCACTGTTTCTCTACGGGCCTATTTCTTTCTTCATGTCTTTTGAACATCTGCCGAGAGCGTTTTTTATGTAGTTTCCAGGGACGAACTTGGTATTTTTCAATATAGGCATTTTTTTTATCTGACCATTTTAATAACTTGAGGTTTGGACTAACTGTAGGTTAGTAATAGTGGTGCAAGTCGCTCTTAGTAAGTTGCAAGTCAGTGCACTACAAATTTAATGTAGGATATTCGAAAATTAAAGAGTGTGAAATATGGTTTCAAACATTATGTAAGTTGTATACTTTGTAATTCAGTCGGCCTGGGTGCTTCAGTTTATGGGCGTGACTAAATTTTTAGGCAAATTTCGGATTGTCAAGCGTGAGACAGTATAGGGCCTATACACACGGCGTATTTTTAACGCGCCGACGGACTGCGTTTGCGAGTATGTATTGTAATACAAAAATCTCTGAGTTTTCACCAGACTGTGCAGTGAGCCGTGCCTCCTCCGCACACCCCTTTTAAGCGCTATTAAATAGATACAAATACTAAAATCTGATTTTTGGTCATATACGGTGCCATGAGCGGCGCGTTCGTAAAACATGCATTAAAATACGCCGTGTGGATAGGCACTGAATAACGCCGAATATTCGCTTTTCTTCTATGCAGCATCTAAACGTAAAACTAATCGGTAGAAACGAAAACGAAAAGAAAAAACCAAAGAAACGCCGTTCTCGCCGTCGCTCGCATGACAACATCTATGCCGAACAAGTCACATAACATACACATGTGTAAATACTTCTTAATTCGTACTTGAATATGGTTTTTACCATATTGCTTAACTTAACTTGAACACTTGAACATTAAATATTGTATCTTCCATAACTTATCATAGTTCATACAGGGACAAATGGTCCCCAAGTCCCAAACTGACTCCGTCCCCGGTCGCCCCAGGGAATAGTGTAAGCAAAACGAAAAATAATATTTCTCCCCAGACGACTGTGGAAAATATTTTGCAGGGTTGGTGATATCTTTTACGTATTTATAAACTGTATACCTTTGCCATATTGGAGTTGCGGTATGAATGGATGAATAGCCGAATAGATCTATTTGACGCAAAGGGTTTGACCTTAAGTATAATTTATTACTTTCAGTTTTCGCTCGACTGCCTCGGTGGCGTGGTTGTATTTTGGTACGACTTCAGTCCTGAGGTCTCGTGTTCGATTACTAAGAAACTGAGCTCGGCGAAATGTGGGTGTTCTGGTTCGATAGTGCACCTCTGCCTACCCCTTCGGGGATAAAGATAAGCAGCGCTTAAATATTTTTATAAGTAAGGGGCAATGATTTCTAAGGTTTACTCGAATGTAAATGTAATGTTATACTTACAATCAATAACCTATAAACATACAATTATTTTAAATTCATATCAGTTGAACTGAAGTAATTATCGAGCCTAGCAGCCGCGCTTGCCATATCATTAATTCAGACCTAGTTATGTCATTATCGTTCAAAATGACTGCGACTCAGTCTAAATATGCTTAAGATTTTAGTCTAAAATACTCATCAATCACTGTCTTGAACTGAACCGATGTTCCCACTGATTCCCTTACAAACCTTCTCGGAATACTTAATTGAAGTTCTTAAGCTGCCGCGTCGCAACCAAAGTGATTTGGGTCCAATCGAATTATTAATTCATCGCAAAACCGATTCGTAAACCCCAGTCCGCACTCGAATTAACCACATTGACAAATGTTGATCGATATGGCGTTAGCAAAAGGTGAGCTCGTTCATAATTGTGGTTCGGTTTGTTCGATCGTTAATCATGGAAAGCGTTGTCATTGGTTGGTGACAGGACGGAAAATACTGAGGTTTTGTTGAATGCTTTTCCATATCTCTGTGTTAATCTAAATTAATTTATTTTAACCGACTTTAAAATGCTCGAATGTAATAATTTGTATGCTATTATAAGCATGTTACGTTATATTGTGAGTGGTAGAGCCACGCTGTAGTCAGTAACTTCTACAGCACGAATGGGCCGGCTTGACCGGGCAGATACCACTGTCTCACAGAAAATCGACGTAAAGTGGCAGCTTGCTGTCGCGTTTCGTTCGGTGAGTGAGATTTCCGGTGGCCCATTTCCCCCCTTCGTTTCCCAATCCCTTTTTCCCTCCCCTTCCATTTCCTCCTTTTAGGTTGGCAACGCACCCATGATTCCTTTTGTGTCTTGGATGTCTATGGGTGGTGGAAATCACTTACCATCAGCTGACCCATCTGCTCGTTTGCCAGTATCTGCTAATAAAAAAAAAAAATATATATATTATATCCGCCCAAGGACTATAGATGGGCTATCAAGCAAGTTTCCATACAAAGAAATTGATCTCAAACTTCAGTACCGCCATCAACTACTTAATACAATGCGAGGGCGATTATTACAATTTACGCCCTAGAATATTTTGTGAATGGTTAAGAATCACGTAAGATAAGTTTATTCTCTCAATATTATTTCGCTGGCCGACCTGGCGTGCGTATATTTCCAATAAACTGAGCGACTTATGACCACTAAGGTCATAACTTTTGGATCACGAGTTTTGTGCTGTTGTCCCGTCTATATACTGTTGAATGTCTTTCGCCCGAATGGTCAAACGCTGCTCAACTTTAACGGCTTCTTATATTGATTTTCGCCATACAATTTTGACAGATAAGGCGGCATTAAACGACTTAAGGCGACCTTAAGTGTATGAACATTCGGCCATTTGTCTCCGCAAATGTAATGAGTCCTTAAATATAATATTCGAGAAGAGAGGTCCCATCTACTTCTTTTTACCTGCCCTTATCCCACCTCAATATGAGGTCGGTAAAACACACTTTTCCAAGAATGTTGCAGAAAGGATTTGGCTTTTTTTCTAGTGTTTGCCTGTCTGATTAAACTCCTCTAGAGAATAGTAGTCTCATCAGTTGATGTTTCATTAGTTAACAACTGACAATCAGGTCCGAAAAAGTTAGCACTAAGATTAATTTAAGATAAACTAGGAAAAGTTATTGACAAAAGTGATTTGAAGGTAGTAGATCCTTGTGAGGTGCTGGTCTCATGTCATCATTCTGTAGTTAATTGCACAATAGCAACCACTACGTGGTAGGTCCTTGCTGGAGACGGTTTTGTCTTCAGTATAAATAGACCAGCATAACAAGGTAAATAAATACACATTACAGCAATCAATACAAAATGGCAGATTGCTGTATTGTTTCGAATGGTGAGCGAGTTAAGTAAGGAAACTTCCTTTCCTTTAAGTACTTACCTATCTACTTTACTAATCTTAAATTACTAAGTACTCTACTGAAAACTTTAGGGATCTTCTGGTGTCTATGCACGGTAGAAATCACTTGCTATATAATTTTTTGTTTAGATTTGTTTAAACTGTCTTTATTAATAATAAGTGGGTTGGTAGACTTCTTCACATTCTTGTGGAGAATTTTCTCAGGTATTCAGGTTCCAGGGTTTCCAACCTCCGAAACTTATCTCAGCAGTCCGTACCATTCCCATCGCTGCTATTTATGATCACTTACTATTAAAATTTTATTATTAGATTTGTTTAAACTGTCTTTGGTATTTAATAAATTCGATACAATATTATGTAAAATTATTAGATTGTCCATTAACAATGAAGCTCCAGTAATTCGTGCGACAGTTTTAAGTATAACGTTAACTCCTGTAACATTAGTGCAAGATAAAAAAGAAATAAATGGTCTTCAGGGATAAATGATGGATTCATTACTGACGAGAGGAATTCAACAGGTGTAGGGCATATTTTTACGAACCCTGGCATTGATTGATGGACGTCTAGTGATCGCACGCCCTTTCATGTAATTTGAAGGGTCGAATAACCAATGGAGTCTTTGTTGACAATTGTACTACGTGTATGAATTAGGTGGACCTAAGGCTGCGTGTACTTTCATCAATAACATTGAATATACCCTGCATCTTCATTCAGAGCAGTTCCTCAACCTTTAATATACATAGATAGGCTCGTTGTATCCCCGAACGGGTAGGCTTTTACCGAGATTATTTTCGTCCCAGATATGATAGGGGGCGAGCATATCACCATCATCATCATCAGCCACAGGACGTCCACTGCTGAACATAGGCCTCCACCAAAGATTTCCAGGTCTACCTGTTGGACAACAAGGTGTTAACAATAATTGTCTACAAGGTGGACCGATGATCTGATAAAGGTCACAGGAAGTCGCTGGATGTAGGCCTATTAGGCACAAATTCCAGATCCTTATTATATTTATTAAGAAAGGCCTTAATTAATTCATTGAAATTCTCAATTCATTTCTTGAGAGAAGAGACGTAATGAGTAACGTCTCCGACTTGAACAGACTTGAGGTAACCTTAGTCGATAGCATTAAATGTTAATCGTTATATATGCATTATCCTTTACCAACAATGTATTATTCAAGTTAGGGAGTCTTACATAATCAACACTAATTACATCTTCATGTGGTAGAAGTCGCCTTCTTGATCTAGTGCCAGTGTATATGGGGTGTAGAAGGAGGTCCTGGGTTCGATTCCCAGGACGGGCAAAGCAAATAATTATTAATTTGCCCGGGAATGGATCCCTCAGAGGGGTGTTGACGTCATCCTGGCAACCAAACGAATATGCTTGAAAAAGTCTGTTGCGCCGACCTTACTAAGGTGGCATAAGTGCAAATAGAAAGAAATAATAATAGCTTGTCCGTCTTCATTAAAATTCAAAAAACATACTCAAACCCAATTCGTTTAAAAACAAAGACACCGTGGACAGACAAATGGGTTACTCTTATAAAACTCCCCTGAAAATCGGAGGTTATCAAAATCCTAACAAATAAATCAAATTAACTAACTGAAAGCCGTCAACAAACTCCATCGCAAACCATTAAACAAGTTATAATTGAAATTTTAACCCTATCGGAATCTAATCAACTGGTTGAGACCCGGGAAACTTGGTTAATCAAGCGACAGATTAGGACCTCTTTTATTTTGCAAAACTTCTTTCGGCTTGTCTTGAAAAATTGGACGGGGCAGATGTTTACTTTCCTGACGTTGAGTAAAATTTAGAGGTTATTTCGAAGTTGGGTGTTTCTGTAAGAATAAAACTTAGTCAATGTCAAAATTTAATGAGACGTGTAATAAAGGTGAGGTAGGGATCAGAAATATGGTTTTGATTACTGCTATATTTTTATTCTTAATTTTAAACATTATACAGTTCATGTTTACCAATGTTATAAAGAGAAAATATTATTGTTTTGCATCATTGTTTATAACCCTTGTTTAGATCAGTGGCGCAAGGGAGAAGAGGCTTATGCCCAGCAGTGGGCAAACAGAAGCGGACAATGATAATGATGGTTGTTTATAATGAATAGGCTAAAAATCTACTAAACGGATTTAAAAAAAGGTTACCTATGGAAACCTAGATTATCAGCGAGTACTTTTTATTTCAAAAAATGTACGGTTCCCGTGGAATAGTTAAAAATTTCCACGAGAACGAAATCTCAAGCAACAGTTAGTTATTTAAAAAAATAAAAGTAAAATATAGCACATTCTAGACCTGGGAGTCTTGATGGGAACTGATCAAAATTGCCCATGAACATTTATCATTTGTTGATTTCAACATAATTGATCATAAATTCATGACGCATGGCCTTACAAGCAATAAAGTTATTATGGTATTATTAACATCCACAAAGATTAAGTAATTTGACAATCACATCATCAACATCACTCTTATACATACCTCAATATTTTCATAATCTGCAGAAGTTGTGACTTTCACAACATCGGATATGTATGAGAGCTCTCCAACCACTTCAGTCGGTATAAAAGTGAAAGTAACTAGCTCAAGAGCAGCGCTACAGCTTTTTATTAGTATTCTAGCTTGTTTTGGCTAACAAAAGCTAACGATAGCACTTTTTAGTCTGTTATTGAGTTTCACAGATATCTTAATCACAATTCTGGATGTATTTTAAAACAGTAAAACCATTAAATGATAATGAAGGTAATTATTGATCAAATCAATCACATCAAAGTAGTACAGCTATGAAAAATAAATTTTAACTGCAAAATCCGCTCCACCGATTTATTACTGTTGTTATACAACAGAAGTGGCAGCTTGTGGTATTTCATACGGTGACTGAGATTTTCGGAGACCTAAATATGCCGTCTCGTGCCCAATCTATATTCTTTATCATGGTAGGCATCTCCTTTGGTGCATCTCTGGCATTTCCAATGTCCTTCAGTAACAATAGATTCCTCAAAGTCCGGCAACGCATTTCTCTGGTATCGTGGATGTCCATGGGCGATGGTGATCGCTTACCATCAGGAGGCCCATCTGCTCGTTTGCTACGCCATTCCATAAAAAAATTATCATCAGGTACCACACCTCAATACAATAAAAAAGGCATACATAATTTTGACTGCTTGTACTGAAAATTAAAATAATCTTCACAGGAGTATAATGCGAACCCAAAGTATTTTAATCCACAATCGACAGCCTCCGTGGCACAGCGGGCGAGTAGCCGGCTGTGTGAAGCGAGAGGCCGCGGGTTCGTTCCCGCACCGAGAAAAATGTTTGTGTGGCCCACAGATATTTGTTTCAAGTCTGGGTGTTGTGAGACCGAAAGTCTCTCATAGTCTCTGACACCCACGATACAGGTTATACCTAGTGTGGGGTCAGGACTAGGTGTGTGACTGTTGGGTGTATTTATTTATTATTTATTTATAAGTCGCATGTCATTAACCTAAGTTTGAACCATTACTAATTCACCGGCTACAGTTACAGACAGTTCAAAGCCCACGCTGACTCATCTTTAACCTTCCCAATTTGACACCGACTGACAACTAGTTTCTGACAATGAATTATATAATACGCAATCGTTCGATAAGCCTGCTGGAAATAAAACTGACCCATTTTACGTGTCACGGTCGCATTTCGTCGGGAACACTTCTATATGCTTACTGGTTTTTAATGTTTCAAAGTGTTTTAATTATAACTCCATTATTCATGTTCTGTAAGGTTTTATTTCGCCGGCGTTAAGCGTTTTTCAAGCTTGCCACTTAATGTTGAGTAGGTTCTGTAATAATTTTATGTTTATAACAAAAGAGAATGGCGTTGTTGGTGTACGTTGGTAACGAGTTAATGTTTTTGTATTAACGTGATATTATTTTCAATAGATACGATTAACAGTATAGGCTATATGATTTCTGATACTTCTTTCTTTCTGCCTGGCGTTATCCCGGCCTTCTGTCAGGGTCTGCCTTCCTACATAAACGCTTCGACTTCGCCCGGTCTTGAGCATCCTCTATGGTGAGGCCATTGGTTCTCATATCTTCCTCGAGAACGTCCAGCGGACCGTCCACGGGAACGCAACCGTGGCACGATCTAGGCCAGGCACATGCGACGTACTCCTGTGGTTTCCCCAAAACGTAACCATGGCCATATGATTTCTGATAATATCATATTTAAACTCCCTTGCTTGTTTATTTATGTTCCTATCTATCATCATCATCAGCCATAGGACGTCCAATGCTGAACATAGACTTAACTTAACTTTATGAAACAAATCTATTTCTCGATGTTCACCAACGGCGTCGGTTATCTAACTACTCTTATCTAATGCCGTGCTTTTTTCACCAGGATTGAGTCCATTATCAGCGATGTCAGCAGGCGGCCTGTTCAGCGCGCTTGAAGACGAGTACATAGAAGTGATGTCGCGAAGGGGACAGAGCCGGTCGCCGTAGTTCTACCTATTAACGTATATTGAGGGAGAGGGGTGGTTGCAAGTAAGTAACAATTTTTTCTTTGCATTCTTAATTTAGGTATATTCTTCTTTCGGATACTATCCTAACTACTCTACCTAGGATAACAGATGCCAGGATCATTATAACACTCTGATATTTTTCTTTTTCATTTCATATAATATGAGAAAGTATCGAATATCGAAACCAACTTTTAGTGAATTTTTTAACCCCTTAACACGAAACTAAATCTCGTTATGACATAACAGAGAACAGAGAAGCCAGAAGGGTATTTATTGTTTTAGAAGTATGGATAAACTCCGCAATCGATGGACTAACGCTTTGCCAGAAGAAATTAACGTGACAATATGTTTTGATCAACAGAAATGAATCTACTTAATATGGACGCGGAGAACCGCGTCGTTCTCAACGTGGGTGGGATCCGCCATGAAACATACAAGGCGACGTTAAAGAAAATCCCGGCGACGCGCCTATCGCGGCTCACGGAGGCGCTCGCCAACTACGACCCGGTGCTCAACGAGTACTTCTTCGACCGACACCCAGGGGTCTTCGCACAGGTCCTCAACTACTACAGGTGAGAACCAGTTACTTAAGTCGCTACTCTCTGTTCACGGAGGAGCTCACTAACTATGACCCGGTGCTCAACGAGTACTTCTTCGACCGACACCCGGGAGTCTTCGCGCAGGTCCTCAACTACTACAGGTGAGAACCAGTTACTTAAGTCGCTACTCTCTGTTCACGGAGGAGCTCACTAACTATGACCCGGTGCTCAACGAGTACTTCTTCGACCGATACCCGGGAGTCTTCGCGCAAGTCCTCAACTACTACAGGTGAGAACCAATTGCTTATGTCGCTACTCTCTGTACATGGAGGCACTCTCCAACTTCGACCCGGTGCTCAACGAATACTTCTTATAAACCGTATAAACCAATTGGTTATTTCATTATTCCCTACTATCTGTAGCCCGAGCACGAAAAACCAATGTAAATGTAAATGTATTCGAATTCGCTGCGCACTGATGACGTTTGGTTAATATTTCATACAAATTTCATAGACGCGCATCGAGCTGAAATACATTTACGGTTGTCAGAAATTTTCCTGCTCAGGCCGCTGTTCACTTTGGAGCTTTTTACATTAGTGAATTATTGATGATGCCCCGATGATTTCTAGGTGGCCTATCAATACGGTGCCTCACATTGGTATATTAAATGAGTTTATAGAAGTAATTAAAGTTTTACGCTAAAATCTTATTTTATTTTTAATCGTGGTTATCATAACCTCAAATTATGTCAATAATATACCAAAGCGTGCAAAAAATCAAGAAGCGTAAAAATAAAATTGAAGAATTGTTCTTATTCTCGCTAAACATTACCGTCGACCCATTTTTATTTATTCTCAACAACGACCCAAGTCAAGATTCGTATCTTGGAGCCCTTGAACTAATTGTCATTCTAATTCCAACTGGAGCATCTTAAACACCTGCCCAATTTGTATCCATTACGACAATAGATGACTTTCTAAGAAATAAAAGTTGGGCTCGAATATTTTAAGTTAATCTTTATATGAATGATAAAAGGTTTCGGAATACAAATTCTCAGATTCAAAGAATTTATTCCCAAAGTATCATATATTAAAATGGGTTCCCTCACTGCGGTAAGCAAACAAGGTCTCTAAGGTCCAAAAATTTTGCGAAACCGCAAAGGTCGAGTAACAGAGGTCGTGTAATATATCTATGCAGCTGGTGTTAGTAGATTCTCTGACAGCTGTTTTCAGTTTTAAGTTTTGAACATTACATTATTGAACAGTGGACGCTGATAGACTGAGATGATTAAAATAATGATAATAATATATAGATAAATAAGGTCTGATTGCTTTAAAATTTGCAATTCGTATCTTTGCATCTTCTAATTGTAGCCTGCATTAATACAACATTAGTAAGATCAATTACTAATATTTCTATCACAATATGAACCACTTTTTTAGGATATACTCGTAACTTCGTGCAAGTAAATACCTGTTCGCAAAATATAAAACAATCGGGTCTTAGGAATTATGAAAAAGAACTGCGGGGGTATTTATCAAGCCCTAACTTTAATTGGGAAGACAAAAGATCTTGTTATTAAACAGGAAGCGTTGAAGGCGATGAAATATGACAGATTGAGGAAATATTCCACAAAAATGTAGTAAAATAATGACGTCTATTTAGTGTCTTCTCTCCAGGAATAAATAGATATTTAAATTGTATTGTAAATTGAATATTAGAATATTTTGGATTTCGTACCTATTATGAAAATCTGCAGACTGCCTTGGTGGCGTAGTTGTATTTCGGTATGACTACTGTCCTGAGGTTTCGGGTTCGATCCCCAGGTCGGGCAAAGTGATATTGGATTTTTCCATTAGCCCGGAGTCTGGAATTTGTGCCCGATATTGCGATAGGCTCGCCCCCTATCACATCTGGGACGGAACTAAGCTCGGCGAAATATGGGTGTTCTAGTTCGCTAGTGCACCTCTGCCTACCCCTTCGGGGATACAGGCGTGAGCGTAAGTAAGTAAGTAGTATGAAAATTAGAGAAATATTGTGTAAACATCACAACCACATCAAAAGAGTAAATGACATAAAGCTAATCTAATCTAACTTTTCTGGAGGAATTTTTGATGGTAAATTCAGTTACAACATTGCAAAGCTACACGTTACTTATATAATATATTAACAAAGGCGCAATTGAAATGAGATGTTCACTATAAAAGTTGAAATAAGTAGCTCAAGAATTGTTCCCAGAGGAAAATAAATCTTTGTAGACTTTTAATAAGATGCGAACATTGTACAAGATCTCAAGAAATATGATTTCAAAATAAATTATTTAACATTTTAAAACTTACGGATAAACCTTACAACTTAATAAAATAACAATAGAAATAAAAAAATTGCCTGTAATTTATTAATTTTGCTGTCAGCAGCAGAGCAGGAATATCTTTGTCTCTGATTGATGTCGTTTGGTTAATATTTCATACAGATGTAATATACGCACATCGAGCTCGATACGAATTCGATTGTCAAAATAATTCCTGCTATGTAGCCCGAGCACGAAAAACTAATGCAAATGTAAACTCGCTGCGCACTGATGATATTTGATTAATATTTCATACAAATTTCATAGACGCGCATCGAGCACGAATACGGTTGTCAGAAATTTTCCTGCTCGGGCTGCTGCATTGACCTAAATAATCACAAAAGTTCCTAGCTCAAAAAAGTAGTGTAAACGTAAAAGTAATATAGTAAATGTCAAAAAATTTAGAAATATTGATTTTAATTGCTTGGATATTGTTCAAACTTGTATACCTACATGTATTGTACGTATATGTAAATATAATGATCTTCCCGCCAACCCTCTACGAGGACATGTCATGTATTTTGACACATATTACAGACCCTGTTTGCCGTCAACCCTCTTTGGCCTCTTTGAAAATATTATCTCCCTTACTCCTCTTTCTGTGGCGCTTATGTCATAAATTGAGTCCTTTTATTCACAATACTACAATTTACATGCAATAATATTATGAAGTTTTTTGAGTTTTCTACATACATACTGTATCCCATGGTGGTAGACAGAGACTATTGAACGCCACAAGCTACGATCCTGACACACCTCTTCTTTTCCACACTCATGCATCTTTTTCTACAAATAATCTATAATATAAAAATGAATCGCTGAATTTGTTGCTAAGCTCAATCCTCGAGAGCAGCTGAACCGATTTCGCTAATTCTTTTTTTAGAATATTCCTTGAAGTACGAGGATGGTTCTTACGGAGAGAAAATTAGAGCAAAATTGCCTGAAAAAGTCTAAAAACAAGACTTTTCTATATTCCCATATAATAGATTCGTAATAATACTTAAAAGTCAATTTGACTTTAATACTATACCATAAAGTTTAAGTGTTAGTGGAGAGGTTCCGGAAAGGCAAAACAATTGAGTGAAGTTAGTATCGTAAAAAATATATTAATGTATGGTATGGTAATAATGGTAACATTACTCAATTGTTTTGCCTTTTCTCTTTTTTCCCGAATAGCAGAATAAGTATTAAAAAAAAATCGACTTTTAGGCGGTACGCAGTTTGGGGTCAGCTAGTAATTAATGAAAATGGAAGCAATTTAATTGAAATCACTAATTTTAATGTTTAGTATGTAAAATGAATTTAATTTAAATAAACTTAGAAAGCATAAATTCAGTGGTCTGGGCAGGAATAATTTTGACATTCGAATTCGTATCGAGCTTGCTGAGCACTGTAGGGATGACGTAAAATATTTGAATGACAAGCACCCGAACGCCTCTAACGGTTACGCGTGAGGAGTCGATGTTTTTTATACAAATTATTTTATGTAATCAATAGGCTCGCCCCTATCACATCTGAGACGGAACTAAGCTCGGCGAAATATGGATGTTCTAATTGGCTAGTTCGACTTTGCCCAACCCTTCGGGTATACAGGCTTGAGCTTATTTATGTATTATTTTACGTAATCGCTAGCGAGATATGTAAAAAAATGGTCGAGCTACAAATGCAGTTAATAATAATGTAAATATCATAGACATGCATCGAGCTCGATAACAATGTTTGTGACAGTGCTTTACAAAATGTAGTTTGTGATAGATATCAAGTCACATTGATATGATTTCATGTACCAGAAACGGCAGTTTTTACAACAGGAAAAACCACTTGAAGTCAAACGCGTCTGCTGGATTCAACCCGAATCTTCAATGACCGTGTTTCGATTACCTACTTATTAATTACCAGGATTAATACCAAAAACTAGCTCCACAGTCCTCTCTGGCCACAGTTCTGAGCACACAATAAAATATTGATATTATTGAAATAAAACTATTTTTACGTATTTTATCACGATTAGGTTTTTTTAGGGTCAGACTGACCCGTGACAACGAAGACTGCAAAGCCTTCGAAACGTCGGGAATAATAAAAATTAAGACCTAATCGTGATAAAATCCGTAAAAATAGTTTTATTTCAATGTATAACATTTGCGTAAACTTAAGAAATCAGTATATTGATATTATTCAAGAATATTATCTTAAGACATCACGAACATCAAAATGTTGAATTTGAACCCCACAATTTATTCAGAAAGTCCTAAAATAGGCGCAATAGATATTCAAGAACATCGGAACACGAATATTGAAGTAAGCAGCAAGACAGACTAAAATGGAACAGGGCGACCGAATGTTGTTAAATGGAGTATTACATTTACGTAGACGACGTCGGGTACAACCCACGCAACATTCGTACAATTATGAGAGACATTGAACGCGATGTTAAATGTTACTACAGCTGTTACATTTTTATAATTTTTCGACCAAGCTCTAATAGATATTTTCTGGGTTAAATTGGAAAGTACATTTTCATGAGCATGCCAACGGCAAAACTAACAACTTCACCTCTCTTAATAATTAAAATACAGATGTGGTGACGGTCGGGTTGGGTTGAAGACTTTGATTTAGTATGTCATTGGTCTATTATTATTAGTACTACACGCTAGTAGACTCTCCTACTTTTTCCCCCTCTTTATGAAACTCTTTGAAAATTTCTGGAATTTGTGCCCGATATGGCGATAGGCTCGCCCCCTATCACATCTGGGACGTAACTAAGCTCGGCGAAATGTGGGTGTTCTAGTTCGCTAGTGCGCCTCTGCCTACCTCTTCGGGGATACAGGCGTGAGCTTATCTTATGTTATGTTATTGAAAATTTCTCCTACATGAGTATCAATAGTAAACCAATTTGCCATGGTGTATTCATCTTTTAATTCCATTTTATCAAAATCTTTATCTAACAGTATCACAAAAAAAGAACCAAGAAACCGTCGCAAATGGTTGAAAGATCCAAATTACCTCAATTTCCTTTCGATCGAAAAAGCGCTCGGCTCACTTCTAATTAACAACGCCCGTACACGATCGATAAGTAATGATATCACACTTGGTGAAAGAGCGTTTCCAGAGCGGGTCAAATTAATTTCATTGGCGATGGATGGATACAGTAAACTTGGAGGTCAAGACGTTAAATAACGTTTGATTGATTAGTTACTGATGTTACGTCAATAGGGTTGCGGTTTCCTTTTGCAGTAATTATAGTAATCACGTGGAAATTTGGGTTGGGATTTTGTTTGATGGCTGTATTCGAATTAGTACCTGCAAAGCTGTAGACAGTTTTGTCTTGTTTTGTACAGTCAATAATTACTTCTTTCTATCTTTCTACCTGCCCTTATCCCACTTTAATGTGGGATCGGCGCAACACACTTTTTCAAGCATGTTGCAGAAATTATTTGGCTAAGTTTTTACGACCGGCTGCTTGCCTGACGTCAAGCCCCTCTGAGGGGTCCACAGTCAATAATTACTTCCCTTTTCTTAATTTCTGTAGCTTCTTCTAATGAATCCTTAATATCTTTTGCATTATACATAATAGCTGTCATATGGTCAGGTAACTTATTTACTCTCTTTTTATCCAAGCACGTCAAAACTTCTACACTACACCTGATGGTAAGCGCAATGAGTCCTAAAAACCAGCGACCATTGTGAAAATCATGAGATAAACATGTCCCTTCCATTAAACAGGAAAGTACTTATATGAGTTCTCAAATTTCTGTGCAGAACTGGCAAGCTCCACTACCCTACAGACGTGTGCGGCCCTCTGTTTGAGGAAGAGTTGGAGTTCTGGGGACTGGACGCGAACCAGGTGGAGCCGTGCTGCTGGATGACATACACGCAGGTAATCATAAGTATATCAACGTTATATATAACTCAAGTATTTTGTAACAGAGACTATTAAATGAGAAGCATCACCTGATAGTAGGTGAACTATACCGCTGAGATACCTACGATGCTAAAAGAATTGTGGGTGTTTTGCAAACCTAGAATGGAGGAAAATACTGGCGTATGTGTGAAATCTTATGTCTGAAATCTTACCAAACTAAACACAACAGCCCGCTGCCATTTTACGTCGGTTTTCTCTGAGAGAGTGGTATGGAACAGACGAGCTAACCTATGCTAGTTATAGACACTAGACTCAAATATCTGCAACGTGAATTCGTCTACTCCACCAAGATTTAACAAAATGTCTACGTCGGTGATCCTTATATTCTAGTCCTTTAGTTCCTTGCATTGCATTATATACAAGAAAAAAATCTTAGTCTTAAGACACAAACTTAAATATAAGATCATAGAATACATAATAAGAAGTCCTACGCAGATGTAATCATAATATTCTGAGTTCAATTTTTTATCCAACATCTAGTGTCCCAGCTCATAATATACATCGTAGTATTGGCCGACACAACAACTACAATAGCCTCAAATCAGGCCAACGAGCCGACCGGCATTGCAACAAAAATAGACAAACAAAAAGACCCAACTGCGGGGAATTTAATAAAGGAGCATCGACGCTCAACCACGTTGCCGTCATAAAAATCGGACATGTCTGAAACAGTCTGAAATCCCGGCAAATGAGCAAAGTTGCCGCGCGACGTGTGTTGCCAAGTTGCTCTTGTACGGGAATTGCTTTTCTTTCCTTAATTTTGGTCCTTCGAGCCACACTTGGAACGATCACAACACGCGAGTTAAGAAGTAATTAAAGGTGTAATGGATTATTATGGCTGTTGTTGGGTAAATGGAACACATATGAAAGCTGCAAATAAATATATGAGATTACGATCTTACAGAGGTGCGAGTATCCAGTTGTTTTATGAGACCGTAGGTTCGAATCTTGCATTGAGACTTGTTTGTGTGATCTACAGATTGAAATAAAACTATTTTTACGGATTCTATCAGTCGCGAACAGTCCGACCCGTGACCACGAAGACTGCAAAGCTTTCGAAACGTCGGGCATAAAAATCAAAACCAAATCGTGATAGAATCCGTAAAAAAATATTTATTTCAATTAATAACATTCGCGTAAACATAAGAAATCATTATCACGTACAGATATTTGTTTAGAATCTCCGTGTTGCGGGATTAAAACTCAAAAATATTCAAGTAAAGTATTGACAGTAATAAAAAACCCAGCGGTTTCTTCATAACCACTCTAGTTATCTACATAAAACATAACATAACATAAGCGCACGCCTGTACCCCGAAGGGGTAGGCAGAGGTGCACTGGCGAACTAGAACACGCACATTTCGCCGAGCTTAGTTCCGTCCCAGATGTGGTAGGAGGCGAGCCTATCGCCATATCGGGCACAAATTCCAGACTCCGAGCTGATATGGAAAAATCCAATATCACTTTGCCCGACCCGGGAATCTAACCCGAGACCTCAGGGCGGTAGTCATACCGAAATACAACCACGCCACCGAGGCAGTCAACATAATAATAAATAAAGCATTAATAGTATTTCAGCTTCCAATAGGACTAAGTAATAAATAAAAGAACTACAGAAGGGTTTAGGAACTTGCCGAAATTCGGATAGATAGCCTAATGGCCTGCAAACTTTGTTGCCAACAAGTATCTTTCTCGTTTTCATGATCCAAGTTAGGTTATACTAAGTACAAGGTTAACTGCTTCAGGCCTTTTGATTATGTGCCTGTGAAGCGATATCGTTTAGCGATAAGATTTGGATTTGACTGGACTTTAAGTTTAGAAGTTACTTTTATTTTGTGACGTAATAAAAAAAAGTTCATTGCGTAATCTCACACCAATCAAAATACAGAAATATAGTTAAGTTACATAATTATAACCTAATAAAAAAAGAAACTGCATGGTTATAGATATATTAGACAGGGTGTGTCCAAAGATCAGTTAAGTGAGGCAGCAAAACGTCCCATCTCAGCTTAAAATGCTGCAACGTAATAGGCGTTGAAGCGTTGGTTTGCAGATGGTAACCCTTTGGTGAGTCACGATTAGTACTACTTCGCAGATTTTCTTTCATAAATAAATAAACCCATCAGTCATACACATACACCTAACCCCACGCTTAGATACGAGTCTTGTGTCGTGGATATGAGGAACTACAAGAGACATTCGGCCTTACAACACCTAGCAAGTAAAATAAATATGATACACACTTCCAAAAATCAGATGTGTATAGAATGCTTTTGGCAGCGAAGCAATCACTACCATATTAAACCATCACTTCAATACAAGGGCCGGAAGCCACCACTGATTAACGTTGACAAAGGAAGCAACATCCGAGATAATGGTCCTTCAGACAGAATTCGAGACAAACAAATCAAATTGTACGTAAAGTGGTCTTGAAACAAGATGGCGGCGTTTCAGGTAGAAAAGATATTATTTTCCACGTGTCTTATGACGGATATGAAAATAGATTCGGAAAAACGTAACACAATGTAGATTTACGCTTGTAGTTAAATGGTCGATATAAGTAATGCTGGGTACAAAAATTTAACAGCCGAGCAGGGTTACCACGACCTCTTATAGCAGTATTATTATAATCGTTCTTCGTTTGTTTTGTATGAGAATATTGACAAGTAAAAGTGATGGTAGCCCCCCTGGTTCACCAAGTTGATTTCCATCCTATGATTGAATAATGGTTTTAAATTTTAAACTATTAGAGTAAAACAGCAATTATAGGTATTCATGTGACTTTCGAAAATGAAGTTAAATTGTATTTACCTTACGTATTTGAGCTATACGCCCAGTAATCGAAATTCAACTATAATTTGTTTAATTTTTCAGTTTGAACCGCATTAGGGTTCTTTTGTCAAAGATAAAAAAGAGCTTAGTGCATTTATTCTCCTTAGAAACTTTAACTGTGTCAAATTTCACGTTCAACCCTTCACGGAATTCTATGCAAAGTTTTCGCTTCACATTTTATACATAGATACCTTCATGATTTATCAACCACTAGACTAATAAAGCTATATTTTTGTTATCTGCTTATAAAATTTCTTAACATACAGTTTTTCCAATGAACTCTATTCATCATTTAGGCATCCTGTCACATCCTCTAGTCCCTACTACATTTATATTAAAAAATTTTACATGACATTGATCCCTGCGAATACCAAATTCAGCGTCCATACGATCGTAAATCTGGATTAGAGTGTTACATTAATCAATACAAACACCAGACTAGTTAATCCTTGTCAGCTTATACCTTCTAAAATTCAAAATATAATCCGTGTAAATATAAAAGCGCTGGAAACATGCACGTTTCTGATAAAGCTTGAATATTCGGTAGTAAAATGTTACTTGCATGTTTAATATTGTATGATCTTACAGCGGCTGCAGCGCTGCAACAGCAAACATTTACCTTGTACTGTTTACAGCAAATTCTGTAGGGACACGCGTGATTTTCCTCGCTTTTTGTAAAATATTATGAGTGGAAACTGGAAAGGATTTCACCTACGTTGTTGTTCTTTTCAATTATGTTTGCACCACGTATAATAAAATTACTAATTGTTGATTTTGTTCATAATATGCTTTTTTTGTACGTTATTTTTCTTAATAAATGCGATAGTTTGTGGTGTATCTGAATTTCATAAAAGACTAAAATTATTGATGTTTAGCGGAGTTATGGAAAAGTACTATAGCAGAATGGAGTAGGCATAGTATTTCTTAAACTGATGATGATTAGAACTTTTCGATAGTTGAAGAGATAAATGTTATCAAAAAAACAGTATATTATAAAGTAGGACAAAAAAAAACATTTTATTGCTTCAAGCTAACGGCATTACGGAAGTCGCTCTAGAGGCCATTCAAATCATGTCACTCAAATCACGTCTTCGATATTACGAGATTTCCAAAGTCTCAAACCTACAGCTACCTTGTTAATCCCCATTCATTTCTTCTTCACGGTATGTGGATTGTGGTGGCATAGCTGTGACCCTGGAATTGTTTATGTCCATAGACGATGTTAACCATATACATTCATGTGACCCATATGCTGGTCTGTCTTCAACTTGACACCTATCCTTAACCAGTGGGTTATTGGCATTGGAGTGCCAATGCCTGGAAACCTGGAAAAGGAACCCAGGACCTCCCAGTATGCACTACCACTAGACCATGTCTGCCTTCACAAGGCCATAAAACTTCAAACAAACCACAATCTAAACTTCAATTCTCCTAACAAGGACAGTGAAGCAATAATTAATATAATAATATTACGCGCGTATCGAATGGTTGGCTATACTCTCGCACGATACATACATCGTTCCCATTTCACATTGCGGTTTCGTTTATTCAATTTTCCCGAGGGAAAATTTAATTATTCGTTCAATACTTGAAAATATGAAATTGTATGTACAGTCGTGAACAAAAGTGACTTCGTGACTGATTTGTTTAATAATAACAATGAGTGGCTGCTTGGTACATATAACTACATTCTAATTAGTTATAATTATATATACACATATAGTCACGCTTGTATCTGATAGAGCTAGACAGAAACTATGGATTTCCACTTTACACCATTCTGTTGCATGTTCTCTTCACTGTAGAGTAACTATTGAACTATATCTAAATAACAATAATACACCCACACCTAAAACCCCAGAAATCTTCTGTCAAATAGGCGGTGAGTTACAAAAAATAATTCGTTCTAGCGGGCCATATATGGGCATTGCGCATAAAAGGAGCAATCTGTAATAGGTTCCTATTGTCACTGTCATCGAAACCACTGATAAAGTCAGCTCGTCTGCCTTCATAGGTCAATAAAAATGTTGAAGATAAGTACATAATTGTTGCCTCCTTATGTATATGGACTATAAATCGCAAGGTTTTGAGTTCGACTTGGAAGTCCTGGAGGTCGGGTGGGGTGTTTTTCTAACACATTCCACATTAAGTCAAATATTTTCTGCGATATGCTTCAAAAAGTGTGTTGTGCTGCCCTACATTTAGGTGGGGAAAGGGTAGGTAGAAAGAAAGAAAGATAAGAAACAAATAGATGATAAGAAACAAACGATGAATAGTCTGCCTCGATTTTGTAATTTGAAATGGATTCACACTTTTGAACTTGAATGTACGCAGGCCCGTGCCTGTGTGATACGGCATATTGTTTATTAGATTCGCGTTGTATTTCATCGGCTTATGTAACAGTAAGCTGATTTATTCATAAACGCGAAGCAAATTGTGAAAACAAATATGAAAATTTAGATTCAAAAGTTCTGAAAACATATGCTTAACATCTATTTAATATTGAATATGGAATATGAGTTCCAACCACTAAAAGTAAAGAAAAAAATTGAAATATTCAGGGTAGTAAAGCATATAGTTAGATGACTTTAAAATTGGTTTAAAGATATCGTATTAAATATTTTTAAGAAGATATGACATCACTGATTTGTATTGGCTTGAACTCTTCACTGAGCGTGATCAGACACGCGCTTTGTTGGTTATTTATTGTTGGTTTTACGATAAATTACACAATTTCTATAAGAATACAGTCCTTCTGCCTCTTGACATCGTGAGTATCGTGCTCCATTTCAACCAAAATATATCGGCATGTTTTTTTTCAGCACCGCGACACTCAAGAAACGCTAGCAGTTCTGGACCGCTTGGACCTTGACACGGAGAAGCCCACAGACGAGGAGGTGGCGAGGAAGTTCGGCTTCGAAGAAGACTACCTCAAGGGCACCGTGTCCTGGTGGCAGCATCTGAAACCTCAGATGTGGTCCCTATTCGACGAGCCATATAGTTCTAATGCTGCAAAGGTAAGATCAAAATGATGATAGAGAATAAGAGGCCCGGAGTTGTAATTTATATGATCTATAAAATTGATTGGCAGTGATTCAAAAGATCATAAAGAACAGCCAGAAGTAGAATATTATGTGGACAGAGCCCCTGTTTTGTCAATAATTATAGATATTATTATTGTAAGTGCCAATAAATAAAAAATCTTTATAGCTTAGTTAATTCGTACCTTAAAATAAAATTCTGATTTGAGTATTTCTTTAATTTGATGATACTAGAAATATTGTAAATCGATACTCGAAAACTGACGCTGGACTTCAAACACTAGGGAATTCTAAACCCGACAAGTGTGTACTATAAAATTGTTTGTTAAATCTAATAACTTCGAAAACAAAAATCCAATCAATTTCGATACACTTCAAAAACCATCCCGAATTATTGAACAGCCCGCAATCACTCTCAAATGCAAAGCAAAATGTATTCATCAAAACCCAAGCAAAGATACAAATGAAAGCCTACTTGAAATTCTCAGCGGAGGCAAAATGTTTCTTTAGAAAGTGTCAAATACTACTGGTGCAATAACAGACGGACAGGGACGCCTGAATTTAAATTTATGTTAATCGAAGTGTTCTTTGTTTTAAAAATCCCTCTACTGCCTTTAGTTTCTGGCTTGTATTCTGCAAAGGTATTGTACGTGAGAAGATTTCTACTGTTCACTATTAATATTCAGGGTTGGAGGTTTCATTTGAACAATTCGTGTTTTGTTTGTAGCTACATTTTGCTAGTAATTGTACTGGTGCTTTGTAAGATTTTTGGTGTTCGTTATTTTCTCAGAGTTTCTATCTACTGCCTCAGTGGCGTGGTGGTATTTCGGTACGACTACGGTTCTGAGGTCTCGGTTTTAATCCCCGGGTCGGGCAAAGTGATATTGGATTTTTCCATATCAGCCCGGAGTCTGGAATTTGTGCCCGATATGGCGATAGGCTCGCCCCTATCACATCTGGGACGGAACTAAGCTCGGCGAAATGTGGGTGTTCTAGTTCGCTAGTGCACCTCTGCTTACCCCTTTGGGAATACAGGCGTAAGCTTATGTTATGGTCTATCTTAATTGTAATATAGTCACTGGTAGACTTACGTTGAATAAGTGCGATCATTTTCAGTACCGTCCTGTGATATAGAGATCTACAATACATCATAATATACCCACTCATGGGATTATATAATGAGTAATATAAAGCATTGTAAGATGAATATTATGATGGAGACAATTCAAACAAGCTAAAAAATTAATTGCAGACTAGTTAATATTAAAAGAAGAAACACAATTTCTCGAGTTGTTTCATACCCTTTGTACAGCAAAGGTTATAAAGATACATTTGAATATAAAGTCGGAAAAAATTAAGCAAATACAAAGGCAGCGTAGCAATTATGAGCGAACGCCGTTTGCTTAAGGCAAAAGTTAACGAGGAATCTGTTTGTGAGAGATGTTTACTCTAAAAATACCTTTTTAAAAGAATTTTCCCCTTTTTATTTGGTACGATAATGTTATTGGTGCTGCGTATGGTGAGATAAAAGCGATAGGGATTATTGATTCTGGATAAACGTTACCATAGCTCGGCAACTATACATGTGTTTGGTGAATTTAAAAATCAGTAAATTATTTGTAGGAAAAGATGTTTTTAGAATAGAGCGATTATATAAAATACATTGATTTACTAGCAGAGGGGTTTTATAGGAATAGGGTTTTAATTGTGTCGATTTTCGCAAGGTCTAACATATTTCTCTTCTTTCAGATAATTGGTGTGATATCAGTATTTTTCATATGCGTGTCTATTATATCGTTCTGTCTGAAAACCCATCCGGACATGAGAGTGCCAGTGATAAGAAACTATTCAGTGACTACAGCCAATCAAACACAGAGCTGGGCGTTGGACAAAGTGCAAACGAACGCTCATATCGCGTTCTTCTATATAGAATGCGTCTGTAACGCATGGTTCACGCTAGAAATCCTAGTTCGTTTCATATCGTCGCCCAATAAGTGCGAATTCGTCAAATCGTCGGTCAACATCATCGACTACATCGCCACGATGAGCTTCTACATCGACCTGATCCTGCAAAAATATGCTTCTCACGTCGAGAACGCTGACATCCTGGAGTTTTTCTCCATCATCAGGATCATGAGGCTGTTCAAGTTGACCCGACACTCGTCTGGCCTGAAGATCTTGATCCAGACGTTTAGAGCGTCTGCTAAGGAGCTGACGTTGTTGGTGTTTTTCTTGGTGCTTGGTATAGTAATATTCGCCAGCCTGGTGTACTATGCGGAGAGGATACAGACAAACCCTCACAACGATTTCAACAGCATCCCGCTGGGTCTGTGGTGGGCACTTGTGACCATGACTACTGTCGGTTATGGTGATATGGCGCCGAAGACATACGTGGGGATGTTCGTTGGTGCTCTCTGCGCTTTAGCCGGTGTAAGTGTAGTAAACGTATTTTTCCTTGTTAATTTAATGTCTAATATTCTTTCTTTCTACCTTCCCTTATCCGTTCCCACCTTAATGTGGGGTCGGCGCAACATACCTTGTCAAGCATGTTGCAGAAAGGATTTAGCTTAGTTTTACGAACGGCTGCCTGCCGTCAACCCCCTCTGACAAAACCATGAATGTCTAATATTATATGTTTTAAATATTAATTTCAATGTAAATGTCGATTTAAAGTTTTTTGCTTTTGCATCATTTCAATATTTCAACCTTTCATAATATGCTAGAAACATAATAATATATTGTATGTATAAGAACCTATTTACAATATCTATAATTGAATAAAAACCCAGGCAAGGCAAGCAGAAATTATATTATATTGAAACACTAAATTGACTTTTACTTATAAATAATAAAAAAAATTAACAGACCGACTTCAAATCCGATCGTGAACAAATTTATATGGGACCACCCTTGAAATAAGCTCTATCAAACACAAAAAGAATTTTGAAAATCGGTCTACATTTGGCGGAGATATCGCGTAACATACATAAAAAAAAATACAGACGAATTGATAACCTCCTCTTTTTTTAAAGTCGGTCGATGATGACCAGATAGCGTGATTATTATCTCCCCGCATCCAGGTGCTGACGATAGCTCTACCGGTGCCGGTCATCGTGTCAAACTTCGCAATGTATTACTCGCACACGCAAGCGAGGGCAAAACTTCCGAAGAAACGCCGAAGAGTCATCAACGTTGAGCCGACAAGGCCTCCACTTCGTGAGTACATTATTTATAAACGGTACCAAATAAAATCGGACAAGATATATGAACATTGTAAATTTCAAAATGTACACTGTTTAAGATAAAGAAAGAGAGAGTTTTGTGAAGGACAATAATGGTAAATATTTAAGTATTTAAAACAACAATGATTAAGTTGATGTTCTATAACATCTGATGTTGTGACTAAAATCATACTAACACACAAACTTCCACTTAAATAAACTTCAATGTCTTATCTTCGATGTTCAATGTACTACTAACCCACATTTCGTTCCTTAAGGTGCGCCAGGAGTGGCGGGTGCGCCAGCTGGTCCCTTAGCACCTGGCATGGGACCCCAAGTAGTTAATCGTAGAATGAATGCTATAAAAACTAATCATCCCAAAGATATGATGGGACCTAATATGGGTAAGATATATCTTATCATTGAAAATAATGGTTATCATTTTAAGGATGTAGATAAAGTTATTCACATTAGTAGAAAGAGAGTGTGATTTTGAGAATAATTTTGTCTATAATATTTAGTTTCCAATAGAGTTGTTCATGGACAATTAATGCAGAGCCCATGATACCATTGTACAATAAGTTGTGAACATGGTTACACTTCGAGGACTAATCTTATGAATAAAGCTTTTGAAGAGTACACATTTCTAAATTGCAATTGTCATTACAAATAATCTTACCTTCAAATTTAATTCCAACAGTTTCGGAATAAGTTTATTATTTCCAAACTAAATTGAGATTGTGTTGTATTCGACCTAATTCAATTGTGCCGAGAATGATACCTGTTAAAACTTTACTCTTCGTAAAATTAGGATCGAGTGGTCCACAATACAAATAGATCTGTATTTAATTGTTATTTACTTTCAAACAAAGACTTTGTATCTGACTTTAAACAAATAAGTGGTTGCAAAATGAATTTAGCATAATAAGTATAATTGTTCAAAGTAATAAATTAGTCTTTAAAGTGTAACTACACTTGTAGTTATGAGCACTTTGGATGTACGATACCACAGCGTAGATGTAAGCAAATTATGTAATCATCGGTTGAATTGGCAATAATCACGACTAGACTATAGGTAAACACACCTTTACCACTGTGACAATGTACCTATAACAAACTTACAAAATTGCTGAAGAAGCAAATAACAATGCATTTGATTTGGGTGTGGATGAAAAGGACATTTTTAGCAGAATAATGAAAAGAATGAAACAGCACAAAGGTAACAATAGAAATTGTGTACTATTGTTTGGGTATACAGTACAAAAGAGACAGACAACATCATGTTTTTTATCTAAAGACATTAGTTTTACTTGTAGATTATAGCAGAACTTTAGAGACTACAGAATAATATAAGCATGTAGATGAAATACTCAAAACGTTAATGATAAAGTAGCTAAAAATGTTCTTGAAAAATCTTAAAATAAAATAAAGTAGGTACTCACAGACTAACAGTAGCTTACGCAATGTAATCCTCCACAGATGGCGATCGTAGCGAGCTTGAGGCTATGATCCAAACCACACCAAACAACTGCAAAAGAAAAAATTTAAACATGCTTTAGAATATCATCATAAAGGCGGCGAAAGGGTCTGCGAAAGGGCTTTATATATCGCCTGCACACACTGGACTTAGCTTACAGGAATGCTACATTCTTATATCATCACAAACATATGCACAAGTCTTCAAGCCGTCGCGTTAGGTCCCTGATGCTTCGATTTACAACCAGAGGTTCGGCACCCAGTTCCTAAATCCCTCGATATAGCTTCGCTGCATCATCCCGAATTGTTGTTGTCGTAGATTTAATTAATACCTTATGTTCTTCGTTTAATTTCACAGCTCATTTCTATTGTGAAGTTTTAGCTAATGTAGTTTTTTCATGTGTAAATACTTGAGATTCTAGAAGATTTAAAAGTGAATAATGTTTTAATCTCGACGTTTTGCATTATAAATGTAAGTAAAATTAAAATGTGAAAGGTCGAGATTGAAATGAGGCTAAACGATAAGAGTAGTTTTGTTATGCAGATGTATGTATAGAAACGTTTTCATTTGTTTACAGGAAACCATTTCACACCAGTTAAATGCCTAAACCATACAAGTACAAAACCAGTCACATTACAAGTCAACACAGCGGTACACTATTTTAAATGAACACTAACAACCACTAACTATAACGCCTCATTGTTATTAATGTCTGTGTTGTGAACTGCATTCTACATGTTAATATTTTTGTCCTCAAGTTTCACTTTAATTTATCCCTTTATTATTTATCTAATTGCTTCTGCCTGTCTCTTTATGTGTTTTATGATCTTTTTTATTTTTTTCTATTAAAACCTTTTCTTTATATAATAAATAATGGGAATCCAGGTTTGAGTCTAATTTCAAGTGTTAGAGTGTCATTAACTTCATTAAATCTAAAAATAGTTTCAGAATTTAGAAGTACGTGATAACAAAATCAAGAGTATTTAAAAATATTGGTATTTTAACAAGCATGCTGTTTGCATGTATATTGAGCAATGACTCAAAACTAAAGATACTACAATGGTTCAGCAACTAACACTATTTTTCTCACCCCTAACAGTTGCGACTTTGATGCCAGGCGTGGATCTTTCAGTGGCCACGCGCCTATCTCCGAGTCCTCGTGACATGTCACCCGCTCTTGCTATAGCACTACCCATGATGAAATCTGTCAATATCGTCCCAGCCCAATGCTTTGATAATATGGCCTTCCATAACGACAAGTCAGAAGACAAGCAGAGCGAGAGCGGCAGTAAATCTTCAAGCCGTCAGGAGTCAGTAGACAGTGATAATACCGTCAGAGTAAATAATTATAGGAACGAGAGATACATACAGAAGATTGAAGAGAAAACTGACGCAAGAACTCCACTACTCAGAGATCACAAAATAGAATCTCTTGACGAAACAAAACTGAGGGATACGAAAATCGAAAAGAGGAAATCATCGGCGTCTACATAACGTTAATATATATGCTTAAAACAGACCAATAGAGTAAGTGAGAATTTAGAAAAAAAAAATCTATTACATCGCTGTCTTTATCTTCTGTGGACAATATCGTCGCAGATTTCGCCTGTGTACCGTTATATGCTGTGTACTTATCTTATTATGAATGGAATAGTCAGGGAGATAGGGGATGTTTTGTCTACCAAAAGAAAGAGAAAATATGGAGATTCTCCACGCTTGTGAATAAAAAATGCTAACGATTTTAATGTGATGAAAGAAATGGTAAATATTGTTTTGAACTTAAAGGAGTACCTATTATTGGTGAATGGTAATGATGGTCCTATACTATTAATCATCATATTGTGTGTGTGTGAATAATTAAAAATGTAAGCTGATATGAATAGAATACTAAAACGTATACATATCAAATTGGTGAAAATAAATAAAGTAACCATTTATCAATAAAATATATTTTAAACGCTAATTAATTACTTCAAAACATTTCGAGAGCACTTCCAAAGTTTTGGCGACCGAGGCGGATTCTCAATCTACTAATTGATTTATCTTACCCTTGAAGACATAGATGCAATTAAAATTTCAACTACTTTAACTTGTATTCAGAAAACTTGTAATAACCATTTATACATCTAATTAAACTAAATTACTTTTCCTCAAGTGCGTAAAGCGTATTCACGATATTTATGCCAGAAATGTAAACAGATATCTACCCCCTTTTCTTAGATCCTATAAGATGACCCCATATTGATAACGAATTTCGACAGGAAGTCTGACAGGGTGGGCGTCGCTTGTTAAAATTATTTCATATTATTCTCGAGAGCTATGTTTGTTGGTTTATAAGTGATGTGGTTTAATGCATCAAACTGCAGTGAATATGGACAGTATAATGTGGAAACTTTTTAACCGATGATCTTTGATAATTTATGCTTGGTACGTTGGCTGGCTTTGTTCGGTCGATTCGCCGAGTGAAGGTCATCTGAGGGGCACCGCGCTGGAAGGAATTGGCTAAATCATCGCAAATGCGTGGAAGCCATTATTTTTAAAAGAAGTATGATAACTGCCAGACATTTTATAGTATACTATTATACAAAGTTACATTTGCCATGGGATTATGCCAAATTACATAAATGTCATGAAATTACATACAACAAAAAAGACATAATTGATAAGTGGGTAGTTATTTGTTTCCATTTCTGGGATAGATCGCGAATATACTTTAGTCTAATAACGGAATAAAAAGGGACGGAACATTGAATTAGACTTTATTAAAAGTGTTTTTGGTCGGAGCTTAATTGGTTATGTGGCCTGTGGTAGCTTATATAATACAAGAGATTTCCCTGTGGAACAAGGCTATGGACATTTTTATTATGTTTTACATCATTGCTCTTAATCGTCATTATTAGAAGACGATGAGAAATAGAAAATTAATCCAAAGAAAACATTTGAATGTTCCAACCACTCGCAAATTTATTATTTAAAATAATGAAATCGTACGGTCATTTTGATGATATTTAGACATGCTTTTTACGTAGGTTCGTTTTTAAATGACCAAATATTTTTTATTTGGAGAATTAATTTGATGTTCAGACAGTTCATGTATGAAGTATCTGATAAAACAACAAAATAAAGAATAAAGTTATCCAGCTTTTAAGAAATATATCCTTAATCAAATAATTACGTGTAAAATAACAACAAACTCGTTTTTATTGAAAGACAAAAAGTCCCTTATCGCCCAGACTATAACAATATTTGATAAGATCTTTGAGGCCGTGATAGTCCTAAGATAGGTAAGTGTTTCAAGCACTTATTATAAATATTTTATATATCACATTATGTTAGATATAGTATCACAATATAGATGCTGTAAGAACCGCTCCGATGTCGTTTGAATATATTTTCTCTCCAAATTTTCCCTTTTTCTTAGTTTGTTTAACCTTTCACTGTTTAGTTTATGAAATAGACTTTTAGTTTGTGTTTCATTTGTTGGAATATAACTGAGCCTTTTTTTGCCTCGAGGTTTGTAAAAAATCATGTCTACGAAAAATTGTACCTAACTTTATTACATAAAACAAGAACAGCTAATGTTATTTGCTTTCGTTGTTTAATGTTATATTTTATTAATATCGTTGTTCGACTTCGGAGTGGATAATTCTAATTATACGTCATTAATGTCCGGATTTAATATCATAATCAATGTACGCAGTCCATTAGTGAAGAGGGGTGACGCTTTTTGGTTTGTCTAGGTCGATTAAACACACCGACATTTCGCCGAGCTTAGTTTCGTCCCAGATGTGAAAGGGGGCGAGCCTATCGCCATATCGGGCACAAATTCCAGACTCCGAGCTGATATGGAAAAATCCAATATCACTTTGCCCGACCCAGGAATCGACCTCAGCACAGTAGTCGTACCGAAATACAACCACGCCACCGAGGTAGTCTCCTTCTATACCTATACTATATTGTTTCCCATTTAACCAGAAACTATTCATGCAAACAAAGATTAATCAGCTTCACTCAAACCAGGCCGTCACCCCTCTAATAAGTAATTACGGTTAATGGGGGCGTGAATTTGAACATTTCCATACAAACCCATCAAATCACATAACCCGTCATTATCTCGCCGTGAATCCGGTAATATCAATGATAAAGAAAGAATAAGGACTTAGCAGGACTACGAAAAAATTATGTATGCCTAAGAGAAAAACCAAAATGGCGACTTGGTGATAGAAAGATCACAGTTAGGCATCCTCTTCGCATTCCGAAATTAGTATTCTTATAAATAATCTATATATATAAAAATACTCATAAAAATCCATCATCAAAAATACTCCCATACAATCGATTCGTAATAATACTTAAAAGCTAATTTGAACTTTAATACAATACCATAAAGTTCAAGTGTTAGTGGAGAGGTTCCGGGAAGGCAAAACAATTGAGTGTCGTTAGTATCGTATACATATTAATGTCAATATTTGTCAATCCAATAATTCTAAAGGAGGTAATGGGATCATCTACTTCGGTCCGGTTTCGTCATTCATCCCGTCAGTCATCCAGTCAGTACCCCCGTCAGTCACCTCGTCCATCACCCTGTCGGTTACCCCGTCAGTCACCCCGTCCATCACCCCGTCGGTCACCCCGACAGTCACCCTGTCGGTCAACCCGTCGGTCACCTAGTCTGTCATCCGTCTGTCACCAGTCTGTCACCGTATAAATAAAACACCGTATTTATATCATAATCAATAAGTAATAATACGTTGTTGAAGTGTTATGACACGGCGACAACTTAAAAGTAAACAGATTAAGAAACTAAAATGGCTACTAAAGGTTAACGTAAACACGTATTTTTCATAATAAATAATAATAATAAATCACACACCTAGTCCTAACCCCATACTAGGAATAATCTGTATCGTGGGTGTCAGAGACTATGATAGACTTTCCGTCTCACAACATTCAGACTTGAAACAAATATCTGTGGGCCACACAAACATTTGTCTCAATGCGGGAATTGAATCGAGAGACCGCCTCTCGCTTCACAGCCGACTACTCGCCCGCTGCGCCACGGAGGCTGTCAGTTATGCCAAGTCCTTATTTATCTTTTATCATTGGGTAATCTCTATAATTGACGTTAGTTTATAGGGAATTTCCAATTCGGGCCTCCATTGCCTCGCCATTGTATATAATATTATCGTAGCGTTAATAATTTTATATATCGTAACAGTGAACACTAGAACATATCATCCGCACTTTCTTTCATTCTTGATGTTATATACTTGTAAATGTATATAATACGGTAAGGGTAGATAGATTAACAAGGAAATGTTTAATATGTATTTGCTCTTTTTTTAAGTGGATTTTATTGTATTATGAAAGGAATGACGATCTTGAATCTTGAGGCCGTAAGGTCATTATGCAATGACGCAATTGTCTATCTATTGATCGTGGATATCACAGTTTATTTAAATATAAAGTTGCTTGGCAACATAATTGGAAACTTAAAATTAAATTGTTTGAGATAGGAATATTTAAATATGTCCAAAAGTATATCAAACGCGTCTCAGGCCTAAATTTACATTTTCTTCAAAATTAATTTGTATATAAATTAACATATATAATAACTTATATCTTCTACTTTATATTGAGGTATCACGAGGCTCATAGTTCCTCAAATTCCGTTCTTTTTCAAGTAGGAAGCGGCCTAGCTGTACCTGCGGTATTGCAAAGGTTCGCGACGCGACGGTAACCACTGCCACTAACTAACTATTAGGTGGGTATTTTTAATGGTGGACATTTTTTCATTGGCCTACAAAAGTGAACAGGTGGCCCTCCTGATGGTAAGTGGTTACCGTCGTTCATGAATAACAGCAATGCCAGGGGCTTATAAACCTCTTTTGAAGGATAGGTCATAACAGAAACACCGAGGGGAGTACATTCCAGAGATTTCAAGTGCGTGGGAAAATTATCTGCAACGCACTGTACTGGAAGTAGGAACATCGTTGCCGCAACCATGCCGCAACGTTGTTTTCACAAATGAAACCTTAGAGAATCGACCTGCTGGAAAGATGATTGATAAATTTATTTATTTAAGTTTATTTATTAATGAAACCAAGGAATCTACCATCTTTGATTTGAAGAATAACTAATCATATGTACGACTATGTAACATATCAACTATCACTATTTCAAATATTCCATCAGTCATATTCGTTCTTTTTGGGGCTAGAGGCATATTTAAATATCTCTATCTACATACTTAATATGTATAAAAATATGTCTAAATTCACGGGACCCTTAAATGTTTTACATAAATTTATACAATTGTGTAAAATCATTTCAAGTCTTTAACCATATCGTTTCGTTTTTTTGTATGTATTGTATGTGTGATATACAAAAATACGCGCATCAAATGCATTATGTGTAGATAGCACGATTTTGTTCGATAAAAAATATATTTGTACATAATTTTAGATGTAAAATCTAGTAAAATTGTATACAATAATTTTGACGTGTTTAAAATGTTTGTACTTGCGTTTTATCTCTTATATTCGTCTTATCTTATCTTATCTTATTAGCCCATATCATCCCACTGCTGGGCAAAGGCCTCCCCTTTATCTCTCCACTCATCACGATCAGCAGCAAACTCCCACCAGTCGTCGCGCGCGTCGCTTATATTCGTATTGACTTTAATTCGTTTCTTAAATCTTTGTATATAGCAATTGTTATGGCGACGTAACTTTCAATCTGAATTCAAGATCTCGGAAAAAAACCCAATAGACCAGTCCAAAAATCGTCAGTAGCGGCAAACGAGAAATGTATTGATTTTGAGGAATAACTGAATAGGCAATTTCGAAATGGGCACTGAAAATTCAAAATGTTCAGAAAACAAAAAAATCTAGTTATTTTTTGTAGTATAGCGTACAATAAAATTCAATTCTAAGTTACAATTTCCAAAAAAATACACAAAAAATACAAAAAAAAAGTTATTTATTTATAGATATATTACACACTTATGGATAATTGATTATTTGGAGATATGACCTTTTCTAAATTACCTATTCATTTAAGTACTTATAACATTATTCAGTACATATTTCTTATTGTTCTATACTGACCTAATCATTATTTGCCAGCTCTGAAAGTTTATTAGGTCCGAGCTATTTTCCAAAAAGCAAATTCACATCTAAAATCTGTTACATAAAAACTAATATTGCGCAAACAGAGCAACATATCTACATCAAATTAAATCTAAATGCATACATTCGCCAACTCGTTTCCCAGTGACGTCAGAGTTATGACGTCAGCGCCGAGTGAAAACTCGAATGTACTGAAATTTTGATGCAGCCGCATTATGAAGCCGGACTTGGCGGTCTCGAGAGCCAATACGCTTTCAAATAATGAAATAACTATTTTCACCCACTTTTTATTAAAAAGTAGGGCAATATTTCGCATTTTTAAATTGTTTAAAGATGGATGAAAACAAAAACTTAATACTTATGTTGTACGTATTTGTTGTTAAACGATGGGTAAGGCATTTTTGTATCGTTTAAATATTTTGCTACCTGTCCTTATCCCACCTTAATGTGGGGTCGGCGCAACACACTTTTAAAGCATGTTGCAGAAAATTATTTGGCTTAGTTTTTACGACCGGCTGCCTGCCTGACGTTAAATCCTCCTCTGGGGGTTCCAGTCCCGGGCAAATTAAATTAGAAAACTTGCTTTGCACGACCTGGGAATCGAACCCAGGACCCGGTCCACAGCCCATATAAGCCACAAGACCAATGAGGCATTTAGAATTGTTTAAATACGGATTAAAAAGTTAGTTCTCATTTTTGTTGACCGACTTCCACAAAAGGAGGAGGTCCTTAATTCGTCTGTATTTTTTTATGTATGTTACTCGATATCTCCGCCAAATGTGGACCGATTTTCAAAATTATTTTTGTGTTTGATAGAGCTTATTCCAAGGGTGGTCCCATATACATTTGGTCACGATCGGAAAATTGGACGTCGGTCAGTTAAGTTTTTAAACTTGTGATTATATCATCTCTGCCTTTATGACACTGCCAAGAAATCAAATCTTAGACGAATAATTTTGACAAAATTGTTCCAACCAGTGTCTCATTTTTATTGAATTCGAAAAATTCATTTCGCGGAATTGGCCTTTCCTGCTATAAAAATAGGCTTTCGTCATTAAATTAAATTAAAAACGTTTCACAGCATTATTTGCATCTCTACACACCCCTTGAGCACCGCACACATAAGCATTACATTAAAGTCTACAGAATCTTGTCACAAATTCATAAGCTCCCTAAAGTTTGTATCACAAAATGTACAAGTGAATTTGACCGGTAGGTCCGCAAGCGGTGTCATCGACCTCTACGTAATAATTTATGACCTCTACCCAGTACCATTCCAAGTATGAAGGGTGTAGTTAAAATGTATTATGAATTTGTTGGCTCAGTGGGTGAGTGATGAAATTGGGAATTTAAATATGAATTAATAGCCTCCGTGGCGCAGTGGGCGAGCCGGCTGTGAAGCGAGAGACTGCAGGTTCGATCCCCGCACCGAGACAAATGTTTGTATGGCCTACGGATATTTGTTTCGGGTCTGGCTTTGTTATCAGTTGTGAGACTGAATGTCTCTCGTAGTTCCTGATACCCACGACACAAGACTCGATGTTAGTGTGGGGTCCGGACTATGTGTGTGACTGTTGGGTGTATTTATTTATGAGTAATCTTTCTTTAAACACGTCAAAATTTATGAACATGTATGAAAAGCGTCCGATTGCGATGATTATTCTGTAATAGTTAATTATTAATAAACTATACCATATTGTTTTCAACTGACATTTTTTACAACTTTATCGTTAAATTATTGACTCGGAACGATTCATCTTATAGCGCAGTCATTTGCAAAACATCTTTGTCCCTTTTTTTCATGCGTTAAATTCTTTTAGAGTAAAGAAGACAAAAGTACATACTAAATAAAACAAATATTTCTTGGTGCTTCGAATTAAGCAACATTTTCGTAGCAATTATAAAACGAAGAAATATTACAATTGTTTGTCCTTCAGACGAGGCGAGGTTTAAAAAGAGTAATAGGATAGGCGTCTGTTCCCTGTGACCTTAAAATTGCTAAAATCCATGGGTAATGCTCATCATAAGGCGGGCCGCTAGCTCATCTGTTCACTAACACCCGAATGATCAAACGCTACTCAACTTTAACAGGTTCTTACATTGATTTTCGCCATACAATTTCGACCGATAAGGCGACCTTAAACGACATAAGGCCACCTTAAGTGTATGAGCATTAATAGATTTTAAAAAAGGTTTCCACAGACCAGATTGCCTTAAAATAAACTTCAAATCATAAAATTCAAACACTATTTCTTGAAATAAAAAAGTTTTATTTTGAGTACCATCGTTTCCAAAGCTTTACAGCTTTGATTTCGGGTCTGACTGCTAGTTTTATTTCAATGTATAATATTCTTGATGATAAGCTGCAGATGATGCATGAGCTTCAAAAATAATTTATTTATTTATTTATAAAAGGTTCTCCAGCAGTACATACATTATACCTTTATAAGTAAAGATAGTATCTAACTAAATAGTCATATTCTGATGAATATACCAACTACAGGAGTACACAGCTTTGTAAATCATGAACACTATTCGTTCAGACACAAATAGATGTGCCTATTTTATATTATATAGACCAGCAACCCGAGCAGGAAAATTTCTGACAACCGTAAATGTATTCGTGCTCGATGCGCGTCTATGAAATTTGTATGAAATATTAATCAAATGTCATCAGTGCGCAGCAGTTGACATTTACATTAGTTTTTAGTGCTCGGGCTACAGACTATAAGATGAATCGGTGTGTCGCCTCGTATGTTTGTTTAAATATAGTATACGCAAGCAATGACTTAGGATAAGGCTTACACAGTGAATAAACAGGGCTTACAAATATCTTGTTGTATAGCATTCTATATTATGAATATACAAGAACAATACAAAAAGCAAATTTGAAATATTGTTCATTAAACATGTGAAAATATATTGTGTTTCATTTAATTATATACATTTAGCCTTTCTTATAAATACAGTTTAGCTGAGCAAATGGTAAAGATAGTCTGTCTCTTACATTCAATCAATGTGACACAAGGAAAAAAGAGACGGAATATTGTATTACCATTAGCTCCGCTAAACTGTTTATAAGTAAGGGCCATTATTGTTATTGACGAGATCAGCAAGCCTCATGGTAAGCCATAAGGCTGACATCTTTCTTTCTACCTACGAGTACCTTAATGTGGGGAAGGCACAACACACTCTTTCAACAATGTTGCAACAATGATTCGGCTTAGTTTTTACGACCGTCTATCTGCCTGACATCAACCACCCTCTGGATCCAGTCCCAGATAAATGAAATTAGAAAATTCGCTTTGCCCGACTTGGGAATCGAAACCAGGACCTCCCGGTCCGCAGCCCATATATACCCCTAGACAAAGGAGAAGACAATCGAGAGCGAACACCTAATCGAAGGTGGGTTGGTTCCTTTAAGGGGGGAATAGGCATTGGAAAAGAGAGTCACAGGAAGTCGACGTCAAGTGACATCTTTGCTATTCGTTCGGTGAGTGATATGACCGAATACCGAATTCCTGCCTCACCTTCCCTGTATCTATTCCCCTCGTTTAAGTTTGGCAACGCACCCACGATTATTTTGGTGCTTATCACTAGTGGAGATCACTTACCACCTAATCCTTTGCTATAAAAACGAGGAAGATTTTGAGCCTCTTGAAATCTCACTCACAGATCGAAACGCAACTACCACTGTTACTCGATATCTCCGTCAAATATGGACCGATTTTCAAAATTCTTTGTGTTCGATAGAGCTTATTTCAAGGGTGGTCCCATATAAATTTAGCCACGATCGGGAAATTGGAAGTCAGTCAGTTAAGTTTTTAAACTTGTGATTATTTTCTCAACATAATCCAGACAAACAAAGCATTTTGCAGACATTAAATATAACCCAAAGATCCACCTTAAACTACTGTATAACTCTAAAGCAATTACCCTATCTTAGGGTTGCCATAAACAAGGGAAACTGCCGAGTTCAACGTTATTAATACGTCTGTTTTGGTTGATAAAGCGTGACCCTAATCGAAGAGCTTTATACCTAGTAAATTATTATATTTGATCCTTTAAATAAAGTGACGTGACTGCCTCGGTGGCGTAGTTGTATTTCGGTACGACCATCGTCCTGAGGTGTCGGGTTCGATCCCAGGGTCGGGCTAAGTAATACTGGATTTTTAGTATTAACTCGGAGTCTGTAATTTGTGCCCGGTATGGCGATAAGCTCGCCCCTTATCACATCTGTGACGGAACTTAGCTCGGCGAAATGTGTTCTAGTTCGATAGTGCGCCTTTACCTACCCTTTCGGAGATACAGGCGTGAACTTATGTTTAATGTTAAGCAGAAAAAACTTAAAGCGAATTGGGTTGAAAGTTCGCTAAACCCAATATTTCGCTAGGTTATTTCACATATCTTTTATGTACCTAAATAAATAATAAATAACACCCAACACTCACATATATAGTCCTAACCCCACACTACCTCTCAGATCGAATATTGTGTCGTGGGTATCAGGAACTCCGAGAGACTTTCGGTCTCACAACACCCAGACCCGATTTCTCTCGGTGCGGGAATCGAACCCGCGGCCTCTCGTTCACAGCCGGCTACTCCCTCGCTGTGCTACGGAGGCTCTCTGATGTGAAATGAGTGATAATAATTTATACAATGTTTGAAACGTGGGCACAAAGCGAGTTGTGTAATTCGTGTCCCGAACCAACGTCACGGCCATCTCTTTGTTACAGACAAGTTTGGGAAAAAATGTTCAAAAATATAATTATTTCGTTTATTATTCATAAAATTCGTAAAAGTTACAAAGGGATTCGTGTATTTGGCGATATGAAAGCAAATTGTTAGTTTAGAAAGGTAATAAATGACTATTTTGGAGTGATAGCTACGCTATGGACTGCACTGCGCTTACCATCAGATGCAGTGTAGTCACTTTGCCGTGCCAGGATAAAAAAAACCTAACGTAGGTTCAGGAGCAGGAGCAGTCTATGTGTCACTGTTGAGTGTTATATCTATTATATTATATTTCGATGGTCATATTTGTTTTTTTTTTATCCGAGCACGGCAAAGTGACTACACTACACCTGATGGTAAGCGTAGTGCAGTCCAAAAAAAACCAACGACCATCGATAAACATAGTTTATGAATGGTCGCCAGAGTTATGCCGGCCTGCATAAATGCTTCTTCACGGTTCGCTTAAAGGACCCAATGTTGATGATAGTTACATAACTATCTCTCTCTCTCTCTCTCTCTCTCTCTCTCTCTCTCTCTATGTCGCGGTGCCTCTCCGTTCTCTTAGGTTTCGTCTGTGAAAACAACGTTGCGGCGTCGTTGCGGCAACGATGTTTTCATTTTTGTATTCAGCAAGGTACAAAGCGCACACACTAGCACTATGCGTGATGACGGCACTTATGCGAACTAGCTCTCTCGAGCGAGGCGTTTGACATAAATGTATGGAAAATGGTATTCTTTAAGACCCAACAACGTTGTACGCTCCGTAGATCTTAACGATGTGGTCTGCGGGAGCTTGTCGTCGATAGCAACGTTGTGGTGCTTCTTAGAGAATCGACCTGCTGGATGTTGGCTTTCAACTCCACATATTCCTTTCTATTTCTTCCCAGACTGTATAATTCTTACCCATAATAACTATAACGACCTTAAATCCTAAAATGGCTCGACAAAAAAATAACAGCTACAAAAACAGTTTACCGCTTTTTCACATTTGGTTAGGCCCAACCTTTTCTTAGCAGAGCGTCTTCAGCACAAAACGGTAATTAATCATTGCCATTCCATTTCCTTAAGAAAGTCCTTTAACCTCCTTCAATGGTTTGGGGGCGAAGCGACATGATTTCGGGATTTTGCGTGACAAAAATATTAATGTTAGGGTTATGAAAATATTTTTGAGATGATTCTTTTAGACTGCCTCGGTTGCGTAGTTGTAGACGGTATGGCTACCGACCTGAGGTCTCGGGTTCGATCCCCGAGTTGGGCAAAATAAATATTGAGCCTTTCAATTAAGCAATGTTTTTTTTCACAGTTGTATCAGTCCTTAGTCTGGAATTTCAAATCAAATCAAACCAAATATTTATTAAATCCATAAAATGTTCAAACATCATTTAGATTCCATCAAATTTAAACTCTACCGCCTCTTCGGAAGGCTGTTTCGCCAGAGAAGAACGAGCAAGAAACTCTGACGTTGCTCTTTTTGACCCAAATTTACAGTCAGTTACTAATACAGTACAGCACCAGATACAGAAAGACCTCAAATTAGAGCAGCTAAACCATTATAACAATAGATAATTGGATATAGGACAAAGTAACATACAAGATACACTGAGTGACCACGTCACCTCGGCAAGTTAAGCTGAAACAAACAAGCAAAACAGTCCAGGCAGACTAGTCTCCACAAGCAGCACCTGCTCACGAGTATGACGCATGTGCCAGCCATCGACCTCCTCAACCATGTTGCAGGGAAGTGATCGGCACCCGGCACATGGCGCCGCCACAAGCATAGACCTTAACGGCCGGTTTCAATAAACTCAGTTTAGAGTGCAGATAGATCGCGACTATGAACCAAACAAAGTCATTTGACGGAGTCATGTTCAAACTTATTATATATATATTAATTTATCATGATGAAAAATGAATCAAAGTATGTTAATACAATTCTAATTAAAATAATAGAATAATTATAATAATGCCAAATTAAAAATATAATAAATAATTCTAACATAATATATTGTAATTGTCTATAAATTAATTTATCTCAAGGAAAATGTTAATTAATCAATTGTAATGTACATATAGAGGTAGATATGGTAGTAGAATAAAAGGCTATTTTATTTATTTTATTTTATTATGTTCAAACTGTGTTCTTATTGGCTAATTTTTGTAATCTATCTGCACATTCGAACTGAGATTGTTTATTGGTACCGAGCGTTAGTGAGCATGACTACCTAGACCGATGGCAATAGGCTCGCCCCCTATACATTTAATAATATCATATTACATCCATGTCTTAGTGTCATATATGTCATCGAGCTCCATCCAAAATCATTCGTGCTCGAGTCTCAGAAGTCCACCTTACGAAGCCTCATCATTCTTAAAGGGTCTCCCACACTGGCGCGGTATGCGGTAGCGGACAGCCGCGTGCCGCAGCTCTGGCCGCCGCGACAACACACTGCCGCGATATCACTGGCGGCCTGTAGCGTCATTTGTTGTAGTACTTTTAACCGACTTCAAAAAAAGGAGGAGGTTAACAATTTGTCGGAATCTTTTTAGGGTTCCGAAGCCAAATCGCATAAAAGGAACCCTTATAATTTCGCCATGTCTGTCTGTCTGTCTGTCTGACCACTCTATCTCAAAGACTTTGAGAACTAGAGAGTTGAAATTTGACACAAATAATCTATCAAACTAAGAAAGACGTGGAATAAAATCTTGAACAAACATTTTTTTAGGCATGCCTCCCCTACATGTAAACTGGGGGTGACATTTTTTTCTCGACTATTTGCAAAGATTTGTTGTTTCCCTTAATTAAATCGCAACAACGCTTTGGAGGTCATTAACCCGGGGAGAATCTTGACATTGCAATGTAGGAATTAGTATGGAACTGTACAGCGCCATCTATTGATAGAAAGAAAACCAGAAACCAACCGAACGTATGTTCGCGGAATCTATGTCTGTTTCATTCACACAACAGCGAAAGTTTGTTTTTACACGCGGTACACGGCCTGATATAAATATTTGCAACTGACCGCGCTGTCACCGCTAGGCAGCCCCGTCACATAGACATTTAGTGGTAGTCTAAGAGACCGAGGTACATTACCTTTATTTATCTACACTATACGAGAAATATTTTTTATCAAATATCAATTATTTATAAACACGACTATAATAGCTTGCCTATCGAAAAGTGTTCATAGCTACTTTTGTAATTATCATTGGTTTTCATAACTGTTTTTTGCAGGCAAGCTTATTTGATTGATTTTGTAATTCAATTATCTTTCTTATGATGCCAATTTTTATTGGTTATCAGATCGATGAAGTTACTTATATTGACATACCTGTTCATTCTTGCTTGCCATGAAAAATAAGTAAACCAAACCTACCAAGGCATATTCTCTTTGTTAAAAAGTACCATTTAAAATATTTTTCGGTTATCAAAAGGTCATAAAAAAATAATTTTATAAAAAAAGCTATGCACATAGTGTTTGTAAGAAATGATATTTGATAAAAAATATGTCTCATATGATTATCAGATGATGAAAGTCGATGTATCACGGTCTCCCCTACAATGGCGGTACTGCGGCCAGCCGCTCGCACGCCACGTCATGACCGCGTGTGTGTGAAGACTCTCTTACATTACTAGCGAATACAAGTGGCCGCTACCGCCACCGCCACCGCATACCGCGCCAGTGTGGGAGACCCTTAACTCACCTTTAACCCCACGAAATGTCAATTTGACATTTGCGACACCCGCAAACCCTGTTTTTGCCCCCAAACACCGTCGCCGACACAAACAAGTGTTACGCCATGCCGCATGCGGCCATGCCACATGCCGCGCTGGCCCTGTCTACCAAGCCTCTAATTAAATCTATGGTTGTCGTGACGTCACAACCGACTGGCAAATGTAAAGGGTAGAAGTATAAAAATAAGTGAACGTTGTGACGTCCCGTCAAACTGTCATGCCGAAAGGGTATAAATACCCGGTGCGCTCATTTTGGAGATTCATTCTGTTGTGTGCATTAGCCTAAGTGGAAACTCTGTCCGTTTGCCTTATTGTAAAATAAATAAGTTTGATTATTCGCAAAGTGTCAGCGCGTTTATTTCTTCCTGCTGTTTTAATCAGAAGCGGGATATGAATAGTAATCGCCTTCATAAAGTTGCCATGGCGATACACGAACAGCACGGCGTTACAAAATTGCTTCGAGGTCTGAGGGCCTACATAAATGTTGTCAACATTGGAGCCGATGAGATTCTAACGCGGCCAGACATCTATAACGAGTCTGTCAGCAAGCCGAGCCAGGTAACTCAAGCCAAGCCATTATTATTGTAATTGTCTATTTTGCAAAATAAGCCAAAATTTATTATTGTAACTTATTCTGTTCTCAGCATGAACATAGGCCTAACTAAATAATGAGAGCGTAATATTGCAACGTTTATTACTACTGGGATAGAAAGAGTTAGGTTATCGCACACTGTACAATTAGTTATCATGGGCGACATAGGTAGGTACTATGCATTAGATGCCGGACTACTTTTCGCTTAAGATTCCGAGATTGTTGAAGTATAATTTTTGTGCTAAATTATCAATCCTTGAAATCAATAGCTGTAAAATTAAAAAGCTGCCGCATATAGCTTTCGAGTCACTGATGTGGCTCAGAAAATCTACCAGTTATCTATTGCACCCTTAGAATAAGGCATAAGAATGCTTTTACTACGCCTCACGGACTTTATGAATATTTGCGCAATCTGCTTGGGTAAACAGAATTGTGTTTTGAGTCTGTACAGCAGTTGACTTATACAACTGGTCAGACCGAAATCCTTGCATTTCTATTAACGAGTAAATTTTATTATTGCTACCTCCGGTCGCTGCATAAAAATGTTGGAATTTGAGTATCATTACAAATTCATGGAAGTCGATAGTTAACGATCGTTTCACCTAGGAATGTGCATTATTATCTCAGCCTATCGCCGTCCACTGCTGAACGTAGGCCTCCCCAAGTGAGCGCCAACCATCCCGGTCTTGCGCAGTCCGCATCCATCCGCTGCCCGCCACCTTTCTCAAGTCGTCGGTCCATCGTGCAGCAGGGCGTCCCACACTACGTCTGCCTAAACGCGGTCTCCACTCCAGCACATGTCTGCTCCACCGGCCATCTGTCCGTCTGCAGACATGACCGGCCCACTTCCACTTCAACGTGCTAATTCTGCGAGCAATATCAATCACTTTGGTTCTCTGGCGGATGACTTCATTTCGAATTCTGTCCACCAGAGAAATGCCAAGCATTGCTCGCTCCATAGCACGCTGAGCGATTTTGAATTTGCGGACCAGTCCGCTGGTTAGTGTCCAGGTTTCGGCTCCGTAGGTCATTACGGGTAAGACGCACTGGTTGAAAACCTTCGTTTTCAAACACTGAGGGATCGACGACTCGAAAATATTGCGTAGCTTTCCGAATGCCGCCCAGCCCAACCGAATCCTCCTATCCGCCTCTTTCTCGAAGTTATGCTTGCCGAGTTGTATAGTTTGGCCAAGATAAACGTATTCTTGCACAACCTCGAGAGTAGCGTCACCTACGACAACAGGTCTCGGGAGAACATGACTGTTAAACATTACTTTCGTTTTATCAAGGTTCATCCCAAGACCCACCTGTCTTGAAGAACGGCTAAGGCTGTTCAGCATTTCCTCCAGCTCCTGCAGAGATTCCGACATAATGACAATGTCATCCGCAAATCGCAGGTGATATATAATGCGATAATTGGTGGTCCTTTGCAGTTAATTTCACAAAATTCGAAAACAAATTCTCGGTGATTCAAATTAACTATGCTGTGGATGTGAGCTAGTAAACAGGTGTATAAATATCGGTGCTTTAGTTTTATACGGCACTAAAACTTATAAAGAAATACCACATAAATATGAGTAGTACTGATATTGCAAATCGGGAGTAGCTGACTATACTTGTAGCAACATGAGTCATACAATAACTATTCGTAGCTAATTGTCCCTATATACGATCGTAACCTGTTTTGTGTGTTGTATAAATAAATAACACTGATCAACAGCTGTTGTTGCCTGAAGTTGGATACTCCGTTCTGAATATATTTTCCTCGCTGATTTCAAATTTGAAGTCTCCATTTTGGTAGTAGTTCTAGGTCTTTGAGATATTGGTCGATTTTCATGAGCTCTACATTTTTAAGTCTACATGCTCCAGCAGTAATCAGCCATCATATTTGTTGTCGGTAACCCTAATCCCTCCATCGTATTACGTCCGTAATTTTATTAACCGTGAACCGATTCGAAATCGGCAACAAAAAAAAGTGGTAAGAAACAATTTCAAAACGCGCTAAGGATACAAAGACTAGCCATTGCCCGCGACTTCTTCTGCGTAGAAATATTCCGCGGGAACCGTACATTTTTCCGGAATGATAGCCTGTGTCATTCATATACATATCAATAAAGTTTCATCAAAATCCATTTAGTCGTTTTGCGTGAAAGTATAACATAAAACTCGCTTAAAACTTGTAATCAATTGGAACGTAGATTAGATAGTTCGATGTTCGTTTTGATTCATTTTAGAAATATTTGTAGAATATTGACGAGGTTTATGCATATAAGTAGATACGAAGGTCTGTCAAAGGGGCTTACAAGAATATTTTGACCGACGGACTTTAAGACAATACAGATCCTTCCTCGTGCTTTACCGTGACCAACGGAATCCATGATTATGTACCTGAACACCTTGGTAAACAATCGTGAAGTGCAATAAATGTAATTTGAATAGTTGGATTTGTCTTCATTGTGTTTTTTTTTAGTAGTGACCGCTACAAGTTGTAGTATTCTTGTATGGTTATAGCTTGGAATAGTTGAAATACTTGCGGTAGGTAATAGATTCATTGCGTAACAATAAAATACAATCTGTGCCCAACGAATTGCATTGCTGTCAGCGCCGTTCGCAAAACTCGTAGTTAGAGATTTTTGTCGCTAAGGGGTAGGTCGCAGTGGCGAAGGGGGAAAGTTTCAAAAGGGAAGCCAATGCTTCTTTCTCTTCTATATTATATTACCTAGGTAATACTTATATTATTTATTAGCCTAGAATCTGACTAAGGGAAGCCGGTAGAAATCAAGTTGGAGCTTTTTCCACTGGTAGGTCGTATGATAATTAGTAGGGAAACCCGTGAAGTAAGATTTCAATTGAACCATCAATAGATCGGCTACATTATTCACTGCTTGCCTTTTCATATTTCACATCTGGGCGATACATTAAAATCGGTCTATTTAAGAATTTATGTTTTAGTAAATATTTGTGCTTTTAGGTAATAGATTGTATGGGGCTATCAAACCAGATACCATAAAATAAAAAAAAAATTAACTTCAGTAACGCCATTTGCCACTTATTACAATACGAGGACGCTTATTGCAATTTACACCCTAGAATGTCCCGTGAATGTTCAAGAATCATGACAAAATGTTGTCTATTGTGGGCATTGTTGCACAACTTTGCACGCGGTATGTTTCAAATAAGACTGAGCGACTTATGACCGCGAGGTCACAACTTGTGGATCACAAGTTTTCAAAGTTATGTCTTTGGATTAGAACCTTTACAGATCTAATTTTGTGATTTTATTCATTTTATAGCATTATCACAACAGATACCAAGGCCAAACAAACTTTAGAAAATGATAAATGTTGCAATTTGTTTTACGGATGAGTGGCTGATTATGGATAGGTTCATATTAGTGCGTATTTATAGTATCCGTATACGGTAATTGAACAAAACTGAATGCCTGCGAGTTTATAGTACGTTACACATGCTCTACACCCGACCGACCCTATTAAAGGAGTTCATGAAATTACTTTTGACATTTTATACATATTTTTCATTTTTTTCTGGAGTTTAATAATTTTCTTTATTGTTGTTTAATCAACCTGTACGATTTATTTATGCTATAGTAGCGATAGTTAGATTGCTGAGCGTAACTCTACCTAGTATTGGCACTATAGAGTTGGTGCTTATAGGGTCAGCCGTCGCCAGCGACCATAAGCTGCGAAGAAGCAATCTTAAAAGATTTGTTCCAAATAGGCAGGGACATATTAGTAGTCCTAATTAAGCTAACCTGTATGAATCATATTCAGCCCTCTACATCATTTCCACCATAAATAGATTAATGCATAAACTGTTACGCATCTGCATTTACTTTACAAGACTAGCCTTTGTTGACTTAAGACCTTACTACAGGTGGTTCTATTGATAGTGCTAGCAGCTCTGACTACAAATCTAAGCCGTAACCTTATTTGGCTACGAAACTAATCAAAATCGTGTGTCCCATTTTGGGGAGCCATTGTTACAGATTACCCGCCGCGTAACGCCGCACCGTGCAACGTGCGAACGCCAAGCCAAAGCCAAAGCCAAAGCCAAAGCCAAAGCCAAAGCCAAAGCCAAAGCCAAAGCCAAAGCCAAGCCGCACCTAAGCCAAGCCGAGCTACGCTGACTTCTCGCAGAATATAAGGCATGCTATGACGGTGCCCAACAATCTGCTGTCCAGCGATTGAATCATGTGCTGAATTGCGGGAGCAATTGTTACAGGATGGCCGATTGTTACGCCATGCCGCATGCGGCCATGCCACATGCCGCGCTGGCCCTGTCTACCAAGCCTCTAATTAAATCTATGGTTGTCGTGACGTCACAACCGACTGGCAAATTTAAAGGGTAGAAGTATAAAAATAAGTGAACGTTGTGACGTCCCGTCAAACTGTCATGCCGAAAGGGTATAAATACCCGGTGCGCTCATTTTGGAGATTCATTCTGTTGTGTGCATTAGCCTAAGTGGAAACTCTGTCCGTTTGCCTTATTGTAAAATAAATAAGTTTGATTATTCGCAAAGTGTCAGCGCGTTTATTTCTTCCTGCTGTTTTACAAGCCTAATTTGCTAGTTTAGTCCCTTTTAAAATACGTTAAGGGACGTTAGTTTTTAGGGTCCCGTGGGATAATTAATTTGAAACGTTAAATGGGCTTAATTTGGACCTTTGTCAATTTTTATAAGATAATTAAGACAAAATATGAAACATTCACAAGTTGGTTTCATTTTACTATTGTTATAAAAAGTAAGTTTGCTGATATAATATTTATTAGCCCTGTAATATTACTGTCCCACTGCTGGCCACGGGCCTACTTTACTACTGAGAGGCCTTAATCTATCACGCTTACCTAATGCGGGTTGGTAGACTTCACATACCTTCGAAATTCTTGTGGAGAAATTCTTGGCTATGCAGGTTTCCTCAGAATGTTTTCCTTCGCCGTTATAGTAAGCGATATTTCAAAATGAAAATACACTTAACATAGAAAAGTCAGACGAGTACGCTCCATTTTGGGGTTGGTCTCGAACGTCCGACACTCGTCTCGGCAGTCCGTACCATTCCCAACTGAGCTATCGCTCGCTAATCAGCTGGTATTAAAGTCTTAAAATATTGCCAAAAATCGTAGCCTTATTTATTTAGCAGACCGCCACTTCTAATATTTTTCACCACTATAATAGTTATAATATAATGTGAAATGTGGGCGTCCTAGTTAATGATTTTAAAGTGGAAAAATACATAACATATACCGTATAAGGGGTAGGCAGAGGCGATGTAGAAGAACTACACACATTTCGCCGAGCTTATTTCCGTCCCAGATGTAGCCTATCAGCACATCCGGCACAAATTCCAAACTCCAGGCTGATACTGAAAAAAAAACCCAATATCGCTACCCGACACGGGGATCGAACCCGAGACTTCATAACGATAGTCGTACGAACCGAGGCGATTTGAAAACTTTGAGAACTCTTAACGGTCTCTACATTAAAGTATTTTTTTTAATTTTGACAAAGCAAAGGACGCGAATTAACATCTTTTAATGATGTTTTGGGTTTCACAAAGCTGCAGGTACGGACTGACAAATATTTGTAAACAAAATCTTTTATATTACAGTGTATTTTTAAAATGTTAGTTATGTAAAAGACTTGGTTAAAACGCGCCTCTTATATGCACTATATTCGCTACACAACTTTACTGTATATCTCAAACTAGTTGTGTACACTTCGAGCTCCAAGGGGAGACTAACTCAATAATGATAGCTCCCGCTCTTTTATACCTTTTGCTTTAGTTAATAAAGAAATACCTTCCACAAATATTATGAATTACTTGGAGGGTAGTTAATATAAATATAATTAACATACTACCCCTCAATATCGTGTACTAAATCACAACAATTATCCGAATTCGTAACAGTTATTTGTGACATTTATTTTATTAACACACGCTTAATAGATAATCTGATAGAGGAACTTTGTAGATATCTGAGCCTACAACGCGAATGAGCCGGCTCGACTGGTTTGATATCACTGTCTCACAGAAAACGATGTAAAGTGGCAGCACGCTGTCGCTTTTCGTTCTGTGAGTGAGATTTCCCTCCTTTTTGGTTGGCAAAGCACCCATGATTCTTTTTGTTTTGGATGTCTATGGGCGGTAGAGATCACTTACCATCAAGTGCCCCATCTGCTCGTTTACCAGTCTTTGCTATAAAAACTATACTTAAAAAAATGGCAAGTGTGAATGGTAGAGTTGGAAGGGGAAGACCTCATCGAACATTCTCTGACCAAGTCAGAGATATACTCGAGAAAGGTCAAGTTAAAAGTACCCTAAACCGTCGTGCATGCATGAAGAATGTAATGAGACTGAATGAGGCGAAAGAGGTGTGTAAGGATCGTAGCAAGTGGAAATCCGTTGTCTCTGCCTATCCCTATGGTAAAAAGGCGTGAGTCTATGTATGTATGTACTTAAAAAAATAAAACCCATTACACTATTATCTACTACTTAAAATCTACCCCAATATAATCGAGACAATTTCAAGCGTTATTAAAATTGTGTTAAAATTTAACGTGTGCTCATTATGCAAGCTGGAATCAGTTCCGTGTACAACACTGTATTTTAGGGTTGGAAGGTTCTTCACTACTATTATTTGGGACTAATATTGCAAAAAATAACGCAGCAAAAGATGTAAATAAACAAATACACCCAATAGTCACACACATAGTCCCGATCCCACACTAGGTAAAACCTGTATCGTGGGTATCAGAAACTATCTTACGGACTCACAACATCCAGGCCCGAAACAAATATCTGGGGGATTTTGACAGGAAGTCTGACAGGGTAGGCGTCGCTTGTTAAAATTATTTTATATTATTCTCTAGAGCTGTGTTTGTTGTCTTTAAGTGGTGTGGTTTAATACATCGAACTTCAGTTAAGATGGACACTTCCTCTATAATATGGAAACTTTTTAACCGGTGATCTTTAATGAATTTTACTGGGTGCGTTGGCTGGCTTTGTTCGGTCGATTCGCCGAGTAAAGGTCATCTGAGAGGCATCGCACTGGAAGTAATTACCGCCATTATTCCAGCAGGACCTTGAGATCATCCACATCTGGGTCTCATGGTCATGGCGAAAACATAATTGCTCTATTTACTTTGACATTGGCTAATTCATTGCATATGCGTGGAAGCCATTATTTTTAGTAGAAGAAGAACAAATATCTGTAATAATATTATTACTCTAAATTTGGGTAGGTTCAATAATTTTTTTTAAGTACATATAAGAAATCAAATGAGCAAACGTTCCTAAATTTAAATTTATAATTCTGTCGGCGTCCAACTGTAGGGAAAGCACTCACAAGCGCACTCCTTTGCTGTCCTATTTTCGGAGCGTCAACTGTGCATCTGCATCAATATATCGATGCAAGGAAGCGACCAAAAGTATCACAATTAAAATCAAAGTCGAAGATCGACACATCCCTACTGACAATGTTGCGCAACACTGCCGGCGACAAACGATAGAAATTAACGCGCAACAGTGTCGTTTGAAACATGTAATGAGTTTGAACGTCGCGTCGTGTCTCCGGCCCCTAATCTTATTAATGGCGGCGCTTTGTGCCTTTTAATATGTATTCTGCGCCTTCAAGGAAAGGTCTTGTCTAGATACTATTTTAGTGAAGAAAATAAAATTCGAAAATGTGGTGTTTTAGTAATTACTTGGTAAAAAATCATAAATTAGAATTTAGATAATAAATATTTTCTATTTTTACATCTTAAATGTGGAAGAGACTGCCTCCGTGGCGTGGTGGTATTTCGGTACGACTACGGTTCTGAGGTCTCGGGTTCGATCCCCGGGTCGGGCAAAGTGATATTGGATTTTTCCATATCAGCCCGGAGTTTGGAATTTGTGCCCGATATGGCGATAGGCTCGCCCCCTATCACATCTGGGACGGAACTAAGCTCGGCGAAATGTGGGTGTTCTAGTTCGCTAGTACGCCTCTGCCCACCCCTTCGGGGATACAGGCATGAGCATATGTATGTATGTATGTGGAAGATTGTATTTTCAATCAACGCCCGACTGTATAGATTATGGTATACGTTGCTATTTTATATTTATCTATCTATATAAAAGAAGAAACTGAATGACGTACAGCCTAAACTAATGGACCTAGGAACATGAAATATTACACACAGCTTCCTTTTATGACGTAGGCGAGCATTAAAAAAGGGTTTTAAAATTAATTCCCTAAAGAGGTGTAACGGGGGATGGAAGTTAGTATAAGGAAAATGTAAATACGACGGGACAGACTCTCACGCAGGCGTAGTCGCGGGCAAAATATACTTTTGTTATATAGTTTGACAATAACATGGATCAGGACATAAGTAATTATGATATTGTTTAAGTATTGTCTCAAAAGAGTTTTGTATAACCTCATGTCCCTAAACAGCGAATTTCATGACAGAAGAGAGTATCCAACAGAAAACTGCTAGCTGCATATCATTTAAGTTTGATGCATTAAACCACATCACTTAAAGACAACAAACACAGCTCTAGAGATTAATATGAAATAATTTTAACAAGCGACGCCCACCCTGTCAGACTTCCGGTCAAAATCCAAGTTCCCTAAGTCCAAAATAGAGCTCAATAACCGTCAATACATTTCCGAACCTTGGCAATACAAATACAATAAAACCTCCCGTATTTAATTCTATACATTCAACACGTTTACATCAGCACGTCAGTGATCGATCAGTTTTTTGATGTGTTTACCTTACAAATTTATTCACGAATCGTCAACGCAGATCATCCATCAAAAGCCTTTGTAATAATAGAGCCTTTACCGTTTCATATTTCTTCGTAATATAAATATAAACTCAAATATTTTTTAAGGTAAGGGATCGTAGTAAGCTCAGTTACGAGTACAATTCGACATGAAAGATCACTTAAATATATCTATAATAATATAATATTAGGCCTGTAATATTACTGTCCCACTGCTGGGCACGGGCCTCCTCTACTAATGAGAGGGGTTAGGCCTTAGTCTACCACGCTGGCCTAATGCGGGTTGGTAAACTTCACATACCTTCGAAATTCCTGTGAAGAAATTCTCGGGTATGCAGGTTTCCTCACGATCTTTTCCTTCACCGTTATAGCAAGCGGTATTTCACAATGAAAATACACTTAACGTAGAAAAGTTAGAGGTGTATGCTCCATTTTGGGGTTGGTCTCGAACCACCGACACTTGTCTCGGCAGTCCGTACCATTCCCAACTGAGCTATCGCTGCTATATTAAATATATCTATACATATAAATGAAATTGGAGTGTCTGTTTGTAATATTGAAATAAACGTTTTTTACTACATGTATATGAATATAGCTCTATATACAGTATATACACCAAAATAACATTTTTTTAAATTTTTGTCTGTCTGTCTGTCTGTTTTTTCCGGCTAATCTCTGAAATGGCTGGACCGATTTTGACGGGACTTTTATTGGAAGGTAGCTGATGTAATAAGGAGTAACTTAGGTTTATTTTAGACATAATAAAAAACCTAATAAATTAAATAAACGACGGTTAGGCGGAACGAAGTTCGCCGGGTCAGCTAGTTTCAAATATATTTTGAAATTTAATAAATCATAGTCGCCTCCTTGGTCTAGTGGCAGCATATGGGCTGTGGACTGGGAGGTCCTAGGTTTGATTCCCAGGTCGGGCAAAGAAGAGAAAGAATTTTCTAATTTAATTTCCCCGGGACTGGATCCATCAGAGGGGGTTGACGTCAGGCAGGCAGCCGCTAAAACTAAGCCAAATCCTCTCTGCAACATGCTTGAGAAAGTGTGTTGCGCCGACCCTACATTAAGGTGGGATAAGGATAAGTAGAAAAAACACTCGTTTCGCTGTCCCCTCCTTGGTTTAGTGGCAGCGCACATCGACTGTGGATCCGGAGGTCCTGGGTTCGATTCCTAGGCCGGGCGAGGTGTTTTTCTAACACGATTTGTTTGAAACTGGTACCCCCGAGGTGGGTTGACGTCAGATAGGCGGTCGTGAAATCTAAGCCTTTTTTTTGAAATTCTGTTATTAAATATGAACCAAACCACATGCACAAGCTAGCTACAAACACAGATACATCCAAATTGAGTCATGAATACGTTTTTAAAATATTTCAATAAAGTTTTATATTACGCGACGCGAATTCGTTATAACTCCGACAAATCTTTTCGTATACATTATTAGGCTTTAGAAATGTCTGCATAACATGTAATTTAACGTGTTTTATAAATAACTTTATAGCTTTTTTTATAACAGAGGCTGGCAAACTAGCATATGGGTCACCTGAGGTAAGTGATCTCCACCGCCCATAGACACCCAAGACACAAAAGAATCATGGGTGCGTTGCCAACCTGAAAGGAGGGACATAGGGATTGGGAAAGGGGGTGATAATTATGGCACCGGAAATCTCACTCACCGAACGAAACGCAACAGCGAGCTGCCACTTTACGTCGGTTTTCTGCGATACAGTGATATCAAACCGGTCGAGCCGGCCCATTCGTGCTGTAGACTTAACTGTCTACAGCGTCGCTCAACAAAAATGTGGGATAATATTTTCAGAAGCTTTTTTTTCGTTGCCCGCTTCACGTGAAATGCCTATTGAAATATACTATGAAAACCCTATATTTGAACTCAATTTGGTTCTTGACAATTTTTTTTAATGAATTTTATATGAAATTAACGTCGTCTAAAATATACAACAGAAACAAATATTGAAATATTCTCAAAAATAAAAAAAATTATAACCTTTCAAGTTTAGTGTACCCGTCAAATTGCGGGAAAGAGAAGTATCAGTACAATCACGTCATGTCATAACGGTACGTGCGTTGGAAAGGGATAGCAAGATATCTCCACTATGCCCCCACTCCAGAATTTAAAATATCAATTACTGTCTCATTTTTCAACCAATTTCGATCCAGTTTTTACAGAAGGGTTTCTTTTTTGTTTTATTTGCTATTACATATAAATATGTGTATAAAATCAAACATAGTCAAGTACTCAATTGTAAAAGAAAATACCTCACGAGCTATTTGCTTAGTTTGAACTTGCGAAGTGGGTCACAGCACCCGCATAGGACACGTCCTGCAAGCAGTCTCCCGGTCTCTCCTCACTAACTAGTTAAGCAATTAACCAGTTTCAATTAGTTTCGATTCCCCGTATATTCAATGAAACGGTCGCGGGTCACAATTTAATATTGGTAATTTCTATTGCCAGTTAGGTGTCACTTAAGGGGCAAGTTAAGGTTGTGCTAATTTTAGCAAAATCCCAATAAACGAAGAAGTAATTTCAAATTACTGACTGCCTAGTGGTATTTCGGTACGAATAACGTCCTAAGGCTTCGGGTTCGATCCCCGGGTCGGGCAGATCCCCTATCACATCTGGGACGGAACTAAGCTCGACGAAATGTGGGTGTACTAGTTCGCTAGTGGGCCTCTGCCTACCCCTTCGGGTATACAGACGTGAGCTTATGTTATGTTATGTAAGCTCACACCTGTATCCCCGAAGGGGTAAGTAGAGGTGCACTAGCGAACTAGAACACCTACATTTAGCCGAGCTTGGTTCCGTCCCAGATATGTTAAGAGGTGATCCTATCGTCATATCGGGCACAAATTCCAGACTCCGGGCTGATATGGAAAAATCCAATATCACTTTGCCCGACCCGGGGATCGAACCCGAGACCTCAGGACTGTAGTCGTACCGAAATACAACCACACCACCGAGGCAGTCAGAGGAATGACTGATTATACATAAATTCACATTTATCATAGACACGGTTTAGTCTAAACTTGTCGAATACCTTAAAACTTTCTACAAGACGATTCTTTTGAATTTTTAACGTAAGTTAAAGTTACTCCACGTACCCTTCTCACATCACAACTTCGCCAAACATTACACAAAATGTCCACTTTCAAAACACATTTCCAACAAAAATACACCTTTCTGGAAACATCTCGTTATCCCACCGGTCACACGAGTGACACATGCCCGACATCCTTAAGACCCCGCGGGATATGTAGGATACAGGTAGGATCGCAAGGTGAAACGTGGCCAACATGTGGGCAATTATATTAATTGATACCAAAGACATTCAATAATGCATAGACGGGACAACTGGGCAAAACTTGTGATCCAAAAGTTGTGACCTCGTGGTCATAACTCATTTATGCGAATTTGAATAATACGCGCGCAACGTGCCAGCGTAATCATGTTTCTTCTTCTTCAAGAGCCTCTCCATCGCTGAAGGTTGGCAGTCCATTTCTTGAACTTCTCCTTGTACATGGCTAGACGGAACAACTCTTCAACTGTTTTTATTCCGATCCACTCCCTTATGTTACACAGCCATGAGTTCCTTCTCCTTCCAATACCTCTTTTGTCTGCTATTTTACCCATCATGATGTTTTTAAGCAGATGGTACCTATTACGTCTCAAGATATGACCTAGGTACGAAGCTTTTATCTGCTTGATGGTCTTGACTAATTCTGTACTCTTCTGCATTTGGGCTAGACAGCGTTAGACACTTTGTCTGTAATAAAGTTTAGACAATAAAATTGTCTTACGTGATTCTTTAACATTCACAGAACATTCTCATGTGTAAATTGTATTAGTCCCCTTGCATTGTTATAAATTGCAGATGGTGTTACTTAAATTTAAGATCATTTTTTGTATGGAAACATGCTTGATGCCCCCTCTATAGTTATTAATATTAAATATCTTTGATTGATACAGCGTAATTGAATCTCTTGATCATGGTATGATTATAGTATTGGGTTTACAGTTGATTGTAGAAATCATTTAGTAAATTATTAAATTATCGTTCGTAGGTATTGGTAATATGAGTGGTAGCGTCACGGAATAGTTATGTCTTATAAATAGGCCGTCTCGACCGTTGCAATACCTGATATTAAATAGCAACTCGCTGTTGCATATTCTATAGTAAATGAGTTTTCGGGAAAAATCATCCCTTCTCAATTTAAAACTTCTAAGAAAAAAAGATTTTCCATACGTAATATAATCACATAATTTGCTGTAATTGAAAGTGGCCTATATTCTGATAACCTATCACATGAAGGGACAAAAAGAAGTTCAGCGAAATATGTGGACTAGTTACGCCTCTGCCTTTGCGAAAATAGGCATATATTACATACATACATACATGACTAGAACACCCACATTTCGCCGAGCTTAGTTGCGTCCCAGATGTGGCGAGTCCCAGAGGGGACGAGCCTGTCGCCATATCGGGCACAAATTCCAGGCTGATATGGAAAAATCCAATATTATTTTGCCCGACCCGGGGATCGAACCCGAGACCTCAGAACCGTAGTCGTACCGAAATACCACCACGCCACCGAGGCATATATTATGTATATGAAAAACGTTTTTAAAACAATTCCTTAGAAAGAAAAGTGCGGATCATTTTACACGTATAGTGCTTAGGTACCCGACCCAAATTGTGTCAAATAACTTTAGCTAACTGTAACGTTGTAAACAAAAAAGAACGAGTTTATTTTGCGAGCCGTGAATGACACAAGTACGGTGACCGTCCCGGTAGGGTGACCATCCGTCCAAATGTGACCGAAAAGGTCCAGCTTTATGGTCCATAGAAAAAAGGGTTAGAAATAAACGCTTTGAAATAACTACGTAACTAGATAAAACGATGTCGCCTCCTTGGTCTAGTGGCAGCATGTATGGGCTGTGGACTAGGAGGTCCAGGGTTAGATTTCCAGATTAAGCAAAGCTAATTTTCTTATTTAATTTGCCCGGGACTAGATCCCTCAGAGGCGTTGACGTCAGGCAGGTGGCCGGTCGTAAAAACTAAGCCAAATCCTTTCTGCAACATACTTGAAAAAGTGTGTTGCGCCGACCCCACATTAAGGTGAGATAAGGGCAGGTAGATAGAAAAAAAGACTAGATGAAACGAACGTTCATTATAGCGAAACTAAGGATACGAAAGCTACAATGGGGAACTTGCACGAAAATTATAACGAGAAATTGTGTTGATAAATCAATAAACAAAACCTTGAAATGTGCTATGATGAAATTTGTAGTATAAAATAATTGATATTTTACAAAATATCTTAATTAGAAATTACGTGTAATGGAACGTTATTACAAAACCCAAGTGACGTCGTTGCATTAGGCAGTGTTTCCACGTTGGGGTATTTTTCCTAATTTTGCGGAAAACTGTTGTTATGTTTAGTATGGTACTTGATGAATGAGATTTCGGAGGTCCTCCTCTTTCCAAATTATTTTCTTCATGTAACTTTCCCACCTCTCCGCTCAGGATTCAAGGGTGCAACTTATTTTTACTTCGTTATTTAATGAAATAGCTTCAACATTTTTGGGGAAATTTTTGTTCGGCATGGGGAAATTTTAAACGATAGGCAATTATAGCGGTTCAAACGTCATTCCAGACAATGTCACTAGCCGTCAGTGTCAACTAAGATGTCAACAAAAAGGCATTTTTAAGCTGTGACGTCACGTCCTTTTTTAGCGCGGGGTCTTGTAAGTCGTATTTAGACTTGCGATAATTAAATGATTTGTGCATATTTTTATGTTTTTGTTTATGGTGTGTTTATTTGAGACGTAGTTCTTTGCAATGATCCAATAAAAAAATTACACGCAAGTTCCCTATTCTTCTTCGTTTGTCCCGTATACTTGGAATCGTAATCATGATATGCATTACGCCTCCAAGTTGAGCGGTCATTTGACATCTCCAACACTCGGTAAATATTCCTAGCAGCCCGTTTCATGGCAACTAACTGCAGTATGACGCCCCAATGACACCGTGCTCTTGGTGCCACTTGACAAAAATTTGGGTACGTCATCAACAGATTAAATTGACGCTGACTTCTAGACTAAGCATTTACGAAGGATCATCAAAAGAAACTTCAGCTAAGTATAAGTTATTTAAAAAAACAATCTTAATATTTTATGGAGAACTTTTATCGCCATTAATTTTGATTAACACTGTTTTTATGACGACGCAGAAGTATGGAGATATAACAAAAAGAGAAGGAGTTTTTTGTCGTACAGTTAAATGCATAAGACGATGATAATCTAAAAGATAGTGAAAATCCATAACGATATAGTTCTTTTTACTTTGGATTTCATCTGATAGCCCGAGCACGAAAAACTAATGTAAATGTAAACTCGCTGCGCACTGATTACAATTGATTAATATTTCATACAAATTTCATAGACGCGCATCGAGCACGAATACATTTACGGTTTTCAGAAATTTTCCTGTTCGGGCTGCTGGTCTCCAAAACATTTTATAGGCACTTTGAGTCTGAATTGGTCATCCTACGTGCGCAATACCCACGCGACATCTGGCCGTAATGTGGGTGACCCATTATAGACTAGAAGTGAACTAACAGATCCTAACCTTTAAAATAATTAGAGATGTGTTTGTGTCAGTCTTAGATCTTTAAGACACATTTTTGGTAATTAAAATGGTTTTTCATGAAACCGTTAACGGCTGATAATAATTTTACCAATATTTAAGGCTAAGGTTTAACTTCTCATTAGTAGAGGAGGACCATACTTAGAAGTGAAAAGGTAATAATTTGATTTAAATAGTGAATCAGCCCACAACTTAAACTGCCGGATAAACTGTAAGAATGTCGCTTAAGATAGTATGGACACGTTTATGAGAAAGCACAGGAGTGCGTCGGCCGCTGGTATCTCGCCCAGATGGTACCAGGCGTGCGTTACCGTAGACGGCCCAAAAGCGCTGGCTGCACGTTTTTCAATAAGATGTGCCAATAGTCTCACTGTGGAATGCTCAAGACCAAGCAAACTGGAAGCGTTAAAGTAGAAAGGCAACCCTGGTAAGAAAACCGGGATAACACCAGGCAGAAAGAAAGAAGTGAATCAGCTTACTATATAACATCTGTCCCTTAGGAAAGAACACCAATGCCTACCTATGTTGTTTTAAGGTGTCCCGATCGCCACTAGCTGTGACCTGTTTTTATTGTTGTTTTATTGTTTGTTTGTTAATATGATTGTTCCTTGCCTCTCTGTTTCTCGTAATTTTAGACAAAGTGTATTGATTGTTTGTGTGTGTTTGTGTCGTTGTCGAAATGGTCAAATAAATCTTTTTTCTTTCTTTCTTTCTTTCTTATCTAGCAAACGAGACTTGATGGAGGCAACAAACGCAATGAGAGTAGAAACCTTTTCGAAAATGTAACCCGATCCTGATTTTTACACCCATTGCTGCAAAAGGGGAAGAAAACCATAAGAAATATCTTATGGTCTAATTCTTTTTCCCCAAGTAATAACTAGTGGCTAATATTTTTGGCTGAATACAACCACCATATATCGTGAATACCCTCATTCCTGTCGTAATCTGACATTCAGGTCGACACATAATGTAATTCTACTATCCATAAAGAGCAGAAACTAGAAGTTCTGTCACAAAGAATTTTGAAAATCAGTCCACATTCCGAAGATATCATGTGTTGTACATAAAGAAAGGTCGAATTAAGAACGTTATTTTTGACCGACTTCAAAAAAAGGACAATGTTTTCAATTCGTCTGTATATTTTTTTACGTATGTTATGCGATGTCTCCGCCAAATGTAAACCGATCGAAAATCTTTTTGTGTTGGACAGAACTTATTCCATGGGTGGTCCCATATAAATTTGGTCACGATCAGACAAGTTTTTAAGTCAGTCCGTTTAGTTTTTAAAGTTGTGATTATTAAGGTTTGACTGACTGTATTTGTGTGTTGTATTTCGGTACGATTACTGTCCTGAGGTCTCGGGTTTGATCCCCGGTTCGGCAAAGTGATATTGGATTTTTCCATATCAACCCGGAGTCTTATGCCAGAAATGGCGATAGGCTCGCACCCTATCACATCTGGGACGGAACTAAGCTCGGCGAAATGTGGGTGTTCTAGTTCGCTGGTGCGCCTCAGCTTACCCCTTCGGGGATACAGGCGTGAGCTTATGTGTTTGTTATTAAAGTCTACAAAAAGCAAGGTTTACATAAGGTGTTCAAATATCCAGCATGAAACTATAACCTGATAAAGATGAAACTTGTTTACCGCCAACCTTATGCGATTACCCCAACACGGGCGAACTAAAAGCTCGTCGCGTCGCGTCGATACCTGCCCGGTTTATAACAGCATTTTCTTTAAAATCTATTTAGATGAGCACGTTGCTTATTTCGTAACTAGGATGCATCGTGCTAGGTGGAGACTAGTTTAAATCTTATTTTGATACTTAAGTTCAGGGAGTAGGCTGTGTCACTCAGCGGAGCTTCCTTATAGCAAATTATTCGTTTCCCGTTTCGAATAGACCGAGACAAATGTTTTTGTGGCCCACAGATATTTGTTTCGGGTCTGGGTGTTGTAAGACCGAAAGGCTCTCGTAGTTCCTGATACCCACGACACAAGACTATTATGTTAGTGTGTGTGACTGTTGGGTGTTATTTATTTATTTATGTTTAAAATTGATTCAGTAATATTAATCTAGATATCAGCAACTCTAGCAGGAATATTTTTAGCAATCGAATTTGTATCAAGCTCAAACGCGTCTATTGCATTGAAATGCAAATAATTTTGCATTTTTTTTCTATCCTAATATACTTGTACACGTGCCTGTAGGGTAACTTGTGTTACTCCATTCGATTTTTACTACGAGTTGATTTCATTTAGTGACCTAACCACCGAAACCAAGTTAAAAAGACCAGTTCCCGGTTCCAACGCGACATCAGCCTACTTTTTAACTTGATTTCTATGGAATTTCACTAAATGAAATCGAATCGTAAAATCGGGATTTTGACGGGAAGTTCGACAGGGTGGGGGTCGCTTATTAAAATTACTTCATATTATTCTCTAAAGCTGTGTTTGTTGTTTTAAGTGATGTGGTTTAATGCATCAAACTTCAGTGAAGGTGTACAGCATAATGTGGAAACTTTTTAACCGGTGATCTTCGATGAGTTTTGCTTGGTGCGTTGGCTGGCTTTGTTCGATTCGCCGAGTGAGGGTCATCTGAGGGGCACCGCACTGGAAAGAATTGCCGCCATAATCCCAACAGGACCTTGAGATCATGCACATCTGGGTCTCATGGTCCTTATGAAAACATTATTGCCCTATTTACCGTGAGATTGGCTAAATCATCGCAAATGCGTGGAAACCCTTATTTAAAAGAGAAGTAGTCAAAATCGAATCGAGTATCACAAGTTACCCTACAGGGACGTGTACAAGTATATTAGGATAGAAAAAAAATGCAAAAGTCAGGGGGCTGGCAACACGTAACAGCCGCACAATCCAATTACCTACGTATAAAACCAATAAAGATGTTTAATGGTAACATTACTTTTATATCACTCCGCTGCGTAATCGACATTGATGGATAGGCTTGTCGTAATTGTCCGGACCTTTATTGTCTTTAGGAAATGTAGGATCCGTAGTATTGGTACTTACAATGTAGGATATTGGTTTGTGTTGTAAAGTTGTAATTTGACCTGTAGTGGTTATCTTTGACATATGCTGGTTACTTTTACGGGCAGTGGCGTAACTATACTGTTGAGGGCTCGTGGCAATTTTATACATAAACTCATGCCTGTATCCCCGAAGGGGTAGGTAGAGGTGCACTAACGAACTAGTACACCCACATTTCGCCGAGCTTAGTTCCATCCCAGATGTGATAGGGGGCGAGCCTATCGCCATATCGGGCACAATTTCCAGACTCCGGGCTGATATGGAAAAATCCAATATCACTTTTCCAGACCCGGGGATCGAACCCGAGACCTCAGGGCGGTAGTCGTACCGAAATACAACGACGCCACCGAGGCAGGCAAAAGGCAAATTTATTTTCACTGCCTTTTCAGTGAGGGACCCCCTATGCTCATGGTCAAGGGCCTCTTTATAGTATAGATGGCGCTAGAACCCCCAATGGTCTGGGGCCCGTGGCATTTTGCCCGAATGCCACCCGATAGTTTCGCCACTGTTCATAACTAATTATATGGGGTAACTCTGATCAAGTTATAAATTACAGACACGAAATGAAACGGTAGAGAGTAGTCGTAATTTTGAAAAATATCACCAATATGTATTAGCTGAAAAGTTTTTTTTAGACGCCTCCTTGATCTAGTGGCAGCGTGTAAGTTCTATGAAGCGGGAGTTCCTGGGTTCGATACCCAAACCGGGTGGTGTGTTATTCTAACACTATGTATTTGTCCGGGACTGGATCCCCCATATGGGGGTTGATGTCAGGTAGCCGGCCGTGAAAACTAAGACAAATCATTTCTGAAACATGCTTAGAAAAGTGTGTTGTACCGACCTTAAATTGGAATTGGATCAGGGCAGATAGAAAGTAAAATATATAAATATTTGTAAAAACGTGGGCTACTTTTCATTATTTTTCGACCGACTTCCAAAAAGGAGAAGTTCCTCAATTCGTCTGTATTTTTTTATGTATGTTACTCGATATCTCCGCCAAATATGGATCGATTTTCGAAATTCTTTTTGTGTTCGATAGAGCTTATTTCAAGGGTGGTCAAATATAAATTTGGTCACGTTTTGAAGTCAGTCTGTTAAGTTTTTATTGTGATTATTTTTATTGCAGAGATTGACAAACGAGCAGATGGGTCACCTGATGGTAAGTAACCTCCACCGCCCATAGACACCCAAGACACAAAAAGAATCATTGGTGCGTTGCCAACGAAATACGAAGAAATGGAACGGGAAGGGAAAGGGATTGGAAAAGGGAGGGGATGAATTGGGCTACCGGAAATCTGACTCACCGAACGAAACGCGACAGCAAGCTGCCACTTCACGTCGGTTTTCTGTGAGACGGTATCAAACCGGTCGAGCCGGCCCATTCGTGCTGTAGACGCAAATGTCTACATATAGGTGAAGCTTATATAAAGCGTGTATAATTAAACGAAAAACTTCTATTAAATTCTTTACGAAATTGTGCGCACTCTCTTTGTCTACACAGAGCTTAAAGCTCATCAATAGTACTAGGTTATTAAATTAAGTACGGCGAGTAATAATTAACGGTAGATACCGCCGCGGGTGTACAATGCCATGGTCTATACTATATCTGTGGGTTTCTATTCTAGTGGGAAATTAGCGGCAAATTGCTTCTAGTTTGTTACAATACATCGTGGAGTAAGTGTAGAGAGATTAGCGAGATATAGAGGTATTATAGTAGGATTGCTAATTAAATGGAGTAAACTGACATTTCGAATGGTATTATTATTTTTTTTTTTTATTTATGGCAATTGAAATACATTATGCCAATGTCAAGTTAGGGAAATTGTTTTCTTACATATAAGTTTTCGCAAGTGCAATGAAGTCGGATGTGTTCGAGTTCAAGGCCCTGCTGGAGTTTTAGCGTCAATTCCTTCCAGTTTGACGTTTTTTAGAGGATTTTCTCGCAGCGGAGGAATCGAACATGGTCGACCCATCCACCCGACAAAAAGCATCCAAAATCACTTATTTCAAAGCTTCCACATACTGTCCATCTTCGTTGATGTTTATTGCTTAGATACACATCACATTTAATCCACAAACACAACTTTAGACGAAAATGTGAAATCATTAAAACAAGCGACCACCCGCACCGTCAGAATTCCCGCCAAAAAAGCATTTCGAATGTTGCCAAATTTTCATGAAATTTAAGTAGTGCTGCGGTAAAAAGATCAAGATTATCTAAACATTTCAATTCAGTGAACTAATTCATTCTTTCATTTTTTAAAGTCCAACTCAAAATCGTAATTCCTGCCTAATGTGTGATTAATACTGCAATGTCTACTGAATTATAGTCATAGTAAATTACTGCATGCTAAATAATGGCATGTCTACTTCAATTATAGTCATGGTTCATTAGAAACAAAACTTACAAAAGCTATGAATATGCGGAACGTAATTTTTTTCAAATAATATTTTCATTGTTATCATTTTGCGCATCTATTGTGATTATTTACGCAAAATTATTTATACAGACATTTAGTCGAAAGGTTAGCCGAAATTTCTAAAAATACGCGATCAAAATCTAATTATGCAAGCTAGTGTTGAGTCATTGTTTCTTTGAATGATAGAAATTTAACTAGATCAATCACTATGTTTTGAAAGTAAGCAACATTATTTTGAAAAGTGACATTTCAATCTGTCAGTTTACTCCGTTTATTATATATATATATATTGTTATTGTTTTGTTGCAAATGACATATATTTATGATGGATATATACCATGACTGCCTTCGGTGGCGTGGTTGTATTTCGGTACGTCTGCCGTCCTGAGGCCCGGAGTCTGGAATTGGTGCCCGATATGGCGATAGGCTCGCCCCCTATCACATCTAGGACGGAAGTAATCTCGGCGAAATGTGGGTGTACTAGTTCGCTAGTGCGCCTCTGCCTACCTCTTCGGGGATACAAGCGTGAGCTTATGTTATGTTATGTTATACCATCATAAATATATGTCACTTGCAACAAAACAACAGCCTTTCAAACTGGCGGTACAATAAAAGAAGGAATCTAATTGACAACAAATGACAGCCTCCGTGCCGCAGCGGGCGAGTAGCCAGCTGTAAAGCGAGAAGCCGCGGGTTCGATTCCCGCATTGAGACAAATGTTTGTGTGGCCCACAGATATTTGTTTCAAATCTGGGTGTTGTGAGACCGAAAGTCTCTCATAGTCTCTGACACCCACGATACAGGTTATACCTAGTGTGGGGTCAGAACTAGGTGTGTGACTGTTGGGTTATTTACATACATACATACATACATAGACTCACACCTTTTTCCCATAGGGGTAGGCAGAGACAACCGATTTCCACTTGCTACGATCCTTACACACCTCTTTCGCCTCATTGAGTGTCATTACATTCTTCATGCATTATTCTTCATGAGTTATTTATTTATTTATGATATGTAAAAAAACGCCGATCACCTTTAACTTACTCCACAATGTACCCACGAGGTTGGAGTGGCGGTCATTATCTTGAGAGAATAGAAAAACAAAGTGGCTTAACTAAATAAATAACATCTTAGGATAAGCCAACAGCGCACTTAATAATTCAGTTTTCGTGTTATCCGGGATGGGTATTAAGGTGCGGAGAACTTCATGGGGCTCTATTAGGCAATTTAAGCCGGGTTCAAAGCCGATATTGGCGTTGATCTTAAATGGCAATCAATTATGTCGGCATTTGAGATCTCGCATGAGTACAATAAGACACCTCAAGAGTAAGTTAAGACCTCTGCGGGTTTAGACAAGTGGCTTATGCGCTAGTCGAATAGAAAAGTGTAGTAGAATAAATGTATGGGAATGACATAAGAGTAACATAACATAACATAACATAACATAAGCTCACGCCTGTATCCCCGAAGGGGTAGGCAGAGGCGCACTAGCAAACTAGAACACCCACACTCCGCCGAGCTTAGTTCCGTCCCAGATGTGATAGGGAGCGAACCTATCGCCATATCGGGCACAAATTCCAGACTCCGGGCTGATATAGAAAAATATCACTTTGCCCGACCCGGGGATCGAACCCGAGACCTCAGAATCGTAGTCGTACCGAAATACCACCACGCCACCGAGGCGTTCATAAGACATAAGAGTACGCCACATATAACGTACTCTTATGTCATTCCCATACATTTATTCTATTCGACTATTCTATTCGATTAGCGCATAAGCTACTTGCCTAAACCCGCTGATTTGTTGATCAGAGATAATAAAGATAATTTGTATTTTTTTATTTGATATTTAACTAAAATGAAAACCAAGCCAAATCTTTCTGTGACACGCTCAAAAGTTATGGTTTGAGATATTTATTTCTCATAAAAGAATAATAACATTCACTTACATGAGAAACACATATTTTGAAAGGTATTTTGACTATATATCGCCTATATGTTTTTATTTTTAGTTTAACACTAATAATATTTACAATTTTAGGGCATATTATAAAATTTAATACAATGACGACGTAATTTCTCAGCAATATGTGCAGCTGAATGTGACAAAGGCTCTTTAAATTCCTTGTTGTTAAGTAATCTGAGCGTAGCTGTCTTAATGATATAAATAGTGTGTTTTGAGTAGTTTCTTATAAGATATTAGAGACTTTGTACACATACAAAAGTCGTTTTTACATATATAACATAAAGTAATCAATATTAACAAAACAGCGTCATACAATTTGAAAACAGGTCCTTATGACACGGCATCAAAAATTAGAGTTTTCTGTGCCCTTAGTACTAGATAATGCTTCTTGATAACCATAATAGTTATCGTCAAATCTCCATACATTTGAATAATGGAGACGTAGATAGATAGATAACTCTTTATTGCACTAAGAAAAAATAAATTACAATAATGAATATGCAATACAAAGTTTAAACAACGTATTGCTTATGCATAAGTTTTTTTTATAGCAGAGGCTAGCAAACGAGCAAACGAGTCACCTGATGGTAAGTAATCTCCACCGCCCATAGACACCTAAAACAAAAAAGAATCATGCGATGCCAAACTATAAGGACGAAAATGGGGATTTGAAATGGTATGGGAGAGTGAACCACCGGAAATCTCACTCACCAAACGAAATGCGACAGCTAGAGTAATTGGTTACCACCAGCTCTTATAGCAGTATTATTATAATCGTTCTTCGTTTTTGTATGGGAATCGGTACAAGTAAGATTATAATAAGACTGCCTCGGTGGCGTGGTGGTATTTCAGTACGACTACTATTCTGGGATCTCGGGTTTGATCCCCGGGTCGGGCAAAGTGATATTGGATTTTTCCATATCAGCCCGGAGTCTGGAAATTGTGCCCGATATGGCGATAGGCTCGCCCCCTATCACATCTAGGACGGAACTAAGCTCGGCGAAATGTAGGTGTTCTAGTTCGCTAGTGCGCCTCTGCCTACCCCTTCGGGGATACAGGCGTGAGCTTCTGTTATGTTAATGCTATAAGAGATGGTGGTAACCCCCCTGAAGTTACATAAAAGCTTGTAAAATACGTTTTAAAGTCAGGAGGCGTGCAACGACACAACCTTTAACAATACTAGGAATTTTCAATAAGCGACCGTGATCGCGGATGGCCTCTCAAACCACCTCTTTGTAAGCACTCACCGGAGCTCGGACTCTAATAACGGCCTCTGTTTCACCCATATTAAATAGTTCAGAAATAGGTAAAGCGTACGGTATTGCGTTGGAAAATTTGCTGAGGTGGATTAAGAGTTTGTGGTTTGGTTCAAGTTTATTTTTGTAACCAGGCATCTCCCGTTTTAGCGGTTTACGCTCTTCATATGTTAGCGTGGATTTGTCAGGCTTGATGTTGGCAGAATTGTTATTTTTTCTTTTTGGTACAATTCTCTCCTTATTATTTTTTTAAAGAAGGCAAAGGCGTCAACCAGCCATGCAGCCTAGTCTGTAGTTGCTATTTCACATCCAAGAACTTCAATATAGTTCAAACTTCAAAGGCCGAAGCCATATCTGTAATTGTATTAAGAAGCAAGGCCAAAGCCATGTCTGAAATTGTCATAATATAAGGCCAAAGCCATATCTGAAATATTCTTAGTAAGGCCAAAGCCATGTGTGAAATTCTCTTAGCAAGGCCGCAGAATTGTTCTAAAGTACAGAGCTATATATATATATAAAAAAAATATAATACCCCCATACTAAGATATTATGGGTCTTCGGCTAGTATATTTTTGTACAAAGATAATCACAAGTTTAAAAACTTAACAGACCGACTTCAAATCCGATCGTGACCAAACTTATATGTATCCCTAAGTATCCCGTACTCATATCCTAGGCACGTTATCAAAAAAATCTTTCACACTCCATTTTCCACAACCAATTTAGGACTGCAATCCCCCTTGTGTAGAATCATTGACCACTATAATAAATATCAAAATCTAGATCCACACATTGATATCTTTCATGACTCATTTGCTAATTTCAAACACAAAATTAAAAAGAAGTTCTTAAATAGATAATATGTGAATTATTTGCACTATAAATAATTCACATCTTACTACTTTAACTAGGTATATAATGATGATACTATATTGTACTGTGTTCTATTAAGTTTTTATAACATTTTTTAATATTTTATGCCACTATTTTAAACAATGTCATGCAAACCTTAAGTGTTCATATATATCAGACGATATTATATTTCTATATACTAAGCTAAATTGTAACTATTCTGATATATATGATGTGGTTTTGCTTAATTAATTAATAAATAAATATATGGAACCACCCTTAAAATAAGCTCTATCGAAGACAATAATCATTTTGAAAATCGGTCCACATTTGACGGAGATATTGCGTGACATACATAAAAAACAGACGAATTGAGAACCTCCTCCTTTTTGGCTGTCGGTCGAAAAAAGGTGGAATATATGGTCTATGACTTAAGTCTTCTGGAGGATGCTCAAAACTGGGCAAATGTCGACGTAGGTCGTAAAAACTAAATCTAAATCCTCTCTACAACATGCTCAACACAAAAATGTAATTAATATAACTACTACACTACTAACGTGTGTTATAACCTGGAATAATCTTTCTTTTTACATGCCCTTATCCCACCTTAATGTGGGGTCGGCGCAACACATTTTTCAAGCATGTTTTTACGAACGGTGTCAACCCACTACGGGATAATATATATGGGGTAATATGAAAGATAACTGCCTCGGTGGCGTGGTTGTATTTCAGTTCGACTACCGTCCTGAGGTCTCGGGTTCGATCCCCGGGTCGGGCAAAGTGATATTGGATTTTTCCATATCAGTCCGGAGTCTGGAATTTGTGCCTGATATGGCGATAGGCTCGCCCCCTATCACATCTGCGACGGAACTAAGCTCGGCGAAATGTGGGTGTACTAGTTCACTAGTGCGCCTCTGCCTACTCCTGCGGGAATACAAGCGTGAGCTTATAAAAAAAATTGAAAGAATAATATGGAATGTCACAATCAATCAATCAATGTTGAGTGGTAGAGTCATGCTGTAGACAGTTACATCTACAGCACGAATGGGCCGATTGAATGAATGATGAATCGACTGGTTTGATACCACTGTCTCACAGAAAACCAACGTAAAGTGGCAGCTTGCTGTCGCGTTTCGTTCGGTGAGTGAGATTTCCGGTGGCCCACTTCCCCCCCTTCCTTTCCTAGTCCCTTTTTCCCTCCCCTTCCATTTCCTCCTTTTAAGTTGGCAACGCACCCATGATTCCTTTTGTGTCTTGGGTGTCTATGGGCGGTGGAGATCACTTACCATCAGGTGACCCATCTGCTCGTGTGCCAGTCTCTGCTAATAAAAAAAAATAAAAAAAAGTCATAATATTGAACAATGAATATCGATATAATTTCATAAATAAACGACTAATTAATTAATCACAATCGCCCGGGCGAGTTGTAACATGTTAATTGGTAAATTCGTTAATTTTATCAAATTAACTGTTAATATTCATTACAGGTGCTTTGTTTCAGTGCCGAACGCTGAAACTGTAATTAGAGTTAAATTGAGTTTACGGACGGACAGTTAAAAGTTACATGAGTTCATCTAAAGTGAATAATATTTCGTAATAAGATAATAAATTATTATCAAAGTAAATAAGATAACATAAGATGATAAACAAATAACACATTGTCAGGCATAGCCTAGCAAACTACAATAAATTTTATCTACATCGCACTTTTTGATTAAAGCTGTCGAACGAATAGTTAATTTCACGAATAACTTATTGTCGGGAATAACGTGTTGTTTTATAGGCTCGCCCCCTATCACATCTGAGACGGAACTAAGCTCGGCGAAATGTGGGTGTTCCAGTTCGCTAGTGCGTCTCTGCCTACCCCTTCGGGGATAGAGGCGTAAGCCTATAAATGTAAGTTATTGTTAAAACCGTTATTAATTTTTACAAAAATAATTAATTTTTCTTTTAAAACTGGAGGCTCCGTTTCACAACACGAAGACCTGAAACAAACATTTTTGAAAAACATAAATATTTTTTCGGTGCGGCTTTGGCAGGACATCGCAGTAAAATTAAGAGCCTCCTCCTTTACTAATTCGATTGTGAATAGGTAAATAAATAAATAAATAAATAAATAACACCCAACAGTCACGTACATAGTCCTGACCCCACACTAAGATCGAGTCTTGTGTCGTGAGTATCAGAAACTACGAGAGACTTTCGGTCTCACAAACAAGATATTTCAACTCATTTGTGTTCATGACGCCGTGTTCGTGCGCGGTGCGATATGTCAAAGTATAGGAACAGTAGCCCGAGCACGAAAACCTAATGTAAATGTAAATGTATTCGAGTTCGCTGCGCACTGATGACGTTTGGTTAATATTTCCTACAAATGTCATAGACGCGCATCGAGTTCGAATATATTTGCGGTTGTCAGAAATTTTCCTGCTCAAGCCGCAGAAAAAGAAAAGTATCAATACCAATATTCTTGTAAACTTCTTCACACCATCAAATGAATGAGTAAACAAACCCTTCTTTCCCCTTGAATTTGCATCAATTTTACGGTAAAATGTGCCCGTAGGTCAAAGAGATTTAATATTACTAGCTATAGAGAGCCTATCAAGCAAGTTGCCATACAAAAAAAATGATCTCAAACGTCCGTAACGCCATCTACCACTTACGCGAGCGCTTATTACGGTCCAACGGAAGATCAGCGCTGGCCAATTGACCAGCATATGCTGAGTTTGGGTCGTTTTTGTGACGTGCGCATGAAAACATCATGTTATTTGCTAATTTTAGTTCAGATATGTAAATGTCATGAATAAATATTTCTTTCATTCTTCTTTCTTTCTATTACAATTGACATCCTAGAATATTCTGTGAATATGTAAGAATCACGTAACACAATTTTATTGTCTAAACATAATACGCTGGCACGACCTTATACGCGTATGTTTTAATACCACTGAGTGACTTATGACCACGAGGTCACAACATTTCGATCACAAGTTTCATGCTGTTGTCCCATCTATTTACTATTGAATGTCTTTGCCTTAGGTCAAAGGGTTGTGTACGTGGCTTATATTTTATTACTGCAGGTTCGATTCATGTCTTGGTACGGTGAGAAAATTGAAAATGGATCAGTAATCCACGTGTTGTTTATGTTCCGTAGTCAAAGTAAAAATAGGAACTGATCCTGATCCTGACATAGAATGAAATTTTAGTAACTATATACTACCTCAGCTTTAATTTCTATATTCTATATAGGTCGCCTCCTTGGTCTAATGGCAGCATGTATGGGCTGTAGACCGGGAGGTCCTGGGTTCGATTCCCAGGTCGGGCAAGTAAATTTTCTAATTTAATTTGCCCGGGACTGGATCCCTCATAGGGGGTTGACGTCAGGCAGGCGGCCGGTCGTAAAAACTAAGCCAAATCCTCTTTGCAACATGCTTGGAAAAGTGTGTTGCGCCGACCCCACATTAAAGTGGGATAGGGGCAGGTAGAAAGAAGTAACTATATTCTACCAATAGTGTTCTCTCAGCGCTTAGACATCACATCCAAAAAACATAAGCTCGCGCTTGTATGCCCAAAAAAGGTAGGCCCGCCTAGCCCGCCGTAGTTCCACCCAGCTTATTTCTGTCTGCAGCAAGTCTCTCGCCATAGTGGGTATTCATTCCAGAATCCGGACTAATAGAATTGAAAAAAACAAAATACTTTGCCCGACCTAGGAATCGAACCCGAGACCTCAAGACGAAATACGATGTCCAAAAAGAACTGAGGCGTAAAAAGTATTTTTCCGGTCACCAACGCCTTGACTCTGTCACTGGCACTACCTATGTCCATAAACGAAGAAAAGCCTTTACCTAACTTCCCTTACAAAGATATCGTTTGGAAAATTCTAATTTTCCGATAAAATATTACTTATAATTTCTGAGCGTAACAAATGGCCTGAATTTCGTATCTCGGCAAAATCAGGATAAAGTCTGCCGTTAGTCAAATTAGATCGTTCATCCGACGACTCCGCTACGGAGAGACCGTAGCCGTTTTAAATAGACCTCTTTAGAGACCGTAGGAGTTGACTCGGTCTCGTAAAGATATTTTCTTGTGTTCAAAAGTCACACGTCACACCCTAAGGGGAGCAAATAAGACTAAGGAGATATTTAGGTCTCCGGAAATAATCAAATAACCCCCACTTGTGTCGTCAGGAACTATGAGACTTTCGGTCTCACAACACTCAGACCCGAAGCAAATCTGTGGGCCACACAAACATTTATTTCGGTGCGGGAATCGAACCCGCGGCCTCTCGCTTCGCAGCCAGCTACTCGCGCTGCGCCTCGGAGGCTGTCAAAAAGCTGCCAACTGCCAAGTCACGTCGGATCTCGGACTTTGCCTTAAAAGATTCATCATCATCATCAGCCATAGGACGTCCATTGCTGAACATAGGCCTCCCCCAAAGATTTCGAACCAGGAATAAGGAGATCCGTAAAAGAACGAACGTCACCGACATAGGAGGATTAGTAAGTTGAAGTGGCAATGGGCAGGCACATAGCTCGTAGAACTGATAACCGATGGGGCAGAAAAGTTCTTGAGTGGAGACCACGTACCAGCAAGCGCAGCGTAGGACGTCCACCTACAAGGTGGACCGACGACCTGATAAAGGTCGCTGGATGCAGGCCGCTTCCAACAGATCGGTTTGGAAATCTTAAAGGACTACTTAAGTATAATTTAAGTCCATCTATTTAATACTAGCTGTTGTTCATTTACTTCTCCAAACGTTATATTCGAATAGAAACTAGCTCTTATTCACACTAATTATAAATACACGTTAATTGGTACAGTTTTATATAAAAATGTAAGCACAAAAGAATGTTAACCCGATGTTTCACTTTTATTCTTTTACATTTTATAATGTAGTTTTAAACAGGAGAGCTTTTAGCTCAGTGGAAGCTTTGTTAGCTGTTTTTCATAATAAGTAAGGTTAAAGTGTTTAATTACTTAAAAGTTGAAAGAGCATAAACCATTGTTGTTTGAAACATTTACAACTACATGTTTGAAGTTCTTAATCTTGTTTTTTTGTGTCACCGCCTTGGTCTAGTGGCGGCATATATGGGCTGTGCACCGGGAGGTCGTGGGTTCGATTCCCAGGTTGGGCAAAACTATTTTTATTTAATTTGCCCGGGACTGGATCCGTCAGACGGGGTTCGCGTTAGACAGGCAGCCGGTCATAAAAACTCAGCTAAATCTCTCTGCAACATGCTCGAAAAAATAAGTTGCGCCGCAGTTAGGGCCTCGTTCACCACCCTCGAGTAAAGTGTCAAGTAGGCTAATCGTCAGTTAAAGTCACCCGTAACTGAACGTGTGAATTTCACGACGTTCGAGTAGCATGCATCTTGTGATTAAACTGACCAGTAAGCTACTTGCCATGTCGTCTGCCAAGTAGCGCGTTTACTTGACGGTTAAAGTTTAAAGTAGGCAGTTAATTGTACATTTTATCGTAGTTTTTTTTTTTATTTATTTATTTTAGGAACAATAAACAGTTGTACAATATATCTTATTACTAGTATAATGTTACGTATAAATAACTGTGCAACCCACCCCATTGTCCCCAGATTAGTTATTAAACTGAACAAAGATTAAAGAATTTTAGGATAAGGTACTAAGAAGTTTCACATACAAATTGATAGCTAGTTTTTGATTGCTGATATTATAATACTTTTCTCAATTAAGAGACAAATTAATGTATATAATAATTTAGTTAAATAAACTATAAAATCAAATTATAGTAGTCATACCTTAATAACGATGTTTAACGTTTTAAATGAACGTGTTAACTGTAAAATAGCCTTTCATTTAAAAAATCAAGCAGTTTCAACAAAAATAAAATGCAATGCGGGTCACGCAAAACTCGTCCTTATTGACACACGATTTAGTACCTGTGTAACTATTTATATAGCAAAAAAGGGTCCGGTAGGTTTTTGTGTCATGTGGTGCGGACCCGCGACGAGTCACGACTGTTTTTATTTGCCAAATAAGATACTTGTGACGTAATATTGAACGAATGGGACGCAGGATTTGTGATATCATTCACTTAACCAGTAAGTTGCTACTCAGAGCTCTAATTTTGCTTGTGAAATTAACAGAAGTTACTCGCAACTCTTACTTGTCAATTAACGCTAGTCAGAAAGTAACTAATCAATACTTTACTTGTAGTTGGTGAACGAGGCCCTTAGAAAGATAAATCTTGTTTTTTTTTTGCCTGCACTGCGCTTACAACTTATTGGCCTTACTTACAAAAACAGTTAAGCTGAGCAAATGGCTAAGAATAGTCGGTCACTTTTTTCCTTGTGTCACATTGTTTGAAAATAAAAGGAACAGACTATTCTATACCATTTGCTCAGTTCAACAGTTTTTATAAATAAGGCCTATCAATTCTAGTGTATATCACTTTGCCGTGGTAGGATAAAAACAAAAAAGTCTAAAAACTAAAAAAAGGCATAGGAAATACAGTTTTAAATCCATTTAAAGATAAAGGCACGTTCAACGTAAGACATATGTTGTAATGAACAAGGCCACATGGGAAAGCTGTCGCAGCCCGGACTGTAATATGTTCACACCCCGTCGGACAATCCATACGGGTTTAAGGGCTAGCGTCTGTTGAATACTTCAAACTACGTGCTACTTCGAAAATATCATTTGTAAACTTGTGGGCATAGAAAATATAGTTTTGAGTACCTATGTAATATGTTCACACCTCGTCGGACAATCCATACGGGTTTAAGGGCTAACATCTGTTGAATACTTCAAACTACGTTCTACTTCGAAAATATCATTTGTAAACTTGGGGGCATAGAAAATATAATTTTGAGTACCTATGTAATGTGTTCACATCCCGTCGGAAAATCCATACGGGTTTAAGGGCTAGCGTCTGTTGAATACTTCAAACTACGTTCTACTTCGAAAATATCATTTGTAAACTTGGGGGCATAGAAAATATAGTTTTGAGTACCTATGTAATATGTTCACACCCCGTCGGACAATCCATACGGGTTTCAGGGCTAGCGTCTGTTGAATACTTCAAACTACGTTCTACTTCGAAAATATCATTTGTAAACTTGTGGGCATAGAAAATATAGTTTTGAGTACCTATGTAATATGTTCACACCTCATCGGAAAATCTATACGGGTTTAAGGACTAGCGTCTGTTGAATACTTCAAACTACCTTTTACTTCGAAAATATCATTTGTAAACTTGGGGGCATAGAAAATATAGTTTTGAGTACCTATGTAATATGTTCACACCCCGTCGGACAATCCATACGGGTTTCAGGGCTAGCGTCTGTTGAATACTTCAAACTACGTTCTACTTCGAAAATATCATTTGTAAACTTGTGGGCATAGAAAATATAGTTTTGAGTACCTATGTAATATGTTCACACCTCATCGGAAAATCTATACGGGTTTAAGGGCTAGCGTCTGTTGAATACTTCAAACTACGTGCTACTTCGCATAATTTGTAAGCTTGTGGGCATGGAATAATAGTTTTGATTCTTCTTTGTATTTCCTCATGCATGTTATAAAAACATATATTTAACATAATTATAAGTTATATCATTACAATCGATTATTTTTTTGAGTGGTAGAGCCACGCTATAGACAGTTACGTCCACAGCACGAATGGGCCGGTTTGATACCACTCTCTCACAGAAAACCGACATAAAGTGGCAGCTTGCTGTCGCGTTTCGTTCGGTGAGTGAGGTTTCCGGTAGCTCATTTCCCCCCTCCCTTTCCCAATCCCTTTCCCCTCCCCTTCCATTCCCTCCTTTAAGGTTGGCAACGCACCCACGATTCTTTTTGTGTCTTGGGTGTCTATGGGCGGTGGAGATCACTTACCATTAGGTGACCCATCTGCTTGTTTGCCAATCTCTACCATAAAAAAAATCTTTAAAAATATAACTGTCTCATACTGATTTCATAGAAAATTCAAAATTGCACCCCATTTATCATAATCATCACACGACGCCCATTGCCAACCTTAGGCCTTCCCCAAAGATTTCCAGATGTTCCACCACGTCGATCTGGAAATTGCGCTACAATTGGGTACCTACTTGACTATGTTTGATTTTACTAAAAAATTTATATGTAACAGCAAATAAAACAAAAAAGAAATCCTTCTGTGAAAACTGCATCGAAATTGGTAGTAAAATGAGGCAGTAATTCATATTTTAAATTCTATAATGAGCAAGAGTGGGGGCGTAGTGGGGATATCTTGCTATCCCTTTCCAACGCACGCACCATTAAGACCACGAAGTGATTATACTAATACTTCTCTTTCCCGCAGTGTGAAGGTTACACCAAACTTCAAAGGCTTATAACTTTTTATTTTTGAAAATGTTTCAATAATTCTTTCTGTTCTATATTTTAGATAGCGTAAATTTCATATAAAATTAATTATAAAAAAATATCAAGTACCCAGTTATATATAAACTAGTCTGTTTTACAACTAAAAAAACGTTTATTTAAAACTCCTTTTTACAAAACAGGCAAACGAACATCTCTTTGTACCGATGTACGATAGCCCTAAACCGATACTGTGTAAAATTAGGGACGCCTCTTTTGAAGGTCTATATTTAAAGCGGATGAGGGTGTAACAAACCGGGTCTGCTCTGACAATCGATACCATACGAGTATATCTCTCTGTGTTGCCAATGTGTTACAATTTTTACATTATGCAATTGAGACTGCATAATGTAAGCAAAATGGTAACACATTACACACACATGACTGCCTCTGTGGCGTGGTTGTATTTCGGTACGACTACCGTCCTGAGGTCTCGGGTTCGATCCCCGGGTCGTGCAAAGTGATATTGGATTTTTGCATATCTGCCCGGAGTCTGGAATTTGTGCCTGATATGGCGATAGGCTCGCCCCTTTCACATCTGGGACGGAACTAAGCTCGGCGAAATGTGTGTGTTCTAGTTAACTTGTGCGCCTCTGCCTAACGTCAGGCGGGGAGCTGGTCGTAGAAATTAAGCCAAATCATTTCTGCATCATGCTTGAAAACATGCACCGACCACCGCATTAAGGTGGGATAAGGGTACGTAGAAAGAAAGTGTGTGAATCGAAAACCTATGAAATTGATGGAGTCACGAGTTTTTCTTTCTACCTGCCCTTATCCCACCTTAATGTGGGGTCGGCGCAACACACTTTTTCAAAGCATGTTGCACAGAGGATTTGGCTTATTTTTTTACGACCGGCCGCCTGCCTGACGTCAACCCTCTACGAGGGATCCAGTCCCGGGCAAATTAAATTAGAAAATTTGCTTTGCCCGACCTGGGAATCGAACCCAGGACCTCCCGGCCCACAGCCCATACATGCTGCCACTAGACCAAGGAGGCGACTGATGGAGTTACGAGTACAACCTAGTTGTACGAAGTAAAGGTAAAACTTTTATACCAATTCCCAACTTCATAGTTATGATATTCTAACATTTACCAAGTTATAGTTGATATGAAGTAAAGTAACCAACACTGTAATACATTTTAATAAAGGTCACAAAGTTGGTGAAAGTTTCCGATGGACGATGCGAGTTGCAATCTAAGTTTACAGCAAACCGTAATGGGGATATGCATATAAACACCCACGCTGAATCGTGGTTGTATAATGTATGTATACTAGTGGGGGAACAGGTGAGAAATGATGGATCAGAAGTTTTGCTGGTAACGAAAAAGGCTGACTTGTAGCCTAATATTTTTTTATTTTTTTTATTTGCCAACGAAGGCAGACGAGCAGACGGCCCACCTGATGGTAAGTGGTTACCGTCGCCCATAGACATCGGCAATGCCAGGGGCACAGCCAAGCCGCTGCCTACCGTTTAGATGCTTTTTTAAGCCTCGTTTGAAGAAGGACATGTCATAGCGCTGCGGGAACACCGAGGAGGGGAGTTCATTCCAGAGTTTGCAGGTTCGTGGGAGAAATGATCTCTGGAAACGCACTGTGCTGGAAGTAGGTGGTTCCAGGTAGAATGGATGAACTTTCCTTCGATGACGGGTGGTGCGGTGGTAAAAAGGAGATGATGGGATCATCTTAAAAAGTTCCTCAGAGCACTCCCCATGGAACAATCGGTAGAACACACAATTATCTAAGCAATGTAAGTCAAGTCCTGTATTTTCTTATGGTAATGAACATTTTCTTTTATTTATTCATATATCCACAAAGAGATTCAATATTACTAACTATAGAGGCGTTATCAAGCAATCCATACAAAAAAATATCTCTAAACATCAGACATCATCTACCACTTATTACAATGCGAGGGCGGTTATTACAATTTACACCCTAGAATGTTCTGTGCAGCGATAGCTCAGTTGGTAATGTTACGGACTGCCGAGACAAGTGTCGGAGGTTCGAGACCAACCCCAAAGTCGAGCATACACCTCTGACTTTTCTATGTTAAGTGTATTTTCATTGTGAAATATCGCTTGCTATAACGGTGAAGGAAAACATCGTGAGGAAACCTGCATACCCAAGAATTTAAGTTTACCAACCCGCATTAGGCCAGCGTGGTAGACTAAGGCCTAACCCCTCCCATTAGTAGAGGAGGTCCGTGCCCATCAGTGGGACAGTTATATTACAGGGCTTATATTATTATTATTATTATAATGTTCTGTGAATACTCAAGAATTAAGTACGACGATTTTATTGTCTAAACTTTATTACGCTGGCACGACCTTACGCGCGTATGTTTCAGATATGGCTGAGTGACTTAAGACCACGGGGTCATAACTTTTGGATCACAAGTTTCGCGCTGTTGTCCCGTCTATGTACTGCTGAATGTCTTTGATCTCAGAAGAATTAAGCAAAGATGTACAAAAGAACTAGAGCACCTAAACCTCAAGATTAATTTCGTCTCTTCATATATTTTAGGTGTAAAGGGCCTATATGATAAAGTGGGTGTGCTGGTAACCATGAATAACGACAATGCCATGGAACGAAAACCGGGAAAACGGTAGGTAGCTACCATGAAAAAACAATGAACTACCACTTTACTTCAGCAAGACAGTAGTAATAACCCAATCGAGCCGCTCCATTCCCAAAAAAATCACGCTGCTTCAGCATAACATAAGCTCACGCCTGTATCCCCGAAGCGGTAGGCGTACACTAACGAACTAGAACACCTACATTTCGACGAATGTAGTTCCGTCTTAGATGTGATAGGGAGCTAGCCTATCGCCATATCGGGCACAAATTCCAGACTCCGGGCTCATATTCAAACAACCCAATATAACTTTGCCCGACCCGGGAATCGAACCCGAGACCTCAGGACGGTAGTCGTACCGAAATACAACCACGCCACCGAGGCAGTAGAGCTAATAATAATAATATATTCTTTGCTTATTTATGTATTGTATGTGACAAATAAATGGTTTAAAATTCACGCAAAAAATAACGACTGAATTGTAAATAGCTTGACTAAATACTCGCTCCCTAAAGACTCGCTCCGTTATTTCATCGCATTTAATGAAATAATCTAATTTTTATACCTTTTTCCAGTTCTGTGTAGTCACAAATTGATGGCAACGTGATTGCATTTGCCTATTACGCTTTACAAACAAAGTTATAGGTGTTAACTAGTATTTGATTGGTTTTTACCGCGTGTTGATTTTTTCAAGTTTAGCATTCGAAGGCTTTTTGCATTTAAAACGAACGTAAATGTTGATTTTGTGGTTGTGAAAAATTTTATGGTTTGTTTTTGTGGATATGAAGTGAATGTTGTGTAGTAGAGCCACGCTGTAGACAGTAAACGTCTACAGCACGAATGGGCCGGCTCGACCGGTTTGACACCACTGTCTCACAGAAAACCGACGTAAAGTGGCAGCTTGCTGTCGCGTTTCGTTCGGTGATCGGATTTCCAGTGGCCCATTTCCCCCCTCCCTTTTCTCACCCCTTCCATTCCCTCTTTTAAGGTTGGCAACGCACCCATGATTCTTTTTGTGTTTTGAGTATCTATGGGCGGAGGAGATCACTTACCATCAGGTGACCCATCTGGAAAATGGTCTCCACTGTCCATAGACACCCATCATACTAATCTATGGGCTATGGCGAGTCTATTTGCCAATCACACCAAAAGATCGTTTGATGGCTTGGGCGTCCAATACAACAATGTTTTCAGAATTTTGCTGGTGGTAGGATATTCGTATCCGACCGGATGGCGACCACCGTACTACACATGGTGCTAAAACCTGTCATAGTGACCCACACTCCGTGTGTGGTTCGCGTTCGAGAATCAGCCAGTGTACTTCCAGTTCTCTCGAGGAGATTGCTGCATGACTTTATAGTTGATTAGGACAGGTATGAAGGGTTTAACATTATACCTTTAACAGCATCGGTCATCCGCCTGTCTTGTCACAAGACCCTCGATTTGCTTCTTCTCTCTTCGGATTCGGAGTTTGAAGAAGCATGCATGCAAGTCATGATTCTGGCGACCACTGATAAACCTATCGTTTGTCAGTAGTCGCTAATTTTTTTTGGTGCACTACGCTTATTATCAGGTGCAGTATAGTCACTTTGCCATGTCCGGATAAAAAAAAGAATGCTGTTGGGACTGCCCTGCTTCTGCCGTGACTCAAAGTCTATGTTTGTACATAATAGGACAGATCGATTTCACGCTATTATCCACAAAAAGTTAGCATCAGTGTTGCGCTGAATGCGGAGCAATAAATACAGCATTCACATACAGTAGAAAAGAATTTTGCGTCTCCTATTACATTCTAAACACACACAAACACTTTGTTGTGTTTTAACCATCGATATATTATTTACCTAGATGCACAGTTGACGATCGGAAAATGGGACAGCAAAGGAGTGCTTAAGCACTTCTTTTGCCTACAGTTGGACGCCGATGCAATTATAAATTTCAAAATTCAAATTTAAGAACGCTTGCTCATGTCAATTAAAAAGCTTCTTTATAACATGTAGGGTTATATTTGTGTTGATTGAATTAGAACTAGTGGTCTTTTTCTTTGTTTTGTGCCTGCCTGCCTCGGTGGCGTGGTGGTATTTCGGTACGACTACGGTTTTGAGGTCTCGGGTTCGATCCCCGGGTCGGGCAAAGTGATATTGGATTTTTCCATATCAGCCCGGAGTCTGGAATTTGTGCCCGATATGGCGATAGGCTCGCCCCCTATCACATCTGGGACTGAACTAAGCTCGGCGAAATGTGGGTGTTCTAGTTCGCTAGTGCGCCTCTGCCTACCCCTTCAGGGATACAGGCGTGAGCTTATGTTATGTCTTTGTTTTGTTCCTGAGACCACTTTTTAGGATGATATTTGCAAAGAACTGTTCTTCTAGGGTATATTATATTGATGGTTTTAACATATTACTTACATGCACACACACGCACACATATAACAAAACCCGCATAAATGAGATAAACCTCATAAAACTAATATTAAGATTAAATAAAATGCTCCTCTTAATAACAAAGTCATGCAACACTCAAAATAAACCTAATTAATTATGATCTCGCAACAGATTCGTCGGTTTAAATTAAATTTACCAACTTTAAGATGTACATATTTAATTTGAGCATAACTTCGAACTTCACATGAAAGCTGAAGTCGGTGAAACTTCTTGGAATATTTAATCCCATTCGGTTACTTCACGGAAAGTTGTTTCAACAGTTGATTTTGTGACAGCGAAGAGAGGTTAAAATATGGTTGTTAGGAAAAGTGTACAAAATTATTAACATATTTGAGTGATAGAGCCACGCTGTAGACAATTACGGCTACTCACGAATGGGCCGGCTCGACCGGTTTGATGCCACTGTCTCACAGAAATCCTACGTAAAGTGGCAGCTTGCTGTCTCATTTCGTTCTTTCGTTCTCTGAGTGAGATTTCCGGTGGCCTTTTTCCCACCCTCCCTTTCCCAATCCTTGTTTCCTCCATCTTATCGAAAATAGTGCAGTGCCACACAGTGCTTTGTAACTTAGGGCCACTTGCAACAAATACAAATAAATACAAAAACGTTGTCTGGGGAATGTATGTAGGTACATAGATACATACATAAATAGATGCACGCCTTTTTCCCATAGGGGTAGGCAGAGACAACGGATTTCCACTTGCTACGATCCTTACACACCTCTTTCACCTCATTCAATCTTATTACATGTCTCATGCACGTCGGTTTAGGGAACTTTTAACTTGACCTTGTGGCGACATCTCTGCAATGCGCGCCGAACAAACTTACACGCATCGAGCGTCAGCGCACAACGGTACTGGCTTCAGCTACGGAACAACAGATCGAACCACCGAATCCTAAATCACGGTGGCAAAGTTTATCGCAGACGTAGCATATATATACAACCTCCGAAGATGAACCCAGGGGCCGCGGCGGTCAGGCACTACACTCGCCTGACGAGAAGATCTCCCCTCTAGTGGAGGAACACCGACACCCGTTCCTCTACAACCTTTCTCGAGTAAATCTGTAGGTAATCTGTAATGCATAGTATTTACAGATAGTTAATTTATAATTTTATGATGTTCTAATACATTCTACCGGACATGTACCAGTGTGCAATATAAGCTATAAGCTATATAGCCTCCGGTGGCCCATACGCTTATGTAACATATATATGTGCCGCCTCCGACGGGTTCATCAACATCATCATCATCAGCCATACGACGTCCACTGCTGAACATAGGCCTCCCCAAACATCAAAACATGCATTTCAGTTGTTCATAAGTAACGAATATGACAAATTCAAACGATAAAACGTCGCGATAAATTTCTATTTATCCCATATCTTGATTTAAAGATAGGAGTGACCTGTAGGATAAATCGAGATAAGGTGTAACTCTAGATTAGTAATAGCGCTGCAATTCGCCCATCAAGTTAAGGCGAACGACTTATTGGTCTTATCATTAAAAATTATGTGTTATGTTATGTTATTTCCATCATGCTATTACAAATATTAGTTTCATTTCCATAATGTAGCAAAATAAGGCAACTTTACTAACGGAGGAAAATAAATGAGGAACGAGTGACAACTGCCGACACGGACGCTTGAATTTATTTGACGGCTGTAACCGAAATGTCAAGATGACATTTACGAAACGTTTCAATAAAATGACGTTGGAGCCACTATATACGTAAAGATCTATGTTTGAATACGAATATTATTTGACAGCACCGTGGCGCAGCGGGCGAGTAGCCGGTTGTGAAACGTGAGGGCGCGGGTTCGATTCCCGCACCGAGACAAATGTCTGTGTGGCTGACATATATTTGGTTCATGTCTGGGTGTTGTGAGACCGCAAATATCTCGTAGTTCCTGATACCCACGACACAAGACTCGATCTTATTGTGGGGTTAGGACTATGTGTGTGACTGTTGGGTGTAATTATTTATTATTAATATTGCCGATCTGGAAATCGTTGGAGGAAACCAACATATGTTCAGCAGTGGACGTCCTGTGGCTGATGATGATGATGATGATGATGATGATGATGATGATTGTATGTTTTTCTTTCATCATGAATTGGAACCAACTACATATCGCTTCTAGTGAGGGACATAAGCTTATTATTTTCGACAATGACTGACCATCGAGACGTACAATCTTTCTTCTACCTGCCCGTATCCAACCGTAATGTGGGGTCGGCGCAATACACTTTTTCAAGCATGTTGCAGAAATGTTTTGACTTAGTTTTTAAGACCAGCTGCCTGCCTAACGTCATCCCCCTCTGAGGAATCCAATTCCCGGCAAATAAAATTAGAAAAATCGCTTTGCTCGACCTAAGAACCGACCTCAACACCTCCCGGCCCACAGCTCTTATATGTGCTGCCATTAGACCCAGAAGGCGACTAGACGGTACATTGACAAAAAATAACATACATCACATAAGCTTACGCCTGTATCCCTGGAGGGGTAGGCAGAGGAGCACTAGCGAACTAGAACACCCACATTTCGCCGAGCTTCCATCCCAGAGTTCCATCCCAGATGTGATATATCGCCTATCGATAAAAAATAATGAAATAATCACAAGTTTAAACACTTAACGGGCCGACTTCAAATCTGATCGTGACCAAATTTATATGGGATCACCCTTGAAATAATCTTTATCGAACACAAAAAGAATTTTAAAAATCGATCCACATTTGGCGGAGATATCGTGTAATATACACAGTACATAAAAAAAATACAGACGAATTGAGGACCTTCTCCTTTTTGGAAGTTGGTCAAAAATACCAATTACTTATTCCATTTTACAATCAAATAGCAAGATTATTTAATCCAAGTCCATTTGCGAATTAATAGGAAAGCTGCATTAATCTAACAGCTACTATGAACTGATTGCATGAAGTGGAAGCAAGAGTGCGGTTTGGTGCCGGCTTGTACAAATTATTCGCTGCTAAGTGTTTCCATCTGGTCCCGAAGCGAGTCGTTATCGATGGAATAGGGTGAGGAAATAGTCGATAGTATTTTTATCGATAAACAATATTTAAGGTAATTTGACATTATCACTATTCACATTACGTATTGCCTGATATGATCCATTTACCAACATCATGAGAAGCATTTACGTACGTTACTGTATTTTCTTTTGTACCAACTTCCAAAAAGACGGGGTTGTAATTTATAAATAGAGATTTATCACAGAGCTACAAGTGGTTCTAAGTTATTTCCTCTGTATTCATGTCTCATATGAGCCAACGTATTCAATAGATACGTATAATTATTAAGTTATTTCCTTTGTATTAAATTTTCTATGCCTGCCTCGGTGGCGTGGTTGTATTTCGGTACGACTACGGTTCTGAGGTCTCGGGTTCGATCCCCGGGTCGGGCAAAGTGATATTGGATTTTTCCATATCAGCCCGGAGTCTGGAATTTGTGCCCGATATGGCGATAGGCTCGCCCCCTATCACATCTGGGACGGAACTAAGCTCGGCGAAATGTGGGTGTTCTAGTTCGCTAGTGCGCCTCTGCCTACCCCTTCGGGGATACAGGCGTGAGCTTATGTATGTATGTAAATTTTCTATGAACAAACAAATCAAGTTTTGGGGGGCTTTCGAAGAGCTTTTATATATTATTTTGGTACTAACTACTTGGTAATGAGAATACGTATTCACAGAGTGAGATGCGAATTTATTCTGGTTTTTATTTTTTTTAAATTCTTAATTCTATACTTATTATCTCCTTACGAGAATACATATACAGTGTCTGGGCATTTACGCAGACCGAAGTCTAATCGTGTGTGGCGCTAGGATAGATAACTAACTTGCGCCCGGTTCCAATAAATAATCTCAGTTCGAATGTGGAGATAGATTACAAAAATTTGCCACTAAGAACATAGTTTGAACATGAGTTCATCAAATGACTTGATTTGATTGGTTCATAATCGCGATCTATCTGCACAATAAACTGAGATCGTTTATTGAAACCGACCGTTAGTCAATGAAACATCGATAATCGACATCCAGTACATCTCTACCGGGCAGAGACACCGCTTCGGTATCGAAGTGCGAATTGTCACAGACTTACTGCGACTTCAACTACACCTGCCGGCTGAACTCAATTACATTGGAATTGAAATTTCAAGTAAATAAACAAACCGATAAACATACAAATACTTGATTACATTTTTCGCCCGACTTTAAATAAGAAGGTCCTCAATTCGTCTGCATTTTTTTATGTATGATCTCTCCGCCAAATGCGGACTAATTTTCAAGATTCTGTTTTGTTCTGTTAGTAACGGGCGGCTCGGCCTCCAGTGTCCCATACGCTAATGTAACATATGTATATATATATGCCGCCTCCGACGGGTTTAACTTTTTATTATTCTACCTGCCCTTATCCCACCTTAATGTGGGGTCGTACCGAAATACAACTACGCTACCGAGGCAGTCCTCTTCCAATCCTTATTCCTCTTCATTAAGAATTTATGGTTCTTGAATCTTTATCTCCATTCTCCCATATACTCCTATGATTCTTTAAGTGTCATCAGCGACGGGCACAAGCTTTCCAGTCAGGGTAGACAAAAACTTACACTATTATTTTCACACTCTTCCATTAACGTCACTATCATCATTCCCGCGTGGATTTAAAATATAAGCCGAGCGCTGCTATCTTGAAAATCTGAATTGGGTCATGCTTTTTATTATTTATTTATGTATATTGCCAATATTCAAGGTAGACAGTATCTCTTTATCTATATATAATGAACGTCACTGGGTGTTATGACTGTCTATCAGTAAGTGGTGGAGATACCATCAGTTGACCCACTTGCCCGTTTGCCGATCTCTGCTATAAAAAATAACACATTTGGGTATTTGTAAACCCTCGCCGTAGCAAATATCTACGTTTAATAATATTTTTGCATCCAGTTTTAAAACACCGGCTTTAATATTTCCACTCTCATTTACTCTTTACGATTGTAAAGCCAGATTTTATAACCAAATTCCATAAAACTTGTTACAGTTTTATTCAACGAACAATAACAATAAATGTAAATGGGGTAGGTAAAAACGCGCTGTGAATAATATGATAATAGAAACCTTGGAAAATTCAACCCTTTTTTGACGCGGCGAGTCTCTTTTTCTTCCATATCTATCAAAGATATTCAACAGTGCATAGATGGGATAACAGCACGAAACTTGTCCATAATCACAAGTTTAAAAACTTAAGGACCGACTTCAAATCCGATCGTCACCAAATATGGGACCACCCCTGAAAGAAGCGCTATCGAACAAAAAAACAATTTTGAAAATCGGTCAACATTTGGTTGCGATATTGCGTAAAAAATATACAGACGATTTGAGGACCTTCTCCTTTTTGGAAGTCTGTCGAATAGTTGTGACCTCGTGGTCATAAGTCACTCAGTCGTATTTGAAAGATACGCGCAAGGCTGTGACAGCGTAATTATATTAAGGGTGACTTGCAGCTAGGCGATAAACGACGTTTAATCGTAAAATAAACTCCATTTTGGCATCATTTCAGTTCAACGTCTTGCACGTCGTGGTTTTACCCTTCATCTCGATTTAAATAAACGTTTAACTTAAATGGGCATGGCCGCCGGTTTAAAGTCGCTAATCTTGATTTTATTGACAAACAACCAAAGAATTTAAACACAAAAAACATAGCCTTTTCACATTATTTCTTGTTGTTTAATGAAAATCTATGATAAAAATGGCTTTGTTTTTTACACTGAACATGATTTGGTATCGAACAAGGATGATGAATTCGTAAAATATATAAAAACTCAAGTTTTTTTACGAAGAGTATATAATTATCAATAACCCATACATACACCTTACAAACTAACATTGTATGTACATAATCTCTTGAAAAACCACATAATTACAACACTTCACTATTATGCACGATATTTGTGTGCGCACGTGTGGAACTAGTCCTTGGAAGCGGTGGTATACCACCCACGCCCGACCCGGCACGGCAGTCGGCAAGTTTTCCTCGATGTCTCGTCGCACCTCGGTGCAGGATAGGTTTCGGCACACGCATCACAAACGCCTTGTAACTGGCGCAACTCCACACTTAGTTCATCACCATCAACGAGTACCTTGTTTTCTTGTGCACACTCGCACTCCGCAATGTTCTTCTTTTACAAAGTACATTAGTTATTCTATTTTCTAGGAGAGCGTTGTTTTCGAGATGACAAATTTCACTTAAGTTAACGAATTTCAAAGTTATTTCTTGATAAAATTTTATTATACCTCTATTATAGAAATTACCATTGTTGACAATAGACTTATATAGTTCGCGAACGAACCAGTGCGGAGGACAGCTCCCACAGAAGAAATGAACGAACTAGTTCCCAGATCTCTCGTTCTTTAGTTCGTTTGATAAGTTAGATAGAATCTAAGTCTTGAGTATCGTCCAAAGTAAGACCATTGGTTCTCATATCATTCTCTAAAAAGTCCAGCCAGCGCTTTTGAGGTCGTCTGGATTTCCTTAAAATAACGCTGACAGACCACGTATCGTACATATACACAGAAGTACTGGCCAAATGATGGTCTTGTTTTCGTAACGTAGTCAATAACCACTAGGGAAATATCGTACTTTTTTAAGCTATATTCAAATACGGTGCGCAGCACTTTTTAGTCTCACAGATGGGAACCCATCATAATATTTTCTTTTACTTTCTTCGATAAAAAATATTTGAAAACATTTATAAAATACTACGTTTACGCAACTCATGTACTTGATCTTTAGCACATTTCCTTTCAGTCGGCCATTTTCAAGCGGCCCCTAGACGCTGTTTGTCTTAGACATCAGCGTACATGAACACCCACGGTGGTTGCTGAACCTCCATAGTGAACGGGAAGGGTTTGGTGACGCCAAAAGCAGTCCGAATCAAAGACTTTGATCGGAAGAACATGTCTTCGATAACGTCAACATAAGCTTCTGGCACCCATTTGAACCTTAGGGCCCACCAGATTACCCGTCGGGACACAAAGTTAAAAGCCTTCTGCAGATCCAGGAAAGCGATATGCAGAAGCTTTTTTTTTCAACATGCATGCCTCGCAAAACGATCTAATAGCAAACATTTGGTCCCTGGTCTGTCCCCCATACCCTGCAAGGCAAGAACCCAGGTTTCGCCAGCACCTAGTCCGTTACTCAGAAAAGTGTACCACATGCAGATAAGATTGGCTTAAACCTAAAGGTGTTGGTGGCCTACTGTGTAAGTAGGCCACCGTCATCGTTGGGTTCGTTTGGTAAGGGTTGTCCCTTAGACGCCGTCACTATTCCCCAAGTATGTACAAGTAAAAAAAAAACAGCAGCATATTATGAAAGAATAAAAAATAATTAATCCGGGAACATACATAAAAAAAGATTCCAACGAATTGTTAACCTCCTCTTTTTTAAGTCGGTTAATTCACCTCCTCCTTTTTTGAAGTCGATTAATTAATAACCTCCTCCTTTTTTAAAGTCGGTTAAAATTCGTGCAAATAATATTTTTTTAGCCTTTCTTTGGTTCGAGACGTGAACTAAAAGAACGAACTAGTTCGTTGAGGAGCCGCGAACTAAAGTGACCATTCCTTATCGCGAAATATTATACGTATGTCTAGTTGACAAGTCGTAATCCAGACAACTGACACTAATTTTTTTTTTTCAATTATGCCTTTCATCAATTAGGCCAAGGAAGCAACCATATACAGCCTCGTCGTATGTGTGTTTATATTACATGTATTCAAACTGAATTAAAACTAAATATTTGCCAACTATTGACACAAGAGAATCTATTGAAATATCATATAAAATAAAATACAATTCTTTATACGCGAAATTGTGATGATAGATGTTGCGAGACGGCACTATAGATAATAATATGAAATTTACGGAACGTAAATAATGAGTGATTGTTGGGATTTATTTTATTTTAATTTGCAAAAAATATTTTTTTATGCGAAATTGTGATTGTGGTTATATATTTTTTGTGAAACGGAACTTATGAATTTGGAGTAGTGAAGAGTGTAGGCATCTTGCCCGCGTTGCAAAATTTCCCGATTTATCGGGATATTTACTGATTTTGGTCATTGCTCACGATGTCCCGATGTAGCAGTCCTATCTGCCGAATTTTTGGATTTTCAACTAATGTAAAATAATATTCTTATAAAAAATGGAACATAATATTATTAATACGGCAAAACTAAAAGAAACCTGTAATACAATACAATACGGCCTATACGACAATACTACATACAATAAAATACGGCCATTCAACTTCGCGGTATATTAAAGCAAATTGTACTAAAATACCTTATAATAGAGTTTATTATTGTCTGGTGAGTATACAAGGGAAAATAAATAAATAACACCCAACTGTCACATACATAGTCCTAACCCCACACTAAGATCGAGTTTGGTGTCGTGGGTATCAGGAACTACGAGATACTTTCGGTCTCACAACACCCAGACCCGGAACAAATATCTGTGAGTCATACAAATAATTGTCTCGGTGCGGGGATCGAACCCGCGGCCTCTCGCTTCATAGCCGGCTGCTCGCCCTCTGCGCTACGGAGGCTGTCAAATGTCTCTGAAGATAACTTCGTTCGGGTTGTTTCCCAAATTGGATAACTTATACTTGCTTTAGTCGTTCATTATAGTCCATTCATAGAATTGCATGCACATGTCATAGAAATATAACACATAGAACGACAGTACACGGCCGCGGCGTGAAGGCTTTCCAAGTGAGACATTATTGTCTCACTACGTTGCACGGCGGCAGTATCCAAGGTTAAAACTTAGTTACGAAGAGCTCGCACAAAAATAACGGATTAAACTTTCCACTAAGTCAATGGTAGGTCTTCTGCACACAAAATGATGTATAGAAAACAACAATCAATGTTGTTACAATTTTAATAAATATGAGAAAATGTTCACGAAAATAGGTAGTAAGAGGTGGTAAGAAGACGAAAATGATTAATCAATGTACAATATATCAAACTATAAATGATTATATGTAACTTACTGATTATAATTAAATAAATTAACGCATTATTAACATAAACTACTTGTGTTTCATTCCGTATAAAAATCTCCCGATTTTCAGATGCCAAATCTAACGAGTTTTAATTTTACACTTTTGCAACACTGCATCTTACTCTATTCGCCGTTTTATTAATACACGATTCAGTCCTAAACGTCATTTAAATCAAATGTCCCATTAGTTGTCTTGCACATACACATTTCTGGTTCGATTTAAGAAATCCGAGTGTAGATTATTAATCCGCGATTTCATTACTTCTACTCATTCTTTACGTTCCATTAGATTCATATCTAAAGTTCCGTATCAAAACATCTATCATAAAAATTTTACATAAAACGAATTCTAGTTTGTTTTATATGATTTTTCAATAGATTCTCTTAAGTGAATAGTCGTCAAATGTTCACATGTAATACGAACACACATACTATGAGGCTAGTTATTTATTTTTATTAAGGAGTAACTAGGAGTAACTTTGCACTTTGTTAGCTCAAGCGGAATTTATCATCTCGTAAACAACTGCAGGGTTAACACCACCTCTTATAGCAGTATTATTATAATCGTTCTTCGTTTGTTTTGTATGGGAATCGGTACAAGTAAGATTATAATAAGACTGCTATAAGAGGTGGTGGTAACCCCCTATCTCCTAAAAATAGGAGAACATCGCGGAGTAGGCACATGACATGGTAGGCATAGGACATGGTAGAAAACATAATATAAGCTCACGCCTGTATCCCCGAAGGGGTAAGCAGAGGCGCACTAGCGAACTAGAACACCCACATTTCGCCGAGCTTAGTTCCGTTCCAGATGTGATAGACGACCACACAGCCGATAAGGCTATCCGATAAGCGAGAGGCCGCGGATTCGATCCCCGCACCGAGACAAATGTTTGTATGACCTACAGATATTTGTTTCGAGTCTGGGTGTTGTGAGACCGAAAGTATCTCGTAGTTCCTGATACCCACGACACAAGTGTGGGGTCAGGACTATGTTTGTGACTGTTGAGTGTTATTATTATTATTATTTACATAAAACAACAAGAAATAATATGAAAATGTTATGTTGTTTGACATTCAATAATCGTGATTAGCCATTTAAACCGGCGGCCCCGATGATTTAACTTTGTCGTTTATTTTAATCCAGATAAGGGGTAAATCGACGACGTGCAAGACGTTTAACTGAAATGATTCCAAAATGGGGTTTATTACAAGATTCATCGTGGTTTACTGCGGAGCTGCGAGTGAATTCGGGACAACTAATATGACATTTGATTTTAATCAAGTTTAGGACAAAGTCGGGGACTAATAAAATGGCGATTATAGTGAAATCCCTGCAAGTCGCCCTTAGACAATAAAATTGTCTTACGTCATTTTTGAACAATCACAGAACATTCTAGGGGTGTACATTTTAATAAGACTCTCGCATTGTTATAAGTGTTTGATGATGTTACTGATGTTTGAGATCATTTTTTTTTGTATGGAAACTTGCTTAAAAACCCCTCTATAGTAAGTAGTATTAAATCTCTTTGATCACTAATAAAAGATTCAAAAAACTTTCGGCGGACTTTCGGGGCAAAGTCCCATTAAAAGTTTTAAATTTATTTTTATACAAAATTCTACCGCTGCACCTCCTTGGTCTAGTGGCAGCTTATATGGGCTGTGAACCGCGAGGTTCTGAGTTCAATTCCCACGATGAGGCGTGTGTTCTTCTAACACGATTTGCTCAAGACTGGATCCCTCAGACGGGTTGTAGACAGACATGTCGTAAAAATAATCCGAATCGTTTCTACAACATGTTTGAAAAACTTGCGCCGACCCCACGTTGATGTGGGATAACGTGAGGTGGATAAAAATACAAAATTCAGATTACCATTAAGGTAACCACATTCACCCCATTTTATTTACGAGCGACACGTGCGGCGCGGCGAGACTCGACCGTGCGATTATTTACGTCACGCGCCACCGAGACATGACCGGGGAATCGCTCCCACTGTATACGAAAAAAGTAAAGCAAATAACGAGTAATGTATTTTATGACTAGGTAAATGATTTCAGATTTGTTCTATGAAGCATTATTATCAAACACAAGGATATTTTTTTATTTATTTATTCTTTATTTCAGGCAAAAAACCCATAAAATCATATCACCATAAAATATTGTTTTTATTGCAGGAACTGGCAAACGAGCAGATGGATCTTATTATTCTTCTTTTTTAAAATAAATGGCTTCCCGCATTTGCGATGATTCTGCCAATGTCAAGGTATAGTAGATGGGTCACCTGACGGTAAGTGATATTTACAGCCCTTATACCCAAGACACAAAAATATGACGAAAAACGAATCTAACGAAACAAGAAAATGATGAAAATCTAATCTGACAAAAAGCGACTGACGAAAAACGGGATGTGATGGATGTCATGACTACCATAATTACGAAGTTTAGAATGACATAGGTCGCTCTAATTGGTCCCTGGAATCTTTCTTTCTACCTGGCGTTATCCCGGCCTCCTGCCAGGGTCCGCCTTCCTACTTAAACGCTTCCACTTCGCCCGGTCTTGAGCATCCTCCACAGTGAGGCTATTGGCTCTCGTATCTTCCTCCAGAACGTCCAAGGTGTAATATTGCACATCCACCGCAGCACCTCCATTTCCGCGACGTGGATTTGCCTAGCTTAACGCTTAAGGGCAGGCCTCGTCTCACACCCATACAGAAGTACAGGCCGAATGATGGTCTTGTATATGAGTTCTTGAGACTCATCGGCATCTTCCGGTCACAAGTGATACCCGTGACCAGTAGCCCGAGCACGAAAAACTAATGTAAATGTATTCGAGTTCGCTGCACACTGATGATGTTTGGTTAATATTTCATACAAATTTCACAAACGCGCATCGAGTTGAAATACATTTACGGTTGTCAGAAATTTTCCTGCTCAGGCCGCTGTTTCCATTTAGTCTATGATACGCCAACACGTGCCGTGACGTCGGAGTCGATTCACCCGAATCGTCCAATACAGACCCTAGGTACTTGTAAGATATCGATAACGAAGTCGCAAGCAACAGCTACTCTTAAATTATCACAAGTTTAAAACCTTAACTGACTGACTAACAATTTACCGATCATGCCCAAATTTATATGGGACCACCCTTGAAATAAGCTTTTTGAAAATCGGTCCACATTTGGCGGAGATATCGAGTAACATACATAAAAAAATACAGACGAATTAAGGACTTCCTGCTTTTGCTTTTAGTCGGTCGATAAGTTACAAACAAATCAACATCAGTTCGTAATTTATGTCACATTTTGCTTAAAACCCTCGCCAACACAAGACCTGTAGCCCGAGCACGAAAAACTAATGTAAATGTAAATGTATTCGAGTTCGCTGCGCACTGATGACGTTTGGTTAATATTTCATACAAATTTCATAGATGCGCATCGAGTTCGAATACATTTACGGTTGTCAGAAATTTTCCTGCTCAGGCCGCTGACCTCAACTTTGAGTTTGTTGCACGTATTTACGCGAGCGAGGACGTAAAATATCTGTATGGAAAACGTCAGTTCCCCGCGTAACCGCTAGAGGCGTTCGGGTATTTCGACCGACTTCCCAAAAAGGAGGAGGTCCTCAATTCGTCTGTATTTTTTATGTATATTACGCGATATCTCCGCCAAATGTGGACCGATTTTCAAAATTCTTTTTGTGTTCGAAGGAGCTTATTTCAAGGGTGGTCCCATATTGTTATATCCCAAATTTGGTCACGATCGGATTTGAAGTCGGTCCGTTAAGTTTTTAAACTTGTGATTATTCATACAAATACTTTACGGAGTCGCTAGCGAGTAATGTAAAAAAAACTCATGGTTGGCCGACAGCATCCATATAGTAAGTAACGACCGCCACGTAAATCATCTCACAACTCAATATGGAAGCATGTGTGAACGTGATCTACGACACCTTTAATACAACGCCGAGAGCGAGGCTCATGCATACAATTTGTTTCATAAATCTTTTTTAAGCATAAATAGGATTATACAGTTTTACGGTTGATGTAAAGAAAACATATCACTCATTGCCATTTCTTCTTTATTTCTTTCACATAACATTACATAAATTCACGCCTGTATCCCCGAAGGGTTAGGCAGAGGGGCACTAGCGAACTAGAACACCCACATTTCGCCGAGCTTAGTTCCGTCCCAGATGTGATAGGGGGCGAGCCTATCGCCACATCAGGCACAAATTCTAGACTCCGGGCTGATATGGAAAAATCCAATATCACTTTGCCCGACCCGGGGATCGAACCCGAGACCGCAGGACGGTAGTCGTACCGAAATGCAACCACGCCACCGAGGCAGTCAATTATAGGAATCAGTTATAGGAATTATTTTAACATTTATGTGTTTTTACATACAAAATCTGGTTTTTGCGAATCTAATGTAAAAAAAACAGGATTTAAAAAAAATGTGTTACTAATGTAGCACTCTGAGGTACAGATTTTACTAAACGGACCAATACATTACACCTTAAGATCCTCCATTAATCCGAAATATTTCGTGAAAATAAGAACATTTTCGTGATCCCACAGTCTCATCTCCTACATTACCACAATATCTAAGGCAAGGAAATAGTTATCCATCAAGCAGTACATTCAGACTCCGAAATATAATACCGAAGGAAAATAGACGTATTCCCATTACGATAGTATCTGTAGGATGGCTATAAACAGACCCTGTCCGACATAAATCAGTCCATCCGACAACACTAACTTGAATATCGGCCGCCATCTTGACTTCGGTGTAGAGGGGTACAAACCAATTTGTTACAGTGCTTTTAAGGTCTGAGCCTATGACTGTTTGCAATAATCACAAGATTAATGATCACAAGTTTAAAAACTTTACAGACCGCCTTCAAATCCGATCGTGACCAAATTTTTATGGGACCACCCTTGAAAGAAGCTCCATCAAACACAAAATTTGAAAATCGGTCCACATTTGGCGCAGATATCGCGTAACATACATAAAAACAGACGAATTGAGGACCTTCTCCTTTTTGGAAGTCAGTCGAAAACTTAAACGACTTAAATTCCGCTGTATTCATTGGAACTAGCCCTTTGGAGATAAAAATAATCTTCAAAATCGATCTGCTGAAGGTATCGAGTAACATTCATAAACAAAAACAGACGGGTTGAGAGGCCGCGGGTTCGATTCCCAAATCGAGACAGATATTTGTTCCGGGTAGGTGTTGTGAGACCCATAGTCATTATACCTCTATATATTTGTTAATACCCCCAACACAAGACGTGTAACTTACTGTGGGGTCAGGACTATGTGTGTGACTGTTGGGTGTTATTTATTTATTTGATAAATTGAAGGTCTTATATCAGCTCCCAGTGCATGCACCTAACTCCTTATATTAATTAAAACGTAGTAAAATAAGTTATTAGCAATGGCAGCGACAGCTCAGTTGGGAATGGTACGGACTGCCGAGACAAGTGTCGGAGGTTCGAAACCAACCCCAAAATGGAGCATACACCTCTGACTTTTCTATATTAAGTGTATTTTCATTGTGAAATTTCGCTTGCTATAACAGTGAAGGAAAACACCGTAAGGAAACCTGCATACCCGAGAATTTTTTCACAGGAATTTCGAAGGTATGTGACTAACATGTGACTATATGTCTAACAACCCACATTAGGCCAGCGTGGTAGACTAAGGCCTAACCCCTCTCATTAGTAGAGGAGGCCCGTGCCCAGCAGGGAGACAGTAATATTACAGGGCTAATATTATTTTTATTTTATTTTATTTTAAAAGAAGTCATTACAATTCAAAGTGAATTTTCCTTTAATTAAATTACAAGAAAGTCTTACAATTTCAAAGAAGCGATACTTCTGTGGAAACATTTATGGATTCACGGTTCTCTGAATCAACTCGTTTCTTATTTTCCTGATTAATATTTCGTGGGAATCCGCTGGTTATTTTGCCGCGGGCAATAATTATCATTTAACAGTTTTAGAGAAAGGATTACAGATTTCAAACTACATGGAATTAAAGATGTTGTATTAAATTAAAGCACAATTCAATTTGAAATCTAATTGTACTTTAAATTTAATGGTTTTATTGACGAAAATTATCCGTATTTCACGCGTTTATTTTATTTGTTTGAACACGAGCTGGTAATAGAAAGAAAGAAACATTTATTGCTGATACAATACTAAATAAAACAAATAATTAAAAAAATACATTTAATACTGCACCAACAAAGGTACTATGACTAAGTTTAAGTCAAATAATCGAACTCAGCGAGGATTTGACATTTTTAAATCGAACTTTGACTTAGTTCGAGTCATTTTTTTGCAAGAAAAACAGACTGACAGACTAAGCAAAGATTTTCTTGTAAAAAAATTACTCAGTCTAAGTTCGCCTTATAGATCTCAGCCGAAATTGTTACAATTATACAAGTAACCCCCAACAGAGTAATCAAAATAACAGCTAAACAATTAGAAATTCTGAATTTCATGTGATACAACATTTAACAAACGCTCATTCAATTCAGAAATTGATCAGCCTTCAAAGAACCGGGCTTCTAACGAATATAGCCCCATACTTATAAAAATATTTAAGCGCTGCTTATCTTTATACCATAGGTTGTCTCTTTCATTTTTAAACAATGTAACGCAAGGAAAAAAGTGACAGGTTATTCTTAACCATTTGCTCAGCTAAAAATGCTGTTTTAAGTAAGGCCCATAATGTTCAAGAATTCCTCTCGCTTACATTTCATTTAAAATAATATGATACAAAACAAAAAGCCTAGTTTCAAATAGCTTAAAATAATATTTATCCCAATATTACAACAGTATTCTTTTTTGTTGCAGATAGATGAAAAGCCTTTGAGAGCTACAGTTTGAGAGTCCGCATTATTCACTGATAAAATATTCCCAAGTATATATTTGAAAGGCAGGAAAGTCAAGCACTTTTTAAAAAAACACAATCACACTCAATGGAGTTTGAAACTTTATTCTAATCACACAAAAACCTGTAGAGTACCCACCATTACACTGCAATTTAGAGGTTTAATAGACATCTGTCTATTACGAATTGCAATGTAATGAAATGGCGATCAAAATGTATCTTTACATAGATACGAGTACGACATGACATTATGATTAATCAAGGAATAGATTTTACCGTACCGATAAATTGGAACAATATTTTTGAAATGCAGCGATAGCTCAGTTGGCTGTAGTACGAACTGCTAACGCTCGGTTGCAATAAACAATCCCAGTTCGAATGTGCAAATACTTTACAATAATGAGCCAATAAGAACACAATTTGAACATGACTCCATCAAATGACTTGATTTGATTGGTTCATAATCGCGATCTATCTGCACTCTAAACTGAGATCGTTTATTAAAACCGGCCGTAAGACAAGTGTCGGAGGTTCGAGACAAACCCCAAAAAAAGTACACACCTCTGAATTCTCTATATATTAGTATTATAATGTTTTCTTTTTGCCTCGGTGGCGTGGTGGTATTTCGGTACGACTACGGTTCTGAGGTCTCGGGTTCGATCCCCGGGTTGGGCAAAGTGATATTGGATTTTTCCATATCAGCCCGGAGTCTGGAATTTGTGCCCGATATGGCGATAGGCTCGCCCACTATCACATCTGGGACTGAACTAAGCTCGGCGAAATGTGGGTGTTCTAGTTCGCTAGTGCGCCTCTGCCTACCCCTTCGGGGATACAGGCGGGAGCTTATGTTATGTTATGTTTTCTTTTTGAATTATCGCTTGCTATAACGGTGAAGGAAAACTACATACCCGAGAATTTCTCCACAAGAATTTCAAAGGTATGTGAAGTCTACCATCTCGCATTAGGCCAGCGTGGTAGACTAAGGCTTAACCCCTCTCATTAGTAGAAGAGGCCCGTGCAGAACAATAATGTTACAGGCCTAATATTATATTACTATTATTTATTTTTGAAATAAATTCTAAATTAACAACTATTTTAAAAATACAATGTACGAACGCGTTATAGATTTAAAACATCGTATGAGTACCATTAATTTTAGTTTAATTTGAAATTCAACCCAAATATTTGAAAATTAATATTGGTAATGTTTTAGATTAGAAATCCAATTAAATTAATAATAAAGCTAATTACGAATCCATTCAATTCTTGTAATTTCGTTTCCAAAGATTTTTCAAAATACCCACTCCACAGCACTCGTAGTTCCGTATAACAAGTTAACAAAAAGTATAGGACGCTGTCGGCGCCCGTCGTCTTATTTCTTTTACTTCCAAGCTCACCTCGTTTCTGAATACCAAGCACTTGATCCTACAGCTATCAGGACATCATAAAATATTACTAAGATTTTAATAGCTTTTTCTTCTTTAATCGGGTTGATTTTATTGGAGGAATATTAAATCAATTTATTATCTGCTCTTTCCTTATAACTAGTGGACTTTGACAGCCTCCGTGGCGCAACGGGCGAGTAGCCGGCTGTGAAGCGAGAGGCCACGGGTTCGATCCTCGCACCGAGACAAATGTTTGTATGGCCTACAGATATTTGTTTCGGGTTTGGGTTTTGTGAGACCGAAAGTCTTTCGTAGTTCCTGATACCCACGACACAAGACTCGATCTAAGTGTGAGGTCAGGACTATATATGTGACTGTTGGATATTATTTATTATTTATTTTATGTAAGGACAAGTTATTGGCCCCGCCTACGGGATTTAACTTAGCAATTGCCGTGAGACACTAATTCTATGAGTAATTGTACCTAGACAAAAATATGCAATGTTTAGTTTAAAATAGTTATAAATCCATTCAGGCTGGAAAACGAGTCGCCAGATAGTAAAGATGGATTTTCACCATGCATGAACATCTTTAGTACCAGAAGAATCATGGATGCCAAAAACGTATTGCCGATCTTTAAGAAAAAGAAGACTGCCTCGGTGCGTGGTGGTATTTCGGTACGACTACGGTTCTGAGTTCTCGGGTTCGATCCCCGGGTCGGGCAAAGTGATATTGGATTTTTTCATATCAGCCCGGACTCTAGAATTTGTGCCCGATATGGCGATAGGCTCGCCTCCTATCACATCTGGGACGGAACTAAGCTAAATAACATAACATGTTATGTTATGTTATGAAAATGAAATGAGAAATGGGTTATAAACCTCAACAGCAAACTGTAACTTCATGTCATTTTTCTGTAAGATCATATTTTCTTGTTTTGATTAACAGCCGACTTTGACTCACAAACTTTCGCAATCCACAGCTATATATTCGAAACTAATAACGTAAGGCTAAAATATTCTTAACTTTTATCCCTACAAATTCAGTTAAACCCATTAATTCACCAAGTATCTAACGGTTAACCCCCAACATCCAATTAAAGCCGTCGCAAACCAATATGCCGCCATTTGCCCACAAATGTGCTCGAAGATTTATCTTGTAATACCACGTCTTCCTATCGTCTATTTACACCCTTAGAAATACAATCAATAAATATAGACGATAAAGTGTATGTTAAGGGAGCTCATATCATTAGAAATAACTATAGTTGTTCTATCGCCATAGCCTATCGCCATATCGGGCACAAATTCCAGACTCCGGGCTGATATGGAAAAATCCAATATCACTTTGCCCGACCCGGGGATCGAACCCGAGACCTCAGGACGATAGTCATACCGAAATACAACTACGCCACCGAGGCAGTCAATTAGAAAAAAAACCGTTAAATTATATTAGATTAGAGTAGCAAATCCACAGCAAGTTTACTTCAATGTATTTTTTTACTTACCTTAATAAATTACTCCGTACCGGGCTTTATACAATCAATTTAGGTAACAACTAGTTTGCAAAGGGAAACTAGTTGCCGACCTCTACAGACTACAAAACATAATCTCTCATATTAATTAGTACTTCAGTCTTCCACACCGAGGTAGGTAATAAACTAAAAGTTTGTCAAAGCGACATTTGGTCTCAAAGCCTCACCGGCGGACGCTCGCGGCGTTTTGAAATGGAGCTGCCCTTTCGGACAGGTATTTCCAACATCAGTAAGTAAAAGTTCCATCAAAGAGGTTTAATATTACTAACTATAGAGGGGCTGATAAAGGTCGCAGGAAGTCGCTGGATGCAGGCCGCTTCCAACAGGTCGATCTGGAAATCTTTGGGGGAGGCCTATGTTCAGCAGTGGACGTCCTATGGCTGATGATGATGATGATGATGATAGAGGGGCTAGCAACCGGGCGAAGTAGAAGCGTTTAAGTAGGAAGGCGGACCCTGGCTGAAGGCCGGGATAACGCCAGGCAGAAAGAAAAAAGAGCGGGGCTATCGAGCAAGTTTCCATAGAAAAACATTTATCTCAAACTTCAGTACCGCCATCGACCACTTATTACAATGCGAGGACGATTATTACAATTTACACCATAGAATGTTTTGTGAATGGTTAAAAATCACGTAAGATAAGTTTATTTTCTCAATAATATTACGCTGGCCGGCCTGGAGTGCGCATATTTGAAATAAATTGAGCGAATTATGACCACTAGGTCATAACTTTTGGATCACAAGTTTTGTGCTGTTGTACCGTCTATATACTGTTGAATGTTAGTTCCATGTTCCAATGAATTTGAGTTCCATGAATAAAATAAAAGTTGAGACTTCAAAACCCGTTTACGTTGATAGTATTCAGTATTCATATCTGGGCATTATGAGACACCTACAAGGTGGACAGACGACCTGTTAAAGGTCGCAGGAAGTCGCTGGATGCAGACCGCTTCCAACAGATCGATCTGGAAAACTTTGGAGCAGGCCTATGTCCAGCAGTGGACGCCCTGTGGCTGATGATGATGATAATGATTATGAGACATCTAATGTCGCAAGGTGACGAACGTTCCGGAGGTGTTGCAACTGTTCATGACCACACGTATCGCTTACCATCTAGTAAGCAGTTTCCTCGTTTCGTCATTGGTTTGCAATAAATACAATTCTCTTAAGCTTCTGTTCATTACGATATGAAAATAGATATCCAAATGTAATATATTAATACGTGAAAGCTTTGTATGTACACTTTTTTAAGAGAATTGCGCGAACGAACGAACGTGAAATTTTACACAGTTAAAGTTTATATGGACAAGAAGTACATAAAGCTTTTTTTATTAATATTAAAGTTTAACAAAAACTGAAAACCGACTTAACACACTATGGGTCCGTATAAATTTTGAGGGTTGCCCTCGATTTTTCTAGGATCCCATCATCAGAACCTGACTTGTACCAATGGGTCCACCGGGGAAGTATACCCTTTTAAACAAAAAAAATCTCAAATCGGCCCAGGCGTCTTCGAGTAATCGGGAAACATACATAATGAAAAAAGATTCAGACGAATTGTTAACCTCCTCCTTTTTTTGAAGTCGGTTAAAATGCATTAAAAAATGGCAAATTAACTGAGTAGCCATAATGAAACTTTTGATTATAAAGGTACATATACCTCTATATATTATGTAGCCTGTGACAAAAGAACCCTAATAAAGTTCGAACTTAAATTTTTTATCAGCTATGGTCGAAGTTCGGCTGGGCGGCCACTATTGACACTAGTTGTAAAGCGAGAGGCCACAGGTTCGATTCCCGCATTAAGACAAATGTTTATGTGGCCCACAGATATTTGTTTCAAGTCTGGGTGTTGTGAGACCGAAAGTCTCTCATAGTCTCTGACACCCACGATACAGGTTAAACCTAGTGTGGGATCAGGACTAGGTGTGTGACTGTTGGGTGTATTTATTTATTTATTTTACTAGTATAATATAAATCCCAAGATATCACAACCGCTGTCCACATCGCTGATGCTGTCAACTAAGCTGTAAACCATTACCTGCAATATACATGCAACACTCAAGTAGTAGCAAAATGAATCTTGAGACGACACACTACGGTATACTTTTGTAAAGCGATTTGACGAAAACATTTCATGAAAAGCACTTGCTATGAGCTTGACCAATGATGAAGGATTTTATATAGTATCACCAATATTAATGAGTAAAAGAGATAGCAAATCGCCTTCAAGGTTCGGAATGCATGAATTTTGTGTGAATACAATATTTTTTTTTTAGCAGAGACTGGCAAACGAGCTGATGGGTCTCCTATTGGTAAGTGATCTCCACCGCCCATAGAGACCCAAGAAGACAGAAAAGAAGACCCACAAAAAGACTCATGGGTGCGTTGCCAACCTAAAAGGAGAGAATGGAAAGGGAGGGATAAGGGATTGGGAAAGGGAGGTAGAGAAATCATTCCGTATTATGTTTCAATTTTGTTATTCTATCCGTGCCCAGCAAAGTGACTTAATTAGCAGGAAATTAAAACAGGCCGAATTATAACCCAAGATTTCACACGCATACCCTAAACAAATTTATTTATTACGAGAATCGAACCCACGGCCTTTTGTTCACAACCGGCTTCTTTGCTGCGTAGGCTATCAGAAAGCTCACATGCAAAAGTATGTTCTGAATCTTAATCATACGAGGTGTGACCCCCTACTACACTCCATCCTCAAAGACCGCAATGTCGAAGTTAAAACAGCTGTTAAACTGTATCGTGGGTTAACATTGTATCGTAAAACCTTCCAAATGGCAGTTGTTTTGTTACTACTTTCCCCGTTACTACTAAGTATAATGTAAAAGCGTCTTTACTATTGCAAAACGTACGGATGTTCCGATCGAGATCTGTCCATTTATACTTATACTATATTTTGTGGTAGTTGTACTAAGTATAATGTAAAAGCGTCTTTACTATTGCAAAACGGACGGATGTTCCGATCGAGATCTGTCCATTTATACTTATACTATATTTTGTGGTAGTTGTACTAAGTATAATGTAAAAGCGTCTTTACTATTGCAAAACGTACGGATGTTCCGATTGAGATCTGTCCACTTATACTTATACTATATTTTGTGGTAGTTGTACTAAGTATAATGTAAAAGCGTCTTTACTATTGCAAAACGTACGGATGTTCCGATTGAGATCTGTCCACTTATACTTATACTATATTTTGTGGTAGTTGTACTAAGTATAATGTAAAAGCGTCTTTACTATTGCAAAACGTACGGATGTTCCGATTGAGATCTGTCCACTTATACTTATACTATATTTTGTGGTAGTTGTACTAAGTATAATGTAAAAGCGTCTTTACTATTGCAAAACGGACGGATGTTCCGATCGAGATCTGTCCACTTGATATTTTGTGGAAGTTAACTGGTTATACTTTCAGCGCATGGGGATTTTTGAGAGGTAGAGCCACGCTGTAGACAGTTACGTTTACAGCACGAATGGGCCGGCTCGACCAGTTTTATGAAACAAAATGGTATCCCACTGTCTCATAGAAAACCGACTATACTACTATAATCTTACTTGTACCGATTCCCGTTTAAAAAAAAACGAAGTAAGACTATAATAATACTGTTATAAGAGGGGGTGGTAACCATGAATTTACTATCCTCTGTTACAAACAAGTCTGTTCAAGATTGTAGCAATGATACATGGCGTCAAGTTTTTTGCAAATATGCTGCGAGAACATTTCTGTGCAAGACCCAAAATGGCTTTGGAAAGACAGGAGGCTATGGTCTCTCTACAGAGAATACGAAGCGTCAGTATAAGGCAAAGGCATTTAACAGTATATAGATGGGACAACAGCATAAAACTTGTGATCCAAAAGTTATGACCTATTGGTCATAAGTCGCGCAGTTTATTTGAAATATACGCGCGCTAGCCCGGCCAGCGTAATAATATAGAGAGAATCAACTTATCTTACGTAATTCTTAACCATTCACAAAACATTCTACGGTGTAAATTGTAATAATCTCCCTCGCATTGTAATAACTGGTTGATGGCGGTACTGAAGTTTGAGATCAATTTTTTTGTATGGAAACTTGCTTCTAGCCCCTCTATAGTTGGTAATATTAAATCTCTTTGTTATAAGGTGGAATGCAGACCTTATAGTGATTGGTTTAGAATGTAGTGACTGAGTTTAAGCTACACGTACATTTCAAGAAACATAACAACTTCTTATATCACAATAAACGAAAAAGTATCAGAAAATAAAATGTAATCTTGGTGAAGCGACACGCGAGGCGACCAATTCGTGAGAGGGTAAAGTTTTCATCCACCGGGAACAATAAAATGCTACACCTCGTCTCACCTCTACAGACTCCACGTTAGATTACTTTTAACAAGATTGTCTGAGTATATGAACTTTCATCCTCAGGACCTCAACTACAATCTTTACGATCAACAAAGTTAGATTGCTCGTGGTTAGTTAAATCATTCTGTTAAGTCCATCATGCTTGCTTTATTCTGTTTTCTCAATTCGTCTGTGTTTTTCGGATATCTTTGGTAAATGTTGACCGATATTCAAGATTTTATTTGTGTTCAATAGTTTTTTTTTATGGCAATTGCAATACATTATGCCAATGTCAAGTTAGGGAAATTGTTTTCCTACATCTAAGTTTTCGCAAGTGCAATGAAGTCGGATGTGTTCGAGTTCAAGGCCCTGCTGGAGTTTTGGCGTCAATTCCTTCCAGTTTGATGTTTTTAGACGATTTTCTCGCAGCGGAGGAATCGAACATGGTCGACCCATCCACCCGACAAAAAGCATCCAAAATCACTTATTTCAAAGCTTCGTTGATGTTTATTGCTTAGATAGACATCACATTTAAACCACAAACACAACTTTAGACTAAAATATGAAATCATTAAAACAAGCGACCACCCGCACCGTCAGAATTCCCGCCAAAACCCCCAATAGTTTATTAATTCTAAGATTGATCTCGTAATCATAAAACTCAAGACCTGCTGAAGGTATGATACTGGAGTTTAAAAGTCGACTTTTAAGTGAATCAATTTCGTGATTACATGAACTCACTTTCTGACTTAATTTTTTCGACCGACTTCCAAAAAGGACGACTTCCGGGAGACAGGCGTGAGCAAATTACAGATGACATAAGTATAAAAATAAGTTATCGAGCGACTTCCAACAAGGAAGAGGTCCACAATTCGTCTGTATTTTTTTATGTATGTTACTCGATATCTCCGCTAAATGTGGACCGATTTTCAAAATTCTTTTTGTGTTAGATAGAGCTTATTTCAAGGGTGGTCCCATAAATATCATTTGGTCACGATCGGATTTGAAGTCGGTCTGTTAAGTTTTTAAATTTGTGATGTTTTTGCATGGCGTTATCCTTGCTTATTTCTAGGGTCCAAGAAAGCCCACAATTTCAGGAAGGATCCTCAAGGACGGGTACAAGAAAGAAAACCAAAAGGCCTAATATACCGTCTACCCAATCACTAAACGCACTACGTCCATTGTGTTTTCAGATATTGAGAATTTTCCACTAATCCAAACAACTTTCTCTTACACAATCAATTGGTTATGGACCATTGTTTCTTTCCATAATTCGTCTTAATTGAAACAGAAATGTTATGTTGATGTAAAGATCGCTCCGTTTCCCTGAAAGGGTGTGGATGTGAGATTTTAATTAATTAACGCAAAAGGCCCTCTCGTTTGTACTATAGTAATTAATATAGCTGGTGTCAACCCCTGAGGATGAAGACTTTGGGTCCAAATTAATGAATTTACTCCGAATTAACTCCTTTCTAACTAAATAGATGTGATTAATCACGCTTTGCTGATAGGCAATTTAATTATGATATTAATTACCTGGCCAAATTTTTGTTAGAAAGAATTGGTACTAATCATAAATTATATATTTTCGACGTCGTTAATAAACTTCAATAAGATCGAAATAAAACTATTTTTACGGATTCGAACACGATTTGTTTTAATTGTTATGCCCGACGTTTCGCTTTTATTATTATTAATTTATTATTTATGTAGAGGTATTATTTATAAGTTTAATATAGTAACTGAAGTTGCATGCTTTTACTATTATTCTTTTTATAATTTTTTTACAGGCCGGATGCTTATTCAAAAGGTAAATAAAATAAAATAAATTACTGTGACACTGGCAAAATCACCGCCAGGGCGGTGGAGCCATATTTCTTAAAAGAAGAAGAAGAGGTTGCATGCGTTCAGTGACAATAAACATTTTCTTTCTGTTTATAGATCACGAAACCAAAATAACGGAACCGGCTTCAAACTAAACACGTATTAATCGTAGTTCTACCAGGTCCTCTTATTTTTCTTTAGTCATTGTCACAGACTAATAAGGTAAACTGATACAGTTCTGAAAATCCAAATTAAGAACCTAACCGTGAACAAAGGACAGACGGCAATTTGATATTCAGACCTTTTGTTTGACGGAGGACACCTCCATTCAAATTCACCTTGAAAATATCAATCGCTAGTAAATTTCTATCATTCAACATCAAATAGAGACAGAAATCAATTCGTCTGACAAATTGGATTTCTAAGGCTGTCCGCAAGAGATCATGGTAATCGGTGCTCAAGCGACAAAATATTTTTTTTTATTCATGTACTTGATGACAGTGTATGGATAATGTGAAACCTGAACATCAGTTTATTAACGCTCGGATTTGAAAGAATAATCAATGGCAAAACTTTGTGAACATACTGATTTCTTAAGTTTACGTGAATATTATACATTGAAATAAAACTATTTTTACGGATTATATCACGATTAGGTTTTAATTATTATTCCCGACGTTTCGAAGGCTTTGCAGTCTTCGTTGTCATGGGTCAGACAATACAATTGTGAACATAATTAATATTCTGTAAAAGAATTTCGAAGGTATGTGTAGTGTACCAACTCGCATTAAGCCAGCGTGATAGACTAAGGCCTTACCCTTCTCATTAGTGGAGGAACCCCGTACCCAGCAGTGTGACAGTAATATTCATCATCATCATCATCATGTCACAGGACGTCCACTGCTGAACATAGGCCTCCCCAAAGATTTCTAGATCGACCTGTTAGAAGCGGCCTGCTTCCAGCTACTTTCTGCGACCTTTATCAGGTCGTCTGCCCACTATTACATGGCCAATATTAATATTTTTTAATAATTTAAGAAATGAAAAACATACGAGCTTATTCCATGTCACGCCTAACATGTTATCGCCGCACTGCAAATCCGCGCCAACTTGCCAGTCAGCGACAAGCCTAACGTGTTTAATTAAATCAAAGAAAATATCGCACAACTCTTTGTTACACCTGCAAAGGGATCCCAGACTCCATTTCACTTTAATGAGAGTGGAAAGGATCTAAATGTACACAAAAGATTTGCAAGGGATCAAGTTTTGGGGCAATTAAAAGGTCTTTTCGCAAACAATGTTTAATATTTTTGCATATTTAATGATTTGAAGATGGATACGCTTGTTTTGAGAAGGATAATGAGCCTACTACGAGGGTTTTTTTACGAATTACAAGGATTTTCTGATTATGTTTGAGTCTCAACCAGAAACCTGAAGAAAGAGACTGGAAACGAGCAGATGGGTCACCTGATGGTAAGTGATATCCACCGCCCATAGACACCCAAGATACAAAAAGAATCATGGGTGCGTTGCCAACCTATAAGGAGGGAAATTCGGAAAGGGAGGGGAAGAATTGGGTCACCAGAAACCCATTTTACATCGGTTTTCTGTGAGACAATGGTATCAAACCGGTCGAACCGCCCCATTTGTCCTGTAGATGTGACTCTACCATTCAAGACATTGTGACATGAAAGAGACAAGAAATTCCCAAAAAGAAAAGCTAATAATATACTTGCCTACCTTTATAAAAAAAAATATAATATTAGCCCAAAGACTTCTATGTATTTACTAGACAAGCTGTTTCGAAGTAAAATTGTGGCACATGACGGCGAGTGTTTGACGTTTCACGGCTATGGAAAAGAGCAGATTCCTATAGTGAGTTGAGGTCGAATAACAGAGACTTAGTGCGCACATTCTATGTACCGAACAGCCAGTCTAGTAGTATACACAGAAGTCTTTGTATTAGCCCTGTAATATTATTGTCCCACTGGTGGGCACGGGCCTCCTCTACTAATGAGAGGGATGATGATGGATAAGATACCTTTATAAAGTAAAATTAAAATTGAAAATACACAAAATTATGTTAAAATTCATCCTACAAAAACCACACTGATGCGATGTAAAAAACACTAGAGTTGCACGAAAACGAGTTCCACGGAACCGCGAAAATATTTGAAAGTGGTTTTCGGGTTGGTACTGACGGTCCATGGGTTTAATTCTGTATTAATATTGAAATACCACGCGTTACTCTAACTTCTGTAATGGAAACTTAGATGAAGACTTTCATGGCCTTTGTTTTGACTTTAATTACCAAGGACGATATTATAACGTAGCCCCTTCGTTTTGAAATATTACTTAGATTTTTAACCGCTGCCTAACAGTAAAACTAGTTTTCCGCTCTCCTCTGTCAAATATATGATTTACAGTGAAAGAGATAAAACAACAAAGTTAATTAAGCACCACTTAAGATATATACATACATACAATAGATTGAATAAGTACCATTATAAAAAAAATTCAACGTTAAAACAGACATTAAATATAAGTAAAACATTTATTAAATATCGTAATTAAGTAAGAAATTGGCCCTGTGTTTCTTGTTACACAACCACAGTGATTTCACACGGTTTGTCATACGAAATTAAAGCCTAGAGGTTTATAATGAAATGCACTTTTTCTTGCCAACACTTAACATTTTCATTAATTCCCGCATACAAAATGGAATGAACATTGATAGTTTTCCTAGAGTAATTGAATGCAGTTTAATTTGTGTGGTTTTGTAGGTAGTGAAGAGAGTCAGAGCCTCAGTAGGTCGACTCCGGTGAGGTGCATAGGCATTCCGATCAGGGTAAACAAAACCTTGCATAATTATTTTCTTCATCGCCAGCATCACAATCACTGTCATTTTCTTCTCCGTGTAGTTTTCAACTATAAGCCGGTCGCTGGTAGAAATCTGTAGTTAGTGAGGGTAGACAGTGTCTCTTTGTGTATATCCACTGCACTCCACTGGTCGACTTTGGTGGTATTATGATTAGATTCGGAAGTTAAATGAGATATTTTCTTTTTTTTATAGCAAAGACTGGCAAATGAGCAGATGGATCACCCGATGGTAAGTGATCTCCACCACCCGTAAATACCCAAGGCACAAAGAAATCAAGGATGGGTTGTCAACCTAAAAGGAGGGGAATAGGGATTGGGAAAGGGAGGGGAGGATTTGGGCCACTAGAAATCTCACTTACCGAATGAAAGGCAACAGCGAGCTGCTGCTTTACGTCGGTTTTCTGTGAGACAGTGGTATCAAACTCGTTGGGCCGGCCCATTCATGCTGTAAACGTTACTGTCTACAGCATGGCTCTACCACTAAAAAAAGTTTAGATTCAGGATAATGTTATTCTAACAATGCTGTTCCGTTGACGAATAAAAGTGTTTTTCAATAGTCCTCATCCATTACGGAAGCACATGAAAAAGCTTTTTAATTTTACGAGGTTTATTATTTGCTTCGTCAGTTTTTTGTAATATCCGCAATAAATTTTATAGTTGGTGTATACCGATATACTTGTGTACTTATAAAATACAAAAGCATGAGGGTAGCGCAACCATTCTTCGTTCTCGATCTACCGTCCGAATAAAGGCAGTCTCGTTGTACGTGAGTTTCATTGCATTTCGTCTCCGAATAAATAATTAGATATTCACCAAATTGGCGACGAGGATTAATCTTAAACGCGTGTTGAAGTCAACTATAAGTTTGATAACTACGGAAAATGATTCAAAATAGTGATTCAGTGCCGAATCTCACCGGATTGAAAGAATTCAAGCTGGGTGTCGACCGTTGGTCGACGTATGTGAGCAGGCTGCGAGCATGGTTTCAAATTCAAGACATCAAACCGGCTCAATTCTCCAAATACTTAGTGGCTGTTGTCGGCACGGAACCATTGGACCTCATAATCGATTTATGCTACCCAGAGGACCCGGAAAAAGTGTCTTTCGACAAGATTGTTGACTTAGTAGAAGAAAATCAAACTCCAAAACGATCCCTCATAGCCGAGAGAATTTTATTTAGATCGTGCAAGCAGATTGAAAACCAAACTATAACAGAATATTTAGTACAGCTGAAGAAATTAAGTAAAGCGTGCAAATTTGGTAATCACGATATATTGTTAGAAAATCTTCGGGATCAATTTGTTTATGGTTTGGCTAGCGAACGCATTCGTCAAAGATTGCTCGTGGAAGATGCAACTCTCACGTTTAACCGTGCGACGGAATTAGCGTTGTCGCTAGAAGCGGCAGTACGAGACTCGAAGACTGCTGCCGAGGCCGGCAGCCAGCCCGCCAGCCAGCACACGGCCAGCGCAGAGCCGGGAGCTGTGCATGCGGTGAGCACGCAGCGTGGGGGGCGCGCGCCCACCCGCCGTGCGCGATACAATCGAGGCGAGGAGCGGCCCGAGCGGCGCGAGCGACGTGCCGCCACCGGCGCCGCCAGCGGCGCGGGCGCGGGCGCGAGCGATACGCCGCGCTGCTACAGGTGTGGTAGGCGACACCACCCAAACCAGTGCAGTTTCGTAAATAGTGAGTGTTATGTGTGCGGAGCAATAGGTCATATTGCCAAAGTGTGCCGTTATCGGAAACAAAAAGTGAATCATGTAAGGGACATATCGTTAAGCGATTCCACTTCGATCGACTCTGACGACCGAGGTGTCAAGATTTACAATGTGAGTGACGCAGAATCAAAAGATGATCGTTGGATAATAAAGGTCATGATCAACGGTATACCACTGTCCATGGAGGGAGACACGGGAGCCGCCGCCAGCATAATTTCGTACAGGACATTTAAGAAATATTTTAACAATAATAAACTTATGCCTTATAAATCTAAGTTAATTATGTACGGCGGTCAGCAAGAAAAACCGAGAGGTGAATTTATTTGTGAAGTCGAACTGAACGGTCGCGTAGTTAACGGATTGAGTCTAATAGTTATAGATAACTTAATTAGTCCTTCATTATTCGGTCGTAACTGGATGAAGTCGTTTAAGGTGAGCTATCCGATGTTACCTACAATATCTAGTATTAATAACGTGGAGTGTGAAGTACCGAATCCGCCCAAGGTAAGGGATGATTTAATTAAAATGTTTCCGAGCGTATTTTCTCCTGGAATAGGTAAGTTTAATAAGTGTTCTATAAAATTAGAATTGATCGAGGGCGTTAAACCGGTGTGGCGTCGTGCGCGGCCCGTGCCCCACGCGCTTCGCCCCGCCGTCGAGGCGGAGTTGGCGCGACTGCAGCGCGAATGCATCATCTCGCCGGTGGAGTGGAGTGATTGGGGCACGCCGGTGGTACCAGTGCTCAAGAAGAACGGCGAAGTTCGTCTCTGTGGTGATTTTAAAACTACAGTCAATCCAGTGCTGGTTGATGATAAATACCCTATCCCGAGAATTGAAGATATTTTTGCCTCTCTTCAAGGAGGTAAATATTTCTCTAAAATAGACTTAAGCGAGGCTTACCTACAGTGCGTATTAGATGAGACCTCGAAGAGATTTTGTACCATAGTGACACATCAAGGTATGTTTTGTTACAATAGATTGCCATTTGGTATTAAGTGCGCGCCTAATAAATTTCAGAGAATAATGGAACAATTATTCCGTATGCCGTACGTAACATGTTATCTGGACGACTTAAACATCACAGGCCCAGTGGGTATTTCTGACCACTGGCAGACGTTAATAAAGGTCTTTGAAATATTATCTCATTGCGGTTTAAAAGTTTCGCCACATAAATGTAGTTTCTTCCAAAAGTCGGTATCATACTTAGGTTATAGCATCGATAGTAATGGCTTACACACGGAGATAAAAAAAATCGACGCGATCAATAATACTCCAGTGCCAGAATCAATAAAACAATTGAAGGCATTCTTAGGACTAGTGAATTACTATGGCAAATTTGTACATAATTTGAGTCATATTTTGAGTCCCTTATATGAACTTTTAAAAAAAGAGAATGCTTTCATCTGGTCACAGGAATGTAACATTGCTTTTGAAACCGTTAAGAAGGCTCTGTTACAAGCGCCAGTTTTAGCCCATTACGATCCAGCTCTGCCGACGTCGGTGACGTGTGACGCATCACCATGCGGAGTGGGGGCCGTGCTGGCACAGCGTGCACGCGATGATACCGAGCGGCCGGTATTGCACGCATCGCGCACGCTCACACCAGCGGAGAAAAATTATGCACAAATATGCAGAGAAGGACTTGCCGTAATATTTGGAGTGACAAAATTCCATGATTATATATACGGTAGGGAATTTACGCTTATCACAGATTGTAAACCGCTTGCTAGTATCTTTAATGAGAACAAAGGCGTACCGTTGATGGCCGCAAACCGTCTACAAAGATGGTCAGTCATATTGGGAGCCTATAATTATAAAGTTAAATGTATAGGAACAAAGCATAATTGTGTGGCAGACAGTTTATCGAGGATACCGGTTTTAGAGCCTACATGTAGCAGTCGTGTTGACACCTATATTAATTTTATTGAGAATGTGGCACCAATTGACTACAAAGAGATCGCAAAACAAACGGCGACAGATGAGGTGTTACAACGGTTAATGAGCGCAATAAAAACAAATTGGCAATATTGTAAATCTGCAGACTTGAAGCCGTATTTTGAAATTAAACAATTCTTAAACGTAGAACAAGGGTGCATATTATTCGGTCACCGCGTGGTTATCCCAAAGACATTAAGACATAATGTTTTGCAATTAATACATCAAACACATCAAGGTATAGTAAAATGTAAAAATTTAGCGCGAAATTACGTGTACTGGCCTGGTGTGGACTGCGACATCGAGCGCATATGCCGTGCATGCGAAACTTGTGCGCGACAGAGACCGTCTCCGCCTGCCGCCGCGCTGCATCCGTGGGTTTGGCCGCAAGAGTCTTGGTACCGCTTACATGTAGATTTTTTTTCTTTATCAGGTAACACATTTTACTATTTAGTTGTAACTGATTCTCATTCCAAATGGATTGAGGCGTACCGTGTGCCGAACACGTCGGCAAAAGTGACAAATGGTAAGTTGCGAAAATTATTTTGTCAGTTTGGGTTACCTCGAGAGCTAGTATCAGATAATGGGCCACCATTTAATGGTAATGAATTCAAACGTTTTTTAAACAGCTGGGGCGTTCAGCATGTAACGGTGACACCATATAAACCCAGTAGTAATGGGGCAGCAGAAAATGCCGTAAAAATAATCAAAACTTGTTTAAAAAAGGCAATCCATGAAAATATGGATATAAATGAGGCATTAGATAATTTCTTGATAATATACCGATCAACGCCTCACAGTATAACCGGTGAAACTCCTTGTAAGTTGTTACTTGGCAGATATGTACGCACACCGTTTGATTTGCTAAGACCAGCTATTGATGACAGAGTAAAAAGTAGACAAATGGCCCAAATTAAATACAAGCGCGGCGCGAATAGATATTTCAGTGTCGGAGACAAAGTCTATTTCAAACTATTCAGACATAATAGTTTCACTTGGGAAAAAGGCAGAGTAGTAGATAGAATTGGACCTCTAACCTATTTAATTCAATGCAATTCTAAAATATATAAAAAACACGTAGATCAGGTATTGAAGGACGATTGCACAAAGGAAGATGTAGAAATCGGTGATCATTTTGGCTTATCTGACGAAGCCACATTTACGAGCTCACGTGAGGACTTACATGAATTGACCTCAAACGAAAAATTGTCTCATTTGAGCGGGCCTAACCCGACAGAAGCCGCAACATCGTCAGCGCTGCAAAATAGACACGAGACTCGCGAGAAGCGGCACCGTAAGCCTCCCGTGAGATATGGTTTCGACATGGAGTAATCTCTCGGTTTTTGTTGTAGCAAATATCAATTAATAAAAAATTGTATAACGTATTTAGGTTTGTTTAATTGTAAGTTCATTCTGTAAATAGAGAGGGGAGAATGGTGTATACCGATATACTTGTGTACTTATAAAATACAAAAGCATGAGGGTAGCGCAACCATTCTTCGTTCTCGATCTACCGTCCGAATAAAGGCAGTCTCGTTGTACGTGAGTTTCATTGCATTTCGTCTCCGAATAAATAATTAGATATTCACCAATAGTAAGCGCAAATCTTTATTAATTCACCATGTCCATGTTTTCATCCGTAGAGCGTTCTGCTCGGTATTCATTTTTAATGACAGAAACCCGTTGGTCCAATGGCAACACATATTGGGACGTCCGTGGTTCGAATCCTAAGTCGGGTAATATTTATATGGTTTTTCTAACACGATTTGCCAGAACTGGATCTCCCAGAGGATGTTCAGAGAAGTGGTCGTAAAAACTAAGCCAAATCCTTTCTGTAACATGCTCAAAAAGTACAACGCCGGAACTAGTTTAAGTGAGATAAGGATAGATGGAACAAAAATCTAGAAGATTCTATTAGTTCCTTCTCCCAATAAAATATTTTCAATAATTTCTATCAGGTTTAACAAATCTCAAATAAATAAATACACCCAACAGTCACACACATCCCTTCCCTTTCCCAATCCCTTTCCCTCCCTTTCCATTCCCTCCTTTTAGATTGGCAACGCACCCATGATTCTTTTTGTGTCTTGGGTGTCTATGGGCGGTGGTGATCACTTACCACCAGGTGACCCATCTGCCCGTTTGCCAGTCTCTGCTATAAAAAATAAAAAAATACTGACAAACACACATTTCCTATTCACACACACTCCTCATTCACATAACGCCGATGTTGAAAGCCATCCGCACTCCACAGTGAATGACACGTGTTTGCGAATCGATAAAGGTGTTGTCACAGTGTAGTACGTTAAATTATTTGCGGCACGTAGTTTCCAGCACATTGGGCAGGCCGTGTCGCGAACAAACCAATCTAAGTTGTTCACCGGGTGCGACAACACGGGATGTGTTTACACCGAACTGTAACTGTAAGACTCATTGATCCGCAGTCAAACCGCCAAGGCAGTTTTGTGGGTCATTTGTATTATTTTTAATGTACAATAAGAAGAATTTATTAAATAAATAAAAAACTGCCTCGGTGGCGTGGTGGTATTTCGGTACGACTACGGTTCTGAGGTCTCGGGTTCGATCCCCGGGTCGGGCAAAGTGATATTGGATTTTTCCATATCAGCCCGGAGTCTGGAATTTGTGCCCGATATGGCGATAGGCTCGCCCCCTATCACATCTGAGACGGAACTAAGCTCGGCGAAATGTGGGTGTTCTAATTCGCTAGTGCGCCTCTGCCTACCCCTTCGGGGATACAGGCGTGAGCTTATGTTATGTATGTTATGTTATGTAAATAAAAAAAAATACAAGGTATGACCGACAGGCCTCTATATAGGGGATGTCTGTCGGCCGTCGACGCAGCTGCCCACGTCATCCTGGAATGCGTAGGCTTAACTAAATAACATACGTAAGCTCACCCCTGTATCCCCGAAGTGGTAGACAGAGGCGCACTTGCGAACTAGTACACCCACATTTCGCCGAGCTTAGTTGCGTCCCAGATGTGATAGGGGGCGAGCCTATCGCCCTATACACAAATTCCAGACTCAATACGCGCACGACTTTTAACGTGCTCAGTGCTGAGAAAGGTGCCCACGATCAACTTCATAATTCATTATACATACATAAGACTACGTTTTCGTCCCTCAAGAGGAAGGCAGGAGTGTACTAGAGCACCCACATCTAGATTTTCCAACGTCTTTTTATTTTTGTAAGTTTTTACATGCAACCTCTGATGGTAAAAAATATATATTTTTATAGTAGATTGTTAAGCGAGCTGGATAATGATAAGTTATATCGACCGGACACCCATGACGCCAAAAGATTCTTAGGTGCACTACGAAACTTAAAGGGGGATATAGGGATTGGGAAAGGGTAGAAATATATGGCCACCGAATAAAACGGAACAACAAGCTACCTTCCCGATTTGCGTCTTCCGTCTTCGGAGTATAAAGAAGCAAAAAAAAACATTGTTAGTCGGAGCTTACTGTTTTTTTAAGACTGTATTGCCCTTACCACGAGCAGTCCAGGCAGAAATATTTTTGACGATCGAAGTCGTATCAAACTCGCTGCGCACCGATGACATTTAGCATACGCTTCAAACGCATCGATATATTAATTACCTAGATGCACAGTTGACGCTCGGAAAATGGGACAGCAAAAGAGTGCTTAAGCACTCGTTTTGCATACAGTCCGACGCCGATGGAATTCTAAATTTCAAAATTCAAATTTAAGAACGCTTGCTCACTTCGTTTAAAAAGCTACTTTATTACACGTGCATAGGGTTATATTTGTGTTGATTTAACTAGAACTTGTGATCTTTTTCTATGTTTTATTCCTGAGACCACTTTTTAGGAGGATATTTATTTGCAAAGAACTGTGCATCTAGGGTATATTATATTGATGTTCCAACGTCATTGACATTTGGTGAATATTTCATACAAACGTTATGACACGCATTGAACTCGATACGAATTAGATTGTCAAAAATATTCCTGGTAGAGCCACCGGTGTAGTGTAGTGTAGGCACTTTGCTGTCCTTTAAAAAAACGACGATTTTTTGTGAGACAGTGGTATCAAACCGGTCAAAAGAAAATACCTATGTACCTGTATCTTCAATATTGCAGTTCTATGTAAAAGCAATGTGTCACGTCTCCCAGACCAGCACAGAGACGAGAAGAAGCGTCGTCGAATTACCTGCGAGATTGTGATTATACATCACACGTGCCACACATCAAACACACTGACATCGTAACATTGAAAAACAATAATGGATTTTGTGTATTGAACTCTCTTTTTTCTGCAGCATACTTTGTTTACAATAACATTAACGTTATGAGCCATCTATGAAAACAAAATCACCCTCCGGATAAAAATATTTGACCTTTGAAAATTCGGTCTATAGTTGAAAGATATTTTTTTGGAACAGTACCCTACACAAAGACGTTCACAAACTATTGCTTCAACTAAGGATACCTGACTGCATGCTGCCATTTTTTTCCTCGAAGGTGCGTGAGTATGAAACCGCAGTAGCTTATTTCAATCGCCAATTTCGGTGACATACCGATTTCCGGTGACCCAATAATCTCCCTCCCTTTCCCAATCCCTATTTCCCTCCTTTTAGGTTCGCAACGCACCTATGATTCTTTTTGTGTTTGGGGTGTCTGGATGATGAAGATCACATCAGGTGATTCATGTGCTTGTTTGCCAGTCTCCGCTATAAAAAAGACGGACGAAATTTTAAGAGGTTATAATAATACTTATTTCTAAAGTTTACGCGAATTACATTTAGAGTTTAAATATAACAATTTTTACGGATTCTATCAGTCCAACCCGTGACCACGAAGACTGCAAAGCCTTCGAAACGTCGGGAATAAAAATTAAAACCAAATCGTGATAGAATCCGTAAAAATTGTTTTATTTCAAAGGCTATAATAAGTATAAATAAATGGGACCATTTCCCCTTCAACCAATGTAACTCTAAATGTTAGTAATGTATAAACTACTCACACACCCTTTGCTACGCTAAGAGCAAACATCAAAGACACGGCAAATAAACTGAGCAACTGTATCAGGTTTGAAGTTTGCAAATAGTAGCAGTGTGTAACCTAATGCTGAGTCGAGTGGATACACGTATCGCATGCCATGACATACGACAGTCGGTTTATGAATATACTTTACACACAATAAGCTCACGCCTGTATCCCCGAAGGGGTAGGCAGAGGCACATAGCCAACTAGTACACCCACATTTCACCGAGCTTAGTTCCGTCCCAGATGTGATAGGGGGCGGGCCTATCGCCATATCGGGCACAAATTCCAGACTCCGGGCTTATATGGAAAAATTCAATATCACTTTGCCCGACTCGGGTATCGAATCCGAGACCTCATGACAGTAGTCGTACCGAAATACAACCACGCCACCGAGGCAGTCAATATACTATAATTCCACTGGATTACTACCACTGTCGAACAAAACACTGACAAACTTAAGTGGTAGAGCCACGCTGTAGAAAGTTACGTCTACAGCACGAGTGGGCCGGCTCGACCAGTTGATACCATTAACTTGTGGCGACATCTCTGCAATGCGTGCCGAACCAACTTACACGCATCGAGCGTCAGCGCACAAGGGTACTGGCTTCAGCTACGGAACAACAGATGGAGCCACCGAATCCTAAATCACGGTGGCAAAGTTTGCAGCAGGAGTTGCATATATAATACGATCTCCGAAGATGAACCATCGGAGGGGCCGCGGCGGTCAGGCACTACACCCGTCTGACGAGATGATCTCCCCTTTGGTGGAGGAACACCGACACCCGTTCCTCTACAAACTCACAGAAAACCGACGTAAAGTAGAATCTAGCTGTTGCGTTTCGTGCGGCGAGTGAGATTTCCAGTCGCCCAATTCCCCCTACTCCTTCCCCAACCCCTATTCCTCTCCTTTTAAGTTCGTAACGCACCCGTGATTATTTTTTTTGTATCTTGAGTGTCTATGGGTCGAGATCACTTACCATCAGGTGACCCACCTGCTCTTTTGCCAGTCTCTGCAAACAAATTTGGAGCGATATTCAAAATTATTTTTGTGTTCCATAGAGCTCGTTTCAAAGATGGTCCCAGTTAAAAGGTCAATAAAATAAGGATAAATTAATTAATTTTTATGCCCGACGTTCGACGACGTTCAGTCCGACCCGTGACCACGAAGACTGCAAAGCTTTCGAAACGTCGGGCATAAAAATTAAAAACCAAATCGTGATAGAATCCGTAAAAATAGTTTTATTACAATGTATAACATTCGCGTACACTTAATAAATCAGTATATATCACTTTTATTGTCAATTTGTAATTATTTTTTTCATAGTCTGGCTATACATTTTAGAGAGCCATGGCCCACATACCACTTTTAAACCAATGCAAGGATACCTAGTAGCTTCGGCAAGCTTATTGCAATTTACATGATGATACAAGCTTATTACACGATGGAAGCAACCTTTTTTAATCCTAGTATGTAAATTATCTAGCACTTCTTGGCTTGTATAACTCTAACGCTAAGATCTATAGAAGAAACAAACTCAGTGAGGATTTGGAATTCTTAAATCGAACTTTGACTTAGTCCGAGTCATTTTTTACAAGAAAAATAGACTGACAGACAGACAAAGCAGAGATGGTTTTCATTGATTGATTAATTTCGTTTCGTATTAATTTAATTTGCCCGGGACTGGATCCCTCATAGGGGGTTGACGTCAGGCAGGCAGCCGGTCGTAAAAACTAAGCCAAATCCTCTCAGCAACATGCTTGAAAAAGTGTGTTGCGCCGACCCCAAATTAAGGTGGGATAAGGGCAGGTAGAAAGAAAGAAAGATTGATTTCGTTTCTTTGACTCATACTTAGTCGAAGTTCGTTCAGCAGGGTTACCACGACCTCTTATAGCAGTATTATTATAATCGTTCTTCGTTTGTTTTGTATGGGAATATTGACAAGTAAAATTATAATAATACTTCTATAAGAGGTGATAGTAACTCGCCTGTAGATCTCAGCCTAAATCTAATTAGTTATGGTTTAAAACACATGTGTGGAAATTCTGTACTACCACCGGCCATCTGTCAGTCGCAGATAACGTGATGTTCCCACTGTGAGGAAGGTTCTAAAAGACTTGCTTATTGTTAACTCACATGTTTATTACTATGGACAAAGTTAATTGTTTTGGAAACATACAATGCGTATGAAAGGTGAACACAGCAAAGGGGACGTTGTTAGATATTTTAAATAAATGCCAGCCTGATAAATTAATAAATAGACTGCCCGGTGGCGTAGTTGTATTACGGTACGACTTCCGTCCTGAGGTCTCGGGTTCGATCCCCGAGTTGGCCAGTGATATTGATTCTTTATTTTCAATATCAACCTGGAGTCTGGAATTTGTATCCGATACGGCGATAGGCTCGCTACCTATCACATCTAGGACGGAACTAAGGAAATGTGAGTGTTCTAGTTCACTTGTGCGCTCATTCGGGGACACAGGCGTGAGCTTATGTTAATGTTATGTTAATCATGATATATTAACTAAAAGAAAGATAAAAAGTACCCTTAACCGACGCGAATGTATGAAGAGATTGATGAAAGTAGATGAAGCGAAAGTAGTGTGTCAGAATCGGGCGAAGTGGAAATCCATAGTCTCTGCCTACCCCTATGGGATAAAGGCGTGATATTATGTATGTTAATCATCATCATTCGCCACAGGACGTCCACTGCTGGACAAACATTTCCAAATCGACCTGCTGGAAGCGGCCTGCATCCAGCAGCTTCCTGAATTATACATAATATAAAAATAATTCGCCACGAACACTTTTCACTACTTATTCCCATGAGATGTAAAAAAACAAATGTACTGATTGATATACAAAATAAACTAGGACGTGTTAAATTGTTGTTTAAACAATGTACATTCGTGTACCAATCAAAACAACGCAAACGATACAGCTGTAAGGGTACAGGGTTGTCACGTGAGAAAAATATTATGAAGGAATTAACATTAAGGTTATCACTTAAATTAATAAATAACATTACACAAAATAGCGTTAGGAGGTTCTATCATAAAAATACGCCACCAATATATTTTTTAAATTATTGTATTTTATGGGGCTGCAAAGAAGAGGTCCCATGATCCTGGGTTCAATTGGATACTTGACAAATTTTGTTCATTAATTTTATATGAAATTTACGTCATCTAAAACATAACACAAAAAAAATATTGAAAAATTCTCAAAAATAAAGAAGTTATATGCCTTTGAAGTCTCATGTAACCTTCAAACTGCGTGAAAGAGAAGTATCAATATAATCACGTCACGGCCGTAACGTTGCGTGAGTTGGAAAGGGATAGCAAGATATCCCCACTACGCCCCCACTCTTGCTCATTGCAGAATTTAAAATATGAATTACTGTCTAATTCTTTGACCAACTTCGATGCAGATTTTACAGAAGGGTGTCTTTTTTGTTTTATTCGATACATAAACATATATTTTTTTTTTATTCGATATTACATATAAAACTATGTATAAAATCAAACATAGTCAAGTACCCAATTCTCTCAGGTAACAAATGTATCTGGCCCTATTGAAGTTAAACGATACTCAAAATGATGAGATTAGAGTTTAATAGTGAAAAGTCGTGGTGATATCACTCACAACCCGATGAAACATTTATCTAGTAAGCGCCATTAAAACCCTTTATCCCATAATGTAAGATCGGTGCAACACACTTTACCAAGCGTGTAGCAGAAAGGATTTAGCTTAGTTTTGCCATTATCTGTCGCTAGACGAAGGAGGCAACTAATCAATGAACAATTTGACAGCCTCCGTGGCTTGTCGGTCGAGTAGCCGGCTGTGAAGCGAGAGGCCGCGGGCTTGATTCTCGCATTGAGACAAATGTTTGTGTGGCCCACAGATATTTGTTTCAAGTCTGGGTGTTGTGAGACCGAAAGTCTCTCATAGTCTCTGATACCCACGATACAGGTTATACCTAGTGTGAGGTCAGGACTAGGTGTGTGACTGTTGGGTGTATTTATTTATTTATTTTATAATTAATGATTGCCGACAACCCTGGGTAATACGGCTATATGTAAAACTTTATCTCATGTCTAACAAGAACGTTATGTTTACGATTTTCTTAACTTCCACGAGTTTGTCTAGTATGGGAAATATTTACTTGGTCAAAATATTTTCTCGTATACTGGATGATAATTACCCGCCTCCTTGGTCTAGTGGCAGCATATATGAACTGTGGACCGAGACTCCTGGGTTCGATTCCCAGGTCGGGCAAAGCGAATTTTATGATTTAATTTTCCTGGGACTGTATCCCCCAGAGGAATAAGCTCCATCGAACACAAAAAATCTTGAACACCGGTCCACATTTGGCGCAGTAATCAAATAACATACATTAAAAAAATACAGCCGAATTGAGTACCTTCTTCTTTTTCAATCAGCCGAAAAAAACTCAAATATTGGCAATATCCACATTTTATAAATTTATTTACCTTAAAAATATAATTTAAAATAATTACAAAATATGGCAACATTGGAAACGCGAAACGGGCACAGACCCATGTCCTTTAACCTTTTCCAATCCCTCTGATCATTAAATTTTATCACCCTCGTCTTTATGAGGTGATTTTTGACAGTGGGCTCGTGTAGTTCCGTGTTTATGGCGGATTTTATAGGAATCCGCTTTATTTCTCCATCATTGTGCTGTAAGTGAATAGGGGTTAGGAAAAAGTAAAGAAACTTCGCTAGCGAAAGTTGCTTATTGATTTGGGTCTTGGAATCTACTGTTTTATTGAAATGAAAGCTTGATCCTTTTTCTAAAGCTTCATCATTTCCTATCTTTTATTAGTATGAAAAAATAAATACCTATGACTACACTTGGGATTGGATAGGAAAAAAAAGCAGCGATAGCTCAGTTGGGTTTGGTACGGATTGCCGAGAAAAGTGTCGGAGGTTCGAGACAAACCCCAAAAAGAGCACATACCTCTGACTTTTCTACCTTAAGTGTGTTTTCATTGTGAAATATCGCTTGCTACAGCGGTGAAGGAAAACATCGTGAGGAAACCCGCATACCCGAGACATTTCTCCACAAGAATTTCGAAGGTATCTGAAGTCTACCAACCCGCATTAGGCCAGCGTGGTAGACTAAGGCCTAACCCCTCTCACTAGCAGAGGAGGCCCGTGCCCAGCAGTGGGACAGTAATATTACAGGGCTAATATTATTATAATGGGATTTATCTCGGAATGAAAGTCCGCGGGTTCTCACAAATATTTTTAGACTAACCATTCGTCTCTCGTAGATTCAAACAAGCAGATGGGTCACCTGTTGGTAAGTGATCTCCATCGCCCATAAACCCCCAAGACAAGAAAATCACGGGTGCGTTGCCAACATAAAAGGAGGAAAATATGGATTAGGTAAGGGAAATCTCACTCACTGAACGAAACGTGACAGCGAGCTCCCACTTTACGTCGGTTTTCTGTGAGACATTGGTATCAAACCGGTCGAACCGGTCTATTTGCGCTGTAGACGTAACTGTCTACAGCGTGGCTCTACCACTCAAACAGTTGGTCGTCGCCGAAGTTTACACTTTCTTACCAAATTTTAAAATAGAAGTTTCCAAGATATAGAAGATAACCTAGGGGTTATTTATGGAAGTATTAGGTGTAGGTAGTCAATTTAATTCCTCAAACCACGTTCGACAGTGTCGAATCGACGCAAACGATTCACCGATTCAAATTAAATATTCGCCATTACGTTATGTGGCGACATCACATTCGCATAAACAACAACTGAACCGAACAGTTTATTATTAAACACACGGTGGGAAACATAAATATTTTAAACAAATTGATCGCAGTTTGTGTTCGGACATTCGTACAAATTGACGTTTTAAACTTGTGATAAATTCAAAGGGAAATAAATGAAGCCGATTTAATACTACATTGATTCGAGTTTATCAATAAAGTAAATCAAATGTGGCAAGTAAAAGTATTTATTAAGACTAATAGCACACAGGCAATGAACAGAATGTGAGATTCTTAAATAACTATAGACGTAAACATTAATGCAATACAAAACAAAGTAAATAAAAATGAATAAGCTATATATCATAGTGATACTAAATCTAGTGCAAGCGAAGTATCCGGACAAGTTCTGTGACCTACCGACCACGGACCCAACCAAGCAGTGTTACATAAAAGAGACTCTACTCTCCATCAGTCACAGCCCCAACCAATTAGCCGTCGATAAATCAACAAACACACTCTACTTCAGCTTCGATACCGGGCAGGGGGAATACATGCCCGCACTCTTGAAGATCGATACGAAAAAACTGACAGTGTTGCAAGGCATCAAAGACGCTTTTGCAATAGCAAGTGGTCCCTCAGGTGAAATATACTTCGGAGGCAACTACGGTATATATAAATACGACACGATCAAAAGGATTCTCTTGAGGTTGAACGTCCCTAACTTGGATATATGGTGGTTGTTTATTAAGAACAATATTTATTTTATCAAGTTTCCGAGTTTGAACGCTTATTTTTACACCGAAAGGATGGTGAAGGAAGTTAAAGAGTTCAGATCGAATCTTGTTCATCAATTTGTGATTGACAGGAGCGATAATTTGTTCTTTATTAATAGCACTGGGTTTTACGGGGTCAAAAAGGATACTGATATTGCTGTATTGCTAAAGAATAATCCTCGATTTCTCGGCATGGCTATAGACAATAAGAATGTAGTCTACGTGTGCAGTGAAGATGGCATATACGTTGTAAGAAAAATGGTACAGAAGGTAAAGAAAATTGTAAACATTCAGGGAGTTTTAGGAATGACTTTTGATAAAGTGAACAATTTGATTTATTCGGACTCGCACGAACTGGTTCGTTTGATACCCATGCCTAAAGGAACATATAATATTAAGTAATAATGGTTAAATTCAATTAATTATACATATGTACATGATCCTTGTTTTCATTTTTGCTAATCTATCTAATAATTTAATAAAGATACTTAAGATAACACCATCAAATGTGACTTTAATGATGTAGCAAAACTTGGACCATTATTATTTAGCACCTGGTACGTAAACCAAACAAGATCTAACGTCCGTGTCGGACATAATTAATTTGAACATTATCATTGTCGGAATTGACTCAGCTAGGCGTCTTGTTTACAGATGCTAAACTAAACAAGACGTTGCTATTTAACAGGCGGATCATTTAAGGGCAGAGAAAACAGTACGATCAGTTAATGTTAAAGACTTTAATATAGTTTACTTTCAGATTTTCGCTGCTGCTGAAGCTAATCAATGCCAAAATTAGCTGAATATCTATCAAATCTTATAAGTCAAACTGTGGTTGCTTTTGTTAGTATAGTGGATTTGGGTTTCTAGCAAATTAAAGGTGATGCAGCATCATTTCCAGTTAAGATACCTATGATCTTTGAAGAAACCGCATACTTTATTTCGACTCTATAAAATCTGTTGAAGATGATTACATCCTATAATCAAATGAATGGATGTTAAGAATACTCAGTCACCTTTTAAACAAAAACAAATTAAAAATCGGTTCATCCGTTTAGGAGCTAGCGATACCATAGACAGACACACGGATACACACAATATTAAACTTAATAAGTCTAATAACACTCCAATGTCCTCGTCCGGAGTAAAAATAATATGACTTACGTTAAGGAATACTATTTTTATGGAATAAAACACCCACTGTACGAAACAACGGAACAAACTTTTTACTCAGAGTATTAAAACGAACTCCCAAAGGCATATCGAATGAAATTCAATTTGCTCAAAGTTGTGGCATTCGAAAAAAAATTACACTAATGCTTTGGGAAGCGGTTTCCTGTTACCCGAAACTGAGTGCCCTGTGGAATATTGTTAATAAATATTCATTGCTAATCAACGTGTACTGATTGGTCTGGCAATCTTTTTATTAATTTCTCTAAGGGTATCTTTACTGCGACCAGTGACACTGAATTTGGTCTGCGCACCTCATCAATATGTGTAAGCAACTTATGCAGGTATTTTTCGACGAATTAAATATCCAAAAGTCGGTTTCCAACCCTGGTCGATTTAGCTCATTCATAATGCAACCAAACTGGAGTCTACCCAGTCGATTCTTTCGCAAATTCGTTAGCCTTTAGCAGATTCTCATTATTTGTGATCTAACTCAGAAATACATCATCATCATCATCATCATCAGCCACATGACGTCCACTGCTGGACATAGGCCTCCCCTAATGATTTTTTGGTCGACCTAATAAATACGCTGGGGTAAAAATGAGTACAAAATAATCCAACTTCAATTTGATTTGTTTGTTTGTTCAGTATAGGAAAACAGTATAACATTGGAGAGCTCTGATTGAAGCACTCTTCCGAGAATGAAGGATAATACTAACAAACGAATACAAATAGAAATATATTGTAAACATCCTTTATTGAAATAACTGATACTTGCCGATATTTATAAATCGATATCTATTTTATTAGAAGGACGATCTTTTATGCTGACGTCAACAGCGTGGTGAAGTACTGAATCTTATAATTAAGTAATTGCCGCCAAAATTCAAGCAAAATTTGGATCGTCCATCTGTGTCATGATTATTGCGAAAACTTGATATTATTTTTATATACAGACAACGGATGGTAAGACAGAACAACCAAAAAAATGAGGAGTTTATCAGTGGTCAAAGAACTCATACCAGTACCTATGCATAAATGCTTCTTCAATCTTCAAATTTCAAAGACGGTGCCCAGTGACATTAATTTATTATACCATTTATTATTTCACTTCATAAAGTGTAATTAGATGGGAAAAAATCTTGCACTCTCAATCTCTTGGGCGTTTGGAAAGAAGGTAAAGATAGTTTTAAGGCTAAACAGCGATTAAAAATACTTATGGGGAAAGGTTTTTATTTAGGGAAAATTAGCTAGAAATATTTGGTACTAGTAAAAATGACAACCAAAAAAAATGACTATCAAATGGATTCATAATATCATGAACAAATTGCTATGGAAGCAATCTCACCACTTAAAAGAAAAGCCAATTGCTCTAATCTGAAGGGCCTGTAAAAGGCCATGGAACTGATAAAAAGTGTTTGTCCGCTTTGTACCACGCACTAAAGAAACAGCAAAATATCTTTGATACTATTTTCAGCCATTTTGAAAGAATCAATATGACTGATACTGGGGTTTTTAATCTGCTAATATATAATTAATCAAATTGCTTATGGAAATATAGCTATAAATTTCGACATAAAGGCTGTCATAGCTTATTTAGTCGAGTAGCATTCTGGAATCAATGAGTCATATCATCAGTCACAGCACGTCCACTACTGATCATAGGTCTTCGCTAAAGAATTCCAGACTAACCTGAAGATCCGTAGAACGACGGAACTCACTGACATTGCCCAGCAGATCAACAATTCCAAGTGGAAATGGGCAGGGCGCACAGCACGTAGACCTTAGAGCTGATAGAGCAGGAAAGTTTTTGAGTGGAGATCATTTGCTAGAAAGTCAGTCTTACATGCACTGAATTCGACATTATAACGTTATTCTGGTGACCAGCGTCATGGAATAAGGGAAACGATAATATTTACAATGATAAACTATGAACTGTCCCAGAAGGATACATCAGCCAAGTATCAGGGTTTTGAGTGGTAGAGTCACGCTAAAGACAATTACGTCTACAGCACGAATAGGCCGGCGTAACCGGTTTGATACCACTGTCTCACAGAAAAGTAACGTAAAATGGCAGTTCGGCCCAGTAGCCCCTCCCTTTCTCAATCTCTCTTCCTGCCCTTCCATTACATCCTTTTAGGTTGGCAACGCAACCATGATTTCCTTTGTGTCTTGGGTGTCTATGGGCAGTAGAGATCACTTACTATCAGGTGATCCATCTGCTCGTTTGCCACTCTCTGCTATAAAAAATGGTATCAGTAAAAACTACGCTGCTACATGCTTATATTATCTTCCTTATCACGTTTCATTTAAAAATGTACATGAGAATAAATGGTTTCCACACCCTTAACAGTCAAAGCGGTTTTAAAATAAACAGATTTGGCGAGTTTGTTTGCAGCAAGTATTAAGTAAACAATCATGGTTAAAGGATTTTAGGCAGCTTCCGTGTTGAGTGGATTCCAAACGCGTTTGTATAATATTAACTGTTTCACTTTTACGTAATTCATCGAAAATTATATGTGGAATTGAAACCAGCTACGATATTATTAGACTATTACATTTGTTAGTATAATTTCTTCACTGTTTTACTTAAAAATTTATGAAAACGACAGCAGAATTTATTTTAAAATTATTTTTCTAATGGCTCTACATCTCTAAGAGCATATCTTTTAATAAACGTTCTTTTTTTTAATTTAAATTAGCACTACCACATCATACATATTAATCATAAAAGAAAAGAAGAAAACTAAAATAATACAATCCATTCCGATATGTATAGCAATTATATAAACCACCACTGATAATACTATTCAGACTTTTGTCTGATTATGATTGAAAGGCATCATAGATGGCCACTGATATTGCCAATTGATAATTTACTAAGGACGACTTATGCGCTACTATGATTCTTCTTCCTCTAAAAATAATGGCTTCCACGCATATGCAATGATTTAGCCAATGTCAAGGTAAATAGAGCAATTATTTTTCACAATGACCATGAGACCCACATGTGGATCTCAAGGTTTTGTTGGGATAATGGCAGTAATTCCTTCCAGTGCGATGCGTCTCAGATGACCTTCACTCGGCGAATCGACCGAACAAAGCCAAGCAACGCACCAAACAAGACTCATCAAAGATCACCGGTTAAAAATTTTCCACATTATACTGTCCATCTTGACTGAAGTTTGATGCATTAAACCACACCAATTAAAGACAACAAACACAGATTCAGAGAATAATATGAATTAATTTTAACAAGCGACGCCCACCCTGTCAGACTTCACGTCAAAATCCTTCCATTACTATGATTATCCTTTGAGAAATGCTAAATTGACAATCAGTTAACTAACAATTGGCAATTGACCCTTCAAGCACAGCACATCCAGTTAACGAAATGAATAATTGATGTGAACAATCATGAACGTAATTAAAAAGTGATTAAATGCCCATCTACTGCAGGTCAGAGCTCGGGGCATCGTTTGCCCCAAATCAAATATTTGCAATCCATACAAGCTTACACCGTTATTCCTGAAGAGGTAGGCAGAGGCGCACTAGCGAAATAGAACACTCACATTTCGCCGAGCTTAGTTCCGTCCCAGATGTGATAGGGGGTGAGCCTATTCCCATATCGGGCACAAACTCCAGACTCTGGGCTTATATTGAAAAATCCAATATAACTTTGCCCTACCCATAGATCGAATCGGAGACAGAAGAGTAGTCTTTCCGAAATACAACCACGCCATCGAGGCAGTATTTTCATATACAGACATGAATATTACGGTATTTATTTATTTATATATTTCTATAGTGGTCAATATCCAAACTTCTACAGAAATATAAATATCGAGCTAACCAAAGTCAACAAGCTACTGTTTCACAACAAAATCTTCGTTAATTTGTGCTGAAAGGCAAAATGTCCACTGGCGACTCATCAAAGGCCCAGAGTTACATAAGGCAGTAAGCCGGACACTTCATGAGCGTAAAACCAAGTGTTCCCCGCTAAAAGCTGGCGAAATATCACGCATTTGCACATGTAAAGTGTGTAACGATAATAAAACGATATTTAGTAACGATGGAAATGGAATTTTCTCACATAACATAAATATAACATAACATAAGCTCACGCCTGTATCCCCGAAGGGGTAGGCAGAGGCGCACTACCGAACTAGAGCACCCACATTTCGCCGAGCTTAGTTCCGTCCCAGATGTGATAGGGGGCGAGCCTATCGCCATATCAGGCACAAATTCCAGAATCCGGGCTGATATGGAAAAATCCAATATCACTTTGCCCGACCCGGGGATCGAACCCGAGACCTCAGAACCGTAGTCGTACCGAAATACCACCACGCCACCGAGGCCATTTTCTCGTTGTAATGTTACTTTTTAAATCGCGGTCGTTTTGTCGATGTGGTTGTTGTATCGTATTAAGTAGTATTTGTTTATAATTTTGGATTACGTATATATTTTTAATTTAGTCCACTAAAAAACACAATAATTTTGCAAGATCCTTGATTGTGATTCATTCCCATAAAAAAAGCTCTGAACAATAACGTTAGTAGCTAGTAGTTTAGTCATTTTATATTGAATTTAATATACCTATTATAGGGTATATTTTATAATTATACACATTACACAAGTTGTGAATTAGGCGGTGTACTGAATACAAATCGGCCGCCTGTACAAAAAACGCGTTATCAGAGCTCTGAGTTCAAAGTGTGACTGTCGCGGCGCGTTGGTTGGCGAGGCGCGCGGACCACCGATGGCGGGGTGAGAGGCGCGGGGAAGAGGGGTGCGACAAGTACTTGCTATAACCTCCCCCTCCAAGTCACCAGGACGACCCGACCGTGACTTGGCTGGACGTCCACGCCGACGCGGATGTCTAATAACCGAACCATCCCCTACGTAAGGCGTCAAAGCGCTGGCATGGTATTTCCCGCGAATTCCCCCGTCGGAATCTACAATTTCAAACGACGTCGGAGTAACAACCTTAGAGACACGATACGGCCCCTCACGACGCGGAGCGAACTTGCTAGTAAAACCTTTGGCTACATTACTGGCCAAGTGCGTCGACACTAGGACGAGGTCTCCCTCCTTGTACGGGGTGACGTCACGGCGGCGTCGATCACCTACCGCCTTCCGGACATCCTGTTGGTCTTCTACTCGTCGTTTGACATCAACAAGAATGCGAGCAAAGTCTTTAAGGTAAGGCGTTATTTGTGGAACGAAGTTTTGCTTACTAACTATAGCGCGTATATCGGTGTGCACGGACATTGGAGAACGCAACTCCCGAGCGAATGTCAGATAGGCGGCTGATTGTCCGGTTCCTACATTGTGAGCACTGTTAAGAGCAAATCGAACTGCCGGTAGTACCGTGGGCCAACGTCTATGCTCAGGGCCTACCAAGATGGCAAGAAGCTGTTTCAGCTCGCGATTTTTACGCTCGGCCGGATTGGCCTCGGGGTGATAAACCGGTATAAGCGTTTGCTGTACACCAAGAACGTACATAACCTTCTGCATAACCGCCGATACAAACTGACTTCCGTTATCCGACACGACACGTCGCGGTATTCCATAACGCAAAAAGACCTCTTCTATAAGAATCTTGGCACACGTCTCAGCAGTTGAGTCACAAAGTGCAAATAATTCAACCCAGCGACTGGCTGTATCTTCTACGAGGAGGATCCACTTTTCCCCTCGTGGGCCCTCAGGAAGCGGCCCAAAAAGATCCATTGCTAATACTTCAAATCTCTGGTGAAGCACCGGCGTCTGAAGAAGACCTGCGGGCTTCAAATTGGTAGCCTTATATCTTTGGCATTCATCACAAGACTTTAGGTACTTAGTCACAAAGGCCCTCATGCCTTTAAAATAAAATCTTTCCTTGATTCGTTTCAGAGTCCGTTCAATCCCTAGGTGGCCCGCAGTAGGCGCATCATGGAGTTCCTGCATCAGCTCGGTACGTAAAGATTCGGGCACAACTAATTGAGGCTCTTCCGACTCTCCGTCAGGGTCGCAACGGTACAAGACCCCTTGTGACAGGTAAAATCCTCTGTTAGTCCAACGCATAGCGGCGTCTGGATTGGCAGAATCCTCAAAATCCTCAATAATCCCTTTTATTTCAGGATCTTCAATCTGAGCAGTACGAATATCTTCGGGTCCTCGATGCGGCAAATCAACAACTACGGGACAAACATTACAGGGTTCCGGAGCGGGTTCCCCTTCCTCGTCGATCACTGGTCGACTAAGGGTATCTGCGACAACATTAACACGACCAGGTGTGTATCCAATGTCTAGATCATAGGACTGAATTTTCATCGCCCAACGAGCAAGCCGACCACTGGGAGTCTTCAACGACAACAGCCATCTCAGTGGTTGATGATCGGTTGCTACCTGCACACGTGCGCCTTCCACGTACCCTCGGAACTTTTCCAAAGCCCACACTACCGCTAAAGCTTCACGCTCCGTAGTGTGATAGTTTCGCTCAGCAGAGGTCAACAACCTGCTGGCGTATTCGATGGGTCTTTCTTCTGTGGTGGTAGGGCCTTGCATCAAAACAGCGCCCAAGGCAAAAGCACTAGCATCGGTACGTAGGATGAAAGGTTCATTGAAGTCCGGTTGGCGGAGGACCGGGCTTGTAGAGAGCCGGAGCTTTAACTCCTCGAAAGCCTTATTCTCGGTCTCCCCCCACTGCCAACGTCGATCTTTCTTTGTCAAATCCGTGAGAGAACGTGCAACTTCAGAGAATTGCGGAATAAACTTGCGAAACCATGAACAGGTTTGTAAAAAAGTCTTCAATTCCTTCAAGTTCTTCGGAGGCTTCATACTTACAACAGCTTCCACCTTCGAGGGATCAGGCTCGATGCCCTGCGCGGAAATTACATGTCCCAGGTAAGTAATCCTCTCTCTGGCAAATACACATTTATCTTTGTTTGCTTTCAGGTTAAAAAGCCGAAGCCTATCAAAAACCTGCTGTAAATCATCTAAATGGCGATCCAGATCTTGTGAAATAACCAAGATGTCATCAAGATACGTAAGTACGCAAACATCCTTAAGTCCAGATCTCATCCTATCCATTAAACGTTGGAACGTCGCTGGCGCGTTCTTCAGTCCGAACGGCATACGGCGAAACTGGAACGTTCTAAACGGCGTTGTGAAAGCCGTCTTGTGGCGATCCTCAGGTGCAACTTCCGTCTGCCAGTATCCAGCCTTTAAGTCGATCGTCGACATCACGCAATTAGCTTTCGTACTCTTAAGCAACTCGTCGATCACTGGGATGGGATACTGATCAGTGCGGGTCACGTGATTCAGCTTCCGGTAGTCCACACAAAAACGGATCTCACCGTTCTTCTTTGGTATCAAAACTACGGGAGCAGCCCATTCAGACTCGGCCTCTTCGATCACGCCTTCTTCTAACATCTTATCCAACTCCTTTCTAATAATTTCCTTTTTTGCAGGAGAAACGCGGTAAGGAGGTCCTGCGATCGGTACAGCATCTCCTGTATCAATATGATGTTGTGCGAATTTAGTTGGCCCTCCCCCTGGAGTGAAAATATCCTCATGTGAATTTAGGAGGGTGGAGAGTCTATCTCGTTCGTGCGGCACAAGGTGGGAACCCTCGTCTTCGCGGAGACCAACGGATGCGCAGCCAAGCGGAGGGCTGGAAACGCTTTCGAAACAAAGCGGCTGAGGCGTCCTATCTTGTCTCACGTACCATAAACCTAAGTCGAAGTCCAACACCATGCCAACACTTTGAATGAAATTCATCCCTAATAAACTCTCGGTTGCAGATGGCAACATAATGAAACTAACCGTCACCACTATTCCTCGCACCTTTACATCAACATGCGCTACCTCTACGTTCTGCGCAACAGAACAACCATCCGCATACTTAAGCTCAGTGAAAACAGTTTCAAACGTATGACCATTTTTACACAAATGACGTTTTAAACTAACACTCCCGATAGAATGTTTAACACCAGTGTCCACTAGCAATTTTCCTCTTTCGCCATAAATGCTCACACCTATAATGGGTCGCCCGCGCGAACCCAAGGTTACGACACTCGCGGACACAGATTGAAACGCAGACGCAACCGTTTCCTTTTTTACTTTGCACGTCATGCAATTCGAGCGAATCACCCCGGGTGCCCCACACCCGAAACAAGTGATATTAGGTTTTAACCTTGCATTGTCAACATTGCCTTCCTTTGGCTTTCTATCCTTCAGACGTTGACAAGTCTCCTTCAGGTGGCCATATTGCTTGCAATATACGCAGTGAAGTCGCTTTTTATCCGACGGCATCGATGCGGCTGAAGGTGACGACGGAGATGACGTTGAGGACGACGGCGGATGACTCTCCCTCAAAATATCCTCGACTCGTCGAGCTTCCGTCAACAATTCTCCAAATGTATTAAAACATGTACGAGGTACCTTCTCTCGAATGCTGACGTGAAGAAGCCCATACACCATATCTAGTTGTACTTCTTCAGTCAATGACCTGGGCGGTAACTGAGCAATCAGCGCCCGTAAATGACAGACGAACAAGTCTGTGGATTCTTTATGACGTTGTTCTCTTTCAAACATCTTCCTATAAATTCGATGAGGCGGTAAGCGCGGACCAAAAGTATTCTTTAACGCCGAAATTGCATCTGACCAAGAGAGCGTCGTGGCCTTGACACCTTGCCACCAGGTTGCAGCCAAATCCGTTAACAGCATGGATAGACCTCTCAATGCAATGTCATCTTCAATGCGCGCACACTCTTTATAGGTTTCTACAGCGTCAATAAAAGCTAAGACATCCGATGATTCTTCACCGTTGAAACGCGCAGTACATTTTGAAAAATTCTGATTATGTGAAATGGTGGTACTCACCGACGACTCTGTACTTATCCTGTTTAATAGTAGCATTAGTTGCTCGTTGGTTAACATGACAGCGCCGGCGGCGGCAGGCTGCGCGCACGCCAGCGAAGGCCCCGTCGCTGACATGGCGGACGGAGGCGGCGACGCACCAATGTTTAGTGCGGCCCCGGCGGCGAAAACGACTTCCAAAAACTCCTCCACAGACGGCGAAGGCGGGACCGTGTCCCTCGACGAAGCCCCGGTCTGTGACGGACTCGCGGCACGAGATCGCGTTAACACCATCGTAAAGTTCGTCACGATAAAACCGACGACGAAAAAAGTTTAGGTATAGGTTTCCGTCGAAACAACTCACTAACTCAAACAAATCCCACACGGCAACACTGGGATGAAAGTTAGGTATACTAACAGAAAAGAGTTCACCACAATTACCATTAATAAGTAGGTACAAGTTCAACGATACTTCGCGTAAAATACTTCGTAAATAAACAACGACGAACGTGAGTCCGTAAAGTACGTGAATAGGTATACAGAATCTATCTTTCGCCGTCCGACAAAGACACAGTCCACGACGCAAACTAGGATACCTAATCCTGTTTTAATACCTATGTACTGAACACACTATTCGAGAGTCACACTTATTACGTATGTAAGTTCGACTGCGTAATATATAGGTACGCTATAGTCGATACAAACACAGTAGAATACACTCAGTGCTATTCGATGCACTAAAATTGCAGTCGAAACTAGAAAGTTCCGGAATCTTAACACGCACTACGTAGATTCGGGACCGCGACACGTTGGGAGCCAATTTTATAGGGTATATTTTATAATTATACACATTACACAAGTTGTGAATTAGGCGGTGTACTGAATACAAATCGGCCGCCTGTACAAAAAACGCGTTATCAGAGCTCTGAGTTCAAAGTGTGACTGTCGCGGCGCGTTGGTTGGCGAGGCGCGCGGACCACCGATGGCGGGGTGAGAGGCGCGGGGAAGAGGGGTGCGACAAGTACTTGCTATACTATCTTTTTTTTTCAAGTATGTTGCAGAAAGGATTTTGCTTAGTTTTACGACCGGCTGCCTGCTCGACGTCAAACCCCTCTGACGGATCTGGTCCGGGCAAATTAAATTAGAAAATCTTCTTTGCCCGACCTGGGAATCGAACCCAGGACCTCCCTAAAAACCATTTCCACTTCGTTCCTAACGATAATCCCTTTAACAAGCACGTTGTTTAAACTGGCGGCCACTCGGAATGCTAATCCGCCCCTAAACCTCTCATACTGTATGTCCGAGAGACCTTCACAATAACCATTGGCTTGTTTTTTATACGCCCTCTAAATTAAAACTCAATGGCCGCTGAGTAGCGCTTTTGCATTTCCCGTCTGTAATGACTGAAATCCTGAGCTTAACGCTTGGTGTTCCTTTATGATTATTGGTTGGGACTAATGTTGGTGATATTTTATGTTTGTAACCAATTTAAAAAAGACTTTCCCTCTTATTTATAATGAAATTCTGGTCTTATCGAAAGCATAACCCTACTTTTGCCTACTCTAAGCTAAAAGAGAACTAAAATATGTTTATCGAATACAATGTTGCTGGTTACAGAAAAACGTTATTTTTATCTCTGGCAAGCTTCGAAACAAATAGAAAGTCTTGGCTGGAAATAATCAATAAAAAATATGTATAAATGGGGTCCTAGACTATAACAAAATTAATGTCATTAAGAAAGAACATCAAACTTGAAACAGCTGATCGGAATCGGCCACGTTTTCACTATCGAACGTTGGAATGTTTTAACGCTATTGAACGATAATTATGAATACAATTTTTATGAAACGTACTATTGCGGTCTTTTTACGCTCTACTAAGTTATTATGAATAAGGGGTATAAGTGTTTATGTTTTATTTTCCTTCTGGCTGGTGTTATCCCAGCCTATAGTACCTTTAGTTTATCCGCCACGTCGCGGACACCAAGACTACCGCGGATGTACACGGTACGTATTCGATCGAGTCATGTAGCATTGCACATTCACCGAAGCATATTCATTTCCGCGACGTGGATTTTCTTAACATGGCGCTTAAGGATAGGCCACGTCTCGCACCCTTACAAAAGTACTGGCCGAATTATGGTCTTGTAAATGGTATTTATGTATGTTACGCGATATCTTCGACAAATGTGAACGGATTTTCAAAATACTTGTTGTGTTTTATGTGTCGCCTCGTTGGTGTAGTGGCAGCATACATGGGCTGTGGGCCGGGAGGTCCTGAGTTCGGTTACCAGGTCGGGCAAAGCGAATTTTCTAATTTAATTTGTCCAGGACTAGATCCTTCATAGGGGATTTACGTCAGCCAGGCAGCCGATCTCAAAAACTTTGCCAAATCCATTCTACAACATGCTTTAAAAAGTTGTTGCGCCGACCCCAGATTAAAGTGGGATAAGGGCAGGTAGAAAGAAAGAAAAGTTCGTTATAGCGTACGACCGTGGTCCAATATGCCAAAAGAATCTTCCAATTCTGCGACTTCACAACACATACATTCAACATCAAAACCTAAAGCCTGTTGTAGACATTAAAGAACCGTTTAATTCGCGCCACGGCCCCTAAGACAAGAAGCACAGTACATCATTTAGAAGCGACACGCGGCCGACTTCGCGCCACAAATGGCAGATCCGGCGCAAATGGCGGAACCTGGCAAATGGCCCCGAACGCAGCTATAATGCTGCGTGCTGACTTGTGGTACAATGCACTTACGTCACGTAAAGTCACTTTGGTCGCTTGATTTATGTTTTTTTAAAAGTCTGAAGACACAACAGTTACAAATTACTTTTTTATAGCAGAGTTATAGAGCTCGTTATAGTAAACGATCGGATGGGTCGCCTAATGTTAAGTGATCTCCACCGCCCATAGAGGCCCAAGACACTAAAACAATCATGAGTGCGATGCCAGACTAATAGATGGAAATAGGGATAGGGACAAAGGAAGGGGGGGAATTGGCCCACCGGAAATCCCACTCACCGAACAAAACGCGTAAGCGAGCTGCCACTTAAAGGTGCGTCTCCTGCACTAAAACAATAAACAAAACAGCTATACAAAACTTGGTTTCGCTATACATTTGTTGTTTGTTGTTGTTCTATGAGCAGGAGACAGCCAAAGTCATTGTTTTGTGTAGTTGTTTTGTTGAGAAAAACCGGTGCCAGAGACGCGCCATTACGTTGGGTTTCTGTGATTGTTATTTTATGTAATTCTATAAAGTGACACTTGCCGTTGTGTGTACAGTGTGTGTCGACGTCTAATGGCGTCGCGTCGGTGGTCGGTCGGTGACGTACGCGGCACGACTCACTACGCCACACAAATGGCAATGCATTACGTGCAAAGTCAGTGTGACGTCACACGTTATTGTGCAGATTGCGCGGCGGACTAAGACACGTGACGATGTATAAATACCACGGAGAAACGGTTGTTTTTGTCCCCATGCCTATTTCGTTACTCTTGTCTTGTACAACTGCCTGCCTCGGTGGCGTGGTTGTATTTCGGTACAACTACCGTCCTGACGTCTCGGGTTCGATCCCCGGGTCGGGCAAAGTGATATTGGATTTTTCCATATCAGCCCGGAGTCTGGAATTTGTGCCCGATATGGCGATAGGCTCGCCACCTATCACATCTGGGACGAAACTAAGCTCGGCGAAGTGTGGGTGTACTAGTTGGCTAGTACGCCTCTGCCTACACCTTCAAGGATACAGGCGTGAGCTTATGTTATGTTATGTTATATATTACTTTCCCGGGATCAAACCAGAGACCTCAGAACGGTAGTCGTACCGAAATACAACTACGCCACCGAGACAGTCAATTGAATGAAAATTCACCCGAAAATGTAGTACAAAGCGCCTATCAAGTAATCTGTGAAGCTTACACGTTAAGGTATCGACAGGACTCTAATCTGACAACACACGACCACAGGATTTACATACGTGGCTCAAATGGGGACCAAGTTGATTTAGTAAAGGTACACAATGCCGTAGAGCTTTTAATCCCACACTTGTGGTAGAAACAGCTACCAGGGACATAATAATAACCTACAATGTTCACTGTCACACTGCGATATATACATAGGTTGTTTCATAAAGTTGGTATCAATAATAACTACACTTACATAGGGGATGGCTAGCAATCTAGCGGTAAAGTTTTAAATTGAATGGTTCTCCCTGTATGTGGAATTGTTATTGGTACCAACTTTATAAAACACCCGGTATAATTCTAACCTACAATGTTCACTGTCTCACTGCTACATACAGTAGTATATTAAATATCTTTGGCTACATAAAATAATAATCAGTTTTGTGTCAAAAATACTGACGGAGAAATGGGGCTCGAAAATTGTTCAAGGATGCCTAACATTTTATGCGATTTACACAAATCAAATTTTCACGGTATAAAATATGAAGGGTCCCTTAAAAATCTTTCATAGGAGTGTAGCCGCAAGCAAAATCTAGCAAAAATATATAGGTCCTTACTTCTAAAAACAGTTTAACTGAGCAAATGGTAGATAATAGTCTGTCCCTTTTATTTTGACAATTAAAACAATTTTGAATTCTCTGAGACTCGCCGAGCTTCATTGCTTGGTGTCGTAAAATGCGTGCCATTGTTGAACCTGGTTTACAGGAGTTACAGTGGCGGGTGTGTGGGCGGGATAGCATCTATATCCCTTTTATTTTCAAACAATGTGACACAAGGAAAAAAGTAGCAGACTATTTTTAGCCATTTGCTCAGCTAAATTTTTTTATAAGTAAGGCCAATAATGTACAGCTTTAATACCTTCATTTGTTTTGAAGATGCTGTATGTGGATAATACAGTCCCAGTACCTATCCACTCATATAATTATGACGACAAATCACTCATGTACTCAAGTTGAACACTGTCGAATACGAATTATTAAAATAGCATGACAAAACAACCAAAACTTGAAATCAAATCCTCACAAACTCAATATTTGAATGGTATTCCCAAAAGTACAATGACCGTGAACAAATCTCCGACGATACAAGTCCATCTAATTGGATATCGGTGTTGCCGAAATATTTTACATCAGCCGCGTTGATTGGAACAAATAAAGACTGATTCAATAAGTATACCCAACAGGCTACAACGTCGATAACATTTGTTTCTGGTCTCACAACATCCAGTGTTGTGAGACCGAAAGTCTCTCGAAGTTTCTGATCTGACACAAAATGCGTATGTTACCTAGAGGTACTTTGGAATTGTACGCGCATTTCTCTGTCTGAAAGAGTTTGCTTCATTTGATAGCAACCATTGCGTCTATCATAAACACATCAAGCACTCAGAGCATCGCGCACAAATAAGTTGAATTTTAATAGAAACAAAATAACTTAAAATATTATAATAAAGGTAGTATAGTGTCTTAGAGACGCAGAATATTATGCCAATGATTCTCTCTTTGTATTTTGTAAAAGCTATTATGTTTAGAAATAAACGCAGCGCAAAGCTAAATGTAAATTGCTATTAATTTGTTTAATAAAGAGGACTCAAAGAAAACAATAAAGAAAATTAGAAATAGCTATAAAATTAATAAAACGTTAAAATAACCATTTGGAATAACAAACCGTTCTTAAATTAAAAATAACAATAATTTAGTAATAAATGTACATTATACAAATATTGTAAATTCAAAAATAGCTCTGTCTGTGTGATTATTCGGATAACCACACATAACACATAACATAAGCTCACACCTATATCCCCGAAGGGGTAGGCAGAGGTGCACTAGCCAACTAGAACATCCACATTTCGCTGAGCTTAGTTCCGTCCCAGATGTGATAGGGGACGAGCCTGTCGCCATATCGGGCACAAATTCCAGACTCCGGGCTGATATGGAAAAATACAATACCACTTTGCCCGATCCGGGGATCGAACCCGAGACCTCAGGACGGTAGTCATACCGAAATACAACTATGCCACCGAAGCAGTCGGATAACCAATAAAACCTAATCAGTATGTTGGAAGGACATTTATATCAAGAAATCTTAAAACACAGATGAAGACATACCTTTTATCCTTAAAAATTCTGACAGGAGTGATAATAGGGGATCAAAGTTATTCAAGGGCCTCAAAATTTTTTTAATATGCATTTACACAGATCAGCAAAACGCCATATAAAAAAATACAGAAATACGCGGGTGGAGTTGGTAGCAAAAGCTAGTACAAATATATTATTTAAAAGCTACATCTTTGTTATTTTAAAAAGCAATCCAATTTTAAAAATAATATCGAGGCTACTAGTAAAATAGCCTATTCGAACACCGCCTCTAATCCTCTCTGTAATAGGTAATGCAATCGCAGGGGCCTATTGGTGCCTATTCATCGTTAAGCCTCTCACGCTCTCGGATGATACAAATTGACAGCGCGACTGAGGCCAGATTAGAGTCCAATGGGATCATCTATAAAGATCTCAATTTTAGTTTTATTTTACTGGTTTATTTAAAAATGTGAGCTCTTGTTCAATTCATTTTTGTTGAACCTTTTTACAAAAATTATATCAATAGGATAAGCAAAGATGTATTCAATATAAACAAGGCGCAGAAAGGACTCGGCTTAGTTTTTGGGACCGGACGCCTGTGATTACCTTCACCCATGGATATCGGCAATGCTAGGGTCACAGCCAAGCCGAGAAAAATGTTTTGTAGATATTCACGTGCGTCTCGGCCTCCGGTGTCCCATACGTTTATGTAACATATAAATGTGCCGCCTCCGACGCCTCGTTTGAAGCATATGTCATAGCGCTGAGGGAACACCGAAGAGTTAATTCCAGAGTTTGCAGGTGCGTGGGCAAAAATGACCTCTAGAGTCTAGAATCATACTGTAATAGTAGATGGTTCCAGGTAGAATGGACGAATTTTCCTCCGGTGACGACTGATGGGATAGTCAAAAAACGTGGGAGCCATCTCGTTTTTTTCTTCATAGCAGCGACTGGCAAACGAACAGATGGGTCACCTGATGATCTCCACCGCCCATAGACAGCCAACACACTAAAAGAATCATAGGTGCGTTGCCAACCTAAAGGGAGGGAAATAGGGAATGGGAAAGGGAAGGCGGGAATCGTGCCACCGGAAATCTCACTCACCGACCGAAACGCGACAGCAAGCTGCCACTTTACGTCGGTTTTCTGTAACTTAGTTCTTTAGAACACTCGCCTTGGAACAGTCGGTAAACCACACAAAGAGACCCGATATCCCTCCGCGTGGTCAACTGTTCCAGACCATCCGAGAGGCTATGGCTTGCCACCTGTCATATGACAGGGACAGATCTTAATATGAAGGGATGAAAATAAGTTCAAGATATTTGGATGCTCTAGTTCAGCATCGCCTATAGGAATACATGCCTGAGTTTTTATATACGTATGCATTATACGACTGTTATTATTATGTGAAGAGCCTCGGGGGCGTGGTCGAATTTCGGTACGACTACCGTCCTGAGGTCTCGGGTTCGATCCCCGGGTCGGGCAAAGTGATATTGGATTTTTCCATATCAGCCCGGAGTCTGGAATTTGTGCCGCCCCCTATCACATCTGGGACGGAACTAAGCTCAGCCAAATGTACCCCATTGGAGATACAGGCGTGAGCTTATGTTATTATGTGAAGAGCTGATACACAAAATAACGCCCAGGTAACCAATCCCACATGTGACCAGTAAACCCCAAAAGCCCCTGAATTTGTTATCGAGGGACTATATTAAATGTGATACAGGGATTATTTCGTAGGCTCGCAGCTAAAGCGACCGAAATGATTTACACTCGTCGCACTGCCCTGCGCCCTCTGAATTAGTGATGTAGCTTTAAACATTCGCGTTGCGTATGCGAAGGGCCGAGTTTGCGAATGCGAATTTTGACCTCAAGATTTGCATTAATTTCATTGTTGTTCGCACATATGTATTATGGTACTTGATGTTGAATAGTTTCGGTAACTGATATTCGACATTATTTTTCGCCTCCGTAATACTTTTGTTACTGGTTAAGTGTTACCATGGTATTTGTCGATAGTTCTTTTTGATATTGTAGGTGTTCTTGGGAAATGGTGATAATAATCATAAGGTGGATCATGGATCGGCTTATGAAACTAGAAGATTTTTGACTTTTCACTGTCTCAGCTTGCCTGAGGTCTCGAGTTCGATCCCTGGGTCGAGGAAGTAATGTTAATGTTTTCTAATTCAGTATTAGCTTAGGTCTATAATTACTGGTCTATAATGCCCGATATGACGATAGACTGCCTCGGTGGCGTGGTTGTCTTTCGGTACGACTACCGTCCTGAGGTCTCGGGTTCGATCCCCGGGTCGGGCAAAGCGATATTGGATTTTTCCATATCAGCCCGGAGTCTGGAATTTGTGCCCGATATGGCGATAGGCTCGCCCCCTATCACATCTGGGACGGAACTAAGCTCGGCGAAATGTGGGTGTACTAGTTCACTAGTGCGCCTCTGCCTACCCATTCGGGGATACAGGCGTGAGCTTATGTTATGTATGACGATAGGCTCGCCACCTATGACATCTAGAGTGGAAATAAGTTCGGCAAAATATAAGTGTTCTAATGGAATCTAGTTCGCTTATGCCTCTGCCTATTCCTTCGGGGATACAAGCGTGAGTTTATGTATGTATATATATATATATATATATATATATATATATATATATATATATATATATACATATGCATGTAAGATTTTCATGGAATCCGTCGAACAAAAGCCATTTTAATTTTAAATCATATTCAATTATACATAAGCTAACAAAATATTCATTATTCACGAACAGGCCACATCCCTAGTAAATAATAGTGGTGTCTGTGACCTGTTAATTATGCTGACCGTGTTTGCGTATGTTGTGTACACCCTACACTCCAGTCTGGATACAGTTAATTAAACATGGCGGAAAATCGGTGATCCTAATCAAGATTTATCGCTTCTTGAGATAGCCGCATCTCTGATAGCTCAATGAATACTAGAACTTAGTACAAGTGGGTTTATAAAACAGTTTAGCTAAGCAAATGGCTAAGAATAGCCTGTAATTTTTTTCTTTGAAGATAAGCAGCGCTTAAACATTTTTATAAGTAGCTTAGCTTTCATTTGATCTTCATTGGCTTCAGACCGACTCCAAAGACAGTAAGGAATTGTTGTTATTTTTTCTTTTATGTGTTCAGTTTGAAGTCGGTTTTAAGTTTTTTAAAAACTTTAATTGTCTTTCTTTCTTTCATTCTTTCTGCCTGGCCATATCCCGGCTTTATGCCATAGTCTGCCTTCCTACTTAAAGGCTTCTACTTTAGCCGGTCGTAGATAGTCACGGGCGGCTCGGCCTCCGGTGGCCCATACGCTTATGGAACATATATATGTGCCGCCTCTGACGGGTTGCATCCTCCAGAGTGAGATGCTCTTATATCTTCCTCCAAAATATCGATCCAGCGCTTTTAAGGCCGTCCCCATACCACACGTTATTATCAAAACAATATTATCTTCTGTCAATGTACCTTCACACAACGTTCTGGGACGATTGAACACAATATCCAGTATTCCAGCCCACCTCACCACGTCGATATAAATGTCAGTGCAGACATCGATAGCAGAACCTTTGTCCGGAGCCGTCGCGTTGAAACAACAAGGGCTTTATCCTGAGTCTAGGGTCGCCAATACGTTAGGTAATTTTGTATCTTGATCTTTGCGTAGCTTTTAAGCTGACTGAAAAAAATTTACACTATTTTGCATAAGTGCTATTACAGTTTTAGAATTTATGATTGAAAGCATTTACTATCTCGGACTCGTAAGTTATATTTTACACATTTTTTTTCTAAGACCTACGTCTTAACTTCGGGTCAGACTTTCTCCTTTAATTTTTTTACAACATTTTAATCATCATCATCATCTTTTATATGTTTACTGCTGGGTATAAGACTGTTATTTGTTCATGCATTTGCATTCTCGAGCACAGTGGCAAAAGCACAGACGTATCACGATCAGTTGCAGCCATTACGTGTCGATAGATCAAATGTGCCGAAAACCCTACTTCACTTTCAATGTTCCTAGCGCTCCGTCCACCTTTTTTTACGTCCGTGGGCGAAAGATTATTATTTCCAAAAGGAGATTCATTGCTAGATTCTGTTGGTTGCTATTACTAAGTGTGTAACCTACCTATCTATTTCAATTTGAAGTTTGCAAAGGGAAGCCAGCATTATAACTGGTTGCCGTTACCTATAACCGCTGCTCCACCATCGTGCCTTACAAAAACTTCCATCTTCTCTTTTAGCCAAATATCCCTCAAATCCTCACTTCATCAATCAATATTTAAATCAACTTTGTATTCCAAACACAACCCTACAGCAAACCGAAAAGCGGAAAAATGTTTTCAACGATCGTCCATGATTTTTTTGTGCGAGCTCACGTATGAAGCCCGCGGAATTCATTTTAATATTCTTTAATGAACCTTTTGATCAGAACGGTTCTCTCGCCGACAGCATTTAGCGCTCAATACCCACCACATAGAAATCGAACGCAGACACGCGCCTGTATGAAGGAAATGCTGCGGGTATTTATTAATTTTAAAGAGAATATTCATGATTTCTTAAGTTTACGCGAATATTATACATTGAAAAAAAACTATTTTTAGAATTTGTAAAAATAGTTTTATTTCAAGAATATTCATGTTTTCATGAATATTCATGCAGCGTAGGACTTCCACCTACAAGGTGGACCGACGACCTGATACAGGTCGCAGGAAGTCGCTGGATGCAGGCCGCTTCCAACAGGTCGATCTGGAAATCTTTGGGGCCTATGTTCAGCAGTGGACGTCCTATGGCTGATGATGATGATGATGATGATGATGATTCATGTAATCTATACTAATATTTATAAATACGAAAGTAACTCTGTCTGTTAGGTATGTTTTCACGGCTCAACCACAAAATTAATTTTGATAAAATTTGGACGCCTAAACCCTAGGAATTTATATTTATAATTATATAGGTTACCACAAAAACCTAACAAGGATTCTAAGTTTAAGTAAAGGCCCGGACCAGCTAACAATTACCTAATATATTCAAATCAAGACGGTCGAAAGTAAACGGTAATAAACCAACTATTACCATTAATCCTTTCTTGTAACACTTACAAGAAAGAATCTTTTCCCAGGAACGAATTAAGATGGTCAAAAATGATACAAATATAAAGCAAACCTCTATTTTATTTAAAAAATAACTTGTAGTGGCCAACTTATAAATTTGACCATACAAGCAAAGATGCAGGTAAAAGCTAGTACAAATAAATATAAGATATTATTAAATTAATAAATTATTCCGCCTACCTTCTGGTACGCGCGCGTTCTGGTCTCTCACCAAGGCTGCTTTAGGGAATTTCTGTACGCCATCTATTCCATCTTTGCGCAAGGAGGATGGCTCGCTTGCCCATGACGCAAAGGACAAAGCCGATCTCCTGGGTTTTCTCTTTGCGGCCAACTCGACTTTGGATGACAGGGAAAATCCACCGCCTACCATCCCGCGATGCGATAGCTCCATGCCGGAAATAAAATTCCTGCATAGCTCAGTACGTAAAGCACTGCTTTCCCTGGACATCCACAAGTCGAGCGGGCCAGATGGGATCCCACCCATTGTGCTGAGGACATGTGCTCCGGAGTTGACGCCAGTACTCACGCGTCTTTTCCGGTACTCTTACTCAAAAGGCGTGGTCCCGAAGTCGTGGAAGACTGCTTTTGTGCACCCGATCCCCAAAAAAGGCGACCGCTCCAACCCGTCCAACTACAGACCTATTGCCATCACCCCCTTGTTCTCCAAAATAATGGAGTCCATTATAAACTGCCAGCTCTTAAGGTACCTAGAGGATCATCAGCTGATCAGTGACCGTCAGTACGGTTTTCGTCAAGGTCGATCTGCGGGTGATCTTCTGGTCTACCTTACTCATAGATGGGCAGAGGCAGTTGAGAGCAAGGGGGAGGCTTTAGCTGTGAGCCTGGACATAGCGAAGGCCTTCGATCGGGTCTGGCACGGAGCACTTCTTTCGAAGCTTCCTTCATTCGGGCTTCCCGAGAAACTTTGCCACTGGGTCACCAGTTTTCTCACAGGGCGGAGCATTCAAGTCGTTGTCGACGGTTCTTGCTCGGAATCCAAACCTGTGAATGCTGGTGTACCTCAAGGCTGTGTGCTATCTCCTACACTGTTTCTTCTACATATTAATGATATGCTGCGTATCAACAGCATTCATTGCTATGCGGATGACAGTACTGAAGATGCCTTATATACCGGCCGGGCTAATCTTTCTCGGGAAAACATTAACGAGTGCCGGAACATGCTTGTGTCTAAAGTCGAGACCACACTGGAACAAGTCTCAGATTGGGGCCGATTAAATCTAGTCCAATTTAACCCCGAGAAGACACAAGTATGCGCATTTACCGCTAAAAAAACTCCCTTTCTCGTATTTCCTCGGTTCGATAACACCCCTATTGGTACCTCGAGCAATATTAGGATTCTTGGCGTCGACATTTCGAGTGATGTTCAGTTTGGCGGTCATTTGGAAGATAAAGCAAAATTGGCTGCAAAAGCTCTTGGTGTTCTTGGGAGAGCGAGACGGTATTTCACGCCGGCCCATCGCCTTCAACTTTATAAGGCACAGGTTCGGCCTCATATGGAATACTGCTCTCACCTCTGGGCAGGGGCACCTCAGTACCAACTCCTTCCATTTGACCGTATCCAACATAGAGCGGTTCGGATTGTCGATAGTCAAACGCAATCGATTCGACTCGATCCTCTTGCGTTGCGAAGAGATGTTGCATCTCTTTGCATTCTTTACCGCTTGTACCACGGGGAATGTTCCGAGGAATTGTTTGGCCTAATACCAGCCGCCGAATTCCATTATCGTACCACACGCTACAAGCTGAAGTTTCATCCTTACCACCTGGATGAATGGCGTTCCTCAACAGTGCGTTTTACAAGGAACTTTCTTCCGCGTGCAACGTGCTTGTGGAACCAGCTTTCGGCGGCTGTGTTTCCTGACCGTTACGAGTTAGGGACCTTCAAGAAAAGAGCCTATATCTACCTCAAAGGCCGGCAACGCATCCATGATTCCCCTGGTATTGTGGATGTTTATGGGCGGCGGTGATCACTTAACATCAGGTGACCCACTTGCTCGTTTGCCCCCTCTTCTATAAAAAAAAATAAAAAAAAAAAATATTGTTATTTACATATTTTAACCAAAATGTGCTGTCGCTACACGCATTAGTTCAAAATGCATCAGATACGCCTACCGGCTTGGATACGCGTAATGTACTCCATCGTCTTTGCTCTGTGTTTTAAATGTATGTACCGTGAGCCGGAATATTGGAACTCTTCAAGCTGCATCCAACAAGCCGGTCTGAAAACCTTTGGTGGGTGCATATGTTCAGCAGTAAACGTTTTTGATGATAGAGCCATTCACTAGGATTGGGACGATACGCACATGAATGTTATTTTGGTAAACTGCAATTAGTATGAACACAGGCAATATTTCGAACAGTACAATACTTTGTCATTTCGTGTCGCATTTATTTTGGTTTTAATTTTTCGGTGGGTTGCTCGGCGTCATGGTAATAAATGTTCCGTCGGACAAAAAATATAGCGATATTGCAAACTATTGTCAGGTGTTTTTGAAATTACCACAGAGATATTATGGGAAATTATTCTCGTAACGTTGTCTGTCAGTCAGTTTGGTATATTTCCAAAGTTAAACTACAAAGGCCCGAGGAGGAATAATGGGGAACTTGCACGAAAATTATAACGAGAAATTGTGTTGATAAATCAATAAACAAAACCTTGAAATGTGCTATGATGAAATTTGTAGTATAAAATAATTGATATTTTACAAAATATCTTAATTAGAAATTACGTGTAATGGAACGTTATAACAAAACCGAAGTGACGTCTTTGCATTAGGCAGTGTTTCCACGTTGGGATATTTTTCCCAATTTTGCGGAAAACTGTTGTTATGTTTAGTATGGTACTTGATGAATGAGATTTCGGAGGTCCTCCTCTTTCCAAATTATATTCTTCATGTAACTTTCCCACCTCCCCGCTCAGGATTCAAGGGTGCAACTTATTTTTACTTCGTTATTTAATTAAATAGCTTCAACATTTTTGGGGAAATTTTTGTTCGGCATGGGGAAATTTTAAACGATAGGCAATTATAGCGGTTCAAACGTCATTCCAGACAATGTCACTAGCCGTCAGTGTCAACTAAGATGTCAACAAAAAGGCATTTTTAAGCTGTGACGTCACGTCCTTTTTTAGCGCGGGGTTTTGTAAGTCATATTTAGACTTGCGATAATTAAATGATTTGTGCATATTTTTATGTTTTTGTTTCTGGTGTGTTTATTTGAGACGTAGTTCTTTGCAATGAACCAATAAAAAAATTACACGCAAGTTCCCTATTATGAAAATCGTCCCAGGCGCCTAATAACTTTATTGGAAAATACGTAGAAATATTTAAATCGAGAGAATGCTATGGGTTACTTTTTCCTCAAAAAATCTAACGGAGTGCAAAAAAGGTAGCGTTTTTTGTGATTTTTTTGAAAATAATTGTAACGGGATCTTAAAATTCTCAGGTTGAGAAATTAAATAAATGCCAAAAAATAGGCTATAGAAATCTTCATCTAAAAATGATACCCGGATTCGGATAAAAAAAACCTTTTACACAATAAAGGGATTCAATGGACGTGACAACTCAATAGCCTTTAACATGCTAATCAAATCAACATTAACGCACAAACATTACGACAAACCTAATATTATTATAACATGATACAATTGGATCCACGTGACACGTGACATTTCGTGAAACACGCTCGCCGCATCCGAACGTCATCGACCATCGAATTATATTTATTTGCACGAGAAAATACCTATAACGATAGGATCTGTTGGACGTGACAATCCCGCATTTATGACGGAGCAAACATAAAGCCTCCAAATATTGAATACAGAGTTTAGTAACTCATACTACTGATAATAAGAGATATACTATATAATTAACTAATTTATTGGGTCAAAGAAGCTTGAGATTTAAGTTTTATTTTAGGTAAATCAATCGAATAAAAAAATACGTTCCCTAAATGCAAGATTTATAAGAATCGATATTTCATTATTAATACATATGTATTATAATATAAGACAATCCGACAGTATATAAATACATGTTTTTTTTATAGCACAGACTGGCAAACGAGCCGATGGTTCACCTGATGGTAAGTGATCTCCACCGCCCATAGACACCCAAGACACAAAAAGAATCATGGGTGCTTTGCTAACCTAAAAGGACGGAATGGAAGGGAAGGAAAAGGGGATTATGAAGCGAAGGGGGAAATGGACCTCCGGAAATCTCACTCAACGAAACGTGATAGCAAGCTGCCACTTTACGTCGGTTTTCTGTGAGACAGCGGTATCAAACCGGTCCATTCGTACTGTAGACGTTACAGCAGGGCGATTCTCTAAGAAACGCCACAACATTGGGTTCGACGACGAACTCCCGCAGCGCACATCGTTGAGATCGACGGAGCGTTCAACATTGTTGGGTCTTGGAGAATACCAGTTTCCATACATTTATGTCAAACGCTACACTCGAGAGCTAGTTCCCATAAGCGCCGTCATCACGCATAGCGCTAGTGCGTGCGCTTTGTACCTTGCTGAATACAAAAATGAAAACATCGTTGTCGCAACGACGCCGTAACGTTGTTTTCACAAATGAAACTTAGAGAATCGACCTGCTGGCTCTACCACTCACAAACATGTGTGTATTCATAAACTAAGAAAACCATATTCGTAATTAATCAAAATCCTTGACTATGTAAATGCTCAGTTTGACACTCAACATGATTCTTGCATTTACATAACATGTTCGCTTTCACACTGACTTTCGCGCGACTTTGCCTTCACCTATTATAGTACTAATCTTAAATGCGAAAGTTTGGACGTTTATTACTTAATGACGCTACGTCAGTACAGCTTAACAAATTTGGATGTGGCACAAAGATAGTGTATAAATGTACGGTTCTGTGTGATAGATTAGTTATATTTCTACGCGAACCAAGTGGCGGGCAAAAGTTACTTATACATGGGTAATATGCTTTATGGGACTTTGTTATATCTGCAGTTTTTCTATCTGCCCATATCCCACTTTAATGTGGGGTCGGCGCAACACACTTTTTTAAGCATGTTTCAGAATTTGGCTAAGGTTTTACGACCGGCTGCCTGCCTGACGTCAATGTCCTCTGGAGGATCCAGTCCCTGGCAAATTAACTTAGAAAATTAGCTTCGCCCGACCTGGGAATCGAATCTATGACCTCCCAGTCCACAGCGCATATATGCTGCCACTAGATCAAGGAGGCGACTATTTATTATATTCGCAGTATGAAATTTAAATAGAATCTAAAAAGCTGAAATTCAAATTATATGACGCGTACAAAGAATAAGGAAGAAAGTTTAGCCCGTAATCAAATCAAATCAAATTCAAATCAAAATCATTTATTGAATCCATGAAATGTTCAAACATTATTTAGATTCCGTCAAATTTTAACTCTACCGCCTATTCGGAAGGCTGTTTCGCCAGAGAAGAACGGGCAAGAAACTCTGACGTTGCTCTTTTTAACACCAATTTACAGTCAGCTACTAATAAAGTACAGCACCAGATACAGAAAGAGCTTGAATTAGAGCAGCTAAACCATGATAACAATAGTATAGGACATCTAATAATATAGGACAAAGTAACATACAAGATACACTGAGCGACCCCCGTAGCCACGGCAAGTTGAATTGACACAAGGGAAACCAAACAGTCCAGGCAGACCAGTCTCCACAAGCAGCACCCGTTCACGAGTATGACGCATGTGCCAGCCATCGACCTCCTCAACCATGTTGCAGGACAGTGATCGACCCGGCACACGACGCCGCCACAAGCATAGACCTTAAGTGAGCATGACTACCTAGTAAAGGGGTTGAAATAAGGTTTCTTGAGTCTGCATAAAGACAAACGAAAATACGGCAGAAGAGCTCAGCAACAAAAAAACGCCAGTATGAAATGTAAGTATTACGAAACAAACCTCACAAACAACTATTTTTAAAATACCACCCCGACATGCAAACAACATAATTATAAAGGTATGCATGTTTCTTGCAATTCCTTCGCATCTCATTAATACTCAACAAAGTAATTTTAATACGGTTCTATTTAAAACAACTCAATTTGCAACATTAACTGTAAACTTATATATGCATATATTTATGTAAATAATTACACCCAACAACTACACACATAGATCGGACCCCACACTAAGTTTAACTTGTATCGTGGGTAAACTACGAGAGACTCTCGGTCCCACAACACCCAGACCCAGAGGCGCCACGGAGGCTGTCACAGAGTTTATAGGTCGATTTTCTAAGCTCTGGCAAAACTCATTCAATGTAACTGTTTGAAAACACTCCAAAGTATAATGCAAACACGAAATTGACTGAGCGACAGCCTGTCAAATCATGTGAATGAATAGCCATTATCTAAATCGTGGAGACACTGGCTCAGAGTGGCGCTCCAGTCTCCACGCTGTGTGCATAATCAAATATGGATCACAATCCACAGCTCACTTCGATTTGGGTTGTCGAGTGAAACGGACAGATTCCGAGAAAGATTCTCAGAATGTAGGCCACGCCTAGTTTTGTACCAAAAATTTATACAGTAGGCTCGACGCCTAGAAGCTAGATGTACGAGTAGCTTGTAGGCTATGAACTAAGAGGTCCTGAATTCAACATTTGATTGTCCCAGGTTGGACAAAGCGGTTTTTCTAACAATATTCTCGGGACTGGATACCTCTCGAAGGTTGACGTCAGACAGGTAGTCGCTCGTAAAAACTAAAAGCCGAATGTTTGAATATCCTTGAATAAGTGAAATGCACAAACGCTATAAACTATACAACAAAGGAATTTTGTAGTCGTCAGCTAAGAAACCTAACATAAAATACTTCAACGCCAAATTAACAGCATTATTTCTCTTAAAATCGTAAATAACTGTCTTGGAACTGCAATTGACCTGGCAACTCCGTTTAAAGCACGTGCATTATTAAACAGCAATCACAGTTTACCAGTAGAGTTCGGAACGAGGCGACTAGACAGTGAGGCTGCGGACACAAACTCGGCGGCGGCGCGGGAAGCGACGCGGCATCGTTCTTATTCTGCTAGACCTGTCGTACGCCGCTCTCCGCGCCGCTGCCTTCAAGGTTGCCCTGAGCCGGCTCAGGTCGAGGTCGAGGCGGCTCGGCCCCTGGTGGCCCATACGCTTATGTAACATATACATATATGTGACGCCTACGATGGGTTAAATCTAAGCATTGAAACGCGCCGCTCCCCGCGCCTCTACCGCCGCCACTCCAAATCCGCCGAGTTCGTGTCCACGGCCTTAGGCGACGCGACGCGGCATGGTCGGTGTTTATACACACATACCAAACTCTTTATAATACTTTATGTATAAGCAATATGTGATTAACGCCCGAATGGTCAAACGCTGCTCAACTTTAACGGCTTCCTATATTGATTTTCGCCATACAATTTTGACAGATAACGCGGCCTTAAACGACATAAGGCGACCTTAAGTGTATGAACATTCGGCGGTAAGATATATACATAGAATCGCGCCTGTACCCCTAGGTGTCAGGCAGAGGAGTACTAGCGAACTAGAACTCACATTTCGCCCAGCTTATTTCCGTCCCATCCGTCCGTCCGTGTTTATTTGAGACCTAGTCCTTAACAATAAACTATAAATTACATGCAGATTGCCTATTGAAGGCTGTTAACAGGAATATTTTCGCGTAATCCATCTGGCGTCGACTCCCAGAATTTAAAACTTCTGAGCGCTATACTGAAGATTAAATTCATGAATTCAGAACTTTGATAGATTGTAATTTCGATACACTGTCCCTTGGGCTGGAAAAACAGCAATTCTGTCGTGTTATAGGTGTGGCCACGAAATACAAGATACCAACATCCAGATTCTGAAACGGTGATCTAATTAACCTGAAAGTTCGATTCGTATTGAACGAGTTGATTGATAATAAATAAATAAAGAAATAAATAATTTAAAGTAAATACTATAGGTCGCAGGAAGTGGCTGGATGCAGGCCGCTTCCAACAGGTCGATCTGGAAATCTTTGGTGGAGGCCTATGTTCAGCAGTGGACGTCCTATAGCTGATGATGATGATGATGATGATGAAATACTATAGACCCTAAATAAACTACTATCCAGTTTATTTTACAACCAACTCCGCGAACTTTTCGAAAGAAAGAACCAAGATATAAAAAGTAATAATAATATCAGCCTTGTAACATTACTGTCCCACAGCTGGGCACGGGCCACTTCTACTAATGAGAGGGGTTAGGCCTTAATCTACCACGCTGGTGTTATTGCGGGTTGATAGACTTCACATACCTTCGAATTTCTTGTGGAGAAATTCTCGGGTTTCCTCACAATGTTTTCCTTCACCGTTATAGCAAGCGAAAATTCACAAAGAAAACACAATTACATAGAAAAGTCAGAGGTGCATACTCCATTTTCAGGTTGGTCTCGAACCTGCGACACTCGTCTCGGCAGTCCATGCCATTCCCGAATGAGCTATCGCTGATTTATATATAAGACAAGAAATAAATCAGATTTTTTCAATTACTGACTTATAAACTAAAAACACAGTAAGTATCAACTTTTTCTTTCTACCCGCCCTTATTTTACCTTAATGTGGGGTCGGCACAACACACTTTTTCAAGCATTTTGCAGAAAGGATTTGGCTTCGTTTTTACGACCGGCTGCCTGCCGTCAACCCCCTCTGAGGGAGTAAGTACCAACAAAACCATAAATACTCTAAAGGTTTATCAAAGCATAACTTTGTTTAACTGAAGTGCGACCTGCAACACAGATGCAGCCCCACTAGCTTAATTAGTAAAGTTGTATAAACTCGCATGGTCAAGCCACGGAACTCTTGTACGGAATCAGCCGTAGTTTCCGAACATTCGTGTTACACGCGATGTAAACTTTGCGAATTGCTTGATTACCTTCCATTCACAGAATTAAGTTCACAACTGTCGCCTCCTTGGTTTAGTGGCAGTGTACATATATAAATAAATAAATAAATAACACCCAACAGTCACACACATAGTCCTGACCCCACACTAAGATACTAGTCTTGTGTCGTGGGTATCAGGAACTACGAGAGAGTTTCGGTCTCACAACACCCAGACCCGAAACAAATATATGAGGGCCACACAAACATTTGTCTCGGTGCGGAGATCGAACCCGCGGCCTCTCGCTTCACAGCCGGCTACTCGCCCACTGCGCCACGGAGGATGTCATATTAATCTATATTAGTATCTTTTGTTATCATAGTTTAGCTCCTCTAATTTAAGGCTTTCCTGAATTTGGTACTGTATAAGTACCCGTTCTTCTCTGGCTAAACGGCCTTCCGAACTGGCGGTAGAGTAAAAATTTTACTGAATCTAAATGAAGTTTAAACATTTTATGGATTCAATAAATATTTTGATTTGATTTGATTGATATTCCACACTGCCTCGGTGGCGTAGTTGTATTTCGGTACGACTACCGTCCTGAGGTCTCGGGTTCGATCATCGGCACTCCACACGCCCAACTGAGCCATCGCCTTTTCGCTTAACTAATATAACATTCGATATCTATTGTAAAATACACCCTAGTTAACTTGTCCCATAAAGTACATCGTAAAGCGACACAAAGCCCGCTTCGTGGGTGTAATCTCCGTTTGTCTCCGTGCTCCCAGGTTGCAAACCTTATCAGCCCGTACATAAATCTCAGATAAACTGTCACCTCACACACGATACGAAAAATACATCGAGGGCGCACTATCTGCCTGCTCTTATAAATCGATGTGACGTCATCGAATACTATTTGTTTGAGTGGTAGAGTCACGCTGTAGACAGTTACATCTACAGCACGAATGGGCCGGCTCGACCGGTTTGATACCACTGTCTCACAGAAAACCGACGTAAAGTGGCAGCTTGCTGTCGCGTTTCGTTCGGTGAGTGAGATTTCCGGTGGGCCACTTCCCCCCCTTCCTTTCCCAATCCCTTTTTCCCTCCCCTTCCATTTCCTCTTTTTAGGTTGACAGCGCACCCATGATTCCTTTTGTGTCTTGGGTGACTATGGGCGGTGGAGATCACTTACCATCAGGTGACCCATCTGCTGGTGTGCCAGTCTCTGCTAATAAAAAAATCAAAAAAATCTGTTTTAGTCCACTTATCAGGTTTAAAGTTTTGTAGTACAGTATAATAAATTTTAAATCACGGGTATTTAAGAAACGATAAAAGAATAATGCCATACCCGTGGAAACCAATGCAGTTACACGAACATTTTGTAAATGGAACACCGCGGCACGGCGTCATGTAAGTAAGTAAGAAACAATAAGGTCACATTGTAGACAATTTTAGCTTACAGCATGAATGAGCCACACACATCCAAAATAAAAAGCCAGCAAATTAAAAATAATGTACTCACCGATATCACCCATCTCTCCTGATGCTGATGCACTAACACTATCACTAACACTTCACTAACACAAAACTCCCGACGCAATACACAAAGCACACTGTGGAAAACTTAAATCAAAACTCTAGCAAAATAAACTACACGTTACTAATGTTACATTACCTTCATACAATGGCTTTCTGTGCATTAAACTATTTCAATGCATTAAACTAGAAGTATTTTACACATAGGAGCGATTGAAGCTATTATAGAATACACTGCACTTGAACTTGAACTAAAACTAAACTACTAAAACTACTTCACTTGAAGCAAAAAACACTATAATTTTCACTAGTTGCATAATCATGCTACATATCATCAATAAGCGACTCAAACACTATCTTGACTGGCAAATTCCCCAAGAACAAGCGGGTTTTGTAAAAGGCAAAGGCACTAGAGAACAGATTCTGAATCTGCGACAGATAATTGAAAAGAGTCGAGAATTTAACACACCTGTCATCTTGTGCTTCATCGACTATGCCAAAGCGTTTGACTGTGTAAGATGGGACAAACTATGGAACATCTTGCTGGAAATGGGCGTACCCAGTCATCTTGTGTCTCTGGTCAGAAATTTATATAGTAATAATCGCTCTTATGTAAGAATTGACTCCGAATGCTCAAGTGTATTCCTAGCTAAGAAGGGAGTCCGTCAAGGCTGTATACTTTCACCAATGCTTTTCAACATTTATGGAGAATACATTATTCGCAAATGTTCTGAGAAATGGAACAGTGGTTTTACTATTGGCGGGACGAAGATTTCAAACCTGAGATACGCCGATGACACCGTGTTATGTGCACCGAACATGTCGACGATGAAAGAGATGTTGGAAACTCTAGAGGCGGAAAGCCAATTTATGGGGCTGTCCGTTAATAGAAGCAAAACCAAACTCATGATCGTTGATCGTGCCGGCTCTCTTACTGATAATGTCGTTGCTCCTGGTATAGAAACTGTAAAGGAAATTATATACTTAGGAGCCTATATTAAAGATGATGGAGACTGTTGCGCCGATATCCGACGAAGAATTGGGATGGCAAAAGACGCAATGACTCGTTTGCAAGGGATTTGGAAGGATAGAGGGATTTCTACCAGAACGAAGACCCGTTTAGTTCGCGCACTCGTTCTACCGATCTTCTTGTACGGTGCGGAAACGTGGACAATCCGAGAGACTGAAAGGAAGAAAATAGATGCATTCGAAATGTGGTGCTAGAGACGCATGCTCCGAATACCATGGACTGCTTTTCGCACAAATGTGTCTATTCTCGAAGAGCTCCATATCAAGGACCGCCTATCTACAATATGCCAACGCCGCATCCTCAGCTACTTTGGGCACATCATTCGACGCCAAGATGAAAATCTAGAGAAATTGATTATCTGCGCAAATGTAGAAGGCAAGAGGTCAAGAGGCAGATCCCACATGAGATGGTCAGATCAGCTGAAACAGAATAGCTCCTCCAAATTTGTAGAGGCGGTCAGAGTGGCTACGGATCGCAACAAGTGGAAACATCTAAGAAACCGCTGGATGACGAAGGGTGATCGCGATCTTCAGTAATGAAGGATCGACTTGAGAGAGAGCATAGTCGGTTAGTAACTGCACGAAAAATTTACGGGCATACGCTGCAGTAGACGCGAGCCACGAGCCACGACACTAGACAATGACGAATGACAACTGGTTAGTAATCAAAATGACATGAAAAACTACCCTCCACTCATAAATTAAACTTCTTCTTCTTTTAAGAAATATGGCTCCACCGAACTTCAACAAAATCAACTACGAATTAAATGAAGATATGGAAAAAAAGATATGAATAGTGATTGCGTAACAATTTTTATAAACAAGGTAACTGCATCTAATAAGGGCCGGGTTTTTGGAAATCCTTATAAATCAATTTTGGAAAGTATATTCATTGGTACGACAACATGATCAAATAAACTGTTTTTCTTTAAAGACAAAATATTGTACAAAAACAAGGTACCAATAGCCAGTTACTTACAAAAAAAAGTTTTTTAAAAGCTTGTCTTTGGTCCTTATTGGACACTAGGGTTCTAAATAAGGTCCATAATTGAACTACAAGATTCAGGTTGTTGTATACTACAAAAACATATCTATAGGAAGCAATAGCTTTAAACAACGAATACTTTCGTGGCTTTCGAATTATAAAACGAAAATTCATATAAATTAGTGTCGTGGCCCTTATTAAGTCTTAGGAATTGTATATAAGTTATAACAAATATATTTTCTAGTTATAAACAAAAACAAATAGTCGTTTTAAGCTTATTTTTATTAACCCTATTAAAGAAAATCACAAAATGTTACAAATCAGTATTTTTTCAGTCTTAGGTCCTTGGACCTTATTAGGTATTATACTTCTTTAATCATAGTCTGGACCTTATTAAGTGTTTGAAAATAACAAACATGACAACCACTACAGCTAAAGATTAACTGTATTTGTAAAGAATTGTATTATAAAGCTGCTACACGCTCAGACATTTGTTTGTTTTTATATCATCTATAGCACCCTGAATATCAATTTGAGACCATTTTGAACCTCGTTTTCGTTTTTGCGAAGTTTCCATTCTGTCTTAACTGAAAACAATATACTTATATTATTAGTGTGAGCATAATGTGAATATAATCTTGGAAAACTACGTAAAAAGGAATAAGTAAATATGATCTATCCCTAATAAGGTCCGGACTTTATTTGGAGACAACAAAGTGGACCTTATTAGGCACTTATATATGCCCTGAGAAAACCAAACAAAATCGAGATAAAAAAGCAATCGTTTTGGTAACTTACCCTGTCAATCCACGTTCTAAAAGTGTTTTAACATTACTATTGGAGAATTATTACAAACCGACCGGGTTTTATTACTAAAATGACGCAAAATCGAATCAGAATATTTTGTAAATTGAGTCACGCCGTCCCCCCTGGGGTAATACACAGAGCCACTGACAAAATAGCCAGCCCGAAAGCAATGGACGTCGGTGCGCTTTTATGATTAGTTACTGGAGAGAGGTCGCGCGATATCCGTTTTAATTTAAGTATTAAGTTCGGGAAGTTTGAAAATATGGACCTTATTTGGAACCGGCCCTTTATAGGCTGACCTACCTCATATCGTTGTAGTTTTATGAAAACATAATTTCTGAAAATATATTCACAAAAGATTTTCGTTGACTTCACTTTTTTTTCTAAATAAACTAAAAGTTTACCACACAGTGGATAAGCGTGCATATAATTTTATTCCTTACATTTGATCATATGATATTATCAGACCATCATCAGCATTAAATAAACTTTATAAATACATAAAAAGATAATGTAATGACTAATTATTGTTGTGAAAAAATGAACTGACGAGGGCATCACTGAGTTAATAAAAAGAAAATTATTAACTCCGCTTGAATCATTCCAGTAGGTACTTAGAATCGTAGTTTATTTAAGTAATTTAAATGTCCAAATTAATTTATGTCGATAATGTGAAATAATGTGTGATTTATGAAAAAATGGAATTGAAGGAAGGAAAATGGTGATGTTGTCATTCTTTAGTTTAGAAAGGTAAAGATCAACCATACAGCCTTATCAATAAAAAGGAGGAATAAAAAAAGGTAAGTAAAAAAAAAGTAAAAAAAGAGATTAAAAAAAGACAAAAACATATTTAAAAAAAGTAACTTACTTGGCCTTACTTTTTAATGAAAAAAAGTAGAGATGTGTCACCTTATTAATAGGTAGATAGGAGTTTCGGCAGGAATTCTGACTGTGCGGGTGGTCGCTTGTTTTAATGATTTCATATTTTAGTCTAAAGTTGTGTTTGTGGATTAAATGTGATATGTCTAAAAAACCGTCTAAAAAACATCAAACTGGAAGGAATTGACGCCGAAACTCCAGCAGCGCCTTGAAATCGAACACATCCGACATCATTGCACTTCCGAAAATTTAGATGTAGGAAAACAATTTCCCTAACTTGACATTGGCATAATGTATTTCAATTGCCATAAAAAAAATAGGTAGATATTATTGAAATAAGTATGATAGGGACCTATACATAATCACTAATACTTACCATTCGATTTTTATTTGCGTGATCAATCAACGAACTAAACTAATCCTAAGAATAAATAGTTTTTTATTCGTACCTAGGCCATTAAGTAAGATCAATCACTCTCAGCAATTTGTTTTACTAATCCTAGATTTCGTAAACTTTCGAAAATAATATTTATTCAGTTGGTATCTAATGGATCGTTGGTACTATACTTTAAATAACTGAAAATAAAGCGTGAAACAAAAAAGTTACCAATGCTAGAGATATTAGGCCTGTCTGGGATTCTTAGGATTTTTGAAACGAGATATTATTGTTATCGGATTCTTCTATTTACAATAAAAAATCATATTGGTTATAAAGGAAATATAAGACTTTGTGTGCTTCTTTACAAGAAATATCTAAAGTCTCTAAATCTCAACTCATTTTAGATATATTGCCAAAGACTTCTATGTATTTCCTAGACAAGCTGTTTCGAAGTAAAATTGTGGCACATGACGAAAAGTGTTTGACGTTTCACGGCTAAGGAAAAGAGCAGATTTCTACAGTGAGTTGAGGTCGATTAACAGAGACTTAGTGCGCACATTCTATGTACCGAACAGCCAGTCTAGTAGTATACCTAGAAGTCTGTATATTGCGTATTAAAATAATCATTTAAACATGATTCTGACGCTTTACTGCGTCATTATCGGAATGTTTACTTTGATATAAAAATCCACACAAATACCAAAATATTCACCCATAATGCGATCGATATTAGGTTTGTAAACAGGCGTATAGTCACTTTTGTTCACAATTTCGTGTTTGAGAGCGGATATTGACAGCCAACAAGCATAGACAGCTCAACGAGCACCCAGCGATGCTCGTGGACACTGGACATCCGCCGCGTTATTTCTATTGTTTGCACCAGATAGCCGGCACTCGGCAGTCGACTGACATTTATGTATTTGGTGGTAACCAATTTACCGCCAATTCAGGTAAATTGTCATTTCGGCTGGGTACTAATAACTAATAGGTAAGTAGGTCTGTACGTGTAAGATTGACTTAAAAATATTTTATTAGTAAATAAGTACATCCAAGAGGCGCATACACAGTCTTAAGTTCTTGTTAAATCTTGTTGTCCACACAAGTCACAGCACCCAATTACAGAATAAATCACCAGGTGGTAGAGCCACGCTGTAGACAGTAACGTCTATAGCACGAATGGGCCGACTCGACCGGTTAGATACCACTGTCTCACAGAAAACCGACGTAAAGTGGCAGCTTGCTGTCGCGTTTCGTTCGGTGAGTGAGATTTCCGGTGGCCCATTTCCCCACTCCCTTTCCCAATCCCCTTCCCTCCCCTTCCATTCCCTCCTTTTAGGTTGGCAACGCACCCATGATTTTTTTTGTCTTGGGTGTCTATGGGCGGTGGGGATCACTTACCATCAGGTGACCCATCTGCTCGTTTGCCAATCTCTGCTATAAAAAAAATCATAAATTAAACAAATTCATTAATTGTAATTACTTGACACGGTAAAAAAGCACAAAGAATAACCTAAATCAAAACAGGTATGTCATCCAAAGACTCAAAGTAAAACCGAAGTCAACATTATTGCGTTGCGCCTGCCGCCTGGAGCTTTTGTATGCAGATCCAATATCCATTCGATTAGCCCGTGATTGTGCGATACGGCCCCTTGCAGGCTGCAGTATTATGTTTGGGATGCGCAAATTAATTTGTTGGATCTTGTAGCTCGATACATTATGGATACTAGGATACTCGTTTGCATACTAAACAGGTAAAGTAAGAGGTTTTGAGTTCAAAGTAGTTTTTATCAATGTTCTATCACCTATGCGATCTAGTCATTACGAATGTCTTAGTAAAGACTCACAGAATACCTAATAGTATTACGTTATTAGATTGGATACCATTGACTCAATGCAGAGGCCCGAGCACGAACAATTTTAACAATCGAATTCGATTCGAGTTCCTGCGCGCGGTGCCGTGTTATATTTTAAATTCGATCATGTTAACTTGACTGCAATTATTATATGAAAAAAAAAGAATATTGGTATTAATTCCATACAAATGGTAGTATACGTTAAAGAATACGTAAAACCTGGTAAAATAACTTGCTGTAAGCAACATAACTATTAATTTTCATCGAGTCAATACTCGGTAGCGCTACACTGTGCGTTTCAAACTTTCCTGAATATTAACAATGTTCCAAACGATGGTTCCAACCGATTGCGTTTGTTTGTGACGTTCCAATTTGCTTCTTCTACTCTTTGGTTTGAGTTGAAATTTTAAACAGTTTACAACTCGGGATTGCTTTTTCCTATTATGGTATCCTTCCGACCTTTTAATTAAACTGTTTTTTTGTTCTACTCTCTAATAGGTGTCCTTTTCTATATTCTTTATCATCATCATTAGCCACAGCACGTCTATTGCTGGGCATAGGCCTCCCCCAAAGATTTTCAGGTTAACTTTTGTGGCATACATCCAGCTACTTCCTGCGACCTTTTCTATATACTTTCTTGCAAAGTACTACAAAGATTGTATTAGTAATGTATTATATTTAGTCTTCAATCGATATCACCATGGAAAGGGACTTTTTATAACATATTCTGTAAAAAAAACTTTCTATGAGTTGAAAAAGGTTAGAAATGAAGATGCAACATATTTAGTAGAAAACTGAACATACCGAAGCGCCTGTGCAGTCTGCATTAGCAAAATCATTGGTAAAAAATTAGCCTTGTTTTTGTATAAGCTTGGCAAGTCTTATTTATTTAAACTTTATACATACACACACAACACCAGATTTCTACGAGCTTTTTTCCGTCCCGGATGTGATAAGTGCCTATCGGCATGTCAGGTACAAATTCCATACTTAGTAGCAGTTACGTAAGTAGAAAAACTATATCATGTTACCAGCGTCGAGAATCGAACCCGAGACCTCAAGACGTCATACCGCGCATGCATTACAAATACGCGGCAGTTATGTTATAAAAACGGCCAGAATATTGTGGTATTGATCTACGAATTACTGTTTGCTTTACGTCTCTCGACTCTCAGCAATATTACATATGTAGATATTTTATTAGAAACATAAGCTCCCACTTAGTCGCCTCCTTGGTCTGGTGGCAGCATATATTTGCTGTGGACTGGGAGGTCCTGAGTTCGATTCCCAGGTCTTGCAGTGATTTTTCTCATTTCATTCGCCCGGGATTTGAATCCCCGGCGCGGGGGTTGACGTCAGGCAGGCAGCCTGTCGTAAAAACTAAACTAAATCATTTTCTGCAACATACATACTTGAAAAAATCTGTTGCATCGACCCCACATTAAGGTGGGATAAGGCAGGTACAAAGAACGATAAGCTCACCTGTATCCATGAAGGGGTAGGCAAAGAAACTACGGAAATAGGTCATTCACACCGTATTTCCAACCCTCATCTGATAGAGGACGAGCATATCATCATACAAAGCATAAGCAATTCCGGGCAACACTTGTGACTTTTTCTTAACAACTGAAACATAAGTTCTTGATCAACCTCAAACCCAGAACTACCAGTCCACAGCCCATATTCGCTGCTACTAGACCAAGAAGGCTGTAATATTAATAATGATTACTTTACTTACTACCCTACCTACTTACCTATTCCCTTTGATAGTTTTGTAGCTCCAGAAACAGGTCTCTTAGTACAAAGCAAGGTTCAGACAAAATAATATTAACAAATACAAAACAATATTTTATTAAAATTCAAACAACACAGCGAGCGATAACATTAAATAAATAAACAATTAAGCACTTAACAGAACATAAATAATATATTTACAAACATAAAGTCAGCATTTCGTTTTCTTGATGGCACCTAATTAAATTGCAAAAACATCTTAATATTCTTTCCGAGACATTCATTAAGGGCACGCTTCCATTAGCTGGTTTAACGCAGCGGTTTTTAACACGTGCAGTTATGCTGTCTATCCCACTGGTTCAATTGAGTCGGACAACTGAGACTAATTCATCCTAGTTGTCCCGTTGAATAAGTGAGAGAATATTCGAAGTCAGTTGTCCCATTAATCACATAAATTGGTGGCTTAATTGTTAAATCTTTATAACGCCACGCTTTTGTTTACAACTCTACTGGGCTTCTAGAAAAAAAAAGTAGCAGATTATTGCAATATGCCGTAGGATACGTTAAGATTTCCAGGCGTTTTATATTTTCTTTAAGTACAACAAGGAATAAAGTGATTTGGGCATTAAGCGATAGCTGAGAGTCCTCACATAATATAATAATATTATCTATGAAGTCCTCAATTCGATTCTCATCCCGGTCTTCCCCGATGAGCCGAATATTTCTTTACCTAAAAGTATCTTACCTGCTTCCTATGGTTACGAAAGCAAAATAGGAAAATACGAAACCACTAGAATATACAGGAACAAAAACGCGGCGATAATCTCGCATATGGAAATGGGCCCTTAGAATCGTAACAAGTCTTTTAAGCATACATTAAAATTGTGTAGTAAAGTTACTAAGACATTTTATGTTTCACGCTTTTTGCTTTTATAACTCTAACGATGTTTTGGTGTTAGTACAAAGATTTTTAATGCCGCTTTTAAAGTCGAAAATGTAAAATGTTCATCTAAACATTTCTTTTGTTCCAAACATAGTAAATCAAGAATTTAAAAGTTCAAAGGGCATTTAAGCCCTACTGAGATGAGAGAACTTATGGTAGACAAAGGCATCATTTTAACAAAAAACTGACACAAGTCAGGGCTGATATGTCTGATACCTTTAAACCCTATTTAAGTCTTCTAGAAAGTGATTTTGCGTAGTAAATATCGATACGAACTCTTTAAAATAAACTTTGCATTAACAACCTAAGTATGCTATTTCACTCGCAAATTTTGCGAAGTGCCAATATTTGAACAAATGTCTGAAATACTTCTTGATCACATAACATAACATAACATAAGCTCACGCCTGTATCCCCGAAGGGGTAGGCAGAGGCGTACTAGCGAACTAGAACACCCACATTTCGCCGAGCTTAGTTCGGTCCCAGATGTGATAGGGGGCGAGCCTATCGCCATATCAGGCACAAATTCCAGACTCCGGGCTGATATGGAAAAATCCAATATCACTTTGCCTGACCCGGGGATCGAACCCGAGACCTCAGAACTGTAGTCGTACCGAGATACCACCACGCCACGGAGGCAGGCACTTCTTGATCACAAGTTTAAAAACTTAACTGATTGACTTCCAATTTACCGATCGTGACCAAAATATATGGGACCACCGTTTAAATTCTTTGGGACCACTCTTGAAATAAGCTCTATCGAACACAAAAAGAATTTTGAAAATCGGTCCACGTGTGGTCCACAAAAACAAATATTTTTCACATTCATTGTCAGTGGAACTTACGAGATGACCAAATCGTCGTATTGATAAATCACAATTTTGAGATGTACCCCGAATACTGAAACGCAACTGAAACACTTGAGATCGTGTTATATTATTATGCCTTATCTGCCAAAATTGTAAGCAAAAGTAGCGTTTCAATATTAAGGCGACTTGCGACACTATTACTAATCTAAAGTTAGTCCTAAACTCAAATTTACTAAAATGTCTTTCCTATATTCACATGTAATTAAGATTAAATCTTGATAGGTCTAACTCTAGATTAGTAATAGTGCCGCATGGCGCCTTGTCCTAGTTTGCTGCAAATTTCAACCTTATTTTAAAACAAGACACAACCTTAAACAGTTTTTTGTTAAATTCAAACTGGCAATCTTTTAAATTCAATTTATAATTTTTATAATATCTACACACGGACGTAAAGAAAAAGGACACCATCTCGCCTATAGTTAAACGGACGCCACAGAAAAGCCACGCACACAAACGCGCCAGTACAATAGTGCCCTACGCACACGCCACACACACAATTACGTGTCGATAGATCGAATGGGCCAAAAACCCTGCTTCACTTTCAATGTTCCTAACGCTCCATCTTTTCTTTCTCTTCCTCTTCTCTACCGAGTGGCACCAACATAACGACATTTTTGATAATGAGTAACATAGATATTGTTAAATTTCACCGTACCAATAAAAACTTGTAACACCAAGACTAAAAAAAAATTTCGAACAAAATAAATAATAAAAGTGCGGTTACTAAATGCCACACCGTTTATACTGTGTAAAAGCGCGCAACTCTATATGTAGGTAAACTTTAGTAGCTACGCGGCGCGCGGTCTTCGCATCCAAGTACCGCTGGACATGTTTGTCGTCGACAAAAATCTTTGACAGCTAATATTAATGACAGCTGTTTTAAATCGCCCTAAATGTACATCATGTGCCAAAACAGCGAAAACTAAAACTCAATCCCGTGGATAAACTATTTCACTAATTCGACTGATTTTTGGTATAAGCCCTTGCAACGTTGTTAGGTATATCTGGGTTGATTTAATGTCGTTATGTCGGCGCCAATCTGTATATCTTCTCTATATCTTATCTTCTCTATTTTTTTTTACGTCCATGACAATTTGACTAAGAATCACACGGCAGTTGAGTGTATCTGAGGCACACTCCAATGTTTTCCTCCGGGCTTCGCTTCACAGTGGGGGGCCCAAAATGTACGGACACCGCGAACGGAGCTAGCGAGGTCTCCACCCGACACTGATGATGTTGTTGTCCCGGACAGAACGTGTTCCCACAGTGGTGGGGGTCACACACCCCAGGACCGTACGGACTCTAGGGAGAAATTGTTTATAATTTTATTTTAATGTTTTCTTACGCGAATTTTAAACATTTAAGACTATTTTTTACGGATTCTATCACGATTTGTTTTTATTTTTAAAGCCGACGTTTTGATACTTTATAAACTTCATGGTCACAAATCCGTAAAATAAAAACAAATCGCGATAGAATCCGTAAAACTAGTTTTATTTCAATTTCATCATCATCATCAGCCTGTATCCACCCACGGCTGGATATAGGCCTTTCCCAGATTGATTATAATTTAAAATTATTTATTTATTTAGAAAACTAACAGCGTAACATACATATAAATGTTACAATCTATTATTAAATTACAACAATAATGTTTTAATTTAATAATAGATGTCATTTTACAAATTTATATTAAAGAATAATAAAACAGAAATAAATGATATTTCAGAAAAACCTACTACAGCTGTCGCTTAAAAGTTGGTAGGTATCGAACACAAAAATATTTTTTTTTAAATCGGTCTACATTTAGCGGAGATATCGCGTAACATACATAAAAAATACAGAGAAATTGAGGACCTTCTTCTTTTTGGTAGTCAGTCGAAAATACAGCGAAACGACGATTCGGAAACAATTTTCGTGCAAATTAACAAATTAACAATTAACCCTCTGCCACTACGATACAAGCTCCGATCAAAGTTACAGAGTTCAAACTATTATAAACGACGTGCAAACACAAGCACCCCAGTTACTTTGGTAGATTGGAGACTATTGACCCAAAGACTTAGTTGGAATTCGAGTGAGCTGTGCCCCATCTGGCTGCAAAGCGTTTTAACAAACCAACACTTAAATTTGTAGTTTCGGTTGATTTGAACTGATACAATATTATAGTGATGAAAAAACTTCCTTGTTCTAGTGGCAGCATCTATGGATTGTGAAGTGACATTTCGCTGAGCTTAGTTCCGTCCCAGATGTGATATGGGGCGAGCCTATCGCCATATCGGGCACAAATTCCAGACTCTGGGCTGATATGGAAAAAATTCTATATAAACCATAATGAACGTACACGCAATGTGCACATCCGCAGCAGTCTTGGCGTCCGTGACATGGCAGATAAACTGCAGGAATGTCTCTTGAGATGGTATGGCCACGTTCTGAGGAAACCATACCGCCGGTCGCATGTGTTTGGTCCTGATCGTGCCAGGGTTGCGTTCCCGGCCCAAAAAGCGCTCGCGATTTGGAGGAACACATGGTTTCACCATGGAGGATGCTCAAAACCGGGCAAAGTGGAAGCGTTTAAGTAGGAAGGCGGACCCTGGCAGAAGGCTGGGATAACGCCAGGCAGAAAGAAAGAATCCATAATAAATGTATGATAAAAATGAAAACTATCTTCATTTTCGAGAATTGTGAACAATCAAAAGTTATTCATAGTAGAGTTACTGAATTGAAATTTAATCTATTTGTTTATTCTTAGTTCACGTGAAGCGCACTAACTAATTCCAACAAAACTTTTGCTCTTGCAAAACATACCGTATAAGTTATACGGTGTAACTTAATTACTGGTTCAACTTTGATTAGAATCTACCGACAACCAACTTTGTAACTTGAACTTCCTTGATATGTAATATTATACTCTAGCGAGGTCAACTGTAAATGGTCTTGTATCAATTAAATTGAACACAATTAGTGAATGTAGTATAAAACCTTCGGCTTCTTATTAATGGTAGCGTATATGAGCTGTGGAATTGGAGGACATGGCTTTGAAACCCAGGATAGGCAATGAAAGAAAGAAAGAAAGAATGTTTACTTGTCAAACCAAAAAAGGACAGGCAACAACTTACATTACATAAAATAAACATAATTAAAATAATATAACATAAGCCCACGCCTGTATCCCCGAAGGGGTAGACAGAGGCGCACTAGTGAACTAGAACACCCACATTTCGCCGAGCTTAGTTCCGTCCCAGGTGTGATAGGGGGCGAGCCTATCGCCATATCGGGCACAAATTCCAAACTCCGGGCTGATATGCAAAAATCCAATATCACTTTGCCCGACCCGGGGATCGAACCCGAGACCTCAGAACCGTAGTCGTACCGAAATACCACCACGCCACCGAGGCAGTTATAATTAAAATAAAAAATAATAATAACTAACAGCAAAAAAATAATAACTAATGTTAGCGGTTGTTATCATGATTCCTGATGGGGGAACTAAATTCCCCAGAAGCGGTTAACGTCAATTAGGTAGTCTGTCGTAAAACAAAGTCGGAGCCTTTCTCCAACATACTTTAAAAATGTGTTACGTTAACCCCACATTGGAGTATTAAGGGTAGATGAACAAGATATAATAATTATGGGATAAAAAAAATTAACATCTATACCTGATATACTAAAAGCAACTTGCAGCACTATTACTAGACTTAAACTCAATTTAACTTACAAGTCATTCGAATTTAAGACAAATCGAGATTTATATAAATAAGTTCTGCAAGTTGTTCGAAGAAATAAAAACACAGACAAAAAATAATACTACAGACCCATAGAGAGGAGTATGTCATGACTGACAGGTAGGTGACCACACAGTAATACGTTACCCAGTACCAAAAACAAAACTTGTGATACAAAAGTTATGACCTAGTCATAAGTCGCTCAGTTTATCTAAAATATACGCTCACCAGGTCGGCCAGCGAAATAATATTGACAGAATAAACTTATCTCACGTGATTCTTAACCATTCACAAAAGATTCTATGGTGTAAATTGTAATAATCGCCCTCGCATTGTATTGAGTAGTTGATGGCGGTACTGAAGTTTGAGATCAATTTCTTTGTATGGAATCTTGCATCATAGCCCCTCTATAATTAGTAATATTAAATCTATTTGCCCAGTACAAACAAAAAAAAACAAAAGAGGACTCACCGATACAAAATACTCGTTCTCACACGGTATGGTGATCCTGTCCTGGCACCGTAGCCTCCCATATCCCGAGAGTCCGACCCCGAAGTTCCCATAGCCGAAGTACCTAAAGGTGTCGTCGCCATAGTGCTGCGCGTACGGAGACCAGCGAGACCACGCGCGACCACGTCCTCCACGAGACCAGCTCTGCCCCCCCAACCAAGACCACATATAACTCCAGATCTGGATGTGGTTAGTGAAGTTAGGTAAGCTTTGGGCTGGTTATGATAAATAAAATAAATAAATACACACAACAGTCGTGAAGTATACAATACAATTTCTTCAGGCTTACCTTTGCCAAAATGTTTATCAATAAAAAGGTATTCTTTGAAAGATAAACTAGCATCAGCTTTCCTTTTAGAAGTATTCACTCTTCGCGACTGATATACATAGTCTTAACCAAATACGATACAAATCGTGTTTCAGAGCTAGAAACTCCGAGAGAGAATGCCCCACAATATCCATAACAAGTACAGTACTTAATTGTGGTTGCAGCAAATATAAATTAGAAACATTCATATAATAAACCAATACACAAAAACAAGAATTGTTAAATAAATAGCAGTAAGTAAATACAAGAATTCAAGTAAAACATTATAGATCATTGTTATTTGTAATTAAATATAATCTTTAATCAAAAATACTTGTTAACATAAAATAAGTTTAAATTGATTTAGTATTATATTGAGGATCAGCAGGGCTTAGTATTTCACATGCCAGTTAGTTAAACGTTATTTTTTAATTGACATTAATCTTATCTTTAAGTATTTTTTAAACTCTAATAATTCCATGCATAAAATCTTGGAGGAAGATCTACAGAATCTTCAAAATTCAGCAATCGATTAAAAAATTCCACCATTATTTGTCTGGTAATAGGACAAACACATTAATATTTATGGGAATCGAACCCAAAATATCCTTATCATCACGATCATACTCATTCATTTCAATAATAACCCTCTTACCCTTGAGAGCATACTGGGTTCCGCAGCTGCAGCTGGTGTTTCTATCTGAGGGTCCATCCCTGAGCCTTCCATCTCGTCGTCTTGTGTCAGGATGTCGGAGGCTGGCGTCATCTCTGGCTGCGTGACTGTTATGTATTTTTATACTGATAATAGTTTGCCCATATTTTGAACTTCTTTTACAGTAATTTATTAATTCGTTAGCTTTACTGCATCGATAATAGGATACTGTGTTTCTAGAAAGTTAATTGATACGATTTTGTCGTCCAATTCAGTAGCTATGCTAAAACCTAGGAATCAGTAAATTAATTTTACCAAGGATTTTAATTTCATGCAACATCTTAATACAAAATTAATTTAATCGGAATCAAAATACTAGAAAATAAGTGATTAATAATCTTGAACCTAATCTAATTCAAAATTTGTAATGGAATCAAAATGTAGTAAAGAAAATTATCTAATTTTGTATAATTATATTAGTAATCAAAATTAGTAAAGAATTGAATACAAATAGAAAAGATAATTTATTAATTTGACGTAAACATTAATATTTTAAAAACCATAACCAATCTTAGAGGTAAGAACATTATGATTATCTATTGCACAGGTACAACGTACTATCACAAAAAGTTTTAGTAGAAGATAAGAACTCAATAGGTAAGTGGATCGTGGACAACACCAGTTAGAAGATATCTAAAACAGTTTGTACTGAAAACAGAACAAGAGATACATCATATTGGGTATTATAAGACTCGATAAATATACCAGGAATGCTAAGGGTCGGGTAAAATAATCAACATTTATTAGGATCGTGGATAAAACCAGTTAGAATAGATCTAAAATTGTTTGTGCAAACGAGGTAAAAATGTATTGGAACCATTTTGTGTATCCACTACTGGTGTTGACACATCCTCTTGTACGAAGGATCCGTCTGGTCCATAGAAACCGGTTCCAGCACCGCCCGCTCCACCAGGGCCAAGTGGATCTGACGCCATTCACATAATTTAGTTACTTTAGATTTCAATCACTTTATCTATTTCGGTAAGTTATACTTTTTTCATTATTTGGTCTTTTTCTTGCTCCAATTTGTTTTTTGGTCTAAGTCAATGCTCCCAATTTTTAATATAGCTATCATAAAAGATTCATTTTAATCATTGGCTTTTACTTCATCAATGTCGAAAATTAAAACATTTCCTGAGGGTATAACAGCCACATTTGTAACTAGTTGTAGTATCGACGTAATTTTAAAGGCTTATGACTATTAAGCCAACTACTAAGAAACATTGGTATTAGATACATCTATAAATTTCCATTGAACCGAATCCTCAAGACGTTGCGCCTGATGCAGGACTTGTACTCACCCGCAGGATCGATGACATCGGGCACGTCTCCGTTGGGTCCGATCCTGAAGGAGCGCGCGTCACACGGCACGTATCGCACTCCACAGTGACCGACGTTGCGCCTGATGCAGGACTTGTACTCCTGGTCGGATAGGTGACGTCCGTTGATCGCGTAATTGAACGTTTTTATTGTACCTGCAATAATAGAAAACGTTTTTTGACATACCAAAATGGCTACGAGGTGCAATATATTTCTAACTATCCTGACCTTACAATGCTAAACCCCGGTTTACTACTCAAGAATATTTCTATTTCACCTGGTATTGAGCATCCTCCACGATGAAACCATTGATTCTCGTGTTTTCTTCCAAAACGTCTAGCAATCGTTTTTTCGGACGTTCAAGGGTCGTAGCCTGGTACATTCTTCTTCTGCTTTTAAAATTTGGCTTCAACGTGTTAGCAGTCTTAAGGTTCCAGTATAACGTTTCTAAACTATGATAAGCGGCTCAAGTAGTAAGACAAATATCCTACAATGGTAACCAAAATATATGAAGCTTACGACCCTTGACTATCAGTAAAATTAGGTCAGCCCGATGTTACTGGAAATACACTATATGACAAGCCATTATAATATAAACTATAGTCACTATCCAGTTCTAGTTCCTACTAGGAGAATATCCTCGTTAAGAAAATCCATTCGCACTGAAATAAAACTATTTTTACGGATTCTATCACGATTTGGTTTTAATTTTCAATTAATAACATTCGCGTAAACCTAAAAAATCATTATCCATTCGCACACCAACTTTACGCCACCACGGCGAATACCTTCGCCGTGGTGGCGTTCGGGTTTCCTTTATTTTTACTACATTAGTTTCCTTATCGAAAGTAAGGCAGAAGCAAACACGTAGAGAACTGTGGAAAATTGTCTCAAGTTAGTTCACGGTGCAAAGTTTTATTTCATTACTTTACGTTAAAGTTACCTCGGTTAATTCTACCCGTGTGCTGCGGTCTGAGCAGGAAAATTTCTGACAACCGTAAATGTATTCGAACTCGATGCGCGTCTATGAAATTTGTATAAAATATTAACCAAACGTCATCAGTGCGCAGCGAACTCGAATACATTTACATTTACATTAGTTTTTCGTGCTCGGGCTACTGTACTCGGCGAAGTGTTTGCCAATCTTATGAAACAGACGCCTGGTACGGCACTGGATAATGGATTCCTAATTATTTTCAGTTGCTTTTATGTATAAATACACGTAATTAATTATTTTGCGCCTTGAATTTGTACTTCTTTAGGGCTCAATGTATATAGCTTTGTCGTGATATATTGAACTTCATAGTTTTTTCGTCTTGTACACGCTTATGCGAAACCATCATAATTATACATCACTGTATAAAGCCTGACAGAATATTTTGATCTTCATCTAACCTTTTGGAGTGGTAGAGCCACACTGTAGACAATAACGTCTACCTTACGAATGGGCCGGCTCGACCGGTTTGATACCACTGTCATACAAAAAACCGACGTAAAGTGTCAGCTTGTTGTCGCGTTTCGTTCGGTGAGGGAGATTTCCGGTGGCCCATTTATCCCCTCCCTTTCCCAATCCTTTTTTCCTCCCCTTCCATTTCCTCATTTTAGGTTGGATATGCAAATTCTTTTCGTGCCTTGGGTGTTTATGGGCGGTGGAGATCACTTACCATCAGGTGACCTATCTACTCGTTTGCCAGTCTCCGATATAATAAAAACGTTTTTTTACTCTACATAAAAATACATCGTTAAAACTTTTTTCACCATAATCACATTAGGAAAGATAGAAAATATATCATTAGTTTTTTTGGAAACTAGTCTAGGAATAATTAACAAGCATCACAATACTGCTTACATTACTTGCTTACGATGTTATCACTCACCATTATCAGTGGTGTAATACTGCAAGCATCCCTGAGGCGCAGCCTGTGCCAGCGGCATCTGCGCGAGCCGCATCAGCCACAGACGCGGCATGTCCCCGCCGCGCATGCGCATCGACAGGTGCGTGGTCTTCGTGCCTGCTAAATCTTCAGCTTCACGCTTCTCACTCTTGCTTGACAGTGTATAGTATACTGGAAACGAAAAGGTTTTGGCCCTTGGATTTAGCCGGTTGGCTTAATCTGATTAGTTACTGGCTTAGTTGCTTGGAATCCAAACGGATTTGTTAAACAAACTTTATTAAACTATTTAAAAAAAACACCCAACTGTCACACACATGTTCTAATTCCACACTAAGATTTTTAATCAATGGACAGACTCCGTAGCACAGAGAACGAATGGTGAGATCCACAGATATTTGTTTCGGTCTGGGTGTTGTGAGACCGTAAGTCCCTCGTAGCTCCTGATACCCAATGTACAAGATAAACTTGTTGAATGTATTTATTTATTTAATTCAGCATAAATAACATGCAGCGATAGCTCAGTTGGGAATGGTCTGGAGAGCCGAGCCGCGTGTCGGAGGTTCGAGACCAACCCAAAAATGGAGCATACCTTTGACTTTTCTATGTAAAGTGTGTTTTCTTTATGAATTATTGCTTGCTATAACGGTGAAGGAAAACATCGTGAGGAAACTCGAGATTTTTTCCACAAGAACTTCAAAAGTATGTGAAGTCTGCCAACCTTTATTAGGCCAGCGTGGTAGACTAAGACCTAACCCCTCTCGTTGGTACAGGAGGCCCGTGTCCAGCAGTGGGACAGTAATATTACAAGGCTAACATTATTTCTATTTTTTATTAAATAACAGGTCGAGCTGGAATCCTTTGTGAAGCCAATTTTGGCCTCGCTACCTTCAAAAGTGGATCTGTGGCTGATGATGATGATGAACTACCGAGACTATCCAGCGGCCTGAGCAGGAAAATTTCTGACAACCGTAAATGTATTTCAGCTCGATGCGCGTCTATGAAATTTGTATGAAATATTAACCAAACGTCATCAGTGCGCAGCGAACTCGAATACATTTACATTTACATTAGTTTTTCGTGCTTGGGCTACTGTTCACACATCCACATTGTAGCTCCAGTAAGCCAGGATCAACAATTTGAGGTATTCGACACCGAACAGTGAAGCATGATAATGCGGAATGCAATACCCCATAGTAATATTAATACCGTAAATGGCGTAACAGGAGCTCATTATAATACAAATTGGAACAGTAATTACGGAATACCGACGGAACCCAATCCAGCGGCAGTAATTGCACTTCAACCGATTCGTGTAATACTAATAGGTATATGAACGGGGTCCGTACAGCCGTTATTAATACACTGTTATTAGTTTATTAATATGCTATAACGTAATTACTCCGTGGAGATTGTGGAGACGAGCGACTATCTCATAATGTCGGTTATTGGGACCAAGCCTAAACATTTTCTAGTGTTTACGATCAAATATCAATTTACTAGATAATAACTATGCGTGAAGAGTATGGGCCTATTAATCATACATTGTTTGAAAATGAAAGAGACAAACTATTCTTAAAGATAAAAAGCGCGTAAATGTTGTTATATTTGAGGAAATATATTGTCGACTTTGCAAGGTTAATTTTAGTGAATACGTATCAAAAACTACCGAGGCCAGAGAACGAAGTTACTATCTAGCTCGATTCGAGCCTTATGCGCGCATATGGTGTGAATTATCATGCTCCGGCCTGAGAAAGGCATATAAACTCGGACTGAATCTGGAATTACAACTGAAATATTATTATTGATACCACTTTTACCGTCTGAATTGTATAGATATTATGCATACCTATACCATATATACTCGTAACATATGTAAACTAATGATTACATACTGTGCTGCCCGTGGTTCTGTCCGCATAGCGTGAACTTTGTTTCACCATCGCCCAGTACCATCGCGTCTTCGTCGCACTCGCCTGTAGTTCTGTTTGGCTGGCCCTGGAAGGAAATCTATATTCAATAGTACTAGACTAGAACTATCACCTATTACTACTACTCCTACCACCATTACAACAACAACTATTACGAGTACTACCACTACTACTTCTACTAATAACACTAATACTGTGACATCTAGTATTGATACGGCATCTGCAACCATTTACATGAGGAACTTTGTACTAAGTTTATAACCCTAAATGCTAATTGATAAATGGTATTTGGTGGCAGATACTTGCCTATAATAATTTGACTTATTTCCAAGCAGCTGTATTTTGATTTTAAGGAGACTGAGGCTAATGAAATTGTGTATGTAAAATAAAAAAAGACGCTTATGACAGAACAACAATGTTATTGATAAGGCTGAAGAGAATTAATGCTATGGAGACAAGAAATATTCAGACATGCAAGAGCGGATACAACGCAACGATGTAACCATAGATATTAGTGATCCCAGACTACATGAGTGTATATTAACTCACGATAGTGAAGTGTATAAAGTCGATCCTGAGCTGCATGATGCCAGCGAACGTCTTGTCGATGGTGATGTTGCAATCCTCCTCGCCGGTCCAAAGCTCGGGGAAGCCGGGCGACATAAAGTAAGTCAGGTTGTTCTGTACAGCACCGCCGCATGATACTTCAACTGCGATAGATAATAATATGAGGATGGATGAAGTGTGTTTGGTGATCCTTTGAATATCCATTATAGTACAATTTGCAGTTAGATGCGATCAAAAAATCAAAATCAATTTAAGTTACACTCTTCTGATTAAAATCAAATTCTAAAACAATCTAATGCTTATGTAATTTGGACTGTGTAATCCGAGGGCTATTGACTAACTTAGCGATAACCTGTTGCGCTATGAAGCATCAGCTTCAGAGGACAAAATATAAGTACTATTTTAAGTTAAACGTCTTAAATATTGATATGTTTTATTTCGCTTTGTGAACACATTATAGCTGTTTTGATATCATCATCATCAGCCACAGGGTATCCACTGCCGGACATAGGCCCAAAGATTTTTAAATCGACCTATTGGAATGGCCAGCATCCAACGACCTGCGATCATATTTAGATATATTTAATAGCAAAGACGACATAAAACTATGTATGAACTACTATGAACACTCAAAAATCTTCACAGGAATCATCGATGATTCAAACAATAAGATCATTGAAAATCCGTCGTGACCAAATTTATATGGGACCACCCTTGAAATAATCTATATCGAACACAAGAACAATTTTGAAAATCGGTCTACATTTGGCGGAGATATCGAGTAACATACATAAAAAAAACTCAAATTGAGGACCCTTCTTTTGTGGAAGTCGGTCGAAAAATACTATACTCGCTACCTTGTCAGCCTCTGCTATAAAAACATTGATATCTCAGAGTGGATAGAGTAGGAGGTAGAGAGTAGAGTAATAGTATATTACAATACAAACTACCAGACACTTATCTCAACATTTTAACTATTATGTAGTCTAGGTACAACTTCCTCACTTCAACAACATAAAACGTTAAACGTGCCATTACGGTGCATGTGGTTCGCGTCTGGTTTATGGCGATCGTTTGTATTACCACAAACGCGTTTAGTTACGTTACACCGCGTAATAAAACTTTGTCATTGCTGCGATACAGTTTGCTATGACTTGTAAGGTAATATCACGTTATCTATTATTACTATTACCATCCTTCCGTGACAGTCGGTAAAAAGGCATGTAAGAAGATTAATGAAAATAAATAAACAGCTCGTGGTACATTTAACTTAAAATCGAAATAGTTTTTTTTTTTATATAAACAGTCACACACCTAGTCCTGACCCCACACTAGGTATAACCTGTATTGTGAGTGTCAGAGACTATGAGAGACTTTCGATCTCATAACACCCAGACTTGAAACAAATATCTATGGGCCACACAAACATTTGTCTCAATGCGGGAATCGAACCCGCGGCCTCTCGCTTCACAGCCGGCCACTCGCCCGCTGCGCCACGAAGGCTGTAGTGCTGCAAGGATCCTTTAGTACATCTGGTACTTAATTTGAGAGTGTCTATGGTACTTTCTTTATAGTCAAAATAATTATTTTAATTCAGTATCAGTTATGTTTGTGGTATCAATCTAACAGCTCCGTTTCTGTTGTTTTTTTCTTAGCCAATATGACTATATACAGTCACTCCTTAACAACATCATCGTCATCAGCCACAGGACTTTTACTGCAGGACATAGGTACCCAAAGATTTCCAGACCGACCTGTGAGAAGCAGCCTGCATCCAGTGACTTCCTGCTACCTTTATTATCTCGTCAAAAGATATCACAAATCATGTTTTTCCATAAAAGCATAATGTTTATTTCTTCTGTGTTAAAAAATTCAATTCTACATTCATGGAGTTCAAAGAGGTAAACATTTTTTTTTTATTATCGAACACTCCCTCGAGAAATACGGTTCACTCAGAATCAGTGCATTGTTTCATAATTTCCAGAGCGTATTATGCTTGTGTCCGACATTTTCCCTATACAATAACTCTGATATCCATTTTATTAACTCCATTCGAACAATAGCGCCATCTGCATGTATAACAAAGCGGTCAACTTTCCTCTATCTTAAAACAAAACAAACCTAATCTCAAAGTCCGCTGAATATCTGAATTCATAATAAGTTTGTGATCGCATTCCTGCCACGTGCTTTCGCATACATTTTAAAATTCAGTCTGCGACATCATGACGACATCGTTTGAATCTCGCAGAGCTGACTCGAAAGGAGGTAGATTCTTTGCTTGCATTTTATCCCTGAGGATTTTTATTACTTATTTTCCACGTGATTCGATCTCGACACTGCTATGCATATTATGATTTCTTTATACGTGAATATGTACTAGTTGTTCGATTTATTTGGCAGTATTCTTTAACCTCTCAAATTATAGACCAAGACCACACTCATATTATAAAGGCGAAAGTTCGTGAGTATGTTTGTCTTCTTCACGCTCAAACCGCTGGACTTATTTTGATGAAAATGTGAATAGAGGTAGCTGATACCCAAGATTAATATATAAGCTAATTTTTATCCCGGAAAATAAATTTCCACTTGAACGGAGTCACGGGCAACAGCTAGTACTAAATAAATGTATAAAAGTTGATGCCCATACTTTCAAATTTGGAAGTCAATCGCCTCGAAGGAGTCAGACTGCCAGGCGAATCTAATTCGACAATAAGAGCACCAATCCTACCAAGATGAATCCGTAACTGCCTCGGTGGCGTGGTGGTATTTCGGTACGACTACGGTTCTGAGGTCTCGGGTTCGATCCCCGGGTCGGGCAAAGTGATATTGGATTTTTCCATATCAGCCTGGAGTCTGGAATTTGTGCCCGATATGGCGATAGGCTCGCCCTCTATCACATCTGGGACGGAAGTAAGCTCGGCGAAATGTGGGTGTTCTAGTTCGCCAGTGCGCCTCTGCCTACCCCTTCGGGGATACAGGTGTAAGCTTATTATATGTTATGTTATGAATCCGTAAATAATTACTACCAAAATGGTAGGTAGGTGTGGTAGGCAGCAATTAAAGGCCGGACGTCCTTATAAAAGTGCCTGTCATGAGGTCGCTAATGAACTCTATGTTAAAGCGACCTTAAATAAATAATTAAAAAAGTACGTCATATTGTATAGGAGGCTACAATATAAATTACTGCATTAAAATACTTGAAATTCAATACACACGTGTGTTTTTCATCGACAACATTAATCATTATCTTCCAATCCGGATGAGCTACACCAGACCCATATGACAAGTTCAGTCTAGTCCTTAAAAAATCTAAATCTAGACTATACACTACATTTTGCGACTATTATGTAGCTAAGAAAAAAACAACCATTAATTTCTGCACCAATGCGCCTCGAAGGTAACCAGCAGCATGAGCAGGAAAATTTCTGACAACCGTAAATGTATTCGTGCTCGATGCGCGTCTATGAGATTTATATGAAATATTAATCAAATGTCATCAGTGCGCAGCGAGTTTACATTTACATTAGTTTTTCGTGCTCAGGCTACAGTAAACCAAACAAGAAATATGAAGGCAAAAGTTTATCTGTACGAAGTATCAAGTCGCAGGCTACTTCGGAAACTCGTCTTGTTTGTTTTACCATTGTTTATTTAGAATAGTTTTTGTTGTTCTTCTAGGAAAACTGTTTGGTTCTTCAGAAACACGAGTTTTAATATTATGGCTGAGATCTATAGAGCGAAGTTCCACTAAGTCAGAGTCAAAAAAGCGAACAGTGAGGATTTGAAATTTTTGAATCAAACTTCAACATAATCCCAGTTTCACAAGAAATTAGACAGACAGAATAAGCAAAGCTTTTTGTTGTAAAATATAATTCGGACGAAATCGAAGATCGAGTTAAAAATTCCAAATCCTGACAGCCACGATATAAACAGCATTATCTACAGTGAGCTTGACTGTGATGATGACTGTGTCTTACAGATAGACGTGAAATGGCAGTTTATTGATTTTTTTCGACCGACTTCCAAAAAGGAGAAGGTCCTCAATTCGTCTGTATTTTTTATGTATGTTACGTGATATCTCAGATTTTCAAATTCTTTTAGTGTTCAGTAGAGCTTATTTCAAGGGTGGTCCCATATACATTTTGTCACGATCGGATAAGTTTTGAAGTCGATCTATTAAGTTTAGAAACTTGTGATTTGAATACCTTACTTGTCAAGGGTTTAAAATTATTTTTTGCCCTTTCTTGCCTCCATGAAATAAATGGAGTGGATGAGACAAAACACTAATTAACTTACTATTATTATACTACCCTAAAAATATAGGTAAGGCGCAGAATACCAAATAGCCACATCTTCTTTTCAATACCACATACTGTTTATTTCTCGAAAGCCTCAAAACAATCCTAACCAATCACTGCCTATCCGTTTGAGTGAAACTACAATGGGCAGTAAATATGTTTTCTCCAATAATATCAGTTTGAAACTGGAAAGTGGGACTTCAGCAGACGCGACAACTGATTTGTGGCGTCTGCTACCTCTGGCTGGATAATGTTAAACCGTTCAGTTATGTTTATCTTAAATTATTAGTTTTGAATAATTTAATTGAATGTGTTTAAGATTATTAAATGAGGAATGTTTGACAACTCGTGTTTATTTATTGGTAAGTGGATGGAATTTGATGAGATTTTGATGATATGGTTTATTGTATTAATCGGTGTTTATTCTCCAATTTGATTTAACTGTTTATGATCATCAGCCATAGAACGTCCACTGCTGTACATAGGCTTCCCCCAAAGATTTCCAGATGGACCTGTTGGAAGCAGCCTGCATCCAGCGACTTCCTGCGACCTTTATCAGCGGCCTGAGCAGGAAAATTTCTGACAACCGTAAATGTATTCGAACTCGATGCGCGTCTATGAAATTTATATGAAATATTAACCAAACGCCATCAGTGCGTAGCGAACTCGAATACATTTACATTTACATTAGTTTTTCGTGCTCGGGCTACAAGTCGTCGGACGTCCTACGAAATGGCAGTGGTCAGGGCACATAGCTCGTAGAACTAATAGCCGATAGGGCAGAAAAGTTCTCTAACTTTTTATATAGATTTTATATTAATATATATTAATGAAATTTAATTTCTTAGATAATCAAACCGTGATGTCTCTATCGCCAAAGAAATGTGAGAGCGCTGTAGTCCGATCCTGTCTGAAGACACCAAACCCTGTCAAGCTCTGTTTAAACCAGTCATCTGTACTTTTAGGTGTATTTATTTGTTTGCTACCAAAGCTAGCACTTACAGACACAGCAAACTCCGAGCCCCTGGGCGCAGTCACCGGCCGCTCTGCCATCTCTCTGTCGACAGTCGTACGCGTTGAGGCAAATCCCTGCTTTGGCGATGTTGTATCCCACGGGTTGGCACTCCCGCTCCCCGCCCACCGGGAAGAAATTCAACACCTTGCTGATGCCGAAGAGACCTAGAACAAAATGCGACACTGAAATACCAATTCAAAAATTGATTTGTCTCGGGTTTGCCGCTTGAGACCAATAAGTTGGGAAAAGTGACGGCTCCAACCGCGTGTAATATTTTTCTGTCTCTTTATGTGGCAACAAAACTGAGGATTTTGTGTTTAAACATGTATCAAAAATTCCTGGACATCTTTTTTATTCCCTCTATCAAAATTTAGCAGGTTTTTGAGTCTGTCCTTCGGCCTTCCCATTACAAGTTGGAATTGGGTTTATAAATTATTTCACTATCAGAATCCTAGTGACACAAGCTATTTATCCTTGGAAATATAACGAGAGTGGTACCGCGAGCAACCCCTATTTTAAATACTGAAGAAACAAGCAAATTCCAAATCACTATAACACTAACGTAAATGTATAAGTACATGACATTGTCCCGTGTAACTTACTGTTCGGTTATTATTATTAGAGTGATATACCAAATGGGGAAATTAGTTAGACAACACAATAAGTCCACAAAGTGCATATAGAAATAATGTTTATTGTAAATGGTATAAGTACAGAACACATATTAATAAGACAGACAATACGCGTGAACACAGTGCCGGACTCCACAGTACTCCACGAACTACTCATCCTAACAACTAAGCATGCATGTGCTTACATTGCATTATAGCCGTTACAACATCATAGCACAGCCATAGAAGCACATCGTCCGCTTAATTACTTTGTTTCGATCTTTCAGCTGCAAAACCCTAAGGCAGCGGATACGAACTCAGCGGGAACCGAACGGTGGTGGTGGTGCGGTGAGCCGTGGCCTTACAGTCATCTCCAAACACAACTTTCAACAGATTTTAAGCAAAGTGTACCGCGTTGTTTTCGTATACTTTTATTTTGGTTCTAAACAAGCTCATCTTAATATAAATGGAAAACGCGGAGCTACTTAAAATAAAATCCCGCCCTCGGGATGAATAAACGTTACCGGTTCACGGTATCTATGGTGCATTGAAGTATATTTTGTATTTATCTTTACTTGTGACTTTATACTGCCTTGGTACTCGGACTACCGTCCTAAGGTCTCGGATTCGATCCCCAAGTTGGGCAAAGGAACTAAGCAATTAATAAGAAATGGTTCAAAAACGGTAAGATGGAAAGAAATGGTTAATAATTATTTACAACTAATCCACAATTTCACGTAATAAATATGTTCAATTTTGTAATCGAAATCTTGAACACAAATTATAACTGCCAGTTCTGAGTTTTAAACTCAATCCATCATCAGTTCCTCAGTACAATAGGTACTATAAGTCCTCTAACTAAGCAATAAGTTGGCTTCATTAATGCATTGTTGTTAACCAATATCATATGAAATTACCTATAACGTCTATAGCACAAAGTCAGTTCGTCTGTAAAACTGACTCAGCTTCTACAAAGCCTTGTTGTTTTAGGGCGGGACACTGAGCAAGTTAAACAACGACTATAAGATACTTAAAAGTAACGTTTAATTCTCGCGTCGCTTAACTTCTCATTAACATAAGTAAAACATCTTTGAAAACCAACGTAGGGTTTATTTTACTAAAACATTTAGTATCTTCTCTTATTTTCGACTGACTTCCAAAAAGAGGGTGTTCAATTCGTCTGTATTTTTTTGTATGTTACGCGATATCTCCGCCGAATGTGGATCGATCTTCAAAGTTCTTTTTGTGTTCGATAGAGCTTCTTTCAAAGGCATTCCCATATATATTTAGTCACGATCGGATTTGAAGTCGGTCTGTTAAGTTTAAACTTGTGATTATAGTCTGGTGAACTTCATTTTTTTTATCCTGCCCCGGCGAACAAGTTGATGGTGAAAACTTTATCCTGTTCTTATCCATGTTCTCTTCAATAGAACCACGCGTGCCGGCTTGGTAGATAGTCACGGACGGCTCGGCTTCCGGTGGCCCATACGCTTATGTAACATATATACATATGTGCCGCCTCCGACGGGTACCTACCTTTTTGTATCGCGACAAAAAAGAGCAAGTAGGTCACCTGATAGTAAGTGATCTCCACCGCCCACAGACATCCATGAGACCAAAAGAATCGTGGTTCCGTAATCGTAATCAACGATAAATAGTGACGGGCGGCTCGGTCTCCGGTGGCCGGGACGCTTATGTAACAAATGGAAATAGGGAAGGGAGTGAATATCTTATTTTAGGTACATCGAAATCTTTTGAATCGAAAACATCGTGCCTACAGAAATACCGTTAGTCGTTATTATAATACTGTATTAGTAATACCGAAACCGACAGTTACAATTCTTTGTATGAAAGTGTGTCACTAACAAAATAAAATAAAAACTTAACTTTCGCACGAATGGACCTACAGGCAAAAGCTAGTCGTAATTGCGGTCTGTCAGTTACAAATTAGGAAGCAAATCACTCATCATTGCGAACAAATAAAAGACAAATGCTTTCACACTATCTTATTATTGGATTCTGAGTCTAGTCAAAGTGAAAGGTATCAGACAAGATTAAGTTTGAAATGTTGGTTTAACCCACAGGTCAAGTGTATGATTGATGTAAATTAACACCCTCAATGCATTATCATTAATTTAACAAAGTGATGTTATAAAAAATGACTCTTGCTTATAAAATTTCGAATAATATTGGAGAAAGAAAGAAAGAAAGTAAGAAATAAACTTATTCAGCCAATGTCTCTGGCAACAATAAGTGGGAGAACACAAAAAAAGACAGAATATGTAACACTAATTGGATTTGAGTGTTAGCCACTCTACAGCACGAATGGGCCTGCTCGACCGGTTTGATACCACTGTCTCACAGTAAACCGACGTAAAGTGACAGCTTGCTGTCGCGTTTCGTTCGGTGAGTGAGATTCCCGGTGGCCCCTTTGCCCCTCCCTTTCCCATTCCCTTTTCCCTCCTCTTCCATTCCCTCCTTTTAGGTTGGCAACGCACCCATCATCTTTTTGTGTTTTGGGTGTCTATGGGCGTTGGAGATCACTTACTTTATTTCATTTTATTTTTATTTTATTTATTAAGGATTGCCAACAAAATTTACAACCTTTCATACATAAATTCTAAGTAAACACATAACTAATTGCAATTTGGATAACAGGCAACCACAACTTACATAATAAAATCTAACATTTTAAACAATTATAAGGGAAACAATATTTATAGATAAATTATAAGTAATGTTATCAGAATGTTAAGGATTAAGACCTTACCATCAGTTGACACATCTGTTCGTTTGCCAGTCTCTGCTATAAAAAAAAGGTTGTTAATTCCAGTAGTACTTTGCAATTTTAGCAATTTATCAACCTCAAAGGAAAAAGTCTCTACGTATAGATATCCGGATGAGTATTTCTGTATTATTGAACATTTTTATCTTAAAACTGCCTCGGTGGCATGGTTGTGTTTCGGTACGACTACCGTCCTGAGGTCCCGGGTTCGATCCCCGGGTCGGACAATATAGGATTTTTCCATATTAGCCCGGAGTCTGGATTTTGTGCCCGATATGGCGATATGTTCGCCCCCTATCTCATCTAGGACATAACTAAGTGCTGCGAAATGTGGGTGTACTAGTTCACTAACCTCTGCCTACCCCTTAGATAACCCCAAGATACAGGCGTGAGCTTATGTGGTTATGTAAAACAATGAAGTACTTTAAAGTACTTAAAATGTAGCTTCGACCTATAAGTGCATCCTGCAATGCAAGTTCAATTTTCCGAGAATATTCATAAGTATTCTCCTCTACTCCTCTCAAACGCCGCCCGAGTTCAGTTCGACTTCGTTCATAACTTCACAAAAAGTCAAAGTACTGAATGCTGTACTCGAATCGCGAAGTGCATTCTGCAGTTACAGCTGTTGAAATGTGGAGGAGTAATGATCTAAATAAATTTGAATATTATAAAAGTATCGAAACAAAGCGCAGCGTAGGACGTCCACCTACAAGGTGGACCGACGACCTGATACAGGTCTCAGGAAGTCGCTGGATGCAGGCCGCTTCCAACAGGTCAATCCGGAAATCTTTGGGGGAGGCCTATGTCCAGCAGTGGACTTCCTATGATTGATGATGATCATGATGATTATAAAAGTATTGTATGACTAATATTACATTAAAGCGAATACATAACGAGCACATTCGCGCCAATTTTAGTGTTAGCGACATGGCCCAAAAGTGCAGGATATTTTTGGTCACGTTTTAAAGCAATCGCAGGAGTACATTGGTCGCAAGTACTCAGGTCAAATCGTGTGAGGAGTGCATCCCCGTAGATAGCCTAAAAATGCTGGCTAGACAATTTGGATATGAGACCCCATTGTGATACTGTGGTCGCGTTTCGTTCGGTAAGTGAGATTTCCGGTAGACCCATTAACCACCCCCCCCCCCCCCCCTCCCGTTCCCAGTTCCTATTTCTCCCATTTTAGGTTAGCAATGCACCCACGATTTTTTGTCTTGGGTGTCTATGGGCGATGGAGATCACTTACCATCAGGTGACCCATCTGTTCGTTTGCTATTCTCTGCTATAATATTTGCTGCAGGTCTAGGTGTTTTGACAAATATCTCTCAGGTCAGCGGCCTGAGCAGGAACATTTCTGACAACCGTAAATGTATTCGAAATCGATGCGCGTCTATGAAATTTGTATGAAATATTAACCAAACGTCATCAGTGCGCAGCGAACTCGAATACATTTACATTTACATTAGTTTTTCGTGCTCGGGTTACTGGACTATATAATATGCTGGGAGCTATTTATTTATTTCATAGACAAATCATTACGATTCCGCCGTGTAACCTATTGACTAATTTTATACATTTCATCTATATAACGAGTTTCATTTGCAGTCATTTGATACCAAAATAAGGCAATAAATAGTATTTGTCAAATTATCTCAATCACCGTATTTAACGTCTCATTACACGCGGTATTTTTTATTGGTGTCACCTGAACGTACGTCTGGATCTGTGGACCGGCCCCGATGCGTCAAACTGTCAATTACGAGCTCCACAGCCCGTTCAGTACTAACACAATCAACTTATTCAATAGGAATATCAGTTCGGATTCTCTGTAGGTACTCTTTCTATTTGTGCTACTTTATTATTGATCGGTGGAAATGGATTCCATTATGGTTCGGTTTTGGATTGTTGTTTTGTTATTGATTACTCTAGGCCTCAAGAGAATTTGATGTTTGATTCAATTCTGTTTGCCACTATTGTCACTGTAATAAATAATAATAAATAAATAAATAACACCCAACAGTCACACGCATAATCCTGACCCCACACTAGGTATAACCTGTATCGTGGGTATCAGAAACTACGAGAGACTTTCGGTCTCACAACACCCAGACCCGAAACAAATACCTGTGGGCGACACAAACATTTGTCTCGGTGCGGGGATCGAACCCGCGGCCTCTCGCTTCACAGCCAGCTATTCGCCCGCTGAGCTACAGAGGCTGTAATGTGGGGTCGTGGCAACACACTATTTCAAACATGTTCCAGAAAGGATTTGGCTTAATTATTACGTTCGACTACCTTCTTGATGTCCCAGCTGTCATTCAAACCCAGGTCCTCTCGGTCCATAGCCGATTATTGTATGCTGCAAGTAACTAATTATTGTTTTTTGACAACAACTAAGTTTATGAAAAAACTTTGCCCAAATATCTGATTATAAAGCTTCCTAAATTGTAGATAACATTGTTAAGCCGCTACACAAAATTCAAAACGTAAAAACTAGCAATCAAAATGGAGTATCATTGAAGCCTGCCAATACTTTGTTTTGGTTTTCACCGGCTGACACGGAACAATTGCGCATTCGCTGTTGGTGCGACACAAAAAACTATGGATGACGCTCAGATTGATAACTAAAGAAGAATGACGCGATTTCAGCTTTTAAAATATTCAATGACAATTGAGCGCCGGATAAACGCTGATAGGAAATGCATTGTAACGGAACCTGCAAGGTTAATAATTCTTGTAAAATGTGAACAAATACTCAAATATCGCAAACAACTTGAAGAACAGATACATTTCAGTGAAATAAAATCGGACATCCGACTATGCTCTCACATAAAATCAATATTAAGTGAAGTTTGCTGTTTCGTACGGTAACTTATATTTTAATTTGCTAATCACGAAGTATCCCTCATCTATACTCGTCATTTAGGGATAGCAACGTACTGTTCTATTCGATATTTTTGGTTGGTTAGTTTTTGTTGGTTCCTATCATCATCAGGATGCTGAACATAGGCCGCTTCCAAAGATTTCAAGATCGACTTGTTGGAAGGGACCTGTATGGACCTTAGTCTACCACGCTGGCCTAATGCGGGTTGGTAGACTTCACATACCTTCGAAATTCTTGTGAAGAATTTTCCCAGGTATGCAAGGTTCCTCACGATGTTTTCCTTCACCGTTAAAGCAATCGATAATTCACAATTAAAATACACTTAACATAGGTGTATGCTCTTTTTGGGGTTGATCTCGAACATCGGGCACTCGTCTTGGCAGTTCGTACCATTCCCAAAATCCCAACTGAGCTATCGCTGCTTTTTAGTACTACATATTTTGTTTTTATTCTTTATTGATTTTTTTTCCACTCATTGTTGCCTGGAACATTGGCTAAATAAAGTTTGTTTCATTCTTTCTTTCTTTGGTAGAGTTTGGACGCTATCATCTTGCCGTTTACCAACTTGCTTAAGACTACTAATTACTTCTTCTATTTAAATTACAAGAAATGTAAATGTAAATGATGAGATGTATGTTCAACCCTAGCAACTGTCCAGCGAAATTAGAACACGCAAAAAAACTGCGCACAGAACAGTAAGCGAAAATGTCTAACTTGCTAAACGATTCAGGGTTCTGTAAATTTTCGTTAACTATATTTATAGGTTCATTAAATCAATTTCATTACTTTCTTCTTTTACCAACGTAAACATTACAAAATGTAAAATGGACACAAAAGGGTAAAACATGTGACTGCCTCGCTGGCGTGGTTGTATTTCGGTACGACTACCGTCCTGAGGTCTCGGTTCCGGCCCTTGTATTGAAGTGATGGTTTAATATGGCAGAGATTGCTTCGCTGCCAAAGAGCATTCCACATACATCTGATTTTTGGAAGTTACATTTATTTTATAACTGCCTCGCTAGCGTGGTTGTATTTCGGTACGACTACCGACCTGAGGTCTAGGGTTCGATCCCCGGGTCGGGCAAAGTGATATTGGATTTTTCCATATCAGTCCGGAATCTGTAATTTGTGCCCGATAGGGCGATCGCCCCCTATCACATCTGGGACGGAACTAAGCTCGTCGAAATATGGGTGTACTAGTTCGCTAGTGCGCCTCTGCCTACCCCTTCAGGGATACAGGCGTGAGCTTATGTTATGTACTTTTTAGCTGATAGTTTCAAAAGTTGCATTTAATTTATTTATTTAACAGATAGATTATTTATGACTCAGTATGTAGAGGTATATGATATAGGTACATATAGATAATCCTGAAATGTCGGGATGTACACTGTCTGCCTCAGGAACGCGATTCAACATATTATTATTTATTTATTTATTTATTTATTTTCTTCTCACAGGAAAACTAACAGCTAGGTTACAATACAAATTTAAGTGAGTAATATGCAAATTAAAGCTAATTACAAGTTTTCACAACTATGTATGTAAATACGATTACATACTTACATCTAATCAAATGAATTACATGGTTAGATAGACGTACATCAGATTGTGTTATTTTTATTTATACAGGTTTAGTTGTTATAAACACTAACAGTTATAAGATTCTTGAGTAAAAAACATGTTGCTCAGATGACGCTTTAAGCAATATGCTGACATATTAAATAAATCAGTAGCTGGATTTATGATACTAAGGTTATTGTAACAATTGCTGGCCCTACTCATAAATGCATTTTTTCTATATTTGCATTTAACACTTGGTACATGTATAACATTACAATTTCTGAGCGATCGTGAACAGGTACGGAGTCCGAACTCCCGCAACAGCTCAGGACAGTCAATTGTGCCATTTGCTATATTAAGTAAAAAACCTAGATCTGCTATTCGTCTTCTCTCGTATAGGGGGAGTATATGAAACTTGGTGCAACGGGGTAAATATTCAGGGATATATTTTTTACAGCGAAACTGAACGTAACGAAGAAAACGTTTTTGTATGCCTTCAATACGATTTATATAAATATTATAATTGGGATTCCAAACCTGTGAGGCATATTCTAAATGGCTACGGACATATGCACAGTAGAGAATTTTAAGTACTTTTATGGAGTTGAACTCTGATGACATCCTGATTATGAAACCGAGGGCCTTTGATGCTTTGTTGACTATATTGTTAATATGTTCATCAAAGAGTAATTTCGAATCAAATGTGATTCCTAAATCTGTGATTTTGCTAACTCTTGTTAATAAAGTTTGTTTAAGATAGTAGTCGACATACAAAGGTTGAGGTTTACGAGTATAAGTACATGAATAACATTTTGACACGTTAAGATCTAATTTGTTTTGAGCACAATATACTTCAAATCTACCGAGATCCTCTTGAAGATGAGCAGCATCCTCAGAATTATTAATTTCATATAGAATTTTAAGGTCATCTGCATATAAAAGTATATTTGCATGGTAAAAGCAAGTACTGATGTCATTTGTAAAAATTATAAAAAGCAAGGGTCCAAGTAAGGATCCTTGTGGTACTCCAGAAGGGATGAACATGGAAGAAGACGTAAAACCATTGAGTACAACAGTCTGACATCTGTTTAGAACGTACGACGTAAACCATCTATATAAGTTCCCCTTAACACCCGCACGTTGCAGTTTTAGTAATAATAAGTTATGGTCAATCCGGTCAAAGGCCTTACTAAAATCTGTATATATTACATCAATTTGCGAAGGCTTTGACATGCCTCGACTTATTATATCATGACATAAGATTAAGTTTGTAGTTGTTGACCTACCCCTCAAGAAACCATGTTGATACTCATTCAGCGTCTGCTTGAGGGAAAAATATAATTGTTTATAGACAATTTTCTCTAATACTTTTGCAAAAATGCAAAGTTTCGAAATCGGTCTGTAATTCTCGACACAATTTTTGGGACCTTTTTTGTGTACAGGAGTTATATAGGCCGCTTTCCAAATACTTGGAACTAGACCCTCTTTTAGAGACCTTCTATAAAGATACGTAAGCGGTGTTACCAAACTGGCTGCACACCTAACTACAAATACAGGCGGAATACCATCTGGCCCGGGGGACTTATTAAGGTTTAAAGATTTGAATAATTTTAATACCTCAGACTCAAGAATCACGACATCTCCTATATCTGTAAACGTGTTCCAATTGTCCCCATGATCAACGGATGCATTATCACTCACGTCATTACACAAGAATGTTGAGTGGAAGTATTCACTGAAAAGGTTACATATATCCTCTCCCTGTTCCGAGGAACGCTGTCCGTATTTAAATACAGAAGGATAGGTACTGCACATTTTTTTACTTTTTATATATGCCCAGAAGGCTTTTGGATTTTCTGATATACTTCGCTCAACAGAGGAAATATATTCCGCAAACATCTCAGCTTCTAAGACATTGGCACGTTCTTTCAAAATCAAAAATGAGTCAAGGTCATGTTGGTTTCCATATCGTTTATATTTTATACGATGCTTGTGTTTTTCTTTGAGAATTTTGATAAGAGGAGTCTTATACCATATAGGATATTTTTGACATTTTGTGACAATCTTAGAGGGTATAAAACTATCTCGCGATTTGTTTAGTATGGTATAGAGAAAGGAAATGGCATCTTCTAGGGGTCTGCTAAATAACTCATTACCCCAATCTATGGAACTTATTTCATTAGAAATGGCGTCATAATCACCTTGTCCGTATAAATATTTAAGGTATGGCTTCTCTCTTAGTGAGTGAATTTCGACAAAGTCCACTTCAATGCAAAGGGCCTTATGATGCGAATCTTCAGGTACAGGTGGACTAAGCGCGTGTGTAACAGTTACCTCGCTGTTTGAGAAAACCAAGTCTAGTAAACGGCCATTAGCATTCAAATTACCGTTATACTGATTTAGATTGCATAAAGCTAGATGATCAATAAAGCCAAACTGGTAAGCGCCTTCTATATGACAAGGTGTATAAAATGTGTTACTATAATCATCAGGTTCAACCCAAGTTATGTTGGGCAAATTAAAATCTCCCAACACTAAAAACTTGTCGAGGGGTTGGCCAACAACGATATCAGTTAGTTTATTAGAAAAATTACAGATTTGAATAGGAAGTGAATTGCCCAATTGCTGATTACAAATGTACACTACACAAATATGGATTTTATATGAAATTTTCGGCTTACGTTTTTGTAGGTAAAGCGTAATCCACAGGTCCTCAGCAGTGGAGTACCAATCAACTCGGGCTTCTGCGACCAGATCGCGACGAACCGCGATGAGTACTCCACCGCCCAGAGACTGCTTCGTTAGATCATAGTTTCTATCCCGTCTCCAAACAATGTAACGATTATCGAACAATTCACTCGTATCAATCCCCTCCATTAACCAGGTTTCTGTAAGGCATATTATGTCATGTGAAGATAAACAGATATTCCTATAGAATAGACTTGTTTTAGTCCGAAGTCCTCGGACGTTTTGATAAAACACTGTGACGGGCATTCTTACTACGTAATATAAATAAGTACTATTTTGTTACGCACTATTAAGGTAAATTGACATGTAGAACAATGTACATACATATAAGCACCAAATTCTATAATACACACCCGATAGTTATCATAGTAGCAGACACGGCTTGATAATACAAACTTTATAACGTATCCAAGTAAAATAATGCGATTAATAAATATATAATACCGTGTGGGTAATAATTTGAGCAAACGGATTATTGAGCGACAGCAAACTACAGATCGCATAGGCCGGAGCGAGAGCGAGATAATAGGTTCACAGAGCACTGCGAGTGCGCGTCGACGCGACTTGTTGTAACTAGGTAAGCAATAGATTCTCAAACTTTGAGACAAGCAGGTGTTATTAGTAAGATAACATTCTCTTGAAACATATAGTAATAAAGTAACTACTAATGCGATAATTTCCGAAGATCCAGTTCCGACTTGATTGTAATGACAGGCGAGGTGGGCGACTGACGTAAAAAAATCTTACATCCTTTTACCCAGGTGTACGCAAAATTCTTTGCTCTGGCCAAGGCCTTTGTCTTATTAAGTAAGATTTTATTTTCAGCCGTCAGGTGCTCGTTGATATAGACCCTGCCGTCTCCTTGGAGGGAAAGGTCAGTTGGAGTCATAGTGCATTTTCTCGCTGCCGCTACAAAATTGTCCTTCAGGTATCTGTTGCCAAGAGTTACTATAATTGGCTTATTATTTGAACCATTTCGTGCAGGTACTCTTGCGATATAGTTGATCTGCTCCTTGGGTATGGGACATTTAACATAGTTTCCTATTTTCGAGATAAGTGTAAACAGATTTTCAGTTGTTGCGAATGGTACGCCTTTAATCTCTACGTTGTTTAAACGCGATCTCTGATCATGACCTCTCATTATGCTTTCAAGCTGCTCCGAGCGCCGCTTCAGGAGTTCAACCTCGTCCCTAATCTTAGAAAGCTCCTGCACTTGCTGATCTATGTCAGATACTCTTCTTGTCACGTCTTCTACAGATTGGTGTGTGAATTCAATTGAATTTTGCATAGCCAAGACATCCTGTTTCATAAGCTTTAGATCCGCTATATCGTTTTTTAAGTTCTTCAGGTCTGCTATGTCTGCTTGTATGATCTTGATACTCTCAACGAGGGTCGGCAGTGAGGAGACTTGCACAGAAAGAAATTGCAGGTTTGCGGCAATACTTTCTAAGTCAGCACGTATTGGAGGTGATCGATCGGTTGAAGCGCTAGATGGGCCAGCTGCACCTGGATTCCTGCAAGCAGCACATTTCCACGTGTTTTTCCGGTCCCCGAGTTTTCTGTAACCCGATTCCGTAATCCCAGCACATGGAAAGTCAAGACGGTGCTGACACAGTGTACACTGAACTCCATCTCGAAATTCAATATTGCAACGGTCGCACCGAAACATTATGACGGGTCAAAAGTTTTAGAACCGCAGGAGAATGCCAACGGCACGAGCGCAGTACCGCTTACGTGTGGACTATCCGCCGTCAACGAACGTACTGATACTATGTATATGTACAGCAATCGCTATCCAATGTGATACGATTGCGTTAAAATCAAAGAAATTTAATATTACTAACTATAGAGCGGCTATCAAGCAAGTTTCCATACAAAAAATGATCTCAAACTTCAGTAAGTACCGCCATCAACCACTTATTACAATGTGAGCATGATTATTACATTTACGCCCTAGAATGTTTTGTGAATGGTTAAGAATCGTAAGATAAGCTGGCATGCTGCCCGGCCTGGCTCGCGTATATTTTAAATAAACGCGATTTATGACCACTAGGCCATAACTTTTGGATCACAAGTTTTGTGCTGTTGTCCCATCTATATACTGTTGAATGTCTTTGGTTAAAATATTCCCTTACCTTCAGATATTTAAATCGATTACGCAAGTTACGGCAAAATCGTCGCGAAAATATTCGATAAATTTAATTTGGAGCGCAGTACACCATAAGTCATACATATTCGATGGAGCTTTCGCGAACCAATGCATAACTTATACAAATCGATTTACGGCACTGCTTCAGCGAAATAAGAAACCACCTTATCTGGATTTTAATGCCGTACATATTGTACTAGATTTCCATTCAATGTGCAAGAGATATGATAGAATTATGCAGAAGCTCGTAGATCAGTACCACACAATTTGCTGCTGCGTTGCGAAGTTCAGATATTGGATTGTAACAGACTATCCTATGCAGTATTATTATATCACAATTCGGGGCAGATATGTACATACATAGACTAACGCCTCTATCCCCGAAGGGGTGGGCAGAGCGAATTAGCGAACTAGAGCACCCACATTTCGCTGTACTCATTTACGTTCCAGATGTGATAGGTTGCGAGCCTATCGCCATTTCGGGCATAAATTTCAGACTCTGGGCTGATTGAAATTCAATATCATTTTGCCAGACCCGGGGATCGAACCCGAGACCTCAGGATGGTAGTCGTACCGTAATACAACTACGTCACCGTGGCAGTCAGATGTACTATGATTTTTTTATTAAGACCTACGTCTACACTCACCAGCAGGTCAATTCTCTAAGAAACGCTACAACGTTGCGATCGACGAAGAGTTCCCGCAGCGCACATCGTTGAGATCGACGGAGCGTTCAACGTTGTTGGGTCTTAGAGAATACCATTTTCCATACATTTATGTCAAACGCCTCGCTCGGGAGAGCTAGTTCGCATAAGCGCCGTCATCACGCATAGCGCTAGTGCGTGCGATTTGTACCTTGCTGAATACAAAAATGAAAACATCATTGCCGCAACGATGCCGCAACGTTGTTTTCATAAATGAAACCTTAGAGAATGGACCTGAAGATGGCGAGTAGTTACCGTTAGATATCGTCCATAAAAGGACCTAGATAAGGCCGCTTTATACCATCAAAGTACTTTTTTCAACCCTCGTTTGAAAAAGGACATGTTATAGCATTGACGGTACATCAGTGCATGAAATATCATTCTAGAGTTTACAAGTGCGACTTTCCAGGCTGACACAATCTGGGCAAGGCCTATATCCAGCAGTGGACGGGTACAGGCTGATGATGATAATGATGATAAATAAAAAGAGTTGTCAGCTAAAACTCCATTTATTATAAGCAGTTCTTTCTACCTGCCCTTATCTCACCTTAAAGTGGGGTCGGCGCAACACACTTTTTCAAGCATGTTGCAGAAAGGACTTGGCTACGTTTTTACGATCGGCTGCCTGCTTAACGTCAACCCTCTCTGGGGGATCCAGTCGCAGATTTATTATAAGCAGTTAACAATAAAATACCGTTCTTCAGACAGCAAACCTCAAAGGAGTTTTAAGTTGCATTCCTTTTTACTTCATTATCAAAGCTCTTCAAGAAATTAATTTAATATAATGAAGCTAACCAGATCTCGGTACAATTGGATTCCACTTTTCTTTGAAACGTTTTAACCGATGGAGTAATATAATCAGAGACAGTTTTGAAAATTACCGTCTCAGTCGTCCAAATAACTTAATGGTTCTTGATGACTTTAAGTAACATTGGATTATTTTAAAATCTTCGTTTAACGCAATGATTTTATCATGTGCTTCTTATTAAAATTGTATATGTAATGTGTAGGTGGACGTCCTACGCTGCGCTTGCCGGTACGTGGTCTCCACTCGAGAAATTTTCTGCCCCATCGGCTATCAGTTCTACGAGCTATGTGCCCTGCCCACTGCCATTTCAACTTGCTAATCCTCTGGGCTATGTCGGTGACTTTCGCTGAAGTGTTTAGGAAGTCGCTGGATGCCGGCCGCTTCCAACAGGTCGATCTGGAAATCTTTGGGGGAGGCCTATGTTCAGCAGTGGACGTCCTATGGCTGATGATGATGATGATGATGTAATGTGTAGAGATATTGGGAAATGCGACTGAATTAGCATTACGACCAGCTGCCTCTATCTTCCATCCTAGGAAACAACTTGGACTCACGAGTATCAGGAACAAATAATATTTATTTATTTATGTTACTTATACAACGACTATTGACTGCCTCGGTGGCGTAGTTTCGGTACGACTACCGTCCTGAAGTCTCGGGTTCGATCCCCGAGTCAGGCAAAGTGATATTGGATTTTTCCATATCAGCCCGGTGTCTGAAATTTGTGCCCAATATGGCGATAGGCTTGCCCCCTATCACATATGGGACGGAACTAAGCTCGGCGACACGTGGGTGTACTAGTTCGCTAGTGCGCCTCTGCCTACCCCTTCGGGGATACAGACTTATGTTATGTTATGTTACTCATACAAACAAATAAGTTTTATTACTGTAACGTCTAAACCTCCCCCAGAGGGGGTTGATGTCAGGCAGGCAGCTGGTCGTAAAAACTGCCAAATCCTTTCTGCACATACTTGAAAAAGTGTGTTACGCGGATCCCACATTAAGGTGGGATAAGGGCAGGTAGAAAGAAAAGATTGTAACGACTTAACCCTCTCATTAGTCCAGTAACACTGTGCCCAATAGTGGATCATATATAACAGGGATCAAGACAGGTTATTTTTAGGTTCGTAAATATTCCATTCTCATTTTTATCATACTGTCGAAGTAGGATGGCAGATCCTCGCACGTGATTGTAATAACAAACGCGACTGACGACTGACGAGCGGCTAATGTGTTCTTAATAGCTATCTGATACTCAGCTGATGTCGACATCGACGTGATCAGCTTTATCTTGGCTTTTACGTAGCTAGAACTAGATTCTGACAATTGGGTACTTGACTATGTTTGATGTTATATACACTTTTATATGTAATCCTTACTAAATAATAAAAGCGAAAGTAACTCTGTCTGTCTGTCTGTCTGTCTGTCTGTCTGTCTGTCTGTCTGTCTGTCTGTCTGTCTGTCTGTGGCGTTTTCACGTCTAAACCGCTGAACCGATTTTGATGAAATTTGGTATGTGGGTACCTTGAACCCCAAGGACGGACATAGGGTACTTTATTTTTTTTAATTCAACCCCTAAAGGGATGAAATAGGGGATGGAAGTTTGTATGGGAATTTTGGAACCGCTTAATGGATTTTGATGAAATTTGGTATGAGGATACATTTGACCCTAGGGATTAAAATGGAGTACTTCATTTTTTTTCATCAACCCCTATAGGGATGAAATAAGGGTTAAAAGTTTGTATGGGGATTTTAGGTCCAATTAATAGGTTTTTATGAAATTTGGTATGGGACAGTGGATACCTTTGAGTTTAAGGATACAAATGGGCCACTTTTTTAAATCAACCCCTAATGGGATGAAATAGGGGATGAAAGTTTTTATGGGAATCCAGAAACCGCTGAACGGATTTTAAAGAAAGTTGGTATGAGGATAGTTTTAGCCCTAAGGACAGAAATGGGGTGCGATATATTTTTATCCTACAAAGGGATGAAATAGGGGTTGAAAATTTGTTTCTTTGTTTCTGGACCGATTGACTTCAAAATCGATATCTGAGTCGCCCCGTGGTTCCGAACGACAGAACCGCTGTCAGACCTGTCAAAAGTGGCCGCCATTTTGTTTTTCTTTGTTTTTGGGCCGATTGACTTCAAAATCGATATCAGAGTCGCCCCGTGGTTCCCAATGACAGAACCGCTGTTAGACCTGTCAAAAGTGGCCGCCATTTTGTTTTTCTTTGTTTTTGGGCCGATTGACTTCAAAATCGATATCTGAGTCGCCCCATGGTTCCGAATGACTGAACCGCTGTCAGACCTATCAAAAGTGGCCGCCATATTGTTTTTCTTTGTTTTTGGGCCGATTGACTTCAAAATCGATATCTGAGTCGCCCCGTGGTTCCGAATGACAGAACCGCTGTTAAACCTGTCAAAAGTGGCCGCCATTTTGTTTATCTTTGTTTTTGGGCCGATTGACTTCGAAATCGATATCTGAGTCGCCCCGTGGTTCCCAATGACAGAACCGCTGTCAGACCTGTCAAAAGTGGCCGCCATATTGTTTTTGGGCCGATTGACTTCAAAATCGATATCTGAGTCGCCCCGTGGTTCCGAACGACAGAACCGCTGTCAGACCTGTCAAAAGTGGCCGCCATTTTGTTTTTCTTTGTTTTTGGGCCGATTGACTTCAAATTCCCAATGACAGAACCGCTGTCAGACCTATCAAAAGTGGCCGCCATTTTGTTTTTCTTTGTTTTTGGGCCGATTGACTTCAAAATCGATATCTGAGTCGCCCCGTGGTTCCGAATGACAGAACCGCTGTCAGACCTGTCAAAAGTGGCTGCCATTTTGCTTTTCTTTGTTTTTGGGCCGATTGACTTCAAAATCGATATCTGAGTCGCCCCGTGGTTCCGAACGACAGAACCGCTGTCAGACCTGTCAAAAGTGGCCGCCATATTGTTTTTCTTTGTTTTTGGGCCGATTGACTTCAAAATCGATATCTAAGTCGCCCCGTGGTTCCGAACGACAGAACCGCTGTCAGACCTGTTAAAAGCGGCCGCCATTTTGTTTTTCTTTGTTTTTGGGCCGATTGACTTCAAAATCGATATCTGAGTCGCCCCGTGGTTCCGAACGACAGAACCGCTGTCAGACCTGTCAAAAGTAGCCGCCATTTTGTTTTTCTTTGTTTTTGAGCCGATTGACTTCAAAATCGATATCTGAGTCGCCCCGTGGTTCCGAATGACAGAACCGCTGTTAGACCTATCAAAAGTGGCCGCCATTTTGTTTTTCTTTGTTTTTGGGCCGATTGACTTCAAAATCGATATCTGAGTCACCCCGTGGTTCCGAATGACAGAACCGCTGTCAGACCTGTCAAAAGTGGCCGCCATTTTGTTTTTCTTTGTTTTTGGGCCGATTGACTTCAAAATCGATATCTGAGTCGCCCCGTGGTTCCGAACGACAGAACCGCTGTCAGACCTGTCAAAAGTGGCCGCCATTTTGTTTTTCTTTGTTTTTGGGCCGATTGACTTCAAAGTCGATATCTGAGTCTCCCCGTGGTTCCGAATGACAGAACCGCTGTTAGACATGTCAAAAGTGGCCGACGTTTTGTTTTTCTCTGTTTTTGGGCCGATTGACTTCAAAATCGATATCTGAGTCGCCCCGTGGTTCCGAATGACAGAACCGCTGTCAGACCTGTCAAAAGTGGCCGCCATATTATTTTTCTTTGTTTTTGGGCCGATTGACTTCAAAATTGATATCTGAGTCGCCCCGTGGTTCCCAATGACAGAACCGCTGTCAGACCTGTTAAAAGCGGCCGCCATTTTGTTTTTCATTGTTTTTGGGCCGATTGACTTCAAAATCGATATCTGAGTCGCCCCGTGGTTCCGAATGACAGAACCGCTGTCAGACCTGTCAAAAGTGGCTGCCATTTTGTTTTTCTTTGTTTTTGGGCCGATTGACTTCAAAATCGATATCTGAGTTGCCTCGTGGTTCCGAACGACAGAACCGCTGTCAGACCTGTCAAAAGTGGCCGCCATTTTGTATCTCTTTGTTTTTGGGCCGATTGACTTCAAAATCGATATCTGAGTCGCCCGTGGTTCCCAATGACGGAACCGCTGTTAGACCTGTCAAAAGTGGCTGCCATTTTGTTTTTCTTTTTTTTGGGCCGATTGACTTCAAAATCGATATCTGAGTCGCCCCGTGGTTTCGAACGACAGAACCGCTGTCAGACCTGTCAAAAGTGGCCGCCATTTTGTTTTTCTTTGTTTTTTGGCCGATTGACTTCAAAATCGATATCTGAGTCGCCCCGTGGTTCCGAATGACAGAACCGCTGTTAGACCTGTCAAAAGTGGCCGCCATTTTGTTTTTCTTTGTTTTTGGGCCGATTGACTTCAAAATCGATATCTGAGTCACCCCGTGGTTCCGAATGACAGAACCGCTGTCAGACCTGTCAAAAGTGGCCGCCATTTTGTTTTTCTTTGTTTTTGGGCCGATTGACTTCAAAATCGATATCTGAGTCGCCCCGTGGTTCCGAACGACAGAACCGCTGTCAGACCTGTCAAAAGTGGCCGCCATTTTGTTTTTCTTTGTTTTTGGGCCGATTGACTTCAAAGTCGATATCTGAGTCTCCCCGTGGTTCCGAATGACAGAACCGCTGTTAGACATGTCAAAAGTGGCCGACGTTTTGTTTTTCTCTGTTTTTGGGCCGATTGACTTCAAAATCGATATCTGAGTCGCCCCGTGGTTCCGAATGACAGAACCGCTGTCAGACCTGTCAAAAGTGGCCGCCATATTATTTTTCTTTGTTTTTGGGCCGATTGACTTCAAAATTGATATCTGAGTCGCCCCGTGGTTCCCAATGACAGAACCGCTGTCAGACCTGTTAAAAGCGGCCGCCATTTTGTTTTTCATTGTTTTTGGGCCGATTGACTTCAAAATCGATATCTGAGTCGCCCCGTGGTTCCGAATGACAGAACCGCTGTCAGACCTGTCAAAAGTGGCTGCCATTTTGTTTTTCTTTGTTTTTGGGCCGATTGACTTCAAAATCGATATCTGAGTTGCCTCGTGGTTCCGAACGACAGAACCGCTGTCAGACCTGTCAAAAGTGGCCGCCATTTTGTATCTCTTTGTTTTTGGGCCGATTGACTTCAAAATCGATATCTGAGTCGCCCGTGGTTCCCAATGACGGAACCGCTGTTAGACCTGTCAAAAGTGGCTGCCATTTTGTTTTTCTTTTTTTTGGGCCGATTGACTTCAAAATCGATATCTGAGTCGCCCCGTGGTTTCGAACGACAGAACCGCTGTCAGACCTGTCAAAAGTGGCCGCCATTTTGTTTTTCTTTGTTTTTTGGCCGATTGACTTCAAAATCGATATCTGAGTCGCCCCGTGGTTCCCAATGACAGAACCGCTGTTAGACCTGTCAAAAGTGGCCGCCGTTTTGATTTTCTCTGTTTTTGGGCCGATTGACTTCAAAATCGATATCCGAGTCGCCCCGTGGTTCCGAATGACAGAACCGCTGTCAGACCTGTCAAAAGTGGCCGCCATATTGTTTTTCTTTGTTTTTGGGCCGATTGACTTCAAAATCGATATCTGAGTCGCCCCGTGGTTCCCAATGACAGAACCGCTGTCAGACCTGTCAAAAGTGGCCGCCATTTTGTTTTTCTTTGTTTTTGGGCCGATTGACTTCAAAATCGATATCTGAGTCGCCCCGTGGTTCCCAATGACAGAACCGCTGTCAGACCTGTCAAAAGTGGCCGCCATTTTGTTTTTCTTTGTTTTTGGGCCGATTGACTTCATAATCGATATCTGGGTCGCCCATATTTGGACTAAAACGACAGGGCGGATCGACAAATCAAAAGTTTTTTCCGTTGGCCCTACAAAATACGCGTGCGGAGCCGCGGGCAAAAGCTAGTAGCAAATAAAACAAAAAAGAAACCCTTCTGTAAAAACTGCACCGAAATTGGTTGAAATATGGGGCAGTATTTTAGCAGGAGATATCTTGCTATCCCTTTCCAACGCACGTACCCTTATAGCGGTGACGTGATTATACTGATACTTCTCTTTCCCGCGGTTTGAAAGTTACATCAAACTTCAAAGGCTTATAACATTTTTATTTTTGAGAATATTTTAATATTTCTTTCTTTCTGTATTTTAGGTGACGTAAATTTCATATAAAATTAATTTAAATTAGCCAAGTACTCAATTGTACTAGTCATTTCGTGGTTGACACTGAGATTCGAGTGTGTGAATTTGTCCCTAAAAATTTATTTATCCGGTCACACAACACAGAGACGAGAGACCCGAGTACAAATAATATTTTGAGTTTGGTAGTCGAATTGAGCTTAATGACCGAACAGTTGACCAAATTATGCTAGCCTGAAATAAGACTAATTCGGCCGAACAAGCTACTAATATGGCGGGTTTTACAGCTAACTGAATGAAACTCAAAAGCGAGATGGTTTCCTGTAAGACAGTAGCTATAAACATAGATGTCTACAGCATGACTCTACCACTGAACATGTGTAATGCTTCGGATTTAGATTCTTAAGTAAACCCAAGTATAATAGTAGTTGATTGATATTGGTTTTTCTAGTTCGCTAGTGCACCTCTGCCTACCACATCGAGGATATTGGCTTATGTTATATTTATTATCAGTATTGACCTTTTAAAACGGTTCTTCAAGTTTGTATAAAAACTTTTTTATTTCAATTATGTTAAAAGGCGAATTATGTTACAAACTTACACACATTCTTGCCTAACAAAAGAATCAAAAACAGGAATTCGTTGCTCACAACTTCCAATACTATCAGTTCAAGAGATACAAAAAGATATCTTCTTCAACAATCTGAAATATCTTTGCATTATAAAATGTATATACGTTATTTGCAAGTTGCAAGAGCTTCCTGCGAGCTCTCAAGTGGAACATGACAAGAGCTGCTAGCTCGTAGGATATGAAATTGCAGTGGCTTTTAACATTACATGCTGACTGTTCCATATTTTACTTCCATTAGGTTTCCATGTTTGGACAGCTCCTTTCCTCCGCTGGCCTTTCAGTTTCGGTGTTAAGTAAATACCACAAATGGATATTTATTATAGTTACGTGAATACTAAGGTCTTCCTAGTTTAGTTGTTCTTAAGATATTTAATTCCCATAGCTATAAACTTTGTTAGGCAATAAACATTTATCAATATTAAATATCTAATTAATCATTTATATTTTCAACAGAGCGTTTATTAAAAAAACATAAATTATTTGGTATTAATTACATCTACACCTAATGACGAAATGTAAGTTAAGTAAGCAGGAAGTACTCGGCTTAGTTTTTACAACCGGCCGCCGTATGCCAACTCTGGCGAATCCAGTTCCAGGCAAATCGTGTCTAAAAACCATATTGCCCCTCTTAGGATTTGAACCCATGAACCAAGCTTCAGCCCCATACACACTGTCACTAAACCAGGAAGGCGACATCATTAATTCGCCACCATTGAATACAAAGTTGAATCGATTGGTAGCCAGAAAATTCCAGAAACCGGCACGTGACGAGATTGCGAACAGCGGCCTGAGCAGGAAAATTTCTGACAACCGTAAATGTATTCGTGCTCGATGCGCGTCTATGAAATTTGTATGAAATATTAACCAAACGTCATCAGTGCGCAGCGAACTCGAATACATTTACATTAGTTTTTCGTGCTTGGGCTACAGGACTCCGGCTGAAGACCGGTTTATATGGTAAGGAAAAAGTTTTACTTGTAATTACTGATATCACACACATGTGTATGTGTACTGATATCGTTGCACACTATATAATGACTATATCTAATGTTGATCGCGGGCCTGTGCCTGTTTCATTCACACAGCAGCGAAAATTTGTTTGTGTGACCGCAGCCAGTGTAAATTCGCGGGCGTTCGTTCGGTGTGTGCACGCTATGACTTTTTCACGTATTATTGTAGAGCCATTCCTTAACATCGGTTTTTAATCAATTTTAAATTGACGTTATCAAATATTTAAGTCGAATCATTTAAGCATTGTCTAATAAAAAATTCAATAGCACTCCGCTGATTAGATTAGGGGCAAATTAAATTTTCTACATCTCGGTTTTATTTTTATTAAAAGGTTTTAAAATTCTAACTACGTGCTTATTTTACTATTTATATAATTATCCTTTTAAAACTTAAATTGATAAACTAGAAATTGTTATAATGCAATGAAACGTGACTTGATTGCGAATGCTGCGTCTGGAATGGACATTAACGCTCTTTAATTAGATCTGTCTGAAAGCATCTTAAAATGTATATTTACGGTTCAAAATAGTTTTAAGAACATTACTGTAATGTATTTTTGTATATTAGAAATATCTTTTATGTTTCTTTTAAATAATAATAAAATAAATAAATACACCCAACAGTCACACACCTAGTCCTGACCTCACACTAGATATAACCTGTATCGTGGGGTGTCAGAGACTATGAAAGACTTTCGGTCTCACGGAAATGTTCTATTTTCAAAGTATGATTGCTTAGGAACTCTGTGATTTTTTTACCTGCAGTACAAATGGGCCAGCTCGACCGGGGTATAACCACTGTCTCGCAGATAACCGTGGTAAAGTAGCAGTTTACTGTTGCGTTTCGTATGGTGAGTGAGATTTTGGAAGGCCTTATTCCCTTTTATCCGTTTCCCTTCAATAGAAGGCGACAGCTGCGGGCTTATACAAGTGGCTTATGCGCTCGTCGAATAGAATAGTCGAATAGAATAAATGTATGGAAATGACATAAGAATACGCTATATGCGGCGTACTCTTATGTCATGACAGCCTCCATGGCGTAGCGGGCGAGTAGCCGGCTGTGAAAAAAACGAGAGGCCGTGGGTTCGATCCCCGCACCGAGACAAATATTTGCATGGCCTACAGATATTTGTTTCGGGTCTGGGTGTTGTGAGACCGAAAGTCTCTCGTAGTTCCTGATACCCACGACACAAGATTCGATCTTAGTGTGGGGTCAGGACTATGTATGTGACTGTTGGGTGTTATTTATATTTTATTTATTTACATTTACTATTCTATTCGACTTGGACTAGCGCATAAGCCACTTGGCTAAGCACACTGAACTGGACCCAATGGGCTATGCAATGCCCATAACCATGGTCGACGGTAACCACTTACCATCAAATGTACCGCGTCAGCTCTAAAAAAATACAGGCATAAACTTTATTTTTATGCGTGAAATCATGTTTCCTTATTGCTATTAAGCCTATCTCAACAAACAAGTTTTGCCTGGTAGTGTCCCTACAGCCTAGATTCAGTGTCCGGTACACCAGTTATAGTGTCATAGGGTCAACGCACTATATACGTCCGACGTCGCAGGTTTATGTAAATTAAAATGCCTTTGCGTGTGTTTGTGATAATCCTTAGCGATTCAGGTTATTTATGTTTGAAGGGATTTCTATTAAAATAAATTGGATTTGTGTTTAATTAAATTAATGACTGCCTCGGTGGCGTAGTTTTATTTCGGTACGACTACTGTCCTGCTGTCTCGTGTTCGATCCCCGGGACGGGCAGTGATATTGATTTTTTTCATATCAGCCCGCAACCTGGAATTTGTGCCCAATATGGCGATAGGCTCGCCCCCTATCACATCTGGGACGGAACTAAGCTCGGCGAAATGTGGGTGTTCTAGTTCGCTAGTGCACCTCTGCCTACCCCTTCGGGGATATAGGCGTGAGGTTATGTTATGTGTTAAGTTAGTAATATTAATAAATATTCAAGTTGTTTTTCTATTTTTCCGGTATTGTTTTTATATTTCTTAATTGAAGTTGATGACGGCAATTAAACACGACGAACTGTAATGATAACATCGGTCCTAAGAGATCATTGATAAAATAATAAATTTCGATATCCTGAACATCCCCTACCCATTCCTATTATTGAAGGTTGGACACATAACACATAACATAAGCTCACTCCTGTATCTCCGAAGGGGTAGGCAGAGATGCACTAGCGAATTACAACACCCACATTTCGCCGAGCTTAGTTCCGTCCCAGATGTGATAGGGGGCGAGCCTATAGCCATATCGGGCACAAATTCAAGACTCCAGGCTAATAGGGAAAAATCCAATATCACTTTGCCCGACCCGGGGATCGAACCCGAGACCTCAGAACCATAGTCGTACCGAAATACCACCACGCCACGGATGCAGTCAAGTCAGTCAGTCAGGTTGGACACACCCATAAATCAAATATTTTTTGGCGTCTATATAGGTCCCCTATCGTGTAATTTTTTAAATTAAAATGTTTTGGTCATAAAAAATACAAGTCAAATAAAGCGTTATCTGAGGCACTTTGAGCTGATAATACTACTTCACAATCTGGGAATGAACTCACATCCTTTACAGTTATCTACTAAACTACGATCAACTCGATCCGTTAGGTCCAGTCTGTTTTATTCCATTAACTTTCTCAATAATCAGGAAAACTCGTTAACAGCAACGACATCTTTATGAGGCTGTGGTCACAATTAAAGCAACGGCGATTTTGTTTTGTTCATCATAATATTATGTTATTTTATAAGCCTAAAAAAAGGTGTTAGCGAAGTAAAAATATGTTTAAGAGTGGTAGAGCCACGCTGTAGACAGTAACGTCTACAGCACGAATGGGCCGGCTCGACCGGTTTGATACCACTGTCTCACAGAAAACCGACGTAAAGTGGCAGCTTGCTGTTGCGTTTCGTTCGGTGAGTGAGATTTCCGGTGGCCCCTTTCTCCCCGTTCTTTCCCAATCCCTTTTTCCCTCTCCTTCCATTTCCTCTTTTTAGGTTGGCAACGCACCCATGATTCTTTTTTGTCTTGCGTGTCTATGGGTGGTGGAGATCACTTACCATCAGGTGACCCATATGCTCGTTTGCCAGTCTCTGCTATAAAAAAAACACGAGAACAAGGTCGCGGACAACAGCTAGTAAGGTATTCCGTATCAGTAAATAAACTGGAGAGTCGCTAAACCCGCTGTCGCTCTACACAGTACGCGGCCACCATGCCGCGTGCTTTATTCTCGGCTCGTCCCATCTGCGAGGCTGCGGTTACGAGGTTGCAGCGACATTCCTACCGCGTTATTATTCAGACAGGTTGCTCGCAAGTCGCAGTACTCGCTCACCCCGTGGTACACTTGCCACGATTCCGCATTTCGCGAACTTGATTTTGCAAAAATGTCTATGGCGGCTCAATTAGAACTAGGTATTACTTTGTAGCTTTAAGGCTTTTCATTTTTTACATAACATAACATAAGCTCACGCCTGTATCCCCGAAGGGGTAGGCAGAGTCGCAATAGCGAACTAGAACACCCATATTTCGCCGAGCTTAGGTCCGTCCCAGATGTGATAGAGGGCGACCCTATCGCCATATTGGGCACAAATTCCAGATTGCGGGCTGATATGAAAAAAATCAATATCACTGCCCGTCGAAGAACCCAAGACCGCAGGACGTTAGTCGTACTGAAATACAACCACGCCACCAAAGCAGTCATTATTATGGCAATACTATTGTATCTCATTAATACAAACACTGATTTTATTATTGGTTCTAACAGTTAATGTGATGCGTTCACGCATTGTAACCTCGTGTTTTCACTATCACGGAACATTATTAACAAAGAAAAGTCCACAACGAAAGTGAAATTGATGTTATCTAGTTTGTCATTCACGCTATGCTATGATTGGAACGTTAGTAGTCATTTGAATCCACATTTTACTACGCTGTGATAGTCATTACTAAGAATAAAAACTTACTTAACTTAAGATCACGCCTGTATCCCCGAAGGGGTAGGCAGAGGCGCACTAGCGAACTAAAACACCCACATTTCGCCGAGCTTAGTTCCGTCCCAGATGTGATAGGGGGCGAGTCTATCGCCATATCGGGCACAAATTCCAGACTCCGGGCTGATATGGAAAAATCCATTATCACTTTGCCCGACCCGGGGATCGAACCCGAAACCTCAGAACCGTAGTCGCACCGAAATACCACCACGCCACCGACAGTCTAAAAATTTATTCTCTTAGGACCTAGGGAAATGAATGAAGAGATGATGAGAATTAAAGTTGCCTGTAGGTTTTGAAAGAGGAAATAAAGTTTTATTATTGGCACAATACTTTATACCGCTCCAAAAAATAATCTTACAATAATTATAGCTCTCTAACTATCTGGTGTATATGGCCGATGGAGACCATCACTGATCGTCAGCCAGTCTCTGCTATGAAAAATCTTCATAAATTTAAGTACTAAGTGATGCTACAACAACAAAACAAAATCTCTGATATAATATCGCAGTAGCTTTCAATTATTTTCAATACGCTTCTTTGATGTATTGCAGGGATGCCCAACATTTACATGAGTTTTATAGAGTGCAGAAAGCAGGAAATAAGAAATAAAGTAAATTCCCAATTATATCATTTGACAAAGATATATCGATTTTGGCAAATTAACAGGTAGATACCAGTAGATACCCATAACTGATGCCACCTAAAAAAAGTATATTTACGATGCAAACCATAAAGGCAGGAAACAGGCATCGTGACGAAGAGAAGGATTTAGACCACGGGATTTGGTTACTCTTTACAAATTCGTTTTTATATGTGCCAAATGTTGACCAACCCTGATAGAGCACGAAGTTGAGTGAATCCACACCAGCCAGGATGCGCTTTCAACTGAATCAATTTCCGGTACAGTTCTACAGAGCTCTTTTGCACACTTTGAACTTCTTGGGATATGATATTGTTTATATTATTAGAATCAGTTTTCTCTAGTATCCTCAATATAGGTACTAAAATACCACCAAAAATAATATACACGTACATATAATATACTTTTTTAGTATTTTTTCAATTATTCTATTGTCAACAAAGTGCAAATTACTTTTATTTAAATGAATCATCGCTCAAGAATATTATAACATACGTTTAAAAAGTGTTTTGTATGTTATAAATAAATAAATAATACCCAACAGTCACACACATAGTCCTGACCCCACACGAAGATTGAGTCTTGCGTCGTGGGAATCAGGAACTACGAGAGACTTTCGGTCCCACAACACCCAGACCCAAAACAAATATCTGTGGGCCACACAAACATTTGTCAATTTTTATTTGAGTTTATTTTATGTTATTTTTTTTTTATTTATTTGCATTGGGAGAGGCCTATGTCCAGCAGTGGACGAGTATAGGCTGACGATGATGATGATGATGATGATGATTTGAGTTTGAAATTATTTTCATAACAATTTAAGTGGCCGTTAGTTGAGTAACGTTATTTATTTGTAGCTAAGACAAAACATATTTTCTCTAATAACTACTTTTAGTTTAGTTTTAGTTTACTTTAAGTTTCCACACCAAAATATACGCTGTTATAACAAAAGCGACTTACTCTTTTGAGAGCATCAGAGGCGTAAATGTAACCTACATTGAAGACGTTGATAAAGCCGCGATTATATCTGAACTCTGAAGTAAACGATGCCGGAGTCCGGGCCGCTTTGAGTCTACCTGTCATTTACTCCAAGCTAAGCTGTCGCGTCGCCGCCGCACAATAGCCTCTGATACGGACATACTCCTTGACGGGATGGTTGTATGAGTAAATGTTGTAGTATTTATGTAGGATTCAGGGTTTATCTGGAGCAATATAAATATTTTATATTAACATTTAAAGTAACGTTGAAATTAAGCTTACTGGAAAACAATACCTATTATCGACTATTAAAATATTTTATCTATAATTTATTTGATTACAACAGAGGGGGTTGACGTCAGGCAGGTAGCCGGTCATAAAAACTTGGCCAAATCCTGCGACATGCTTGAAAAATGTGTTGCGCCGACCCCACATTAAGGTGGGATAAGGACAGGTAGAAAGAAAAAAAAATATTACTAATAAGGACGCCTACTCGGTCTATTGGCAGTTAAATCGACTATAGACCGCAGATTTCGGGTTCAAATCCCAAGACGGCCAAATCTTGTTGTACAGATTTGCCGAATAATTAGAGTAGGCAGATCATGGAAATATACTAAAATATCAATACTCATAAGTTTCATAGCGCTGTAGAAACAGTAAAGACATTTCTGCTGACCAGAATAAAGACAGATGGTGGAAAAAAGACTAAAAATATCGGAAACTCATCACTTTCATCGTAGTTCTGTATAAATAGTAGACACTTTCTGCTGACCAGGTCAAAGTGGAACGTAAGTAACTGAACGATTCTATTCTTATAGTCGGGAACTAGTACGACTCTCAATATTACAACGACGCACAATGGAAGTGATAGTCTGTTGAATCAAACAAGGCTATATGGTTATTCCGCAAGTCACTGGATTTTAAATGACGCCCCTAGACTCACTCTTGATAGACAGCCTCCATAGCACAGCGGGCGAGTAGCCGGCTGTGAAACGAGAGGCCGCGGGTTCGATTCCCGCATTGAGACAAATGTTTGAGTGGCCCACAGATATTTGTTTGAAGTCTGGGTGTTGTGAGACTGAAAGTATTATTATTATTTATAGAGCAAATCAAAAGTTATGACCTAGTGGTCATAAGTCGCTCAGTTTATTAGAAATGTACGAGCGCCAGGTCGGCCAGCGAAATAATATTGAGAGAATAAACTTATCTTACGTGATTCTTAACCATTCGCAAAATATTCTAGAGTGTAAATTGTAATAATCGCCCTCGCATTGTAATAAGTAGTTGATGGCGGTACTTGCTTGATAGCCCCTCTATAGATATAGTCACGGGCGGCTCGGCCTCCGGTGGCCCATACGCTTATGTAACATATATATGTACCGCCTCCGACGGGTTAAATCTCTTTGTGCAAGCCTCTCGAGAGAACCAGAAATACACTGGCTGATCCTGGAACGCGAACCAAACACGGAGTGTGGGTCATTATGACAAGTTTTAGCACCATGTATACTGTGGTCGCCATCCAGACGGATACGAATACCCTACCACTACCACATTACACTGTGCACCATGAAATGCTGTATATTGTCATTCAATAAATAAGCTTACCCTGTTATTAGGGGCAATAAAATAAACGACACGGATCCTCATGTCCCATAACGGTATATGTATTTATTGGACAGCCCATCGATTTGCAAACGTACTTTATTCGTGTAGTTCTGTATAAAGTGAAACTACAATGGGCTCCTCGAAACCTCAATACGTGGGTTCCGAGTATTTGTGCTGGGACGAACAATAATCATGAGGAAATGTTTTTGTAGCTCTCTAGTGAAACACGTTTCAAAAACATGGAGCTGAAATTGTTTTCGAAAATATTTCCTACTCAAATTGGGGAATTTGTGCCCGTTATGGCAACAGCCTCGCCCCCTATCACATCTGGGACGGAAGCTAATCTAAGCTCGGCGAAAGATCGGTGTACTAGTTCGCTAGTGCGCCTCTGCCTACCTCTTCGGGGATACAGGCGTGAGCTTATGTTATTTATGTATGTCAAATTGAGTAGAATAAGTTAGAGATAAATAATAAATTAACACCCAACAATAGTCAGTAACAGACATAGTCCTGACCCCACACTAAGATCGAGTCTTGTATCATGGGAATTAAGAACTACGAGAGACTTTCAGTCTGACAACACCTAGACCCGAAACAAATAGCTGTGGGCCACACAAATATTTGTCTCCGTATAAGAATCAAACCCACGGCCATTTCTTTACAGCCGGCCCTCTGCACTACAGAGGTGGTGGAGGAGATGATTTGCAAAATTATCAGAACTAATAAGACACTAATCGACTGCAGAATTAAGTGAAAGTGTAAAATAAGTACAATTACGCTGCAAATTTCGCATGGTAGACAGATATAATGTATAATAACTTTCCCTGGGCTATTGTGCGGACATTCGCCAGTCACCACTCAATCATTAACTGAATGTATATAGATGGATTAAAACTTGTGTTTGAGCTAAATTTACCAATATGGTGTTGACAAGACACAAGTCCTACTTTCAATAACGTCGCTAAACCGGTACGTGGAAAGGACTATAGGTACCTGCTTGTTTATTTGTTTCATTCTGATACATATCAGCATCGGTTCATTTCCTCAAACAAGAAATTCCAAAGACTGTAATATTTTTTACTTCATTGAATGCAAGTAGCTAAAGAATGTTATAGTCTGATATAATAATATGTAAGACATGAAACTTACTGGCAATATTAATAAACGACCCTATACTTATACTTTGTTAATCTTCAGTTTGATCTCGCTAGTAAACTAATGTTTTTTTATAGCAGAGACTGGTAAACGAGCAGATGTGTCGCCTGATGTCAAGTGGTAGAGCCACGCTGTAAACAGTAACGTCTATAGCACGAATGGGCCGGCTCGACCGGTTAGATACCACTGTCTCACAGAAAACCGACGAAAGTCGCGGCTTCCTGACGCGTTTCGTTCGGCGAGTGAGATTTCCGGTGGCCCATTTCCCCACTCCCTTCCCTCCCCTTTCATTACCTCCTTTTAGGTTGGCAACGCACCCATCATTCTTTTTGTGTCTTTTGTGTCTATGGGCGGTGGAGATCACTTACCATCAGATGACCCATCTGCTCGTTTGCCAATCTCTGCTATAAAAAAAAAGTGATCTCCACAGCTCATAAATACCCAAAACATAATAGAGTCATGGGAGCGACAGCGAGCTGCCATTTTACGTCGGTTTTCTGTGAGACAGTGGTATCAAACCAGTCGAGCCCACCCATTCGTGCTATACGTAAATGTCTACTAATTCTCATTTATCAAAATTGTGGATTACTAAAACCCATCATTAAAAGCTTGTTATCTTAATTTTACTATACCTAGGGCAACAAAACAACCCCCAATTAACATAGGCCCGACAAACAACTAATAGAACTAATACATGCAAAAAGCTGTTAACATTGAAAAGTAATTTATGTAGAACACTTTCCTACATAAATTGACCTTTTGACTTGTTAATTAACTGGCTCGACCTGGGGTTTAGCACGTAATTTACCATTTATTTTGCAAGTGTGCCGATCGTGTTGTCGCCGGGTCGCTTGTTACTGAGACACCGTGAACGGGGAAGTCTTTGGTTCAATTCTTGGATAATAAGTAGATAGTACTGCCTCGGTGGCGTGGTTGTATTTCGGTACGACTACCATCCTGAAGTCTCTGAGGTCTCGGGTTCGATCCCCGGGTCGGGCAAAGTGGTATTGGATTTTTCCATATCAGCCCGGAATCTGGAATTTGTGCCTGATATGGCGATAGGATCGCCCCCTATTACATCTGGGACGGAACCAAGCTCGGCGAAATGTGGGTGTTCTAGATCGCTAGTGCGCTTCTGCCTAACCCTTCGGGGATACAGGCTTGAGCTTATGTTCTGTTATGTAACTTTAACCCTACTACAATGTCTGAGATGACTAGCCGATGACCACACGAAATAGCCTTAGCCTTGAAATGTTAAACCTAGTCTCCTGCACTAAAACATTACACAAAACATGGTTTTTCTACTATTTTTTGTCTATGGTCCATTATTACATGAGCAGGAGACAATGAAAAACCTTGTTTGTATAGGATTTTTTGTGTTTTGTTTCGATAAAACAGGTTTTTTTATAGCAGAGACTGGCAAACGAACAGATGGGCCACCTGATGGTAAGTGGTCTCCACCACCCAAGACACAATAAGAATCATGGGAGCGTTGCCAACCTAAAAAGAGCAAATGGAAGGGGAGGGAAAAGGGATTGGGAAAGACAGGGGTGGGGGGATGGACCACCGGAAATCTCACTCACCGAACGAAACGCGACAGCAAGCTGCCACTTTACGTCGGTTTTCTGTGAGACAGTGGTATCCATACGGTCGAGCCGGCCCATTCATGCTGTAGACGTTGCGTGGCTCTACCACTCGATGTGCAGAAGACCCGCCTTAAGACCAACGCCACAGATGTAGGTACCATACAAAGTGAATACATCAAAGCGGCAAACCTACTTAGAATAGACGTAGATTTCATTATTTAAAGATAAGGTACAATCTTTATAATGTTTTATGATGAATTTCTGCGAAACATTTAGTATAATTACTACAACTTTAAGTAACGTTAGTTCGCAATCTGAATAAGATTAATGATATTTTTACGAGTATTTAACATTGCTTTGTAAAAAGTGACCGTATACATGAATAATTAAAGAATTAAATTAGTTTATTGGAATTAACGAAAAGGATTCTCAATATAATAAGGCCATCATTACTCTAATTAGTGAAAGAGTTCTGCCACTAGGCCAATAATATAGTGCTAATGATTAAAAACTTCAGCAAACATCCATAGATTATCGGATTAATTTATGTTAGCATTGTATTAGCCATCCGCCTCCTTGGTCTAGTGGCAGTATGTATGGGCTGTGGACCGGAAGGTCCTGGATTCTATTCACAGGCCGGGCAAAGTAAATTTTCTAATTTAATTTACCCGGGACTGGATCCCTCAGAAGGGATTAACGTCGGGCAAACGGCAGGCCGTAAAAACTTAGCCAAATCCTTCCTGCAACATGCTTGAAAAAGTGTGTTGCGCCAACCCCACATTAAGGTGGGATAAGGGTAGATAGAAAAAAAAAACAATCTGTTAGCCATAGGACGTCCACTGCTGAACATAGGCCTCCCCCAAAGATTTCCAGATCGTCCTGTTGGAAGCGGCCTGCATCCAGCGACTTTCAGTTGACATGCTATGGCTGATGATGATGATGATGATGGCTCACAGCATTGTACTGATTAGTTAACAATATATTTACCGGGAGTTTAGTTCTAAGGCCTGGCTTCCTACTTAAACGCTTCCATTTCGGCCGGTTTTGAACATCTATTGTATGAATCCATTGCCGCGGATTCCTTTCATGTCATGATGGATCCCTGAGGGTCTATACAGGTGGCTTACTAGTCTACACGACTATTATGTACCTACTTAGGTATCATTATATATTTGAGTAGTAAAGCCACGCTGTAGACAGTAACGTCTACAGTATGGGCCGGCTCGGCCGGTTTGATACCAATGTCTCACAGAAAACCGACGTATAGTGGCAGCTTGCTGTCGCTTTTCGTTCGGTTAGTGAGGTTTCCGGTGACCTATCCCAGCCCCCCTCCCTTTCCCATTCCCTTCTCCCTCCCCTGCATTCGCTTCTTTCAGGTTGGCAACGCACCCATGATTCTTTTTGGGTCTTAGGTGTCTATGGGCGGTGGAGATCACTTACCACCCAACATAACCTGTTCACTTCCCCCCGGGGTGGATTGGTGGCGTTATAAATCGTTTTCCCCGCGAAAACAAGAAAAAGGTGACCCATCTGCTCGTTTTACAGTCTCTCTCCTATAGACAAAAAACGTATGTATCAAATTCTTCTTCTTTCTTTCTATCCTATTGTATCCCATAGCTGGGCAAAGGACCCCCTCCCCCCATCGTTTTCCACTGTTCTCTGTCATGGGTTAAGAGATGGCGTGACGATCTGGATGCCTACGAGCCTAACTGAACTAGCCTATGACAGACAACAGTGTATCAAATATAAAAAAGTAGTAGTAAAAAAAAGGCCAACAAGCAAGATTTCAACCGATGTATATTCCAAGGTAACAAGGCTATAATATGAACCTGTTTTGCAAAAAGACAATCGACACAGAAAGTAAGTACTTTTACTACTGCGATGAGTCGCGCGAAAACCGGAGTTTTATTCGCAAATAGCTGGTGCCCGCGGCTTTGCTCCCGTGGTAGTCTTCACCCGGTCAATAGGTACCGAAAATATCGTATGACACTCGGGAATATTTCTATTATTTACCCCTATCATAACTGGGACGGAAATAAGCTCGGCGAAATATGGGTGTTCTAGTACGGTATCTCGCCGAGTTCGTGTCCGCAGCCTTAGGGATGGATTAAAAAAACATTTAAAAGGTTATGGGCCCACTTGATAGTAACCGGTTACCGCCGCACATGGACATTAGTACTACAAGGGGGGATACAGCCTAGCCAAATTATCTACTTTTAACCACTTTTGAAGGAACTCTATTAAACAAAAGTAATAAGTGTTTTCTTAAAAAGGTAGGTACTTATTATATACTTGCCTAGATATTTTTTTCTTCCATCTGCAACACATTTTCGAACAACAACACAGAACACATAGTCGATTCGTTCTGCGTTTTTTTTACGATGGCCGCTACGTCATTTTACGAACCCACGATTCGAACCCAAGACGTCCCCGTCCACCGGTATACGTCACCGCTAGACCGAAAAAGCGGATACGTCGCTACATATTTTTGCCTTTCCTATACTACCACTAGACTCGAAGCAGCGATAGCTCAGTTAGGAATAGACTGCCGAGTCGAGTGTCGGAGGTTCGAGACCAACACCAAAAACACCTCTGACTTTTCTATGTTAAATGTATTTTCATTGTGAATTATCGCTTGCTTTAACGGTAAAGGAAGACATCGTGAGGAAACCTGCATACCTGAGATTTTTTTTTACAAGATTTTCGAAGGTATGTGAAGTCTAGCAATCCGCATTTGGCCAGCATGGTAGACTAAGGCCTAACCCCTCTCATTAGTGGAGGAGGCCCGTGCCCAGCAGGGGGACAGTAATATTACAGGGCTGATATTATATTATTATATACACTTATGTTATATTTCTATGTATACACTACCACCAGAGCAATGCGCAAAAAATACGTCACAATTTAATAAATAATAAAAAATAAATACTCACCAGGGAAGAAAAATCCTTTGCTTTCACGAACCGAAGATGAATTTCTATGTTTGTCGGCCAAATTATTATGCCATACTTGATGCACATTATTCACTTTTCTTTTATGTTTAGTTTTTCCACTTTTCAAGCCTATAGCATCGCACAAAATTATGAGCACTAAAAAAATCACTACATATTTTAAACAATCCCTTTTCCTGCACATTTTACACATTACATACTTGCATCACAGAAAATATCTTTGGTTCGAAAATGTCAATAAGTCTAACTATTATTTTAATTTAATTAAACTTAATTTATGTAAATAAACACTTTTATTCAATTCCCGCGTAATTTCAAAGGCCATTTTCACCGTGACGGCGCATGCGCGATGTCGAGACTCCAACTGGCGATTACGTTCCATTTCACGCGCGGTCGCATTACCTTCACGAGGCCGCATTATCTCGGCCACGAAAATAAAACAAAAATAACCAAATCATTCAAGTATTTGCCTGTACTTCTTTATTATTTTTTTATTTGTTTGTACTTTCGGAAGACGCTTTCTCGAATTGGTTTTGTAGTTCGTGTTCTATTGCAGGATGTATGAGGTACGGTTAGTAGTGCAAAACTATTATCCATACAGCTTTACATATTAGACGTAATCGTTCTCGCAGTCGTTAATTCTAAGAAGCTTAACGCTCATGCAAACGTCTAATTAATGAGCTTTGAACGTAGTTTGCCCTTAATTAAGATTAGCTTTCTAGACCTCAAACTCTATTCTCGCTGTTAATTAAAAATAACGGAAATGCGGACTTTGATAACCTCTGGGCAAATAGTGACGGGCGGCTCGGCCACCGGTAGCCGAGACGTTTTTGTAACATATATTATGTGCTGCCTCCAACGAGTTAATGTTAATATGATTTTTTACCTTTATGATTCATTGTAAACAAATAGATACTGTCTATCTTATAACCGAGCCTTGAAACTACTTAAAACATGTTGGTCCGGATGACGCCATCACAATTCACGAATGTGAAGATGCACTGCCATCTACCACTTTAGCCTCGATATAACAATCGCAGTATGACTCACATATACTAAGCATACATAATATATCAATATTATAGGTAGGTATTGCGTAGACCAAAACTTTATTACTTAGCCGCCCCGGTGCTGACAATCGGAGCTGCAGCACAAATTCTACTAGCAGTAAGCCAAACTGTCTAGCAGGAAACTGGGGAACATAAAGGTAGATTAACGTTACATAAAGCACAAGTCCGTCCCCACATGGAGTACTGTTCTCACATCTGGGCAGGGGCCCCAAAATAACTTGCTCAACCCACTTGACTCCTTACAAAGGCGCGCATTTCGAATCGTCGACGATCCCAATCTCACGAATAAAATGGAGGCGCTGGGGCAGGGGGCTGCGGAAAGAGGGGTTAGGCCTTAGTCTACCACGCTGGCCTAATGCGGCGGATTGGTAAACTTCACATACCTTCGAAATTCTTGGGTATACAGGTTTCCTCACGTTTTCCTTCACCGATGATACATTTATGTGTGGAATATTCTCCGGTATACATAAAGATTTCCTCACGATATTATAATTCGTGGGGTGCATGCGCTCGGGACTGGATTCGAACCAGCGACATTCGTACTGTTTATATGCACAGCTTTCACTATGAATCAACACTGAACATAAAATATGTACCTAGTTATCAAAATGACTAATCATATTCCATTCAATCATCGTGTTTGCCCACACATGCAGTTATTTTGAATGACGTCGAAGCCTAGAAAGCTCTGTCATGCACTTGTCACAAAACAACGAGGACCATACGTGTTAAGCCACTCACTGTCCAAATTGCGTTGGAATATGTCTTTTATGTTTAAAGTAGTAATTACTTTCTTCATATTTGTTAGACATCAACGCTTTCAAGTGTCAAGTGGCAGCTTGTCGCGTTTCGTTCGGTGGGTGAGATTTCCGAAAGCCCATTTCCCCCTCACATTCCCAATCCCTTTCCCGTCCCCCCTCCCCTCCCATTCCCTCCATTTAGGTTGTCAACGCACCCATGATTCTTTGTTGTTTCGAGTGTCTATGGGCGGTTGAGATCACTTACCATCAGGTGACCCATCTGCTCGTTTGCCAGTCTCTGCTATAAAAATAAACATGTACTTGCATCTTTTCATACAATAAATAACTAACAAAAGTTTTTTTTAACTCAGCTTACTAATCATTAGTCACAAGATGTCACTGCTAAACATAGGCCCTGTCCTCCCCCAGACTCATAGCTTAATACCGAACCAGAAAGCATTGTTGCAGAGGTTCACAATACTATCCTAATTGGCATACAATTCTATCATCTATTTGTTATTAAATAGGTACCTACTGGAAATTACAAGTTGGTAATTGGGTACTCGACTATAGTAACCAATACAATGACTTTCTGCAGGAACATAGATTTATCATCGAAACAACGAGTGCAACAGGAATTTATTAAAAATACTCAATGGATAATTTTATTTTAGTTATTTAAATACTTAATTTTTTATCTGTGAGTCACGTGACTATAAACACCTATCACGATGCATGATGTCACATTACTAATTTTTAAATTTGTTACTAAGGGCCTAATACCTAAGATCCAAAGTCATACTGCCAGGTTATTTGGTATATTTTTTAGTATTTTTGTTTAAAACTCAACCTAATTTGAAATAAATTACGAAATATTTTTTCACATGTTAAACTAATAAATAGCCCTGTATACTTTAAAAAATAGTCAAGTACCAAATTTCTTTGCGAGACTTAGAAGATACTTACATCTATGGTCTCTTCCTACCCTTATGGAAAACAGGCGTGAGTCTATCTATATACGTAAGAAAGTAACAATGAATAAAATAAAACCCTCATATCTAATCATTTTGTATATTCATTTATTGCTTCATTCTATATTGTAAATTCATTAAATTAAACACTCTGATTTCCGTCACGTGTTTATCGACTGACATTTTAAGCCCTTTGTAGGAGATGGTTTGTTAATTATCTATAAATACTAAAGCCCCTCAAAAGGGCCCAAATTTCCGAAGCCATAAACACACGTGACAAAACCAGTCGTATTTAATGTGATTTTTGTGAAATTCTAATACATTATTATAAACAATTCGTTGATACGTTACTCCATGGTGGCTTACTGTACCTATTTGGCCGTAAGATATACATATGACGCTTAAAAATTAAAACAAATATGATATATACATATACAGAAAATAATCAAACTTCAACACATAAATATATTCTCCAAAACAAATGATATTACAAGAAATGAAAAAAATAATTTAAATACTGATGTATTATTGTCGTTTTCCTTCAAATAACATATCTAATATTAATTATAAATTTACAATTATATTTATATTAGAGTAAAACAAATCTTCATGTCCTTTTTCCTAAACTATTCACGAATACTTGATAATACATACTTCATTAAATCACGCACCTATGGTTTTATAACTGGAGACTGTAGCAACATGTTTATTATTATTTTTTCTTTTTAAATTTTATTTGATGATATTTATCACAATTTATCGCATCAATATTTATTGTATACAGTCTACAGTTACAAGACATGGGGCGTACTCAGGTCCCAAGTGGGCATCAATTTATCAATTTAGCTAATCATTTCCATGTACCATCTACCGTACTATTACAAATGTTTGTATTTTATCTCACATACATTTTGTTTCAACAGCCATCTCTTCAGAAAAAGGGCTTGAAGATAAACGGTCTTGTCTCAGAGCATGAGATGGCGCGTACACACCAACCAAACGATGACAAAAGAATGTTCGCGAACGGGGCCGGTGTGGATGCAACACTGAAACCGAACGAACGAAAGCGTTCTGTCTCATTCGGTCGAGTGCAGGATAACTGTTGTGTGAATGCAACAGCGAAGATTCGTTCAGAAACGTTCGATCCCATCGCCGATAGCCCTTCGCGAACATTCTTTCGCCTTCGTTCAGTTTGTGTGTACCCGGCAAGACGCAAACAGAAACAATAAAAACAGGTTAAGATTACTTGGTGAAGTTCTAACATTGCCTAAGACAATCTGCAACCATCAATAACTTTTGGATCTCGGGTCATTAAATATAATTTGTATGCATATTGTATATTCAATAAACGCTGTTAGTACTCCATCGGTGTAAACTATTTGTGGCTCAGAAATCGAAGAAAAATATGCACCTAAACAATTTACCTATAATAAAACTTAGTAAACGGTCGAACAAAGGCACGCAAGAAAACGAAATAACTGACGTGTTAAAACTCTTTGTTACAATCTATTTTATATACTATGAAAATAATAACTCGTGTATTGTGGATAAGTGAGCACAGGCGCTGTATTTTTTTGGTTCATATAATGTTGAGTAGGTAAATGAGTTTATTTGCTGTTAAGTAAAAATGTAAAACATGTATATTTCGACCTCTTTGACCAATCCAAGTTAACGCCTGTACTCTCACCCGCTGTATAGTAAAGATATCAGCAATCGGTTAATAGTCGAACTTATATATTAACATCAGATCAAAATTATTTTAACCTACAGCTAATTTTTCTTTTTGCAAAAAGTGTTAAAAAATCACGTTGAACTGTTATTTTGTGCAATGTGGTTTTAAACAATAATATTATGGTAACTATTATTCACTATGGTCGGGCTGGTTATGTCGCCAGAAAATATAGACAGAAGCATCAAACTAAAAACAAGAATGGACAGCACAATGAAAATAAATCTTTCTGCCAAAACTTAAGCTGAAACCGGCACGATCTAACTAATAAATAGATTTCTTCCAATAAAATAGATTTCTAGATGTATTTTTGTATCAGATTTATGGACAAAGTTTGTATAACTATAATAGGAACAAGATTAGCTTCGCAAACGCTCACTAGGCCACAACTGGGCATCGCCTTCAACAAACACGCCGCAACATGAAACGACATAACAAACCCTCATCGGAACCCACAATAACTGTAAAAGAAAATTTTAAACTATCAATTCGCTAAATTATTTCAATAAAGCGCTATAAAAAGCTAAAATAACTGAAATGCAAAGCGTTGCAGCGCTGAGACTAAATATCTGTACAAAATGCCTTAAAACCTAAATAAAAAATGTGCTGTTTATTTTTTCTTTTATAAAAGTCAATAATAAAAGCCTCATCACACGTTAATATCAATGAGATCGCTTGTCAATATCGGGAGCAGTGTTATACATTTTTTCAACTTAATCCAAAGCTCTTACTAAGGCTGTCAACATTATTTAACAAACATAACTATAAATTAAATGATGTATTAATACTTGGTAAATTTATACGAAATATGCATGATTATATAAAAATCACAACAATAAAATCGAGCCTATTATTTCACTGGAAGCTAATATGCTTAAATATTCATAACTAAATGACAAAATAACGATATTAATAAAAAAAACAAGTTTATAAGGCATAAGACAAATTGGTTTGTGTTAACGCTTTTGGACATAGCAAGTCAACAGCTCCAGATATAACAATTATTAAATTTTTATTATTTCTCTCTTTATTCGTTAGTTTAGAAAATATGAACTGTGAAATATAGGTCGTTATTTACTTAAGATTAAAAATCTTAAAGCCCCAAGCATCCAGTCACACCATATGAATAAAAATCTGTCATACTATAAAATATGAATTTCTGACATGAGCAAAAAACTTTAAAAGATATGTGATTCAAGAACTCTCTCTTCGTTTTATTATAAAATGAACTATCCCTAAATATTATATTTATTACATTTATGTTATTCTGTAACGTGAACGGACGCTTGCGGCGATATTTTCTTAAATACATGATATTGTTTAATTATCACCATTGTTTATTTATAAATATAGGCGTGTGTTCAGGAATAATTCCCAGTGCATTCCAATATTAGGAAATTTACTGAGAGTTTGCCCCCCATCACCCGACCTGAATACAGGCCTGTATTTATATTTTTGCTTAAGAAAGATGTTTTAATCGCGTTGAAAACGCAAAAACATTAATAATCATTTGCGACAGAAATTGTGATAAACTACTTCTGCATACACATTATATTTTTTTTAACACAAAACAATTGGGTACCTGACTACGTTCGACTTTATACACGTATTTATATGTAATAGCAAATAAAACAAAAAATAAACCCTTCTGTAAAAACTGTATCGAAATTGGTTGAAAAATGAGGCAGTAACTCATATTTTAAATTTTGGAGTGGGGGCATATTGGAGATATCTTGCTATCCCTTTCCAACACATGTATCATCGTGGCGTGACGTGGTTATACTGATACTTTTCTTTCCCGCAGTTTGACGGTTACACCAAACTTCAAGGGCATAAAACTTTTTTATTTTTGAGAATATTTCAATTTTTCTTTCCGTTTTATATTTTAGACGTAATAAATTTCATATAAAGTTAGTTCAAAAAACTAGTCAAGTACCCAATTCTAAAAAATGTCTAAAAAACCATTTCGCTTAGTCATAATATATTGAATATTAGACATAGCAAAGCAATTAAATTTGCATTCACAATGAAATTACATATCATAAAATACATATATACAAACATATAATTTACTCACGAGGCAGTAAGGTTTAAAACTAATTGGCCATAGTATTTTGGCACCAACACCAGTGCTCCAAAAAGTTAAACTATAAAGTCGTCAAAAAAACACTACACTGAAACGGTAATTATGAAAATTCTCTCAATATTAGTACCATTTGGTATAAGAAATTAGCAATATAGTAGATGGCGTCAGTATATCGAAAATATCTTATCAATTGGAAATGTTCGGTGACAGCATTTTTATAATTAATTTAGTCACTTTTCATCTTAGGTCATGTCGTTTAACAAATAACATGAACCGCAATAGTCATGCTGTCGCTATAATTATGAATAAGGCCCTAAATCTACAACTACAGTCTCAAATTTCGTACCTATTGGATATTTGCGGACTAACTTACTATCCAAATATTATTTTACTAAGTTTACTTCAAATTTTATCGACTATAAAATCATCTCTAATTCGTACCTTATAATAATTATTTAATTTTGCTTGTATGAGAATTAAGCATGTCTGCATCTAGGCATTCTGTAAATAGTTTACTGATTAATTTTATTTTATTTTTTTTTATTTTATTTAAATAAATCTGATAAATAAATCAAAATATTTTGTTTATTAACTTACTGTAGGCCAATATTTTTCTATTTTTCATTCAAAACAAAGCTACACCGAAATAATTATGCAGTTTATTGTAATATAAATAGGGCCAGACAACGCTGGGGTCTGGAATCAAAAGCTATCTTTTACACCCGAGCTGATAGAACCAAAAAGTACTAAGTACGAACCGCTTCAACCACTTTAAACAATTGTTCATACGTATTGACATACTGTATGATTTTTGGGCTGTGGCAACTATAAACGGATTTGTATAAAATACCATGATTACGTGATATCTTTTGACAGCCTCCGTGGCACAGCGAAAGAGAACCCGGCGAGATGCCGCGTGTTCGATCCCCTCACGGATACAATATTTTTGTGGCCCACAGATATTTGTTTCGGGTCTGGGTGTTTTGAGACCGAAAGTCTCTCGTAGTTCCTGATTCCCACGACACAAGACTCCATCTTAGTGTGGGGTCAGGATTATGTGTGTAACTCTGTTGGGTGTTATTTTATTTACTTATTTGTGGTTCATACTTCTGTAACCTAGAACTTTAAGAAAGGTGTACTTGTCCTCGACATTTGTCAGCCCGCCTAGCATGCGCGTCACGAGAACATTTTGTCTACGCTTTTTGTCCTGTATTTGTCTACGGACACTAACATGCGTCCTCGTTTATTTTCATACAATATTGTAGACAACATGTAGACAACATCTCGACTGTCGATTATTGGGATATCTCGTGGCGCGCATGCTAGGCAGACTGAGGTCTTGGATTTTTCCATATCAGCCCGGAATTTGGAAATTGTGCCCGATATGGCGATAGGCTCGCCCCCCCATCACATCTGGGATGGAACTAAGCTTGGCGAAATGTGAGTGTTCTAGTTCTCTACTGCGCTTCTGCGCACCCCTTCGGGGATAGCTTATGTATGTATGTAGTTCCAGAATAGTGTATTAACGCTTAAAATCAATCAATGCAATCGTCAAATGGTTATTATTTAGCAGAGCGATTGATCCCTCACCAAGACAAGTTTGGTAATCCAGAAATATATATCACAAATCTAGATGTTTGCGTATCTACGAGTTCCTAATACCCACGACACAATATCTTATTATAGTCAGTAACTTTGTCTATTGCCCGAGACTTTATGGCTAGAGAGAGGAGGATAATTAACATGCATTATAAAACCGCTATATAAAACACGTTATATTCACTACAGATGTATACGTATATGTATATACATAAAGGCGATACTCCTATGGGACTATAGAGATAATCAGGATGTGCGCGGACGCATGCTTTACTACGGGTCCACTATTCAATGTCCTTCTGTCGAGATTGTTTAAATTCTAGGACGCATTCAAAATTGTGTCTTGATAGAAGAAATTAAGGTGTGATTATCGCTTGACAGCACAATACTAGTATCACATTGTAATTGGCCATTGAGATATCGATGCGATTTTGAAGCTTTCATCCTATTAAACCAGTTACATTAATTTTTACAAAATTGATAGAACAAAATGTTAATAAAACCTCTTCCTTTTTAACCTTGATCCTGCTCGAAGGACCACAATTACCTCAAATCGTTTTTAAGAAAAGAACATACCTATACTTGAACAATCGTGACAGAAAACCATCTCTACTCCTAAACTCTAAACTAGTGACGTGGATAATCGATTATTTTTCATATTCGATTATTTAATTATTTTTAAAGTTTTTTTCGTGATCGATTAATCATTCATTCATCGTCCATTGCTAGATGTAGACCTCCCCAGGTGAGCGTCAACCATCCCGGACGATTAATAATACATATATTGATACATAAAAAAAAATAATCGATTACGATAAATAATCTATTATTAATCGATTATCCATATCACTGCTCTAAACTTGATTACATTTAAAGTGAAGGGCCTAATATGACAGCTTTTGACCACTTTACTAAATTTTAATATTCAAATATTTTACTATAAAAGGCTATTGGCACCCATATTATATTATATTACTACATCTATGTGTTATACAGGGTAAGAAATTGTATAGATATAATCATTTAGTTTCACAAGCTTCGATAAAACTAAAATATAAATGGTGAGGAAAGATTAAAGGTCGGTTAAATGGAAGATGGAAGCAAATAAATTAAGAATTTACATAAATTAAAAAATGAAGTTATAATTGTCAACAAAGCTTGTGAAACAAAAACTATATTTCTCTCGTTCTTTATAATACAATTAATACCCTGTACTACTGTGTATAGTGTTTCGATCGGACAATTTAATCGTAAACAATTGATAGTGGCGACAATTCAACATTAGAAAATTAGATGATGTCAAATTGACAGCACCCAACCAACTACAGGAAACTGCAATTAGGCTTTTTAGTTTCAAAAACTATTGCACATAAAATCGTATATACAGATATAACTAGAAGTAAAAGGAGATGTATAATATAGATGATATAATGTATAAATTGTATAACTTTCAGCTCGTTAGCACCGAAATCTAGATTTTTACATTACATAGTATTTTTAGACCAATTCTGAACACTTACGTTTTTTCATCATACAAAAAACAATAATAACATTCAAACGATAAAGCACCAAAACAGAATAAGAACAAAACAGGTTATAATAAAATTTGAAATAATCAGAACAATCATTCACTCAACAGTGTGGTTGACAAAGAGTAGAAGTTCCCAAAATGGTAGTATTTTCTTCCATCGCAACACTTTTTAGTGTTGCCAGTTCAATTAATTTCTACCCTTGTAACCAATTAATCCTCAATCAGTAAGATTTCCAAAGTCCTTTGATCGCTTTTAGTTTGGGCGATTTCTTCGTAGCCTCCAACTCTTGCTTGAAGCTCGTTATAAACTTGTCGCGCAGACTGAGACGCGGGTTCGACGGCCGGAGCAGGAACTTCTTCAAGTCGTTCGTGAAACTCTTCGCTGTGTAATTAGGCTCATCTTTAATCGACTCGTCGTTGCTCGACTCTAAGAACGACACCGATTTGTTCGATTGTATCGAGTTCTTGCGCTCTCTGTACTTCGACGGGATCGACTTGGACCGTGACGTCGTCGGCTGGCTGTAACTCTTCGATATTAACGAATACTGATCGTCGTCGATCGAGTCCAAGGTGTCAGTCGATCGGTTGCAGATTCGACAGCACCTCTGACAATGCTCCTTATCGCTGTGGTACCTCCCGTTACAGAACACATAGTTCTCCTTGGAGGTCCTCGCACCGATCTTCTTGTCTTTATCCTTCCTGGATCGCTTGCGTCTGCATTTGGGGCAGTTGTTCCTGGCGATCTTCCTCAACTCTTTGAGGAACTCGTAATCGATTTCGAAGTAGTTGTTGGCGTCAGGTTCGGAGTAGTACTTGAGGTCGCTGTCGGTGGAGTCGGTGTTGGTGTCCCTGTTCCGTGTGTTCCGTGTGATCCGTCGGAGGTCCCGTCGGTCCCGTCCAGGGTCGGAGTAGTACCGCACGTCGTGGTCGGACCTGTACACGTGGTTGTCGTACTTACAGTGCGTGCAGAAGGTGACGGACTTGTGCGCGGGCGGGGTGGGGGGCAGGGGTCAGGCCTGCACAGACGGCACCCACAGGGTCTTGTTCTGCTCCTCTTCCACCGCTTCTTTGATTTGTGTGCACATGTACGCTATGTTTACACCGGCTGGTATTTCAGCTGTAAATAAATGATGAGGTTGATCATTCCTATCTTCCAATACCCCAAAATTGAGAAAATAACGTTTGATTCATCAAACTGTACACATAAAACATCGCCTTTTAATCCGTAATTTCAACAAACTATAGCTTACAAAACTCACCCGAAATATAATTCCTATATTCATTCTCGACCTTCAGTCCGTGTTCATACATCTCCTTAGCAGCTTTGGCCGACACCTTGTCCGCCGGATATCGAGTATCCTTCACCTCTTTGATTTGTTTAAACGATTTGAACTTTATGAACAACACTATAGGGTATATTTGTTGTTTGTGCAGCTTCTCTATTGTCGTCACGCTTATGTCCAAGATGCAGTGGATGCCCTGTGAATTTGTAATTAGTTGATCGATTTAAACCTTTTGTAGTTTGTTTCAAAATGCGACATGAAATAACATTTAAAGTTTTAATACCCGATATTTGTCATTTCACTATTTAAGAATTAGATACTATATAAAAGACTGATTTGCGTTGTCGATAAATTAACCTAAATAATAATAAATAAATCGGTAGCATAATAGGTCGAAGGTCGATGTGGAAATCATGATCTGGAGGGAGGCCTATTATGTGCAGCAGCGGACGTCCTGCGGCTGATGATGATGATTACCATTAAAACGAAGTACGATATTATTTGTCGACTAAAAGAGAAGCATTGATATGAAACGTCATTCACATCATCAACGTTGTAGTATAGTGTTGTGTTTGTGTAGCAATGACTGTATAGTTTAGTGACAGGAATGATTTTTCGTTTTCTCAATTTTTACGGATATGAACGGACTTGTCGTGCACGACGCGCCGCGTACCTTCTGAAGTTTACCTACATGTAGATTTCGTGCATTATACAGTTTTTACACAGTATTAATGGTGTGATATTTAGTAAGGGAGCGTTTGCTATTATATATTAATTTTGTAAAAAAATTGAATTTTTCTATGTTGAACTTAGAGTTTTTTTTATTGGTACAGCGAAATTGAAAAATACCTATGTTACTCATTATAAATTTTAATGGCGTTATGTCGGCACCACTCGGTATATTATCTTATATGTAGAATAAATGATTTGAATTTGAATTTGTTTTGTGTTTGAGGTGTGTGTACCTTGTCTGCGAGGTCCCGCACCGCCTGCAGCGGGATGCAGTCGAGATGCGCGCAGTCGACGCGCGCGCGGGGCTCCGGCGCCGCACGCACCGACCCGAACACGTGCGGCCAGTCCGACACCAGCCGCGAGCACACGCACTCCCACAGCGGGCCCAGCACCACCACGGGACGCTGCGTGCCGTCTGAACACAAACACGACCACGTGCACTAGCAGCACGACACTATACAGGGACGGGACGGGTCTGACATCAGGGACTACTCACAGTGCAACCTCTCGACCCGCTGGTATGAGAGGAGCGGCACGTCATCGGCGAGGGTGCCGGAGTCGCTCCAGCACCCGAGCTCGGTGTTGCTGAAGGACGCCAGCTCCTTGCTGTCGCGATGCTTCTTGCGCCTGAAGAAGGAACGCCGCGCGGTCGTCGACGCCCGCCGCTGGGCGTCACTCTCTAGCGTGCCCATCGATCGACGAAGAATATCTTCTACTCTGTTGACAACGTCAATAAGGTTTACAACACATGAAACAATTTAGCCAATAGATACTATATTAAGAACTATAAGCCAATAAGAAAACTGCTACTCAAAAAACTAACTGCCAAGGGGATGACAAAAACTATTCATAACTGAAATGGGAGTCTAAGATTATCGAGATATTAATAAGTAAAACGTATACAGAATGGCGCCAACATAACGACATTAAATTTGATAAAGAATAACATAGGTATGTTTAAATTTCACCGCAACAATAAAAAAAACTCTAGGGAACACTGAAAAAAACGCGTATAATGCGCGTAAATCTACATGTAGGTAAACTTCAGTAGGTACACGGCGCGTGGATCACGCATCCACGTCGCGCTGGACAAGTCCATTCATTAAACTGTTTCACCTATTCGACTGATTTTTGGTACAGAGCTTTGCAATATTGTAAGGTATATCTGGGATGCTATTATGGATGATATTAATGTCGTTATGTCGGCATCACTCGGTATAGCCCACAACAACTGCTTCAAAACTATGATTAAAATAAAACTCACTTGAATTTACTAGGGATGGTGCCCCAATGCCTCTTCATGCCCTTACAGTCGAGCTGCCACGCCCTCCACAGCCCCGGGGATCCATTGAATAACGTGTTATCGACAAACAGCACTTCGTCCTTCCTGAACCATAGAGAGTACTCGTCTATGGTGTCCATGCCGATGGAGGTGATCTTGGCGCAGCGGTCGAAGCCGGCGCGGATGTAGAACGCGTCGCCGGGCTTGTCTTTGATCTCGTGGTACTGTTGCAGGTCATGCCGGACTAGGACACTTACCTGATTTGAAAGTAAATAAGTTCACATTATATCCATACATAGGCACACGCCAGTAACTTTAAAGTAGGTAAAGTGAACTCGTTAACACCCACATTTCCCAAAGCACATTTCCATACCAGATAGAGGGCGAGCCAGACTTCGGGCTGACACTGAGAGCTAAATTCGTTACTGGGATGAAGGTGAAATGGTTCCAGTGAGAGGTGATCACTCGTCTGTGCTGCCGCAGATATCCATAATATAAATAACATTAAGCATGATAGAAACTATGAGTCAGTCAGTAACGTCTTTAAATATAATTAAGTAGTCCGACGACTGCTTTGCCAAAGGCTGTCAAGACAAAAAAATATACTTTTTTATTAATAGGGTGTTATTTTTGGGTACCACTACTCACCTTGTCTGCCGGCTTTGCCAGCTCCAAGGCAGCCTGTTCAGCGGTGGCGTGCCTCAGGTCCACGTTATTATACTCTAGAATCTGGTCTCCGGTCCTCAAACCAGCGTTATACGCGGGCGAGTCGATTTGCACGCTATGTACGAAGATACCCACGGCATTGCCACCGACCAAACTGATCCCAAGGTCGGAGCAGTTCCTCATCTCGATCAACAAAAACCTCGGCAGTTCTTTACTTGCTTGCGACTGCCTTAAGGTAGATACTTCAGTGGATGGTGCTTCCATTCGCAAAGACTGTTGAGGTCCTGGAGAATTTCGAGGCGTTGGTGACCCCGATAACGAAACTTCCTCATCATGTGAACTTTCTCCCGATGACGAACTACCAGGAACCTCAACTTCATCCTTATACTTTTCGGGACTGTATTGCACTAACATAGTTATCGAATTTCCGATTTGTCGTAAAACTCTTGCAGCAAGGGTGTAGGTCGCTGAGCGCATGTTGATCCCACACACTTCCAGCAACTGATCCCCCACTTGTAACCCGACTTGACTCGCTAGAGAATTGTCATTTACGGTGGATACAAACACGCCTCCACTGCTCGGCGGACAGTAAATCTGTATTCCTAACGGCTGTTGGCTTTTATCAATATGCACTCGTCTTAACTCCCCGGGTAATGGCTTATTCCAACCCAAGCCGCAGTATTCTGGCATGGAATTCCTTGTGGCCTTATGCGTTAACTGCTTGGCACCCCTGCCCGGACTCAACACTTCGACGTGAAATGTCGGCATTGGCGAATTCCTTTCAGAACTCCTTTCTATTGAGCCCGTGCTCAACTTCCCCGCTGAGTTTTTTGAAGTCACACTTGGGTTGGAAGGGATCCGAAACCTCTGATTCTCTTTCTTTCTCGGAAATGTTCCTCCTTCGTAAGTATGGTGGTAGTCGCCAGCCCGGTTTGTCCTTGCAACAGGCTGTAGGTCAGACATATTGTGGGTATGAGAAGTGAATGAATGCATATCATAACTCGTACCAATGCTTTCTCCTGATTGACTCTGAGGAATGTTGGTTGGACTCGCTAAATGAGGATACCGACTGGAAGTATGCGGGTTTGAATTCACGAACGGTCCTCTGTAGAACTGGGACTGGAGACGCGACTGTGTTGGTAACGTCCCCGTCATGGGAAAATTTGTATTGCTATTCAAACTGTCCGGTCCGAAACTATCACTGTCTGAGGGATATTTATTCACTGTTTTGGGCGATGAGGACTTTTTTGTCGAGTAATACGTGTCCAGAATGTCCTTCCCCGGGTGGTTTTTTATCGAATGATCTAGGGAACTTGGTGATTTCCGCGTCACGAAATCTAGAGAGCTGGGCCCCTTGTTGACCATGAAGTCTAAGGAATGAGGACTTTTTGTCCTGTTACGTATCACTGGCTGGTAATCTAAGGAATCGTCCGACGGGTTCAGCACCAGGCTCAGTCGGTTCGGCGTGATGTCGTGTTCTGAGTAATCACTGATCGACATCTTGTCCTTCTCGAGCGTTCGAATTTTCTCGAAATTCATACTGTTCGGTGACGCGAAAGGGTTGTGGATGGCGAGTGGTGCTGGCTTCGGAAAATGCTCTATGGCTGGCGACGATTCGATTGATTTATACACTGAATGCCTTGCTGGGGTGGTGGCTTGTGTTAGAGGTGCGTGTCCTAATGGTATGGGGTTCGAATTCCGGTTGGTGTTGGATCGCTGCGGCTCTGGCGGTAGTTTGGTGGGCGGACTGAGTAGTATGGATAAAGGAGGCCTCTCCTTTCTGGAGCGAGGCTGCACGATGGTACCCGTCGAGTTCTCTTCTAGTATAAAATTTGCCCTCGCTTTGGGCCATGTGCCGCCATTTTTGGTGTCGTTTTGAGAGTCTTTGTTTTTTCTCCGCGATCGTTTCAGTACACTGCTGGTTTCTTTTACTGGGAAGGTTAAAATTTTATTTTAAACAAAAATATAAACTATAAATACAATATTCTTAAAATGTTATCTCAAATAAGGGGCCATAACATTTTTGTCATTACTATACTGAAATTCGGGTGCTGTATGTAGCATGATATTCGATAAATTACTTATTACGACAATTGACGATTAACAATTTCCTGCTAAAGTGCAGTTAAAAAGATTTTATATCGTTACTGGATGATTATATTCCAAGAAAACTGTTTGTAAATATCAATGCACTCACTAGTTTTGCCATGATAGCTGTCGATAACGGAATCCAACTCGGCGATAGCATCCGATTCTGGTACCTGGAACAAAACATACAATTTAAATTTAAGGTGTCTCCTTCAGACGTTTTTTCGAAACAAAGCTCTCAAAAAACCTATACAAAACAAGGTTTTTCATTGTCTCCTCTGCTCATGTAACGGATAGACAAACAATTGTAGAAATACCATATTATGTGTAGGTGTTTCGTGTAATATTTTAGTGCAGGAGACGCGCCTTTAATTAAACACCAAACATTGTTGGCACAGATTTAAATATTATTATTTAATCACCAGTCGAAAACATGTATAGAAATAATAATGAGAATAACAAAAAAAATACGATATGCAAATCTACTATTCTATTAACAAACCTAAAATAACTTTAGCAATTCCAAACATTATTTTAAAACTAATTTTATTTCAAAGTTTACTGAAACATTGCATTTTTGCTTGCCTAAAAATTTTAACTGATAAACACTTTTGTCAACCAGAACGTACCTTATTCTGTTTATCCTTAGACTTGCTCCTGCCTGTAACCGCTTCGATCTTGCCCCGTATCATGTCCCAGGTGCCTGCAACCACTCAATGGCGTTATCACTACGCGCTATCGGATATCTTATCTACATCGATACCAATAGGCATCGATTACGTGAACTGATAGCGATTGTTTCATATTGTTCGCTATTGTTTGTGTGTATATGGCTGTTGATTGTGTTTTATGTCCGAAGTTCAATGAAGCAAGGGGTTTTTATAGAATATTTCAACTCACAAATCATGTGCGTTATTCTTTAAGTAAATATCTTACGTGAAACAGGCGGTAAAAAACTTACCACACCTCTGGTAAATATAAGAGTGCAACCTGTATAGGTTTTCGATTCGATAATATTATTTTTAGTGCAAAAGAGATGTGTCAGGATCGTAGTTTGTGGGGCTCGATTGTCTCTGCCTCCCCCCATGGGATGCAGGCGTAAGTGTGCATGTACGTATGTATGTATGTAATTTTATCGATATTTCTAACGATAAAATTTACCTATATCAATTCTATACTAATATTATAAAGATGTTTGTAAGCAAGAGTAAACTAATAAACAGATAAAAAACAAAAAAAACCTTATTTTAAAACACATCACATTTCGACCACATACCAGTAGTATCTTGGAGTAAGCTCAATCCTGCTTTTCTTTAGTCGATGGCCCAATCGAACATATGTAAAAACAATTTTAGAAAATCGGTCCACATTTGCGGGAGATATCGGGTATCATATATAAAAAAAACACGGACGAATTGACAACCGTCTACTTTTAAAATCAATTGATAAATTTGACTATTCTGGAAAGACAATTATTTTTATATAAATACAATATATTTGCAAGACTTCACGAGACCGGAGCCGCAAATCAAATTTAGTATCATAATTTCAGGATTGAACTGGTATTAAGATAGGAGACCTGTGCATCAGTTTATTTTTAATCATCACGGAAATATTTTTTATCGGATAATTAAAAAAATATAATAAAGCTGGCTAGATACGATTAATTTGTTTATTTTTGTTGATTACCTAATTTGATCACGATTGTACTTCGAACTGATAAGCTTTATTAACTTTGTATTGAATTGCGTGATTGAATTTTTTCGTAAGTATTTATTTCTTTGTGCAAATAATTTTATGACTTGGAATCAATGATGGTTATCATTATAGTCTCTTCTACAACGAAGTACTTAAACGTCATCATTCATGTTTGTTTACGTTTGAGTTAATTAGAATCCTAAAGAATGCGGATAGGCTGCTCCTCAATTATCAACTATAATATCGACAATTAGTTTTATCGACATTTATACTACATATGAAAATATTACCCTCCTTTCGGGACAGTCCAATAAAGAGTTCAAATAAACCAGGATTAAACCAGGATCGATAAAATGAAACGAGAAACCGGCGCCATTCTCCTCAAGCCACGATATTAATATTCTTGCACGCATACAATCATCATCATCATCATCATCAGCCACAGGACGTCCACTGCTGGATATAATAGGCCTATCTCAAAGAGAGAAGAAATTGATAAAGGTCGCATATTTGATGCAAGTCGATGGATGCAGGCCCCTTTCAACAGATCGATCTGGAAATTTTTGAAAGAGGCCTATGCATAGAATACTTCGAACAATTTTTATCCACAAATATTTAAAGGCATTGGTATTCTTAATGATCATACATAATCGATCAGTACTGTTACAAGTGATGCAACACAATGTTTGTTTACTCAATCTTAGGATGTTAACGCGTGTGAGAAAAGAAAGAATTTGTAAAGAACAATATCATCAAACGAGATCGTCACGTAAATAAGACAATGTTATACTGTTTATTTTACATGTCTCGGTAGCATACTTGTATTTCGATAAAACTACCGTCCTGAGGTCTTGTGTTCGATACCTGGGTCGGGAAGAGTGATATTGTTTTTTTTTTCAATATCGAGTGGTGTATAAGTATTTTACCCCGATATCTCCCGCAAAAGTAGAACGATTGTCCATGATTATTTTGGTGTTTGTGTTTTCTCTCAGGGACCACGCATGTAGTTCGAGATGTGATGTGTAAAGTCGATTTTAAAGTTTTTTTTTATCGGTTCGGGAGTTTACTCTTACATACAAAATAATAAATTTTACATCTTTAGTATTGTGCCCGATCTAGCGATAGGCTTACCCCCTGTCACATTAGGGATGGAAATAAGCTCGGTGATATGTAGGTGTTTTAGTTCGCTAGTGCGCCTCTGCCTACCCCTTCAGGGATATAGACGTGAGCTTATGTTGATTATACATACGTGTGAACTTCTGATTCTGCTTACATCTGCTCAGTAGAGGCATGACATGGACAGTTACGACTACAGTGCGAATCGATAGACTAGAAATACTAGATAAACAAGCAGCTTTAGTAGTCATAAAAAAGCTTGGTGTTGCGTTTAATTCAGTGAGTTATCAGCTTACCTCTCTCGTGCGCTATCTTCCCCTGGCTGCCGGCCGCCACGTGGTACACGTATCTCCTGTCGAAGTCAGGCACGCCGTGGTCTATGTGGATCTAATAAATAAATTATAAATAATTACCCCCAACAGTCACACACCTAGTCCTGACCCCACACTAGGTATAACCTGTATCGTGGGTGTCAGAGACTATGAGAGACGCACGGTCTCACAACACCCAGACTTTAAACAAATGTCGTGTGAGCCACACAAACATATGTCTCGGTGCGGGAATCGAACCCGCGGCCTCTCTTCACAGCCGGCTACTCGCCCGCTGCACCACGGAGGCTGTCTAAGGATATATGGCTGCGATTAGACAGCTCACATAATGAGATTGAAGCAATTTGTTAATGGTAAAGCTATCACATCTAAAGCAAGGGAGAAAAAGTTAGAAAAAACGCGTTGCCCGACATAGGATTCAACTCGGGACCTCCTTGTCCATATCACAAAGTTGGCACTTAGACCCAGGAATTTACTTTACTACCACCACCAAACCTCCCAAAATCTACCACAAATAATAATCACCACCACCATAATAAGAATGTATGGTGATACGCACATCGTCCAGCAGTACCTTGTTGTCGGTGTCTGTTGGCGGCAGGTACTGGGCGCATTCCTCCACTGGCTTCTCGAGGTACGATGCTTCGTACAACATCCTATAAATAAACAATCCGTCTCAAAAGTCGTAGGAACACGTCATTAACTTTACTCGACTAATACTTCAATAACGAGGTCTGTTGGTGTGAGTCCGATGAATTTTCCTTATCCACTTTTTCCATTCCATCTCACTAGCTTTCAGTCCTATCAGTCAATCTTGAACAATCAGTCCACATTTTTCTTAAGACATTACGTGACATACAGTGAGAATGTCCTGCTTTTGCAGTCAGATGAAAATGAAATATCGATGAGCTATTTAAAAAAAAAAACACAATGTTACAGCCGATTCTTGTACCGATATTTTCAGTCGATATATCGATATTTTTATGTTGACACTTCATTGCATTATTATGGATATCGCTTCATTTGTTCAACGTTTTAATCTCAAATTCAATTTTGAATCTTACTGTACAATAAATAAAGTGGTTTATCATTTAATATTAGATACCTCTCTCGATTGTCGCAAGTGTTGCACAGCGGCCGAAGGACAGTGACTGTGACCGACTCGTACTGACACTCGTTCAGGAGGGACATCGCCTCCGACACGCTCTTACTGCCCTCTAACGATCTGTTGTTTATCTACAACAATATTAGTGATTGTCAAATAAAAAATAGTAATGAATCATATAATCACAAGTTTAAAAACTTAACTGACCGACTTCTAATTTACCGATCGTGACCAAATGCATATGGGATCACGCTTGAAAAAAGCTCTATCGAACACAAAAAGAATTTTGAAAATCAGTGCACATTTGGCGGAGATATCGAGTAAAATACACAAAAAAATAAAAAGACGTGTGGCACTCGGAGACTGCCGCGGTAAAGCTATTGCATAGCATCCAAAATCAATACACCTATATACTTTCTCACAAACAGCTGATTACGTATTCGTCCGATTTCGGAGCAGCTCGTCTCGATTCGTGCGAGCTTCGTAGAGTCGTACCATGAAGTAAATATATATAATAAAGAGGAGGTGCCCTAACGCCGAAACTCTAAGCAGGCATGAGTCACCAGATTGCGGGGCGAAGAGGGGGATTACGCATGCGCAGTAACGCCGATACAACCAATGCCACCTAGAGGCGAGTTGCTAAACTAAAGAGACAAGCGTGGTATTTCAAAAAAGTCATTAAAAGTTCTGCTATTCATCGATAGATGGCAAAACTAAAAAGTATCACCGCTGTGCCGGTCGGAGTGGGAAGTGTTAGGTTATTTTCGTTACGGAATTTCTGGATTCGGTCTTCACGCTCAAGGCCCGCGATAGAAGCTATGCAATAGCTTAAAAATACAAACGAATTGAGGACCTCCTCCTTTTGTGGAAATCGGTCGATTAGAGGAAGCTAAAGTTGTTCTAATCATCACGATATAAGAAGTTTACTTAAGTATTACTTACGCTAACGACTCTATCGCCGACCATAATGTTGCCCTCTTTGGCGACTGCACTGCCACTTGCGATTTTGCTCACAAAGATACCTGAAAATAATAAATTGTTATAGCAAAAAAGAAAACCTACAGTGTGGTTTTTCGAATGAAAAAAAAATAAACATTGTATTTTGTATTTATTTATCATCCGCTTTTAACATTTTTATCATACTACGTTTTCAAATTGACTTTAGTAAATCTCTTCTTAAAGAGATCTCCTCGTCAGGCGGGTGTAGTGCCTGACCGCCGCGGCCCCTCCGATGGTTCATCTTCGGAGGTTGTATATATGCTACGTCTGCGGTAAACTTTGCCACCGTGATTTAGGATTCGGTGGCTCCATCTGTTGTTCCGTAGCTGAAGCCAGTACCGTTGTGCGCTGACGCTCGATGCGTGTAAGTTGGTTCGGCGCGCATTGCAGAGATGTCGCCACATAGTCATAAATATATAGATTATACCTCTATAGATAGAAAATATGAGTTGAGGCCCGCCTTTACTAAATTTTGCCATCTTGCGGCTCCTGCCTGCCAAAAGGTTGCCGACCACTAAGTTAGATCATGTTAGTGTCAATAAAAAAATGATTGCGAGTGCGCTCGCGTACCGTGCGCGAGCGCCAGTCCCCTCGCGTCGCGCAGGCGCAGCTTGTGCGAGCGCGCGGCGCGGCGCTGCAGCCGCAACGCGGCGGGCGCGCGCGCCAGCCCGGCCCGCAGCGCCGCCGCCGCCGCGCCGCCCGAGCCCCACGCGCGCCCGCCGAGCGCCTCCCACACGCGGTCCGACACTCTGCGCACATACCACCACACACATTTCATTCATTCAAATAATCATTACAAAACCACGAGTTTTAAAACATATCAGACCCACTTCAAAATGTGTCCTATTTTTTTTTATAACAGAGACTGCCAAACGGACCGGTGAGTCACCTGATGGTGAGTGATCTCCACCGACCATAGACACCCAAGACAAAAAAAATCATAGGTACATTGCCAACCTAAAAGGAGGAAACAAAAAGGAAGGTAAAAGGTATTGAGAAGGAAGAAATTGGGCCACCGGAATGAGCAAATTTATATACAAAATATCATAAAAAAAATTATATGAGACCAACCACCCTTGGGATAAGCTCTATGGAACACATAAAAATCTTGAATATCAATCCACATTTGCCAGAAAAAATCGATCTAGAAATCTTTGGAAAAGACTATGTCCAACAGCAACCATCCTGTGGTTGATGACAAAGACTTACTAAAGATTAATCGAATAACATGCATAAAAAATACAGACGAATTGAAAAACTCCTCTTGGGATTAATCAAAATTCTCACATTTATATACTATACATAATAATATACTGGATAATAAAATCTGTATAAAATCTGTCACCAAAACAATAACCTAAATATTCGCACTAACCACCAGCAAGCACTTACTTGATCTTCCCGTCAGCGATGGACCCCTTCTTGACGGAAGTCACGTAGATGCTGCTGTCGTTCGGGAAGTACGGGTCGTCTCTTCCACCTGCCAACTCGAAGCCAAGGTCGCCATCTTTACCGAGCCCACTTAATTCTACGTCGATTATTTCCCACTCGTAATCCTGGTAAACAAATAATCATAAACATTACAATAACATACATATACAAGCTCACGCCTGTATGCCCGAAGGGGTAGGCACTAGGCAGAGGCGCACTAGCTAACTAGAATACCCACATTACAATAATTATGGTAAAATCATACCAAAATCTTATCTTAATATATATAAATCTCGTGTCACAATGTTTGTCCTCAATGGACTCCTAAACCACTTAACCGATTATAATAAAATTCGCACACCATGTGCAGTTCGATCCAACTTGAGAGATAGGATAGTTTAAATCTCAAATTATAGTCGCAATTTTAATTTATTGCTAATTAATTAATTCCCATACAATCGATTCGTAATAATACTTAAAAGTCAATTTGAACTTTAATACCATACCATAAAGTTCAAGTATTAGTGGAGAGGTTCCGGGAAGGCAAAACAATTGAGTGTCGTTAGTATCGTATAAATATTAATGTCAGTATTTGTCAATTGAAAAATTCTTTTTATGTTGGATAGCCCATTTATCGAGGACGGCTATAGGTTATATAACATCACGCTATGACCTAAGGGGTGACTGACGGGGTGATTGATGGGGTTACTGACGGGGTGACTGATGGGGCGACTGACGTGAGGAATGACGGGGTGACTGACAGGCTAACTGATGGGGTGGCGGACGGGGTGACTGACGGGGTGACTGATGGGGTGACGGACGGAGTGACAGACGGATGACAGACGGGGTGACAGACGGGTGACAGACGGGGTGACAGATAGGTGACAGACGGGTGACAGACGGGGTCACAGACGGCTGACAGACCGATGACAGACGGGGTGACAGACGGGTGACAGATGGGGTGACCGACTGGGTGACAGACGGGGTGATGGACGGGGTGACTGACGGGGTAACCGACAGGGTGATGGACGGGGTGACTGCCGGGGGTACTGACTGGGTGACAAACGGGGTGACAGATGGATGACAGACGAGTGATAGACGGGTGACAGATGGGTGACAGACCGGGTGACCAACGGGTCGACCGACAGGGTGACTGTCGTGGTGACCGACGGGGTGACCGACGGAGTGATGGACGGGGTAACTGACGGGGTAACCGACAGGGTGACTGACGGGGGTACTGACTGGGTGACTCACGAAACCGGACCGAAGTAGATCATCCCATTACCTCCTTTAGAATTATTGGATTATAGGTGCCTACTACTCATTCTTTCAACCCTCTCTCCTACGCAGACGAAGTTGCGCGGGTCAGCTAGTAAAACTATATATTTATACGAAATCTTATAGCAATTAATAGCTAATTCAACCGATCGTGCTCGAAGGACCAATCTGAATACTTTAACACCCTGTATACCGTACCTGCATGTCCGCGTCGATGGCGAGGTCCCTGGCATGCCGCAGGTCTCCGTCGTCCCCGCGCGAGCTCTTGTCCTTGCCGTCCTTCTTGCCGCCGTGCCGCCGAGCTTCCGCCAGCTCGCCCACCATCTGATCCCGCTCCTGTACCCACAATATTATGGTGTATGGACGGTAAGCAGAGAACCAGCGCAATTTTAAAATAAGCCTCGTCTACAGCATGAATGCGCCGATTCGACTCTCAAAGTATCATTGTGTCTCTATAAGTTCCAATTTATTTATTGCATTTGGTATCGTAAGATTTGAGGTGGCTTAATACCTTAATTCTTGCCAACCCCATTTTGCCTTTATAGTCGGCATTGAAACTCTAATTTTTCGTAAAACAAAATCAAATAAATAAATATAATAAACTAAAACATACCTTTCTCAAACGATTACACAAAGCTTTGACGCTCTCACGTTCCTGCAACAGCTTGTCTCTTTCAGAGAAAGCCCAGTCCCTTCTGCGTTTCGATACCTGAGGAAAGAATTAATAACCTTTATTACCCGAAGCCACAACTTATGACACAGTGATCAATTGGGACTTAGTGGGCGAGAGGGTAAGTGACTAACTTCAAACTAAATATGTTATATTTATTCACAATACCACATTAAAATTAAAAAAGATGAATACATGAATCATCGTACCCTGACCCATATACCATGGGTTAAAACGTAGTGTATGTGGTTACCTCTGCCTCCCTCTGTGCATCAGCGAGCTCCGCCTGCAGCCGGTCCACCTGCTTCCGAAGTCGCTCCAACTCCTGGTTAGCTTGCTCCAGGTTGTCCACACGTTCTTTGTCCACCGCGTCCACTACCATGCCCACTAAACCTGATGGAGGCACGTGACATATCAACACATTTTTGAGTGGTAGACAGTTTCGTGTACAGTACGAATGGGCCGGCTCGATCGGTTTAATACCACTTTCTCATAGAAAACCGACGTAAAGCTCGCTGTCGTTTCATTCAGTGAGTGAGATTCGCGGTAGCCCAATTCCCCATTCCCTTTCCCAAACCCCATTTCCCTTCTTTATGTTGACAATGCATTCATGATTATTTTTGTCTTGAGTATCTATGGGCATTGAAAATCACCATCAGGTGACTCATCTGCTTGTTTTCTAGTATGTGCTAAAAAAAACAATGGGCAATTATGAAGAAAAATGTTTTTTGGTGTACACAACATAGATTTAGCATGTACCTTGCAACTTATCCAATGATGGATCATTGGAATGTTGTCCGTTGAGAAATCCGTCATTGCCCACGCCACTTGCTAGCCCCAAGTGGTGGTACGCTGAGTTGTCTTGTCTGAAAAAGAATGTATGAGTTAGCAATGTATGCACTCAGCAAAAACTCTGCTATGTGGGTTGATCTGACGTGTTCCTGAGTCAGTTACTGTCCATCTTCAAGGTGGCATGGTTATAAAGACCATCAAAGGGTATATTTATTAACTCAACTCAACTGGATTTTTACTACTGTTTCATAGACAAACAATATATAATTATGTTGTTTGATAGCCTCCGTGGCGTAGTGGGCGAGTAGCCGGCTGTGAAGCGAGAGACCGCGGGTTCAATCCCCGCACCGGGATAAATGTTTGTATGGCCCACAGATATTTGTTTTTGGTCTGGGTGTTGTGAGACCGAAAGTCTCTCGTAGTTCCTGATATCCACGACACAAGACTCGATCTTAGTGTGGGGTCAGGACTATTTATGTGACTGTTGAGTTTTTTTTATTTATATTTCCCGCCACTTTCAAATGTAGGCAGTAACTCGGCTATACCCACAGTTTTGCCAATGGTCAGTATGCTAATCTATGTACATGGTTACGACTATTAGTATGTACCGTGATTTCCCTATGGTGGGTGGGTTCTGCGGCGTCTTGAGGTCGGTGCACTCCTTGATGGCGCGGTCGCGGTCCACCAGCGCAGACTCGATCTCGCGCCGGAGGCTCTCCGCCTGCGTCAGACACACAAACACACACACGATCATAACAGTCTACTATCAAATCACCACCGACGTACAGTGAGATTATTACTTGCCGCCTTATTGGACTCACTTATAAAAACATTTTCGCTTATCTTTTCGCTAAGAATAGCCTGTCACTTTTTACCTTGCGTTACATTATTTAAAAATGAAAGGGACAACCTATGGTTAAAGATATAATAATATTAGTCCTGTAATATTACTGTCCTACTGCATTACTGTACTACTGCTGGGCACGGGCCTCGTCTACTAATGAGAGGGGTTAAGCCTTAGTCTACCACGCTGACTTAATATGGATTGGTAGACTTCACGTACCTTCGTATTTCTTGTGGAAAAAATCTCGGGTATGCAGGTTTCCTCACTATGTTTTCCTTCACCGTTATAGCAAGCGATATTTCACAATGAAAACACACTTAACATAGAAAAGTCAGAGGTGTATGCTCCATTTTGGGGTTGGACTCGAACCTCCGATACTCCGATAGTCCGTACCACACCCAACTGAGCTACTGCTGCTAAAGCTATGGTTAAAGATAAGCAACGCTTAAATATTTTTATAAGTAACAGGCATTATTATAGAGCACAGCTGAGATAACTTCTAAGTTATACATTCTCATGTCTTAACTGTCCCATTCTGTAATATGTTTTTATAACAAAAACTGGGAAACTGGCATGTGAGTTACCTGATCGTAAGATTTGGGTCAACGTAAATGTTAATTAAATAAATATGCAGATTTGGGTCAACGTAAATGTTAATTAAATAAATATGCAGATTTGGGTCAACGTAAATGTTAATTAAATACTGATTTCTTAAGTTTACGCGAATATTATATATTGAAATAAAACTATTTTTACGGATTCTATCACAATTAGGTTTTAATTATTATTCCCGACGTTTCGAAGGCTTTGCAGTCTTCGTTGTCACGGGTCAGACTGAGGTGTCATTTGTCCAAAATGAAAACCTAATCGTGATAGAATCCGTAAAAATAGTTTTATTTTAATTAAATGAATATGCAACTGGTGCAAACCTGTAAAGCGGTGGCTCTCTGCTGCTCCCTGGAGGCCTGCAGCGCTGCCTCGAGAGCGGCCACTCGCTTCAGGGCACTCTGCAGGTCGTCCGACAGCTTCTCCATCTCCTTGTGCACCGTGTCCCTGAACACACAGACAGAACATATGCACATCAAGGTTAACGAATATTGGTATAGAAAACAGGTACTTGTTTTAGTTGCGACAACATTTTATTTACCAAAAGCTAGTCCCGAAGACAGCTACATAATATTTACAATCAGCTGCTAATGGAATTAGAGTAAGCTTTAAAATTATTTTTTGAATAGTCAACAAATAAGTAATTAATGTGTGGTCACCTTCAAACCATTGGCTACAAATACAGCTTCAGATGGTCATTGTAAAGTCAGCTTTAAGTTGTCAGCTGTAAAGTCAACTTCAATTCTTAGTTGTAGTCAACTTCAATTGTCAGTTGTAAAGTCAACTTCATTTGTCAGTTGTAAAGTCATATTCATTTGTCAGTTGTAAAGTCATATTCATTTGTCAGTTGTAATGTCAACTTCAATTGCCAGCTGTAAAGTCAACTTCAATTCTCAGTTGTAGTCTACTTCAATTGTCAGTTGTAAAGTCAACTTCAATTGCTTCTCATAAAGTCAACTTCAACTGTGAGCTACTTCAATTTCGAGTGAATGATGTGACTGATGCAGTGTGTTGATACCTCTCGCTCATGATGAGCGTGTACTCGGCCATGGCGGCGTTCCGTTCGTCGGTGAGGCGCTTGATGTCGGCGCGGTCGCGGGCGCCGCCCTCCCACTGCCGCACGGCGTGCGCCACCTGCGCCTTCAGAGCGTTGCGCTCGCGCACCTGCACATACCAAAATACACATATTAATTTAGTTTCGTTTGTTCACTGCTTACACTAAGACAGGGTTGACGTCAGGCAGGCAAAAACTAAGCAAAATCCTTTCTGCAACATGCTTTAAAAAGTGTGTTGCGTCGACCTCACATTAAGGTGGGATAAGGGCAGGTAGAAAGAAAAACTTCACTGCTTACATTCTTATGCACAATTTCATCATCTTTCTTTTATTTTAGCGATGCTCTCTCATCTCATATTTAATTCCTTAAATTATTCCCGTGTTTTCATACTTTTTAGTATAACGACTCAAAGATTACTTCTAAAATTGTTCAATACCTCTATACATGGCCTTCATTAATCCATGGCGACCACCCTGATTTTCCCATAAAGATTATCAAATCGGCACTATGTCACTATGAAGGATATCTTCATGGCCTCCATGAACCATGGACATCCAACTCAGTTTCAAAGGCTATAAATAATTGACGCTATTTTCAACATTTCTATGAATATGTCAAACCACAAACTAATTCGAAAAGAACTATTAATTTATACTCACGACAGCGTTCCTCTCTTGCGTCAACTCATGGCACTGAGTTTTTAGACGATTGTTCTCTTCTTGTACTATTTGCAGTTTCTCCAAAGTTGCGTTGTGGTTCTCTATGAGATCATCGTATCTAGCACAAAGAAGTTACATGGTTGAGCATGAAGATATAAATAGTATTATACTTACTTAGTTCCTGCATCAAGGTTTTAACCATAAGCAAAGACAGTTCAAATAAAGCCCCATCTCCTGCACTAAAACATTACACAAAACACCTACGCAAAACATGGTTTCGCTACACATTTTTATCTATGGTCCATTGTTCTACAAGCAGGACAGCGAAAATCATTTTTTTTGCGTGTTTTTGTGTTTTGTTTCAAGAGCTGCAGGAGACCCGCCTTAATATGATAAAAATAGAAACATTATGGTTGTTTGAAGAATTTGGTGCTAAAATACACACACAAGTTTATAGTAATCCTAAAATATACTAGAAAAGAATACTTTTTTGGCTTCTTCCAAAACGTCGGTCTCTCTCTGGAGGAGGCTTATGTTAAGCAATGGAAGTCCTGTGGTTGATGATGATGAAAGTTTTTTGAACAACACGATCTTGAAAATACATGATTACCGCCATAATACCAATATGCTAGTTAACTACGCCATATCTATATATCAGTGAGTCGTTAGTTTGGTGTTACCTTTTCTGGAAGCAGTCGAGCTCTTCCTTGAGCGACTCGTACTTCCTGAGCGTGTGCACGAGCGCGTCGGAACTGCCCTCGGGGTTGCTGCTCTGCTGCAGGTGCTGGACCTCGCGCTCCAGCCTGAACACAGCGGTTTAGTAAGCCTGAGATTGCTAAAGTGAATTTTGCGAAGCCTATTCTAAGGGTTCCGCGGAAGGCTCCAGGGTTCAGGAAATTACATTTGGTACATAAGGCCACTATGGGGTAGGCAGATATGCACTAGCGAACTAGAACATCCACATTTCGCCGAGCTTAGTTCTGTCCCAGATTTGATATGGGCGAGCCTATCACCATATAAAGCACAAATTCCAGACTCCACACCGATACTGAAAAATCCAATATCACTTTGCCCGACCCGAAGATCGAATCCGAGACCTCAAGACAATAATCGTACCGCGCACGCAATACCGCTACACCACCTAGGCACCTTTTCATACTGTAGACAAAAGTGGCTATAGCAAGGCTCTGGTACTCATGACTTGTCAGCTGCATAACGGGTTATTTTATATTATACATATCAACTGGTACTAACCAGTAAATACAAATATATAATCATAAGTGTGTCACCTCTGGTTATCATTGAGTAAGTCGCCATATTTGCCGCGGAGGCTGCTGGCCTCCTGCGCGGAAACCTCCAGTTGGTTCATAGCTGCTCTGTGCTGCCCGCGGAAGTACTCCAACTCCTGACAACAAAACAATAAATGTGCTACATATAATAATATTAGCCCTGTAATATTACTGTCCCACTGCTGGGCACGGGCCTCCTCTACTAATGAGAGGGGTTAGGCCTTAGTCTACCACGCTGGCCTAATACGGGTTGGTAGACTTCACATACCTTCGAAATTCCTGTGAAGAAATTCTCAGGTATGCAGGTTTCCTCACGATGTTTTCCTTCACTGTTATAGCAAGCGATATTTCACAATGAAAATACACTTAACATAGGTGCTACATATACGTGTTTCATAAAGTTGGTATCAATAATAACTACACTTAACCCGGTCGAGGGAGCACATTATATATGTTACATAAGCGTATCGGCCACCGGAGGCCGAAACGCCATCACTATTTAAAGAGAGGATGGCTAGCAATCTAGCGGTAAAGTTTAAATTTCGTAAGGGTCATAGTTTTTGAATAATGGGAACTTTAATTTGTGTCGAAAAAAATTGTTCTGGCGCTTTTGGTACAGTACATTTGCAAACCACCTATGGTGTAATTAATTATTTTTAGCATACACAAAGCCATGCCTATTCTAATTGCAAGGATTTACATTACATTTACGTTACATTATTTACATAAACACGTACATAATAATATTTTTTTAAAAGTAAACTTTTTATTTTACTTTACCATTTTTTATGAAACACCCATATACATGTGAAACCTGAGTGGCAAAGCAGATGCTTATATACCTTAGAAACTGAGATAATGAAATAATAATTTTAATATTGCCATATATCTTACAAGAAATCTTTTGAGGAAACCAAAACGAATGATAACCTTAAGCCGGGTCTCCTGCACTAGCTTTTTCAAAAAAAATCCAGTAAAAACACATATGCAAAACAACGATTTTAGCTGTCACCTGCTCGTAGAACAATAGACCATAGATAAAAAATGCATGTTTTGTGTAATGTTTTAGTGCAGGAGAACTGGCTTTACACTAAAGCTCTTAACTAAAGGTAAACCTATAACCTACCATGTCAATACAGTACCCACCTTCATAACATGTTCACACCGCCGCGACGTCTCCGTGTGCTGTCGCCGCAGTTGGTTCAGGTCGTGGAGCGCCTTCTCGCATTGCTGCTTCAGGCTCTCGTTGGTTTGTTTCTGTATGACGTCATACTGCATCGGCTCATAGGGGCCGCTCATCACGTGGGCACCGTGCGCCTTCACCGTGTAGTTCTGTTTCTCATAGCACTGGTTGTTGGCGAGTGCTTCGTAGTCGATCGGTATGGGGATCGTGGGCAGCTGGGTTGTGTTGTGACGCTCGCCGCTCACGTAACTGTGGGATATTGATTCTGGAACAAAGCAGTTGGTTTCAAGGAATTGTGGGTGTTTATGAGCACTAGTGAACTGAAAGAGGTTTGTTATGGTAACTATCACCCTTGGACTTGTCAGAAGTATAGGTTATACACAGCGGCTAGGCCCTAGCCATTGCTTACTGTAGAAAGGAAGGGATATGCATTGGGAAGGAGAGTGGGTGCTTGAATATCCGAAAATTGCACACATCAGATTATATTCGGAATATAACAATAATCTGCCACTTTAAGCCCGTTTTCTGTACAATAGTAATAATGCCGTCGACTGCCTACACGCCTACAGTGTAACTTTCCCACTCCATAAATTACTAAACTTTGGCGTATTGAAAAAAAACATCTAGACACAACCACTTACAAACATAGGCTCAAGCTTGTATCCCCATAGGGATGGGCAAAGGCGAAAAAAATTCACTTGAGCACATTTCGATTTTTTACACATTTTTCATTTGCATCCTATTACCTAACTACATAATAAACATTTCGACATCAGGATCAGTAGCAAGCCTTTTATGCTTGATTTAAACATGGTATTTGCACGACGAAATAAGCGACTGCCTCAGTGGCGTGGTTGTATTTCGGTACGACGACCGTTCTGAGGTCTCGGGTTCGATCCGCGGGTCGAGCAGTGATATTGGATTTCTCCATATCAGCCTCGAGTCTGGAATTTGTGCCTGATGTGACGATGGCTCGCCCCCTATCACATCTGCTCGGCGAAATATTGGTTGTTCTAGCTCTCTAGGGCGCCTCTGCCTACCCCTCCGGGGATACAGGCATGAGCTTATGTTATGTGTATGTGAAATAAACTAAAATTCTGGACTTTGAGGCCTGATCACATATTATTTTCTATTATGTTAAGTTTATAGAAGCAAGAATATTCACACTTACAAATAACCAAATTCAATATTAGTACTCACAAACACAGAGAACAAACTTGTATTGCCTATCTTCTCAACTAAGGACCTCTGATAGCTACACAATGTTATTTATACTTGTCAGATTTTAAATAACATTTGTGTACAAAAAAAAACATCTTAATCATAATACTGAACTGATAATGTCATATTGGGATTTATCAATCAACTGATAATATTCTGAAAAAGATTTGGTGTCTTTCAGTACATGTTAGTAACACACTGACATATTTTAAACCATCTTTAACCTGTCGTAGGCGGCACATATATATGTTACATAAGCGTATGGGCCACCGGATGCCGAGCCACCCGTGACTATCTATAAAAGGAAGTTCTGAATGGACATGTATCTTGTTAATGTATGCTACACATTATCTCGTAACTCCAAACATTTTCAAAAAGGAAGGTGGCTTCCTTGCTATGTTTGCTTCTAAATAATACCTAGAAAATTCTTATTAGCCTACAATCTGGCAAGAGGAGCCAGCAGGAATCAGGTTGTATGAAACCCTCGCCACTGGGTGTGTTTCTATCCTAAATCTACATGTCTGTTATACTTGTTGAAGCCTTTAGCTTTCCCTATTAGTATCAGAAAAATGCCAATCGACTTTGAAATAACTTGAAGTCCCTTTCATGGTAACCTTCATAGGTTTCAGTGGTGAAGGGTTAAATTTGACAAAAAGGAAGCCGATGCTGGTTTATCTTTATATTAACACCTATTTAAATAGTCACGGGCGGCTCGGCCTCCGGTGGCCCATACGCTTATGGAACATATATATGTGCCGCCTCTGACGGGTTAATAAATAGTGACTAACAACTCGGCTTCTGGAGGCCGAGACACTTATGTAACATATATGTGCCACCTTCAACAGGTTAATAGACATTTTCAGGAAAGGTAACCCGAAAGGAATTCTGTTGTATGGAACCATCGCCACTGATAGGTTTTTATGCTTTTATTTTAATTTTAACAACTTGTGCATACAATTATACAACTTTTGTAAAAGTGAAACATATTCTATGTAAAATATGGAGTTGGCTAGCTTTTTAACTAAATATGCTATAAAATATGCTTGAAAAACTGTCATGCAGACCCCACATTAAGGTGGGGTAAGGGCAAATAGAAAGAAAGAAATAACAGCAGATGGAAAGAAAGATTTGACATTGTGATTGTAAATGTATGCATATAGTCGAGGTTTTAATTCATCATAATCTATTAAGCTTATCACTTTCACTGTTACATAGATAGTAGCTACCTGCAATTGACACATTACAAATTGCATATAAGTCATAATAGGATGAACTTAGCAAGTATTCAAGAAAAATAAACATTTTAACCCTTTAGCATCAACAAATGCATAGACAAGACAACAAAGGAAGATGATATTTATTTCTGTCAGATCTAAGAATGTCAAAGTGCAGCATGCAGGTGAAGTGTGGAGTAAAACTCACCATTACTGCCATTGCTCTCCAATGAAGATGTACCAGATGCCATAATATATCTGTAAAGGCAATATTACGCCGTTCAGTGTTATTACATAGCAATAAAATCCTATTGATACAATTCGTTGGTGGCTGCCACAATAATCACCTTGTTAACACGATCTAACGTCCATCTTCCACAATTTTCCACACAAATGTCTTGTGTACCTGTCGACAAAAGAACCTCAGCGTTATTATCACAGGTAAAATCGCAAACCACACAGGGCTTGCGTCTTGACACGTTTTCTACGCTCTAACGATTATTACAAAATTATAAAACGGAGGCGGAATATCGCAACTGGCTACATAATAACCAAATCACTACAGGGTACCTAATAATTTGATCGGACGACACAAATCGCATAACAGTACACCGACACGGTCCATCAACACCCGAACTTATCCAAGTAGACAACAAAAAAATCTCCTTTCGCTATGAAGTATGAACACAGTTTCACGACTTTAGTTATTTCACAATGTAAACAGATTGTATGGGATCGACCACACTCGTCACACGCAATCGAGACACCGATCGGCATAAATCATTATTAAAACAATGCAATAATAACACTAATAAGGAAGATAACACGTACTATAGCAGCTAATTTGCCAACATTTCTCGTTTCTATACTTTTTTAGCAAGGCAAATGAATGAATGAATGACGGACGGCCGACATATTGAAACCATAGATAATAATACATATTTAAAACCACAGAATCAATATCCAGTGTTGCCAACTGGTGCCTTTGTTTTGTAGCTAGATATACTGTTAGATTTTAGAATAATATGATTTTTCAAATACATAATGCGGTTGGCAATTGTCAAAGAGACGTTAGCCGCCATTAGCTGGATTTTGAAGTAAACAAAGCAATTTTGTATGGGACAATTAACAAATTAAGACAAGACTTCTTGATGTTCGTAAACACAATTTATAAAAGTAGTACACATTAAACCGGGTCTCCTGCACTAAAACATTACACAAAACACCTACTAAACAAAACATACATTTTATATCTATGGTCCATTGTGCTACGAGCAGGTGACAGCTAAAATCGTTGTTTTGCGAATATGTTTTTACTGTTTTGTTTCAAAAAATCTAGTGGGTCTGCACTAGGCTTTATGAACAACTTCAATAAATAAGATCTTGTCTTCAAAATGCATCGTACATTATCACTGCATTTAGGACATTCATACATATATATCTTATTATTCTTCGGCGTGGAAAATAAGTGACACTATGATTATCAGTAGTTATTCTTAAATTAATATAAACTTAAAATAAGTGTATATGGACGAAATCATTTAAATAAAGTAATATTTCTACTAGCTCTGCTTTTTTCCGGCATAAGTATGCTACCACAATTTTTCAATTAATGTAAGGTTTTATAATTATCAGTTAGAATACATGACGACATTTTACTATAAACTACTCATGAACAACTCTTGTCACCCCTTTTTTTAGCAAGAAATAATTGATTTATTCATTAATCCAAAGTGAACCTGAAACGTAACAGAGGTCAAGATACAAATGTCATGCCCAGCTATAATGCCATCTAGGATTACCTTTCACCGGCCAACCCCATTGAGATTTACACAGAAAGTCTTCGAAAACCTTGCAATCAAAAGTTGCTAGAAAATATTGGCTATGTCTAGAAACGTTGGCTAGATCTAGCTAAAAAGATGCTAAGTTGGCAATGGTATCAGCAACAAATAAAATCGGATACAAGTCACAATAAAATAGTTCAAAAAATAATTATAAAATATTATTTATAGAAATAAAAACATTGAGATGTTTATGATCTTATTAATTATTATTTATAAACATATCTAACGTTACTCGTGTTGCGTATATCCTTTGTCCCTTACCTCTGTATGACCAAAAATTTGCTCTTTGCGTATATTCGATTTCCGAACCTTATATACCTACCTAATTCGAATTTAAAAAAACATAGTACCCTCATTCATCAAAATAATTAGTGTAAGATTATGTTGTAATAGTCATTGTTGTAATGGTATCATGAATAATAATCACAAGTTTAAAAACTTAACTAACCGATTTCGAATCTGATCGTGACTTTTATATGGGATGGACCTTTATTTGACCACCCTTGCTATAAGCTCTATCGAACACAAAAATAGTTTTGAAAATTGGTTCACATTTGGCGAAGATATCGCGTAATGGCGTGTACACACCAACCGTACAAAAATTCGTGAATCTACGGCTGTTGCAGATATAAAAACAAACTTTCGCCGTTGTGTGAATACAATAGGCATAGATTCGCGATCGTTCGTTCGTTGGTGTGTACGCGGCATAACACACATAATCTAAAAGAAAATACAGACGAACTGAGGACCTTTTTGAAGTCGGTTAAACTAACACGGCATGGGCTTACAGTATTGGGACACGTTTATTATTTTTTTTAATATTCTCTGAAATTGAAAATACCATTATTATTTTTGCTACCCTAATATGCTAAAAATAAGAATGAATGCAGACATTGGAATATTCGAGGTATTTTGCAGAATTTTAGATGTCGGTATACATTTCTTGTTTTGTATCACAAATATTAAAACGATACCTCTAATGTACTCAATGGATGTAAAATTACTACAGGCGAAATCAGTCTATAGCTTTATACAATCGATGCCAGACTACGGCAATGGTGAGCTATGATTGGTTAATATTGAAATGGCACAAAGCAGTTATTTGCAGATAAACAACTAGTTGATTTTCATGGCGCAGTACCGTCGTGTGATTGGCTGAATAATGCCCGACAAACATAACGATAACAGCTCGTATACATAGATAGATGGAGTACTATTTCGCCGTACAAATAAATGACACGCAATAGTGAAGAGCCAATAAAAATCGAGGCGCAAATACATGTTTTTTTTATATATCGTGTGATTAAACATACAAACATTAGCGAGTAAATCGCAGTTAATAATCCGCAACACAGAACAGTGGCGCGGCGCCCTGTGATAACATGTAAATTCGTATGTTTTGATGTGTTCAGTGTCGAAGCATGAGCACGGCATGACTCCCATGCCCTGCGTACCTACGGAAGGGCGTGCGGTGCCGATTACGTTTACTATGAATGATTTTATCTCTTTCTAAACTCGAGTGTCTGTGAATGACCGAGTGTAACAGCGAGCGTACCAAATTACGGATCGGATAGTGTTTATTGTTGATGTATTTTGATCATTCGTCAAAGATAAGATTTTCGGTGGGTAAGTATATCATCGGGTTCGGGTGTGGACTGTAGAGTCGACGGCGCGCGGCCCACGGAATTTATTGTCATATGGAAGCGCGCGGAGCGATTCGTTCCGCACACGGGCCGCTCAGTGCAAGACGTATTTACGCACTTTATGGTGAAGATACTGCGTATATTTAGTGAGAGCGCGCGCGTTCCGCCGTATCCGTTCTCGTGTGACTTTCATCATCGGTCGTAAACAACTTCAAGGTTATCCGTCGGCATGTGGTAGTGGACAGTGGTGTGTGCGCTCGGGGTTGTGATGCGCGAGTGATGTCCGGCGCGGGCTCGGGCGCGGGCGCCGTCGTGCGCCAGGGCCACCTGCGGAAGCTTAAGACTATGAAGAAGAAGTTCTTCGTGCTTCGCGCGGAGACGGCGGAATGTTCGGCGCGACTCGAGTACTATGAGTCGGAGAAGAAGTTCAAGGCGGGCGCGGCGGCGCGGCGCGTGCTGCCGCTCAAGAGCTGCTACAACATCATGCGCCGGCTGGACCTGAAGCAGAAGCACGTGATCGCGTTGTTCACGCGCGAGGAACAGTTCTGCATCGTGGCGGACAACGAGCCCGACCTGCACGCGTGGCTCTCCGCCATCCTCAAGCAGCACCGCGCCGACGACAACAGCGTGGAGCTGCTGCATCCTATCCGTAAGTACCTGTATACCACTAGCCATAACAATAGTAGTTGGAAATTGTCGAACTGGCGAAATATCAGCAAGTCTACACAGCCATAACAACACCCTTCGATTTCCACCTGGGGTTCAATAAAACCAATGAAATTCTGCACAAAAAAATAAAAAGGTGTACTATGTTAAATATTTGTCTTATTATGTTACATTTAACTAATCACAATCATGATAAGCTACAATATATAATTAAAACAAATACCTACACTGAAAAATATCTACATTTATGTGCCATGCATTTTATGCATTAGGGACAATAAAAGAGACAAAAGTCATTCAGAGGGTTACATATTAGGTACATTTTAAAGTACCTCAACCAAAAATATTTCATGATGTAGGTATACAAACCGCAATTTAGCCACAAAAGTTGTTTACAAGTTTTACAACATAAAGAATTCAGTGTTATTCATAAACTTTGTACCTAGAATTACCACAAATCAAAAAATATATCTGAACATTTTCCTCATTTAATTAAAAATAAGTACATACTTGCACAAAAAAAAACAAAATAATATGAGCACCTACATAGGTATAAGATAAACAATGTTTCTTAAGGCATAATACTTAAAGCAAACTTTTGTATGGACTAATGCTTTTTTATTCCTGTCTTCAGACCATACAATTTCTTCTTAGTGGCACTCTTCATTTCTAGAGGTCATGTCCTTCTTGAAACTTCTGTTGCATCTGTTGAAATATCTCCTTCCAAGTTTTTCTGTCAGCCTGCCTCATTTCTGTTGTTATTAAGAGTAAAACTAGGCACACATCCTCACAGTTGTATTTCATCCACTTTTCAACCAAGAGTAGTTTCTCTATAGTGGAGGAGTCCTGGCGAGCCACATGTCCAAAATACTAAAGGATCTTTTCGGATTTCAATGAGACTGTCAATGATGTGTTAATCATTGACAGTCTTGTTGAAATCCTAAGTTGTTTGAGGGATTACTTATTTGTTCTATTAGCTGTCCGGGTATGTGCAACAAATGTCGCCTGCACCACATCTCTAGAGTGTCCTATCTTTTTTCTCTCCGAGAACCATATCATCTAAGACTCAGCATCTTAAAGGAAAAGGAGGAAATAAATGACTATACAAACTTTTTCTTGGTGTTGGATATATTCCGTCTCTCCATACTCTCAACTACCTGTCTCATGAACAATGTTTTTGTACATGTTAATGTCATATGTAGATTAAAAGTTAGTTATTAATTAACATCCAATGTCAGGATATTTGTTATTTTTCCCTCCAAAATTAATTAGTGACTCATTTACAATAACAAGGTTACGTTTTGCAGCCATAATAATATAACATCTCATTATATTATGTATATAATTTCAATGTATAGTCAAAGGATTTAATTAATGTTTTTTGCACATGGTTGTACCTCAAAAGTATGGGATTCTAATTTAATAAATACACCTTTTTAATAAAAATAAATAATTAATGAAAACAATGGGTTTCTGATTTCAACATACCTAATTATGCTGAATACATTATCTTATTAATAGTAATTTTGACAGTTAATTAAAATTGTTGCTCAATCAGAAAGTTCACATGATAATTGTTTGTTGTTTACTTAAAGCCCTGTGTCCTACACATGTTTTATCGAAACAAAACACAATAACACCTACACAAAATAATGTTTTTTTTGTCTCCTGCTCATGGAACAACGGAGACTGCTTAAAAGTAACCATGATTATCATGGTAGCAGTGAAGTGTTCAATTCAAGGTTTTACAAGGTTGCAGCCAACTCATTTACCCTATAAAATAATGGATACCTATAGGTTTTTCGCGAATAGAAAATATTTTATTTTACCTTATATATAATCAATTGTTTTGTGGTTGATAAACTGTTGAATGACCAACAAATATTTATTTAAATTTTAGTAAACCCTGTGCATTGCAAAGTGTGAAATAAACTACTTCCTGTTATAAATGTGAAATATTATATTATAAAACTGCCTCGGTGGCGTGGTTGTATTTCGGTACGAATACTGTCCTGAGGTTGATGCCCGAGTGAGGCAAAGTGATTGGGTTTTTTCATATCAGCCTGGAGTCTGGAAGTTGTGCCCGATATGGCGATAGGCTCGCCCCCTATCACATATGCCGCGGAATTAACCTCGGCGAAATGTGGGTGTCCTAGTTGGCTAGTGCGCCTCTACCTACCCCTTCGGGGATACAGGTGTGAGCTTATGTATGTAAATGTGAAAGTTTATATGCGTGTGTGTGTACATGTTTGTTACTCTTTCATGCAAAAACTACTGGATGTATTTTGATAAAACTTTACAGCTATATAGATAACTAGCTTTTGCCCGCGGCTATGCCTGCGTGAGAGTCTTGACAAACATTCATCCCCCATTACATTGCTTTAGGGGATGAATTTGCGCATGTATTATACATATAAACCTTCCCCTTGAATCACTCTATCAATTAAAACTGTATCAAAATCTATTGCATAGTTTTAAAGATCTAAGCATACAGACAGACAGACAGCGGGAAGCAACTTTGTTTAATTGTTTTAAGTTACAAGTATTGTTTGACACAGGATATATGGGCTATGAACTGGGAGGTCCTGAGTTCAATTCCCAAGTCTGGCGAAGTGTTTTTCGTACACGATTTGCCTGGGATTGGATCCCCCATAGGGTGGTTGAAGTACGCAGGCAGCGTAAAAATTAAGCTGATTCCTGTCTGCAACATGCTGGAAAAGTGTCAAAGTTACACCAACCCCATATAGTGGAATAGGGGCAGGTTTGGCTGTTTAAAGTTTAAACACAGTTTAAATATCTATGTAGTTGGGTACCTGACTATATTTAATTTTATACACAGTTATGTAATAAAACAAAAAAGAGATCCTTCTGTAAAAATTGCAATTGGTTGAAAACGTGGCAGTAATTCATACTTTAAATTCTGGAGTGGGGGCATAGTGGACATATCTTGCTATCCCTGTCAACGCACGCACAGTTATTACCGTGACGTCACTATACTGATACTTCTCTTTCCCGCAGTTTGAAGATTACACCAAACTTCAAAGGCATATAACTTTTTTATTTTTGAGAATATTTAAAAATTTCTTTCTGTTCTATATTTTAGGTGACGTTTTCATATAAAGTCAATAAAAATAAATATTTTTGAGAATATTTAAACATTTCTTTCTGTACTATATTTTAGGTAACGTTTTCATATAAAGTCAATAAAAAAAATTGTCAAGTATCTAATTATAAGGATGCAAATTTTTCCCAAGCAGTTTTACATGTTCTGATAACTAGGCAGAGGATATTGTAATTATTGAGATAGGTGTTTTGATATTTTTTTTTTGGAAGGAAGCATATGTTAATAGCAATGTGTTATTAACATAACTGATATCTTGTTAAAAATGTATAGAGGCCTACATGGGAAAATAGCCATAGGAAATAGGAAGTCGCTTGAGATAAAATCTTCACTTATAGCTGTGTGATTACATATTTTTATTTAGTTATTTGCAGTGTACTTCCAGTGCTCTCGAGGGGCTTGCGGCATGACTTGATGGTTGGTTTAGACGGGTATGAGGGTATCCCCGTATCAGCATCAGTCATCCGCCTGTCTTGTCGCAAGTCCCTCGATTTGCTTCTTTCCTCTTCGGATTCGGAGTGTGAAGAAGCATAAATAGGCCGGCATGATTCTGACGATCACTGATAAACACAGTATTTATAAGTGGGCGCTAGTTTTTTAGTACTGCACTACGCTTACCATCAGGTGCAGTGTAGTCACTTTGCCGTGCCCGTTAAATAAAAGACTAGTATGAAATAAATAAATAAATACACCCAAAATCACACACATAGTCCTGACCCCACACTTGGTTTAACGTGGGTATCAGGGATTACGAGGGACTTAGGGTCCCACAACAGCCAGAACTGAAACAAACATCTGTAGAACATAAACTTTTGTCTCGATGCGGGAATCAAATGCGCGGCCTCACGCTTCTCATCTGACTACTCGCGTAGGCTGTCAAATGCCTTCACTCGTATTTCATCTCAAGTAGTAATCAAAGGAATATGACAAAAGAATGTTAGCTGCCAATCCTTTGTTCCTCATTCTAAGAACATTGAAAAACAACCATTACGCAATAATTACGTGCAACACTAACAAACCACTGGCAAAATGGAGATTATTAAATATAATCAACAAATTGTGTTGGTGAAAAATAACAGATATCTTTGGTATAATCTGTGAAGGACACGGCTCATGGTGGCAATCAGTTATTGACCCTGGAGTGACGTGTGCTCACGTAAAATACGGAGTGGAAACGTGGGTAAACGTGGTGTGCAGGGACGGACTGAGGATTTATAGTGAGGGTCATGGAAATTTTTTATAAAAAAAATTCGCTTGTAGAAGGCCGGGACAACGCCAGGCAGAAAGAAAGAAAAAGACATGAAAGAGTGAAAGTGTGAACTCCTTCCTGATTATTATGACTTGCGAAACAATTATATAATAAGAAACCAACAATCAGCAAAGTGAAGATTATTAAAATTAACATTTATCAACAAAAAAACTGAGTGAAAAATAAGGATTATTATTTGCTAAGAACTCCCCCCGTGGTGGCAAGTGGCAATCAGTCATTGACGTGACGCGAACACACGAAAACTACAGATGGACGTGGCGTACAGAGGTGCATTTGGGCAACATGGTGGGGGCTAAATTCTTAAAAACTATTATATGTACTCGAAAATTTAAAAATTTACGAAATCGAATCGTAACAATAATTGATTAAGAATAACCAAATTATCAAACATCTTTACTAGGGAAAATAATTATAAAATTTATTGTCATGCAATACCAAGATTATGATAAAATATATAATCACAAGTTTGAAAACTTAACTGGCCGACTTCCAATTTACCGATCGTGACCAAATTTATATGGGACCACCCTTGAAATTAGCTCTATCGAACACAATAATAATTTTGAAAATTGGTCCACATTTGACGGAGATATCGAGTAACATACATTAAAAAAAATACAGACGAATTGAGGACCTCCTCCTTTTGTGGAAGTCGGTCGAATATGTAATATCGTGCGCACGAGTAAATATATTATGTACTCTTATCATTCTAAACAATTCCCTAAGGTGATACAGCTTGTGTTATTAATTAACAATTAACCCAAAATGACGTAGAACTTAATGTTTTAAATGTGAATTATATTTATGGATATGAGTTGGAGTATAGGCAGGATACAAATGTTTGCGTGGCCCACAGATATTTGTTTCGGGTCTGGGTGTTGAGACCGAAAGTCTTTCGTAGTTCCTGATACCCACGACACAAGACTAGAGGTAGTATCTTAATGTGGGGTCAGGACTATGTGTGTGACTGTTGGCTGTTATTATTTATTTATATATTGTCGCCTCCTTGGTCTAGTGGCAGCATGTATGGGCTGTGGACCGGGAGGTCCTGGGTTCGATTTCCAGGTCGGGCAAAGCTAATTTTCTAATTTAATTTGTCCAGGACTGGATCGCTCATAGGGGATTGACGTCAGGCACGCGACCGGTCGTAAAAACTAAGTCAAATCCTCTTTGCAACTTGTTTGAAAAAAAAGTGATATTCTTAGCCATTTGCTCTGCTAAACTGTTTTTATAAGTGAGGCCCAAATGATATAAACAAGTTGAGATTCAAAATGAGGAAACAAATAGAATTTACATAATTTATTTTTTACGCTTTGCAAACACATAGTTTTACCACGTCATTATTACGGTTGGGCGTAAAATATTTCGTCAATGTACTACTATACTATTTAATTATAATTTATTACCTTAAATAATATTTTAAGCATTCTTTGTGCAGAAAAGCTGTTTAAACAAATCGTAATTAGGTATAATAAATTAGCACCAGTGTGAAACTAAAAATATCCATTCGTCCATTGTACCTGATATAATGTGTTCGTTATTTTTATTTAATAATTTTCGTTGCTTTAATTGTTACAAGTTTGAGAAGTTTTCCATAATAAGGATCTTGTTGTATCTTGTCGCTGGATGCAGGCCGCTTCCAACAGGTCGATCTGGAAATCTTTGGGGGAGACCTATGTTCAACAGTGGACGTCCTATGGCTGATGATGATGATGATGATGATGATACTTGACTATGTTTGATTTTATACATACACATTTTTATATGTAATAGCAAATAAAACGAAAAAGAAACCCTTCTGTAAAAACTGCATCACAATTGGTTGAAGAATGAGGCAGTAATTCATATTTTAAATTCTGGAGTGGGGATATATTGAGATATCTTGCTATCCCTTTCCAACGCACGTACTGTTATGGGGTGACGTGATTGTACTGATACTTCTCTTTCCCGCATTTGAAGGTTACACCAAAATTCAAAGGCTTATAACTTTTTTATTTTTGAAAATATTTCAATAAATCTTTCTGTTCTATATTTCTTTCTATTTTATATTTTAGACGACGTAAATGTCATATAAAATTAATTAAAAAAAAAATAGTCAAGTATCCAATTATTTGTGTTCGTTATTATAATCTTAAATGCAAATGTGCTCATGTTGGGTTTGATTTTTGGAAAGTTAATGATCGCGTGCTTTTGATATTGTGTTAAGACGTTGGTCCTAGTAATTTCCGGATGACTGTAATCGGTGAATCGATTCGATAACCTTTTGCGTGGCTTCATATTTTTATAATAATATTAGCTCTGTAATATTACCTTCCCACTGCTGGGCACGGGCCTCCTCTACTAGTGAGAGGGGTTAGCCCTTAGTGCACCACGCTGGCCTGATGCGAATTGGTAAACTTCACATACCTTTGAAATTCTTGTATGAAATTATCAGGTATGTAGATTTCCTCACGATGTTTTCCTTCATCGTTATAGCAAGCGATAATTCACAATGAAAATACACATATCATAGAAATGTTATAATTATAGGACTGCATAGGTCGGAGTGGCGGTGCAACCTGTTTTTACTTAAACATGTTGCAGCAAGGATTTGGCTTTGGTTCTTGGGGCTTGATTGGGTGATTCAATCCCGAAAAAATCTTATGCTATAATACTAAACTATTACCATTTTTTAATTTCCGATACGATGTTAATAGCTCATATTAGATATTATTTTGTCACAATAACGCGGCGCTTTCGTAAAATGCTGACGGGCGTTCGTCCCACGCCTCGTTCAACCAAATGCGTTCACAATTCACATTAAAACTGTTGTTATTCTCACCCAGTTCCGGTTGCTGCATTCTCGACGGTACCATTCATCCGCGACTATTGATTGTGCTTATTTTTGTTATGTCCAGATATACGTTACTTTCTTAATTGCTGTTGTTTGTGGTTTTTAATAGTTGATTGGTTGGATTCTAGTGGTGCCAAGTCGTTGTCATAAACATTATGTAGTTGATGTGTAGGTTGTATTCTCGCTGTGTGATGCGGAAAAATCAAGGGAGTTTTAATATTAAACGTGCTGCTGTTTAAAAATCAATCTGGTGTAATAAATAATGAGTACTTCACTATTGTTTTTTATTAATTTGATATAAAATTTACGTCATCTAAAACATATACAGAAAGAAATATTGAAATATTCCCAAAAATAAAAAAGTTATAAGCCTTTGAAGTTTGGTGTAACATTCAAACTGCGGGAAAGAAAAGTATCAGTATAATCACGTCGTGGTCATAATGGTGCGTGCGTTGGTAAGGGATAGCAAGATATCCCCACTACGCCCCCACTCTTGCTCATTATAGAATTTAAAATATGAATTACTGCCTCATTTTACCACCAATTTCGATGCAGTTTTCACAGAAGGATTTCTTTTTTTGTTTTATTTGCTGTTACATATATAAAAATGTGTGTAAAATCAAACATAGTCAAGTAACCAATTACTAGGAGCTGAGTTTCTCTTTTCAGAATATTTAAGGCTACATATATACGTATGCATAGTCCTAAACATTTCTTTGAGTGGTAGAGTTGTGCTGTAAATGCTATCTAGATTCTAGATAGATATGTCTTTAACACCAATGTTTTGACTCGACCGGTTCGATACCTCAGCTACTGTTGCGTTTCGTTCGGTGAACTGTGCGGTGGCCTTAATTCCTCACCCTTCCTTTAAGGTTGACAACGCAATCAAATGTGGGTGGTCTAGTTAAGTTCGCTAGTTCGCTTCTGCCTACCCTTATGACAGTCTCCGTGGCGCAGCAGGCGAGTAGCCGGCTGTGAAGCGAGAGGCCGCGGGTTCGATTCCCGCACAGAGACAAATGTTTATACGGCCTACAGATATTTGTTTCGGGTCTGGGTGTTGTGAGACCGAAAGTCCCTCGTAGTTCCCGATACCCACGACACAAGACTCGATCTTAGTGTGGGGTCAGGACTATGTATGTGACTGTTGGATGTTATTTATTATTATTTATTTATTTCGAATGGATCTGTACAGGCATGAGTTTATGGCTGCGATCTATAGAGCAAACTCCGACTAAGTCTGAGTCAAAGAAACGGAATCGGTGAAGATTTAGAATTATTAAATCGATCTTCGACTTAGTCCGAGCAATTTTTTAGAAGAAAAACACTGATAGACAGACTGATAGCTTTTCTGGTAAATAACTCGGACTTAGTCAAAGTTTGTGTTAAAATTACGAATCCTCACTGAGTTCGTTTCTTTGACTCACTTAGTTGAAGTTCGCTCAATAGGTCTTAGTTTGTTTGTCATCATCCGGGATCAAACTAGGGACACTTAACTAATCCTGTTTCGGATAAGTATATCATTATGGCGAGTGCACTAAAGCTGAATATGAATGCCTGCATCCACCTCCACGAGCTTCGTAAGATCCGTGCACCGTGCGGAATGTGGCAGAACATATTAAAATATGCCATGCAATCGTTCATTGTCAACGTATACGTCATATACTACGTATTTTAATCGTAATTTCAATGGTTACTAGTTATTACCATGTCGTTGCGTCATTTCTCACACCACATCCGTAGCCAAATGGCAAATGCGGAACCCTTGCAGTGTTTTTTTGTTTTTATAGCACGGCTTGGTAACGAGCAGATGGGTCACCTGATGGTAAGCGATCTCCACCGCCCATAGACACCCAAGACACAAAAAAAAATATGGGTGCGTTGACATCCTAAAAGGAAGGAATGGAAGTGGAGGGAAAAGGGATTGGGAAAGGGAGGGGGAAATAGGCTACCGGTAATCTCACTCACCGAACGAAACGCGACAACAGGCTGCCACTTTACGTCGGTTTTCTGTGGGACAGTAGTATCAAACCGGTCGAGCCGGCCCATTCGTGCTGTAGACGTATATAAGTGTCTACAGCGTGGCTCTACGACTCAAAGTTCGGTTATGTTCGTATGTATGTATGTCCATACGTCCCCGCCATGATATTCAGAATCTATTGGCGTTATATGTTTGGATAGCAAGTATTTTTAATAATCGCTCTATGTAACAAAGATGGAGTATTTTGAAAAATATTTTATTGGAACCCAAAACCTCAGAACGAAGTTTGGAGCGAAGTAACTCTTAAAAGCCGGAACGATTTTGTATTGTCTTAACTAGGTAGTATTTTTAAACACCGCAGCCCAAAAATAATATCTTTGTTTAAAGGTGCATCCCCCAATTTAGTGGACTTTAAAATTCCATCCCGACCTACCCTAATTCTACCGTCATAAAGAAAAGAGGATGTTACCTCTTTGCGATATCCAACCAACCAAAATACCCAACAACCCACATTTTAAAACACGGGTCTAACGAACTCATTGAAGATTGTTTATCAAATTATTATCAAAAAGACTGCCTCGGTGGCGTGGTTGTACTTCGGTACGACTACCGTCGTGAGGTCTCGGGTTCGATCCCCGGGTCGGGCAAAGTGATATTGGATTTTTCCATATCAACCCGGAGTCTGGAATTGGTGCCCGATATGGCGATAGGCTCGCCCCCCTATCACTTCTGGGACGGAACTAAGCTCGGCGAAATGTGAGTGTACTAGTTGGCTAGTGCGCCTCTGCCTGCCCCTGCGGGAATACAGACGTGAGCGTATGTTATGTTATGGTTATCAAATATATCAAGGTAGACCACATACATCATACCTACATAAGCTCATGCCTGTATCCCCGAAGGGGTAGGCAGATGCGCACTAGTGAACTAGAACGCCCACATTTCGCCGAGCTTAGTTCCGTCCCAGATGTGATAGGGGGCCAAGGTAGACCACCATCAGTATTAAACCTTTAGCCCGCACTATTCGTATTTACGCATATATTGTTGCGTCATATATATAGTCACGAGCAATTCAAAAATTACCTTAGCGGTTACTATTTTTCCTAGTAATGTTTGTTATTCGTCCTTTGAAGTGCAACTAGGCATAAGTCACTAGTGTACACGGTTCTCAGAATTGTTTCCGCTTCGCATGATAGGGGCGAACTTATCGTCATATCGGGTAAAATCACAATATTAAAGTCTGCCTCGGTGGCGTGGTTGTATTTCGGTACCAGTACCGTGCTGAGTTCTAGGGTTCGATTCCCGGGTCGAGCAAAGTGATATTGGATTCTTCCATATCAGCTCAGAGTCTGGAATTTAGGCTCGCCCCCTATCACATATGGGATGGAACTAAGCTCGGCGAAATGTGCGTGTTCTAGTTCGCTAGTGCACCTCTGCCTACACCTTCGGGGATACAGGCTTATGTTATAATATGTATGCCAGAGGCAAACTATAGTTAGTCACATATTTAATAAATAAATACACCCAGTTGTCACATAGTCCTGACCCCACACTAGGTGTAACCTGTATCGTGGGTATCAGAAACTACGAGAGGCTTTCGGTCTCATAACACCCAGACTCGAAACTAATATCTGTGGGCCACACAGGCATTTGTCTCGGTGAGGGAATCGAACCCGCGACCTCACGTTTCACAGCCGGCTACTTGTCCGCTGCGCCACAGAGGACGTCATATTATAAAATATCGCTGGATGCAGACCGCTTCCAGCAGGTCGATCTGGAAATCTGTGGCCTTTGCTCAGCAGTGGACGTCCTATGGCTGATGACGATGATAATATCGTTGAGGAGAGCATATGTGGTTTACAAACTGAAATACATATTAAAAAAGATAAGTGTAACAGTAAGCTCAAATGCTTTCTTTCCATTCCTTTCTAAGGTAGCCAGCGGTTTGGCTGTATCGCTGACACTTCTGGTATCCATCGGCGACGGTTGTCTTTAACCACTTACCATCAGCTAGATCGTCTTATCGCCTGCTTTTATAAAAGCCTTAGAGCCAAACACCTCTGATAAACAGATATTTTTAATCATTCGTAATTTCTGTTATGTATAATACAGTAAACTTAGTGTGGGATACGACTATCTGTGGATTTTGGCGGGAAGTTTGACTGCGTGGGCGTCGCTTGTTAAAATTATTTCATATTATTCTCGAGAGCTGTTTGTTGTTTTTAAGTGATGTGGTTTAATGCATCAAACTTCAGTGAAGATAGACAGTATAATATGGAAAATTGTAACTGGTGATCTTTGATGAGTTTTGCTTGGTGCGTTGGCTTTGTTCGGTCGATTCGCCGAGTGAAGGTCATCTGAGGGGCATCGCACTGGAAGGAATTACCGCCATAATCCCAGTAGGATCTTGAGATCATCCACATCTGGGTCTCATGGTCATTGTGACAACATAATTGCTCTATTTATCTTAACATTGGCTAAATAATCGCATAGGAAGCCTTATTTTTAAAAGCAGAAGAAGACTATGTATGTGTGATTGTTGAGTGCATTTATTATTATTAACTACCGTCACTACCGTCACGTGGGCCTAACTTTTCCCATCAGTAGAGGAAGCCGGTGCACAACGGTGATCCTGTAAATCCGACGTTATCGGACCAATGTTTTTGTTGTTATTCTCGCAATAATGCCCCTTACTCATAAAAATATTTAAGCGCGGCTTATCTTTATACCATAGGTAGTCCCTTTCATTTTTAAACAATGTAACGCAAGGAAAAAAGTGACAGGTTATTCGTAACCATTTGCTCAGATAAAAATGCTGTTTTAAGTAAGGTCCAATGTATCTGGTCATCATGAGCCTTACTGAAAAAAAACATTTTAGCTGAGCAAGCGGCTAAGAATAGGCTGTCACTTTTTTCCTTGTCACATCGTTTGAAAATAAAAGAGACAGGCTGTTCTTTACCGACGACCTGATAAAGGTCGCAGGAAGTCGCTGGATGCAGGCCGCTTCCAACAGGTCGATCTGGAAATCTTTGGGGGAGGCCTATGTTCAGCAGTGGACGATCTATGGCTGATGATGATGATGATGATGATGATTCTTTACCATTTGCTCAGTTAAACAGTTTTTATAAGTAAGGGACCATTTTGTAGGTCTTGCACTACACAGTTGTGCAACAACAACATCGCGTTACATGATAATGTTTACTTGTTGTTATTGTTTATTTATAGTTAAGGGCACGCATCCATTTGTAATGTGTGCTATTTATATTCGGCCGTGGCGCGGTATAAGGGTCGTAACTTCGTAACTCGTAACTCATTTACACAACACAGCTCCGACGCGACACAGTGAAATAATCAAATCTGGGTTCACTTGTTAAATCTGGGTTGCGTTAAAATCTATTGAATATACTTCGTCTAGCCCAAAGTTTGTTCATCGAAAGCAAAAGTCAAAATAAAGCCGGGGCTCCCGCATTAGCTTTTTCGAAACAAAACACTAATAACACATACGCAAAACAACGATTTTAGTTGTCACCTGCTCGTAAAACAATGGACCATAGATAAAAAATGCATGTTTTGTGTAGGTGTTTTTTGTAATGTTTTAGTGCAGGAGTCCCGGCTTTAGGTACAAAGTTAAAGCGACTATACACATCACAATTTTAACTATTGCTCTTATCGTTACTTTCAAGCTGTCGAAAGTTTTTATGAAAGAAAATCTGACGTTTCGTTGCTGTTCCAGCGCCGTACTCAAGGGTATTTTTAGGGGAATAGTCCCCCGATCCCTAGACTTAAAGACCAAAGTCATACTGTTCTGCAAAAATGCTTTTTCTCGCTCCAAAAAGTGAAACAGCAAATCAAAAGGTCTGCGACAAGACATGCTTATATCCTATGTAAGCAGTAAGCACAGAGACACAAGGTAGTATCCCTTCGCTCGGTTCCAATAAACAATCTCAGTTCGAATGGGCAGATAGATTACAAAAATTACCCAATAAGAACACAGTTTGAACATGACTCCGTCAAATGGCTTGATTTGATTGGTTCATAATCGCGATCAATCTGCACTCTAAACTGAGAACGTTTATTGAGACCGGCCGTTAGCGGAATAACAAAAATTCTATAGGGAAACCCTAACACTGCGAATGAATATAATACGTAATAATATATTATGACTGTTGAGCTGTGCGCATATTTATAGCATTAACCATTGTCTGAATAAAATAACTTATTTATAATTTTAGTGGTTAATGTATTGGGAATTTAACCTACGGTTATTCCTACCACATTACTAATTGGGTTTGTTTAATAATAAATAGTTTATTAATTCATCGGTAGTTTTGTATACTTGCATGGCAGAGCCACACTGTAGACAGTAGGAATGGCCTGGCTCGACCGGTTTAATACAAATTTTCACAGTAAACTACAAGTGGTAGCTCGCTGTGGAGCTTTGCTCTGTGGGTTTGCGATGGCCCAAATCCCTTTTAGAATTGGCAAAGTAGCCATGATTCTTTTGGTATTGTAGGTGCTTACGGAGGGTGGTTCCGGTATCTGGAATTTATGCCCGATAAGGGTATCCTAGTTCGTATGTGCGCCTCGGCCTACTTGTTCGGGGACATAAGCGTGAGTTTGTGTATTTTTAAATTCAAGAAACTTTTATTTAATGAAAAGTTTTGACGACAACAGAAATATGTTACCAACAAAGAAAGCCTTTCACTCACTGCAATGGCGGCATCCCGCCCTCAAAAACTTAAATAGCTGTGTTACCGCCGAATAATCATACACTTAAGGTCGCCTTATGTCTTTTAAGGCTGCCTTATCTGTCAAAATTGTGTCGCGAAAAACAAAGTAACAAGCCGTTAAAGTTGAGTAGCGTTCCAGAATTCGGGCGTTAAACATGTATAGCATACTGAATAGTGTAAAATGAGCTGTGAGATTGTTTGGTTCCTATAAAGTTAACATTCTCTTGGGTTGCTAGGGTGGAAGTCACTACTTCATGTGTTAGGTCATGTCACATAACGTCTCGTTGCCAATTAATTTAGGAAGGACCTAGTTTGTTGAACTTTGGGTACCATAACCTTCTGCAAAAGATACTTGTTAAAACTATGGTAAACGCGTATAGTTACTAGGGTGATAGAGTGACGTCACATCAACAGTTCACAGTGGAATGGGCCTGGTTTGATGAACTTTGGGTACCATAACCTTCTGCAAAATATACTTGTTAAAACTTTGGTAAACGCGTATAGTTACTAGGGTGGTAGAGTGACGTCACATCAACAGTTCACAGTGGAATGGGCCTGGTTTGATGAACTTTGGGTACCATAACCTTCTGCAAAAGATACATGTTAAAACTTTGGTAAACGCGTATAGTTACTAGGGTGGTAGAGTGACGTCACATCAACAGTTCACAGTGGAATGGGCCTGGTTTGATGAACTTTGGCTACCATAACCTTCTGCAAAATATACTTGTTAAAACTTTGGTAAACGCGTATAGTTACTAGGGTGATAGAGTGACGTCACATGACACGTCAACAGTTCACAGTGGAATGGGCCTGGTTTGATGAACTTTGGCTACCATAACCTTCTGCAAAATATACTTGTTAAAACTTTGGTAAACGCGTATAGTTACTAGGGTGATAGAGTGACGTCACATCAACAATTCACCGTGGAATAGGCCAGAGTTTGATGAACTTCAGATACATGGCCCTGTGCAAAGGACATTCTTGTTAAAGCATTTGGTGTTCATAGTTGCTAGGGTTGTAGAGTGACGTCACATAGACTACACTGTTCGATAGCCCCAGTTTGATGAACTTCAGAGATATGGCCTTGTCTTTGTCCATAAATAGAATACTGATTTAAAACATTTTACTATGATTCCGCATATATTAACAGCAGCCCCAAACGTCTCAAACAGTATCAAGCGGCTCGTGGAAATGTACCCGCGACCGTCGAGGTAAATGGCCGTGCCTCTGATCCTAAGTCGTCTCTAGTTCAAGCATCCCACCGACAAACAAAACAGACCATAAACAACTAATAGATAAATTACCAATAGACTCCTTGGTATTTTTTATAGCAGAGACAAACGAGCGATGTGTCACCTGATGGTAAGTGATATCCACGGCCCATAGACACCCAAGGCATAAAAAGAATCATGGTTGCGTTACCAACCTAAAAGGATGGAATGGACGGGGAGGGAAAAGGGATTGAGATTGAGAATGGGAATGGGGCCGCCTGAAATCTCATTCACCGAACGAAACGCGACATCCGGCAAGCTGCCACTGTACGTCGGTTTTGTGAGATAGTGTGTCCAACCTGTCGAGCCGGCCCATTCGCGCTATAGACGTAATTGTCTACAACGTGGCTCTACCACTCAAATAACTAACATAACTTAAGCTCACGCCTGTATCCCCGAAGGGGTAGGCAGAGCCGTACTAGCGAACTAGAACACCCACATTTCGCCGAGCTTAGTTCCGTCCCAGATGTGATAGGGGGCGAGCCTATCGCCATATCGGGCACAAATTCCAGACTCCGGGCTGATATGTAAAAATCCAATATCACTTTGCCCGACCCAGGGATCGTTTTCCAGTCTCTGCTATAAAAAAACGACCTGCGCTCTCATGATGTTCGTTTATCGCATAAGGTAAATAGCTAAGCAGAAACACTGTATTATAATGATGTCCTATATTATTCAAAATTCCTGAAAGTTGGATATCATTTTAAATAACATTATCCCGAAACACATTTATCCTTTATATTACTTTCCTCATTTATTGCATTAACTGTATGATTGTTACTTTCCTCAATCGTTATGCATATAGTAAATACCTAGTTTTATAGTTTTCCTTTAAGTACACCGTACTTATAATCTGACTGCCTCTGTGGCGTGGTTGTATTTCTTTGCGACTACCATTCTGGTTTTGGGTTCGATTTCCGGGTCGGGCAAAGTGATATTGGATTTTTCCATATCAGCTCGGAGTCCGGAATTTGTGCCCGATATGGCGATAGTCTCGCCCCCTATCACATCTGGGACGGAACTAAGCTCGGCGAAATGTGGGTGTTCTAGTTCGCTAGTGCACCTCTGCCTACCCCTTCGGAGATACAGGCCTGAGCTTATGTTATGTTGTGTTACTTATAATCAGGTGCAGTCCCTTGTCATACTAGGATAAAACGTAATCGATACGATGAGGGAAAATCCGTAGGTTTTTACGTAAATCAAATACGATCTTTACCTGGTTTTTAACTTGTGATTGTTTCGACACTGCAAAATACATAAAAATCCACTAAGTCCATTGTTAATATTTATCTAGAACTACCTACCCTACCTGCCCTTATCCCACCTTAATGTGGGGTCGGCGCAACACAGTTTTTCAAGCATGTTGCAGAGTGTTTGGCATAGTTTTGACGACCGGACGCCTGCCTGACATTAACCCCCTACGAAGGGATAATTTTAATGTAGAATATAGATACAATTGTTGTTGGAGGTTAACTTCAGGAAACCGGTCGACTGTGGGCCACACAGACATTTGTCTCGGAGCGAGAATCGAACCCGCGAACTCACGTTTCACAGCCGGCTCCGCCCGCTGCGCCATGCCACGGAGGCTGTCAATAAATCTTCACTGAGTTCGTTTCTTTGACTTGACTTGTCGAAGTTTGCTCTATACACCTCAGTCTAAGAAACATTAAAAAATATTGCCTTTCGTAGCCGAGAATAACTAACACCAAATCCTTGTCTCATTCGCGGCAGTCGTGGCTAATCTATGATGAATACATATATTTTTATACTTCCACGCAACAGAGCGTTAATTCACGGAACGTCACTTGTTTTGATCGTAATATCTATGTACTGTGCGGCGTTGTACGCATCGTGGCCGATGTGCCAGCGATAAGATCATGAGTCAACGCGCAATCTTTAACGCCAGTCGTATGGTGAGCCGCAGGCGTTCAACTGCGCAACGCAGATTCTGCAATTGGGTACTTGACGAGTGTTTTTAAATGAATGTTATATGAAATTTACGTCGTCTAAAATATAAAACAGAAAGAAATACTGAAATATTCTCAAAAATAAAAAAGTTATAAGCCTTTGAAGTTTGGTGTAACCATTAAACTGCGGGAAAGAGAAGTATCAGTACAACCACGTCATGCCATAACGGTATGTGAGTTGGAAAGGGATAGCAAGATATCTCCAATATGCCCCCACTCCAGAATTTAAAATATGATTTACTGCCTCATTTGTCAACTTATTGCGATGCAGTTTTTACAGAAGGGTTTATTTTTGTTTTATTTGCTATTACATATAAATATGTGTATAGAATCCAACATAGTCAAGTACCCAATTAGAGCCGCGAATTCTTCCAAAGGGTCTAGGAATTGCTATTGTAAGTGCTAGTGATACATCTGCTTTATGCTGGTAGTATGCCATCACGCAGGCCCGTAGTAATGATGATTAGTCTTAATATACGGTATTAATATACAATATGGTAATTGATCTCCACCGTCCATAGACACCCAAGACACAAAAAGAATCATGGGTGCGTTGCCAACCTAAAAGGAGGATATGGAAGGGGAAGGTAAAAGGGATTGGGAAAGGAATAGGGGAAATGGGCCACCGGAAATCTCACTCACCGAAACGCGACAGCAAGCCGCCACTTTACGTTGGTTTTCTGTGAGACAGTAGTATCAGACCGGTCGAGCCGGCCCATTTTGCTGTAGACGTTACTGTCTACAGCGTGGCTCTACCACTCAAAAATGTTTTCATTTGAGCTTCAAATATTTTTTGTCTAATATAAATTATTGTAAAGGTAGGGCCATGTTATAGGCGTGTCTACAGCAGGAACGGGCCGTCTCGGTCGGTTCAATGCCACTGTCTCATATAAAACTAACATGAAGTGGAGGAAGCTTGCTGTTCGGTGTGTGAAGTTTCTGGAGGCTGAAATCTTTTCACCCTTCCTTAAAGATTGACAAAACAATCAGGGATGAGGAGATCCGTAGAAGAACGAAAGTCACCGACATAGCCCAGAGGATTAGCAAGTTAAAGTGGCAGTGGGCATGCACATAGCTCGATAGTCGATGGGGCAGTAAAGTTCTCGAGTGGAGACCACGTACCGGCAAGCGCAGCGTGGACCGACGACCTGATAAAGGTCGCAGAAAGTCGCTGGATGCAGGCCGCTTCCAACAGGTCGATCTGGAAATATTTGGGGGAGGCCTATGTTCAGCAGTGGACGTCCTATGGCTGATGATGATGACCGGAATACCTATGCATGCCACTGCTTCTTACGTTACAGTATACGCGGCTGTACGTCGCAATTCATTTGTGATGCAGCATTACATGGTTTTCTGCGTGTCGCCATACTCCAGCCTTACTAATGTTTGTCATACTTAAGTTTTATTAACAAACAAATTGTTTTTCAATTGTGCCATACGGCCATTGTGAGGACGTTTGTGAATAAGAATGAGATTGTGTGCATGGGTGGGCGCGGGATGTGATTGATTGTTGGCAGTGTTGTATGTTGGTGGTACCTTTGGATACAAATTGTATTTGAGGCCAACATTGGGCCAATAATATGGGCTTGCTAAAGAATTACACTCTATAAACGATTGTTATTCAGTGCACCAAAAAAACATAACATAAGCTCACGCCTGTATCCCCGAAGGGGTAGGCCGAGGCGCGACGCGAACTAGAACACCCGCATTTCTCCGAGCTTAGTTCCGTCCCAGATGTGATAGGGGGCGAGCCTATCGCATTATCGGGCACAAATTGCAGACTCCAGATATAGAAAAATCCAATATCACTTTGCCCGACCCGGGGATCGAACCCGAGACCTCAGGATGGTAGTCGTACCGAAATACAACCACGCCACCGAGGCAGTCCACACAACACAACACAACTCAATTTGTACTTGTCTTTTTTTTAAATAAAACTATTTTTACGGATTCTATCACGATTAGGTTTTAATTTTTATTCCCGACGTTTCGAAGGCTTTGCAGTATTCCTTGTCACGGGTCAGACTGAGGTGTCATTTGTCCAAAAAAAAAAAAAAGGTTAGTGTTACAATATCTCCCTCCATTTTTGAATTATACAAAATTAAAAAGGTTAATTATTTGTGTTCCGATCTACGCAGTACGAGCTCACGGTGTCTTGAGTTCTGGCAGCTGGTCTTTTGGGTTCCGATTTAATAAGATGTATAATTGGATCCCTGGTTTGTGCAAGCTTCCAACCATCGTCTCTATCGAAATAAGGATGTTTTTTAATTCCAATAGCATCGCGTATCATCGTAGGGAGGAATTGTTTTTTTTTGTTATTGTTTCTTTGCCACTTGCTCTGTTATTACTAGTATGTTGTTGAAGCACAATATAAAATATTCATCTAATTAAAGTAGATGTTTGTTTCAACATCCAGTGTTGTTTGCGTTGGCGTATGAGTAAACAAACAACACGATTAGTCAACGGTTTAGGGTCAGTGCCCATTGGCGCCTGTCGACTGGGCACCAATATGCTTTGACAGTGTTGATCAATAAATTGACTGTGATTTTAATCAGTAATGAAAATATAAAATTTTCGACTGACTTCCAAAAAGGAGAAGTTTCTCAATTCGTCTGTATTTTTTTTAATGTATGTTATGTATGTTACGCGATATCTCCTATCTCTATTATCTAATGTGGACCGATTTTCAAAATTCTTTTTGTGTTCGATAAAGCTTATTTCAAGGGTGGTCCCATATAAAAACGATCGGATTTGAAGTCGGTTAAGTTTTTAAACTTGTGATTATATTTCAACCAAATGACGAGAAGACCAAGACCCCTCGCCTGATCCATGAACCATGAACAGTAACATCATTCGGACTATGAGTTAAAGAGCATTGCACTCCCCTGGTCTCCCTCAGACATGATGGGCCTTACTTATAAAAACATACATAAGCTCACGCCTGTATCCCTGAAGCGGTAGGCAGAGGCGCACTAGCGAACTAGAACACCCACATTTCGCCGAGCTTAGTTCCGTCCCAGATGTGATAGGGGGCGAGCCTATCGCCATATCGGGCACAAATTCCAGACTACGGGCTGATATGGAAAAATCCAATATCACTTTGCCCGACCCGGGGATCGAACCCGAGACCTCAGAACCGTAGTCGTACCGAAATACCACCACGCCACCGAGGCAGTCACGTTATAAAAACAGTTTAACTGAGCAAATGGTAAAGAATTGTCTGTCCCTTTTATCTTCAGACAACGTGACACAAGAAAAAAATAAAAGAAAGAAAGAAAGAAAGAAATGTTTATTGTCACTGAACGCATGCAACATCAGTTACTAAATTGAACTTATAGATAACATACATAACATAACATAAGCTCACGCCTGTATCCCCGAAGGGGTAGGCAGAGATGCACTAGCGAACTAGAACACCCACATTTCGCCGAGCTTAGTTTCGTCCCAGATGTGATAGGGGGCGAGCCTATCGCCATATCGGGCACAAATTCCATTAGATAATAAATTAATAAGCAAAAACAAATATATATGACAAAAGGTGACCAACTCAGCATGTTGCTGTGTTGTGATCAGAATCATAACACAGCGCTGGTTTTCAGTGGTCACCTTAAGTAATAACAGACTGTTCTTTGCAATTTGCTCAGCTCTTTGCATATGAGAGTCCAGCTACCATCGCTTTTTTCAAATATCAAGTTCGATTACCGGGCAGCGTGAATCACGCCTAATATTGTTCAAAACACATTTTAAATCTATGCTCACTGTTGATACACATGTTTAATTGAATAACAAAATTGTAGGGTGAGCTGACGGTGTCGTTGACCTCGCTGTTAAATTAGACAGTAATGTGTTATGATCAGTTGTGATTGACGACTTGTTAAAGACACCATGTGGGTACGATCGATACAAATTGAACATGCATGTGCATTCGAGTGAAGTTGAAAGAGGACATTGTATTCACAGATTTGAAATTACCGTAGTACATTGTATGGTAAACTCCTTCCACTTGCCTTTATTCCATTTCAATGTGGGGATTAAATAAGTAACATTCAATAGTCACATCCTGACCCCACACTAAGATATGAGTCTTGTGTCGTGGGTATCAGAAACTACGAGAGACTTTTGGTTACACAACACCAAGACTCGAAACCAATATCTGCGGGCCACACAAACATTTATCTCGGTGCGGGAATTGAACCCGCGGCCTCTGGCTTTACAGTCGGCTTCTCATCCGCCCGGGGGCTGTCCAACAGTATTAATTAGGTATTTCAACAGTTTTACGACTATCTGCTGGCCTAATCTCAACTCATTATAGGAATCCAGCCCCGGGAAAAATCGAAACAGAGAAATACGTGGTGATTCGAATCCAGGTCCGCGCGATCTAAAGCCCATATGCGTTGCTACTAAACCAAGGAAGCGATTTGTGATTAACTACTTAAATAGTAACATCCAACAGTCACACACATAGTCCTGACCCCACACTAAGATCGAATCTTGTGTCGTGGGTATCAGAAACTACGAGAGACTTTCGGTCTCACAACACCCAGAAACAAATATCTGTAGGCCATACAAACATTTGTCTCCGTGCGGGGATCGAACCCGCGGCCTCTTGCTTCACAGCCGGCTGCTCGCCCGCTGCGCCACGGAGGCTGTCACATAAATATCTCTGCATTATCTTAATAGTAATTTATACTGAACTGAGATTATGCTATAGACAGCTTTGGTGGCGTAGTTGTATTTCGGTACGACTACCGTCCTGAGGTCTTGGGTTCGATCCCCGGGTAGGGCAAAGTGATATGGGATTTTTCATTATTAGCTCGGAAACTGCAATTTGTGCCCGATATGGCGATAGGCTTGCCCCTGATCACTGACGAAACTAAACTCGGCGAAATGTGGTTCTAATTCGCTAGTACGCCTCTGCTTCCCCCTTCAGGTATACAGGCGTGATAATTATGTTAGAATATATAATGACATAAATACACTTTTCGACTAAGAATAATTATTATGTTTTACACTTTAAATCAGTGATATTGTTTTTGTCGCCATAAAACGAGATGTTTATTGATCGTTCATATTTCTGCACGCGTTGCAGTTATTGTACATGTTATTTTGTGAAGTGTCTGTTTTCAAGGAATGTTTGTTAGGAATAATTATTTGGTACCCGACCTTAATATCCCCTCTCTTTCTCAATCCGTTCTTAGGGGCATTGATAGAAAGAAACTTTATTTAACCAATGTCTCAGGCAACAATGAGAGAAAACTAACAATTGGGTATTTGACTATAGTAACCAATATTAATGAATTTCAGTAGGAACTGGATTTATCATCTAGATAACGTATGCAATAGGAATTTATTAAAAATAATCTAAGAATAATTTTATTTTAGTTATTTAAATACTTAATTTTATCTGTCAGTCACGTGACTGTAAACACCAATCACGATGCATGATGTCAGATTACACATTTTTCTGGTTTATTTGTTCCACAAGGGCCTAGACTAGATAATTCCGTTTAAATTCCTGCAATATTAACATTCAACTTTCCTCATTGACTGCTAAACGAATTATAAAAATGTAGCATGTTTGAAACTCTATTAAAGTTGCAATAATAGAGTTTCAAACATGCTGCATTTTTTTTACATTCTAATCGACTTATTAGAAGAGTACCTCGAATACCCTTATCATCATCAGCCATAGGACGTCCACTGCTAAACATAGGCCTTCTCAAAGATTTCCAAATCCACTTGTTGGAAGCGACCTGCATCCAGCGACTTCCTGTGACCTTTATGAAGTCGTCGATCCACTTTGTAGGTGAACGTCCTTATATCCTATGCTTATATTATCTAACTACTTAACTGTTTTTGAGGATTGTATCCCAATTAGAACGTTTATCTGTTGTAAATAATCTGAAACGTATTTAATTCCATACATATCGCGAATCAACAAAATTAACGCCAGCGCAACTCTCAACTCTATTTTGGTAATATTAAGCATGAAGATATTTTTCAAAACGTCCATTTTCAGGTAGAACATCTGCGACACTGATTCATAACCCGTAACGCGCGAATAAACAAATCATAAAGCTACACCGCGTTTGTGACGCAGCATAGCTCCGGTGCAAGTATGTTGATCTGGTTGTTATAGAATAATACAGAATGTGGTTGCTGTCTAGGTGTAGTAGTATGACCTCAGATGGGGGTTGACGTCAGACAGGTAGCAGATCGTAAAAACTAAGCCAAATCCTTTCTGTAACACGCTTAAAAGTCTGTTGCGTAGATCCCATATTAAGATGGGTAAGGGCAGGTAGAAAGACATAATTGTTGTCTAAGACTAAGGCCTAACCCCTCTCATTATTAGAGGAGGCCCGTGCCCAGCAATGGGACAGTAATATTACAGGGCTAATATTATTATTAGTCTAAGACCTGGGAAACTAAGCTCGGCGAAATGTGGGTGTTCTAGTTGGCTAGGGCGCCTCTGCCTACCCCTTCGGGGATACAGGCGTGAGCTTATGTATGTATGTAAAACCTGGGTGCTTTACACGTCCATAATATGTCCCGACCCGTTACCACGAAGGCTACAAAGACTTCGAAACTTCGAATTTAAAAATAAAAACAAATCATGATAGAATCCGAATAATCAAATCAAATGATTTCAATTGATAAATAACACCAACAGTCATATACAGTCCTCAACCCAAGGGTCTTGTGTCGTAGTACCAGGAACTCCGAGAGGTACATGGTTCCACAATACCCACATCTAAACATATTGGTTTTGTCTGATGCGGGGATCGAACCCGTGGCCTCTCGCTTCACAGTCGGCTACTAGCTTCTCATTAATTGCTCCTCGAAAGTTATATTCAAAGACGGAACTGCTGTTGTCCAGGGCACTGGGCCTACGACCAGCTTATACTTTGTAGGGTAAATAAAAGCCATACAGATTAACAGCGCCTAGTCCAACTGTTCATGAACAGGTATAGATGAATGGATCCAACGTACAAGGATGTTGGGTGTGGTACGTTGTTACGTGTTGCAACTGTATAAATAGCCACCGGCCAACAATATAAACATTGTGAATTCGTCATATTTACTCACGTCCGTGATCTGTTAGTCATGTTTTAGAATTAACCGTAATAACAACAAAAATGCCGGTTTTGGCCGATGTCGCTGCGAGTTTTTAATGATTTTTCCACTTCCTTGTTATAAATAAAGTGTAATAAAGTTTGTAAGCGCTAGAAATACGCTGTGGTCCGTTTGTGTTTGGTGTCGAATTCGTCATCTGAAGTCCAGAATGGAATAGTAAATATCCTAACAAAAGATCGAGTACAGTCACTGATCACTATGTATCTTAGGCTGAAATCTATAGAGCGAACTTCGACTAAGTTTAAGTCAAAGTCACGAACTCAGGCGGGATTTATAATTGTTAAATTGAACTTTGACTTAGTCCAAGTAATTTTTTACAAAAAATCAGACTGACCGACAGACTAAGCAAAGATTTTCTTGTAAAAAATGACTCGGACTTAGTAAAAATCCTCACTGAGTTCGTGACTTAGACTTAGTCGAAGTTCGCTCTATAGATCTCAACCTTAAATTCTTAAGGGGTAATTAATAACATAATTATAAGCAAAGCAATAAGCAGTACCAGCTAGTGTTGGTCGATATCATTAACTAATTACCATCTGGTCCAATCTGGAGGGGAGGCTTATGTCCAGCAGTGAACGTCATGTGGCTGATGATGATTGTCCAAGCTTTCCTATAAAAGCAAAGCAGCATTACCAATCAAAAGTGATCATAAAATGTGTATAAAATAGGCTTTGCAAATGAATGGGACTGCATACGCCAAATCGACCTTAGAACCTTGCACTCTAGGAAGTAGAATCGCAATCGAAGACCTAATGGATGCTACAGACGCAGCTCTAGGAGTGGCGGGCTTCTGGTCAGGAACTGACTCAATTCGTTGTTATTGGAGCCATTGACACGAAAGCAGAAGATTAGCCTCCACCAATATATCCTTCCTCTATAACTTTAAATCTGGACAAGGCACTATCCCTGTAATTCCTGTAAGCCAGGATCAATAATAGCACGTATTATACACACACCGAGAATCAAGCTCAGCGAGACGGCGAATCTCTAAGAATGCAAAACTTCCTTTTTCCGCCACGTAGTAAATCAACTATAGAGAGCACTTACCCACACCAATAAAACATATTCCTAGTTCCTACGATATCCAAATTAGAGGGATGTAAGTAGTGCATTTAAACGCAATGCTGCTGTCCATTAGTCCGACCCCACAGACTTCGCGAATTACTCGACCTACATTTACAGTTTTTGTAAACTTAAAAAACACGTCGATATAGTTTGAGCCGTGCGTTAGACCGCATTGGCTGGCAGTGGCGCATAATAGTCCGGGCAAAACCCTGCTAATGATGTTTCAATGCACCGACGTTTATTTCCCTGTATCAACATAAGTAAATTATTCCAACGTGTTTTTGATAATAATGGAAAATTAAGCACACTTTAGGATATACTTTTGGCCTGCCCTTATCCCACCTTAATGTGTGGTCGGAGCAACACACTTTTCCAAGCATGTTGCAGAAACCGAACCTCCTTCTGGGGAATCCAGTCCCGGACAAATCAAATTAGAAAAATCGCTGTGCCCAACCTGGAAATCAAACCCTCGGACCTCCCGGTCCAATGATATATGTATTGATAAATTGGATATATGCTTGTCAAATATATGTACGTAGCCTATGTCACTAGACCTCAAGCTTTCTTCTTGCCTTAGTTTATCAAAATCCGTTTTGTGGTTTAACCATGAAAACGAATCAGACAAGTTACATTTACATTTTTCAATTTTATAATTATCGACTTCCATAATAGTTAACATGACTTTTTTTCCTTTCAGAACATGTTTGGCAAGTACACGTCCAAAAGAAAGGCTTGGGTGCGTCCAAAAACATCCAGGGTCTGTATAACCTGTGCCTCACTGACAAGACTCTCACCCTGGTGAAGATCAAGAGCCACAACAACGTGATCAGCGACCTCGGCATACCGGAGAGAGTGGAGTACTCCTTGAAGAATATTAGAAGGTTGGTTTGAATGTATGAAGAACGTGATGTCGATCAACGCCTTCACGACTTACGCCCGAATGGTCAAACGCTACTCAGATTTAACGGCTTGTGAATGTGTATGATCATTTGGCGGTTAGTGCGGTAATATTAATTTATGACCCATTGGGGCTACTAAGCCACTTCACGATCCGGCTCAAAGGACCAACAAGTGTTGTGGCCTGCACATATCGGCCTCCGAAAGATTTCTTTTAGGTTTATCAATTAAACCAAAAATAATACGTAAAAGCTTACATTCGAGTGGATTGTACGAGACTTTCTTTCTACCTGCCCTTATCTCACCTTAATGTGGGGTCGGCGCAACACTGTTTCAAACATAACATAAGCTCACGCCTGTATCCCCGAAGGGCTAAGCAGAGGCGCACTAGCGAACTAGTACACCCACATTTCGCCGAGCTTAGTTCCGTCCCAGATGTGATCAAACATGTTGCAGAAAAAAATTTTGCTTAATTTTTACGACTGCCGGCCTCACGTCATCTTCGTCTTTTTCTAAGTCTTGGACATTAGTGAATTGCTCTTTGGGTTACTTGAGATTTTAGTAAGTACTTAAAGTTGATGATTTCACTGTTTTTATAAAATACTGTCTATAACGTACAAAATTGCTTTACTCAATATCAAGCTTTGTAGAAAACAATCACAATGATGTTGATACTATATCTTTACACTATCTGCAATTACTCATTCACTCTTACCGCATTTATTAATTGAAATAAAACAATTTTTACGGATTCTGTCATGATTTGTTTTAATTTTTATGTCCGACGTTTCGAAGGCTTTGCAGTCTTCGTGGTCACGGGTCGGACTGACTAAAACAAATCGTGATAGAATCCGTAAAAATAGTTTAATTTCAATGTATAACATTCGCGTAAACTTAGAAATTAGGGGGGTTACCCCCACCTCTTATAGCAGTATTATTATAATTTTACTTGTACCGATTCCCATACAAAACAAACGAAGAACGATTATAATAATACTGCTATAAGAGGTGCTGGTAACCCTGCAGTACGCATTCATTAAATTAAACATATTTCAAGTCACATTTTACATATCATATATTATATTAAGTACAGTATTTAATATGATTATTATTATGAAACAGCTGTGAGAACTGCGAAGTCGATTAACGACGGTATCGGTCCGTGTTTTATTATGACTAATTCTTCTCGAGCCTATGTGACTCATTGTTTTGATCAAATCGATTGTGAGGTAGAAAACCCCAAGGTAATAACTGGCCGTTTACTGGAAATATTCTAGGCATGTCGCCGGATCCCATTCCTTGAACGCATTTAAAAGAAACGAAAAAAATAGTCAGTGCGCTGGGTTTTACCAGACATCTAACCGATATGGTTATAATCCAGAGACTTATGTATACTACTAGACAAGCCGATTAGTACAAAGAATCTGCGCACTAAGCTACGGTCAATTGGCAATAACTCATTTACGGCCAGTTTCAATAAACGATCTCAGTTTAGAGTGCAGATAGATCGCGATTATGAATCCATCAAATCACGTCATTTGACGGAGCCATGTTCAAACTGTGTTCTTATTGGCTATTTTTGTAATCTATCTGCAAATTCGAACTGAGATTGTTTATTGAAACTGGCCGTAAGTCGATGGCGAGAGAGCAAGAGAAACAGTTGCCATTCGGGAAGCCACACAATATAAAATATTTATATCGACCTACGAGTATCCAAAGAATAAAGTTACATATAATAATCAATGAATCAATAAAAGCTCAGAAAAATAAGAAAGCGATTTCGATTCATTATCATAATTGTAACTTTATTCTTTAGATAGGTCGATATATGTTTTGGGAATACATAGAAGTCTTTGTTATAATCATGTAGTATTTTTGTAGCGATAGCTCAGTTGGAAGTGATACGGACTACCGAGACGACTGTCGGAAGTTCGAGACCAACGCCAACAGGAGCATACACCTCTGACTTTTCTATGTTAAGAGTGTTTTCATTGTGAATTATCGGTTGCTATAACGGTGAAGGCAAACATCGTGAGGACACCTGCATACCCGAGAATTTTTCATTTAATTTCGAGGGAATGTGAAGTTTACCAACGTGCATTAGGCCAGCGTGGTAAGGCCTAACCCATCTCATTAGTAAAGGAGGACCGTGCCCAGTAGTGGAACAGTAATTTTACAGGGCTAATAACCTGTATGATCCTTATATCATGTTTTTTGAGTGGTAAAACCACGCTGTAGACAATAGCGTCTACAGCAGGAATGGGCCGGCTCGACCGGTTTGATACCACTGTCACACAGAAAACCGACGTAAAGTGGCAGTTCGCTGTCGCGTTTCAATCGGTGAGTGAGATTTCTGGTGTCCCAATTCCCCCCTCCCTTTCCCAATCCCTATTTCCTTCGTTTTAGGTTGGCAACGCAGCCATGATTTTCATGTCTTTGTCATCTCATGATATCACGTACCATCAGGTGATCCATCTGCGCGTTTGCCCGTCTGCTATAAAATAATGTTTCAGATGCGGCGACTCCGAGTGCTTCTTCTACATGGAGGTGGGTCGGCAGACGTCGACGGGCGCCGGCGAGCTGTGGATGCTCTCCGACGACTCTAACATCGCTCAGAGCATGCACTCCACCATCTATCAGTGAGTACACAACAACGTTTTTTTTTCGACCGACTTCCAAAAAGAAGAAGGACCTCAATTCGTCTGTTTTTTATGTATGTTACGCGATAACTCCGCCGAATGTGGACCGATCTTCAAAATTATTTTTGTGTTCGATAGAGCTTATTTCAAGGGTTCCATATGCATTTGGTCACGATCGGATTTGAAGTCAGTCCGTTAAGTTTTTAAACTTGTGATTATTTGGGTTCACAATATTTGGAGAGGTCGTTGCTCTTGGGATACAGTTGATCCCTCCAATTCTTTATTGCTACATAAGACAATAATATTTCGTGGATAACTCATTATTCCTTACAACTGTACATCAATATTTACTTGTTTGTGTTATTTTCTGTCACAACAACTTCACCACATGTTCCCGAACATTTCGTACTGTATTTTCGACCGACTTAAAAAAAGAAGGTCCTCAATTCGTCTGGTTTTTTAAAGAAGGATGGAATCCGGCCGCTCTTCTAGTTGTTCGCAGGTGAAACTTGTTCGTTTGGCAGTAAAAAAAAATCAATTTTTAATTTCCAGTGCAATGTGCAACTGCACTAAAGAGACGGAACACGAACGTGACCACGTCGTGGTGCCGAAAGGCGCCGCCGAGGGATCGAACCCGCACCCGCGCAGGCAGACCCTCCCCAACGGCAGCAGTAGACCCACACCCTCCAACGGTAAGTGGAAAATGAAATTGATCATAGTAATCTTAAAATAACTCCACCCCTGTCCTTCGGTCTCTTCCCGGTCCTTACCATGTGTTGTATCGAAGTGACCCTATACAGGATGTTGCAGAAAGTTGGTATCAATAACAATTCCGAGTGGCGTGCGGTCCGTATAAACAGAGACACGGTCTATCCTAGCAGCTTGCTAATTGTATACGTTTCTGTTTACATTGTTGATGTGCCTAAATAAATAAATTACAAAATAAAAAAGGTTTTCAGTATAGAAACTTCACTTGCCTTATATATTTTAAATCAACACGGGGATGATAATGATGGTTGTAGTGAAGCAAGAACTGAAGAATGTAATTAATGAAAGATTTTTGTCTACCCTGATCTGAAGGCAGTGCACGTCACTGACAATTCCACAATTTCAGGGAGACCGATTTGAAGCGGAATGGTAAAGTTAAACAAATAACAATTGAATTTCAACTTTTTTAATCAAATATCCATAAGGATTTTAAAATCAAAACGGAACCTGTAAATTGTCGCAATTCGTATAGAATAAGAACGACTGTGTGTCCGTTAAACATAATTACAGCACAGCTGGTTCGTAAATATTTAGTAACCGACCCGATTGGCATGAAACAATTTTTTTCGTCACAATTCCAAGTTTGAATTATTCAAAAAAGCTTTATAAAAATTTTAATTTTACCAGTAAAGTTCTCGCCATTCCCCTTATAAATGTTAGGCGGACCCTTGCAGAAGGCCGGGATAATGCCAGACAGAAAAGATTATTGATACCACATTTATGCAACATCCTGTATAAAAGCCATGGTGTAGTTTTGAACAGCACGGGCAGCTGCATCATTGCGTCAAAATCTATTTCTGGAACATTTAAAAAAAATCCCCTCCCTTCCACTTCTCATTCCTAAGAGTGAACATTCGTAATGAACATTCGCGTAATGTAATGTTACATAATGTTATAATAACACCGCAGCAGTGATGCCGCGTACACACTAACCGAACGAACGTTCGCGAATCTATGCCTGTTGCATTCACACAACAGCGAAAGTTTGCTTGTATGAACGCAACAGGCAGTGGCGAAACTAAAGGATGGCAGGGCTGGCAAAATGCCACGGGCTTCTGGCCCGAGGAGGGCCCGCAGCCCGAGGTGCCACAAGCTCATGTTATGTTTTTAACGAATTCAGGTGATTTATTAAAATTCAATTACAACGTGACGATTTTTAAGGGGGCCCCATACACAAATGAATTTGCCACGGGCCTCGGATGGTATATTTACGCCACTGGCATCAGGCGTAGATTCTCGAACGTTCGTTCAGTTGGTGTGTACGCGGCATGAGAGGAGAACCGAGCATTACATTGTGCGAATGCTCGCAGTTACTTCTTCCAGCTAACGCGTATTGTTATTGTAAAAAATCTTGCATTATTACATTACACGCGAATGCTCGCGATGAAAGAACACTTTAAAAGACAGGTTACCAAATCTTCTGAGCCCTTATTACTAGTGGTAGGGGAGACCGTGGTACGTCGACCTTCACTTATCTGATAGCCAGATGAGACACATATTTTGAGTCCTTTGCCCAGCAGTGGGACACAATAGGATAGAATAGAATAGAATCGAATAATTTATTTACAAACACGCCTATAATAGCTTGCCTATCGAAGGCGTCTGGTTATCAGATGAGTGAAGGTCGACGTACCACAGTCTTTTAGACCATAGTTTTGAGTTAGCAAAAGCGCTGATAGTTTTGTACTCCCCATACATTTACTTAGTAGCGTCGCTTGCGAAAATATTATGAACTAAAATAAATGTATGGAGAAAGTTAGAATTAATATCGTTTTCGAAACAAAAACAACTAAAACGTACTAGGGGATCAGGATTTTTGCGTAGACTCTGCCTCACAGAAATCTGACGTAAAGTGGCAGCTCGCTGTCGCGTTACGTTCGGTGAGTGAGATAACCGGTGCCCGAATGCCCCCCTTCCATTTCCTAATCACTATTTCCGTCCTTTTAAGTTGGTAACGCATCCATGTTTTTTATCTTGGGTGTCTGGGCGGCGGAGATCACTTACCATCAGGTGACTCATCTGCTCGTTTGCTATAAAAAAACTCTGTACCTACTCGTGTACTTTCTGCTATGAAACCTTCTAGTATACGGCACTTGTATACCACGCACACTCAATACTGTCATTATGTAGTTAGAGCTCGTCTGGTCTGAAATGACGCGCACTGCCATTCAACTTTGAACCTTATTGCCATCGATGTAATAATTACCTAGATGCACAGTTGGCGCTCGGAAAATGGGTCAGCAAAGGAGTGCTTAAGCACTCGTTTTGCATACAGTCCGACGCCGATGGAATTCTAAATTTCAAAATTCAAATTTAAGAACGCTTGCTCATTTCGTTTAAAAAGCTACTTTATTACACGTGCACATAGGGGTATATTTGTGTTGATTTAATTAGAACTTGTGATTTATTTCTTTGTTTTATTCCTGAGACCACTTTTTAAGAGGATATTTGCAAAGAACTGTGCATCTAGGGTATATTATATTGATGCTTATTGCACACAAAATAGTGTCAAGGAAGCGTACCATTTCAGAGTCTATAGCACTAATAACTATCGACGACGTATTCGAATCGAATTAGGTTTACATTGATTGAAAAGTCATAAAATATATCGTCGTAGTTATTCGCGCTAGACTCTAGAGGCTTAGGCTGAGATATAGAGCGAACTTCGACTAAGTCTGAGTCAAAGAAACGAATTCAATGAGGATTTAGAATTATTAAATCGAATTTGACAGCCTCCGTGGCGCAGCGGGCAAGTAGCCGGCTGTGAAACGTGAGATCGTGGGTTCGATTCCCCCACTGAGACATATGTCTGTGTGGCTCACAGACATATGTATATGTTTCGGGTCTGTGTGTTGTGAGACCGAAAGTTTCTCGTAGTTCCTGATACCTACGACACAAGACTCGATCTTAGTGTGGGGTTAGGACTATTGTTGTGACTGTTGGGTGTATTTATTTATTTATTTAATTTTGACTTGGTCCGAGTCATTTTTTACATAAAAATCTTTGCTTAGTCATTCTGTCAGTGTATATTTCTTGTAAAAAATGGCTCGGACTAAGTCAAAGTTCGTTTTAAAAATTCCAAATGCTCACTGAGTTTGTTTCTTTGACTTTAATCGAGGATTGCTCTATAAATCTCAGCCTCAGATCAAACGAGCTACGCTTGTCTAGTTAGAGTAGCTAGTTGTGACTAACATGACGTTCATAAACAACATCTACTGGTAATAATGGTTACTTTTACGGTCCACTCACGAGTCACTCGTGGCGGCCAAAAAACGCCTCGCCGCTACCGTACTGCGGTCGTATCCACCGACCACAAATTGTGGTCACCCCAAGAGGCGTTTTGTGGGTGCTTCAATTGACTCGAGTGATTTTTAAGCATACCGCGATTGTTTTTTTCCAAATGTGTACAGGCTGTTCCAAATAGCAGGTATAAATATGATTTGAATGTATACAAACACAGAAACATCACAGTTATTATTGGGTACTTGACTTTTTTTTTATAAGTTTACATGGCTATTTATTAGTTTACGAAATACATGTAAAAATATTTCGTAATTTATTTTCATATATTTCGTTGAAAAAGCAAAAATTGATATGTATAATTTAGTTTGCCGCCAAAACGCTATCTGTTAACTGTAGCTACGGGTGACGTCATTGTTTCTTACTATAGATAAAAAACGGGTCAGATATTTCGTCGATCAGATATTGATCGTCGATCACATCCACGTTGAAATTAGTTTGAGATTTAAATAAAAATAGGAAAAAAAACCAAATGACCTTGCGGTATGACTTCAGATCTTAGGTCTTAGGCTCTTGTGGAGCAAATAACAAGAAAAATTAGTAATCTGACATCATGCATCGTGACTGGGGTTTACCGTCACGTAACTCACAGATAAAAAATTAAGTATTCAAATTACTAAAATAAAATTATCCTTGGAGTATTTTTAAAAATTCCTATTGCATACGTTCTTTAGATGATAAATCTATGTTCCTACAGAAATTCATTCATATATTCAAGTACCCAATTGTAACGATAATATAACGTTAAATATAAAGATGACAATATTATTTATCTGATTTATATTAAGAATCTTTTGGAGTAATAAAGTACTATTATAGTCACCAAACAGGGTGTTACAGAAAACAGGGTTCAAATGTTTTCTAACTCGGTTATCACGTAACTTATAGAGGTATTGAAATTTAAAAGAGTTAAAACAATCGTCGTAATTATTATTTCCTTTATTGCTTGGGTACGGACTTCTACGATGGATGGCGGCACTGATAAATTACCTCCATTTTCTAAAATCACATGTGCTGTTACACTATGTGTTGTGAATTTTGTCATGCTATGGGCGCCAGTCGTGGACCGAAGACCGTGACCAGGCTTGTATTATTGTGACTATGAAATACTAAATGTGAAAATAATCTTATGGTGACTAATATGACATCGAACTGAGAAGAAATTGATTGTAAGAGGCGTCGTATATTATTTATTTGTATATCCTCTTTGTGCCAACTGCCAATATGATTGTTTGCTACTTGTGATATTTGAATCCATAATGTGACGTTTTGTATATTTTATCATATACATAGTTCTATATTTTGTTTGGAAATGGCTGAAACTTTTTTAAACCATTGGTTTTTTTCTACTTTTCCAAAACATTATATCCGTGATAAATATTAAATTCTTGAGTATTACCTATATTCAGTTTTTTTATTGCCAATTTTAGACTTAAAATAACTACTTCGATTTCTAATTTTATTTTCCACACATTACGTATTATTGGTCATAAACTTTGAAATTGACGGCGGCCTCAAAACGGCGGTTCTGTTGTAGATGGTAAACTGTGCAATAAAATATTAAGACGTTCCACCGATCCGATCGGAGTTTACCCAAACGGTGGGTCTCAAATTCCATAGTGAATTTGATGGTACATTGCAGAGGGCAAGGGCCTCTGCATGGGCGCATGCATTAGGCAGTGCGTGTGCACGACGGGCACCATGTCCGTAGACGACTCGGGCGCGGCCATCGCGCCGATCGCAGCGCCGCACGAACGCGACGGTACGACCCCCATACTACACGCCCCCCTCCTTCACGTTGATGACACTCGCATACCCACCTATACGTCTTCATCATAGATTATAATTATAAAATATTTCGAAAAAACTGATTTAAAGGGTATAAACAGAATGAATATTCCATTTCTATTTATCTTCTTATATTTATTTCCCGTAATAAGACTGCTGTTTTCAGACCTTTTTATACGCACAGTAAGCTGCAGATATCAGTTTTATGAATGAGTACAACCGACTTCAAAAAAGGTGGAGGTGCTCAATACTATTCGTCTTATTTTTTTATGTATATAACGCGATATCTCCACCAAATGAGGCCGATTTTCAAGATTATTTTTGTGTTCGATAAAATTTATTCCAAGGGTGGTCCAAATAAATTTGGTCACGATCAGATAAGTTTTGAAGCCGTTACATTTTAAAAATTATTAAAAGTTATTCATAATACAACTGTCGAATGTGATGTCATCAAGTGCAAAAAACCTTTGCAGGAACAAATTGAAAATATTTAAGTATGATAGTAAAAGTAAATATTATTTCCGATTGACGGTTAGTTCCGAGATATATGCTTTATCAGAAAGTTTTGTGCTGTGTCATCTGATGTCGTTAACACTAGTATCAACAATCGTTATTTTTTTCCACCATAAACTCCTGTTGAAGTAAAAAATTAATTAGTACAAAGGTATTCCAATATTAGGTATTCGATTGTCATCAACACAACCGGACATTACAAGTCGCGTCCTAGTTCCGCTTACAGCTGTCGGAGCCCTTCTCTATTGGCCATCATACATGTTAAAAATAACAAATATCTGTCTATATACGCTTTCAATGGGATGTTACCGCGTAAAAAAGCTTCCGCTCTTCACGGACGTAAAAAAACGTTACCGATTAATGCTATCTGCTAATTAATAATAACGGTAATAACGTGTTATAAATAAATTTTATTTTTATGTAATTTCTATTTCTTTTGGAAATATATTGAACTGTCTCCCAGGCTTTATGTTTTGGGATAAATAACTGTATTGTTTTTTCGCAAAAACGATATAATATGTTACTATTATGGAGTTACGCTTTATATTTATTTAGCGGAATGACAGCACGTTATTTGTTGAAATATGTATATAGATTATCGTAAAGCATGTTGGGTGTTGGTGTTTGGTCGCAAATGTTTGTCCAATATAGGTGCATCATACGTCATACTATACACATTCATGAATGCATATGAGCAATTGGTATGAACATGGCAAAAATATTTTACAACCGTAAATAATATTAGTAATCAATATAACTTATATTGTAAAACAAACAAATTGGTTGATATTACTTTCAAAAATGTTTTTACCATTTTTTTTACAAATTATTGTAACACAGTAAACGGTGGAGTTTTATACTGTTTTGAACAAATTGATTTAATATTTTATAGCAACTGTATTAATGCCAACCGTACCAAAACAATCACGAATATAGTCAATGGGTTGAAGAGATGATGTATTTATTCAAGTAACAAATATTGCCAAAAGCAGTGAACGCCAAGGTTTTTGAGTGGTAGAGCTACGCTGCAGACAGTAACATCTACAGCACCAAAGGGCCGGCTCGACCGGTTTGATACCACTGTCTCACAGAAATTGGCCCATTTACATCCCTTTCCCAATCCTTTTTCCCTCCCCTTCAATTCCCTCCTTTTAGGTTGGCAACGCACCCATGATTCTTTTTGTGTCTTTGGAGTCTACGGGCGGTGGAGATCACTTACCATCAGGTGAAACATCTGCTCGTTTGCCAGTCTCTGCTATATATATGTATATAAAAAAAACTCCACCGCTTACCCTCACATGTAACACACATCCATCGCACCGGGTGACGCTTGGTGCCATAAGTTTTACGTGTCGCTTCTCATTGTCTTTCGCAGCAGAAAACCAACCACCGAATAACCCACTAACAGAGAGAACGGAAAAACCGCGGCTCGGTAAACACCACCGCACTGAATCACTACCCGCCGGCTGTCCGTTGTTCCAAGAGCCCCTGAAGATATCCCACGGCCGGACATCGTCCGAGCCACTCACGGGGGAAGAGTTAGATCGATTGTTGGTTGAGAAATCGATGATGCATTTGTCATGCAAAACGATCAATGGAAACGATATGCCGCCGAAGAAAACGCAATGGTCACGGCGCGCGAGTACCGGCACAAGAATGTCGAAGTTGTCGCCGGCGCATTCGAAGAGTATGTATATTTCAACGCGGTTTCGACTACGTAACGGTTTTTGTTATAAGCAAATAACGCAACGCGTTTGAAATAACAGTGTTGTCAGTCTATATTATAATACAAAAAGGGATACCAAAATTTTGTTTGATATATCAATATTAAAAACAATGTAATGTTATATAAAACATTACGTGGTCCAGAACCGTTCCACCATTTTACGCATGCTCTTGCACATGCAAATAATGCGTGCACATGCATCGCACACTACTAACCATATCAGCAGAATGTTGCAGTTAATTGAAACAAGAAAATAAATATAAATAAATTACATCGTGTGATGGTTTTTGTTTCATTTATCTGGCAACTGTATGTTTTATTGTATCTATGTGTTTTCCGTTTATACAGAGTGTTATTTTTATAAATTATGTGTATGATTTTGCAAGTTTTGTGTTACAAGCATGGTTTATAATTTTTGTTTCATTCATTGTGTGCACTTTATATGTTTTTATTCTATATTTTTAAAATATAATATAGAGGTACATGGTGATTCTAAACTATTTTATTACATTTAGAAGCCAAACTGAAAGTCTTTAAATCCACACCACATCTTACTGTAAATAGCTTCCAAGCTTTTATATTATGTATACCGCTTCAATATTTCTACTTTTTATTTACATAGAAAAGATAAAGACTGTTTTTTTTTGTAAGGAAAAGTATTTTTTGTTTTCTGACATATTCATTTACGAGGTAAAACTTTCCAGACACCAGCGCGGGCCGCCATCGTTGCGACAGCATGCCGTCACATCCGTACTCATCTTTTGAAGTAGAGAGACCTGCACCACGGCATATTGAATTGGAAGGTAATATTTTTGTCGTAAGCAAAATGGATTTTTGAAATATTTTTAATAAACTCTACAGTCTAATGCTAAAGGCGGTTGATGTCAGGCAGACAGCTGGTTGTAAAAAAACTATACGGTATCCTTTCCACGACGTGCATGAATAATTGTATTGCGCCTACCCCACATTGACGCAGGATAGAGGCAGGTGAAAAGTAGGGCTTTGACGGGAAGTCTGATGGGGGTCGTCGTTTGTTAAAATAATTTCATATTATTTTGTAGAGCTTCATTTGCTGTTTTTAAGTGATGTGGTTTCATGCATCAAACTTTACTGAAGATTGACAGTATAATGTGGAAACTTTTTAAGCGGTGATCTTTGATAAGTTTTGTTTGGTGCGTTGGCTGGCTTTGTTCGGATGGAATGGAATGGGAGGGAAATGGGATTGGGAAAGGGAGAGGGAATCGGGCTACCGGAAATCTCACTCACCGAACGAAACGCGACGGCGAGCTACCACTTACGTCGGTTTTCTGTAAGACAGAGGTATCAAACCGGTCGAGCCCGCCTATTCGTGCTGTAGACGTAATTGTCTACAGCTTAGCTCTACCTCTCATGGCAATGGCGAATTTGATGGCGATAGCTATGTGACCGTGTGAGGTTAAAGTGTTTTTGTTGATTTTGTTGTTTATATTGTAATATGATAATTCTAATTTAATTTTCCCGGGACTGGATCCCTCAAAGGGGGTTGACGTCAGGCAGGCGGCCGGTCGTAAAAACTAAGCCAAATCCTCTTTGTAACATACTTACGTGTGTTGCGCCGACCACACATTAAGGTGGGATAAGGGCAGGTAGAAAGAAAGAATATTGTAATGTGATGCATTATAAGAATATTGAACTGCCTCGGTGGCGTGGTTGTATTTCGGTACGACTACTGTCCTGAGGTCTCGGGCTCGATCCCCGGGTCGGGCAAAGTGATATTGGATGTTTCCATATCAGCCCGCAGTCTGGAATTTGTGCCCGATATGGCGATAGGTTCGCCCTCTATCACATCTGGGACGGAACTAAGCTCGGCGAAATGTGGGTGTACTAGTTGGCTAGTGCGCCTCTGCCTACCCATTCGGGGATACAAGCGTGAGGTTATGTATGTATGTATGTATGTATGTATGTAATGTCACAAAGTACGCATGCACTATGTTTATTATATAGTATATTTGTTTTTGCTTATTATTATCTATAAGTTCAATTTAGTAACTGATGTTGCATGCGTTCAGTGACAATAAACATTTCTTTCTTTCTTTCTAATGTGATGTGTATATATTGTATGGTGTGCAGGATGCGAGCCGGGCCGCGAGGAGCCGGACGCGGCCGGCGAGTGGCTCCGCACGCCGCGCATACCCGAGGAGCCCGACGCCGCGGACATAGCCAAGGACTTCCTCAAGTACGTACGCGGACACTGATCGACACTTTTCAACTACGGAAACTTTGTAACAACCTATTGGTCCTTCGAGCCGGATAAGCTGTTTGCTCATGACCGAACTGCCAAATGGGCACTTAAAAGCGAACTAGTGCATAGATATTTCTCAGAATTTGACGAGCGATTAGTAATAAAGCAAGTCTGTCACCATATCTATCACAATTCCGACTCGGGGCAATGATTGATTATTTATTGACAGTGTAATTTGTTTCAACAAACAGTTATTATAAATTTGAATAATAATACTTTATTACTTTAGTCGCCTCCTTGGTCTAGTGTCGACATATATGGTCCTGGGTTCGATTCCCAGGTCGAGCAAAGCGAATTTTCTAATTTAATTTGCCCGGAACTAAATCTCTCAGAGAGGGTTGGCATCAGGCACGCAGCCGGTCTTAAAAACTTAGCCAAATCCTTTCTGCAACACGCTTTAAAAAGTGAGTTGCGCCGACCCCACATTAAAATTGAATAAGGACAGGTAGAAAGAAAGAAAGCAATACTTTATTATTCAAATAAATTACATGTTACATGAGTCATCATTTTGTAAACTTGCCAGACTTCAAATAAACAAATATTATGGTAGATAGCAGTTTCGTTAAGCTCTGATCTTGCCAAAGTCTTCAGCGGCGACCGTTTAAACTCGGTATTAAAGTAAAGTTGTTTGTGGATAGTATGTCCATCCGTCCGGGCGCGTCGGTGCAGCACTCGCGCACCTCCTCGCTGGGGCTGGACGACGTGTCCGAGCCGCTCCCCCCTCTGGTCCCGCTCCCCCCACTCGTGCCCGACGGGTACCTGCCCATGGCGCCGGGACACGACCCGGCCGCGGGACTCATATACGCGTCGAGCGGCTCCGTCTGCAGTGGCACCCCTTCCACCGACCCCAGGTTCAGGTGAGCGTGGAAACATACATACGTGGTGGTATTCTGATAGGTTGATCGAGTTTTTCTACCGTTTTTTCCAATTAATTGTTTGTCCATACTTAGTAGAACATCCTGTACATAGAATAGTGTATTTAATATTTTTTTATTTTATTTATTTCACATAAACATAATAAAATAAAAAGTCGTTAATTTCATAACCAAAACAGGGAAGAATTGAACAAACAGAGAACACCAATTTTTGTCGAATTAATCGTTTGTCCATACTTACTAGAACATCCTGTATATACAATAGTGCATTCAATAATTTTTAATTTATTTCTTTCACATATATATAATAAAACAAATAAATTAAATAAAAAGCCCGTTAATTTCATAACCAAAACAGAAAAGTATACATAAAAATAGTATTTTTTTTCTTTTTGATTTTTTTTCCACATATGGTTAGGACTCCTTTCGGGTAAAGGCTTTCTCTAGCCATTTTTACATCTATCTCTTTGTTGGGCAATGCTCTGCTAGATTTTACTTTTTTTTTATACTTACACAAATACATAGAGGAGACGGAAACATTTCCATTTAATCTTGGGCCTAGATTGTAAAAGGATGAAAATGGTGTCAATTTTTCAAATTGTAATTGGGCAGATTTTTTTATATTTTAAAATATAAAAAAATAATATTGTTTTAAACCCTATCTCAACTCATTACATTTTTGCCCAAAGATCCCCTCTCCTGTAAATAATCACACTTAATTACTTAAATACATAACATTTTAAAGTGTGTTAGGATTTTCGTACCAGTCATCATTTGTGTAAAATCTCGAAATACATTAATTGGAGCATCCGACAGCGAGTACCAGCTGGAGCCCGCGACGTCGCACCTGGCCGTGTCTGCGGGGGGAGCGGCGGGCGCGGCGGGCGAGCGGCCCCCGCGCGCCTACAGCGTGGGGTCGCGCCCCCCGCCGCGCGCGCCCGAGCCGCGCCACCGCGCCTACAGCGTGGACGCGCGCCACCGCCCGCCCGCGCACCACCGGCACGCGCCCCCGCACCCGCCGCCGCACCCGCCGCGCGCCTCCGCCGAGGACCTCATGGAGCTGGACTTCTCCGTCAACTCGCCCGCCGCTAAGGTATCCATGACACGACCTCACGCCCCACCAACTAGAATGTGATAGAGGGCAAGCATATCGTCATATCGAGCACAAATTCTAATCTCCGAGCTTGTACGGAGTTTGGTATCCGTACAGCGATTTACGTATGATTCGTAAATGGAAAGATGTTATTTTGGTAAATGGTAATCTAAATGGTATAATATGGTTATGGTATGGTTTTGAGAACACCCGAACCGATTAGTGACTAATAGTGAACTGGTGTATAAAATATGTCAAATAATATAATGTGGCGTAAAGCGCCCCCACAGCGCAGGGCGATGTACGTTGCTTGCACCGTACAGAACTGATACTGAAAAATACAATATCAATTTACACGACCTGGGGAGCGAACCCGAGACCTTAGGACGATAGTCGTACCACGCACGCCAAATACTACCACCTACCGAGCCAATATTGCTGAGTATATACACAAAGCCGCTTCCAACAGGTTGGTCTGAAAATCTATGGGGGAGGCCTATGTTCAGCAGTGGACGTCCTATGGCTGATGATGATGATATACACTAGATGTACCATTACTCAAGATCGACGTGAAAAGATAACCTTTCACCTGGTGTTCACTTGACATTGAGCAATGGGACACCTATTACAGGAGTACATACTATACTATACAGGGTCCCTATATAGTATACTATATTTCTTTTTTTACATAATAAATATCATATACAGCTGTTTTCTAAAATGTGTATGCTAATAAAACCGCCCACAAAAACTAAATTTGGGAAAGTTTTATATTAATAACCACATTTGCAACTTAAAAATATTTTCATTTTCGAAACTATTATAATTTTTGACACAATATTTTTGTTCAGTCGTCAATCGCCCGCACACCGCCGGCCGCGAGTTCCATCGACCGCGTGAAGGCGAGCGTCGACGAGTACGTCGACATGTCGCCGCGCAACGCGGGATACGTGGAGATGAGGCCCGGGGAGCCGCCGCCGCCCCCCGCCCCCCTCGCCCCTCACACGCCACACACGCCCCACACGCCCGCCACCGACGGCTACGTGGAGATGAGCTACGGGCGAGCCGCCACCAGGCCGATAGCCATAGCGGGCGCGAGGGCGCCTCCCCCCGCCGGCGCCGTCGCCGCGTCCCCCGAGGAGGCCCGGCGGCGGCGCAACACGCTGCGTGACGCGTCGCACGGCTCGCAGACGATATTCCCGCTGTCGCTGGAGTCGCCGGCCTCGCCCGCCTCGCCGCCCGAGGAGTCGCCGGACGAGCTGGAGGAGGACCCGCCCTCGCACCACGCGCTCTCCACGGTGCGCGAGACTGCCGAGGAGTGCTGGCGCGGCGGGGGCGGGGGCGGAGTCCCGTCCGGCTCGCCGCAGTACGTGACGCTGGCGCGGCCGCGCGACGACCAGCTCGCGTGCAACCCGCTCGCCAACAAGACCATCGCCAGGATCGACACCGACAACAAACGTATGATATACATTACGTATATGATATACACAATATGGTATAAGAAACCGTGGTATGTCGACCTTCACTCATCTGAAAACTAGATGAGACATATTTTTTTATCAAATGTCAATTATTTACAAACACGCCTATAAAAGCTGCCTATTGAAATATGTTGATGGCTATTTTTATTTCATAATGTTTTTTTTGCAGGTAAACCTATACAATTGATTTTGTAATTCAATTATATTTCTTATGGTACCGATTTTTATTTGTTATCACATCGGTGTAGTTACTTATTTTAATATGCCAGATCATACCGACTGCCCAAGTAGCTATGGAAAATAAGTAGGCAAGCTTACCAAGGCATATTCTATATATTATATTCTTATAATATTCACGTAAACTTAAGAAATCAGTACATATTCTCCATGGTAAAAACTACTACTTAGAATAAAAAAAAGGTTTTCAAATGAGTGAAAGTTATTAAAAGATTTATTTAAATTAGTTTAATAAAAATAACTATAAACACATTTTAATAGGCAAGTTATTATAGGCGTAATAGTAAATAAATGATATTTAATAAAAAAATATGTCTCATCTGGTTACCAGATGAGTGAAGGTCGATGTACCGCGCCTCCCCTACCAACACATTAATCAATTAATGAAATATATTTCATTTGTAATAATCTTTGGTCCTTCGAGCACGATCAAATGTTTTATCCCTTTTATATCTTGGGTAGTTTGCTTATTACATTTTATAGAACAGTAGATATGAGGTGACGTCATGTTTGGGTGTATTTGTACAGCGCAAGAGAGCACAAGTAACGCGCAAGTGGTAGTGGCCGGCGGCGCAGCGCCCGCGCGGTTCAGCGTGGGCGAGACGAGCGGCGGCGTGGGGGGCGCGGGGGGTGCGGGGGGCGTGGGCCCGCTGCACTACGCCGCGCTGGACCTGGAGCCGCGGCGCGCGCCCGGCCCCCCCGCGCCGCGCGCCTACACCGAGATCGACTTCCTGCGCAGCGAGAAGCTGCACGCCGACACCGCCTAGCCACATGCACACACACACTACACACACACAAACACACACTCGAACACATGAAGGCTTTCATACTCAATTTGTGTCTTCAACGTATGCGTTTTAGGGTATCTTTTTACCCGACTACGGCGAAGCAAAAAAGGGTTGTGTTTTGTAAAATAATTTATAAATACTTAAAAATAATTTTGGCATTTGCTGTGTTCACACCAACCGAACGAACATTCCCGAACCTACGCCTGTTACATTCACACAAAAAAGAAAGTTTGTTTGTATGAACGCAACAGGCATAAATTCACGAACGTTCACTTGGTTGATGTGTACGTGGCATCTAATATCTATTAAAGCAACAAAATTGTATCTCTAAATAACTATCAGAGTATTGAAATTGCGCTTGTTATACGTTAAGAGAAGATGCAAGTTCTGTATGAAAGAACACAAAAGTGTCACACTAATCCATATTCAACTGACAATTCATGGTATTGTTTGTGCGTTACGAGACTCCCGTGATATAAATATCATACGACGTTAATAGCAAGAGGACTTAATGACGGTGACAGGACGTCCTGTGGACATTACCGGCTTGTCTGTGGAATTGGTGGCCCGGTGGACTATCCATGGTCCATACGAGACTATGTAATAGTGCGTTTTGTTATTAATATTATTGATGAACATTAATTTTTATTGTTAGTCCGGGACGATTCAGTGACGTATTCACTGTGTTTGAATGTTTCGTTTAGTTGGGCCAGACTAGCGTAATTTATGCTGTAAAAACATCAATATATTATTTACCTAGATGCACAGTTGACGCTCGGAAAATGGGACAGCAAAGAAGTGCTTAAGCACTCGTTTTGCCTACAGTCGGACGTCGATAGAATTCTAAATTTCAAAATTCAAATTAAAGAACGCTTGCTCATTTCGTTTAAAAACCTACTTTATAACACGTGCTTAGGGTTATATTTGTGTTGATTTAATTACAACTTGTGATCGTTTTCTTTGTTTTATTTCTGAGACCACTTTTTAGTAGGATATTTGCAAAGAACTGTGCATCTAGGGTGTAATATATTGATGTGTAAAAACCATATAATTTTTACTGAGAGAGGTGATATTCGTGTGAGTAGCTAAACCACTCATTTAATTAATTACACTAAATCTAATTCAGCCCAAACGCCACGAAATGTTACAGCATAAATTACGCTCGTGCGGCTTTACACTAGTTTTTTCGTGTGGTTCGTGAAGGTGGAAGGTACACGCGCGTCGGTTCATGGTGTTGAGTACAGACGGACAGTTATTATTATATTTTAATGTATATGCCACGGTTGTGAGAGAGGCCTAACGTAGTACGCACCAATATCTCCGTTAATATACTGCCTATTGTGTTCTGATAAGCTCCCGAGTGGAGCGCAGTGCAATTTTTTACTACATACACACAAATATATTATATATATTTATTTTTACATAGTTATCGTTTGTTATAAACCGACTCGTGACTGTAAAACCCTTATACAAATAAATAAATTAACAGTGTTTTTGTTTATCATACATGGTGTTTGTAAAACAATGGTGAAACATAGCTAAATTTTTATTTGACTTAAAAAGTTGACATGGTGCCTGAAGCATTCGGTTTTTAGTAATTAGGAGTTAAGAGTAAATAAATATTATATATATAAAGATACATAAAATGGAACTTGTTCATTATTGTGTCGCAAACATCGTGTGACAAAAATCTACAAAATATATAGGTAACTTGTTGGTATGTGTTAGAATGTTTAATACATAGTCACGCAGTCGGTACCAAATTGAGGAAAAACACATTTGATCTTGACTTTTATGAAATTATTACCAGATTATAAAATGACTACCATTTTGGTAGAAATTATTGAAATTCATAGAACTAAATTTTACATTGTTGTACATGTTTTGGTTTCCAGCTTTTGTTATTGTCGTATGTCAAGTGTCAAATGTATTTTTTCATAACAATGTGTTCAGATTAAAATGAATGTCGTTATTTTACAACTGTTCAAATCCAAATTATGAATAGATATTGGAAAGTATGTTTATAAGTTATATGTCGGCGCCGTTGTTTCGGTGGGTTGACGTTTAACTAATAGCCTTTTTCGTGTTGACAGTTTACCCAGTATATCCTTCTCTTGATAGTATTTTCTACCATTATCTCATTATGGAGTTAGAATGTTTGTAATGATTTATTTTGACATCCGGTTGTATTTAAATAATCTTCAGTTTGAAGCCTTCATTTCTCGTTATTATTATTTCCAATTATCATGTTGACATTTTTATTATGTAACTGTTTTATGATATTACTTTATTGAAGACGCGTGAAGTTTCCCAAATAAATCGACGATACAGTGTTTTGTGTAATGAAATAATTGACTTGTTTGCACTCATTTGTTGCTTGATAAAATAGTATGAATATGATACAAATGGTTGAGATTCAGCAAATCGAGCTTTAGTAACATGGTAGTTTTTCTGATGATTCCGAAATCGCGTGAAGATACTTAATAATATGCGATTATATTGAACTTCTACACACCACAGATAAATAAATTCAAGTATATTTAAATGCGCTGTAATAATTAAACCGATCTCTTCTTGCTGATTCAAAATAACCGAACAAATAATGTTTAAGATTCTAATTGCGAACCTAATCGCCTTTTGTGTTCAAAATCCATTTACGGTAACAGCTAATGGCAATACGTAAACACTATGTTACTGACGTCAGACCCTGAGTATTTACAATTTATAATGTACTAGGATGAGCAGAGGAATAAAACTGTGTTCGTTCGTTACCACGTTTAATAATCAAGTGTCACATTCTAATTCTATTAGCTATGAGTATAGTATTGTCAACAATACACTATTCACATGTCATGTCATGAGAAAACTAAAGCTACTATTTTCTCACAATATTTCTACTAGTATCCCAGTAAGTGGAATCGGTACAACATGTTCCCATGTTGTAGTTTAGACTTGACTTATTGGTTAAAACCTCCCTAAAATTGTTTTTGATGGATATCAAACATAAAATAAGCAGATCGTACAGTATGCTAATACCTACTATTAAAGACACCACTCCACCAAATTTACAATGTCTATGGGAGAATACAAAATGACTCTTTTCTTGAAATGGAATATAATCAGCCAATTTTATGGCAGTATTCTGACGTCAGTAATTTAACGTTAATGTATAGGTACGTACATGTAGCCAATGTCGCACGTGGTTGTTCACGGGACCTGCATAATGTCTGAGTCAACACCAAATTTTTATAACTTTATATTTATTGTCTAGGGCCCTACGGTGATTGTGACTGGAATTCTAAGGCGTCTATGAAACAAAATAGACTTTTTTTTAATAAATGCATATCTGTATGACGACATACCACGAGTTAGCTGAATATTGTCAGCATTAAAAAATGTCAAATGGACAAAGTAGTATTTTTTGTGTACAGCGATAGTATAGTAATTAACAATTTGAATCTTGCCCTAATTCTACCTCCGCAAGTCTGAGCAATGCGCTACATATTTTTGTTATTTATGCGCTGAGATTTGTTTTTAATCTGTGTCACTATCGCCCCGGCTGGTTCTCTAAAATCACAATAACGAAATAATAGTCTTTAAGCAATTCACATAATGATTTTGATTGCAGTCGCACAGTTTTAAAATTTTTAATATCGTACGAAGGATTTTTTATAATTCGTTGTTTTTAAATGTACGATTACAAGATATTTTGTTTTGTTTATTGATTCCGAGCAGAAGTTTCTTTTAATAGTTTTCTACTTTAATCACAGTGATTAAACCGTTATTTCAGTGACAATAGTAAAATGTGAGATAATAGTAAGTTTTTCAGAAGAAATAGTAGAATTTTGTTATTAGTAGAATTTAAACGATTTTGTCAATATGTAAATTCGTAAAAGAGATTTCTGCTATATTATTTTTTGGATGTAAAAAATCCTATTATTTTAACGTTGTACGGAACTCTTGACTCGTTAACTGGATGGTATTTTGTAGCATAGTGAAATTCGGCATAGCCACTGTTTTACGTTTTGTATATGGTTTTTTTCAGATAATTTCTCACTCGTATGAGTGAAATGACGGGCCTTAATGAATGGGCTGCGCAAGACAACCAAGCGGTTATGCGGAAATTGAAATTTATAAAATTTTATTTCCCTCAAAAAATCTGTTATATTCTATCTTTGTAAAACATTCATGGAATATTCGTTACATTTATTTCTATGTAAATTCTTTGAAGAAGTAAAAATGATTTATGCATACATGGTATGTTATCCTGATTTTATTTCTGAGTCTCCAAAGTCACATTCTATTAGCAATATCGTCAGTAGAAATGTCCAAATTTTATGGGATTGACATCTTCTTCTTTCAAAAAGAATGGCTTCCACGCATATGCAATGCATTGGCCACTGTCAAGGTAAATAGAGCAATTATGTTTTCACAATTACCATAAAACCCAGATGTGGATGACCTCAAGGTCCTGCTGGGATTATGGCGGCAATTCCTTCCAGTGCGATGCCCCTCAGATGACCGTCACTCGGCAAATCGACCGAACAACGCACCAAGCAAAACTCATCAAAGATCACCGGTTAAAAAGCTTCCACATTATACTGTCTATCTTCACTGAAGTTTGATGCATTAAACCACATCACTTAAAAACAACAAAGACATCTCTAGAGAATTATAGAAATAATTTTAAGAAGCGACGTCCACCCTGTCAAACTTCCCGACAAAATCCATGGGATTGACATAATAATATGCTATCGCAATGTCACGTGTTAATCCCATACACTTTAGACATTCTACTGGCGATATCGCTTATGGAATGTGATTTTGCCTACAGGCTCTGATTCCGAGACTCGTGGCGTCATTGAATAAAATAAAGGATATTATTTAATTAGGGCCCGTCATACATCCGTCTAGGTAAGCCAATACTATAGCTGTTGCCACCTCGCAATTATTTAGTAATCATATTTAAGTGAAACTTCGTGGTGACGTCCGTTTTTATGTCACGAAACTATGCAATGATGATTTTTAACTTAAGTATAAAATCGTAAGGCATGATTATTATTGTTTATAAATTATAACTTGTCTCTGGTCCCATATGAAAATAAATAAATGCATTTAAATGGATACTTCTTTCAAGTATATTTTTAATAGCTTAATATATTATATATTTTCTAAATAATACAATAATTTTACTGTATTATTTGATATTAAACTTATCATATTTTGTACATAAACAGTGAGTTAAGAACGGACGTCGACTCGTGTAATTATTTTTATTCCACTTAGATTAAGAAGTGTTGATTTTTCACATGTAGGTAGTAAGCATAGACGGGTACAGATAATGGATAGCATAAGGATTAACTTGTTAGACGGATCAAACAATTTTTACAACGTGCTTCTAACACACATGCACTTATATGTCTAAAACGTAAATTAGACCAATTATATTCGATTGAATGTTTCGACACGCGTGTGTAGTGAAACTACAGCGTTAGACAAATGTTTTGTAAACAAATTGACGTCGATTATGTATGTAGATAGGTTATTATACATAGTGCAATGTCACAAACCGTGGTTTACACCGTAAATCCCATATTGTACACTACGCTGCCGTCCTCAAGCTAAAATGCCGTTAAGTGAATAAACCTACCGATTTCTTAAGTTTACGCGAATGTTATAAACTATTATTACGGATTCTATCACGATTTGTTTCAACAAACACACACGTGAAAACAAATCGTGATAGAATCCGTAAAAATAGTTTTATTTCAATGAATAAACCTAATTTTGAGATTTCTCCAAAAAACATTGAAAATATTATCCTTAGAGGTTTTTTAGTCTGTGGCTTTTTAATTTAATAGACTAAATACCTTGTTTACTTCAAGATTAAAAATAACCATAAGTCTATGAAATCTCTAGTATGGTCATATTTTCCACGTTTTTTGGAGACATCTCAGTCTCTTGAGGACGGCAGTACGTACGTCGGGGCACGTTGTAAAAACTGTTTTCGGCTTCATTTACATTGGTGAGATTACTGCGCTACATCGAAAGCTAGTGTGAATGCGGCCTTATTTTACTGTATTTATAACGTAGTGATTATACAAACATGAATACCGAAACTCCGCGCGAACGCGACATGACAACACACGGAGTCTAATGAAATATATACTAGTCCCATTGCAAATTTAACACAATTTTTGCATAACATGAAATGTTCCTGTAACGGCATAAATAGCGATTTGTTATAAGGTTATAACGTAAGTTAATGTAACGTAACGTAACGCGTAGGACAAGGATGCGAGGATCGCGAGGGAGACGGCACGCTATGCTGCCAAGGCTTGCACTTAGCGAATGTGAAACAAATTCTGTTGTGTTTGATACGTGGAATATAAAGAGGATATTTTTTTACAAGTGGTGCTACTACCGTTCATGTTTTAGTCGATGATAGCTTGGCTGCTGATACTGCCATTAGATAATTGTCGAGTGAGTGAAGCCAGCAGCTCGGCCGGGGACCGGTAATGTAATGGCCGCCATATCACATGTACGATGACGTCACTCGGCAGTTCGGCCGGTCTCTAGAGTCTATGGTCTAGACTAATGTGTAGCTTTTGTAAGGGTCCGCGCCACGTGTGCGACACCTTAACTAAATTTAAATGTTTTTGGTACGTTACATTTTGTTTACTTTCATATTATATTGTAAATAAAAGAATGGAAATAAAAGCTTTGGATTTGCGCAATTATTGATTTCATTTCAACCCCTAACTTCTCAGGAAAACAGTAATTATACTGTTGAAATGACCAATTATTGTTTTTTTATTATACCAGAGGCTGCCAAACTTTGGTCTTGTGGCAGCTTACATAGGCTGTGGACCAGGAGGTCGTGGGTTCGATTAACAGGTGAGGCAATGAATTATCTAATTTAATTTGCCCGAGACTGGATCCCCCAGAGGGGTTGACGGTTGATGTCTGTAAAGCTCGCCGGTCTTAAGAACTTGGCCAAATCCTTTCTGCAACATGCTTGAAAAAGTGCGTTTCGCCGACCCCACATTAAGGTGGGATAAGGACAGGCCGCTTCCAACAGGTCGATCTGGAAATCTTTGGGGGAGGCCTATGTTCAGCAGTGGACGTCCTATGGCTGATGATGATGATAATGATGATGAAGGGCAGGTAGAAAGAAAAGCAGAGGCTAGCGAGACTAGCTGATGGGTCACCTATGTCGATATCCACCGCCTAGACATCCAAGATACAAAAAACATGGGTGCTCTGCCAACCTAAAAGAAGGGAAATAGGGAGAAAAGGGCCACCGGAAATCTCAATCACCAAATGAAACGCGACAACGAGCAGCTACATTACGTCGGTTTTCTGTGAGACAGTGATATCAAACCGGTCGAGCCGGCCCGTTTGTGCTGTAGACGCAACTGTCTACAGCGTGGCTCTACTGCTCAATAGTCGACAAGCTTCAACTGTAAGCTGTCGATATTTTCTTTCGACCATTAATCGTGTACAGTTTATTATTTGAATACAGCGTGTATTTTTGTGCTTGAAAAATACAATCTCATTAATAATGCGTAGGTATAGAAAATATACACACAAATAAAGAAATACTGTTTATTTCAAATAATCAATGGATATACACAAACACAACTCGCTGTCAACAGTCTCGCAGCGAAACATTCACCAACATCATTATAGGAATGTGATCAGTGGTCTACAGGTGTCCGAAATGTAGAAGGAATAAAATTATCATTATACTATCAAAAAACTTATAAACCCATGCTCGTTGCTTAATTCCCACATTGAAATCTACAAGTATTGCTACCTATTTTATCTAATTCATTTTCCTAATTTCCAATAATAGGCCTGGTTGCTTTTTAATCATCATCATATCAGCCCTATATTATCCATTGCTGGGCATAGGCCTTTTCCCTATTATAATTCCCTATTATTGCTTATTAATATATCTAAAACATCTACAAATTGCGCACCTGTACAAACCACAGAATCAAATGCATTCATTACAGTTCAACATAACGATATTATTTATAAATAAGATTAGTGGTAATTAATCGATTTTTATGCAATTATTATGCTATAAAATAATTAAATTCAACATGAATTGCCACGATTTCGATTCAAATGCCACAAAAGATACTAACATTAAAATAATGACGATTTCATAAAATAATGGAAAGCAGTCGATAGTGACAAAATGGTTTTATTTTGTTTTTATCGATAAATCATAAATAACAATTATCGATATTACCGATACTATCGATAGTACATTATGGAGCAAAATATCGCGTAGATTATATTTCTTATCTTATTTATTTTACATACATACATACAGAAAAATGTTGATACAATAAAGGCGTAAAAGTCATCGGTTCGGTTTGGGACGACTTAATTGCGTTAACATAGTTCTATTAGATCGACTAAAAATTCCGCGTCGATACATGCACTTGCTTCCTTATTGTACTTAATTACCAATATAAATTATGGCTAGTAAAGCATGAAACAATAATAACGTTTAAGTAACCTGCCCATAGTTATGTAAATACCACCATTCAACGAAATTTGAATCACATGATTAAGTTAGATTTGTCACTATCGATTGCAGACTTTAAAATAGTACGGTAAGGGTATGTACAAAGTGATTTAATGTGGCTAAGAAGGAATTATATCTATGTATGTATTATAATATAATAGGTACTTATATTACAGATATTAGTGAAACGAAAATGGTGCAAATCGAGACCTGTGCAGAGGACAGTGACGTGAATAACGCTACGACAGTGCTCAGATGTAGCTAGATTGAAACAACCATGTTATTAAATTAATACTAATGACATGTCTAAAAAAATGTATGTGATAAATACATATTTTTAGAGTGTATTATTTCAATAAGTTTTAATACCATCCTTTCTTAAACGATTTAAGTCTTTTCTAAATCGGATTAAACTGCACAGTTCTCGATTTGAACCAACTAATGAACTAATTGGTGGAGTGTTAATTGGCACTGTATCGGTGGATTACAATATTAAAATGAGCTATTTCTAATAGACCAATATCTCATGATCATAAGAAATATTTACTTTTTAATGCACTTAGGCTAAAGCTGAGATCTATAGAGCGAACTCCGATTAAGTGTAAGTCAAAGAAACGAACTCAGTGAGGATTTCGAACTTTGACTTAGTCCGAGCCATTTCTTACAAGAAAAACACAACGACAAACAGAATAAGCCAAGATTTTCTTGTAAAAAATGACTCGGACTTAGTCGAAGTTCGCTCTATAGATCCCAGTCCTAAATATTGCCTTATAGAAGGTATAAGCAAATGGTGTCCCAATCCCAAATAAATTAATCGGTATTAGTAAGTATGTAAATTAATATTAAATCAACGGATAAAGTTGCATCTGATCATATGAATTTTTAAATATTAACATTAACCCACTCTTAAATACGTAACATACTAAATAATGTTTTGGAACACCAAGTATAAAATATTAGGTAGAGTTTGTGCATATGGGAACTTAATATAAATGGCACCGGCTTAGGTACTTGTGTTAAAATTGAAAGTAAACTTATAACGCAGAGCGAAGTGATTGAAAAAAACATTGTTGGAAAATATTCTACCTCTAAGTCTTTGTATAAAGTAATAAACAATCACACAACTTGTCTTCATTTATCAATGTTTACAAAAAACTACAAACACTCGTTCGTTGTATTAGAAAGAAAGTATACATTTGATTTAGTTTAGTTTAACTTGAAATAAATTTGTTTTTACGGATTTTATGACGATTTGTTTTTATTTTTTGTTTATTTAGAATTATTTGCAACCTTCGTGGTTACGCGTTGCGATAGAATCCGTAAAACCTATTTTTATTACTTAGAAATCATTAAGAATTTTCAATTTAGTGTTATTTTTTATCCGACAAAAATATTGGGAAAATCTAAGAATTAAGTATTTATTGTTTTATAATTTGATACGGTATGTAGTACTTTCATAAATTTTTATTATAAATATAGGGTTTTCTACCTTTTGTGACCTAATATTTTGTTTGGAAGATTGTAGATAATATTGCGTTATCCAGACATTCGAATAATTATGATTGTATACTTTCTTCTACAATACGATTGAGCAATAACCAAGCGTTTATTTATCAGGCGAAGTACCATTAGTAGTCGCCGGAGAGTCTTTCAAAATCTTTTTCCTGGTACTTGTTTTCTTTCTAACAACTTTCTTAACAATCACCTCCTCTGTCGATATAAGTTTCCTTCGCCTCCTGACCTTTTTCTCTTCAATGACAAACGAGTCGTCGAAGATGTCCCCGCTGGAGTTGACCTCCCGGCTGGTGTTCTTGCTCTCCCCGGGCAGTTCGAAGGAGACTTGTCTCGGAGACCGCCTGCGTTTCTCCAGGGACGTCTGCGTCGCTATATTGGCGTGGTTTTTCTTAACCGGCGGGGTCGCTTTGGGGGTCATCTTGGTTTTCTTAACATTGACAACTATCGATGGCTCTGATGACTTTCGTTTATTAGTTTTAACAGTATCAGGGATGTCGGTGGGTTGTTCGTTTTCGCAGTTGTCCCTCTCAGGGCTCGCGACCTTGGGCCGTCTGCCACGTTTCTTGACCACTTTCTTTGGCGAGTTCTTTGGCTCAGGTTCTGCATCTGTGCTTTTAACAATCTTCGTCTTTTTGCTTTGTGTGAATTCTATTTTACTCTGACGCGTCTTGCCCTCAGTCTTGAGGTAACTTTCGAAGATTTGTCGACATTTCGTGTAGTCTGGTACATCTTTCGGTTTTAACGTGTTTATATATTCGAAGAATTCGATTAAAGCCTCTGAAAAAAATATTTTTATGCTTATAAGTTGTAAATTTGATACTTCTTTTCTACAACACCTGTACATTTCGTTAATACCACATTATAATAATAACATTAAATTATTTAGATTATTTACTAAATGAACTCACTAGGTACATTGCTGTACTGTTTGATATTAGTTTGGACATTTTTCATGAAGTTTTCCTTCATGGTCTGTACAGTCTTTGGTTCTTTCAGTGATTTCTCCCAGGGAAGCTCGCCGACTATCCACTGTAGCATGTTGTAGCCCAGGATTTCTAAATCGCCTCTCATTGTTGGAACTAAAATTAATAATTTAATTTAGTTTTCTTATCTTGACAGCCTCCGTGGCTTGTCGGGCGAGTAGCCGGCTGTAAAGCGAGAGGCCGCGGGTTCGATTCCCGCATTGAGAAAAACGTTTGTGTGGCCCATAGATATTTGTTTCAAGTCTGGGTGTTGTGAGACCGAAAGTCTCTCATAGTCTCTGACACCCATGTTACAGGTTATACCTAGTGTGGGGTCAGGACTAGCTATAGTATCTTTAGTTATGTAGGCTTTCAATAAATTATTATTATACAGCAGAGAGAATACAATGAATATGTAAAAATAGTTTGACAAGTATCATTTAGGTATAGAACGATTATTTTACATGTACATAATAATATCACTGATCATACTCATTTGTCTATTAATTTATCGACCGACTTTCAAAAAGGAGATGTTACTCAATTCGTCTGTATTTTTTTTCTGTATGTTACGCGATATCTTCGCCGAATGTGGACCGATCTTCAAAATTCTGTTTGTGTTCGATAGAGCTTATTTCAAAGGCCCCATATAAAATTCGTCTCGATCGGATTTGAAGTCGGTGCGTTAAGTTTTTAAACGTGTGATTATTTATTTTTTATAATAGTTACCTCCCAAATGCGCATCCCTGCTGGTGTACTCTATAGTCCCGTTGTGCGCACACTTAGGGTCTGGCTTGAACTCCTTGTCATTCACCCGGGAAGCGAGTCCGAAGTCAACGAGGTAGGCTTGGTTTTCGGTACCCTTCTTCAAACCCATGAGTATATTCGCTCCTTTAATGTCCGCGTGAACGTACTCACGACTGTGTATGTATTCGAGCACGTCGAGCTGGAAATGTAGGGTTTTTTTAGAGCAGAGACTGGCAAACGAGCAGATGGGTCACATGATGGTCAGTGATCTCCATAGCCCATAGACACCCAAGACAAGAAAATCATGGGTGCGTTTGCCAACCGAAAAGGAGGGATGTAGGAAGTGGGAAAGGGAAGGGGGGACTGGCCCACCGGAAATCTCACTCACCGAACGAAATGTGACAGCGAGCTGCCACATTACGTCGGTTTTCTGTGAGACAGTGGTATCAAACCGGTTAAGCCGGCCCATTCGAGCTGTAGACGTAACTGTCTACAGCGTGGCTTCTTTCTTTCTGCCTGGCGTTATCCCGGCCTTCTGGCAGGGTCCGCCATCCTACTTAAATGCTTCCACTTCGCCTGTTCCTGAGCATATTCCTTAGTGAGACCAGTGGCTCTCATATCCTCCTCAAGAACGTCCAGCCAGCACTTTTCCACACTGTCTACAGCGTGGCTCTACCACTTAAAATATTTACAATAAAATTAATTTACAATAAAGCTGATAAAAATGTTTGCATTCGGTAAAAATATTAGATAGTTGGAACGGAACCAATATTTTTTTATATTCACTTTCAATATCTTTCTTTCTACCTGCCTGTATCCCATCTTAATTTGGGATCGGCGCAACACACTTTTTCAAGCATGTTGCAGAAAGGATTTGGCTAAGTTTTTACGATCTGTCGTCTGCCTGACGTGACTGACCCTCTATAAGGGATCCAGTCCTGGGCAAATTAAATTAGAAACTTTGCTTTGCCCGACCTGGGAATCGAACCCAGGGCCTCCTGTTCCACAACCCATACATGCCGCCACTAGACCAAGGAGGCGACTTCACTTTCAATACTAATTATACGAATTGTATATTTTTTTAATGGTTGCATTCTATTGTATATGTTTAAAATAGAAATAAAATAAATGAAACCGAGGATCATCCAAATGGACATAACATTTTTTGGTTATTATTAAAGAATTTGTATTCACTCAAAATATATAGTTAATTTACACAGTTGCATGATTGTGCGTAATTTATTATCCATTTTAAAGGTGTGACTACATTGCATGTAAAATATAATGATTTTAATATCACCGGAATTATTCAGCTGTATTTTTAATGCTAATTTGTGCTCTTTTGTTTTGCTCAATGTCATTTATAATATATACTTTATAATCATACTCTTTGGAAATATTAAGATATATTTCATATATATTCAGATATATATATAATTACGTCTATTATCCTCAATTTTTTTTTTGTATGTAGCCATATTGGAGGGATCTTTGATAATGGTATACAATTGACCCCTCCAATTATTTCTTGCTACATCATAAGATATAATAAGTATGATAGTTGCAGCGAGGGAGCTAGGTTTAGATTGCTGTGACATACTTAAGTTGTTTTAATTCATAGGCATAGACAGTCTATGTCATGTCACACTCCCAACTCCCCCGCTGCATTACACAATTTTTTGAGTGATATGACATTGGCTTGATTTGATATACAATCATCCTCAAGTTGTAGACAGACTGAATTAGTGCAAAATAATGAAAGGGACGACATTTTTTCCCAGTAATAATAATATATGACTGCCTCGGTGGCGTAGTTGTATTTCGGCACGACTACCGTCCTGAGGTCTCGGGTTCGATCCCCGGGTCGGGCAAAGTGATATTGGATTTTTCCATATCAGCCCGGAGTCTGGAATTTGTGCCCGATATGGCGACAGGCTCGCCCCCATCACATCTGGCACGGAACAAAGCTTGGCGAAATGTGGGTATTCTAGTTCACTAGTTTACCTCTGCCTACCCCTAAGGGGACACAGGCGTGAGCTTATGTTATGTTGTAATAATAATATACTGACGATCCACATGCCGTAATACTTTTCCATGATGAAAATCATCCTAGTACTCAAGGAGAGAGGAAGCTTGCTATTACGGGATCAATTTCTGAACAGGAATTGGAATAGTAACTCCAGAGAAATTCTATAAATAAGAGTAAGTACTACAACTCTATTACTCACAAAACTACAAAACTATGAATTATATAAGTGACCATTTAGCTTATGATACTGATTTTTAAGTTGATTCCGAATGAACATAGCGTTGGTTATAATTATTGTAAGAAATTAATTATTGCATATTTCTTAATTTCTGATTTTTTAATTGATCTTTATTTGTTGCCAACCTAAGAGGAGGAAATGGAAAGGGAGGGAAAAAGGGATTGAAACAGGATGGGAGGGAAATGGGCCACCGGAAATCTTATTCAACGAACGAAACGCGACATGCTGCCACTTTACGTCGGTTTTCTGTGAGACAGTGGTATATGCCTGGTCGAGCCGGCCCATTCGAGCTGTAGACGTTACTGTCTACAGCTGGCTCTAACACTCAAGAATAACTTGTTTTTGTAATTGATGTATTATGTATTATAATACATAACTTAACATAAATTAACATAAGCTCACACCTGTATCCCAGAGGCAGTCACACTGCAACACCGATATTTAAATATGTCGCCATTGCAGTAAATTACATAAAACTTACTTTACTTTTCAAACTTACCATTTGCAGTCCCAGCTGGAAGACAGTGGTGGGAGGGAAAGATCTGTTGCACTCTTTAAATAACGTCCACACATCTTTACCATACCTCTCCAGCACTAAGTACCTGTACTTTTCTCCTTTGAAGTCATGTGATCCATTTCCAAAGTAAGTAGGCATGCCCAGACTTGACATTTTTTTACTCTGCATGAATTTTGTTACTGTGGACAAGAAAGCTCAATTAATGGGGAGATTGTTTTCATGGGGAATGCCTTAGTATCGTAGTGGTATTATTACGGTAAGACTATCGTCCTGAGGTCTCGGGTTCAATCCCCAAGTCAGGCAAAGTGATAATGGAATTTTCACTCAGCCTCAAGTCCGTAATTTGTGCCCAATATTGCGATAGGCTCGCCCCCATCATATCTAGGAACTAAGGCCAGCGAAATGTGGGTGTACTAGTTCACTAGTGCACCTCTGCCTTCCCCTTTGGGGATACAACTGTGCACTTATGTATGTTCTATTAAAATCTTCCAAAAGGGTTTGACGTCAGGCAGGCAGCTGGTCGTAAAAAATAAGCCAAATTCTTTCTGCAACATGTTTGAGGTGGGATAAGGGCAGACAGAAAGAAAGATAATTTCTATTAAAATTAGATTATAACAAGCTTTTAGCATGAGTTAACAAATATTCCTAAGTTAATGGAAATATACAATGATTTTCTATAAATGCAGCCATAATTATTGGTAACAATTAGTTTATTATTTATAAACAAGTATTATTTTAATGTATAACATTCGCATAAACCTAAGAAACCATTACTTAATTATTGTCATAATGGGTGAATATTTCAATAAACCCATAACCTATTTTGTTTGTGATTTGGACAGGGAGATGGCTCTTAAATGTTAAATAATGAAAATATACAAAAATAAACTCACTGTCATCTTTATTAGCATTTTTGATGTAGAAATGTTTTTCTACAAATAATGGCCCATTCTCATGTGGTTCCTGAAATGTTCAATTAAAATATTTGAGATGCATAACAATGTGGGATAAGGGCGGGTAGAAAGAAAGAGATGCATAACAATATTTTTATTAACACACAGGGAGTAACATTGCTTTAGAAAACAATCATAGTTGAAAAGTCAATTATGAGTAAGTAACATGCTATATGTATTATGTACTCAGGTATCTTCGGACTGCCTCAGTGGTGTGGTAGTATTTTGGTACAACTACAGTTATGAGGTTTTTGGTTTGATCCCCGGGTTGGGCAAAGTGGTATTGGATTTTTCCATATCAATTACATTTAATACGTTATCAATACATTTTATGGTTTTAGGATTCCGAAGCCAAATGGCAAAAATGGAACCCTTATTTTCATGTACTTCTGTCTGTCTGTCTGATTAGTGATTAGCTCAAAGTCTTTGAGCTAGTACTTCTCCTTTATTTAAAATATATGGCCCCCATCAAAGGTTAATGATTTAGCCAACAATAGTTTAATAAATCAATTACTCTAAAATTGCTAGTCAGACATGTTTATTTCTTTATTTTTCGACTACTAATACTAGAAAACTGTAATTTAGGTATACATGTTAATTATACCAACAAAATGGTAAAATAAAATCTTTCAAAAAAATATATGGTACCTCCTCTACATGTAAAGTGGGAATGACAATTTTTTATCGATTATTCCATGGTGTCAGATATTGTTGGATAGGTTATTCAAAGTTATTGAGTGTTTACTGAAAACCATTTTTCGACCCATTCGTGCTGTAGACATAACTGACTACTGTTATTTATTTAAGGTGGGGATGTTTGCAGTCACTCAGACAGGTGACCAAGGTGGTTACAACAACTCAAACAGTATTATTATAATCTTACTTACACACATTTCCGTACAAAAAAAAACAGTAAAATTTTAATAATACTGATAAGGAAATTTTGATGGCATATACATTCCATGAAAAATGTCTGTGAAACTGTTTCCAAAACCATGTAAAAACTAAGGAAATAATGTGAAGTAATTGTCTTATCTGTTCGAAATTTTATCAAGGCAAAGTCAACTCAAGGTTTATTTGAGTTGAAATAATAGAAAAATCCATTGCTACTTACAATTTTAACGACGTACGGATAATTATTGCTGCCTTTCTTGGGGCTGCCTGCAGAGGCTGAATATATCTCGCCAAAGCCACCGACTCCGATGGAAGGTCCTATTTTCCACTTCTTTTTCATTAAATTATCATTAATCACTTCCCCAATCGGAATAGGCGCAGGCATTTTATACCCATTCGCCATTTTTTTGCCAGGAGCTTTTTTGCCTCTCCCAGCCATTTTTAAAGAACTTATCCCAAATACTATTTTAATTAAACATTACACACGTGTCTGCGCCTTGAACGAACAATCAATGAAATAAAATAATATTTATCAAAGTCAACAAACTTGGCGTAACCTGGCGTAACCCTTGGCGTCGTTTACGCACGTTGACGTCTTTATTTTGACATCTCCCCTTAGATTAAAGAGAGAGAGATCCAACCGTCATTTTGAAGTATAAAACGCACAGCACAGGGGGGCCTTATTATCTATTGCAACCTATCGAGTATAAAATTTGATAGAATTAGCCAAAAATAATGCTACCTCTTTTCTACTAATAGTGTCAAATCAGGTAAAGAAGGGCCAATATACGTGTGATTGTTCCTTTAGACCCACAGCCGTCAATAAGCCACGCCCCCGGGCCAAAGTAATAATAATAGGGCTACAGGAATGGCGGTCTAGTGACGAGGGTCGTGATTCATTGCGTATGGTATCGATATCGATAAAATGTTTTATTTAGTTATTTCATGGTATATTCTTTTGCATTACATACATATTGTCACACCTGTATAACATAAGAGGAGGCAGAGACTATAATTTTCTAATTCGCATGATTAGAAAAGCTCTAGTGCATTTAGATAACGATTTTTATAACAAACGATTTTTGGAGTTGTTCATGATTGATGTCGTCATTTAGTTAATGTTTAAAGTGCACATTCTGTTACTGCTTCATAAAAACAATACAACAATGTTTATCGACAAATCATCGACTATATTACTTTAACGCATTAAACTTTCCGCCATCTTAAGCTGACAGTCTGGTGCCAAGGTCATGGAGATGGAACCAATCTCCTCTCTCTCTTTAATCTAAGAGTTATTCACATGTGACATGATTGATATTGTCATTGAGTTAATGGCGTGTACACACCAACCGAACGAATGTTCGCGAATCTACGCTTGTTGCGGTACTAATAGACATAGATTCGCGATCGTTTGTTTTCTCACTCAGGACTCAATAACGGACACTGAACGGAAAATAAGCCGCAAACTGGCGTGAACACCATGAATAGAGGTTAAACTGAAAACCATCCGCATTCACGATCACGCCCTTCACGGGTGGTTCACGGCGTGCGTCTGGAGCGTGCTTGAAAAAAAGTAGTATTTTCAATTTTGGCGGGAGATTTGCGACTTCACATCACACTGATTAAGCACAAGCTACTAATAATTAATGAATACAATTTAACAATACTAATTTCTATGCTTTATGTACTAAGGTTTCCTGTGGGACAGTGGTAAGCTTATATTTCTATCTTTCTTTCTACCCGCCCTCATCCTACTTGAATGTGAGGTCGGCGCAACACACTTGTCGAGCATGTTGCAGAAATGATTTGGCTTAGTTTCCAGTGCCGGGCAAATTAAATTAGAAACTTCGCTTTGTCTGATCTGGAAATCAAATCCAGGATCTCCCAGTCCACAATCCATATACCTATGCTGCCACTAGAACAAGAAGGCGACTCATCAATCCTACTTCTATTATACCATAATAATATCAATTATAGGTTATATGCTCTGCTATTCAATTTCCCCAATCGAAGTGCCTACCTATGCAAAAAATACAAACAAATACAAATAATTTATTGAGTACCAAAAACATAATAATAACAACAATATTTGTGTCGCGGTCCCCGCACTAGGCGCACCTGTATCGCGGGAGACCAGACCACAAAATAAATGGTAACCCGACTATGTGTATGTTTATATACCTCTATAAGTAGGTAAATATCAAACTTGAATCCTCGGTAGTCAGTCCTCTCTATCTGCTTTACAAACATATAGACTTATATCTGTATTTAATTTATTTCCGTCACAGATGTGATGGGGGTGAGCATAATATTGTTTTATATTGTATATCTATAATTTATTTAATTAATAATATGGATGTTCTATTTCACTAGGTTGCCTCTGCCTACCCCTTCGGGGATACAGGCGTGATGATTATGATCATGTTTATAATTAATTAATTTATTAATAAATAAATCAAACTACAGTTTTGTAGGTAAATTAAATAAATAGCTGTATTAAATAATTTTAATTTATAACATTTAAATTAAATATAAAAGATATTGTTTCAACTGTATACAAATTAGTTTGTTGCAGAGTTTATTTTACATAATTTTCACTAGCCTTAAATTAATTTTAAATACTATACCTATTTTAATTAATATACAAGAATCAATTTAATATTATTTACAGTTTATATTTTGATAATAGAATTCATAGGATATAGCTATATTTTATGGCAGAAATAACTTAAACATATTTTTTTGTAAATCTTTTCCAACAAAGGGAAAATGCAAGTCATAATAATTGTGCCCACAGGTATATTTAATATATACAAGTTACAACACATAAATTGATTATGGGGTTCATGCAGTGGCGGTGTTAGACCTAAATCGAACGTCGGCGACATCAGCTTTGCGAGACCCTTGACTTTGCCGGTAAAATATATTGCATGTTTTATCCGATGAGGCCCCTTTCTAATCGAGGGCGGGTGCGAGGTCCCCATAGGCGCGAGGTTGTCGGCGGTCGCCTAACGCCGCCATTAGGTTCATGATATAATATTTTTTTTTGTATCATATTATCTTGATATAACAACAAAAGCAGTTAAATATTTTGCAGTAAAGAAGGTTTTTGACTACCTAAGTCAAAAACCTTCTTTAACAGCCGCTACTATTTGAACTTTATGTTAATTTAAGTGATGTAGGATATAATTATAATAGATACACATAAATTATTATGTATCATGTTATTATTATAAGTCATAGATTATAAAAATAAAAAGTAAAGTGGGTAGGTGGGAACTTAAATATAATCTTCTTATAATGTTACATTTTTCCTTCTCGGCATCTGTAAAACAATTTAAAAAACATGAATTAGTAAACTTACTAATTTGTGGAATTTTAATATATTGTTAACATAATATATGGAAACTCAAAGTAAGAGATCTTGGATTCGAATCCCAAATCTGGCATCTGGCAATATGTATTTTATAGTAAAATTTGCATAGGACTGTAGGGGGTTGGAAGTCAAAAGTAAAATCTAAAAGAAAAGTGTGGTGTGTTAACTCTACATTGGAGTGAGCATTTAGGGGCATGTGACAAAATATGTACCTAAACTTTATTGTGCAAATTAAATCTAAATATCATCATAGTTTGGCGGAGTTACCTAATTTCGAAAATAGCATTACAAAACCCGTCAAATAACTCAGCTATCCTAGTTCAGAACATTGCTGTCAGGTGTATTCGTTTCTCACCTTATAACAAATCATCATCATCCACTGACATGGAGTACCAGTCCCGAGCCACATCTTCATAAATCACTCTCTTCACCTCCTCATCGTACTGGGGGTGCAGGATCCGCGGCGACCTGGCGCGGAACTCGACGGGCACGTCGTAGCACTTGCACACGCAGCACGCCGGGAACCTGAACCAGTCGGCGAAGATGCCGCGGCACGCGTTGTGAGGGTCGTACGCCAGCAGTCGGTGGAGACGGTACTGCTGCTCGCATCTGGCAAGGTAAGTGGTACGGTCTCATATTTTGGGATATATTTCACTATCTTACAAATCGACATATGCATGTCGACTCGAATTAAGCATAAGTAATTTTTGCATGGTAATTTGGTAAGTCAGTTATATTGCCAGCACAGCATATTTGATAAGATGTCCTTTTCCATAATTTTCATAATTATTATTATGTTGCCGTTGATTAAAGGACAATGCGTAGTAAAATGTTATAGTACCTACTGCTCTGTATCTATCTCTGTATCTATCTATATACATATCTACTATCTATCAGATACCGCAAGTTCTTTAGATCGAACAACTTTCTCAGCACAGTAATCTTAAATTCTGCAAACGTAGCTTACGGATGTAAAACATCTCGTAAATAACGGCCTTCAATATTGAATGAGAATTCAACAATAAAAATAAAGCTAAATTATTGCCTTTTACCTGCATCCCTCTCTACAGTACATCTGCTTTCGTTCATGCACGCACGTTTCCAAGTGTATGTACTGCTCGTATGGGTACAGGTTCAATAGCGCTAGGACTTCTCCCCTGGTGCTGTTCGCCCAGAACGGTGCTTCCAAAGATTCCTTCGTCTCACATGCGTTTCTGAAATGAATATAAAAGTTACATAAATGTTTTATCTTTGAGGGAGGCCTATGTCCAGCAATGGACGTCTTGTGGCTGATGATGATGATGACGATGATAAATGTTTTACCTATAAATTATGAAGTGGTCGATAAAGTTAAACGTTATTAATTCGTACTTCAACACCGATACTTATAGTAGTATGTATGTAAAACCATGTTTTAATTATAAATATTTATATGAAAGTATAAAGTGTCAAAATGCACTTACGCTCCCCGCAGCTTTATTACGGAGGGTCTTGTAGTATCTTGGTGCTGTTGTGGCTTCAAATGAAATTCAGGTTCCTTTTTGTTATTTACGTTTGTGTCAATTCTATCTATTTTAATCTTCTCGTGCTCAGAAAACAAAAGCGTTGGTGGCAATGTTGATGTATCAAGGCCCATCGGCTTCCATGCTTCCTTACTCGATTCTGTTGTAATATCATCGAAGTCACTTGTAGTCGTTTCGGTACTGTTAATGCTATCTGTACTTTCTGTTGCATTTTTATCTGATTTAGTGCTATTTTTGTCTTCAATCGCTTCAACTTTATTGCCAGAAGATTTCGGATAGATGCTGTTTGTTTCTATACTTTGTTTTATAACTGCCTCTAATGTGATTACGTCTGGTTCTAAATTGTTAATTTCTATGTTTGCAATACTTTCTAATTTAGTTTTGTATGATATCCCGTTGTCTTCATTGACAGTTTCATTGCTTACTTCTGTTCCGGTTTCACTATTGTTCTTGGTCTTAGTTTCGTTACTAATAGGTTCCAGTGGTTTTACCTTCAAAGTATCATTATCGATTTTCTTATTCTTCTCGTTCTGTATTGGTCGGAAATGCGGGCGATCTTTCATGGCACGTCCGTGGCTTATTTTTGTGTACATCATTTTGGTTTTGATGATGTCTTCGGCGATTTCCGATGTTCTATCATCGTCTTCTTCATCGTCATCATCTTCTATGTAGTTTTCTAATTCAGATTTCAATATTGATATGTGGCGTTCCTCACCGTACATTCTTCTCATAAGACCCTGAAATTGATAGAATCAATTTCAGCATTTATATCCGAAATTAAGTAATAATCTCAGCTTGTAGCTATCTTCTATTCAGCGTAACGTGTAATATTAAACTTATTTAGTTTAAAACTTTAAATTTGAGGACGGACAAATTGAGAAAATAACTCAAATAATTCTTTAAGGGCCGATTTCTTAGTAGCCTTATAACTTTTATCTAAGCCGAAGCATCAGCCCTAAGTTTTTATCTTTAGTTCTGAACTTCAGATTCAGTCGCCTTCTTGTTCTAGTGACAGCACGTTTGGGCTGTGGACTGGGAGGTCCAGGGTTCGATTCCCAGGTCGGGCAAAGCTAATTTTCTAATTTAATTTGCCCGGGACTGGATCCCTTATAGGGGGTTGACGTCAGACAGGCGGCCGGTCGTAAAAACTAAGCCAAATCATATCAGCAAAATGCTTGAAAAAGTGTGTTGCGCCGACCCCACATTAAGATGGGAAGGGCAGGTAGAAAGAAAAGTTCTGAACTTCAGATGATTGTAAGATTAGAGGTGTAGTTAGACTAGTTTTCTCACCTGATTCTCCCTGACAAATCTCCTGATCGCGTTCCACGGGTATCCCTCCCCGGGCGTGATGCAGTAGCTCTGCTTGGTGAGGTCGCACGGCGGGCTGGGCACGGAGCGCGCGCGGTTCACGCGGTTGGGCCGCGCGCACGCCGACGCGTAGTCGAATCCTACGGCGTAGCTGCATGTCCACGTCGTCTACTTGTGGGAAAATATTATATTCATTTAATAACACGTCGTCAACATTGTTTTTCTTGATTAGGCTATTTTTTTAGCAGAGATCGGCAAACGAGCAGATAGGTCACCTGATGGTAAGTGATCTCCACCGCCCATAGACACCCGAGATACAAAAAGAATCTTGGTTGCGTTGCCATCCTAAAAGGAGGGAATGGGCCACCGGAAATCTTACTCACCGAAAGAAACGCGACAGCAAGCTGCCACTTTACGTCGGTTTTCTGTGAGACAGTGGTATTAAACCGGTCAAGCCGGCCCATTCGTGCTATAGACGTAACTGTCTTTTTTTATAGCAGAGTCTGGCAAACGAGCAGATGGGTCACCTGATGGTAAGTGATCTCCACCGCCCGTAGACATCCAAGACACAAAAAGTGTCATGGGTGCGTTGCCAACCTAAATAGAGGGAATGGAAGGGGAGGGACATGGGATTGGGAAAGGGAGGGGGGAAATGGGCCACCGGAAATCTCACTCACCGAACGAAACACGACAGCAAGCTGTCACTTTACGTCGGGTTTCTGTGAGACAGTGGTATCCAACCGGTCGAGCCGGCCCATTCGTGCTGTAGATGTAACTGTATAGCTTGGCTCTACCACTAAGAAAGAAAATTAATTTATTTTTGTTCCATTTTAGCGTGCTGAAGATGCTTTATTCATGTTTCGTCTGAATGTTGAGGTCGTTTATTTTATGCATTAGTATAAGTCATGCCTGCCCGTAAATATTAGGGGTACTAATCAGAACGGTTTTTGCTTTCTAAACGAATAATTGAGAATTCTAAGACGCAGTGCTGGAAATGTGTAGGCAGTCAACCATTTGCATGTTAATCTTTATTAGAAGCATACGCGTTGTTTTTAATTATAGGACACGTGGATTAATTTAACGACTATTTAATGATGTTGTGTAGTTTGTGATGATACTTCTTTGGGCTAAATGGCGATGGACCGGTTGGTCCTGGGTTCGAATGTCAGGTTGGGTAACCGGACAGGGTCACCTACTCTTCAGAAGTGGTCGAGAAATTGTGCTGCGTCAACTCCACAGGCAAGGAGTGATGAACTGAGTTTGAATGCTTTCAAAGCTTTGTTATTGGGTTTGGGGAATAAGTAATCAATTACTAGTAGTATAGAGCCTTACTTATAAACATAGTTTAGCTGAAGCAAATGACTAAGACTAGCCTGTCACTTTTTTCCTTGTGTCACATTGTTTGAAAATAAAAGGGACAGGACTTTATTAATCTAAGGGGACAGGCTATTCTTTACTATTTGCTTAGTTAAACTGTTTTTATAAGGCCCATTATGTTAAAATTATTTGATACCTAGGAAAAATAACTGCTGTTTTTATAAAATGAAACAACCCCTGTACTCGCATACATAATCACCACATATCTACATCCCCGGATGAGTATATAGAGGCGCAACTAGTAGGTACACCCACATTTAGTACACCTATTTTCCGTTCATTCATGTGATGGATTACTATACCGAATTGCCCCTATAAATACCCTTGCTTTATATATTTATTTTATTATGGGCTCATTAAAATTATCTATCACTAATTTTCATACCCCGTTCATGTTATCTTGCTATGAGAGAACTGGGTGTAAGACGAGACAAGCAGGTCGATTCTCTAAAAAAACGCTACAACGTTGCGATCGACGACGAGCTCCCGCAGCGCACATCGTTGAGATCGACGGAGCGTTCAACGTTGTTGGGTCTTAGAGAATACAATTTTCCATACAATTATGCCAAACGCCTCGCTTAAGAGAGCTATTTCGCGCCGTCATCACGCATAGCACTAGTGCTTGCGCTTTGTACCTTGCTGGATACAAAAATGAAAACATCGTTGCCGCAACGTTGTTTTCACAAATTAAACCTTAGAGAATCGACCTGAAGTTTGTTTGGCAGTCATAGGTACTGCTGATAGAAGTGAAAATTTATAACTTATTCTGCATGTCGGTGACGCGAACCCATAAGATTTTCCCTTACCAAAAAGTGCTCAACGCGACTAAAGAAATTTTCACTTCAATAATCATAAAAAGCTTAAAATACGATTCAAATCTACGGTGCGTTGGTAAAATGTAAATAAAAATATAGACAGTAGTTGATTTGATAAGTACGTAGTTAAATACATAATTTGGGGTCAGTTAAGTGCCTCGTTCAAGTTGAATTTGGGTTAAAATGGTCATGTCATTAAATCTCGCACGGACACCTGGCCGGCAGCAGCTATTAACGAAAGTAAAACGTTCAACTCTTTCAAATCATCATTCATCTGTCAATTTGTCTAATGGCTTTTTTATTTCCTTAGATGAAATCACAGCTTTTTATTTCGGATATAAAGAAGTTATAAGTTTGTACGGTTCGGTTAGTTTGCAATTTGCATGATAAATTAATTTCGATGAAATATGTGGAAAGCTTCTTTGGCTGAAGCCTATAAGATTGCTGCACAGTATCTTAAACTTCGTTATCTCGTCGTCCTTCATATTACACAGAGGTAAGATTACGAGCATCTGTAAATAGGATGGCCTCGGTGGCGTGGTTGTATTTCACTACGACTACCGTCCTGAGGTCTCGGGTTCGATCCCCGGGTCGGGCAAAGTGATATTGGATTTTTCCATATCAGCCCGGAGTTTCGCATTCGATGTTTTATGCTGTGTGCACCTACTAACGTTGTTCAGCATCGGATGTATATTGATATGATATGATGATATTATGTCCTGTGGGGTAAAAGGTTTATAACGCATACTGTCAAGATTACAACAATAGTGGTGAATATATGGATTGCTAATCAAATCACATTACTTAATGTAGGAATTACTCAGATTCGTTGCGATGCAGTCGCTGAAATCACTTGATGAATAGTAACTTGACCCAGATTAGCTTTTTGCTTTTTCAAATATCAAGATTTCCAACACTTTATACCAATAAGTTTATGTACAGATGCATGTATTTCTGAGAATCGAACTTTCTCCAATTACAACCCACGACAAAAGAAAGTGGTTATTGCTAGATGACCACAAAAACAACAATAATTAGGCCGTGCCAAAATAAAGATGCTATATGGTAGCCAAGTGCGAACTTCATTCCCTGTTTTCACTTTTGCGATGAACTTTCTACGCTCTCTTCACGGAAGGCACGTATGTTTACTGATACGGCGCCAGATTGCGCAAAACATATCCTTGTTATGGGTGTGAGGTAATTGAGTTGTTTTTCATTGGCGGCTTACGAAATCACGTCCCTGATGTTGTGGAACTGTGGGTTCAAGATTCAAAATACTTTTTTTTTCTTATAGCAGAGACTGGCAAACGAGCAGATGGTTCAGCTGATGGTAGGTGATCTCCACCACCCATAGACACCCATAATATAAACAGAATTATGGGTGCGTTGCTAACCTAAAAGGAGGGATAGGAAGGGTAGGGAAAGGGAGGAGGGGAAATGGGCCACCGGAAATCTCACCCAACGAAATGCGACAGCAAGGTGCCACTTTACGTCAGTTTATGTATCGTGAAATTTTTGGTTCGTAGAAAACGATTTGGATAAAGCCAGATTAATCAGATTAATAATAACACGCGCCTTAGTAAGAAATAGAAGTGTCGAAATATCATGTATTACGTAAATAACTTTCTGATACTTGATAAATAAACAAATTCCATCAGAATTAAAACATTAGCTTTTAAGATGACGTAGAAAATGAAAGGACCAAAGATGATGATATCATACGGCCAGAATTTGATAATGGTGCTAACAGGTGCGGTCTAGTCTCAATATAAAAATATAACGTTATCTGTCCCCAGGATCGCAACGTGCAGGCACGTTGCTACCGTTACAATATTTGTGTGTTTGTTTACCACATGGCTTTTGTGTCGATTACAAGGATATTTAGGTGAAGGATGCGCTTCAGACAAACGTGTCTTGTATCATGTAATATAGATATTATCCCGCCTACACCAGCCACGGCAAACTTCTGTAAGGTTCAACAATGGCTAATTAATAATACACTTTATAACAGACCGGCAAACGTGATGTTATTGATGGGAAGTGATCTCTAGTACCCATGAACCCCACCATAGCAAAATAACCATTGGCACGTTGCCAACTTTAAAGGGAAGCTTTGCTGGTGGTAGGATATTCGATTCCGACCGAATGGCGACCTTCGTACACATGGTGCTAAAACCTGACATAGTGACCCACACCGTGTGTGGTTCGGATCAGCCAGTGTACTTCCGGTTCTCTCGAAGAGCGGCATGACTTGATGGTTGGTTGGGACGGGTATGAGGGTATCCCTAGTCTGCATCGGTCATTCGCCTGTCTTGTCGCAAGCCCCTCGACTTACTTCTTCCCTGTTCGGGTTCGGAGTGTGAAGAAGTATAAAAAGGCCGACATGATTCTGACGACCACTAATTAACTCATTGTTTGTCAATGGTCGCTAGTTTGGACTGCACTACGCTTACCATCACTTTGCTGTGCCCGCATAAAAAATGGGTTGCTGTATGTTAGTAATAAAACTTTGTTCGTTGACTGTCAAGAATAACGCGTCACTGAATACTCTCAAGACAATATGTAAATATATTGTTACTTCAGTTGGATAGTAGAGACTAGTAGTGTCTTACCAACATTGCCAACGATTTTAATGGCTGCTAATAGTGATTACACTATAAAACACCCAATCCCTGGTAAATTAGTGTTTAATTTTCTTGAATAACCCAAAAAACCTGGCTACGCCCGTGCTGAGAAGATATATTTACCAGCATTATTGATAGTATGACGCGTTGTATTTTTATTGACTACCTTGTATGGCGTGATAATTGATTTTTACTGTAACCTTGCAATGACGTCGTTGTAACATATAGATGAAAATTTGGGCCATGTTAAGTAACATTTATTTTAAAATTATCTACCTGATTCTATGAAAAACTCACGAAATTTGTTAATCAGTAACAAGTTACTACACTTTTGAGGTTCAATCTTTAAATTTCATAGACCATTACAGCAAACAAAACCCAGATCTCATAAGAATAATTTTCCTTTCTATCTTCACACAGTTGCTTAGAATATAAACGTATTAAACATAAGTAAATAAACTTTCACAAACGATTTCCTATAAAAGCAGCATGTGTTTGCTTAGCTGGAGCGCCGCCAGAACAATAGTACCAAGGAAACACTATCTAGGGCACTTTGAGATGTGACTGCAATCCTAGATCGGGTCTGTGTGAGTTCGCATGGCATACGGCTTCTGAGTTTTGTTACACAATACCTTCCGTTGTTAGACATCCGATTTAGATTAATCATTTGTCAAATAAGATGTACTGGTTTTTGTGGACGTTGGACTTAGTACAAATTGTAATAACTCCGGTGAGAACAATATTGTTGTTAATGTAATAAGTTTGAGTACTGATATTATTAAAGATTTTTATTTTTTTCTAGTTAAACTAAAAAGGTCATTCGGCTTTAAAATAGAACTGGTTGAAAACTAAAGCTAGGATGAGCGAGTTTTAACTTTTATCCAGTATTTCATTCGGAATAGTTGGGCTTTGGCCGGAGATTTAAACACAGTGGTTTCGTACTACGGTCGAAGGTGTCGATGATATTTTCTCAAGAAATTTTAGTTTGCCCCCTCATCTATAAAAAAAGTATAAAAGAAAATGACAATATCGGTTTCTCAAAATCTACACAAGGAAGGCAAGATGATCTCAGAGTTTAGTTGACATTACTGTAAGTTCTTAGGTTCTGGGGGGTTATCACCAACTCTTATAGCAGTATTATTATAGTCTTACTACGTTTTTTTGTACGGTAATTGGTACAAGTAAGATTATAATAATATTGCAATAAGAGGTGGCGGGGGGAGGGGTTACCCCCCTGATAAAGTATCTATTCCAAGTATTCTAGGTTTAAAATAAAACGCATTATTTAAAGCCATGTAATTCAATGTAATAATATAGGCCCTGTCATATTACCATCCCACTGCTGGGCACGGGCCTCCTCTACTAATGAGAGGGGTTAGGCCTTAATCTACGACACTGGCGTAATGCGGGTTGGTAGACATCACATACCTCTGAAATTCTTGTAGAGAAATTCTCGGGTATGCAGGTTTCCTCACGATGTTTTCCTTCACCGTTATAGCAAACGATATTTCATAATGAAAACACACTTAACATAGAAAAGTCAGAGGTGTATTCTCCTATTTTTGGGTTGGTCTCGATCCACCGATACTTGTCTCGGCAGTCCGTACCATTCCCAACTAAGCTATCGCTGCTTATAATTAATTTAATATAAAGATACAATATTGAAGTCCACTAACCAGTTAGGCTACGTTATGATCATCGTTTCCCACATTCAAGTATAAGAAACCATCAATGATAATGTTATGGTGTATGAATGTGTGTACAGCCAGTGAAAGTGAACTAACGTTATTTGGGCGCGTGACGTCACAGCTGTCAGCCCACCACGACTTGTCCGGCTGTACGTGTGATGGGATGGCATGATATAAGCGTGTGAATACACAATAACCGCTGTATCAGATAGCGTATGGGAAAATGTAGTATATCTTGTTTTATTGGGTATAATACACGATACAGAATACAATTAGAGAATATTCTAATTAGATGTGTAAAGGAGCTTGATCGTCTATAGGATGTTGGTCCAAGACTTAACGAAAGGCTTATCGCTTCTTGATAAATCCGTGATCCCAGTTTTGTTGTAGTAAAAAGATATGTGACATTTTACTAAACTTTCTCAAAAACATGAGGTACGTTTAGCTTCTTTTTAATAATGCATGCATTTGTAGTGTTACTTATATACGTTACATGAGAAACTAGGTTATTATGGTGTGCGTTTTTTGTAATGAACTTTAAAAAGCTTTAGACTTATTATGAATTTATTTTTTGTTAGAATTACATTTTACTGCGTAGATGTTTACCTGTGTACATATGATTACATACCTTCGGTACCAGTTACAATTTTTATTGTCAAAATTTGGATTATTAGATTTTTTGTTTATACAATATAAACTGACTGCCTCGGTGGCGTGGTGGTATTTCGGTACGACTACGGTTCTGAGGTCTCGGGTTCGATCCCCGGGCCGGGCAAAGTGATATTGGATTTTTCCATCTCAGCCCGGAGTCTAGAATTTGTGCCCGATATGGCGATAGGCTCGCCCCCTATCACATCTGGGATGGAACTAAGCTCGGCGAAACGTGGGTGTACTAGTTCGCTAGTGCGCCTCTGCCTACCCTTTCGGGGATACAGGCGTGAGCTTATGTTATGTTATGTTAATATAAACAAACTGTCGAGTAGATTATTTACACCATTTGGGGAGAAACTGACTTTGAATTATATCTTTTATTTTAGGTTCTTATGTTTCAGTTACGTAATATTTTAATTTATTTGCACCTCTTTTGTTCAGTGTTCTTATCTATTGACTACCCTTATTATTTTTTACTTTGGTTCTGTTTTTGGGTAATTTGAAATCAAATCATTCAAGCATCTGCAATAATGACTTATTCATCTGTTTTCTTCTTTCAACTGATTGTATTATCATACCTTGAAATAAAACGTTAAGATGATTTCTAACAACTTCACTGCGTTTAGTGTAATTTCAATTACATTTGTTATTAGCACTGACTCCGAAGAACCTATGTTTTTTCGTATAAAGTAGATTGATAGTGGTATCTAAACGGTTTTTAAGTTTTAGTCTAACTTATGTACCTTAATTACCCAACTAATTAACAAAGCTGACAGTACTAAAATTAGCAGACTCCTGCCAATTACATAGATTGAGAAACGGGGTTATTCGAGTGTCGGTGTGGCTGGTGAAATCACGTTCGACCAGCAACTTTCGCCAGCGGCAACTAGGTCTAGCTATGTTAAATCAGACGCTTGCAAGTCGTGATTTTCGTGTTATGTCATACAGTTTTCGAGTTATAGTGTCGACGCGTGAATTATTACGATATTTCTGAACTTGAATTCGAGGATAGTTTGTGTCGATCAATGCCGATGTTTAACAATCTCAGTTGCTACTTGTAGTGGTTTTAATCTTTGTGTAGTTATTAGTTATTATGTTATTATAAAAGGATTTTCCTTAGATATGACGTTTTCTTCGATTTTTGGCATTTAATGTTTTATTTGTTGTCCACTATCACTTCTTATATTTGGACATAATCGTACTCCTGTGCAAAGATCAACTACAGAATATATATAATGCTTGTGATAAGAAGTCATTCTACCCCGTGTTGAAATTCCAATGCACTCTTAGCGGTTCAAATGTTATCACTTATTTTTAGAATTAAAACCTTGCAAAGAAATTGTGATAGTCCTTTAAACCTAAGACTTCATGGTTTTCAGCCTTAGTACGGTGGTAATTAACACGCAACACGCTTCACATTAATTCATAAATACGTGTGTGAACTCCTATTAAATGTAAAACTCTTCTTTATTTGTCATTATCTACTAAATGTGGATCAATATAAGCATGATTCATTTGAAGTAATTTGGTCATTATTTTTATTAACACTATACATCTCATTTAAAATAACATCGTGGTCCAATTAAAATTATTTGTGGTTAGTAACGTAGCTTAACGAGTAATTGCGAAGTTTCTACTGTAGAAAGAAATAATTGATCTGTTTATCTTATCTGCAAGATTGTTTGTTACAAGAATATCATTATTTATTTATGTTATTATAGTCAACTGATTTTCAACTAAATATAATTTCCTTGTTGTTTTCACTGGTCAGTTGATAGCCTTAGGTCTCCCAAATGATTATAATATCATGTAAATGTATCAATTAATATTAGAAATAATCGATGAGGTACAATTAGAAAAATGTAGCTGTCTCATATCTATCTAGTCTTTAGTTACAACGTTGATAACATTATGTATCTGTACGTATATGTATTGTATAATATCTATTGTATCGGCCATATTATGTTCAGAAATAATAATTAGTATAAGTTCTAACAAGTTTACTGCTATTGGAGTCAATACTATGTGCATTTTGCTATTAATTTCGAACTTAAAATTGATTATCAATTTTAAGTTCGCACTAAATAAGTGCAGTTCGATTGAAATGGGCGACTCGGGCGACACTGCGGCCCGCTTCCCACGCGCCACGTCGCAAACAGATATGGTGCTGCATGTCCTGGATTTATCATAGCCGTCTAGTTCTTTTCGATGTTAGGTATGGATTCGTAGTAATCATTACTACCTCTTTTAAAAGGAAATTCTCTGTTCTTTAAGTATATCTAAATGGGTTATGAATTTTTATGTCGTATTTCTTCATCCCACACTCAAAATGTTCATAAGTAAAATAACGCTTAGTAGGTAATTTCTATCAATATCAGATGAATCAATATCAGAGGTTCTTTTAAAAGTGTAACTTCGATGAATAAAGCGCAATTTAACGGTCACCCAGCCCAGGGGTGTGTGAATGATAGCTTTAATCGAAACTACTTTTTTATTGAGATTATTGATATAAGATGTTCAAAACTAGGTGAAGTAGAGATGTTTATGTAGAAAGATGACACTAGGCTGAGATAACACCAGGGAGAAAAGAAGATGTTTGATAACCTTGATCCCTCATTGACGCATACGAAGTATGGCTTCGCAATTCGCAAACTTGGTAAGCCTGTAGCGACGACGTGCAGAATTACAGCTTGACTTTCTAGAAGATTATCTGAAGAGCTTTTGGATTTCTAAAAGCGATTTAAAAACATCGTTGTTTTACACAAACATTAATTTTTGTTAATGTGGCGAATTAATCATTATCGCCTAATGTATGTGCCTGCCACTGCAACCAAAAGGATTTTCCCAATAATGGGTGGTTTCTACTAGAAAGAGGTGCAAAAGCTACATGTGTATTTAATTCAATCACTATTTAGTAAAGAATTTTATCAACGTTTGACTTAGGTAATTAAGAACATTTCCAAGCATTCCTTGTTTTAATAGTCAAACTAATTACCACACGTGTGGTCATCGCTATTCTCAATACAGTGCAGAGTCCTGGACCTACGGTACTTTTAATTTCTATTTAGTTTAAAGCTATTCTTCTTAATCTTCTGTGCAATATCTTCCTTTGAATTATATTAATTATTACTTAGTGTTGATTTCTCCTGATTTCCCCAGAATTGTTCATTGCAGGCAAAGCGCTTTATTTGCATACAAATTAAAACATGTAGAAAACTTTCTTAGTTATATTACCTCGATCTTCATATGTAGTGATATGAACTCCGAAAATGTTGATGGACTTTTGACTATTGTTATATTATTGCGTATCTCCTTCCGTACGCCTAAACGCAGTAAACACTGTAGACTTAAATGTAACCCCGGATACAAATCCGGATCTGGATGGTCTCAATAACCCGGACATGTGACAAGCCTATTGTTTGATTACACGGTTCGTTACACCATTTGCATTATAGGAATTTAGTAAAACGTTTTTTCTTCAATAGGCTTAGGGTTCGATGGTGACGTGATCGAAAGCGTGCATTTATTCATATTATTTCTACGGTTTGTAGGATTTTATTCTGAAAGTACTCGATGATTCTTTGAAGGTTTCAAATGTATAATATTAATGTGGTTAAAAATACATATTATATCTACGCTCACCACTGCGTGCACGCATGTTAAAGATTATTCTATTTATTTTCAATTTTGATTTGAAATTAAGTTCATGCATTTTTATCAATGAGGTCAAGCTAGTAAACACATCTGTTGATGTTAAGTGGATTTTTCCCTTATGTATACCGATTGTCAGCCCAGAGTCTGGAATTTGTGCCCTATATGGCGACATACTCACCCCCATCACTTTGAGAGTGAATGCATGAGCTCGACGAAATTCTAGTACGCCTCTGCTACCTCTTCGGGGATACATGTGTACAATGTAATCAGAATAATGTTGATTGTAATAAATGTATCGATACTTGTGCATTGTCAGTTGTCACAATTTTAAGCTTCTGAAGATCTATGATCGGAGTTTATACACCTTGGTAATTCTATAATTTTACCTGAAGTTGAGCACGGGTCTTTACTAATAGTCAGGGTTTGTAACTCTATTAACGCAGGTGGTAGTAGAGGTAGTATAATATTCTGCATTTTACAGAATTTTGAGTGGTTTTAGACACCAAATTAACAAAATTGATCGATTGTTATAAAACTAGCAGCTCTGAAACAAAATCACGTGGGTTCCATAGCAATTCGTAGCATCAATTATTAAATGTGCACCGTGTGGAAACCTTCCTCGACTTTTCTCCAGAACTGTCTGTGTATCTTGTGATGTATAACTCAGTGTGAAACTTATTATAAGTCGCATTGTGGTACTTCTATTTACTTTTGTAGTTACTGTTTCAGTCATTAAAAGTATCATCAAGCCTAATCATGATATAACCACAGCTGTATATAAATGCAAATATTCCAGAATCGCAGAACATTTTTACGAGTATTCGTATTCATATGACTCTATCAAAGAATTTAGACTCTGTACTAAATGTTTAGTAGAGAAAACGACGTTATCATGGTAATATGTGCCTATGAATACAGCACAAGAAATTTTAAATAATCCAGAAATTTTATTTGAAAATCTTACCTAATTTGGATTAAATGATATATAATAATCATAGCATGGAAAAGCAAGATATTATAAATTGAGGTGAATCTCGATTGATATCGCTCATCTTTCATCGATTCCAACAAGTTGCAGAACCTGTCAATCTACCAAACATTAATTCGCAAATTCGATATCACCTAAAACACTGGTTAATTTATGGAAGATAACTAACACAAAAGTATTCGATTTAACAAGACATCGTTGCAATAAATGCACTCATATTAGACATGAATACATCTGCAGACTACATGACCTACTGACACAGGAACCTCTTTTTGCATCATAAGCTTGGAAACTAAACTTGATCTAATACAGAGTTAAGACGTCTGATACAATACCTTCGTCCTTACATCAAAACACCATGAAAAATCGTAAAACACTGTATAAACACCACACTCACCACAAAAAGAAAGGCAATTGCGTAGAGCATTTCGTAGTTTAACGAACTTTCACTGTGTACGCGTGATGGGGCATCGTGGTGGCGTCCGTCACTCGCCACTGCTGCGGCTCGACTGGCTCATGGCTGGTGTCAGTGTCAAGGACTGGCTACTGATCTGGTAGACATAGACCCTAAAGGAAAAGTTACCGCTGTGATCGCGAGCGGTTTTCGCGCGCCATTCACACGTTTCAAAGATTAGCGTGCTCGGCTGAGGATTCTGTAATAGCTGCTTCATGATTGTTGTTATTATGTATTTTGATGTCATTTGCTACATATGTTTTGATCTTATTTTTGCAGTTGTTGTCATTTTTGTTAATATCACTATACTCTACTGTGGCGTATATATATTTCACAATTGTGTTTAAATAGTGAGTGTAGATATGTGTTTTGGTTAAGAAATCATGGAAAATTCCATCTTAGCTTAGTTTTTAATTGATCTGTTGGAAATCTTTGGGGGGAGCCTATGTACCGCAGTGATAGGATAGATATCCTGAGGCTGATAATGATGATAGTTTTTATATAGGTTAACAAAGAAGATCCTTGTGCCCATTTAAATATGATTCACTTCCATAAGATGACTGCACGTTTTAGGACTGCATGGAAAAAGTAAAATATATTTTTATTAAATAGTTCAGTAACACACAATCATACTGTTAAATATTCAGACTACTACACATGTAACAGAAGAAATCACAGCGGCATCATATCATTTCAATCGGCGCCGTTTTGCAACAATCAATAATCAATAAACAATCATCTAATTCGGGCTCGCGGCAATGATTCACTCATCATCAGCAACCGTAAACGATTAGTTCTGCCCAATCATCATTTATGTATTTCACGCTTTTAACTTACACAGTTGCGTTACATTGCAAATTCATATGAGATAAAAATTAGGTTTCATTCGGTTGCAAGAAAGAGTGTGTTCGTTTGAGTAGGTCAGTCGAGTAATCGGTTGCCGGCCGCCGTCGACATACGTCCTTGTCTGACTTCATAATATCACAATGGTTAGAGTGTGAGGTAAGACATGCGCGTGCGCAGCACCGTTATCCAGCGGCGATATCTTGAATGAAGATGGTGTTTTCTCCCGCGCCAAAACAATGGCGCCCAGTGCAGAACGACCTGCCTGTTAAAATCGAAAGGCACGCCTAATTGTGTTCATTACGCGCACTTGATATGTGTTCGTGTTGTTTTGCGTTAATTGCATGCCTTTGTGATATTGAGAAATGTATATTTTAATTCCAGATGTCTTCATTGTGGTATTTATTCATATGTGGGTACTTACCTATATAATTCGTTTATTTGGAAGTGTTAAGTGTATAGAGCTATAGGTCTTAGAAAGATCGATGATAAAGTTATGAGGTGGAGCAATAACAGTTAGGTGCCTAATAGATAATGTAGCACAATTTTCTGATATTGTGTGAACAGTTTGATTAATGAAAAATAACAAATGAATTACATTCGTTATATTAGAAATACTTATTCCTATTTCCTAATATAACTGCATAGGTTTCATTTGAAATCATCAATGGTAGAGTCAAGTAACGAACGATAAGTCTCTTATTTACTCAGGTAGAAGGGTCATATCCATTTGATCTGTGTTAAAATATTGTAATACATAAAAAAAAAATCGCAAGAACAATCACACACTGAGTATCAAAATATTTATAAAGAAAACTAAGAATAAAATGTATGTTGTAAGTGCCATAACTGGAAAGTGTTGTCGAAAGTCAATATTAGCCTGGCGCTAATCTGGTGCAGAAAACTATTTGCCGACAAATCTCAGAGCAATTTCAATTATATATTAATCCGTATAAAAAAACCTGTCTAAAAGTATGTCGCTAGTTTTGTTATTGAAGTGATATAATAACACACACTTTAGACTGTTTATTTATGGAATTCTAGAATTGTTTCTATCACAATAAATTTTCACGCGAACGAAGTTCAAAAGAACAACTAGTTTCACATACAGCGTCAACCATGAAATTGAAGGATTCGGCATATGAACCCACAGTGCATAAGCATAATATATTCAGTTCAGGATGTGTTAAGGAGAAAACATATCGCTATATCCACTATTTCTGTCAACTTCAAACTACAATTAAATAGCCACAAAATACACGACTCCGCAGGGTAGCCAGGCTACCTCGAGGTCGTGATTACGATTCCGTACGCGGTCTTATTCAAATTTCTCAGGAGCGCTGTAAGAATACGTTATTCATTCGCGTGAGATTTCGGGGCCAGCTCTTTTTAATTTATGTTTTAATGAACTAAAGAATTTCGAGTTTAACCTCTTTCTTTTTGTAGTTTATATTTGGATTTTTCTTGCTTTAACCGTCAGCTTAGTTTTGCTATACTTTCAACCTGTTGTTTAATGCTGATTGGTGATTATGCCAATTTAGAATCTCTATAATGCTTTATTGTAAATCCAAATAATTTTAGTATATTTTAACACCGTCATCAGTTTATCATGATGTTATCGCTACTGATATTCGTTATTTATACGTTTAAAAGAAGAATACTCGTAGACGTTATGACCATGATAATACTGCTCATACAGATGTAATCGCAATCGATAAGAATTTTAACGTTTGATATTTAAAATGGTTCCTTGCAGTATATTCAAAATCAGGACAAGAGATATCGCCTACATTTTACAGACAATGTTTGTACAACACTGTCCAACAGGTTATGGCAAATAAATCAATTTAACAGTTGACCACTAACGTAAGAGGCCAAAGTAAACATTGTAGACGCGGGCTAGACACTTTGCTAACAATTATCTTTAATGCATCTAGACATATTGGGGACGTAGCATGCTAATGTATACTGTAAGTATTAATACCCAACATTTAAGAGTAGAAAGTCTTGGTTGGCGTGGGTTGTTACTTGTCAATCAGCAGTTTGTTTGATGTGCTTACTATGCATTTTTTTTTGGAAATTCTCATTAAGAAAATTGTAACATAATCTTTCAGATATTTACTTTATACGTTTTGAAAAGTTCATTATACACTTTCTAGACATGATATACAATCAATAATCAGAATGTTTGATAAAGGTTTGATAGGTTGTTTCCAGTGTTTTTGCTCTATATTCCATCAGGTATGTTGTTTGTAATTTGTAATATCGTATAAATATACTATACCAGCCTACTAAAGAGTAAGTCATTTAGCGAAAAACCGTAGATACTTATTACTAGTATAAGGCTTGTTTTGTTTCACGTTTGTGTACCGTCCTGGCGCCATCGTATGATTTTCCTCAAGACTTCTTGGCTGTAGAAAGTATGGTGCACGTGAAACCTGACTGGAAACTACCTGATGATTATTTGTGATGCACTTTCTTATTTTATTATTTGCTTTCGCGAGCGCATCGACACTTTCTTATTATGCTTTGTATGTTAAAAACTTAATGTAAGGGGTAAAAATCTGAAAAACTCAATTCAACTGCATTACCTGCGCGGCACGTGCCATCCTGAGGTCTTGGGTTTGATTTCGAGGTTGGCCAAAGGAATATTGAGTTTCTGTACTCAGTACCAGCCCGGAGTTTGGAATTTGTGCCCACTATGGCGGTGGGCTATATGTGATTGTTCTAGTTCGCGAGTTCGTCTCTGCCTACTCTTTCGAGGATACATAGGATGCATATGTATGTATGTACATCCTGTCGTTTACCGGTCGTGTTCAAACCATAGTTGAAACTAGAACAACATGCAAACATCTCATTGGCAAGCGCCATACATTTGCAAATTTCACTGTAGCCAGCAGCTCATCCATTGTGCCTTCAACTTGTTATGACAACTTGCGGTTGTTGAATTTCAATTACTGTTCACAAGACATATCTGTTTCTCTGCTTTTCTGTAGCTTTGTAAAAAATGTTAACAAAGGACTTAGTACCGCACTACACCGTGGAGTGATTGTTTAGAATCTGTACACGAAGGAGTTTTCATTGCAACAAAATGTTCACTACACCTCTACGCTGATTGCACTTGTTGCTTCAGTGATGATGTATGCTTGTTTACTACTGTTAATTATTTTAGCAGTTTCAGTAAAGAAGTGTTTAACGTAAATAAAATAAATTTGGTTAAAGTTATAAAATATTTTATTTTGAATATTATTTACACTTTTTTCGCCAATACATTTCTTAGTTTGGTCCAAAAATCTTCTTGATGAGTTTCGTCCCACATATGATATATTTTTGTTTTCAACAAATACTTTAATGTTGTAGTCAAATATTTACTTTGTATTTCACCTATTCTTATTAATACTAAAGGATCGTAGGACGTCCCGTCTTCTAAGAATATCCTGTGATATTCTGCAAGTTGCGTCTCCCATCGACACCACTGGGATTTAGCAAAACTATTACTTATTATCAAAATAACATATTTACTTTCGTTTATACTAGTCATAACAGATTCTGAGATAAAAGAACCGATTTCGAAATCTCTCTCATACACACAAAGTTTTAAATAAGGCGGTTGACTCTCCAATTGATTTATCATGTCGATCACAAATTCTCTATCATCATTACAGTAGGAAACGAAAGCGTCATACTTGTAGGTCTTAGCTTCTGGTTTTGGAGAAGTCTTCTTAAAATTTCTTCCTAGAGCTATCTTTGCTAAAAAAAGCCAGTAACGAATATATATCCTGTACTTGTACGTAATAGTTATTATAAGTAGAACTAGAGCTATTGTTACTAATGACGGCGCTGTCCAGACTAGCACCATTACATTAGTAATCTTCTCGTACATAAGACAATGCAACGTCTTTATTGATGACAAGTAGTCTGCTACCCTTTTATCTTCCCAGATATCAGGACTGCTGCATTGGAAGTTAGAATCATGAAAATATTGCCTGAGTAGCGCTGTGCCATTAGTTTGAAGCCAACGATACGTTTGGTACATAGCGTTACAGTCACAAATAAATACATTGTCCATAAAATCGATTTCTACAGTCACATTCCCTCTGTCTTCGAGTAAATAACTTATATCGTAAATCATACTCATTGAGAAATGTGATATTTTGTTATTGGTTAAGTATAATCTAATTGGTTTCACGCCGGATGCTAAGAATAATGGTTTCCACCAGGATAACAACAGGTTTTCGCTCAAGTCAAGGACTTGCAGGAACTTCAAGGGTTTCAAAGTTTCGGCAGTGATAAAATACAATGGATTGTTACTGAGTATTAAATGTGTGAGGTTAGGCATCATTTCAAATATGTTGTCATCATCATAGAAACGTTTGATTCCACAGCTTTTTAATATCAATACTTTTAACTCATTGAGCCCTTCAAACATATTACATGTAAGATTTTCGTTGACTTCTAATGGATTATTGGCTAGATTTAACATTTGAAGCCGTTTCAATGGTTTAAAACTACCGTTTCCTATATAATAAACAGCGTCGTCCTCCATGCTCAGTATTTGCAGTTTTTCCAATCCTCTGAATGTATAATTAAAAATTGCTTTTACTCTATTAAAAGATAGATTCAGAATTCTTAGCTCTTTACTTTGCAGGAATACATTCCTATCTATTTCATAATACATAGGTTTTGCTGGATTACCTTTGTTACCAGATAAATCTAAAAAAAATACTTGATCTGATAATGGGGTTCTGTGCATTCCAGGCAAGTTATTGCCGCTCAACAACAATACTTTGAGATTCGGAAACTTATAAGGGTTAAAGGCTTCTGAATCTATGCTTATGGCTAGGACTTCCCTCAAATCAATCAGTTCTATATTTACCATGCGTGGAAACGTATCTTCGGTCATATATTCGAATTGGTTTTGGGCCAATATCAATCTTTTTATTGTAGTTGTTGCAATAATATTCATGAGATTTCTTGGCGGCTGTTTTCTAAAACCCATACCTGACAGATCCAAATGTATAAGATTGATTCCCTCATCTTTCATTTTCAACAGAACTTCGCCTATCATGGAAGCATTTAACTCGTTTTCTCCTATATGTAATTCTCTTAAATGTTTTAAAGGAAGCAAACTATTTGCGTGTATGAAATCTAGTCTACACAAACTGAGATCTAGTTTTAACAACCTAGTCCCTCTTAGAGGAATGAAGGCGTCTTCTGTAAGGTTTTCGAAAGCATTTTCGGACAGATCCAACCCTCTAAGTGAAGGCAGTATACTTGGCTTGAATGCTGGCGTTAGTTGATAAATATCGTCAAATCCATTATTAACTAAGGTTAAATTGTGAAGATTTACTAAACCTTCAAATATATTGTCGTTTATTGTATGTAGCAAGGTGTTATAAGATATTGATAGTTGTTGTAAGCTTGTTAGATTTCGAAAGGCCCCGGGTTCTATGTATCTGAGCTTATGGTTGGCTTCAATTTCCAGAACGCGCAGGTGAGAAAGGGAGTCTAGGTCTCCATTGAGTATCTCCTCGATTATAGTTGTGCGAACTCTTAAAATTTCGCTATATACTTTGACCTGAAATAAACAGGAATAAAATTAATTATTACATCTACGACCACCGTAACTCGTTCTATTTTGTCAGTTGTTACTCAGTTAATTCAATTATATAATAAGGAATATATTATTTCTTTCAATAGGGGCATAACTGACCTCTCATCATAATTTTTGTTATAGAGGACAAGACTATGCTTACATTTTGCTCAAACTTGATTTACGAATATTCCATTTGTCGTAAAACTTAATATATGCAAAAAATACGATTACAACATTAAAAATATTATGCCTGAAATGAGTTAAATATTCGTGAGATAAAAAGCAAAGTTCACTTTCAGTTTCGGCCACAGATACTGGAATTGAATATTTTTGTAAATTTCCAGTGTCACTCAAAATATGCAAACAGAGTTAAGACTACTGAAACAATGTATTTGTACGCGTAAGCTCTAATGACGTGTCTGTTTTCGTTGCTCTAGAAAAAATGTTCATTGTTATAATCACCTTAGGAAATTTCCTGCATTCGTAGTTACCGAAACAAACAATCACTTTAAAGTTAGCACTGGCTCTGCAGATGCAGCCAGTTTGCATGTCATGTCCCAGTTCTACAGGGAGATTGTCAGTCTTCTCCTGAGGGTAGAGGAACTCGTTGGACAGCTTCTCGTAGAACTCAATGAGATTGGTTCGAGCATATTGTGCGTAACAAAGCAGCAGCCACAAGTAACGGATGAAGAGCATATCTTGTCGAATTTAGCTATCTGGAATGAAAAAAATTATATGGTTGTTATGTGTGCGATGGATCATATAAAACTAAGAAAAAACAAATAATTATGTATGTTTAATCACTAGTGTTTCTTTACCGATGACGATTGGGTTTTAAAATCGTGCAACCATTTAATACTTTTTATTTTTACTTTATTTATTAAGGACCTCCTACGAGAATACACTTTATACAATAATGATAGAATAATTACATTGCCAATATTAGCAGTGCGACGTGCTCCTTCAATTATAGGATGCCACAACGTTCTAATTCAAAATGATTTGTACAGCGATTTAACAGAATTCAGGTAATACCTAAATTAGTATATATTTTTATAAGGTGGTACAATATAATACTAATGGAATTAGTTACATCACAATTTATACAATAGAATAGAATATAATATCATGAAATACTTGTCACATTTATCTACAAAAAATCTCAAATAACGAAATTATATTTCACATAGTAGAAGACCGTTTTGTAGAGGATTAATATTAACCATAGAGCATCTGTACATTGATCCTGAACATGAAAAAAAATCTGGTATTGAGAGACTGTACGAGTACCTGATTGCGAATTTAATAGCAGTCGACCAACTTGATACTCTGTGTAAAATAATAATAAATTCGGTATTGAAATTGTACAATGTTAATATTCTATTCGACAGTATAAGTACATCAATGAGGCAATACAATATTAGTTTAACAAGCTTTAATGTGAATCGCGGAAACCGTTACCCGGTCGTTAAGATTGTTGCATTATGTAATTATATTTGTTCCTTTCATTTATGGGTGGGGCATCCAACAGGTCAATCTGAAAATCTTTGTGGGAGGCCTATGTCCAGCAGTGGACGCCCATAGGATGATGATGATGATGATTGGTTCCAAAATTTAATAAGTTTAATTCACAAAGAAAACAAATTAACTGCAAAAACAATTATGATAGTAATACCCGAGAGGCTACTATTAGCTAGTTGTTACTTTGATGTTTGATATTTTGTTGTCTTAAGAAATGTCTAAGAATTTCGAGTGGTCCTTATTTCAATCTAGTTTCGGAATAACATTGTTTTAATTACAACGACCAAGGCCACATAGCTACAGCACGCCCTGAAGCGTTTGTCTAATAAAACTGAACTAACTGATCGAAGAGGCGATCCCAAAAGTAGAAGTAGAAGATCGGTGTTCCATACAGACATACCTTTGATATCTAATAGGAATTTATGAATTTATTGAGCTTTCTCAAAATGTTTACGTTTGTTTCATTAGCCGTGTACAACGACATAATATAGTAGTTAGATTAATTTTTTTTTCATTGAACTTTTACGGCGGGTTTCAATAAACAATCTCATACTGATTTCTTAAGTTTACGCGAATATTATACATTGAAATAAAACTATTTTTATGAATTCTATCACGATTAGGTTTTAATTTTTATTCCCGACGTTTCGAAGGCTCGACGTGACAACGAAGACTGCAAACGTCGCGAATAAAAATTAAAACCTAATCGTGACAGAATTTGTAAAAATAGTTTTATTTCAATAAACGATCTCAGTTTAGATTGCAGATAGATCGCGATTATGAACCAATCAAATCAAGTCATTCGACGGAGTCATGTTCAAACTGTTTTCTTATTGGCTATTTTTTGTAATCTATCTGCACATTCGAACTGAGGTTATTTATTGGAACCGGCCGTAAGTCGTTCATCTTGCTATCGCACTGTGCCATTTTAAATGTATTATTGTATTAAAAACTGATTGTTTTGACCACTTTAGAGGATACAATATTTAGTTTACTGCGTACCTATGTACCTATATCCAGTTGTGCGTTATTGTTGTATAATTTCGAATAAATATCAGTTAGATCAAAACAGAGTTAATCCCAATGCAACCATAGTAAACTGATAACGCGGTACCGCATAAATCTTACAGACGTGCTTGTGTGAACTGCGTTTGATAGCCAAGTTTAGGTGTAAGGTATTAAAATAATAATCGGCTTTCTTTCTACCTGCCCTTATCCCACCTTAATGTGGGGTCGGCGTAACACACGTATTCAAGTATGTTGCAGAAAGGATTTGGCTTAGTTTTTACGACCAGCTGCTTGCCTGACGTCAACCTTCTTTGAGGGATCAAATCCCAGATAAATTAAATTACAAAAATTGGCTTTAGCAGACCTGGGAATCGAACCCAGGACCTGCCGGTCCACAGCCCATAACTACTGCCACTAGACTAAGGAGGCGAAGAGGCTGATCAAAGTGATAATCCGCAATAGGTATAGATTTAGCTTACTTTATAACCTAAATTAAATCAATGTTGAGTAATGTTTACATTGCAATACATTCATTTTATTACAATGTTGATATAAATTATTAATTTCGCTCTTTTTAACCTGCCCTTACAACAGCTTTTTTAAACATGTTACAGAAAGGATTTGGCTTTTACGACCGGCCGCTTGCCTAGCATCAACCGGCTCTGGAAATGTTTTCCCGCACAAATCCTGTTAACAAATTTACAGATTTGAATCCATTAACATATACGCTGACTACGAGGAACTAACTTTGATCTTTTGGTTCATATCCGACCACTCCCTCGCTGCGCTTTTGGGGTTATCATATTATGACCTGGCAAATCCGAACATAAGGATAGTTATTTCTTCCGATCAGCGACATTTTCAATATTTCGTCTATACGCCTAGCATTACGGGTATTCACGGGCAGAAATCACTTAGTATTAGGTATTCTACTGGCTTAAATGCTGGATCTAAGCTAAAAATAACAAAAGTAGATGTTTCATTGGAGTTTAGCTAGTGTTTAGTTACCGCTCTCTAATTGAATGTTACTTTCCTTCGAAATTTGTTAAAGACAAATAGTTGCTTTGGGTGAAATTATAGACACAGTGATATTCCAAAAGTTTATCGAACAAAAACAGGGTTTTGCCCAACAATTTATAGAGGTAGAAAAGGTGTGAAAATGGTTGACGTTAGTACTACTTAAATCATTGATAAGTGGTTACTCAGTAAACACTATTAACAATATTTTAAACTCTTAGCTTTATTGCTCTTGACTCCATTGGTATGAAAATGCTAAAACTTAAAAAAACACAAATTGTATCTCTATCAGATCCGTATCACTTCAGCAAAAATATTTTTTTGTGTTAAAATTAATCAATGTTTAAACTTGGATTTGGTTAAAACCTATCAATATTAGGTATTATAGAGGTACCTATAATTTAGACGATATAAGCATAGACAAGGTGGACCGATGATCTGATAAAGGTCGCAGAAGTCGCTGGATATCGCTTTCAAAAGGTCGATCTGGAAATCTTTGAAGGAAGCCTATGTTCAGCAGTGGCCGTCCTATGGCTGATGATGATGATGATGAAGCATGGACTAGAATGTCCGCAAACAATAATTCAAATGGGTACACTGATTATTAACACCTCACGTAAGAACTAGAAGAATCATAGCTGCATTGTGGCTGAATTGTTAAAAGAAGCTGAAAGAGCAGCTAAGCTACATACACATTAGTACTCATAAGTACTCATAACATAACACTCAATGACTCATTAAGATGTTATTAAGTTTATATAGAGAATTAGTGGAGATATGGAGGAAGATATGAGGGCCAATGGTCTCACTAGGGAGGATGCTCAAGACCGGGCGAAGTGGAAGCGTTTAACTCGGAAGGCGAACACTGGCAGAAAGCAGGGATAACGCCAGGCAGAAAGAAAGAAAGAGAACTAGTGCAGAAGTTAAAATTCATATAATGACATAACAAAAGCTCACGCCTGTATTCCTAAAGGCGCCCTAGCGAACTAGAACCCCCGCATTTCATTTCATATAATGAGTACATTCAATAAACTAACATTATATAAATATAAGATTCCTTGTTTATGTTCATAATGCTAATGTGAGACACTAATGCTATGACGTATTTGTTGCTTTGGAATTATTTGGGCCAACCTGGTAAATGTTATGGGTATTCTTAGTAAAAATCTTGTTTATCATAATTGCAAGTTTAAAAACTCAACGGACCGACTTCCAAACTTTATCCGATCATGACCAAATATGAGATATATACAGAGGTATATATATAGATATATGGGACGATCCTTGAAATAAGCTCTATCGAACACAAAAATAGTTTTGAAAATCGGTCCACATTTGCCGGACATATCGCGTAACATACATGAAAAAATACAGGCGAATTCAGGAACTTCTCCTTTTTGGAAGTCGGTCTAAAACTAGATTCAACTAGTTGCATGTCTGCTTGAAAATTATAATTTTAACATGTAAGACAACATATATCGCTACAACATATAATGTATTAGCACGATTCACTTGTTTACATAAAATGTTAGCAGGGAAGCAATGGAACCACCTGATGGACGAATATTAGCTTCATTTCAGGCGATGACACTGCTTAAATTATTTATTACGAATCAGCTTGAGCCCATGACTGTCGGTAGTTATGTTAGGTATAGACAATGATAGCCTAATTATACTAGTATGGTAGAGATTTCACTGAACCCGGTGCTAAAAGCCTAAAATTTAATGCCTACAGTTAAGAGATATTGCCCTTTCATCATCATCATCATCATCAGCCATAGGACGTCCACTGCTGAACATAGGCCTCCCCCAAAGATTTCCAGATCGACCTGTTGGAAGCGGCCTGCATCCAGCGACTTCATGCGACCTTTATCAGGTCGTCGGTCCACCTTGTAGGTGGACGTCCTACGCTGCGCTTGCCGGTACGTGGTCTCCACTCGAGAACTTTTCTGCCCCATCGGCTATCACTTCTACGAGCTATGTGCCCTGCCCACATATTGCCCCTTACTTATAAAAAAATTTAACCTCTGCTTATCTTTAACCATAGGTTGTCCCTTTCATTTTTAAACAATGTAACGCAAGGAAAAAAGGGACAAGCTTCTTAGCGAAAATATAAGTGAAAATGTTTTTATAAATAAGGCCCATTGCGTCAATGGTATATGTAAAGTTACTCTCGCCAGTAAACAACACGCTGACTCCGAAACGCAAACCCCTAAACGATCACTAAGACGAGTGTTTTATCATTTGTAGTGTATTGGTATCTATCCAGGTACAAAAAGTAATTGCTTGCTAACTTTAAATAGCGTTTCATAATATTATGTTGAAAGATACACAACTAGGCCCTATTGCAGAACGATACTCAAGATGTTTTAAAACAAGCTTTTACTCTACTGTCTCGGAAGAAGGGTAATGTTTTTGTGTGTAAAAGTAGGTTTAAATTTAAATTCATGCATGAGTGTCGTTCTGTAATAGGAGTATCTAATATTTGTAACCCGCATTATAAAAAAAGTACAGACGAATTGAGGACCTTCTCCATTTTGGAAGTCGGTCGAAAATTTGGCGCATGTAAACCTCTATATAAACTCTAGCTGTTTTGTTTTGCTTTTCTTTGTCAATTTCAGTTTGTAAACCATCGATATATTATTTACCTAGATGCACAGTTGACGCTCGGAAAATGGGACAGCAAAGAAGTGCTTAAGCACTCCTTTTGCATACAGTCGGACGCCGATAGTATTCTAAATTTCAAAATTCAATTTTAAGAACGCTTGCTCATGTCAATTAAAAAGCTACTTTATAACACGTGCATAGGGTTATATTAGTGTTGATTGAATTAGAACTTGTGATATTTTTCTTTTGTTTGTTTCTGAGACCATTTTTAGAAGAAAAATTGCAAAGGACTGTGCATCTAGGGTATATTATATTGATGTTGTAAACAGTAATTATTTTTATTTTTACTAATCTCCTTTACGACGTTTTCTTATTCAAGAGGATATTTTAATTCTAATTAAAAAAATATATCATTAGAATTTATCTAATAACTAATTTAATATCTTGTGTAAAAGCAATATATCTTAAAAGACAAGAAGCGAATCCACAAAACATACAAACCTTCAAGAGTTCCAAGGTATCTTTTCAGTCAAACAAAAATTATTTCCTACAAATAGATATTGCAAACATGCGCCATTTTATTGACGTCACACACATATTCCATGAAATTTGTCACATTCAATTAATATCACATATATTCACATGTCTGAACACTATCACTGCACTACTTATACTCTTTCTATAATTGTCAGTAATTAAACGAGGAAGCCTTCAATCTTAGCCCGCCAACTTGTAACTTTGAACTGAGACTTTAGGCAAAGTTTTCGCAGCGCACGTCGTCATTGGCTCGCCTATTATCTGAAAGTGATAACACGAGATAATATAAAATCACGATAATATTCTAATTAGGAGGCGCTGCTATCTGTTGGCGATGTTCTCTAATAACCTTATTTACCTTTACATAGCGGAAAGAATGTTTGGGTACAAAGGTTTTGGAACGATTTTACAATGTATTTGTTTTTTGCGACTAGTGAATTTCGATTACATTTCTTTCTTTTTCTTTTAAATGATAGCATATTTTATATTTTCGTCGCATGATGTAGATTTTATGAGCCTTACTTATAAAAACAACTTAGCTAAATGCCTAAGAATATTCTGTCACTTTTTTCCTTATGTCACATTGTTTGAAAATAAAAGGGACAGACTATTCTTAACCTTCAGTTAAACTGATTTTATAAGTAAATCCCTATAAGCCTTTCGCCAAATCGGACACAAAGATGGAAAGCTCATGTATCATTTTTTTAATCAATAAACAAACACGGATTGATTTTCCAACCATAATATTTAATTAAATCAGGACTGATGTCCGGTTCCCCAGTTTAAGCACCCACGTTAACGAATGAGGCTATATTTTTCTGTTCTCTATTTATGCAAATATCTTCATACATTATGCGTATATAAATTTTACCTGCACTACAAGTTTTTAAAAAGTGAAAGTTTTAGTGTGAAATGGAAGAGTTGTTACTTCCTTATATTATAAAATGGGTTTTACCATTTACTTGCTTATCCGGTTGTAAATTCGATAATAATGGTCTTGTAATCCGCAAAATTTCCAATCGATGTTGTAACATGGAATGCCAAAGCGGATTCTAATATGATAGTCGGCTAATCCGGTTGAAACCGAAACAATTGTTTTTCCAAATTCCAATTACACATCAATATTGACGCAGACAATAACAATAAGGAACTTGCATGTAATTTTTTTTAGTTTATTGTAAAGCACTAGGATCCCTCATAGGGGGTTGACGTCAGGCAGGCGGCCGGTCGTAAAAACTAAGCCAAATCCTCTTTGCAACATGCTTGAAAAAGTGTGTTGCGCCGACCCCACATTAAGGTCGAATAAGGGCAGGTAGAAAGAAGTATTGTAAAGAACTAGGTCTCAAATAAACACACCAGAAACAAAAATATTAAAATATACACAAATAATTTAATTATTACAAGGCAAAATATGACTTACGAAACCCCGCGCTAAAAAAGGACGTGACGTCACCGCGTAGAAATGCTATTTATTTAAGTGACCATATCAATTATTTTATACTAAAAATGTCATGATAGCACATTTCATGGCTTTGTTTATTGATTTATCAACGCAATTTCAGGTTATAATTTTTGTCCAAGTTCCCCATTGATTCATTTTGTTCATCCAATGGTCCTGATTTTTCGTCGATTTTCGTCGATTTCTCTTTTCTTTTCCTACAATCATTCCTACTGTTTAAATGTAGATTATCCTTCAAACTCACAAGCCTCTTATGATATGGTATTGCGGTGTGTACGGTTATTTTATTTCCAGATGTAATCAATCTTCGCATAATAATGTGTAATATAAATTCCACATCAAAAATAAACGAATGACGCAAAAGCTAGCGTTGTGTAGACTTTGGCGCCATAAACGCCATAATAGTAGTGAGAGTCAACACTGGCCGCTGGTGATGGAGTCGGCGCTCGATTAGGGGCCAAAATGAGGATCTTGAAAGAACACCTAGGGGAAAAAGGACAGCCGAAGGGAATCCCGATTATAACATTTATAGGCTTGCTTGTATCCTAGAAATAGACGGATTAATTAGACTCATTAAAAAGATTAATCAAATCAATTTATTTAATTGCATTCATGGATACATAAATAAGGTGTTAAATTAAATAAATATACTTCCAGCCTTATTAATCGTTACAATTTTTGACTGATCAATCTTTCAAAAACTAAAAACGTTTCGATATCAGAGATCCAAGAGTTTGTGAGAACAATTTACTTCAATCGATAATAATCACTCCTTCATTAACAAAAGTGCATCCTGCACTTGAAAAGTTTCTATCAGGGTCTATGGGCCCTCACCCTTTATTATGGCGCTGTGCGTAGAGTTGCGCACACGCATCTTTTGGCGTAGATTGTAGATACACCTTACATACGCAGTAAACTTGCATATTCTTTATATTTACTCAGAAATAATAATTACATGTATTCTCAACATTTGATATGTACAGAATACTAAGTAGAACTCAACACAAAATGTTAGAAAATAATAATACCATCAACACACTTCCTCCCTATTGATATTATTTGGCAGGAATGTCAGATACTATATGTGGATCGTTGAAAAATTCTAGAAAAAACTGGCTACAATGAAATTGTATTGAAGGAGATTAAGCATGTAAAACCGGTTACGTTATAATTTCTTTAATCACAGTCCTAAATCGTAATCACTGTAATCTACGATTAGATTCATACTACGTACAATTTTGGGAAGATTTTTTTACAGCTCTTGCTATAGTAACAAAGATACGAAACAACGACTCATTGGATCATGTGATGCTGTAGTCATAGTCATAAATAATTCAATTTATTTATCAATTTTGAACACCAAAAGTGATATTTTTACTTGAATTCCAGAAATCTCATTGACCATTCAGAAGGCAACAAGCAATTGGCTACTTAATATGACAGACAGCCTCCGTGGCGCAGCGGACGAGTAGCCGGCTGTTAAGCGAGAGGCCGCGGGTTCGATTCCCGCATTGATACAAATGTTTGTGTGGCCCACAGATATTTGTTTCAAGTATGTGTCTTGTAAGACCGAAAGTCTCTCATAGTATCTGACACCCAAGATATAGGTTATACCTAGTGTGGGGTAAGGACTAGGTGTCTGACTGTTGGGTGTATTTATTTATTTAATACTTTCATAGGTTTACTGTATGAGGCATCTCGGTCGAGACCGCATTAAAAATTGTTACATTTACACCATAAACATTACCTACCTGTTTGAAAGTTAGTAAATAAAATGTTATTACTGTGGTACTTAATCCTGGTATCATAACTTTGAGAAGGAAATTAACGATAAAACGAAATTAACGGTTACCTTTGCTTAAACATGCCGAACGCATTGATAATATTTTTACGTATTTTTTAATGTTTTTCATATTGAGGCAGTTTCTAAAGCTGTTACAGTTAATGATAAAATTAAAGCATTTCCTGTCAATTAGTAGTGACTGGTGACCTAATTGATTGTTACCTGAATGTACAAATTATATTTTGATAAGTAAATGAATTCACAGGTTTATTGGCCTATTAAAAAAATCTAACTTAAGATGCTCAACTTAGCTAAAAGGACAGCTTTTGTAATGCCTTCTGATTACATTTATCAACATCAGCCAAGTTGTTTCTTACCGTAAGAGAAATATGTTGAATTTACTTAATTTAATTATTGTGTTAATTTAGGCAATCGCCCACCGTTACAATTACAAGTTTGAGTATGATACGAGTGTAAACCGATAAGATAATGTAAAATTGAAGTGAAAGCAGGTCGGAAATCTTTCACTTGCGTAAACTGGCCGTGTGTGAGCATATAGTTATCCACATACAATATAAATGATCTGTAGAGTTGTTCAAGGTATATTAGATTTAAAGCGATACTTCCTGGCTTTTCAAAAGGATGTAGAAGAGTACCACGACAGTGGCTCTCCAGCCGAATTGCATTTCGAGATTAGCCAGTGTATAAAATGTATATACAGTAGCTTTATTTTATTAGCATACATAAAATAGACGTGAAGACGGTCAGTAAAAAGTGATTATGTGCGTATCGTCACTCACGGACATCAGCAATGCTAGGATCACACCCAGTCAATCCGTTCCCGGTAGTTCAAACCATTTTAAATCCTGTTTGCCGAGGAAGGACATGTCATAGCGTTAAAGCAACATTGTAGGAGACACGAAAGGAAGTTCATTTCGGAGTTTGCAAATAGGTTCAGGTCCACGTGATTATGTCGTTAAGGAATCCATGTCTCCCATTTGTAAGAGGTAAATTATGTTAGGCTGGTATTGCTGATGGTATAGAATAGTTATATCATTGCTTATCATTTCACGTGCCCGTATATAAAATGCCAAAAAGAAATAAGTTTGCTAATTTTTACGATAAAACGGAAACTGTTCATATTCAAACACTATTTTCGATGTAGAAGTTCCAAAAGAAAATCCCATAAAGACCTTAGATTAGATACACTTAATAATCACTACAATTTGTAAGATGTTTATTATGGTTTACAAAGGTGAAGGTAACGCATTAGACATGGTCCTGATGAGGTCTTCCATCTGCATCAGATTGATCTTGGCTTGACGCAGCAGTCGCCCTTCAGGCAGCTCCGGAGGTTCGTGGCGAAGGAGCAGTGCTGATTCCATCAGGATCTTCTTAGACTCCTAAAATATCAACATTGTTTGTTCGTAAATCAATAATAGGAATTCTCAACCAAGTTCCATTTCAAAATATGTCATTGTCTTTGACTTTTTCTTAAAAAACATACTTGTACATTTTGTTTCTTTGTTTTTGAAATTAGTTTCATAGATATAATGGCTGAAAGCTAAGAGTAAAAGCTAAGGAAGATACAAGATGTACCTATCACGTGTAGGTAGTGTACCTAACCCACAATTTATTATAGTTTCAATCCTTTATTCTTAAACCAAACATGCAAAGTATTATTTACTAATTGGAATTGCAAAAACCTCGCAATTCTCTCCAGTTTATGGTTAATTTTATACCAAACTATTTGTTCAGATGTATAATAATGATATTAAGTCATTAAAGATACATCGGCGCATTCGCGGCAGTCACTGCACAAATTACATTTTACAATCGAAACAGTTTACACGAAATTAGTGTCAGTGTTTCGGCTGTCCAGTAACTGGAGCAAGTGCCGCTCTACTTGCACCAGTACTCAGACACGTACTAGCCGTTTTTGTTCAGATGTCACCTATAAATAACTTGTATGCAAATTATATGTCACCGACTACCGAGTGACTTTCATGATCATTTACGATTCGGATGATACAATTGCTTTATTTTGATAAATACTGAGTGAATTATGTTGTTAATCCTTCAATTTCCATAGGAATTGAACAAAAATCTGTTGTCAAAATATTTCATTATGCAAAAAAAAAACAATTTGAATTAAACAGAAACTATACAAGATATTTTAAATTCTTTGTCGAAGAAAACAAATGTGTGAGAATACGCATCAAGCAAGGTGTGCTTACAGTGACATATCCTAACATCGCCATAGGACCTTCAGTCAGGGATCTTCTCCTACCGCTATCTGCAACAGCTGCATGCAGCTCAAACAGTATTGTTCCACGCAGTCTAGTCTCAGCTGAAATAGATATTTTTATTACTGGGTTGTATAAAAGTGAAACATCTAATACGTCGAATTCAAATCACACAGAATGTTTCTGGTTTGACTTCCATTTGAAGTTCAGATGTAAATTTTTAAACGACTGTCGTTTGTAATAATACTAAGAATCCCGCACATCTATAGAGATTTTATAAGATTAGATATCTACTTTATTGGGGAGGCTTATGTCTCGTAGACTTGTATGTATATTGTCTCGACATCATGTTGAGAGTACAAGGTCAATGATTTCATAACATAACATAACATGATTTCATATAGTGGAAATATCTAGTATACAAAAGAAAATTTCGAACACCTTAATTATATACTTTTCCAAATTTATTTTATCTGAGTATTGGTCATTAGTTATGAAATCTTGCATATCAGTATGAATTTTCCAATTGATTTCGATACTACTAATTTTTAACACATTCGCATATTTTATAATAATTTATGACGTCTTTTTATTTAAATATTTCTAAACATCAACAGTGAGGCCTATAAATCCTGGATTTGCTTCGTGAATACCTGGCGCCAATATTTCCAGTAGATCAGCTATCTTCCTGCACAGCTGCATCTTTAACAACAGTCGGTCATCTGAGACCATCGGCAACCCGTGCTCTTGTTCCTGGCCTATCATCTGGGCCAGGGCAAGACTGACATCAGTCATGTAGAAGTGGGAGGGGTGTAGGTAGCTGCTGCAATGTTCTATGAACCTGGAAAATGAATATTGTATACCTATTCATTTTCAACAACCGGTCATAGAAAACTTTAAGCAGGTTGGACTAACGTCTAAACGAGAATTAACTCACGGCATTCACATGGAAGTAGGAATTATCGAATTATTTCAGTAATATAGTGTGAATGAAGAGATATATATAATAATAGCTAATAGGCTATATAAAATCATAATAATAGTATCGTTTTCGGACATAAATTTTCTCCAAGGTTATTGTTTATGAGCGGAAGATATTTTTTTATATTCTACAATGTGTAATAGAATTTATATAATTGAATCACAGGCCGGGGCCATTCATGTACATTTTATCTAAAACCATTTAATTCTGTTAAACACACACCTACCACATCACCACATGTAAATAATCTGATTTATTTGTACACGTGAAAATAACGCAAGTAATATAAATAAAGACAACGTGATTTTTTATCTACTTCCAGACCTACGACGAGGATTGCGGTGTCCGTGACTTTGAACGCGTAATACTAAATAACCTGTTAACTATGTTTCCATAGAAAACGCATATAAGAATCATAATAATATATACCTAAGTTTTTGTAATATCATGAATCCACTTCAACATTCTATGTTGGCCTACTAAACTATATTTGAATATTATGATCATTAGTTTCTAACACATTTTATTTTACAATAAGTTTTGTTGAGTGGTAGAGCCACGCTGTAGACAGTAACATCTACAGCGCGAATGGGACGGCTCAAGCGGTTTTATACCACTGTCTCAGAGAAAACCGACATAAAATAGCAGCTTGCTGTCGCGTTTCTTTCGGCGAGTGAGATATCCGATGGCCTTCACTCCCCGTTCCATTCTCTCCTTTTAGGTTGGCAACGCACCTATGATTATTTTTATGCCTTGGGTGTCTATTGGCGGTGGAGATCACTTACCATCAGTTTAACCATCTGCTCATTTTCCAGTCTCTGCTATAAAAAAAAAACATCGACTTATGAAAAGTAACGACGAATATTCATAAATACTCACCTCTCGCAAGCATCAGCATCTTCTTTCGGCATGGCACTGAGTTCTCTACCGATGTCCTGCACCAGTTGTTGTATAATAGCGTCGGATACTGCGTCCTTACAGCTGTTGCAATTCCAGAACTTGTTATCTAGATTCCGAGTTTCTGGGTTTGGATTCTTTGTCTTGTGCAGTATTGGGTGGATGAAAGTTTCAGGAAGGAGATAGCCTTTGCAGCCCCTAAAATTCGAAAGGGACATTGTATAAACCTTAGTAAATTTTGATATCTAGATTAACTTAATTTTAGGCTCGTTTTTCTCGTTTAATCTAAAATATTAATTTTCTAAACTGTAAGCAAGGAGAACTGCACTTTGCTGTAAAATCAATAGGATTATTCTTTTATTAAAAAAAAATAGGCAACTTTTGAATACGACCTACGGTCACCTAGGCTAGTTGAACCTTTTTATTGCGTGGGTTTTATTATGTCGAGATACAACAATATTTAGGCAAAAGCATCAAACATCAACGGGTAGAACAACTGTCAATACGGGTAGAAGCCTTACTTCTTCTTGCACTTGACAGCGCTGTACATGGTACCCATTTCAGTATTATCGGAACAACGTTCACAAGTGCATTCAAAGAACTTGGAGTCTGCGAGGTGATGACGTCGAGCTTCTGTGCCCCACAAAGGGTCTGTATAGCAAACTGTGATATGAGCGTTGGCTGGAATGTCCTCGCCGGCGCAGAGAATCTGAAATTTAAAAAAATAAGTACTAAATAAGTATCATTGTGGCTAATTGCTAAACGATTTGATATTGTTTATTTAAAATATGACCCTACATGAAAAAATATTTCAATTTTTTAATCGAGCGCTGTTGAACATTTTTCAGATACTTACGATTTCTCCGTCAGAAGTGAAGCTCTTGTTGCAATTGGCACGACAGTTGTGCTCTACCATCGAGATCCGATCGAAAACTGACAAGTATTCTGGCTCCATCAAAGGCACCTCATGACCATTGATCTGGAAATTAATGACATTTTAATATCGAAATAATAATTTGAAACAAAATTCATAGCCACTCGCTCTCTGAATTTTTGTTCTTCCCGAGTTACAATATCCAATTATTATATTATGAGTAACTTTTGTAATTTCCGAATAGGACTTTGCGGCCCGAGCAGGAAAATTTCTGACAACTGTAGGTAAATGTATTATAGCTCGATGCGAGTCTATATTTGTATAAAATATTAATTGTCATCAGTGCGCAGTAAGCTCGAATACATTTACATTTTCAGAAATTTTCCTGCTCGGGCCGCTGAAGTGACTTTAGAGACATGGTGTTTTCACGTTTAGTTTCACATATAAGTTTCTCACTTTATAACATGGCGAATCGTTAAAATCTTTGTCCACAGTTTGCTTATCAAAGCAAACTGATTGAAGGCTAAAATACATACCTGTAAAATCCCACAGCATCTCATAATCTCATCTTCATTAAACGTGCCGTCCAATTTAAAGAACTTCCAGATAAACTCTGCTATCATCTTCCTGTCGTTGTTCCATTTGTCCGTGTCTTTCCTATCCTCGCAATGTGACTGTAGATCTTGGAGTTTCTCCCACAGCTTCTCATTATGATCGCGCTGGTATAGGCAACGGAGGACTGTAATGCATTGGTAGTTTGGATGGGGGATGCCGAAGGTTGATATGTGGACCTGGAATAAAGGATGTTTCATCATTTGACAGCCTCCGTGGCGCAGGAGGCGAGTAGCCGGCTGTGAAGCGAGAGGCCGCGGGTTCGATCCCCGCACCGAGACAAATGTTTGTATGGCCTACAGATATTTGTTTTGGGTCTGAGTGTTGTGAGACCGAAAAGTCTTTCGTAGTTCCTGATACCCACGACACAAGACTCGATCTTAGTGTGGGGTCAGGATTATGTATGTGACTGTTGGGTGTTATTTATTTATTTATTTTGACAGATCAATCATCAATCAACAGCAATCATTTTGACAGGGTGCGGGTCCGATTGCCCCACCGGCACAAATGTGTGTGATCCACAAATAATTGTTATGAGTCCGAGTGTTAATGTTTAGCCAGCCTTTTACGTGCTGTCCATTAAAACGTATCGATGGATTATCTAATCTTTTTCTAATAAGAATTATTTTCATTGGCTTACGAAACCAGACGAGCTGCAATTACGGATTCATCTTGGTAGGATTGCTCTTTTTATCCAGCAGACTGCCTGATGATATGATCATGAATTACCTTTTCTCCTCTCTTCTCAGTGTAGTAACATTCAGGCTTGTGCTGTTCTTTATTGATGCAGTCCACAGAACAGAAGGGCCAACCACATTTTTCACAGGTCACTATTTTCCCCTCGTCTAGCAGTGCATAGCATCCTAAGCATACTGGTGGCGTCACCTAAAATATTGTTATTTCAATCAAGTTTACATCAGCGAATTGAAGAAATAACAATGAATTGTTCTAAATAATCAAAATTTTAGTTTCCCCTTCCTTGTCCTTCCTATCCGTGCCTTTACAGAAGACTACAAAATTATTAATATACCATGAGTACTAAATACGCTGTCAAATATAAAATATTAGCTAGGGTTCGCCCAGCTATATGGACCATCGCTTATTCGTTGACTTTCTGTTTTTTAAGGCAAGCTGGAAAATCCATCACTTCAAAGTTGTATTAAAGTGTAAGCTTAGTTTAACATTTTTATTCATACTTGCGCCGGTCCAGTAATCAATGGCTTTTCCTTCAATACAATATCTCCCGACTTGATCTGCCTGGAGGCCTCCAGGTACCTTCCCAACTTAGCATCTTCCTTCACCCTCGCGGGAGTGCACTGGAACTTATGCAGCTTCCAGTCCTGCTTCTGGTGTTCTTTGGAGCAGTAGTGGACTGTCTGGCACCCTGAACACTTCTGTATGGCTGGAGAGAGGCATATCGCGCAGGATCCTTGCTCCACCATGGCCTAGGATACAAAAATGATATACATATCTGATTCTATACGTGTCGTAAATACCAGGAGTTATTAGATATACTAATTGTAATAATAATATACCTGAATTATAATAGCATCAAGATCTGAAAGACGTTCGAATCGGTGTAAGTGCTCTATATTTTTCTTTAGGCACCACTGATAGACAATAATTTTTATTTTAACACTGAACACGTTTAATGACGAGAAAATTGTTAGGTTTTTATTATTTAGTATTCAAAAAATAAAATATAATTTTTTAATAAAAAACAATAAGGTTAGATAATCTATTCCAAATAATACTTTTTCTAACTTACGCATTGAGTCACTTATCCACACTTAATACAATTTTACAATTTCACGATAATTTACAATGGATTGTAACGTATATCATTTAGAATTTCATTAATTGTCTTCAATAATAAATGACGCTACGGCATGTGCCGGGCGGACTGGCGCTGGCTGCGCATGCGCATCCGACTTGATATAAAAATAAACCAGCTATTCGACACCCGGTCACATCTTGTATACCAGCTTCCTTCTTCGACATTTAATAATTATATGTACATTTGCTATGTGTAGAGTAAAATAAAGCACTATCAACGAAAAATAACTTATGTCTTAGAAAATAATGAGAAATATCACCTTTGTGTTTGGGCACTTTTCTCTTGGGCAAATTTGGCTCAGAATAGAATGAATTGGTAGTCTAATAATCTAATGATTAATCTAATGATATAAGGTCAATAATCAAAGGTTTTTTATTGAGCTACTCTTACCATCAGGTGTAATGTTTTAGCCATGCTTGGATAAAATATCTCCAATTTGACAACGGGGAACAAGAAACAAAAACTTATTTCCAATATTTAATTATATTAGTATATCTTAATATCTATTAACAAAAGTTTGTCACGCCGTAACAAAAATGTCTTTTAGCAGAAGGAATGAATAAATAAAAGAATTTCACAAAATAAACATTTTCCAATAAATAATACGAATAGATTAAACATAGTAATTATTATATAAATTAGTCAAAATTTTAGTAGTAAGAAAATATATTAATTTATGGTGTGAGTGATTAAGTATATAAGAATACCTATTATATTTTTGTTAAAATATTAAGAAGGAATAAATACGGAATCTAGCTTTCTTTCTAATGAATATAATTTTAAATAAATTTATTGTTTGTTTAGTAAAACAATACTCAAATCTATTCACCCATTATACATTTACACGTCAACATATATAGGTCAACTTACTACAAATATTTGAACCCGTTTAATTTATACCAGCTTGGTTATTTATAATTTATTTCAATAACATTATTTTATTATAAAATTCTGGAATTAATATTGCTTATGTTTTGAGTGATATCATAAGTCAACATAAATAATTAATAATTAGTTATTTTTTAGTAACACAATATCGCCATTTTTTTATAATTGTTGGTCCTCATGAAATCTTTCCAATGATTTGTTCCCAAGTCTTGATCTTCTTGAGCGCGTCCCGAGCCGCAGAAGCCATCAAACCCTCCGAAGACTGCGCCGGTTCGAATCCCAGAATTAAGGCCGATTCAGTTAGGTATTTTACAATCTGGAAGAACAAAAATATATAATGTCCGTCATTTCATTGAAATAAAACTAGTTTTACGGATTCGACTACGTAAAAATAGTTTTATTTCAATGTATAACATTCGCGTAAACTTGAGAAATCAGTCCGTTATTTCGTTTTATTCGAGCATCTGTGTGTCTATAGATGTTTCACTATATTTTACACAGAATTATCTTTTTCACTTTATTAAAACAATTCCTCGTTTAAATACATTTAATTAGGGAGAGTTTTGATGTCTGGTTGGGCTGGTGATTTATTAAAGGTTACCTCTTTAAGTCGATTCCTTAAGCTTTCTTTGGATATAGCTTTCTTCTCAAAATCTCTGGTCGTTAGTATCATCAACGGTGCATGAAGCTCGTACAGAGTGACACCTGTAACAGGTAAATTTAAACTAAAAACTACAGAAACAAATATAGGGCACAGTCTGTTCAGAATATATTGTTAAATTATGAAAATTTTCATTACTGCCAATTGAATTTCTTTTGAGTACGGTGATCAGAATTAATAATATCGTATTATGAATTCGAGACAACATCGTTTGAACTTTAAATGGTTCTATTGATTTTTTTTATAGCAGAGATTGGCAAACGAGCAGATGGGTCACCTGATGGTAAGTGATCTCCACCGCCCATAGACACCCAAGACAAAAAAAATCATGGGTGCGTTGCCGACCTAAATGGAGGGAATGAAAGGGGAGGGAAGGGGATTGGGAAAGGGAGTGGGGAAATGGGCCACCGGAAATCTCACTCACCGAACGAAACGCGATAGCAAGCTGCTACTTTACGTCGGTTTTCTGTGAGACACTGGTATCTAACCGGTCGAGCCGGCCCATTCGTGGTATAGACGTTACTGTCTACAGCGCGGCTCTACCACCTGGATAGATTGCCATAAAATGTAACGCACCTCGTAACCTCGAATATCCCGGCTCAATAACATCAAACACCTTCATCAGATCCCTGCAGATCTCTATCTTCCGATTCAGCTCGAAGTCCGGCATCTGATGGATCATGTAGTTGGCCACCTTCCCGTACAGTTGACTGAGCGAGTGTTTAGCAGACAAGCTCAGGTAGTGAGTGTTGTGGATCACGTTCCTGTACTTGTGTAGGAAGCTCTCGAAGCCAGCGACGTCGTTTGCGTCTATCACTTCGAACTCATCTGTTAATCTGTAATAATTAAAAAAAAAATCAATAAAATACCGAATTTTGGAGTTCGTCAGCTATAGATTCTCTTCAGACGGATTATTACTACTTGTATAAATATACAGCCGGCTGTTCGTGCTGTAGGCGTTACTGTCCACAGCGTGGAACTGAATTATAGTTTTGTAATTTTAAATAGTAATGGCCGCTCTATTATAGTATAAACTAAACCACGCTGTGGACATTAACGTCTACAGCACGAATGAGCCGGGTCGACCTGTTTGAAACCACTGTCTCACAGAAAACCGACGACGTGGCAGTTCGCTGTTAGATTACATTCGGTGAGTAAGATTTCCGGTGGCTCAATTCCCCTCTTCCTTTCCAAACCCTATGCCCCTCCTTTTAGGTTGGCAACGGACCCTTGAATCTTTGAGTCTTGACCAACCTGCTCGTTTGCCAACCAATGCTATAAAAAAGTTCCTACTTCAACTATTGCTGGTTTAGAGGTAGGTTTTGTATGTACTAACTTCCGAAGCAGCAGCTGTACAGCAGTAGCTGGCATCGTGTACAGGCAGCCATTGTCCCCACATCTCCAGGGCGCGGCGGGGTCGAGTGGGGCCGCCGACAGCATGCGGCCGCCGCACCGGGGGCATCGGAACGCGCTCGCATACGTGCCCAGCTCCGTGGGGTCTGCGCAGCGACGGCATGCGCACTCGAAGAACTTGCTGTGCTTTATATGCTCACGACGTTTCAGCGTACCCTGGAGATAAATAAATAACGTCCAACAGTCACACACATAGTCCTGACCTCACACTAAGATCGAGTCTTGTGTCGTGGGTATTAGGAACTACGAGAGACTTTCGGTCTCACAACACCCAGACCCGATACAAATATCTGTGGGCCGCACAAATATTTGTCTCGGTGCGGGGATCGAACCCGCGGCCTCTTGCTTCACAGCCGGCTGCTCGCCCGCTGCGCCACGGAGGCTGTCTAACGGAGATAAGTTTATATTTATGTGGTGACGGATTTTTACCTATTAAATGCAGTTACAATCACTGTAGTTGGTTATAACTTTATCGAAAAAGGCAGATTAGATCAATTTCTTCAAATCTTAAGGTTGGATTGTTGGACTCATAACTTCTGTTTGAGATTTTCTTCTTTGTTGGTTATAAAAAAAAATTGGCATTTTTCTGTTTGAGTTCAAATCGAAATTTATGTGACGCGAGTTGTTCGAGCTTCGTATTTTTGCCGGGTACGAGGATATTAAAAACGGCCCTAATGAGCTGGAATAATTGTGGTTCCATCTTGGCATTTACGTTTTCAATATTACTGTTGCACGTCAATTTACTGTACTAATGTCTACCTGTAAAGTATACGCATAACACAGCGATATGAGATCGCCCGTTTTATGCGGTACGGAGGCTCGTATCGTAAGCGGTCTTCCAGGTACCCTCTCCGCATCAGTGTGGGTAGTCGAAGGAGTGCAGTCGTGTGCTAGAAGGTATGCGCGGTCGTACAGGGCTCGTGCGTTTGCACCGCTGCCACCCACTTCAAATGCATTAACCTGACAATGAAAGAAAATAATCACAAGTTTAAAAACTTAACAGACCGACTTCAAATCCGATCGTGACCGTCACGGGCGGCTCGGCCTCCGGTGGCCCATACGCTTATGAAACATATGAGTATATGTGCCGCCTCTGACGGGATGGGACCACCCTGAAAATAAACTATCGAACACAAAAATAATTTTGAAAATCGGACCACATTTGGCGGAGATATCGCGTAACATACATAAAAAAATACAGACGAATTGAGGACCTCCTCCTTTTTGGAGGTCGGTCGATAAAATAAAAATCGTATTAATATTTAATATCGTACAACGCCCTCTTCATAAAATCATAAATCTAGTTTTGCTCAGAAAATTGTAGATGGCGTTGCACGTTTATTCGAAAACAGATTTTATAAAGTTTTATTAAAGAATACCATTCAACCTAAACCATTCCCATTTTATTTCTACTTGCTTCTTATCCTACCTTAATGTGGACGTCGGCGAAACAAATTTTTGCAAGCATGTTACAGAAAGGATTTGGCTTATTTTTACGACCGGTTGCCTAAGTGACGTCAACTATGTAAGGGGTCCCATTTCGACTACATTTCTGAATTACACCATGTCATTTAATACAAATATTGTGAACAGTGGACTTAATTCAACTTCCAAATTTGTTCATACCTCTAATATACCACAGATAGTGTGTATCTCCTCGGGATCGAAGTCCAACCCCCACTTCTTGATCCTCTGCACGACGTTTTTGTCGTTCATCGGAAAGATGTCGCCTCTAGCGCGGCGCATCTCGTTGTGCGCTTCCATTGCTGACAACGCTGTCCATTTTGCCGGATCTGCTTTCTTCAGGAGTAGGCATCTAAGGAATAAAGTTTCTAGGTATACAAAAACACGCAATTTATGTTCTAAATTATTTTTTGGTTCATGGATGTCATTTTAGAATACAAAGTCTGGAGGGAGAGTTTGTAGTGAATATCGGCCGATTTAAATTTTTTCTTCTTCATCATCATCATCAGCCTACACTCGTCCACTGCTGGACATAGGCCTCTCCCATATCTTCTTCATGTTCTTCATCTATACGCAAAATTATTTTAAGAAGAGAAATTATTTAAAATGACGTAAAAAAATCGGGTTTTGACTGACCTCAAAGGCATTATTGCCTGATAAGAATCCTTCAAGTCTTCTAGATCGCTGTAGTCAGGGGAAACCTTCTTCAACGTATCACATTCATAGGTGGAATGACCGGTGTAGTTTCCCTGTCCAGGACAAGAGCCGCTGCACATGGGCCATTTGCATCCTCGACATCTAGAAATAAAGACAATTTTGTAGGAATTAAGGAAATTTAAACAGAATCAAAATTATAAAGTAAATGAAAACACATGCAAGAGAAAGGTCTTGTAAGGTCTGTTATTATTTGTTGTTTTGCATTATGAAGTGTTGGACTAACTAGGTGTGTTTGAACTAATTTTCTTGGAAACATACAACTTGTTATTTCTTTTGCGACTTTTACTAACTAGTATGTCTAAGTTACAAAATCTCAGTCATCTGTGAAATCAAAAGACTCTGAAGGTACGTTGCATATGCGCAATATCAGAACAAATAAGACAATCCAGCGTCACAGCTGTATGAAAAATTTCATTATGTACGTTCCTAAATTTATCATGTTGAATCACTGATAAAATATGATTCACAGGCATGAATTGCCAACTTCACTATTTTAAGACATTTCTGACAAGTAAAAACGATATATATAATATACGTATAAAATTTGTAGAATATTGAATTTGACATCAAAATCTAATTAATCTTACTTAAATAAGCTCGCATCATCCAGCTCCCGATAGCACCCAAGGCATATGAGCCCGCAGCCAGTGCAGGGCCCGACGGCGATGGCGGGCTCTTCGATGATAACCTCGCCAGCTCTTATGTCGCGACTTGCCACCACATATCTGAGGGTGAGTCAAAGTTACTATAAAATAAAAATTACATTCATAATACAGTGGTAGTGGACAACAACTAAATCAACCATGGGTAATGAGAGTACACAAGCGTAATATTGCGAACTCGAATACGTCTAGATAATGCAATAGGAACTTTTTGAACTTTGAACCATTTCGTTGCCGTAAGTTAAGGACAAAAAATATTAGAGTAATAGACGAAAATAAAGATAATTTCGAGATCGCTGAAAAAAAAACATAAAACAGATAGATGACGTTAACTATGGGTTATGTACGATCCCACGTTTACATTTACTCTTTGTAGATTCTGTTTCACACGTAATCAAAATCGTGGCATTTCAAACACACGCCGTTAAAACACCGGAAACCACACCATAATGCCTTTGATTTCCACTCTAGCGTATTAACACAAACACTCGTAAAATATATTCTTCTATTTTATTGACTATCCAGACATGAGTGAACACGAATTATTTATTTCTTTGCGTACACAATATATTTTATGAAACTGAAGAGTTTACGTTAAGAAGTAGCAATCTACTATGCTAAGTTTCAACACTTTAAAATTATTGCCTGAATACCATGTATAGCAATGAAATAACCAACGTGCCTTCAGTAATTATAAAGTTTTAACTACCATTTTAGATAATCTGTGTTTGTCCCTGATCCGTATTACTTCTAATTTTTACGTTATGAGGGCTAAAATTGTATACTTGATGCAATAATTAAGAGGGATAGCTTAAAAAATGCTCTTCATTACGTTAGCAAATAACGGAATGAATTAACTTTTTATTATCGAAAATGTTTTATCACCGAAATGCGTTTGTATATAAACAAAATATTACCTGCCCATAATATCTGACTGTCTGATTTCATAGCATAACTTCTTGTCCGGCGTTGGCTGGGTTTCCTCCACATCTTCTTTGACTTCAGCTTCGATGATATTCTCCTTGTTACGACCACCATCGCCTTTACCTCTCTTCTTTTGCTTGAAAAACAACCAAAAATGAACACATCTTTCATCACAGCACAAAGATTCTGAAACAGCGTTTGCCTTACACAAATGCACCGTAGCATAAGAGACAGTTTTTATGAATGAGCAAATCAACTGGACTTCCTAGGAGTGGCGTGTGTGAATGGATCCGCAGTAGGCGTAGTCTACGAGTATTTTTGTTCGCCACTTGACTTGACCGCGCGGATGGATGTTAAAAAAATCATTTCATAACTATGCCAATCGTGTACGACCGTGAATTCGTACAGGTTTAAGGTCGGTGCACACCGGTGGGATTACCTTGTACATATTAAGTTTTTTATTTATTTAATTTAGAACATATAACCATCAGTATAATATACCCTAGGTGCACAGTTCTTTGCAAATATCCTCCTAAAAAGTGGTGTCAGGAATAAAACAAAGAAAAATATCGTAAGTTCTAATTAAATCAACACAAATATAACCCTATGCATGTGTTATAAAGTAGCTTTTTAAACTAAGTGATCAAGCGTTCTTAAATTTGAATTTTGAAATTTAGAATTCCATCGGCGTCCAACTGCAGGCAAAAGAAGTGCTTAAGCACTTCTCTGCTGTCCCATTTTACGACCGTCAACTGTGCATCTAGGTAAATAATATATCGATGGCTATAACACACTAAACCAGCTTCTTATGTTGAACATCATCGGTAGATTTGAACGATTACGGTTATTGTAAGATCCTGTCTGTAAAAATAATAATCAGTTGTTCACCATATTTTTATAGTGTGATAATGCACTTTAAAATTTACTAGAATCACCATTACGTAACTACCAACTCTACTCTACTCACGCAAGGCAGAAAGAAAACATTAACTAGTGACATAATCCTCCAACTGGATCTTTGCGTTCAGTATAATTTTCCGTTTTTGTTCTTATGTTCTTCCAGCAACTGATATGGTATTTCTCATAATGTTAAATTAGAAAATATTTGTCTGTGATCGACATTCCTGTGTAAAGGAAAATGTATTTATAGAATTTTACTTGAAATCATAGCTTTGGAAGATCACGAGTAATGCAAATGACTAATAAAGTTTACATTTTATACTCTTCCATAAAGTTTCATGGAACTAGCATAATCCGTTGAAATCTTCTCAAATGAATATGATCTCATAGATTGCATGATTTATAAGTATGAACAAAGCTTACTTGGTAGCTAGTATATCTAACAAAACTTCAATTACTAGTTATTTTAGTACGTTGCGTGATTCGGTGATATTGCGTATAGTTTCTTCGTTACCTACTTTTAAATGAACACACCTCATGTTACAGATTCCCTTCGAGTCATTATATCTAGTACCTATATACCTAGTTAACAGGTTATTTTTATTTTTAGTCATTTAATAATGCCTACATTCATGTTTTCTTAAAACCGGTCTTTCTTAACAGGGAATTGCTATTTATTATCTATTTTTATTACCATCCCGATAGTCTCTGATAATATCTGGGATGAAATCTTGGCATTACATTCAGGTACCTATGTTACGTTTATATACATCCAAGATTATATCCAATAAAACTTCATACATCAACTCGTCAAATTTTATGATTATCGAACCGTTTTATTTTCAAGAATATAGATCTGGGATTGTTTGGATGTCGGGTTTGTACTGATAGTTGTAAAATGAAAATACGGTATTAAATAGGTGTCCCGGGCATCGATACTATTAGAAGAGCGATCTCGACTCTATATTGTAGAGTGCAAAATTGAACTCATGAATTTTGCATTCACTGTAAACCATGACCGCATGGCACTTAATATAAATACTATTAGGTACTTAATTTTTTGACTATACTGGATGTCAGAAAGAAAAAGAAAATAAGTTAGAGCCGACTGGTCCTTGTGGGATGAAATATGTAGGTATAAATGCTATTTATTTATTTATTTTCAGGGCACAAACGTTGATACAAAAACAAAGCGAGTATAGATGCTAAAATTGGGCTGCATTTCTGAACCTGGAAAATTCTTATCTAGGTATGAGTAAAGAATCAAATCATATCATACTGACTAAGAACCAAGTCACAAAATGTGGTAGGTACAATAAATGTCAGTTGTCACATCCATTCTCCCGTAATATTGCCCAAAGTACACTTCGCTTGTTAGTCTTGTTACTAACAGATCATCACCCCCTGTTCACCAGGTTACGGTGAAAAGAATTTTCAAATCAATGCAAGTGCCTCATTAATCTTTCATTAAAACGAGTAAAGCCGAAGATTGTGTTAGTGATGTATTAAAACTTGTGCAATATCTTTATTGTAAACAGTTTGTAATCATAAGCGCACGTAAACTGGCGAGATGTATAACGGTGTTTAATAGTGATGTGATTGCGTTTTATCGACTAACTGACGTGGTGTAGATAAATTTTCGCTCGAGTGGTTAAACCGATATTATTTTCAATATATTTGCAGTTCTATACTTTAAATCGAGTAATTAGATACACATTCGTGGCGTAATGTTGCTATTTTACGAATATGTGGATTATTGTGCTTAACCGCATGGGTAAAACCTATAAAGATTCATATTATTTCAGTTTTTTTTTATATTACCTATTATGTCGACCAGTCTACCAAATGGAAAAGTAACAATTTCCATTAATTCCCGTTCAACTCGGGCCATATTTTTAGGGACTAGCAAAAAGATTTTGTTTCACACAATCAATGTCGAAGTGTCAGTTAAAAAAAGTTTCACAAAGGCAAAATAAAATCTTGCCCGAGTGTATTTTGTTTAGCTAATAAAATCGACCTTAATTTTAGAATAATTATCAAAGGTAGATTTTGTAATACTAACATTCTTGGACAAATGACATCTCAGTCCAGCCCGTGACCACGAAGACTGCAAAACCTTCGAAACGTCGGGAATAAAAATTAAAACCAAATCGTGATAAAATCCGTAAAAATAGTTTTATTTCAATGAATAGCATTCGCGTAAACTTAAGAAATCAGTATCCCAAAGCTATAGTTAGTCTACATATAATATAGGATGGCTCTAGTTCAATAAGTTGGAATCTTGTTGAGATTTTAGAAAAGAGGCTAAGAATTTAAATTATATTATCGACAAAGAGTAACGTTTATTTTTACCTCACTATTATTTATCTCAATAGTTTAAAAAGCATCATTCCTGTCAAATATAGTAACCTGGTAACTATCAAGAGCTACAGCGAAACTGAATCAGGTTAATAGTGGTACTGAGCTCGGTGCTTACCTGGAGTACGGATTCAGGATTTTTCTGGGGTCGTGGGCTGTAAAAACAAAGTGCTACATTGACGGTGTAATTCTACTGCATAAGACCCTTACTTGTACATTAATTGTTGGAACTTTAAGTACAGAACGTGTAGAAAGGCTATTTAAAGATAATTATAATCCTGATATTATAAGATTCGAAAATGCTTTATCCAAATTTGGCACTCAATACTTCTAAAAGTATGTCTGTGGAGTAATTTACAACCTAGTGGCATTTTGTTAATTACTGTTGCACGCGGATAACACCCTATGCATTTATAATCAAGAAATGACCAACATTCATTACTTAAGAAAATGTTTTCAAAAATTTGTCAAATGTTTGATTAAATGTTTTCACATTTCATCAGGATGTTTGCTCAGTCATCTTAGGCTCAAGTTATATCATCATCATCAACATTAGCCATAGGACGTCCACTGCTAAACATAGGCCTCCTCCCCCAAAGACAAGCAAGGAAGCAAGCAAGCTCAGCTTAGGACTTCCACCTACAAGGTGGACTGACGACATGGTAAAGGTCGCAGGAAGTCGCTGACGCAGGCCGCTTCCAACAGGTCAAGTTATATACTTGATTATAAATACGACTGTAAAAGTCTTTATTCGGGAGTTGACAGAAGTCTATGTCACATAGAGTTGAGACTTGCTTTCTAATTACTAATTATATACGAAGTGACTAACAATTTTTACCTCTGTAGTCTTTAGATTATGGATATATCTACATAATATAAATATTATGTTTGCAATTACAGAGTGATCTTTAGTCTTTACCTTAGCAGTTCGCCTGGATACGTCCCATATAGAATCAATTGTTTACATTTCAATCAAGAAATCATTTCACAATGAATCTGCTTACGCTTGTTTTGGGTTATTTAAATGATATTTCAGTTTATTTGTTTTCTTTAACAGTGTATATTATCTATTTGTAGAAGTTCGACGGTTTGTTAATAAGACGAAAAATGGTTACCTACGTTTCTACGTATGTTGAAATTGCTCACTGGATGCTAGTCGAGGAAATTGGAGCACTAATTTTGGATGTTTGTTGTCAGTATCTTATACTTCTATGATCTTTAATGGTACAAAGAGGTATTTGTTAGTTTATGAGTTTAAGTACAATTTATAAGATAATTACTATACATAATTTGGTGATGTGTGTTATTTAATTTTTCATTACATTTTAACTAACAGATAAGCGGATTCGAAACGGATTAATTATTTTTGTTATTATTATTGCCATTGATACATTCTCACAATTCATAACTAAGTGTTCTAAAGGGAGAGTAACTTGTTCGAATTTTCTATAAAATTATCAGCTGATGTCGAGCAGTTTAATTTATATTTTAGGAGACGTAGACGATTTAACGTACCAAATCAATCGGTGTATTATTGTTGGCAAATCACTTGGTTTAAATATATTTTAAAATAACCCGTAAACCGTGGTATTGTTGTAGTCTTGGAACGCATTCAACTCACCACAAGCTAGGGTTGTCAGCATCCAGATAAAAGTTTAGGTTTTGTACGTCTGGCCGTTCAATCTGTCCGCATTTTGTACATATTTTCACCTTCTACGTTCGAGACTTCCCCGTTGTTAGCCGTGAATCACAAACTATTTCATACTTCTGGTATGTCTTATCTAGCTTTGTTTTTTTTTTAAATATATTTAGAAGTGTTCGGTGTCGGTTCCAACTATGACTTAAAGTCCAGCAAGTGAAGTAGCGGGTTTTTGATTTAATGATCTGGCAACCTTAACCGCAGCTGGGTCGTAAGTACCACCCCATTGTTTATTTTGAATGGCAGTTTTCTTGGACGCAACCTTGATTGCTATTTTAATTTCGTTGTTCACTTTCGTTTGGATTTCATTGCAAAATTCCCCGGTTTGTCGTAATTTTGGATCAGAATTCTACATTATATATCTCGTTTGTAATTTGATTCTTCCTATGCTGTAACTAACGTAACCCACGAGGGGTAGAAGTATCTCTCATCAATTTAAATTTAAACCCGCTAACGGGTTACGAACCTCGGCTCAGGACGGCCACTGAGAGAGAGATGTTGAAGACATCATCGATTAGGCAGACATCATCGATTAGGGGGACATCGTCGATTAGGGAAACATCATCGAGAGCCGCGTTGTAGACAGTAATGTCTATCATTATGTGACCCACTTACTCGTTTGTCATGAAGTTGTTCTTTGTTATGAAGAAAATGTATGCCTAAATATCAAGAAATTTCAGAGAAGTTTTAGCGAACATAGTAGCGATTGTTTAGTTTATCAAATCGCGACAGTAACTAACGAGTGTAAGTTATGAGTATATGTAATGAATCGTTGATTTACGAGCCAATACCGTGATTATGGAATGTTCATACGATGTATTTTGGTGTAGGTCATAAAAGTGTTCGCACGGAGTAGATCATACTACCCACTAGGACGCAGCAACACCAAAGTGATTCATTAACGTTCAATTGATATGAAGTTGGGGAATCTGGACGAGTATGGGAACAAAACACACCAGTTGAAAGTCCGAGTGTCTTGCTTCAACGACTTCTGATTCTGAACTTGGTTTCTCGGATTCTCCTTTCTTACTCCTTCTTGCTCTAGATTTTAACTATTGAGTATTTTTTTCTACCTGCCCTTATCTCATCTTTCATGTGGTGTCGGCGCAACACGGTTTTTCACGCTGTCACGCTCGGTTCATCAAGCATGTTGCAGAAAGGATTTGGCTAAGTTTTTAGGACCGGCTACCTGCCTGACGTCAACCCCCTCTAAGGGATTCAGTCCCGGACAAATTCAATTAGAAAATTCGCTTTGCCCGACCTAGGAATCGAACCCACGACCTCCCAGTCCACAGCCCATATATGCTGCCAAGAAGGAGGATATTCAGTAATTAATATAACTATTATTTGAAATGGACTGTCCGTAAGTGCAATTTATAATTACGACAGACCGAATTTATATGTAATTCCTCGATGGGACCGACATAACTGCTTCACGTATTGTCTCTGGGGAAAAGATGCACAGAGCTGAAGATTTCAAAATTATTTCTTTCCAAGCAACCGCGTCACGAGTGATTTAAACAGTTGTGATAATAGTATTAAATGAATCAAAATAGCGAATTGCGTACGTTGGCATGAAGTCCTCAAATTGATTTATTATAATACTGATGACGTTATTCAGCTACGAAAGAACGTAAATCTTTTGTGATGCGTGAAATTATTGTACTATAAAACCAGCAGCGGATGTTAAACGAAATATATAACTGAGGTTCAAATAGATTTTAATAACATTTTTAATAACTTTTTTTCCAATGAGATAGAGTTTCTAGTATAATAAAAGATATGACGAATAAAAATGTTTTAATAGAATGTAATGAGTGAATAGTTTCGCGTGGGTTTTTTAGAATAGGTAAAGAGTTTCGTCTTAGGGTAACTATGTATGTTAACCACGTCTCATTAGTCTCACTGCATTAGTTGCGTCTGCACTAGTTTTTCTCGAAACATTAGGTACACAATAACACATACGCAAAACAACGATTTTGATTTAGATGTCTCCTGCTCGTAGAACAATGGACCATAGATATAGAGGTAAAATACATGTTTTGTATAGTTTTTTTGTGTAATGTTTTAGTTCAGGAGACGCAGCTTTAGACAAACTTTTCAGTGTAATTTTATTTTATTGATATTTAGCCGCTTCCAACAGTCGATCTGGAGATCTTTGGGGGAGGCCTATGTTCAGCAGTGGACGTCTTATGACTGATGATGATGATGATATTGTATAAATTGAGTAGAGAACAAAACGCATAGAACTATCTTTCTACCTGCCCTTATACCACCTTTATGTGGGGTCGGCGCAACACACTTTTTCAAGCATGTTGCAAAAAAGATTTGGCTTAGTTTTTACGACCGGCCGTCTGCCTGACGTCAACCCCCTATGAGGGATCAAATCCCGGGCAAATTAAATTAGAAAATTTACTTTACCCGACCTGGGAATCGAACCCAGGACCTCCCGGTGCACAACCCATACATGCATATTTTTAACGTTTAAGAAAATATTTAAATCCGCTGGTAATTAATTAATCGCAACGTGTGTTGATGTTGGCGAATGGCGGCCGATTCGACGCATCGATGAAGAAATGTCATGATTGTGCTTTGACGATTGACGTGCGTGTCGTCGCTTGATCTCATTACCCTGCGAACGTCAGCACACAAGTGTAAATAGATTTTAATGAGACGATACCCCGTGAAACACTTTCATGCTAATATTATATCAACCGAAGAGTCGTGTATATTCTTTTTTACTAGCCTGTGAAGGCAGACCAGCAAATTGTCTAGGGATTGGGAAAAGAAGCAGAAAAGAAGGGATTGGGGTATTTTAAGTTCTCAAAAATCTGAATCATTGTACTACATGCAATATCATTGTACTACATGCAGTATCTGCAACAGCAACTTCTTTGAAATCTTTAAGGGTAACGATAAAACCCTGTGCTAGCTAGAGTAGTTTTTAATTCAAAGTTCTGAGTGAAGGTGCCACCGTTTATGGGTCAGCACGGCGCGTATCATTTGGGCGCCTGGTTATGCTCATTCACTTGTGGCATAAAGTATGTGTACAGGGTTGATGTTTTAGTACCCTATTGTAGATTGTTTTTCTTACACAAATTTAAAAATATAAAAATATTCCCTTCCGATAGTGAGGCTCAGGACTCAAGCTACCGGCGGTTAGAACTTCAGATTGAGGAACCTCCTCACAATTCGTACCGTATCCAGTAATACTGCCTTCTGCATTTGGCTTCTGACCCAAGCACCCACCGAGAGCCTCTCGACGTGTTGGTCGAGGCTCACTGGTATCAAACTATGGGCAGCGATGACTATCGGAACAATTATTTTTGAATCCACATCTCACATGCGAGTAATCCCATGTGCCAGGTCTAAATATTTTCCTTTATTTTTTTGGCTTTCACAAGGTTATCCTCTTGCGGAATCGTCACATTAAGCATCACCTGGCGCGCCAATCGATCTACTACCAGAATATCAGGATTATTGGTCACAATAGTCTGGACAGAGTTGATGTTATTATAACAGACGCAAATAAAATGTGTTGCGCTAACTGTTTTCGTATAAGACAAACTGACACAGGAGACTGCAAGCAGACGCCTATCGTGTGTACTATTGTGTCGTATTTGGCACTCCGCCCACGGCGAGATGTCCTACATGACGTGACGTCGAGCTGTCGCCACGGAACACCACATCGAGCACAATTATATTATCTTCGGGATAATAATCTTGATCAACACCTTATAAAATTTTATAATCTAAGCCTTTGTTTATTTTGGTACTTTCTAAACTTCTTCCCGTGAATATCTACTCTGGGTGGGGATCATAATTATTTTTCAATTTTCTTTATAGCATGAATAGTTTGTTTATTAAATGTTCAGAGAACCAAAACATATGTATGCTTCGAAGTGGCTTCGAATTAGAACGTTCTCCGGTTTTATGTGGTTTAATATTTAGTATAGAGAACGTTATAAGCATCATGCTTTAATGTCCTTACAAATTAGTTTATGTATATCACTATGTTTATTTATAGAATTTTACCTATCTGGATTCCATTTGGATTAGCAATATTTAAATTTTTATCCGCCTTTCAGATTACTAAGGAAAGTTTAGAAGTAGTTCTTACACCTTTGCACTGCCAATTTTGGCCATTGCGTTGCAAGTTACATCTCTTACGAAAACGTACATTCGTCGTAAAATGTCCTTACCGTTATATAAACCAATAAATATAATGAAGTACCATTCATGTTTCGTTGCAAATATAAACAAAGGGTATCGCAGTTTCTTAAAAAACAACGCTTGGTTATAATTAATTCGTCGAAAAAAGGTGTAGCACAAAATACGTTGTTCCCAGAAACTCCTATTTTAACTCTAACAAGTTTTAAACATCCTCTGCCTAACTATATTTATGGCTAATTTAACTAAATCAGCAAACAGTTTCAGTACTAAATTTATCATACACCCTTTACCGTTAGTTTGTATCAGCCATATTTGACTTGTTTTCTATTGTTACTAGGAGATCTTTGATAGTACTAAATACCTGCAGAAAACAAAATGATTTTGTATTTTACACTTTCGTCTATACCTCTAGATAGACTTCGTCGGAAAGAGGCTTTTCTATAGCACCTAGTAGATTCTCAGCTATTATTTGATTCGTCAACACTGGTTTACTGCAAATGTGTGACTTCAGACCAATTTTATGGCGGTGATGATTTCGGATGGTAATTTAATTCCAGTTATTAATTTCGGTCTGAATATCTAAATATTACAGGATATAATTGCAGACGTTACGTAAATAGCAATTCTGATGGAAATATGTAATGTTCGCAGGCCGGCTGCATTGCCAAATAACGCTGCCAACTAGAAATAGATGCTCTTGTTATCTTAAAATCTCAAGGGCTAATTGTGCATGCTCCGGTATGACTTCGTACATTGTAAAGAAATCCATATCCCTATCTATATGTATATCGGTGAGAACTGCCATTCATCTTCATGCGACATTGTAGTAACGTAGACTTGAAATCACAAAGTGATTTGTATCTTTACGTTATCACCTTGGAGGTAATCGAAATGATGCCAGAGCAAAAGTTATAAAAGCTAATCGACATATCCTAATAATGGGATCTACATACGATCAACGATACGATCAACTATATGGATGGAAATAATTAATGTGGAACCCTGCTGAATATAATAGTCATCGAAGAAAAATTATTACATCGCCATTTTTGTACAATCTACGATATTCTTTACTTTTATACTGAACGCAATCCGCGTTCAATAGTCAGTGGGGTATATAAGTTTTTAAAGCAACGCATGTAAATGATCTCATATCATAACTGACGTCAAAAAGTTTATGTTTTTATACTCTTTCTTTGAACTAATGTAGGCATGCGTTAATAATAGCTATGCTCATAATTTTCATAATTTGTTGTTTCAAAACAAGTTTTCTTTGTTGTAAATGGCACAGCTGTTTCCCTAATTCCAATATATTTATGGTTTAAACATCTTTGAAGTGGTATTTCTTGTTAAAATTTTACTGTTTCCAAGAGATTGGTGGCTTTGAAATTCATTGCAAAAAATGATTTGCTTCTATCTCATATTCCACATCAGGGAAATTGGGACAGCTACAACAGGAAAAATTATAAAGTACTATTTAATGCGTATATGGTAGGAAGTCAATCCCCGATTAATAGTGCATTATCGTGGTAACGTTTCGTCCGAAGCATCAGATGGATTAGTTTATTAGAGTCCTGCAATGTTGTACGTGGCCTATGTTTCCTATATTATATTGCTTCTGTGATTCATGGACTCATGGTAATTATCCCATTAACGTTTCGCATATCTTTGTAGTTTTGTTAGTAAAATATCAACTGTGTGTAATACTAAGATCTAGGCACGGCATCTAAATCCTATATGGAAACTGTCTATGCGAGTAGACTTTGTATCTAACATTTGTACGAATTGATACTTAATGAAAGAAACATGTATTTCAAACCTCAATCTATTTTCTTCAACACAACAGAGCGAAGGTGTTTTCGTTCTTTCGGAATAATGTTCTGAAATTATAGAGGTCGTTGGGGAATTCAGTTATCTATGTTATCGTTATTTGCTAAACCGCTCAAAACTCAATGACAAAGCTGTTTCTTTTCGCAAGTTACAGTTGTACCGTCTCAGTAATCGAGACTGTTAAGGTTGTGTTTTAAATAAAGCGCAGTGATTCGGAAGAACGTTGTTTTATTTTATTAAACTTTTACATTACACACGACACGACACAGCTAGTACATTTTACAGGAGGGAAGAGGAACTTCCCAACGACAAGATACGGCACCCTACCATAAAGTTAACACAACCATAGACTAAACTTACTTTCATAGATAACATGATGTGTATATTTATTGCACTCCAACAGAGACCCATCGGGTCGCATAGTCCTGTAACTGATAGAAATAATCCTATAACGGCAAAGTAACTAGTGGTAACATAGTGTCTGATTGTCAATATAGTAGTTCCAGTCCAAATAAAGTTGCTTTCTATAATTCACATTGTAAAGCACATACCGATGTTTAGAATTTAATTGTGTTTTATCGATATTCACTGTTCTAGTTTTGGGCACAGGTATCATTCCACTTCGTGGGTGATCCATTCATTCTAGGCAGGACGTCTATTGCCTTCTCTGTTGGTCTTCAGACTTGATCACGGACGGCTGATCATAATGGCTTAAATTATATTTTCTATTCATACATTTGATGAAGATTTCTATACTAAAATATGAGATTATTGTTTGTAGAATATTTCAACAGTACTTTTTAGTTCGCGTTTGGATTATCGTGCCAGGTTTTTTGTCATGTTAAAATGACAGATCGATAGCAAAAAACTAAAACAAATGCCCGGGAGTTCATTCATGTTACACGCACGCGGCATGCAATATTTTTTATACAAAAATCGTTAGACCAATTTCACTGTTCAAAAATTAATTAGACTATTGACGCATATGGATAACAGTAATTAGACTAATTTAGAAGACTGATAAAGAACGAGTCCTAAATACCCAATATTTTACTTTATATAATAAACAGTTATCCCGGCGAGACATTGCGAATTTGCTAAAAATAACAAAACCCAAGAGAAATACGAAAATTTGCCAAATCTATTAACGCGCTGATACCTATAATAATTATTAATGGAAAATTTACGAAGGTCGTGAAGAACCAATTGAGGAAGTCGCCACTAGATGTTATTAATTTTAATGTATCTTGACAAAATTTATGATTTTTTTTAGTTTGGTTAAATTTAAAAACAAATGAGATAAGAGTAATAATCATGGTTTTGTAATTACGTGGTTGTTATGATTTGCGTTTTTTTTATAAAATAGTAGTAGTCCTGTAATATTATCAACTGTCTCACTCAATAGTGAGCCCAATATAACCTCAAGCCATCGAGCTGGGTCTCCTCCACTAATGAGAGGGGAAAGGCATTAGACTACAATCCTAGCCACATGCAGAATAGTAGAAAATTGAATTCTTTTTAAGAATTCTTCAGTTTGCCGGTTTCCACGCAGCATTTCTCACACTGTCAATGTAAACAATAATTTACAGTCAAAACCCACAAAAAAGTTGAATGCGACCACCGCCACGGCATTGGTGGTCAGAAGAATCCAAACTCTCTACAATACTCTTTTAACAGGGTTAACTATGGTTCTTTTTAACCCTCTATGCTAAACAAAAGCCACATTAAACGCCAGTTAACAATAGAAAGCTAATGACAAGTTATCAATCAGTGCACGTGGTTATTGCTGATAGTGCCAAGTGGCAGTATTTCACAGCAGCGCGGTGCCAACATGCCAGTAGTTACTAGCGTGCCTTCGTTGGCTGGGCGAAAATGTACATCGGATTCGGCTGACGTCTCATGGGTAGAGGACAAATTGCTTGTGGCAGTTAAGGTTGAATAAACATTGTCTATACAGTTCAAAATATCTGTTTTTTTTTATAGCAGAGACTGGCAAACGAGCAGATGGGTCACCTGATGGTAAGTGATCTCCACCGCCCATAAACACCCAAGACAAAAATAATCATGGATGCGTTGCCAACCTAAAACGAGGAAATGGAAGGGGAGGGAAAAAGGGATTGGGAAAGCAAGGGAGAAATGGGCCACCGGAAATCTTACTCACCGAACGAAACGCGACAGCAAGCTGACACTTTACGTCGGTTTTCTGTGAGACGGTGGTATCAAACCGGTCGAGCCTGCCCATTCGTGCTGTAGACATAATTGTCTTCAGCGTGGCTCTACCACTCATAAATTCCATGCTGGTTGATTTCTTAAGTTTACGCGAATGCTATTCATTGAAATAAAATTACTTTTACGGATTTTATCACGATTTGGTTTTAATATTTATTCCCGACGTTTCGTGACCACGAAGACTGCAAAGCCTTCGAAACGTCGGGAATAAATATTAAAACCAAATCGTGATAAAATCCGTAAAAGTAATTTTATTTCAATTATTCCATGCTGGTTCTTCAATCTCTGGGGAAATTTAAATAAATACACTCAACAGTAACACACATAGTTCTGAGTTCACTTTAAGTTTAACCTGTATCGCGAGTCTCTCTGTAAGGAGGTCTGATTTCTACAAGTGTTTTACCTATCAAGCAGCGATAGCTCAGTTGGGAATGGTACGGACTGCCGAGACAAGTGTCAGAGGTTCGAGAGCAGCCCCAAAATGGAGCATACACCTGTGACTTTTCTATGTTGAGTATATTTTCAGTGTGAAATATTGTTTGCTATAACGGTGAAGGAAAACATCGTGAGGAAACCTGCATACCCGAAAATATCTTTACAGGAATTTCGAAGGTATTTCAAGTCTATCAACCCGCATTAGGCCAGCGGGGTAGACTAAGGCCTAACGCGTCTCATTAGTAGAGGAGGCCCGTGCCCAGCAGTGGGTCAGTAATATTACAGGGTTAATATTATATGTAATATAATAACACAGTTCAAAACATCTGTCTTTTGAGTATTCCATACTGGTTCTTCAATCTATCTTTCTTTCTATCTGCCCTTATCCTACCTTCATGTGGGTTCGGCGCAACACACTTTTAAGCATGTTGCAGAAGGGATTTGGCTAAGTTTTTACGACCGGCTACCTACCTGACCTCAACTCCCTCTGGAGAATCCAGTCTCAGGCAAATTAAATAAAAAATAAAGCTTTCCTCGACCTGGGAATCGAACCTAGGACCTCCAGGTCCACAGCCCATATATGCTGTCACTAGACCAAGGGCAGGTGCAAAAAATACCAAAAAAACTGCACAAACCTTCTTTTTATTTGTTTTTTTGTTCATGATCCTTGTTCAACGGGTTCTGTAACAAAAAGCATTTAAAATTGAGATCAAAGCTACATAAATTTTCGCAGCTGTCGTCCACTAATCCAAATATTTTGTTACCTCGCCTTGGTATGCGAATGTTCACATGGTACAGACAGATATGGAGTACAAACATAACGTTCGATTATTTATGTATGAATTTGGGATAATAGACAAAGAAAGAAAGTTCTATAGACTTCATGCAATTCTTTTGTGGATTTAAATCACAATCAATTGATGATTTGTATTATAATATGAAACATCTTTCATCGTTGAAGAATAACATTATCTTATAAAGCTTCCACAATCACGCTATTACACGTCTGCGTTGGCAAAGAAAGAAGTTTTTGCTGTCACAAAATGATATTCGGCGAAAAGGAAAGTATAATAAAAATAAAGCTACATTTTTGAATGATAGAGTTACACTATTTCGATATTTCTTATCACCTGAGTTTGGTAAAGTGATTACACTACATCAAACTGTACTTACCAATAAGTTATGTTGGTAAGTACAGTACAATAGAAAAAAAACAACAACTACAGACAAATAATGAGTTTATCAATGGTTACCAGAATTATGTCGACCTGTTTGATTGTTACTTAACACTCTGAAGAGGGAAGGGACAAATTGAGAGACGAATGACCGGTACAGACACAAGGATGTATCCGCAAATCACTATAATCAACCATGAAGTCACGTCAGCAGTATCGGATATAGTTACACTGGGGAATATGAATCCCTCCAGCAGATTTAGATTTAGTGAGAAACGTTTCGGAATTTAATTGTCCGCCGAGTGTTCAAAAATTGGGCCGCGCTTCATTTCGTAATGTGAAATAATGAAGAGAATGCAGCGAGTGGGCGGACGCGCAAATTTTATTAATTGACTTTAAATTTATAGCATGGAATGGAGGATAGATTTTTAGTTGGAGAACATTTATTTTTGTTCTGGGAAATGGTTTTGAAGTGTTATTTTTTAATCAACGAAGCTATCTTCATTACCATTTATTTAAGACGGTTAAAGATCACGTTTCTGCATCTCCTACAGGTAGACTGGTAGAGAATGCCTCGGGCATTAAGTCCGCCTTTATACATCAGATGTGTATGAAGTTTTAATGAATAAATATTTAATGAAGAGGTAAGTAAGCGCTAGATTATGTAGCACATAACATATTAAATTGCTGTGTTGTGTTGTGCTTGTTGTGTGTGCTTTATTGCGTTCTGCATCAGACGAATATCATAAATGTTGACTTGAAATTATTGACTTTCATCCAAAGTGGTCATCCAATTGTTCACAACATGGTTCTACCTTGTTTAAATTACGATTCTAATCACCTTATGAATGTAGTACAAACGAGATATATTTTAAAAGTTATTTTAGTCCTATTTGAATTAGTGAATTTGACTTACATTGGTGGATGTCATGTGCTTGTTTGCCTGTCTCAGATATATAAAAAGAACCTTTTCTTTAATAACTAATATATGTACATATTTATTCTGAGTCGATATCATAATTGTGATATATCTTGCCATCATCATCATCAACAGGACGTCCATTACTGGACTATCTTTTTTTTATAGCAGGGACTGGCAAACGAGCAGATGGGTCACCTGATGGTAAGTGATCTCCACCGTCCATAGACACCCAAGACTCAAAAAGAATCATGGGTGCGTTGACAACCTAAAATACTGGAATGGAAGGGGAGGGAAAAGGGATTTGGAAAGGGAGGGGGAATTGGGCTACCGGAAATCTCACTCACCGAACGAAATGCGACAGCGAGCTGCCACTTTACGTCGGTTTTCTGTGACACAGTGGTATCAAACTGGATGAACCGGCTTATTCGTGCTGTAGACGTAATTGTTTACAGCGTGGCTCTACCACTCACAAAAAATCTTGCCACACTTTCATGTTATTTCTATGTTATAATACCACATATATAAATACACTTGTGTTAGTGAAACATAGGTAAGATAATGTTTCGTAGCAAAGTGTGTCGTGTCGGTTTTCCCAATCTAAACTGGAATGAGGCACACAATATGTTTTGTGATTGTCGGAGTCGCGTCGCGTCGCGTGCCAAATAACATATAACTGATTTCTGAAATCCATGCTGCTAACACATGTGTTTTTACGCGATACCAAACTACACCCGGTGTCGGCACATTACACATTGTCCAACGGCTTGTTCTGTGCGACTTTGTCTAAAGTCATATGAAATTATTTATATTTCGTGGAGTGTTTGGAACTTTGGAGTGTATGATGTCAATTCTACCAAGAGGTCGAACATCTTTCTACCGTATTTTCTTTCTTCTTTCTTTCTTTCTCACTTTAATAACCTTAATTCCAACACACTCTCTCAAGCATGTTCCAGAAAGGATTTGGCTAAGTTTTTACGACCTGCTGCCTGCCTGACGTCAACCTCCTCTGAGGGATCCAGTCTCGGGCAAATTAGATTAGAAAATTCGCTGTCTCCGACCTGGGAATCGAACACATGTCCTCCCGCCTAGCCCATATATGCTGCCACTAGACAAAGAGGCGAGTATTTTCTTTGTTCTCCTAATTTATTCAAATTTACTTGAAACAATATTCCAATTAAAGAACATGAATTGAATGCATGACTATGTACCTAATTACATTTTAAGGTAATGATATTGATTTGATTTGATTTAAGAAATTTTGATGGCGTAAAAGTAGTAACGAGTTGGCCTCTATTTTGTGTAAAGCATTCATCATTCTCCTAGGCTCACCAGCCAGTCAGCAATAGGCGCTAAGGCGGGGGCATCCTTTCAACCGATTCTTTCAGTGGTATATCATAGTATTTGAAACAAACAGACACAACCACTTATTTAACGTTTATGTGATAAATAGTGTATTTTGCTTTGATTGTGAGACATGCGACAGGCGGCGCTCGAATTCGGAAGCCCGACCGCCGGTTTATCGTCGAGTCGTTAGTATTTTAGAACAAAGAGTTGCTATGTCCCGGTATGCAGACCAATATTCTATTTCAATTCGCCATTTATGCTGCACTAGGGCGCGTTCGCGAGTTCGCTTGCCATAAACTATGGCAGAGGAATAATATGACATTCCAACATCATATATTTAAAGATTTTTTGGTATCATATTTAAACCATGAAAGCTAATACCGATTGACTTTTGAAAGGCTTCTTGTTTTCGATCTTGAGATGGGCGGCACAGAGCATACTCGTATTATCATAATTATAGCTTTTAGTTATATAGGTACAATTTCAAAACCCCGGCAAATCGTGTATAATTTTAAAATTGTGGTAGCCTATCTTGGAATTAGTTGCCTTCTTGGTCTAGTGGTAACGCATATGGGCTGTGGACCGGGAGGTCCTGAGTTCGATTCCCAGGTCGGACAAAGTATTTTTTCTAATTTGATTTGCCCGGGACTGGATCCCGCAGATGGGGATTGACGTCAGGCAAGCAGCCGGTCACGCTTGAATCGGTGTTTAAACGACCCCACATGAAGGTGGGATATGGGCAGGTGGTAAGAAATGTTCCCTGTCTTGGAATTAAGGCTAGGACAACAGAGGACCATGACGCGAAATCATAAAGAAAGAAAGAAAAGAATATGGAAACTCCCACATAACCCGACACGATGGACAAATCTATTAATGTTACTGAATAATAAAATAATGTGGAATTGTTATTATTTCCTCACAACGTGTTTTATAGCATTATCATGAAAATTACAAGAGAATTTTAAACACAATATCAAAGAATGTTTGTTTAAATGTATTCACCAACGCGTTGTATTTATAATAGTTTTGTTTCTTCCAAGAATACCAATTGCTCTTAACGCTTTCAGAAATCATGTGGCTTTTACTATAACCTGAATTTTATTTGATTGTTTCCATTTGTAATTTATAGATTCAAAATAGTTGTAGCACCTCTTGCACAAAAATCTGAGCTCTAGTTACTCATAAATGTGTTTATAAATCTCTATCCAGAGTCAGCTCGAGCTGTGACGTCAGTTTCCAAAACCTGCAAACATTTTCTGGTCAAAGAAATAACGGAAACAAAAAACCCGGAACCTTTTCCCAACATATGCCACAAGAAGAAATCTCAGATTACTTGCGGTTGTTTGACAAGATTCATACATAGAAATATCACTCTATGGCTCCATAGAAGTGAGTCAAAAGTGCTTAAATAATCATAGGTACCTATTATACAAGATTGCATGTAGTAAATTGATGAATACTGATACAATGCCGTGCAAATACTCATCAGGACTGCAGCTAGCAGCTAGTCAACATCAGATAGAATTTTCCAGAACGAGTCACGATGGAAAAAGTTCTGTCCAATGTTCAGCAATCATTACTTAGTAGGACAGACAGGTACTTAGCTATATTTTTAAATTAATTTTGTATGAAATTTACGTCATCTAAAATGTATAACAGAAATAAATATTGAAATATTCTCAAAAATGAAAAAGTTATAAACCTTTGAAGTTTGGTGTAACCTTCAAACTGCGGGAAAGAGAAGAATCAGTAAGTAATAATTACGTTACTGCCATAACAGAACGTGCATTGGAAAGTGATAGCAAGATATTATACCCCACTCCAGAATTTAAAATATTACTGTCTCATTTTTTTACAGAAGGGTTTCTTTTATGTTTCATTTTTATCGTTTGTCTCGACACGGCCAAAATAGGAAAGAAGAAGTAAGTATGTTTTATTTGCTATACATATAAAAATGTGTATAAATTCAATCATCATCATCATCATCAGCCACAGGACGTCCACTGCTGAACATAGGCCTCCCCCAAAGATTTCTAGATCGACCTGTTGGAGGCGGCCTGCATCCAGCGACTTAAAAAAAAGTACAAATTCAAACATAGTCAAGTTAATTTGTCAGCGGTGATCGCTTAAAACCAGACGATCTGCATGCTTGTTTGTACACCTAGGCCACGAAATAAAGCTACGAAGACAATCGAAAATAATGTATCACATAGTAGTACGTACATTCATACAAGTTATTGTAAATCTCAAGCGAATGAAGTACATGCAAAAGTAAACAAATAAAATACGATTGTATCCACATTTGTCCATCACATTCGCCACCTGGCCCACTCGACCTGCCCATGCACAACATGAACGAGTTTGTTTAACTGTTTTGACATAATTTGATGTGAATACATAAACATTTTTCTTTCACGGAAACATTGTAAGAGTTACCGCCGGTTCTCACTAATATAACGCTAGATTTATTACTTTCCATGCTTTTTCGCTTCAATATCTCACCAGAGATGTATGGATTGTTAAAATTAACCGACTATTTTTATCCATGACGTTGAATTTAAAAGATGACAAATAATGCAGAGATGTTGTTATTCATTCGGTGATTTTGGACAATTCTCTTTCGTCGAGTTGATCAGGACCAGAAAGCAGAAAATAACTCCAGATTTAATTTACCTACCTCTACATGTCATGTCGTTCCACTCGATGTAGTTTGGATGAGGTAAGTACAACATATGATTTTTTGCTTTTATCGCATGGCCATAAAATTCTTTTTAAGCGTGCGGATGCTCTCTAAAGCCAGGATTTGGTGACCTCAAGCGAATAGTTATTTGCCTATTGGACACGTTCTTATCCATCTTTACATCCTTTACTGAACCTTAATTTGCAGTAAGAATAATTGAACGATTAGCACCTTGTTATGTTTAGAGATTATAAAAATGAAATGGACTATATAATGTAAAAGGTAAGAGGTCAAGAGGCAGATCCCACATGAGATGGTCAGACCAGCTGAAATAAAATAGCTCGTCCAAATTTGTAGAGGCAGTCAGAGTGAGAAGTGTGAGTGAAGAGAGAGGCCGCGGGTTCGATTCCCGCATTGAGACAAATGTTTGTGTGACCCACAGATATTTGTTTCAAGTCTGGGTGTTGTGAGACCGAAAGTTTCTCATAGCTTCTGACACCCACGATACAGGTTATACCTAGTGTGGGGTCTAGGTGTGTGACTGTTGGGTGTATTTATTTTTTATTTATATAATATGCATATCCACAAAGCCGTTAATCATATTTTATACAGTGCAAATTAAAAGTAAATCGAGCCACTCGTTTGAAATTGGTGCATGAAATTAAAAATAGCTATCATCAAAGGCAAGGAGTTTTTGCGATCTCGGCAACTTGCACTACTCATCGCTAATTAATTATGCTTCATTTCAGAAACTTTTGAAGTCTGTCCCAATTAAAATAACGCTTTGCTGATATAATATTAATATTTTTTCCGAATACGAAATGGAAATGTCATCTTAGTATGATTTATTATGACTTGAAAGTAAACGACGTGATTTTTTGATGTATTGAATATTTCTTCTTTATCCCTTACCTATTGAAATTAAATTTTAATATTTCCTGTATTATAACATCACATAAGCTCACGCCTGTATCAGGCAGAGGCGCACTAGCCAACTAGTACACCCACATTTTGCCGACCTTAGTTTCGTCCCAGATGTGATAGGGGGCGAGCCTATCGCCATATCGGACACAAATTCCAGACTCCCGTATTATAATATAAATATTATGCGATTACCATACTTCGTAGATATATCAGAAGTATAAATATTATTACAATGATTAGAGGTAGATTACGTTTACATTTGTTTTCCTCTATAACTTTACAAATGGCGATATGCCATAATTTCTGTAGAACCTGTTAAACTATTACCATCGTAATTGTGATAATCTAGTGCTGGTGAAATTGTATCTCATGCTTCTTAATAAGGTCCTTATTATGGCATGCGGAAAAATAAGAATAAGATTACAAAAAAACCGATTATAATTAATTGTGCTACAAAGACTTCAACATCTAGGCAACAAGTCGTGGACTCAGAGACGAGGATGGTGCTAGATCCGGGGTAATAATAATATGCTAATTTTTAGAACCCTTTCGCACCCAAAATGGGATAATATTGCCCAACATACAAAATGTACGGGAGTCGGACCCGCTAACACACTTCGCAACAGGAGGCCATTTACACTGATGTATGCTGATAACGACGGCCTATCCAGATAGAAAAACACATGTGTCTAGTGTTTACACTAGTCAGTAATTTGTAGGCCTTTCTTAAAGTTCTAGTATCGATCGAGTACACGTGTTACCGCCCACGCGGCCGCCCGTAAACATTGAATCAACGTCGATTGTCGGAATAGTCTGTTACCTCTTTATTTATTGACTCTCCAGATTTATGAGACATCATGAACAATCTGTGTCATACAACATGTGTGTATGGATCGACGGAGGGTAGTTATTCAGAATTTTTGCTATCACTGACACGTTATATCAATGGTCGCTACCTCCTATTTTTTTTTAAGATGCTCGTTACGCTCACTCTAGTTCTACATTGTAAAATCACTCTGTAAACCTGTCTGGTCTCCCGCGATACAGGTGCGCCTAGTGCGGAGATCGTTGCACAACTATTATTATCATTACTATCTTTTTGGTACTCAATAAATTATTTGTATTTTTTTGTAGGCACTAGGCAGAGGTAAACTTGAGAATTAAAACATTTCACCAATTTCTGCCTCCTTGTATGAGTCTCTAACCGTACTGTGTACTTTCAATCCCAGGTAAACAGTGATGTACAAATTTTGGCAAATTATTATCTTCGACACTTTTTTTTATAGCAGAGACTGGCAAACGAGCAGATGGGTCACCTGATGGTAAGTGATCTCCACCGCCCATAGAGACCCAAGACACAAAAAGAGTCATGGGTGCGTTGCCAACCTAAAAGGAGGGAATGGAAAGGGAGGGAAAGGGCGGGGGGAAATGGGCCATCGGAAAACACTTGCATCACCATCCCCAAAATCAACATCCTCATGTCGGATTAAGCCAAGCGCTGCTATTTTGAAAATCTCTTTTTGGTTATGATTTGTTTTTATTTATTTATGTATGTACTAAGTAGAAAATTGTCAGGGTAGACAATGTCTCTTTGTCTACATGGTCTGCATGCCTCTGCAGGCAAGTTACCTGTGATTTTTCAGATTGCCAAATCTGAACACAAATAGTGATGACAGGGAAGGCATGTGAACTCAGACAGCATGACTGCCATTTACATGTTATCGTATAATCAGAAGAATAACCGGAATCGTCTCTTACCCTTTTATCTACATCTTTTATTGTGCATAACTTACGGATTTGCATAGATTTGCGACGTGCATTTTACACGACATTCATGTATATGTCTCGACTATCGAGGAAAATGGGATATGTGCGTTGAAGTAGGGGCAAATCAATTAGTGTCGAAAAATTTCTTTTTCTCCACTGCGCCGCGTCGCGGAGGCTGTCAAAATTAATTGTTTCAGGACCACAATGATATTATGAAATATCATTGCAGGACCACGAACGTTATATTATAAATCATCGATTTTCAGGAAAAATGGCAGCACGCAATTATATAATTTCGCTTCATTAAAGTTTCAATATTTGTATAGGTATAAATTGTGATTTAAGAATTCCTATTTCTTCATTTTTTTAATATTATTTTGGAGTAAGTTTTTTACCACGTTTGCACCGTAGTGACGTTTATACCCACAGATTGTCTTCGAAACAGTTTAGACATGTATGAAACATGATATTTTTACAATTAACGTAGAAGATTAATGGTGGTTAAATATTTACAAGAGCATCGTTGAAGAAATAGCGTCGAAATTAAATTATTTCGCAATAAAATTCCGGTGAAACGAGATTGTACTAACAAACTTCGTAAAAATAAACACTGCAACTCAATATATTGCGGAACGGATGCGGCGGTTATGATTTATTTAATTTTTCTTCATGTTCTAATTGATAGTAGCTGATGATAGATTTTGAATTTTTGTGCACAAGACGAGGTAACAAAATCCAATAGTTTCATGTGCTGGGCACAGGCCTTTTCGACTGACTTCCATAAAGGAGAAGGTTCCCAATTCGTCTGTATTTTTTTTATGTATGTTACGCATCAATATATCATACCCTAGATGCACAGTTCTTTGCAAATATCGTCCTAAAAAGTAGTCTCAGGAATAACACAAAGAAAAAGATCACAAGATCTAATTCAATCAAACACAAATATAACCCTATGCACGTGTTATAAAGTAGTGTTTTAAACGAAATGATCAAGCGTTCTTAAATTTGAATTTTCAAATTTAGAATTCTATCGACGTCCGACTGTAGACAAAACGAGTGCTTAAGAGCGCTTTAGCAAAATCTTTCCGCTCAAGTTTAGGTATTTTATGACAGCGCTGCACCTGTGTGCGTCGCACACATGCCCGAGTTGCAATCCGGCACGTAAACTCAATGTATACTTGGATTGAAAAATCTTGATCCTTAGTAGTTAGTAGTTAGAAAAATAAACTTCAATGTCGGATCGACGCATCATATTTATACACGCTTTATTTCAAGCATGTTGCTAAAAGGTGCTTTCTAACTGATTGTTGTACTCAGTCTGGGCAGTCATGCTCGTTTAAATGTCTATGTTAGCGATGCCTATAGGCATAATAAATAAATAAATTGCATAATTTATTTGCCTTGCCCTTCGGAAATAATAATAAAACGTCTGTAACCTCTTTGATCTAGAGATAGCGTAAATAGGCTGTGAACCAGGAGGTCCTGGTATAGATTTTCAAGTCAGACGTGTATTGTTCTAGCAAGATTTACCGGGAATTAGATCCGCAACAGAGATAAGAATGTTTTTTCCGAGCCAGACAAACTAAACGGTGGACCAAAATCGTTTGCAAATTTGAAACATGAATATAATTAAAACTAGAAATGATACAAATGATTCCTTCGACGTAACAAACATCTATGTTTTTTTAATGATGTCTCGTCGTCGGGAATCTAGCAAACATCTTTGCAAGTCTTTGAAAACTCTCTGACACATGCTGCCGGTGATTTTTTCGTGGATGTTTTATTTTAATCGGGATATTGTCGTCGGTTTCTTAGATATACACAACTTTTCAGGTATCCCCACACGAAAAATTCGCAAGGTACGGGCCGGGCTCCTCAGAGACAATGGAATATCTTGTAGTTGGTATTTCCGGAGCCACCGAACGCTTATGTTTCTTACGAAAATTTCAACCTCCCAAATGTTCTATTTGTTCCTTGTTGAACGTGGCCGCCTTCTTTAATATTCGGTATGGAAACAATTGGTTCGAACTTCTTGTTGGGTCAAGTTTTAATTAAATTAAGACTCACACCAGGTAATCAATAGTCAATTCTACACAAGCGTCGTCTAGTAATGTAGGAGTTGTTGTTTTTGTTAAATTTGATACCTGACTCACAGAAAACCGACGTAAAGTAGCAGTTTGCTATTGCGTTTAGTTCGTTGAGTGAGATCTCTGGTAGCGCAATTCCCTCGTTCCTTTCCCAATACCTATTCCCCTCCTTTTAGCTTAGCATCGAACCTATGTTTCTTTTCGTGTAATCGTTTTTCATATTTCGTCTGGGCACAGAGGACAACAGGCAGTATTTTGGAACACCGGCAGTGTTCCACAAGTTCCAAAATAAATTAAAAAAAAATTGCTGTTACTAAAGTATTGACTATTTTTATATTAACCTAAAAATATATATAAGGTTGATTTATATAATTGTTTTGTGTTATATTTTATTATTAGCTTTTGCCCGCGGCTTCGCACGCGTATTTTGTTGGGCCAACGGCAAAGGTTTTGATTTATCGATCAGCCATGTCGTTTTAGTCTAAATATTCTACAACGGGGCGACCCAGATATCGATTTTGAAGTCAATTGGCCCAAAAACAAAGAAAAACAAATGACGGCCCATTTTGACAGTTTTAACATCGGTTCCGTCGTTTGGAACCACGGAGTGACCCAGATATCGATTTTGAAGTCAATCGGCCTAGAAACAAAGAAAAACAAAATGGCGCCCAATTTTGACAGTTTTTACATCGGTTCCGTCGTTTGGAACCACGGGGTGACCCAGATATCGATTTTAAAGTCAATCGGCCCAAAAACAAAATGGCGGCCAATTTTGACAGTTTTGACATCTGTTCCATCCTTTAGAACCACGGGGCGGACACAGATATCGATTTTGAAGTCAATCAGCCCAGAAACAAAGAAAAACAACATGGCGGTCACTTTTGACAGTTTTGATATTGGTTGCGTCGTTTCGAACCACGGAGTGACCCAGATATCGATTTTGAAGTCAATTGGCCCAAAAACAAAGAAAAACAAAATGACGGTCACTTTTTAGATTTTGACCGCGGATCACTTAACGACTTTAAAATCGTTCAGAATTCGTAAAATATTCATATACCCCATGTAATAGACATTTTTCTATATCCAGAGTTTCCTATACTAATTTTCGAGTGTGCACAACATGAAAATTCGACATGATCATCGTCTTATGCATGTTCATTTCAAGACCCCTAGTTGGAACAGTTGGGAATATTATATTACCTAAAAAGAGTACCCATATACTGTTACATTTTATACTCCAGAGGGGGGTTAATGTCAAGCAATTTGTCGTAAAAACAAAGCCAAATCCTATCTGCAACATGCTTGAAAAAGTGTGTTATGTTGAGCCCACGTGGTCGCTGCCGTGAGATAAGGACAGGCAGAAAGAAAGATATCACATTCTAAATTCTATTCAGTTGCTATCGCTTAATTCATTACAATCAATCATAATCATGAGATGAATAATTTAAATCAGAACAAAATCCAATTATGTAATTCAATAAAAATGTAGTTAGAGAAAATCTCAAAACATGAATACAAACAAAAATCGTCTAATATCAAGTCGAGTATGGTCGCGCTATAATTACTACAAATAATTGAAAATTTCGTAATTCAAACAACTGAAAATGACGAAAAAATGCGATACGTCCTCACTCTGAGACCGCTCAGCGCGGTGTGACTTGACTGTTCAAATGGCTGGCTATTTATTCGCTGTTTATATCGATTTTTGCTATGGTTTCAAAAACATATTTTGGATATTATATCAAATAATTTGGCCCTCATATTTTTTTTTATAAAAGCCAAGATATTAAACTTTATTATGCGATATTTTTTATTTTCATGTGTAGTTTATATTGCGCAAAATAAATTATGATTTCAGACGCAGTTTTCAAAATTGTGTTTGTTTTAAAAGCTATTTTCTTGACATTTTTGTATAAAACGTGAAAAAAAATACAATAGCCACCACGGATAAGAAGATATTCTTGTTGTGTGTGCATCAATTGTATGTCATAATATTAATGTATAGTTTCTCAAAAAGTTATCAAAAGTCAGTAAAAAGCAACATTTTCGAAAACACCTCTTCTAGTACGCGGAATCATAAGGTTTTGTCTTATTTAATTAAAAAATTAAGATGTACACCACGTCCGGAATGAAATGACCTTCAAAATGCATATGTTTTTAGGATTTGTTTGGTACAAAAATTTTCAGCGAGACACTTTCAAAAGTCAAGCAAAAACGTCGATTTCAATGAAAGGCGCGAAAGCCCTCTTAAGCACTTCTTTGCTGTCCCATTTTCCGAGCGTCAACTGTGAATCTAGGTAAATAATATATCGATGATGTTACGCGATATCTCCGCCAAATGTGCACTGATTTTCAAATTATTTTTGTGTTCGATAGGGCTTATTTCAAGGGTGGTCCCATTTTAATTTGGTTACGATGGGATTGGAAATCAGTCCGTTGAATTTCCCGTCCCGTCGGACGCGGCACATATATATGTTACATTTGTGACTATCAACACTTGTGAGTTGTGATTATCTAATGATAATGTTAGGCCTTAGGCCAGCGTAGTGGACCACCAGATAATCTACATCAGACTAATCACAATGTGCTTTTATTGCTTTAATTTCTTATGCCAGTAATAATATGTCTAATAATATATATTTTTTATAGCAATGTCTGGCAAACGAGCAGATAGGTCACCTGATGGTAAGTGATCTCCACCGCCCATAGAAACCCAAGACATAAACATAATGGGTGCGTTGCCAACCTAAAAAGAGAGAATGGAAGGGGAGGGAAAAGGGATTGGGAAAGTGAGGGGGAAATGGGCCACCGGAAATCTCTCTCACCGCACGAGCCGCGATAGCGAGCTGCCACTTTACGTCTGCTTTCTATGAGGCAGAGGTATCAAACGGTCGAGCCATTCATGCTGTAGACGTTACTGTCTACAGCGTGGTTCTACCACTCAATATCAATCAACTCAATAATATGTAACTCTTATGACACTGTTTACCTACTACTAAAATGTTCATTCATAGCAAATGTTGATTTGGCAATAGCTCAAATGTTCTTTAATTTCCTTCAATATTCCTTTAATTTTATTTTCGTCAAATCAAACAGTAGGTACAGCTCGGTTTATGGTTAAAATAAGTACGATTTTAAATCATCACATAATTATTTGAAACTTAAAATGGTACGTCTTAATTACTTTTATTTTTGTTAACCAGGTTGGTTTGGAAAACAACAAAAAAATCTTAATTTATTTGTGCTTAATCTCACTCAAGTATATTATAATTGATACCAACCTCAGTACATATCATACACAAGAACTTGAACACAATCGCACGCGGCACCACACAATATCGAAGTAATCCGCGGGAAGCAGCGCGGCGCGTGTCCACTGGGACGGTATGCGGTACTACTGAGTCGTATTGTATGGGCCAAGGGGCAGCTGCGATGGTGGCAACACTCTTGGGGGTGGAAGGGATTAGGGAAAAAGGCCCGAGACGAAAATAGTCAAGGAATTCATAATTTTAGGTTATAAAAATTACATATCTTCAAATTTAATTTTAATCATAGCTTACGTATGCACTTGTGAAGTCTTATAAACATCGTTCTTTCTTTTTTCTACCTGCCCTTATCCCACCTTAATGTGGGGTCGGCGCAACACAGTTTTTCAAGCATGTTGCAAAAATATTTTTAGGATGAATGGTAAAGTCTCCAAACGAGTTGTGTAGGTATGTTATTTTTTATATTTTTTTAAGGTTTCACCTATATTTAAAAATTGCAAATTTTTTAAACCAATAACTTTCTCTGAAGTCAGAAAATCGTTCAAATAAGACTCAAGAGTCTCGGGACACTAATTGCGATAAACGACGATGGTATCACCATGAAATACTGGCGGTTGCTGAATCTAAAATAACCACAAGTTTAAAAACATCGTGACCAAATTTATATGAGACCACCCTTGAAATAAGCTCTATCGAATAATCTTGAAAATCAATCCACAATTAGCGAAGATATCGCCTAACATACATAAAAAATACAGAAGAATTGAGGACCCTCTTTTTTGAAGTCGGTCGATTTAAAAACCTTACAAGATCCACTCCAATTTCCGCTTCATACAGCCACACACATAGTCCTGACCCCACACTAGGTGTAACCTGTATCGTGGGTATCAGAAACTACGAGAGACTTTCGGTCTCACAACACCCAGACCCGAAACAAATATCTGTGGGCCACACATACATTTGTCTCGGTGCGGGAATCGAACCCGTGACATCACGTTATTCCGCCGGCTACTCACCCGTTGCGCCACGGAGACTCTGGTCAGGAGTCTGACCGGTGACCACGAAGGCTGCAAAGCTTTCGAAACGTCGGGCATAAAAATTAAAACCAAATCGCGATATAATCCGTAAAAATAGTTTAATTTCAATGAATAACATTCACGTAAACCTAAGAAATCATTATATTTTAAACTTTCTATTCTTTTCATCGGACAGCGACTTTTACAATCTTACTTACAATCCATATGATACTCATAAGCCTATATCAATAAAAATATTTCACCTTTTATTTATTAGTGCTATATATTATTGATTTTTCTGTTCGCAGTGGCAAAGATACATCTAACACCACTTTACTGCAGCAATTAATTATAATAGAGACAACGCATATACCACAGTACTTAGATGAATTCTTAGGAAAGCTTCGTATATTACTATGATTAATAAATCATTTCATTTTATTTCATTTCACGTATTACCGAATTATTTATTCATAATTCGTACATCGTCAACGTTATAGTAAAACCATACTTTTTAAATGTAGAGTTTGTAGACATCCTTAACTCTCTTCTCTCTGGCTCTTCATGAGATATGTTAACTTTGACATTGAAACCGTTATAATTTTAAATGAGTTTGTGAAGCATCATATAGAACCGTTTGAAAAGATTTTCTTGGACTTTTAGTTTAATCACCAATGATAATCTCTTAAATTATCAGTCACAGCATGTCCACTGCTGGACATAGGCCTCCCCCAATGATTTCCAGATCGACCTGTTGGAAGCGGCCTACATCCTGAGGCTGATGATGAACATAACATAAGTTCACGCCTGTATCCCCGAAGGAGTAGGCAGAGGCGCACTAGCGAACTAGAACACCCACATTTCGCCTAGCTTAGTTCCGTCCCAGATGTGATAGGGGGCGAGCCTATCGCCATATCGGGCGCAAATTCCAGACTCCGGGCTGATATAGAAAAATCCAATATCACTTTGCCCGACCCGGGGATCGAACCCGAGACCTCAGAACCGTAGTCGTAACGAAATACCACCACGCCACCGAGGCACCTGATGATGATGAATCTCGTAAATGAATTGCAATTCATTCGTATCGTAAATGAATTGCATTGAATGGCAGTCGTTGATTTAGTGCCGGGAGCTTAGTTGCGAGCTCCCGTCCGGTGCAGTGCCGGCTGGACAAACTGTTATTAATTTGGCAACGACACCAACACGAGACAGGACGTCTAATGACGGCCCGCATTACATATGCAATCAATAACCAACGACTTCAACGAGCAACTACACGTGTTTGATGTATCAATGGCGAACACTAGATTTTGGGAAAAGAATAATGTATTTCAATGTTGTATTTTAATAAATATTCTTAGATATAAACATTTTAAAGTGATTGTACTTACCTACATGCATTCTAAGCCATCTACCAACAGGCAAAAACCAGAACAATATAAGATGCACTATGAAGTATATATAATTTTTTTATAACAAAGGCTGGCAAACGAACAGGTAACCTGATGATAAATTATCTCCACCGCCTATAGACCACCACTGATGATAGGTGCGTTGCCAACCTAAAAGGAGGGAAATAGAGATTGGGAAACAGAGGGGGGAATTTTTTAATAAAGATTTTTTCATTTTAATTTTTCATTGAATTGTGCCACCGGAAATCTCACTCACCGTACGAAACGCGAGCTGCCACTTCACGTCGGTTTTCTGTGAGACAGTGGTATCAAACCGGTCGAGCCGACCCATTCGTTCTGTAGAAGTAATTGTCTACAGCGTGGCTCTACCACTCAAATATTCTATTTTTTTTTGTTCTGAAACTGAACACTTTGTTACCTTGAATTACTTGGTAGCTAGTAAATGGTAATCTATAGTGTAACCGATTCAATATCCAATTAAATGAATAATATATTAGAAATATTTATAGTTGATCGTAAAACGCACACTAATTAAAACTTTCCCGGACGATAAGTTTAAAAATAAAATCACTTATAGACTCTATTTTTAATCCGAAAGTTGCTTAAGATGCCGAGAATATTAATCGCTCATTTGCTTTCTATACAGTCAGCAACGCAAGAATAATAGAAAATACTTTATAGAGACAGGTTTGTGGTGGAACTCATGGGAGGAATAGCGTGTCAACGGCCAACCATGAATTAACAACCTAAGGCTGAGGCCTATACTGATGAATCAACTCTAATGAATACTACATGCATGATTGATGAACAAGCTGATGCTTGGTCTGAGCTAAGGATGCAGTAAAACATAGGCTAAGATCTAGAGAGCGAAATATGACTAAGTCTAAGTCAAAGAAACGAACTAACTCAGAGGATTTGGTATTTTTAAATCGAACTTTGACTTAGACCGAGTCATTTTTTGCAACAAAATCTTTGCTTAATCTGTCGGTCAGTCTGTTTATCTATCTATAGATCTCAGCCTATGTTTTACTGCATCCTTAGCTCAGACCCGGCATCAGCTTGTACATCAATCATGCTTGTAGTATTTGCACGGGTGACTACCCTCCGGGAACGCAGCCGTGAGCTTATTTTGCATGTGAGATGCATCGACACGTGCTTCTATCAGACAATATAATACGTATTCCATGTCATGTTTACATTCCTGCCCCTCGTTTTAGAGAAATCATTTGTAACGTTAAGTTTTTGATTTATATTATATTTATTTGGAACAAATCTGTGGAGTATCTTCGTGGTGGCAGGAGCGCAAACAAATCATTTATGAAACCGTTATAAATTGTGTTACATGTATATTAATCTTTCACCGCCATTATTTTATAATGGCATTGTTTTTTCCTCACTCAGGAATAGAGATAACATCTCTAGAGCGTCAAATCAAGGTTTTTCATTCTTTACTCTGATCAAATAACTTATTGAATATGTGTATAACAATCGGTCAGCCACAGGTGTTTGCCCCAGATCGTACCAGGGGTACGTTCCCGTAGATGGCCCAAAGAGCGCTGGCTGGACGTTCTGGAGGAAGATATGAGAGCCAATGGTCTTATTGTGGAGGATGCTCAAGACCGGGCGAAGTGGAAGCGTTTAAGTAGGAAGGCGGATCCTGGCAGAAGGCCGGGATAACGCCAGGCAGAATGAAAGAAAGTTTATGTGCATAACAATTACGTGTTTTTTATTATTTAGATGCCATTTTTTTTATTTATCGCTAGTTCGGAAAGCTGGTTCGCCTAAGAAGAATGTCCAAGAAACCTATTTATGTACTTTTTTACCGCCTTTTATTATTAGTCTAAAAGCACCTTACTTTTTAGTCTGAGGACTGTCAGACCTTTGGGCTTATATTACAGGTCGCGTACCTAATCACCTAGTCACACTTTCAATCTTGGGTAATTTTATCACAAATTAATCATATAATGTGATTTGGGCGAATCTTGGACTTCGCTAGTTTCATAGTCCGTATCGCTGCCACTAAATCAACGAAGCGTTGAACGTATGCAGGTTCTAGTATGGATTTTAAAGTTACGATACGAACGAGTGAACGATTATTCGCAAAAAAGCGTAGAATACTTATAGAAAATCGCTGTAGAAAAGGAAGTTTATATGCGCGCGTAAATTAAGCGATAACAAGGTGCTTCCAGTCTTTATTATATTTATAAACCAAATCATTTAGAGTAACTTGTGCAAGCTCATGAGTAAGTTTCGGGGTACCCACGCGCCGCGGCTGACGTCACACTAACGTTTTTAAATATTCCACGAAACAATTTCAACATAACAGGAAATCACAAAGTGCGCTGCGTTTTACTCTTTAATTTATTTCGCGTCATATGAATTGAGTTGATTCATTAGTATTCAATTAGCTATGACTAATTTATAATATAATATTGGCGAAAAACCTGCTCACTTCTACAGACCTATCATCCTTTAATCATAAATCATAACTCATAAGTGCATCGCCGCGTCGCGCCGCGCCGCTTATGAGTTGCGACTTTTATGTCGCTGGTTCGAATTCCTCACCGAAATAAATAACAAACATAACATAAGCTCACGCCTGTATCCCCGAAGGGGTAGGCAGAGGCGCACTAGCGAACTAGAACACCCACATTTCGCCGAGATTAGTTCCGTCCCAGATGTGATAGGGGGCGAGCCTATCGCCATATCGGGCACAAATTCCAGACTCCGGGCTGATATGGAAAAATCCTATATCACTTTGCCCGACCCGGGGATCGAACCCGAGACCTCAGAACCGTAGTCGTACCGAAATACCACCACGCCACCGAGGCAGGCACCGAAATAATTGTTTGTGATAATCTAGATACAGATGTTTGTTTTGGGTAGTGTTGCCAGATGTCCCGATTTGCGCGGGATGTCCCGATTTTTAGGGGTCTGGTGACCCGTCCCGATTTACCCTTAATCGGGACGCCGAATGTCCCGATTTCTGACTATCCTTCTTAGCATGTACTTTAATTGAAATTTTCTATCAGTCAAACAGTCGCTCGTACTCGCTTACCGACAAAGTAGTAAATATTATGGTGGTATGTTAAACCATTTTTGTTGAGACTGGCTCCGCGGAGATAAAGGCTCAACCATACTGCGGAGAGAGGCCCTCTTCGTAATACTATCGTGGATGAATAGCTAACCGGGCGGGAAAGCGTGAGTGCGGGCTCTAGGACCATCGCAGGAGTGCGTCCTATGTTTAGAGAATGGCGACAGGCGCCACGGCGCGCCAACATTTAGTCTGACGCAGGCACTGACTGGGTATGGGTGCTTCGGTTGATTCCTGTAAGATAGGATAGGAAGAATTTGTCGTATGCTACCATTATGGCATCTGCCTCGAGGATACATCTCAGCACACTCTCGAAGTGTGTCCAGCCAGGGATGAAAAACGCGTTCTCAGAGCTGTACCCGGTAACGGCTTCCCTCTGCCGGTAATAGAAGCTACCATGGTCGGTAGTCGGAACTTGAAGGTCGTGGTGGTATGATGATGCCTCCTTCTGTGTACGTGTTATGTGATTCCAGTCGCCAAACAATAAGGGAGGCGCCTGGTCATTTACTGGCGCCTCCAGTCCTGCAGATTGGGGTCAGAGCCGTAAAGCGGGGGATGTGCGGTATTTGTATATTACATTGATGCCACCCAATGGTTGCATATCAGGAGATTTACAGCACAGCGGCACGAAAACATCGTGTATTGTGCTTGCCAAAGGCGGAATAAATTTGTGGGGTTCCCGCCCCAAAAGAGACGGACCGAAATACAACATGCGAAGTCGGTTCCAGCAGCAATCCAGAGGTTACTCCGCATCCTCCGGACCATATCACATACGCTGTAGGCACCCACGGGATTTTTAGTCGATAATGTCCGTGTAGGTATTTGGATTACCAAATACCATTAGGACCTGTCCTCGAAAGGCCGACGAGTCGGGTATAACCATCCCACTGCCCCCAGGCTGGGAGATATCCGTAAAGAGTAAATTTTTCCCCGTGGATAAAAAAGTGTCCCGTTCTGCCAGCTAAATGGTTGTTTTGTGTAAATGTTTCCACTTCACCCGGTCTTTAACATTCAATGAAACAATGAAACCATCAGCTCTTATACTTTTTTCCAAAATGACTAGCCGCCACTTTTTGGGCCGTCCACGGGAACGCATCCCTGGCACGATTGGTTCAGACACGTGCGACCGACTGCTCCCGTAGTTTGCTCAAAATGTGACAATATCTTTCAAGCGACATTCCTGAAGTTAATCTGACACTAATTTGAGTATTGGGTCTAAACGTGTAACGTTGCATAACCACCGCTACATCTTCATATCCACTGCGTGGTTTTCGCTTACATGACCCTTACGGGCAGGTCAAGTCATGTCAAAGTTTTTATATACTTTTAACGAAGCTAACTTTTGGGGACACTTTTCCCCTTTTACTACTGACGCCATCTCTGGGAGGATACGTGACGGTTATATCGGAGTCACCGGTCATATGGTCCAGGGCCATAATGCCCGGGAGAGATGGAACATATCCGGGCGCCACTGGGCCGAATCACTAACACATCCCGCACTAGCTATATCGATTAAAAGCCTGGCGGCGATTAGGAATGACTCCGGATTTCCCTAGGCAAGAAGCGCCTAGGCTTTGGTTGGTATCGCTCCTAAGCGGTGCCGCCTTGTGGCTCGTCTCCAATCGCAGATCGCTTATATACCCTAGCCCCCGATGGATGCCCTTGGCGTTAATGACAGAACTAGGTCGACCACCGGCGCTGCTGTCCATCTTGGGGGCGCTACGACAGCCACCTGCTACGACCCCCGTTGGCCCTAAAAGTCGAAGCTTACGACAAGCAGGCGAAACTAGGATGACATTTTTCTAATACCCTCAGTCATAGAGTGGGAGACAAGGGTCAGTCGCGCCTCCTATGCCTCCTCTGGCTGGAGTGATCAGATTAAAAAAAATCAAAGAATCAAGGATTAGATCGTTCCCGATCTCTCTCGGCACTCTTCTTCTATGAGATGATCATCTCGTAAAAATTAGCCCCTGCACGCTAGACTTCCCGGATCTCAACCATGGCTAGGTCATGCCTGGCACCGAGAGGTTTTTTGCGACGACGACGTGACTACTCTGAGAACGGTGCACTCTTTGTCCTAGGCTGAGCATATTTCGAGTGTAGGTAGAGTGGAAGTTCGGAGGCGACCTCTCGCTGCCGGCCGTGGTGTCCGCCATGGTCGGCAGCCAGAAGTCATGGCGAACGACGGTCTCCTTCTGCGAGCGCGTCATCTCGCGGAAGGAGAGCGCCGAGCGCGATCGTGAGCGGAACGATCCTACCCGCCGCCAGATGAGACGTAGGAGACGCCGGGTTGATGACTGACCGGCGTCTCCCGCCTTGTGGAACGGGGGCGTTTGGAGAATTCGGTAACCCCTGCCTGTCGTAAGAGGCGACTAATAGGGGCCTTCCGGGGTCGCGGGCGCGCAGCGGGAGGGCTGTGCGCCCCTTTTAGTACTATTGTACATGCGGGACGGACGGCAGCACGGATGGTCGGCCTCGTGCTGATGTAGACGCCGAGGGCGTCCTTCAGCAGCGGGGGCTTCTGAGACCCCCAAATTGGAGACGGGCCGCAAGGCGGCACCGCGCAGGGGCGGTTCCGGTAGCAATCCGAGTATATCTTCGGATATCCCGGGACCGCCCCATTAAGCGCCGAAGTAGGCCACCGCGGGGTTTTTACTCGGTATTGCCGGTGTAGGGAATTTGTTAGGGACTCGGCCCAGCGTCGCCCAGATGTCGAACATCTCTCCCAGGCATCACGGCGCTGGGTCGTAAGTCTGGCAAACATACCCCGCCACGTCCAACCGCCCCGGGCGCGGCGGCAATGGTAAATCACTTTTCACTGCGACAAAAAAAAAAAGGTAGAGTGGAAGTACGAACTAAATCAACCCAGGATTGAATCCTCTAAGTGTGGGGTATACAACTGCGATTAAACAACGCATTCAAACTTCGCCAATGCTGAGATTGGACCATAAATTTTAATTATTTTTAGAAAAAAATACCTATTATTGTTTGATTTCTTTGTTATGCTAATCGGCCGGTAACGTCCCGATTTGAAAACCTATGTCCCGACCATTTTAACCTTGTGTTCCGATATTTCACAAAATGAATCTGGCAACACTAGTTTTGGGTCTTGTCGTGGGACTGTAAGTCTGTATTGACAGTCCGTGGCGCAGTGGGCGAGTAGCCGGGTGTAAAGCGAGAGGCCGCAGGTTAGATTCCCGCATTGAGACAAATATTTGTATGTCCCACAGATATTAATTGTTTTAAGTCTGGGTGTTGTGGGACCGAAAGTCTCTCATAGTTTCTGACACCCTGTATCGAGGGTGGTCAGGATTAGGTGTGTGACAGTTGGTTGTATTTATTTATTTATTATTATTATTTATTTACTCATACGCAGCATGCCATACAGGTTAACCTTTATGAAATGAACTTAGTACCTTTATCAGATTGTATGTATGTTGGAGTTATATTCGCTTCTTACAACTATCTAACAAACGTGTGGCAACATTAAGTGTACCTACTTATAATTATTATTTCATGCATAAAAAACTTTTTTAAAAGTAGACTTTGGTAGATTCCATGTCTTAGTAGATTTGGTAGATTTCTATTATTCATGTCTTAAAACTTGTTATCGTAATAATCAGTATCTCCGGCCTTTAACTTTGGGTCCCACAGACCAAACATTTGGGTTCCTGCTTGAACCATTGAACCTATATTTATTATTATTAACAAGTCTCAATCGTAGAATGCAAGTTGTCTCATGTCACGGATTATAATGTCGGCGCAACGTTAATAACGTTGTCTGTAGCGACTAGCGTGGTACGCGTGAATAATAAACAAAAGAGAGTCATTTAGGGTGACTTGCAGCTTTGCGATAAACGACGTTTAATCGTAAAATAAACTCCATTTTGGCATCATTTCAGTTCAACGTCTTGCACGTCGTGGTTTTACCCTTCATCTCGATTTAAATAAACGTTTAACTTAAATGGGCATGGCCGCCGGTTTAAAGTCGCTAATCTTGATTTTATTGACAAACAACATAACCTTTTCACATTATTTCTTGTTGTTTAATGAAAATCTATGATAAAAATGGCTTTGTTTTTTACACTGAACACGATTTGGTATCAAACAAGGATGATGAATTCGTAAAATATATAAAAACTCGAGTTTTTTTACGAAGAGTACTTTATTATCAATAACCCATACATAAGCCATACATATACCTTACAAACTAACATTGTATGTACATAATCTCTTGAAAAACCACATAATTACAACACTTCACTATTATGCACGATATTTGTGTGTGCACGTGTGGCACGAGTCCTTGGAAGCGGTGGTATACCACCCACGCCCGACCCGGCACTGCAGTCAAAAGTTTTCCTCGTTGTCTCGTCGCACCTCGGTGCAGGATAGGTTTCGGCACACGCATCACAAACTGGCGCAACTCCACATTTAGTTCATCATCATCAGCGAATACCTTGTTTTCTTGTGCACGCTCGCACTCCGCAATGTTCTTCTATTACAACGTACATTAGTTATTCTATTTTCTAGGAGAGCGTTGTTTTCCAGATGATAAATTTGACTTAAGTTAACGAATTGCAAAGTTACTTCTTGATAACATTTTATTATACCTCTATTATAGAAATTACCATTGTTGACAATAGACTTGTACAGTTCGCGAACGAACTAGTGCGGAGGACAGCTCCCACAGAAGTGAACGAACTAGTTCCCAGATCTCTCGTTCTTTAGTTCGTTCGATAAGTTAGATAGATTCTAAGTCTTGAGTATCGTCCAAAGTAAGACCATTGGTTCTCATATCATTCTCTAAAAAGTTCAGCCAGCGCTTTTGGGGTTGTCTGGATTTCCTTAAAATAACGCTGACAGACCACGTATCGTACATGTACACAGAAGTACTGGCCAAATGATGGTCTTGTTTTCGTAACGTAGTCAATAACCACTAGGGAAATATGGTGCTTTTTCAAGCTATATTCAAATATGGTGCGCAGCACTTTTTAGTCTCACAGATGGCAACATATCATAATATTTTCTTTTACTTTCTTCGATAAAAAATATTTGAAAACATTTATAAAATACTACGTGTACGCAACTCATGTACTTGATCTTTAGCACATTTCCTTTCAGTCGGCCATTTTCAAGCGGCCCATAGACGCTGTTTATCTTAGACATCAGCGTACATGAACACCCACGGTGGTTGCTGAACCTCCATAGTGAACGGAAAGGGTTTGGTGACGCCAAAAGCAGTCCAAATCAAAGACTGATCGGAAGAACATGTCTTCGATAACGTCAACATAAGCTTCTGGCACCCCTTTGAACCTTAGGGCCCACCAGACCACCCGTCGGGACACAAAGTTAAAAGCGTTCTGCAGATCCAGGAAAGCGATATGCAGAAGCTTCTTTTTCAACATGCACGCCTTGCAAAACGATTTAATAGCAAACATTTGGTCCATGGTCTGTCCCCCATACCCTGCAAGGCAAGAACCCAGGTTTCGCCAGCACCTAGTCCGTTACTCAGAAAAGTGTACCACATACAGATAAGGTTGGCTTAAACCTAAAGGTGTTGATGACCTACTGTGTAAGTAGACCGCCGTCATCGTTGGGTTCGTTTGGTAAGGGTTGTCCCTTAGACGATGTCACTACTCCCCAAGTATGTACAAGTAAAAAAAATTGCAGCATATTATGAAAGAATAAAAAAAAATCGAATCGGCCCAGGCGTCTTCGAGTAATCCGGGAACATACATAAAAAAAATTCCAATGAATTGTTAACCTCCTCTTTTTTAAGTCGGTTAATTCACCTCCTCCTTTTTTGAAGTCAGTTAAAATTCGTGCAAATAATATTTTTTTAGCCTTTCTTTGGTTCGAGACAAGAACTAAAAGAACGAACTAGTTCGTTCAGGAGTCGCGAACTAAAGTGACCATTCCTTATCGCAAAATATTATACGTATGTCTAGTTGACAAGTCGTAATCCAGACAATTGACACTGATTTATTTTTTTCAATTTTGCCTTTCATCAGTTAGGCAAAGGAAGCAAGCACATACAGCCTCGTCGTATGTGTGTTTATATTACATGTATTCAAACTGAATTAAAACTAAATATTTGACAACTATTGACACAAGATAATCTATTGAAATATCATATAAAATAAAATACAATTCTTTCTACGCGAAATTGTAATGATAGATGTTGCGAGACGGCATTATAGATAATAATATGAAATTTACGGAACATAAATAATGAGTAATTGTTGGGATTTATTTTATTTTAAAATGCAAAAAATATTTTTTTTTTCGGAATTTTGATTGTGGTTATATATATTTTGTGAAACGGAACTTATGAACTTGGAGTAGTGGAGACGTGCAGGCATCTTGCCCGCGTTGCAAAAGTTCCCGATTTATCGGGATATCTACTGATTTTGGTCATTGTCTCACGATGTCCCGATGTAGCAGTCCTATCTGCCGAATTTTTGAATTTTCAACTAATGTAAAATAATAATCTTATAAAAAATGGAAAATAATATTATTAAAACGGCAAAACTAAAAGAAACCTGTAATACAATACAATACAATACGGCCTATACGACAATACTACCTCTACATACAATAAAATACGACCATTCAACTTCGCGGTACATTAAAGCAAATTGCACTGAAATACCTTATAATAGAGTTTATTATTGCCTGGTGAGTATACAAGGGAAAATAAATCAATAACACCCATCTGTCACATACATAGTCCTAACCCCACACTAAGATCGAGTCTTGTGTCGTGGGTATCAGGGACTACTATATACTTTCGGTCTCACAACACCCAGACCCGGAAAAAATATCTGTGAGTCACACAAATATTTGTCTCGGTGCGGGGATCGAACCCGCGGCCTCTCGCTTCACAGCCGGCTACTCGCCCTCTGCGCTGCGGACGCTGTCAAATGTCTCTAAAGATAACTTCGTTCGGCTTGTTTCCCAAATCGGATAACTTATACTTACTTTAGTCGTTCATTATAGTCCATTAATAGAATCGCATGCACATGTCATAGAAATATAACACATAGAACGACAGTACATGGCCGCGGCGTGAAGGCTTTCCAAGTGAGACATTATTGTCTCACTATGTTGCACGGCGTCAGTATCCAAGGTTAAAACTTAGTTACGAAGAGCTCGCACAAAAATAACGGAATAAACTTTCCACTAAGTCAATGGTAGGTCTTCTACACATAAAAAGATGTATAGAAGACAACAATCAATGTTGTTACATTTTTAATAAAGATGAGAAAATGTTCACGAAAATAGGTGGTAAGAAGACGAAAATGATTAATCAATGTACAATATATCAAACTATAAATGATTATATGTAACTTACTTATTATAATTAAACAAATTAACGCATTATTAACATAAAATACTTGTGTTTCATTCCGAATAAAAATCTCCCGATTTTCAGATGCCAAATCTAACGATTTTTAATTTTACACTTTTGCAACACTGCATCTTACTCTATTCGCCGTTTTATTAATACACGAGTCAGTCCTAAATGTCATTTAAATCAAATGTCCCATTAGTTGTCTTGCACATACACATTTCTGGTTCGATTTAAGAAATCCGAGTGTAGATTAATGATCCGCGATTTCATTACTACTACTCATTCTTTACGTTCCGTTAGATTCATATCTAAAGTTCCGTCTCAAAACATCTATCATAACAATTTCGCATAAAACGAATTCTAGTTTGTTTTATATGATTTTTCAATAGATTCTCTTAAGACAATAGTCGTCAAATGTTTACATGTAATACGAACACACATATGATGAGGCTATTTACCAGGAGTAACTTTGCACTTTGTTAGCTCAAGCGGAATTTATCATCTCGTAAACAACTGCAGGGTTAACACCACCTCTTATAGCAGTATTATTATAATCGTTCTTCGTTTGTTTTGTATGGGAATCGGTACAAGTAAAATTATAATAATACTGTTATAAGAGGTGGTGGTAACCCCCCTGTCTCCTAAAAATAGGAGAACATCTCGGAGTACATGCGTGAATCATAAAACGAGGTACCTACTTGTTGAAACTGGGTGCCATGGTAGAAAACATAATATAAGCTCAGGCCTCTATCCCCGAAGGGGTAGGCAGAGGCGCACTAGCGAATTAGGACACCCACATTTCGCCGAGCTTAGTTCCGTCCCAGATGTGATAGGGAGCGAGCCTATCGCCATATCGGGCACAATTTTCAGACTCCGGGCTGATATGGAAAAATCCAATATCACTTTGCCCGACCCGGGGATCGAACCTGAGACCTCAGAATCGTAATCGTACCGAAATACCACCACGCCACCGAGGCTTAGGTAGACTTGCACCAATTTTGAGGCGTTTGTGTGCGTGTGCCGAATTCTGATCGCCGTGCAGGACAAGTGGCTTATGTGGTAGTCGAATAGAATATTCGAATAGAATAAATGTATGGAAATGACATAAGGTTACGCCCCATTAGCGTACTCCTCCGTGCCGTGGCGACGCGACGACCACACAGCCGATAGCCTCCGTGCCGCAGCGGGCGAGTAGCCGGCTGTGAAGCGAGAGGCCGCGGGTTCGATCCCCGCACCGAGACAAATGTTTGTATGACCTACAGATATTTGTTTCGGGTCTGGGTGTTGTGAGACCGAAAGTATCTCATAGTTCCTGATACCTACGACATAATACTCGATCTTAGTGTGGGGTCAGGACTATGTTTGTGACTGTTGGGTGTTATTATTTTCATAAAACAACAAGAAATAATATGAAAATGTTATGTTGTTTGACATTCAATAATCGCGATTAGCCATTTAAACCGGCGGCCCCGATGATTTAACTTTGTCGTTTATTTTAATCCAGATAAGGGGTAAATCGACGACGTGCAAGACGTTAAACTGAAATGATTCCAAAATGGGGTTTATTATAAGATTCATCGTGGTTTACTGCGGAGCTGCGACTGAATTCGAGACAACTAATATGACATTTGATTTTAATCAAGTTTAGAACTAAGTCGGTGACTAATAAAATGGCGATTATAGTGAAATCCCTGCAAGTCGCCCTAAAACTGCTATTTCGGAACGTCTGTAGCGCACAGCTAACCCGGTATTACCGTTGTTCTATGTGGCGCGAGTTAGGAAAGCAGCGCGGGTGGATTCTCTGTAGGGTAACTTCTGACTAGCTTCGATTGCGACTTCGATTCGGTTTCATTTATTGACTTAAAATTCCAACGAAATCGAGGCAAAAAGTGAATCGTATCATCTTAAAAATTACAAAATAACAAGTTCTCGAATCTAATGCGACATTAGTGCACTTTTAACTCGATTTCGGTGAAATTTTAAGTCAATAAATGAAACCGAATCGTAGTCAAAATCGAATCGAATGTCAAATGTCAGGGGGCAGGTTTTTTAATCGTACCTACATTAAACTTAGCAAAAAGTTGTTATACAGACCTTGCATAAATAAGGAAATTGATATTTTTATTAATTACATTACTTTTTATCACTATTTATGGTGGCAAAACATGTCATGAAGATAGTCCTCGATGCGCGACTAAAACGGCACGATATCTTCGAAATGCTTACGGGGATTTTGTAGAATACGTTACGATATATTTTAATACCAGTTAAAACAAGCAAAGTAGAATAAACGTGAATTTGAACGTGAAACAACGACCATGCTAGAAACAAATATCTATGGGCCACACAAACATCTGTCTCAATGCGGGAATCGAACCCGCGGCCTCTCGCTTCACAGCCGGCTACTCGCCCGCTGCGCCACGGAGGCTGTTTACTGCTCAGTTTGCGTTTACATAGTGGGGACATTTAACGTATACATAACTACCTATTTATATACATACGTCACACAGGGCGCTCTTAAGGCATGCATGGCCCCTGGGCACACAAGAATTGGGGGGCCGGCCCCATGCAGAGTAATAAGATTGTGTAAGACATGAGTTCCCAAGCTTATTGTTGAATATTCGCTCGATATAAAATTATATTCGCTCAAACCTTAGCTTGCCTGGTAGCGGCGATCTTTTTTTAGCGAACTTCATTCATATTTTATATTCGCTCAAATCTGAACTTGCCTGGTGACGGAGACTTTTTAGCGAACTTGGTTCATATATTCACCCCTGGTTTAAGAGAATGTGACTACCTACTTATCAGCCTTTGGGGGGCCCCCTAGAGTCGAGGGGCTCTGGGCACGTGCCCCGTGTGCCCTTATGGTAAAGACGGTACTGACGTCACATCGCTGAAAGCTCATATCTCATACCAAAAAAAATCTGGCACGACAATGAGATCAATGTATACGATTTATTTATACCTATATTATGTCGATTTGAAAATAACTAAATGGTACCTTCTATTATCCTAACGAAAGGACAACTTATGAAGATCCAGTGTGTCTTCCAAAGCTGGTCAGTCATATATCTACTTACATCTTGTAAAGGCCGTAAAATTGAGTGAAAGAGCCACGCTCCAGATTCTAGGCAATTATGTCTATGTACAACACAAATGTGACCACTCGATCCGACTAGATACCGATCGGAGATCGATACCAATCACAGAAAACCGACGTGAAGTGGCAGCCCGCTGTTACGTTCCACAAATATTTTCGTCCACCCAAATCTCTTATTCCCGTCCCTTTCAGTGGTAGAGCCACGCTGTAGACAATTACGTCCACAGCACGAATGGGCCGGCTCGAGCGGTTTTAATACACTGTCTCACAGAAAACCGACGTAAAGTGGCAGCTCGCTGTCGCGTTTCGTTCGGAGAGTAAGATTTCCGGTAGCCTAATTCCCCCTCCCTTTCCCAGTCCCTATTTTCCTCCCTTTAGGTTGGAAACGCACCCATGGTTCTTTTTGTGTCTTGGGTCTCTATGGGCGGTGGTGATCACTTACCATCAGGTGACCCATCTGCTAGTTTGCCAGTCTGTGCTATAAAGTTGGCAACGCCATACGCACCTACAATCTATGCAGTTGATTATGATATGATTAACTATCGTGGGTCATTAGGTGCCGTTAAAACATAACATCAGCTCACGCCTGTATTCCCGAAAGGGTAGGCAAAGGTGCACTAGCGAACTTGAACACCCACATTTCGCCGAGATAAGTTCCATCACAAATGTGATAGGGGCCGAACCTATCGCCATATCGAGCACAAATTCTAGACTCCGGGCTGATATGGAAAATTCCAATACCACTTTGCCCGACCCGGGGATCGAGCCCGAGGCCTCAGCAAGGTAGTCATAGGTGCAGTTAACATCATTTAAAATCAGGCGACTCCAATCCATATCTGTGTACGTACTGTAGGTGAATCATCCACTCGTTTGAGTATCCTATACAAATCCATAACTGGTAAAGCGTCGGATTTTATACGCGTCCATCTACAACTTTTTTTGTTTGATCCTTTCCAGTATTACATATTACTTATTTTTACCATAGATGTATCATTCGACTTACGTCTATTTTAACAGAGACTAAAATATAATCATATAGGGCTTTACTTATAAAAACAGTTTAGCTGAGCAAATGGCTGAGAATAGCCTGTCACTTTTTTCCTTGCGTCACATTGTTTGAAAATAAAAGGGACAGGCTATTCTTTACCATTTTCTCAGTTCAACTGTTTTTATAAATAAGGCCCATTGTATGTAGACAAACCGAATTTAGGCTTCTAAAACCGCGTCTCCTACACATGTTTTTTCGAAACAAAACACTAAAAACACGACATGTGTCATTGTTATTGGTTGTTTTGTATAATGTTTTAGTGCAGGAGACACTTTACCTGACCTCAGTCTTAACGTTATCGACGTTGATCCCATTCATCAGTATAAGAAGCTGGGCCTATTCACACACCCAGGGGAAGAAAAAACAAAGAAAACATATAAAATATATTATATTAGACAGAATTTTTTGCATATTTCTCAATGACAACAATATAATATCTATCATAATATTAGTTCTACAAACAAATCTGTTTTTTATAATTTATTATAATTATTCACACAACAGTTAAAGCTGTTGTGTCCTACACAATTTATTGTGAATAAATATTTATTTTTGGACAATTACTTTACATGAGATATCATTTACATCAGTAATAGGAATGCTTGTTTTATAACATGTTAAGAAAGGTATAATAATTAAAAAAAAATCTGCACCAATCACAAATCTATAGAATTCTTCACTGCACAAATTTTAATGTGTATTTGAAAATGTGATTTACAATTGCAAGACTTGCTTCAGAGGAAATCACATCCTATAGAATTTCTTTCATTCCTCTGAAGAAAGTTGGAATCTAGTTAATCTATTGTTATCAAGAAGTTTATGGAACCTGAAGATTTATTGCAGTAGTTCAGAAACAAACTGTTAAATATTCACATTTTGTTTTGTTACTGTGGCACAGTTACAAGTTTGAAATATCATAAAAGTGGCCAAAGAAATTTATATGGGCTCTAACATCATAATCCAGTTATAAAGGTCATACTGAATAATATCAGCGGTAATTACCCTAACAGCACCTTAATACTATTAAAATATTTACATGCCAACTGTATCATTCAATGATTTATACTCATTTTAGTATCTGCTTCCTGTAATATCAATATGACTTCATCCATTTGAATGAATTTTCAGTAATTATCACCTATTTAAAACATCAAATATACGGAACATATCTAATAAGGCACGATACAGCCCCACAATCACACTACACTTTAAGTAAATGTAATTACCGAGATACTTGAACAATGTGAAATGGTGTCTATCTACATTCACAACACAAGTGATACTTCTCGTGTCTTCCCTGTGTCACAAGTCGTAGTTGAAGTAGTTGTGCCTGCGTTCCAGATCACGAATTTCTACAATGTCTGCCTTGAGCCGCAGTTTGAGTATCTCTCGCCAGATGGCATCCCTGTGTTCTCTGTTTGTGATGCCCATACGGAGCAGTGTGTTGTCATTTATTCGAACTAGTGCTCGTCCTGTTATGTCATGCTGGAAACAATAATTTTCATATAAGTAGAATGTAAGATCTTAACCCAATTTATATATGCAGTAAGAATCCATCTATAGTCTATAGAAATAATTATTGTCCTTTTTTTATTTCAATTGAATTATGAGACAAGATGCTTCATAGGTGGTAGGGAAGTTGTGTCTAGAACTTCCCTAGGCCAAGCGGACAACTATTCTGCTTAGAGATCATGAAAGCTATGTTTTAAAATGAATAATGTAATCTTTGTTGCCCAGTCATATTGTAAATTGCAATGTTGTTTAATACATAGATTTCTTGAGTAGGTATATTTATTAAAATCCTGGTGTTTTCTTGTGTCAATTCAACTTGTTGTGGTTATGGGGGTCACTCAGTGTATCTTGTATGTTACTTTGTCCTATATTATTAGATATATATTGTCATCATGGTTTAGCTGCTCTAATTTAAGGTCTTTTTGTATCTGGTGCTGTACTGTATTAGTAGCTGACTGTATATTATTAGTGTTAAAGAGAGCAACGTCAGAGTTTCTTGCCCGTTCTTCTCTGGCGAAATAACCTTCCGAACAGGCGGTAGAGTAAAATTTTGACTGAATGAAAGTTATGTTTGAACATTTTATGGATGCAATAAATGTTTTGATTTGATATACTTATTATAACCCAAATAACGCCAGTTTATGTGTTTAGTAGCTTACTTCATGAAATCTCTCCCAGTAGAGGCTGTAATAATCACTGCAGTGTCTGCGAAGCCACTTTTGCACATCGGCTTCTGTCCACAGGTACACTGGTTTTGGACGAGTAGTTTTCGTCTGAAATTACATTCCAATACTTAAATTCCAGATAACTTTATTACAACAAAATATGTGAAATTTTCTAATTCTGGTTATCTCAGCAAACCTTGGCTTTGTTGGAATTTATGTTCGATTCCTCCACCATTTTGATAACTGTTATGATACAGGAAATAAAAAACGAACTACTTAGGCGAACGAGCTTTCCGTATTTATAATTAAAAGTTAAAACGTTCTTGTTTAGAATTTTATTAATTTACAATTTCCTATTCACTGGACACTCAGCTGGAGCCGGACCATCGGACCATAGAGTAAGTAGTAACCACAAACCCGTTAGGGTATTGGTGTTCTGTGCCACAAACTATAGGATGCTAACGCATAGAGTAACCAGTAACCACAGACTACAATCACAACCAAGGAATATAATACTCTCCACGAGAGATCACAACTAAACGCCGGTCTCAAATCTCAATAACTTTGAACTTACTAACATTTAACTGGAGGTTGCTACTTGCTATCCCAGTTCAACAGCAAAATTTACGATAACTGTTATTGCCGTTCCAATAACAAAAATGACGGATTTCAAAGTTAGGTAACAACCGTAACTTTAGTAACGGCATCCCTCCGTTTTAATTTTATTTTGATGATAGTAACCTGACTAAGGTTTAGAAAAATGTTAGTTAAATGTAAATTTTTTTTTTTTTTGTATAATGGGTTTATTAAACACTGTCGTTGGCAAAATCATCAACCTTTAATGGCGGCCATATTTTTTATTTACGAAGAAGAAATAAAATTTGATTTCATATTTTAGTCTAAAGTTCTGTTTGTGGTTTAAATTTGATGTGTATCTAAGCAATAAACATCAACGAAGATGGACAGTATGTGGAAGCTTTGAAATAAGTGATTTTGGATGCTTTTCGTCGGGTGGATGGGCCGACCATGTTCGATTCCTCCGCTGCGAGAAAATCGTCTAATAAGCATCAAACTGGAAGGAATTGACGCCAAAACTCCAGCAGGGCCTTGAAATCGAACGCATCCGATTTCATTGCACTTGTGAAAAAATAGATATAAGGAAATAAAGACATAAAAAGCACTTAAGACGAGGCTGTATGGGCTAGATCCCTTTGCCTTCCCGAAAGGGAAAATTAAAAAAAAAAAAAAATTTATTTACGAATCATGAACGAATGTTTTTTTATTAGAATTGAGCTCTACACTTTCGCTCATCCCTGTATCATTAACTGAGATGGCGTCAATGAGACGTCTTCTTTTCTTTCTGGTGAATCGTTGCCCACAATGAAAATAAGTTTTTTTTTTAAATTATGACTAAATTTAGACGTTTTTTTACTTTTAGTTATTAAGGGTGACTTGCAGCTAGGCGATAAACGACGTTTAATCGTAAAATAAACTCCATTTTGGCATCATTTCAGTTCAACGTCTTGCACGTCGTGGTTTTACCCTTCATCTCGATTTAAATAAACGTTTAACTTAAATGGGCATGGCCGCCGGTTTAAAGTCGCTAATCTTGATTTTATTGACAAACAACCAAAGAATTTAAACACAAAAAACATAACCTTTTCACATTATTTCTTGTTGTTTAATGAAAATCTATGATAAAAATGGCTTTGTTTTTTACACTGAACATGATTTGGTATCAAACAAGGATGATGAATTCGTAAAATATATAAAAACTCAAGTTTTTTTACGAAGAGTATATAATTATCAATAACCCATACATACACCTTACAAACTAACATTGTATGTACATAATCTCTTGAAAAACCACATAATTACAACACTTCACTATTATGCACGATATTTGTGTGCGCACGTGTGGCACTAGTCCTTGGAAGCGGTGGTATACCAACCACGTCCGACCCGGCACTGCAGTCAAAAGTTTTCCTCAATGTCTCGTCGCACCTCGGTGCAGGATAGGTTTCGGCACACGCATCACAAACGCCTTGTAACTGGCGCAACTCCACACTTAGTTCATCACCATCAACGAGTACCTTGTTTTCTTGTGCACGCTCGCACTCCGCAATGTTCTTCTATTACAAAGTACATTAGTTATTCTATTTTCTAGGAGAGCGTTGTTTTCGAGATGACAAATTTCACTTAAGTTAACGAATTTCAAAGTTACTTCTTGATAAAATTTTATTATACCTCTATTATAGAAATTACCATTGTTGACAATAGACTTATATAGTTCGCGAACGAACCAGTGCGGAGGACAGCTCCCACAGAAGAAATTAACGAACTAGTTCCCAGATCTCTCGTTCTTTAGTTCGTTTGATAAGTTAGATAGAATCTAAGTCTTGAGTATCGTCCAAAGTAAGACCATTGGTTCTCATATCATTCTCTAAAAAGTCCAGCCAGCGCTTTTGAGGTCGTCTGGATTTCCTTAAAATAACGCTGACAGACCACGTATCGTACATATACACAGAAGTACTGGCCAAATGATGGTCTTGTTTTCGTAACGTAGTCAATAACCACTAGGGAAATATCGTGCTTTTTTAAGCTATATTCAAATACGGTGCGCAGCACTTTTTAGTCTCACAGATGGGAACACATCATAATATTTTCTTTTACTTTCTTCGATAAAAAATATTTGAAAACATTTATAAAATACTACGTTTACGCAACTCATGTACTTGATCTTTAGCACATTTCCTTTCAGTCGGCCATTTTCAAGCGGCCCCTAGACGCTGTTTGTCTTAGACATCAGCGTACATGAACACCCACGGTGGTTGCTGAACCTCCATAGTGAACGGGAAGGGTGTGGTGACGCCAAAAGCAGTCCGAATCAAAGACTTTGATCGGAAGAACATGTCTTCGATAACGTCAACATAAGCTTCTGGCACCCCTTTGAACCTTAGGGCCCACCAGACTACCCGTCGGGACACAAAGTAAAAAGCCTTCTGCAGATCCAGGAAAGCGATATGCAGAAGCTTTTTCTTTCAACATGCATACCTCGCAAAACGATCTAATAGCAAACATTTGGTCCCTGGTCTGTCCCCCATACCCTGCAAGGCAAGAACCCAGGTTTCGCCAGCACCTAGTCCGTTACTCAGAAAAGTGTACCACATGCAGATAAGGTTGGCTTAAACCTAAAGGTGTTGGTGGCCTACTGTGTAAGTAGGCCACCGTCATCGTTGGGTTCGTTTGGTAAGGGTTGTCCCTTAGACGCCGTCACTATTCCCCAAGTATGTACAAGTAAAAAAAAACAGCAGCATATTATGAAAGAATAAAAAATAATTAATCCGGGAACATACATAAAAAAAGATTACAACGAATTGTTAACCTCCTCTTTTTTAAGTCGGTTAATTCACCTCCTCCTTTTTTGAAGTCGATTAATTAATAACCTCCTCCTTTTTTAAAGTCGGTTAAAATTCGTGCAAATAATATTTTTTTAGCCTTTCTTTGGTTCGAGACGTGAACTAAAAGAACGAACTAGTTCGTTGAGGAGCCGCGAACTAAAGTGACCATTCCTTATCGCGAAATATTATACGTATGTCTAGTTGACAAGTCGTAATCCAGACAACTGACACTAATTATTTTTTTTTCAATTATGCCTTTCATCAATTAGGCCAAGGAAGCAACCACATACAGCCTCGTCGTATGTGTGTTTATATTACATGTATTCAAACTGAATTAAAACTAAATATTTGCCAACTATTGACACAAGAGAATCTATTGAAATATCATATAAAATAAAATACAATTCTTTATACGCGAAATTGTGATGATAGATGTTGCGAGACGGCACTATAGATAATAATATGAAATTTACGGAACGTAAATAATGAGTGATTGTTGGGATTTATTTTATTTTAAATTGCAAAAAATATTTTTTTATGCGGAATTGTGATTATGGTTATATATTTTTTGTGAAACGGAACTTATAATTTGGAGTAGTGAAGAGTGTAGGCATCTTGCCCGCGTTGCAAAATTTTCCGATTTATCGGGATATTTACTGATTTTGGTCATTGCTCACGATGTCCCGATGTAGCAGTCCTATCTGCCGAATTTTTGGATTTTCAACTAATGTAAAATAATATTCTTATAAAAAATGGAACATAATATTATTAATACGGCAAAACTAAAAGAAACCTGTAATACAATACAATACGGCCTATACGACAATACTACATACAATAAAATACGGCCATTCAACTTCGCGGTATATTAAAGCAAATTGTACTAAAATACCTTATAATAGAGTTTATTATTGTCTGGTGAGTATACAAGGGAAAATAAATAAATAACACCCAACTGTCACATACATAGTCCTAACCCCACACTAAGATCGAGTCTGATGTCGTGGGTGTCAGGAACTACGAGATACTTTCGGTCTCACAACACCCAGACCCGGAACAAATATCTGTGAGTCATACAAATAATTGTCTCGGTGCGGGGATCGAACCCGCGGCCTCTCGCTTCATAGCCGGCTGCTCGCCCTCTGCGCTACGGAGGCTGTCAAATGTCTCTAAAGATAACTTCGTTCGGGTTGTTTCCCAAATTGGATAACTTATACTTGCTTTAGTCGTTCATTATAGTCCATTCATAGAATTGCATGCACATGTCATAGAAATATAACACATAGAACGACAGTACACGGCCGCGGCGTGAAGGCTTTCCAAGTGAGACATTATTGTCTCACTACGTTGCACGGCGTCAGTATCCAAGGTTAAAACTTAGTTACGAAGAGCTCGCACAAAAATAACGGATTAAACTTTCCACTCTGTCAATGGTAGATCTTCTGCACACAAAATGATGTATAGAAAACAACAATCAATGTTGTTACAATTTTAATAAATATGAGAAAATGTTCACGAAAATAGGTAGTAAGAGGTGGTAAGAAGACGAAAATGATTAATCAATGTACAATATATCAAACTATAAATGATTATATGTAACTTACTGATTATAATTAAATAAATTAACGCATTATTAACATAAACTACTTGTGTTTCATTCCGTATAAAAATCTCCCGATTTTCAGATGCCAAATCTAACGAGTTTTAATTTTACACTTTTGCAACACTGCATCTTACTCTATTCGCCGTTTTATTAATACACGATTCAGTCCTAAATGTCATTTAAATCAAATGTCCCATTAGTTGTCTTGCACATACACATTTCTGGTTCGATTTAAGAAATCCGAGTGTAGATTATTAATCCGCGATTTCATTACTTCTACTCATTCTTTACGTTCCATTAGATTCATATCTAAAGTTCCGTATCAAAACATCTATCATAAAAATTTTGCATAAAACGAATTCTAGTTTGTTTTATATGATTTTTCAATAGATTCTCTTAAGTTAATAGTCGCCAAATGTTCACATGTAATACGAACACACATACTATGAGGCTAGTTATTTATATTTATTAAGGAGTAACTAGGAGTAACTTTGCACTTTGTTAGCTCAAGCGGAATTTATCATCTCGTAAACAACTGCAGGGTTAACACCACCTCTTATAGCAGTATTATTATAATCGTTCTTCGTTTGTTTTGTATGGGAATCGGTACAAGTAAGATTATAATAAGACTGCTATAAGAGGTGGTGGTAACCCCCTATCTCCTAAAAATAGGAGAACATCGCGGAGTAGGCACATGACATGGTAGGCATAGGACATGGTAGAAAACATAATATAAGCTCACGCCTGTATCCCCGAAGGGGTAAGCAGAGGCGCACTAGCGAACTAGAACACCCACATTTCGCCGAGCTTAGTTCCGTTCCAGATGTGATAGACGACCACACAGCCGATAAGGCTATCCGATAAGCGAGAGGCCGCGGGTTCGATCCCCGCACCAAGACAAATGTTTGTATGACCTACAGATATTTGTTTCGAGTCTGGGTGTTGTGAGACCGAAAGTATCTCGTAGTTCCTGATACCCACGACACAAGTGTGGGGTCAGGACTATGTTTGTGACTGTTGAGTGTTATTATTATTATTATTTTCATAAAACAACAAGAAATAATATGAAAATGTTATGTTGTTTGACATTCAATAATCGCGATTAGCCATTTAAACTGGCGGCCCCGATGATTTAACTTTGTCGTTTATTTTAATCCAGATAAGGGGTAAATCGACGACGTGCAAGACGTTAAACTGAAATGATTCCAAAATGGGGTTTATTACAAGATTCATCGTGGTTTACTGCGGAGCTGCGAGTGAATTCGGGACAACTAATATGACATTTGATTTTAATCAAGTTTAGGACAAAGTCGGGGACTAATAAAATGGCGATTATAGTGAAATCCCTGCAAGTCGCCCTAAGGGTGACTTGCAGCTAGGCGATAAACGACGTTTAATCGTAAAATAAACTCCATTTTGGCATCATTTCAGTTCAACGTCTTGCACGTCGTGGTTTTACCCTTCATCTCGATTTAAATAAACGTTTAACTTAAATGGGCATGGCCGCCGGTTTAAAGTCGCTAATCTTGATTTTATTGACAAACAACCAAAGAATTTAAACACAAAAAACATAACCTTTTCACATTATTTCTTGTTGTTTAATGAAAATCTATGATAAAAATGGCTTTGTTTTTTACACTGAACATGATTTGGTATCAAACAAGGATGATGAATTCGTAAAATATATAAAAACTCAAGTTTTTTTACGAAGAGTATATAATTATCAATAACCCATACATACACCTTACAAACTAACATTGTATGTACATAATCTCTTGAAAAACCACATAATTACAACACTTCACTATTATGCACGATATTTGTGTGCGCACGTGTGGCACTAGTCCTTGGAAGCGGTGGTATACCAACCACGCCCGACCCGGCACTGCAGTCAAAAGTTTTCCTCAATGTCTCGTCGCACCTCGGTGCAGGATAGGTTTCGGCACACGCATCACAAACGCCTTGTAACTGGTGCAACTCCACACTTAGTTCATCACCATCAACGAGTACCTTGTTTTCTTGTGCACGCTCGCATTCCGCAACGTTCTTCTATTACAAAGTACATTAGTTATTCTATTTTCTAGGAGAGCGTTGTTTTCGAGATGACAAATTTCACTTAAGTTAACGAATTTCAAAGTTACTTCTTGATAAAATTTTATTATACCTCTATTATAGAAATTACCATTGTTGACAATAGATTTATATAGTTCGCGAACGAACCAGTGCGGAGGACAGCTCCCACAGAAGAAATTAACGAACTAGTTCCCAGATCTCTCGTTCTTTAGTTCGTTTGATAAGTTAGATAGAATCTAAGTCTTGAGTATCGTCCAAAGTAAGACCATTGGTTCTCATATTATTCTCTAAAAAGTCCAGCCAGCGCTTTTGAGGTCATCTGGATTTCCTTAAAATAACGCTGACAGACCACGTATCGTACATATACACAGAAGTACTGGCCAAATGATGGTCTTGTTTTCGTAACGTAGTCAATAACCACTAGGGAAATATCGTGCTTTTTTAAGCTATATTCAAATACGGTGCGCAGCACTTTTTAGTCTCACAGATGGGAACACATCATAATATTTTCTTTTACTTTCTTCGATAAAAAATATTTGAAAACATTTATAAAATACTACGTTTACGCAACTCATGTACTTGATCTTTAGCACATTTCCTTTCAGTCGACCATTTTCAAGCGGCCCCTAGACGCTGTTTGTCTTAGACATCAGCGTACATGAACACCCACGGTGGTTGCTGAACCTCCATAGTGAACGGGAAGGGTGTGGTGACGCCAAAAGCAGTCCGAATCAAAGACTTTGATCGGAAGAACATGTCTTCGATAACGTCAACATAAGCTTCTGGCACCCCTTTGAACCTTAGGGCCCACCAGACTACCCGTCGGGACACAAAGTAAAAAGCCTTCTGCAGATCCAGGAAAGCGATATGCAGAAGCTTTTTCTTTCAACATGCATGCCTCGCAAAACGATCTAATAGCAAACATTTGGTCCCTGGTCTGTCCCCCATACCCTGCAAGGCAAGAACCCAGGTTTCGCCAGCACCTAGTCCGTTACTCAGAAAAGTGTACCACATGCAGATAAGGTTGGCTTAAACCTAAAGGTGTTGGTGGCCTACTGTGTAAGTAGGCCACCGTCATCGTTGGGTTCGTTTGGTAAGGGTTGTCCCTTAGACGCCGTCACTATTCCCCAAGTATGTACAAGTAAAAAAAAACAGCAGCATATTATGAAAGAATAAAAAATAATTAATCCGGGAACATACATAAAAAAAGATTCCAACGAATTGTTAACCTCCTTTTTTTTAAGTCGGTTAATTCACCTCCTCCTTTTTTGAAGTCGATTAATTAATAACCTCCTCCTTTTTTAAAGTCGGTTAAAATTCGTGCAAATAATATTTTTTTAGCCTTTCTTTGGTTCGAGACGTGAACTAAAAGAACGAACTAGTTCGTTGAGGAGCCGCGAACTATAGTGACCATTCCTTATCGCGAAATATTATACGTATGTCTAGTTGACAAGTCGTAATCCAGACAACTGACACTAATTATTTTTTTTCAATTATGCCTTTCATCAATTAGGCCAAGGAAGCAACCACATACAGCCTCGTCGTATGTGTGTTTATATTACATGTATTCAAACTGAATTAAAACTAAATATTTGCCAACTATTGACACAAGAGAATCTATTGAAATATCATGTAAAATAAAATACAATTCTTTATACGCGAAATTGTGATGATAGATGTTGCGAGACGGCACTATAGATAATAATATGAAATTTACGGAACGTAAATAATGAGTGATTGTTGGGATTTATTTTATTTTAAATTGCAAAAAATATTTTTTTTATGCGGAATTGTGATTGTGGTTATATATTTTTTGTGAAACGGAACTTATGAATTTGGAGTAGTGAAGAGTGTAGGCATCTTGCCCGCGTTGCAAAATTTCCCGATTTATCAGGATATTTACTGATTTTGGTCATTGCTCACGATGTCCCGATGTAGCAGTCCTATCTGCCGAATTTTTGGATTTTCAACTAATGTAAAATAATATTCTTATAAAAAATGGAACATAATATTATTAATACGGCAAAACTAAAAGAAACCTGTAATACAATACAATACGGCCTATACGACAATACTACATACAATAAAATACGGCCATTCAACTTCGCGGTATATTAAAGCAAATTGTACTAAAATACCTTATAATAGAGTTTATTATTGTCTGGTGAGTATACAAGGGAAAATAAATAAATAACACCCAACTGTCACATACATAGTCCTAACCCCACACTAAGATCGAGTCTGGTGTCGTGGGTATCAGGAACTACGAGATACTTTCGGTCTCACAACACCCAGACCCGGAACAAATATCTGTGAGTCATACAAATAATTGTCTCGGTGCGGGGATCGAACCCGCGGCCTCTCGCTTCATAGCCGGCTGCTCGTCCTCTGCGCTACGGAGGCTGTCAAATGTCTCTGAAGATAACTTCGTTCGGGTTGTTTCCCAAATTGGATAACTTATACTTGCTTTAGTCGTTCATTATAGTCCATTCATAGAATTGCGTGCACATGTCATAGAAATATAACACATAGAACGACAGTACACGGCCGCGGCGTGAAGGCTTTCCAAGTGAGACATTATTGTCTCACTACGTTGCACGGCGTCAGTATCCAAGGTTAAAACTTAGTTACGAAGAGCTCGCACAAAAATAACGGATTAAACTTTCCACTAAGTCAATGGTAGATCTTCTGCACACAAAATGATGTATAGAAAACAACAATCAATGTTGTTACAATTTTAATAAATATGAGAAAATGTTCACGAAAATAAGTAGTAAGAGGTGGTAAGAAGACGAAAATGATTAATCAATGTACAATATATCAAACTATAAATGATTATATGTACTAATTATAATTAAATAAATTAACGCATTATTAATATAAACTACTTGTGTTTCATTCCGTATAAAAATCTCCCGATTTTCAGATGCCAAATCTAACGAGTTTTAATTTTACACTTTTGCAACACTGCATCTTACTCTATTCGCCGTTTTATTAATACACGATTCAGTCCTAAATGTCATTTAAATCAAATGTCCCATTAGTTGTCTTGCACATACACATTTCTGGTTCGATTTAAGAAATCCGAGTGTAGATTATTAATCCGCGATTTCATTACTTCTACTCATTCTTTACGTTCCATTAGATTCATATCTAAAGTTCCGTATCAAAACATCTACTTATCATAAAAATTTTGCATAAAACGAATTCTAGTTTGTTTTATATGATTTTTCAATAGATTCTCTTAAGTTAATAGTCGCCAAATGTTCACATGTAATACGAACACACATACTATGAGGCTAGTTATTTATATTTATTAAGGAGTAACTAGGAGTAACTTTGCACTTTGTTAGCTCAAGCGGAATTTATCATCTCGTAAACAACTGCAGGGTTAACACCACCTCTTATAGCAGTATTATTATAATCGTTCGTCGTTTGTTTTGTATGGGAATCGGTACAAGTAAGATTATAATAAGACTGCTATAAGAGGTGGTGGTAACCCCCTATCTCCTAAAAATAGGAGAACATCGCGGAGTAGGCACATGACATGGTAGGCATAGGACATGGTAGAAAACATAATATAAGCTCACGCCTGTATCCCCGAAGGGGTAAGCAGAGGCGCACTAGCGAACTAGAACACCCACATTTCGCCGAGCTTAGTTCCGTTCCAGATGTGATAGACGACCACACAGCCGATAAGGCTATCCGATAAGCGAGAGGCCGCGGGTTCGATCCCCGCACCGAGACAAATGTTTGTATGACCTACAGATATTTGTTTCGAGTCTGGGTGTTGTGAGACCGAAAGTATCTCGTAGTTCCTGATACCCACGACACAAGTGTGGGGTCAGGACTATGTTTGTGACTGTTGAGTGTTATTATTATTATTATTTTCATAAAACAACAAGAAATAATATGAAAATGTTATGTTGTTTGACATTCAATAATCGCGATTAGCCATTTAAACCGGCGGCCCCGATGATTTAACTTTGTCGTTTATTTTAATCCAGATAAGGGGTAAATCGACGACGTGCAAGACGTTAAACTGAAATGATTCCAAAATGGGGTTTATTACAAGATTCATCGTGGTTTAGTGCGGAGCTGCGAGTGAATTCGGGACAATTAATATGACATTTGATTTTAATCAAGTTTAGGACAAAGTCGGGGACTAATAAAATGGCGATTATAGTGAAATCCCTGCAAGTCGCCCTAAGACATTAAAACGAAAAAGGTATGCGGAGGGATATAGGGTCTCTCTGTGTGTTCTACCGATTGTTCCATGGGGAGTGCTCTGAGGAACTTTTTAAGATGATCCCATCATCTCCTTTTTACCACCGTACCACCAGTCATCGAAGGAAAGTTCATCCATTCTACCTGGACCCACCTCATTCCAGTACAGTGCGCATCCAGAGATCTTTTCTCCCACGAACCTTCAAACTCTGGAATGAACTTCCCTCCTCGGTGTTCCCGCAGCGCTATAACATGTCCTTCTTCAAACGAGGCTTAAAAAAGCATCTACACTTAGATAAATACAATAGATTGGGCGTCTAGGTACTTAAATCTTGAATAAGTGAGATAGATAAATGCAGTTTACAGTGTGAGTGATAGAGACAGACGAAGAATTTTTTATCTCGTTCTGCGTATGCGTTTTTATTGTCTGACACCAACTCCGAATGTACCCCGAGTTGGTGTCAAACATCTTCCTGTGAAATGTTGACTTGCGTTTATGTAGTGTATTTCTTTATTTTGTTATATATTGTGACAATTGTCATTATTCCAATAAGTATCAAATAATTGTGTGTCTCCAAGATGGTACAATGTTGCATTTTAGGCTGTTAAAGCCGTATTGAACGAAAATGAGAAAACATAACCTCTCATAGGTAAGTACCGATTATTAGCGTATATCCTGCAAATTTACTTGTGATAATCTCGGTAATGATAATTAGAGTTGAAATGAATGTAAACTTTCGCGGAATTCTCAAAGTAATATAAGAAATTCACATCGAAAAGAAAATAATTTTTATCCTATAACCTTTCCAAGTTTGATTGGTTATTATAATGCAACCATGTTGCTTTGTAAACCTGCATCTTTAATTTGGTGGCATTACATAAAATTTAGGGATGCCAAGAAAACAAAAACTTAATTACCCCAAATTACGGGAAGTTTACATTGGACTGACTATAAAAATATTTTATAAGACTGAACAGTTTTTTTAACCGACTTCTAAAATGGGGGGAGGTTAACAATTCGTCGAAATATTTTTTATGTATGTTCCCCGGTTACTCGAAGACGCCTGGGCCGATTTATTGATAAAATCAATTTGCATAAAGTATTTAAATGTTAGAATTCATTATTCCATTATATCTATGGTGCGGTCACTTGAGTTTAACAAAAATGCGTGCTTGAAGCTTAATATTTCACTAATGAAAAATGGTTTTAGCAAACCTTCAAAGTTTTTGAACGACCTATTCAACGATATCCCACACTGTGGACAATGGAGAAAAAAATGTCATTCCTTAATTTACGTGTAGGGGAAGTACCCAAAATTGTTATTTTTTTTTCAATATTTTATTTTACACTTTTATTGGTCTGATTGGTGTATATTTCCATGCCAAATTACATCTTTCTAGTCTAAAATAGTCGTTGAGCTAATCAGCGGTCAGGAAAAAAGATAGACACGACGAAAATATAAGGGTTCCATTTGTGTCGATTGGCTTTTAGGACTTAAAAACTGAGCCTTCGCGGGACACTTAGCAGATGTGAAACATCGCAAATTGATCTTTACTAGTTTTTGCCAGCAACTATGGCCGTCTTGTCGATACGTTCTGAGGTTTTCATCCAATCTATAGGAAACATTTTAATGATTACAAAGAAATGTTAAAATATAAGTCTTTTTTAGTTTTTAAACTTGGTGACTATTGAAGTTATATATTTATTCATTGTTGATTATTGTTAAGAATGAAAGATTATTAGTTCATACTGTATTTGTAAGTAATAAAATATACTATAGTTTTTTTTATTCCACTCCATCTTTTTCTTTTTTTCAATCTGCCCTTATCACACAATGTAGGGTCGGTGCAACACACTTTAAGAAAATGTAATAATAATATAGCCCTATAATATTACTGTCTCACTGCTGGACACGGGCCTCCTCTATCAATTAGAGAGGTTAGGCCTTAGTCTCGCCTTTTTCAAAATGTTAATACATTAACCAAAAATAAGCCCTTTAGTTATTTCTGTAGAGTCCCCTCCTTGGTCTAGTGGCAGCATGTGTGGTCTGTGGACGGGGGGAAGTCCTGGGTTAAATTCCCAGTTCTGGCAAAGCAAATTTTCTAATTTAATTTGCCCGGGACTGGATCCCTCGTAGAGGTTGATGTTAGGCAGGCGACTGGTCGTAAAAATTAAGCCAAATCCTCTGTGCAACATGTTTGAAAAAGTTTGTTGCGCCGACCCCACATTAAGGTGGGATAAGGGCAGGTAGAAAAAAAGGAGTTATTTCTGTAGAGACGCTTTTAAATTTTTATCTTTTCTTTATTATAACATAACGTAAGCTCACGCCTGTACCCCCGAAGGGGTAGGCAGAGGTGCACTAGCGAACTTGTACACCCACATGTCGCGGAGCTTAGTTCCGTCCCAGATGTGATAGGGGGCAAGCCTATCGCCATATCGGACACAAATTCCAGGCTTATATTGAAAAATCCATTATCACTTTGCCTGACCCGGAAATCGAACCCGAGACCTCAGGACGGTAGTTGTACCGAAATAGAACCACGCCACCGAGGCAATATAAAAAAAATATATACATTTTTGTTTTACAATTATCCACATATTGAAGGGTAAATTTTTCTCACAAGGTATCCCTGTGTTTTATGTCTGTCCCTTACGGGTATACGCGCATGGCTACTCTATTCATTCTTTCTCTAAGCATCTACACGGTAGGCAGCGGCTTGGCTGTGCCCCTGGCATTGCCGATGTCTATGGGCGACGGTAACTACTTACCATCAGGTGGGCCGTTTGATCGTCTGCCTTCGTTGGCAAATAAAAAAATTAAAAAATAATAAAAAAATAGGGAGATAACTGGAAACTGAATCACTCTGTTATTTGAGCTTCTCACAGAAGATTGCAAAGTGATTTCTGAAACGCTCTGTTGATATTTGGTATGAAATGACATTCCGGACCCTCTTGACGAGACAGTTAAACGTCACGGTTAAGGTAAACTTATCTATCTTGTTTATTGAAACACAAGTAACCACCAAATGTAAGCATTTTAACTGTTAGTAATCTGTCAGTAAGTTATTGAGACCGGGCGTCGTCACTTTGTCATTGTCATCAGTCATCACATCATTCCTTAGACCTAGGATAATCTAAGCTTCAATCTAAGCTTAGACCTTAGACTAATCATTCAGTTTTATTTTTTAGAAGACAAAGGGAAAAATTGGGCAAAGGTTTTTTTTCCATATAGCTTCGTCTTTTGTGCTTTTCTGTCTTATTTTTAATTATTCATATATTATTAATTCTAACTTTTTGAATTAAGTTGGTCGGTCGGTTGGTCGGTTTCAAGGCCTTGCTGGAGTATTGGCGTCATTCCTTCCAGTTTGATGCTTTTTAGTCGATTTTCTAGCAGAGGTGGAAGCGAACACGGTCGACTAATCCATGTGGACGAAAACCTTATAACGAAGAGTAATAATAGGTGCGATGCCCCTATGTGTGCGATGATCGCGACTTATAACGTCCTTGTTATTTTATTAATTTTCACTTAATTTGATTTCCTGAACAATGAACAGCAATATTATCACCCGACAGCAATGTCATATCTAGTATCTGCGAATGTCAGCATCTGTCAAATTTTGGTAGAATTTGTTCGTCTGTCATCCGGTAAAAAATAAAACTTATTTTTGTAGGGATTTGTCTATAAAATGGAAATGCTACTTTGAATAAAGCACAATGGCACAAAATTTACAAAAGAAGCCCTCCAAGGGGATATTAAAGACTTCGCGGAGCATCGACGGCTCCGATGGTAATCCGTCGACGAGTAAACGGCCGAAGGAGCAGAGGTTTGACGAGATGAATATTATGGAGACTTTCCATCCGCCCAACAAAGATTACGGGCATATGAAAGTGGAGGAGCCGAAGACGCCGTTCTCGGAGGCGGTGGACGGTGATTTAGAAGCGAATGACGAGTTGGATGCCAATTTGCTGGCGGCGAAGCTTGCGGCGAGTATGAACAAGCCCCCCAAGTGTGTTGACGCGTGTGAGAGTGACGAGGAGATGGAGGAGCCGGAGGAGGTGCGCCGACGGAGGATCGACTTCGAGAAAAAGCGGAAAATGCATTACAACGAGTTTCAGGTGGGTGAGAGCTTTGTACTTGATTAGATCGTGATGATTGCGAGTAGGTACATTTGATTAGTCATCTGTGTCACAGTAATACCTACAATATGATGGATACAACCTTACTAAATACCAAGTAAGTTTGACCACACATGACTGAGTTGTGTAACGGTGGTTATGGTTATAAAAGTATTTTTGAAAAGTTGTGTATTATTTATGGCCTTATTCTTATCAATTTACATTACTGTCTTACAAATTCATGAATAATAATTATGACAAAATGTGTAATTAATTATCATTGTTATTGATACACCATGTAATTTAAGACTCAAGGCTCATCACATGATGTGAATGTTAATCATTTTATTTATGGCTAAGGGCCTCGTTCACCAACTCCAAGTAAAGTGTTGATTAGTTACTTTCTGACTAGCGTTAATTGACAAGTAAGAGTTCCGAGTAACTTCTGTTAATTTCACAAGCAAAATTAGAGCTCTGAGTAGCAACTTGCTGGTTAAGTGAATGATATCACAAATGCTGCGTCCCATTCGTTCAATATTACGTCAAAAGTATCTTACTATCTTATTTTGGCAAAAAAAAAACAGTCGTGACTCGTCCCGGGTCCGCACCACATGACACAAAAACCTACCGGACCCTTATTTGCTATATAAATAGTTACACAGGTACTAAATCGTGTGTCCATAAGGTCGAGTTTTGCGTGACCCCCTCCGGACATCGGTGTTCGCTTCGCCCGAATTACAGTTTGTTTTTGTTGAAACTACTTGATTTTTAAATGAAAGGCTATTTTACAGTTAGCACGTTCATTTAAAACGTTAAACATCGTTATTAAGGTATGACTACTATATTTTGATTTTATAGTTTATTTAACTACGATAAAATGTACAATTAACTGCCTACTTTAAACTTTGACCGTTAAGTAAACGCGCTACTTGGCAGACGACGTGGCAAGTAGCTTACTGGCCAGTTTAATCATAAGATGCATGCTACTCGAACGTCGTGAAATTCACACGTGCAGTTGCGGGTGACTTTAACTGACGATTAGCCTACTTGACACTTTACTCGAGGGTGGTGAACGAGGCCCTTAGACTCATGAATCATTTACTTTAATGTGTGTATTGTATCATGAATGGGAGTAATTGTGTGTTTACAACTGAAATAATAATGTGCATTGAAAAGATCATTTTCCTTATTATTGGCATGGCTCTGGCATGTCTTGTTTGTCTATTATAATAATATGAGAATAATATGATTTTTGAGTGGTAGAGCCACGCTGTAGGCAGTTGTGTTTACAGCTCTAATGGGCCAGCTTGACCTGTTTGATACCACTGTCTCACAGAAAACTTACGTAAAGATGCAGCTCGCGGTCACGTTTCATTCGGTGAGTGAGGTTTCCGGTGGCCCATTTCACCCCTCCCTTTCCCAATCCTCTTTGCCCTCCCTTTCCATTCCCTCCATTTGGGTTGGCAATGCGTCTATGATTATTTTTGTGTCTTGGGTGTCTATGGGAGATGAAGATCACATACTAGCAGGTGACACATCTGCTCATTTGCCAGTCTCTGCTATAAAATAAGAAATATGTTGTGCTGTATATTATGACTATTATGTTGGGGAACCCAACTGGGAACCAAAGTTCCTGTCTAGGTTAAAATCACAAATTGGACAATGCAGTTTTACTATTTTCTTAGCACTGCACATACAATCAGCCCCCTTACTCTTGAGACTTGATTCGATTTTGATTTTGATTTGGTTTCATTTATTGGCTTCAAATTCCACTGAAATTGAGTTAAAAAGTGCGCTAATGTCGCATTCGTTTCAGGAACTTGTCATCACATTAGTGCACTTTTTAACTCTATTTTGGTGGAATTGGAAGTCGAATCAAAGTCAAATTTGAGTCAGCCCCCTGGACTAGGATAGTGTACAACAAATCTATAAAATAATAACTTTTGTGATACTTCCAGGCCCTGCAGTTGGCACGGCAGCTGATGGCCCAGGAGGAGGACGAGGAAGATGACGATGAGAAAAAGGAGAAGGGCACCTGACTGCCACTAACTCCCTCACATGTACATTACCTTCGCGGCTTCAAGCTGATACAGATTGCTTAGTCGGTCACGGATAATGTTTTATGTAAGTGCTGTCAGTATTCAGGAACTTATATTGTAAAATATTTGATTATAAATCTTTAATTATTGGTTTAATTTCTATGAAAACTCACTATAATGAAGTTATTTCAATACAATTCATTGTATCATTTCAGTGTCAATTGAATTTTCTTAGATACAAGAAATATTGTGATTATTTGTTCGAACTGTGAAATGGATATTTAAATTGTATTTCTCCATAGTATTTAAAGTTTTTATTTATTCTTCCCTACTATTTTATTCTCCAGGAATCCTTTAAATATAAAATGGCTTGGTATTTGCTGTAAAATGTCAATAAACCAAAACTCTCCCTATATGGACATCGTAGGTTTTCAATGCCAATAAAAGCACTTTTATTGCCATAAATCTCTAATAGCTTCCTTGGTCTTGTGGCAGTCGAGTTTGATTCCCAGGCTGGGCAAAAGCAAATTTTCTAATTTAATTTGCTCGGGACTGGATCCCTTAGAGAGGGTTGACGTCAGGCAGGCGGCCGGTCGTAAAATTTAAGCCAAATCCTTTCTGCAACGTACTTGAAAAAGTGTGTTGCACCGACCCCACATTAATGTGGGTAAAGGACAGGTAGAAAGAAAGAATTGCCATAAACCTCTAAGTAGTGAATCAGTGAAACAGTTTTGTAAACATTTCGAATTGTTGCCTCAAGGTTTCTGAATACTGACAACTCAATAATAAGCAAAGCGCAACACAGATTTTTACATTTTTCACAAAGTATTGTTGATTGGCAAGTGAGGCCATTGGTTGGCTGTTGAGTTCCTTAACATGGCTGTTTAGGGTCTGGTGGAGGGTTAATTAACATGTTACAAAGGTTGTTATGCCAAAGTGTTCCAATTTTTACTAAAATATGTCAGGTTTTGCAGAGTGTGATATGGACTTTATCATTAATGTGTTACGGTTCAAAATGGTTTGTAGTTTGGTCCAGCTTGGAGCCTAAATCGATTGTATTTGCCCAACGCTTGAGTTTATATGTCTTTGTGACTATGATGTATTTTCAATATTAAAATTTTTTCGTCATTAGGTTAGAAAAGTTAAGTAATTTTTTTATTGTATTTAAATTCTAAGGATGCCATCTTAGTCACTGAGTTTTAACTATTTTCACAGAACGTCTGCAATGTTTTTAATATCTCACAGGTTTCATGGCACTGTCATTTATTGTCTTTTTAAAACACTTGTTTTTGTTATCTTTAATATTTTGTTGACACAAACATACTGTTGTATTCGAACATACATTAGTTTCGGATCTGGGTGTTGTGAGACCGAAAGTCTCTCGTAGTTCCTTATACCCACGACACAAGACTCGATCTTAGTGTGGGGTCGGGACTGTGTGTGACTGTTGGGTGAATTGATTATTATTATACTGAAAAAGCACATTAATTTCATACATAATATAAAATTCATAATATTGTGGTTATTGATCTAGGATTACATTTATGGAACATCATGGACTGTCATGGTACAATGTTTCGTCACGATTATAGTTTATTTATTGAGAATCAAATAAATATATTTATTATGCATATTATTATATTGAAAGGAATATACAAATTTAAATTACCATCATTTTAGATGAAAAGTTGGTTTCTATAACATTTCGCTGCTATAGATTCATATCGCACAATATATTTTTCTAAAGGCCAGCGATGAAGCTCGCACCGGCCGTGATGACGTAATAAGATCAAATAAATCTCTTGCCCTTGATTTGGTGACATCTGAGAAAGAACATGTAGATGGTAGATGCTACTACCCTAGTTCGACGCCTGGAGTGGCCTCTCGCTATATGGTACTGGCGGTTCTATACAAATCACTGCTATGTACCCTGCGGCCACATTTCAGATACTGGCGTGGGAATTGGGATAAAAAAAGGATGGACAGACGTAGTTTAGCCTCTCCCACGCAAGGCACGCTGCCTTCTTCCCATGTAGTAAAATTGGTGTTTTTAAATATTTTATTTCGTTTTTAGTTCGACTCTTGTGTGTTGATTTCTTAATCTTGATAGTTTCAACTCTATACTGTTAAGTATCAAATTAGTAAATTGTTTACTTTTTCACGTAGATTTTACACTAGTTAATTACTAAGCCACTTACACCCAACACTTTAGAATCTGGTTTTTTTAGACAGCCTCAGTGGCGTAGCGGGCGAGTAGCCGGCTGTGAAGCGAGAGGCCGCTGGTTCGATTCCTGCATTGAGATAAATGTTGGTGTGGCCCACAGATATTTGTCTCAAGTCTGGATGTTGTGAGACCGAAAGTCTCTCATAGTCTCTGACACTCACGATACAGGTTATACCTAGTGTGGGTCAGGACTAGGTGTGTGACTGTTTGGTGTATTTATGTTTTTGGTAAAACATCATAAAAATAGGTTACATACTTCTATGTCACTTAGCAGCTCTTTTTACATTGATTCATGTTTCTTAAAATCCATTCGTTTTCCAAAGATACGTTTGAACTTTATTTGTGAAACATAATGTTAGCCTAGCAAGATTTATTTAAAATGTGCCAAGAGTCATTGTATATTTTGCTCCTACAATAAAATAGGGTTACATTTATGCTTAAAATAGATATTTTAATAATTATTTGTATCAAAATTTTGCTAGTCTCATACGACTAACAATATAATTTTAATAATGATATATTTATTTTTTTATAAGAGTACATTATTATGGTTAATGATACGATATCAGTAATTTAAAAGTATTACGCCCCATTCGCGTGTCTGTAACAAGACTTGGAAACACAATTAGTAAATCCGTGAAGCAGCAAATTGCGCGAATAAAAATAAATATCAATAAAATTGTCCATATGTGTGTTCGCGGGTCGGTTACGGGCAGTGTTGCATGTCTTGGTATACACACATGTGCACGACAATACACCAGCACATGACGATTGACGTTAAATATATTATTTTCACGGACGTTACAAAAATGATGGACGGAGCGCTAGGAACATTCAAAGAGCCGAAAACCCTGCTTCACTTTGAATGTTCATAGCGCTCCGTCCATCTTTTTTTGCGTCCGTGATTATTAAAATGAATTTATACTTAGACGCTTTCAAGCGAACTGTTCTTTACAGGGCTTAAGTAGATGTGGTAATGTAGTGCGTTTTAACACGAGAATTCAATATTTTTGACTATTGTAGCATTTGTAGCTGTTAGAGAGAGTAATATACGACTAAAAGTGATAGGTCACTAACCACAACATGCTCTGAAATATTTATGTAAATGTATTTATTCATTAGACGACAATTAACAATCAATATTGCTGCAAACATATTCAAACGAGTGTATTCAGTATATAATAGACGACATGACGCACGTCATGTTCAGCATTATCTAACAACCTTTCGTGCTGATAACTTATTGAGCCGTTGTTGCACTTTAAATATTGCCCTATGAATATATGGCATAAATAATTATTCCGCCATACTATGGAATCAAGCGTGTTAGCCATCGCTAGTCTTCCTTTTATTGATTTTTGGAAGCGTAAATATTGTAAATGGAATATTTGCGACGTCTAATGCGCTTCAGTAAGGCAAGACCTTAATACATAGTTGAGTATGATAATTTTCATAAATAATTATTTTATTATAGTCTATCGTAAACTGAGACGGCCTTAGTGGCACTCAGGATATTAGGCGCAACAGTTTCATATTCAAAGTCAACTATGCGTATTATGTGTATTGTTAAAAATTGGGTACTTGAAAATTTTTTTTTTATCATTTTATATGAAATTTACCTCGTATAAAATATAGAACAAAAAGAAATATTGAAATATTCTCATAAAAAAGGCCTTTGAAGTTTGGTGTAACCTTCAAACCGCGGGAAAGAGAAGTATCAGTAAAATCACGTCAGGGCCATAACGGTACGTGCGTTAGAAGGGGATAGCAAGATATCCCCACTACATCCCCACTCTTGCTCATTGCAGAATTTAAAATATGAGTTACTGACTCATTTTTCGACCAATTTCGATGCAGATTTTACAGAAGAATTTCTTTTTGTTTTATTTGCTATATAAAAATGTGTACAAAATCAAACATAGTCAAGTACGCAGTTTTCACAAATAAATATTTTATTATAGACTACCGTAAACTGCGACGGCCTTAGTGGCACTCAGGATATTAGGCGCAACAATTTCATATTCAAAGTCAACTATGAGTATTATGGGTATTGTTAAAAATTATGCAGAAGAAAATAAAATCCAATGATTAATGCCGCGTCTCCCGCACATGTTTTTTCGAAACAAAACACAAAAACACCTACACAAAACAAGGGTTTTTCATTGTCTCTCGTTCATATAACAATGGACCATACCGTGAACCAAAACACAAAAATACCGTGTTTTGTGTAGGTGCTTTATGTAATGTTTTAGTGCAAGTGACGCGGCCTAACTTCAATTCGAGGAACATATATTTTATGAATATTCATATTTATGATGCGATGACTGTTGAAGTAGAGTAAAATATATTTATATTATTATAAATTTAATTATTTACTGTGTAAAGGTGTGACATAAAGCTATTGACGCCATTAAAGCAATACAATAAGGTATTAAGCCAGCCTCGAAATGTTCATGTCCATACCATGGTAGAAAGACTTAATCATTTTGGAGTGTTTGATTTTTAGAAAAGTGGGTGTTCTGGGCCTCTAGTTCGCATTTGTCCATTCGGGGATACAAGCCTGAATCTTTAGGGATTTTGTCGGGAAGTCTAACAGAGTGAGCGCTTGATAAAATTATTTCATATTTGCCCTTGTTCGCACGAGAGCCTTTTTAACGCGTGTTAAAAAAGCGCCTCCATATGTCTGTTCATATGATTGCACGATAATCATTCTTGCCTTGATTCTAATAAGGTATATTCCACATATCGTCCAAAAATAAACGCCGTCTTTAAAAGCGCCGGCGTTTGAATAACTATAGGTACTGGAACTCATTTGTACCATTACAACGTTTTTTTAACGCGCGTTGAAAAAGCTCTCGTGCGAATGAGGTCTTATTGTCTGGAGATGTGTCTGTTGTTTTAAGTGATGTGGTTTTATGTACTAAGTTTCAACAAAGATGTTCATTATTATGTGGAAACTTTTTAACCGGTAGTCTTTGATAATTTTTGCTTGTTTCGTTGGTTTGCTTTGTCCGGTCGATTCGCTGAGTAAATATCATCTTAGACGCATCGCACTGGAAGGAATTCCCGCCATAATCTCAGTAGGACCTTGAGATCATCCAAATCTGGATCTCATGGTCATTGTGAAAACTTGACAATTGCTTTAAATATTTACCTTTACATTGGCTAAATCATGGCAAATGCGTGGAAGCCATTATTTTTAACAGAAGAAGAGTCTATGTATGTTTCCTTCGTGTCCATCTTCTGAATGAGCGTCAAGCTGATTGCACTAGCCGATATTGTATTTCGTTTGAAGTTGTTACGCCCGGTGTATTGCACACAGATCGCTTCAGGTGTAATCTCTTAAGTCCGGATGTATTTAAATCGAGCCTGGGTTAGTTAATATTAATAGAACATATACAATAAGTTCAGATAGATGTTTAGAAATTTAACTTTGGTAGTTTGGGCGTTGAATGCCGTAATATTATTATATTATAGAACTAGATCACAGTTCAAGATTATTAAAATATCGATTTTTTTATTGCAGTGTCTTTAATAAGTTTGTAATAAACAAATATTACCCGCTCACTTTGAAATTAACAGTATTTTTAAATTAATTAAGAAATCGTTTCGTAACTTCCATAATATGTTGCATTGATTACAATATAATAGTTCCTTTGTACTTTATTGAATAGACAAATAAAGTCATTAGTTGTAATATTCCCTTAATATTGATTTAACATTTTGCCTACACTCTTTAGACATTTCTTAATGCTTTTAATAAAAACTTTTAGCTTTATTATTAAATTGACATGTGGATAAAATTGCCTAAAATGATGTTGATGACCAATATATTTTAGATAATTTTATGTAACATATTTGAAGTCTTAATGCATATTAAAAGTTGTCTGCTTTGTTTTATATTTTTATAATAATTTTGTAAACTTGTAGGTGTAACATACTGCCTCATGATAATTTATGAACATTGCAAAATGCCTGCAAGCCGTTCAGTCCATTGATTTCAGCCATTTGTATTTTATTTTACAATATGTAATGATAATGTTACACTTGAATTTACATGTTATGTTACTTATGTGAGAAATATATTAAATTAAAATATTTAACTACCTAACAATAATGTGAAAAGCAATACATAAGTGTGTGTTTTTGTATGGTACATTGGCCTTATTCGAAATTAAGTTGTTGCAACTTTTTAATATAAAATGTACAGAATAAAGCGGCTTTTCCTAAAATGTATGTGTAAATAGTAATAAAAGGATATAATATCAGAGGAATATTATGTGTTTTATTTAAGTACCTATCTATTCATCTAAATTAGATTATTGACGTCAACTTTCAGAGTTATTCCATTGCTCCATGGTACCATGACCCTTAAAACAAAAATTACAAGTGTACAGTAGCCCGAGCACGAAAAACTAATGTAAATGTAAATGTAATGTATTCGAGTTCGCTGCGCACTGATGTCGTTTGGTTAATATTTCATACAAATTTCATAGACGCGCATCGAGTTCGAATATATTTACGGTTGTCAGAAATTTTCCTGCTCAGGCCGCTGATCTCAGTTCGAGTGTGCACTGTGCAGTTACATGGTGAAAATGAACCGACCAATTTAAGTCATTTGAGGGCTTCATGTTCAAACTTTGATCTTTTTTGTAAGCTATCTGTAAACTGGAACCGAGATCATTATCATACCGGCCATTAGTGGACCTAAGCAGTTACGTACTATTAAATTTAAATCTAGTCATGCTAATTCGTCACCAGCATCGACAAAAGAAATCCAGTACCAATCAAAGAGCATGTAAGTAGTACCAATTTATCCTACCCACTTGTCAAAAAGCGTGATATAATAACGTTTCTTACTACGCGGTTTCTAGCCTTCGGTTGACATTAATTGTAACATTTTTTTATGTAAAATTAAAGGGAAATTTAAAAAAAGTACATGTATTTGTATTTTTTATTATTGAATATCGCTTTTGAAGTATTAAAATGCCTTCATTCTGACTGTTATAAAAATACACGCCATTTGTAGCAGGAGGCATAAAGTCCCTAGCCAGTAACGGAACGTATCAATTATGGCGTTTGTATTTTGTTTGAATGTCGAAACGTCGTCTTGACAACGAATTTGGTGTTTTTTTAATGGAATATTCAATTGATTTATTTACGATAATGTTAAATTATGGATGATCCCGACAGTTATACATCGCATACAACTGATGTTAAGGTATGTTTCCTATAAATCGCATATCTAAGTGACGAAAACCAATCACGGGATGAAGGTATTTTTAATCGCGGTTACGTTAAAAATAGTATTCAAATGCAATGCTGCAATCATACGTCTGAATTCGGCAGGTAAACTTGTGCTGTTAAAGTTAAATATTCCGCGAAAAGTGACAAATTTCATTCACAAATTCGGCGCGCACAAACGGTCATTCTTCCGCCTTACACCGACAAAATTTTATGGGGTTTATTTATAATTTTTATTTATTTTTAGAACGTTCTTCCGGATGTCGTGCATTCTCAACAGATACCCGCTGTAGGAGTCGTCGAAACGGACGCAAATATTGATACAGGACAAAATGTACAGCATCAAATATCGACTACCCACACTGATGACACCAACACAGAGTCAATATCTGAACATGTTCCCTCCAACTGCGAATATTCCACAGATTCTGAGGACGGCGGAGTTCAGGGACTCACTGTTGATAATGAGAAGGAGGGAACGTCCAAAAATAGTTCCTTAAACATAGCACATCCTCACTCGCCTGTGAGTGAACATCAAAGCACACAAAACCCTAGCAAACTCAGCACATCCTGGCCTTTAGACATGAACGCTGATATGCATTTAATTAGTGAGGAGAGTCCAGTCAATTTAGCATTATCGTCTGACAAAGAAATTACATTTGACAATACTCCAGAGAAACTGAATGTTGACAAACCAGAAGAGTCTCCACGGAGCGATAAATATCTTGACTCATTAAACAAATCTGACGACTCTCATTGTGAGGAGGAAGCAAACAAATCTGACAAAGAAAAGTCACTGGAAGAAAGCTCAGGGTCTGAAGAAATAATAAAACTAGACATAAGAGGGCAATGTGCACCAAAATTTCCATTTCCAGCAGCCAAAATAATTTTTGGACCCCCACCAGAAGGAAGTGAAGTTATTGATACCAACATAGAACCGTTACCAGTGTTTACAAATCTATTGTCACCATTTCTTGTTGGGGCAGGAGACATTGCTAAAGTGGAAGAAGTTTTTGACAATACTAAGGATCCATCTCCAGAAAAATCTGTAGATGTAACTCCAGATAAAAGTATAACTAGTGATAAGATAGAGCAGAGTGACTTATTGATAGAAGAAATTACTGTAGATGAGGTGAAAGAGAAAGAGAGTGAGAGCAAAGGGGAGTCAACACCACCAAAATCAATTCCAGTTGAGGAGACAACGTCCTTTAGTACATTGATAACAGATTATAAAACAATATGTGAAGATTATCATGTGAAGGTAGTTTGAATTTATGTTTTGAAATGCATGTTTTTTTTGTTTTCTGTCACTGCATGATTTTTATTTTTTACATGTAAATTACTAGTGTTAATAAAATGTTTAAGGTTTGAACCTTTTTTACATTTGTAGAATATAAATTTAGAATTTGCTACACTGACTGCTATATATATTTTAGTTTGTTTACACTGCTGTGACCTAAACATATATTATCGGTGAAGGATTACTGCTAAATGTTGGGTTGTGGGAACTGTTACTGAACTAATGTTCTGATAAACTATAAGCCTTACTTCTCAGTGGCGAAGGGCCCATACAACACGATTCCATCCAGCTTAACTTTGCCAAATTTTTTGCTAACAAATCAACATTAATTCTAAGAGAAACAAGCATCACACTTTTAGAAATTTTGATGCTTCGCCACTATTTTACTTATTCATAATACTTGCTGACTCAATCATTTAGATTTTTTTTTTATACTGGTTAGTGGTATAGGGTCTATACAACATGCTTAATTCCTTTGCCAGATTGTAGCCTAATAAATAAATATTAACTATAAGAAAAGGTTGCATTGGCTTCCCTTTTGAAAATTTTCACCCTCCACCACTAATATGTGTTATGCTCCTTGAGTTTATTTGTTTATGTAAGGCTTGTAATTTTTACTAATGCTCATCGACATTGTAAACAAATACTTAATATTTAGCAATAATCTTTCATAATGTGCAATAATTTCACTAATGTGTATATTTCTATGGGCCTTACTTAAAACAGCATTTTAGCTGAGCAAATGGTTAAAAATAACCTGCCACTTTTTTCCTTGTGTTACATTGTTTAAAAATGAAAGGGACAACCTATGGTATAAAGATAAGCAGCACTTAAATATTTTTATAAGTAAGGGGCTATAAGTTGCACATTTATTAGATGATAATTTATAACTCGGCCAACAGGTCAATTTATCTTTTCCAAAAAAAAATAACAGGTACGGAATGCCTCAACATTTATCTTTATGCCTAAGAATAACAATATCTAGTTCTTTGTCTCTTTTATGTAGGTAAACTTTCACCATTGCACAATTTAGTATACAAAAGAAGTATGGACAATTTAGAGTTGTCATTTGTATGCAGGACATGCTTATTTTTTCTGTTATTGCTATACTTGGTGCCTCATCTATGTCGTTAATACAAAACGAGTATGCAACGTACCTCATAATGCTAATTAATAATATATAAGGGTATGGCTTGTAGGGTATTTTAAATTATTTTTTAAAGGTTATAAAAGCATTATGTGGTGCATACCATATTATATGGTGATAGTGAATAAGGGCTCCGATTAGATGAGAACAAGATTGTCTTCTTATGAGTTGGCATCAGACGTATACTTCAAGACATTGATTTATTCATGTTTATCGACCGGCTTCCAAAAAGGGGAATCTTTAATTAATTTATTTATACTTTGTTGTACACTTAGGACATCATAACATACATACATAAACATAAGCTCACGCCTGTATCCCCGAAGGGGTGGGCAGAGGCGCACTAGCCAACTAGTACACCCACATTTTGCCGAGCTTAGTTCCGTCTCAGATGTGATAGGGGGCGAGCCTATCGCCATATCGGGCATAAATTCCAGACTCTGGGCTGATATGGAAAAATCCAATATCACTTTGCCCGACCCGGGGATCGAACCCGAGACCTGAAGACGGTAGTCGTACCGAAATACAACCACGCCACCGAGGCAGTAGGACATCATACAAGGAATATAAAAAAATACAGGACAAATGACGGTCTTATAGTTCTAGGCAATTTCTTACAGACAACCATGATTTTTTAAAACTATAAATGCATATTTATGAGCAGACAGATTCGTGATTTGGTTGATGGTGAAATGGGACAATTTGCATCTAGTCTAAGCCAAGTGGAGTGTAAATTTTACTTAAATAAATGTTTTAATTGGCGTTTTGAAATAAAAGCAAATATACATACTTAAGTTTTACATGAATTTTGGAGCGATTGCATGCGTTATTGCCTTTAGATTCGTAGCTGTTTCTTACGACGATATGATTTTATGTTGTTTCTAACAGCATGGTTTTGTGGTCTTATTCTATAGGCATTATACCATAGCATTTTGTTAAATTCGAATTCAAAAATTCTATAGCAATTGCTATTTCGCACGTTAATTTAAATAAATTTCATCAACCATTTTAGTATGCCTGACACTTGGCATTCCATTAAAATTATTTATTCAACAATAATGATATTTTATAATTATTGTTCATCAATAAAGAACCTTTAATTTCATGTTTGTTTGTCACGTCGATGTGCTTGGCTTCTGTTCATGTTTTTGCGCATTGTTTTCAGCTTGTGCACTTGGAAGACGCTATCACGCAACGCGACCAACTAATAGAGGAACTCACCGTCTCCTTACAGCGATCGGTACAGGAGAGGGACGATCTCAAGGATGACAACAACCATCTCACCAATGAGCTCCAACACCTCCAACATATTGTTGGAGAAATGTCCGAACATGATACCATTAAAGCACAGCTATCAGACTTAGTCAAGTACCAGAGCATGATCAAAGATGATACGAAGTTCTATTCCGCTCTAATGAGTGGGGAATCTTCAGCCCGAACTTCCAACAGCGAGAAAGATATGGACAGAGAAGAAATAACTGTGAACTATTCAAAATCTGACTTGAAATCTTCTGATACTTCGGAAGATTTCCAAACTGGATTCGAGAGTAAAATAACGAAGATTATAGATACCTTTGAGGAATGTATTGAGGAGAATTTACGGAATAAATTGAGGGAAAGTTTGATTCAAGTGTTGTGCGACGAGATTGGGAAGATGAGGATCGATGCTGACACTGATATTAAAGAACTAGAGACGCAAATGCAGCAGGACAAGCAGGCGTATACTGTGGAGACGAGGCGGTTGAGAGAACTGCTAGCTTCAGTGAAATCTGGCAATGCGGATATAGAGGCGCTTCGGGAGGAGCTGGGAGTAAAACATGAGAAGGAAATGGAGAATTTGAGGACATACTTCGAGAAGAAATGTTCGGATATGGAGCGGAGGTTGGTATTTTTTTTAATAAAATTTGTGCTTCATCTGTAGGCCAACCATTTTTTTTGACATTATTCGCTAGCGACTCCGTAAAATATTTGTATGACAAACACCCGAATGCCTCTAGCGGTTACGCGTGGAACTGACGTTGTCCATACAAATATTTTACCTCCTCGCTGGCGTAAATACGTGCAACAAACTCATGGTTGAGCTACTGATAAGTGCCTTGGTGGCGTAGAGAGGTAGTGCGTACGCGGTTAACGTACAACTACCGTCCAAAAGGCTACCCCCTATCTCATCATGGGAGAGAACTACTTTTGGCGAAAAGTGAATGCACTGCCTTTGTCTATTCCGTCCTAGTAATTGTGTCCCTGATGTGTGTACCTACGTGTGTATCAGATAAGATTTTAACTTGCTAGAAACACTAGCATCTGTTACTCCTGCTTACATATCGGCGTGTACTGATTTCGACAGTTTTACAGTGATTAATTTCTTATTTGCATGACTAAAATAATTAATGTTATGATATATTTTTACACGCTGCATAGGCCGAAGCGAAGGTGAGTCATTTTATATTGATAAATCATAATGCCAATTTAAATATTAACAAAAGAAAACAAAGAAAGCATTCTGGAATTTTCGAAAATCGTAAATCTTATATCAACTACTCTTGTCAGTACATTTAAATATTATACGGATACCACGAAGTCATACTATGATAATAATGTAAATAAACAATTAATGTCTGTATTTACATAGTTAACAGTAATTTGTGGGACATCGTTAGTTATCGGTGGGAAATCACGTAGTTTCAAAGGAACCACGTGTGGAGTCTAATGTGTGCAGTTTGACGTAGTTTAGCAAGAATCTACACAGTGTAATTTTTTTGTTTTGACATATGGTTTTGACATATTGCCGATATATAAATGAGAATAAAGCTATATAAGAATATTCTGTGGTGAAGTTTTTTATCAATAGATTTAATCAAAGACTTCTATGTATTTACTAGACAAGCTGTTTCGAAGTAAAATTGTGGCACATGACGGCGAGTGTTTGACGTTTCACGGCTAAGGAAAAGAGCAGATTTCTGTAGTGAGTTGAGGTCGATTAACAGAGACTTAGTGCGCACATTCTATGTACCGAACAGCCAGTCTAGTACTATATGTATACTACTAGACTACTAATCCAAAGATTTCTATGTAGAAATCTTTGGATTAATAAACAATTAAAGTTTTTATAATTAATTTCTTCTAGTTTTGTTGACAGTTATATTGTACGTGCATTATGTTGTGAGCTTACAATCCACACATTATGGGCCTTACTATAAGTAAGGTTAAAACTGTTTAACTGAGCAAATGGTAAGGAATAACCTGTCCCTTTTATTTTCAAACAATGTGACGCCAGGAAATAAGTGACAGCCTATTCTTAGCCATTTGCTCAGCTAAACTGTTTTTATAAGTAAGGTCCTATATATTGTTACGAATTCGGATAATTGTTGTGATTTAGTACACGATATTGAGGGGTAGTATGTTAATTATATTTATATTAACTACCCTCCAAGTAATTCATAATATTTGTGGAAGGTATTTCTTTATTAACTAAAGCAAAAGGTATAAAAGAGCGGGAGCTATCATTATTGAGTTAGTCTCCCCTTGGAGCTCGAAGTCTACACAACTAGTTTGAGATATACAGTAAAGTTGTGTAGCGAATATAGTGCATATAAGAGGCGCGTTTTAACCAAGTCTTTTACAATATGAACGTAGCTAGGCGTACTCATGACAAGATAGATTACCCCACCTACTTATAAATATAAGATCAGAAGTGTATGTGTGCTAGTGAGTGTATTTATTTCGTAATATATTAAATTGTGTTCTTATTTACAGACAGCCTCGGTGGCGTTGTTGTATTTCGGTACGACTACCGTCCTGAGGTCTCGGGTTCGATCCCCGGGTCGGGCAAAGTGATATTGGATTTTTCCATATCAGCCCGGAGTCTGGAATTTGTGCCCGATATGGCGATAGGCTCGCCCCCTATCACATCTCGGATGGAACTAAGCTCGGCGAAATGTGGGTGTACTAGTTGGCTAGTGCGCCTCTGCCTACTCCTTCGGGGATAATGGCGTGAGCTTATGTGTGTTCTTATTTACAGTTATTCAGAGGAAGTTTGGCGTGGAAAATGCCAGTCACCTCTAGGGTCTGCGTCATCCTTGGACGGGGCCGCTGATGCTGCCGGAGACTACTTCAGGCGCAGGACGAGGAGTGCGGAGCTGCCCTCCTTGTCTCTTGAGGTAGGTCTTGGGTGATGGAGAGCATGTGATGTATATGTAGTACCGTAACTAGAAGGTATATGTATGGCTCAGTGAGTACACTGATAGTTACAATAGACTATATCACGTCTCATTTCAGAACGTAGCTGATGGTAGCTAGGTTTTGTACTCAAGCGTGTTTTAAGCATATTTGCAGAAATTATTCGGCTGTGTTTTTACGACTGACTACCTGTCTGATGTTAATCCCCTTCTGGAGGATCCAGTCCCGAGCATCGTGTTATGCCGGATATACCAACCGAACGGACGATCGCGAAATTATGCCTGTTGCATTTACGCAACAGCGAAAGTTTGTTTGTAATAACGCAATAGATTCACGAACGTTCGTTCGGTTGGTGTGTAGACGCAATCATAAAAACCCGTCGAATCTTGGAATCGAACCCAGGGCCTCGCGGTTGACAGCCTATACATGTACGCGTATTATTTGTAGTCAACGCCAGTGGAGCAAGCTGCGCGGCAGATGAGCAAGAAATACGAGCAGCAGATCGACGAGATGAAGGCGGACCACGTCGCGTACGTGGGCGAGCTGCACGCGCGACAGAGAGAGGCCGTCGCTTCACTAGAGGAACAGGTATGGACTGAACCACTAACAATCTCACTACATTCTTTAACGCGAGTTAGTCTTCGTAATCATCGATATATTAATTACCTAGATGCACAGTTGACGCTCGGAAAATGGGACAGCAAAGGAGTGCTTAAGCAGTCGTTTTGCATACAGTCCGACGCCGATGGAATTTTAAATTTCAACATTCAAATTTAGGAACGCTTGCTCATTTCGTTTAAAAAGATACTTTATTACACGTGCATAGGGTTATATTTGTGTTGATTTAATTAGAACTTGTGATCTTTTGCTTTGTTTTATTCCTGAGACCACTTTTTAGGAGGATATTTGCAAATAACTGTGCATCTAGGGTATATTATATTGATGTTCGTAATATAGAAAAAAATCAATGCCAATGTAGACAGTTCACAGAGTCATAATAGTGTTATAGCAGACGTTACAAATACTCCATTCCCTTCCCAATTCTTATATCTATCTTGATAGACAACGGTTTGTGCTATCGACATTACCATTGTCTCTGGGCGACAGTGATGACTCCAGATGGAATGTATGCTCGTCTGCTTCAGGTCAGTTCAGTTGTGACATTGGTTGTGATCGGACGCGTGTCGCTGATACTAAGCTGTCTTTTTTCTGATAGGCTCAGCGCTGGTGTTGCGATTCCTTGTTACTCATAAAGCGTTAATACCTGTTGATCCCGCCCAGTGGGCGGTTCTAGACAGAGACAGTGCTAATTTATCAATTCCAACACAATTAAGTGAAAAAACACAATCTGTGATTCGACGTGATTTGAACTGGACTGCATCGGCGTGGGGGTCAGCGCTCTAAAACTCTGCGCTACGGAGCGAGTGACGTGTCTCGCAAATACTGCAACCACTACGTACAGAGAACGCCTACGGAACCGCTACGAACAACAACTGACACACAAGTTACGTCACAACTTAAGCTACGAGCGTAGCGGATAAGGTGTTGCTTTATTGCGCCTGCGACTGCGCTACTTATAAATAGGGATACGTTGAAATCTAAATTTCTAACAAATATTGCTCCTCAGTATGTCGTTACAACGGACTCCGCCAAATACTTCTTCTCCTGCTATTGAACACACCCAGTCAGATACCGATTTAAACTTACTAAGTGAGGTTTCCTACGTAAATAAGACTAGACAAAAGCGCCTTCGTTCGGATATATCACCAACAATGCATAATCTAGATCTCAAAAAAGAAATTATGGAAATGCTACATAACTTTAAAACCGAGTTAGATGCCAAATTAAACAAGATATGTGATAAACAGAACTCGCTAATCACAAAAATTTCTTCAGATATTCGTGAATTGAAGTCTCAAACGAGTAAAATTCAAACATCGAATGACGAAATTGTACAATCTATGGCCTTCATAAATAATCAATATGAAGAAATCAGGTTTGGACTAGAAAACCTACAAAAGGAGCGTTTAGAACAACGACAATGTATTGAAAACCTAGAAAAGAAAGTGCAGGATTTGCAGCTCAAGTCGCGGTCATCATGCATAGAGATAAGAAACATACCGCCCACCGAAAAAGAAACGAGTGTGGATCTCACAAACACAATCTGTAAAATTGGTAAGGTTGTTGGTTCAAGCATCACACCATCTGATCTTCGGGATATTTACCGTATACCGGGTAAACCGGGACTGACAAGACCCATTGTCGCAGAGTTTCAATCGGTCCAAATGAAACAAAAAACCATAGCAGCGGTACGGGACTATAATAACAATAAGAAAACTGTGGAAGACAAACTGAACACGGAACAAATAAACATCCCCGGTAAGAAACAGGCAGTTTATATAGCTGAACATCTCCCGGCAAGCCTGAAAAAATTGTTCTACCAGTCTCGGGAATTTGCTAAGCAGTATGGCTACAAGTTCTGCTGGACCTCAAATGGAAACATCTTCGTTCGAAAAGTTCATGGTGAAAAGCAGATCCTAATTTCATCTGAACAATCCCTATTGGACTTGAAACCAAAAAGCCTGTGACTAGTCACCGATTTTTTAATGATTAGTATATGTTTTTATTTCTGTAAAATTATACCTCTATATCAATTCTATATAATAACACACACGTATAATACTACTAAATATATACACATATATCCTATAAGCCTAATTACAATTAAATCTCTACAATCACATTCATCACAAACACACTATGTACAAAAACACATACTAAACACTCCATACACCTACGGTATTCGCATTCGCAGCCAGATTTTCATACATAAGTTCTTTCCACTCTTTTTTACAAAAAAATCATATTATAGGTTGTTAAGGTTTTGGATTTCTCTTACTTACTAATGGCTAAGATAAATAACATTAATACTGACTTGGACACGATGGAGGAGACGGAGTCATACACTTGTCACCCGGAAGACTGCAAGATGTATATAAATAGTAAAGGAGGCATTACACTTCTTCATCTAAATATTAGAAGCATTAATAAAAATTTCGATCAACTTTGCCTATTAATATCAGAGATAAAAATTAAATTAGACATAATAATACTTACAGAATGCTGGCTCCGGAAAATAAATAACTTACCTATTCTTGAAGGATATACGTCACATTATACCGCACTAAATCAAAACCAGAATGCCGGCATAATCATCTATACTAATTTAAATCTAACGTGCAAAGTAAACGAACCAATTTTCAAGGATGGTAACTGTCTCGTCTGCCAAATAGATCGCAATGTCAGTGTAATAGCCATATACCGATCCCCTTCTGCATCCACCAAAGAAAAATTTAATAACTTTATGAAGAGCCTTAATGACGTATATGCTAATATAAAAACTCATAATATTATTTTAACCGGGGACCTAAATATTGACATAAGCGCGACCTCAACTGATCCTTTTCGTGAAGAATATTTAATGCTTAATGCTTCTCATGGCCTTTCCCCCTCGCATTTTCAGCCTACTAGAGTAAATTCGTGCCTTGACCACTTTTTCATAAAATCTGATTTTCTGTCTAAAACACTAATTTTGGAGTCCTACATAACCGACCATATGCCCATCGTTTTATACCTGCATAAAAACATCCTTCACAATCACCACTTCAATACTAGAACTCATATATGTTATGAAAGTATTAAAACAGATTTAGAAAACACTGACTTCTCTGACATTTTATCAGTTACCGACACTAATGTTGCGTCTAACATGCTTGTCACACTACTCTCAAACATAATTGCTAAACACACCAGGACAACAACAGCCTCCAGAAGGAAACGAGCTTTAAAACCATGGATGACACAGGGGCTCCTAAAATGCATTAGAAACCGTGATAGACTTCACTCAAAGTCCAAAAAGGCACCTGATAATATGATCCTAAAACTAACATATACGCGCTATAGGAATTTCTGCAACAACCTCCTTCGTAAATTAAAACTTGAATTTAATAAATCCCAAATCCATAATGCCGGTAATGATTCAAAAGCTCTGTGGAAAGCTATAAGAGACATATCAAGTACTCAAATATCAAAAACTAGTGTAAGAGAACTTTTGAAATTATCCGACAACCCAATAACGTCTGCTAACCATGTCTGCACCTACTTTAAAGATATTGGTTTAAATTTAGCTGAGAAAATTCGTAACTCTGTCAACTATACTATAAAAACTACCTCGCTACAAGACCTCGGCCCAAACAGCCCATCTGGTTCATTGGTCATCCTAGAAGTATCAAACACCGATATTGAAGCGTTAATCTTAGAACTTCGTGCTAATTGCGCTACAGGATGGGACAATATTCCCTCTCTAGTTCTGCGGCAAAATTGCCAGGTACTAACACCTATAATTACTCACATCTGTAATCTTGCCATAAATAACGGCGCTTTTCCTGAGGTCTTTAAAAAATCTATTATACACCCTATCTATAAAAATGGTGATAGGGATTGCCTAAATAATTATCGTCCCATTTCAGTTCTCTCGGCCTTATCTAAGATCCTGGAGAAGATACTAAATCGAGCATTAAAAGCGTTTCTGGAAAAATATAGTATATTAGCACCAAACCAATATGGTTTTCGCCCAGGTATATCCACGGAAGATGCTGTAATGGATTTGACCAACACCGTTGTAGCTAATTTAGATGCCAAAAATAGATGCTTATGCATCTTTCTAGACCTCTCAAAAGCGTTCGACACGGTATATGTCCCCATACTACTGGAAAAAATGCAAAAGCTGGGTGTACGAGGTTTGCCCTATGACATTTTCAAAGACTACCTCACAAATAGGAGACAACGAGTTAAAATTGACAGCTATATTAGCGATGAAGAATCCGTAAGTTACGGTGTGCCTCAGGGCAGTGTCTTGGGCCCAACCCTATTCCAGCTATATATAAATGATCTTTGCACAATCCAATTACCCAATACTAACATCTTCACCTATGCAGATGATACTGCTATCCTCGTCTGGGGTCCTAATTGGCAAACCGTTAAGGAGAGAGCCGAATATTCATTATCCAGAGTAATGACCTGGCTAACCAATAACCTCCTAACATTAAACATAACAAAGACCAACTTCATACCCTTTTCCCTCAGCAAAATTAGTGACCCTGGAGGAAACTACTCTATTAAAGCTCACAATTGTACAAATCGCAACGTATGCAACTGTTTAGAACTTAAGCGGGTTGAAGAGGTAAAATACTTGGGCGTACAAATCGACCATCGATTGAAATGGAACAAACAGATAGACTTAGTCACTACAAGAGTAAGACGATTAATATATGTTTTTAGGTCCCTACGAGATGCGTTACCTCATGATAAACTAATACTAGTCTATCTGTCTCTATGCCAATCTATAATACAATATTGCATCACGATATGGGGTGGAGCAGCTAAATCGCAACTCATAAAATTGGAGAGGGCACAAAGAACGGTGCTAAAGGTAATGATCAGGAAACCTTATAAATACCCGACCGTGAGCTTATATGCAGATTGTAAAGTCCTCTCAGTGCGACAGCTGTTCATCTTGAATACAGTACTCAGGAAACATCGAGATGTACCCCAACCTAACTCAAAATCAAATAAACGCAGCTCATCATCTGTATGCCCTCGTGTGGCATGTAGAACTTCTTTCGCAAAAAGACAAACGCGCAGTATAAGCGCTAAATTATACAACGATTTAAATAAGAAACTAAATATCGTTTCAATAAGTAGACGTGAAGTTAAAGTGAAAGTTACCAACTGGCTTCAACAACTTGATTACCAAAAAACAGAAGACCTTCTAGCTTATATAACGTGAATCCAAAATATTTATCAACACACACTAACACACACACCTACACAAATACACAAAATCTCACATACACACACACACACACACACACACACACACACACACACACACACACACACACACACACACACACACACACACACACACACACACACACACACACGTACACACACACACACACACACACACACACACACACATCACCACTCAATGACTCATACACACCAAAAATATATAAACATGAGCAATGACTTACTCGAATAAAACATAAACAGCGAGCATATTAATAAATAATACTGTCTACCTATGGAGCGACTGAACACTGTCTCCCAAGATACAGGCTTCTGGCCTAGTTTGGGAATCAGTAATCAGTACATAAATAAACACCAACAACAGTGCATAAATTAATACCAATGTTTATGTAATTTACGTGTCAATAAACAATTTTTATTTTATTTTTTTGCTTCAGCAAGGCAAATAACAAAACTAGAAGAACGGCATCTTGAGATTCTTTCTTTCATTCTAACACAAACAGCTGTCTATTAAGATAAGCATAGATATAAAAGTTGGGAAGGGAATGGAGTATTTGTGACGTCTGCTATAACACTATTATGACTCTGTGAACTCCTATAGTTATAAAACATAAACTACTCGGGGGTGGATTTGGGTCTCCAGGAATGCTATATATCGATAATTTTAAGCGATATAAGTACTTTTTACAAGTATCTGAGTTGAAACCGTAATTAGATAACATTGTTTTAAGCCCCTAAAGTAGTTATTAAATATTTTTTTTGTAGAGTCGAGGATCGTTATTTTTCGACCGACTTTCCAAAAAGGAGGATGTCCTCAATTCTTCGCATTTTTTCTTTTTTTTTATGTATGTTACGCGATATCTCTGCCAAATGTGGACCGATTTCCAAATTTCTGTTTGTGTTCGATAAACCTTATTTCAAGGGTGGTTCCATATAAATTTGGTCACGATAGGTAAATTGGAAGTCGGTCAGTTAAGTTTTTAAACTTGTGATTATCAGCTAATCGATATCGATTATACTGTTGCCAGTCGCCAGAAGCAGATTGTGCGGAATCAAATTACACCTTGCATTTTCATTATTTCATGTATGCTGCATTCGACAATAATGTATGTTGTTTCAGATAACCCAGCTGAAAGCTCACATGCAAACCGCAGAGAACACCGAACCGAATGTGTCCCTTTACCAGCAGGATATAGACTTGGAGTTGGAAAAGGTTAGACGCATTATAGTTTGGAAGGGGTTTGAGCAATTCATTTATTTTACGCGAAGCAGAGTATAAATACTTTATAATAAATAAGAAATAACATGTTCTAATTGCCCTCACTTCGCTTTAACGTGGGGCTGGCGCAAGCATAACACATTTATTATTATTAGCTTGTCGCAAAAAGGAATCGACTTGGTTTTTACGACTGGTTGCCTGACGTCAACCTCAACTGGGGGAATAGCTTGAATAACCATAGTTCTTAAATATCCTCGAAGATTCTGGAAAAGAAACGAGTCATTAAAATAAATGGATTTCTCGCAAGCCCTTCTATTCTTTAAATATTTACCAATGAATAATTTGTTGTTGCTGTTTATTAATAGCATTTTAAAGTGATGATTGATATTGGTATGAGTAAATTTTGATATCAATTATTTATATAAGAATTTGTATATTATATAGGCCTATTTAGCTTATGCCATTTGATTGCTACACGCGCCTGACTCATCTAAAGCGGCCTATAAATACTTTAGAGGCTGTTATAATATTGGTTGTGAACAGAATGTTAAAGTTTTGTACATATTATGTTCTGTTTTTATAAACCGAGTGTAATTCTATAGACATATTAAAGTTTTTATAAAAATATGTTTTGGAATTCAATAAACATTAAAAAGAAGCGAAATAATATCTAGTGTCTATAGAGTTAAACCGATACTAATGTTTTATTGAAATATTGGTGTTTATTAATCGCATGCAGGGGATAGAGACCGTCCAACATCATATCACAAGCTTACGGTGGCTTGAGGTACTTCCTTTCACTAGTCTCTGGTCACTGGCGGGTGTAGGCTCAAAAATTCAAACCATTGTACATGTTTTATAATATACTTTCATACCGAAAAGATATAAATTATTTTTTGGTCCATTACTGTGGACTTTCTGATAAATTTTTGAACATGGTTTATATTGCCTAGTTATGCAGTAGGTGTTAAATTCGTATTGTAATAGCTATATTATTGTAACATTGTTTTTATGAAACCCAATGAAAAGATTTGTGGATAGTTATGTAATTTCCTACATTATTTATATATATTATAAGTTACTTTTTTGCAAGTAAAAATATCCTTCAATGGTAGTCGGTTAAAAAATTATGACATTGGCAGAATCATCGCAAATGCGTGGAAGCCAATTAAAAAAAGTATATACTTCTTTTTTGCATTCGTGTAACATTTCACGTTATCCAAATTGTATTCTTAAATACTTTCCAACACTCTTATCCCCAGCACAAACTCATGTATATATCACATATTGTCTGGCACTCGAACTGTCGTAACTGTTTCTATCTCCTGCTTGCATGGTATGCGACTAACCCGTGTCCCGTGTGACTAACGGCACAGAAGATGGAAGCTCAACTCCAACAGAGGGTCGACGAGGTGAGGGAACTCGCCAGGAGGGAGGTCGTCGCGCAGCTAGAGGAACAACTGCAGGTACGGGACAGGCAATAGGAACCCATGAGAATACCGAGTGGCGCTGGCATAACGACATTAAATCATACCAGATATATGTATATCTTGTATATATATTGTAAGGTTACATCGTTGCAAGGCTTTGTACCAAAAATTAGTCGAATAGGTGAAATAGTTTAGCCACAGGATTGATTTATAGTTTTGTCAATTTTTGCACATTATGTACGTTCAGGACGACCTAAAACAGCTGATATTAGCGTTTAAGGACTTTTTGCAATAACAAACATAACGGACTTGTCACGTGTTATTACAGTTCACGCGCCGCGTACCTAGTGAAGTTTACCTACATGTAGATTTTGGCGCATTATACTGGTTTTAAACAGTACTTTTGCTGTTTATTTTGTTCTAAAAATTTATTTTTTCAGTATTGAAGTTACAGTTATTTTATTGTTGCGGCAAAATTTAAAAATACTTAAATTACATTGTCAAATTTAATGTCGTTATGTTGGCACCACTCTGTATAGTTATATACTACCTCGGGATAAAACTCGCCAAGTCATGTGAACGGGACGGGCTAGCTACAAACCAGGTTCAGTTGAAAAGTGAGGAATACAATGGTAAGGTATTGTAATATATATTTAAGTATTTTGGGTATTATCCAAAAAACTTCTGTTATTTACGTGAGTTTTCGTTTCGAGATGACTCGAAAATTTGTTCGCGATGAAAATATCGAAATTTCGGGCACAAATTCTAGACTCAGGGCTGATATGGAAAAATCCAATATCACTTTGCCCGACCCTGGGATCGAACCAGAGACCTCAGGACGGTTGACGTACCGAAACCACGCCAACGGAGCAGTCGTATTCGTCTTTTAAAGTAGTTTTGGTATTTTTTTTAACGTAAACCGTTTAGCTTGTAGTCGTCAACTTATTGTTCTATTTCGAATTATTACAATTGTACATCGGAAGCTGGATTAATGCATTATCAAACACAAGTTCAGAACAATTCTCAGAAGTTCAATCAAAGTACGATTGCATGGTAGACGTTTTTTCCTGTCAGTAACTTTCCGACATTACGCGTCAATCGATTATTGTAAATAGCTCCGATTCGGTCGCATCCGCACCACATAAATAACTTGTATCTGCGGTTTCTTGCGCTAAGTGCAATGCGTGCGAAATAACTCGGCCGCGTTGAACTAGCAATAACAATAAATAACAATAACTACTAATACTTCATGCCCTATAACCACTTTTTACTCTATGGAAAGATTAAAAACGACACATAGCATCAGTTATCTGTTGTAAAAGTCCCGTCAAAACAGATCCGGTCGATTCAGAGATCAGTTGGAACAGACAGCCAAAAACTAACCACTAACCACGGACGTAAAAAAAGTTGGACGGAGCGCTAGGAACATTTAAAGTGCGCAGGATTTTCGGCTCATTCGATCAGTCGCCGCCGTTACGTGTTGATAGATCGAATGAGCCGAAAACCCTGTTTCACTTTAAATGTTCCTAACGCTTCGTCCCTCTTTTTTACGTCCGTGCCACTAAGTCCTGTTTAAACATTCATATGCATTGGATAAAGAGCTTTTTTATTTTATATGTATGTATGTATGTATGTGTATATATGTATCTGGTGGACATAGGCCTCCGCCAAAGAATTCCAGATGAATCTGTCGGAATCTATGTCCAGCAGAGGACGTCCTGTGGCTGATGCTGATGATGATAGATCTATCTAATAGGGGTAATATACTGTATCTATACGAATATTAAATTCAATATAGGTGGTCATTTTCTAACGATATTTTTGAACGTAATACAGACGTTTACGTGAAGTAAAAATAAGTAGGTAATAAGACAGATATTAAACATTTTACGAGGCAGTAAAGTAACACGAAAGCGTGCGTAAACCGATATCAGTCAGTAAGTAATCTATCACGGTTTATGAGGAAAATAAGCGTATAGCTCTAGTTCGAAATAAGGTGTCCATTAATCCTAGAACCACTCTATTACCTGTGCAGTAAGATTAAAAATCGAATTATCAGGAGAGTCAGTTTAGATTAATGGACTTGAGATGTGTATTTATTGGATAGAATTTGTTACAAACACGAAATGAAAATAATATATAGGAGAACGTCAATCACTTTTGAAATTGTAGAGTTGCAGAGCTTTAAATGTGTATAATTTTAATTAGTTAGAAATACTTACAAAGAAAGATTTCATAATGAAACATAATAGACATATAGTTTTGTGATGGAAATATTCCATAATGAAACAAAATGAGCTAATATTTAGAGTTTTGGTTATCGACTAACTATTGCTAAATAATTTGAAACGTAGGATTTACAACAACATTGCTTAAGTAATATCTATATTATCATCAACTATCAAGTATCTACAAGTGTAACTTAACTTTTGTGGAAAAGTTATCTAAGTTTTAGAGGTCAGCTGATATGCGCCATCATTTTTCTTTCTTCAAAAGATGTTGAAAGGAGATTTACGAAAGGTATTATTGTGCAAAATCGTACCAGAAGACTGCACCCTTCAATCAAGATCATGGATCAAATAAGTGATTTCCTGCGTTATTAGGGCAAGTTCCGAAGTAGAAGTTCCCTCAATCGACAAAAAAGTATGAAACGATGCATGAGTGGAAGAGGCAAAAGACATGTCAGTACCATATGCGCTCAATAGTCTTTGCCTACCCCTGTGAGGTGGCGTGTGTATGCACAATGTGTTATACACAGGTAAAAAAGCCATAAAATAATGCCCGAAGTGTCTGCGACACTTTGAAATTGTTCATTCATAGTTGGCTTCGCGCCATGATGAGTACGACTGTCTGACGCACTATATACCCAATGCTGGCTTGAAGTTTAAATACAGTTGGGAATTTCCACAGTTCCATATGCTATCTCACGGTGACAACAAGATTTTGGAAACACATGACCCATACCTTTATTGTTTTGGATTTCGCCGGACTTTGAGTGTTGTGGAATCAAGTGCAATGGAAAAATCTTGATTGTTTACTAATAGTGCAACGTTTGTTACCAAAGTCATTATTAATTATATCTGTGTCAATGAACATTACAACTGTTGTGTTGTCTATGTGGTGTTTGAAAATGTTACGTGGTTTACCAGACGGTTGATAGTGATCGTTATTTGCTAGTGATTGAGGTGCTGCATGCGCAGTAACAAATTGTTCAATTACATACTTGTGTCACGTGCAATATTGCTTGTGTTATTGCACTGCGCGCATGCAACACAAAAAACCGCAATTTTCATATTAAATAAGCACTAATGGGGATGTAAATATCAAAATATGCAGTGTGTTAAATTAATTTGTTTATTAGTTCTTTATTTGAATAATGACATTTTTCTTTGTGTGTTTTGATAAATAAACATAGACATTAATGATAATTGTGTATTAATGAGGTAAATAGTGCGTATAACTATACTATGTGAAATGCCGGATCGGAATCATCAAATTATCTGCAGAGCCCGAGTAAGTTTATAGATTAGTTTTCATTTCCAAACTTGTAAATAATGGTTTTCGTTCCTTATTTATGAAATTGGTACATGTTCGATATGGTTTTGGTTTCATTTTCAGACTTTATTATTCCTAATTATTGTAATATTAAGCCTGTAAAGCATTTACTAATAATATTTTTTCACTTCTTAATATTAACTAGTGTTCTTGTGATATGAAATTACGATCAAGCACATTAAAACAGTATTAGATGCAGTAATTACATCATTACAAAAAATCTTGTCACGACATAATCTCAAAATACTTATGATGAAATATCACAATGAATAATCATTACCAAACAACAAATAATTTGCATCACAGAGTCCCGAAAATAAATAAATCAAAACAAATTTAAAAACTTACTCATTCGATCTAATTTTATGCGACGAACAATGTATAGCAGCCATTCCTTGCTAATATGCACTATTCTCGCTTCTTCTAATGTCACATACGACAAATGTCGATTTCAATATACTGATCTGGAATATTGGATGGCTTTGATTGGCTTTGATATGAAATGATGAAGGCAGTGCTCTAATCTGACGTTAGATAGATGTATGTTCGAAGTATGATGGTGATGTATGGATCTTATTTTAGAAGTTTAGAAAATTCGTGATTGGAATAGAGAAATCCTTGTTGACCTAAGAACATGTGCCGGACAGCCGGAGTATAATCACGGTCTCAGAAAACCGTCGAGAGGTTTCAGCTTTCTGTTGCGTTTCGTATATGTTGAATAAGATTTCTGCAGGCCCTTCTCTGTCCATGGTACGCAGCAGCTCCTCTGAAAAGGGTTGAATTGGTATAGACTAACGGTAAAAACTTTTTTTATACCAGAGTCTAGCAAACGAGCATATGGGTCACCTGATGGTAAGTGATCTCCGCCGCCCATAGACACCCAAGACAAAAAAGAATCACAGGTGCGTTGCCGACCTAGAGGAGGAAATGGAAGGGGAGGAAACAGGGATTGGGAAAGGTGGGGGGAATGGACCACCGGAAACCTCACACACCGAACAAAACGCGACTGCAAGCCGCCACTTTACGTTGGTTTTCTGTGTACTTACGATGATAAGTGATGAGGTAGGCCGTCTGCTTCACTTTTTTTCCAATAAATCACCTATTTCTATAATTATTTACTATTCGCCATTAATAAAAGCATATTATGAAAGACATCCAAAAATCATCTCAACATCTCGTGACAAAACATGTGTAGCGTGCCTGTAGTTTATTTTATTTCTCCATACCAAAATAGATTTATCTACCGCGACATTAAGTCGAGGGCGACAAAATGAGTGTCAGACCGTCTGATGCTATTAGCGGTGACTTTAATATGCGATAATATCACCAGGGGTCGAATACGGATGACTTTTGTTTCACATTGATAGAGATTTTAAAAATAAAGTATAACATAATAAGGAACCTATAATACGAAGTTATTTAACGTGTTAATTTAATAAATTGGGTGCTTGACTATGTTTAAACTTATACACATATTTATATGTAATAGCAAATAAAACAAAAAAGAAATCCTTCTGTAAAAACTGCATCGAATTTGGTTGAAAAATGAGGCAATAAATCATATTTTAAATTCTGGAGTGGGGGCATATTGGAGATATCTTGCTATCCCTTTCCAACGCCCGTACCGTTATGGCGTGACGTCATTATACTGATACATCTCTTTCCCGCATTTTGAAGATTACACCAAATTTCAAAGGCTTATAACTTTTTTTATTTTTGAGAATATTTCAATATTTCTTTCTGTTCTATATTTTAGAGGACGTAAATTTCATATAAAATTAATTAAAAAAGATTAGTCAAGTTCCCAATTCTAGTTTTGTATGCGGCTTAATGCAGTGATGTACAGTATTGTCCAAATTAAGTACATAGAGAGAGGGAGAAAGAAAACTATTACATTCCTTGATTTTCGGTGTAGTTATGTCGGCCTCAGGTTACAGAATATAACATAAACATAACATAAGCTCATGCCTGTATCCCCGAAGGGGTAGGCAGAGGCGCACTAGCGAATTAGAACACCCACAATTCGCCGAGCTTAGTTCCGTCCCAGATGTGATGGGGCGAGCCTATCGCCATATCGGGCACAAATTCCAGACTCCGGGCTAATATGGAAAATCCAATATCACTTTTCCCGACCCGTGGATCGAACTCGAGACCTCAGAACCGTAGTCGTACCGAAATACCACCACGCCACCGAGGCAGTCTATAATAATCTACGGAATATACTCGTACTTTATGTCTCAAATAAGCTGAAGATACTGTGGGGGTGCTATATCTCTGAGTATAAAGGGTTGTTCATTGGTTCTACCTGCCCTTATCCCACCTTAATGTGGGGTCGGCGTGACACACTTTTTTAAGCATGTTGCAAGAAGGATTTGGCTATGTTTTTACGACCGGCTGCCTGCCTGACGCCAACTCCCTCTGGAGGATGGTCCTAGGCAAATTAAAATAGAATATTCGCTTTGCCCGACTTGAGAATCGAACCCACGACCTCGGTCCACAGCCCATATAGCAGCAGCCACTACACCATGGATGCGATAATAAAAGCAATATAGAATCCTATTGTATTGGGCACAAATCCCGAGTTTTGTTGAGGAGTCGTCTACCCTCCCCGTTACGTGGGTAGCGTGAAGCGACGGTCCACTCGTGTGCCGGATGTCTCCACCGGGTCAGCGCCATTTCCAACAGTCATGTCGCGGCGTTGGAGGGTTGCCAGCGGGGGACATTTTTCGCGCCGTTGACCCAATTTTGACATCACGCTGTCTAGTCTTTTTGGCTTCTTTTGGTTATGTTTGTTGCTATTGATGTATATGTATGCTATGTTCTGTGATTTAAGCATTGCAACGGTAGTTGAGTAATAAATTTTTATAGGATATTGAATTTTCTCTAAGCGATGGGAAGGACCTAGGTTCAAATCCTTGTTCGGGCAACATATAGGTTGACATGACGTCAACCTCCTCTAGGTTGTCTGGATAATAATCCTTGCCTGGAATTGGTTCCAAGTAAGGAACTGGATAACCTAGTGGATGAATCGTTTGACGTCAGACAAGCAACCGATGTCAAAAAACTAAACCGAATCCTTTCTGCAAAATAAATAATAAAATGTGTGTTGCAACCACCTCATCAAATGGGTGAAGATCAGGTGGAAAATTGTGTGTATTCACATAGGATAATCACGTATGTTTTGTCAATATTGATACATTGTATCAAAGAAATTTAATATTACTAATTACTACTGTTGATACTCTGATAGGGCACATAGCTCGTAGAACTGATAGCCGATGGGGCAGAAAAGTTCTCTAATGGAGACCACGTACCGGCAAGCGCAGCATAGGACGTCCACCTACAAGGTGGACCGACGACCTCATAAAGGTCGCAGGAAGTCGCTGGATGCAGGCCGCTTCCAACAGGTCGATCTGGAAATCTTTGGGGGAGGCCTATGTATATTCAGCAGTAGACGTCCTATGGCTGATGATGATGATGACTTTTGATATCTTTGCATTTCATTTATATATTTTTTCCAGACACTTAAGGACATCTAAAAACCTCATTAACATTCTTAATCACCTTCTACAATGATTTCAACCCTCGTCATTATTAGTTAACGACGTTGTTTACACTAACCCTATAATGTAATTATATCAGTGCATTATCGCTCTGGGGTCATGCGCGCCCGTTGGATATTGTTTTCCTCAGCTCTGTGCCAGTAGTGCTGTGTACTTTGTTGAGTCAAGTTTTATGTGAATTGTGTTGTGATATGTATTTTGAACAGGATTTTAACATGGGCGATGTTATTGTAAGTTTATATAGTAAACAGCCTCCGTGGCGCAGTGGGCGAGTAGCCGGCTGTGAAACGAGAGGCCGTGGCTTCGATTCCCGCATTGAGACAAATATTTGTGTGGCCCACATATATTTGTTTCAAGTCTGGTTGTTGTGAGACCCGAAAGTCTTTTACAGTTTCTGACACTGACGATACAGGTAATACCTAGTGTGGGGTCAGGACTAGGTGTGTGACTGTTGGGTGTATTTATTTATTTATTATTAAACTGTATTATGCACTTGTCCTTATCTCGCTTAATGTGGAGTCGCCGCAACACACTTCTTGAAGCATGTTGCAGAAATATTCAGCCTAATTTTCACCTCTAAGGGACTCAGTCCAAGGCAAATTGTGTTAGCAATATCGTGTTGTCCGACCTGGCTTCGAACCCAAATTATTCCGGTCCGAACCCCGTGTACACTTCCAATATAACGGGTAGACAATAGCATAGCATATGCAAATATTTTTAAATAGGGTTTCGTAAGGCATGTTTTTCTACTTAGGACCTTTAACTAGGGCAGCGTCGCCTCGGTAGCGTAGTGTTTTTGCTTGTGCGTTGGTACTACCGTCCCTGAGGTCTCGAGTTCGACGCGGGTCGGGATTATATTGAGTTTTTCCTATTCGACGGCGATAGGCAATACGCTCGCCTCATAGCACATCTGGGACGGAAACGAACTCTGCGAAATGTGGGTGTTCTAGTTCTGTAGTTCGCCTTTGCCTACCTCTTAGGGAATACAGGCGTGAGTGTATGTATGTATATAAGCAAATGATAAATGTTTATATATTTTTTATAGCAGAAACTGGCAAACGAGCAGATCACCTGATGGTAAGTGATCTCCACCGCCCATAGACACCCAAGACACAAAAATAATAATGTGTGCGTTGCCAACTTAAAAGGAGGGGATGAAAAGGAAAGGAAAAGGATTGGAAAGGGAGGGGGAATGGGCTAATGGAAATCGCACTCACATGAACGAAACGAGACAGCAAGCTGCCACTTTACATCGTTTTTTTTGTGAGACAGTGGTATCAAACCGGTCGAGCCGGCCCATTCGTGCTGTAGACGTTACTGTCTACAGCGTGGCTTTACTACTCAAATATATTATATTCAAGAAACTTGTCAAAGATGAGTCACGTTGTATTATTATCTCGGTTGATATAACATGTCGAGCGGCGACACTATCGCCTTCTCAAAGTCAAGGGTCACTACCATTAGAAATGATATCGATGGAGATGGCGAGATTAATAGCCAATGAGGTGTTTATTGCTTGATTGCTTTGCGTAATAATTAACGGCAAAGAACATTTTCCTAATACACATACTTTTATTTGCATTAAAAGACAATCAACAGTATATAGACTGGACAACAGTACAAAAGCTGCCTCGGTGGCGTGGTGGTATTTCGGTACGACTACGGTTTTGAGGTCTCGGGTTCGATCCCAGGGTCGGGCAAAGTGACATTGGATTTTTCCATGTCAGCCCGGAGTCTGGAATTTGTGCCCGATATGGCGATAGGCTCGCCCCCTATCACATCTGGGACGGAACTAAGCTCGGCGAAATGTGGGTGTTCTAGTTCGCTAGTGTGCCTCTGCCTACCCCTTCGGGGATACAGGCGTGAGCTTATGTTATGTTATGTCATAACAGCACAAAACTTGTGATCCAAAAGTTATGACTGGCCAGCGTAATAATATTGAGAGTATAAACTTATCTTACGTGATTCTTAACCATTTAAAAAACATTCTAGGGTGTACCGTCCTGAGGTCTCGGGTTCGATCCCCGGGTCGGGCAAAGTGATATTGGATTTTTCCATATCAGCCCGGAGTCTGGAATTTGTGCCCAATATGACGATAGGCTCGCCCCCTAGCTCGGCGAAATGTGGGTGTTCTAGTACGCTAGTGCGCCTCTGACTACCCTTAGGGGATACAGGCGTGAGCGTATGTTATGTCCAAGTGTCGGTGTATGAGTGAAGTGTAGTGTAGTGATGCCAGGTGTGTATGTGGATGTATCGGTGCAGGTGCTGCTGTCGGACCCGGACGCGGAGGTGTCGAGCTGGCCGCTGGAGCTGGTCGCGCTGCGGGACCGCATGCAGGCCGACTGCAGGACCAGAGACGACGCCGAGGTCAGTCGCCAATTACATCTACTATATCCTATCTGTGTAAAACCATATAGGGGGCGTTTTGCCGTCGCTGGATGCAGGCCGCTTCCAACAGGTCGATCTGGAAATCTTTGGGGGAGGCCTATGTTCAGCAGTGGACGTCCTATGGCTGATGATGATGATGATGATGATGAAATCCTATCTGTCCTGTTGTGCCCTACTGATGGGCAAAAGACACCCCCATATCCTTCCACTGCTCTGTATCTCTCTACTGACAGACTCCCTGGCGCAGTGGGCGAATAGCCGGCTGTGAAGCGGGAGGCCGCTGGTTCGATTCCCACATTGAGACATATGTTTGTGTGGCCCACAGATATTTGTTTCAAGTTTGGGTGTTGTGAGACCGAAAGTCTCTCATAGTCTCTGATACCCACGATACAGGTTATACCTAGTGTTGGATCTGGAACTCAGGACTATGTACATATGTGACTGTTGGGTGTATTTATTATTATTTATTTATCTACTGTAACATTCATAGAATAATAAGGCACGGCGCGTATTATAAATTCAATCGATTCGAATGCACTAGAAACGATTTTAGACTAAATCGAGTATTAAAAGATCGATTCTCAAATAATATTCGAAATATAAATTTAAATTGTATTTTGCTTTGAAAAGGGCTAGTGAATCGACTCAGTGTTTCAGAGTTTTTGATCAATCTAAATAAACATATTTCCGTTTGTAACATAACATAACATAACATAACATAACATAACATAAGCTCACGCCTGTATCCCCGAAGGGGTAGGCAGAGGTGCACTAGCGAACTAGAACACCCTACATTTCGCCGAGCTTAGTTTCGTCCCAGATGTGATAGGGGGCGAGCCTATCGCCATATCGGGCACAAATTCCAGACTCCGGGCTGATATGGAAAAATCCAATATCACCGACCCGGGGATCGAACCCGAGACCGCAGAACCGTAGTCGTACCGAAATACAACCACGCCACCGAGGCAGTCCGTTCCGTTTGTAGAAATTGGCTATTTGATTTACATAAACCAAAAAGGTTTAGGCACATCGACGCAGTAGTAAATTGTCGAAACCAATTACTGTGGGCGAAACTTTCAACTGAAATTGACAGGTCTACACTGCTTTTTCAAATTATGTAAAAAAAAGTCATAAATGAGTTAATGTTTGTCTAACGTAGAGCGCCGTTATCTTATGTGTATATTATGAATGTTATTTATTACGATAATCAAAAACCTTGAAGTATAGTCTGATAAATTATAATACATACAACTCGCAAGATTGCTTTGGTTCATACATTCATCCCAAAAATTAGTTATTTTCGTCGTTACTCCATATTAATCCTCCGTGCATAAACTACATTATTATCCGAAAATAGCTGGCACAGCTTCCGCGTGACCCTTATATTATAACAATAGCCGTAGTGGGTAGTGACGTAAGAGCCCTTAGCGTCGGTCCTCCATTCTCCACTCCATCGCGTCGTGTTATCTATTAACGATCGCCGGATGTGTCTCCTTTGACCCACTAACACTCCCCCCTCGACTCTCACAACTTGCTATATTTGAGCATCGACTGTATATGTAAATATTATAATTTTCTTCTTAGCTATAAATTAAATTTATTAAGGCTAAACAGCCAAGTCGTTGCCCACTGTGAAAATAAATAAATAAATACACCCAACAGTCACACACCTAGTCCTGCCCCACACTAGGTATAACTTGTATCGTGGGTGTCAGAGACTATGAGAGACTTTCGGTCTCACAGCACCCAGACTTGAAACAAATATATGTGGGCCAAACAAACATTTGTCTCAATGCGGGAATCGAACGCGCAGCCTCTCGCTTCATAGCCGGCGACTCGCCCGCTGCGCCACGGAGGCTGTCAAATCAATGGAGACTGAGAAGGGCTTAAGGTATTTGGAGCATTGGAAATTGGCAACGTATATTTGGAAATTTCTAATATACACTCAAACTTTTACAATTTATGCTAGTGCCATACTATGGCGTAGACGACAACGAGCCATTTTTAATATTTATAAAACCCCTCTGAAGATATAACATCGTTGTCAAAACGCCTTGATATGTCACGATCCTAAAACAAAACGAGCTTGTAACGCCATATGATATAGTAGTAAAACATAATAAAACTGAAGTGAAACTAGCAAATCATGTTAGGATTGATTGATGTGGCTGTTTCAACGTAAGAATGTAGGACGCTTACACAATACGCCCAAAAACAACAGCTTATATCGGATTTCTGAGGAATGTGCTCGTAATGGACATTTATTTATGTGCCTGGTAGTTCACTTCAGATGTATCAACGGATTGTGGGATTGGGCGATTAACTTAACGTCTGTTCTGTCGTCAATACATTTTTATTAATGGTTGGAATGGATGGAATTAAAAGGCAGCAGAAGAGATCAAATGCACAAATAGTGTAATTAAACCAATATAGTCTAGTCTATTTAATTAATAGATCTTTGACATTTTCGACCGAGTTCTAAGAAGGAGGAGGTCCTCAATTCATCTGTATTTTTTTAATGTATGTTAAGCGATATCTCCGCGAAATTTGGACCGATTTTCAAAATTCTTTTTGTGTTCGTTAGAGCTTGTTTCAAGGGTGGTTCCATATAAATTGCGATCGGATTTGAAGTCGGTCCGTTAAGTTTTTAAACTTGTGACTATTGGGGATTGATTTCTGGCCGCTTACCAATTTGAATTTGATTGATACTATAAAGGTTGTATAACGAACTTTGAAGTTTAAAGTGACATTTTCCTAGCTTAATATCCCAAGCGTTGGATGTCCACCACAAGGTGGACAGACGACCTGATAAATGTCGCAGGAAGTCGCTGGATGCAATCCGCTTCCAACAGATCGTTCTAGAAATCTTTCGAGGAGACCTATGTCCAGCAGTGGACGTCCTATGGCTGATAATGATGATACCAAAGCTTACCTTTTTATGAGTAGAGGAGCCCCGTTAAAATGTTTGAACTATTTTCTCCATAATTCCACTCTTATGATTCACACAAAGCGGTCGTTAGTCACAACATTGTAATGAAAGTAGTAAATACTTCAGCCGTGATCTGTAGACGATCTAAAACGTTAAGAAACGCTCGCCGTCCTTAAATAAATACGCGCCACCCTCGGATTCCCATCGTGTGAGCTGTGAGCTGTGCTGAGGGATGCTGCGTGCTCCTTTTGTGCCTAATTAAATGTGCACCTTGGCAAACTTATATGGCGTGTGACAGTGGCGCCATTAGGGCGTTCAGTTCAGATAAATGCATCGAATCATTTTGGTAGTGATACTTTTTATAACAGACTAGCAAATTTTTTTTATCTGAGCACGGCAAAGTGACCACACAACACCTGAGGTAAGTGATGTGCGGTCCAAAAATACCAGCAACTACGTATAGACCTTGTGTCTGTCGGTGGCCACCAGTATCACGCCGACCTGCATAAATGCTTCATCACATTCCGTTTGAAGGACCTAATGTTGTAGGAGGGAGGGAATACGTATGCCGGCAAACTATTCCACAGCTTCACGGTACGGCAAAGGTACGGGTTACCGAACTTCTTAGTTGGGGCCGAGATGGTAGAAACCGCGAAGCTGTGGTTTCGCTGCCGGCACGCGTGGTTCTGTTAAGGAAGGGAGAGGGAGGGATGAGGTTGAACAATTCTTCGCAGCATTCCTCGTGGTACAGACTGTAGAACACACTGAGCGAAGCGATTATACCATACACATGACACCAAAATAATCTATTTTGACGATTACATTCATCGTTTAATCAAATTTATAGAGTGGTAGAGCCACGCGGTAGACAGTAACGTCTACAGCACGATTGGGACGGCTCGACCGGTTAGATACCACTGTCTCACAGAAAACTGACTTAAAGTGGCAGCTTGCTGTCGCGTTTCGTTCGGTGAGTGAGATATCTGGTGGCCCATTTCCCCCTCTCCTTTTCCCAATCCCATTCCTCTCCCCTTCCAGTCCCTCCTTTTAGGTTGGCAACGCACCCATGATTCTTTTTGTGTCTTGGGTGTCTATGGGCGGTGGAGATCACTTACCATCAGGTGACCCATCTGTTCGTGTGCCAATCTGCTATAAAAAAAAAACAATCACTGGAATAGGTTCACAGGTACAGGTAGGCCTCCACAATCGGCGCCGAATTTCAATTCGAAGTTCATCCACGTTTCAGTAAGTGACTTAAAACGAATTACATGACCTATGACCTAAAACCAAGTGATTTAATTCCCCAAAATGCTTCCCCGTAGTGGTCATCTCATCAAAATTTTATGTAAAATGTAATTAGTAGATGCGCGGCGCGGTACGGCGCGGTACGGCGCGGGCACGGAATAAATGTGCACCATTAAAATTAGACGCGCAGGTTCACTCACCCGCAAGCCGCGTAGCCGCCGCGCCGACTTTCAATTGGCGCATAGACCCACCATCACTTAATGCAGGACAATAATAATAAATATAGGCACCAGTAACATCTCCCTTGTCTTCCTGACGCAATGATACGATTATCTTGAGGCGTGGGTGTAACTGCGAGGAATTTTCGTTCTAAAACTATTGTTTTCGGAGCTTTTCAACTGTCGTACATGGTTTGCGGTCGGAAAATCGAATTCGGCGCCGTTTATTTTTTTTCATTTATTAATCAACTTTAATAAGGTTTTTAAGGAGGTTCTCATTACCTTTCTATCTTTTTTTATCTATTCTACATGCAGATTTATGTCTGCTCTTCTCTCAGACCAATATAGGGTTGGCGTTACAAATATTTAGCATGTTGCAAAAAGGATTTGGCTTTAGTTTTTACGACCGGTTGTCATCAAACCCTTTGGGCAACACAGTCCTATGTTACATACCAAACTACAGTTTGAAACTCCTAAGATCAATCAGGAATATTTTCAGTTACTACTCATATTATTGAATAGTAACTGTCCAAATTTATTAGGCGTTAGGAACGTAACCGCATTACTGCGCACGCGCATAAACTGCACCGTGCACTTTACATGTTTAGGAAGTGGGCGATGTGTTCACGAGAATTTAGCACTTATTACGACTGTTGTAAAGATTGTTAAATCGTTTTGGAATGTCATATCGCTTACAGAGTGTGTACAGGCTAATTGAAGCTTTTATTTGAAACTTGTCGGTGTTTCTTAAGCCTGGTCTTCTGCACTAGCTTTTTCGAAACAAAACAACTTAATACATACATACATAATAATAAAAACACATACGCAGAACAACAATTTTAGCTGTCACCTGCTCGTAGAACAATGGACCATAGATAAAAAAAATCATGTTTTGTGTAATGTTTTAGACCCAGCTTTATGTTACAATATTGTGATTGTTTATAATTTTTGTGCTATATGTTAGTTGTATAAGAGATTTAAGTTATGCTGCAAATGAGTACTCTCTAAATATGATATTGGCAATAGGTATTGCCCTTTACTTGTAAATTTTTTTAAAGGTGGCTTACTTAAAAATTACCTCGACTCTTTTTTTTTTATGGCAATTGAAATACATTATGCCAATGTCAAGTTAGGGAAACCGGAAGAATATTATAAATTAACGGAATTTTCGGGAATTTGGAAAACTAAGGATCAGTAATGTTTAAGGAAAAGGGTAGAAATAATTATTATGGAAAGGAAAAGGAAATAAATATATTATTTAATTTTTTATATTATTCTGAATAATAAACATACTTAAAGCTTTATATACAACAACCTCGTCTTTTCTCAAAGAGTTCGTCCTCATGTCAAATAGTTTGAGAGTGGAAGAGGTGAAACGCCGTGTAGGTTAAGTACCGCTTCAACTTTTTGCTAGTCGTGTCCGAATTCTGAGATTTATCTAAGTCATCCAAATTACGCGGATTCAGAATACATTGTTGTAAAACGAACAGTGTTGATGTTTCATCTATATTTCTGACTAAAGGAAATTTAGATCCAGCCTATTAACATGGGATATTAAGTAGTGACCTAAATTTTAAGAATCTGGCTGAATGAGCCTATACAGATTTCCACGCACTAAAAGAAAAGACCCTATAAACGGTATGATTGTTCATATATTACGCAATATAAAACTGTAGGCCACTTATACGCCGCATTTATCGCGAAAATAAACAGACAGGCTGCGTATTGAAGTATTATGCGTGTAATCTTCCACGCAAAAATTCATGCGTTGACCTCAATACGTGCAAAGAGCTTGCGTTATGTAAATAAGCCTATAACAGCCTCGGTGGCGCAGCGGGCGAGTAGCCGACTGTGAAGCGAGAGGCCGCGGGTTCGATTCACGCATTGAGACAAATGTTTGTGTGGCCCACAGATATTTGTTTCAAGTCTGGGTGTTGTGAGACCGAAAGTCTCTCATAGTTTCTGACACCCACAATACATGTTATATCTAGTGTGGGGTCAGGACTAGGTGTGTGACTGTTGGGTGTATTTATTATTATTATTATAAATAAAGACACCCAACAGTCACACACTTAGTCCTGCCTGAGTAGTCCTGGCATCGTCTCCAGGAACAGGTCGTGAGAGCGCTTGCCCGGGGATGCAAAGTCTGGAGGGCGCCATAATCCGAAGACTTTGACCCTTTTTTTATGATATTTGTTATGAAGAAAGCTTAAACCCTAGGGAATGATGCCTATGGACTGCCTTTGGTGTCAATTAAAGCGACGGAAGGATAAATAGGATACGAGTAATAGGGGCACCTATTTTTATATGCAATTACACAAATCCGTATAACAATATTAAAAGAGGTCCCAGGAAAACTTTACCTGCGGGAGAGCTGTTAGAAAAACCTGCTTTTATTGTAATATCGCCAATTGTAGCCCAATTTATTTTCCCCTCCTTTTAGGATGGTAGCACACCCATCATTATTTTTGAATATTTGAGTTTTGTATGTCTATCAGCGGTGGAGATCATTTACCAACAGGTGAGCACATGCTCGTTTGCCAATTACTACTATAAAAAAATAGTCAACCAGGCTAGATATTGTCTAAGATAAAACACAGTATGGGAAATCCCGGATATTGCCAAGTTGGATTAATAAGATGATAAAAAAAGGTTATCAATCTGTACACGAAGATCGTTCATCGTATTTTGTATGCGCTTGACTAATGTGTTGAAAACAGTCAACGACGGATGTATTGGCAAGTCAAATCTGTCTTGTTGGGATACATTATCATCTATCGAGTCCTAATAACTTAGCTCTCTGTATTATATTTGATTATCGTTTTTCTTTACTCAAACACTGCATTAAACCAATAATTTCAATACAATGTTAATTTCGATCCTAAGCGCTACAAGAAATAAATACCCGGTAAGTAGGCGGCTGTGAAAGGAGCCGCAGGTTCGATCCTCGCGTCGGGGCAAATATTTGTATAATCCACAAATATTTGTGTTGTGTCGGGGTGTTGTACCGAAAGTCTCGTGGTTCCTGATAGCACGACCCGTATCGTCCAGGGTTTGGATTATGTATATGTCTGTTGTGTATTTATATCGCTTATATTCAAGAAAAATGATGAACTCATACTAAACGTTAAATTATTTATAAGTTTATATTTAAAACTATCTACTTGCGCAATACAAGTACTACAATCCGCAGATACTTCAATGTACCGCTATAAAACAAACGCAGTGTATGAAGCTGTGCTCTCACATACTACTCTAATGCAATATTTGAAACCATTAACCATCAAATCAAATATCGAGAGCTTGAAGTGTGCGCGACCTACAAAATATGATTCAGTAGTCCTAAGTAGCTTTTGCTTGTGGCGTCGTCTGCTTAAAGTAGTTTTTATTAGCAGAGGTTGGTAAAGCTGGTGGGTCAACGGATGTTATGTGTTTTCGACCGTCCAGACACCCAGAATACCAAAAGAATCATAGTGAAGTGAAGGGCACATTTGACATAGTCTCATCCCAAGAACCATAGTAAAAATTATACTATGTTAGGACATTAGGATCTATGTCATGGCCAGCGTGTATGCCAAATTTTACCCAAATCCAAGTTGATGGACAAACATTAAAACAAACTCACAAACATCCGTTAACATTTATAATATTAGTAGGATAGGATGTGGCATGTATTGCAGTTGCTCATACACAATTTTGAAATAGTTTGCGGTTATAGAAAAGTGGTCGTCAGAAATAGAAGTGATCGTATAACACTGAAACTCGAACTAATAACTATCGACTATCGAGCTCGCTGCACACACATGATATTTGTATTAAATGACAACAAAATTTCACGTCGATATTCGAAAACGTGATCGATAGTTTTTGTGCTCGGACTGCTAAAACACTATTCTACCACTTAGGGACATTGGAATACATGTTTATTAAGAATTTAAGCTTGTGGTTTTACATACAGTCTGGGGTCCAATGTATTATAAGTGGGAGATCAAATTCCAATTCCCACATAAATTCTAAACCCAACGTCCAAAAAACTACTTAGCTTTGTAAGCTTGGGTTACGGCAAGATTATCACACTGCTCCTATAATATTCATTTATCCCTTGGTACAAATTGAAACCGATTTAAACATTGTGGGCCTTACTTATAAAAACAGTTTAACTGAGCAAATGGTAAATTTAGTCTGTCCCTTTTATTTTCAAACAATGTGACACAAGGAAAAAGTGACAGACTATTTCCTAGACTATTCTTAGTCTCATTTGCTCAGCTAAACTGTTTTATAAGTAAGGTCCTGTATGTTTAGATGATATGTAAGGAAAACACTTTTTCTAAAATCTTTCTTCCAAGCTATTTATCCCACACGGTGGTGGGGTCAGCTTTCGTTGTTTTTCTTTTCCACTTCGCTCTTCGTTTTCGGATACCTCACACTCTCTCATATCTCTTAGTACTAAGTACATCCTCCACCTTGTTTTCTAAAATCTGAAGCGAAAATGTTAATTATGATGATAGAGTAGGTACCAAGTCCTGTCACTCCTGCAGGTCTGTTTATGATGAACAAACGCTCTCTAATTCCTCGAACATATTAAAGGAAGACACATTCTAAACTCTAATATTTATAAAATGTTACTTGTATAACATTTATGGGCTGTAAAGTTCACTCATAGTTTACGGTGTTTATGCATTCCTGCAGTTTAAAACGGTTGCATTGCGTCTAACGTCTTCCGCGTAGAAACATGTTATGGGTAATTAAGGGCATGCAACGTTGATGTTAATGAGAAACTCAAAAACTGATTTGTGAACGGGAAGTTTCCGAATTGGCACGTAATAGAATTAAGTGTGGATTGTTACAGATGTTTGTATTAAATACGAGTTAGCAAACCAAGCGGTTATTAGCAATTTAAGTTGTGAGAGTACAGTAATCTTTGGAAATAATTGTTTTTGGAATGTAAAAATGCACGTCAGAATTGTTGGTGTTTTAATTTAATATTTTCAGTGGATATGTTTTTTATCATACAGTACAAAATCCACACAAAAACAAAAATGTAGTTATTTGTGATTTATCAAACTTCAAAACTTCCAAGTTTATCTACCAGCTTATAACACAAAGCAATTAAGCAAGCCGGCATAATTCTAGCAATCTACGATGGACACAGTTCACCTGTAGACACCATACCGTTAATCTTGGACTCTATTACGTTCACATAATACCTAAAATCCCGCGCTTCGATAAAAAAGAACATCCTACTGGTCTTATTGATACACCAATACTACAACAATTACAAATAGACGAGCTTAGTTGATGCCGCGAACACTGTGTGACTCGTATTATTTTTATTCACACGTCATGAAAATGAAGGGTATCCAAAAATATAGCGGTGACATCCTGTCTTGTACTCAAGGTTATGATTTTTTACACCATTTCTACGGATTTGTTCCGGGAGATCCGGTTAATGGCATTGCTACCAGACCATGGCGAAGGAAATTGGCATACGGTGCAGTTCCTTTGGCTTTGAATGGAACGGCTTTGAAGATATATCCTAATGCGGGTACTGTTATAAAGGACTATGGGATATCATTACCACGTGGGTAGTAACTAGTAAGTACGACATTATGTAGGCCGTGGTATGTTTCATTCAAATATTGAGTATATGAAGGACATAAACTGATATAGTATTCATTGAAATAAAACTATTTTTACGGATTCTATCACGATTTGGTTTTAATTTTTATGTCTGACGTTTCGTGATCGTGATAGAATCCGTAAAAATAGTTTTACTTCAATGAATAACATTCGCGTAAACCTAAGAAATCATTATGTTATAGTGTTAATTGCTGTCACAAAGACAAGATTGGTGAAATCAGTCATTTCCAATTACATAAACATAAGCTCACGCCTGTATCCCCGAAGGGGTAGGCAGAGGCGCACTAGCGAACTAGAACACCCACATTTCGCCGAGCTTAGTTCCGTCCCAGATGTGATAGGGGGCGAGCCTATCGCCATATCGGGCACAAATTCCAGACTCCGGGCTGATATGGAAAAATCCAATATCACTTTGCCCGACCCGGGGATCGAACCCGAGACCTCAGAACCGTAGTCGTACCGAAATACCACCACGCCACGGAGGCAGTCATTTCCAATTACTATCAACTATAACAGTATTTCCAGTCAATCCTGCCATCATTCCTGCCATATGCCATTCCCTTTTCCACAACCAGAAACACTTACACTTTAATTCTATCTTCCCGTATCACAGTACATATCTTAGCTATCCCATCGTTATTATGTCCATACTTGCCTGCCTGTCTTCAAATGTATAGCGTGATAAAGTAAATTATATTCATCTTGATTCAAAATTTACTTGTGTTGACGTGCCATAAGTGCTTTTTTACATGCCTACGTGACCAATAAAGGTTTTTATTTTATTTATTTATCCCTATTAATCCATTAATATAATATCTGCTATTAAAAAGCGGATCATACTTAATTTTGCATTAATTAAAAGTTCCCAATCCTATTGTCTGATTTTTAAAACTTGTGTTAAGCAATCATGTTTTCAATGGAACAGTTTATAACGATTTCTTGCATGGTGTGTGACCGACAATCTTCAAGTTTTTGTATTCTTACATGTACATATACACATACCGTCAAAGATCAAAGAAGTCGTATTTCCAGCTTGGTGGAAAAATTAAACTGCGCGTCATAACACATCTGTAATGCCCCTAACAAAGCTCTTTGTCTGGTGATTGATTGTTTTCAGCATTAATTTTGTACGAATTAAAAATTGCATAAAGCACAAATTGGTTATCATGTACGATACTTGTCATGCTTCTCGGTCTACTTGCAGTGTGTATAGCCCATAGACCTTAGGGTCCTGATTACGATTCTAGATTGGGTAACACAGTTCCAACATGATCTGTTCTGGACTGGACCCCAGAAAGGGTTGACGCCAGTCAGGTAGTCGGTCGTAAAAACTAAGCCAAATGCTTTTTGCATGCTTGAAAATGTTACGTCAACTCCTAAATTGACGTGGGATTAGAGCAGCACGACATGATTCTTAATTCTCTATGCCCATATTCATCAACTGTGTAACTTACCTTATTGTGTTCATGAAAATAAACTTAAAGACAAAGCTATTAGGAATACCCAATTTTTCACACGAATTCCATTAACGTAACACAAACGTATAAACATATTCACATCGCCATAGAGAATATGGGCTTAGATGTGTTGTGGCTTCGTCTGAGCATTGGGTCCCGATAACATCTATGATTTTTAGATGGTGCTGATTGAAGTAAAAACTAGCTACAAGATAAGCCGCTCCCTTATCAATTGCCAGCGGATATGTTACCATCTTTTACAAGGTCCCTTGTGAATGACCTTTTCGTAGTCTGGTTTTTACCTAAAAGTTTTATTGACTTTTTTTTACTAAAACCGTGTCGTGATTTGCCTTTTGAATGTATATCGGTTCCAAATTTCGGAAACCAGATGGGTTCTGGGACCTTAAAGCATATGGTATATTACAGAATGGAATAACTTGTAACTTATTAACACAACTTTTATACCTTAAAACCAACTTTGAAGCCCAAGTCACGTCTGCTGTTATGCGTTATGGAGTTTTTCAATTTTACCTCGTAACCTAGAGTCAGATTTTAAGCTAAGTTATATCTGTCATCGGAGTAGATAATCCTAATTAATCACAAATGAATAATTAAATTACATTATTATACCGCTATACGACAAACAAAAGCTCCTTCTTTTTGTAAGTGCGTTTGAAATATCAAGGTATTCTAGACCTCGTCTCCGCCGTAAAACTAAGAAAAACAATATTTTAGAAAATATGACTAGCGAATACGCAGAACAATCATTCAGTGTAGAATTGTGTAAAATCATGATTTTGTTATCAGAGTAGCGTTTGAAATTGCAATTAGCTTCACACAGTACCCACTGAAGGCCAAATGTATTCAACTGTCGACAGATTTTTATATGCTTTAAAATAATTTTACATAATGGCCCGCATTCAACCATTTGTGTCTGGCAACTACTGGCAAGTGAGCACGACCCCCCATGAACATTCACAATGCCCAAAGCTTTATGTAAAAGAATAGCTGACATGTGAGATCTTTTACAGCTTTAGGATTCTTCAACACATGTCTTATAATAGGCGTATGTCATTCAGTGTATAATATCAAAATTCAAAAATAACTTGAGAGTTTTAATGTTTTCAAAGTTCAAACATGCTCATTAAAATTAGATTAGGGCAGATCTAGTAAAATTTCTAAGTTAAATTCTATAATATGAATTGTATTTTCTAACTATATAAACCCCTTTCTTATTATTATGAACAAATAAATCATTTATTCAATGGGTTTGATGGTACCTAATTTTAATTACACTAGTGTTGTACATCCTATATCCACCTATACCTCTACATATATCCATCCTACATCTGTATTTTAATGATGGTTTTTATTTTCGGCACATACTCATACTTATCAAAATTCGACAATTTGCTTTGTTACTTTTGGCTATTCATAGTTCGTTTCGTGTTTTGTTCGTAAATTTACATCCTAGCTTTTTGATCAGTCACTTTACCTTTATTTACGTTTACATTACCTTTTCTCAATCTTTCAATAATTTGTAGACTTCGAGTCGAAAATTCATCTTGACTGGGAATTGGTTAAATCGCTCTTAAAAGCAATTTAGATTACTGTTTGAGAATAACTTAAAACAGCAATCGGTATAGTGCAGTCCAAATACAAGTCTGGTCGACTCTTGAGAAACACTACGTCCCTCGACGGTGTATAAAATGCTACAACCGAAGCTACACGTCCATCAAACTATCACTAAACACGAAACTCTCCTGAAACGAACAACAATGCACATGCTACGAAAGTATATCAAGCTCCGTGAATGCCGATTTAAATTCATCTTGAAACAAAACAACATGAGCTCGTAAACACTGGCAGTGCATCGTCGGACGGCGCAAAACACACACGTGCCCGTATTGCGCCCGCGCATGTTTTAAATATAATTTCGAGTGACCGTTACGTTTGAAAAGTGACCGTTTCTAATTAGACATTTGAAGTGTCATGTGTAATTGTGTTGCCAATTGTGGTGTATTAAATTAAATGTGTCATATCCTTTTATAAAGTGGGATTAGAGAAGAGTTACTTAATAAATATGATAGCTTTTCTAAATCAACGTGGTTGAAGTAGTGTAACGTTAAAACATGGTATATTTAACATTCAATAAGGATTTTTGGGTAGTCTGATGATACCACTTATATGTTTAGAGTATTTATGTAAATTCAGTTATACATTCACAGCTAGCGTCATTTCATTCAGTACTGAAATGTTATGAGCAAAATAAATTCATTGATCGTGTGCACGTCAATAGCTAGAAACAAACGGGAAATAAATTATAATCCGTCATCATTATCATCCACTGCTGAACATAGGCCTCCCCCAACGATTTCCAGATCGTTCTGAAACCATAAAACGATATTAGAATTTAAATTATGTGTACTAGTGGAGATTTAACTACACAACAATTAATCCTAGTTTAACTGTACTACGTTATGATATTTTGGACATTGAAAGAGTTAGCAATTTTAGTACATACCAGTTTGAAATTATTTTTGTCTCGTTGGTCTTGTTGCAGAAGATCAACATCACTCATGCTCATGGGTTGCCACTTGCCAGGAGTTGAAATTTGTGCCTCAGTAGAGCAAAGGTTACCTACCTAGGTATTCTAGTTTTGTAGTTTACTTTCTCAGGGATATAGGCGTAGGTCTCCCTTTTTTTGTTTTTTTAATTTTATGTACACGGAAATTGTTTGAGATAGCTATTTTAGTAGTCCTTTGTTTTAGTACACCATTATCAATCGCGAATGACTTTATTGTGTACTATCTGAGACCGCGACCTCGCTCGTATACATCGCGTCGTATGAGCTGAATAATTCACACATTAAGTCTTTCTTCACAAGTCACCACAGAAGTTTGACCAATAAATCAATAGGAGACCAAAACAAATTTTGTTTTGCCATAAAAATAGTTTTGTAATAAAATCTAAAAACATCGTTGACTACGTACTTATGATACTGCGACAGACCACCTATTTTCCGTATTACAGCAATCAGAAGTCATCATTGGGAGGCCTTTGTTCAGCAGTGGACATCCAATGGCTGATTATGATGATGAAGTTCTTATTAAGACTAATTAATTGTAATGAATCTTGTATCTACCGTAGCACCTGCAGTAATTTTCATTGAATGTTTCTCAAAATACGCTATGATCATATGAGGATATCTCATGAGTTAGGACCATTTGAATATTACTAATAATTAATTCAAAATAAATAATAAACACTAGTAACATGATAAGTAAAGTCATTGGTCTCTAACTAGGATACTATTTACTGCATGTGATGTCACATCACCCCGATCCATTTGAATGTAGGTCACACATATGTCCCGATAGTGTTTCCAAATAATAAACTCGTAAAATTGCGACTCGTAGACTAATCTGTAGACAAAACTAATAAAAACATTAATGATTAATGATGATACTAACTCTATAAAGATCGTAAGTGATCCAGTATGCAAGGATGATATTGTTTTATGTAGGGTTTCAAAGTATGAACAACTACATACATTACACCAAGGTGAATTGGTTTTTAGATAAGAGGTCCTGTTTTAAGCAAGGATCGATAGTTAAGCTACAAAATAGATTGTCGTAATGGGTTATCAATGACGAATTGATGGGTTAATTAAGTCACGGAAGGGCTTCAGACACTAACCACAAAATGTTATCGAAGGCAAAACACGTCAAAATAGTGTTACAAAATTGAATTTGAAGGCGGTTGATATTATATTAAGACTGATTACACTTACTTCTAAGGTTAATATCATAGCATAATTTCACCTGATCGATAATGCAGTCACGTCTGACATTTTCTAAAGAAAGTTTGAGAAATCTAGCGAGGTTATTGCAAATTTTATTTAATTTATCTCGGCTTTCCAACTAAGTTTAAAGCTTTATAAGTAGTTTTGTTATTACAAACTTAGATACTTTCCCACCGAAATTGCATTCTAGCCCTCATACATTATTTCTACTTCTGGTTTTATAATGTAATTTATAAATTGTTGTTAATTACCAATTTTACACAAACAAGCATTACACGAGCTTTTCCTGTAAAAGTGAATCAATAGTTTGTAATAGATTCTCTAATTGTATGTAGTGCATGCATTTTGTATTGAACGTATCATTGTAGCTAAGTCGCCTCTTGGTTGTGTTACCAATTTTGATAAAGTTATTGAAGCGTCGATTAATTCCCCAGATTCTTTTGCTCTTCTCTGCACGTAGATTTTTCATCTCAAACTTACTCAACGCTTCACTTTCAATACATTCGCCTCGCTCCTTTCAGACAATAACAACATTGAATATGAACAAGTCTGTTGACTGTGGTGGTCTAAAAATATTCGCTTCCATCGTCGTGACCTATTTGTGTGTAAAGCTTTCACAGTTATTAAAGTAAGTGTGCCATGTTGGTACAGTTGGGAACATTTTTGTACTGCTATAAATAAAATATGATGGGATGCGATTTGCACTATGACGAGGTGTTAGTAGTTACATTGTGAAACCGGGAGAGGTCCTTATTTGTTTAGTTAACATTTAGAGGATGGTTCACAACCCAGAATATCTTAGGTAGGTTCCATTTTCCGTAGCATGTGTAAAAAGGTTTTTTGCCGGACCCATATTGAAATGGAATCTTAAAAAAATCGTCCTGGTCGTGGAGTAAAATGTATTTAAAGACTGATTAAGTTTAAACTAAACTGTACTTCGAAGTGTTTCGTGCATATCCCTCTGTTGTTTATCTGAGAATGTTGCTATTAAACAGTAATTTCAGTGATATGCAATTCTCGACCTCTTGGCAATGTTTTCCTAGGAACAGCTACAACAGCCATGGTATTTTGTGTGCTATGACTAGCTTTATTCAGGCCGGTGAATCCGACATTTTCGTCGGTGCCCACGCGTACAATCTGTAAATAGCATTTCCGCATGCAAAACTAGTAGGGAATCATAGACTGATAGTATGGCTTCTGTCGTCAAAATATTTTATACCAAAATTTCTTCACGTAATACGAATCAAACTTGAATATTCATTAGAATAAAGGTATAGAAGGTACCTAAATTAGAGGTACGAGAAGATCTCTCTGAAAAGGTAGTGGAAAATTATATGAATGCTGAGACAAATAATTGAGGATAAGAGCATCCAAATGGGAGTAAGATAAATGAGACGGACTAGTGGGATAGATCCGGATCCGACAGAGAAGTCAGCATATGCATATTAACGTCCAAATTCATAGTTATCATAGCAAAATTCGGAATTTCTAAAAAAATATTGATATTCAAAATTCAAAATAATGTATATATCTAAAATTAACATAAAATTTTATTAGTAAATGTTGGGAATAATGTAAAATAAACATGATTGAGTGTTTATTAATTTCAACCCGTGGAATAGCCTCCCAGAGTCTTTAAAAATACATTGACTTGTTTATGGCAATTAAATCTTTAAAGAACGATATCATAAATCTTAATCCATCTTCTTTGTATAATGGTGTATAGCCTTGGCCGAATTTACAACTGCATTTAGTTGTTTTAATTGGGTACTGCCTCCTGCAATGACTATTTTTGGACTAGCAGCAGATTTTTATCTGCATGGGTCCCATGGTAGAAATGAAATATTCATACGGATTTTAATGATTTCTGTGATTATGAAAATAGCGTTAAGGTAAATATAATATGTATTTACTGACGCTACGTCGCCAAAGAAGTTATTAGGACGCCTGTCATCCCTTGTCTTAAACAAACTAAATACAGCAAAACTTTATAAAAACACAATTTTAATATTCCCACGTGGTCAACTTTGTCACAGTTTATTCTGTCGAAACAATCTGCCCCGATATACTGCGTCATGTGAATGTCACATGCGTGCTCCCCTCGCAAGTTTACAATAGTGCTCGTTTATACTCCATTTGATACGTCATACGCGTCACTAGTAAATCACCACGAGATTAGTTTGCATCACAGTAGTTTGTATGCATTTTCTCCCATAGGTATAAGGGAAAACGGACTGTTTTACTATATACTTCGCTATTTAGATTACTTTATGGTATGCCTTCTAATAATAATTATTTTGCTGATCTATCCTCACTAATGACATAGCTTCCTGTATCTTTAATTTTGTTGCCTCTAGTTCACACAGTTCATACAGTACTGACATACTCAGTTATAAGAATAAGATTCTACCCTAGTTCCATATTTATCTAGACACAGCAGTGTTTTAAATGTAAATATTTTACAGACTGCTTTACGTAGCCTATTGACCTAAAAAGTAACAACGAAGTTTACTCAGAAGTGTTATTTTTCTAAATTATTCTGAACTGTTTTAAATAGTATTCAAAATTGTTTACTTTTGCTGTATTAGTATACGATAGAAAATAAATTTAATGTTTGATTACATTAATACGTCAACAATAAACTTTTCACCTCTATAAATGTAACCACTACGAGTTACTGAAAACTCTCCATGTGAGTAGACGTGCTAAAACAATTCTCTAAAAACATAAGTCCCTCTTAATTGTTTAAATATATTTCACAGTTAATTTCAATAACCATCAATAAGTGTACGTCCAAACATTCCCTTTCATCAACGAGGGCCCTCCGCGTTCAATGATTGCATTCATCTATTCGTACCACAATACTAACGGCTACCACTTGATGTTACGTCGAGTTTTTATTATGATTATTAATGAGACATTGAACTTCGTGTGCAGATGTTGTTTTTGCTTTATGATTGTGATAGGTTTTGTAATTAGGTCTGAACCTATGTTTAAGAATCCAATTCCCATTCAAATTGACAGCCTCCGTGGCGCAGTGGGTAAGTAGCCGGCTGTGAAGCGAGAGGCCGCGGGTTCGATTCCCGCATTGAGACAAGTGTTTGTGTGGCCCACAGATATTTGTTTCAAAGTCTGGGTGTTGCGAGACCGAAAGTCTCTCATAGTCTCTGACACCCACGATACAGGTTATACCTAGTGTGGGGTCAGGACTAGGTGTGTGACTGTTGGGTGTATATATTTATTTATTAAATTGTAAACATGGGCAACGCACCTATGATTGTACTGTTTTAATGCCTCAAATTCCCTTGTGTAGTCGTAGTGTTTTTTCAACTGAGGCTAAAAATAAAACGACCCCCAATAAAATCCCAACTCCCTGTACAAAGCTGTAACAAAACAAAAGCAATTAATTACCAGTTACCACAGACGGAACATAAACATCCGAGTGCGGTGCGTTGCCCTTTATTATCAGGCTGAGGCGTCTGTATCAACGCTCGTTGTGGAGTCTGGATTGTGCGGGTACACTACATAACCCTCGTGAGAGATGATGTATGTAAGGAACACGTGGCGTGTACGGTTGGGGTTAAACACAATCGAACCCAGGCACAGTTGGTTTGAATTTATCACACTTTTTGTCTTTGCCCGTCCCACGTGGTTATCTGGAACTTGAAAAGTACTCAAAGATAATATAAGAAGTATTAAAACTAGTTTGTTCTACATCAAATAGAGAATGAATGATTTTTTTATAAATAACATCGATAATGACTATATGAGAAAGGAGGTGTGCACTATACAAAAATAGTACCAAGTGAAAATTGGTTGTCTTTGTTTACTCCTATGGGGAAGACGCGTAAGTCTACATAATATCCATGTAAGATCTACAATTAATAGAGAGTTTTTCCTTAAATAAAACTTACCTATTATTTCTTAATCAATATCCGGAATCCATCTTGAGTCAAGCACCCGTCTTTCTTACCTTTTGTCAGCGTATTTCCGGTTCCCTCTCCATTTTTACCCCCACCACTCGGCACTTCGGCTTTGGGGTAGGGCGCGTGCAAGGTGATGGGCGGATTTTAAATCATTATGAACTCATGATGCACCAGGTAGACCTTACCTGGATTCCGGATATTGATTAAGAAATAATAGGTAAGTTTTATTTAAGGAAAAACTCTCTATTATTTGCTTCGTATCAATATCCGGAATCCATCTTGAGTGATGTGTTTGTTATCACCTGGTGCGCGTAACCCAAAGACGCTATAATGTGTACGAATATGGGTTTTTAAGATAATGAAAAAACATATTGAATGGGGTTAAAATAATCGGATAAAGATTCTGAACTACCTGAAACCTGTATCTGAGACAAAACTTGATCCCCTATATTTGTTATTTTGAAATGTATAAATACTTTGCCAATTTCCGATTTCCAGAATTTGGTATATTAGGGAAATCCTTCAAAGTTCCAGAATTTGGTCTTGAACGTTGAAGTTAGACTGTGGATCTCAGACTTTGGAGTGCAGCAATGCGTGTAACTTAAAATATATGACAATATAAATCGTTCTGAATGCAGACACGTGTCACCCAAACTAGCTTTATGTATTCTCTATAGCTTAACCTCTTGTAGCCTTTGCGCGCAATTTATAGTCCTTATTGGACATAAAATCTTCATATCAGCATATAAAATAATTTTAGAAAAGTTGAATCATTTAGAGATATCATTGACAAATATATTAAAAGTCAAATTAAGATTTTTAATTAGATGAACTGTCAAGCATCTTATTTGTTACCTGTGTTTGTCGGTATCAGTTTTCGTCCCACATGTTGGCTACAATGCGATATACTTATCGCCTGTGACTATTTAATAATTGTTGTAAATGAAACTTTTACTGTAGGTATCTAATTAATGTACCAACTCGGTAAGTTCATGAACACATTGGCTTGAGACCAGTAAAAACAAAATGGCAGTCTGTCTCGATACTTGAATAAAGTTTTCTTCGGAAATATACTTATAAAGATATTGTAACTAGTGTGTTGGATTCCAACACTGGTTTTGCTGCCTTTTGACGCGTTACTGAGATAGCCTTCAAAATAATGTTTCACAAAGAAATTAGAGAATAAAATATCTGTTAGAATTTACGTACGTAAATATAAATTACAGATTTATGGATTAAATACTATATGCTAAGCCGCATAATTGTAGTGTAAGTGCGTCAAATAACGAGCGACATGTTTAGCATCAAGTTATATGGTCTTTCATCGTATAGCTGGGAACCATTTTAGTGATGATGTGAAGCATTTTCTCCATCTGTCCCCTGCTGGTCTGTGGGTTCTTATCGTAGCGCTCCTCTAGCTTGTCATGTAGCATCTGTTCATCTTCCGTAATTTGGTATCATGTCTTGTCAGTTGTCACCCGAAATTAGCCATGCCTACAAGAGTAAGTTCTGAACTTGGGCCGGGTGTGTACCTGTTCTCGTATCGTTGGAGTTAGACATACGAGTACCCATGCTCGCTGTGAAACATCTGCTTGCCAAAACATATTATTTTACTAGGGAGCTATTAAAATATGTTTTCTGCTGGCTGGAATCCATAATATGTGCGAGGATTCTGGAAACGAGGTTCAACGGAGGGAACAATCATGGCCTTGTTGAGAAAACGCGTTGCAACCAATGGGCTTCGCGATCCTCCGTCTCACATTGAATTTTATGAAAGTTGAGCACCGGGCACCTTCTAGATGGTCAGATGCCATAAAAAAGTTTGCTGGAAGTAGCATCTATCGAGCCGTCCAGATGTCCAATGACCGCTCAACTTAGCGACGGAATGTATTTGGTCGCGATACTAGTCATTGAGGGACCGATGAAGAAGAACCACCTGAGCAGTTTTGGAATGGTCTATCTCCGGGTGTACCAGGTTTGAAACATACCAGTATAACTCGTAGTTATATTGGTTAATGTTCAGTCTGGAAATTTGGCGCGGCAGGGCGTGACCAGATTAAAGTTGATGCTGTTCGTGTTGTATACGTCTATATACGTAAAAGAAGAAACTGATTGACTGACTGACGTATCAGCGTATAGCCAAAAATAATGAACTAAGATTTTACATACGGCTTCCTTTAATGACGTAGGCCAGCACTGAAAAGATTTTCAGAAAATCATCCCCTAAGGTGTGTAACGGGGGATGAAAGTTTATATAGAAAAATTGATGTACGCTGGGGCAGAATATCACGCAGGCGCAGTCACGGGTAAAAAGCCAGTTGCTGTATAAACTGCGCAGATATATTTGCTTGCATGCCAGGATTGCGATTAATTCGTCCAAGCCTTATACATTTGTCGACAAGCTGCGCTTCTATAACCAGTGAAATTGCATGCAGCGATAGGCAGCAGATGAGTGGACTGGGCTCTTGTGAATCAGCATGGTCTACCTAGTGGCTTAGTACCATTGTTTCACCTTCGAGTGAACAGGTTATGGTAATTTAACGGTACGGATGTTCGGTCGGTAACTGTCGACTGATACGTTGCAGTGTATGACAGTGTAATCGACCTCCCGGAGTCACAAACTTTGCGTAGCTGAACCACCCATTAGACATTGGTATTTGGTGTCGTTTGAGGGTCAACTTGCTTTTCGTGAGCTGTAGCTGAAGTGCATTGCGTAGCGTTTGGCACTTCGACTCCGACAGGGATTTTGCGTTGCGTTTAGTATCCCACATTGTGTCGGAGTCAGTACAGACTTGAAGTTAATTATCAAACTTAATAGTTGTAACATTTGTCGCTTTGTTCTCGTGGTCTAGCGACATCGCATACGGGCTGTGGACCGGAAGGTACTAGGTCAGGCAAATGGCCTGGAACTAGGTCCTTCAAACGGAATTGACGTAGGATAGGCAGCCCGTCGTGAAAATTAAAGCAGACCTCATCCTGCTAGAACACATTTGTTGCGCTGACTTTACAGTGGTGTGTGTGTTTATGGTCAGCTAGGATAAGAACAGTTGTGGAATGTTTATTCTTTTCACTAAAATATAAACAACGAGATATACTACTCACCTGATTTGTGACTCCTCAGACATTTCGCCACACAATGTACCTGAAGTGCCTTGCGTAGCGTTTGGCACTTCGACTCAGACGGGGATTTTGCGTTGCGTTTTGTATCCCAAGTTATGCCGTGAAATTCGAAGTACAATTCCGAGTCAGTACAAAGAAATTCCGCATTCCATATGGTTATTCAGGCGTAAGGTGTAATGATTTGCTGCTAAAGTTAGGTCTTGCGGCAAAGCAATCATCTAGATTCTGGAACAACTGGTCCTGTATCGGATCTAGATGAAAATTCAGGGTTAGGGACCTGAGATATTAACCCGCCGGAATCGGCACATATATAACGGGACAGAGCCGCCCGTGACCATTCAAGCGATAGGTACGCAAAAATAAGGTTATCTTAAGATTATTTTCGCCATTCATTACTAATCTTGCAAAAAGGAAGACACATGAAATTGGCTAAATAACTGAATTTGTCATAAAGTTTTCGTTATGACCAATTGTTTCAAGTTTTAACTCTTGAAAAGATTACACGAAAGGTTTGTCCGGTTTTGGGTACCAAAACGAACGTGAACAGGTAACTAGGACTCCGTTCAGCGTTTTAGATCTGTGCAGCTCTTGTCAAAAGTTTGCTTAATATTAGCAGGTACCCCTCGGTTTCTCCAAAATTATTGAATAAGATTAGACAACCTTAAAATTACCGAAACTTAATTGCGGCGTCTTTTGTTGGATGATAATTGTGATCGCTAATTGAACGCCTTGTATAATAGAAATGATCTTTGATAATGATTTAACACTTGATGAATTATGAATGCTTTTCTGCACACCCCCGCCCCCTTTTTCGAGGTAAGGTAGCAATGCTGCATAATTAATATAATTGTAACTGCATATAATTCGGAACTGGGGGTATTTTACGTCTTGATAAAAAATCTTCAGGAATTTGATATAAAAAACGACGTAAATTTATAAATTCGCACACCTTGCGGGTTCCAGTTAACAAGGAGCTCGAGGGTTAAGGATCACTAGCAGCCTTTTGCCTAATGACCGAATTCTATAATTCTAGACGCAGCTAAATGAGCGCCCAAGAATCTAACGAAGTACCAAAATATTACACTTATTATGACCGACCACGCTTTCGGTGGGGCCGTCGTTAATTAAATTCGCTTGAAACTATAATACGTTGGATATTATATTACATGACCCTTTTTCACTGATTTTCGATAAAAAGGTTATTTGTTTGTGATAGAAACTGAAAATGTACATAACTCACGGTTTCGTTAATCCCAAATCCGGTATCACCGTCCGATGAAAAATCGCAGTCACTATCCGAAGCTGACGTCGGAGGCTCTTCCACCGAAGTTATAATCACTTTACAACTTTTTACACATTTTATAATATTATTTTATAATATTACTGAACACTGAAGAGGGAATTTGTAAATCTAAAAATATATAGATAATTTAGCTTTTTCGCAAAGATTTACTAGAACTGACAACTTATCGGCGCGAAAAACGACGCTATAATGATTTAAAATCCGCCCATCACCTTGCACGCGCCCTACCCCAAAGCCGAAGTGCCGAGTGGTGGGGGTAAAAATGGAGAGGGAACCGGAAATACGCTGACAAAAGGTAAGAAAGACGGGTGCTTGACTCAAGATGGATTCCGGATATTGATACGAAGCAAATAATAGCATTTGCATTCATTTTGCCCCTTATAAAAATATTTAAGCGCTGTTTATCTTTAGCCATAGGTTGTCCCTTTCATTTTAAAATAATGTAACGCAAGGAAAAAAGTGACAGGCTATTCTTAGCGAAAAGATAAGCGAAAATGTTTTTATAAAGCCGGGTCTCCTGCACTAAAACATTACACAAAACATGCATTTTTATCTATGGTCCATTGTTCTACGAGCAGGTGACAGCTAAAGTTATTGTTTTGCGTATGTGTTTTAGTGTTTTGTTTCGAAAAAGCTAGTTCAGGAGACCCAGCTTAAGTAAGGCTATTTATCTTTGCGGTAGTCTTAAAAACGTTTTTTAATCATCAACCCTCCGCAATTCAAGCCACTGTCACAACACCCATGTGGCTATGGCTGTTACCCACATCTATATTTGTATACGATCGCAGCTGGATTTGTATTGTGAGGGTAGTTGTAATGTGTAACGTTGTTTGATATCCACGGCTCTGTTCTCTTTGTATAATTAATCAAACAAATAGTGGCAGTGGTTGATTTCCTATTGAAAGGATAGTTTAAAAGGATAGTTTTAAAAGGTCTGTAATGAAAAATACGGTTAGTACCTGTGTATTTGTTATCCACGAATCTATAGAACGCTATTGAGATGGACTTTCATGTTTATTGGAAGTAAGTCGTATTGGCCTAGGTCCAGCAGTGGACTGGTACAGGTTGATAATGAAATCCAGTTAATAATGTTATGGAATTTCTGTCGTTCCGCCCCCTTATCCCATTCCAATATGGTATCACAACACACTTTTCCATGGCGTGGGTGTACCAGAATTCATTCGACTTTGGTTATTACGACTGGTCGCCTGCCTCTGTTAACCTTGTACAATCGTGATAGAAAAACCGCGTTGTCTAACGTGTGATACAAACCCAGGACCTCGCTAATATATCCTACCACTAGATCAAGGATTTTATGCTATTTGATCATCAAAATACTCCTTGTCTAATTTTACTTTAGCTACGAAAATAAATTGTGTTCAATATTCATTATTGTTTATAATACCTAGGGCAATAGGACGAGTTTCGATAGTTCACACTTTTCAAAAACTCCATTCGTTGCAGACGTTGTTTACCACAAACTGCTAGTCAAATGTAGGAAGAAATCGAAATTGATTGTTATCAAAGTATTACTAAAAACCCAGAATATAAGAATTAATTGAAAGAGCTCTAAAATGCTTTTACCGAACATATTTTGTTGAAAACGTATGTCTCGCGTTTCAGTTGAGATATGTTTCATTAATTTGCATACACGTCTGCGTTGTTAGTTATAATTAATTATTGTGGGAAGTGTCGAAGTTTCCGGGATATGGAAGTTCATACGGGAAGTATTTTACGCATTTTTCTCCAACTTCAAAAGGACTGTTCGGCAGTTTGAATCTTGTTACAGATTTCGTAGTATTTGGTCTTATAGTCGTAGTTTATATTACGTATTTCTCTACATATTTGAATTATTTTTGGAAGTTGGAATATTTTTATGTGCTAAATTTAGCGATATAAAGTAAATGAACACAGTCAAAGCTGATTTTGTTTGCAATTTAATTGGAGTATACTTGAAACCTACAAGATTCTGTCACTTTTATCATGTATCTTCAAATAAAATGCTTTTGAATAATGTTTGTTGACAGCAAACTTGCTATGTCTGTTTCATTCTTAAATCCAATGAACTAAAAGGATTAGAAACAAAATATCCATTTATAAGTAATCATATTTGAATATGAAAAAGGGCACATAGCCAGTTAATTTTGACTTGGAGAATAATTTTAACGTTTAGACCGTTAATAATATGAAAACTCTTAACAAAATCAATCGTCAGAATAAAGTTAATGGTTATTGAGAAATCGACTCTTAAATAATGATGTACAAAAGCTATAATGTATCAACATGAACATATTAAATGAACGACAATATTCTGAAGTGGTAAACATGACTGGACCATATTATAAATCCCATAAAAAAGTGCAGTGCAGTTTAGTGTTTATAATGTGACGACAAACGACACAATGGTGGTGTTAAGGAAGTTCATGGTACGTTATACTTTAAATTTATGTGAACATGATGTCATTTCTGTTCATTAATAACTACACTGTTCTAAGAATGGTGTGACTTAATACAAATCATTTGTGTTATTTTAAAGTGTTGTATTTTTTGCTATAAAGAAGATTGAATTGTACAAGACGATTATATGAAATGTCTTGTTCCTTGCATACAATTAAAGGAATTAATTACTTGCATCGTTCAAACGTTATTGTAATTGATACACTTCTATTTTATTGTAACAGACAAGGAATTGGCATTGTATTGTGTAAATGGGCCTTACTTTCTGAATATGTAAAAGAAATTCGTTTGCAGGTTTGCATTTAGAAAAAAAAATGCTTTTATAATCCATTAATCATATGCCAGCGTAGAAAGCTGTTGTTTTTTTTTGATAACTAACCCCCGGTTTAGAATAAAATAATTAAAGTATAAGAACACATAGAAATTATTCTAATACATAGTAGTAATAATAATAATAACAGTAATAAACATACCCTAAACCGATGCGAATGCATGAAGATATTGATGAAAGTGGATGAAGCGAAAGTAATATGTCAGAATTGGGCGAAGTGGAAATCCATAGTCTCTACCTAACCCTATACAGCCGTGACACTATATATGTATGTATGTAATAATCTGTATGGTGGTATATAAATAAATGTTGGGTGCAGGTGTCGAGCCTCCGTGACGAGGTGTCTGCATGCGAGGACAAGTGGAGGCAGCGCCGCAACCACAGCTTCGACCAGAACAGGCACCTCGAGGAAGTCACCAGGGAGAGGTGAGCATTATATTTTCATCATCATCATAATCAGTCATTTGACGTCCACTGCTGAACATAGACCTCCTCCAAAGACTTGATAAAGGTCACAGGAAGTAGCTGGATGCAGGCCGTTTCAGGTCGATTGGAAATCTTTGGGGTAGGCCTATGTTCAGTATGTTTTATTGGCTTGCAAATGTAGGCTGATGATAAGTGTATACCGTCAGTCATGGATATCGGTAATGCCACAGGCATTATCAAGCCGCTGTCGACCGTGGTAAGAAAAGAAATAAGGATTGAAGTGGTATTATCAGTAGCTATAGTTATTAGTATTTTTGACAGCTCCCTTGACGCAGCGAGCGAGTAGCCAGTTGTGAGGCGAATGGCCGCGGGTTCGATTCCCAGACCGAGACAAATGTTTGTATGACCTACAAATATTTATTTTGGGTCTCAGTGTTGTGTGAATGAAAAACTCTTAGTATCTGATACCTATGAGTTGGAACTCATAGGTATCAGACAAGACAAGATGATTTTATGAGTGCTCTCTTAGAGTTCTCTCTTCCCTTTCCCTCCCATTCCATTCCCTCCTTTTAGGTTGGCAACGCACCCAAGATTATTTTTATCTTGGGTGTCTATGGGCGGTAGAGATCACTTACCATCAGGTGTCCCATCTGCTCCTTTGCCAGTCTCTGCTATAAAAAAAAGACTCATTACTTTTTACTTGTTATTTTCTTACTATAAGGCAAGGCTATGATGTATGATTGTTGGTTGTAATTTCTCCACAACTTCCGTGGCGCAGTGGGCGAGTAGCCGGCTGTGAAGCGAGAGAGATTCCTGTATTGAGACAAATGTTTGTGTATCTCACAGATATTTGTTTCAAGTCTGGGTGTTGTGAGACCGTGCGTCTCTCATAGTCTCTGACACCCAGGATACAGGTTATACCTAGTGTGGGGTCAGGACTAGGTGTGTGACTGTTGGTTGTATTTATGAAGTTGTGTTATAACAGGGACGATCTGAAGCGTGTGGCGGTGAGCCTGCACCGAGTGGTGGGGCAGCTGGTGGCGTACTGCGCGTGCGCAGAGGACGAGCTCAACCGCACCGTGCTCGCACACTTGCTGGCGAGGCTGCTGCCCGGAGATGTTGACGAGTGAGTATCCGTTTAGGTTATAGTTCACAATAACCCTGTCAAATAACGGTGGCGTGCAATCCACTCGAACAACAAGACACTGTAATCTGAAAATTAGCCAGGTGAAGAGAATTTTCGACCGACTTTCAAAAAGGAGAAGGTCCTCAATTCGTATGTATTTTTTTATGTATGTTACGCGATATCTCCGCCGAACACGATCGAATTTGAAGTCGGTTCGTTAAGTTTTAAACTTGTAATTATACGTATAACGCAGCACGCATCTTCGTATCGTTTAACTGTGATTGGTCGATGTGATGTCACTAGATGTAATAGACATTACACGTAGGTCTTTTGACCAATCACAGTTGCCAGCTGACGGCTACACGGACGAGTCGTGGCGTGTTTATACAATAGTATAAAATAATCACAAGTTTAAACACTTCACCGACCGACTTCAAAACTTATCCGATCGTGACCAAATACAGACGAATTGAGGACCTTCTCCATTTTGGAAGTCGGTCAAAAAACAGATTTTATAATTGACACTAATGGTGGTGATGAGATGCAATATTTGAAAAAATAATTTCCTGAGTTTATGTATATCTTGGTAGTATCTTAATCTGAATGTGTATACACGTCACTGTACATAGTACGTGCAACCCATACGGCTTCGCTGTTGTAACGGGTGCATATACAGCGAACGAAAATGTCATAGGTAGATCTATAAACAGCACTCGCTAGACCCACACCCCTCTCCATGCTAATGTAAAGGGCGAATATTTGAGATTACAGTAAATTCAGCTTTTATCAACTGAACTGGAAGGTTCTAGGTTTATTTAACATTTGCCTGGGACTAGTTCCTCCATAGAGTGATCGCGTCAGATAGGTAGCCGGTCTTAAAAATGAAGCTAAATATTTCTTATAAATTTTAAATTTCTGCCCGCTTAGCATGCGCGTCACGGGAACATTTTGTCTACGCTTTTTGTCCTGTTATAACCAGTATACTCTATTTGTCTACGTACACTGACATGTGTACTCGTTTATTTTCATACAGTATTGTAGATAACATCTCGACAGACGATTATTGAGATATCTCGTGGCGCGTATGCTAGGCGGGCTGGCCCTCTTCCCAAAACCATTCGTTTCTCTACCATGACATTTTTTTACCAGCTTTTCTTGTTCTCTGAAATTTTCGGGGTCCTAGGTGACGGTAAGCACTTACCATTAAATCATCAGTTGTGCTGTCTGCTTGTTTATTATACGCTGCTCCTAGAAGGGGACATACGAACGTCCTAATTATAGCAACTTTTTTGCTCTCATCAGCCCTTGGGTGGTTAACCGTCCATTTGTAATACAGTACGAGTGTAGTCGGGCTGGCTCGGGGCCAGCACCTCTGCCCTTTTCATTTTTGATTATTTTCCCACCGCCACCATCGTGCCGCTCTTGATCTAAATTTGTCATCTTTAATGTTATTACATGTGTAATGTACTACGCTCTTTGTGTTAATAGCCTTGGAGAATCATGGATTATAATTTCTTGAATTTAGGTAATTGGATTGTTCTTAGAATATAAATAAGAAAAATTAAAATGGTGTAGCGTATAGATAGTGGTAGGGAATCTGGATGTTCCTCATCTCTCCCGGGCGACTCTATAGTGCGTCGTGTCCTTAACATAACCTGTGCGCTTCCCTCTATCATTTTTTGTCTGCCATAACGAAAAAATAGAAATAACCTTTACTCCTAGTACGAGTTTATTTTGACAGTACTCGAATAACGAAATCAAAGATAGTTTGCGTTTTGTCCGTACATTTGACTAGCAGCGTCATTTTGCGGAAACTACAACGAACTAAAAAATGTATGGAGAAATTGTAAATTATCGTCGATTTCGAGAATTGAGAAAATCTCGTACTAAGGGTACTGATCACAATGCGTGCCTAGTCCAATAGAAACTACCTTACCCTACCATCAAACGGGTGGTAAACCTAAATAAATAAATAAATAATAAATAACACCCAACAGTCACATACATAGTGCTGACCCTACACTAAGATTGAGTCATACGTCGTGGTAATCAGGAACTACGAGAGACTTTCGGTCTCACCACACCCAGACCCGAAACAAATATCTGTGGGCCACACAAATATTTATTTCGGTGCGGGGATCGAACCCACGGCCTCTCGTTTTGCAGCCGGCTGCTCGCCCGCTGCGCCACGAAGGCTGTATCTTTAATGGAATTATTGGTTTAATATGTTGTATTATGCTTCAGATCGGTGGTAGAGGAGGGTTCCCGCCCACCGACACCGAACCTGTCCGGTGATCTGAACGCGAGCGCGGTGTCCCGCGGCGGGAAGCATGTGCACTTCGCGCCGGACCTCAACGCGATACTCACCGACTTGGACGAGGTAAATACACTAGCGTGCAGCTCATATAGACAAAGAGACAGTCGACTCTGAACTCGAAAATTTAACCTTCACGTAAAAAACACAAATCGGATCCAAAAACCAAAAAACATTGCCAATATAGCGGGGATTGGCTTTAATCAACACAGAAAGATCACATAGTAAAAAAAATAATTGTAAATTTTGTCTACCCTTGTTGGAATGCCTGTGCACGTTACGGGGTAAATATATCATAGACTAGATCATATCAATCGACTTCAATACTGCAAGTTATTCTTATTATTAAAATTACAAAACGTTCAAAATAACAAAAAAACGACCTTACAAAACAAGTATCGATCCCACGGTATAGTCCCATGGTATCGATACTTTAGTAAATATTTAATGACATTGACTCGATTTTTGCAAATAACATTTTTTTATAGCAGAGGCTTGCAAACAAGCTACCTGATGGTAAGTGATCTCCATCGCCCATAGACACCCAAGACAAAAAAATCATGGGTGTATTGCCAACCTAAAAGGAGGAACATAGAGATTGGGAAAGGGGGGACTTTTGAAATCTCACTACCATTGTACTTCAGTCACGGTCTTCTCTTTGTACTTATACATAATTGTACGGTATTATGTGTAAGATAAGATAGATATTCGTGTGGTTCGCAGGAGTGCATCGTGGGTTTCCTGCAGCAGCAGCGCGACCTGAGCGCCGACATCAAGCGCGAGCTGGAGCACTCGCTAAGCCGGCTGCGGCTCGAGGCGCACTCGCTGCTGCAGCTGGCCGCCGACCTCGCACGCAGTCAGTGTCGCACACATACACACACACACTGCACGGTACTACTGTAGGACAACCATGACGTTTTTTGACATCACTCGTTAGTGACTCCGTAAAATATTTGTATGACGAACACCCGAACGCCTCTAACGGTTACGCGGGGCTCTGACGTTTTCCTTACAAATATTTTACGTTCTCGCTCGCGTAAATACATGCGACCAACTCATGGTTGAGCTACTGTACTTCAACCATTACGTTTTTTGGCGTTTCTCGCTAGCTGACTACGTAGAATATTTGTATCGCAAACACGCCTCTAGCGATTACGTAAGGTATCAATACAAACCTCTGTTCAAACCTGTGCATCACGCATATTCAATCCTCATGAACAGTTAAAAAAATTATAAGTCTACAAATATAGGTCAAAAGCATTAACATAAACTAAGTACATACATACATTTTATTTAACCCTTAATTGAATTGAGATTTTAATTGATTTCAAAAAAGAAATTCATTTTTTATTTTGTATGCAATATATCCTATAAATTATGACTGATATCATGATTTCGTGTTCGATAGAAATCCAAGCGATCTGATGAAGGAGTATAAAGTATACCATAACAAACACACTTCCCAAGAACGTATAGACGTCGCAATAACGACATCGAATTTTAAGTTTAAATTGTATTTTAGAAGGCAAACCGGAGCAGAAGATGTTGGAGTCGAGTGTGTGCATCACTGAACTGGTGCAGGATCTAGAAAAGGACCAGACATGTGACAACTGCGAACTGCATCGGAAAGTAAGTCATAGTAACTAGGAAATAAGAACCTATTTGCCCTGTAGACTACGGCTAAGAAATCGATACCAAACTTTTATCGATATTGATAGTTATGGTCAGAGAGTTCAGTTCAAAAAATTGGTACTAAGCACTGTGTATACTATTATGACATTATAAAAGAAAGCTGTGGTTATTTGGTTTATTTATTAAGTAGACAATATTGTACATTTCGCCTTAGGTATATAATATTTGATACTGATTCTACAGAACATGGAGGAAGCGATGGCTGAATGTCTACAACGCGAGAACCTGTTACGCTCTGATCTCGAGGCCGCCATGATTAAGATCGCTCAGCTGATGACCAGCGCAGATGTTATCGCGGAAGGGTGAGTTATCGTATGATATCAAGTTTTTATTAAGTTTTGTAAACTTTGCACCTTTATCGTCTAGTTCCCTCTTACACCACTCCAATATGGCGTCTGCACAACACATTTTTTCAAGTATGTTGCAGAAAGGATTCGTCTTATTTTTACGACCGACTGCCTGCTTGACTTCTACTAAGCGAACACTACTACTGGCGTAAATCCTGTTAGGAACACCGTTTGCCCGACATAAGATTTGATCCCAAGACCTCTCGATTCTCTCGATCGATAAAACCTAATTAAGAAGACGAATAAATTAAAACTACTATATAAACTACTAGATGACCCATTTTCTCGCTTGCCCCCTCTTCTAAAAAATCCCCTCTACCCCTACAGGTACGGCACGGGCGGGCAGGTGCAGTCTCCGCAGGCGTCGCGCCGCCCCCGCGCGGAGTCCCCCCACTCGGAGTGCACGCTGTCTCTCTCGCACGGCGGCGGCGCGCACGCGCGGGAGCTGGACGCACTGCATCGTGAGAGAGACGATCTGCAACAACAGGTGAACAAACAAGCTATAGTACAACGTCCGATCATGCACTATACAATCCATCTTTACTATGGCATCTAACGGTCCTATACATTACGGATAGGCTTATTCGAATCTTGGTAATGGATATTATTATGTCTAGACTAAAGTATGTTTAAGAGTAAGGCATACGCAAAGACATCGAAATAAATAGTTACGAACTTTTGAATAAAGTCAGTGCTTATTTTACCTCCAGCAGTTAAATATTCACTTATCACGTACCAATGCAGTAAATCGTGCTTTATAACCTAATCAATAATTTTATCACTTAATTCAAATAAATACTATAAATATTATAACCTAATAGTATTTATGTAGTAAGAAACCATTACATATCCAATTATATCCATATCTATTAAAATAATGATTAACTACTTGCTATATCTGGTACACATAATTATTATTGGTCCTTCGAACCAGATAAAAATGGTAAATACTAAGTTGATTTAAAAAGAAGTCAATGGTAAGTAGATTAATTTATAACAACTCGTGTATCTCAATGGCATTAACAAATATAAGGCTACTAATTTATCGATAATATTATGACAATCACTTCATGTATAGTACGATTGCTAATTAGACGGAATAAACTGACAGATCGAAATGTCACTTTCAAAACATAGTGATTGATCCAGTTCAATTTTTATCATTCAAAGAAACAATAACTCAGCAGTACCTTGCAAAATTATAATTTTATTGCGTATTTTTAGAAATTTTTACTCCGTTTAATTAGCAATCCTACTATAATAAAAGCACCAACACCGCCATTAACACTATAATAATTATAATGCTATATTTCAATTGATTTTCTTTACTTATATTTATTCGTTTATAAATCTCAGTATATAAGACTTACTATCAATATATTATATTAGGTCAATATATTAGGTCATCTTTCAGTATTTTTCAGGCTCAATAATTCTAAAGATAGTTCTAAACTTACTACCAGACGACTGTGTATGTATGTATGTATGTAAATAAACTCATGGTGGTTTTTACAATAAATAAGCTGCACCAGAAGCTCTAAGAAACGTGTTCTAAAGATTTTATGATGTTTTGAGTTTTATGGTTCGAAGATGCTATATAAAATACACAAAAAACATCAAATGAATTATACTGCAGGTACTAGACACAACTAATAATTGTAATATTTGATTGTGTAATGTATAATGTAGATATGTATGTATTATTGGCACACGCACGCACGCGCAGGTGGCGCGCCTGACGGAATCGCCCGTGCATAAGATATGCTGCGACAAGGTAACGCGCGCATCCGCTCATTGTCACGTGTCGATGTTGTCTGCCGGTGCATGGCTTTATGTGTACTGTTTATTAAGCCGGTAATTCATTTGAGCAGCCGTTAGTCGAGTGGTTGATTCCTTTCGGTGTAAAAAGGGAGACGTGGTTTGAGGCCTGCGTGACTATTCGGTGTCTAAAAAGTCCACAGTCCACGCCCGAATGTGCCTTAGTGTGAGTTATTCGGGCTGTGGAGACAACAAGGCCATGACTGATTACTTCACACAAACGGGTTGAGACGGTTGCTCAATAGGGGCCTTATTTATAAAAACATTTTTGATTAACTTTTTGTTAAGAATAACCTGGCACTTTTTTCCTTGGGTCACATTGTTTAAAAATAAAACGGACCTATGGTTAGAGATAAGCGCTTAAATATTTTTATAAGTAAGGGGCTAGGTGTTTCTATCAGTTTCGCAAATCGCAATCTTTATATATTAGACTTTAAACATTTTAATGAAATCATTTTAATTATTATTCTAATCATTACCATATTTATGTGAATTGAAACATTTGGGAAACAGTCCACAATCTGACCATGTTAAACGCGCATGTGTTTCTGGTGAGTATGCATGTGAAGGGCGTCAGGTTGTTGATGAAGTGTCGATACGATGTGTCCACGTAGCTGGAGGCGGCCAACCGCCAGCTCCGCTCGACGCGCCAGTTCGTGGAGGAGCAGGCCGCCGAGCGCGAGGCCGAGCGCGACGAGTACTCGCGCGCCGTGAGCGACATGCGCGACGAGAACGCGAGGCTCGCCGCCCGACTGCACAACAACGCCAGGATACTCAACGAGGTCTCATCTACTCACATACACAGACACCATAATAGGTTTCATGCAATAACATTAATGTGAACATGATACAAAAAATAAAACAGATATCATACACAAATTGTGTAACACAATTGCGAATACATAATTAAAAATGAAGCAAAATCAATATTTCAAATATCGATGAAAAAAATTGTGGGAACATCTCAACGCGATCGTCTATGATCCTTTTGATATTCCTTTTGATCCTTTTGACATTTTATGACAATCATGTCTATTATAGAATTATCGATAAAGTAAGCTGTTTACTAAAATCATAAGAAATACATGCATGAAACCTATTCACATTGGGGTGTTTTATGTCATTGTGATGGAAAACTGTTTTACACTTTGTGAATGTTTTTCTGGGGACCAATTTATCAATTTTAAAAATAATGATACCGATACGCGTGTATAAACGCGCATACATTACAATCCTTATTCATACACTAAAACGACTTAGTGTAAATTGGTCCTCAGGTATTTGATTTATATTGCACCTAATATAATGATATTCTAATCCACGTCAATAAACTTTATATAATATGTAAACAAGATTTATCACAAGTACAGAAATAAAATATAGAATAAAAAATAAAAAAAATAAAAATAGAATCTTTGGATCCTGCTTGATTGGGGGAAATAAATAAAGCGAGCATGTTTACATATAATATCTAGTTTATTGGCCCCAAAATTTATCGCAATCCTCACATTTTTCATTCTTTCTATCGATCTTTTATAACACAAAAATCAATCCGGAAAGCACAAAGGACACTAAATATAACGATTCCGAGTATATAATGAAGTACATACGTTTAATTTAAAACATCACGGAATCCTGATTCAGAAATTTAATTGTGGCAATTAGTAGCTTATTTATTTATATTTAAACAAGCTGCAATTTATCGACCAATCATCAATCAATATTTCAGTATTAAAATATCTTAAATCAACGATTAAGAGGTAAAAACTATCGATTACAAATGATTGTGCTTTCCAAATTGATTTCCTTATTTCACGTGTGATTAATAGTATACTAATGGTGTATGGGTGTGTGGGTGTAGATGCACTGCCTGCGCCTTATCAAATGCAACTGTCGCGAGCACGATGCACATGTAAGTGTCTTGTGCACTCATCTACCGCTAGCGTTCAAATAATACTTTTATATACGAGTATTGTAGTCCGTGTAATATTATTTCGCCATTATGAGACTTGATATATGTCTCGCAGTGCCATTCGGTGCTTTGTTATTAAAAGTGCGGTTGGTTGGTTGAGCCATGGAGCGGACTCTTGACACTAGATTCGAATTTAACTTCGATTCGATTTCATTTTTAGGAGGCAGTTTTACAAAAACTTTTGACTATCGAACTCGATTCGAATACATAGTCGATAGTTGTTTATGCTAGAGATCCAATAATGTTATCTAGTTTTAGAACAGGAAGTATAGTTGTAGTAGGAATGCACCTTTTAGCACTACTATCTCTAGGTACTTTGTAAGCTACATCTATCACTATTAGATTTAGAACTACTAGCAGCATTATTCTGTCTTGCATTATTTTTTCCTGAGTGAGTAGCGTTTAGTCTAACATAGTTATTTTTACTAAAATGTTGCCTTTTGAAATAGAAGTATTGTCTTTATTTTTAATTGGTTTGGTTCTTCAAATGTCAGTAGATTTGAAAATATAACTTTCTTCCTAATATCTAACCTTGGTTAAAGTAGTTTTTTTATTGAGGGTTAAAAGAGGTTTTTAGGTAATTTTTATTTTTAGATAATGGAGACATCAATAATATAGTTTTGCATATTCAATTAGCAAATTCCTTTGATATTGGTAGTATTTGTATATTTTGCTAAACGATAAAATTTTTATTACTTTAAATGGTTTTATTGTATATTCGGTTATACAGTGTTGTATCGATAAGATTCCTGAAAAATTATCGATATTATTATTGTCTCATCTCCACACAGGTTGAACAACTTGAAGCTCAAACCAGAGAAATGAATCAGATTATAAACGAACTAGAAACACGAAAAGGCCAAACTGACGACGAATTAAAGGCCAGCGAAGAGAAGATAGTCCTACTCAGAGACATCATAGCGAACCTAGAGGGACAGTTAGAACAGAAGGCGTCTAGAGAGAAAGAAATCTTACAAGAGCTAGAGGAAATGAGACGGACTATAGACGAGAGAGACGGAAGGATGAGGGTGTTGGTGTCCGAGTTGGAGTCGCTGAGGAACGAGAGGGCCGACCAGACCGAGCAAGTGTGCCCCAAGTGTGGGCTCGAGGAGGAACGGTACTCCGACCTGCTGCAGAGGGTTAAGGAACAGGTCGGTGGAGATTAGTGCTTTCATATTCTATAAATGCCATTGAGCAGTATTTCACGTTATTTTGTTCTTTTTCTATAGAATTTATTTCAAGGGTGGTCCCATATAAATTTGGTCACGATCGGATTTGAAGTCGGTCTGTTAAGTTTTTAAACTTGTGATTATGTATATACTTAATTACTTAACAGTAGGAGTTTCCAGTCAGAAACATTCTTAACTTTTTATCTACTACTAGTATTTTGAATATTGTTTTTGGTTTTATACAAGAAACCTGATTAAAAATAGTCATAGTCCACCAGCATCTATGTCATTACCCGATATTTGTTTTCCATTAGTGTCATTGGCTAGAGGAGGCGATGCACCGGCGCACGCGCAAGCTGGAGCGACTGCACGAGGTGTGCTCCACCAGCTGCAGCGAACCCAGCGAGGACGTGTCCATACGGGATCAGAAGAACATGCATCTAGACGTAAATATTAAAAACCTAATGTAATTCACATATAAAGCGGGTGCTTTCATAATGTAACTAGCCATGTGCTTGCTATTATAAGTTTTTTAATTGATCCTGGTAACGCTCTCGAAGCAAATATTATCAAATCAAAAATATTAAAAGTTGTCATACTGAATTTTTGGTGTATGTAATGAGTGTTTTATGGCCGATTATTGTTACATTATTTTTATAGCACTCGCTCGCCCCCTATCACATTTGGGACGGAAGTAAGCTCGGCGAAATGTGGGTGTACTACTTGGCTAGTGCGCCTCTGCCTACCCCTTCGGGGATACAGGCGTGAGCTTAAGTTGTTTTTATAGCAAGTCATGTAAACAAGTAAGTCATCTGATGATGATTATGATTTTAACTGCTCTTGAAAAGCTATAAAAAAGTTATAAAGCTACTGTTGGTCTACCTTAGCTTTGCCTTGTAACGAATTGGATTTGTCTGTAAGTTACTTGTGTAAATGAATAAATAAAATAAAAATAAAACAAAAAAGTCTAAACTTTTAAATTAAAAGTTTCTTGTATGGGAAAGACCCTTATGCCGGGTACACACCAACCGAACGAAGGCGAAAGAATGTTCGCGAAGGGCCATCGGCGAAGGGGATCGAACGTTTCCGAACATTCGTGAATCTTCGTAGTTGCGTTCACACAACAGTTACCCTGCGCACGACCGAACGGGACAGAACGCTTTCGTTCGTTCATTCGGCTTCGGTGTTGCGTCCACACCGACCCCTTCGCGAACATTCTTTCGTCTTCGTTCGGTTGATGTGTACGCGCCAATATAGGAAGCTGAAAAGGTAAAGGAAGATCAGGAAGTATAACTATCATCGTCAGTTTCTGTTTACGCACTGCTGGGCATAAGCGTCTTCTTCCTTGTGCCACTGATGTTTATTATGCGTTTAAAGCAACCAAGTTTTTACTGCGGTCGCTTGAATATCGTTCACCCATCAGCTTGCTGGTATACCAACAGATCTTCTCAAGTATAACTAATAACATAACATAAGCTCACGCCTGTATCCCCGAAGGGGTAGGCAGAAGCGCACTAGCGAACTAGAACACCCACATTTCGCCGAGCTTAGTTCAGTCGCAGATGTGATAGGGGGCGATCCTATCGCCATATCGGGCACAAATTCCAGACTCCGGGCTGATATTGAAAAATCCAATATCACTTTGCCTGACCCGGGGATCGAACCCGAGACCTCAGAACCGTAGTCGTACCGAAATACCACCACGCCACCGAGGCAGGCAGTATAACTAATAGAAGTATCTTTTACCCCAGTCGAAGTCCGAGGAGAGCGTGACTCCCCGCGCGTGTGGTGGCGAGCTGCGCGTCGTGTGGGAGGCGCTCGGATCGCACGGTCGAGCCGAGGACGCGCTGCTCAAGCGGCTCAACGACCTCGAGATGCAGCGGAACAACCTCAAAGATCTCGCACAGGTCAGTGTTTCACTTTATCGATTGTGTTGGGTTATTCCGTTACAGTGGTTCAGGTAGATGGATAGGGGAGATCAAGATTGAGTCTCATAGAAGTGATGGCAAAGCTATAAATACGATTTTCAAATCGATCCATTTGAAGTGTACAAAATCGATTCGAAAAAAATCGAGGTATAAATATCGATTTCTTGATTAATCGATAATTCGCCATTTTTATACGATAGTGGAATTTATCATCTTAGTTGCGACTATTGTGCAGTGCACATGAGTGGTGGCGATTAATTACTTTCAAATTTATGGCTTCCCAAACTATATTCAACATATACAACAATAAATTTAATGATCATCCAAATTTATTCACCGCTAACCAATTTAGGATATAATTTTTACCCTGCTAATACGTGTCTATGAGATACAGCTCTCTAGAGCAGAACCTTCCGATCGCTATTTAATAGCAATATCCACGATACAATATGTCCGCGGTGTCAGTATATCATATTTCCGTGACGCGGGACCTTGTCGTCCATTGATGGCTGGCGAATGTCCAAGAGCGCTATTTGTAAGCGAACGCGCGGCCGGTAACAGCGCTCGCTTGCACAATCTACACGACGTTGTTCTACTAATGTACTCGACTCGTGGTGAACTTTGAATGAGTTTGTATGTGTCATTCTATGGAAGGTAACATCGGTTAGTTTTATAGGGAAATTGCTTTAAAAACTTATGAGACTGACGTCTAGTTTTAGGTCATGATTGGCGATAATGACTATTATATTTTTAATCGCTTAGCATATATTTCGGATTTTTTTATAAATATACCAAATAAAATTAGTAAAATGAAAAGGATGTTATTTATTGGATTTTCTAGTTCGCTAGTGCGCCTCTGCCTACCCCTTCGGGTATACAGGCGTGAGCTTATGTGATGTTATTTATCATCATCATTATTATATGGAGGACCATTTTCTTGTTTCTTTTATAAGATTCGGTGGTGTATATTCGAACTAACTCGTCTCCGCTATTTGAAAATCCCTCCTGACTGATTGACCGTTGTTACTCAACTAATGGGTTTTCCCACAGTTTTCCCGTACATTCGTTGGAATGAGAAATGTATGACTAACGCGTCGAATTGATGCTCTGATGTGGGGTATGTGAGATGATGTGTATATTCAATTTAGGTTTTCTTATGCTGAAATAATCTTATGGTTTAATATGTGCGTGCCAAATGATTTCAATTCATTTTTCAACAAATTTCAATTCATAATGATATACATTTTTTGACATTTTGGATGCTGTACTGCTGTCTGCTTGTGACTAGTTTTCTTTAATCTTATAATTGTATTGACAACTGCGACTACTTTAAATCCGATTTCGATTCAAATAATAAAATATTGACTGCCTCGGTGGCGTGGTTGTATTTCGGTACTACTGTCCTGAGGTCTCGGGTTCGATCCCCGGGTCGGGCAAAGTGACATTAGATTTTTCCATATCAGCCCGGAGTCTGGAATTTTTGCCCGATATGGCGATAGGCTCGCCCCCTATCACATCTGGGATGGAACTAAGCTCGGCGAAATGTGAGTGTACTAGTTGGTTAGTACGCTTTTGTGTACCCCTTCGGGGATACAGGCGTGAGCTTAGGTAGCGTAGGTAATAAAATATTGTATAATATTCGCAGATTTTATTATTTTTATCTTTGGTTTATACCCGTTCCGAAAGTGCCAATGACTTAACCCGGATCTCCATTCACTACAATCAATCAAAACAGACATTAAAAATAACGAAAACAATGTGAATTTTCGTCGCTTATTCATTGTTTATTTGTAGTACTCTACATTTACGCCTACATTTTCATTGTCACGGAGCGAAAGCGTTAGCGATGGAAATAGCTCGCTCGTCTGCGCGGCGATAACTTACGCCGAAATCTAGACTAGGGGTGATGTCATCGCATTTAACGATGTATTTGATAATAATGCTGCCTTTATTTTGTGGTGCTGAGGCGAGAAAATTTATAGATCAGTTTTTGTAGCGTTCGACTTCATCTAGAATGTTTCGGAGTTAGGCAAAATTAATTTTTGATTTTCTGACTTATCATGAAACATCGTAATTTTTTGGGGCGGCACAGCCACTCTGAAAATACTTATGTATAATCTTAACTGACAGAGTAAAGTTGACGAAATTTAAATAATTTATAGCATTAACTAATAATAAATCCTCCTTGATCGAATGGTAGCAGATATGCGCTGTGACTCGGGAGGTCCTTGGTTCGATTCCTAGGACGGAAAAAGCGCATTTTCTAATTTTATTGGCCGGTACTGGATCCTCCAGAGGGGGTTGCCGTCAGGCAGGCAGCCGGTCGTAAAAACAATGTTAAATAATTTTTGCAACATGCTTGAAAAAGTGGGTTGCGCCGACCCCAATTTAGGTGGTATAAGGGTAGGTAGAAAGAAAGCAACTTATAACAAATACTTTAGATTGGTTTTAATCGCTAGTACTAGCATCTTTTCAGTAACAATTGTTAAAATAATGAATATTGTTAAAATAGTTAATATTTTATCACAGGGTATTTAGTTATATAATTATCGAAATAATTGAACACATCCGAATTCAATGCACTTGCGAAAACTTAGATGTAGGAGACAAAGTGTAATAAATAATAAAAAGTATACGGCTGAAGGACATTGTATCCATGGCTATGATCAATATAAAAAAAAATAAAAAAATAGATGGAAACAAGAAAAAACGTTTGTAATGGTTTTGTAAAATGGTTTCGTTTTCTTCTAAGATTTTAACACAATAAACTTGCCGAGCGTCCGTTGATACAAGTCGTCAGTCGCTACGTCAACATAACTTGTTTAGTTTTCCGTATCCTGGTGTTTCTGTTTATGTTTTATCATCACATTATCTCAACACATGGGGAGAGGCAGCTTAAACTTCGACAATCATTCTGTTAAAATAGATATAATCGGCTTTCTTTCTTACCATTTACACTTATCCCACTCCACTGTGGGAACGGTGCAGTATTTATTTTAAGTATGTTGTAATATGGATTCGGTTTAGTTTTTCCTGTAATCCAATCTCGATATAATCGCTTTTAGGAACATAATATCACCTCATTTTGTTTGTACAGAAAGTGTCATAGCTCGCTTAGGCGGGTTGCATTCTGGAGACAGTCAGTGTATAATACAATAACTTTAGTGATTGTGGAAAGCAATGTCTTGACTGACGACATTATTTTTTTTATTTTTATTTATTGACGGCTCATGAGAGAGTAAGTATTTACCGTCGCCCGAAAACATGCAACGCCAGGGACCATAGCCTGGCTGTCTGTTTATCAAGCTTCGTTTGAAGATATGTCGTACCGCTAAGAAAACTTTTTACGAATTTTGCCTTTTTAACCCCCATTGTAATCACTACACTCGCCTCGACTGCCTCGGTGGCGTGGTTGCATTTCGGTACGACTACCGTCCTGAGGTCTCGGGTTCGATCCCCGGGTCGGGCAAAGTGATATTGGATTTTTCCATATCAGCCCGGAGTCTGGAATTTTTGCCCGATATGGCGATAGGCTCGCCCTCTATCACATCTGGGACGGAACTAAGCTCGGCGAAATGTGGGTGTACTAGTTGGCTAGTGCGCCTCTGCCTACCCCTTCGGGGATACAGGCGTGAGCTTATGTTATGTTATGTTTATGTAATCACTATTAGATTAATTGTCTTATTTGTTATTTTTCTTTCTCCTTGATGTTATCCCGGCCTTATGCCAGGGTCGGCCTTCCTACTTAAACGCTTCTACTTCGCCTGGTCTTGAGCATCCTCCGCAGTGAGACCATTAGCTCTCATATCTTCCTCCAAAACGTCCAGCCAGATCTTTTTGGGCCGTCCACGGGAACGCACCTCTGGTACGATTATTGTGAAATTGTATTATTTGTTCCTAGTCAGAGTATTTTTTTCTTTGAGTGGTGTCTGGTTTGAAATAGTTTTGGTAATTACCGACATAGCTATGATTCAGTACATTGCTGTGCCTGTGGGCGAAATGAAAAACACATGGTGTTTTCGAAAGTTTTCATACACCGCTTTTAATAGTTTTTGCACTGATTAAACGGTTGTGATTCATGTTCAAAAGAATTATACTGCTCTAAACATTACATCATAGTATTTTAAAACCTAGATACGCAGAATTTTCAAGATCTGGCGGAGTGAAATGTAGGAAGGTGGAGCCTAGCATGAGGCTAACATCAGGGGAAAAAAGTAATTCCAAACCTGTAATCTCACCAAGTAACGTTGCTATATTTTCGTTTGAATGATGAAAGCGGTCATCATCGTTGAACCTAACCAATGCGAGGATACAGCTAATCCGCAATCGTTAACATAAAAATTATATTTTATTGTGTAAGGTCGCAGGAAGTCGTTGGATGCAGGCCGCTTCCAACAGTTCGATCTGGAAATCTTTGGGAGAGGCCTATGTTCAGCAGTGGACGTCCTGTGGCTGATGATGATGATGATGAGTGTTCATATTGTTGACGTTAGTTTACCAGTTGCAAATACTAAAGCCAAATTATTTGTGCAAAATGCTTGAAACAGATTTTAAAATTCATCCTAGTAATACTATAGATTCTGCCATCCGCCAGTGTCACGGATGTCACTACCATCTGACCTCTCCGCCCATCATTACCGTCGCAGTAATTGTGCTGACCCCAAACCCCGCGTGAACTCTCACTGCTCTCCAATTTGTATTATGAGCACTTATTGAAATTAACAACAGGGTTGGCAATACGAGCTTTTTGATTTGTCTATTTTTTTTTGTAATCGAATTAATATGAATAATGAGTATTGAAGCCATAAGAAATTATCAAAATTATGCTTCAGCCAAGCCGTTGTACATCATGAAATCGTTTAGTCTCGTTTGGTTTAATGTAGGTATGGTTATTAGAAAAAGTCAACAGTATTATGACGAGGGGGAAAACTGTAAAAGGGAAAACCGATGCTTTTTCCTATTTATTCGTCGACAATTTATCAAAGGAAATCCAAAGAATCATGTTATATGAACCCTACCACCACCACCCTTGCCTGCAGTATGGACCTCTCATACACACTATGCAACTAGTAATCAAAACAGTGACCCATTTAGCCACATGTTACACAAGGAAGATAAACACAGCGGTGTTTAGATGACAACCCTGTCGCATGCGTGATGCGGGACCCAGCGCGTGGTATATTTAGATGCGCGTGCGCAGATGTGCGATGTTGTGGATGTGGTATCGCGGTTTCAGCATGTGGTTGATATTTTTATTTATAACATGTAAAGTTAAAATAGTATGTCATGATTGTATGATCGTAGAAGCAATATAGGGCCTTACTTATAAAAATATTTTCGCTTATCTTTTCGCTAAGAATAGCCTGTCACTTTTTTCCTTCCGTTAGAGCGTTTAAAAATAAAAGGGACAATCTGTGGTTAAAGATAAGCAGCGCTTAAATATTTTTATAAGGGGCATAATGTGTCAATATTTTGGATGGGTAGATGGAGTCGATGACTAAATTATTGACGATTGGAGTGAATTGAAATACAGCGTGTATTTCGTGTTATTTATGTTAAAAGAATAGTGGGAGGATTAAATAATGAGGTTTACCTATTGAAAAATGTGATACTATGGTCTCTGTATCTTGTTGTTGTGTGGTTTATTTGATGGGGTTCCTAAACATTCAAATACTTTTGTCTATGACTTCACGAAGAACATATAAACCATAACATCTCCCAGGTTTTGTTATTGACTGAGTTGGGTCTATGTCAATTATTATTATTTATGACGTTTAAGATATTTGTTGGCGTCCATACACATTCTTGTGTGAGAGTTCACAGGAAATATTTGCGTCAGTGTTTTCAAGGTTATTTGTTATAGATGATCGTGTTTACATATTATTCTGTCTTTTGCTTCCCATTGCGTTACATGTTCTCGAATGAATAGGTCGAGTTTACGTGTATCACTTACGTTTTTTTATCCAAAGTTGTTATAGTTTTACCCGGCTGTGTTAACGCTAGATTGAAATTCTTTTTCACCTCAAGAACCCCTCTCTCTTGAGTCTTGACGTAGGACTGACGGTAACGATAAGCGTCGGCACTTAACAAAAACAACAAAAAACATAATTAAACCTGAAAATAAATAAATAAATAAATACACCCAACAGTCACACACCTAGTCCTAACCCCACACTAGGTATAACCTGTATCGTGGGTGTCAGAGACTAAGAGAGACTTTCGGTCTCAAAAGACCCAGACTTGAAACAAATATCTGTGGGCCACACAAACATTTGTCTCAATGCGGGAATCGAACCCGCGGCCTCTCGCTTCACAGCCGGCTACTCGCCCACTGCGCCACGGAGGCTGTCGAAAATTTAAAACACTTGAAATATTTCTGATACCGACAAAATATGATTCATATTGTTAAATGTGAAATAAAATAAACTGAATACATGTCGAAATTTTGTCATTCATAAAATTAATTGAACTAAAAAAACAAACCTTAAATAAATAACATAATTTATAGTGGAAGAAAAATAAATATAACCGCCTCCGCATTTCATTCATCGGCGCGAGCCCAACGCGTATGTCGCTACAGTCAGTCGCTACTAGCTCCCGATGCTTCACAGCGTGTTCTGTTGTCGCAAGGTCTCTGTTCGCGAATCGCCACATTTCCATATCGCCATATCGCTATCGCCATATCGCACCATCGCCATGTAGTTGTGAAAGTGTGTGTGTGTGATGTTCTTGTTGAATTACTTCAGAAAGTACGTTGGTATGGGCCTGCCAGATTTGACGGTGAGTCCGGACTGCACTTTTCTTTAAGTAGGGCTTATTTTTATATTGGAGTGCTTTTTTATAGTTATTGGGAGAGGGTTTTATTTTTAGGTTTTGAGATTTAAGAACGTTGTGTTCAACTCATTTATACATGCTCATTATGAAAGTAGTTTTAGAAAGAAAGGAAGAAATTTATTACTACTGGACTATATAACAAATATACACTAAAAAAATAGACAGCCCAATAACAATGATCCTCCATTCAGCTATTATACAGCAAACCAGCCAAGACCGCGCTGCAGCGCTGATTTTCAATGGGGGGTCAGTGCGACATCCGAACGCTTTTTAATCATATTTTCCTCATATTATCGAGTTATTTAATATTTTTCAAAAGACAATACATATTCGCGTGCATTTTAAAAAATATTGTCTCGGAAACCTTGTGTTACTCGAAAATATAAAACTGCATTTAAAAATTCTAATGACCGTTTTTTTAAATAAGTCACCATTGTCATTGTAAGCTGGAAGGTTGTCTATTTTCTCTTTAAAGAAAATCACGTTTCTTTGTGTGATTCATCAAGATTTGCTACTGGTCTGGATGTTGTGAGTTGTGAGACCGTAAGTCTCTCAATTGATATCCACGATATGAGATAATCTTATTTTCATGATTCCAAGTATTTTTATCTATCCGTTGAGTTCTTCCAATCAGTACTTAAATAATTTTCAGTACTCGGTAGCCCTATGGTAAACTGTGCCACGTTTGTGTTGGGTTTACTTTCTTTTCTAGAGTCTAGAATATTGATTTTATAATATTAAAATTAAACAAACAATACGATAATGTTCAAACATTGTGATTGTTTGAACGCGACATTGCAAACAAAACAATATCAATTGGATGTTCATTAGCAGAATGTTGTCGACGCGTGCCAACTGCGACAAACGTTTATGTAGATCTTTTGTCCCCATGGTTAATAAGAAAATATCTAAACACTGTTACATAGTCCCGCTGCGGGGTACGGGCCTCTTCAACTAATGAGAAGGAAGGCTTTAGGCTTCGGATATTACGAATAAATATTGCTCTCTTCATTAGTGAAGGAAAATAAAGTAAAGAATCCTGCATCCTTGTGAATTCTCGGACATAATTTCAATGGTTTGTGAAGTCTACCAACCTTCATTAGCTCAGCATGGTGAATTAAGGTGTAAACCTAATTTTATAAAATTTTGTGTAGTACTAGTTTTAATGTATAGCTTTATAATCCTGTTAAATATCAATTAACTTCTACATAACGAGTCAATATCCGTGATTGTTATTGATAATTTTGTCACATCAGTTTTATTGGTATTTTATTGAGCTGTTCCATCATTACACGTTTCAATTGTATGAATTGAGCGCATTTGACTCGGTTGACATCATCAATAGTCATACGTCAGAAGCTTTTACAACTTGTCTTCAATTAACCAGAAGTCAAATAATCGATCAGGTGTGGCATCTGGTGGTAATAGATTATCTTACGTTATAACTAGTAAAGAAAAGGGTAAAGTCTATCGCAGATAAGTTTGTTGCGATAGTGGTAGCGCCTGTCCTACCTACGCCTGTCATTTCCTGAACAGCTAATGTGTTACATCATGTAGGCTTTAGTGTCTTTTTTACAGATTTCTAGTAGCAGAATGATCCATAATATCAAACTATAAAGACGAACCTGTAGCATAAATAAATCTAGAATAATCAAATAAGTCTGAAAAGGGGGACTTAAAATAGTCATACAACAATATTATATAGGTGAAAGTGATTGGTCCTAAGGTCTATTACTATTATGCGATTCCGTCTGAAAGATGCATTGTATCAATCCTTGCACCAACTCCCTGTTTAGTACTGAAAAGTACATATTCATTAACGCCCGGTTCCAATAAACAATCTCAGTTCGAATGTGCAGATAGATTACAAAAATTAGCCAATAAGAACACAGTTTGAACATGACTCCGTCGAATGACTTGATTTGATTGGTTCATAAACGCGATCTATCTGCACTCTTAACTGAGATCGTTTATTGAGACCGGCCGTTAGTGGCAAGTCTATTAAAGATTGGACTTGACATTCCTTACTTCTTTAATTGACACTACTTAAATTCATGGCATTAGTATGTCAAAGGGTACCGATTAAACCTCGCGGCTCTTCAGTTTCATTACCACCTCCGCTCTGTACATCGTCATTCGCAACTACGCGTACTAGTTCTGGTAATCAGTTCATTGCCAGGTTCGTGATGCGATGAGTACAGGTTGTATGTTTATCAGCACCCTGTAGTAAGCGCAGTATTCACAAGCGTTTGGCGTATTCCATACCAATGAGCGGTTAAAGTGCGAATAGATGTATGAGACTATAGCAGTTGTGGGAAGATCTCTGCGCAATGTAATAGCATATTATGTTCTAACACCTTAACATTTAAAACAACGTTGTATAGCCCGATTGCTAATTAAACGGAGTAAACTGACAGACCGAAATGTCATTTACAAAAATAATGTTGCTTACTTTCAAAACATAGTGACTGATCTAGTTCAATTTTTATCATTCAAAGAAACAATTACTCAGCCCTAGCTTGCAAAATTAGAATTTTATTGTGTATTTTTAGAAATTTCAGCTGAACCCTTTGACTAAATGTCTGTGTAAATAATTTTGCGTATATAATCACAACAGATATGCCAAATGATAACAATGAACATTACAAATATTACTTTTTATTATTTGAGAAAAAATACGTTCCGCACATTCATAGCTTTTGTAGGTTTTGTTTATAATTAACCATAACTATAATTCTAGTAGACATGCCATAACTTGCATACAGTTATTTACTATGACTATCATTCAGTAGACATGCAGTATTGATCACACATTAGGCAGGAATTACGACTCTGAGTTGGACTTTAGAAAATGAAAGGATGAAATGGTTCACCGAATTGAAATGTTTAAATCATCTTGATCTTTTTACCGCAGCACTATTTATATTTCATGAAAAAGTGACAACATTCGAAATGTCAGTTTACTCTGTTTAATTAGCAATCCTACTACTATAGTTGGGTTTGTCTATCATGCGAAGGGACAGGAGCCCTAGACAAAAATCAAGCGTGACGTTTAGTAACGCTAGGCATTTTTTTTGTATGGAGTTTACACTGGCGTCCGAAGAATCCCGTGCCTGTTGCTAATCTTGGTAGATACAAAAAAACATTAGCGTTAATGCCTAGTGTTATCAGACGTCACGCTTGGCTTTTGTCTAGGGCACTAGGACAGAAAATTGACAATGAAATTTTTGCTATTTCATGAGCGCTGTTTATTTATCAGGACAGATCCTATGTTTATTAGCTTACGAAGGTAAAGGGCCCACAACCCATCTGCTACTCTACAGCGCTCTATACTCTGCAAAGCCACTCTACCGTGAATATACTTTTTGGTATCTCGTTTGGAGAAGGACGTGTCATAGTGCTGAGGGCATATAGAATGTCTAGAGTTTTTGAGTGGTAGTATCACGCTGTAGATGTAACGACTATAGCATGAATGGGCCGGCTCGACCGGTTTTATACCACTGTCTCACAGAAAATCGGCTTAAAGTGGCAGCTTGCTGTCGCGTTTCGTTCGGTGAGTGAGATTTCCGGTGGCCCATTTCCCTCCCTCCCTTTCCCAATCCCTTCCCTCTCCCCTTCCATTCCCTCCTTTTAGGTTGGCAACGCACCCATGATTCTTTTTGTGTCTTGGGTATGGGCGGTGATCACTTACCATCAGGTGACCCATCTGCACGTTTGCCAGTCTCTGATATAAAAAAAAAAACAACGATGAGGAATATTCATTTCAAATTTTGTAATGAAAATGACCTCTGCTGCGTGATCTCATGGTATCCGGAGTAAACAAGAAGCGTATGACGAGATGAATAAAATATGAGTTATGTAATGCAGCTGCTAACAGCACGAAAACTCAAACTTGGCAACAACATTGACATCTAAAAGAAAGACGAAACAGTGTTTTTAACGCTGAGTTGATTTTGGCACAAGTTTTGTATTTACAAAATAGTAATCACACGTATGGAGAACACTCAAGTATGTTTATCAAAAGAAAAGCTTGTTTTTTCGCAATGTTTCTTGGTTAGATGGGGCGATGACCTGATAGACTATTGAGCAAATTTTTACGTTTAATGTATTTGATACCACGCTCTCATAGAAAATCGACGTGAGGTGATTGCTGACTGTTGCGCTTGTTGGTGATTTCTACCTACATACATAAGCTTATATATATTATTTACTATCAAGTAACCCATCTGCTTGTTTGCTAGTCTCTGCTTTAAAAATAATATAAATGTATACATAGTGCTACATAGAGAATGCCGGGATCTTTGTATGCAACTGGATACTACCCAATACCTCCTGGGTCTGAGAATTGCTGATGATTTTAGAGACTAATTGGACATAGGTAACAGTGGACTGAGCAATGACATCATTGCATGACTACCTTGTTGGATTTCATTTACATTGGTATCAATTATACGCATGAAACTAGTTTTTTTTGTTAACAACATTATTTTTAAACCCAGGAACTTCTAAATCAATCCAGAATTTGATTGTACCTACGTTGTGTTAGATTTCTGGAAGGTCAACCTTCTCCCTCCCCTTATATCCTGCCCTCAATCCACTTTGGTGTCAGCTTTACATTTTAAAGTATGTTGCAAAAAATATTAGACTTTAGTTTTTATGACTGACGCCAACCCCTCCACGTACCAACTCTTATTACTTTCCTTTATTCGGGAAATAACGGCTTATATGCTTTTGGCTTTGTCGATATCCATAGACGATGGTTTTCGATTCAATTTTCGATTGCCTTCATAAACCAATTAAAGGAAACAAAGTTTTTGTTCAAATATTGGTCAGTTAACGAGTCGCCTTCTTGGTCTAGTGGAAGCACATATGGGCTGTGGACCAAGGAGGTCGTGGATTCGATTTCCAGGTCGGGCAAAGCGTTTTTTCTAATTTAATTTGCCCGTGACTGGATCCCTCAGAGGGGGTTGACGTCAGGCAGGCAACCGGTCGTAAAAACTTAGCCAAATCATTTCTGCAACATGCTTGAAAGAGTGCGCCGACCCCACATGGAGATGGGATAAGGGCAGGTAGAAAGATTGGTCAGTTACCGAGCCTCATTTATGCTTCGGTCGGCATAGAAACGTTTGTTTTATTTATTCCACCTATGATGAGAGTAGACGCCATTAATTAGCACGACGGTTAAGAAAGTAGAACGCGGCGGAAATAGTTAACGATTTCTAAACACTATGGTAAACATAGGTTTAGTAGCAAGTTATGTTTAAAATTGAACTTTTGGAAATATTAGTCATTTATCGCTGATTTACTAGCAAAAGGATGTTCTAATGATAAGCTACCATCGTTGGGGAACGGTGAACACCCATAATGTTGGAAGAATTTATATTTAAATAGTTTGAAACGGCTGTGCCATTTTGCACTTCACGATTTTCTGTGAGGTAGTGATCGATCCGGCCCATTCATGCGATACGCAAAGTTGTCTTATAGCTTGTCCCTTCTGATAAATCAACCAGCACTTTACCTTTAGGTACTTCCTGAGATAAAAAGATTTTTAGCGAGACCACATCATTCTAATAATAAAACAGAAAAATTGCTCGTTGAGCCCTCCAAAATCCGTAGCGCAGCGGGCGAGCAGCCTGCTGTGAAGCAAGAGTTGGAATCCCGCACCGGCACTAATGTTTGTGTGACTCATAAATTGTTTTGAGACCGAAAGTCTCTCCGAGTTTTTGACGACAGCCACGACACAAAATTTGTATCATATTGTGGGGTCAGGGCTATGTATGTGACTACATACTAGTGATGTGGATAATCGATTATTTTTCATAATTGATTATTCAGTTATTTTTAAATACATGATATTAAACGGTTAGTCAATTATTATCTCAGCCTATCGCTGTCCATTGCTGGACGTAGGCCTCTCCGAGTGAGCGCCAATCATCCCGGTCGAATAATGATATAACAATACATCTTTGAAAAATAATAATTTATGATAAATAATTGATTATCCACACCACTACTACATACATACATAGACTCACGCCTTTTTCCTATAGGGGTAGGCAGAGACAGCGGATTTCCACTTGCTACGAAGGATCGTAGCAAGTGAATGTAAGGATACATACCTCTTTCGCCTCATTCAGTCTCAATACATTCTTCATGCATGCATTTAAGACTTTCAATGTATGTTATGTTGGCTGTATTATATATTTAAAATATGAAATGAGGTGTTTTGGCTATTGAGCCTACTTATTTGATCAAAGCAGTTGGACTTAAACAAATTGTATGTAATGATAATACAGTGCCGGTGATATCAGCGGAACTGGACCGGTGAGCGAACGGGGTCGCGTTAATATTATTAGTGGTGGTGATTCACTGCTGAACTTTGTGACAACTAGCTCGGGCGGCTTGATGGGATGATAATATTGGCCTTGAGTAGTAACTCAGTAGGCAGTTTTTACCTGACTGAGACAGTTTTGATTCATCATTGATTATTGAAAGCGAAATATAGTCTGAACAGTTTAGTGCTAGATTTCCAAATAATTAGTATTGCAAGAACCATGATCCATTCAACCATGATCCGATATCCACACATGTAAATATATTTTTCACACAAGTAAAGGTGGTCTAAAAGCGAAAGGCAGAAGACAGTAGGTGTGTTTTATAATATCTTAATGAAAAAGAGGTAGGGAGAATCATAATATAATATTATATGATATTATTTAGTTTACAATAAGTGTTGACTCGCTTGTTGCTAACTGAACAATCTGGAGCACGCTGCACTTGTTTGTTGTGGCAGGAACTTCTGAACTGATCTCTGGACTGTATTGTGTACCGTCTTAACTCGTTGACTACAATAGCTACAATTCTATATACCGGGTGTTTCATAAAGTTGGTACCTATAACAATTCCACATACAGGGAGAACGATTTAAAGTGCAATGGTAAAGTTAAAAAATAAAAATTTTATTTAATTTTTTTAATCAATATTAACCAAGGAAATTTTTAAAATCGGAATGTGACCTGTAAATCGTCGCAAATAGCAAAATAATGGCTTTGTGTATGCTAAAAAAATTAATTACCCCATAGGTAGTTTGTAAATGTGCTGCAGCTGACCCAGTGAGCCAGCAAAAAGTTTTTCATCACAAATTCTAGTTTCCATTATTCCAAAACTATGAGCCTTACGAAATTTTAAACTTTACCGCTAGATTGGTAGCCATCGCCCCTTTAAGTGAAGTTATTATGGATACCAACTTTATGAAACAACCTGTATACTTATATTGTAAGAGTACTCAATTGTTGTGATGTATTTAACTCAATAATACCAGCTATATGTATTTTAAAAAGTGATGTCAATTTATTTGTTGTAATAATTTTTCTGCAGTCTAAAATCTCTTCTTACGCTCCAAAGAAGTTTGGTTTTCCGTGAGACAGGGATATCTGTCCGATAAAGCTGTAGACATTCAAGCTGTAGACCTGTAGAAATGTCTGTAGGCAGTAGTCAGTATGTAGTTAGTAGGTGATAATAAGTTTCGTCGGTGTCAGGAGGTGCGCGCCGAGCGCGACGTGCTGCAGGCGCGCATGTCGGAGCAGGCGCTGAAGATCTCGTCGCTGTCGGCGCGGCTGCAGCAGCAGCGGCACGACGCGGACGCGCTCTCGCACCAGGCCACCAGCCACCTCACCGTGCAGCTCCACGACGCGCTCGCAGAGGTAACACTCATCTATAATATTGCGCGTTCAACCACGGGATACCTTCCTCAAATTAATTGTAGCTATGGGATAATCAATAATCATTAGAAAAAAGTATGAAACTAATCGGGGGGATAGGTTAGTGCACTGATTAAGCTTTTAAAATTATTTATCAAAACGTTTGCTTAAGAAAATATTTATTTATGTTTTATAGGTTCAGCGATTGAAAGAAGAACTAGAGTCAAAGGACAAACATCTGTCCCGACTGAAGCTGCACGCGGACGAGAGAGACCGGCTTCAAGAGCAACATCACTCGTTGTATGGAAACTCATGTAAGTAAACAATACAACGAAATAAAACAGCTGCTGAGTCCACAAGAACAAGAAATATTTATTTAATCTATCAAATTATCTCTGATTTAGAATCTGAATAGGTTATAGATTTGATCAAGGTTGTTTCAACATTCGTTTCCGCTCCCATTCTAGCTTCATGAGATCACATAGGTGGTGGTAGGATATTTCTGTCTGCCCGGATAGCAACCACTGTATACATCATGTTAAAAACTACCATAGTGTCCCACACCCTTTGAGTGGATCCCGTTCTAAGATCAGCATGATGCATATTTGATGGTTGGTCGTGACAAGAGTGGGGGTATACTCTGTCTGAAGAACAATTTTTTTATGGCGACATAGTACTGATGTCCACCGATAAATTAATAATTGTTAAGAGGTCGTTGGTTTTTAAGACTGCACTGTGAAAAGTAAAGTAGGAATTCTGCCGTGATCGAGTATCGTGTAAAGAATATTTTTCATTAACGTATGACGTACCTTACACACTCGTTTTGAACTATTAAAAGAGAATCAGGAGGGTAACTTTTTACTTTTTACACAAACATTTGTTTTGGTGAAGGAATCGCACCGTACGTACGCTTAATGCGCCACATAGGCGTAAAAAAATAAATTATTCATTTTCTCTTAGGTAACCCCAAAGATAAAGTAATGATATTAGAACGGGAGCTGTCATCAGCTCAGACCCGAATCGCCCAGCTCGAGTCCCTGGCGAGGAGTCTAGAGAAGGACAAGGAAGACCTTCAGACCAGCGTCAGAGATCACCAACGAGCCCTGGCCGAGAAGGAGGAACAGCTACAAGAGTTATTGGGTAAGATATTGTACATACAATAGTGACTATTAATGTCGGACTTGAATACTAGAGGCTCGTGTGATGTGTAATTAGCATCAGAAACTAATCAACGAATACACTAAAATCCAAAAGAGTCCCAGTTACACGTTTGATTTTGGATATTGGTATACGATAAACTCTCATAAAACTCACATAGGCCAATTATTTTGGATTTCATAAACGTCAATTATTTCGTCATGGGAATCGAATCTGCTACCTTGAGCATCATACGCTATTACTGCGCCATAGAGGCTATCTATGTATACTCTAGACTCTAGAGTCTTTAGTAATTTTATTGTGGTTAACAGATTGGGAAACATAGTAAATAGGTCAAGAAATAGATTTGGAAGCTTAACTAACGCATTAGCAAGAATAGATGGTATTTGTTTTAGTTAGAATGTTGTTGAACCGAGCTTTGCAATGTTTGTTTTATAGATCGAGGAAACCTAAATCTGAATTATTGGGTTTAACTTGTTTTACGTTAATTATTTTCATTATTATGTTTAAATAGTTTTCATTCAAAACACAAACTGTGGATTTGTAAGTGTTTTTTTTTACGTATTCATGTTTTTACCAATTTGACTTACGACACAAGTCTAGACTCTCGGCTTTGCTAACTAAACAAACGTTTTGGACTTAATCCAACTTCCTTGCGCATATTTAGGTTAACGTCGGCACTCGGCACTTCACGTTGCAATATGATTCATAAACGTCTCAATTACAGCATTAAAACTGGACGAAGACAACCATAAGGATGAGAACGACGTTGAAGGCAAAACATCTGCTCGCACGCTCAGCGACATCGTTTCTATATCAGAGTTCGACGAACAAGACTTACAAATGAGGAGAGCTGAAATTAAAGCTCATAATGTTAGTTTAACAGACGCGCCATATCCTACAGAAGTCAGAGATAAAGCGTTAAATAGGACATTGCCCCCAGAAATGCAAAGACCTAATATGAGTTCGTTGAACATTGAATGTACGGACCATTTTGAGTTGCCGAGTTACACTCCAAAAGCCGATTCTTTGCCAGCCCACCTCACATCCACGCAAAATAAAGACGTTGATAAACTGTATAAAAGAAACGTGAACGAAGTCACTTTGTTCGGTGTTGGACCCGGACTAGGTGAAGTACACTTAACTGCTCAAAAAATAATTGATAATTGCTCAATGTACCCAAATAGGGAAATAGATGAAACAAAAAATGTTAGTGTCGAGCCGAAGAAAATTAATTTCTCGTTAGAAGCAACGAGTGATAAGGAAGAATTTACTTCTTTGAGGGAATTGGGAATTACTTTAGATATAAAACAAGAAAACTTTCCAGATATATTAACACAGTTAAAACAGGAAATTAAAAAGTCAAGGAACGAGTTAGAGATATGTAAAGCTGAACTTAAAAATGCTGAGGAGCAGTTGTGTGAGTTCCCTGCACTAAAGGAAGAGGTGGAAGAATTAAAGGGGCTCTTGGAGAATACAATGGCAACAATGGAGAATGACAAAAAGTTTTACGAGAATGAACTAGAAAATTTTGTATCCAACAAAAAACTACTAGAACAGCGGGTTTCGGAACTTACAAATGAAGTAACCGACGGTTCCAAAAACCTACATTTGCTCAAAGAGGACATTTTAAGGAGAGAAAATATGATCCTGGAATTGGCTAAAGAAAAACGTAACTTGACAAACAGAATCGCGGAATTAGAAGTAAGGATAGACGAATTACAAAGCAGAAATGCTGCATTAGAGAAGTTTGAGACTGAAAACCACCAAATTAAAGAGAAAATCGTTGAGCTGCAAAAGTTGGAGCACCTTGTATCAGAGAAGAACCAACAGATTGACAGTCTGAATCAGCACCTAGATAGGCTGGACGATCTACAAAGATGTCTGCATGACAAAACTGAAGAACTAAACAATCTCAACCAAGCAATGCACGAGAAAACGAATGAAGTTTTCCACCTTAAAAACACAGTAGAATCACTCAAACGTGACGTTACAAGACTTAACGAAGAAAATGACAAACTGAATGCAAACAACAAAGAACTGAAAACACAACTGACAAAGCTTGAAAAAGAGCAAGAAAACGCCTCACTTAAACTCCAAAACAGTGAAAGTGAGTTAGAAAGAGTTAATGCACTAAATGAAGAAATGAATTTAAAAATACAAGAACTAAAACTCCTGACTGATCAACTTAAAGATAAAGAAACTGAAATAGAGATACTGAATGAGGACATAAACGCTTTCCACGAAGAGATAGCCACACTAAAAGAACAATTGAAGATGGCTTCAAGAAGTCCATCGCCAAAGAAAAGCGGAGATGAAAAGAAAGTAGATCGACAGGCAAGCAGTGACAAGAAACAGCTAGTCAAGATCAGAAAACAGATTTCGCTGTTGCAACATGAACTAGACTTCAACAAGAAAGAATTAAACGATAAGGTGAGTTAGGTTTATTATGGTTTCCAAAAAATTTATGTAAATTGTCAGTAATTCAAACTTCAAGTAAATATATTTAAAACGAATCATTAAATATTACGTTTATTAAATTTAACTACAACCGTTTTAAGGGAAATTACTAAATTGAATTAATTTGTCTGTGTTAATGTATTTAACACAATACCTTTTTTTTAACTCTGACCGAACCAAGTAGTTTTGTAACAGTTTAATTAATTTTAGGCATTCGAACTAGCAAAAGCGAAACTGGACGTGACAGAACTAAAGAACACAGTGAGTCAGGCGACCAAACAGAGCGTGGACAAAGAGTCAGTAAATATAGAGCTTAAACAACAGATGGAGAACATGCAGAGAGAGATGCAAGAGTTGTTGGAAGAGAAGCAGAGGCTCGAGGGACAGCTGGAGTACGTGACAGCGAGGTAAGAAGTCGCTACACTTTATTTAAAGCACTTAGTGACGTCATAGAATATGCATAGACATCAGCTGTATGTGCACGTAATGACGTTACAACACAGGCTTAGACACATGTAGTGCCGTTAATTATAAAGTTATACCAATGGTAAATCTCTATTCACCTGTGTAACAAAGTTACTAGCATTTATATTTTAGAGTATACGTACAATTTTTTTTACACTGGATATTAATCATCGTACGTGTGTGCACTGCTCATCCATCGTTTTTGCACAAACCTTTTGTCAACTGCACTGTGGTCATAGGTTGAGGGAGGAGTGTAACGTGTCGGAACTGAGAGACAAACTGCGACAGAAGTCGGAGAGATGCGACGACCTCGAGAACGAACTGCAAGATCTCAAGGAGCTTGTTGAGAGGTACGTGAAACGCTTTTATGTCAACCACAAGTGTTTGTTTATTGTATGCACATCTTTAAATTTAGTGTTGTAATCCAAGATGTATCTAATTTATAGTTGGTTGGTTTAAATGGTTATTGGTGTTTCAAAATTATCTAATAATTGTTTCTAATAATTTTCCCATAGTTTTCGGTAGTCAGGATGCTTAATATTGAACATAAGCCTCCTTCAAAGATTTCTAGATTGTTCTGATTCGCTTTCTTCAAAGTGAGATGCATTACGTTCATAAGAATAATTATGTTTTGATTTTAACTGGGAGCTAGCTATATTACAGAACGATATGCAGGAATTAATTTAGTTTCAAAATCATATTTTTGTATGTAAAATAAAATATGAAACAAAAAGAAATTTGGAATGGGGATAATTTTAACTCTAAAAAATCAGTCCTAATAGGGATAATAATATGGGGGATGAAATAAGGAATGAACATTTTTTTAGTTTTAACACCGGATTCATCAATCGGAACTACGGCACGACCCAGATATCCATTTTGAAGTCAATCGGATCAAGGACAAAAAAATCAATTTTTCCATCCCCAGGTTAAGCAAATATCCCATGTTTATCCTTAGGGCTTAAAGTATCCTCATACCACCTCTCTTAAAAATCCGTTCCGCGGTTTCTGTAATCCCATATAAACTTTCATCCCTTTAGGGGTTGTTAAAAAACATAAAGTACCCCATATGTGTCCTTATGGTCATACGTATCCTCATACCAAATTTCATCAAAATCCATCAAGCAGTTTCAAAATGGATTGACTTCTAGACTCTCAGTGTCTAATGTTTGGCACTAATGTTGTGCACGTCTCTCACCTTCAATGGTTACGGGTCGACTGAGATCATGGACCGTCTGGTAAGACAGGAATAGCGTATATTTGATATCCATGTGTGAATGTCACGGTATGTTGTTCCCCCATAGACTGGAGGTGTGCGGTCGTCAGACGGAGCGTGGCGGCGGTCGCGCGACATCAGCCCGCTCGCCCACCGCCGAGCTGGAGCGCGCCGTGCGCGATCAGCTGCACTACTCGCACCAGCTCGACGACACGCTCGTCGACCAGGTACACACATATACACTGACAAACACACACACGCACACGCGCACACACACACACACATACGCACACGCGCACACACACACACGCACACGCGCACACACACACACCCACACACGCACACACGCACACACACCCACACACGCACACCCACCCACACACACACACACACGCACACACAGATAAACACATTGTGATTTATCTGAGAACAGTTCTTTAATATATGTATTTTTATGGCAGCTCCGCCACACACCAATCCATATTTTACATAACATAACATAACATAAACTCACGCCTATCCATATTTTAAGTCATTTAAAATTAAAAGAAATTTTAATAATTAATGTAACACTTCGACTTTTGTTTGTACAGATACTATCCGCCAGCAGCGATGAACATGAAGACATACCTCCCCTCGCACTGAATACTTCCAAGTAAGTTTCGATTGTAATTATTTTTACCACTTCATTTGTCCTATGAACTCCGATGGTAACGTACTAGGCCAATCATCCAGACGTACGATTCATTCTCAGGTCGAGTGTTTCATTTGCAAAAGAATCCTATGTTGATACGGTACTATTATTAGTTTATTTTTGTGTAGATCAACAAGTTCCATACATTCAACATCGTCAGATCGCATCAACAGGTTGAAAATTGATAACGATAAGCTACAAATGCAAGTTGATAACTTGGAGTCACGGCTGAACGACAAGGATGCGCTCATCACCGAACTAAACAGGTCAGTAACACCATACAATTGGGACTATGTTTGATTTTATACACATATTTATATGTAATAGCAAATAAACCAAAAAAGAAACCCTTCTGTAAAAACTGCATCTAAATTGGTTGAAAAATTAGGCAGTAATTAATATTTTACATTCTGGAGTGGGCGCATATTAGAGATCTTGCTATCCCTTTCCAACGCACTTACCGTGACGTGATTATACTGATACTTCTCATTCCCGCAATTTAAAGGTTACATCAAACTTCAAAGGCTTATTACTTTTTTATTTTTGAGAAAATTTCAATATTTCCTTCTGTTCTATATTTAAGACGACGTAAATTTCATATAAAATTAATAATAAAAGATACTCAAGTACCCAATTATTATCTACGTCATTGATTGTGATCATTGTTAGTTGTAATGTTGATTTGTCTTTCAAGTTGAAAATAATCGATAATTTCAAGGATGGAAAGGTATATTATATCGATATAATATACTTTATTATCGACCATTGGGTTGAAAAGCATTATTCAGTCTATAAATATACTGTGTAACCTGACAAACTGCTAATTAATGAAAAAATCACAATTGAAAAGAAATATTCAAAATTTCCGTGATCGACTTATATTTTTAATCGATAGGCTGATCGATTATGAAAGTTTTTGTCTACTCCAATCGAATGTTTGTGCACGTTACTTCGGTTCAGTCTGGTTCGTCAAGTTCTCAATTAGTCTGGATATGTATGCCTGTATATATATGTCCCGGATGACTCTTTTTTTAAAGAGTATTATTCAGTGTGGATCGCATATTAATTTGGTCAATATCTGAGCACGAGTACAGAGTAAACTTAATAGAGATGTATCGATTAAGATTTTGAAGCTGTTAAAGCCTAAATGCTTTTTCAAAATCGAATAATCGAACGTTTAGCGATGTAACTATTCAAATAGAAAGAAAGAAACAGCTTTATTTGAGATTTTGAAGCTGTTAAAATCGAATAATCGTATGTTTGGCTAAGTAACTATTCAAATAGAAAGAAAGAAAAACGCTTTATCTGATAATTTCCAAAAGGACACAAATACTCATAAAAGAATATAATTTATCTAAATTAAAATACAATCTTAGCATCCAATAACTAGCAGCGTTAAAAAGATTAACCACATAAAGAATGTTGAAACAACAAAAGTGCGAATCATGGGATGATTCATACATTCATAAATATACGTTTGACAGCGTTTGTTTTTGTTGGTAAAAGCAAAGAAATGTGTTCACGAAAATGTTTGAAAGTTTGTTATAAAGGTAATTTATACGTTTCGCATTTGAATATTCTTGTATAAGTACGGTTTAATGCTTCCCCACAGATGGGGCATTTCACGTCAAGCGGGCAACGAAAAAAAAGTGAGGTTCTGAAATGCGTTCATATTTTGCTTATTTATACTTCTAGAGGGTATGAACGTGTACACAAAATATTTTTTTTATAAAAGGTCTAATTGTCAAATTATGGCCTTCTAAAATATTGACCTCACCGGTGTAAGGGTTCCTCTGAGAGGTATTTTGCGTATTGAAGTAATTTATAATAAAATAACAAATGTAGTATTTTGGGTAGTAAATTTAATGGACTTTTTGATTTTTTGAACGGATTCGAAATTTAAATTTTTTATCTAGTGTTAAACCGGAAGTAAAGATTTCAAAACGAAATTGTAATACTTTGGGCAACAACATTTTTATTTCTTTTTATTCGAAAATAAAGCTTGACATACGCAGATTCTACCATAAAAATTGTAACATGGGTGCTACATTCGTTTAGGAATTATATTAATACGAGTACGTACATGTCGTGCTTGTCGAGGTACCTGACGCTTGCTAAAGTCGGCTATTTTGCGTAAAAAGAAAAACACACAGTAAAATTGCTTTGAAGTCACCTTTTTATGCATGATTATAATATTTACAGTTAATTTTATATTGATAACCGACTGATCCTGAAGGAGGATAATGTTTTTCGAGTATAGGTTTTGTATTTATGTATGTCAATTTCTTTTGCACGCTCTTCAGCCTAAACGGCTTGAAGAATTTTAACATATGAGATGTCATTTCATTCATAGCACCCCATTTACAATATTTATGGTAGAATCTGTGTATGTCAAGCTTTATTTTCGAATAAAAAGAAATAAAAATGTTGTTGCCCAAAGTATTACAATTTCGTTTTGAAATCTTTACTTCCGGTTTAACACAAGATAAAAAAATTAAATTTCGAATCCGTTCAAAAAATCAAAAAGTCCATTAAATTTACTACGCAAAACACTACATTTGTTATTTTATTATAAATTACTTCAATACGCAAAATACCTCCCAAAGGAACCCTTACACCGGTGAGGTCAATATTTTAGAAGGCCATAATTTGACAATCAGACCGTTTATAAAAAAAATATTTTGTGTACACGTCCATACGCTCTAGAAGTATAAATAAGCAAAATATGAACGAATTTCAGAACCTCACTTTTTTTTTAGTTGCCCGCTTGGCGTGAAATGCCCCAGATGTTAACTGAAATTTATGGGTGGGGTTTGCATATACATACCTACATATGAAATATTTATCAGCAGGGTTACCACCACCTTTTATAGCAGTATTATTATAATCGTTCTTAGTTTGTTTTGTATGGGAAGTGGTACAAGTAAAATTATAATAATACCGTTATAAGAGTTGGTGGTAACCCCCTCTGGATTTTGTGTTTCAAATATGAAAAGTATTCTTAGCAAAATTTCAATATACCTCTACTTCGCATTGAAACTACAAGAACAAGTTTAAAAACTTAACGGATCGACTTCACATCCGATCGTGACCAAATTTATATGGGACCACCCTTGAAATAAGCTCTATCGAACACAAAAAGAATTTTGAAAATCGGTCCACATTTGGCGAAGGTATCGCGTAACATACATAAAAGAAATTTAAAAAATACAGACGAATTGAGGACCTCTTCCTTTTTGGAAGTCGGTCGAAAATAAATAAACAACATACAACAGCCACAAACATAGTCCTGACTTCACACTAAGCCACTAGTCTTGTGTCGTGGGTATCAGGAACTACATTCCTTCACAGCCGGCTGCTCGCCCGCTGCGCCACGGAGGGTGCGTTGTAGTTACGTTGTTGTTGTTAATCGAACTTGTTCAGGGTCCGTGAGAAGCTGTCGACGGAGAGCCAGACGAACCGCTTGCGGTACGAGGCGGAGCGCGACAACGCGGCGCGGCTCCGGCTGCTGCTGCACGCGCACAAGGACACCTCCGACACGCTGCAGGTGACCACTCGCGACGATACCTTTTATTTTTGTCTCAGAGTGTTTTACCACTGCCGCCGCGCCCGGGGGATGGACGTGGCGGGTATGTCGGATTCGCCGGTCTTACGACCCAGCGCCGTGGTGGCCGAGAGAGATGTTTGACATCCGGGCGACGCTGGGCTGCGTCTCTAACAAATGCCCTACACCGGCAATACCGAATAATAACCCCGTGGTGGCCTACTTCGGCGTTTAGTGGGGCGGTCCCGGGACATCTGGAGATATACTCGGATGTCTCGGTCTCCAATTTGTGGGGGCACCGAAGGACTTGCGACGACACCTGCCGACACTTGCCGACACCTACCGCTCTAACACCACTCTCTTGATCATAAACTAACGCAACCGCATGAGCATTTACTAAATATAATCATCATGTGATATATCAATTCAATTCTTTCTACCTACCCTTGTCCCACTTTAATGTGGGGTCGGCGCAACACACGTTTTCAAGCATTTTGCATAAAAGATGTGGCTTAGTTTTTACGACCGGCCGCCTACTTGACGCCAACTCCTTCTGGGGAATCTAGTCCTGGGCAAATTAATTTACTTTTTCCAACCTCGGAATCGAACCCTGGCACTCCTAGTCTACAGCTCATACATACTGCCACTACACCAAGGAGGCGACTACTAAGATATACCAATTCAGTTGTCCATCATTTTAGAAATCTTTTATCAATATTTGTGTTATGTTATCAGAACCAGGACTCGAACATGATCCAGATCCTGAAGCGTCGCTTGGAGAGCGCGATGCAGTCGGAGGTGCAGCTGCAGCACGAGCTGCAGCAGCAGCGCGCGCGACTCGCGGCACTGGACCACCAGCTCGCCAGCTCGGGACAGAAGAACGACCGCCACGCTAGCGAGGTAAACACTATGGGGCTTATTTATAAAATTATTTTCGCTTATCTTTTCGCTAAGAATGGCCTGTCACTTTTTTCCTTGCGTTACATTGTTTAACAACTTAACAGACCGACTTCAAATCCGATCGTAACCAAATTTATACGGGAGCACCCTTGAAATAAGTTCTATCGAACACAAAATTTTGAAAATCGGTCCACATTTGGCGGAGATATCGCGTAACATACATAAAAAATACAGACAAATTGTGGACCTCCTCCTTTTTGGAACTCGGTCGAAAATTAAAGGAACAACCTATGGATAAAGATAAGTAGTGCTTGAATATTTTTATAAGTAAGGGGCTATGCGTTCTATGTCATCCTTTTTTCTATCTACCCTTATCTCACCTTAATCTGAGATCGACGCAAACGTGCCTTGCGAGCATGTTACAGAAAGGATTTGGTATCGTTTTTACGAGTGGCTCGGGTAACCTTACGTCAACTCTCATCTGGGAGATCTAGGTCTGGGCAAATAGTATTAGAAAAATACTACGCATGACCTGAGAATCGAAGCCGAGACCTCATGTTTCACAGCCGATATACATTGGTGACTCTTTGTTCTACGTAATATCATTTTATAATTGATTAGCGGCATGTTTTTCTAATATATTGAAGTATTGTTTGTCGGCAGATGGAAACGATAGAGCGTTTGAAGAGTGAAGTGTCGCTGCTGAAGTCTCGGCTGGAGGTGGAGCGCGGGCGCGGCGCGGACGTGCAGGCGATGCTCGACCAGCACAAGCTGCACGCGCAGCGCGAGCTCGACGCGCGCACGCGGGCGTGCAACGACCTCGCCGGACAACTCGCACATCTCAACAGGTGAATATACGCTCCAACACCATGACGAGGCGACACATTCGCTCTGCAAACATAACGGTTTACAATATGGCTCCTAGTATTCAGTAAAATCATGAAAAGAAATCTATGTACAAATTTTTATTCATGCATACTATAACACTTTTAAGTATACGATTACTCATCATCATAGTCATAAGCTCACGCTTGTATCCCCAAAGAGGTTGGCACAGGCACACTAACGAACTAGAACACTCACATTTCGCCGAGTTTAGTTCCGTGCCTGATGTGATAGGGAGCGAACCTATCGCCATATCGGGCACAAATTCCAGACTCCGGGCTGATATGGAAAATCCAATATCACTTTGCCCGACTCGGGGATCGAACCCGAGATCTCAGAACTGTAGTCGTACCGAAATACCACCACGCCGCCGAGGCAGTCAGTATACCGAGGCAGTATACGTTATTCAAAAAATTAAGTTTTTCACTGCCTCGGTGGCGTGGAGATATTTCGGTACGACTACGGTTCTGAGGTCTCGGGTTCGATCCCCGGGTCGGGCAAAGTGATATTGGATTTTTCCATATCAGCCCGGAGTCTGGAATTTGTGCCCGATATGGCGATAGGCTCGCCCCCTATCACATCTGGGACCGAACTAAGCTCGGCGAAATGTGGGTGTTCTAGTTCGCTACTGCGCCTCTGCCTACCCCTTCGGGGAAACAGGCGTGAGCTTATGTATGTATGTATGTGAGATTTTCACCAAATTATATTCCACCTATTCTGTATGACATTCTATCGAATAACAAGTTTTGCATTTTACTTGTTGCAGACAAAAACACGACACAAGCCTGGAGTTGGTCCGCGCTAAAGAACTACTGAGCACGCAGAGCAGTACCATCGTTGAGCTCGAGAGGAAACTCACTTCCACCACTCGACAGAAACCTATTAATGACGCACTGGTGAGTTAATCTAACGTATTGATACGAACTATAATAATGATTACATAGAGAAATGACTGTCGTACGTGTTTAATTTACAAAATGAGCCTTATTGACACGTCATAGGTTTCGTACAACGCAGTGACGCATGCAATCGTGTGCGTGTCATGAGTTCCGTACAACGCTGTGACGCATGCAATAGTGTGCGTGTCATGCGTTTCGTACACGCAGTGACGCATGCAATAGTGTGCGTGTCATGAGTTTCGTACAACGCAGTGACGCCTGCAATAGTGTGCGTGTCATGAGTTTCGTACACGCAGTGACGCCTGCAATAGTGTGCGTGTCATGAGTTCCGTACAACGCAGTGACGCCTGCAATAGTGTGCGTGTCATGAGTTTCGTACACGCAGTGACGCCTGCAATAGTGTGCGTGTCATGAGTTTCGTACAACGCGGTGACGCATAATTTTTCGTGTTCCTATTGCAAATCATTTATGTTAACTTGAATATCGATATTACTATTAATTAATTCTATACAATGTTATCGTTTAGACTGAAATCCAAAGCCACAAAACAGAGCTGGCGCGCGAGATTGCGACACTGAAGCGATGTCTCGCCGACAACGCCAGTCCTGAGCTGCAGATCCTCAGGAGTGAGAAGCAGCAGCTCACGGCTAAGGTCGAGAAGCTGGAGGCTGAGCTGCAGTCCAAGAACTCGGATGAGAAGGAGCAAGCGGTGAGTATTATTTGTAGAAAGTGGTCTTAAACGTCATGTTTTAGAGGAAGATAATATGAGAAGCAAAGTTCTTACTGTAGAGGATGCTTCGCCCCGACGAAATAGAAGCGACTAAGTAGGAAAGTGAACCTTGTTATAATGGCAGGAATATCGTCAGGCAGAATGAAAAAACGATGCGATTATATTATGAAACTGCGTGCCCGTAATATATGAGTACTTGCGTGTGCTGTATATAAATAATCAGAGAATTTCGAAGTCCTGGGTTCAAATCGGATGTCGAGCAATGTAATTTTTTTTCCTGTTATTGAATTCAAAAAATCACAAAATTCTCGGTGTTGGAATTTGTTCCTAATACAGCGATAGGCTCGTTTCCCATCTCATGAAGTGTCATCTAGTTCTTTAGTTACTTCTATCTGTCCCTTCGATGGTCGTAACGCCGTAATTGGTACAACAGAAAACTAACAAATACTTGCTTTATATTTTATTCGTTGTAACCTTGTAAAACATTATAAATTTCATAAAAAATATCGTATTAAACTTATGTCCCGTTTGTCATTTCCACATGCTCACTGCTTCACACTAGAATTTACTTTACTGTTCACCTCCTCAACGTAATTTGTGACTTTGGGCTCTTCGATCAAGGTCGAACTTCGCTTGTCCTCCACGTCGGTGCAGAGTGGCTCGATGGCCCACACGACGATGCAGTACAGAGCGTACAGTCCGAAGTATAGTGTGTAGAGCAATCCGGTGAGAGCAGCTAGTGCTATCGGGTACAGACGGTGGTTGATGTCGGTTTCCGCTTTCCACGACTCTTCCGCCCATGAACGGAAATATTGACAGAATTTTCTGGAAAGAAATTGATAACACCATCTCAGAGAAAACCGACGTAAAGTTGGCAGCTCGCTGTTGCATTTCGTTTGGTGGGTGAGATTCCGATGATCCAATTCACTCCTCCCTTTCCCAATCCCTATTACCCTCCTTTTTGGTTGGCAATTCACCTTTGATTCTTTTCATGTCTTGGGTGTCTATGGGCGGTGGAGATCACTTATCAGTTGACCCACCTGCTCGTTTGCCAGCCTCTGCTATATAAAATACTGTCTCCTTTATACTGGATCTCTGTCTGGTATAAGTTACCTGAGGCTCGGTAGAGCTCGTTCAAGCAGCCCCACGAGACAGTGCAGGCAGTGTGTGAGCACCAACACCAACACCCACACCGCTAGCAGGTACGGGGGCCAGCGGAACGAGGACAGTGCCGCTGGAAGCAACATTCATTATTATTAGTTACACGAATTAGTATCATGTTATAAGAATAAGAAATTAATTCTGAATGTCCAGTAGGTATTAACACCGAATACTTAGTTAAATATTTTTAATTGTTGAATTATTTTTTGAGTTGTCAGAATTAGAAAAAGTAAAAGTGAGAATTCGTACACTTTGTTTTTATGAAAAAAGGGTTATAAATTTGTATTTCGTTCTTTTGTCATAGTCAGTTTATTTTTATTTCCACGGTGGACAGCAATTTGTCTGTGCCCCTGGCTTTGTCAGTAACCATGGGCGACGGTAACCACATACAGTCAGGTAGACAGGTTGGTTTTCAGCTTTCGGCAGATAATATAAAATGATAGTAGTAGTACTTTGGTGTTCGCGATGCGGTGGATAAACTGCAGGAATGTCGCTTGAAATAGTAGGGCCACGTTTTGAAAAAAAAAACACAGGAGTACATCGGTCGCATGTGTCAGATCGTACCAGTGGTACCTTCCCCTAGACGGCCCAAAAAGTGCTGGCTGGACGTTTTAGGAGAATATATGAGAGCTAACGGTCTCATACGCGAAGTGGGAGTGTTTAAGTAGGAAGGCGGCAGAAGGCCGGGATAACGCCAGGCCGAAAGAAAGAGTAGTAGTACCTTGCACGAGCGTCCTGTTCCCCGTGGCGATGTTAACGTGCGTGTCCGGCCGGTGCACGAGCTCGAGCGAGCGCACGCGGCGGCGCGCCTCCAGCAGCCGCAGCGCGTGCTCCGACGAGCCGCGACTGACGCGAGCGCGCACCTCGCACGGTTCCGTGCGGGACGACTACACAAACAATACGAATACATTGAAATACAACTAATTTTACGGATTCTATCACGATTTTGTTTTAATTTATATTCTCGACGTTTCGAAGGCTTTGCAGTCTTCGTCGTTACGGGTTGGACTGATAGAATCCGTAAAAATAGTTCTATTTCAACTTGTAACATTCCCGTATACTTAAGAAATTAGTAAATACAGCTACATAATTATTATACATCACTTTATAGTACTACAATCAATGTAATCCAATGGAGAGGGAGAGAAGGCCAGTGGCCGGCAGTGGGACAGTAATATTACAGGAATTATATTATTAATTTAATACTGTTTAGTAAATCCTAATAAATTTTCATACGCAATTACACCGCAAAACATTTATAAAGATATTCCAGAAATACCAGCACCAACTATATTAGAAAATCTTAAAATACCGAACTCCTATAGCATCAAAGTACGAGTACTAATCAGTACGGTACCGGTGTGGCAATTATGAAACTTAATATCTAATGTTTAGGATAAGGAATATAGTGTAGTGCCACTCAAAGTAGTGTTCTAGTTTTATTGTCAGTGTTTTAATAGTAGTAATTCGTATCGCTTACCAACAGCCGAGCAATTTGCTCATCTCATCATTCGGTGCAATAACATAGTACTTGCCTAAATTGCGATATACATCCTTAGATGTATAAATATCTTACCGTAGGAGATATCCTGGTTCGTGAGGGGACAGTCTTTTCCTTGTCCTTGTTAGCCTCCATCTTGGACTCCTTTATGTTCAGCTCAGTCTTCGTGAACGACGGGTGGTCACCGCACATGCTGCATTACAATAATACTTCACATCAGATTTGATGAATTTTAAAGTACACCATATCTCACACACATTTGTATCATTTTTTTTAGTAAAGAGCAACGATAGCACCAAAAACTAAAATTATAGTATGAATAAAAACGGAACAGAAAAAATATGATGGAACACTTCTATTTATGGCTTACATGTAAGAATTGATTCAAAATTGAACTTGTTTAAATGAATCCTAGTTCCTTTTAAGTGGTAGGTGGTTAGCTTTTGAGTGGTATTGCCAAGCTGTTGACAGGCATGTTTAAAACAAAACTAAGTCGGTTTCATACTACTGTCTTACAGAAACTGGCGTAAAATGGCAACGCGCTGTTTTGTTTTCAACCGATTTTGAGCATCCTCCATTTGAGACGAAGAGCACAAGTATTTCTTTAATAAAAATTTACGCAGTACTCTTTGGATTTCCCTCATTACCTCTAAACTTAAGCCTTCTAACTTGGCCCTGCTACCTCTGATGGTCCTCTAATGTCCTTCTCTAGTTACCGGTATACCATTAATTAAAATAACAATGCTCACATCATATCTGGCAATTTGACCACGTCGCTCTTTATAGGCTCCATGTTTCCACCACCGTTGTGTCTATACTCTCATGATATCGTCGGATTTTGTTACTGTTTTGTGATGTTGTATTTTGCGTATTTTCGCGGAGTGAAATGCGATGTGCTGTCGCGTTGACGCGGCGTGACATTCTTCTGTAGACGTCAGTTGTGTTCTAATTTTGATTGGTGATCTTTTTGACGAGGTTCTTTATGTGAAAGAAGTATACGTCTATGGAAAGAAGGTTGCCTACAATATAAAGTGGTAAATTATTAAAAATATTTTGATTTTAACTTCTCCAGAGCGAAATCCACTGTTCGTGAAGCATTCGAATTTAATTATGTTAATTTTAGAGTTTACGTAATTATTTTTTCCAAAATTTCTCAGTTTTATCTTAGAATGATTCTTATTTTTTTTATATCCACCATAACAGCAATCCTTGAATTTAGCTGTGAGATTATTTAGGGTCTTTTATAAATACAAACTTGTGAAGAAATATTTTTGTGTTATTCTTCGATTCAAAGCTCCCGTCAAATGCCTAGGTTGCCTAGTTGTATTACGTGCGCGGTACGACTGCCGTCTTGAGGTTTGGGATTGGATCCTTGGGTCTCTCATCCCCGTTCGTCCTCTATCACATCTAGGACGGATGTATGATGATGACACATGTATGAAATAGTTTTTACCGAAAACCTTGTCGACAGATCCGGTACCTGCACGGTCGGTGCCTCCGCCTGGAGAGCTACCGCAAGGCGCTGGTGTGGCAGAAGCGCTACCTGCAGCGAGTCGTGGACGGCTACACTCAGCTCGAGAAGAACCTCTGCCTACCCTCGTCCGAGGCACCGCCCAAGAGTCGCGGCAAGAATCGATTCAGGTGACAATTACTTTAGGTCTATTAATGGTTTCTATAGGGGTAGTAATGACAGTCGTGACCTCTTTGTTCTAGTGGTAGCGTATATGGGCTATCAACTGGGATACATAGGATCGATTGCAATGTTCTAAACATAATTTGCCTGGCACTGGGTTGACAACAGGCAGACAGTAGGTTGTGAAAATTAACCCAAATCGTTTTTCCCTGAAAAAATGCATTGCGCCGATTCACAATGAGGTGGGATAAGGGCAGAGAAAAAGAAATGTAGAATAAATTATTTTTAATTTTCGGTATCTTCTTTGCGAGTATGCGCCTCGTTATGACTATCGTATATGTTTGACATGCTCCAGATGTGAATAGCTTAAGTATGTATAACTGAAATAAAATTAAATATTTGTGCGGGTTAATTAAATTGTTTTTATTATATGGATTTTGAATTCTGACAGGGCGGCTGTTAAATTTATTTCATATTATTGTCTGGGGTTGTGTATGTTGGTTAATGTGATGTGGTTTTATGCACCAAAATTCAGCAAAAATGGACAGTATAATGTGGAAATTTTTTATCGGTGATCTTTGATGAGTTTTGCTTGGTGCGTTGGCTGGCTTTGTCCGGTCTATTCGCTGAGTGAAGATCATCTGGTGGCACCGCGCTGGAAGAAATTGCCCCCATAATCAGCAGGGCCTTGAGATCATCCACATCTGGGTCTCAAAGTCATTGTGAAAACTTGATAATTGCTATACTCACCTTGACATTGGGTAAATCATCTCATAAGTGTGGAAGCCATTATTTTTAAAAGAAGAAGAAGATTTGTAGTTAGTAATGTATTAGTTTAGTGTCTGTATGACGTGTATGGTGGTGATGGTGACGGTGGTGGTGTGCAGATGCGTGTGCCGCGCGGTGGTGGCGGCGCTGCGGGTTCGGTTCCTGGTGCGGCGCCGCCTGCTCGTGCGCGCCGTCTCCGCGGACGCGCTGCTGCGGCACAACGACTCGCGCACGTATGTACACACTACATTACACTATATTATACTGCCTCGATGTGGCATGTTGTATTTTGGTAAGACTACCATCCTGGAATCGCGGGTTTGATTGGTTGGACAAAGTGATATTGGGTTTTTCTAGTTGGCTATAGAGCTCGTGAGCTTATACTATAGGCCTTATTGTATATACCTTCAAAGACCCACAATGAACTAATGCTCGTATTTCAGTACTAAAAAATAATTTTATATGATTATAATGACTCATGGCTCGTTTGGTTTGCATCCAGATTCAAAGAATTTTGCTTGAGTATATAATTATTATACTGGGAATATCGTTTATTCATAAATACATACAATTTGTGAAGTAATGTTATTAGACTAAAAGATTTAAAAGTAATTTTTTTAAGTGTATACTATTTTTGACACAACATCACAACTTATGTATGTTTTAAGTTGGTATCAAAATTACCTATTTAAAGCATGTAAAAATTGAAATTAAACTATTTTTACGGATTATATCACGATTTGGTTTTCATTTTTATGCCCGACGTTTCGAAAGCTTTGCAGCCTTCGTGGTCACGGGTCAGACAGACGTGAATAACATTCAGGTAAATCTAAGAAATCTTTAAGGATGTTAAAATGTTGACAGTAGCGGTCAAGGTGTGGGTCCAAGCCAGGCGTTCCAAACTCCTCAGAAGGTCCCACCTTCAGCGAGCAGCGCGCCGCGACACTCGCTGCGCAGGGACCTCGCGCTCGCCACCCCGGGGACTCCGCACTGTCAGTAATCATTATCCCTAGACACCTCACATAGAGGATGTAGTCCGGGCCTTCTGCCTGGGTCCGTCTTCTTGCTTCCACTTCGCCCGAGCATCCTCCATAGTGAGACCATTGCCTCTCATGTCCTTCATCATAATCGCGAGTCTTCATTACTAATTATAATAGATACCTTATTTGGGCTATTGCAGTTGACTAATTCTGTAGACTACATACCTGAAAAATTCTTATGGAGAAACTCACAAGTGTACAAATGTTAATTGACGTGAATAAAAGTTTTCTCCAGAGCGAGTTTGATGGCAGGCAGACGTAAAAGTAATTCGAAAACTTTTCGCAACATGCTCGAAAAATGTGTTGTGCCGACTATATTTTAGAGTGGGATAAGGACAAACGGAAAAATAAGACATGAATAAAAGTCTCTCCAATTTACAATTAACTAATATATCACACAAAAAATTGTATTAGAGATATTATAATAGATATATCGATAATTTTCTCAAATGTTATCGACGTTTCGCAGTGGAATACATCCGAAGAACACCATATCCCAACTCACCACGAGATGATCCCTTCATACTGAGGTTAGTACATAATTATAGTTGAGTAATTTGTGTAATCTAATGCTTAAAAATTCTTATTAAATTTGTATGTAATGTATTGTACTGCTTCGGTGGCGTAATTGTATTTTAGTATGACTGCCGTCATGATGTCTCGGGTTCGATTACCGTGTCGGGTAAAGTGATATTGGATTTTTCCATATCAGCCCGGAGTCTGGAATTTGTGTCCGATATGGCGATAGGCTCGTCCCCTATCACATCTGGGACGGAACTAAGCTCGGCGAAATGTGGGTGTTCTAGTTCGCTAGTGCACTTCTGTCTACCCCTTCGGGGATACAGGCGTGAGCTTATGTTATGTAATGCACGAGTTGCGGAACGGGTGTATGTGGGCGTTATTATATTTTGAGGTATGACAAGTACGATACCGACTTTTAGGGAAAAATGAGGAAGGATTTTGTACCCTGGTTTGAAGAGTTTAATTTTTGTCGTGAAACTCATCAATATAATATACCTTAGATGCACAGTTCTTTACAAATATTCTCATAAAAAGTGGTCTCAGGAATAAAACAAAGAAAAAGATCACTAGTTATAATTAAATCAACACAAATATAACCCTGTGCATGTGTTATAAAGTAGCTTTTTAAACGAAATGAGCAAGCGATCTTAAATTTGAAATTTTTACATTTAGAATTCTATCGACGTCCGACTGTAGGCAAAAGGAGTGCTTAAGCACTCGTTTGCTGTCTCATCTTCCGAGCGTCAACTGTGCATCTAGGTATATAATATATCGATGGTGAAACTATATATTTCCGTGTGTACCGCAGCCACAGCTCCCCTCGCGGGTCGGCAGCGGGTGCGGCGGGTGCGGCGGGTGCGGCGGGCGCGTACCTCGGCAAGCTGGAGCTCGTGGGGCGCTGTCTGCAGCGCGCGCTGCACTCCAGGGACGTGCCGTGACACGAGACACGCACCGTGACACGCACCGTGTCCGCACACCGTGTCCGCGGGGTGAACACTGACGTCCACCCGGCTCGATTACAATCATCTTGGTAATCAAATATTGTGCTCGTGTTTCATACTAAATAACCTTTTACCACGGAATAAAAAAATGCCCGGAGCGCTAGGAACATTGAAAGTGAAGCAGAATTTTGGGCACATTCGATCAGTCGCCGCCATTATGTGTCGCTAGATCGGATAGGTCGAAAACCCTACCTCACTTTCAATGTTCCTAGTACTCCGTTCATCTTTTTTATACATCCGTGCCTTTTACACCACCACATTTTGGTCGTTACAAGTTGATTCGATTTCAAGCGTAATTTCAAAAACATACTATTGATACTTATATATCTCAGCTGTCCACTGCTGAACGTAAGCCTCCACAAATGAACGCCAACCATCCCATTGTTACTTAATTCTGTAAAATTCTTACATTAATACAATTTACTGTATTCGGTTCCAAACTGATAAACTAAACCTAGTTAAAATAGATGTAAGTAATTCTTATTATTTTACAAGTACAAGAAACAATTAATAGTTCAATAATATTTAAAATTAAGTCATACACCAAATAAATATATCACATGTTACAACATTTGAGGTTATTTTGTATGAAAACGTATCCATATGCATTTTGTATGTCAATGCATTTCCGTAACAGAAGTTTAACACAAGTATTAGATTAGTGCCAAACGAAACGTATTTCGTGTTACTTAATTTATTTGTTAGAAGTTTATAAGAGTTTTTTTTATTTAATTTAAGTCGGAGATGTACAATTCCATGTTTGTATTCGTTTATAACTCCGCCTAGTTGTTTGGGTAGTTGTAAATTTTAGTAATAATTAGGTACTATTCTGAATTTAGAGTTTTAGAACTATTGAAATTATTTTGTATCTTCATTTCTGTTGTCTCCCAAAGATTACATCCCTCCGTTTTTATACAAGTCTCTACTAGATATTTAATATGAAGTCATGTATTTTACAGGTACAGTTATTTCGTAAATTCAGAATTTTCTAAGTTGAGTTCATTCGGTCACAAGTGCATCTTTTTGAAATTGTGTATCTGTATATTTTATAGTGAATTTATTTTCTAAAATTACTATTTAGATATTTTATATTTATACGCCTCTATCGACAAAATAATAAATAGCTGCTGATTTTCTCATTTACAACAGAAGTTAGATTGCAAATAAGAACTCGGTCAAAAAGACTTGTCAATTATTTTTATGCCTAATCACGTTTTTCATCTGTATTTCCATATTCAATGTTAATAGTGTAAAAGCCTAGATAAAACGTGCCTCTTATATGCACTGTATTCGCTACACAACTTTACTGTATATCTCAAACTAGTTGTGTACACTTCCAGCTCCGAAGGGAGACTAACTCAATATTGATAGCTCCCGTTCTTTGATACCTTTTGCTTTAGTTAATAAAGAAATACCTTCTACAAATATTATGAATTACTTAAGAGGGTAGTTAAAATAAATATAATTAACATACTACCCTTCAATATCGTGTACTAAATCACGACAATTATCCGAAGTCATAACACTAGTATTTGTATTTTTTGAGCCAATAATTCTTTACTTTGTTAGTCTCTGGGTGTAAGTCCAAAACAATGTGGCCGAATGTACGCTCATAAAAACTATTTTGTCATATCGTGTTTATATATAAGTACTGTTGTATATATTTAGGTATAGTGAACGTTAAATTATTCTGACGAAAGCATTCGAACGATTAGATTTAGGTTTAACGTCACAATTTTAAATTGCTTTAATATGTACCACCATTAAAAATATAGTTACAAGCTGAAGAAAAGTGTCTTAATATTAATATATTAGGAAATATGATGGTTAAATGTTTCAGAATGTATTTTTCTATGACGGAATAAATATGTAACGGACATTTGTAAAGAATAGTTGTAAATATTAGGTTATCGTAGGCGAATGCCAGCACAAATTCATGCCATGTTAGATTTATATTAGATTAGTTTAGAAATGTTTTGATTATTTTATTGACGAAAGTACAAGTTAGTGTAAGTCTGGTTTGCGTGGAACGGAACGTGGTCCGACGTTATTTTTGTCTTTTTTTATTTTAGTAGGCAAAGAAATGGAAATAATGGTAGCATTATAGCAGAAGCGCTGCCAGCCTTTCATTTAAAACGTTAAGGCAATGATAACTATCTTTCTCGTTGTTCTTTTTTTTTAGTTTTTACCGATTCAAGTGTATGCGATGACGTGAGAACACGTTCCAATCCACGCTGGTAATTAAACGTAAGCGACATCACGACTAGTCTCGACCGATACATTCGAACGTTCCGTAAATTAAATCGTTTAGGCGCAGAATGTCCAATTCGCAAAATGTCCAGCGTGAGAAAGACGTCCAATTCTCAGAATGTCCAATTCTCAGAATGTCCAATTCTCAAAACGTCCAATTCGCAAAATGTCCAGTTCGCAAATGGTCCAATTCGCAATATGTCCAATTCGCAAACGGTCCAATTCGCAAAATGACCAATTCGCAAAAGGTCCAATTCGCGAAAGGTCCAATTCTCAAAACGTCCAAAACGCGAAATGCACTATTCGCAAAACGTCCATTTCGCAAAATGTCCAATTCGCAAATGGTCCAGTTCGCAAAATGTCCAATTCGCAAAAGTTCCAATTCGCAAAACGTCCAATCCCTACATATAATTTAGGCCGGGGTAACAAGTAAATTATATTAATATTATACTATTGGGACCTTGGTTCTTTTCATCACTATTATAACTTCGGCTTACTTAAACGGTATGTGACCCAAATAAAAATAAAAATAATAATAATAATACCAGAGCTTTCTTATACTTTCTTTCTACCTGCCCTTATCCCACCTTCAAGCATGTTACAGAAAGGATTTGGCTTAGTTTTCATGACCGGGTGCCTGCCTGACGTCAACTCCCTCTGCGGGATACAGTCCCGGGGTTAGCTCACCAGGCAAACTAGTAGGTTTGAACTTTGCATACACTACTGTTGCACATACTTGAGTGTTAGAGCCACGTTGTTGTAGTCAGTTACGTCTACAGCACGAATGGGCCGGCTCGACCGGTTTGCTACCACTGTCTCACAGAAAACCAACGTAAAGTGGAAGCTTGCCGTCGCGTTACGTTTGGTGAGTGAGATATCCGGTGGCCCATTTCCCTCCCCCTCCCTTTCACAATCGCTTTCCCCTCCCCTTCCATTCCTTCCTTTTAGATTGACAACGCACCCATGATTCTTTTTGGCCTGGGTGTCAATGGGCGGTGGGGATCACTTATCATCAGGTGACTTATCTGCTCGCTTGCCAGTCTCGGATATAAAAAAATACTACTATTGCACTATTACAATCTACTCATTACGAACTGTAATCTAATTGCACCGTATTTGTTTAAACTATAAACTAGCTGAACTGATGATAAAGAAAAGAAATTATTGTCAGTTCAAAAAACGAATCTTCGGTGGGCTTTAAAACATTAACGGACGTACTTCAAACTTATCTGATCGGGACCAAGCTTATACGGAACCACCGTGGAATAAGCTCTATCGACACAAAAATAATTTTGAATATCGATCCACATGTGGCGGAGATATCGCGTAACATACATAAAAAATATAGACGAATTGAGGACCTCCTTTTTTTGGAAATTGGTCGAAAAGGAAAGGATTTAAAAACCGTTTAAGTATGCCGAACTTATAATGGTGAATAGTGATGAAAAGGACCAATTTGTGACCCCGGCTTAATTTATGTAAGGATTGGACGTTTTGCGAATTGGACGTTTTGCGAATTGGACTTTTTGCGAATTGGACTATTTGCGAATTGGACATTTTGCGAATTGGACCTTTTGCGAATTGGACATTTTGCGAATTGGACGTTTTGCGAATTGGACATATTGCGAATTGGACGTATTGCGAATTGGACATTTTGCGAATTGGACTATTTGCGAATTGGACGTTTTGCGAATTGGACATTTTGCGAATTGGACATTTTGCGAATTGGACGTTTTGAGAATTGGACATTCTGAGAATTGGACGTTTTGCGCACGCTGGACATTTTGCGAATTGGACATTCTGCGCCTAAACGAATTAAATGTGTTGTGTCGAAATTATTCCAAACACACGAAGAAACATCAAATCGGTTGAATATACTAATATTTCATGGTAACTTCTATTATTTATGTTTTAATTTCCAATTATAAAGTCGATAAAAATTGAGAATTTCCGTAAAAGCTAATTTCGAAGTATTTTTGTGTGTTTGAATGAATTCGACGCGTCTCAAACTGTTAGTGACTTATGTATGTGTCTTGTAAAAATGTAAGATTTGATATTTTTAAAAAGTTTCCAAACTATTGTAAAGCAACACGCTGTTGTCGACGAACACAATGAATTATAAATTTTCGACTTTTAAAAAATAGAAAATACCTATGGTTATAGGTATAACCATTATAGAGACCGCCAAAAAGACGATGCAAAGAGATTTGCTCTGCGTGTGATTTTCGACATTCGATCTATTTCAGTGATAGACTTCGTTTTATAGATTTTATCGAAATAAAACATAGCCGCTGATATATGATCAAATATTTTATCCGTTTCTATAATCAAGATATAACGGTAAATAAAGAAGCTTTTTATCGTCAACAACAGCGGTTGTCTATTATAATAAGCCATAGACAATAAACACCATGTAAAGCCAAAGCAAACGGAAAGTATTACGTATGCTGTGTTAACTGATTCCAGTCGCTATGTACAGATGATAGAGCACAAAACCGCACAAACCTTGTTTTAGTATAAATTCTTTCAAACAAAGGTACTTGTTTTAAAAATATTGCTTTTAAAATTCGATGTATATTTTGTTGATTATGAAAAGAGTAATGTATGTAATTTTAAAGTTAGTTTAATGTAATTGTTGTAAATCCCCCGGGATACACGTATCTACACTCACGTCGACCAAAGAATTTAGTTAAGTTTTAGACATAAATGAAAAATTGTTAAGTGAAAACCCGCTTTATTATCACACAAACATTTTGACATTAAAACCACCATTTTCTAGTCACACACACATGCAAGTGCCATGTAAACGCTCTCTGTAATAGGAAAATTCGAAAGTTGACCACGAATAAATGATTAAAAAAGCAATATTTTGTAAATATGTAGTTTCATTTCTGTTTGAGTTCGCAGCGACATTGCTCCGTCTTGCACGGAATGGCGACGATCGGCGGTAACGTCAGATCAGGCTGTAAACATTAACGCAGTAAGTATATTATTGAAATCAAGCTTGGTGTGGGTATTCTAGTGTTCTACTTCGCTAATTTGCCTCTGACTATCCCTTCAGGGTTATAGGTGGGAATCTATGTATGTAACTAGTAAGGTTGGTATTTTTGAGATCAATCTGAAGACTCCTGATTACAGATTATCTTTCTAGCCAATGCGTCACATGAACTCACATCACAAATCATAGCAAAATCACCAATACGATGAATAATTACATAAATAGCATAATTTTACTAAACGTGCCTCAATTTTAAACGTCATTGTGCACAGAATTGATTACCTATTACGAATATTACTAAAATTGTAACACTGAAGAAGTCTGTGTTGTCTATAGGCTTATCTGTCTGTTGGTAGATGATTGCTTAGAAGAATGTACCAGAATATGGTTGTGGTGGATAGAAATACTATTAGTATAGTACCACTATACTAATAGTATTTCTATCTATAGTAGAAATACTATTAGTATACACCACAACCATATTCTGGTACATTAGTAAAGCTAGTGCTTTAGACAATAATACTAGCCTGTGCCACGCGCCGCTGTAAGCCGTTAGCTGGTCCCGCCCTCTTGTAGTCGGCCACGTTCTCTTCTGGCTTGCTCTCCTTCGAAGGTTTCTTAGGGACGGGTTTCGACGTAGTGGTCTAGAACGTTATGCCAAAAATATTTTTATTGGCTTACTAAGGCAGATGGCGTCTAAGGGAAGGGACTAGCGATTGGAAGGAACAGCTTCCGGAAATCTCACTCTCACTTTGTATTATTTCTGACTGCCTCGGTGGCGTGGTGGTATTTCGGTACGACTACGGTTCTGAGGTCTCGGGTTCGATCCCCGGGTCGGGCGAAGTGATATTGGATTTTTCCATATCTATCAACCCGGAGTCTGGAAGTGGTGCCCGATATGTCGATAGGCTCGCCCCCTATCACATCTGGGACGGAACTAAGCTCGGCGAAATGTGGGTGTTCTAGTTCGCTAGTGCGCCTCTGCCGACCCCTTCGGGGATACAGGCGTGAGCTTATGTTATGTGTTTTATGTTTGTATTATTTACTTATTTGTTTTTTTTTTTTTATCCGAGCACGGCAAAGTGACTACACTACACCTGATGGTAAGCGTAATATTGATAATTGAGGGGGCTGCTTGTCTGGGTCTGCAATGTACCTTCTCCTCCTGCATGCCGTCCCTCCTGGAGCTGGGCTCGTCGTCGGCCCCGATGTTCGGTGGCGGGGGCTCCTTGTACCCGGGGTCGGGGGACGAGCCGTCCCACGGCGCGTAGTGTTTGTTGTGCTCTTGTAGTGAAGCTGGCAGCGGTGGCATTGGGTACAAGCGGTACAACTTGCAGTAGCGCTGTGTGAATAAGAAACAAGTTATTTGGTATTGTAAATGACAGTAAGACCTTAATGTGTCAATAAGGTTTCATAACTATTCTGTTAAGCAAATTCAGTCAATTTCAATAAAGCTGAACCTTGTATTGAGGTCATCATTCATCATTCAGGTCATTATTGAGGTCATCATGAGTTGGTTACCCACCAGGATGCAAGTCTAAGAAGTGTTCACAGCAGATATAAATTCCGTAGGAATCTTCTTTGCTAAAAGATACCCACGTCAATCGCCTTGTGCAGTGCGAAGTCCGGCCTCCCATGTCGTTCGGCTTCCTCCAGCAGTTTGTTGGCGTGCGTCAGAAGTTTGTTGTCAGCATCTCTCAACTTCTGTTCCGCCAACTCTCCGTAGAAGTATCGAGTGTCCGCACGCTCTTTAGCTTCACGGTCATCGCGCTCTTTCTACAAATGTATATCCTTACTAAATAATAAAAGCGAAAGTAACTCTGTCTGTCTGTCTGTCTGTCTGTCTGTCTGTCTGTCTGTCTGTGGCGTTTTCACGTCTAAACCGCTGAACCGATTTTGATGAAATTTGGTATGTGGGTACCTTGAACCCCAAGGACGGACATAGGGTACTTTATTTTTTTTAATTCAACCCCTAAAGGGATGAAAGAGGGGATGGAAGTTTGTATGGGAATTTTGGAACCGCTTAATGGATTTTGATGAAATTTGGTATGTGGATACTTTTGACCCTAAGAACACAAATGGGGTACTCATTTTTTTTTATCAACCCCTAAAGGGATGGAATAAGGGTTGAAAGTTTTATATGGGGATTTTAGGTCTAATTAATGGATTTTTATGAAATTTGGCATGGGATAGTGGACATCTTTGAGTTCAAAGACACAAATGGGCTACTTTTTTAAAACCAACACCTAATGGGATGAAATAGGGGATGAAAGTTTTTATGGGAATCGAGAAACCGCTGAACGGATTTTTAAGAAAGTTGGTTTGAGGATAGTTAGATAGATAGTAGTGCTAAGGACATAAATGGGGTGTGATATATTTTTATCCTACAAAGGGATGAAATAGGGGTTGAAAATTTGTTCCTTTGTTTTTGGGCCGATTGACTTCAAAATCGATATCTGAGTCGCCCCGTGGTTCCAAACGACAGAACCGCTGTCAGAACTGTCAAAAGTGGCCGCCATTTTGTTTTTCTTTGTTTCTGGGCCGATTGACTTTAAAATCGATATCTTAGGCGCCCCGTGGTTCCGAATGACAAAATCGCTGTCAGAACTGTCAAAAGTGGCCCCCTTTTTGTTTTTCTTTGTTTTTGGGCCGATTGACTTCAAAATCGATATCTGAGTCGCCCCTTGGTTCGGAACGACAGAACCGCTGTCAAACCTGTCAAATGCGGCCGCCATTTTGTTTTTCTTTGTTTTTGGGCCGATTGACATCAAAATCGATATCTGAGTCGCGCCGTGGTTCAGAACGACAGAACCGCTGTCAAAGCTGTCAAAAGTGGCCGCCATTTTGTTTTTCTTTGTTTTTAGGCCGATTGACTTCAAAATCGATATCTAAGTCGCCCCTTGGTTCGAAACGACAGAACCGCTGTCAAACCTGTCAAATGCGGCCGCCATTTTGTTTTTCTTTGTTTTTGGGCCGATTGACTTCAAAATCGATATCTGAGTCACGCCGTGGTTCAGAACGACAGAACCGCTGTCAAACCTGTCAAAAGTGGCCGCCATTACGTTTTTCTGTGTTTTTGGGCCGATTGACTTCAAAATCGATATCTGAGTCACCCCGTGGTTCGAAACGACAGAACCGCTGTCAAACCTGTCAAATGCGGTCGCCATTTTGTTTTTCTTTGTTTTTGGGCCGATTGACTTCAAAATCGATATCTGAGTCGCGCCGGGGTTCAGAACGACAGAACCGATGTCAAAGCTGTCAAAAGTGGCCGCCATTTTGGATTTCTTTGTTTTTGGGCCGATTGACTTCAAAATCGATATCTGAGTAACGCCGTGGCTCAGAACGACAGAACCGCTGTCAAACCTGTCAAATGCGGCCGCCATTTTGTTTTTCTTTGTTTTTCGGCCAATTGACTTCAAAATCGATATTTGAGTCACACCGTGGTTCAGAACGACAGAACTGCTGTCAAATCTGTCAAAAGTGGCCGTCATTTTGTTTTTCTTTGTTTTTGGCCCGATTGACTTCAAAATCGATATCTGAGTCACGCCGTGGTTCTGAACGACAGAACCGCTGTCAAACCTGTCAAATGCGGCCGCCATTTTGTTTTTCTTTGTTTTTGGGCTGATTGACTTCAAAATCGATATCTGAGTCACACCGTGGTTCAGAACGACAGAACCGCTGTCAAACCTGTCAAAAGTGGCCACCATGTTGTTTTTCTTTGTTTTTGGGCCGATTAACTTCAAAATCGATATCTGGGTCGCCCATATTTGGACTGAAACGACAGGGCAGATCGACAAATCAAAAGTTTTTTTCCGTTGGCCCTACAAAATACGCGTGCGGAGCCGCGGGCAAAAGCTAGTAATATATAAAAATGTATATATAATTTATATTGAGTGTAGAGAAATGAAATTGAAGAAAATTTAATTTGATAAGTTATTTTGGAATTCACTTTGTAATCAAATTGGGTACTTGACTAATATTTATTTTATTAATTTTATATGAAATTAACGCCATCTAAAATATAGCACTGAAAGTATTATTGAAACATTCTCAAAGATAAAAAAGTTATAAGCATTTGAAATTTGGTGTAACCTTCAAACTGCGGAAAAGAGAAGTATCAGTAAAATCACGACAGGGCCATAACGGTACGTGCGTTAGAAAGGGATAGCAAGATATCCCCACTATGCTCATTGCAGAATTTAAAATATGAATTACTGACTCATTTTTCAACCAATTTCGATGCAGATTTTACAGAAGAGTTTCTTTTTTTGTTTTATTTGCTAGTACATATAAAAATGTGTACAAAAGCAAACATAGTCAAGTACCCAATTGATGTTTTCTAGAACTTCTGATACGAAATTGTGGGTTTTTAAACGAAAAGCACTCATCAAGATTGATCTTGAACATTCAAGATTTTGCAGTTTTAAAATAAAGTTACTTACCCATTGTCTGAGCATATCTTCTCTAAACTCTTTTATCTTCCTCTCTTTCTCTAGTCGGAGTTTCTCCTTAAAATCGTCGTAAATCTCTGCATTCTTGAACCTAGACCACACCCAATTGACATTTTGTAGCGTAAGTTGAGTGAAGAAGAAGTAAGAAACTTGAATGCCTCTGATATTAGCAGCTTTAATATTTAACCGCATAATATTATATCTAATTCCTATTTGTTTCACAGTATTACCTTTTTACAGGTGAAGACCAGCGAATTAGCAAGTGATTAAAATGGTATGCGTTCTCCATCATTACTAGTTACCGATATTGTAGCAGCAAAATCAACAACACATAAACTCACACCTGTATTTGAAAAGGTAGGCAGAGACGCACTAGTGAACTAGAACACCCACATCCTCGCCGAGCTTAGTTCCGTCCCAAATGCGATAGGGGGCGAGCCTATCTGGCCTATCCTCCGGGCTGATATTACAAAAACCGAATATCACTTTGCCCGACCCGGGATCGTACCCGATACTTCAGGACGGTACACGTATTTCGATACAACAACAGTACTCCAACGAGTAACCAAAATCAACAAGTGGCACCAAATATAGAATCTAAAGAAGTAGATAAAGCTGTACCTGTTCATGATCTCCCATTGGCGCATGGTGTTGAAGTCCCTGACGCGCTGCGCTTCATCCTTCAGGAACTGTTGTCTGTCGGCGACGCGCTGCTGCTTGAACTCTTCCTGCTTGCGAATGTCTGCTTGTCTGCGCGCCTCGTTACTGACATTTAGTACTAGGTTGGTTCAACGTTGCACACCTTGCTACGTGTGCGTCGGTTTAAAGATATAAATAAATAAATAAATAAACCCAACAGTCACACACCTAGTCCTAACCCCACACTAGGTATAACCTGTATCGTGTGTGTCAGACTATGAGAGACTTTCGGTCTCACAACACCCAGACTTGAATCAAATATATGTGGGCCACACAAACATTTGTCGCAATGTGGAAATTTAACTCGCGGTCTCTCGGTCACAGCCGGCAACTCGCCAGCTGCGCCACGGAGGTTGTCAAATGCATATACAACGAATATGTTGGTCTTCTGATGTTAATTTATTACAAAACGCCCAGTCGAATTGTGAAATTTCCGTTAGACAGTGGTACCACCCCAGTCGAGTTAGTCAAACAACATTTTAAAAAATGTAGGTTTATCGTATCAATGACATAAGCGATGCACATGTTTTTACATTGTAAATGAGGCGTGGTGGCTGATGTCATAGTTTTTTAGGTTCCCATGTGTTAGTAAATTCGCGAAGAAAATGGAAGTAAGCAGGTCACATATGAGCCGCAAAGGATGAGACATGTAGCAAAATGGTAAGTTACTACAGTAAAGGCTTAGAAAAATTTAATGGAAAACCCAGAAAACCCAGAAAAGTCCCTGCTTGTCGAACCTCTAGGTACCTGCTAATTAATTTAAAAGATATATGTTAATATTGTTGGATATTAATGAATTCACGGTCTATGGTTACAGTAGATACTTAATTCAAAGACCACTCACATAGCCTCCTTCTCTTCGATAGCCTTCTGCAAGATAGCCTGATCCTTTTCCTCACGAGCCGCGTCTCCAGACTCCAGTTTCTGACTGATCTTTTCCAGCACTCGTAGCTTTTCATTCTTCAACTGTGGATTATTGTTATAAATAATGACCAAGAAAAAGAATTTAGGATCTATAACGAAGTGTTTAATAGTCATTACTCACGTCGATCTCGGTCTGCTTCCGTCTCCTGTCGATCCTAGCCTTGGACTTGAGCAGCACCTCCATTAGTCTGTCGTCCATGCGATCTCTAGCCTCTTGTTCTTTACGCCGCTGTTCGTTCTCTTGCTTAGATCTTTCCATATCTGCCCAGATTCGAGCCTTTTCTGCTGCTTTCTAGAAATTAAAGAATTTGTGACATTGGTAATTATCAAAGACGTTAATTAATTAGTTATCTTTAATAATTATAGTGGCTGTCAATATTAATTATATTTTTCTAAGGACATTTAGTTCGTAAATGTCTAGTTTAACTCACAAAATTAGTTTCAAACTCTTTGATAGCATCCATCTGTTCGTTAGCTTTGATGTTGTCGATCATCTGTAGATTCAGTTCCATCTCGTATTCCTTCCTGTTACGTTCTGCGATCTCGTTAGCTCTGTCAATAAAGACTATCACTTAAATTGTGAGGAAAACTACCTCTTAAACTTTTACAAGTTCTTCAGGTATCTACATTCGTAGGTTCTAATAGCTGATACAAGAACTAAACTTACTGATCAACAATCTCCTTTTGATGTTCTTTGTTGACATCAAATCGTTTTTTCTTCCGATCTGCCATCAATTGATTCCACTCTTTAGCTTTTTGAATGATATCATCATCGTCCCTTCTCTTTTGTTCTGCCTGTAGGCGTCTCTGTTCTTCGAGAAACTTAAGCTGTTCCATGCGCTCTTTCTGGATTACTGTTTCTATTACGGCACTACGGAATATTTACGATTTGTAAATAGTGTCTTTATTATTCAAGTTTGAATTTTGAATTTTATAAGTGTTAAGAGAAATGGAAATAAAAACTAGTGTAAATATATTTATTTGTAGTTCAGTATTATAATGTGAAGTAATTGCATTGCTTTTGATTGAAAAAGGATCAACTAGTCGCAGTTAATTTCCACGCCTTAGCCGTACTCACCTGCATAACTGCTGCAGCTTCTTTCAGCTGTTATTGTTGACCTTCAATTATAGATACCTACCTATAGTTGCCATACCTACCTGAGTAATAGTTTAGGCGCGTCCTTGTTCTGAAACACGATGTTCCTGGCGTTGTACATCAACTGCTGCTGTTTCTCCTTCTGTGTCTTCACGTATCGTTTGTAGAACCGAGTGTTGGCTGCCTCTGCCTCGGCTATCCTCTCGCGACGAATTTCTTCGTTGCGTTTGTTTACATTCTGAAGTATCAAAAACAGTAGAGTAATTTATTTTATTAATATCGGTTATATCTCGTTTTCTTCTTGTTTGATGAGATACATTTCATTGCAAACAAGTATATCAACAATTTGATTTACGCTTTAGTGGCGTAGTAGTATGACGTGCGCGGTACGAATGCCGACTTGAGGTCTCGGGTTCGATCCCCGGGTCGAGCAGAGTGATATTGGGTTTTTCTATTCTGTATCAGCCCGGAGTCTGAAATTTGTGGCCGGTATGGCAATAGGCTCGCCCCCTATCACATCTGGGACGGAAATTAGTTCGGCGAAATGAGGGTGTTCAAGTCCTCTAGTTCGCCCCTGGCTATCGCTTCGGGGATAATGGCGTTCAGGCTCGCTTCTCACAAAAATGTTGAAACGTTGGTTTAAGTTTTATGCGTAATTATATTATGTAGGGCACAACTTGACCATCCAATCTTGTTCTTCCAGGACTTCGAGGAAATATTATACTTTCCCAAATTCCTCAAAGTCTTCGAACAAACCCTTGAGTTTGTTTCGGCATTTCTTCTCAGAGATAGCCACGAAATGCCGACGCCATTATTATTTTTTTCAATATATACCTACTCGTAATTAACATGTGAAAGTGATATGAAATATCCTATTTGCAGAATAAATTATTTGATTTGATTTGAGTTGCTTTCCTTGGCAGTTAATCGCAGTCACCTATGTCCTATAACGTACTTACCTACCACAATAATTTGATTACGCTATAGACACTAGCAGGTAAGTAGGTACCTCCACAGAATTAGGCCAATGCTTGGTCATCTCTTTGCTGGTGGCGTCAAGATATTTGACATACTCCCGCCTGCGCACTACGTCCGGATCCTCTCGGTTATTGTCCGTCCACCTCATGATACGCGCCCATTCATCCTTACTCATGACGATAGGCATTGTGAATGAGTTTCTACATGTAGATAAATGTTTATGATTAAAATTAATTTATTGAATGAGTGTAGGAACTTAGTCGTTTCCTTGGTCTACTGGCAGCATATTTGGGCTGTGAACCGGGAGGTCCTGGGTTCGATTCCTAGGTCGGCCAAAGCAAATTTTCTAATTTAAAATGCTCGTGACTGGATGCCTCTGAGGGGTTGATGTCAGACATGCAGCCGGTCGTAAAAACTAAGCCGAATTCTTTCTGCAATATGCTTGAAAGAGTATGTTGCGTCGACCTCACACTAAGGTAGGTAGAAAGAAAAAAAATGTAGGAAGAGTTTAAGAGACGGACCGCCAAAGTAGCACATAGATTTTAGGTAGATGGGTCCATTTTAATAATTATTTTTTTCCTTTCTCCGGTATTTTTTCACATAGATATGTATACCGAAGCAGAGGGCCATCATCATCATCATCATCAGCCATTGGTCCACTGCTAAACATAGGCCTCCCCGAAAGATTTCCAGATCGATCTGTTGGAAGCGGCCTGCATCCAGCGACTTCCTGCGACTTTAACAGGTCGTCCATCCACCCTATAAAGGGCTATCATATGGTTCTAATTCGGTGTGCTGGTGTATACTACACACAACTAGACTGAAAACACGTTGCATTGGCATATATCAACATTCCGTCTTCCTAGGTGGTGGCAATGTCTATCCAAGTTGAATTTCTCTACGACAAAAAAGGTAAAGCTTTTATTTTATATTGGTACCTACCTTAGATTAATAAAGTCGGTACCTATATTAAACTATAGGTATACCGTTACCTTGTATGAATTCAAATTTGATTATTATTTCTAAATTTTATTTTGCAACTTATCCGTCGACTCAATGCTGACTTTGTCATTTTTTTAATGTCATGCCAGAATAAATCACAGAAGAGATTAAATGCCAGAACTTATTCTTATTTCATGAATAAGAACTTTTCAAATATTGCGATGCTAACATATTAATGAAAATATTAAAGTAAACCAATTTAAATAAACAAAGACATAAGATATTGAATGTTACGTACAACCACAATTATAATATTATGTTTTGTTGTCATGGGGACAAAAGTAATTGGTTTGTTTGTCCTATATTGTTAAAGACCTAATTTTAGCAAGAATTTTAGCCTCTTTCATACATTGCGTCGCGTCGTCAGTTCATCATGTGATTGTTTCCGAAACCAAAACAAATTCAAAACTTGAATATTTAGTGGTTGGTCTATCTAAAAGACTTGACATGACGTGTCATTTCACATTTGCAATGCGATTATGAGGGTTTCGATTTTCGAACGCACCTGCAGCTGTCAAATCCGATATATTTACGTCAGCCACGTTGGAAGTGCCAAGTTGGTGTTTTTATGGTAAAAATCATATTTATTTATTGAAACGTTGTTAATTTGCGTATAAAATAATATTTCGATTAATTTATAACATTTTACAAGTGTTCTATTGCACCTAGAACATGAAAATTCTTTGTGGGAAGCGTTCCAAAACTGTGACATAATTTTGCAAATACATCAAGTTTTGTAGCGGATTAGTGTGTTGTTTTAGTGAGAAAGTGTCGTGAAGATGAGGATAAAAGAGCTGAAGAAGACGGTGAACGTGTGCTGGTCGCCAGCGGAGCACTATCCGATAACGCTGGCGGCCGGCTCGGCGGCACAGCAAGTCGACGCGTCATTTAGTTCAAGTTCCCATTTGGAGCTGTACAGTTTAAATTTGGGCGACCCTGGGTTAGATTTGGAACTGAAATCGTCGCTGCAGACCCAGCACAAGTAATTATTACTACATTTATTTACTGTTTTTGTTAGGGTGGGGGATTGTTATGTCATGTCATAAATGGTTTGTAGTGACAGATTGTTAAAATCATGGTGTGTGAATAAAGGTGGAATAGATTCAGTGATAAGCTAATGATCTAACAGCCTGTGATCTATTGTTTTGATAAGCCTTAAGATGTTCTCTTACCAGCTATTGCAATTTGTTTTACTGGAGGGTACATATTGTCTTGATGTGTTATGTTTATATTTGGAGCAGTATAGTAGTAGCAGTGTAACAAAACACTGACAAGATACTGTTTTACTCTCTTAGAGCATTACAATGTCAAATGTTGGAAGATGAAAAGCCTATGGCCAGAGCAAGCAGCATCAGAGTGAGATTATGAGTGTTGATGATTGCACAAACAATCTATAAGTTTAATGTTCTTGTGGAAAAAAAGGCGAAAGAAAGCCTGTTTTTACATAACATAACATAAGCTCAAACCTGTATTCCTGAAGGGGTAGGCAGAGGCGCACTAGCCAACTAGAACACCCACATATCGCCAAGCTTAGTTCCGTCCCAGATGTGATAGGGGGCAAGCCAATCGCCATATCGGGCACAAATTCCAGACTCTGGGCTGGAATAGAAAAATCCAATATCATTTTGCCCAACCTGGGGATCGAACCCAAGACCTCAGAACGGTAGGCGTACTGAAATACCACCATGCCACCGAGACAGTCTGTCTTACCTGCCTGTTTTTATTTTTACAGAAGTGTTGAATTATAATCTTATCTTGCATTTTCATAAATTTTAATTATACTATGTATGTACATAGCTTTAAAGAAATAACACCCAACAGACACAAACTTTGTCCTATCGCTATAGTAATATTTGAATTAAGTAGGAACTAGGAGAGATGTATGGTATCAACATCAAGACCTGAATTTCATGATTATACTCAGACACCAACGTTTTTGTATATAAAGTATGTTATTAATTTCTTATTTTCAGGTTTCAGAAGCTAGTGTGGTCTGGGGCGGGAGTCATAGTGGGTGGATGTGATGGAGGTCTTCTGCAGTTCTACAGTGCAGACAAACTGCTCAGCAATGCTAGCGACTGCCTGCTTGGGAGCAGCACAAAACATAATGGTATAAGCTCTTACTTATAAACACAGTTAAACGGAGCAAATGGTAAAGAATATTCTGTCCCTTTCTTCTTCTTTTATAATATGGTCTCCATCAAAGGTTGATGATTTTGCCAACGACAGTGTTTAATAAATCCATTACTCAAAAAAATAGCTAGTCAGATATCTTGAAAACTTGAGTCTGTCCCTTTTATTTTCAAACAATGTGACACAAGGAAAAAAGTGACAGACTAGTCTTAGCCATTTGCTCACCTAAATTGTTTTTAAAAATAAGGATCATTATGGCTATTTTTATTTACAACTACCTACAACCTGCGTCTGTTTATGTGGCATTGAATTCTAAACCCTAATATTTTTTCTAAAATAATGAAGCCTAAGATTCTATGATTATATATAGTAATTTAGGCTCTTTTATTTTCGTTTTGGATATTACTAGATGGCTCAGACTACTAGAGGTAAAAATTAGTTTCTTATAGGAGATTAGTATGGACCAAGTGTTGACCATGGCTCCATTCGTTTTTGATAAGATTTAAGGGATAAAAAGTATCCTTCACTCTAGGATATTGTAGCTTCCACATAGTTTTCAACATGAATTGGTTTAGTATATCCAGAGATCAGCACTCAGTCTTTCTCAGCTTTATATGGCAAAGGATCAAGTGGATCTGATAATAAGACATCCACTGCTTTGAATATTTTTGGCGGTCACACAATGATGAGGATCGTGACTACATACAATCCGTCTCCAAGCTGAGAGGTCTTTTTTTTATATATCGCAGAGATTGGCAATCAAGCATCACCTGTTGGTAAGTGAACTCCACCGCCCATAGACACCCAAGACACAAAAATAATCATGGGTGCGTTGCCAACCTAAAAGAAGGGAATGGAAGGGGAGGGAAAAGGGATTGGGAAAGGGAGTGGAGAAATGGGCCACCGGAAATCTCACTCACCGAACGAAACGCGAACTTTGGCCATCTAGACTGCTCATGCACAGTCACATAATAAATTAAGATTATGCCAACCAACTTACAAAATGGGTATTTGGCTTTTTGTCAAATAAAGATACTGACTGCAATGAACTATCAATGTGGTAATGTGGATACTGTTATCAGCAGCATACTCTTTTAATGAGGTCAAATGTTATAAATAATGCCTCTTATATATGCTTGTCAAGCATTATTTATCCAAATAAAGTAAAATTTGAGATTACATACACCAAATAAGATGACTAACGCCCGGTTCTAATAAACGATCTCGGTTGTGAATGTGCAGATAGATTACAGAAATTAGCCAATACGAACACAGTTTGAACATGACTCCGTCAAATGGCTTGATTTGATTGGTTCATAATCGCGATCTATGTGCACTCTAAACTGAGATTGTTTATTGAAACCGGCCGTTAGATAGTGTTTCTCTTAGCAACATTTTCTTAGAGTTATTTTGAAAATTTGGAATGAGGCATTCTATTTACCTTTTCATGAGATCCATAGTTCAATTCTAACCCCAACTCAGGTCCTTGCAATTTGTTTTTCAATTTAAAAATCACATATTTTTAAGAATTTGTTCAGTTTTGGAATATGCGTACACTACAATAAATAAAAAAATACTTACTGACATAATAAACAACAATAATTCACCAATCTCCAAATATCCAAACACTTGAGGTCATGTTATATAATTTAAGGTTGCCTTATCTATCAAAATTGTATGGTGAATAACAATATAAATAGCCATTACAGTTGAGTAGTGTTCCAGTTTTCGGGGGACAGTCTACATAGTTTAGTTGATTTCATTTCATCAGGTCACGTGTCAGCCCTGGACATCAACCCGTACCAGAAGAACTTGCTCGCGTCAGGCGCTTCAGAGAGCGAGATCTTCATCTGGGACCTCAACAACACCAGCCAGCCGATGGCGCCCGGCACCAAGAACCAGCCCTTCGACCACGTCCAGGGACTCGCCTGGAATCAACAGGTCTCTCATATTTAAAGCGGATTGACTTCCAAATATGTGGAGTGCTTTGTTGTCGAAAACACAGACATTATTGGCCATACTTATAAAAACATTTTCGCTTATCTTTTCGCTAAGAATAGCCTGTCACTGTTTTCCTTGTGTTACCTTGCTTTAAAGCTGAATGGGACAACCTATGGTTAAAGATAAGCAGCGCTTAAATATTTTTATAAGTAAGGGGCAATGTTAATAATATAATACAGCCTCGGTGGCGTGGTTGTATTTCGGTATGCCTACTGTCCTGAGGTCTCGGGTTCGATCACCGGGTCGGGCAAAGTGATATTGGATCTTTCCATATCAGCCTGGAGTCTGGAATTTGTGCCCGATATGATGATAGGTTCGCCCCCTATCACATCTGGGACGGAACTAAGCTCGGCGAAATGTGGGTGTTCTAGTTCGCTAGTGCACCTCTGCCTATCCTTTCGGGGATACAGGCGTGAGCTTATGTTATGTTATGTTACTTACAATGCTTGGTAGTACCTACATGCTTAGATTTGGTACATTCTTCACAATATTGTGTTACATTTGTTCATATCAAAAATATTTGTTTCAGGTGCAACACATACTTGGATCGACGTTTGCGACGAGATGTGTCGTTTGGGATTTAAGGAAGAATGAACCTATTATGAAGTTAAGGTATTTATTCCAACATTACTTTTTTTTTTTTTTTTTTTTATAGAAGAGGGGGCAAACGAGCAAGTGGGTCACCTGATGTTAAGTGATCACCGCCGCCCATAAACATCCACAATACCAGGGGAATCATGGATGCGTTGCCGGCCTTTGAGGTAGATATAGGCTCTTTTCTTGAAGGTCCCTAACTCGTAACGGTCAGGAAACACAGCCGCCGAAAGCTGGTTCCACAAGCACGTTGCACGCGGAAGAAAGTTCCTTGTAAAACGCACTGTTGAGGAACGCCATTCATCCAGGTGGTAAGGATGAAACTTCAGCTTGTAGCGTGTGGTACGATAATGGAATTCGGCGGCTGGTATTAGGCCAAACAATTCCTCGGAACATTCCCCGTGGTACAAGCGGTAAAGAATGCAAAGAGATGCAACATCTCTTCGCAACGCAAGAGGATCGAGTCGAATCGATTGCGTTTGACTATCGACTTATTAGAGTAAGAGAAAAGAACATTTTTGTTATGGATATGTGAAGTAATTTATAATCTAACTTTACATTTGATTGCATCCTGTATTTATATTATTTTTGTCGATAGTGACTCACAGTCCCGTACGAGATGGCGTGCCTTAGCGTGGCACCCGTCGGTCGCCACTCAGCTGTGCATCGCTTCAGAAGACGACCAGGTTCCTGTCATACAACTGTGGGATTTGAGGTGAGATTACACCATATATTGTGTGTTGTATTAATATATGCAAACAAATATTTGTGGGCCACACTAACTGCCTCGGTGTAGGGATCGAATGCCTCGCGCTGGTCTCACTTCACGGCCGGTTACTCGCCGTCTGCGCCACGAACCATGTAAATTTTTTTTAATCATGAAGGTTGGCAGTATTTTCACTGGGAGTGTGGAAGAATTATAAGGGAATAATGTTGCAGACTGGCAGCATCTCCACTGGCCACCCTGGAGGGTCACCACAAGGGCGTGATGTCGGTGTCGTGGTGCAAGCAGGACCCTGACATGATGCTGTCAGGCGGGAAGGACGGTAGAGTGCTGTGCTGGAACCCTAACAACACTAAACCTGTGAGTGATTTGTATGGGCTTTATTGTGTTCATTACATTTTATATGCCTATAACGATGTAGTAAGTATCGTTATAGTCGCCTCCTTGGTCTAGTGGCAGCATATATGGGCTGTGGACGGAAAGGTTCTGGGTTCGATTTCCAGGTCGGGTTAAGCAAATTCTCATTTAATTTGTTTGGGACTGGATCCCTCAGAGGGGGTTGACGTCAGGCAGGCAGCCGGTCGTAAAAACTAAGGCAAATATATTCTGCAACATGCTTGAAAATGTGTGTTGCACCAATCCCACATTAAGGATCAGGGCAGGTAGAAAGAAAGAAGTAGTATCGTTATTAAAATTTATTTATTTTTTTATAATTGATTAGATTAAAGTTCCATGATACTAAAAATAGAACAATGGTGTTATGTTTTAGCCTGTGTACATAGAATTTTTATAGCACAGACTGGCAAACGAGCAAATGGGTCACCTGATGGCAAGTAATTGCCACTGTTCATAGATATCCAAGACCTAAAAAGAATCATGTGTGTGTTGCCAATCTAAAAGGAGGGAATGGAAGAGAAGGGACAAGGGATTGAGAAAGGGAGGGGGGGAAAATGGGCCACCGGAAATCTTACTCACCGAACGAAATGTGACAGCAGGCTGCCACTTTACGTCGGTTTTCTGTGAGACAGTGGTATCGAACCGGTCGAGCCGGCCCATTCGTGCTGTAGATGTTACAATCTACAGCGTAGTTCTCTCTTTATTTATATACCATGTTTGTGTCCATGTCCAGGGTGGCGAGATCCTGTCGGAGATCAGTTCGCAGCAGCAGCAGCAGCAGTGGGTGTTCGACGTGTCGTGGTGCCCGCGCGACCCCGGCCTGCTGTCCGCCGCCGAGTGCGACCAGCTCGTCGCCGTGCACTGCCTCATGGGCGGCGCCAGGCCGGATGTCGTCAGTACCATCACTACCATCACTACCATCATCACTACTTGCTAAACTTAACAAACTTTAAATCTGATGGTGACCAATTTTAATTTTGAAAATCTGTCTACATTTGGCGGAGATATCGCATTAAAAAAAAATACAGATGAATTGAGGACCTTTTCCTTTTTGGAAGTCTGTCGAAAATATACATACAGCGTCTCAGGTCTGTATCAAATCAAAATATTTATTGAGTTCATGAAATGTTACATTATTTAGATTTCGTCAAATTCCTTTCCGGCCGTTTCGCCAGAAAAAACAGTATCTGCGAAAAAGTCGGTAGAGACGAAAATCCGTCCAGATTTGGCGGAGGTATCTAGTAATATACATAAAAAAGTATACAGACGCATTGTGAACCATCTCCTTTTTTGAGGTTGCTTGAAAATATCTGTGTCGTATTTTTGATTCCAACTGAATAATGTTTTTTGTATTATTAGAGTCCAGCGACGAGCAGCATAGTGGAGTCGTTCGGTGGTGCCGCGTCGTTCAGCCAGCTGCCCGCGGTGGCGCGCGCCCCCGCGCCCCCCGCCGCGGCCGCGCACCACCACCCGCCCACGCCCCCCGCCTGGCTGAAGAGACCCTCCGCTGCCAAGTTCGCTGTGAGTATGCTATTGTACACCTTTCTTTCTACCTGCTCTTGTCTCACCTTATTGTGTGAAGTCGGTGCAACACACTTTTTCAAGCATATTGCAGAAAGGATTTAGCTTAGTTTTACGACCGGCTGCTTGCCTTACGTCAACCATCCCCGGGGGATCCAGTCCCGGGAGAATTAAATTAGAAAATTCTCTTGTCCCAACCTGGGAATCGAACCCAGTACCTCCCGATCTACAGCCTATAGTTGCTGCCACTAAGACCAAAAAGGCGACTATGCTACTGTACACCGCCATATTTAAAAAAAACGGGATATCTGACTCGCCGAACGAAACCCAATAGCGTGGTGTAACCTTATGTCTGTTTTCTGTGGGACAGTAGTATCGAACCGGTCGAGCCGGCCCATTCGTGCTGGTAACTATTTACATTGGTGCTCTACCACTCAAAAAAATTACGACTCTGTTTATAACCGTCGTCCATTTTAACGTTAGAGGCAAGCATAATTTTATTATTCTGTTCCCAGTTTGGTGGCAAATTGGTGACGTTTGAAAAATGTCCTCAAGAAGCCGGACCGCAAAAACTAGTGTACATTAGCCAGGTATGTCATCTTATAGTTATTCTGAAGTTCTGTAAAATGTAATTTAAGGAGTACGATACACGCAGAAACTTTTATGGATTGTTTATTTGTAAATAAAAATGATGAATTCTATTGTCAGGTCGTAAGCGAGCCAGAGATAGTAGAGCAAGCGGCCGAGTTGGACGCGGTGTTGGGTTCGAGTATCAGTCAGGAGCCTGGATCCACAGAAAAACTGGCAGAGTGAGTACATAATAAATACAATACCTAATACATAACTCATCATCCGCAATAAGATACGATTGTATTGTGGGTATCAGGCTCTATGAGAGGCTCAGTCTCACAACACCCACAACCAAACCAATATCTGTGACTCACAGGATGCCGGAATCGAACCCACGGCCTCGTTTCAGTCACGATTACTAATTCACTGTGTTAATGATTGATGGCGGTATTTTTAGGTCCTTCGAACCGGATCATGCATGAATTAAAAAGCATCTTCATAAACTATGAGTGTTCTAGTTCACTTCTGTTTACCCCTCCAGGAGTACAGGCGTAGGCTTGTGTATATAAGTATATTTGAGTTTGTCGTGCACAGATACTGTCGTCAGAAAGGCGACGCGGCGATGGATCAGAACGAGCGGTACGTGTGGTTCTTCCTGAGAGCCAACTTCCTGCCCACATTCCGTACAGAGGTGCTCAATTTGTTGGGTGAGATGACACACATATTTTATCAATTCCATACATAGATCAAGGGTTTTTTTCTATTTATTGTGGGGATGTCTGCATGCAAAACTCTTGTATTTTTGTGGGAGGCTAGAAAAAGGTCCCGGGTCGGGAATCATGGTTACCCGGGATTAGATAGCCCAGAGGGTCTTATGTCAAGTAGGCGGTAATTTTTTTATCTAAGCGGTATTATTTAAAAAGTGTGTTATAACTGAGATAAGGCCAGGTGGAAAGAAGTAAAGTGACCTATGTCACTTTACCCCGGGATTTTAACGGAACCAAAGTTGTGTCTCTGAGGGCTTTAAACCAACAAAAGTAGAAGGAGGGTAGAGAGGCCTTTGCCCTGGAGTGGGACGACCATGGCTGATGTATGTAAAGTCGTATGCCAACACTGATAGTTAAATAGAACAAAACAAAATTAATCCAAATTTACCTATTTACCATTGTTCCAGGTTTCAAACAAGACGAAATCCCATCGAAATTCAAAAGTGCTAACAACGCCGGCGATGCTCAACAACCAGACCTAGTGGGTCTCAGTAGAGTGAGTACAAACTAATCATATTCTAACTTGTAATTAAAACAATACTTACCTTGTGGTAATGTGTTTGGGTTACTTTTTGAATAACATGGGAGTTAGATAGAACTTGTGTTATTCTTTGGACGGGTTTGTTAATCTATAGGAGTCAAGTGAATATTTAATGTGGTGAATAATACAAAAATAAATAAATTTTGTATATTGATGCATAATGCAAAAATATTTTTTTTTTCCTACTAACATTGATTTAAAATCTATTTTGTTGGGTATCATTACAATAATTTAAACTGATAAAACACTCTGAGCCTTACTTATAAAAAAACATTTTCGCTAAGAATAACCTGTCACTTTTTTCCTTGCGTTACATTATTTAAAAATGAAAAGGACAACCAATGGTTAAAGATAAGCAGCGCTTAAATATTTTTATAAGTAAGGGGCTCTGTATATAAAATGGTTATTGTGGTTTCATAGACATTTATTTTAATTTTGTACTAAAATAATTTTCGATTTAATATAAACAAAAGTTGGTTTTGGGGGTGTAATATGTTTTCTGCTTCCTCCCTTTTTCTCTAACATAAAAACTTAAGTTACAAACAAAAATATCTTTTAGACACTGACCAAAAACTTCACATTGGAATTGCGAGTGTTATAAAAGAACAAATTTTCGTTTTCACAATCGGTTTAGTAATTAGATTCGATCGAAACAACTCGATGTTTCCGATGTTTATCGATTCAGAATACTTATTCTATAGCTTTCTGTCTACCTGCCCTTATCTCAACTTAATGTGGCGCAACACACTTTTAAGCATGTTGCAGAGAGGTTTATAATTTTTTTTTTAAATGGGTCACATAATATGGGAACGTTCTCTTATTCTGTAGCACTGTACTAATTTTTCTGTACCACGCTATTTTCTAATTCCTGTGACTAACTGTTGGGATGGTGGTGATGACGCAGGGCGAGAGCACCGAGACCGAAGCCGAGCTATCCACTGACACCAGCACTGATCTATCGGTGAGTTTACATCTGTCGACTGTCACGTGTTGGGCTTTGTTTACATAGCATGTAATGTCGATATTGTTGTTTTATAAATGTTTTATATATAGCAGCGATAGCTCAGTTGGGTGTGGTACGGACTGCCGAGACGAGTGTCTGAGGTTTGATAGCAACCCCAAAAAGGAGAATACACCTGTGACTTTTCTATGTTATGTGTGTTTTCATTGTGAAATATCGTTTGCTATAACTGTGAAGGAAAACATCGTGAGGAAACCTGCATACCCGAGAATTGAGTACTTGACTGTAGTAACCAATATCAATGAATTTATGTAGGAACATAGATTTATCGTCGAAATAACGTGTTCAATAGGAATTTATTAAAAATACTTGAAGAATAATTTTATTTTAGTAATTTAAATATTTAATCTTTTATCTGTGCGTCACGTGACTGTAAACACCAATCACGACGCATGATTTCACATTACTCATTTTTCTTTTATATTTGTTCCACAATGGCCTAAGAGACCTAAGATCCAAAGTCATACTGCCAGGTTATTTGGTGTATTATTTTCGTATTTTTGTTTAAAACTCAGCCTAATTTCAACGCGGATGTAATCGACAATAATATCTGATCGACTGAATATCTGACCCGTTTTTTTTAGTTTGAAAACATATATGTCGGAGGGCCAACGCTAACGTTGTTTTTAAAAACGGTGACATCATTCAGTAACTCCCTTTATTAACGGTGCTCAACAGCACCGTCTAGTCAGGGATGTGGACAGTCCGAGTGCCGGAGCACGACTGTGTCGAATTTGCTCTGAACACTCCTTTTATAGGGTGCATATTTGCAACTACCTACTCGATACCGAATATCGAATGCTGAAGAAATAATTATAATGATTATTTTAAGTTTTTAGAATCTTTTAACTATTCAGTAGTTTAATAATTGTAAAATGAATTAATAACGTGAAATAACAACGGCTTTTTAAATAAGCTTGCGATTTTGCGCCGATACGGCCATTCTGATAGGCGGTGCGTGCTCTGCACCACAGCCTCGTAATTTGTTGTGAATACTCGTAAAAACAATTTTTTTTTTCTCTTTTTATTTTTTTTTTCTTTCTTTCTTTCTTTTCATTTGAAATAGCACGTGCTCCTATTGAAAGCTTGTGGTTGTACGCCGATACGGTCATTTTGAAAGGCCTCGTTTATTATTGCGAATTTAAGATTCCGATTTTTTTTTAAAACTACCACCGGATCCAAACGCGGCCCTGCCTGAGAAGACCCGGCGAAACAAACTCAGCGGGCAAAATTACCTAGCTCACAAAAGGATTTCCCGAATTCACCACTCGATTTTTCAAATTGACCACTTATGATTTTTCAAGTTGATCACTGACGTTGACATTTAGACTTCAAAAATTACTGCAACAGTGTCACATACACCGTCTCGATCAATCCTGAGCATAAATCAGGTTGTCTTGTTTTTGCATTGAATTCTGAGATGAAATTGCACACAAATCAAAATACGGATATTTAGGCGCGCCGCGTGCCCTAGTTTATATGGTATTTAGAGGAGGTATCCGACCAGCCTTGCTAGACCATATTATAAACATTTGTACAAATGTTCCACACAATGAACTTTTTATGAATCAGTAGTCAGAGTGCAAATGCTCCACGCATCTATGCACTTTTCTTACGGGGATGATGCCGTGGTCCACAGGGGTTCTAAAGGAACGGGAAGGGTCGATGCTGTGGTGCTGAGCGGTCCTGTACGCCGTGGTCCACAGAGGTTCTGAAATGTTTTTTTTTTCTTTTTTTTTTTTGTGCAAATGCTCCACGCATTTATGCACTTTTTTTTTATTGTTAAGGATAATGCTGTGGTTCTGAGCGGTCCCGTACGCCGTGGTCCACAGTTCTTTTTTTTTTGGAAATGCTCTACGCATTTATGCAGTTTTTTTTTTAGCCGTGGTTCTGAGCGGTCCTGTACGCCGTGGTCCACAGTTTTTTTTTTAAGCTGTGGTTCTGAGCGGTCCTGTACGCCGTGGTCCAGTTTTTTTTTTTTGCAAATGCTCCACGCATTTATGCAGTTTTTTTTTTTTTATTGTTAAGGATGATGCCGTGGTCACAGTTTTTTTTTTGTTAAGGATGATGCTGTGGTTCTGAGCGGTCCTTTACGCCGTGGTCCACAGGGGTTCTAAAGGAACTGGGTAGGACGATGCTGTGGCCTGGGCCTTTATTATTGACCGATCGGATTGAAAGTATCAGTCGGATTGAATTTATCAGTCGGATTGAAAGTATCCATTGTCAGGGCAGAAAGGTTCAAGTTAAATGAGTGGGATAGTGATCCCACTTCTGATGTCGGAGGGCCAACGCTAACGTTGTTTTTAAAAACGGTGACGTCATTCAGTAACTCCCTTTATTAACGGTGCTCAACAGCACCGTCTAGTCAGGGATGTGGACAGTCCGAGTGCCGGAGCACGACTGTGTCGAATTTGCTCTGAACACTCCTTTTATAGGGTGCATATTTGCAACTACCTACTCGATACCGAATATCGAATGCTGAAGAAATAATTATAATGATTATTTTAAGTTTTTAGAATCTTTTAACTATTCAGTAGTTTAATAATTGTAAAATGAATTAATAACGTGAAATAACAACGGCTTTTTAAATAAGCTTGCGAATTTGCGCCGATATATATGTTATTTTCGCAATATTTTTTTAATGCGCGATTTTGTATCTATGGTAAAGAAAGATGACGACACCCGTATCTACAGTTGACAGATAGCGTTTTGGCGGCAAATTAAATTCTACTTAATAATTTTTGCTTTTTTAAACTAAATAAATAACGAAATATTTTTTTACATGTTTAGAATAAACTAATGAATAGCCCTGTATACTTTTTAAAAAATAGTCGAGTACCCAATAGAATATTCACAAAACTGAGAATAAGAAATCTGGATGAAGTGCCAAAATAGAGAGGGAAAATAGATTGACTGTCTCGGTGGCCTGGTTGTATTTCGGTACGACTACCGTCCTAAGGTCTCGGGTTCGATTCTCGGGTTGGGCAATGTGATATTGGATTTTTCCATATCAACTCGGAGTCTGGAATTTGTGCCCGTTATGGCGATAGGCTCGCCCCCTATCACATCTGGGACGGAACCGATCTCAGCGTAATGTTGTTCTAGTTCGCTAGTGCACCTCTACGTACCGCTTCGGGGATACAGGCGTGAGCTTACGTTATGTGTACCCAAATGTTCTCAAATTATGGTACGGTCTAAAAAATGAAGAATTTTGTCTATATTTTCACTTTTGTATTGCACTTTAGTTTTCAAAAATACTTTTGAGTTGTATTCCCAGTTGCCTCAAAAATTATTACGATTTTTTCATTAACTATCCTTATTTTTGTTCGCAGGACGCGCACACTTTGATTGAGAGGAAATTAGCAAATATCGAAATAACCCCGTCAGCGAATAATATCACCATACCTAATGGAGAAGGTGAGTTTTGTGATTTTTTAAGCATTGACTAAAAGTATTCTCTGGTGAAAAACTGATACAAAGTTATCATGAAGCTTTTAAGTTGCCTGAAGATGCAATAAACTAGCTCATAACTCAATTCTAAAACGAGTAACATAAAATGGGGTGAATAGAATCTCGAGGGTGAATTACATTTTCGGTGGCTTAAATCGCTATTCCCTTCCCAATTTTTATTATTACCTTTAAGGTTGGTAATGCACCCATGATTCTCTTGGTATCATGTGTGTATGGGTGACCCACCTGCACGTTTACTATTGTCTGGTAAAAAAAGTGCGGTTTGTTTGTTATCAGACATGACGAGCCTGATCTGCCGGTCGCTGGTGTGCGGCCACCTCGAGGAGGCCGTGGAGCTCAGCCTCCACGCGGGGAGAGTCTCCGACGCCATGATCATCGCCTCACTCGGTCAGTCCACTTCTATGTGTCCCTTCAAGCTGTAAAATCCAAGCTCCTTTCATACATAATTTTCTCGAAATTGGTTCAGTGGTTTAACTATGAGAGGTAAGCATAGTTATATTGTAATTATTTTGCTCTCATAAGATTCCATCCTCCTTCCGTCAGTAACCATACAGTTTGTTGGGATAAATGTTTCCTTGCTTTGCCTGTCCCTAGGAATATTTGTGAAAACTTATCAGAATGACTTTATATCGACTTCATGAAGATTTTAGGTTATATTTTGAGTATTATGTTTTGAGATATATTTTGAGTTTCAAGAAATGCACCATGCAGCGATCTTAAAAATACCATCGTACAAAACTAGGTACAGAGCAAACACATTTGTACCAAGAGCATCCAATGCCTTCAACCAATTACCCCACGATATTGACCTGTTTTGCACCACCACCACATCTGTAAGGACACACTTTACTAAAATCTTTTTTCAATAACAATAATAACAACATTATAACATAATTCTCTTTGTAAATTAATTATTCATATCCATAAAGCCCAAAACTGATTACATGGTAATTCATTTGCGAAGATTTGTAATTAGCATAGGCCTATTCACAGAATCTACACATATTGTATTTATTTGTCTGTAAATCTTCCTAAAATAAATAAATAAATAAAATAAATGCATCCATCAGATGTCGATATTTGTGTAGACATTGAAATATAGAGACAGTGTCTGAATCCCAATGACTTGAGCTCTAATGTTTATTGAAGACAGTCGTTGGTTTGTGTATCAATTATAATGTTTTTTTTATACATCAGGCAGCCAAGAGCTGGTGCACAAGGTGCAGAAGTATCACCTGAACGCCACGAACGGTGATCCAGTGTCGCTCCTGGCCGGCAGCCTCCTGCAGTCGCGCTGGAAGCAGCTGGTGCAGTGTGCGGCCCCCTCGTGCTGGAAGGACACGCTGGCCACGCTGCTCACACATTGTGATGACGAGCAGCTGGAACATTACTGCGGTACGTATCAATAGATCCAGTGTCGCTCCTGGCCTCCTGCATTCGCGCTGGAAGGACATGCTGGTTTTGAACCGGCAATACAGAATGCGAATATCTTATGTAAAACCATTCTCTCTATTTCTCCATACAGAGATGCTCGGCGACAAGCTGTCCCAGGAGTCGGACCCGTCACTGACCGCAGCGGCGACGCTCTGCTACGTGTGCGGCGCGAGCCCCGCCCGCGCGGGGACGGCGGGGGGACACCGCGCCGCACTCGCGCTGCTGCTGAGGAGGGCCGCGGCACTGCGGGGCAGGCCCGTACAGGTGAGACAATATATAGCACAGCTTCCATGATGATGAATAAAATAATACTAAAGGTGTTAAATAGCTTGTAGAACCGGTAGCTGATTTGACAGAAAAGTTCTCGAGTGGAGACCACGTACCGGCAAGCGCAGCGGAGGACGTCCACCTGCTAGATGAACAGACGACCTGATAAAGGTCGCAGGAAGTCGCTGGATGCAGGTTGCTTCCACCAGGTCGATCTGGAAATTTTTGGGGGAGGCCTATGTCCAGCAGTGGACGTCCTGTGGTTGATGATGATGATGAAAGGTGACCCTAAAACAAAAAATAACCTACAATAAACAATGTTTTTGTATAGTGTTTTTAGTTAAGAATGAACAGGAGATGCGCCTTTAATAGCGTTTTAAATACATATAAATAAATCAAAAGTTCGTATAATAGCGGTGTAATTATAGTGCGAAAACGTCTTGAAATTTCGGTTTTGATGCCCGGGTTGGTCAAAAGGATATTCGTTTTTTCGGCTCAGTAGTCTGGAGTCTGTGATGTCGGACGGGTATGAGGATAGACTTGAGTCTCGTCAGATTTAGCGCTCTCGTCTCGACATGGATCTTCCAGTTGTGCTGTGTACAACCGTGAGGTGACGTGTATTGTACTTGCAGTCGGACGGTGGCGACCCCGCGGTGTGCGAGTACGCGAGTCGCCTGTCGGCGCAGGGCTGCCTGCACAGCGCGCTGCTCGCGCTCGCGGACGTGCGCGCGCACCCGCTGCGGGACCGGCTCGAGGGCGCGCTACAGATCACACGACAGGTACCGACACATATACACACAGTCGCAGGGCTGCCTGCACAGCGCGCTGCTCGCGCTCGCGGACGTGCGCGCGCACCCGCTGCGGGACCGGCTCGAGGGCGCGCTACAGATCACACGACAGGTACCGACACATATACACACAGTCGCAGGGCTGCCTGCACAGCGCGCTGCTCGCGCTCGCGGACGTGCGCGCGCACCCGCTGCGGGACCGGCTCGAGGGCGCGCTACAGATCACACGACAGGTACCGACACATATACACACAGTCGCAGGGCTGCCTGCACAGCGCGCTGCTCGCGCTCGCGGACGTGCGCGCGCACCCGCTGCGGGACCGGCTCGAGGGCGCGCTACAGATCACACGACAGGTACCGACACATATACACACAGTCGCAGGGCTGCCTGCACAGCGCGCTGCTCGCGCTCGCGGACGTGCGCGCGCACCCGCTGCGGGACCGGCTCGAGGGCGCGCTACAGATCACACGACAGGTACCGACACATATACACACAGTCGCAGGGCTGCCTGCACAGCGCGCTGCTCGCGCTCGCGGACGTGCGCGCGCACCCGCTGCGGGACCGGCTCGAGGGCGCGCTACAGATCACACGACAGGTACCGACACATATACACACAGTCGCAGGGCTGCCTGCACAGCGCGCTGCTCGCGCTCGCGGACGTGCGCGCGCACCCGCTGCGGGACCGGCTCGAGGGCGCGCTACAGATCACACGACAGGTACCGACACATATACACACAGTCGCAGGGCTGCCTGCACAGCGCGCTGCTCGCGCTCGCGGACGTGCGCGCGCACCCGCTGCGGGACCGGCTCGAGGGCGCGCTACAGATCACACGACAGGTACCGACACATATACACACAGTCGCAGGGCTGCCTGCACAGCGCGCTGCTCGCGCTCGCGGACGTGCGCGCGCACCCGCTGCGGGACCGGCTCGAGGGCGCGCTACAGATCACACGACAGGTACCGACACATATACACACAGTCGCAGGGCTGCCTGCACAGCGCGCTGCTCGCGCTCGCGGACGTGCGCGCGCACCCGCTGCGGGACCGGCTCGAGGGCGCGCTACAGATCACACGACAGGTACCGACACATATACACACAGTCGTAGTCGCACACACATACACACGCACGCACGTACGCATGTACGCAAGCACATACGGACGCACGAACGCATGTCCGCAGGATGCACGCACCCGCAAGCAGATATACACGCACGCAGACGTACACATGAACACACAGTCGTACACACGGACACACAGTCCTCACACTTCGATCACTGCATTTATAGTACTACATCTGTAGTATTTTCCATTTACATTCAAATTCAAAATATTTATTCTTCAAATAGGATATTTTATATCACTTTTAAATGTCAATTACTAGTATATATTGAAAAAATAACAATGACGTCGGCATTTCGTGGCTATCCCCTACCTATACCCTAAGAAGAAATGCCGAAACAAACTCGAGGGTTCATATAGTTTTCTATATTTCACTCGTCCAATGCGCCATAAGCATTGCGCAAACACTCGCGTACCGGAAACGGTACCGTCTATAAATGATTTGTGATACATTCCAGCATCAACCTCAGCCACAACAACAGTTCTCTAGGGCGCGCACTGTAAGCGGTCACTCGCAGAAGAGAGGACATCTTGGTCACAACGATCTCAACCCATTCAACCAGGCGCAACCAGGTAACATGCCAACAAAAAACTAGATTCGTAGCCTTTGAACCTGCTAATTATGTCGACCACAGGCGACGGTTATCACTTACCATCAGGTGGGCCGTCTGTCTTCGTGAGTCAATATAAAAATGGTGTGTAGTTAAAATAATAATAATAATAAAAAATAAATAATAAATACACCCAACAGTCACACACCTAGTCCTGACCCCACACTAGATATAACATGTATCGTGAGTATCAGAAGCTATAAGAGACTTTCGGTCTCACAACACCCAGTCTTGAAACGAATAACTGTGGGCCACACAAACATTTGTCTCAATTCGGGAACCGAACCCGCGGCCTCTCGCTTCACAGCCGGCTACTCGCCCGACAAGCCACGGAGTTGTGTGCGCATACGCATGATCTTGCATTTCTGAGTGTGAACTAGATATGACCATTAGATTATATACCTAGTACGGACAACTTTTAAAAATCTTTTGGAATCGACTACCATTTGTATTGATTCCATTACATCACATATTTTAATTTTTTTTGCAAAGGGTCCTCAAAGTAAATTTTGAAATAGATTTGAATACTTATAGAGGACGCTAATAGGTGTATTCTTTATGAGAATAAAAAAATGACAATATTAAAAATGTTCCCTCTATCTAGCAGCTCCATTTGAGCAGTCACCATGGCAATCTTCAGTACCGGGCGTACCGTACCAGCAGCGAACGTACCAGCCACCGCAACCTCCGCAACCGATGCAACCGCAGCTACCGCAACCACCGCAACCTGCACACCCGCCGCAACCTGCCAGGCCAGCTAGTGTCGGGCCACATGGTAAGACTGAGATATCACCAAGTTTATCGACTTCAAAATTCGTCTGAATCTTGATTAAATTTATATGTGACTAGTTAAATCATGATGATTAATGATTAAGGGACGTATTCCAGGTGGGCTCCCCAGTCGTTCCAAGTATAAAGTGGACCCATCGGTGCAAGCTGCTCCTCATTACAACCAATACAGTTTCAACCAGACACAACCTTATGGCGGTTTTAACAGTCCCCTTCCTGACCAGTACAGTAACGCTAGCGTTCCCACTGGCCCCAACACATTCACACCAATCAATCCGGCCATGAACCCGAATCCCGCGCCGTTAAATCCAATGAACCCGTTAAATCCCGCGCCGTTAAATCCAATGAACCCGTTAAATCCCGCACCGTTAAATCCAATGAACCCGTTAAACCCTGCGCCGTTGAATCCAATGAACCCGGCGGTGAATGGGGGATATTACGGGGGACAGCAGGCGGTGGACCCCCCGCCACTTGCGAAGCCAGCCGCCGCGGGATGGAACGACCCACCGATGGTTACTTCTAAGCCTAAGGTAAGATATCATGATTTTTTTTTTATTCGATAAAAAAAAATCTTGTTGCATTCATTACAAGGTAAAACTGTATCAAAAAATTATCGATAAATTATCTCCGATACACTTGTTATATATAATAAATAATAATAACTTTAGCGCTGTAATATTACTGTCCCACTGCTGGGCATGGGCCTCCTCTACTAATGAGAGGGGTAAGGCCTTAGTCTACCACGCTGGCCTAATGCGAGTTGGTAGACTTCACATACCTTCGAAATTCTTATGAGGATTTTTATCAGGTATGCAGGTTTCCTCACGATGTTTTCCTCTACCGTTAAAGCGAGCTATAGTTCACAATGAAAATACACTTAACATAGAAAAGTCAGAGGTGTATGCTCTTTTCGGGCTTGGTCTTGATCCTCCGACACTCGTCTCGGCAGTCCGTACCATTCCCAACTAAGCTATCGCTTACACTTGTTATGTATTCGATAGTAATACATCGATATTTTAGAACGTAGTTACGGAGGATATGTCAGCACTACACGCTGGTACACGCAGGTGGGCCAGTGTGATCCGACACAGGAGGCAGGCTAGTGAGGTAGAAACACTCGATACAATGTTTGATGTGTGGTACAGATGTAACATATTTGATGCGTTTTTTCGTTGATTTGTGATTTCTATATTTTTCTGTCTCTTGTGCTTAACAGCATGTGCTCATACTTAGAGTGATTTTCGCCTTAGAACAATACTTGTTCGCGCTAAATAAAGAGGATCCTATCGTGTACTTAGTGAGGTACGCGTAGTAAAGAGTTAATTTAAGTGTTATTCTTGAATACGCACGTCAGTCTCAAAATATGACACATTGAGACCCATGTGACACCCATTCCCATCACCTCATTAGTCTAGTACCAACATAACTGAGAATCATATGTAATCCAAATCCAGAGTGGTCCAATCATAAATTAAAAATCCACTTCAAAATGGCTAGACTTTTAGACTAATATAAATGAATCACACCCAACAGTGACACACATAGTCCTGGCCCTATACTAAGATCAAGCTGTGTCGTAGGTATCAGAAATTACGAGACTTGGTCGCAGCACCCAGACCTGAAACGATTTTTTTTGTGTGATCGTCAAATATTTGTATTGGGCATGTTGTGTTGTGAGACTGAGTGCCTCTTTCTTCCTGATACCTATGACACAAAACTTGTATTTTGTTGTAAATGCAGGACAATGTGTGTGATTGTTGGGTACTTTAATTTTAATATACATTATAATATTTTTAAAGTAGTTTTCATACTGTATTCATACTTCCAGCCTAAGCAAGAAGCTCCCACCTCCCAAGCTCCGATAACCCACCCGTTATTTGGCGTGGAGCCTCCACAACACGTGCCATTGGTACCCGCGCCTACGCAGTACCCCGGACAACAGTACCAAGGTCAACAGTACCCTGGGCAACAGTACCCAGGGCAACAGTATCCAGGACAACAGTACCCAGATCAGCAATATCAACAGTACCCACCGACAATGCAGCCTGCGTATCAACAGCAAGTAAGTTTTAACATATGCAGGGTGATGCAATAATTTCGCTTGAGTGGTTATTCTTGAGTGGTAGAGCCACGCTGTAGACATTAAAATCTACAGCACGAATGGGCCGTCTCGACCGGCTTGATACCACTGTCTCGCAAAAACCGATGTAAAGTGGCAACTTGCTGTCCCGTTTCGTTCGGTGAGTGAGATTTCCGGTGGTCTATTTCCCCTCCTCCCTTTCCCAATCCCTTTTCCGTCTCCTTCTATTATCTAATTTTAGGTAGGTAACGCACCCATGATTCTTTTTGTGTCTTTGGTGTCTATGGGAGGTGGAGATCACTTACCATCAGGTGACTCATCTGCTCGTTTGCCAGTTTCTGCTATAAAAAAAAAAAACATTTGAGAGTGATAGAAATTTATCGATAAAAATTCAAACATACTCTTTGGACGGTGGCAGTGCATTTGGACTAAGTACTAGGAGTTCCTGAAAAGATGAAAAGAAATAAAAAAGTATTTAATTCTTGTTTATTTTGTTTCCAGACGGAGAGTCCGGCGGCGCCCGAGCCGGCGGTAGTTCAGAAGCCCCCCCTCCCCGAGGAGCACCGGGTGCTGCAGCAAGTGTTCGACTCGCTGAGAGCGGACTGCGCAAACAACGCGACTAATGCGGTGAGTATCACACTTACGCCCGAATGACCAAACGCTACTCAACTTTAACGGCTCCTTACATTGACTTTCGCTATACAATTTTGGCAGATAAGGCGGCCTTAAACGATATACGGCGACCTTAAATGTATGAACATTCGGTGGTTATTATCGGTAGCCTAAATCCCCCCGCCCTCATCTTCCCAATCCCAACTCTTTTCGTTTCGGCAACGAACTTAGGAATCCTTCGAATTTAATGCTAATGCTTGTTTTCCTATTTGGATACATGTTAAGCACAATACAGTTGCTAGAAATACGGTCAATTTAGTCGTTAAAAGTTTTAGGAGAAATATTGTTGGTAATTTTGCGTTTCCATTCTATAAACAGTGTTCTAATGTGCATATTTTATTTATAGCAAATGAAGAGAAAGTTAGAGGATGTGCAGAGAAGGTTGGAGACACTTTATGATCTATTGAGAGAATACAGGGTGAGTTTTTATTTATAGTTTAATGTAATAAAGGAGAAGAGTATAGCTTGGATTGATTTCTGCAGTGATGATGTATGAGGAAAAAGAAAACAGTCATACGAAAATTAAAAGAGGTCTTGACGAAATCGTATCTATTTTGTTGAATATGTGTATTACAGATATTAAATAATGTACATATTTTTTATATAAAACAATACGATTAGTTAATGATAGCAAGTTGAATCGTACTATTATCCAATTTCATTGCAAACACTGAAAGAGAGAAAAAGCTATTTTTTAGCTTTATTCATGACAGCATGTAAATACAAAAGAGAGAGAGAGAGAGAGAGAGATTTTTTACATCTAATATTTTAATATTACGAATGCAATATTATTTTAGTGTTTTGTTATTCAATGTTTAAGTGGTGTTGCTATTTTTCATACATATCGATTACCATCAGGCGACTTGTTTGCTCGTCGTTATTTATTGTATTAAAAATTTCGTCGATATGGTCTAGTGGCAGTGTATATTGAGCTGTGAACCGGAACTCCCGGGTTCGATTCTCAGGTAGGGCGTGTTGTTTTTCTAACACTATTTTCCCGGGACTGAATCCCCCAAACGGGGGTTGACGTCAGGTATACAGCCGGTCGTAAAAATAAGCCAAATTCTTTCTGTAATATGCTTGAAAAAAGTGTGTTGCGTTACCCCACCTTATGGGGGGCGGTGTTTTGGTTGGTATTTTTGGTATAGGGTGTAAATAGTGTTAGGTATTTGGCCTAGCGATTGCCTGGATGTCAATCATCTTTCCCAGATGGCTAAATACTAGGTCGTAAGATCGGCGAGTCCAACATAACCATTCCACTTTCCCTCGGAGTGGGTTGGTAGCGATAAATCGTTTTTCCCGTGTAAACAAACTAATTACAAGTTTAAAAACTTAACGGATTGATTTCAAATTCGATCGTGACCAAATTTATATGGGATCACCCTTGAAATAAGCTCTGTCGAACACAAAAGTAATTTTGAAAATCGGTTCACATTTGGCGGAGATATCGCGTAACATACATAAAAAAAGATTTGAATTGAATTGAGGACTTCTTCCTTTTTGGAAGTCTGTTGAAAAAAAAGGGTAGAAAGAAAGAAATATTATGTTTCAGTTATCGGAGGCGACGCTGTCCGCGCTGCACGGGTGCTGCCAGCAGGTGCAGTGCGGGGACCTGCACTCCGCCGCGCTCACGGCCTCCTCGCTCGCGTCGGGCTCCGACTTCGCGGCCGCCGCCTCCTTCCTGCCGGGGCTCAAGTCGCTGCTGCAGGTCGCCGCGCACCGACACCGATGATGTCGCCGCGCGTCTCGCCGCCGCGACACGACACAGCGCTGCTACGTACTCGACGAACTGTAGCGACACTACACCGGCGATATCTCGCATATACTGTATTGTAATGTCGCTGTTTGTAAGGGACACGACGCAGCGCTGCTACGTCCATAACGAACTGTAGCCACATACTGATATAGCGACATACCGACACCGGCGTTATCTCACATATACTGTCGTGATAATGTCGCTGTTTGTTTCCTAATTAATAAACTGTTAAATAAATAAATAAGGGACACGCCACAGCGCTGCTACATCCTCAACGAACTGTAGCGACACACCGACACCGGCAATATCTCGCATATAGTGGCGCTCTATATGTTTCGTAATTCATAAACTGTTGTCGACAGTATGTTGACGTGTACATACCAATCGAACGAACGTTCGCGAATCTACGCCTGTTGCGGCCATACAAACAAACTTTCGCTGTTGTGTGAATGCAACAGGCATAGATTCGCAATGGTTCGTTCAGTTAGTACCCGGCATGTCACGATGGCACCCAATAATTAAATCGATGGTTTAACCATATTAGAAATTGAACCATCTTTTTATAACACCCTGTATGCAGTTATGTTAAATTTTCGTTTACACACTGTATAGGGCCTGTTTTTTTATAATATCGTATACAAACTTCATAAAGTTGTTCTTGTATTACCATTCTTGCCTGTTGTGCCAGAGTGACGCGTCAAATTAAACACCTTCCCTTTTCAACGTCGGTTGATTGATAAAATGCATAATACACAACGTAATTAAATTAAAGCCGTCATAAATACTTTTATACATTTATATTAAGAAACAAGCCCGCAGTCGTCGCTAATTATTGATTATTATTATTTAATTAGATTTAATGCATTGACTTGGAACAATTCATCAAAGGAGATTTTGAAGTCGTCAAATGAATTTTATATATGCCTTGAACTAATAAGCATGATTATAACGAAGTTTTATAATTAATAATACCCACAATAACACACACATAGTCCTGAACACACACATAGTCCTGACCTCACAGTAAGATACCAGTCTTGTGTCGTGGGTATGGGACCATGAAAGACTTCCGGTCTCAACATCCAACCAGGGATCGAACCTGTGCCTTTTCGGCTCATCTATATTTAAAATTATGTATTGAATGGAATTATCTTTAAAATAAATAAAATTGTAATGGCGCGTACACACCGGCCGAACGAAGACGAGATAATCTATACCTGTTGCATTTACACAAACAAACTTTCGCTGTTGTGTGAGTGAAATAGGCATGATTCGTTCGCCTTCGTTCGGCTCGGTGTGTACGCGCCATTAGTAAAATATTATGTAGTTTATTTGATAAAATTGAGGTAACATTAATCATACCTTAGCATAGATTTTATATCAAAAGTATCTTATTACATGTTATACATAATAAAGCATTTATTATTATGTACAATTAATACAATTTTGGTTGCAATTGCAGTAAGGTTTGCTTCAAATCTTGGCTTCAAAATCGTATTCCTTTACATTTCCAAAGAAAAATACACCAATTACTTAATGTATGAAAACTCTCGTATCAAGCCTGTAATTTATCAATAATAGGTACCAACCCCCATTAGGTCAGTTTAGGCTAAGGCCTAGTTCTTAGAAGAGGACGCCTGTGTCCAGAGACAAGTATTTACTGTCTTCTTAGCCACGCTTATTTTAGATATTTTAAGAGGTTGGTGTATTACAAATGACTAACAGAGCTAATATATAATGCAAAATATAATGTATAATAAACTAAATGAATTATATTTTTAGAAACTATTTTGTGGTTTTCATTACTGCATAATATTATACAAGATACAAAAAATAGATCCCATAGAAACGTTCCATGCCAGATCAGCTGTAATAATACTCTGCAATCCTGGATCCAGGAACAGGAAAACCAGCTCCCGGGCGCCTAGTTAGGGTTTTACAATAAATTCATAATATTCAGAGTGCATATTGTTCATCTGATTTAGAACGCATCCTAAACATTTTCCCATGAATACTCGATCGATTTGTATTTATGAAAATCAACAGCCGTATTTAGGATATGAATCTAGGATAATATTATTATAATTCAGTTGTAGTATTCCACGGCAATTCCATTTATTTGTTTTTCATTACCGTGACGTCACTGTACCTAGGTAGGCACTGAAAACCAGCACTGTTAACGTTCAACGTAACGTTGCAGTATTTTGCTGAGTGCCGGCCAAATTCCACATATTATCTGTTTTTGTAACCATTTAGTGCTAACGCTCAATACTAAAATTGCAATATTTGTACACTTGTGAGTTGCTGACATGTACCAAAGAGGATTTTTGTTTTTTTTTTTTCTCTTTCCTATTTCTAAGGTAATGTCGGCTCTAGACAGTGGGCATTTTGGTTTTGCCATAGTGTCTTCGTTTTATTTTTATCTTTTAATATTTATTTTTAAGTCTTATGTGGAATAAACTGATTTTCTTTCTTTCTTCTTTCTTATTATAGTTAGTATCAAATGCTAAAGGCAGAGGCGCCAAAATATAGTATTTTCTGCACGATATAATTATCAAAGGTTCGAGACCGCGTTTCATATAGTTGGTATTACATTGCAGATTTGAACTTGGAATGCACGCTGATACATTCATTTGTTCATTACGATTTGCGTTAAAAATGAACTATAATGCCATGTGGTTAGGTCGAATTTGCACTGTATTGTGTTTAGGCAATGGGGCGCTAAGCACGCGGGTTGCGAATGCGGATATATTCATATAATTTATTTTTACAATATTTTGTAATTATTTTTTCGAATAATAGAAATGAATAATTGTTTACTTACTGTTGTGATCCCGTATTTTGCACATTTTGTAAAATATTTTTTACTTACAGTAGAATTGGCCTTTTGAAATCGTTTCCTTGGCCATGCACATGCATAAAAATGTGGGTTTACCAAAGTCGGACCACCAAAAAATTAAGCATGTGTGGGTACTTGTAAATATTTTACGAACAGGCAGTATTTTGTCGATCGTTGCGTCGCGAGGCTTATTGGACAATGGACACTGATGAAAGTCGAATTTTTGGCATAATCACGTTTGGAATGTGCTTAGCTATTACATTTAGTGAAATTCGTTTGTGAAAGTGTTTAGTGAGATGTGAGTTATGTAGTGATATGCCCCCTTGGTTGGCAGCATATATGGGTTGTGGGCCAGGAAATCCTGGGTTCGATGCCCAGGTCAGGCAAAGCGATTTGGCGTTAGGCAGACCGCTAGTTGTAAAAAATAAGCCAAATAATTTCCGCAACATGCTTAAAAAGTGTATTGCGGCGACCCCACATCAAGGTGGGATAAGGGCAGGTAGAAAGAAAAAAGTGAGTTGTATATTGAAAGTCCTGTTACTGATGTTAGTGTAAGTGTTTAGTGCAAATAGTGCTCCTAAATGTGTGAAGACAGGACTGTAGGTGGGTGGTTATTCCGGCGACAGAATACTGCAGAAATTAAAAAGCGGTGAGTCAGTTTATAACTTACATTAATTTGTCTATGGAACACAATTAGCTCATTACCTCAACCGCACGCCTAACGACACGACGTTCAATATGCTTGAGCTGATTAGAAAACCTGTAGATAGTCACGGGCGGCTCGGCCGCCGGTGCCCCTTACGCTTATGTAACATACATATGTGCCGCCTCCAAAGACTTCTATGTATACTACTAGACTGGCCGTTCGGTACATAGAATGTGCGCACAATTTCGAAATTCGAATTTAAGAACGCTTGCTCGTTTCATTTAAAAAGCTACTTTATAACACGTGCATAGGGTTATATTGTGTTGATTTAATTAGAACCTGTGATGTTTTTCTTTGTTTTATTTCTGAGACCACTTTTTAGGAGGATATTTGCAAGGAACTGTGCATCTAGGGTATATTATATTGATGCCGTGAAACGTCAAACAGTCGCCGTCATGTGCCACAGCCCACAACTTTACTTCGCAACAGCTTGTCTAGTAAATACATAGAAGTCTTTGGCCGCCTCCGACGGGATAATTATAGAAAATTGTAGTGCGTAATATTTTCTACAGTGGTAAAAGGTTAAAATTTTAAAAAGGGAAGCCGATGCTGGTTTCTCTATGAATGAATACTATTTTTTTTGTTTACAATTCGGCCATGATAAGTCGAAAGGAATCGTGTTCTATGAACCATAAGGTCCAAATACCATTAGAAAAATCACACGTGTAGCTTGGGGTTGGAGTTTATGCTCGTCCCCCCATCACATTCGGGGATGGAAATAAGTACAGAGAGATGTGGGCGCTCCAGTCCTCTAGTTCACCTCTGGCTAAGTCTTTGGGAATATAGGCGTGAGCTTACGTACATTTATGTGTGTATGAGATTTTCTTTCCACCAACCCTTATCCCACATCTTTGTGGGTCGTCGCAACACTTCACACATGAAAGGATTCGGCTTAGTTTTTATGTTAGTTTAGTTTTGACGACAACCCTTTCTAGGATATATGTATTGAGATTTTTTTTCAACCTGCCTTAAAGGCAGAAAAGTGCAGGTGTTGCAGAAAGGATTTGTCTTAGTTTTTACGACCCACTGTCTGCCTGACGTCAACCCCTTCTGCAGGTTTCAGTCCCGGGCAAATTAAATCAGAAAAATCGCCCGACCTGGGAATCGAACCAAGGATCTCCAGGTCCGCAGCCCATGTATGCTGCCACAAGACCAAGGAGGCGACTATGGGCCTTACTTATAAAAACAGTTAAACTGAGCAAATGGCTAAGAATAGTCTGTCACTTTTTCCCTTATGTCACATTGTTTGAAAATAAAAGGGACAGGCTTTACTATTTGCTTAGTTAAACTGTTTTTATAAGTAAAGTCCTATTCCTTCCTAGTCGCTACACTCTTGACAGAGTGGTCGTGGTCGTCACTCTGGGATTTGTGGCACGCTTAAGGATTCGTCGCCACTCGTCACGAACAGCAGCTCTTCGGGTGCATTCGTTAAGGGAGATGTTCAGCGATGACTTCACCTGGTCAGTCCACCGCATAGGTGCCCTACCGCGAGTTCTAGTGCCTTGAAAATGTCCTTGTAGTACAAGGCGCTCCACGGACGTATTTCTTTTACGCGATATATGCACAAAGAAGGTGAGAATACGATCATGAACGATGGAAGACAGACGCTGCTTGATACCGAGCTCTTGAAGGATAGACTCATTGGTAAAGTCCTATATGTATGTATATATTATGAGAATATCTTCCCTAAATAACATCGCCAAGATCTGAAAGCTATATAGTTAAATAGGTCCATTACGCAGCCGCTGCAGCACTCACGCAAATGCTCCTGAGTCCTGTCGTCAGCGCATTAAGACTCGGGATTTTACTGCAATTATACCGAAAGCGCATGCCTCACCACGATAATGGCACGTTTATTTTAAACACTTTCAAGATGCTTTTTTGAGTGGATCGCGTATTAAACAGTGTATCGGGAAGGCTTACTCAGCGTTTATGTATGTACTTTTTGTCGCTTTTTTAGTCTATTTATGAGATGAGATGACAGAAAACCGACGTAAAGTGGCAGCTTGCTGTCGCGTTTCGTTCGGTGAGTGAGATTTCCGGTGGCCCATTTCCCCACTCCCTTTCCCAATCCCTTTCCCAATCCCCTTCCATTTCCTCCTTTTAGGTTGTCAACGCACCCATGATTCTTTTTGTGTCTTGGGTGTCTATGGGCGGTGATCACTTACCATCAGGTGACCCATCTGCTCGTTTGCCAAACTCTGCTATAAAAATGTAGACCGAGAGGTTCGATTCCCAGGTTGGGCAAAGCGATTTTTCTAATTTGATTTACCCGGGACTGGATCTCCCATAGGCAGATTTATGTCAGGCAGAAAGTTGCCTGGTTGGTCGTAAAAATTAAGCCAAATCATTTTCCGCAACATGCTTGAAAAAGTGTGTTGCGACGACCCCACAATAAGGTGGGATAAGGGCAGGTATTGTGTGTATTAGAAGTGGAGCCAAGCAGTACACAGTTGTCTACAGCACGAATGGGCCGGCTTGACTGGTTGGATTTCACTGTCTCATAGAAAACCGACGTGATCAATTATTGCCCTTCTTCTTTTCCATTGCGTTAGGTGAGTGAGATTTAAGGCCTTTATCCTACCTTTCCTTTCTTATTCCTTTCATATATAAGTCGTGGAGATAGCTTGCCAAGATGTGATGCTTCTTGTCGTTTGCTATAAAAATTGCTCTGAATACCTTATACAATGGTTCCTTGAAGCAAGTCGCGTTCAAGGGACAGCCAATATACCTCTAATATAAGACCGGCATAATTTTGGCAACGGTTATCTCACGAGGGTCAACATTATTTTTGAACTGCAAGGTATCGGCTACATTATTTGTTGTCCCAGAAAAAAAAACAATTATTTTGATTAGATATCAAATAGCAGAGCAATATAATCATCGCGGAAAAGGGTGGATATATGAATACATTGTATAAATGAATGTGAACGATGTAAAGTGATGTATGCGATATGCATTGTTACGTTGAGATGCATCGCGTAGGTACACGGTACACCGTACAAGACGCTGCGATCGCGGCGAGGCGCGGGAAGCGCACTGTTTCCATTGGGCTGCGGGATTACAATAATTATACTTACATTTATTTCTGATGCCTGAGTCCTAGGGTTCTTGTTTACTATTATAACGTGTTACCCGACCGCAGCGCGATAAAGGAGATCTTAATCTAAAAATAAAAACAAATCGTGATAGAATCCGTATAAAATAGTTTTATTTCAATGTATACAATTTGCTTTAATTTAAGAAATCAGTAAGGAGATCATAAATCTATATTTAAGTACAGAAAGCTTACAAAATCCCTAGACTGCTGTTCTTCAGTCCGAAACAAGAGTGTAATGCACCTTTTTGCTTTATCGACATCTAGACTAAAAGATAACGGTATATAGACCTACGCCCATCCCTCCCATAGACATCGGTAAAGCCGGGAGCATAAATCGCTTTACCTTTCATGTAAAGAAAAATTATAAGGACGATGGAGAGGGTGTATTTAAGCTTCTAGTCTATAACCAGGTTGCTCGCTAACGTGAAATGGAATTATATGGTTATTTAAAACTGGTAAGAAACTTTTCTCATTAAGACCTCATTACAGAGGATACTCAAGACTGAGTGTAGTGGAAGAGTTTAAATAGGCGGACCCATGTACCAGGCAGAACGAAAGAAGAAAACATTTTCTAAATATCCATTATGTTCGGTCTAATTTTACCGAACACCTTAATCAGCATTTAGGCGCGTGGCGCGTTTACGTAAAATTAATAAATCAGTCGATCAAAGGTCTGTTACCACGCAAGTCGAGTACAGTCATTTTCTCATTAACATTAACATTTGTATAACATTTTAACATTTAAGTTCTTTTGTAGAAGTGGACATTAAATATCAACATAATAAACATTCGTATCAATTATATCGAACAACCGTACCCTTGCTCAGTACTCACACACATTACTTAAGTTATTATCGTGCAGTGTAAGGTCGTGTGACCATGGAGCTGGTATCCGCAGCGTTCTCGGATTAGCCGCTTGCAGGGCGACCGCGTGCCTCCAGACCATTGTGGCGCGGATTAAAAATAATACAAAACGCGGAGCTAGCGCACAAGATGCGACACATCGCACACGCTCGACGCCCGCAATTGATTTTTAACACGTTCCCGACAAGATTGTGAGCGCCGCTTTGTCGTAAAGCACGTAGCGTTGTGGTGCAATTTTATGGTTTAGTTTGTTCATACTGTGGAAAGTATAGGAAAGTTAGTTATGTGACAAGTGGCTTGTTATTCCAGTGAGAGAATATGCAGCGGCGTAGCGTGGGTTTTCGCCGCCGGGGCCGCCCGGAAATTTGCCGCCCTTTTCAACCGACTTAAAAAAAAGAGATTCTCAGGTCATCGGACTAATTTTGTACAAGAATATTACCCGACATTTCCGGCAATATTTTTGACTTTAAAAGAGCAGTTGGGAATGGTACTGACTGCTGAGACGATTATCGGAAGTTCGAAACCAACCTCAAAAAGAGCACACACCTCTGACTTTTCTATGTTAAATGTGTTTTCGTTGTGAAATATCGCTTGATATAATGGTGAAGGAAAACATCGTGAGGAAACCTGCATACCCGAGAATTTTCCACAAGTATTTCGAATGTATGTGAAGTCTACCAACCCGCATTGGGCCAGCGTGGTAGACTAAGGCCTAATAACCCCTCTCATTAGTAGAGGAGGCCCGTGCCCAGCAGTGGGACAGTAATATTACAGGGCTAATATTATTATTAGTAGAGCTTAGGTAAACCGTGGTTAATCCTATATGGACATTGTGCAGCTTGCATACTTTTTTAGCCCAAATCACCAACAATTTAAAAAAAATGTTTTGTGTGATGATAACAAATACAATATTACGGTGAAATAAAGTAAAGTTCACAGATAGTAAATCCGCAGAAGAAAAAGGCGTTGCTGCTTGTTAAATTATAATTTGTCTCAGATAATGAGTGAATACAATGGTAGTAATTGAGCACCCAACTTGCAAGAACTTTACTTTGGTTTTAGGAAAATATGTAACATACTATGTAAAAACTATATTGGATTAAACTACTGATTCTGAACAAACTACTTAAAATTTTCGGGTATACTAAAATTCACTTTTTTATAATTACAAAAATATTATAAATAATAGATGTTATGGGTATCCCCTATAAACCCGAGCTACCACGTCCGCAAAGTTAGTAGGTATCTATAATTAAATCCGCAAATATATGGGCAAAATTGTAACTTTGGCAACACTGGTGAAATATATATGGCATTTTAAAATGGCAGCCGGATTATTCAGAGTAAAAATAAAAAACAAAAAATTTAATGATTTCGAGATTATGAACTATCCATGAGATTGTAATAATTGATCTCTAAACTACTCAATTAATTACTAATAATTGTTAATGTCTTTTGGGGGAGTATTCATAGGCGGATTTGAACACTGTTCTTTGGTCGATATCTGAAGAATTTTAAAGCCGGTTTTTAATTTTTAGGGTTCCAAAGCCAAATGGAAAAAATGGAACGCTTATAGTTTCATGTGCGTCTGTCTGTCTGTCTATTCGCAGTTTAGCTCAAAGACTATCAGTACTAAAAAGCTGTAACTTGATATGTGTATACATATCAATCACGCCAACAAAATGGTATTATAAAATCTTGAAAAAAAAATTGTAGGGTACATCTAAAGTTGGGATGATTTTATTTTACGATTATCACGTGGTCTGGGGTATCGTTGGATAGATCGTTCAAAAACATTACGGGTTTGCTAAAAGCATTTTTCGATCCAAGAATTCGTTTGCGAAATATTAAGCTTTAATCTGCGAATATTTGTTAGAGTCAAATGTCCGCACCCCCTACCACCTATACGGTTAGTTCTGGAAATGTGAAAAAATTCATGGTAGTCTCACATACGAATTCAGGTTCCTCACTCGGGGGTCTTAACCGCCGATGGTTTGGGTCTCGAGCCTCGCCATCGGAGGGGAATACATTTATATTTATAAATATGTTTTATTTTTTTAAATATATATTTAAAAATTTAAAAAGTTTCTAAATAAAGAGTACTGAATAAAATATACACCCAACAATCGCACACGTAATCCTGACCCCACACTAGGTGGAATTGAACCTATATCATGGGTATCAAGAACTACAAGCGCCTTGCGGTTCCACTTCACCCACACCTGAAGCAAAACTCACAAAAAAATCTATAGCAGTGTGGGAATTGACACTGTCATCTTGAAATATTTGGTGTCACCAACAGCAGTGCAAACTAAAGACTTGAATTGGAAGTACATGTCTCAGATAATATCCTAAAGTTCGGTCGTCAAAGTATCTAGCGGTCGTCGGACGCCGGGGCGCTGTATTCCGCCCGCCACCGCTCCAGTGCCCGCGCCGTCCCAGGATCCGCGCTGCTGATTATTGTCAACTGGCATTTAAAAGAGCAACGCCAGAGTTTCTTGCCCGTTCTTCTCTGGCGAAACGGCCTTCCGAACTGGCGGTAGATGAACTTTGACGGAATCTAAATAATGTAGTAACATTTCATGGATTCAATAAATATTTTGATTTGATGTGATTTGATTTGCCCCAGCGCCCGCGCCACCCAGACCCCACGCCGCCCCATCTCCCACACCGCTCCAGTTCCCGCGCCCGCGCCACCCCAGCGCCCGCTCCACCCAGCACCCGCGCCGCCCCAACGCTCGCGCCGCCCCAGCGCTCTCGACACCCAGCGCCCACGCCGCCCACGCGCCCCAGTGACCACGCCGCCCCAGCGACCGTGCGGTCCCAGAAGCCGTGCACCCCAACGACCGCGCCGCCCCATCGCCCACACCGCTCCAGCACCCGCGCCGCCCCAACGCCCGGGCCGTCCAGAGCCCACGCCGCTCCAGTTCCAGCGCCCACGCCACCTAGTGCCCGCGCCGCCCTAATGCCCGCGCCGCCCTAATGCCTGCGCCGCCCCAACGCCCGCGTCGTCCAGAGACCACGCCGCCCCAGCGACTGCACTGCCCCAGCGCCCGTGCCGTTCAGAGCCCACACCGCCCCAGCGCCCGCGCCGCCCAGCGCCCCAGGGCCCGCGACCGCGCCGTCCCATCTCCCACACCGCTCCAGTTCCCGCGCCCGCACCACCCCAGCGACCGCGCCGCCCCATCTCCCACACCGTTCCAGTTCCCGCGCCCGCGACACTCGAGCACTCACGCCACCCAACGCCCGCGCCGCCCTAATGCCCGCGCCGCCCCAACGCCCGCGTCGCCCAGAGTCCACGCCGCCCCAGCGACGCATTGCCCTAGCGCCCGCGCCGTCCAGCGCCCCAGGACCCGCGCCCGCGCTACCCCAGCGACCGCGCCGTCTCATTTCTCACACCGCTCCAGTTCCCACGCCCGCGCCACCCCAGCGCCCGCGCCACCCCATCGCCCGCGCCACCCCATCGCCCGCGCCACCCAGCACCCGCGCCACCCCAGCGCTCCCGACACCCAGCGCCCACGCCGCCCACGCGCCCCACTGACCACGCCGCCCCATGGACCGTGCCGCCCCAACGCCCGCGCCGTCCAGAATCCACGCCGCCCCAGCAAACGCACCGCCCTAGCACCCTAGGGCCGGCGCCCGCGCTACCCCAGCGACCGCGCCGCCCGCGCGCCCCAGTGACTACGCCGCCCCAGCGACCGCGCGGTCCCAGAAGCCGTGCACCCCAACGACCGCGCCGCCCCATCGCCCGCACCGCTCCAGCACCCGCGCCGCCCCAACGCCCACGCCATCCAGAGCCACGCAGCCCCAGCGACCGCGCCGCCCCAATGCCCGCGCCACCCAGAGCCCACGCCGCCCCATCTCCCACACTGCTCCAGTTCCCGCACCCGCGCCACCCCAGCGCCCGCGCCACCCAGCACCCGCGCCGCCCCAATGCTCGCGCCGCCTCAGCGTTCCCGACACCCAGCGCCCACGCCGCCCACGCGGCCCAGTGACCACGCCGCCCCAGCGACCGTGCGGTCCCAGAAGCCGTGCACCCCAACGACCGCGCCGCCCCATCGCCCGCACCGCTCCAGCACCCGCGCCGCCCCAACGCCCACGCCATCCAGAGCCACGCCGCCCCAGCGACCGCGCCGCCCCAATGCCCGCGCCACTCAGAGCCCACGCCGCCCCATCTCCCACACTGCTCCAGTTCCCGCACCCGCGCCACCCCAGCGCCCGCGCCACCCAGCACCCGCGCCGCCCCAATGCTCGCGCCGCCCCAGCGCTCCCGACACCCAGCGCTCACGCCGCCCACGCGGCCCAGTGACCACGCCGCCCCAGCGACCGTGCGGTCCCAGAAGCCGTGCACCCCAACGACCGCGCCGCCCCATCGCCCGCACCGCTCCAGCACCCGCGCCGCCCCAGCGACCGCACCGCCCCAGCGCCCGCGCCGTCTAGGGCCCACGCCGCCCTAGCGACCGCGCCGGCGCCTGTGCCGCCCCTAGCCCGCGCCGCCCCTGCGCCCGTGCCGCCCAGAGCCCGTGCTGCCCCGTCGCGTCGTATTGTGTCGCGTGAATCCGTCGCACTCGAGACACATGGTGCATTAACGCATACGTTTTGATTTTTTAATTTCATAAGTACCTATACAAAAATGCTACGATTGCCGCCCCTTCTCATGTGCCACCCGGTGCTATGGACCCGACGCTACGCCAGTGGGTAATACCTAGTGTGGGTTCAGGGCTATGTGTGACTGTTGGGCGTATTTATCTATTTTCTTTTTATGCTGAAAAGAATTGCGGCGCTTGTCGCGTCGCGCCGTGTGCCGCCCCTCTTCAGGTGCCGCCTCTCTTAATTTGCCACCCCCTTTCATGTGCCGCCCGGGGCCCGGGGCCCCCCCGGCTATGTTAAGTAAAATATTGTGTTTTTGGTTACTAAATCTGTGCTTAGATTAGTTGGCACATGTATATAAGTAGAGACTAGAGATGAGTGTCGTAGGATCGAAACCAGCCCCATAAGTAAACACATCCAACTTTTCCAAGCGTGTATTCATTTAATTCATTCATAATGAATTGGCTTGACTATGTTTGATTTTATACGTGCATATTTATACCAAACAAAACGAAAAAGGACCCCTTCTGTAAAAACTGTATCGAAATAAGTTGTAAAATTAGGCAGTAATTCATATTTTAAATTCTGGAGTGGCGGCATATTGGACATATCTTGCTATCCCTTTCCAACGCACGTACCGTTATGGCGTGACGTGGTTGTACTGATACTTCTCTTTCCCGCAGTTTGACGGTTACACCGGTTAACTTCAAAGGCTTATGACTTTTGTATTATTGAGAATATTTCAGTATTTCTCTCTGTTTTATATTTTAGACGACGTAAATTTAATTTCATATAAAAATAATTTAAAAAAACTAGTCAAGTACCCAATTATATCGCTTGCTTTAACGGTGAAGGAAAGCATCGCAACGAAAATTGAATATCTACAAATTCACCACAAGAATTTCGAATTTATATGCAGTCGTCCAATGGGACAACATGGTGGTTTAAAGCCTTATCCGCTCTCATTGGTAAAGGAGGCCGGTGTGACAGTATTGTCCATGCGCTCTAACTTGTTAGCCTCTAGGTCATTTCTAGAACATACCAAAATATATCGTTGTAAAACAAATACAGAATGAAAGAAGCAGTAAGTAATGTACGTATTATATTGGCAGGTACTCTGGAGTTGCCGTACTGCAGACTTGTTTATAAAGCCTATTGTATAAGTTTCATATGAAATTTCAATTCACTCTCGGTTTATACTTCTGTATACAGCAGATATGAACATTGAACGTACAAATTAAAGTTTTTCATTCGTCTGTTTTGAAAAGGGTTTTTAGAATAACATAAGCTCACGCCTGTATCCCCGAAGGGGTAGGCAGAGGCGCACTAGCCAACTAGTACACCCACATTTCGCCGAGCTTAGTTCCGTCCCAGTTGTGACAGGGGGCGAGACCATCGCCATATCGGGCACAAATTCCATACTCCGGGCTGATATGGAAAAATCCAATGTCACTTTGCCCGCCCCGGGGATCGAACCCGAGACCTCAGGACAGTAGTCGTACCGAAATACAACCACGCCACCGAGGCAGTCAGGTCTTTAGTTATGTTTATTTTAATATAATTTGAGAATTTAAAGTTTGTTTAAACAACAACTTTTTAATAACGCACGCTGTTGGTGGTAGGATATTTTTTGAGTGGTAGAGCCACGATGTAGACAGTAGCGTCTACAGCACGAATGGCCGGCTCGACCGGTTTGATACCACTGTCTCACAGAAAATCGACTTAAAATGGCAGCTTACTGTCGCGTTTTGTTTGGTGAGATATTCCGCCATCCCTTTCCCAATCCCTTTTCTACTCTTTTCCATTCCCTCCTTTTAGGTTGGCAACGCACCCATGATAATTTTTGTATCTTGGTGTCTATGGGCGGTGGAGATCACTTACCATCAGGTGACCCATCTGCTCGTTTACCAGTCTCGGCAATAAAAAAAATAAAAAAATCGGCTCAGCATCGACCACCTTACACATGGTCTTAAAACCTACCATAGTGACCCATACTTCTAATGTTGTTCGTGTTCCAGGATCAGTCAACATATTTCTGATTCTCTCGAGGAGACATGACTTGATGGTTGGTTAAGGCAGGTACACCGTACAGGGGTACATCTGTTCATCCTTGTGTCAACAACACTCATCAGCCTGTCTTGTCGCTAGCACCTCGATTTGCGTGTTTGTGAAGAAGCATAAATAGTCCGACATGATTCTTGTGGCCACAGATAATTACAATGTTTATCGCTGGTTTTTGAACTGTGCTACTCTTACCATCAGGTAAAAACAGTGCTGTAAACCTTGTTTAAGGATCACATACTTTTCTCAGTGCAGAATTGAACACGCTCCCTTGTCAGGACTACTACTCGCCTGTAAAAATGCTCGTATAACATTTCTGTAAGAATGGTAGTAAAATATGACCGTTTTTCCGTTCATTATATCCGTAAGCTATAAACAAGTCCGCGCCATTACCCGGGTACTGCCGGCAGTAAACTGATGCGCGGTAATTTACAACTCGCTAATAAAAACACGATTATTGGCTCGTTACATACGGACAGTAATAAATAAATAACACCCAACAGTCACACACATAGTCCTGACCCCACACTAAGATCGAGTCTTGTGTCGTGGGTATCAGGAACTACGAGAGACGCACGGTCTCACAATACTCAGACCCAAAACATATATTTATTTGTTTATTTTAATATCTGTAGGCTACATTTGTCTTGGTGCGGGAATCGAACCCGCGACCTCACGTTTTACAGCCGGCTACTCGCCCGCAGCGCCGCAGAGGCTGTCAAGTAGCATTGTAAATACATCGGGTGACTTTTTATACTTTACGAAGCAGGTAGTCCACCTAATGGAAGTGGTAATTAATACTATGGACGTCGTCAATGAGTCGTCTGCTGCCTACAGTGGAAACAAAGAAAGAGAGTAGTTGAGCATCTGAAAATTCGATTATCCAAAAAATGCTGATAGCTTTTCGTTTTTTTTTATTTTATTAGCAGAGACTGGCACACGAGCAGATGGGTCACCTGAAGGTAAGTGATCTCCACCGCCCATAGAGACCCAAGACACAAAAGGAATCATGGGTGCGTTGCCAACCTAAAAGGAGGAAATGGAAGGGGAGGGAAAAAGGGATTGGGAAAGGAAGGAGGGGGGAAGTGGGCCACCGAATATCTCACTCACCGAACGAAACGCGACAGCAAGCTGCCACTTTACGTCGGTTTTCTGTGAGACAGTGGTATCAAACCGGTCGAGCCGGCCCATTCGTGCTGTAGATGTAACTGTCTACAGCGTGACTTTACCACTCAAATATCAAACCGGTCGAGCCGGCCGAGCGTATTTTTTCTGCAAGATAGTCATAATAATCCGGTCGAGCCAGCTCATTTAAGCAAAAGCAAAGCTGTCTACAGTTTAGCTCTACTACTACTTACTTTTTTTATTAAATCCATCTTACTACCTATTGAACAAATTTTAACTCAATTTTATTCTCTTGTTAGATTATTGATATTGGATTTTTCCATATCAGCCTGGAGTTTGGAATTTGTGCCCGATATGGCGATAGGCTCGCCCCCTATCACATCTGGGACGGAACTAAGCTCGGCGAAATGTAGCTGTTCTAGTTCGCTAGTGCGCCTCTGCCTACCCCTTCGGGGATACAGGCGTGAGCTTATGTTATGTTAGATTATTTTATTCTGAACACAAAAAAATACTAATATTGAAGCGAAATAAAGATATAATCAACTTTGTATGTGAAAAGAGTAACAATAAAACGTACGAACTAATTAGCAAAGGTTTGATTTAGAGGTGTAATCTGCCGCGGGCACATGTTTAAAATATCACATAAATCCTATCTATCTCGTAGAGCCATCGAAAAACCATTATACACTAGCAGACAAAAGTTTTGACTCTTATTTTTGGCATTATTATTATCTTTCTTCTTTTTACCTTTCTTTGCTGCTGGTGGTAGGATATTCGTATCCGACCGGATGGCGACCACCGTACACATGGTGCTAAAACCTGCCATTGTCATCCACACTCCGCGTGTGGTTCGCGTTCCAGGATCAGCCAATGTGCTTCCGGTTCTCTCGAGGGGCTTGCGTCATGATTTGATGGTTGGTTGAGACGGGTATGGGGGTATCCCTGTATCTGCATCGGTCATCCGCCTGTTTTGTCGCAAGCCCCTCGATTTGTTTCTTCCCTATTCGGATTCGGAGTGTGAAGAAGCATAAATAGGCCGGCATGATTCTGACGACCACTGATAAACCCATTGTTTGTCAGTGGTCGCTAGTTTTTTTTTGACTGCACTGCGCTTACCATCAGGTGCAGTGTAGTCACTTTGCCATGCCCGGATAATTCTTCTTTTTTCTTCTTTCTATCTGCCTTTATCCCACCTTAAAGTGGAATCGTCGCAACTGCATTTGGTTAATATTTCATACAAATTTCGTAGACGCCCATCGAGCTCAAATACGATTCATTGAAATTGAACTATTTTTACGAATTCTATCACGATTTTGTTCTAATTTTTACGGGTCAGACCGACCGACGTCGGGCATAAAAATTAAAAATTAGAACCAAATCGTGATAAAATTCGTAAAAATAGTTCAATTCCAATGAATAACATTCACGTAAACCTAAGAAATCATTACATTTACGATTGTCAGAAAGGTTCCTGGTCGGGCCGCAGTTTTCACACACTCACGCCTACACGGAAATCCTTAACCGAATGTAAATAAATGAGTCATTAGTTTGACGCATTGACATAGATACTAGGATGGCTTAAATACTAAGATGGTGCGAGTTGATAAAGTAAGTAATCAACCAATCACGGCCAGCCACGCTCAAAGTATTGTAGTTCTAAGACTGAGTATCACTTAACTGGGATTTATTCATTTTTAATACTTTTCAAATAGCTACTGTAATATATTTTTGGATGGCACTTGTTTCGTTGCCAAATGGAGATAATAATTATGCAAGTATGTCGCTTGAGATGGTATGGTGACGTGTTGAGGAAACCACAGGTGTCACGTCGGTTGAAAGTGTCTGGATCGTACCAGCCCGTCTAGCATGCACGCCATGAGAAGATTTTGTCTACACTTTTTGTCCTGTCATAAGTGTTATAACCGGTTTTCTCTATTTGTCTGCGGACACTAACATACGTCCTCGTTTATTTCATACGATACTGTAGACAACATTTAGAAAACGTCTCGACAGTCGATTATCAAGATATCTCGTGGCGCGTATGCTACTCGGGCCAGGGGTACGTCCCCGTGGACGGTCCAAAAAGCGCTGGCTGGACGTTTTGGAGGATGATATGAAAACCAAAGGTCTTTGAAGGATGTTCAAGACCGGGCGAAGTGTAAGCGTCTAAGTAGGAATGCGGCCCCTGGCTTCATGCCGGGACAGCGCCAGATAAAAAAAAAACTATAGCTGTAAACGGGCAGGTCGGTCACCAGATGGTAAGTGACATTCACTGCCCATGGACACACACAATATACTTTAAACGGAATAAATACTGAGTAACGGAGAGGGGATTTGGGCCACTAGAAATTTGACTTAGCGAATTGCCACTAGACGTCGTTTTTCAGCGAGAGGATGGTATCTAACTCTCGTCCCGGTACATTCTTGCTGAAGCCTTAACTATCTGTAGCGTGACTACCACCCAAAATACAATAAACCTAATAAATAATGAATACCCAAGTTACATTAGGCATAGTCAGACATGAAACCAGAACAACCACGGTTGTCAAAAATACATGTGCACGAAAATACTGGTCAAAATTGTACGAACAATTTATTTATTACTGTTTGGCAAATTGATGTAATTATTTTGTAACAATTTTTTTATCGTTTTGTAAAAATATTTGTTCGTGAATATTATTCATGATATGTGTCCATTTGCTACAACTATGACATACATATGCGGTCTAACAGGGCGGTATTTATAAGATAAACGAGTTAAGTGGGTCATCAGAATACGCATAACACCAAAAGAATCAGTCTAAAGGAACCACCCACTCTAAAGGAATAAAATGGGAAGGGAGAGGGATATTTGTTCCTTTATATATCCGCTGATTGAATAACTGTGGTAGGTGCATGTAGTAAAAAAAATACAATATCTTAATTATTTTGGATAAAGGCTATTCAAACTTATTCATAGACGAAGTTCAAAATTAATTTTGAAATTCCATAAAAATCGACCAAATACTGCAACAGTCGATAATGCATTTTCCATAAAACTTCACACATTTACAATTTTCCAATAGCATCCACGCTCGTGTAAAACTTGAAGGATACATTTTCCTACGTGTCGGGGAAAATGCAATGCTCTGGAGCCCGAGGGCATCTAGTGCATTGTTTACTGCTTGATGTATTGCGGGCTGGATGGACATGCCTGATGGATCAACACTTCACTCCATCATCCCTCGTGATAACCAGGAGATATGAGATATGCTCGTGGTTTTTAGGAAGTGGTATTTTTAGCTAAACATACTGGTGCAGTGGTAGCAGATTTAGGATAAGAACAATGAGGTCTTAGTATCACAAACCTGGTCGGGTAATAGGAATTTGTGTTTGATTAAAAAAAAATCTGATATGGGTTGTTCGTCTGTTTTTATAAATGGAAATAAACTCTACGAGACGTGTGTATATTCTCTCTCTAGTTAATTTCTGTCTGCCTCTTCAATAACACAAGCAAGATAATGTGTTTTTAAAATTTTGTACCTAAATGGAGCCCTCCACTGTCCGTGAACAACTTCAATACTAAAATAATTATGCAGAGTTTATGACAGTCTTCTGGGAGACAATATATTTGACTTTGGCCAAGATAGCCAAATTAATATTGTAGAATACCTTTAATAAATTGTAAAAATACTGAAATAATTAGTGAATTCACAAATTAAATAACCAATCAATTACATAAGTACAGTCGTTAATTATACCAGATTATTTGTGGCCAACAAACCGATTAAAAACATGATAAACGCTTTATTTGTACGAAAACAGATTAAATTGGAACTTGATAACCGCGACACACCAGAATCTATATAAAGAATAGGCAAACCTATTTAGTACAGTTTTGCAAAAATGGTGTCCGACTTCAGGAAGAAAAAACTCCTGCACGTTTTCAACGCGCTCTTCGACCACGACAGGAACGGTCATGTCGATAAGAACGACTTCCAAATGGCTGCGAACACCATCGCCACGTTGAGAGGCTGGGAACCCGGCGACACCACATACTCGCTGCTCGAGGAGTCCTTGCTCGCCATCTGGACCGGCCTGCAGACGCACGCAGACAAGGATGACGACGGCAAAATCACTCAGGATGAGTGGATAGCATTGTGGGAAGAGTTTGCAGAAAACCCTGACAGCAGCAAGGAATGGCAGGACCTTCTATGCCGCTGTATTTTCCAAATCGAAGACTCTACTAACGACGGCTCCATCGACTGTGAAGAATTCTCATCGGTGTTCGCATCCTTCGGCCTCGACAAGGAAGAAAGCTGCGGTGCCTTTGAAAAGATGGCTGAAGGTAAAGAGCAAATAACTTGGCCAGAGTTCCAGATATTATGGAAAGAGTATTTCTCGACGGAGGATGAAGAAGCTCCTGGCAACTTTATTTTTGGATGTTATACTAGTAGTTTAGATAAGGAAAGCGAGTAATGATGGAAAATTGGATGAGTGAGTCGCTTAGATTATGAATCTTTTGATGGAATGTGAATGGTACAAACAACAATATGAAAGAAAGCGTTATAGCTGTATTAACTGATAGGTTTTTCGCCTCAAGTGCTGTTAACATCGACTGTTGTGTTGATCTTTAACTCTAAAAAGAGCTAGTAATCTTGAAATGTTGTCGATTTAATTTCAGTGTAACTGTTTATGTATTTATTGTTAATAAAATATTGAAGTAAACGACTTTATTTCATTTGACAATCAGCATCATCTTCAGCCACAGAACGTCCACTGCAGGACGTAGGCCTGCCCCAAAGATTTCCAGATAAACAGATTTTTTTTTAATTGTTGTTATTTATAGACTGGTTGGTTGAGAAGTATTTTAATATTTATATAATAAATAATAATATTAGCCCTGTAATATTACTGTTCCACTGCTGGGCACGGGCCTCCTCTACTAATGAGAGGGGTTAAGCTTTAATCTACCACGGTGGCCTAATGCGGGTTGGTAGACTTCACATATCTTCGAAATTCTTGTGAAAAAAATCTCGGGCATGCAGTTCCTCTCCTCTTAAGGTTGACGCTCCTTCCTTCACCGTTATAGCAAGCGATATTTCACAATGAAAATACACGTAACATAGAAAAGTCAGAGGTGTATGCTCCGTTTTAGGGTTGGTCTCGAACCTTCGACACTTGTCTCGGCAGTCCGTACCATTCCCAACTGAGCTATCGCTGCTTCGGGCACAATCCCTCCACAATTTAATATTTATAATTAATTAATTTATTCGTGTGTGATTGAAGTGATTCGGACACGTAGTAATAGTTTATGCAAGTTTTTAATGATTTTAAATATTGGATCTCGAAGCAGGTTTAGGATAACAAGTAATTGAAATTACATGCATACGTTGTACTATATAGTGCTCTTATGTAAGTACGGTTTAAGTTACTGGCTCACTCATGCTTTACACGTTAACGTACCTTTAGATATGATTTTCTTCCACCTGCCATATCCCACTCCTATGTAGGGCCGCGACACCTTTCTTTTGAAAGCATGTTGCAGAACGGTTGCTTGTTCTGACGTCAAAATCTGAGGGATTCACTCCCGTGCGTATCGTGTAAAAACCCCGTTGCCCAATTTGGGATTCAAACCCATGACCTCCCGGTCCATAGCCCATATACTCTGCCGCTAGCTTGACTTGGGAAGCGGCACTTTTAGATATGACATGTGTACTTTTAATTTGTAAACTAAATTAATTGCAAAAAAATATATGAAGGAAAGTCAATTGATGATGAAAACAACAAGCCCGAACAGTTTTTCTTCTTCAAATAAAGATAAAGATTTATTTATTTGCTTTAATTAAGAGCTTATGTAATTTGTTTAAACAATAATCATTTTACAATGTAATTATCATTAATCTGTTATGTAGTATAGTTATATTTTATGATGTATCAAACATTGATATTTTTTTGTAAGTCATCCAAAACCTCCGTGGCGTAGTCTGCACCGAGACAAATGTTTCTGTGGCCCACAGACATGTGTTTCGGATCTGGGTGTTGTGAGACCGAAGTCTCTCGTAGTTGTCAATACCCAGGATACAGGTTAAACCTTGTTGGGATCAGGATTATGTGTGTGATTGTTCAGTGTACATAATATAAAAAATCAGAATATAGATGGAGACAATTTACGATAATACAAATGTTTGTATGGCCCACAATTTTTCGTTACGGATGTGGTTATTGTGAGACAGAAAGTCTTTTGTACTTCTCCCGAAAGTCGCCAAATGCAGGCCGCTTCTAACAGGTCGGTCTGGTAACCTAACAGGTAGGCCCATAGACCTATAGGCCATGACCCTAGTCAGTAGTGGAGCTCCCACAGAACGGTGATAGTGAATGTATTTGGGAATTCTAAGTTAGCCAGTTGTTATATATAATAACATATTACTTTGAATGATAGGCGTTATCTACGCCTTAGTATACCGGGCCGTGATATGATGTGTTCCCGTAATGACGCACGATGATAATTTTTATCATAATTAATCCGATTCAATGATAAAAACGTATAAAATGCACCAAATGTGAAGTAATGTTCTGAATCCATAAACTATGTTTTATAAAATTCTGAATGGATTTTCGGCGAATAGCCGGCTGTGACGTCAGAGGCCACGGGTTCGATTCCTCTTAACGACATAAATATTTGTGTAAGCAATATTTATATCGGGTTGGGATATTGTGAGATCGAACCTCTCGCATAGCACGACGGAAGACTCGAATTTTACAGCTGTCAAGACTATGTATCAGTGGCGAAGGGTAAAAATTTTGAAAAGTGAAGCCAATGCTGCTTTGTCGTCTACTTAACTATTTGTTTAGCCAACAATTTGGAAAAGGGAAGTCGAAAGGAACCGTGTTGTATGAACCTTTCGCCACTGCTATGTGACTGTTAGGCGGTATTTATTAGAATTTTAGAGCAAATAAAAAAGAAGAACTTCAAGAACTTTTAAGATCACATCTGATACCCAATCTACCAGCGGGATGGAAGTAAAAAATTCTTGATCGCGTACAATTTGGTAAACGAGCGGGTGGTGGGGTCTGTCCGGCGCGGCCTGCACTCCGCCATTACAGGCTTTATATTATCACATTAGTGGGGAACTAGGAAGAGATAGATAAGGCTTTTAGAAAATTTCGGATTGCTTCGAAATAAAAATTGTAATAAGTTTGGGATTGCATTGCAATTGCATTGATTTGCATTGCATTTCATGGTGGTGTTGTCTCAACTACTTTGAAATACCATAATATGTGCATGTTGTGTTCACAATTTGTGCCCGATATGGCGATAGGCTCGCCCCCTATCACATTTGGGACGGAAGTAAGCTCGGCGAAATGTGGGTGCTTTAGTTCGCTAGAGCGCCTCTGCCTACCACTTCGGGGATACAGGCGTGAGCTTATGTTATGTGTTCACTATTTAAGAATGTCCTTAATTATCACCCTCTACTGTTTAAACTAAACTGGTAAACTAGTCTGTGTCAGTCTTAAGGAACTTTCCGTTTGTGAACCGAATAAAAAAAATCGTAAAAAGAAGTTGATTTAATAAGCGGGACTTTGGATTAAGTTTTTTGAAACATACGGTTTTTTTAAACATTAAAGCATTTCAGAATAATATGTGTTAAATTTCTAGATCGATATGTTGAAAGCAGCCTGTATACAGCGACTTCCTGCGACCTTTATCAGGTCGTCTGTCCACCTAGCAGGTCGATCTGGAAATCTTTGGGGGAGGCCTATGTCCAGCAGTGGACGTCCTATGACTGATGATGATGTAAATGAGTAACGGGTGGCTCGGCTTCCGGAGGCCGAGACACTTATGTAACACATATATGTGCCGCCTCCATCGGTTTAAATTAGAAATTAAATATTAAAAGAAAGGAATGTTGCGGTGGTTTGGGCATGTAGAAAGGATGGATGAAAGGAGGTTGACAAAGCAAATATATATGGCAAGTGTGAATGGTAGAGTTGGAAGGGGAAGACCTCATCGAACATTCTCTGACCAAGTCAGAGATTTACTCGAGAAAGGTCAAGTTAAAGGTACCCTAAACCGACGTGCATGCATGAAGAACGTAATGAGACTGAATGAGGCGAAAGAGGTGTGTAAGGATCGTAGCAAATGGAAATCCGTTGTCTCTGCCTACCCCTATGGGAAAAAGGCGTGAGTCTATGTATGTATGTATGTTAAAAATTAAATTAGATTTTATAATGCAATCTCGTAAATGTCATGGGCAGAAACCAGAAGAGGTATTAAAGTTAGAGGTTCTTGATTCGATAGGATTTTTTTTGTCAATAATACTAGCTGTTACTCCAAACTCCGCTCTTGTGATAAATCTGTTTTCGCTGGCTTAAATAGTAGCCTATATTACTCAAGCAAACTATAGCTTTCTAGTAGTGAAAAAAATTCAAAATCTGTTAAGTAGTTCCAGAGATTTACGCGTTCAAACAAACAAACTTTTAGCTTCATAATAGTATTAATACAGAATGCAGTGATATAATCCCCATTATCTGTCTATTCTGAAATGGGCCGTCAAATAATTTCAAACCTTATACATATAATATTAAGTTACATGTTATTCCAGATAAGACCAGCTATATTTATATTTTTATCATGCACTTCCATCGATATAATAATATTGCACTTCATATAATCCAGGCTTAGCGCCGATTTACCGAGTCAGTTCACAACTTGCGTAATATTTAGTTATTATGTGACGCTTTAATCCCTTAGTTTGTAGATTAGGTCATCTGATATTTTATGTCTAGAATTCCTAGATCCATATTCCTTACTGATTTCTTAAGTTTACGCGAATGCTATTCATTGAAATAAAACTATTTTTACGGATTTTATCACGATTTTTTTTTTTAAATCTGTATAATTCTTAAATGAAGGTAGATTTTGTAATACTAACATTCTTGGACAAATTACATTTCAGTCCAACCCCTGACCACGAAGACTGCAAAGCCTTCGAAACGTCGGGAATAAAAATTAAAACCAAATCGTGATAAAATCCGTAAAAATAGTTTTATTTCAATCCATATTCCTTGTTTTGTGCTACGTTGTGTCAGAATCGTTGGTTGATATGATCTTAGTTGATATGGATATTAGTTGATATGTGTCACATACTTTTTCATTGCGTTAATGAAGCGGAGTTACTTTAAGAAAAATATGAATCCTCAATGTACTTAAATCTTCTTATTTATACATACATACATAATATCACGCCTGTATCCCATAGGGGTAGGCAGAGACTACGGATTTCCACTTCGCCCGATTCTGACACACTACTTTCGCTTCATCTACTTTCATCAATCTCTTCATACATTCGTGTCGGTTAAGGGTACTTTTTATCTTCTATTCTTATTTATTGAAGTACCTAGATTTTTTCTTTTCGAGTACCTATATGTTATGACTTTGATAATGATTTCATGAGTTGACGCGAAAGTTATACATTAAATTAGACTAATTTACACGTGTTTTATCACGATTTGTTTATAATTTAAGAATAAATGTAATATTTTTGGACGATTTACACATTAGTCCACCTTTTGTAATGACGTGTCGAAATAAAAAATACAAAAACAAACCGCGATAAAATGTGTGAAAATTATATTTAAATCTTTAATAACATCGTGGTCTTATGCTATTTGAAATTAGCAAACCCCTATTTCTATCAATATATTTCATACAATACCGCATCTGTACGTTCGTATGTCTCTCATGCGAGATAGGCGTGCGGACGAGTGACATATGTCGCCGATCTGTCACGCGTCTACTGCACGGAGGGGAAGACCAGACACACTTGTCTACTATTATAGTAGTCAGTACCCACGATAAGCAAACAACGTTGATTATGCAGAATATTTTGAGGACATGTTCTTCAATTTGAGAAGGGGATTTAATAAATCACAAGTTTAAAAACTTAACGGACCGACTTCAAATCCGATCATATAATATAAGGTCACGCTTGTAACCCCGAAGGGGTAGGCAGAGGGGCATTAGCGAACTAGAACACCCACATTTCGCCGAGCTTAGTTCCCTCACAGATGTAATAGGGGACGAGCCTATTGCCATATCGGGCACAAATTCCAGACTTCGGGCTGGTATGGAAAAATCCAATATCATTTTTCCTGACCCGGGGATCGAACTCGAGACCTCAGGACGGTAGTCGTACCGAAATACAACTACGCCACCGAGGCAGTTCAAATCCGATCGTGACCAAATTTAAATGGGACCAACCTTGAAATAAGCTCTATCGAACACAAAAAGAATTTTGAAGGTCGGTCCACATTTGGTGGAGATATCGCGAATATACATAAAAAAATACAGACGAATTGAGGACCTTCTCCTTTTTGGAAGTCGCTCGATACAGGAATTACATGTAGAATATCATAAAATATTATTTGTTTTAATAGGCTTACTAATAATGTTATTGTCGGAAGAAATTGATTTACCTTTTGTTATTTTCTGCTAGTTGTCTCAAGCTTAAGCACCACAAGAGAGAGAGCGTCTCTTGAAATCTCATTTGCGTATTTGTCGTTACCCAGCTCCCGTGGTTCGTAGCGTGATGATGAAATCTAAGTGAAATTTTAATGCGAGCTAAGTTATTCCTGTTAAGATTCATCAGAATTCGTTCAGTAGTTTTGTCGTCAAAACTTTGCTGTCTGTAATAATATCTGTAACATAATAACATTTTCATGGTTATTTTACAAAAAGTAAAGAAAGTACCTTCATTCCGAGGCAGTCAGTTAAAAAATAACTTTATTACAGAAGCAACGTGAGGGATATTTCAGTTGGGAGTAGTACGTACTGCCGAGACAAGTGTCGGTGGTTCGAGACCAACTCCAAAAAGAGCATGCATCTCTGACTTTTTTATGTCAAATGTGCTTAGGTAATGGCAGTCAGCTAAACTCAATAAAATACTTTTAGTTATAAGAGCTGTTATCACAGTAACCTGTATTTATTTAACAATTAACATCATTGCAATATTACATTACGTAATGCCCACAGCAAAAGTTTTATCAGTTTATCTGTATTTACACATTCACACCACGCACTTATCTTTTAATGCACTACCCAGAAGTAAGGTTTTTCTTATACGTGTAACGACGAACGTAACTTTAGATACTAAAACACTAAAAGGCTTTAGAAATACTAATCAAATAAAAATATAACTGACATGCCGAAATACAAATTAAATTAACTTGAAAACTGACTTATTTTTTAAGGAGTTTATTCTGTAGCCCGAGCACGAAAAACTAATGTAAATGTAAACTCGCTGCGCACTGATGACATTTGATTAACATTTCATACAAATTTCATAGACGCGCATCGAGCACGAATACATTTACGGTTGTCAGAAATTTTCCTGCTCGGGCTGCTGTACTCCTTCATCAGATTTTGACAAATTTCCCATCAATCTTGGTCGCATGTATCCTGAAATCAAAATCCTGGCGAATCCTGGCTAGCTTTATCACTCGATACAGCAGTTGACAAAATCTTAAAAATCGCTCATTTGATACAGTCTCGGGAACATTGTCTTAAAAACCGCTTTCACAGAAATTTTGGGAATCAAGCCCAAGACATCTGGATCTGCAGCCAATATCCATTGTAAATAGACTAAGAAGGCGACGAGGATCATAGCACCATTACCCCCAAGAAACTAGTAACAGTAATTTCGAAACGTTATCATAATTTATAACTAAATGATATCTGCGTAATGTATTGTTTGATTGCAATCAAAGTTTGCATCGCTATAAGTATCTGCAGAGGTGCAATGAGTCACAGTGTCTTGATTGATTATTTTTCATTAAAATAATATTAATCCTTTAATATTACTGTCCCAATGCTCCTCCTAATGGGCTTCCTCTAGCAATGAGAGGGGAAGACTTTAGTCCACCACGCTGGTCTAATGCGGGTTGGTAGAGTTCACATACCTTCGAATTTCTTATGGAGAAATTCTCAGGTATGCGGAATTCATTCCGATGTTTTCCTTAATTTTTTTTTATTTATGAGAATTTTAACTAATTTCCAGATAAATATCCAACGATACTTTTAAGCATGTTTAACCGTTATTTCTCTATATACATTGCAGAAAATATTTCAAAAGCGACAACGTCTATCAATGCCGCAGAAATCTGCAATGCAGTCAGATCTGATATCACGGCTTGCGTCATTATTTACAGTGGTGTCTAAGAAAATCACTGATAACCACTATCTACTCACTTCGGGAACTATATAAACTAACTGCCAAGATAGCAGGACATCAGTTAAACTAGAAACAGCAACCATGGTCTCCGATTTCAGAAAGAAGAAGCTCCTTCACGTTTTCGCCGCCTTCTTCGATACCAATGGAAGTGGCACCATTGATAAGAAGGACTTCGAACTGGCTATTGCAAGGATAACTCAGCAAAGAGGTTGGAAGGCTGGTGACGCTAAATACAAGGAGGTAGAAGATGCTCTCAACAAAGTCTGGGATGGCTTAAGCGCAGCTGATACTGACAACGACGGTCAGGTCTCCAAAGACGAGTGGATTGCGATGTGGGACAACTATTCGTCGAGTCCTTCGGAGTGGCAGAAGGTGTACTGCAAGTTCATCTTCCAGCTTGAAGATGCTAGCAACGATGGATCCATAGATAGTGAAGAGTTTTCTTCAGTCTACGCTTCTTTTGGACTTAACAAGAGTGAGGCTGTTACTGCTTTCCAGAAGATGGCGTCTGGCAAGGCTTCTGTCTCCTGGTCGGAGTTCGAAGGTCTGTTTAAGGAATACTTCTCCACCGAGGACCCCAACGCGCCAGGAAATTTCATCTTCGGCAAGACCAGTTTCTAAGTGTTTTGGACTTTTGTGGTTGGTTTGATCTGCGTGTATGTAAGTTACATTTGTATTTAAATTACTTAATAAATTATTGATTATCTATTTTTTTTATTATTGATAATTATAATTCAGTAATCAATTAATATTCATTTGTTGTTTGTTTTATTATCGTTTTGTAGTATTTTCTTTTTCCAAAATGGAAAAGTGATGAGATATGTTATAAGGAATGATAATTTTATGCCGTCAGCTATAAGTAGTAATTTATTTATATAAAATGATTTTATGTTTGTTTTTAATTAGTACAAATATAATGTCTTAAATGTGTAGTTGTATAACATACATGATATGCATCCTGTCTCGGGTTCGTTCGTCAGTTAAAGTAATACTTTATTAATCTAAGGTAATACCTATTAACAACAGGATATTCCGTACTTTAAAAAAAGTACTAACGAATTGAAAACCTCTTTTTGTAGTCGATTGAAAAAATTCCACAAGCGGATGCTTACAAAATAGTTTAATGTAAGCAACACAACCCCGCCAAGTGTTTCATATTCCGAGCGTTGTTCATTAATTATACTTTGAAAACAAACTTTATCAGGTAACGTTCAGTGTCCACAATTTAAACGAGCTTCATGTATTTATAAGCAGTTCTTTTGAGGATAATTTAATTTACCTTTGGCCGAGCTTTATGGTTATGTGGTATACCAGCTTTCCCTATCGCATTACGTACATAAGCTCACGCCTATGTCACCGAAGGGGTAGACAAACGTGCACTAGCGAACTAGAACACTCACATTTCGCCGAGCTTAGTTCTGTCCCAAATATCATAAGGGGCGAGCCCATTGCTATATCGGGCACAAACAGACTCCGGGCTGATGTGAAAAATCCAATATCACTTTGCCCGACCCGGGGATCTAACCCGAGACCTCAAGACGGTAGTCGAAATAAAAAACCAAATCAAATACAGCCACCGAGGCTGTCTCGCATTAAGGGACAAAAAATGTTTTTTTTATCCCAGCAAGGCTAACTGACACAGCCAATGATGAATTTAGGAGTCATCAGAATCATGCCGACCTGCATAACAGCTTCTTCACACACCTGAGAGAGAAGACGCGATCTGCGATATAAGTGAATGAAAGATGCAAAGGCATACAAGTATTTATCCAAATATCCGTTCCAATTCCCAACCAACCATCAAACCAGAGCAACGTCAGAGTTTCTTGCCCGTTCTTCTGTGGCGAAACAGCCTTCCGAACAGGCGGTTGAGTTAAAACTTAAAATTTTATGGCTAAATGATGTCTGAACATTTTATGGATTTAATAATTTTTTTGATTTTGTTTGATTTTGAATCATGCGCAACTTCGCAAGTACTTCGAGAAAACTGGACATGTAGAGGCTGAATCTGCAATGCTATCCACACGATGTGTGTGGGTCACTATGGTATGTTTTAACACTATGTATACGATGGTCCCTACTCGGGCAGATATGAATATTCTACCACCTATCTAATTAATCTCATATCAAACGTTAATAAAAACATTTTATAAAATATCTTCGTAATCTACGTGAATATCTAGAAAATAACGAGAAAATTCACAAAATGAAACGGGTCAAGAGATCCTCATTTAGACAAAGTGGCGGGGTTGCTATAAATAAAAAATAAAAAGATTACTTTAACATCGGGTATAATGCGGACATTTTTGTTAGAATACGAAGAGTGCTAATTACGAGGTAAATTATCGTGTTGGCCCGGCCTGAGGAGGTGAGCCTGTGGCGCAAGGAATAGGTGACAGCGGGAATTAAAAAAAAATGCTTACTATCAAGGAGATGACCTATCTGGTGGTTAGTGCTTAATATCGACTATAGACATCAGTGACGTAGAGGCACAGCTAAATTGTTCCTTATCATGGCATGGAAAGGAGTGAATAGCGGGTAGTAAATAATTTGGATAACTGTATAATTAGGATTGAGAATTAGGCACCTACCCTTATCCCACACTAATGTGAGGTCATCGCAGCACCCTTTTTCATGCATGTTGCTGAAATGATTCTGCTTGCCTGCCTAATATCAACGCACTCTAGGGTAGCCAGTCCCAGTTTTTAGTGTTCACCACGTGACCTATAGCAATGATCATTTATTGTCAGACATTCAACAGTATATAGACGGGACAACAGCACAAAACTTGTTATCCAAAAGTTATAACCGTGGTCATAAGTCGCTCAGGTTATTCGAAATATATGCGCGCCAGGCCAGCCAGCGTAATAATATTGAGAGATTATTCTCTCTCTCTATGGTTAGAATCACGTAACATAAGTTTATACTTACATATGTTACGTGATTCTAACCATTCACAAAACATTCTAGGGTGTAAATTGTAATCATCGTCTTTGCATTGAAATAAGTAGATGGCGGTACTGAAGTTTCAGATCAATTTTATTGTATGGAAAGTTGCTTGATAGCGCCTTATTGTATTTTAAAATCGCTGTTCTCGTGCATTATAGACCACACGATCCGTTTCGGGCACTAACTCGAGGGCCAGCCGGAGTGGCTTCGGGATATTTATTACGCTGTTATTACACGTAATCTGCGTTAAAATCTACCTGCTTTATTATATGATCTCGCAATTATTAATACTGGGAAATATGAAAAATTACTTGTCCCCCGGGATACTTTACATTTTAGGCGCTTTTTACATCGGCTTTGGGATTTTTCCTAATTCTTGCCTTGTTGTTAAAGTTAGTGGTATTCGATTATGTAAATCACATCTTTATCGTTGACTAATAAAAGCGTGTATGGGCTGTGATAGGTTCTAGGTTAGATTCCCAGGTTGGGTGGGATGTCAATATGGCATACACGATGCCCGTTACTGGTGGAAGATTAACACCAGGCTAGCAGAAGATCTTAAAAGCCAAATTCTCTCTGCAACATGCTTGTAAATTGTGTTGCGCGAACCCAAATGCTTCCACATAATCTGTTATAAAAATTACGAATATTTTTCTAGTTATCTCACATATTATATCAAGTGCATTTGACCCAGTTTAAGCCCAAAAAGAAATAACTACTGTAAAAAGCCTTTTTTCGGCAGTACTCGGCTGTGAGCGGGCACGAGGCCAACTACTGAGACGATAATTAGAATAAATGTGATAGCAATTAGCCCTACGGCATTCAGATAGTTTGGCTTTAAACTAGCATGTAATAAATAACGGTAAAATCCGAAAGCATGAATAAATAATTATTTATAATTTATTAAACAGTTTTTGAGTGGTAATGCCATGAGTGTTTCGAGGTTTTGAGGTAACCACAGGTGTACATCGATCGCTCGTGTCTGGATGAGTAACATCAACATTAATCATCGTAACTGGAGTGCGTTTTGCGACGTTTTGGAGGATGATATTGAGCATCCTGTACAGTAAGACCATTGGCTCTCATAAATGGTCAACTGTAGAGGATGCTTAAGATCGGGCGAAGTGGGAGCGTTTCAGTAGGAAGAGGGACACTGCAGGGTTACCACGACCTCTTATAGCAGTATTATTATAATCGTTCTTCGTTTGTTTTGTATGAGAATCGGTACAAGTAAGTTCATAATAATACTGCTATAAGAGGTGGTGTTAACCCCCTTGGCATTAAGCCGCGATAATGTCAGGCAGAAAAAAGAAAATAGCCATGCTGTAGATAAGTACGTCTACATCACGAATGCCTTAACCGTTTCGATACCACTGTCGCACAGAAAACGATGAGAAACGGCAGCTCGGTGTTGCATTTCGTTCCGTGAGTGGGAAGTCCGGTGGCCCAATTCCCTCCTTCCCAATCCTTATTCCCCTTCTTAAAGGTTGCCATCGCACCCATGATTCTTCTAGTATCATATGTGTCTGTGAGCGATGGCGATCATTTATCAGTAGATGGACAACCTGCTCGTTTGCTAGTATACCAGACGTTGGATTTAAGCCCATAATCTCGGTATTTAACATACGATACTAGTAACTAGACCAATAAGACTGCATAACATAACATAACATAAACTCACGCCTGTATCCCCGAAGGGGTAGGCAGAGGCGAACTAGCGAACCAGAACACCCACATTTCGCCGAGCTTAGTTCCGTCACAGATGTGATGTGATAGGGGGCGAGCCTATCGCCATATCGGGGACAAATTCCAGACTCCGAGCTAATGTGAAAAAATCCAATATCACTTTGCCCGACCCGGGGATCGAACCCGAGACCTCAGAACCGTAGTCGTACCGAAATACCACCACGCCACCGGGGCAATAAGACTACATTACTTATATTTTGTTTTAGTCAAATGTGTTGCATCCGCATTGCAGTCCCAGGCACGTCTCGTCACGTGTCACGCCGCGCCGCACCGCGCCGCAGTCTACCATAAAGTATGGAGATGGGTCATCAAACTGCACACAGCCCTCATTCAATTTGTTCTCTTCATACGCCCATTGGAATCTAACTGACGTCATATTTTAGTCGCCGCTGTGACAGCAGACGAGTTTTTGTGTTTTAGAGATAGGTTGGTGTGATACGGGGACCAATGTTAAATTGAGAGGCTGTTAAATAAAAAATTGCAACTTTAAAGTGTAACTTGGGTTTGGAATAACTCTATGCGGCGATAGCATTGGCTAGTATAACATTTCGGGAAAGACATAATAAGGTTTTAATATAGGATCTTTCTTTCTACCTGCCCTTATCCCACCTTAATGTGGGGTCGGCGCAACACACTTTTTTCAAGCATATCGCAGAGAGGATTTGGCTTAGTTTTTACGATCGGCCGCCTGCCTGACGTCAACCCCTATGAGGGATCCAGTCCTGGGCAAATTAAATTAGAAAATTTACTTTGCCCGACCTGGGAATCGAACCCAGGACCTCCCGATCCACAGCTTATACATGCTGCCATTAGACCAAGGAGGTGACATTAAGGTTTTACATACACATAAGCTCACGCCTGTATCCCCGAAGGGGTAGGCAGAGGCGTACTAGCGAACTAGAACACCCACATTTCGCCGAGCTTAGTTCCGTCCCAGATGTGATAGGGGGCGAGCCTATCGCCATATCGGGCACAAATTCCAGACTCCGGGCTGATATGGAAAAATCCAATATCATTTTGCCCGACCCGGGGATCGAACCCGAGACCTCAGAACTGTAGTCGTATCGAAATACCACCACGCCACGGAGGCAGTCATTAGGCATTAAGGTTTTAATATAGGATAATATACATAATTAATATAAACATAACAATTAACTATTTCTGTAGTGTCTAAAACATCGGACCGGGTTATCATAAGGATTAACTGTAGGTTGTAAGTAAGTTGTAAATAAGTTTAAGGTGCTATGGCCAGTTTTTTTCACTGGTCGAGATGCGAAGAGCGCTAAGGCTAAATATTAGCTTTCAGTAGAAATAAAAACCATTCAAATTCAAAGTAATACAAAACGAGCATTTTAGTATTATACGGAACCGCGTAGATCGCACGCTAGCTGGTCACTCGTCCACGTCACTCGGTATAGGCGCTGCGATGTATGCGATGTACGGTGTACCACTGCATGTAACAGAGCTGTGAAACAACTGCTGCATTGACCTGATGAGGTATATTTATTAAGGAAGTCTAGTGGTGGGAATTCGGATAGTACCTAATCATCATCAGCCATAGGACGTCCACTGTTGAACATAGATCTCCCCCAAAGATTTCCAAAATAGATTACCTAATAGTGATTAATGATCACTTTCTTAGCCTGATAGCAGCGTAATCGGGTTCGAATACTAGGTCGGGCAACGCATTGTTTCTAAAACCACCTGCCTGGATCATTGAAGTCAGATGATTGAGCCTCCGTGGCGCAGCTGGCGAGTAGCCGCCTGTGAAACGACAGGGCGCGGATTCGATTGAGACAAATGTTTGTGTGGCCCACAGATATTTGTTTCAAGTCTGGGTTTCGTGAGACCGAAAGTCTCTCATAGTCTCTGACATCCACGATACAGGTTATACCTAGTGTGGGGTCAGGACTAGGTGTGTGACTGTTGGGTGGTAATTATAACAAAAAAAAGTCAAGCAGGCAGCCGGTCGCAAAAACTAAGTAGAATATTTCAATTCTTGGTGTTGTGAGACCGAAAGTCTCTCGTAGTTACTGATGGGTACAACACAAGACTCGTATCTTACTGTGGGGACGGGACATTAAACAATTTCATCGCATCCGCAAGTGTGCTCAGCATTCCCACATGCAAGTTACTGCAGGCAATCGGTTCTGTGACAGCGGAATAGCCTGCGAACCCCGCGCCGAGGTCGCTACGGTCAAAAAATATTGGTCGAAGATGGATGCCCACCACGACAACTCTATTTCATTCCCGAAATCAAAACTCGTTTATTGCTGGACGTGATCTCTAAGTCATTGGTTATTGATTGGTGGGAAATTGTTTGAATGCATCTATTTATAAATGTCGTCTTCTTGGTCTAGTAGCATGTATGGGCTGTGGATCGGGAGGTCCTGGGTTCGATTCCCAGGTCGGGTAAAGCAAATTTACTAATTTAATTTGCCTTACTAATAAAATTGTATTCCTCATAAGGGGTTGACGTCAGGCAGGCGGTCGGTTGTCAAATCTAAGCCAAATCCTATCAGCAACATGCTTGAAAAAGTGTGTTGCGCCGACCCCACATTAAGGTGGAAAAGAGCAGGTAGAAAGAAAGGGATCTATATATTAATGTGTGAAGCGAAAACTTTGTACCCCTTTTTGAGGGAATTTTGCCAACTGATGAACGTTAAGACATAGTTTTAGTTTATAGGGAGAAGAAGTGCATAAAGCTATTTTTTGTGAATTATGAACGATTTTCGATCACTGAGCGACCACTAATCTTATCGACCGACTTCCAAAAAGGAGGAGGTCCTCACTTCGTCTGTTTTTTTTATGTATGTTACGCGATATCTCCGCCAAATGTGGACCGATCTTCAAAATTATTTTTGTGTTCGATAGAGCTTATTTCAAGGATGGTCCCATATAATTTTGCTCACGATCGGATTTGAAGTCGGTCCGTTAAGTTTTTAAACTTGTGATTATTTAATACACCCAAAACACTGTTTTTTATTCTATGTTTTTGTAGGGCCTTTGTTTCAATAAGTGTTTATACGTTATTTAATTTTTATGTCACCGTGACAACTTGCATGTAAATAGAGCACGAAACTAAAATGGCGGAACCGGCTTCATAATAAACACGTATATTTCTTAGTTATGCCGGGTCCTCTTATTTTTTCTTTAGTCATTTCTATAACCATAGAAATAATAAGCAGAGCGGTTCTAACGTCATTGCCTTTAACCCCCTAAGAGAAAGAAGCAAGGGTGGGTCATGTCACCTGTCAGTTTACGTCAATACTTTAGGAAATTATTCATAGGAACGTAAACATGGTTCTGGTAAAATGTTAGGTTGATTTCATAGGTTTTCATCATCAATATAATATATCCTAGACGCACAGTTCTTTGCAAATATCCTGCCAAAAAGTGGTCTCAGCAATAAAACAAAGAAAAAGATCACAAGTTGTAATTAAATCAACACAAATATAACCCTATGCACGTGTAATAAAGTAGATTTTTAAACGAAATGAGCAAGCGTTCTTAAATTTGAATTTTGAAATTTAGAATTCCATCGGCGTCGGATTATATGCAAAACGAGTGCTTAAGCACTTCTTTGCTGTCCCATTTTCCGACCGTCAACTGTGCATCTAGGTAAATAATATATCGATGGTTTTCATCATCAATATAATATACCCTAGATGCACAGTTCTTTGCAAATATCCTCCTAAAAAGTGGTCTCAGCAATATAACAAAGAAAAATATCACAAGTTGTAATTAAATCAACAGAAAAATAATCCTATGCAAATGTTATAAAGTAGCTTTTTAAACGAAATGAGCGAGTGTTCTTAAATTTTAATTTTGAAATTTAGAATTCTATCGACGTCCGACTGTAGGTAAAAGGAGTGCTTAAGCACTTCTTTGCTGTCCCAATTTTCGAACGTCAACTGTGCATCTTGGTTTACTCAGCGTGCGTGGTTCGACTACCGTCCTGAGGTCTCGGGTTTGAATACCGAGTCTAAAAAAAATAATAATAATTATTAATAATCTCATTGTTGCCTGAGACATTGTTAAAGTTTATTTCTTTCTTTCTAAATGTGGCTATGTTAACAGAAATTCACAAATTAATGCCTCAAGACGAATAAGTAAACATCGTAAAAGGCGCCTACTTATACATTCAGCCAGCCCCTCTGAAGGAGTCGTGATGTTTAAAATTGCATCCAGGGCGGGGTGCATAATTATGTTCCAACGTACGGAGTTACGGACGGTTGTCTGTCAGTTTGTCATTCTAGGGGAATTCTTTATTTCGTCGGTCACCATATTTTTATCATATGGGATGGACAATGCCTATTGCTAGCATCTTGGGGCAATGGTTGTGCATTTGGAATTCAAAGTAATTTTGAATTCTACTTAAATTCCAAATTAAAAAAAGTTCGTTTTTTTTCGAAATGCGCGATATTGTAAAATTTTCAACCAACTAAGGCTCAATTGCACCACTATTATTAACCTAGAGATAGTCCTAACCGCAAGCTAAATTGACAGAAAATGTATGAATGACATGTAACTTAACTTGCGGTTAGGACTAACTCTAGGTTAATAATAGTGGTGCAATTGAGCCTTATAGATATATTTTATCTCCAATATCTAAATACTACACAGACTCACGCCCGTATCTCCGAAGGAGTAGGCAGAGGCGCACTAGCGAACTCGAACATTCACATTTCGCCGAGCTTAGTTTCGTCCCAGATGTGATAAGGGACGAGCCTATCGTCATATCGGGCACAAATTCTAGACTCCGTACTGATATAGAAAAATCCAATACAACTTTGCCCATGTCTACGGCAAATGTGGACTGATTTTCAATATTTTTTTGTGTTCGTTAGAGCTTATTCCAAGAGTCTTATATAAAATTGTTTACGATCGAATAAATTTTGAAGTCCGCCTGTTATGCTTTTAAAATTATAATTATCACTCATCGCTTCGGAATCCTACAGAATAGTATTCACGTTGAACAGCCTCTTTGATGACAGACATTATGCATGTACTTATAGTAACATGATATTTGAATATGAATATGATAAAAATATATTTTTATTTGTGCGTTTTTGCCATAAAATATGTAGGAACTAAGCGTACAAATCCAAGTGCATCCATGCTCGGTATAATTATGGCTTCCATAATAATTACAGCGACATCAGCGGGGAATAGTGTTATTAGAGTTAACACGTTTGACTCATCGCATTACACATGCACGTATTAAAATATACGATTTGTAGGTTTTTAATCTTATCTGTGACGCATCGAATTTTAAATGTAGTGTGATTTTTTGTGACAACATCTTAAGGGCAGTGCAGTTAAAAATCAGACTTATGCCGGCTTACATAAATGCTTCTTCACACTCCGAAACGGGAAGATGCGTATCGAAAGACCTGCGATAATAAATATGAAGGAGATTCACTGCTGAAAGAACTCAAATTGTAGATGTAGGTCTGCTACAAGGTATTTTGTCAAAGCCAAAATCGGATGTGGCAAAAGAAATTTGCCGTTTAAGTATAATCGTTGAGCAGATTCATCGTCTTAAAGTACTTAATAATGTATCATCGTCATCATCATCATCATCAGCCACAGGACGTCCACTGCTGGACATAGGCCTCCATCAAAGATTTCCAATTTATAATTAAGCTTAATTTGGCTGATTAAGTAAACTTTGTTAATTCTCTTGTAACAAGGTTGACATGTCTATTATGGATAAAAACTCCAAAATAAATACATGATAAAAAGGCCTACGATGGGATAGAGGCGGATGATGGATGCAGTCAGAGTCACTAGGATGACCCCTATAGTCGGCCATATCAACCAACAAGACATTTCGCAAGTCCTTTAGGAGAACTGAATGCACTAGCTGATCCTGGAATGATCCACATAACATCATCATCATCATCTACTGCTGGACATAGGTCACATAATATGTCTGGTCATTTAGGCAGGTTCTAACAACATAGTCCTTACATACTCCTGTCCCCACAGTAAGATTCAACACTTGTGTCGTGGGTATTAGGAACTATAAGAAACTATCCGACTCACAACACTTAGACCTGCCAACAAATATTATAAATAGTATAAATGAGAGCGTGGTAGAGCCACGCTCTAGACAATAACGTCTACAGCACGAATGGGCCGGCTAGACTTGTTTGATACCACTGTCTCACAGAAAACCGACGTAAAGTGGCAGCTTGTTGTCGCGTTTCGTTCGGTGAGTGAGATTTCTGGTGGCCTATTTCCCTGCCTCCCTTTCCCAATCCCTTTTCCCTCCCCTTTCATTCTATCCTTTTAGGTTGGCAACGCACCCATGATTATTTTTGTATCTTGGGTGTCTATGGGCGGTGGAGATCACTTACCATCTGGAGACCCATCTGCTCGTTCTAATAATCTACTACGACTGAGTTTCTTGGTGCTTCTTCTCAGGTCAGTCTTCGTTCCCGAGGTAGGTACTGGTAGATTTTAATGAAGTAAAAAAGTGCCTCTTGTGATCTAATTATGGAATAAAAGTTTAGAGACAATAATTTGGAGACTAGATTTAAAAGAGAACAATAGCATTAGTATTGTAAAAGCAATAAAAAACTATCCTCAGAAACAGACAATGTAAACCATCAATTAAGCTATTGAAGAGGAGATTTTACGAGAGCTACAGATGTATAAACCAGAAGACGTCAAATTATAGGTTAAGTTACGCTTCATATAAGTTACCTAAAGCATGAAACCCAATATCAACGCTTCTATCAACGCAATGAAACTCAGCATGAACCCAGCTTGCTGTTCCGTTTCGTATAGTAAGTGAGATTTATAGACATATTAATACCCTTTGCTTTTCCTAATCCTTATTCCTTACTTTTCTATGGCAAGCGGGGGTTTAGATGTGCTCTGGAGTTACCAATGTCCATGCGACGGTAATCACGTACCATCTGATGAATCGGTTGGTCGTCTTGCTTTTTAAGCTTACCAATTAATACTGACCACCTAAATCTGTAACGACTGAGAAGAATTTTTTATAACGGAGTTCTACAGACACAAGCGTGATGTTACATATGTTTGTAGCGTCTTCGTGATTATTTGTCTGTAGCGAAAGTATACCAAAGACGGCACTTTGTTCGGTGTCGCTGGAGTCGGATCAAAGCGACCGGAGCTTGATTACTGCGGCGTCTAATAACCCCGGCCCACGCCCCTATCCGGGTGACATTTTTCACTTAAATCACCCGGTTAATAGAAAATTCTTAGTCCTGTGGATCAGTGTATTTGTGGCGAAGGATCCATAAAAGACCGCGCGATTCCGGTATGATATTACTGTGAAACTTTTTAGAGAGTGACGTTAGTATGATTGATATACAAATTAGCTTAGTTAATTGGTAATGCTGATGGCATAAATAAATTATAGCTAAAATTAATATGTAAATTGGCCTTGATTCCTTTCGTATCGTAGGTGTCTGTGAAAGGTGGAAATCATTTATCTTTAGGTGACTCTCTAGACTAACACATCGCACGTATTAATACTTAAAAATCTAGAACAATGACTGAAGAAAAAAATAAGAGGACCTGGCATAACTACGAAATATACGTGTTTACTATGTAGCCGGTGCCGCCATTTTAGTTTCGATATTTACATGTCAGTTGTCACCGTGTCATAAGAATTAAATAACGTATTTATACCTATCGATTTTATTGTAAATACGGTGTTTTATTTACAATAATACTAATTTCGGAATATGAAGAAGATGCCTAACTGTTATATTAATGGCATCTTTCTTTCGCAAAGACGCCATTTTGTTTTCGTTCCATAAAATTCAAATTCAAATTCAAATCCTTTATTCTGCAAATAGGATATTTTTTACCACATTCAATTAAGAGTATATATCTTTATTGATTCTAAGATATTGATAAAGTAATAATGGCGTCGGCATTTCGTGGCTATCCCTGAGAAGAAATGCCGAAACAAACTCAAGGGTTATAGCCTTTTTTAAAGTCCAAACAATACATGATATATAAAATTACAATTTAAAATGTCATACTTTGTGAATGCTTCATTTTTACGTGGTTATGCCTCTCTCTCTATCTTCTTTTGTCTTAGATTAAGAATAACAATTTTGTAAAAAAAAGATCTTGTATAGTAAACCACGTCTGCCAGGTATATCGGTTTATTTGAAAAGTAATCATACGTTGGCACGTCGCGTCGTTTGCAGTTGGCGCCCATCCTCGGACGAACAGACAGACGGATATTGAATACAGGTCCGACACGCGCTACACATTTATAGAAAAGTTTTGGACGAATACGTCATAAGCGGTGGCGGGTTGGTAATTTTTGACCGACTTAAAAAAAGAATGTCCTCAATTCGTCTGTTTTTTATTTATAACATAACATAAGCACACACCTGTATCCCCGAAGGGGTAGGCAGAGGCGCACTAGTGAACTAGAACACCCACATTTCGCCGAGCTTAGTTCAGTCCCAGATGTGATAGGGGGCGAGCCTATCACTATATCGGGCACAAATTCCAGACTCCGGGCTGATATGGAAAAATCCAATATCACTTTGCCCGACCCGGGGATCGAACCCGAGACCTCAGAACCGTAGTCGTACCGAAATACCACCACGCCACCGAGGCAGTTTTTATTTATGTTACGGGATATATGCTAAATGTGGAGCGATTTTCACGATTCTATTTATGTTCTTTCTTTCTACCTGATCTTATCCTATCTTAATGTGGGGTCGGTGCAATACACTTTTTTAAACATGTTGCAGAAAGGATTTGGCTTCGTTTTAATGACTGACTGCCTGCCTGTTATCCAGCATATCTTGGGTAGTGCTACTTCGCGTAATTGCTTATAAAAAATTAGTCCTAAACTCGATTTAACTTACATCCCACTCATATATTTAAATTGAGATTTAAGATAAATCTATGACGTGCACGACATTATATAGAGTTTATACTAAAACGAGTTTATTTTAAACTAAAAAAGATTAAAGTGCAACATATCGCCCTGAGAGAAAAATCCCCTATGTCAGGTGTTTTGAGATTAAACGTAACCTTTCCGAGGGTTGCAGCTTTCATGCTTTCAAATATACAGTTGGACATCATCATGTTTGAAGTAATTTTTCATTACCTCTAGAAGTTCATGACTTAGCCCCGTATCTCACGCGTCCGATTATTTATTGAATTGTGCGAAATCTGCCACCGGCGTATATAATATGATGTGACTTGAAAGGATTGTTTCGTTTGTTTCTATTTTGACACGACCAGCTTCACAGGTACGCACCGTTGTGTTACATAGGCGTTCTTGGGTGAGTTTGACGTTGTGTTCTTAAAGTTGGGATGGGATGTTTTATATTGTATGACACTATTAGTATTTTTCTTACTTTTGCCCTTATCTCACTTCAACAGACCTTTATCAATGAGAAGGGATTGGTCTTATACCATCACGCTGGTAGACTTCACCTACCTTCGAATTATGTTTTTGGAAAATACATACTTAGATTCACGCCTCTTTCGCATTATAGGAGTAGGTAGGGACAACGGATTTCCATTTGCTATGATTCTTGCACACGTCTTTTGCCTCATTCAGTCTCATTACAATCTTCATGCACGTCGGTTTAAGGTACTTCTAAATTGACCGTTCTCGAGTATAAGTTCTCTGTCCTGGTCATAGAATGTATGATGAGGTTTTCCCCTTCAAACTCTACCATTCACACTTGCTATATTTATTTGGCTTGTCAACCTCTTTTTATCCATTTTTTCTACTTGTTTAAACCACCGCAACATTCCTTTCTCAATCCTCCTTACTATTTCCTCTTGCAAACCACACTGCTCTCTCACCACACTATTTCTTACTCTATCTCTCAAATTCACACCACAAATGCACCTTAAACTCCTCATTTTTATTTATTCTACTTTCATTATTTTTATGCCACACCCAACTACCACTTTATTTTAAACATTAGATTAATACACCAGAATGCACTGCCAGTCGAGCCTTTTTGAAGGCTTACTGACTATTCAAGCAAGCGTGTAGTATCCCGTTTACCTGGATTCCGTTCTATCAATCGAAGCCACTCTACATGCTAGTATCGTGAGTGTGATTTTTCTTGCTTGTTATTTAGGCGTTTGTGGTGACGGGTGACAGATGCGTCGATTTGTTGTCGACGCCGCGACGCGACGCATCGCTTTCCACCACGTGGAAATGGGGTGAATGTAGGTCAAACGCGGCGGGTTTTTTGTGTTATAACCAACTTAAAAAAAGAGGAGGCTCTCACCAATTTAGAGTATTGACTTATCAAATCCATTATTACATTATTATTACATTGTCTCCCACTTTTTTATGGAGGGAAGTGGAAACCTTATAATTCCAACTCCTCCCTGATTTTCTATTTGATTAATTTCCTTGCGGGATGAAAACAATTTTGCATTCTCTGAGACTCGCTTAGCGACACATTGCTCGGTGTTGTAAAATCCGTGCCATTGTTGATCCTGGCTTACAGGAGTTACAGTGGCGGGGGTGTGGGCGGGACAGTCTCGTTATCAACTCCAGTCGAAACTGTCAAGAAACGTGGAATACACAGAGGATCCTTTATAGATGTATACATGGAATAAGGTTGGATATTACAAAACTGTAGCTCTATAAGAGTAAACTAAGGGTTCAAAGTTTGTATGAAGAAATAATGGCAATACCACGGAAAGAACCGCGGATGAAACCGGAAGTTAGCTGGTTATATTTCTGATTATTATATTATAAATAGAGTCAAAATACATAGATATGATTAGTAATATTTCAGTATGACACATATAATATAGTAGCTTTAAACTCCAAGGAACTGAGATCAACGATTTCTATGCCGGATAATACTTTCATTGAATGAGTGACGGGCGGCTCGGCTTTTGGAGGCCGAGATACTTATGGAACATGTATATGTGCCGCCTCCAATGGGTTAACAAAGTGATGTTTTTCGTGCGTGATTGAATATTGTTATTGTAAGTTTATTGATTGTCGTGTGATGTTTGAATATTGCAGTTTATTGATTGTCATGAGAAAGCTATTCTACAAGACAATCACAATATGTAGTATGTACATCCCATAACCGCTTGCGAAACTTATATCTTTAAAGTAATGTATACTCGTTTAAGCCCTGCTTACCCTGTCGAGCATTGTCATAAATATATTTTATGTCTAGTAAGTACGGAAGAAACAACAGGATTCCTATCCACTGGCAACACTCCAAATACTTTTAAAATATTCAATGTTTACTCCAGAAAACTCGGTGCTCGTAACGTCACAAAACTTATATTTCAAAGGCGAACGTAAATAGAAATGATAAAATTTTAACATTTTCAGTGAACTCCCAAAGATTTCCAATTAGGAAATTGCCCGCAAAAGATCTGTATAATCAAGCCCGCTTTGAGGGAGCAGTACAGTCCGGTTTGTTTAAGTTTAATATCGATTTTGTAATGGGTATTGAAAATTTATATTAAAGTAAATTATGCAGAAGTTTGCGGTTTCGTTTGAAGATATGGGATTAATAGTGTAGATGCCTTTAATGGGATTTAAATATCAATTGAAATACAATAACGTTGAGAGACTGTTAACCAAACATTTCGATTTTCAATTTAAGCATTGACCACGCTTCTAATAAATCAATTTTACCTTAGTGACAAGCTTAGCTTTAGTATTTTTTATGGCAGAGACTGGGAAACGAGCTCAGGCTCATAATAGACATAAAATACCAAAAAAATCATTGCATGCGTTGCCGACTTTAAAGTTTCTATAAGGTTAGGAATACGAAGGAGGTTTAGGCCCCCGGAAATCCTACTAAATGAGCTGCCAATCTATAATGATTTTGTGTGAAACAGTGGTATCAAACCAATCGAGCTGGCTTTTTTATGATGTAGAGATAAAACTGCCTAGGTGGCTCTACCACTTTATTTGTCGAGTTTATGTCTTATGCTTTCGGAGATACCATTGTGAATATTAATTAAATATCGATTTTGTAATACCGTAGTTCATGATAACCAAGATACAGGTAAACTCTTATATATGTATACATATATCTTATAGATACAGGTAAACTCTTATATATCTCAGTACTATGAGCTTATTTATTACTCCAAATTAAACAATCAAAAATCCAAGCAATAAATCTGCATAACCAATACGTTACGCCGCGGCTAAAATTGTAATCAGAGCCATTTTGACGTGTACTCCGCTCGCGTGACGAATGATGACTGACGTGCGGGCGGGGGGCGCGGGGTACGTTCCCCACCGCCGCACTGTCACTATTGGCTGTTATTAAATTCTTTAGCAGAATGGGGTGTTGAGGGTAGTTTGTATCAATGGCGGTACTTAGCTTGTTTACGTTTTGATGTTACCGTGTATTCTATAACTGACAGTGTTTACAACCTTGGATAAAATTACTCATGGTTTATTGCTTAATGGCAGGGAAGAGGCGGTGATAACTCAGATAGACTTTTTCATTTGAAAGACTCACTATGTACAAAAATTAATGTCCTAAGTGTCTTGCGGTTAGTAGATATTTCAGTTCAGCAGATAGTGGGCGTCGGTTGTTAAAATTATTTCATATTATTGTCTAGAGTTGTGTTTGTTGTTTTAAAGTGATGTGGTTTTATGCATTAAACTTCAGTAAAGATGGACAGTGTGGAAACTTTTAACTGGTGATCTTCGATATTTTGCTTGGTGCGTTGGCTGGCTTTGTTCGGTCGATTCGCAGAGTGTAGGTCAATCAATCTGAAGGGCATCACACGTGGAAGGAATTGCCGCCATAGTCATCAGTCTCATTTGTGCCGCGTTGTAATGCGGACGCATTGCTGACGCATTTAATTTACATTTATCGTACGTATAGCGCGGCGCAAGCCGTCGCTCGAATTTAGTCGTCATGAGTGAGAAACTTGTGGCGAATGAGCTGCTGGCGTTCTTGCAGCAGAAACTGGACGTGATGGATGAGGTGTCTGCTATCCAGATCTGCTCTACGAACTTCAGCGAGGAGGATATAGCAGCTGCGAAGCTGCTGCTGTATACCACGCTGAACAAGCGTGATCAGATGGTGTCCCGCCGCCGTGATGGGACTAAGAAAAGCGTGCAGGATATTATCACGCTGCTCAAGGAGACCGACCCGGACGACGTGCCGATGTTTGTGGCGAGGGACCTTAATAAGCTCCCTCCCGTTACTTTCGACCACGTCGACGTAACTTGCCTTCTAAAGGACATTGTCCTTTTGAAGTCCCGCCTGGAAGATGTGCAACGGCAGTTAGATGCTTCCCAGATTGCCGTCGCTGATTTACGCAAGGAAGTAAGCGAGTTGCGTAATACTGCGATGGAAATTAGGTCACCAACAGAGGCATGTAATGTCAACACGCGTCGTGGAGCTGGCCTCGATACATCGGGTGTTAGCTATTCGTCAGCGATTTTGACGCCGTCGCCTTCGTCGATTGCTAAGTCAGCGGAATTCGCGTCAAGCGCGGCCCGCGGCCCCGCAACCGTCCCCGCGGCTCCTTCACTTACTGCCGCCCGAGTCATCGACCCCGTGTTGCTGCCTGCGCCTGCAGCGCCAGTGAAACCACATCCATGTGGGTTCGCCAACGTCACCGAGAGCGGCTCTACCGCTCCAGTACCGAAGCCCGTGCCGGATGCGGCATCGAACCGAGCGATTGAGGATGGTTTCGTGACGGTGCATAGAAGGAAGCGTCGTCAACCAGCCATCAAGAACCGCAGTGGTACCGGTACTGAGGCGTCTAACCTCAGTATACGTGCCGCGATGCCGGCCACTCCGCTGTATATCTCCCGCCTACACTACACCACAAAGGCGGAGAACATTGCGGAGTATGTACGCCAGAAGACGAGCTACTCGCTGAGAGTGCAGCTGCTGGAGTCGCGCCGCAACGTCGGTTTCAAGGCGTTTGTGGTGCGAGTGCCGAATTTCATCTTGCACCTCGTGATGGAGGAGAATTTCTGGCCGCAGGGCGTGGTGTTCCGTTGCTTCCGCGGACAAGTGCCACATGAGCGCGCACAGACATTGTGCACTAGTGAAGTGAAGTGTTAGTGTTACTAATATAGTATTAATTTTTTATTACTAACACATTTATGTAATTATTTTATATTATATGTTAGTTTGTAAGGTATATATCTATGGGCCTTAGTAGCCTGAAATAAACAAATAAAAAAATAAAAAATAGTCCCAACAGTTCCCTCAGGTCATTATTATACATCTGTGTCTCATAGCCATTGCGAAAACTTGATAATTGCTCTATTTATTTTTACATTGGCTCATCGTATATGCGTGGAAGCGTTTTATTTAAAAGGAGAAGAACTTATCACTTAATCCTTAGTATCTTGTAACTAAGCTATACCATCAATTTCAAAGTTATGTTAACTATACATAAACTACATCACGATTAATCGACAAACATACTATAAAATCCGTCGTTAAATTACCATTCATAAAACAATTTATTTGAAACAATATCTGCACTATTACATCTAACTATCGACAAGTAAATCGATTGTGATTGACTTCGTAAAACCCAGCACTAAGGATAGTTAATCCATTTTGCACTTTAAGTGTAGTGTTTAAAGTCTATTTTCATAGTTAATGAAGTGTGAAGTGCCGTGCCATTGGCCATTCGCGGTGGTGTAAGAATTTCAACGTTGGTTGAGCTTCGACTTGAATATATACACGGAATGGTATAACACTGGATTGGGTCTTAGGGCGATTTGCAGCGATAAACCTCTATTTATCCCAAAACTTGATTTAAAGACAGGATTGAGCTGTAGGATAACTCGAGTTTAGGTTTTATTCTATATTAGTAAGGCTATAACGCTGCCAGTCGCCCTTATTGTTTAAGGTCATATAAAGGTTTTCCCAAGATAGAGGCGGCGAATATAAGGAATAGTTTTGATTTTAATGTTATTTTCTGTAAAAATTATAGCAATTTTAGTTTTCGACTGACTTCAAAAAAGGAGGACCTCAATTCGTCTGTTTTTTTATGTATGTTACTCGATATCTCCGCCAAATGTGAATGGATTTTCAAGATTCTTTTTGTGTTCGATAGAGCTTATTTCAAGGGTGGTTACGATCATATACATATACATTTGGTTACGATCGGATTTGAAGTCGGCCTGTTACGTTTTTAAACTTGTGATTAGAAGAATATTTAGACAAAATTACAACAAAAAACATTCGTCGATTATTTGGATATCGCTACTCGCGCGGTACGAATTATTATTACTTAAAATTGTTTTTTCTGTATTGGATACTTTATAAGTAATTGTTTGTAAACTGGTATTTAAAAGAGCAACAGAACTTGTCCGTTTTTCTCCGGTGAAACGACCTTCCGAACTGGCGGTAGAGTAAAAATGCGGAATCTAAATAATCTATAAACATTTTAATGGATTCCATAAATATTTTTGTTTGATTTGACATACTACCCAACCATACACACTAAGATATGAGTCTTGTGTTATGGCCCATGGGTATCAAGAACTACGAGAATTTCGGTCTCACAACACCCGGACCCGAAATAAATATATTTTTTTATAGCACAGACTGGCAAACGAGCAGATGAGTCACCTGATAGTAAGAGATCTCTACTGCTCATAAACACTCAAGACCCAAAAAGAATCATGAGTGCGTTGCCAACCTAAAAGGAGGGAATGGAAGAGAAGGGACAAGGAATTGGGAAAGAGCGGGGGGGGGGGGTAAATGGGTCCCCAGAAATCGCACTCACCGAACGAAACGCGACAGCAAGCTGACACTTTACAAACAAACATTTGCCTCGGCGCGGGGATCGAACCTGCGGCCTCTAGCTTCACAGCTGGCTACTCGCCCACTGTTGGAGGCTGTCAACGTAATAAGTTACAATAGCTCATCCAGTATTATAATAATCCCTGTCTTGGCCATCAGCCAGCGTCGGCTTCGATTGTATTGAGATTTACTGACCATTTGGGCTTTACTTTTTTTATAACATAACCGTTTTGAACATTACCGTATTGCTATATTACTTTAACAATGTATTGTTAGCAATACTTATACTATAAAATTTTAAAGCCGATAAATGCCATGGTGGAAAACTCGTTATTGTTGTTTTAAGGCGAGTTCCGTTCCGAATTAGCTAAATTATATCCAGTCTTTCTTTCTGCTTTCCCTTATCCCACCTTAATGTGGGACCTTCCCCTATGAGGGATCCAGTCCCGGGCAAATTAAATTAGGAAATTTGTTTTGCCCGACCTGGGAATCGAACCCATGACCTCTCGGTCCACAGCCCATACATGCTGTCACTAGACCAAGGAGACGACCGACTAGATTATATCCAGTAAAAACTGATAATTGTAGAGCTACGCTGGTGACATTTTTGCCAACAGAATAAATGGTCCGATCAATTTATTACTGAAGTTGTAATTACCTTAAAAGTCGACATGATGTCCCATCTTGTCATCGCGTATTCGTACGGTGAGTGAAAGAAAGAAGAAAGAAAGAAAATACACATTTGGTTTAGTTTTTACGACCGGCTACCTGCTTGACGTCAACCTCCTTCTGAAAGATTCAGTCTTGAACTAACAGTGTTAGAAAACTCATCTAATATCGTCCTAGACTGACAAAAATAATTTTTCTTTCATAATTTCTATATAATGATACGGGAAGTTGTGTCAAATTAGGTCAACTTTTTCTGTTAAAGTTATAAATATCCCTGAAAACCAATGTAGGTTGTAATTAAATATGACTTAGCTGATTCGATGGCCGATAGCGGCCTTTTAACTTTGTTTGTAAAAACACGCGCCAAATAAAAATACTACAGCTGGAAAAACATCTGGATTACATTGTAGTCAAGGAGACAGACTGCTATTTACTTGATTTATTACAAACGATTAAATTACAAAAAAAAATTTGATGAAATTAAGTTTGACGTGAGCTTGAATCCAATAACTAAGGACATACAAGCTATTATTTGTGAAATAGGGGATGAAAATTGTGTAAGAGCTCCTAAATTTTTTTTATGCGCTATCACACAATTTTGGTCATTTCATCATCATCATCAGCCACAGGACGTCCACTACTGGACATAGGCCTCTCCCAAAGATTTTGATCATTTACTCGATATAAAAAGAAAGGGATATATAAATCTTTCCACCCAGGTGCGTCCGCAAGCGAAGGCTAGTTTGTTTAATTCTATTAAAATTAAAACACATTTTTTGAACGATTAAAATAGTTGCTCTTAGAATTTGGACATAATGAAATTCAATACATTTTAAATGGTTCAACTACGACCACCATATATGGTATTTTTTTAATTTGCATAAATGAAAGAGATGCGGCGTAGTTCTGAACTTGTACAGTTGGCAGCGTGCCTCTTTGATTTTTAATAAAGTTTCTACGCGCAGGTATGAAATGTAATACCTGGGAGGGAAAACATTTTAAGAATTTAATAATTTCAATATTGAGAAGTTGTTTGTTTGTTATTTGCAATGGATATCGATTGTGGCGTATTGTCAAGCATTTTAAAGTCTAATTTTACATAATTTGTTACACCATTACAACTTAAGCAATCAATGACCTCAGTGGTATAGGGGCCGCGTACTTAGTCTGAGAACCGTGTTCCGGGTTCAAATAATAGAGTGGAGTGTTTGGTTAAAGGTGTTTCACCCAGCTTTTGTAGCACTCCGTCACCAGATCTTCATGAATATAGAGGACAACAGCTAGAATACGTATCGAATACAAAATTAATAAATCAAATCGATTTGCAAAAATGCGGCCGAATTGAAATATCTACTGTTTGGAGTTGATTCTTAACTCCAGAATTCTACGTCGTCCGCATCCAACTAACTTCATTCAACCGTAACTTTAACAACAGATATCACAGAATCTACTTAATAATCCCATCATGATTAATTATTCCAAGCATCGATAAATCAATTACATACATTCTGTTGATGATAGACACCCTGTCTCCTGGAGAGCGGTATGACAAATGGCCAGCTGCAGGGTGCTCCTTTATAATTCGTTTTTAACCGTCGCACGTCATCGGCTCGCGTACGGCGTACCTGCAATTTAGCCTGGGCGTGGGTATACAGGGTGGTGGATGATTATTTCTTGAATAAGTGGATAATGTAGGCGCAATATGGGACTTTTAATAGAATAGATCATGTCAAAAATTGTTGATGTTTATTCAGGGGATTATTCAAAAAACAATTAATGGGAAATGAAAACGTTGTATTGAAGAATTAGAATTCAAAATGTGTTGTATTTCTTAAAAAAATAAAATTCAAATAATTTATTATGCAAATACGATATTATATATCATTTCCACATGTCAATTATATGTTTAAATACAAAATATTAGAAGCTCCAATAATTTTGAAGGCGAAAATTTAGAATTTTTAAATCGATCATCGACAACTCTTATTATGATGTTTATTTTGAACATGACTACCTCGGTGGCGTGGTTGTATTTCGGTACGACTTCCGTCCTGAGGTCTCGGGTTCGATCCCCGGGTCGGGCAAACTGATATTGGATTTTTCCATATCAGCCCGAAGTCTGAAATTTGTGCCCGATATGGCGATAGGCTCGCCCCCTATCGTCTGGGACGGAACTAAGCTCGGCGAAATGTGGGTGTACTAGTTGGTTAGTGCGCCTCTGCCTACCCTTTCGGGGATACAGGCGTGAGCTTATGTTATGTTATTTTAAACATGCAGTTTCAAGCATCTTTGAAAACCATATAAATAAATAATACATCCAACAGTCACACACTTAGTCCTGACCCCACACTAGGTATAAATGAATGTGGGAATCGAACCCGCGGCCTCTAGCTTCACAGGCGGCTACTCGCCCACTGAGCCACGGAGGCTGTCCTATATAGACTTACTATTACTACTAATGAGGTAAGTTTGTCTTATGGAAATTGCAGGGATTTCGGGATCCATTAAGTATACCTTCCTGTATCACACAAGGTCAATGAACAACCTAGTAGCATATCAGCAAAACTCCCTAACCGTCCTATCCATTGAACATTTTATGGCCACCATTACACGGCCATAAACCCTAGAGCCCTGTGGACGTCCTGTATACAAGGGCATGTGCTGATATTGAACAATGGCCGGCTGACACGCGATCTCTCCATTTGGACGGGGAGCAGGAAGTTTTTCAGCATCTATGTGTTTTATGTTCAGAATTTTTTGGGCTTGCCATAATTACTGTGTCAATGACATGGTAATATCATGATCTGTACTTGGATTTGAAGTGGTATGTGTATTTTTGAGTGCGTAAAGATAGAGCATGGTAGAGCTATGTTGTATACATGTCTACAGTATGAATCGGCTGGCTCGATGGTTCGATATCACTGTCACAGAAAAACCGATATCCAGTGTCACCTCGCTGTTGCGTTTCGTTCTTTGAGTGAGAATTACATGACAATGACAGCCTCCGTGGCACGCGGGTTCGATTCCCTCATTGAGACAAATGTTTGTGTGGCCCGCAGTTATTTGTTTAAAGTCTGGGTGTTGTGAGACCGAATAGTCTCTGACATTCACGATACAGGTTATACCTAGTTTCGGGTCCTGACCCGAGTCCTAGTCCTGACTAGGTGTGTGACTGTTGGGTGTATTATTATTTATAATTCCGATAGCCTAAGTAAATCCAATCATTTTTATGCTTAAAGTGTGTTGAGATCCCGTATTGAGGCATGTGTAACACCCAACAACGACACACATAGTCCTAACCCCATACGATATAAGTTTTGTACGGTGGGTGTCAATAACTACTTGAGACTTTCGGTCTCACCGCACCCAGACCCGAAACAAAATTTATAGGCCTCAAATATTTGTCTTGGTACTGGAATCGAATTTGTGGCCTCTCGCTTCACAGCGCTCGCCCACTGCGCTACAGAGGCTAGAAGAAGGTAATTAAGATTTAATTACTAACACACATTTTCTAACTCATACTCGTACTACTGCATTTCCCTTCTATAAAACAGTTCTACGCACCGCGAATGCCTAATTTCGCCATTTAAATAAATTACAATACAGTCCACAAGTCACGCGTGCGACTGACGGCCACCACAAACAGATGCCCCTTCTTTTTAAAATCGTATAGAAAGTTCCTTAAGCTTTATTTGAAAGAGTAGCGGTAAGTTCTGGCGGCTGTTGTCGGACCCAAGTTTGAACGCTTTATGACTAGATTGCTAAAGTTTTGTTTTTGTAGAAGGATTAATAATGTTCTTGAAGCTTTTTATAGTGATTTGTTTGTATTCATATCAGAGATGTACTTTTATTGGTAGGGTGGTAGCCTGTGTGTTTTTTTAGTAGTAGAGCCACGCTGTAGACAGTTATATCTACAGCACGTTTGGTACCACTATACCACATAAAACCGACGTAAATTGGCAGCTCGCTGTCGCGTTTCGTTTAGTGAGTGAGATTTCCGGTGGTTCAATTACCACCTCTTTCCAAATCCTTATATCCCTCATTTTAGGTTGGCAACGCACCCATGATTCTTTTTGTGTCTTAAGTGTCTATGGGAGGTGGAGATCACTTACCATCAGGTGACCCATATGCTTGTTTGCCAGTCTTTGCTATAAAATAAAAAAGGTATAAATAGTAAATAGATTTATAATTTAAAAAAATATATTTAGTAAATAGGCCACTACGGTCACTTATACTTGTCATTAAATCTACCGTTGCTTCGGAAAAGCCCACTGGTCTAAGAAGAAGCACCAAGAGACTCAGCCATAGGCCTTTTGCATAATTTTAACAAAATAAGATCACGCTGAAAGTTATGAGGGGAGCGGGTCGAAAAAACTCGGATGGTTCGTATAATATAACATTCTGTCCATCGCTGCATTGTTTTGCGAACTCTTCCCTACTCGGGTACCGAATCAAGACTTTTAAAATAATTTCATCTAACCACGATAATCCCTTAGAGCGCATAAAACATAAATATACTCTGCACAGTATTCGATGATGCGTCAAACAAAAGGACCCGCCCCACTCCACTACACGTGGGATAATGGTGGGATTGGTACCTCACGCTAATAGGGTCACGCGCTAGTGCTGGCATTGGTTTGTTTATGTGTTTTGTTTGAGATTTTGATAGTAGATAACCACTGGGTTTATATCGTGTTTGTGGATATTATATGAATAATAAAGTTTAGTTGAGAATATAGTAATGAGAAAAATTTAAGGTCAGCTGAGGGTAGTATATTATTTTTTATTTTTTTATCGACCGATTTCCAATAAGAAGAAGATCCTCAATTGGTCTTTTTTATGTGGACAAAAATGTGGACCGATTTTCAAAATTATTTATATATTGTATTCGATAGAGCTTATTTTAAGGGTGATCCCATATAAATTTGGTCACGATCGGATTTGTAGTCGGTCCGTTAAGTTTTTAATCTTGTGATTATATCAATCATGTTATTTATACATTAGTATAATTTGAAGCCTTTGTAAGAAATTACATATTGTAACATAAGGTTACATATGTATCCTCGAAGGGGGGGTAGTAGAGATGAAATAGATAATTAGAACACACATCTCGCCGAGTACAGATGAAGTCCTGGGTTCAAATCATTCGCCGCACAATTACGATTAAAGTTTTTCAAAATGACACGTGAAGTGCCCGAATATTATAATTTTAAGTAAGTTTTCTGCCATGCCCTTATCCCACCTTAATGTGGGTTCGGCGCAACATACTTTTTAAAACATGTTGCAGAGAGGATTTGGCTTAGTTTTTACAACCGGCCGCTTGCCTGACATCAACACCCTCTGAGGGATTTTAAGTAAGTATCCAAAATTATTCGGAATGCTAAATTATAATACCTAAGTATATATTTTTTTCTTTTCTTTTTTTCCGTATAGCAGTGGACGGCAATAATCTGAGTTATTATTTATTTCTAGTATACATTTCTGCACACACCGGCTATAGTTAAAAAACCACCACAACAGTACGTCACTACAGAGTCCAGTCCATACGGTCGGCCGATCAAAAGAGCTTCCGCTGTCCTCGCAAGCCCTTCTCAAATTGTGCTTATATTGCACTCTAGCCGATCTCGCATGTCGTTGTGTTTGGGAAGCTCATTACGTGATATTGAGAGCAATAGGACGTCCATTGTGATTAGCGTCAGGAAGACATGCATTTGTTTTTTTACACAGGTTGGCAAACGAGCAGGTGGGTCATTTGATGGTAAAGCGCCCATAGACACCGAAGACACTAAAAGAATCATGGGTGCGTTGCCAACCTAAAAGGGGGGAATAGGGATTGGGAAAAGAATGGTGAATTGGGCCACAGAAAATTGTAAAAAACTAATTTAATCCAAATTTCAAGGTAGCCGACACAGGCAATCATGCCTGTCATATTCTGAGTAGAAAAACACGAAATTCCCGGACCCGGATCGAACACGAGTCCTCCGTTAGTGTTCAAGATTTAATATTAGATCATTAATTAATGGAAATAGCTAAACTGTGTGCACCGCGGTCAAAACTTATTCTAATTGGTATTATAAATATTATCCGCAGATTTCGATTAGATTGTTAAATTACCTAGCTGAGGTAAATATTAACTATATTAAAATATGATATAATAAATAATTAGAAAATGAAAATAAATAATTTTAACTGTTATTTCCTGCACAATGGTATGAAATTTACTGTTTACATTGCATCTTTCATTTACAGAAGCCGGAAAAATTATTCACATAATTTTTCCACAGCATTCGAATTTCAACACCCCAGACCTCATCAATCTCGTTAACTACCAAGCTATAGACCCCATCATACAACTGAAAGCAACGTAATCGACTGAAAAATTAAACAGCCTCGGGCGCTTTCAAAGAACTCCAACGTAGCGCGTAGGTCCGTAGCGTCGTAGCTCGTAGCACTCACGCTACGGAATTCGTAGCGTAACGACCCTTTAGAGGGTTTATGTGTTTCTTCCTTTGGGGATACTATTAGATAATTATTAGTCTTATCTGAAATAATGGTATAATATTTTAGACGATAAACATGAAATTAAGGTCCAATTTTTGGGTTATGAAAAATCTTCAGTAAAGTAGTAAAGGATAATAATATTATTATAGGGATGTGTTTGGTTTTCCAACCTAAAATTTGGTCTAATATCTTACTGTTCTTAAACTAAATACATTGCAACTTCACCGAGGAGGCGGTTATAGATAATAAATTATTCATTAAGTAATAGACATCTATTAATCATTTTATTTAAAAACTCTTCAGAAGTCGTGCACTCATACAATTTATAAACAAAATTTAATTGTAAAAATAATATAATATAATAATAGTCCTTAGCCCTGTAATATTACTGTCCCACTTCTGGGCACGGGCCTTCTCCACCAATGAGAGGGGTCAGGCCCTAGTGTACCACGCTATCTATCTTTCTCACGTATGCAGGTTTCCTCACGACGTTTTCCTTCACCTTTAAAGCAAGCGATAATTCACAATGAAAATACACTTAACATAGAAAATGTCAGAGGTATGCCTTTTTTGAGGTTGGTTTCGAACCTCCGACACTCGTCTTGGCAGTCCGTACCATTCCCAACTGAGCTATCGCTGCTTTTTATTGTAACCGCAACAATATTTTATAGATACTCTGCGTACGTTTTGCTAGGTTGTGTGTACATTTAGCTACGAGTATATCAAGTTTGAAGTGCGGTTAAAGTTTCCCGACGTTGCAGAAATCCTAGGAAAAGAATAGTTTTATTGTTTATTTTATTTATGCCTCAGTTGCGTAGTTGTATTATAGGCGCGGTACGACTACCGTTCTGAGGTCTCGGGTTCAATCCCCAGGTCGGACAAAGTGATATTAGGTTTTTCTTCTTAGTATCAGTCCGGAGGAGTCTGGAAATCGTGCCCGATATGTTATTTCAACTCTGCCTACACCTGCGGGATTGCGTTTGTGAGTCTATGTATGTTTCGATAATTTTCTCTCTCGAGGGACTTGCGGCATGGCTTGATGGTTGAAACGGGTATGGGGGTACCCCTGTATCTGCATCCGTCATCCGCCTGTCTTGTAGCAAGCCCCTCGATTTGCTTCTTCCCTCTTCGGATTCGGCATGATTCTAACGACCACTGATACAGTGTTTATTAGTGGTTGGTAGTTTTTTGGACTGCACTATGCTTACCAGTAGGTGCAGTGTAGTCACTTTGCCGAGACCGGATAAAAAAATAAAAAAAAATTTACGTGTTTCACTGCTGTTTTGTTTTTGTTGACCTTTGGTAAGGAAAGGGGCATATTTCGTGGATGAAAATGGCAATAACAACATTATGAATGCCATTACCATGTTCTGTTTGTTTGTCACACGTCAGATATCGCATGCACACGTGCAGGTGAATCCAAAGTGTCATTCGCTCAAGGGGTTAACTTACAGCCCTTGGTTGCATCGAAGTGTGGCAATGACCGCCGCAGCGCATCACGGCATCCTTCCTGCATCTCTTTCCCTCACCATCTAATATACATACCCGTCTACACCCATCTCCCTCTGCCGGAAAACCGCCAGTGATGTTACCAACAGACTCAGTTTACGTCGCGCGGCTGCGACGGAAGGACGTGAGGGTGGGCTCTTGTAATTTTCTCTCCCCGAAGCGTATCGCGAGTGATTTTTTAACTTGAGACAACTTTGAGTGCGTGAAGTTTGTGTGTGATTAAATCGAGTGGATTGTGACATGTGTGTGTGACTGGTTGATTTTCATTTCGTTTGGTGAGTGTTTGTAAACAATAGTTGAAAATTGGTAGGTTTTTTTTATATTTAAAGCTGATCTAAAAATAATATTATTAAAACTTTATCTGATGATCAGTAGACAGTGAAATTGATAACAATATAAAAAATATAATTTTTATTTCATCTTAGATCGTATGAATTATTATATATTTATATTTTGTGCGTACTATGTAGTGCATATATAATATGTATTAAAATATATTAAAGCCTAGTTTGCCTAGCCATTTAGAGGAGGGCCTTGTATAACAGTGGGACAATAATATATTTTATAGCTAACAATTTATTTTATTTCATACAGTTTCACCATATTATTTTCAATCTGTTGTAATAATTTTGAACAGCTTAAACTAAGGGCCCTAAAGGTCCCTTAAGGACCAAAAAGGTAAAGGATAGAGCATTATGAACCACTTATACACGTTCAGTTGAATTTAATGAGACATGTGATCCTTGTTATGGTAACATATAATATGTTTACAGAATACAATGTTGTATTTTATTACTTACAGAAAACGCCTTTGTGTGATTTGATAGAGTCGAGAGTTTCCACTTTTATCAGGGGTTTTTCGTTGTTTCGGGGATTCCTTAATATTTCGTGATAAATCATTTTTTTCTGTTTATGGTATGGTATGTCTCCTGATGTCTTGAGGTCTCGGGTTCGATCCCGTGGTCGGGTAAAGTGATATTGGATTTTTCAGTATCAGCCCCGAGTCTGGAATTTGTGCCTGATATGGCGATAGGTTTGCCCCCTATCATATCTGGGACGGAACTGAGTTTGGTGAAATGTGGGTGTTCTAGCTCTCTAGTTAGCCTGTGACTACCCCTCCACGGATAGGTAGGTCTATGTATGTATGTATCTTTTTTTCCCCATTATGATTTCGTTGTAGCCTCGACTTGTTTTACTATCTGAACATTTTTATTGTACAGTATTTTGTTTAATTTCTTGATAATCATAATATAATTTATTTCCATGCATATTAAACTACCTTAAATATTCTGATTTTCCGTACCTTCGTCGGTAATCTACTAAATGCATTTCCATTTAATTTAATACGGCTAGTGTTTGCGTGCTCAATTATTTAGCCAGTTATGGTTACTATATGCAAGGGTTGTATTACGAAATTCGGTTGTATATTAATTGGTTTTACTGGAGCTCTGTTCTGGGTATGATATTGTTATACCTCTATATAGCAATATCGTACCCCAAACAGAGCTATAGCTATATATACATACAAACGCTCACTGTTGTATCCTCGAAGAAAGACGGGGTCGATCTTGTGAACTAAAACACTCACATATCGCCGAGCTTATTTCCGTCCCAGATGTCCCAGAAGGCAAGCTTCCAGACTTCGCTTGATATTGAGCAGAAAACCCAACATTATTTTACTCAACCCGTTGATTGAACCTGAGACCTCAGGACAGTAGTCGTACTGTGCACAGAATCAGCTACGCCACCGAGGTAGTATATGATATTGTGAGTGTTCAGTTATTTCGATATATTGATAAATCGGAGTAGCTACAAGATCTTTAAGTAAAATGGTACATGTTATGACACTTTCTTGATCTGGTGGGAACGTGTTTCGGCTAGGAACTGGATGGTTTTTTGTGGTATCTTGAGTGTCTATGGTCAATGGTGATCAGTTATCATTAGTTGACCCAGCTGTCAAATACTATAAAAACTATCCTACTAATACTATACATGTGAAAGTTTGTTTGTGTGTATGCAAAGCCGGGTCTCCTGCACTAGCTTTTTCGAAACAAAATACTAAAACATATACGCAAAACAACGATTTTATCTGTCACCTGCTCGTAGAACAATGGACCATAGATAAAAAATTCATGTTTTGTGTAATGTTTTAGTCCAGGAGACCCGGTTTTACTCTTTCATACTTATCGACGGACTTCCAAAAAGGCGAAGGTCCTCAATTTGTCTGTATTTCTTTTAATGTATGTTACGCGATATCTCCGCCAAATGTGGACCGTTTTTAAAAAATATTTTTGTGTTCGATAGAGCTTATTTCATGGATGGTCTCATATAAATCTGATATCGGTCCGTTAAGTTTTTTTTAACTTGTCATTATACTGGATGGATTCTGATGAAACTTTACAGTTATGTAGATCAGGAGGTTACCACCACCTCTTATAGCAGTATTATTATATTTTTTTGTGCCAATTCCCCTACAAAACAAACGAAGAACGATTATAATAATACTGCTATAAGAGGTGGTGGTAACCCTGCTGACATAAGAATAACATATAGGCTATTTTTGTAATATAAATTTTCACGCGAACCGAGTCGCGGGCAACAGCTTGTAAAAATAAAACCAATGCTAGTAAAGATACATTTACGTAATATATAACCAATCGATTCATTAAAATTATTTACAGAGTAACTACTTATTTGTATGAAGAAGATAAATAAATATAATATTAATATCGTATTTTCATTCTATCATCTTAAAAGGTTGACAAATCATTATCTAGTGAAAATATAGTTCTATCCAGTCTCATCCACTTAATAACGTTCGCTTTTGGCCCAATATTTGCCCTCATAACAACTTCAAGTTTCAGTACATGTCGCTCTAACTTATTAAGGCCAAGGCGTCTGCTCCCAATAAACCCCTCTCATAAGTCAATTCCTTCATGACGTTTTCCTAATATCTCAACTCTAGCAAAGCTTTTATAAGTGACACTCTACTTAAACTTGTTATAGTAATATATCTTTGGAAATAAAGTCCTTTCTGTCTTATTATTTTGCGGTTTACATACATACATAGACTCACGCCTTTTTCCCATAGGGGTAGGCAGAGACAACGGATTTCCACTTGCTACGATCCTTAAATACCTCTTTCGCCTCATTCAGTCTCATTACATTCTTCATGCATGCACGACGGTTTGGGGTACTTTTAACTTGAGCTTTCTCGAGTATATTTCTGACTTGGTCAGAGAAAGTTCGATGAGGTCTTCCCCTTCCAACTACCATTCACGCTTGCCATTTTTGCGGTTTGAGTTTAGATAATTGTGAGGAATTTGTTCTAAGTAATGACTCTTGCTGACTCTGTGGCGTCGGGGGCGAGAAGTTGGCTGTGAAAAAATAGGCAATATGTTCGAATCCCGCATCTAGTCAAATGTTCCTGTGGCCCACAGATATTTGTTACAGGTCTGAGTGTTGTGAGACCAAGAGTCTCTCGTTGTTCCTGACAATGACAAGACCCATATCTTTCTGTGGGATTAGGGGGGTTACCACCACGTCTTTTAGTACTATTATTATAATCTGACTTTGTTATTTTGTACGGGAAACGGTACAAGTAAGATTATAATAAAACTGCTCTATGACGTGTGATAACCCCCCAGGACTATAAGTCTGTTATTGGGTTGTTATTTACTTATTCAAAGGACCCCGTTTGATAGGAGGTAGAATGACGTGAGAAGGCGACCACGAAGCTGTTTTAAAGTATGAATGGCTGTATATTTTACCATTATAGTATCATTTTCTAACTCTACCACAACGCGACTACGTAATATTAATAGGATATTATACAAGGGTTTGTTACCAAACGGGGAAGGGAACCTGGCTATCCGATACCGAAGCCATACTGCCAGACTGCACGGTGTCTGTCTTTGTAGTTGATAAGTACCGTAATTATGATAAATATTGGTCGATCCATTCAAATTAACTTGGTTCGTTAGTTGCGAGGCCCTAAAGATTTTGTGGTAGAGCCAGGTTGTAGGCAATTTTGACTACATAATGACTGGACTGGTTCGACTGGGTTATTGTCACTGTCTTGTGCGGTGAGTTACACGTTTTAAATGTGTTGCAGAAAGGATTCGGCTATGTTTTTATGACCGGTCGTCTGCCTGCCTTTAACCCTCTTTGTATAACTATACACTAAAGTAGCTTATTGAATAAAAACCATACGTTCTTTCCATCGAACATAAATCTTCGTCCAGCAGTGAACATTCATTTCCATGTTATCGATTTTGGAACATTAGGCAAACATTAAATCGATTCTCGGCTACATTTTCAAATTGTATTTTTATGCGATTATTTTCTGAATATCAAAGTCAAACAAAGTTGTCAGTGTGTTAATACTACCAAAAGTGATACTGTAAATGTGAAACAGCAGGGTTACCACCACCTCTTATAGCAGTATTATTATAATCGTTCTTCGTTTGTTTTGTATGGGAATCGGTACAAGTAATATGATAATAATACTGCTATAAGACGTGGTGGTAACCCCCCAGAGCGAATTATTTTTATTATTGAAACTCCAATATCGGAAAGTAGGTTTTGTTACTCAGAGTTAGAATATTCATAATTCTATACTAGTCGACAGCCTTGAGACAAACGTTTGTGTGTCTCACAGATATTTGTTTCAAGTTTAGGTGTTGTGAGACCGAAAGTCTTGAGAGACTGGAAATATAATATCGTGGTTGTCGACTATGAGTAGTCGACAACCACGATACAGGTTATACGTAGTGTGGGGTGACGATACTAAGCTCGGCAAAATGTGGGTGTTCTAGTTCGCTGGTGCGCCTCTGCCTACCCCTTCGGGTATACAGGCATGAGCTTATGTATGTATAATAATAAGACCGCATGCAAAAGTTAGTTTGTAATAAAATAATAGCTGTTTTTTTAACACAAAGCTATATTGGGACACTCAAAACTAATAAAATAATCAAAGTGAATTGCCTTTTATAGTCATTCAATAGCATGAGGGGAGTCACGCACGGTCTCAGGTTCGATTCCACGGCGATTACCTGCACGCGTCTTCATCGATGTATCGATTGGTTGATATGGTTTTGTGGGTATGTAGGTTTGGTTATCGTTTCGTTTAATGTATGTAAATGAGGTATTTTATATGCTGTTGTCCCAAATCAAGGTTCAATCTTTGAGTGGTAGAACCACGCCGTAGATAGTGACGTCTACAGCACGAATGGCTAGTTCTGCAGGTTTTATAACATTGTGTCTTAAATAATCACAAGTTTAAAATTTTAACGGACTGACTTCAAAATTGATCCAATCACGACCAAATTATATTATACGAGACTACCATGGATATATTATTTCCCTAGATGCATAGTTGACGCTCGGAAAATGGGACAGCAAAGGAGTGCTTAAGCACTCCTGCAGTCGTTTGCCTACAGTCGGACACCGATGGAATTATAAATTTCAAAATTCAAATTTAAGAACGCTTGCTCGTTTCGTTTAAAAAGCTACTTTATAACACGTGCATAGGGTTATATTTGTGTTGATTTAATTAGAACTTGTGATCTTTTTCTTTGGTTTATTGCTGAGACCACTTTTTAGGAGGATATTTATAAATAACTGTTCATCTAGGGTGTATTATATTAATGAAGACCACCATTGAAATAAGAATATTTAATATCGAACACGAAAATAATTTTGAAAATCGGTCGACATTTGGCGGTGATATCGCCTAACATACATAGAAAATTAAAATAATACAGACTAATTGAGAACCTTCTCCCTTTTTGTAGTCGGTCTGAAAGTGGCAGCTTTGTTTTGTGACAGATTTACGGTAGCCCAATTTCCCATCCCCTTCCCAATCTCAATTCCCTCCTTTTATAACACCAACATGTCTCTACCATTCATTTATTTAAAACAAATAAGATGATATAATTATAGTTACTATAACAACCCAAGACGTATGGGATAAGGATATCAATAAACCGAAATGAAATTCCTAAACTATTATTGTTTTTCCATTATCTCATATATTTATTATCCAGAAAACATAGTTATTTACAAGACGTAGGGTTAAGAATGCGCACTCATAATTCCACGGTACCCACGAATATTGCGGCCTCTTATATTAATATTATCGATTAGACCCACTCGCAATGCGCTTGTTTTTCCCCTTTCGCTCCGTAATTGTATGCCTTATGTTTTTATCTTTGAAATATATGTTCTGCAGCCCGAGCAGGAAAATTTCTGATAACCGTAAATGTATTCGTGCTCGATGCGCGTCTATGAAAGTATGAAATATTAATCAAATGTCATCAGTGCGCAGCGAGTTTACAATTACATTAGTTTTTCGTGCTCGGGCTACTGCTTGTGGAACCGATAAATTGGGTTTGTTTTTTATAACAAAAGCTGGCAAACGAGTAGGTAAGTCACCTGATAGTAAGTGATCTCCACCGCCCATAGACGCCTGATACACAAAAGAGTCAAGGGTGCGTTGCTAACCGAAAAGGATTAGGGGTTGGGAAAGGGAGGGGGGAATTAGGTCGCCGGAAATCTCACTCACTGAACGAAACGCAACAGCTAGCTGTCACTTTACGTCGGTTTTCTGCGAGCCCGCCCATTCGTGCTATACACGTTACTGTCTACAGCGTGGCCTTCTTTTTCTTTTTTTCTACCTGCCCATATCTCACCTTAATGTGGGGTCGGCTCAACACACTTTTTCAAGCATGTTGGATTTGGCTTAGTTTTTACGACCGGCCGCCCGCCTGACGTCAACCCCCAGGGATCCAGTCCCGGGCAAATTAAATTAGAAAATTTGCTTTACTCGACCTGGGAATAGAACCTAGGACCTCTCGATCCATAGCCCATACATGCTGCCACTGGACCAAGGAAATTTTGGAGTAACATTAATTTTAATCGGATTTTATCGCGGTTTATTTCAGTCTTGACATAATGATTAATAAGTTTACGCGAATATTGCATTACTTTTCTATTTCCTTCTACAAACACGTATAGACACCGTAATGTAAAAAAAAAAAACAGAAGATAATAATAAATAAATACACCCAACAGTCACACATCTAGTCCTGACCCCACACTATGTATAACCTGTATCGTGGGTATCGGAAACTATGAGACACTTTCGGTCTCACAACACCTAAACTTGAAACAAATATCTGTGGTTCACACAAACATTTGTCTCAATGCGGGAATCGAAAGCGGGCCTATCGCTTCACGACCGGCTACCCGCCCACTGCGCCACGGAGCCTGTACAGCACGGATTTATTTTTAAGTGTCCATATTGTTACGCAAATTCATAAAAACCTGAATAAATAAAAAACACACGTTAATTCAGGTCCAGCGGTGATGAGGGTGGCTGTGGTGGGTGTACATTGTACACTGTACCGATGACCGCTATTATTCATTTTAACGGTACGATTTATACGTGAGATGTGGAATGACCACTGACCGGTCAAACTGAAAAACGGTAAACTGAAAGTGACTTTTTATTCTGACACGACTATGTTATTACTTTATTTTAAACTAGCGACCCGCCCCGGCTTCGCACGGGTGTAATGCTGATTAGATTAGATTAGATTAGATTAGATTAGATTAGATTAGATTATAACACTTTATTGAACACAAAACACACAAAAAAAACATAATAAAGTAACTGGCAAATAAAATATGTGTTACAATAGGCGGTCTTATCGCTAAATAGCGATCTCTTCCAGACAACCTTACTTGCTGATATGCATTATTTTGATCTATCTCATACAATTCAGCCAGCGTTTGCAATGTAAGCGGAAAAAAATTGTTTATTTACGACATTACATTAGAAACTTCTAAAATTATCAGTGTTTCTCTACTATATTATGTACATATACATATAAACCTTCCTCTTGAATCATTTTTCGCCAAATGTTCATTCACTTAAGGTCGCCTTATGTCGCTTAAGGCCGCCTTATCTGTCAACTTGTATGACGAAAATCAACGTAAAAAAACGTTAAAGTTGAGTAGCGTTTGGCCATTCGGGCGTCTATCTATTAAAAAAAATCGCATCGAAATCCGTTGCACAGTTTTAAAGATCTAAGCATACATAGGGACAGACAAGCAGCGGGAAGCGATTTTGTTTTATACTATGTAGTGACATACAAAAACATAAGCTCACGCCCGTATCCCCGAAGGTGTAGGCAGAGGCGCACTAGCGAACTAGAACACATTTCGCCTTAGTTTCGTCCCAGATGTGGGGGCGAGTCTATCTCATATCAAGCTTGTGCTTGATTCCAGACACCGGGCTGATACTGCCTCGGTGGCGTGGTTGTATCTCTGTACGACTATTTTCCTGAGGTCTCGGGTTCGGTCCCCGGGTCGGGCAAATTTAAATATTTTTTTCACTCTATTTTATATATATTTTTTATTTTTTGTTTTCAAAGACTGACAAGCCACAAAACATATAAAGCATTGTGCAGATGATATTATACTCTGCCAAAAGACTAAAGAGACATCTAACTGAGTTATCTACCAAAATAATTCTACAACCTTTACAAGATATAACAAGATTGGTCTCACAAGCCCCACGCAGCAAAATCCGGATCCACAGAGTCCGTAGACCGTGCGATGACAAAGTCGCGCGAGGGTTAGCTGTAATAGTTTCCGGTCCGCCGGGCGGACTTATTACATCCGCTTCCGGCCGAATGGCGACCATCGAGATGATAATCCATTACATTATAGTTAATTGAATGTGTTTTCCAATCAATTTTTTGCGTTAATGAATCAGCTGACCGGTCAGCTCAAACGCCTCCTTGGTCTCGTAGCGGCATATATGGGTTATGGACCGCAAGGCCCTGGTTTCGATTCGGAGGTCGGGCACAGCGATTATTCTAATTTGATATACCCGGGACCCCCCAGATGGGGGTTGACGTCAGGCAGGCAGGTGAATGAAGCAGCTGATTTGGTTTTAGATGTTATTTATTGACTAACACTAAGCTCATGCCTGTACCCCCGAAGGGGTAAACAGAGGTAATTCCAACTCCAGGAATGTGATTTTCGAAGAATAACTTAAACATCGACTGTGATTACCCGACATGAGATTTGTACTCAGGACCTCACGGTTCTCAGCTTAATGCTGTCACTAGACGAAAACTACGATAACTACACTTCCAATATGCGATCTGTTCACATCACGTCTCAAGTGAATCTTCATCTTGTGCCGTGAAGTATTACCTCATGAATAATGTACGGGTGATCTACCTCTACACAGTACCTGAAGGCGAACACTATTCCGTGTTAACTATATTATGATTAAAGTTACATTTTATTACTAACGGTGTGGTGCAAGTTGAGAACTTTAGGTACTTTGAGACGGGTCTAGTTTCGGCAACCGCAATTGGGTACTTGACTATGTTTGATTTTAGACACATATTTATATGTAATAGCAAATAAAACTAAAAAGAAACCCTTCTGTAAAAACTGCATCGAAATTGGTTGAAAAATGAGGCAGTAATTCATATTTTAAATTCTGGAGTGGGGGCATATTGGAGATATCTTGCTATCCCTTTCCAACGCACGTACGGTTATGGCGTGACGTGGTTGTACTAATACTTCTCTTTCCCACAGTTTGACGGTTACACCAAACTTCAAACTTTTTTATTTTTGAGTATATTTCAGTATTTCTTTCTTTTTTATATTTTAGATGACGTAAATTTAAAATAAATATAAAACTAATAAAAAAACAAGTCAAGTACCCAATTGTAAACTTTTATTATTTTCAAATGATTTTAAAAAGAAGGTTAGATTTGTCGATATTTTTATTCCAGAATTGGACCGATTTTCAAGATTTGTGTTCGATAGAGCTTATTCCAAGCGTGGTCCCATATACATTTGGTCATAAAAGGATAAATTTTGAGGTCGGTCTGTTAAGTTTTTAAACTTCTAGTTGGACGGTGTTGTGCAGAAAGGATCAACTCACAAAAAAAATACATATGTATATACGGTCTATTAATGTTTTAGATTATGTTGGCATAAAAAACCCTTTTTTTGTGGGTTGGATCTTTTCTGCACAACACGGTCCAATTATTTACTTTTTTTAATTTTATTTATTTATTTCACACAATAGGAGGAGGATATGAGAGCCAATGGTCTCACTATGGAGGATGCTCAAGACCGGGCGAAGTGGAAGCGTTTAAGTAGGAAGGCGAACCCTGGCAAAAGGCCAGGATAACGCCAGGCAGAAAGAAAGATTTATTTCACACAAAACAGTTTACAACCATTAATACACAATTACTGTTACAAAATATGCTTACTTCTAGTTGTGAATACTTCTTTTAACAACAATAAAACAATTTTTACGGATTCTATCACGATTAGGTTTTTAATTTTTATTTCCGACGTTTCGAAGGCTTTGCAGTCTTCGTTGTCACAATAAACAATGTCTTCGTTGCAAAAATCAAAAACCTAATCGTGATAGAATCCGTAAAAATAGTTTTTTCTTTTACCACATTTGAATTGCACTCCATTTCTATTAAATCCAATAAATTAATATGCCAAATCAGTAACATGACCCTTTGCAGCGTCTATTAAAGGTACAATTCCAATATCATTCGTGTGACAACCAAGCTCGAACTACACTCTACAGTAAGCAATTATAACTAAGATATCCCAGTAGTTAAAGTAGTAACTTGCTCAATCAGTTGTAACTTAACTAATATGGCGAGTTGATTCCTGCTATTGAGGTTATTGCGTTACGGTAGACTGTAAACCGGTACACTGTTTGGAGTGGTAGAGCCACGCTGTAGACAGTAACGGTTGCAGCACGAATGGGCCGGATCGACCGGTTTGATACTACTGTCTCACAGAAAAGCAACGGAAAGTGGGACGCTGCTGCGTTTCGTTGGGTGAGTGAGATTTCCGGTTACCCAGTTCCTCCCTCCCTTTCCCAATCCCTATTCCCCTCCTTTTAACTTGGCAACAAACCATTGATGTGTGTTTATGGGCGGTGAAGATCACTTACCAACAGGTGAGTCACTTGCTTGTTTGCCAGCCTTTGCTATAAAAAAAAGCGATTAGGCTGAATTTAGAAATGAAATAAACAGAGCTTATTTCTTGAATTAAACAACATACAGACGTACTGAGAATCTCCTTCTTTTTGTAGTGGATATAAAAACTTACAAAAATTCGTATAACCGTATTTCAATGAGAGTAGCGTATGTGCCCAAGAGCATGAGCTCAGATCTTCGGCAACTTTACAATGTCTGACTGAACAAATTATTTGATTAATAAGTTGGCAAATATTCAGTTATTGTAATAACAAGCAAAGTTATAGACGCTTGTTTTGCATATCATAAGAATGGATTTAGAAAATCCTTGATATTATTATTCTGCCAGACGTTGCCAATTTAAGTGCTATATTTTTATGGGGCTAGACAGCATTTGAAGTCTGGGTTTTATTCTTGACCTAACTATTAAACATTAGAATAAGGTCGCCCAATTTTCTAGTTGCCAAATTGTATTAGTTTCATCTAGATTTGCTAGGCACTTTTATTATAATAACATGTTTATATGGAACAACTTAATAGATAAATCATTTTTGGTGATATGGGGATTGTATTTTTATTTGGTTCATTTATGATATGAATGACTTCAAATGGTTAAACTTGAAAAAAAAATTACCATACGGAATGCTACTTAAAAATTATTATACAGATGTTACTCAAGTCGGTGTCGGTCAAGTTTTATTCACAATGAAATAAAACTATTTTTACGGATTCTATCACGATTAGGTTTTAATTATTATTCCCGACCTTTCGAAGGCTTTGCAGTCTTCGTTGTCACGGGTCAGACTGAAACAAACTAACTAAAACCTAATCGTGATAGAATCCGTAAAAATAGTTTTTATTTCAATGTATCATATTCGCGTAAACTTAAGAAATCAGTTTATAATCACAAGTTTAAAAATTTAACAAACCGACTTCAAATCCGATTGTGACCGGTGGAGATAACGCGTAACATACATAAAAAACATAACATAACATAAGTTCACGTCTGTATCCCCGAAGGGGTAGATAGAGGCGAACTAGCGAATTAGTACACCCACATTTCGCCGAGCTTAGTTCCGTCCCAGATGTGATAGGGGGCGAGCCTATCGCCATATCGGGCACAAATTCCAGACTCCGGGCTGATACTGAAAAATCCAATATCACTTTGCCCGACCCGGGGATCGAACCCGAGACAGTCATACATAAAAAAATACAAAAGAATTGAGGACCTTCTCCTTTTTGCAAGTCGGTCTAAAATGCACTGACTATAAGAAGACCTACACTACGAATAACGATCATTCATATAAGAAATACTTGATGCCAAAGTTTTATGACTTCGTCCTTATTTCGACCGACTTCCGCAAAAGGAGGAGGTCCTCAATTCGTCTGTATTTTTTTTATGTATGTTACTCGATATTTCCGCCAAATGAGGACCGATTTTCAAAATTCTTTTTGTGTTCGATAGAGCTTATTTCAAGGGTGGTCTCATATTAATTTGGTCACAATCGGTAAGTTGGAAGTCGGTCAATTAAGTTTTTAAACTTATTTGATATATTCGAAAGCTTATGAATTACATTTTCTTTCTTTCCACCCGCCCTTTTTCCACCTTAATATGGCGTCGGTACTACACACTTTTCAAGCATATTACAGAAAGGATTTTGCTTAGTTTTTACGATCGGCCCTATCGTCAAGCCATTTGGAGGATCCAGCCCCGAGCAAATCGTATTAGAAAAACATCACCCATCAAATCTAGGAATCGAAGGCCGTCCTGCTTCTCAGCCCATATACGCTGCTACTAGACTAAGGAGGCTTTATGTATTAACTATCGTACTTCATTAGAAAAACACCCCCCCAATCTAGAAATCGAACCCAGGCCCTCCCGCTTCTCAGCCCATATACGCTGCTACTAAACCAAAGAGGCTTTATGTATTAACTGTCGTACTTAATCACACGCTAGTCCCATAACTTGGAGCACAGGTTTACTATCGAGTGACAAACGTGATGTTATGCATACAAATCGACCCGGATAGTGAGACGATCGCGCACTTCATTTTAATATTTTCATTAAACTAGTTAGCTAGCAACTAGCGGTTTAATAATTTAAGCAGAATAATGAATCTGATGATGACTGCCTCGGTGGCGTGGTTGTATTTCGGTACGACTACCGTCCTGGGGTCTCGGGTTCGATCCCCGGGTCGGGCAAAGTGATATTGGATTTTTCCACATCAGCCCGGAGTCTGGAATTTCTGCCCGATATAGCGATAGGCTCGCCCCCTATCACATCTGGGACGGAACTAAGCTCGGCGAAATGTGGGTGTTCTAGTTCGCTAGGGCGCCTCTGCCTACCCCTTCGGAGATACAGGCGTGAGCTTATGTTATGTTATGTTATGTTATGTTAATGAATCTTTAGAATGCATCAAAATTTGCCTTCACATAAATTATATTAGATTAGATTAGATTATAACTCTTTAAGTCACCTCCTTGGTCTAGTGGCAGCATGTATAGCTGTGGACCGGGAGGTCCTGGGTTCAATTCCCAGGTCGGACAAAGTAAATTTTCTAATTGAATTTTCTAACTAAGCCAAATCGTCTCTGCAACATGTTTGAAAAAGTGTGTTGCGCCGAGCCCACATTGATGTGGGATAAGGGCAGGTAGAAAGAAAGAAAGATTATAAACTCTTTAAATATTATATCATATTTACATGTCAACTGTATGTGTTAAAATAATTACGACGGCATTTCATGGCTATCCCTAGAATAAATGCCAAAACAACTCAAAGGTTATTATTATTGTTTATGATTTAGGAATGGAGATCTGCTTGACCTACTCCCCTTTCTTTCCTTTTTACGATACAGAACGGGAATTTAGAAATCATATTAAAACACAACGCAACAGCAAACCCATGACGTGGTTTTCTGTCAGACAGTGGTGCTATGCTGTAAGAATAAATACCTCTAAATGCACCCAACAGTCACACACATAGTCCTGACCCCACACTAAGATCGAGTCTTGTGTTGTGGGTATCAGGAACTACGAGAGACTTTCGGTCTTGCAAAACCCAGACCCGAAACAAATATCTATGGACCACACAGACATTTGTCTCGGTGCGGGAATCGAACCCGCGACCTCACGTTTCACAGCCAGCTACTCGCCCGCTGCGCCACGGAGGCTGTCCAAATATTTTTCAGTAGCGTAGATCTATTACACAGTCTGAAGTTAAGATAAATTGTCGCACAATATAACTTTTCATCTCTGTTATAAAACGATTCGTCACATCCGGTACAAGTATCCGCGTACAAAAGCAGTTTAAAATTAACTCGCACAGTTAAGCGACGCGAGCGCGGTTAACGTCCTAACTTGACGGCGACTTTACATGCAGTTCAGCATTTTAACGACACGTGTTTTAACTGAAGCATAAATTCTTAGAAGCGTTGAGAAGTTATTGTATTTTAACCTACCTCAAAAAGTGAGGTATTCAGTTCCTAGACATAATTTTGGTTTGCAATATTATATTGTGTAGTGAAGGGTTCATACAACACGAATCCTCCCGGCTTATCATCATCATCATCACTATCAGCCATAGGACGTCCACTGCTGAACATATTTATTATTTATTTATTTATTTATTCTTTATTGTACACTTAGGACAAAATACAAGGAGTATGCACAAATAAATTCAGTACAAATGGCGGTCTTATCGCACTAGGCAATTTCTTACAGACAACCATGGGATGGATATAAGCGAAAAAGAGAAAGAAAGGGCAGTCAGAAGTGTACAGGAACAGAGCAAGAGGAAATTCCTTAAAATAAAAAATATGCATAATGTATATTATTTATGTAATAATAATAAACATAGGACATAGGCCTCCCCCAAAGATTTCCAGATCGACCTGTTGGAAGCGGTTAACTTAACTTAACTTTCCCAAATTGTTGGTAAGTAAAAATAATAAAATACAATGTTCGAACCATAACATGGCATAATGCTGAGCTGACCACATTTGTCGCCATGAAAGCATGCAACGTTTTAGTATATAAGCACAGACGTAAAAAACGATGGACGGAGCGCTAGGTACATTGAAAGTAAGGGTTTTTGGCTCATTCGATCTATCTACACTATCCTTTTTTTACGTCCGTATATAAGATATTTTTTAATTATGCTTACTCAGCGAGCTATGGAGAGGGCTATGCTCGGTGTTTCTCTACGTGATCAAATCAGGAATGAGGAGATCCGTAAAAGAACGAAAGTCACCGACATAGCCCAGAAGATTAGCAAGTTGAAATGGCAGTGGGCAGGGCACATAGCTCGTAGAACTGATAGCCAATTATGCTTATTTTATGTAAATAAGTTATTACCTGTCCTTTTTTGGTTTGACAAAAAAACTATACTTCTTTTTTTCTTACAATGTAGCATCGGCTTTTCTTTTGGAATTTGTCACCCTCTGCCACTGGTACCGAGTCAGGAAAATGAAATTAGGATTTACTACTCGATATCGGCCTAAGGTCTGGAATTCATGCACGAAATAGCAAAGGGTTCGCCCCCTATCATATTATGGGATAGAAAAACGCGTGGGTAAAAGTGGGTGCGTCTCTGTCTAGCTCTTGGGAGCTATCAGGGGGGTTACCACCACCTCTTATAGCAGTATTATTATTATTTTACTTGTACCGATTCCCATATATAACACCTAACATATAACACCTATACCTGCAGGGTTACCACGACCTCTTATAGCAATACTGCAAAACAAACGAAGAACGATTGCAGTATTGCTATAAGAGGTCGTGGTAACCCTGCAGGTATAGGTGTGTATGTATATTGTATAGTGAAAGTTATGTTATTTTACAACTTTCTACGTCATACTTCAATTGTAATGAACAACAATCATAACATTAAGTATCGTAATTGTGCAAATGTTTCGACAAAGCAATGTTTGGCGACAGTAAATGAACCGAGCTCGATCACTTATTGGTTTAGGATGGAGACGTGCGGGCATCGAACCCCGTGCCCGCTCAGCCGTGACGCTCTACCTATAATGCCGCCGGGATTGGATGGGACAAATCCTGTTGGGCGTTTTGTGAAATATTGGATGAAAATATGCTTTATTTTTTTTAAGTTGGTGATTTGAATTCATACTTTCTTTCCACCTGCCCTTATCCCACCTTAATGTGGGGTCAGTGCAACACACTTTTTCAAGCATGTTTCAAGCATGCAGGAAGGATTTGGCTAAATTATTACGACCGGCAAATTAAATTAGAAAATTTGCTTTACCCAACCGGGGAATCGAACCAACGACCTCCCGATCCACAGCCCATATATGCTGCCATTAGTGTATTCAGGCTGAAAATCGTTAGACCATGAGTTCCATCCCAGCTCAGGCAAGTTGATTAAGTTTGTTAATCCGAAAAAAAAGAACTTTTCTATCACATGACGGAACAGAAAATAATTTTGGTTAAATATGGGTGCACAGTAGCGCACACCTACGCTGCCTACACCTTTAGGAAGACGTTTATATGTACCTTGATTACATTTTATATAAAGGAAAAAATTATAATTTCGGAAAAAATACTTGAATTTGACTTAAAATGAGCAAGTTTCTGAGTACTAGAGCCACGCTGTGTTGTGACAGTTACGTCTACAGTACGAATGGGCCGGTTCAACTAGTTTGATACCACAGAAAATCGACGTAAAGTGGCAGCTTGCTGTTGCGTTTCGTTCGATGAGTGAGATTTACGGTGGCCCATTTCACCCCCTCCCTTCTCCAATCCCCTTCCATTCCCTGCTTTTAAGTTGGCAGCGCACCCATGATTCTTTTTGTGTCTTGGGTGTCTATGGTCGGTGGAGATCACTTACCATCAGGTGACCCATCTACTCGTTTTCTAGTCTCTGCTATAAAAAAAGTTGGTCATCTGCTATACAGGAATATTATGTAGACCTCAATATAAAATACTGCAACATACGACCGTACTGTCTCGTACGAAGTCTTCCATACACCCTTACTTTCAAACTTATAAAAACATTAAACCAGCCAATAATTACCAGTTTCCGCCACAATCGATCACTTCCACCATTAAACACTTCGAAACTAACAAACACAGTCATCCATAGTTGAGCACCAGACGACGGTAGTAGGGTTGCCACTACCGGGAAGTAAGATCAAGGGATTAATATTATTAAAAGACTGAATTGCTGGGTTTGTTCGTTGGTCAATGTGCTTGGTTCAATCCAGCGAATAGCGATTCGTAATCTGTAGGCGCGGCTTCGATTCCTATTCCATGGGACGTGCAGTGGTTGCTCTATTGCCTAGTCCTTTGGGGATAAAAGAGTATAGTCCACAGTATGTATCTAGAAAATATGAAGTAAAGACTCACAATATATTCATCATAATCACCATCATCATCACGTCTACTGCTAATCATAGGCCTCCCCTAAAGGTTACCGATTACTTCCGATCCCACAATACATTATTCATCTTTTATTAATGATTTCTTAGGTTTACGCGAATATTATGCATTGAAATAAAACTAGTTTCTACGGATTCTATCCCGATTGGATTTCTAATTTATTTTCATTCTTATTTTTAGATACTGACGTTTCGATAGTTTTATAGCCTTCGCAGTCCGGCCCGTGACCACGAAGGCTGTAGCTTTCGAAACGTCGCATCGGGATTAAAAATAAAAATAAATTAAAAAACGAATCGGTATAGAATCCGTAAAAACTAGTTTTATTTCATCTTTTATTTTCTATCTCCGCCAGGCAATGTTTGAAAACAAAACTACAAGTAAATTAAGTAAATCAAGAAAAACTTTTGTATATCGATAGATACAAGCAATTTTAAAACCCAAACACTCCCATTTCATTCCGCTATTAAAAAAATACCGGCCTCGGTAACACAGCCACAATAACGGTATAATCAACAATCTTAATCCGAGTGTGCAGAATATCTTTGAATTCCATACATCTAATTTTTGTAGCATCTATGACGCTATAATCGTACCAAAACTCCTAAATTATGAGATACAAAAACAAATACTTATCCAAGCAATTTCGTTTAACCGGAAAATTCTGTTTCCCAAAAAACCGGAATTTACCGGAATTTCACACAGGCCCTTACATATCGACCACAAGGAACGATGTTTGAAAACACATGCGTTAGTTCGTGCAACATTCACGAGGCCTGCAGCGGGTTTATGGGTTCCTGCATGCCATAGAGGGTTAGATCAAGCCATCATTCCGTACGTACGTGCTCTACTACCTGAATTATAAATTATTCTTACGATATCGATTTGAAGCAGTTACATTGCTGTGTTAGATAGTTTTGTAGTAAGAAGGCTTAGGGTTTCATTCGCAGCTAATGTATTTTTGAGGTACATTGAATCTGTCACTAATTATAGGAAGGGTAAATTAAAGATCGTAAAAATTTGGAGAATTTCGAAAGAATAGGAGGCACCTGAAGAATCATTAATGCGTATCCTTTGGGCAATTTAAAAGCTTTTTCTTAAATACTTGTGTATTATACTTATCGACATGAGTATTGAATCTAGTAAGTAACGATTTTTACGAGTAAGGAATTTGTGCCCGATATGGCAATAGGCTCGCCCCCTATCACATCTGGGACGGAACTAAGCTCAGCGAAATGTGGGTGTTCTAGTTCGTTAGTATGCCTCTGTTTACCCCTTCGGGGTTACAGGCGTGAGCTTATGTATAAGTAACGATTCGCCAATTCTTCCTAATAAGAGCTTTCCCCAATGAACGCGTTCTTATTAAAAAGTATTATTCTCCAGAATCCAGACTAATTTTAATCACGGTCTAATTCTGCTTGATCAGAATCGGGATGTCTATGTTGATCATCGGAATGAAGCAATTAAGACACAATCGTACCCCTTCATTGAAGGAAAAATCAAAATAAATGCAAGTAATTAAATACTGTAACGCGATGCGGTGAACTTAGGACACACTCTTACAGTGCGCCTGCGACGCACTAACCATCCCTCTCCCTTTTTCTCATACCTTTTTCTAACAGGCGCTCGAGTGACACGCGTGGTGTGCAGTTTCGTAGTATTCTTATTCCGCCATGTAATTAGTGAATATAGTATAATGGTTGCGTTTTGAAGGCATCATTTTATTTACGCCCTGAGATCCTCATGAAAGAAAGAAAGAAAGAAGAAAGAAAGAAAGAAAATAAATTTATTTCCGCAATATTATATAAAAAATAAAGCTAAATAAAACTTAATTATAATTATAAATAGCATTCTGAGACATGACTCCTTAGATGACAAAAGTGACTTGGCAGTGTGGTCTTCGATCTTAGCCTTCCGCAGTAACTACATGAGAAAGAAGAAGTGATACTCTCCTACAATAGTTTATGCTACTATATTTTCTAAGTAAGTTCTTTCGTTTTTCGACACAGCCAACCCGGCCCAATTTTTCTTCCCACCGATCCCAATTGTTCTTCGGTCATTGAATGAGGACCGCATAATTCGTGCCCTTATCTTTTCAATTATCTTTTTCCGTTTGATTGGAGCTACTTATTGGCTATAAAGGTTCGTTAGATTCTGCGTGAATACGGACTGTTTATTTAACGCAACGTATATAGTGTTACGTAATGATCTTCTTATGTCGCCTCCTTAGTATAGAGGTAGCGTATATGGCCATGCACCGGGATGTCCTAGGTTCGGATCCTATCTCGGGCAAAATAGATTTTCTAACATGATTTATCTGGAATTAGATTCTCTAGAACAGGCTGACGTCAGGCAGGCAGGCCGTCGTAAAAACTAAGTCGAAATATCTCTGCAACATGCTTGAAAAAGAGTGTTGCGGAGATTCCATACTGACGTGGCATAAGGGCAGATGGAAGAAGGATGGTCTTATGAGTTTGACCAATCTTAAGTTTGTTATAAAATACAAGTTTAGCTCGACCAGCAGTATCAGCCCGGAGACTGGAATTTGTGCCCGATATGGTGATATGCTCGTCCCCTATCCCGTCTGGGACGGAAATTAGTTCGGCGAATAGTGGGCGTTGTTGTAGTAATATGTTAACATGTTATGTTACGGATAAAAATTGTATTTTAGGGTGAGGATCGAACCTGCGGTCTCTTATTTGCATCATCTCTGTCAAATTAAAGACTGGGGAAGTCCAGCTGCAGTAAACATTAAGTACAACCGTTTAAACAACCCAAGTAAATATGTACCGAAATCTCGTCACGCGCCGCGCCGGCCGGTCATTAAACAGGGCTATCGGATTATACTGCAGTGGGCCGGGTATAGGGTACACCCGGTTAAATCCTTGTTTGTTTACTAGTATCAGTTGGTAACATGTAAAGCGATTGATTTTGCTGGGTTACGAAGTACCTTTGGAATTTATTTTAACCCGTTGGAGGCGGCACATATTATGTATGTTACATAAGAGTCTCGGCCTCCGGAAGCCGAGCAGCCCGTCACTATTTAAAAGCGTGTACAAGGTTTATGTTACTGAGGGGTTACCACCACCTCTTATAGCAATATTATTATAATCTTCCTTGTACCGATTCCCGTACAAAAAAACAACTTAGTAAGACTATAATAATACTGCTATAAGAGGTGGTGGTAACCTCCCTGGTCAAATTACTTTGAATTAGCTGTTGTTCATCAGACAAACCGATAAACACAGACAAACAAGCGGCATTAGCTTACAGTATCGTAAGTATTTTTGACCAGGTTAAAAATGTTGTAGGTTGTATGTTTTTTAGTATGTTACGCGATATCCGCCAAATATTCATCAATTTTCAAGATTTTTGTGTATGATAGACCTTATTCTAATGGTAGTGCCACATAATTTCTTCACGATGGGACTAATTGAAATCAGTCCGTTAAGTTTTTAAAGGCTGGATTATTAATATTAGAAATCTGTTGGCACTTTTTGTATACGTAACCTTACCAAAATCTTCTTTTCTTTGTACCTGCCCTTATCCCACCTTAATGTGGGGTCAGCGCAATACACTTTTTCAAGCATGTTGCAGAAATGATTTGGTTTAGTTTTTACGACCGGCTGCCTGCCTGATGTCATCCCCCTGTGAGGGATCCAGGCCCGGGAAAATTAAATTAGAAAATTCGCTCGGCCCGACCTGGGAATCGAACCCACGACCTCCCGGTCCACAGACCATATATGCTGCCACTAAACCAAGACGACCTTACCAAAATCTATAGCTTTAAATACGCAGTGCCAACTGCCAAGTGACTCGTGTTTGAACCTCCCATAAACAAAGGCTCGTCAACTCAACACCCCTTCTCACTTATGAAAAGTGTCCCATTTAACTGTCATTACAACCAATGATACTAATGATATACCGGTGGCCTTAGTTAGGCGCAATTTACGTCCAAACGTTTACATTACTGAGTGGATCGATTGAAGTAAGTTTGTTCAACCAATGAGTTGATTTTAGCATTCATGTAAGCGTATAACTTGCCAGACAGATTGTGTGTGGTCTATGAATTGCTGAATGCTTTGACCACTGACTCCAAAGAGCATTTTAGTATCTTTCATGTAACTTTTTTTCAACCAGCGAATGTGTCGACGCATCACGCCGTTTGCGTATGTTGCGAGAAGGATTTGGCTTAGTTTTTATGACCGGCTAAATGCTTGACGTCAAAACCTTTTGGAGGATCCCAGGTAGAGGTCCCAGGCAAATAAAATTAGAAAAATCTGTTTGCCCGACCTTAGAATCGAACCCCCTCTCGGTTAGTCACGGGCGGCTCGGCGTCCGGTGGCCCATACGCTTATGTAACATACCTCTATATATATGTCGCCTCCGACGGGTTAACAGCCCATTTAAGCTGCTCCATCGAATATAAAAAGAATTTAGAAAATCCTGATTTGTTAAAAATATTGTGAACCATACTCAAAGAATACCGTATGCGAATTGTGAACCTCCTCCATTTGTTAGTCGGTTATAATTGGTCAATAAAGAACAAGATGTCGTGGAACTTCAATCACTTGTCATTACAGACTACCCTGATTTTCAGTTATCACTTTCTAAATTTATATTTCGTGTCTGGAATATCTTAAAAATCTTAATTTGTGTTCTGGCAATAATTTCTAAAATCATCCATATTTAACTCTCAACTCAGGTCTCATTCCGTCCAAACTGCATATTCAAAAATCCCTTTAATGCAAATAATAAATGAAGCCATCGTTAAATTTAAACCACCCTGTATTAACAACAGCCCTAAACTTCATTAAAGGGGCAATTCTCCGCCGAAAATAACATTTCCACCCCAATATTGGAAGGATTAAGGATGCCTTCCTACTGAACAGATATCTATGACGTCTCTTAATGTAACAATAAAAGACTTTTTGAACAATTGTGACGTCAATTTACGCCCCTTTTAGGGTCTAATGAAGTCTGAACATCTTTAATTGTGCCGTTATGGCTTTTAAATTCAAAGGGTCAGCCCGACGATCTGAAATTCAATTTCTCGTCCGAAATTGTAGGGTCTGATTTGGTACTGGGTTTTGATTGTGAAGGTTTTAAAGAACTGACTGCCTCGGTGGCGTGGTGGTATTTCGGTACGACTACGGTTCTGAGGTCTCGGGTTCGATCCCTGGGTCGGGCAAAGTGATATTGGATTTTTCCATATCGGCCCGGAGTCTGGAATTTGTGCCCGATATGGCGATAGGCTCGCCCCCTATCACATCTGGGACGGAACTAAGCTCGGCGAAATGTGGGTGTTCTAGTACGCTAGTGCGCCTCTGCCTACCCCATCGGGGATACAGACGTGAGCTTATGTGTTTATGTTATGTGTTTTAAAGAACACTTTAATTGAATAAGAGTTGCAGTTGATTGCAAGGTCTATTTTAATATATTCGTAATTTAATATCAAGCAGTTTGAATACTTTTTTCTTATAATATTTGATAATAATTGCAGTCGTCGCCTCCTTGGTCTAATGGCAGAATATATGGGCTGGGGACCGGGAGGTTCTCGGCGCGATTTCTAAGTCGGGCAAAGCAAATTCTAATTTTATTTGTCCGGGACTGGATCTCTCAGAGGGGATTGACGTCAGGCAGCCGATCGTAAAACTAAGCCAAATCCTCTCTGCAACATGCTTGAAAAAGTGTGTTGCGCCGACCCCACATTACCACTATTTATGGTTTTAATCTTAATTTTATTCATGTTACGTGACAACAAAATTGATCTGAATAAGTGTGTTTAGAAAATCTTCATACGACTTGGGAATTGTAAGCCAGTTCTATACTTACCCATTTGAAGAAAGCTAGCCAAACCCATTTAGAAAGCAGCTCATGCAGTCGTTGTCCAATTTAAATTCGCTCTTCCATCCTGCCCCATCGGCACTCCACGATAATCTATGGTGATTAGGTTTCCCTCCGCCGAAAAAGTTTTTTGGCACGGACTTACCGTTCGAACTAAGATAATGCAATAAATCCTCTTCTTTTTTCGACCGCCAACGGGTTCGGCTGCCATGCATACTTCGGATTAGTAATTCGCTAAAAGTAAAATAATTTATGTTGAAGATGAAATTCTATCGAAGTTTTGAAGGGTTTGTTTATTAATTTCTGAATTTTCCCTTTGTTACAATACAGAAATAAGGGCTATATATTTTGTTCCTTATTGATCTATTGGCAGCACATATTATAGATATTGGGTTGTGGGGTCTTAGTTTCGAATACTGAGTGCAACAACGCTTTTTTTTGTTATGATTTTTCTAGGACTCGATTTTCCAGAGGCGTCAACACGTAAGGCGGACGGTCGTAAAACAAAGCCAAAACCTATCTGCAGCATGCCTCAAAGTGTGTTGTGCTGACCTCACATTGAAGTGGTATAAAGACTGGTGGAAAAATATTAGGAAAGCTAAACCGTTATTGCTTGTTACAGATGCATCTATCAAATGGCGTGCACCCTCCAACTGCCTAAATAAGCAGCAAAATGGAGAGGCGCGAGGAACTCCATCGACATGGTTGCAGCATCGCCAAGCAGACCATCCTCACCACACACCCGAGTGGCCTGCAGACCAGGGTCTCAGTGGAACTTGCCAACTTTGATGCCCTCTGCGTTCACGCTGAATGCAAGAGCCCCAAGCGGCAGTGGGAGGGAAGTCCCTTCCTCGCCAGACGTGGTCTACTGGGTGGGGTATCTGCTCATGCCACTCCGGTTCTGGGGAGAAAGAGCGATGCTGTCAACGAGGGCAGACTGTCCCAGCAATGTACTCCTGTGATGAGAAGGCGGGAGGTCCTAGACAGTCCTGGAGGGTCTCCTCTGCTTTCAAGGAAGTTGGAAGAAGAAGAGGAAGGCTGTGAAGTAGATAATAGCGTCATCAGCGGCTGGTTGAAGTTCCGGGACAACAAGCGGGTAAGTTTTCATTTATCTCATTATTTTAAGCTTTATGTCCAGACTCAGATGGTGTCAACTCCACTACAAAAGACATTTACTTTGCAAGATGAAATATAATCTATCACCATTATATGCTATCATTTTGTTTCTTATGAATGGTCTAGTGACAGCGTATATGGGTTGTGAACCAGGGGCCCCTAATTTGGAATCTCAGATGCGTATTTTTCTAATTTGATATATCGAGAACTGGATTTCCCAGGAGTTAACGTCAGGCAGTTAGCGGATCGTAAAAACTAAAGCCAAACCCTTTCCGCAGCATACCTTGCGCCGACTGAGTAGAAGATTTATTGATAATATATATCCAAATGAAAACCAAAAATATTTTATGTTTTTGAAGGATCCTGAGAATTGTCAGAATTGTTTTACTTTTGACTTTTGTATATAATTAAACTATGTTTCACCATTAACTATTATTAAGATGATTTACATCATTATAATTGTTCTCTGTCTACACTTACATTGTTACTTAGTAAATACCAATTGTGTGGACGCATTAGCTCAATTACATCTAATGTAATGAGCCAACAGCGTCTCGGATTTGAACCACAGATTGAATATGCTTTGTTGTTGTCTAGTTTTGAAGAGCTTGGTAAATTTTTCCTTGAGTGGTAGAGCCACGCTGTAGACAGTTACGTTTACAGCACGAATGGGCCGGCTCGACCGGTTTGATTCCACTGTCTCACAGAAAACCGACGTAAAGTGGCAGCTTACTGGCGTACCTAGTAACCTAGTAAGTACCTAGTACCTAGTAACGTACCTGGATACCTTAGTAAATAACATCATAAATATCTTATCTATAATTCCTACGTAATATTAATCTCCCATTAGACGTTTCTGCAAAAATCAATAGTAGTAAAATAGGACAAGTATAACAAGCTCACGGCGTGGCGGTAGTGTCCTTCAGAGCTCTAAGGACTCGTACCTGCAGGAATAAAAGTATCAGGAGACGCGACAAGAGCGACTCCGCAACTGGGCTAAGGGCTTTCGACGCGTGAGCTTAGGGATGGGCGAGTGATGGATTTGTCGATGTTCGAATGTTGAATTTTTGTTCATGTTTTTTCTTGATATTTAACTGACGTTTTTTATTAGGCTTTAAATATCGAACCTTTGAACGACAGGCATGTGGAACATTTTTTATTCATTTTCGTCATTTTTATTATGATTATAATATAATTTATACACCAAGTAGGTACGTACACACTTACACCTGTTATCCATGATGGGGTAGCCATAAGCACCATTAATCCATCTATTATTATTCGCCACAATATTATAGTTATTTTATTTCCCTTTTATGATGTGATAGAAGGCATGTCTATCCGGCCTGTCCGGCACAAATTTCAAATTCCGGATTGATATTGACCCGGTATTTAATAAGGACGGTAGTCAAACTAATATGGATAAAAATTACAAAACATAGAGGCCCAAGTACGCATAATTTTGACAATCGCTTAAGATATTTGTAAGAAATTTAAATGTACGCAGAGACATTATTGATTGGAATTCGATTGTCAAAATTATAATGTTCAGCCTCTGTATATTTATTATTATTTTAATTCATTACCATGCATTTTAGAATAATCAAATGTATTTTTGTTATGTTGCCATTTATTTATACAATCCAAATTATCGACACTATCCCATCCCTAGCGAAACATCAAAGTAATAGGCGCAAGCGTTTCTCGTGTAACTCGCACTCCAACAACCGGGCCTTAACTAAATTACACTCTTATTTCTTTTTATTATATATACTGTGCGTATTAAGTACCTTTTTTGTTTCACCTCTGTACATGTAGCATTTCTAGAAAGGTCGTTATAATTCTAAAAATATATGTATTAAGTTTAACTAAAACCGAACTGAAAAATTAACATTTAATAATTAATGGCACAAAATATTGCCCTATTTGGTATGAGGGCATTTTGCTTTGGTTTGTATTGGTCTCTGTACCAACTACTGACTTTCAAGTGACCATTTTTGAAGTCGTTTTTAAGTATTTGTGAAAATATATATATTTGGTTTCTTAAACCAGCGAAATTCAAAAATAATTATAAGAAAAAGATTTTTAAATCAGTCTTTTTTACACAAAGCACCAAGAATTCCTCTCACACTTTTATTACTCATCAACTGACTTCTAAAAGGAGAAGGTCCTCAATTCATCTGTATTTTTTTATGTATGTTACGCGATATCTCCGCCTAATGTGAATCGATTTTCAAAATTATTTTTGTATTCGATAGATACTATTTCAAGGGTGGTCCCATACAAATTTGGTCTCGATCGGATTTGAAATTGTTAAGTTTTTAAACTTCTGATTATTTATATAGCATTTAAGGGAAACCTCCCCTTCTACCTTCTATTAGACCCTAAACTGTCCACACAACAAAGAACAAACGCAGCGTCCTCCGTGAATAATCGTGTACATTTAGTGGGGCCGGTACAAATGCGCTCAATTCAGGATGTCGTCGGCCGTGTCTGGCCATTCCAACTCATACATCTTGGGTGCCAATATCCAATTCAACCAATATTGGCAATGGATGAAAAATTTCGGATCATTATTGGGAGCTGCGTAGTTCCAATTGTATTGCATAAAGTGTCGTTGTTATTGAGTATGACACATTCATATATTACTTACCTAGATGCACCGTTGACGCTCGGAAAATGGGACAGCAAAGGAGTGCTTAAGCACTCCTTTTCTCTACAGTCGGACGCCGATAGAATTCTAAATTTCAAAATTCAAATTTAAGAACGCTTGCTCATTTCGTTTAAAAAGCTACTTTATTACACGTGCATAGGGTTATATTTGTGTTGATTTAATTATAACTTGTGATCTTTTCCTTTGTTTTATTCCTGAGACCACTTTTTAGGAGGATATTTGCAAAGAACTGTGCATCTAGGGTATATTATATTGACATAGTATGACATAGTGATTTCTTAAGTTTCCCCGAATGTTACACATTGAAATAAAACTAGATTTTATGTCTTCTATTGGGATTTCTTTTTATTTTAGTCACGACGTTTAGATTAAACGAATAGGGACTAAAAATATAAACAAATCTTTATAGAATCCGTAAAAAACTAATTTTATTTCAGGAGTACGTTTTTAGTTTAGATATTTTTTTGGCTTACGAAGGCATACGAGTAGTTATGGTAAATGGTTATTGTTTAATATCGAGGAAGAACTTGAGGGGATATTTCGATTTCAGGTTTTCTCAATGAATGTATGAAACGACTGCCTCGGTGGCGTGGTGGTATTTCGGTACGACAACGGTTCTGAGGTCTCGGGTTCGATCCCCGGGTCGGGCAAAGTGATATTGGATTTTTCTATATCAGCCCGGAGTCTGGAATTTGTGCCCGATATGGCGATAGGCTCACCCCCTATCACATCTGGGACTGAACTAAGCTCGGCGAAATGTGGGTGTTCTAGTTCGCTAGTGCACCTTTGCCTACAGGGGATACAGGCGTGAGCTTATGTATGTATGCATGAAACGCGAAATTACCTACATCATAGCTCTACCACTTATAGAGCGTCATAAGCGCCAGGTGATATGTTAAAGCAATTTTGTTATCAGCACAAGTCCATTCGAAAAAACAACTTAAATATATGCATGACAAATACAATTTTTTTTCCGCTGGGGAAGCAGAAAACATGTATTTCCAACTTGCCTTAAAACTCATTGTTTTTGTAAAATAATTACATAATCAGAGTATGGCAAAGACGGGCCTCAGAAAACTTGTATTTCCAACTTCCCTAAAACTGTCATTGTTTTTGCAAAGTACATAGTCATACTAAGGGCCAAGACAGTACCCCATAGTGGATAAGCACTTACCAACATTTTTCTATCGATATTATACATTGACGGCAAAAAAGATATACATACACAACAAATTCGTAATCTCTTTTTTGGAGTCGGTTAACAAAGAGTTGATTCACAGTCCATGCCATCACGCTATATCGGCTACACGTAATAAGGGTTTAGTGAGCAAATTGGCGGGTGAAGGGCGATCCCGAGGGAGGCGGGGGAATGAAACATTCACACACGTGGATTGTTTCAGCCTGGAATATCTGAATGTGATCCCATCACAGCGGAGTAAGTTTTGTAATGTCTGATTCAACTGGTATTGCAATATTACACACACACACACACATGTACACACACACACACACACACCCACACACACACCCACACACAACCACACACACACACACACACACACACACACACACACACACACACACACACAGACACACACACACACACACACACACACACACACACACACACACACACACACACACCCACACACACCCAAACACACACCCACACACACCCCCACACACACACACACACACACACACACACACACACACACACACACACACACACACACACATACACACACAGACACACACACACACACACACACACACCCACACACACCCACACACACACCCACCCACACACACCCACACACACCACACACACACACACACACACACACACACACACACACACACACACACACACACACACACACACACACACACACACACACACAGACACACACACAGACACACACACACACACACACACACACACACACACACACACTCACACTCACACACACACACACACACACACACACACACACACACACACACACACACACACACACACACACACACACACACACACACACACACACACACACACACACACACACACACACACACACACACACACACACACACACACACACACACACACACACACACACACACACACACACACACACACACACACACACACACACACACACACACACACACACACACACACACACACACACACACACACACACACACACACACACACACACACACACACACACACACACACACACACACACACACACACACACACACACACACACACACACACACACACACACACACACACACACACACACACACACACACACACACACACACACACACACACACACACACACACACACACACACACACACACACACACACACACACACACACACACACACACACACACACACACACACACACACACACACACACACACACACACACACACACACACACACACACACACACACACACACACACACACACACACACACACACACACACACACACACACACACACACACACACACACACACACACACACACACACACACACACACACACACACACACACACACACACACACACACACACACACACACACACACACACACACACACACACACACACACACACACACACACACACACACACACACACACACACACACACACACACACACACACACACACACACACACACACACACACACACACACACACACACACACACACACACACACACACACACACACACACACACACACACACACACACACACACACACACACACACACACACACACACACACACACACACACACACACACACACACACACACACACATGCACACACACACACATGCAACCATTCACGTATATTCGTATATGCGTCTATCCACACGGACAAGTGCAATGAAGGAATAGACAAAGGCGCAACTGCTCAAGCTGTCCAGGTATATTTATCACCATATGAGGCACAAAAAGAATCCGGGCTGATACTGAACAGAAAATTTCAAAAGGAGTTTTGGCGGGAATTCTGACGGTGCGGGTGGTCGCTTGTTTTAATGATTTCATATTTTAGTCTAAAGTTGTGTTTGTGGTTTAAATGTGATGTGTATCTAAGCAATAATCATCATAAAGCAATCATCAATCAACGATGATGGACAGTATGTGGAAGCTTTGAAATAAGTGATTTTGAATGCTTTTTGTCGGTTGGATGGGTCGACCATGTTCGATTCCTCCGCTGCGAGAAAATCGTCTAAAAACATCAAACTGGAAGGAATTGACGCCAAAACTCCAGCAGGGCCTTGAAATCGAACACATCCGACTTCATTGCACTTGCGAAAACTTAGATATAGGAAAACATTTTCCCTAACTTGACATTGGTAAATGTATTTCAATTGCCATAAAAAAATGTCAATATCACTATCTCAATTAAAATTCAAACCAGATATTTATGACGTAGTACGATACAATTACGACACCGAGTTAGTCTCTTATCACTGATGAAACCACATATATATTTATGCAGAGCGAGGCTGTAGACAATTACGTCTACAGCACGAATGGACCGGCTCGACCGGTTTGATACCACTATCTCACAGAAAACCGACATAAAGTGGCAGCTTGCTGTCGCGTTTCATACGGTGAGTGAGATTTCGGGTGGCCCAATTCCCCCCCCTCCCTTTCCTAATCCCTATTTCCCTCCCCTTCCCTTCCCTAATTTTAGGTTGGCAACGCAGCCATGATTTTCTTGTCTTGGGTGTCTATGGGCGTTGGATATCACTCACCATCAGATGACCCATCTGCGCGTATGCTAGTCTCTGATATAAAAAAAAATACATTACGCCTGTTTCCCGTTGTGGTCACCAAGTACTGCGGTTCAAACACACCTCTCGCTTCTTCTACAGTCATCACTCTTTTCATAGACGCTCGTCAGTGCCGAAAATTTTTAAATCCAAATTACCCATGAATGTGCTTAAAATCTGTACGTGGTGGACGTTTCATCAACGTCACGTAGGTCCGTCCGTCGATACATCACCTCGCCATCTTGTGGAAGTTGCACGATGCGTCCCATTTCACGCGTGTTTCACTTTCCACTGGGTCACTGGGGACGAGGCAAGAGCCGGAGTTAGGATTGGAATGGGGTACGTGGGTCCTTAACTATAAGTTAAATTTGAGTGACAGTTGTGCTAGTATGGAGAGTTTAGCCTCTGTAGATTACAGTGTGAACTGAAGTATCAGAAGGTAAACCTAAAGGCCGTTACCTAAAGGTTAACCTTAAGGCAGTTAGGCGAGACAGCAATTAAAATCAAGACTCGATTATAATTTTAAGTAAAAAGAGTTGGATGGGCAAAATATTTTGTTTTTAAAATCCCGAAGTGTTTCGACAGACAATCCAATTGTTATTTATGATACTCACGATTCTAATACCTTGACACAAGCCTCGTATAAATAAATAAATAACACCCAGCAGTCACACACATAGTCCTGACCCCATACTAAGATCGAGTCTTATGCCGTGGGAATCAGGAACTACGAGAGACTTTCAGTCTCACAACACCAAGACCCGAAACAAATATCTGCGGGCCATACAAACATTTGTCTCGGTGCGGGGATCGAACCCGCGACCTCTCGAATCACAACCGGCTACTCGCCCGCTGCGCCACGGAGGTTGTCATCTTAGTATCTAAGTGTGCCTACTGCCTTAGCCTCTTTTTTCGGTGAAATGGACAGGCGAGCTAGCAGCCCGCTTAATAGTAAGCAGTAACCGTCGTCGTCATGTTTCAATTAGGACCACAAATTAAGCAGCGCAGTCCGGCCCTGTGCTCACACTGCACGGCCTCAGAAGATTTATCCACTCACTAAGCACAGGCCTCCGTCACTAGCATCGGGTACTGACTGCTGCCAACGATGGATTAAACGATGCCTCTTTGTTTTACTTTTAGTCGATGTATTTATAATTTTTAAAGAATATTTACAGATAATAACAACGATTTTTCTCAATGTGGGAAAACTTTTATTCCAAGTTTAATTGTTTTGACAGATGTTTTACATTAATCTGTCAATACGTCAAGATTATACTGCAAAAGTCAGGCTATTGAAAAAACGGCTCATGGTTAGGTTAGTAAAGGTTAAATCATTTGGCTACGAGAAGAGGTAAAATTTCGGACTTCTGATAAGAGGTGAAATCTGGGGTTCGGATAAGAAGTCAAATCCTGCCTAGAAATCGAACTCGAGACTTCAGGACAGTAGTGCTGCCTCTGTAATGTAACGCTACCGAGCCAGTTTTAATATACTTGATACGTTAATTTCTTCATAATATAAATAATTCATGTTTCATTTATTAACGCGTATCACTGTATTTCACTCGTAATGAAAACAAACTGCTTTGAAATATAAACCGACATCCAACGGATTACAGTTCACTTTACAATACCCACGTTGGATTGTTTTAATACAGCGTGATTTATGTAGGTCTCGTTGTCTCATTTGATTTGTGTGTAAATGTACGATTGTAACTTGGAATGTGGTTATAAATAAATTGTATGCGAAAAGGGGTCTTACAAATTTGGTTTTAGAATTCTAATGTTCTGTTGAGTTAATGATGTGGAAAATTAATTGAAGCTTGCTATATAATTATTTCTTCAGTATAAGTATAGGTACTAACCGCTTCATTTCAAACAAATAAAAAATGTATTATCACATTTTTTAAGCTATTGCATAGCTTCTATCGCGGGCCTTGAGCGTGAAGACCCAATCCAGAAATTCCGTAACGAAAATAACCTAACACTTTCCACTCCGACCGGCACAGCGGTGATACTTTTGAGTTTTGCCATCTATCAATGAATAACAGAACTTTTAATGACTTTTTTAAAATATCACGCTTGTCTCTTTAGTTCAGCAACTCGCCTCTAGGTGGCATTGGTTGTATCGGCGTTACTGCGCATGCGTAATCCCCCTCTTCGCTCCGCAATCTGGTGACTCATGCCTGCTTAGAGTTTTTCGTTAGAGCACCTCCTCTTTGTATTTACTTCATGGTACGACTCTACGAAGCTCGCACGAATCGAGACGAGCTGCTCCGAAATCGGAGGAATATGTAATCAGCTGTTTGTGAGAAAGTATATAGGTGTATTGATTTTGGATGCTATGCAATAGCTTTAACGCGGCAGTCCCCGAGTGCCACACGTCTTTTTTCTACCTGCCCCTATCTCACCTTAATGTGGGGTTGGCGCAACACACTTTTTCATACATGTTGCGGATAGGATTTGTCTTAGTTTTTACAACCGGCTGCCTGACGTCAACCACCTATGAGGGATCCAGTCCCGGACAAATTAAATTACAAAATTTGATTTTCCCGACCTGGTTATCGAACCCAGGACCTTCCGATCCATAACCCATACATGCTGCCTAGACGAAAGGGAAAATAGACTAAGGAGGCTACTAATTACACTAATATTATAAAGGCGAAAGTTTGTAGTGAGTTTGTATGTTTGTTACTTCTTCACGTTGAAACGGTTGGACCAATATTGATGAAATTTGGTATGGAGGTAGCAGACACTCTGGATTAACACATAGGATTCTTTATACCTCGTAAAACAAATTTCCACGCGAACGGAGGCGACAGCTTGTCCATAATAAATAAATACACCCAACAGTTTACCTGCATCGTGGGTATCAAGAACTACGGGGACTTACGGTTCTACAATGCCTTGGCCAGAAACAAATATCTGTAGATCACATAAACATTTGTCTTGGTGTAGGAATTGAACCCGCGGCCTCTCGTTTCACAGCTGACTACTCGTCCGCTGCACCACGGAGTGTAGGTAACATTAACAGTTTGGATTTGCATAACTGACACCTTAGTCCTATTCGTGACCATGAAGGCTGCGAATTGGCTGCAAAGCTTTTGGATCATCGGAGCTAAAAAAAAAACAAATCGCCATAAAATCCGTAAAAACTAATTTTGTTTTAACGTTATAAAATAATTCCTGATTTTAAATAATAAAATTATTGATTCTTGCAACATTATTTTGTTCCTTCGCTTTTAAAAGTAAAATGCCGTACGCGGGTAGATAGAAATTAACTAGTTTTCGTTAGTAATTGTGCCCGGCATATTATGGTGCTTTCAAAAACGGATTTTGAACAGTTCAGTTGTATTATTTAAAAATGTGTGTGTTCAGTGATAAAATTGTAGATAGTCATGATGAAAGGCGTTGGCTAGTGTTCCAGACATCAGTGTAACATTCAGTTACGTGTTGTGCCTAAGTAATACAGCTTTACCCGAGCGATAATGTTACGTTGCGTCATAGTACAGACGGAGTAGTTATGTACAGACGTTTCCGAAGCCACGGTGTTCCATTTTCAAATACGCAAGGAGTGGCGAAGACGAGCATTTTACATGAAATTATGTGGTGGACGATAAATCGCCGACTTCATATTGGGTTTGAAGAGCTGACGAGTACACGGTCTACGACACTCTAAGTAGATACTGTCACCCGTGGCCATCGGCAATAATAGAGACACAGACAAGCCCACCATGGAAAGGAACAGCAGGTCGATTCTCTAAGAAACACTGCGATCGACGACGAGCTCCCGCAGCGCACATCATTGAGATCGACGGAGCGTTCAACGTTGTTGGGTCTTAAAAAAATACTATTTTCCATACATTTATGTCAAACGCCTCGCTCGAGAGAGTTAGTTCGCATAAGCGCCGTCATCACGCATAGCACTAGTGCATGCGCTTTGTACTTTGCTGATAACAAAAATGAAAACATCGTTGCCGCAATGATGCCGCAACTTTCACAAATGAATCCTTAGAGAATCGACCTGCTGGGATTGGAAAGGAGTGGGTTTATTGATATCTAGATCTCACAGCTTCATGTTACGTGTATGTGCTGACAATATACGAAACTCTAGAGCCAGCTTTTACTTCATATGGGATGTCTATGAGACATTGGTAATAATCGAGTCGAGTCATTTATACTGAGTAGGTACAATAGTAGGTATGTACGTAGGCAGTCATGTTTATAATGTAGGTAGGTAAAGTCTTGTGCTATAGAGATAGTAGAGTGAAGTCATGTGAACAGTGAAATAGTGTAATTTGAGAAGACTAGCTTTGTCCAGGATAATTGGTAAGTTATGATTTCGAATTAAAAATCAATCATCATCGTCAGCCATAGGACGTCCACTGCTGAGCATAGGCCTCCCCCAAAGATTTCCAGATCGACCTTTTGGAAAAATCAATCATAGTTATTTAATATTATAGATAATCACTTTTTAATACATTGGTAGCCTCCTTGGTCTAGTGGCAGCATATATGGGCTGTGGATCGGGAGGTTTTGGGTTCGATTCTCAGGTCGGGCAAAGTGAATTTGCTAATTTAATTTGCCCGGGACTCGATCCCTTGAAAAAATGTATTGCAGCGACCGCATATTGAGGTTGGATAAGGGCAGGTAGAAAGAAAAACTACATAACGATCTAATGCACACATAGCGATAAGTGCAACAACAAACCGAATGCATATATGTCAATTATCGAAGATTGTCATGCAAGGGTGGCCCATTAGTGTCTTAATAACATATTATTACACAATTAATTCCACTGTGGTGCACCACAATGGTTCATCATCGACAATTCCATCATCAAAGTTGGAATTGGAATTAAAAACCTCTAATTTCCAACGAAATTATTTCCGACGACGGACGGGGGTTGTTATATTGGAATAATTTCGTCATCCCCATTCGATGGGGTTGGTAATGATTAAAATAGTGGACCCCTGCTAGATGCATTGTATATTTGGAGAAGGGAGACCTTTTTCTTGAAGATTTTTTGTGAGCCATTTAGCTGTTATACATGCAGGAAATTGCATACATGTAGCAATGCATGCTGAAATATGGATTATTTATATTTACGTTTTGCTTTATAACAGAGACTGACAAATGAGCAAGTGGGCTATCTGATCATAATAGGTTTCCACTGATAGACACTTAAGATCCTAAACGATTCAGCATTAGTCTAGCTAGGAACTGCTTGATGGGTTCATGGAAACAAGCTAAACAAGCTGTCGATCCGTGGCAGGTTATAACAACCTGCCTGCCCATTTGGGGATATAGTTATGAGCTTTTATTAAAAGGATGTAGCTCTTGTATTATCGCGTCTTATCCGGGGATAAAACAGCCTATAAAAATTCCACAAAAGGTCCGCCCGGAATCAAACCCCATTGTGAATGGCGGGGAGGTCTCACCCCCGTGCATTAACATTTATATGAGGGAATCGGTCTTGCGGCACCTACAGACGCCGAATCTTTATTTAATTTATACATCGGTGGAGAAAAATATACTGAAATACATGAGATGCGGCAAACGGATTTATTTTTGGAGGATTCTTTTAAAAGATTTATTAAACAGTTTCAACCGTTTTCAATAATCCATATTCATATTATAAATGCGAAAGGAATTCGTCAGTTCGTTTTCACGGCTAAATCACTGAACCAATTTTAATGAAAGGTATGAAGAAAGCTTGAGCCCAAGAGAAGGACATAATAATGCTACGTTTGGTCTCAATAAACCTGACCGCGATTGACATTATATATAGATAGTACTTGTATATTAGGTCCTAATCGATCGATCTCGATCGTCTTCAAACGAATCGACGAGCCAGAGGTACAGCTAAGCCGCTAAGGCACTATAGTGAAAATGAATGGAATTGACAAGGGGTATTAGGGCACTTATTAATAAAAATAAAACTCTCCTTAGCCCCCATCGACTTGCTTATTACCTTAAACTCTACAAAGTCTCCTCGGTTGAAGTTTCGCGGTAAACTGCAATAACCCGATAGTTAACCATCGCGTGTTAAAAATACGAGCACGGTTAATCCACAGTTAGCCATGAATTATGCACAACGTGTGTAATTTTCGGCGAATATCCCGAAATAGCTGACTTAATGTATTCAAATTGGGCGCCATTAAATCTGAGCAACTATGTAATTTTCAGTTAAAAATATTTTTTACAATCGCCCTTGTCGAATTTTTAACGATTTTATATTTTTCAATATTTTTGTATTCGTTTTATAGCAAAGATTGCCAAACTGGATGTTCACCTGATAAACGTTCAGGAGACATGAATAAAAAAAGAAAATAATATTAGCCCTGTAATATTACTGTCCCACTGCTGGGCACAGGCCTTCTCTACTAATGAGAGGGGTTAGGCCTTAGTCTACCACGCTGGCCTAATGCGGGTTAGTAGACTTCACATACCTTCGAAATTCCTGTAAAGAATTTCTCGGGTATGCAGGTTTCCTCACGATGTTTTCCTTCACCGTTATAGTAAGCGATATTTCACAATTTAAATACACTTAACATAGAAAAGTCAGAGGTGTATGCTCCATTTTGGGGTTGGTCTCGAACCTCCGACACTTGTCTCGGCAGTCCGTACCATTCCCAACTGAGCTATCACTGCTATATGGAGACATGAATGTCACTGCATAATTTCACCTCTTTAGGTCCAAAGTTTTGGCCTTGACGTTGATGAGCTAATGAGTGAATTAGAACATTTCTTTCCATATAGAGGTAGATAATAGTAATAATCGTGGGCGGCCTAAAAAGCGCTTGTTAGGCATTCTGGAGGAAGATATATGAGCCAATGGCTTTACTATGGAGGATGCTCAAGACCGGGCGAAGTGGAAGCGTTTATGTAGGAAGGCGGACCCTGGCAGAAGGCCGGGATAACGCCAAGCAGGAACATAGATAATAGTGATACCATTATGCCATGGTATGTGGTAGTTTTTTTAGTAATTTCCGAGCATAGGTGCTGTCAAACCTGTGTTCTTTATATAGCAAAATAATGTTACACTCGTATATTAAAAATACTATTAGGAAATAAACATTTCACCATATCTAACTTAACAATGGGAAATCTTCATATTGTTAAAATATAGCGAACAATGCTCGCTGACACGTCACCGCGACCTACATCAAAATTCAAAATTAATATAACACCCACAATACAGGGAAAATCCTTTGCGAAACCACCAATGCATCAAACGGTCAGAACCACTTCATTTTCATTGCTTTTCTACATATTGTTGGGAGATTTAAAAGATTTATCCGCCGCACGATTGTGTATTTTAACAGTCGGATATAAAGTCCAATATCCGCCGATAGAATTTAGGTATAACGTGACAATAGAATGTGCTGAATATAAAAGCCGGTGCCGAGGTCCGAAATGATAATTGCAACAAAGAGTGGGCGACCTCAAGCGATGTTTTGTGCCAGCACACGGCTCGCCGGCCGTTTTGTTTGATGAAAATTACGACTGTGTACGTTACCGAATGGCTGTTTTGATTTGACATTCGACTTTGCAATTTGATTTAATTTATATGCAGTATGTGTAGTTGGTATGACATCAATATTATATTTATCTTTTTTTTAATTTCACCCTTAAGACCTATTGTCTTAGATTAAGATTGCTCATGGGATCGTAATTGTATTGGCTAAATATAGTAAAGCATGTAATCGTTTACCAGCCTCTGCTATAAATGATGATGTGAAGAACAATCACTCACTAATAATGATTAACTCTCTAAGACTCTGAATGATTTAAACAAAATTACAGTCCATATAATGATGGATTAGATGGATGGATTTTTCTTGAAAAACTACCGAAGCGCGAGTAAATATCTATCTATAAACACCCGTTTCTACTGAGTATTTACTGCGCATTTCTAATTTTTCTATAGTTTTTTTGCAATGTTGTGATTGTTTGTAGTTTTATACTATAACTATAACTTTTTCACATGTATAAAATCTATGTAGAAACACGCGAAAGCTAACTTTTTAGTTGTTACGTTATAATTTATGCATAAGCTTAATTGAATGTTTGTTTTAGTTTACAACTTCAAACCATCACAACATTGCAAAAAACAAAACTATAAAGAAACACAGTAAATACTCAGTAGGAACGGGTTTATGTATATTTACTTGCGCTTGGGTAATAATCCGAGAAGAATCCCATCATTAAATCCATGATTTGACATGATTACTCTACCTACATACAAGGTCTTTTGACTTTTACAGAATTCCTCTCCCTATTTTATATCAAGTAAATCACGCATTTGATTTAAACGTTCATAACATATCCCTCACGGGCCAGTTAGAGAACCCTCCTTTATACGAGAAAATATTGAATAGGATTTATCCGAAAGCTAATTACCGACGTGATGGTTGAATGATGGCCCCCCTCCCCAGCGCCGCACCGCACCGCTCCGTCGACAATATGGCGCTAATATCCGCGTATCCGCATATTTCGCGGAATATCCGAGCGGGAATGCGCCCAACACGTGTTAATGAGATTCAATATTTTTGGATTTTTGGTAACGTGCGCCATAAATTTTGGATGGCTTTTGTTTTTCGTAATTGATTGTGCTTTGTTATGTTTATTTATTGCTAGGGTTAATGTTGTTAATTTCTTTTTCACTTTTCTTCTTAAACCAGTGTGATATTTTTAATTTAACCTCATTAAGGTTTAGCGTATCCTGGAATAAAGCTGTCGGCTACCAATCTGGGCGTCTATATCATTTATACATATCTTATTATGAAACTTATTTAACGTATCTTTAGACACTTTCTGGAATAGCCCACTGCAAGGCTATCACGGAATGACCTCTGCTGTACTTGAAAACAATTATCGAAGTCGTTGTCATTTAATTAAGTCGCCAGTTGTAATTACGGTGCTGTTTAAAAACGCATCGTTGGCGAACAAAACATCGCAGGAAAATGGTGGTGTTAATTAAATTAAATCCGCCTTTTTTATTTTCGTTGTTTGTTGGGTTTATTCGGAGTGTGGTAACGTTAATGGACTATTGTGGATAAACCTTTATTTAATTCGTGCATGATCGCGTAACTTTTGAGTGACATAATCGGTTCGGTTCATTGTTTTGTTGATACGACTATACTCCATAATCAATAGGGCGTTGGTGTTGTTGTATTTCGGTATGACTATCGTTCTGAGGTCTAGGCTTCGATCCCCGGTACGGGCAAAGTGATATTGGGTTTTTTAATTGAGTATCAACCCGGAGTCTGTAATTTGTGCCTGATATGATGATAAGCTTGCTCCCCATCACATAAGAGATGGAACTAAGCTCGGCGAAATGGGGGTGTTCTTGTTCGCTAGAGCGGCTTTGCCTACCCCTTCGGGGATACAGGCGTGAGCTTATGTTATGTGTTATGGGTGTGTCAATAGTAAAAAGTGAAATAGTGAGGAACAGGTGAACCTAAAGTACTATGATTAAAGTTACAGTAACATAAAAGGCCCTTTAACAAATTATTGCCCTCAGTTCTCAAAGTTGTTCAATTGAATTATTCTAAGGCATTTCCATAATATTATTCTCGACACCCGTCACTACAGAGGTTAATAAAAACTCAAACAAAATAAATGAAATTTGATAAACCACCGACAATTTATAACCTCACAAAGTATTTCGTCTGAAGCATTTTGATTAAATACTTAGGTTAATATTTATTGCAGGTAGAATCTCGCGATGATGAAATTTACCTATTTATTTTTTATTACGAAGGTAGGCGAGTAAACTTAGGTCATTTATAGAGCGCACTTAGGCTTTATTGCAAATATTTTGTTTCATGCCTACCATACACAAGACTCTCATCTTTTTGTGAGGTCAGTGGCTCGAGCAGACTTATCATGACGCGCACTGATGACATTCGGTTCATACGAATGTTATTGACGCGCATTGAGCACGATACCAATTCGATTGTCAAAAATATTCCTGTATGCGTGTGACTGTTATGTGTTATTCATTATAATTACATTTCACCACATTTTTTCAAACTAGTAAATGGATTTTGACGGGAAGTCTGACAGGGTGGGTGACGCTTGTTAAAATTATTTCATATTATTCTCTAGAGCTGTGTTTGTTGTTTTTAAGTGATGTCGTTTAATTGATCAAACTTCAGTGAAGATGGATAGTATAATGTGGACAATTTCAACCGGTGATCTTTGATGAGTTTTGCTTGGTGCGTTGGCTGGCATTGTTCGGTCGATTCGCCGTGTAAAGGTCCTTTGAGGGGCATCGTACTGGAAGGAAGTACCGCCATAATCCCAGTAGGACCTTGAGATCATCCACATCTGGGTCTCATGGTCATTGTGAAAATATAATTGCTCTATTTACCTTGATATTGGCTAAATCATTGCATATTATGCGTGGAAGCCATTATTTTTAAACGAAGAAGAAGAAAAAACTATTAAGTAAGTATAGTAAGAATAGTTTTATTTCAATGTATAATATTCACGTAAACTTAAGAAATCAGAAGAAGAAGAAACTAGTCAATCATATTTCGCTGGCTGCGTAATTTTCTTAGCCTCATTAAAATTATTCCATTGTTTAAATTATATTTAGACGATTAAAGTTTCATAGTAAAGTAATTCATGTCTTAAACTGAGTTTAAAATGCAGAAGCGGTAACAAAGTCACGTCGGTGTCACCATAAAGGACTGTTAATCGGATTTGCGCGTCAAATTGTCTCTGGTTGACGGACAGGCTCTCGCGTTAGTCGGAGCCTTAATTAACAAGACGGGGAAGTGATTCTTACGGGATAAGAGATTTTGTAGTGTAGAAGGTATACAATATTTAAATATTTTTTTAACTTTTTATCATTTTGCACAAGTGGTACAGCTTAATTTTTATTTAAGACCAGTTGCATGACGTCAATCTCGGAAGGATCCAGTCTCTGAGATTTCTTGTTAGCATTTGCTTACACCTGAACATCTAACAGCTATAGTTCAGTTAGGAGTGGTACGAACTGCCAGACGAATAGCGCAGGTTCGAGAGGTTCTGTTTATGTGAGACCAAATATTCAATTATTAATTGAATTGGATAGGATTGGGCTTAGTTGCGGTTGCGTTTAACTGCCTCGGTGGTGTGGTTGTGTTTCGGTACAACTACCGTCTTGAGGTCTCGGGTTCGATCTCCGGGTCGGGCAAAGTGATATTGGATATTTCCATATCAGCCCAGAGTCTGGAATTTGTGCCCGATGGCGAAATGTGGGTGTTCTAGTTCACTAGTGCGCCTCTGTTTACCCATTGGTGGATACAGGCGTGAGCTTATGTTGATAAGTGCAAATAAAATCATAACTCCATCTTTAAAGCAAGGAAACGTAAGGGAAAGTTACGTGAATTTGTCACTAAACGTTTCCGTGCATTAGATTTATTGACGGCAGTGACGCCATATGACGTTTCCGCTTTAAACTTTCCTAATTAAATTAACCTATTTTACATAACGGTATGTGCCTTAAGGGACATGTTACACAGCTACGCAGCTGTGACGTTTGCGAAGTTGTATGGGCTATAATTTTTTGTCCCACCAAGTAGAAAATAAGGTGTTGCGTGTGTAAACCTACAGTTTTTTAAGTAAATGCTGGTAAATTAGCAGGTCGGTTTCTCCCCGACTTTACATACTATAAGCGCACTTTTTAACTCGATTGCGGTGGAATTTAAAGTCACTAAATGAAATCAAATCGTATTAAAATCGAATCGATTGTCAAAAGTTACAGAAATTACGCATGTATCAGCAAAGGCGTAGGCAGAAGTGAACTAGATAAATTGAACACCTACGTCATATCTAAACAAGAAAAAACAAAGTATATTTCATTAGTTGTAAGTTTTTTGCTTTGTATCAAAGCAGAGAGTTCGAAAATTGGAGTCAATCTGAATGGTTTAAAGTTAATGGAGTATAAAATGCCTTTGTCTGCTATAAAATCTGATTTTGCGATTCGGCAAATTTTAAAAGTGGATTTCTTTGAATCGATGGAAGTCGCAACATTCAATATGCTTTGAAGATTATATCGATTTTTATATACGAATAAGATATGAATAACGATGCTCGTTAACTAGAGGCTCTGGCACGAGTAACTTTCGACTAAGAATTCAATACAAGCTTCTTGCACGTCCGTGATATTTTTCAAAATCAGTATTCCAAAAACGTAACAAAAAGACCAGTTTTCGGGAATCATTAAGGTTCAGCGGCCTGAGCAGGAACATTTATGACAATCGTAAATGTATTCGAGCTTGCTGCGCACTGATAACATTTGGTTAATATTTCATACAAATTTCATAGGCGCACATCGAGCTTGTCAGAAATGTTCCTGCTGGAGCCGCAATTCATCACTAATCGTATTCATCGTTTTGACGTCGGATCTACCAATTATTTTTTTAAGTTAAATTTTAGTTAGTTTGTTTTGATTTCATGGTATACAAATAAATAAGAAACAATACTACCTAAATAAATGTATAAATGATTTTAAGTACATACCTAATTTACCAGTACAAAAAAATGATTTGAGATAATGAAGCCCTAAAGATTAGTTCATCAGTCAGTCCTGTAGACACAGCCAACAGTTTATGGTTATTTTTCCACACGAGGCGAGGCGACAGAGGCGACAATCCCCGTCACTCAGCCGGTTTAATTGCGAGTGGTAAAACAAACGAGGGACGCCGCGAGTGCGCTCCGAAACACGCCCGTGTCCTGGCTGAGTACACGAGCGAGATTTATTGGCGTTTTTTAACTGGACTGCTTGACTGCCTCGGTAGCATAGTTTTATTTTGCTACCAATACAGTCTTGAGATCTCTGGTTCGATAACTGGGTCGGGCAAAATGATATTAGTTTTTTTTTCAATATCAGCCGGGAGTCTGAAATTTGTGCCTGTTATGGCGATAGGCTCGCCGCCTATCAAATCTCGGACGAAACCAAACTAGGCGGAATGTGGGTTCAAGTTCGCTAACCTACCCTTCCTAGGCCTACCCTACCTACCTACCTACCCCAGCCTACCCCTTCGGAGTTACGGGCGTGGGCTTGTGTTATGTTTTATGCATGTTTTTTTAATTCCTTCGTCTAGATCAATAATCGTGTGATCATGATATGTTTCCGATGTGACTGTTCTGTGTCCATGCATCTTTCGTAGTTCCTGATAATGTAATATTTTCTCTTGTTATGTGTATATTATATAATGTATTTAATTATTTTATTGTTTCAGGTAAGTGGCTGCTTTTCTGTAACTGTGAGTACTACTAATGTTACTAATATATAAACAAAATAGAATCTTCGAGGAATGACGTTTAAATAGCAAAGTATTTTGTCATTTATTGTGATTGCATAAATACGCGCCTAAGTTTTTATAATATTTATAGCGTTTTTTTACCCGTTCGTATGTAGGAAACCTCTCCACAATGCGATGAATGTGTGTACAATCCTCCGCACACTCATTTATAGTGTACTTTTTAATCCTTTGCTACAGTTATATTCAATGACATTTTATATTTTTACGTTGAGAAAAATCTAATGAATTTTGTGTGAACATTTTGTTCATAATAATTTATTCATCCTCTCATACTGACATGCTTTTCCATGACATGAAAAACTGAAAAAAATACTTATTAGCAATACTTACTACTTATTAAAACATTTTAGCTTATCATATCTTTAAGAATAGTTTGTCTCTTTTATCCTTACGTCACATTGTTTTAAAATGAAAGAGACAAGCTTAAATATAAGAAGTGCTTTAATGCTTTTATAAGTAATGGGCAATATCTTTAAAAGAACTAGATTAAATCTAAGCATTCATTCTGTGTACTGGGTTTAGATTACTATATTTTTAAATTATTTACATAACAAAACATAAGCTCACGCCTGTATCCCCGAAGGGGTAGGCAGAGGTGCACTAGCGACTAGAACACATTTGATTTTGAATTATTTATATTTATTAAAATCCGAACATGGAAAAAGACGACATTATACCTAATATTAAGTTCAGTGCAGTCTAAAAATACTGGAGAAGACCGATTAATAATGATTCAGCAAAATCCATTTTCAAGTTTATCAGTGGCTCTCAGAATCATGCCAGCCAAGTAGATAATTGAGTCCTTTTAGGTAAACTAAATCTAATTTATTCCCAGGATTATACTGACTATATATTTTCTTTTCAAGCATAGTTTTGAGGGCAGCAGTTTGCTTGAATGCTATTTTGGGGCCTCCTTTCGTACAAAGTAGAGCGGAAGACTAATCTTCGTCAGGGTTTGTCGCCTCCGTCGTGTCGGAACACAGGACTATTGTTAATGAAACCATTGTTTCACAGGCATAGCTAACAATTACGTGGGATACTGGGTGTTGAACGGTAAATAACATTTTTGGTAGTACGATTTGTTTGTAGGATAAGTACTTATTTAACATTTATAACTTAATTAACATTCAGTTATCCTACACATAACATAAAACATACATAACATAAGCTTATGCCATTATCCCCGAAGGGGTAGGCAGAGGCGCACTAGCGAACTAGAACACCCACATTTCGCCGAGCTTAGTTCCGTCCCAGATGTGATAGGGGGCGAGCCTATCGCCATCTTTATTTCTTTTCGCCATATCGGGCACAAATTCCAGACTCCAGGCTGATATAGAAAAAAACAATATCACTTTGCCCGATCCGGGGATCGAACCCGAGACCGCAGAACCGTAGTCGTAGAGGAATACCACCACGCCACGGAGGCAGCCTACACATAAATCACGAGAGTTAGGCTTTCTATATTAAAATGTATTCGTCATCCATAGGTGGCTAGAGAAAGGCTGGTAGGTTAGCTAGGATAGGGCCTCATGCAACAATCCCAACTGCTTCCAGTATTTCCAGTCAATCCCTGCCACCATTCCTGACATATGCCATTCCTATACAACCCATTCTTATGTCCCCTTATCACCCTATCCTTCCCATCGTTATTATGTCCTGGCGCGCGTATATTTCAAATAAACTGAGCGACTTATGATAGATGACCGCTAAGTCATAACTTTTGGATCACGAGTTTCGTGCTTTTGTCTCGTCTATATACTGTAGAATATATTTGGTATCGCAGTGCCATATATCTATATCAAACGCACAATATACCTCTATATACACCGACAATACCGCCACATTGTCTCCAAACTCCACATTTGCATACAGAAGTTAGCGGGTAGTTAGAGGGCATATAATTTCGGGTGAAAGGTGGATCAGTGTCCGGCGGTAACGGCAGTTGGGTTAACAGAGGCTGCTAACTAACTTAGCCGAAGTTAACTGGCGTAGCTCAAGTTTAGCGGGTGCTGCGTCCGCGTAATTTAATAGTTAAGATGCAGTGGAAGTGTTGAGTTCGCGGAGGATATGTTTGTATGGTTGCTTTGTTTAATAGGCTTCCTTTTTGGTCTAACAGCGAAATTGGGATCTGGAATCGTGATATCCTGTGTTCAAATCCCATAATTTTTCCACGGACGTAAAAAAAAGATGGACGGAGCGCTAGAAACATTGAAGTGAAGCAGGGTTTTTGGCTCATTCGATCTATCAACACGTAATGGCGTCAAATTTTTCTTTTAATTTTTCATTTCACTACGATAAGGAGTCTTCTCAACACATTTTTAAGCAAGCATGCTTACCTGATATCTCCTCTTTTGAGGTCCAAGCAAAAGATTATGTCATGTTGATCGATCTGGAATTCGAACTTAGAACCTCTAGGTCCATAGACCCTAATATACGCCAACACTAGGCCAAGGAGTCTACCAATATGTCAAATTCAACACAAGAAAAATTATAATGTAATGAGAATATAATCTTTTTAATTTCGCTTTATCTTGTACTTTGTGCCGTTATTATGAATACCTACTATATTTAGCGAGGCGAAACCTATCGAAAACTGTCTTAAGACAATACAAACTAGTTAACTTGCATGTTGATTAACCCATTATGCAGTTACAGTAACTTGAACAGTTTGAAATGTGGTTAAATGGACAACAGGCTGCAGTGAATATCGGTTGAAATATTAATATCGGGTTCGAAGGACCAAAAATATTACTAGATTCGCTTTTGCTTATAGCTTTGACCAATTAGAAGGTCTTTAAGGAACATTTTTTCCTATCATGATTATAATAATTATAATCTAATAGGAACTTTATTACTCGTTTATTGAGGAATTTAAGATATAGAATATATTATGACCACGCTACGGATCACGTGGTAAACCTGATTACGCAAGATTACCACAAGCAAAAACTTAAAATTGCCTTCACTTTCATTGTGAAAATAATATTAATAAAAGTTAATGCTACAATTTTAAATTTCCACCAACTAAGATATTATCTGGAAACCAATTTAAAATTCCTAGTCAGAATATAAGTGTGTTTCTTGCAAACATTAGGTATTTTATCGGAAGAAACACAGAGTGCCTAATGCCATTAGATCCTCTGTAATTAGGTAAGCGGTAACTTGGCCTGGATTCCGGCCCAGAAGTGGAAATTCACTAATGTTTCCAAGAAAACGGCTGAGAAAATGTTGAGGAAAATTCGTAGGTACAGCGTTTCTTGTAAATGAATTGGGAGAGGTTTTTTTTAGCGTTTTGTTATTTCCCTCAATGTTTAGACTAATACACTAGAAACACTTTTCTTTCTTCGTTCATACCTGCCCTTATCCCACTTTCATGTGGGGTCGGTGCAACACACTTTTCTACCATGTTGCAGAAAGGACACAGATCTCAAACTCAACCTTCGAGAACGAGTGGCTTTTATAAACAGTAAGGCCATAGTTTCCTGCCCGCTTTGATTTGACGGAATAACCTTGTTAACTTGCAGCTGAGTAAAATTAGAAAGAAGCTGATGTGTAATTTTTTTTAAAGCAGAGACTGGCAAATGAACAAATGGGTCACCTGATGGTAAGTGATCTCCACCGCCCATAGACACCCAAGACACAAAAAGCATCATGGGTGCATTTCCAACCTAAAGAGAGGGAATGGATGGGAGGGAAACGGGATTGGGAAGGGGGGAGGGGGAGTTGTGCCACCAGAAATTTTACTGACCGAACGAAACGCGACAGGGAGCTGCCACTTTACGTCAGTTTTCTCTGAGACAGTGGTATCAAACCGGTCGAGCTGGCCCATTGGTGCTGTAGACGTAATTACCTACAGCGTGGCTCTACAACTCAAATATAATATTTCTTTCTACCTGCCCTTATCCCACCTTAACGTGGGGTCGGCGCAACACACTTCTTCAAGCATGTTGCAGAAATGATTTGGCTAAGTTTTTACGACCGGTTGCCTGCCTGACGTCAACTCCTTCTTCAAATATAATGACATGAATAAATATTTTGCTACTCATTTTAATATGCCGTGATGAATTTTCTTTCACTGAGCTTATACAATAAATTTCTTTAACGTAAACACACATCTAAGATTCGTTACTAAGTTACATACCAGATGGCACCCACAATATAAATCACCACGATAATCCTCTATAATTTGACATCCCTTGCAACCGACCACCCTTATTTTAATTTATGTGATGCTTGCAATTACGTGTGTTAGGGCTCCGGTAAAATTAGTCAGAGGCCGAAGCACGAAAACTTTTGACAAACGAATTCGAATCGGGATCGCTACGTACTCATGAAAGGAGACGGAAATGCTTCCATACAATCTTGGGCCTAGCCTCCCCCAAATATTTTCAGATATAGCATTATATATATTTATATATTTTTTAACTCACTCATCTTAATCGATTATATTTTTATAGTGTGCTTTACTTATTTTTCAAATATCTCACTTTCTAGATTGTGAATTGGGCTGATTTTTTATATTTAGAAATAGAAAAATATTGAAATTTTTTTGAGCCATATCTCAACTCATTACATTTTGACCCAAAGATCCCCGTCTCTTTTTAACGAAATTTCATCAGTGCCCAGAGAACTCCATTCGAATTCGACTATCGAAATTATTCGAGCTCGGGGTCGCGTCGAGTAAACTAGATAATATTTGCAGAGGTCTGTTATGCACGCCTCCCATATGGCATTTGCGAATGTTTATTTGATCAACAAATTAATTGGTAACTTTGGAACAACGTTGATTGGAGTTGATATGAATTTTGGGAATCAGAAATAATTGTATTTTATCCGCGTGGATACATCCTTAAAATATCTCTTATCCTAATATATACCCATGGCCTGTCACAAAATTTAATCAAAATTGAATCAGCCGTTAAACGTGATTGATTAAAAAACATCCATATTCACAGATACAAGTTAGGCTAGTTTAACATTAGGTCAGACCGAAAGTTTAACAGGAACGACAAAAGTGTCGGATACATAACATAACATAAGGTCACGCCTGTATCCCCGAGGGGATGGGCAGAGGCGCACTAGCGAACTAGAACACCCGCATTTCGCCGAGCTTAGTTCCGTCCCAGATGTCATAGGGGGCGAGCCTATCGCCATATCGGGCACAAATTCCAGACTCCGGGCTGACATGGAAAAATCCAATATCACTTTGCCCGACCCCGGGATCGAACCCGAGACCTCAGAACCGTAGACGTACCGAAATACCACCACGCCACGGAGGCAGTCTGATACATGTATTTCAATAGCGCTGTTCACATTACGGGGTCACGATAAAACAGTTTGCAACGACACATTTATCGAACGTTCAGCCACGATTTCGATCGGATCCGACATAATGTTGGCATACTGCTTTGCATTTGGTCGGACCGGCAGGTTAAAGTGAGGCAGTGAGAGTCGTTAGCCGACTAACGATAAAACTGTCGGGCCGACTTAATGTGAACATAGCCTTTGTAGGATGATTTGAACATAATATACACGGCATTTGTGCTCAATATAGGTTTGACCTCATCACATGATCGGTTGAAAGAAAGCTCGGCGAGCCGTGCGTGAGCTTATACGCTTGCGAGAGCTTTATTATTTATCTTTATACATTTCTCATTTTATTATGGACTAGCTGTTGCCCGCGACTCAAATCGCGTGGAAATTTATCAGGCAGGCAGCCGGTCATAAAAACTTAGCCAAATCCTTTCTACAATATGCTTGAAAAAGTGCGTTACGCCGTCCCCACATTAAGGTGGGATAAGGGCAGGTAGAAAGAAAGACTTTTTTTGTACTTAGAACTTATTGTTCACGAGACTGACCAAACACACACATCCATCTTTGTAAAACGTACTGTAGGTACTATATCTTACTATTATTAGAATATTTTATAATTTGTGCCCGATATGGCGATAGGCTCGCCCCCTATCACATCTGGGACTGAACTAAGCTCGGCGAAATGTGGGTGTTCTAGTTCTCTAGTGCGCCTCTGCCTACTCCTTCGGGGATACAGGCGTGAGCTTATGTTATGTTATGTGTTATAATTTTTAGGTTCATACAGCTGAGTTTCTTGGTGCTTCTTTTCATATCAGTGATCGTTTTAAAAATTTCTCCTAGTGACCTAAAGCTTTTTAAATATTGAAATAAAACTATTCTTACGGATTCTATCACGATTAGGTTTTAATTATTATTCCCGACGTTTCGAAGGCTTTGCAGTCTTCGTTGTCACGGGTCAGACTGATAGAATCCGTAAGAATAGTTTTATTTCAATGTATAATATTCACGTAAACTTTTTAAATATTTCAATTATTATAAACCTGACACTAGTAAAACTCAAATACACTTCCAAAATATACAAAAGCTGCTTCATAACAAACAGTAACCTACACAAATTCTTATGCATTATAATGTTCGTTCCAATATTTGGCAAATATAGATCGACATTGTCGCGGAGTAGTGATTTCATCGCAAATCTATTGGGGGTAGGGTTACCATGTCGGAGTTCGAAAAGTCATGACAAAAAAGTTTTGCAATAGGCCGTATGGGTAAGAGTTATTTCTTTATTTTGGAATTACGAAGTGAATACATTGTATCGTAAGTAAAGTGCAGTCGAAATAGAATATCGATTGTCGAGATGATTTTTGTCCCTCAATTTTCGAAAGAATTATGTACGCTTGAAAATATAATTACAATATACGACAATTATTAGTAAGAATTCGCTGGATGCCGCTTCCAACAGGTCGATCTGTAAATCTTTGGCGGAGGCCTGTCCAGCAGTGGACATCCTGTGGCTGATGATAATGATGATACGATATATACTTATTGATGACTCAACTTACCTAAACGACCTTTTAAGGGTAGGTTTCCATTATCTGTACATCATAATATTATAAAGACGACAATTACTTTACATTTTACGCCGAATAACGGATTCATTGATAATAAACATAAACAACATAATAACATAATCTTCTTTCCTGAAAACTGACTTTTTCTTTTCTAGTAAGTCCAACAACGAACATTTTTCCTGGAAAATCCGAATAGATTAAAACGCCGGATATGTCCTAATAAATCTGGACGGATGGTAACCCTAACTGAGGGCTTTCAACGACGTTGTGAGAGGTCGCAAGTGGTTTCCAATCGTTCGACACAATGAGCCAACTTTCTCTACAAATGGGTTATTATTTGGGTGGAAAAATAGAGTTGTTGCGGCCGTGTCGTCTTGGGTAAACAGTTTGATGATTGTACTGTTTGAATTGGGAAGATATCTTGATGTATTTCTTTGTTGTGAAGCGAAAATTATTGTATTGTCGTAATGTGAAGATGTTTAGTGTTACTCTGACTAATGCTCGGTTTCTTCAAGGCTGATCAATATAAAGATGAATTGAATAGAGTTTGTAGTCAACGCTTGATTTTAGAATTGAAATTTCTCTATAGTGTATGACTAGCAGCTGTTTTGCCCGCGACTCCGTTCGCATGGAAATGTATTTCTCAGGATAAAAAATAGCCTATGTGTTATTTTGCTGTATAATCTATGAAATTGCAAGGTTTTATCAAAATCCATTCAGTAGTTCTTGCGTGAAATAGTAACATACTCACAAACGTTTACGTTTTTAATATCAGTAGAATGGGGCTTGTAATTAAAAAACGGGCCGTTTTTCGAATATGTAATGTCTTTACATCAGTATTTTTTCAGACATTAAAATGACGGGCTTCATTCTCAATATGTGCAGCACTTTTTCAATTTATACTTTTGGTAATAAAGGCTTTAACAATAACTTTAGTAGTAGCACACCATACACTCAATATCATATCCAAGATCTCAATTCAAATTATCATCCACTTACACAGCTGTCTCCACAGTGCCGGGGTGCTGGCCTAATTTGGGTTTATGACCACGCGTCGGCAATTATTTGTCAATTTGCGGCAACACTGTCTACTGATTGTTATCGCACTGCACTAGGAGAGAGGTTGTTCCAACGCTAAGTTCCAACGTATTGTGAGAAATATTTTTCATCAACAATGTGGTAACTTTTGTTGAATGTCTTTAAATAACATATTGCATAATGATTAATCTCTTTCATTTTGAAAATTGGACCGTGTTGTGCAGAAATGATCCAATCCACCAAGAGGACTTCTGTAGGTGTTGGTCGATACTCATTGGTATCAAACCATGGGCCGAAATGACCATCGGAACAATGATGCGGGTCTACATCCCACATATCAGTAACCTCATGTGCCAGATCGAAATATTTATATTTTTTATTAAAGTTTTATTATGCGATTTTAAATCGTGTGTCGCTTGTTCTGTTATAAAAATATGGAAAATCATGGAACACTGAAAGACGCCCTTATATGTATCAACATTATACATTTCGAAGAGATTCGAGACAGTGCTATTATATTACAAATGTATTATATGAAAGTATTACTGTTTGTAAAACTAGCTTTAACTCATATCTCCGTTCGCATGGAAGTTTTTGCATTCTATATCCCATTTTTTCATTTTACACTCACGCCTCTATCTCGAAAGGGTTGGCAAATGTGCGACTAGTGCACCCACAAGTAGAATTTATTGAAATCGTCAAGCTGTTCCATACCATTACGTGAAATTTGACTTTCGGCCCCACAACACCTACACCCGAAACAAATATCTGTGGGCCACACAAACATTTGTCTCGTTGCGGGAATCGAACCCGCGGCCTCTTGCTTTACAGCCTCCAACTTACCTGCTGCGCCACGGAGGCTGTCCTTTTTTTAATTGGAAAACTAGTTACCGCCGTGTAGAACATGAAATGGGTTGATGTAAAAAATAAAAAATTATTTTGTTTTTACATTTATTTTTCTATTGTGGGGTCAGAACTAAGTGTATGACTGTTGGGTGTATTTATTTATTCTTTTAAAATTGTAAATATGAACCAGCGAACGGTTTACACATTAAGATTTTCGTAATTTTGACTTTTGGGTACGGTATCAGCCTACAGTATTTCATCGCATAAAATTTCAGTGAATTATAAAAAGAGTAACATTTTAAAAGAAAACAATATTTTTTATTAAAATGATCATAATTACATTCCATAACCAAAGACTTTTTAATAACATCAGCAGATTTCGCACTACAAGAATTCAAATTGAAATGTCGCGCGGCTGCGTTGCTGCGTGGCATTGCACGGCGGACGATAGACAAATATTCTGAACCTTAACGCCTACGGAATAAAGCTCAAGGGGAAATCCGCTTTATTCCTATTAGTGCAACCGCCCGTGCACAGAATAATCGCTTTTTAATGAAAAGATTAGTGCGCTGCCAAGTACCATTGTCGCAGTGAAATCAATAGGGTGGACACTTCGGGAATTTTCCAATTTCGCGCCATCGCTGCTACCGTGCACTTTAATTGTTCATCGTTTACACTGTCTTACGACAAAAGTGGTGTTGTAATAGTGAAAAATACGATTTTTACCCCACTGTCTCGTAAGGGGGTATGTTTTTAACGAAATGGTAGATCGTTTTTTTTATTTTATAACAGAGACTAGAAACGATGGGTCACCTGATGGTAAGTGATCTCCCCCGCCCGTAGACACCCAAGATACAAAAAGAATCATGGGTGCGTTGCCAACCTAAAAGGAGAGAATGGAAGGGGAGGGAAAAGGGATTGGAAAGGGAGGAAGGGAAATAGGCCACCGGAAATCTCACTCACCGAATGAAACGGGACAGCAAGCTGCCACTTTACGTCGGTTTTCAGTGAGACAGTGGTATCAAACCGGTAGACGTTAATATCTACAGCGTGGCTCTACCACTTAAAATTATGAGATTTTCATGCGTACAGTTTTATATTTTTTTAAATAATTAGTTGTTGGGTACGGCATCTAGGAGATTCAGTCCTGGACTAATCTGGTTATAAATATCTGCATACGAATGCAGGACTTTATAGTCCTCGGCTCATACGTTGCAACTCCGTGCCATAGGAAGCGAGTAGCCGGCTGTGGAGCGAGAGGGTGCGGTTTCGATTCCCGCACCGAGACAAATGTTTGTGTGACTCACAGATGTTTGTTTCAGGTCTGGGTGTTGAGAGACCGAAAGTCTCTCCCAGTTTCTGGTATCCACAGGTTAAATCTAGTGTGGAATCAGGACTAGTTATGTGAATATTATATACTTCTATTATAAGTAGGCTAAAGGCGTCTTGCACCATTATTACTAACCTAAAGTTAGTCCTAACCTCAAGTTGAATTGAAAAAAATGTATGAACGACATGTAATGAATTGAATGTCGTTCATATATTTAATGTAATTACATGTATTAGATGAATTTAATGAATTACATGTCATTATTTTTTTTCAATTTAACTTGAGTTTAGGATTAACTGTAGGTTAAATCATCGCAAAGGCGTGGAAGCCATTTATTATAAAAAGAAGAAGGAGAACTGTAAGTTAGTAATAGTGTGCAAGTTGCTCTAAGTAGGCGACAATTTATTTTGTTTGTTGTAGAATGAAGGCTGTAGCTAAACTACCGAGATAACGTACATACTCAATCGACGTCATTATAACTGTACTAATAACACCTGTTTTTAAATGTCCATAACTCGTAAACAATCAGAGAGTTGAAGATTAATGTTGTGATATTAATATAAAAGTGTTGTTCTGTGCAGACAGCCGCGGGACTCCCCCGAATACAGATCCGACGTTAGACCACAAGCACGAACCACAACGGGCACATTTTAATTAAAAAACATAAACACAAAACACTCGGTAGGCTTTAGTGCGTAAGATACGATGTGGCTACGATACGACACAGTCATGGTAAGAGATGCTGCTTGCTAACTAGGTATACCTCCCGGCTCCGCTTTCGTTACAAAAGTCTTGTAATAAATGAAATATCAAAGCCTTCTAATAGTGAAATTATTAAAAATTGGTTCAGTTCCATAGATTAGCGCTTTTAAAACACAAATAAACTTTTTCAGGTATAGTTATTTTCGTCATAATACATCTCATTTGCTTTGATTAAGCTATGAAATAAAAAATATCTTGATAATGTATATTACTTTCTATGTTACTAGCTTTGACATGCCATTTCTAAAAGATGAGAAAACGGCTGAGGTAAATGTTTAAATACAGCTTTATAAATATTTAAACAAAATATATAAATATAAAAACAATATTTCCTAATATTGAAATTCATTAATTCATTCATAAGCTCAAGCCTGTAGCGCACTAGCGAACTAGAACACCTACATTTCGCCGAGCTTAGTTTCGTCCCAGACTTGATACGCGCCGAGCCTATCGCCATATCAAGCACAAATTCTAGACTCCGGGCTGATATGGAAAAATTCAATATCACTTGACCCGACCCGGGGATCGAACTGGAGACAACGAAATACAACCACGTCACGGAGGCAGTCAATATTGAAATGTGGTAGGAAATAAGCTAGAACGTAAAATGCGTGGTCATTGATATACAGATCCCCTATCTGGCTCAACATTAATCAAATTCAATGCAACGTCTCATGTCTCAAGTTTCGACCTCCTTACAAGCGATGAGGGGAGGTTTGACAAACCGATTTTTACAAATACTCGAATATTCATACTAGCTTTGCTCGTTGTTCAGCACAGAACTCATTGGAAGATGTTTGGATATCTTTCTTTTTGACGAGTTACTTCTTCTTAGGAAGTTTCTTAGGCTAACTTTTATCCTCTGTTTTGCCAGGATTTCCCGGCTTCAATAGACCATTTTTATTGAGTTATGAAATAATAATCAATGGGTTCGATTTTAACAACTAGATAAATATTTTTGTGACTCACACAGATTCTTTGTAGTTTTTGGTTTTTGGTGAATTCTCTCGTAATTACTTAACCCACAAAACCATTATATAAGTAAAACTCGTGTCTTAGGATAAAGTGTACCTTTTGGGTGTATTTATTTATATCATCGTCATCATCATGATCAGCCATAGGCGTCTACTGCTGAACATAGGCCTCCCTCAAAGATTTCAAGATCGACCGATCGATTTATATAGTTAGCAAGAAATAATTTAAAAAGAGCAATGCCCGAATTTCTTGCCCACCCCTTGCCCTTCTCTCGCGAAGCGATCTTCCGAGATGGCGGTAGACAAAAAATTTGGCAAAATCTAAATGATGTTTAAACATTTTATGGATACAATAAATATATTGATTTGATTTGATTTAAAAGTTATGTCATGGAATCAGCATTAACTATAATGGCATGGACCCTGTTGAACATAGCCATTTCTCAAAAAAATTAATACCGACTTGTTGGGAACGGTCGGCATCGTCGCTGAGGTATTTCTCTAATATTATATAACATAAGAACACGCCTGTATCTCCGAAGGGGTAGGCAGAGGCTCACTAGCGAACTAGAACACCCACATTTCGTCGAGCTTAGTTCCGTCCCAGATGTGATAGGGGGCGAGCCTATCGCCATATCGGGCACAAATTCCAGACTCCGGGCTGATATGGAAAAATCCAATATCACTTAGCCCGACCCGGGGATCGAACCCGAGACCTCAGGACTGTAGTCGTACCGAAATACAACCACGCCACCGAGGCAGTCCGAGTAATATTATATAGTGGAAATAATTTCATCGGCGTTATACCAGCAACGTCGTAACATAGATCTGACAGGAGACATGTTCCCGCAGACAATACATCAACGGATTTCACCATTCAGCTTACGGCATAGACTATGGGCTTTCATATAAAATATATCTATCTAGAGGTACTATAGGAATTTTTACTATGTATTTTTTTATTACTGACTGCCTCGGTGGCGTAGTTGTATTTCAGTACGACTACCGTCCTGAGGTCTCGGGTTCGATCCCCGGGTTGGGCAAAGTGATATTGGATTTTTCCATGTCAGCCCGGAGTATAGAATTTGTGCCCGATATGGCGATAGGCTCGCCCCCTATCACATCTGGGACGTAACTAAGCTCGGTGAAATGTAGATGTTCTAGTTCGCTAGTGCGCCTCTGCCTACCCCTTCGGGGATACAGGCGTGAGCTTATGTTATGTTATGTTAAAAGTATTAAATCCACAGACTTCATAGCTTCACAAGTCGTGCAATGCAAAGAGGCGTGCCTGTCCCACCGTTTCACTTCCACCCCTCAGTATTGTGCCAATAGTGAGACATTTTTAATTAAGAAAATCGGCGTCCCATTGTCAGACGCCCGCTCGTCGACGTTCGCCGTCCGTCAATGATTTCTTTGACTCTTTGTTTCTCTCTATTGGAAGTTTTGTCTGTTTAGTAGATGCATTAGGTGATGAACGGTGGGGTCGTGGCTGTGGTGGAAGCGAGTAGCGATTTATTACCATTTATATTATACCAACATTGTCACAGTAAGTATTCTGTGACACATTCAAATTCAAATTCAAATTTAAATAATTTATTCTGCAAATAGGATATTTTATACCACTTTCACATGTCAATTACGAGTATATATTGATTTTAGGATATTGATAAAGTAATAATGGCGTCGGCATTCCGTGGCTATCCCTTAGAAGAAATGCCGAAACAAACTCAAGGGTTATGGCCTCTTTTAAAGTCCAGACAATACATGATATATAAAATTACAATTTAAAGTGTCAACTTATTTCCAAATACAATAATATATTAATATGCCAATAGAGCAAAGTCAGAAAAATTAATATAATAGTAAAATATAAAATTGTGTTGATACAGCCTTATAGTGTCAAGAGTGAGCTGCTCAATCCCAAGCATTTTTGTCTTGTAAGTAGTCCTTTACATTATAAAACCCTTTTCGGCATAGTTGCTGTTTAATAAATGATTTAAATTTATGAAGGCTTACTTCTTTAATATGACTTGGGATTTTGTTATAAAAGCGTATACTTTGGCACATAAAAGAATTATTAATTTTCTGGAGCCTTGTCTTAGGTAGTATTAAATTATTTTTATTCCTATTATTGACCTTATGGATGTCGCTGTTCTTCATGAAAACATTAATATTCTTTTTTACATACATTAAGTTTTCATATCTATATTGAGATGCGACAGTCAAAACATTTATTTCTTTAAATAAATCCTTCAGCGAATGTCTACGGTTTAAGTTACAAATTGCTCGAATTTTCGTACTGTTATACAGCTCAAAGGATTTCGTTTTTTTTTTAAATACGGAATAAGTTTAAGGCAACCGTCTAGCGAGAATAATGGGATGAGAAAGAGACCTGGAAGGGCACGTGCCAGGGGTTTTAAAGGTTAGGAATGTTAGGTATGCAGGTTGGGAAGGCAGGTTATGCAAGAAAAGGTGTGATTGCAGGAAAGAATGCTGTGTATGCAGGGTGAGAAGGTAGATTTTTCAAGGAAAGGTGGGAATGCAAGAAAGGATGCTGTGTATGCAGGATGGGAAGGTAGGTTGTGCAAGAAAAGGTGTGAAGGAAAGGGTGCATATCTATATCTATAACAGTACCATGGGTTAGCAGCCTCCCTATTTTTATTGTAGACAGTGTTAGACATCGGGGCCGTGTGTACGAATTTTACCAGTTATATTGTAACCGACATTTGTCCAAGTCTTCGACTTCGAATAAAAAGAATTTAGCTTTTGTTTGTGGCTTTTCCCGTGTGAAAGATTCTGCAATTACACTATTTATACCAGACAATGTAGCTGATTTGCGTTAATGGCAATATTGTGACCTCCCAAATAATTTCCGATTACTAGTACAGTGATATTGGATTTTTCCATATCAGCCCGGAGTCTGGAATTTGTGCCCCATATGGCGATAGGCTCGCCCCTTATCACATCTGGGACGGAACTAAGCTCGGCGAAATGTGGGTATTCTAGTTCGCTAGTTTACTTTTGCCTACCCCTTCGAGGACACAGGCGTGAGCTTAAGTTATGTTATGTTAGTACAGGCATATTTTTTGCTTTTTTATCATAAACGGTTCAGTGGTTTAACTGTAAGACCGTAACAATCAGCGTTACTTTCCCATTTACAATATTAGTATGGATAAAATCTCAAATAACATTTTTATTGGCGCAAATATTTGCCGTCTCAAGGTGAATTGGCGTGTGTTGACATAAAATTACAGAAGTGTACACTTTAAGAAGTGGTTTACATAATAAACTCTTGGGAGGATTCATGAGAATTTCAAACTTGAGCGCGGTAAATGCTGGCTTTGCGAGATTATCTGAGCTATACATGAGTGGAGATTTCGCATAACGCTGGGAACAAAGAAACTTTGTCACCTAAAAGTGGCATAAACATAAAATGGTGTTGAAATAAAACTATTTTTACGGATTCTATCACGATTATTGTTAGGTGTTAGGTTAGGTTAATAAAAAAAAAAACCTAATCGTGATAGAATCCGTAAAATTAGTTTTATTTCAATGTATAACATTCGCGTAAATTTAAGAAATCAGTATAAAATGGTGTTTTTAAAGTAGATTCCTTGGTCTTATAAATATGAGGGCTATCCGGGAGATTTTGGGTTCGAATCCCAGATTGGGCAAAGCGGTGTTGTTCTCAGACGAAATGTCCAGGATAGCGTAACACCTGTATTTTAAAGGTATGATGAACTAGAGGGCATCCACGTTTTATCGAGCTTTTTTTAAATAACCAACACGTCCAACATCATTAGACATGCGTGCTGCCTAGTCCTGACTTCATAGTAAGAGAGAGCTATACCATTCTATTACATCATGCTCCAGCTGTAAGATTCCACTAAAAATCAACAAAGAAAGATAGAAGCAAAGAGATAGAAGAGGATTTTATTAAATCAGTCTTGTATTTGACGCTGAAACAGCACTGATCTGACAAGTTTTGTATGAAAATCTGAGAGCTTATTGTTTAAGCGTCAAATACAAGGCTGTTTATAGCCTCCAAGGTTCTTTTATCTTGGAATTTAGGAAATATTAATTTTAAAAATGGGTCGACATTAATATTTCATACAAATTTCATAGACGCGCAACGAGCTCGAATACATTTACGATTGTCAGAAATTTTCCTGCTCGGGTCGCAGATATCGCGAATCAAAATTGAGAACCTCCTTTTTCAATTCGGTTGACAAAATGTCGCAGATGAAGTACAAAACACGCGTATCTCGTATTCTGCAATATCTCATAACTCACGGCGGCGCGTTAAAGTTTTAATCCGGCGCCGACGGGCCATTGTTTGGCCGAGTCGCTGATTACTGAGACACCAGTCATGGCCGCGCTCATCATGGATTATTATACAAGGGAAGTGACTACAGACTGTTATAAAATAAAACACAATAGTCTCATACCTAGTCCTGAGGCTCAGATTTAGAAGTATAGAGCGAACTTCGCCTTATAACTCAAAGAAACGAACTCAATGAGGATTTACATAACATAACATAAGCTCACGCCTGTATCCCCGAAGGGGTAGGCAGAGGCGCACTAGCGAACTAGAACACCCACATTTCGCCGAGCTTAGTTCCGTCCCAGATGTGATAGGGGGCGAGCCTATCGCCATATCGGGCACAAATTCCAGACTCCGGGCTGATATGGGAAAATCCAATAACACTTTGCCCGACCCGGGGATCGATCCCGAGACCTCAGAACCGTAGTCGTACCAAAATACCACCACGCCACCGAGGCAGTGAGGATTTGGATTTTTTAAATCGAACTTTAACTCCGAGTCATTTTTTACAAGAAAATCTTTGATAAGTCTGTCTGTAAATCTGTTTTTCTTATAAAAAAATGCCTCGGCCTAAGTCAAAATATGTTTTCCAGTTCTCTAGTTCCCTCTGCCTAACTTTTCGGGCTATAGGCCCGAGTCTATGTATAAATAAATAAATAAATACACCCAACAGTCACACACCTAGTCCTGACCCACCCTAGGTATAAACTGTATCGTGAGTATCAGAAACTATGAGAGACTTTCGATTTCACAACACTACTATATAATTTGCAACATAGAATACCAGGGCATATCACTTCCATTTTGTATTTAAAACCTCCAGCCGTCCATTCTTTCTGTATGTTGCGGTGCAACTCCATACTAGTACTTTTGAAAATCCGACCAGTTTCAACGCAAATTTTGTGGATCCTTTTTTTGTTTACAACTTTATTATGAGTTGACGTTTCGTTAATTATCTATTGTGCTGGACACCGTGTGTATTTACAACTTGTTTTTAGCTGAAAGTGTTTGGAAAGTTGAGCGTGAAATTGTCATTGTTTTTTGGTGGTTAATGATGATTTTGGACTACACTTTTGGGCTTACAATCATTTGTAGTGTAGCGAAGGGTCCATACAATACGATTTCTATCGGCTTCACCATCAACCACAGGACGTCCACAGCTGGGCATAGGCGGCCCCTAAAGATTTCCAGACCGACCTGTTGGAAGCAGCCTGCATTCAGCGACTTCCTGCGACCTTTATCAAATTGTCACCATGATAGGTATAAGAAGAAAATGCAGTATCGGCTTGCCTTTTGAACATTTTCACCCTTTGCCACTGGTAAGCATTTTACCATGTTCGGATATAAAAGGAGAATTTTAGTATTTCTTTATAACATAATATAAGCTCACGCTTGTATCCCCGAAGGGGTAGGCAGAGGCGCACTAGCGAACTAGAACACTCACATTTCGCCGAGCTTAGTTTCGTCCCAGATGTGATATGCGAGCCTATCGCCATATCAGACACAAATTCCAGGCTCCGGGCTGATACGGAAAAATCGAATATCGCTTTGCCCGACCCAGGGATCGAACCCGAGAACTCAGGACGGTAGTACCGAAATACAACCATGCCACCGAGGCAGCTTTCATTCTTTATATATTTTATTTAGAGGAACGCAGCTTTCATTCTTTATATATTTTATTTAGAGGAACACGTTTTTATAATACTGCCGTGCCTGTATGAAGAGATATAAATCCAATATGGCGGTATAAAGACGGAGTGCGAAGTTATTAAAACAAAAAAAAATATTCAATTGAAAAAGTTTCGTGCAGTCGAAGTTGAATTTCTCCCGATAACCTAATTTTCACTTTCGTGGAATGTCAAACGCACGATTTTAATTTTCTTGTTTATAGACTTTGTGAAAAGTATTGACTTGACTGCCTCAGTGGCGTAGATGTATTGCGTGCGCTGTACGTCTCGGTCGTACCATCCTGAGGTCTCGGGTTCGATCCCCGGGTCGAGCAAAATGATATTGTTTTTTTCCATATCATCTCTCCTTTTTGAAGAGAGTAAAAACTTTTCAAAACATTATAAGCATAAACTAAAGCCTGTATCCCTGATGGGTAGGCAGAGGCGCACTAGCGAACTAGAACACCTATATTTCGCCGAGCTTAGTTCCGTCCCAGATGGAATAGGAGGCACACCTATCGCCACATCGGGCACAATTCCAGACTTCGAGCTTATATTGAAAAAATCCAATACTACTTTGCCCGACCCGGGAATCGAACATGAGACATCAGGACGATATTCGTACCAAAATACAAGTACAGCACCGCGGCAGTCCACCAGTACACCTTTCTTTCTACCTGCCCTTATCCCAACTTAATGTGGGGTCGGCAAGTCACTTTTTCTAGCATGTTGCAAAGAGGATTTGGCTTAGTTTTTACGACCGGCCGCCTGCCTGACCTCAACCACCTATGAGGGATCCAGTCCCGGGCAAATTAAATTAGAAAATTTACTGTACCCGACCTGGGAATCGAACCCAGGACCTCCCGGTCCACAGCCCATACATGCTGCCACTAGACTAAGGAAGCGAACCAGTCCACCAGTTACACCATTACCATTTAATAAGAGCGTGTGTTATACTAAAGCTAAATTCTACACGAATGCCCATCGATTTCTATACATGTGTAAGTAATAAAACGTATAAAAACATAAACACACATAGTAAAGTAGGTAGAGCAAGTTGTTCCGTGCGATGTCGGCCCTAACACAAATTTATAGCCCACCGTGTCTGCGCAGTTGTCTGATATTCGGTATTAAACAGCCGCTTCTAGCTTACATATAACGTATAGCTACAATATTAAGAGTATTTTAAAACTTACACGATGTTGAGAATCCAGTAATTGTGCAGAATTAAAATAAATAGGTCCAGACTCTATTAATTTATGTGTTTCGGAAAAACTGCGTAGTTAACAGAGAGGTTAGACCATAAAGATGTCAGATAACTTTTTTTTGTCATGACAGATACAGCAAATTAAATTTACACTGCACTATGGCAGGCGCGAATCTAACACACGATATTGCTTGCCATGAACTTATACATAAAAAGTATCCTCCTTATTCATAATAAAATCCTGGTCTTATCGAAAGCATAACCCTACTTTTGCCTACTTTAGCTAAAAGATAACTAAAATACGTTTAACGAATACATTTTGCTGGTTACAGAAAAACCATTATTTTTATCTCTTTAAAGTATTGGCTGGAAACAATCAATAAAAATATATATCAATCTTAGATAGGGTCCTAGACTATAACAAAATTAATGTTATTTAGAAATAACATCAAACTTGACACAGCTGATCGGAATGGGCCATGTTTTCACTATTGAACGTTGGTACGTTTTAACGCTATTGAACGATTATGAATACAATTTTTATGAAACATACTATTGCGATCTTATTACGGTCTACTAAGTTATTATGAATACTATTTATTACTACTATAGGAAAGAAGAAGAAAGAAAGGAAGGAAGTGGAAATGAGAAGGGGAGGAAGGATTTGAGTCTCCTGAAAACTCCCAGTCCGAAACGCAACAGTTAACTGCCACTTTACGTCGGTTTTCTATCAGTGGTATCAAATCAGTTGAGCTGGCCCATTCGTGGATATAGCCACACAATAGTGTCATAATAAATAAACAAGATCAAGCAACATAAATATCATGTCATTTTATATCATCCTTATGTTAGGAAAGCTTTACATAAAGCTTCATAACGGTCAATCTCGTCACGAATCCTACAGTCACCCACAAAAAAGTCGTAAAGCTACAAAGGTCTTAAAACTAATTTTATTAGAGGCGGTTACCTAGGAGCGTTTAATCACGTAGGCAACTTTGCTTATAAGGCGAGCTTTCGCAACTTTGATGAAAAACTTTCCACAGGGTTATAGTGTTGCGTGTGGCAGCTTTCTGTACTGAAGTCTACTGGCTTCACTGCAACTACCGGAAGGAGCTTTTTAGGAGAGATGAATAATTTTAAATAGAGACATGTAAAAGTTAGCTTGTGTTTTTTCGTATTGCCGAGACTGGCAAACGAGCAGATGGGTCACTTGATGTTAAGTGATCTCTACCGCCCATAGACACCAAAGACATAAAATGAATCGTGGGTGCGTTGCCAACCTTAAAGGAGGGAAATAGAGCTTGGGAAATAGGGCGGGGGGAAATGGGCCACCGGAAATCTCACTCACCGAACGAAACATGACAGCGAGCTCTATGCGTCGATTTTTTGTAAGACAGTGGTATCAAAGCGGTTGAGCTGGCCCATTCGTGCTATAAACGTAGCTGTCAACAGCGTAGTTCTAGAACTCAAGAATATAAATGTAAACAATTTGTGAAAAATGTCTATACTGCTACTGTATTGAGGTCTCGGGTTCGATGTTTGGAACTGGATCTTCCAAAGGGGGTTGCCATGAGGCTACAGGTCATAAAAACGAAGTTGAATATATTCTAACATGCTTAAAAAAGTTTTGTGCTGATTCCTCAACATAACCAGCCAAAGGACGTCCATTGCTGAACATAGGCTTACCTGTTATCTTCCAGACTGACCTGTTGGAAGCGCCCTGCATCCAAGGGCTTCTTGCGACTTATATCAGGATATAACTCAGCGGATTAGCTAGCTGAAGTGGCAGTGGGTAGGGCACATATGTTCATAGAACCGATACCCGATAGGACAGAAAAGTTCTCGAGTGGAGACCACGAGCTAGCAAGCGCAGCGCTGGACGTCCAACTAGAAGGTGGATAGACGACCGATCCCACATTGGAATAAGGCAAGGTCTTAAAATAAGAAGACTATTGAAATAAAACTATTTTTACGGATTCTATCACGATTAGGTTTTAATTTTTATTCCCGACGTTTCGAAGGCTTTGCAGTCAGTCTGACCCGTGACAACGAAGACTGCAAAGCCTTCGAAACGTCGGGAATAAAAATTAAAACCTAATCGTGATAGAATCCGTAAAAATAGTTTTATTTTAATGTATAACATTCGCCTAAACCATTCGCCCATTCTCAAAAACTAAAAAAAATCAGTATAAGAAGACTATCAGATAGAGTGTTCAAACTTTACGAAGGTAGGTTAAATAAACAAATATAAATGTTAATTACATAACCGACGGGTAATATAGCGGTCCGCAGTAGCCCTGTCCTTTTAGGTGAAGATAAGGACAAATTGTAAATCTTTGTGTCGCCCTTGAAACATTTTGTCCCCACTTTATTTTGTCTAGCTAACCTAAGCTTACCTGTCTAGAGTAGGATGTATATGGGTGGTAAAATAATATTAATTGCACAGAACCTAAGATAAAATGTCTTCTAAGTATTAGTTACGCGGTAACATCTTGGGCGAAACGGGTTGATTCGACTGGATAATTTCCACTGTTCGACATAAAACCGATTTCAAGTCACAGCTTCTTGTCTCTTTGTGCAGTGGGTTCTGGAGGTCTAAATACCCGCTCTCCTTCTCAATCCCTAGTCCCTTTTTTTAAGGTTACTCATGTATCTTTTGGTGTGATTGTTTTCTTTGGACAGTGGTGATTACTTACCACTATTTGGGTGATTACCACGTCTTATAGCAGTATTATTATAATCTTACTTGTACCGATTTCCGAAAAAAAAACAAGTTTATAATAATACTGCTATAAGACATGGTAGTAAACCCCGCCCCCCCGACCCAATCTGCCTGCTTCCCAGTCCCTGCGATAGTCGAAGTCAAAGAGCATTTTCAACGAAAACTACATAGTTTACTAGTCTGCGTTGAGTAGTTATTGGGAAAATTGAATTTTAACGATATTCAACCTTAAGAAAGCAAGAAAGAAAGAAATAAACTTTATTCAGCCAATGTCTCAGGCAATAATATGAATCAGAATAATATGGTGTATATATGGTGTATATATATCAATCAGAATCGGGCGAAGTGGAAATCCATAGTCTCTGCCTACCCCTATGGGATACAGGCGTGATATTATGTATGTATGTATGTATGTATGTAATAATATGAAACTTTTCACTGTACGTGGAAAGAGGGGCACTAGAATGATTTTTAATAATCACAAGTTATGCACTTAAAGGAGCCACTTCAAGCTTTATCTGATCGTGACATCGATATAATAATATACCTAGATGCACAGTTCCATACAAATATCATTGTAAACAGTGTCCTCGACAGACAAAACAAATAAACATCACAAATTTAATTAAAGTAACACAAATATGACCTTATAGACGCGGCATAAAGTAGCTTTTTAAATTGAATGTTCAAACGTTCCTATATTCGAAATTTTTGAATTTCTAATCGTTTTTGAATTTGACATTATTAAAAGAAACATTCTAGACACTTGGACAAAGATTGAATGGAGTCGAATAGCTCTTGTATTTATCTGTGAGAAATTTTGACCACGTGGCGTACAATGTAGATGGGAATGGCGATATCTCTATAATAATTTTACTTACATTAAGAGATAGATAGAGTATAAATGTTTAGAAGATAACGAAGCTTATGAGTTATGAATATGAAATAAGCACTGTTTTGCCTTAGCGTGATTCATAAATAAATAAATAACACCCAACAGTCACATACATAGTCCTGGCCCCACACTAAGATCGTCCTTTGCTCTTTAGATTCTTAATAATTTCTTTTAGACTATCATTTCGTTTTCTTAAGCTTTTGTTCTGCTTTTTTAAGTTTCGCACTAAATTAGATTTAAGTTTAAATTTTTGGTTGCGTTCCTTCAAATTATCTTTCAAAAGTAACGTCTTATTTTTCAGCGGAATGTTCAACTTTGTTCATGTTGGCAATTTTTTATGATCTGCACACTTTGATTTAAAACATTTATTAGAATTAGCCTCAAATTATTAAATAGTCATTTTACATGGCAGTATGTACCTAGTATATGCTTGCTATTGATGAATTCTGTATCAAATATTTTTCAGCTATTACACTTGTACTGCACCCTGCCTCATTTAAACTTGTAGTTACGACAATCTAAAATAAAGTCAATAAATGTGGCAATATTTATTTATTTATTTATTTATAGGTACACCAACAGCATACATATTGTTAAATTAAATAGTAAACATTAGTTAAGGACAATGTAGCTGATGACAATTTATCACCTTTATTTTTGGTACAGCATTCTTTTTAATTTTCCTAATCCCTTTTTCTGTATAATATCCATCGGAATCGGCAAAATGGTCTGAACAAACCACACTTGAGTAATTGGGTTTACAATTTCCTTCTCTCCTTTCTTCGAAAATAATTTTACGCCATTTATCTCTTACTATTTCATTTCATGGAAATCTGTAATTAATAAAAAAAATCATAAATTAAAAATAAATATAATATATTTCCAAAAAAAAACGACTCCATATATTTCATTGTTCCAAATCATGATTTCAAAAGGGACAAAATATTTGTCGGATGGCCAACGCTAACGTTGTTTTTTCAAAACGGTGACGTCAGCACGGCTGACGTCAATTTTGACAATAAGATGATTACTCATCTTATTTGTCAACTGTGAACACTAAAATTCACTGACTCCCTTTATTAACGGTACTTAACAGCACCGTCTAGTCAGGGATGTGGACAGTCCGAGTGCCGGAGCACGACTGTGTCGAATTTGCTCTGAACACTCCTTTTATAGGGTGCAATATTTGCAACTACCTACTCGCTACCGAATATTGAATGTCAAAGAAATAATTATAACGATTATTTTAACTTTTTAGAATCTTTTAACGATTCAGCAGTTTAACAATTGTAAAATGAATTAATAACGTGAAATAACAACGGCTTTTTAAATAAGCTTGCGATTTTGCGCCGATACGGCCATTCTGATAGGCGGTGCGTGCTCTGCACCAGCCTTGTAATTTGTTGTTGAATACTCGTAGAACCAATTTTTTTTTCTTTTTCTTTTCTTTTCTTTCTTTCTTTTCATTTGAAATAGCACGTGCTACTATTGAAAGCTTGTGGTTGTACGCCGATACGGTCATTTTGTAAAGCGGTGCGCGCTCTACAGCAGCCTCGTTTATTCTTGCGAATTTAAGATTCCGATTTTTTTTAAACTACCACCGGATCCAAACGCGGCCCTGTCTGAGAAGACCCGGCGAAACAAACTCAGCGGGCAAAATTACCTAGCTCACAAAACAATTTCCCGAATTGACCACTCAGGATTTTTCAAATTGACCACTTATGATTTTTAAAGATGATCACTGACGTTGACATTTAGACTTCAAAAATGACTGCAACAGAGTCACTACACCGTCTCGATCAATCCTGACCATAAATCAGGTAGTTTTTTGTTTTTGCATTGAATTCCGAGATGAAATTGCACACAAATCAAAATAGGGGTATTTAGACGCACCGCGTGCCCTAGTTTATATGGTTTTTAGAGGAGGTATCCGACCAGCCTTGCTAGACCATATTATAAACATTTGTACAAATGTTCCACACAATGCACTTTTTATGAATCAGTAGTCAGAGTGCGAATGCTCCACGCATCTATGCACTTTTCTTACGGGGATGATGCCGTGGTCCACAGGGGTTCTAAAGGAACGGGAAGGGTCGATGCTGTGGCGCTGAGCGGTCCTGTACGCCGTGGTCCACAGAGGCTCTGAAAAGGTTTTTTTTTTGTTGTTGTGCAAATGTTCCACACATTAATGCACTAGTGCAAATGCTCCACGCATTTATGCACTTTTTTTTTATTGTTAAGGATAATGCTGTGGTTCTGAGCGGTCCCGTACGCCGTGGTCCACAGTTTTTTTTTTTTGTTAAGGATGATGCTGTGGTTCTGAGCGGTCCTTTACGCCGTGGTCCACAGGGGTTCTAAAGGAACTGGGAAGGACGATGCTGTGGCCTGGGCCTTTATTATTGACCGATCGGATTGAAATTATCAGTCGGATTTAAATTATCAGTCGGATTGAAATTATCAGTCGGATTGAAAAATCAGTCGGATTGAAAAATCAGTCGGATTGAAAGTATCAGTCGGATTTAAAGTATCAGTTGGATTGAAAGTATCAGGGCAGAAAGGTTCAAGTTAAATGAGTGGGATAGCGATCCCACTTCTGATGTCGGAGGGCCAACGCAAACGTTGTTTTTTAAAAACGGTGACGTCAGCCATGCTGACGTCACTTTTGATAATAAGATGATTACTCATCTTATTTGTCAACTGTGAACACTAAAATTCACTGACTCCCTTTATTAACGGTACTTAACAGCACCGTCTAGTCAGGGATGTGGACAGTCCGAGTGCCGGAGCACGACTGTGTCGAATTTGCTCTGAACACTCCTTTTATAGGGTGCAATATTTGCAACTACCTACTCGCTACCGAATATTGAATGTCAAAGAAATAATTATAACGATTATTTTAACTTTTTAGAATCTTTTAACGATTCAGCAGTTTAACAATTGTAAAATGAATTAATAACGTGAAATAACAACGGCTTTTTAAATAAGCTTGCGATTTTGCGCCGATATATTTTATTAACTGAATTCGTTAAATTAATTATTTATACACGTTTAATACTTAATTTAACATGATTAAGGTTTTAAGAATCAAGTAAGGGAATTATACTTACTTAAAATATGAAATCCCATGTGTTTTGCGCTTTGTAAGAGTGTTATTTTTGCACTCTTTCACAGAGCATTTAGGCATCTTCACAGACGAACGGTCGGCGCCCGACTGACAGCCAACAAGTGCTTACTTACATTTTAAGCACTCGTTGGCTGTCCCACTTTCTGAGCGTCAACTGTGCATCTAGGTATATTATTATATCGATGGATCGTGACAACATTCATTTGGGACACCTTGGAATAAGCTTAATCGAACACAAAAAGCATCTTAAAAGTCTGTCCACGTTTAAGATATCGCGGAACATACATAAAAAAATCAGACGAATTGAGGACCTTCTCCTTTTTTGAAGTTGGTTGAAAAGAACAATCAATAACTCGTGAACAAAATTCGATTTTCAAAATCGCAGATATTCTGAATGAGACGTAGTTTCGGGTCGGAAAGTGCACCCGTCAGCCTTCTGAGTTCGGACGCGGGGCGTATTAAGCGTTAACGAACCGAGGGCCGAGGGGGCCCAACCAGCTGCAATAAGAGGATTGCGCACCCTTCGAGAGGGTCGGGCTGGAGTGGAAGCGGCGGGTGATGGTAACCGATGGACAGAGAGACAACACCAGTGAGATTTTATTGAAAATACAAAAATTATGACAATAATGAAATAGTCTAAACAAAATTTCAAATATTGGTTTCAAACTCAACAACACAATTCTACAGAACAAGACAGCCTCTATGGCGCAGTGGGCGAGTAACCGTCTGTGAAGCGAGAGGCCGCGGGTTCGATTCCCGCATTGAGACAAATGTTTGTGTGGCCCAGAGATATTTGTTTCAGGTCTGGGTGTTGTAAGACCGAAAGTCTCTCATAGCTTCTGCTACCCACGGTACAGGTTATACCTAGTGCGGGGTCTGGACTATGTGTGTGACTGTTGGGTGTATTTATTTATTTATTTAATAGCTTATAAGGGCACATGATCATGAAAAATACGGGACGGGGGTAAATCATTGTACAGCAGTGAAATAATATAATAAAATAAATACACCCTACACACCTAGTCCAGACCCCGCACTAGGTATAACCTGTACCGTGGGTAGCAGAAGCTATGAGAGACTTTCGGTCTTACAACACCCAGACCTGAAACAAATATCTCTGGGCCACACAAACATTTGCCTCAATGCGGGAATCGAACAAGGCTTAAATGCGTCCAGATCATCAGAATTTTTGAGCGGTTTTCACCTCTAAAACTTGTTTGTCCTCTTTAAATTACGTCAACTAGTTTGAGGGTGAAAGAGACTAAGCACTTTAATTTTTTATATATCCTATAACAATAACTCAGCGTGGCGGGTATTACACAACCCGCTGTCGCTATCTCTCATAACTCAAGACACACAATAAAAGAGGAAATTGCATTAAATTATAAGTGCGCGAGCAATCACGTTTTGTTTCCCGGCTCCTGTCGGATTTAACGGCACCAAATCCCCACTCTTAATTAGTGCCGAATTTAAAAGCTTACTCCCATAAATGTTAAATGTCGGTTTCTAACGCAGCGCCATTCACACGAGTGCACTCCGCTGGATGGCAATCAAGTTGGTATGTTTTATTTGAGGGTTTTTGGTTCAATGGATTTGGTGGTAGGATATTAATATGCGTGATAAGTATAAATATTTTTTTATAACTGATAAGCAAACGATCAGTTGAGTCAGCAGGTGGTAAGTGATCTCCACCGCCCATAGACACAAGATACAAAAATAATCTTGGGTGCGTTGCGAACCCAAAAGGATGGAAAAGGGATTGGGAGAGGGGCAATTAGGCCATCGAAAATCTCTCTTACCAAACTAAACCCGATAGCGAGCTGCCACTTTACGTCGGTTGTCTGTGAGATAGTGATATCAAATCGGTCGAGCTGGTCCATTCGTGCTGTAGACGTAACTGTCTACAGCGTGGTACTACCACTCAAATACTGTAAGGAGAGCGATCGTTGCACGTTTGGTGTTAAAACCTGTCACATTGACACGTAAATCGTATGTAGATCACGTTCTAAAATCAGCTAGTGATCCGCTTGTTCCGAGGGGCATCCATGGGACATGATTTGATGGTGGGCTGGAGTGGATATGGTAGTTCTCCCATATGTGCACCCAGGATGGATTTTCTTGTGTCCTATTTCCTGTTCCTGCATCAATAATCCACCTGTCTTGTCGCACGTCCCTCGATTTGAACTCTGTATTATAATTATCAGTATCAAGGGCGTGGCAAAGGGTGAACTTATTCAAAAGGGAAGCCAAGGCAGCATTTTCACCTAATTAATGCATATTTGTTAAGCCGATAATTTAGCAAAGGTAAGTCAATAGGATAGTCGCTGGATGCAGACCGCTTCCAACAGGTCGATCTGGAAATCTTTGGGGGAGGCCTATGATCAGCAGTGGACGTCCTATGGCTGATGATGATGATGAAGCCGATAGGAATCGTGTCGTATAGAACCTTTCGCCACTGCTTCGTATCAACCCACTGCTGGACATATGAATCTTGTCACCCCTCCTGTACACATCGACCTTTGCGATCTTGCGATAACCTTACCCACTGTTAAATTAACCAATACATAATAATCAACCTACCACAACCTGTAAACCGTGGTCATAAATCAAGCAACTCATTAAGCGAGCTCATCAAAATTCTCTCACCTCCCCGCTCCTCTGATCCCGGGAAAAAACGCGAAACCCCTCCACAAATTAGCATTCAAAGCTGGTGGCGTTGAAAAATCTCATCCAACTTTCTAATAAGGCACCCCTTGTGTAATGACGTCACGTCTGCTCGCCTCATTTTAAATGTTAGGACAATAAAGAGGTGTTTGTTAAGGAGGTAATATGTTTAGAAGTGTTAAGTGTTTTCGACATACTTCAAAAAAGGAGAAGATTCTCAATTCGTCTGTATTTTCGAGCGACGCCCAAAAAGGAAGAGGTCCTCAATTCTTCTGTATTTTCGACCCACTTCCAAAAAGGAGGAGGTCCTCAATTCGTCTGTATTTTCGACCCACTTCCAAAAAGAAGAAGGTCCTCAATTCGTCTGTATTTTTATGTATGTTACGATATCTCTGCCAAATGTGGACCGATTTTCAAAATTCTTTTTGTGTTCGATAGAGCTCATTTCAAGGATGGTCCCTATAAATTTGGTCACGATTTAATAGTCAAGGGCGGCTCGGCCTCCGGTGGCCCATGCGCTTATGTCACATATATATGTGCCACCTCCAACGTAAAACGAAGCTTTACCGACCGGCTACCTGCCTGAAGTCAACCTCCCGGGGTATCGAGTTCCGGAAAACTTTCAAAAATCTTTAACCTGGGATTGATCTCAGGACCTCCAGGTTCACAGCCTAGGTATACGTTGCCACTAGACCAAGGAGACGACTAAATAATATTATACAACATAAGAACAAAATTCTTTTACATTTTTGTAACACAATCAATTGACAACGCAATTTGAATTACCAACCCTCAAAAATACGCAAATTTCTATAGAGTTCCGAACAAATGGAAGTTTAAGCAAATGATGTTAAGTCAAGAGGGTTTAGGAGGGTCTTAGAGGGCTAAGCTGTTCCAATACTTGAAGATAGCGTCGCGACGCAAATATTTGGCGATTACTACCGACGGCTTGTTATAGCTACGGATTTGTATGGGCCGCTCTCGTCTTGCTAAATTGTTGAGTTTGTTTTGAGCCTCTTAATATTTGGTTTACTGAGGAACTTATTTAAATGGGATTATTTTTACTGTCTTGGCTTATGTGGCCTTTAATGTTTATAAAAACAAATACTTGTTTCTGTGGGCCTAGTTTGAAACGTTTTGCTATTCTATGTGGCTTACGTGGCCGACCGATATCGGTGCTATAAGTTTTGTTTCGGTGAATGCATTGCTGTAGACCATTTGACAGCCCACTCTACGGTGTTTGACATTTATTTGATCCACGTGCATCTAAATTAGTCTTTGCGGTAGGATATCGGTCCGATATCGTTCATCCGATAACGTTTTATAGAATAGACACCCTGGTCTGAATGTTGTGACACCAAGTGCCTTACTTAAAACAGCATTTTTAGCTGAGCAAATAGTTAAGAATAACCTGTCACTTTTTTCCTTGCGTTACATTGTTTAAAAATGAAAGGGACAACCTATGGTATATAATAATAATAATATATAATAAAATTTATTAAAGACAAAGTTAGTTACAAAATAAACTCTTACAATTATATAAAATAGAAACTACCACACAATCATATTGTTTAAGAGTATTTCGTTGGCGGCTGTACTAGTATAAACTGTGTCACAGCCACCAGATATAAAGATAAGGAGATATGGTATAGTAAGATATGGTATAAAGATAAGCAGCGCTTAAATATTTTTATAAGTAAGGCGCTAAAAGTCTCTAGTTCTTGATACCCACGACACGAGAATTGAATTTTATTATGGGCTCAGGACAATTGTGTGACTGATGGGTGTTAGTTATTTATTTTATTTAATGTTTTGTTTAAAGGAGTTTGGTAGTCTAATATTGTTTCTACTATAGCTAGCAGTAGGTGTTGATAGCACATGGTAACCAGCCAGTGTATATTTGGTTTTCTCAAGAAGTTTGGGTTATGACTTGATGGTTGATTGAGGCGGGTATGATAGTAATTGGAGGTCTGGTGTCCTCGTGCCTGCATCGGCCATCCGCCTGTCCTGTCGCAGGCTCCTAAAGCTTCTTCCCTCTTCGGAGAGTGAGGAGCATCCAGGCCGGTATAATAGTGGTAACCAGCAAGAAGAGCAGGCGCAGTGCGGCCACGTTACTTTGTCTGTAAATAAAATATATACTTAACCCTATTTTTTAGTCAGTTGAAATGGCACTCCGTTCCTTTCGTTACCCAACCCTGCACTAGGTAAATCATCACACCCTGTATCGTAGTTCACACGACAGTGAACACCCTGTAACGCGCTCAGGTTGAAAGATAAACCGACACTTTGTTGAATGTATTTGGATTGTGAGAAAAATGTCCATACAATGTTATCTTAATGTTTTGTCCGGGGAATAACGCATGTTTTTTATGGATGTTAGTTTTGGTTGGATGTAAAAACCGAAGTATCAAAATGCGAGGATGAAAATTTTATATTTTCAATGTTAAAGATTTTTTTTTATATTAGAGACTGGTAAACGAGCAGATGGGTCACCTGATGGAAAGTGAGCTCCACTGCCCCCCATAGAGACCAAGGTACAACAAGAATCATGGGTGCGTTGCCAACCTAGAGGGAGGGACATAGGGGTTGGGAAAAGGAAGGCGGGGATTGGGCCACCGGAAATCTCACTCACCAATCGAAACGCGACAGCGAGCTGCCACTTTACGTCGGTTTTCTGTGAGAAAGTATCAAACTGGTCGAGCCGGCCAATTCGTGCTTTAGACGTAATTTTCTACAGCGTGGCTCTACCACTCAAGAATAACGAAAAAGTATGGTAGAGTTCCCTTTGTCGTCATCAAAAAGTGTAAGTGAGACTTGCAGCCTTATTACTAATCTACAATTAAACCTAAATTCGATTTACGAGTATCCTACAGCTCACATCTTCATCTTTAAATCAAGATTTGGGAAAAAGAGAGATTTATTTATAAGTGGCCCTAAAAAGATAATCAATGACAGAAGAGTAGAGCTTTTTGATGAAAGAATTATTGCAATATGTTTCTGGTTTTTGGACAATACGTGGACAACAAAACGAAGGTATATATAAATTTCATAAAAAAATGGCAGATATTTTTACAAGACTATCATAATCAAATGGGTCAATAAATACAAAACCATTTTTTTGAAATAAAGTTCACACATTAATTGCTCAACTTAACTCCCACTCAATCATAAACAATATATTACATTACCATAATAATTTCATTGCTTTAATCATGTAATAGTTATTAGAACACAATAGTGCATATCTAATCCACAGTGAAATCGCCGTGTAAAGTAAGTGCTTTTCTTACTAATGGCAGGAGGTCACGCGAATGAGCTTTGACCGGCGTTCATTTATGTAATACGCAGTTATAAAACTCAAGTAAGTTATATAATGGTGTTAATGAATGGAACAGTTTGGATATTATGGGAAAAGTGTAATGAACTTTGTCTCCAGCGCTTTAAGAGTGAGTTGAGCCACACTGCAGACAATTTTGCAGCATGAATTTGAATAGATCATTCTGGAAATTCTGGAGATCATTTGGTGCAGACCTATGTTCAGCAGGGGACGTCCTGTGGCTGTTGATAATGCATGGTTTGATCGATTAATTTTATATAACAGCTTTGTGAACTTTATGAAAATGCATTATTTATGGGGAAAATATTGAAGAATTACAGAGTATAAATATGTATGTATATCAAAGGATCTAAGGCGGTTGTTAAAAGAATATTTTTTAAAGTGTAAAGTATGACGGCTGGTAACTGCAGTAGTTCATTATCATCATCATCATCATCATGATCAGCCATAGGACGTCCACTGCTGAACTTAGGCCTCCTCCAAAGATTTCCAGATCGACCTGTTTGAAGCGGCCTGCATCCAGCACCTAAGTTATGTCATATAAAAACCTTTTTTAGAGCCCTATCTACATATATACATAAAATGTATGGATATATATAAAGAGATAAGTCGTGACACATAAATTCCAGACTCCGGGCTGATATGGAAAAATCTAATATCACTTTGCCCGACCCGGGGATCGAACCCGAGACCTCAGAAACGTAGTCGTACCGAAATACCACCACGCCACCGAGGCAGTCGTTTTTTATTAAGAAAGTAGAAATTAAATACATATTTCTAAATCGAATCCCTAAAGCAGTGAAATGAGGTTTCAATATTGTATTGATAGACTCCCTTGCAAAAATGATGGTCTAATAGCCTCGTAACTTAAAGACAGCCCACTGGCCAGCGAGACATTGAATGATGATTTCCACAAACTGTTTACTGAAAAAAAAAAACAAAAAGCAAACGATATTCTTGATCGGACCGCAACCTGCGTCACGTTGACACGGGACTGATTGCGCCAGGTGCGCTCGAGGGAGGTTCGACCTCCGGCGAGGGACTGGATAAATGATTCCATGTCTTATTACGAGAGGGTTGGAAATTACCTCGCCGCTTTGTATTTCATTTCTTTTTGTGTGGATCTTTTAAAAGTGATGAAAAATCTTGTGTGTATTCTTTACTGCCGTATACTGGAACGCCACTCAACTTTAACGGCTTCTTACATTGATTTTCGCCATACAATTTTGATAGATAAGGCGGCCTTAAACGTCATAAGGTGTCCTTAAGTACATGAGCATTCGGCCAGTAGTCTATTAGATATGCATCTTTACTGACGACGCGCCGAAAAAGTTTAAAGCTAATATGTAAATATACATTACATATTAGCTTTAAACTTAAGTTAAAGCCTAGTCCCCAGGTCCCTAGGTCCCCAATGGGATTTGCAGAGCTGATGAATTATTGGCAACGAACCCATGCTTCTTTAGTTATCTTCGGAGTTTATGGACGGTAGAGTTCATTTACCATCAAGTGTATCACATGCTTACTTTCCAATATTTGCTTTACATAAAATGTGATACCAGCAAAGGCTTAGCATCGTGAGGTCTTGGAAAATCCCATGTTTATATTAATATTTGTTACTTACATAATTCTTAATACATACATACATAAACTCATGCCTGGATCCCCGAAGGGGTAGGCAGAGGTTAACTAGAGAACTAGAACACCCACATTTCGCCTCGTTCATTTACGTCCCAGACGTGAAAGGGGGCGAGCCTATCGCCATTTCGGGCACAAATGGGTTAATATTGAAAAATGCATTATCACTTTTCCCTACCCGGGGATCGAACCTGAGACCTCATGATGGTAGTCATACCGTAATACCACTACACCACCGAGGCAGTCTTCTTAAGCCGTAAGTAAAACTTTAATTTAAGCATAATAAATTAAATTGCCCTTGATTCATTGACACAAGTGTTTAGCCGACCCCAGTTAAGAAGCGCAGAAGATTCGAACGTCAGTACTGTGAGGATTGAGGGTGGCTCCCTACGGCTGGCACCAGGTGTATCGTAGCCCGTACCTAATGAACATTGCGAGTGAATCAGTGTTGAGACGTGTTATTTTATCAAATGCGAGTTGTTTTAAATTCGTATATATTCCTCGGTGGCGTAGTTGTATTGTGTGCGCGGTACGACTACCCTCCTGAGGTCTCAAGATCGGTTTCCGGGTCGGGCAAAGTGATGTTGGATTTTTCAGCATCGACCCGGAGTCTGGAATTTGGGTCCGAAATGGCGATAGGCTCGTCCCCTATCACATCTGGGGCGCAACTAAGCTCGGCGATATGTGGGTGTTCTAGTTTGCTAGTGCGCCTCTGCTTACCCCTTCGTGGATACAGGCGTGAGCTTATGTCTGGAATTTAAGTAATCTCCACGGGCCATATAATAGATACTAAAAGAATCATCGGTGTGTTCCAATAAAGGAAGTATATAGGATTTGGGAAGACGACGGTAGGATTTCCGACACCGGACATCTCACTCATCGAAAACGTGCAAAAAGACGGAGTTGCAACTTCACGTGCGTTTTTTAAGGCAGAAGTATCGAATCGGTCGAGCCGTTGTAGGCGTTGAAGGCACTGTCTACTTTCTGCCATTTGCCTACAAGCCCTAAAAAAATAAAAATATACATTTGAGTGGTAGAGCCACGCTGTAGACAGTTACGTCTACAGCACGAATGGGCCGGCTCGACCGGTTTGATACCACTGTCTCACAAAAAAACCTACTTAAAGTGGCAGCTCGCTGTAACATTTGGTTCGGTGAGTGAGATTTCCGGTGGCTCAATTCCACTACTCCCTTTCCCAATCCGTATTTCCCGACTTTTAGGTGTGCAACGCACCCATGATTTTCTTGTCTTGGGTGTCTATAGGCGATGGAGAGCACTTACCATCAGTTTACCCATCTGCTCGTTTGCCAGTCTCTGCTATAAAAAAAGCAAATATTTCTTAGCTACTTTGTAACATGTAAATCGATCGCCACAAAGGTCATATTAATTTGTGAACTTATTATAAATTCCGCACAATACGTCCACGCGGCGTCCATTCTCCGATGTGGGATCCAAACAAACTTTTTGGCAATTTTAACTTTAAATAGGTCTTTAACGAAGACGCTTTGGAATTCCAATGGCTTTAGAACGCTTACTACGATCCAAGTTAGGAGCGGAAGCGGTTGCGGAGCGGAAACTTCGGATAAACTATGTAGTATATTGCTGAAAATGAGATCTAAAGGCGGTTTGCAGCGCTATACTAATCTAGAGTTATACCTTACCTCGATTTATCCTACAGCTCACTCTTATTCTACCGACTTCCTCAGTTGGTCGTTTTTTCTTTTTTTTTCTTTCTTATGTATGTTACGCGATATCTCTGCCAAATGTGGACCGATTTTCAAAATTATTTTTGTGTTCGAAGGGGCTTATTTCAAGGGTGGTCCCATATACATTTGGTTACGATCGGATTTGAAGTCGGTCCGTTAAGTTTTTAAACTTGTGATTATTTTTTTATCAAGATTTGGGATAAATAGAGATTTTGATTGGATTTCCTTTGTAAGTCTTTGAATCCTCATTTTATCCCTTTAGGGGTTAAATTAAAAATAAATAAATAGCACCCAACAGTTACACACATAGTCCTCACCTTATACTAGGTTAAAACTGTGTCGTTGGTATCAGGAACTATTGAAGACTTACGGTCCGACAACACCCGAAACAAATATCTGTAATAATAATAATAATACACCCAACAGTCACACACCTAGTCCTGACCCCACACTAGGTTAACCTGTATCATGGGTGTCAGAGACTATGAGAGACTTTCGGTCTCACAACACCCAGACTTGAAACAAATATCTGTGGGCCACACAAACATTTGTCTCAATGCGGGAATCGAAGCCGCGGCCTCTCGCTTCATAGCCGGCTATTCACCCACTGCGCCACGGAGGCTGTCTAAATCTAAATCTGTACAAACATTTGTCTCGGTGCGGGGATCGAATCAGCAACTTGTCGCTTCTACTCATCCTCTGCGTTGGCCCATATCGCTTCTACTCTTGGCTCACACCCAGCCATCTCAGCAAGAAGGGCAAACGTCAATATTGGCAATGCACTCGTCGACAAAGCGAATTGGCCGAGTTCGCGCCGCCATCGCGCTGTTTTCTCTATAAACATACTTAGACATTTCGCAGGGAAATTGTTCGGATGTCACTCGTATTAACAGATATAAATGGAGTTGAGAGGATCTTTAAATAGATTTCAATGAAGTTTCATCTGCTTTCAGGGTTCCTTAGCTAAACGACAAAAACGGAACCCTTATGTGAAATTACAAAATACTTACATAAGCTCACGCCTGTATACCCGAAGGGGTAGGCAGAGGCGCAATAGCCAACTAGTACACCTACATTTCGCCGATCTTAGTTATGTCCCAGATGTGATAGGGGGCAAGCCTATCGCTATATAGGGCACAAATTCGAGACCCGGGGCTGATATGGAAAAATCCAATATTTCCCGACCCGGGATCGAACCCGAGACCTCTGGACGGTAGTTGTACCGAAATACAACCACGCCCCTGAGGCAATTACAAAATACCTTTACAAAATATTGGGAAGCTCTTTATATACGAGTAATATACATGTAATTTTGTCGGGGAACTAATATGAGGTGCCTTTGTATTGATGTTTAAAAATAGCAAAATGTTGTATAAAGGATTCGGCTTAGTCTTTTGTCCACTTGCTTGATGTCATCCAACTCTTGGAGAGATACTGTCCTGGGAAAATTATGCTCGAAAAATTGCATTACATCCCACCAAACACTCTTCGTTTCATCATCCATGAATGTTTACATTATTGAAACAAATAGAAAATATAGCTATCTCGAACCTTAAATCACCCAGTACGAATCCAGCATGTCAAGATTAGCGTGTCCAACAACAATTAGGCGATACATTAGCAGGGAATCAATAGGCAAGGCAATTTATTTGCCATCGGCGGTCATCGATCTTAATCGGGGTCCGACGCGAGCCCTGTCCACTTACCGAGTCGGCCGTCTCTGCAAATAAAACTATTAGCTTCGGCTGTTTTGGTATACTGAGGAAATGACCACCTCTCTTTATCATATTCTACTGTTCTATAATATTTCGTAGCTTTTGGCTCACTAGGATGATATCCTGAATTTAAATTATATGTTTTATTACGTCAAATAACAAAGTAACTTTTGCTAATTGATCTCCACATAGTTACCATAAAATACTACACTCTGTTCAATTATAAGAGCTACTTACATGGTTTTGCGGCATGTAATTTTAACAGATAAGGCGGCCTCAAATGAGCTAAGATGATCTCAAGTGTTTAGGTCAGTATTCGGATAGATTTTTTATATGTAAGGGAATTGGAATTGTAAAGGGGAGGGCATTTGTAATTCATAAATCTCCAAATTCGAACGAAACGCAACAGCATCTCTTGCATCACCATCATCATTCTTTTTACCTGCCCTTACCCCACCTTAATGTCGGAATCGAACACAAGACCTCTCGGTCCACACCCCAGATACACTGCCACTCGACCAAAGAGGCGACACCATCGTTATCATCATTAGCAATTTAAAAGATAAGCTGAGGGTAACAATTTTGAAAATATGGTCTTGCTTGTGTATTTTTCGACCGAGTTCCAAAAAGGAGGAGGTTCTCAATTCTGTATATTTTTTTTATGTATGCTACTTGATACCTCCATCAAATGTGGACCGATTTTCAAAATTCTTTTTGTGTTCGATAGAGCTTATTTCAAGGGTGGTCCCATATAAATTTGCTTACGATCGGTAAATTGGAAGTCGGTCATTTAAGTTTTAAATCTTTTAATTATTATAATAAATAAATACACCCAACAGTCACACACCTAGTCCTGACCCCACACTAGGTATAACCTGTATCGTGGGTATCAGAAACTATGAGAGACTTTCGGTCTCATAACACTCAGACTTCAAACATATACATATCTGCGGGCCACACAAACGTTTGTTTCAATGCGGGAATCGAACCCGCTGCATCTCGCTTCACAGCCGGCTACTCGCCCGCTGCGCCACGGAGGCTGTCTATTTAATAGATAATTGTCGGGATAGACAGTGTCTTGTCTATATGGACTACACGCCATTACTGTTTAAACAAGACGCTTCGAAACATTATTACTTGATATATGTTGGTTTTCTGTGAGACAGTTGTGATGGATGCTGGTAATCATTTACCACTACTCCCTAGGTGACCTACTTACACGTATACCCGCCTTTTATTACCTAAAGGCTAGCCAAAACAGTTCTTAACTAAGATGAGGCACGAGGTTCAGAATAAAATAAAAGTTCCAAATGGCTATAAATGTTTTATTTATTCAGTTCAAGACCTACGAGTTAGGACATAGCGGACACTACCGTAAGCTATCGTAACGTAATTCAAACAACATTTTATCTTTATTCTGCGATAAAATAGTTGTGTAGTACTTTAACGTAGAAGGAGGTGTTTAAAATAGAGAGACAGTGTCCGTGGCGCAGCGGGCGAGTAGCCGGCTGTGAAGCGAGAGGCCGCGGGTTCGATTCCCGCATTGAGACAAATTTGTGGCCCACAGATATTTGTTTCAAGTGTGGGTGTTGAGAGACCGAAAGTCTCTCATAGTCTCTGACACCCACGATACAGGCTATACCTAGCGTCGGGTCAGGACTAGATGTGTGACTGTTGGGTGTATTTGTTATAATTATTAAAATTGCTCTATGTTTGTGGATACTAAGCTTAAATGATTGGCTTGAATAAAGAGACGGACATCCGCCGAATGTTCATACACTTAAGGACGCCTTATGTCGTTTAAGGCCGCCTTATCTGTCAAAATTGTATAGCGAATATAAGAAGCCGTTAAAGTTGAGCAGCGTTTGACCATTCGGGCGATAGTAGTTTAGAAATCTTACTACTTTAAAATAAATGTGTAAGTATGGATGTGGTTCTAGTTCGCTAGTGCGCCTCTTTCTACCTCGTCAGGGATACAAGCGTGAGTTTATGTTATTGAAGGATGTTTGTTATCCAATCATGCCCGAATAGCTGAACAAATCTGGATAAAATAGCACATAGGCTATTTTTTACCCCGCAATAGGTATTTTTCCCGTGACTTTGGTTCGATAATAAATGTCCACGCGAACGAAGTGGCGGGAAACAGCAAATATGATATAAATAATTGAAGGTTTTTATCTAAGCACGGAAGAGTGAAAACACTATGACTAATAAACAATTTTGGTAAATAAAAAATTGAAATCAAACTATTTTTACGGATTCTATCACGATTTGGTTTTAATTTTTATATTTATTATATTAGTCGCCTCCTTGGTCTAGTGGCAGCATGTATGGCCTGTGGACCGGGAGGTCGTGGGTTCGAATCCCAGGTCGGGCCAAGCGAATTTTCTAATTTAATTTGCCCGGGACTGGACCCCTCAGAGGGGGTTGACGTCAGGCAGGCAGCCGGTCGTAAAAACTTAGCCAAATCATTTCTGCAACATGCATGAAAAAGTGTGTTGCGCCGACCATATTAACCATATTAAGGTGGGATAAGGGCAGGTAGAAAGAAAAGATTATATTATTAACATTTTTTGGACAAATGACACCTTAGTCTGACCCGTGACCACGAAGGCTGCAAAGCTTTCGAAACGTCGGGCATAAAAATTAAAACCAAATCGTGATATAATCCGTAAAAATAGTTTAATTTCAATGAATAACATCCACGTAAAGTTAAGAAATCATTAAATAAGAAAATCCAAAAAACACAGTATTTCAATTTCCCGGGCTACGAACACCGACCTACGTAAAACTAAAATATCGGACTTGTTACATAATAATAATAAACACTTAACAGTCACACACATAATCCTGACCCCACACTAAGATCGAGTCTTGTGTCGTGGGTATCAGGAACTACGAGAGACTTTGGGTCTCACAACACCCAGACGCGAAACAAATATCTGTGCGCCACATAAACTTCACAACCATGAACACTTGTCGATAGGCAAGCTATTATAGGCGTTTTTGTAAATCATTGATATTTGATTAAAAAATATGTCTTTTTTTAAAGCAGAGATTGGCAAATGAGCAGATGGGTCACCAGATGGTAAGTGATCTCCACCGCCCATAGACACCCAAGACACAAAAAGCATCATAGGTGCGTTGCCAACCTAAAAGAAGGAAATGGAAGGGGAGGGAAAAGGGATTGGGAAAGGGAGTGGAGAAATGGGCCAGCGGAAATCTCACTCACCGAACGAAACGCGACAGCAAGCTGGCACTTTTCGTCGGTTTTCTGTGAGACAGTGGTATCTAACCGGTCGAGCCGGCCCATTCGTGCTATAGACGTTACTGCCTATAGCGTGGCTCTACCACTCATCTAGTTATCTCATGAGTGAAGGTCGATGTACTACGGCCTCTTAGACGAACGTCATCTAATGTCAGTGACAACGTGGTTAGTAATCAGTATACAATATCCATTATCCCAAAAATATAATCCGGTAACGCATTAGTCTGTAACATGATCTATATTATTATTCTGCACTCATGGACACTGTTTGCGATGTCCTGATGGATCAGTGGACTCGGAGTTCGGACTGTATGTGGCCTCCTCTATGTGGGGGAGGATAAAAAATGTGTAGGAATTTATTTAATGTGACGTTGCGTGGTTAGCTATAGCTATAGTCTATTTAGAGGTAAACACTCATAACATAAGCTCATGCTGTATCCCCGAAAGTGTAGGCAGAGGTGCACTAGCGAATCAGAACACCCACATTTCGCCGAGCTTAGTTCCGTCCCAGAGGTGATAGGGGGCGAGCCCATCGCCATAACGGGCACAAATTCCAGACTCCAGGCTGATATGGAAAAATCCAATATGACTTTGGCCGACCCGGGGATCGAACTCGAGACCTCAGAACGGTAGTTGTACCGAAATACAACCACGCCACCGAGGCAGTTTAGAGGTCAATCCGAGAAATAGGGTTTTCGTTATTCCCTACATGAAAATCACTACCTATGCAACTGTTTTATAATTATTAAATTGCCAGACTCTGCGGCGCAGCGGGCAAGCCGGCTATGAAACGAGAGACCGCGGTTTCGATTCCCGCACCAAGACAAATGTTTGTGTTAGCCACAGATACGAGTATTTATTTCGGGTCTGGGTGTTGCTGGATAGTAAGTCCTGTGTATTTCTTGATATCTATATGACGATAGCTAGAGTAGCAGCGATAGCTCAGTTGCGAATGGTACGGACTGCGAAGACGAGGATCGGAGGTTCGAGACCAACCTCAAAATGGAGCCTCTGACTTTTCTATGTTAAGTGCATTTTCCTTGTGAATGTAAATCTCTACAAACTATAGCATAAGAATTTCTCCACAAGTATTTCGAAGGTATGTGAAGTCTACCAACTCCATTAGGCCATTAGACTAAAGCCTGACTCCGCATCAGTATAGGAGGTCCGTACCCAGCAGTGAAGCAATACTATACTATTCACAAAATACTTGCTTAAATTTTATAGAAAATATTTATAAAATTAAAGGAATGTAGAGCTTATAGCCTTTAAAATAAATAGCACTTTCACACGAAACACGTTGTATTAAAAATGTACCACACTAAGAAGCAACGTTTCATTTTATGTTGTTCACGTGGTATTCGTTTTGTAGATGTGTTAAGTAAAGTGAGTGCTTCTAGCTTAGAAATACGCTGAATAATATAAGGTATAAAGGTAAGACTTTACTTAAGACTAATGTTATGATTTCTTAGGTTTACGCGGATGTTATTCATTGAAATAAAACTATTTTTACGGATTCTATTACGATTTGGTTTACGTTACTTCGTGGTCCGACCCATGACCACGAAGGCTGCAAAGCTTTCGAAACATCGAGCAGAAAAAATAAATTAAAACCAAATCGTGATAGAATCCGTAAAAATAGTTTTATTTCAATAAGACTAATGTTTGTTCCCTCTAGAGCTCAATGTAGATATTTTAACTAGACCATAAAATCAAAATTGTAGCGTTTGGCTGCTCGCTGTAAAACAACAGCCTCCGTGGTGCAGTGGGCGAATAGCCGGTTGTGAAGCGAGAGGCCGCGGGTTCAATTCCCGCATTGGGACAAATGTTTGTGTGGCCCACAGATATTTGTTTCAAGTCTGGGTGTTGTGAGACCGAGAGTCTCTCATAGTCTCTGACAACCACGACACAGGTTATACCTAGTGTGGGGTCAGGACTAGGTGTGGGGTCAGGACTAGGTGTGTGACTGTTGGGTGTATTTATTTATTTATAACAGATCAACATATTTATTTAAAAGGTTCATCTCCAGCACGTACATCTATCACATTTTATAAGCATTTTTAACAATAATCTGAGATCTGTATATACACGCTAATTAGAGGTGAACATAACATTCTAACCATTTGCTCGCATTTGCTCAGCTAAACTATTTTTATAAGTAAGGCTCTATATTAATACCTATTCGGTCGGATCTAGACACCGAAGTGTGTCAATCAACTTCTCTTCTCAGTAACGAAACTTCCCACCTAGTAAGTGTATTATTTATTTAATTAACGAATTATTGACCTTAGGTTATCGGCCCGCAAAGTAGGTAATTGAATACACACTAGTCCCGAAGGCAACCGAAGATAAATCTCAATTAGGACATGTCGATAGCCATTCCGGGCCTGAGTCTATAATTAATTATATTATGTTGTGACGGATCTAGTCCTAAACTCAAACAAACTTTGGGCGGATAACCTACTACGCTCAGTTATGTTAAATAAGACTAATTTTAGTTGGTCTTCGGTTCAAACCCAGGGCTCTTTTATAGAGAATACTACCATTTTTATTACCTCAGGAAGAAAGGTAATCTTTCTTTCTACCTGCCCTTATCCCAGTGTGTGTTTAGCCCAACAAACAAACAAACCCAAAAAGTGTGAGTGGTAGAGCCACGCTGTTGACAGTTACGTCTACAGCACGAATGGGCCGGCTCGAGCGGTTTGATACCACTGTCTCACAGAAAACGGACGTAAAGTGGCAGCTCGCTGTCGCGTTTCGTTCGGTGACTGAGATTTCCAGTGGCCCAGTTCTCCCCTTCCCTTTCCCAATGCCTTTTCCTTCCGCTTCCATTCCCTCCTTTTAGGTTGGCAACGCACCCATGATTCTTTTTGTGTCTTGCGTGTCTATGGGCGGTGGTGATCACTTACCATCAGGTGACCCATCTGCTCGTTTCCCAGTCTCTGCTATAAAAAAAACTTTTTTAAACCAGGCAATTAAAGCAACCACGTTATATTGAGCTTATACCAAAACATAAAACTCACATAATTGTGATTGTCTGATTCGGGAATAAAACCCCGGATCTCGCGGTTCTTATTTTTTATACCCTGCCCTAGAGACCTATGTAGACTAATGAGCTTCCCCAACAAAATTTCAAGCAATTTAAATAATTATTCTGTTTATATTTTAGTCCTTTATACCACAGCCGGTCACGAATATCCGCTACAAATGAAATAGGCCAGGCTTTATTTAAAACAATGTAACAAAATTTGACACGTAGAAATAAATCAATTTCCTCCAAAACGTGTGTGTAGATTAATTTCAATTATGTAACGAGATAAGTAAGTTTGTTGGGGGTTTGTTCGAAGTTCCCACCGGTACAGTTTGATTTTGTTAACACTGTTTAAGTACGATGTTTATTTAAACCAGTTCGTATACGCCTGATCGAAAAATAAGGGTTGAAGGTTGTTTATTTTTGTCGATATGTTGTGTTTATATTTTGTTAAGAGTTTATAGATTAGGCTGATGTCTCACGAGTTTTATGTTAGGTATTTTTGTACGTAAGTCTAAAGCTGTTAGCGAACTTCGATTATGAAGAAATCGATGATTTATGAGCATATTTGATTGTTTTTGCAAAGTCGGCTTCGGTAACTTCATTAAAATCAATAAACAACAAAAATATCTTGCTCTATAAGACGATGTCGGGTTTATAGATTTCAGCCTACGTCTATTTTGTGATCGTACTTGTGTTAGAAATAGCAACTATCTTTTTTTTGCTGGTATATTCCGATCTTAGACCATTGTGTACATTTATACTTAAACATTTTCTCTTATTATTTTATGTATTATAAACTGAAATACAAGAAACACTGACGACATTTCGTTTATTCAGCACCCAGAATAAAAAAAATTGTTTCGAGCATCGAACCTAAACCCTCAAACACTCGGCCTGTCACACTAGCCTCGACATAAAGCCCATAAGCTTGGCTCGTCTGCACTGTTGTACATATTCATGAGACGACTCCGTAACCAACGGCGTCATGTCTCGACGCAATGTGCTAGTGACCATGTGACAATGTGTTAGATTATGGTGTAGCTTATGCATTTCACGGAGAGACATGGACTCTGAGCTATGTTGCTTATAACGCATGTCCTTATCGGTCATTGTCTGTAGCAGAGATGGCAATGGTGCACGTGGGTCACTTGTCCACAGTCCATAGACACCAACGTACATGTTATGATTTTTCTCCTCCTTATGCTCCTCAATTTTGTATGTATGTTACGCGATATCTCCGCCGAATGTGGACCGATCTTTAAAATTATTTTTGAGTTCGATAGAGCTTATTTCAAGGGTCCCATATAAGTTTGGTCACGATCGGATTTGAAGTAGGTCCGTTAACTTTTTAAACTTGTGATTATTTGGTATCGTAAGTGTCTATGGGTGATGGAGGTCGTGGAGACTCACAGGGTGACCCACCTTCTCGTTTACAAGCCTCTACTATAATCTCCATTTTCTGCTGTAATTTAAATAACTGTCCTTATTGATTTCTTAAGTTTACGAGAATGTTATACATGAAAAAAAAATATTTTTACGGATTCTATCACGATTTGGTTTTAATTTTTATTCCCGACGTTTCGAAGGCTTTACAGTCTTCGTGATCACGGGTCAGACCGGGATGTCATTTTCTCAAGAATGTTAGTGTTACAATATCTACCTTCATTTTAAAATTATACAAAATTAAATAAGTTAACTCCTTTATGTTCCGATCTACGCAATACGAGCTCACGGTGTCTTGAGGTCTGGCAGCTGGTCTTTTGGGTTCCGATCCTTATATTTCGATTGTCAAAGTTCCGATGAATACTTTTTAAAACCACAAAAAGAACACATCTCACTTCCTTCTTCATAGCCATAATTTAGAATACAATGGAGACACATTTTACTTTTATTATCAATTGTTCGTCGCAAAGAAATCATTACGTCTCGATTGTGCGCCATTCATAATAGGCGATAGCAGACGATGGCTCGCCGCACTCGGACCCACGGTCTTTCTGATTGTCTCCCAAATTTAATAACGGATTCGAATGGCCCTCTCCCTCCCAATTCGAAGGTTACATTCGACAAAAAGATATCGGCTGGGGATGCAATGGGTGAAACATATTTATGTTGGTTTATTTTATGCATCTTACAATACTACTTCATTATTTCTATCATACTTACGGTACCTTATACTTTTGGTGTTGTTGAGATTGCATAAATCCATATAAATGTAAAAATGCGTTGTATTCTATCTTGTAAATTGAGAAAAAAAAACGAAAGTAAATTGATTAAAAAAACAAGCCGGGGTTTCTTTCCGTCTTTCTTATTATATAAATGTACCCATTCGTGCTGTAGACAATAATGTCTACAGCACGAATGGGCCGGCTCGATCGGTTTGATACCACTGTCTCCCAAAAAACCGACGTAAAGTGGTAGATTACTGTCGCGTTTCGTTCGGTGAGTGAGATTTCCGGTGGCCCATATCCCTACCTTCCTTTTCCAATCCCTTTTTCCCTCGCCTTCCATTTCCTCCTTTTAGGTTGGCAAGTCACTGGTGATTCTTTTTTTGTCTATGGGCTGTGGAGATCACTTACTATCAGGTGACCCATCTGCTCGTTTGCCAGTCTCTGCTATAAAAAAAGTAATAATAAGCTCTTACCTGTATTCCCGTATCCGAAGCAAGTATGGAGACCTTTGAATGTATGGGACGAGGTACCTCCATAGTCTGCACCAGTGTCGGTCATAGGTACTGCCCGCGGATAAACTTAATTAGGTCGCGAATTAACTTTATTGGGCCGCGGATTAAATTAATTGACTCGCGGATTAAATTAATTGACTCGCGAAAAAATCTTATTGGTCTTATTCTGCCGCGGGTTACTTTTATTGGACCACGGATTTCTTTAATGAAATCGTATATAAAACTTATTATTTCCCATATAAATCTTATTGGATTATAAGGATATTGGTGTTACATTGTTATTGCACATCGGTTCATTGTATTGGTTCCACGGCATTGTTTTGTCAGACCCCCATGGAAAAGTTGTTAGGTCCACGTGTTATAGGATCGCGGATATTCTTGATTACGTCGCGAATCTAAATAATAAATTTTATGTTATTACCTCGTGACTCAGTATGTTACGTTACTTTTCACCGGAACGCGATCACATACAGAACTTTATACTTTGAACATGCTTTTTGTATCACGTAATAATTGCGTCATCAATCAATTTAATCCAACTGCCGACTACTTTATTACGACATGAGTCGTTTAGGTAGCGTCTCAATTGCAAAACCTCGCAATATTCCGCGGGCTAGATACGGGCGGTGTTTCATTTGTGACAGGTTACTACATATAGGTAATAGGTATTGCATTGATTCGCAATACGATCAACATATTCTGCGTCCCTTGAAGGTGAATTAACCTTATATCAAGTTAATACCTATTATTGATTACATTTATAAATATCCAATTAAATTTATACCTAGTGCAGATTAGTTTTATAATGGTCTTCATTTTAATTTATTCTTTCGACTCCACACGTGGCCTGCCGAGAGGCAATTTGTCCTTCTAAAAGGTTTATAATTCAAATATTCGAACAAAAGACACATTTTTGTATCACCCTTTTTATAAACAATTAACTGAAGTTTCTTATTGTTATAAGAGAAATCGGGTCTTCATTGTTTAAATGAACAAAGAATTCATGATGCATATTAACGTCGAGTCGTGTTTAAACGTGTTTGTCTGTTAAAATTAAGGATACTCATGGAATTTTGTACCTGTTTTTATTGTGCAATTTATATTTATTACCTCCCAACTCCACATGTGGTCTCCTTAGAGGCAATTTGTCCTTCTAAATGGCTCATAATTCCAAGATTCAAACAAAAGATTGACACATTTTTGTATCGCTCTTTTTATAAACAATCAACCGAAGTTTCTCATTGTCATAAGAGAAATCGGGTCTTTTATTTAACCGAACAAAGAATTCATAACGCATCTTAACGTTTGGGTCATGTCTATACGTGTTTGTCTGGTAAAATAACCATTTCTTCCCCATATAAAAGACACACCGAAATTATTTTGCACCGTATTCCAAGCTGTGCTCTACACTACATAACATCTCCAAAGTTCCTGACCAGTGAAGTGTTAAAAGAGTGACGCTGCTATAAAATGAATGTAAGTAACTATTATACATGTTTCTTATACTGTTGATATTGTTTTGTACAAAGGACATCATATGTGTAATACTTAGTATTAAAATACTTCTGTTATCTGATTACTGTATTGATTGTAATTATTTTAACATACATTATTCCATGTTTATACTTATCTCTAAACTGTTATTTAATATACTGTTTTCTATTGTTTCAGTTCTCTGAAAACACCTTTAAGAATTATTATTATGAAGATAATGTCGACGAACCAAGTGATCAAGAGGAAGGAACTCTCGCTTTCAAAGTAAAAAAGGCGATATCAAAAAGACCTCACAGCATTGACGAGTTTTTTGAAAAACCCAAGAAGAAGAAACTTACAAAAAGTCATCGAGTGTTGGTCGATCTACGAGTGGTGGAATATCGTACATAACGTCGAACAAAGACGACAGTGCTGACGCGTCGCATCTTATCAAAATTGAAGTTTATGATGTGAACAAAATAAAAAATGTCGCACAAACGGAGCAATGGAAACACGCTGACGTGCGTGTTAAATTTTTTACGGAGAGTGAAGCCGACCGAAATTTGCTAAGTGTGAGAGACATTATATATAATATCACCAAACAATTGGCTACCCAAGAAGAGTGTAAAAAGTTTTTTATAGATACCGACAAATAAGCTAGCGTTATATTTTTATTTTAATATTCTTTGTAATCATTTTAATAGTGTATAGAGGTATAAGTATTGTTTTGTAATTAATTGATTTGTCTTTTTGCTATATGAAATAATTGTCTTATTGAAAAAGTTGTTGTACAGGATTATAATTTTTTAGAGTAAGGATATATGATCATTATCGTAATTTGAATTGTAAAGTAATATAAGATTTTCGAAATTGAATAAAAAGTTCAATAAACTCTATATATTTGGATTTCATTTATTTATTTCAAAACATGATTGAAACAAATCAGATAATAATACATCATTTAACATAGTATCATTACAAAATAAATGTTGAAAATCTTTCAAACTCATATCATGATATTTGTAATGCAAATACATTACACAGTATTCACCACAAACTGTAGTCCAGTCATTTTGAATTCGATTAGTATTATAATTCCACATTCTTGAATTTCTTGTTAAAAACATCCTATGATATCCTTGAGGCGGTCGCCCATATGAATCAAAATACTGACCAAAACCATTCTTATCGATATGTATGGCGATCCAGTGGGATCCTGGTTTATTATCAGTATCCAAATTACTTACTATGTAAGTGGGATTTACAACATATATTGGCAAACGATTAGCTGCATATACGTTATATTCGATACTTGAATCAATTTTCTTTAAGTAGGTCTGTATTTCTAATGTATTCATGTTATTTCACGGAATTGTTGCAGAATTCTTATCCAGTTGAAAGACAAAGAAGTAATGTCATCAATAATGTTAGCAACTGATTATAATAGTACTTTCTATTTTAAAATATGTATCTCAATTTGTGGGGTTACAAGGACTAATAACAGTAAAACAAATAACTTATTTAGTTTCGTATTTTATTAAACAGTTCAAAGTGAGTACAGGAAAGACCGTGGAGACAATTAATAAAAGTAATTTATACTTAATCTATAAACATTTCTTGCTTAACTACTTTAGTCCACAGAAATATTACGGTTTTTATCTATTTCTATAACATTATCAAACTCTGCATACACAATACAGTTAATGGTTTGTATCAAAGCTGTTTCAAAACGAACCTCTAATCGTACACTTCCATGTTTAATCAGATTCCAATGATTGGAAGAATTCGCTGATAAATCAGGTGTTAAGTCAAATGCTAACATACAATATCCATTAGCATATTGTTCTCGGGATATCCCATTACCTTCATTAAGAAAATGAATACCTGTACCAGAAAATAGTGTGTGATAGACCGTTGTATAAATATTGCTCCCAAATGATGGTTGTAAAGCTTTTGATGGTATTTGATTACCATCTATATATAAACAAAATGTATTAATATCATAATTTTCAAAGTTAAATGGGTTCTTAGTTAGGTTTCCATTGAAGGCTGCATTGTTTACAAATCCCACTATACACCTTTTGGGTACTTGTCCCAGAAAAATGTTGTCAAGAGTTTTTCCTTGAACACCTGATGGTATAGTTAAAACTTTTACTTCAGCCCGTGTGATTGGATATTTAGCTGAAGTAGATGCTAACACTTTTTGATGTGCAAGCAACACGGTTGGATTGATTCGAGCTCTACGAATAATAAGAGTTGCATCTGTAATCGATACTTTTAATTTAGTATCAGCTAAAGAAGCCATTAAATTGAAGTTTTCCCTAGAACGAACTAATTTAACACACATATCAACACCGTTAATTAAAAATTTTTCTTGGTTGAATAAATCACCATGTAAGTGTCCAATCATTTCTATTTCTTTACTTTCACTTGCCAATTCTTGTCTTTTAATAAATCCTTTATTGGTTTCATCAGTAGAATCCATTTTTCCAGCTGTATCTTCATACCATAGTCCACAAGTAAGATGAGACTTTTTAGCTGCAGGAGCATAGTTCAGCAAATTTTCAATATATGCACGATAGGCATATGTATTATTGGGTGGCGATACTAGTTTTTGATTTAAATAAACATCAAGTTGACTGAAGAGTGAATGCAACCAGTTATTAACTGGAGCCACAACTGTTGATGACATTAATTTAGTATTATCTTGATGCAATATCTTAGCTTTTACATGGATCAGTGTATGAGATAGATCTATATAGTCATCACCTGCTCCGGGCACTTGAAATTCTATGGGACCATCATCAGCAAGAGATGAAATAGGTTTGTAATGGATCCATATTCCACTTTCAATACTAGTTTGAGTAGATGGTAATGCAAACAAATCCAATTCTGACTTAATGCATTCACAAGAGTGACTATGTAAAAATGACATATTTCTTAATTAGAAAAAATATCTTTGATTTGTTTCGAGTTAAATTTTGATTTTTTGGTAGCTTTCAGTTTGGAAGTCAACGATGGACTGAATGCAGACAAACGTTTTCGTTTTGTTATATATCCCGATCCAGACATATTGATCCTGTCTATTTTTTCATCAGCTTTTCGTTTTAAATTTGAACCAGCTTCCTTTAGACGTGTCTTAATCGAATCTTCCATGGGTCGTGCACTAACCATATCTGTCAAAAGACCTACACCGGCACTTAATGCTTCTTTACCAATAGCTCGAACACCACCAGATAGTAATGGTAAAACTGATCTAAATAATCCTCCAAGAAAACTACCAATTCCATGACCCTTTTGGTATGGTGCTCCTTTATAAACCACTCCTATACCAGAACCAGCTTGATGAGAATAATAGCGTTCATAAGGACAAGTAATATTATTATGTTGAGAATGCATTATAATTTTTTGAAATGAAGTTTAACACACACAGTTCCAAATTGGAATGGTATCTTTTGACCCGTGTCTGATCTTATATCTATTTCGATGGTGTCAAATTGTCTACGCATTACAGATAAATAATGAGGCGGTGATAAAACATGCATTTTATTTGCACCATAGATGTAGTTTGAAAGATCTAATGGTATAATTCTTAGAAGGGGAGTCATTACGTCACCAACAATTTGTGGTTCCACTATATCACAGTAGACAAATAGTTGAGATGGTAAGCCCAAATGTAAATTTGCAGGACTTGTTGCATAATTGTTTTCTACAAGGTCTCTATTTGGCTCAAATCCTAGTTGTAAACTTAATTTAGGTGATAATTTTAAAGACTTTATGGAGTCGTCTAACACAGAAACCGATACAAACTTAGAAAATTCATCATAATTAAAATCAATTTTTTCCTTAACGTTGTTCAATGCTGTTAGTAGATGGTGAATGTTATCATAGTTTGTGATAGGTATATACATCTGTTTGTGACAGGATACTGTAGATTCTTGATTAGGCATTGTAGTCATTCTTATAATGTACACAATGTTTTCATGATCTTGAACAGTAAGCATGGTACATGGATATTGAAATTCAACAATTCCTACACACCATTCCCCCTCCAATATTATAGGTTTAGGTAATTTTGTTGAAAATCTTGCTGTTTTGTTACCAGGAAAATATTCCACTGAACTATTACTAAGTAAAGTTAAATAGAAATCTTTATTCATATTTGTTTTATACTAGAAGCTGAAATCCAACTATTAAACTTATTCGGATAACCTTTCCACTTAACTAACACTTCGCGTCTGTTACCAGTGTAACGAGAGCGAATTATTTTATCTATCTTATGTTCTATGGTGGGGTCATAAATTACGTTTTGTAACTCTCGTTCATAAAAGGTTCCTACTACCTCTTCTCCATCTAAATCTTTAATAGTGTAAACAACCCAAGGTTTTCGTTCTATTACAGAAGATATTATAAATATTTCGTCACTCCAATTAGATTCATAACCTTTTTGAAATATATGTTTATATTTGGTTATTCTTACATGATCACCAACATTTAACTTAGGTTGGATAGTTTCATATGATTTATAATTGTTTTTCCTATCATATAAATTTGTCCAAACTGTCATTATATTGTTAAAATTAACATCACAAGGACACATTTTTATACTAGAATGGAAACTATGGTTATAAGAGTGTATCAAATCCTGCAAAACATCAATATATTTATGAGTATTTTTATGCGTGAAATAACGCCACATCTTCATTTTAAGAGTTCTTTGAAATCTTTCTACAATACTTGCTTTAATATCAGGATTATTTGTTGTATAGTAATTTATATTTTTTGATTTAAAGTATCTCTGTACATCTTTTGAAATGAACTCAGTACCTTTATCAGATTGTATGTGTGTTGGAGTTGTATTCGCTTCTTTAAATATACTATCAAAACATTGTTTTATTGTTTCCGAATTTTTCTTCTTCATGGGTCTAGCAAATGCGTATTTACTGAATACATCAATAACACAAAGGATGTAATTAAAACCTTTATTATCGTTAGAATAAGTTCTCATATCACTTAAATCAGCTTGCCAAAGTTCATTTAAATTAGATAGAATGTATCTGTTACGAGGGAATTTTCTTTGTACTGGTTTATGAAGTGTATACGTTTCCTGGGTCTGTAACCATTTTTTAACATCTTCTTTATTCATTTTACCTTTCATTGCTTTTGATAATTTTTCAATACTGCCATATCCAGCCGGGTGTGATACATCATAGTACATGCGATTTATTTCTAATAAGGGGTCCATTTTTCCCAATCAATTTTTTTCTTTATTTTTTTTATATGCTTATCGTTGCCTCTTGGTGATAAAAATATATCTTTGTTTTTTGTAAGAGTTTCTCCGATATCTTTTTGAATTTGAACAATGTATTCACGTCTTTTGGGGTTTCCAATATAGGTTAATGGTATTTTTAAGTCTTTTAACGCTTTAGCAAATTTTTCCCAACCTACTGGATCATTTCTTTTTAATGGTCGTAGCATATCATTCACTAAATCTATAATATTACTTTCGGGGATTACTTCATTATCTATCATAACTGTACCATCATCGTTCCAGAAAATTTTATTTTTACTTAATGACACGGAATCCAATAATAACTCACCTTTTTTCAAATATGATTTAGGTATCAAGCTTAGAATTTTATTTTTTGTATAAGGAGGGTTTCTTTCTAGTAAAGTACTTTCTTCTTGATTATCTTCTTTATTCAATGTCTGGACGGCAACTAGATCTTTATTTTTGATGTCATTGCTTATATTTGAATTTTTTAAAGTTTCAACCGCGGTTTCATCAAAATCATTATTTGAAATTACAGGAATCTCAAACGGTCGACGATTTTCTTCCATAAAGTGGAGATATCTATGTAAAATTTGTAAGTACAATTTACATTTTTTTCTATCATCCATATCACTATCCAAAATATTTTGCATTTCCACGTCCAAGCGAGAGGAAGGATTTTCATTTCTTTTTTTATTTATTTTATCTATTAAGCCTGGTTCAACCAGCAGCATTTTTTTTGCGTGTTCCATTTTAAATCAATCCACTCACTAATCCACTCAATATGGAACCCAATATAATCGGTAGAAATGCACCACCCTTTTGGACTATTATAGTCTTGCGTATTTTATTTGTACTTTTACGTACTAACTTCCGTAATAAATTTTTAAACTTTTTTAGTTTATTCTTTGATTTTTCTTCGAGAATTATATTTCCTTGTAAAACGTTGTGTATACACTCACAGATAAAATTAATTTCGTTTTCGCTACAGGATTTTAAAAGAGCTTGTTGATGTTTTGGTTTTAGTTTATATAGAGCGGATAACAAATCTTTATGCGTCTTGAGGCGTCGATCCATCATTTGTAAATGATGGGTATTTCTTGGTTCTTGACGTATTTAAACTCTTTCTTGGGAATATATACTGTACAATAACCTTCAGAAGGAAATATTTTGGATTTAATTCGACACATATCAAAAGTGTCTTGTTTTAAATCAATCATCAAATATCCATGTGCTTCTTTAGTAGCATCTTTATATGCATCTTCGATGAATTTGCTGTTTTCAGGTGAAACTTGACGTGCTAAATATCTAATTTGAGTTTTATCTCGAGGGTTTTTGAAATAAATTATATAACTTGAATTTAAAGAAATGTCTCTTTGACCTTTACCCTGATGAAATAAATTTTGAGTAATGTAAAATACACTTAAGTTTCTATGATGACTACCTTTAGTAAATATATCGACAATGCGACCGTCAGATTCTCTCATAAGATCATCAATGATAATAAGGTTTGCTTCGTTTCCATCGAACATGTTCAAATCTGGTATACCTTGAAAATAGTTCACGTTCGGTAAATTATACAATGGTTGCATTTCATCAAAACACCAAGTTATTTGGTTGAAAGTTCTGTTACATAACTCTTTATTGTATTTAATGAAGTTTGTCACAAAATTAGACTTTCCACAACCACTCGGACCTGCGACTATTGCAGTAAAAGGATGAATAAAATGGAACATTTTATATACACGTGTAATCCTTTGGGGGATATTGGAATGAATAAAACACATTGGTGAAAATAATATCTTATATATGTATAATAATTTCTAAAATATTACCTAGGTGTACATATTTCAGTTGTTCACAAAATCGCATAAAAATTAAAACTAATATAAATCAATATAGACACATACGTAATGTTATAAATTTATTTTACCAGCTACAATATTATTTTATGCTACAAAAAATATTCACTATAACGGTTCCATACTTTATTTGTACAGAAAGTCATGATGAAATTAAATGTCCTTTATTTTGTAATGTCCCCATGCAAGTGTATCAGTAGAATTTTTTAATATATAACGTTTTGTATCATTATAAGATAAAGATATTTTATTAATTTTTTGTGTATATATAACATGTTTTATTGATTTAAATCTTAACATTTCACTATACAACGTTTTGTTATCATATAAACAAGACCTATAATCAGAAAGACAAAAATTTTTCGTAACACTTTTATTAACACCCTTTGCTTTACATATACATTTATTTTGTACATCCATTGCATACATTTTTGAACGTAGGCCTACGAATTCCTTAAGAATATTTCCATTGTTTTCATCTTTGAAGAATCCTAACTTCTTTTTGTTAATTAATGGTATTCCATATTCATTATCAGGAGGATAGTCAGATGTGTCAAAATAATTTTCTAAGTCAATTTTAATATCGTTATAGAAATTTTCAGTAAATATTTGATATATTAAGCTATCAGTGTCCGTATAGAGTAACTTGAGATTGTCTCGATATTTCGATTTCATGTAATCATAATGAAATTCGTACATTAATGTCTTTGATAGATCCAATATACAAAAACCGAGGTATATTGGTTTATTATATAAAACTTTTGTCTTCTTTAATTGAACAGCAACTAAATTTTCCGAAAATATTGTAAGACTATGGAATTCAGGTCTAGCTATTAAAGATTGAGCTCCTTGAGATTTCCCATGGTTTAACCAATGGTTAACTAATTTAACATTCACTCTTTTCATTACATTCTCCATTGTTTTACCAAAAACGGAATTGTTCATAAGTTTAAAAAAATCTTTTTCGAAGTCTGAAGTTGCTAACGAACGCATATGTGTGTTTAAATCTATATAGCATTTTAACCACGGAGATTGTTGAAACTTAAGAACTCTGTGAACTTTAAGTAATCGTAGACCATTTTTTATACATTGTTTAAGATTTCTATAATGGATAACATAGTTCTTTTTATTATTTAAATTGGGGATTAGTTTTCTATGTTTGCTATTTCCTAAACATATGTTTTCAGGACAAAAGGGAAAATCTGAGTGAATATCATGTAACAATTCGGGATACTCCAAATCTACTTCTAAAATATAACCATGTTCAGCATCATCAGGGACGTTAAAATCTGTTTTTACATCTACCCATTCAAATTTAGCAGTTGGAAGACACTGAGACATAGCCCACCCATAAAGATTGTTTGCATCTAGGTACATGAGAAAAGAGGATGGTTTATTACAATCATAATCTATCATAAATAAATTATTAGCCTTAGCATGTCTATTACTGCATTGTGAAATACCACCCCTAATATTATTCGCGATAAAAGTAATTTTATTGATATCTGTTAGGAGCTCTAAATTAATTTTAGTGTAAATTAACATAGCATCCCAACTCAATCCGGGAGCTGTAAAGTAATGAGCAGGATCTAAGCCATACGTTTTAAGACACACATTCCTAAAATTTTCAAATACGTCCGCCAGTAGTAATACATCAGTTTTTAAATAAAGGTTAGAATAATCACCCATATTTTTACAATTAAAGTGATTCCATACATCTTGAGCATGATTGTAATCATTTTCAGAAATGTTATTATCATTTAAAGAACTATAAAATTTATTGCGTGTAGGAAGGTAAGTTATGTTTAATGAATCAAATGAAGTCATGTACTCGTATGGATAAACACCTTTCCGTATTAATCGTTTAAAGTCTTCATGAGATGGATATTGTAAGTGAAGTTCATGAAATTGTTCAGGCAGTAAGTTTTGAGCTAATTTATCAAGACTACTGGACATGAATTTATAAGAATCAAGAAATCGTAATTTTATAACTCGGTTATTAATATGCAAAACTTTAGAAAAAGAAATATATTTCTCCTTATTCTCTGGAATAAGTTCTATTTCACCACCCTCAAAATTGAGACCATGTACTATAAAATGAGCATCATAATTACTCAAATTATGAAAAAATATTGGTACAAAATTAGGTGTCTTGTACTTCTCGGAACAAAGTTGATGAGCGACACCTTCATACATACCAGTATGCCAATTATAACAAATTGTGACATCTTCATTTAAATAATTATTACAGATATAACATGTCTTGCTTTGTTTGATGTTCATTTTATTTTCATTGGTTAATGGTAGTGGTGATTTGTTAAATGAATTCTTTTTACATATATTTTCTAAATCTTCTTTAATTAATTTCATAAATGTTTGTGCGCACTCTCTTCCGGTATACGATCTATACACTGATAAATTATCATTGTACGAACACTTAACATAATAACCAAAACTATACATTTCATGTTTTTGTATACTAGCAGTTGAAGATTTATTTGGATTATTAGAACAACTTTGTATTGGGTTTAAAAAGGCTTCAAAGTCAGCATATATCACAAATGGAACTCTTAACTTACGTTCATAATTATTAAATGAGATTTGATTCGTTGGAATTAGTTCATTAAACCAATTTCTTTTCTTATCATTTTCCGATGGTAAATCTGTGCAAACGTTAAAACAATCATTTTCTTGATGGCGTTGTAAATTTTTGGATGATGTGAAATGTAACAAACAACCATCACAAATATGAACTGCATGTTCTGATGTTGATAATTGTTTAGATACTAATCTCGAAAGGTTTTTAATATAACAATAATGACCGTTACTCCCTTTAGTTATGTACAATAAGTTTAAATGAGTATTTCTTCTATGTTTTGTTAAATGTAATGGACCTACTACATTATTAATCTTTCTCTTTGAATCATAATGCAACCCAAAAACATTTATACTTATATTATTTAGTTTCTCAAATTTATGAATTTCATTGATTTTTATAGGAAAACATAAATTACCAAATTTTAACTTGTTTTTATGCAGTATATAAGATGATACCCTATTAGAGCTATGAGTGGCTGGGTATAAACCCGACAATACTGCCCAACGAAAACATTCATGATCAGTATTTTTTACATTGATTATAGCCTTCTTACGTTTAATATCTAAGGGTAAATCTATATATGATGATCCACGTAATGGGTTAAATCTGTTAACATTTATATCCAAGTGATTTATTTTAACTAAACTCCACCCACTACCTTTTTTTTCAAAATTTGATATTTTCTTAATTATTTCAGAAGCTATAAACGGAAAAATAATATCTTTATCATCTCCTTGACAAATAAGATAATTAGAAATCTGAAAGTCAAAATTATTAGATATATTTTTGGTTTCTTGTATAAAGTCTGCATTAAGAATGAAATTAACTTTCAAGACTAAGTGTTCTGAGATGGATCGTTCTAATAATTTATATATTAAATCTTTAGTCTTTTGTAAAAACAACTCGGGTGTTTCAAATGTTTGACCAGAAGTTCCGTTAGATTTTATTCTATACGTAAGAATTCTATTACCGAATGCACTATCAATTATTTGAACGTTTGCGAATTCATTATCTCTCCTTATGAAATTATTTTTATGTGTATTACTTTTTAAATGATTCATCATATACTTTTTTGATACAAGTATATGACACTCAGGACATAGAACTTTATCACTGTTTTCTGTACTTACATTTTGTATGGAGCTAGCTGACGGTGATGATGATAAAGGAGCTTCAAGTTCAAGATTTATCCTCTTTCTTGCAGGTTCACCCTCAATCAATATCGATTGCGCTGGCCTCTTCATTGTACCTCCATTTTGTTTAGATCTAATAAGAAAATGAAACAAAAAAATTATCAAACCTTACCATCCCATAACATCAGACATTATAAATAAATTGAATTTACTAACATTTTTTTTTATTTAAGTACATCGTGAACAATATGCTTGCATTGGCAAAACACCATCAATCTCATCTTCATTGAATCTACTAACACTTGCAGTTCTATGTCCTTTACATGGTGTGTAATACGGAATAATATCAGGATCGTCCAACATTGATTTCGGTAAAACATTTTGTAGATACCAAAGTCGTATAAATCGATTAAATTTTTTTAAAATAAGATTTTTATTTAAACTCGCAATGTCACTTTGGGATAAACTATTAATGTCAAGGGTGTGATACATTTTTGGATAGTTTTAGAAAGAAATTGCTACTCGAAAAATTAAGAAATGACATTAAGATACGTCCTTGTCTTTTTAAATACTCAATAGACGTATCCCCTCCTGATACTACTAAAACATGTAATAACAAGTTTACTTACGTTTCAGTATGATTTTGTTCTGTTTCGACACAAAGCCCGTAGAGTTCAGCATCGAATAATGTTGACATCAGATCCATTGATTCGATGTTGTCAAGAAGGGCGACGAGATGCCAGTCGTAGAAATCACAGTTTAAATTATCCATGGTGATAATTGTTTGTTGTGCAGTTAATTTCGATTTTTAGTTAATTTATAAACATTTGCAATTGCTCTACTATTCAAATTACGATAATGATCATATATCCTTACTCTAAAAAATTATAATCCTGTACAACAACTTTTTCAATAAGACAATTATTTCATATAGCAAAAAGACAAATCAATTAATTACAAAACAATACTTATACCTCTATACACTATTAAAATGATTACAAAGAATATTAAAATAAAAATATAACGCTAGCTTATTTGTCGGTATCTATAAAAAACTTTTTACACTCTTCTTGGGTAGCCAATTGTTTGGTGATATTATATATAATGTCTCTCACACTTAGCAAATTTCGGTCGGCTTCACTCTCCGTAAAAAATTTAACACGCACGTCAGCGTGTTTCCATTGCTCCGTTTGTGCGACATTTTTTATTTTGTTCACATCATAAACTTCAATTTTGATAAGATGCGACGCGTCAGCACTGTCGTCTTTGTTCGACGTTATGTACGATATTCCACCACTCGTAGATCGACCAACACTCGATGACTTTTTGTAAGTTTCTTCTTCTTGGGTTTTTCAAAAAACTCGTCAATGCTGTGAGGTCTTTTTGATATCGCCTTTTTTACTTTGAAAGCGAGAGTTCCTTCCTCTTGATCACTTGGTTCGTCGACATTATCTTCATAATAATAATTCTTAAAGGTGTTTTCAGAGAACTGAAACAATAGAAAACAGTATATTAAATAACAGTTTAGAGATAAGTATAAACATGGAATAATGTATGTTAAAATAATTACAATCAATACAGTAATCAGATAACAGAAGTATTTTAATACTAAGTATTACACATATGATGTCCTTTGTACAAAACAATATCAACAGTATAAGAAACATGTATAATAGTTACTTACATTCATTTTATAGCAGCGTCACTCTTTTAACACTTCACTGGTCAGGAACTTTGGAGATGTTATGTAGTGTAGAGCACAGCTTGGAATACGGTGCAAAATAATTTCGGTGTGTCTTTTATATGGGGAAGAAATGGTTATTTTACCAGACAAACACGTATAGACATGACCCAAACGTTAAGATGCGTTATGAATTCTTTGTTCGGTTAAATAAAAGACCCGATTTCTCTTATGACAATGAGAAACTTCGGTTGATTGTTTATAAAAAGAGCGATACAAAAATGTGTCAATCTTTTGTTTGAATCTTGGAATTATGAGCCATTTAGAAGGACAAATTGCCTCTAAGGAGACCACATGTGGAGTTGGGAGGTAATAAATATAAATTGCACAATAAAAACAGGTACAAAATTCCATGAGTATCCTTAATTTTAACAGACAAACACGTTTAAACACGACTCGACGTTAATATGCATCATGAATTCTTTGTTCATTTAAACAATGAAGACCCGATTTCTCTTATAACAATAAGAAACTTCAGTTAATTGTTTATAAAAAGGGTGATACAAAAATGTGTCTTTTGTTCGAATATTTGAATTATAAACCTTTTAGAAGGACAAATTGCCTCTCGGCAGGCCACGTGTGGAGTCGAAAGAATAAATTAAAATGAAGACCATTATAAAACTAATCTGCACTAGGTATAAATTTAATTGGATATTTATAAATGTAATCAATAATAGGTATTAACTTGATATAAGGTTAATTCACCTTCAAGGGACGCAGAATATGTTGATCGTATTGCGAATCAATGCAATACCTATTACCTATATGTAGTAACCTGTCACAAATGAAACACCGCCCGTATCTAGCCCGCGGAATATTGCGAGGTTTTGCAATTGAGACGCTACCTAAACGACTCATGTCGTAATAAAGTAGTCGGCAGTTGGATTAAATTGATTGATGACGCAATTATTACGTGATACAAAAAGCATGTTCAAAGTATAAAGTTCTGTATGTGATCGCGTTCCGGTGAAAAGTAACGTAACATACTGAGTCACGAGGTAATAACATAAAATTTATTATTTAGATTCGCGACGTAATCAAGAATATCCGCGATCCTATAACACGTGGACCTAACAACTTTTCCATGGGGGTCTGACAAAACAATGCCGTGGAACCAATACAATGAACCGATGTGCAATAACAATGTAACACCAATATCCTTATAATCCAATAAGATTTATATGGGAAATAATAAGTTTTATATACGATTTCATTAAAGAAATCCGTGGTCCAATAAAAGTAACCCGCGGCAGAATAAGACCAATAAGATTTTTTCGCGAGTCAATTAATTTAATCCGCGAGTCAATTAATTTAATCCGCGGCCCAATAAAGTTAATTCGCGGCCCAATAAAGTTAATTCGCGACCTAATTAAGTTTATCCGCGGGCAGTACCTATGACCGACACTGGTGCAGACTATGGAGGTACCTCGTCCCATACATTCAAAGGTCTCCATACTTGCTTCGGATACGGTTAATCCCTACACTACTGGTAGGTAGTAGTACTACAGCATCCACATCTTGCCGGTATAACTTCCGTCACTTTTGTTATAGTGGAAAGCCTAAAACCTTACAAGTGTAAATATTATGCTCTTGCGGTGCGGTAAACTTTATCAGTAATGGTTTCATCAAATTGAGACACTGACTTACGGGTTTTGAAAATGGACGCCACGAAATGTCCTAGACCTTTTGTATTCCGCAATATTTGCTTTAGATTATACGGACTGCCGAGACAAGTGTCGGAGGTGCGACACCAACCCGAAAATGGAGCATACACCTCTGACTTTTCTATGTTAAGTGTATTTTCTTTGTCAATTATCGCTTGCTATAACGGTGAAGGAAAACATCGTGAGGAAAACTGCATACTCGAGATTTTCTTCACAAGATTTTCGAAGGTATGTGAAGTCTACCAACCCGCATTAGGCCAGCGTGGTAGACTAAGGCCTTAACCCCTCTTATTAGTAGAGGAGACCCGTGCCCAGCAGTGGGACAGTAATGTTACAGGGCTAATATTATTATATTTTTATTTATATGCAATTCTGACTCTTCGGGCAAAATATTGTCATCAATATTTTCTTTCTACCAGCCCTTATCCCATTGTCAGCTCCCGCCTTGGCGATCCAGTTCCGAAAAAATAGTGTTAGAAAAACACCCCGCCCGACCTGGGAATCGAACCCAGGATCTGGTTCACAGCCCATATACACTGCCACTAGCTCAAGGAGGCGACAAATTAGGAAACATAAATAAAATTGTTTATTGTTTATTTTTGTGTATGGGTATTTATGTTATAAATGTATTTACATGTAAAATGAAGGTCTTATTTTCCAGTAGTAGTGTAGTACTTAGGCTGAGATCAGTCTAGTCTAGACTTCAAAAGAACCGGGGGGTTACCACCACGTCTTATAGCAGTATTACTATAATCTTACTTGTACCGATTCCCATACAAAACATACGAAGAACGATTATAATAATACTGCTATAAGAGGTGGTGGTAACCCTGCTGAGCGATCCATAATGAAGAATCGGGGTACAGGTGTGAGCTTATATTATGTTATCGGTCCAGATATAACGTTTTATTTTTTCCCATTTGCCCACGGAATCCTAAAACGCGTGTTAACGCCTAACAACTACAAAAGTTTTCTACAACATCTGCGTATCGTGTGTGACACTCAGAATACTATGGACCGTTAGCACACACACACATAAGCTTACGCCTGTATCCCCGAAGGGGTAGGCAGAAGCGAACTAGCGAACTAGAACACCCACATTTCGCCGAGCTTAGTTCCGTCCCAGATGTGATAGGGGGCGAGCCTATCGCCATATCGGGCACAAATTCCAGACTCCGGGCTGATATGGAAAAATCCAATATCACTTTGCCCGACCCGGGGATCGAACCCGAGACCTCAGAACCGTAGTCGTACCGAAATACCACCACGCCACCGAGGCAGTCATGGACCATTAGCATTAGTTCCTATTTACGCCACCACCCCACTATAATCAACCTACTTACACGTCGCACGCGCTGGCTTAAACATAAAATATTGTAAAATTACAAATTAAATTGGATTTCAAGAATATCTCAAGGTTTTGTCACTTCTACATCCACGAAATCTTCATTTTGTCCATTTGAGACAAAACAACTCGTCTTCACGACCTTCTTCATTCCCAATTCCATATTATCTTTTGAGCCTCTTTAGAAACTAATGGCTATCGACAGCTGTAATGACTGCTATTGATTCTGGAACAATGGCAGTAATTAACATAAATCGGGATTACTGCCTTTTTATTGTAGTCATTTGCAAATTTTCTACATTTGGATGCTAAACTGTGATCAAACAAGATTTATTTGCTATAAAATTGCTTTGTACTTAAATATCTTGACCTCATTGGTCCAATGAGCGTATTTGGGCTTAGAGACTGTCGGAACCACATTGTAGATTTCCGATAGCCCATTTCTCCCCTACCCTTCCCAATCCCTTTTCCCTCCCCTTCCATTCCCTCCCCTTCCATTCCCTCCCTTTAGGTTGGCAACGCACCTATGATTCTTTTTGTGTCTTGGGTGTCTATGGGAGGTGGAGATCACTTACCATCAGGTGACCCATCTGTTCGTTTACCAGGCTTTGCTATAAAAAGAAGTTTACAGCACGAATGGGCCGGCTACCCCATTACCCACTGTCTCACAGAATATTGACACGGTAGACAGCGGCTTGGCTATGTTCCTCGCATTGCCGATGTCTATGGGCGATGATAACCATTATCAGATGGACCGTCAGCTCGTCTGACTTCGTAAGCCAATAAAATGCAAGCACTGTTGTGATTTTGTGTGAAGGATTGTTGTAATTACTGGGTATTATGAGGCTTAACATCTAATGTCTCAATAACGAGCGCAGTGCAGTGCAGTGCCACTCAGTGTTTTGTTATTCAAAGTGATGACGTTACTGTTTCATAGATAGACCACTTACCATCAAGAGGGCAGCTTATTCGTCTCGTAATTCAATTGCAAAAAATAAACTACTTCGGTGGCGTAGTGGTATTACGTGCGCGGTATGATTATTGTCCTGAGGTCTCGGGTACGATCCCCGGTTCGGGCAAAGTTATATAGGATTTTTCAGTATCAGCCCGGAGTCTGGAATCGCCCAGTACCGAACTATGACCGACGAAATGTGGGTATTCTAGTTCGCTAGTGTGCCTGGGGATACAGGCGTGAGCGAGTGTGTGTATAAATAAATAAATATATCCAACGGTCACATACATAGTCCTGACCCCACATTAGGTATAACCTGTATCGTGGGTATTACGTACTACTACTTAGAAACTTTAAGAGACGTTTACACAACACACAGATTCGTAACAAAGATTTGTGGGTCACACAAACATTTGTCTCGGTTCCGGAATCGAACCCATGGCCTCTCGCTTCACAGCCGACTGCTCGCCCGTTGCGCCTGAGGCTGTCAATAAAAAACAACATTGAAACAGGTCACGAGCAAACTTAATTTAAAGTCCAGGCAGTGCAAGTGGCAATTCAATTTCATACACTCCCGGCACGATCGAGTTCATTTCGAAAATTATTCGCAAATTGTTGGAAAAATATTATAACGAGATAAAGTGAAAATCGGCGGCTCTTTCAACGTGAAACTTTAGTGTTGTGAATGTTTTATTTAATTATTCGTAATGCTTTGAAGGGTACGGCACTTTTTAAAATCAAGGAGAATTAACGGTTGACGCGTGGGATAAGTTATAAGTAGAGAGAAGATTGAATATGTTATATGAGTATTTAAATTTGTACCTTTCAGTACATTTATACAAATTGAGTTATTTAATTTTCAAGTTTTTTACGCGCAAGTGCTCGGTTGCATTAAAAATTGGAAATTAATAGAGAAAAATAAATTAGCTGATATATGGCCTTACTTATAAAAACAGTTTAGCTGAGAAAATAGTTAAGAACAGTATGTCCCTTTTATTTTCAAACAATGTGAGTCAAGGTAAAACGTGATAGACTTAACCATTTGCTCAGGTAAAATGTTTTATAAGTAAGGCACATTATTGTTATATTCCTTATTGTAACTACATTTAATAATTTTATTTCAAAGATATCACATTGTTTTATTAACATATGTTTTAAAAATATATGAAGACAAAATAATGCTAAATACAATCATCGTCATCAGTATCAGACAACAAGACGCCCACTGCAGCACATAGGCCTCCGCTAGACTTCCAGATTACCTGAATTCAATCAGTATGAACATACCTGCATATTAGTCTTTAACTCAAAATAAGCCTGATTTTGTAATATAAACTATTTTATAGATGTTATAATTTGATTTACTTAAGAGGATATGAGAACAAAATAAGGATTTTCACGAGCTTGGGTGTCCTAAAGTACTAAGATTACGAAGGTAATTTTTTGAAATGTATTAATAGACCATTTAACTTAAATTCTGTCGTGAGCAAAAACATAATTACTAAAAGTTTTCTCGAAAGAAAAAAAATCCAAAGTTACCTCTCATCTGTTTTTGAAAACCTTGAATCTTCCGTACGGCGAACGATATAAATTTGTAACTTGATTTAAAACGTAGACATCAATATTAATTTAATTGTGTCGAAAAAAAAATTTCACCAAGTTCAATAGTTTTATCACAATAAGGAAAAAATTGGTTTTGCACATACGCTGTGGCATTATATCATTGTTTTCTGAGACGGCCCGTGTTGATCTCAGTCGTCCGGTAACCATTGAAGGGGAGGGACGTGCTCGACATTTTCAACTCTGATATTACGTTTATTCAGTTCTTTGTGTCAAATATAAGACATTGATAGTCTAGGAGTCAATCCATTTTGAAACTCCTTGATGGATTTCGATGAAATTTAGTATGAGGATACTTTTGACCAAATGGACACAAATTAAACAACCCTAAAGGGGTAAAAGTTTATATGGGATTCCAGAAACGGCTGAACGGATTTTTAAGAAAGTTGGTATGAGGATACTTTTCTAGTCGCCTCCTTGATCTAGTAACATAGGCAACATATATGGGATGTGAACCGGGAGGTTGTGAGTTCGATTCCCATGTACGGCAAAGCGAATTTTGTAATTTAATTTGGGACTTGATCCCCCAGAAGGGGTGGATGTCTGGCATGATCCCTATTTCAACCTACATATAAAGGGATGAAATAGGGATGGAAAATTTGTTTTTTGTCCTTAATTCGATTTACTTCAATATATCTGGGTCACCTCGTAGTTTTTAAGGACAGATCCAAGGTCAAAATCAAGAAAAGTGTCCGCCATTTTGTTTTTCTTTGTTTTTGGGCCGATTGACTTCAAAATCGATATCTGGGTCGCCCCGTAGTTGCTAACGACCGAACCAATGTCAAAACTGTCATAAGTGGCTGCCATTTTGTTTTTCTTTGTTTCAGGGCCGATTGACTTCAAAAACGATATCTGGGTCGCCCCGTTGTTGCTAACGATGAAACCGATGTCAAAACTGTCAAAAATGGCCGCCATTTGATTTTTCTTTGTTTCGGGCCGATTGACTTCAAAATCGATATCTGGGTCGCCCCGTAGTTGCTAACGACCGAACCGATGTCAAAACTGTCAAAAGTGGCCGCCATTTTGTTTTTCTTTGTTTTCGGGCCGATTGACTACAAAATCGATACCAGGCCGCCCCGTGGTTTCTAATGACGGAACTGATGTCAAAACTGTCAAAAGTGGCCGCCATTTTATTTGGGCATGTCGCAGCATATTTTATACTAGCTTTTGCCCGCTGCTTCGCATGCGTATTTTGTAGGGCCAACGGTAAAAACTATTAATTTTTCGATCCACCCTGTCGTTTTAGTCTAAATATTCTACAACGGGACGACTCAGATATCGATTTTAAAATAAATCTGCCCAAAAAACAAAGAAAAACAAAATGGCGGCCACTTTTGACAGTTTGACATCGGTTCCGTCGTACAAAACCAAGGGGCGACCCAGATATCAGTTTTGAAGTCAATCGCCCCAAAAACAAAGAAAAACAAAATAAAGGCCACATTTGACTGTTTTGACATCGGTACGGTCGTTAGCAACTACGGGGCGACCCAGACATCGATTTTGCAGTCACTCGGCCCAAAAACAAAGAAAAACACAATGGCTGCCATTTTTGACAGTTTTGACATCGATTCCGTCGTAAGCAACCACTGGGCGGCCCAGGTACCTTTTGAAGTCAATCGGCCCAAAACAAAATGGCGGCCACTTTTGACAGTTTTTACATCGGTTCCGTCGTTAGCAACCAAGGGGTGACCCAGATATCGGTTTTGAAGTAAATCGCCCCAAAACAAAGAAAAACAAAATGGCGGCCACTTTCGACTGTTTTGACATCGGTTCCGTCGTTTGGAACCACGGGGCGACCCAGATATCTATTTTGAAGTAAATCGGCCCAGAAACAAATAAATACAAAATGGCGGCCTCTTTTGACAACTTTGACATCGGTTCCGTCATTTGGAAGCACGGGGTGACCCAGATATCGATTTTGAAGTCAATCGGCCCAAAAACAAAGAAAAACAAAAAGGGCGGCCCCTTTTGACAGGTTTGACAGTGGTTCTGTCGTTCGGAACCACGGGGTGACTCAGATATCGATATTGAAGTCAATTGGCCCAAAAACAAAGAAGTACAAAATGGCGGTCACTTTTGTCACTTTTAAGAGCGGTTTCGACGTTTGGAACTACGGGGGGACTCAGATATCGATTTTAAAGTCAATCGGATCAAAGATTAAAAAAAACTAATTTCAACCCCTATTTCATCCCTTTGCTGACTACAGTATTTTGGACATGTGGCTCGCCGGGACCCCCCCAATTTGGAGAAACTACTCTTGGTTGGAAAGGTAGAAGGGAAACGACCGCGAGGGCGTGTGCCTAGCCGTTGGTCCGATCAAATAAAACTACTCACGGAACTCTCAGTAACAACAGCAATGACGCAGGCTAAGGACAGAAAAACCTGGAAGAAGATCATCCCAGAGATGCGACGGAAATTTCAAGACGGACACGACCTTCAGAAATGAAGAGTGCGACCAAGAAGAAAGATTCATCCCTTTTTGCAGATAAACACATGTTTGCAAAACATCACATCCTCATACCAACTTATATCAAAATCCGTATAATCAGCGGTTTCTAATTTCCGATATAAACTTTTATCATCTATTTTTTTTAAGAAAGAAAGAAAAGCAATTCATGCCTATAGGTGTTGACTTAAAAAAATAAACCCTTGTGTCCCTTGTGTCTGTCCTCAGACCAAAGATATCCTCATACCAAATTTAAAAAAATCCATTAAGTGGATTCTGAACTCCCATACAAACTTTCATCCCTTATTTCGTCCTTTTAGGGGTTAAAAAAATGAAGTACCCCATTTGAGTCCCTACGGTCAAATGTATCCTCATACCAAATTTCATCAAAATCTTTTAAGGTTTCCGAATGCCCAACCAAACTTTCAACATGTATTTCATCCCTTTAGGGGTTAATAAAAAAATTAAGTACCTCATTTGAGTCCCTAAAGACAAGTGTATCCTTATATAAAATTTCAACGAAATCTATTAAATTAAATTAGCTTTGATCGATCTGGGAATCGAACCCAGAACCTCTCGGTGCACAGCCCATATATGCCACTAGACCAAGGAGGCAACTGAATTAAATTGTAATTAAACAATTATTTCATCCCTATTAGGCCTGAATTCATAAAAATATCCTGTCTGCAGATTGAGATGGCTAAGATTATCCTCATACCCAAATTCATCGAAATAGGTTCATTTTGTCAAATAGACCACTTAAGAATTTTAAGATTATTTCAAAACAACATTTCTATAATAGTGGTATATGTGAAAAGTTTCAAAATTTTTGGTCAATATAATAATATTAACCCTGTAATATTACTGCCCCACTGCTGTGCACGGGTAATTAATAATTAATTATTAATTTAAACGAGTTGCAGATCGTTCAGTTATCTATTTAGGCTAGTTTATAAATGTTAACAAATTATATGAGACACAAGCTTTTTTTTCTTTTGAGCATCTAATCTTCATAATCCAAGAGGTCATGACGCGCGTTAGCATCTTGGCTCTTAGGCTAAACTGTTTAATGTCTTTGTGCTGACAAGTTAATATGTCGCGGGCATTACCGTGCTGATGCGCGCACCGGTGTGCGCGTAGAATACGTCAAAACCAGCCCTTCACGCTTTCATATTTTATTCTCATATCGTCTTAAGAAGACCACGGCTATCCTTTGCGGTCGGAATATTTACTAGCAATTTCCCCGCAGTCTGTATCGGTTTGTCTGCGGTTGTCTTTAGAAGCCTACTGTCTGACCACATCCCCGCCTGTCTCCCATCACTCACACACCATCCCAAAGGAGCCCTTTTACCCGTTTTTTCAAAGAGCTAAAACTTCGTTCATGCTTTCCGCTGACCCGGCTGCCACCAGCCTTTCAGACTTGAAAAAGTCCAGCCATTTTAATTGGACGATCTTGTTTGCGCGAAAATTTCGCTGACAGACACATAACGCAGCTATCGATGCCCCAGTGTGGCGATGCGAGAATTTTAATTTTTTTTCTGGTCTAATAAGCGATGTCGGCAAGTATTTCTGCCCGCTTTTGTTAATTACAAATCGCTTGTGAATTATTTGCGCTTGATTGCGCGTTCTTAATTTGAATTTTTCTGATCTTCGGTTCTTTTTTCGAATTCTGTTCAAATTAGTATTTCATTTTTTTAACGGTCGTTTGAAACTGTAAAATTATTTAAGAGTTCCGCCGAAAGAGTGATTTAAAGATGCTGTTTTTTATCTTTTCCGAGATCTAGTAATTTTCTTATATACTCAGACAATATTGACTCCTTCTGAAGAAGTCGGGTACTAACTCAAACATAAGTATATAGTTAATCAAACGTAAATTATATAAGTGTAGAGGACAAATACATGATTGTCCTTTTTAGAACTTTTTTATTACTTTTATTCCATAATTTAATGAATGCTTACCTACGAACACATCAAATAACTACTAACATCGTCTCTTACTGGCTTGTCTATTCGTATAGGACCTAATACTCATTTATAAGCACAATACTCCAAAAACATCACCACTGTCCTCCCCCTAAAACATCTAAAAGATAGTAATGCTTATGAGATTACAGGACCATTTGTATGGAACTCAATCAAATTCCTACAATAGATGGTTCATTAAATCGAAGCGGGAAGTTATCCCACCGTTAGATAGACGGACATAATGCGATCGGCACAGATGTGCGAAAATTGCTTGTGTTTGTTGCATACTTATATAAGCAGCATCCGTGGCGCAGCAGGCGAGTAGCCAGCTGTGAAACTTGAGGTCGCGGGATCGATTCACGCACCGAGACAAATGTCTGTGTGGCTCACAGATATTTGTTTCGGGTCTGGGTTTTGTGAGACCGAAAGTCTCTCATAGTCTCTGACACCCATCATAAAGGTTATACCTAGTGTGGAGTCAGGACTAGGTGTGTGACTATTTTAAAAAAAGATGTGAGCTTTATCAGCGTATATCCCCTTTTTTCTTGGTCTCTTACCGCCCCCCTTTAGGCATGCAGCGCCCACAAGAGGGCGTTCTCGCCCACGTTGGGAAAGATTGATCTAACCAATACTTCATCCAGTATATCAAGTGAAATGCATGTCGAGTACACAACCCAATAATGGATGTAGGCAGTGGGCAATCTGTAGCAAGCGGTCGTAAATCACTTTATCTCCTAATAGGGCAATGATAGCCGGTATTAACGCGTAACTCGGTTTACATAAATCAACCGACGTGTGCGTGTAACTGAGATGGTTCATAAATTCAATGTTGGATGAAAAGTGATAGGTTAATGTGGATTACAATTTGACATACTTTTTGAAATGACTTGTTCAGGCTCTCTAAATACTTAAAAGGATGGATCGGCTAAATGTGCATATGCTAGCTGCGCTTCTGCCTATACCTAAATATAGGCGCATTACTTAAGGAGTAACTTCTGAATAAATTAACAAATAATTTCATTTTTATTAGACAGCGATGCTGTATCCTGACGTTGCTGAAGTCATGAGAATGTAAGAATCTAAAATCGCATAGAGCTGTTATGGGATATCAACGTTACCACATTTTTTATTAATCGTCTGAAGTTAACAGATATACCTCCGAATGAAAACCGAAATGGAAAATATGTCACCACGTTTGGTGGGCTTAGAAGCCCAAAATCTACAACTAACCAAAGAGATTTAATATTACTAAATATAGTGGGGCTATCAAGCAAGTTTCTATACAAAAAATGATCTCAAACTTCAGTAACGTTATCTACCACTTATTACAATACAAGGTCGCTTAATACAATTTACACCATAGAATGTTTTATGTATGATCAAGTAACACGTAAGACAAGTTTATTGTCTAAACTAGCCGTCGGCAACACGTGGCCCGTGAAATCCTATTTGCAGCCCGTGAAGTCTTATTTCCAGCCCGTGATTGTTTTGTAAATTAGTCATAAATGTCTAAAATGTTATAGATTATACCTCTATAGATAAAAAATATGAGGTGAGGCCCGCCTTTACTGTATTTTGCTACCTTGCGGCCCCTGCCTGCCAAAAGGTTGCCGACCACTAGTCTAAACAATATTACGCTGGCACGACCTTGCACGCGTATGTTTCGAATATGACTGAGTGACTTATGACCACGAGGTCACAACTTTTGGATCACAAGTGACGCGCTGTTGTCCCGTCTATGTACTGTTGAATGTCTTTGCAACCAAACCCGCGCGACAAAATCATATCATTACACGGGTTTCGTCAGATTATAAAAGATTACATTCGTAATATATTAAGAAAGTCTAATAATATTAGAATATATTATTCATTTCCAGCCGGCGCATTCGTCGACAGTCACAATTTTTCCACACACGAAGCAAAATAATGAAATTACCGTACATCCGATGTTAGCAGAGATTAATAGCACCCCGGGAATATAATCGGGGCTAATTTTGTATTTTAGGTAAAGATTTACGAGGCTCCGTGTCGACAGGATTACATCTGCGAAATAATAAGCACTGGTAGTAGAACTCTCAATTGTGAGTGGTAGAGCCATGCTGTAGACAGTTACGTCTACAGCACGAATGGACGCTCGACCGGTTTGATACTACTGTCTCACTGAAAACCGACGTAAAGTGGCAGCTTGCTGTCGCGTTTCGTTCGGTGAATGAGATTTCTGGTGGCACAATTAGTCCCCTCCCCCCTCTTTTTCTCAATCCCTTTACCCTCCCCTTCCATTCACTCCTTTTAGTTTGTCAACGCACCAATGAATCTTTTTGTGTCTTGGGTGTCTATGGGCGGTGGAGATCACTTACCATCAAGTGACCCATCTGTTTGTTTGCCAGTATCTGCTATAAAAATGTGAGAGTTCGTCTAATTTGGTACTGTCGCAAAATTTATTCTACTGCCAGACATTGTGCAAGAAATGTATTCCTGTTTGACATTGTAGTTATTAAGCATTAGAGACTCAACTTCTGACTTAGGTTGACGAGCGCAGTGCAGTACCATCATCATCATCAGCCAAAGGACGTCCACTGTTGAGCATAGGCTTCCCCCAATTAATAGCTATTATTTTTAAACGCTGTTTAAATCCCCCAGCTATCTTTCGACGCGCAGTCTTACTAGACCAGCTTCTGGGTGACCAAAAAAAGGTCTCTAGACGAAGCTGCTAGCAAACAAAAAAAAGGGACATCAGACCAAGCCACTACATGTAGTAACGTTACTATCGTTATATAAACTGACGAGCAAAAAAAAGAAAAGACGTCAGGCCAAGCTACTAAGCTTAGTAACGATACTATCTTTATATGCCAGCTAGACAGTGTTTAGTAATATTATATGAATGGAAAAAAGGGACTTCCCATCCAAAAAATAACTACCAACAATAACGTTGTTAGCTATATCTAAATCACCGCTATTGTAGCTTTAAAAAATAATACTTTTATTTAAACCGCTTTCGTTATAACGACTACCATGACTAGTAATGAGTATTAAACTATAATTACTGTCCTACAATACCAACTTACAACAAATTCTGCTCAAAGCAATACTTTGCGAGGTTGTAATCGAAGTTTACTTAATACTAAAACTGCCATTAATCACCATTTTCCTCAAAGTAAAAACGGTTTTACCCATCTCGACGCTCCGTTAGAATAGATTGGTGAACAACAAAAACTCCAATCCAGTGCGCTTGCAACCAATGAGTCTACAGTGACGTCTGAGACGGATTGGATGCTGGGCCATTGTCCATTACAAGTCCGGTTTGTAAGTCTCAAATCGATGGGATTTGGTTTGTATGGTGTATTGGTTAAAAATAACATAAGCCGTGTATCTTTAACAACGAAATGGGTTCTAATGATGAACTGTCCTACTACTAGGCACGGGCTGCCTTCACCCCATAGTCCTGTATATGTATATATCTTTAATCACAGACATAGTCCTGATGTGGATTAGATTGATTCTGTTTCGGGGGTTATAAGTAACTGTGAGAGTTACGGTCTTACCACACCGTTATTTTAAACCTTTTATTGCGATGTTCTCGATTTCTTATCAGGTAAATGTGCTTAAAAGTCGCAATGATTAATGTGCCCGTAGATTTGAAAGGAATCGGTAGGATAAACAACTCACTCGCCTGATATAGGCACAATAATTGCAATAAAGCTGTAACACCATTCAATAATGTTAGAATTAAGCTTTATGCCGTTTAACGACGTTGGCTTGACATTGTGTCATTGAAAACTAACGTGAACTAACGCTCGAATAAATCTCCCACTCAGTTTATTTTTTCCAGTTCTTTGTCTTTACTTGCCTTTTTTCGTTAATTTATGGGAAAAAGCCGTGATTCTATGTATGTAAATATACATGTACACATAAACGTCCTCATAAATGTAAGAATAACGTAAGCTCCTTAAGAAACCGTTCCGTCATGCACCCACGCAGAATCTCTCAAAGCGAAGCATACGTCCGTTCCGCATCGCAATCTCATTATTTCTTCCATAATACTGTTGAATATCTATCTAATTGAAAAAGTATTTCCAACTCTGATTATTTCCAACTCCAATGTTGGAGTTCCAACTTTGAAGTTCGTATCAATTGAACTGGAAGGTTTTATGTTCGTCTGGTTTAAAGTTAGTTGTATTGTAAGTTGAAACTAAAGTATTTGACTGATGAATTTTAGTATTGTGTGATATTCCCATATATTTCACTTCGTAATTTATGCTTTTATGTTATGACAATTAAAACGCCATAATATCTGTATATAAAGTTCCGAAATAAAACTTTATGGATATATTATTACTTTGGATTTTTGTTTGGGTGTTGTTAGACCGAAAGTCTCTCGTAATACCTGATATGACACGAAACTTGTTATTGAGTATGGGGTCAAGATGTCTTAAACAGTCAGTTTTTATTAATTTAGGAATCATGGTCTAAGAGATCGTTGTACATCGACCTTCACTCATCTGATAACCAGACTACATATTTTTTATTAAAAATATCAATTATTTACAAACACGCCTATGTTATCTTGCCTATCGAAAAGTGTTCATGGATATTTTTTATTTTTGTTTTCAGTGCGGTTTTTTACAGGTTACAGATGAGCGAAGGTCGATGTATCACGGTCTCCCCTACCATTAAGACACGTAGATAGTCACGGGTGGCTCGGCCTCCGGTGGCCCATACGCTTATGTAACATATTTATGTGACGCCCCCGACGATAATGTTATGTAGAAACAGCACTAGCGAAAATAGTTACCTCATATTACGATAGCAGTACAGATTACAGTGGGTAAATATTGAAACTCAGTAACGCAATTTGAAATCTTGTTCTACGATTCAAAAAAATGTCGCAAATCCCTCATAATTTCCCTAACATAATAAGATTTAGTCAAAAACCCGGCACCGAAACTGATTTGAGACAAAGCGGATTTCGATCCCTCAAAATCTCGCCGAATCCGGTTCGACAAGGCATTGCAATAAACGGGTACGGATTAACCATTCGTATTCTACCCTCAGTTATATCTTTTCACGGTGCTGTGGACAAGGAAAAAGCCGCTTAGAATTTATTATTAATGTGATCCGAAAAATTTAGGTAATAAATGTTTTTTTTGGTGAATAAGATGGAAATTCCCGTGAGGTTTAAAAAAACTCTGAAAAGCTTTTGATGATATTTTATAAATAAAATTACAATCGCTTTAAAAACGCAATATTTGTTATAATAATCGTAATAAAGCAATGTAAAAAATCCAGAAATAATAAAGACAAAGCAGGTCACAAAAAAATTCGACTAAAACAATACAATAATAAAAAAAAATTACGACTGTATTTTCAAATACGATTTTTTTAGGGCTATTTTTTCAATATATACATAAGCTAACGCCTGTATCCCCGAAGGTATAGGCATAGGCGCACTATCGAACTAGAACATCAACATTTCGCAGAGCTTAGTTCCGTCCCAGATGTGAACCCGTTGGAGGCGGCACATATATTTTCATAAGCGTGTGGGCCACCGGAGGCCGAGCCGTCCATGACTATCTACCGGTTAATTTATGAAACATCTTTCAAAACTTCAAGATTGTTCTTAGATAAAAGTTATCGGACTTTTGAAAAGCCATTTCACACAAAAACAAAAACTTATAAACAAAACAATGTCATTATCAAAACCAAAATAATGACTGTTTTGTAATTTTAAACGCGGAATTAAAATTAAACAATAAAGAGTGGAATAATGAAATGTATTCGGAAAACAATTCGGTAACAATATTCATTAATAATGTATGAATACAATAAGCGCGTATTGTGGCTGTTCCCACCGGATGTGTCTCCGGAGTGGGTTTTTCTGTAATCTTGAAGGATTCATTAAATATACATAAGGACGAGGGAACGCTTTTCACTTGGAAACTGACACCTGCCGTTTAAATTGTGATTAAATACTCGAAGTACATATATGGTAAGATTGTGATTTAGTTTTATATGCATCCTGAATGAGCTGGTTTTATTTAAGTATCACTGTTTAAGAACCCAACGTAAGGTGCGCCTGTTGCTGAATTATTTAATAATTAATGATTGTTTGCTTTTAAAAACGATTATTATACTTTTATCAAATTCTGTTTTTTTTTTTCAACATTTATAAATCTTTAACGTTTAAAAAAGCAGTGAGTGATAGCTCAATTGGTACGGACTGCCCGAGACAAGTGTCGGAGGTTCGAGACCAACCCCAAAATGGAGCATACACCTCTGACTTTTCTATGTATTTTCATTGTGAAATATCGCTTGCTATAAAGGTAAAGGAAAACATCGTGAGGAAACCTGCAATCTCGAGATGACTTTACAGGAATTTCGAAGATACATATGAGAAGTCTACCAATCCGCATTAGGCCAGCGTGGTAGACTAAGACCTACCCCTCTCATTAGTACAGGAGGCCCGTGCCCAGCAGTGGAACAGTAATATTACAGGGCTAACATTATACATTATTACATCAATCTTTATTTTTCTATTATTCCAAATTCGTCATACTGGTAAATCATGATCAAGTTTTCCGATTCCTCTGCCATAACGAGTAATTAAGATGAAAGTTGATCTACCTTCTAGAGTATTCATTAAATACTATTGACAACTAAAAAGAGAGTGACAAATTTTTTGCTTGTCCACAATTTGAGTGTTACGTTAACCTAAAGTAAAATTCCACGTCCACTTTACAGCACATAGCCGCTATAAATTTCAAAATTAACTTGCAAAAGATCTTCAAAATATCGTTCAACACCATAAATTGTCATGTGGTTAGACAGCGAGCATCGCAGCCCACCCCCCAACGGCTCGGCGCGATAATTAGATTGCTTCTTGCAGCAAGCCATTTGTGGCCTGAGCTTAATTTATTTTATTAACTTTGCACAGTGTTTCTCGCGGAATGTATTACGTTGAGCATTCCTCGAGAAAATTCTCAAAACTTTCTGGAAGAATTCTAATTTTGGCAACTTAATTTGCTGTGGCAGTTCAAGGTTAGAGAGCGCGTATTTTTAACGTAACGAGAGGGGAACAAGTTTGGAATTACGATGGCTGTTTCTGAGTGGACATTTTTGATTTGTGAAGTACTTAACTGCTTTTGTTCGCGGATCTGTTTGTTAAACAAATTTCTAATTTCACAAACCCAAAAGCATATTTTTAAAATCATATAATTTTACTGGAATGGTATAAAGTGACTTGACTAGCTTCTTGATGAGAGATATAGGAGATGTATATGGACCGGTCTAAAGAGATCCAGGGCAAGAAAATTATCAAACATTTTGAGTCTTTATTAGAGTGGTCTGTTTTTGTCTTGGTATGGGCTTGTTACGAGAAAGGAAGAGACATGCGTGGGTAAGAAAGTGATGAATATGAATGTTGATGGATGAGAGGTAGAGGAAGGCCAAAGAAGAGGTGGATGGAGTGTGTGAGGAAGGACATGGAAGAAAAAGGGGTGAATGACGAGATGACGGCTGATAGGCATGTATGGAAGTCGAAAACATGTTACGCCGACCGCAAATAAAATTGGGATAAGGGCGGGAGGATGATGCTTAGACTGATTTGTTTTATCTTAATCATTATTAAAAATATTTACAAAGTTACAAATCTTTAAACAATAATAATAATAATAAATAATAAATACACCCAACAGTCACACACCTAGTCCTGACCCCACACTAGGTATAACCTGTATCGTGGGTGTCAGGAACTATGAGAGACTTTCGGTCTCACAACACCCAGACTTGAAACAAATATCTGTGGGCCACACAAACATCTGTCTCAGTGCGGGAATCGAACCCGCGGCCTCGCGCTTCACAGCCGTCTACTCGTCCACTGCGCCACGGAGGCTGTCAATAATAGACAATAATGCATATGAACTTTGTTATCAATATCAATCAACTGAATACTTCTTAAACGATTACCTTCTGAAAACTCAAAACCAGTGCTGTGCTGTGGCTCACGTCACAATATAGCTTAATGCTGAGATGGCCCCCGAGTTGTTACGGTATGGACATGCAACACTTCTCTTTTGTATTTGGTTTAGTTTAAATTAATGTATGATAATGTTTAAGTTAGTTAATGTTGCATGTTATACTAGTAGCAATGAACATTTCTTTCTTTCTTTCTTTTCTGAAAGGATCTCGACAATTTGGATCTTCTACTTGCTAAGTCTACAATATCTATTTATACTTTTAGGTATACATCCAGTATACCAGCTCACCAATCTCCTTCACTAAATCTCGCTTCAGTCGCCCAATTATCGTTAATGGACGATGGTGAATTATGCTCAATCAAGTGTCAAAATTTTTAATCCAAGCGTTTTCCATCGGCTTAATTGCGTCTGTACTTTGACAAGTATTGGTCATGAGGCAAATTTATATTGTGGGGTGAATTTTGTTAGATGTTAATATAACTAGGGATGAGATCTATAAAGCTACCTAAAGTCCTCCAGTAGAGTTTAGAGAGTAATTTGTATAATAAACTAAACCGTTGTATACTTAATTGTCGATTTTTTGTTTTTTTTTTATAGCAGAGACTGGCAAACGAGCAGATGGGTCACCTGATGGTAAGTGACCTCTACCACTTATGGGCATAAGCACCCAAGACACAAAAAGAATCATGGGTGCGTTGCCAACTTAAAAAGAGGAAATTGAAGGGAAGGGAAAAAGGGTTTGGAAAAGGAAGGGAGGAAATGGGTCACCAGAAATCTCACTCACCGAACGAAACGCGCCAGCAATCTGCCACTTTACGTCGGTTTTCTGTGAGACAGTGGTCTTAAACCGGTCGAGCCGGCCCATTTGTGCTATAGACGTTACTGTCTACAGCGTGGCTCTACCACTCAAATATCCCACTTAGATCTCCCATAAAAAGAGCTAAATAAGCAATTATGTGCCCTTATCCCACCTTAATGTGGGGTCGATGCAACACACTTTTTCAAGCATGTTACAAAAAAAAATATTGGCTATGTTTTTACTACCGGCTGCCTGCCTGACGTCAACCCCCTATGAGGGTTATTTTTCATACAATATTTAGTAATCGAAAATACTGTATGAAAAAAATGACGACTGTGGAAACAGTCCCTGCCTTCCCTTATAGAAGACATGCAGGAATTTATGGGTGTATATCAATATTAAAAACAATTGAAACCAACCCTCAATCTACCTCGATACAATAACTTATATGGACGCCGTACTCTAAAGTATATGGTGCCCTACATAATCAATCAGTTACCCAATGAAATTACAAGTAAAATTACATCTAAAAACATTAAATCGACACTTAAAATTTATTTCTTAAACACGCTGAAAACATAATTAAATATATAGATATATTTAATATAAATACTAATAACACAAAATATATAATAACAATTAATGCATGTTATTCTTAATAACATAGATCACTCTGTATTGTCTTTATTCACTACTCCATTAAACGATGTTCGGAGTCGGGCACAGGCGACTACCTGCACTTGGTATTCCGCAATAATTTAGCACAAATTATATAACTACCGACGGAAATCGGTTGTTAAGAAAAATATAAATCTTATGGCTGTTAAGTTTAATTACATAGATCATATTTTTATTTTTAAGATAACCCTGTAGTCCTGTACTAGTCATTAATTAGCTCATAATGACGGATGACAATGTATAGATGTACAGAAAAACTTATCGAGTTTTTGTTACATCTCTGTGATTAAATATGTTGTATTTGTTTTTGGTAATAACAATAAATAAAAAAACAAAAAAAAATACAATCACTGACCACAATTAAACCATTCCTGTTGTAGACAAAATTGCTAAAATAAGTATCATAAAAATATACTAACTCCTTATAATGCCATTAGGCAAATATTCACCAAAAATCTAACGAATTATTCCAAGCATCTTCAAACTACATACACGACGTGTCCCGACCCGGCCCACGTTATGACGTAACGCTTTGATTTTCCACGAAACTAAACAAAGGGATACTTTTAGAGCGAAGTTGGGAACCCTTCCTGGGGCGGCAACAAGTTCCAGTTAATTGAAAATAACAGGAACGCCGCGGTCGCCGTCGCGGTCGCCGGACAGATGTTAATTCCGACAGGATCAGATTTATCGGCGTTTTATAAGTTTTGTTTATGAAACTTTCTCAATGAAACACGTGACGATAGCTTCCGTGTAGTGAGGTGAAAGGTCGCAGATTCGATTCCCGCAACAGAGCAAATATTAGTGTAAATAATAATTATCATTAATTAACGGTGTCAGGAGTCAAAAAACGCCTGATTGATTAGTGGGTATTGGCATATTTATAAGGTGTATTTATTAATCCAAATCTCCGATTAGAAGACGAAATACAACCACTTAAAAGGTATATATACAATTGCTGTATAAACAAAGACGAATGCACATAAGCTCATGCCTGTATCCCCAAAGGCGTAAGCAGAGGCGCACTAGCTTAGTTCCGTCCCAGATGTGATGGGGGCGAGCCTATCGCCATATCGGGCACAAATTCCAGACTCCGGGTTGATACTGGACAACCTAATATCACTTTGCCCGACTCGGGATTGAACCCGAGACCTCAGGACTATAGTCGTACCGTGCACGCAATACCACTACATTTAATTGTGCTATGAGTCCAAAAAAGACTTATTGACTATTGGCTATTGGTATCACTATCATCATCATCATCATCATCATCAGCCATAGGACGTCCACTGCTGAACATAGGCCTCCCCCAAAGATTTCCAGATCGACCTGTTGGAAGCGGCCTGCATCCAGCGACTTCCTGCGACCTGCAGGTCAATTCTCTAAGAAACGTCACAACGTTGCGATCGACGACGAGCTCGCGCAGTGCACATCGTTGAGATCGACGGAGCGTTCAACGTTGTTAGGTCTTAGATAATACCATTTTCCATACATTTATGTCAAACGCCTCGCTCGAGAGAGCCAGTTCGCATAAGCGCCGTCATCAAGCATAGTGCTATTGCGTGCGCTTTGTACCTTGCTGAATACAAAAATGACAACATCGTTGCCGCAACGATGCCACAACGTTGTTTTCACAAATGAAACCTTAGAGAATCACTATAAGGAGTATTTATTAAGCCAAATCTCAGGCTAGAACAATAAATACAATTTATGAATATAGACTCGATTGCTTTATAAATAAAGACGAATTTATCCACAATATATACTAAGGACTCATCTATCAAATGTACGAACAGACCTCAGACTGAGCTGTCGGAATTGCTTGAATAAATTAAATTAATGAATCGCCTGAATATTACGATTTTAGTATGTCTGTTGGGTGCAGACTTCGGGCATAACCGGAGGATATTGAGTTTGATAAGGATATAGATGGGTTATTAATGGTAGGTCCGTGCTGTAGACAGTTTTGTCTAGGAATAATAGGTTAGCTAGATACCTAGCACTTTATAAAATGTGGTTTTTGCTATTGTGTTGGTACGGGGCGCATCAGAAGGTTAATATAAAATAGACGCCGAATCCTTTCTACATCATACCTGAAAAAGTGTGTGGAAAATAAACGAATGTAAATACTGTAATGGTGTATATGGAAAATGAATGTTATGATTACATGTTTATAAAACAGTGCTTTACCTCTGCAAATATTAGTACACATAACATAAGCTCACGCCTGTATCCCCGAAGGGGTAGCAAAGGTGCACTAGCGAACTAGAACACCCATATTTCGCCAAGCTTAATTCCGTCCCAGATGTGATAGGGGGCGAGCCTATCGCCATATCGAGCACAAATTCCAGACTCCGGGCTAATATGAAAAAATCCAATATCACTTTGCCCGAAGCGGGGATCGAACCTGAGCCATCAGGACAGTAGTCATACCGAAATACAACTATACTACCGAAGCAGTCTATATTCAGAGGCAAATATTAGTAGTAATAAATAATTAATAAATAACATCCAACAGCCATATTTCTGACCCCAAACTATGATACAATTTTTGTGTCTATATACTACGAGATATTTTCGGTCTCACAACGTCCAGACCCGAAACAAATATCTGTGATCCACACACATTTGTCTCGGTGCGGGAATCGAACCCGCTGCTTTTTGCTTCACAGTCGGCTATTTGTTGACTGCGCCACGGAGGCTGTCGAGTAGAGTAAGTAATTAACAACAATAGCACTCAACTCCATAAAACTTTTATTCTCAGCTATAAATCGTATCTCACACAAATTGTAAATTGACACACTGTGCACGTTCTACACTAGAGAATTTTAAAGCAATTACATTAATTCTTTAACAATAAATTGAGCGCACAGTGGGCCCCGAGCACGGCAACGCGGACAAACGAAACGAAACTTTTAACTCGATCCGCCACACACTGAATAAAACTTTAATATGTTCCAGTAAAGTGCGGCAACGTTGTAGCCGGTGAAACGGTTTAATTTAAGTTTAAGAGGTCAATAAAATTATATGGATGGTGCAGTGTTATTTATTGGTTAGAACAAATGTTTAATAATCTATTGGCTTGTTATTGAGTATTGGAAGTGATTTGTTTGATTTTCAGTGAATTGTTTTCCGGCATTTTAGTGTTTAAGGAATTAATTTATTGATAACTTCCGTGGCGCAGCGGGTGAGTAGGCGGCTGTGAAACGTGAGGTCGCGGGTTCAATTACCGCACCGAGACAAATGTATGTGTGGCTCACATATATTTATTTCGGGTCTGGGTGTTGTAAGACCGAAAGCCTCTCGTAGTTTCTGATACCCACGATACAGGTTACACCTAGTGTGGGGTCAGGACTATGTGTGTGGGCTGTTGGGTGTATTTATTTTATATATTTAGTTATAGATATAACTGTATTTTATTAATATCATTGCTACTACTATTATATTTCTGTGGTAAAAATACTAAATTGTAAAACACCTTTATTGGGAAGTTTGAAGTGAATATAGTTCCTTGAATTCTGATCTAATTTATTGATAACAGTTCAACAGTTTCTATTAAAATTACAGCTAGATGGTAACCATATAATCTCAACAAAATACAAATTCATACTCGCGAAACGATACATAACAGTAAGCTGCCACTGTGTTTCTTTCTTTCTTCTTTCTGTACATTATTATTAAACCCTTTTAGCCGTCCCATTCGTGCTGTACTTAACACAGTGTAACCACTTTCCTATGCCAGTTTAAAATAATTATAAACTTTTTGTAGCCCACAGTGTTCTCCTACGTACTGTATACGTACTACATAGGTAGATAGTAGGAGGCTGCGGTTAGACGCCCCCAGTCCGACACAGACACCGCAACGTATGTGCGTGTTATAACGCTTTGCATTTTAACACTATTTATGCAACAAATGGATCTAAAATGAAACTTGGAATTTTCTCAAGTAGATAAAAAAATTAGATAAGGATATTTTATTTATTGTATGTAAATGTATAAATCGGTTAAGAAGTATATATAGGAACAAATATTAGAGTACTGCATTTAAGATATTGTAGTATAATATTGGTGTTATAATAAATAATAGTAGTATTAGACTGAGATCTATAGAGCGAACTTCGACTGAATTTGAGTAATTTTTTACAAGAAAAACTGAAAAGACTGACGGACACAGCAAAGATTTTCTTGTAATAAATGACTCGGACTAAATCAAAATCCGCACTGAGTTCGTTTCTTTAACTAAGATTTAGTCAAAGTTCCCTGTATAGATCCCAGCCTTAGTATAACAGTATTTTGAGGTTGGCAACGCACCCATGAATCTTTTTGTGTCTTAGGTGTCTATGGGCGGTGGAGATCACTTACCATCAGATGATTCATCTGCTCATTTGCCAATCTCTGCTATAAAAAGACTGAAAATATTCAATCAGTGTCAAATATGGTTAATATCTAGCTCTCCGAAGTTACGATACAGTAGTGAAAAATGACATCAACGGTCACCCCACAGACACCTATCAAACAGAAAACAATAAAAAAACGTATAAAAATTTTAATTGTTAATTTATAACGGATGCGGTTGAGCGTGAGTTATGGCTTGGGGTCGCAAAAAACTAATTACAGACCGTAAACCTTTTGTTGGTACGCCACCGGGCCCGTCGCATGATTTAAAGCCTTATATTTTGTCCGCACAAAAAATATCACGCGCCCACTGTGCGGTTGCTGTCAAATATAAACTTTTGTAGTTTCATACATACGGAGCGATAGCAGTGGGGCAAATTTGACAAATTGGCCAAAATTTATTTACGTAAATTGTGGTTTGTTGTTTAAATTTTTAAAAGTAATCATATTGTTACGGAGGAACAAAATTTCATAAAATAAATCATCCTTCTGTTGAAATAACAATAAAGTTATGTTCATCATTCTAACGATACATTTATAATGAATACCAATATTTATTTTCAAGCTATCCCTGAACTAAAAAAACAACTTTCTCTAAAAAATAGTACAGTACAGGTTACAGTATTAAACACATAATATTAGTATCTGACCAAAAAATAAACCAGTTACTTAAGTCTTAAACGAAACGTTCCAATTTCGGAAGAAAATTAAATTAATTCAGTTTTACGAGTTTTATCTCGCGCCAAATTAAGATTTTTTATTGAATCATTTTTTTAACAACCGACTCTTCAAACCACTTGAGTTAATAGCCCTGATAAGGACGAAATATTAATAAAATAAAGTATTTGAACAACAGGAAATAAAATTTCGTTTATCCACACTCCACACTAATATTATAAATAGGAAAGTAAATCTGTCGCTTTGCGTGTTGGATAGTTAATCTTAAATCGTAGGACATAAAGGTGGATCCAAATTTGTAGCACGGATAGATTTAGATTGATCGGTTCGTAGCTGCGTAGCAATGCCGAACTCATCGTCCACACTTGTAGCTGGCTACGCCACGCTACGCCGTGCATTTTTCGCCTGGAACTCGTTGTTTAGCAATTTTTTGGAAGTTTGTTGTCTGAATAAATCTCACGCATGGTGAAATAAGAAATGAGTCGTTTAGTTTGTGTGTGCGTTTCTTTGTGTATTGTAATTACATGTTTTATAGTAAACACCCAACATTCACATACATAGTTCTGACTCTGTGGGCCCCTATAAGATATTTACCATGTTTGTGACGTCGCGTCGCGTCGGTAGCAATAACTACGGCAGACATTTGTCTCGGTGCGGGAATCGAACCCGCGGCTTCTCGTTTCGTCACATACTCGCCCACTTTGCCACTTACAAGGTACAATCTTGTCGTCAGGCCAAAAAGGTTATACGTGAAATAGTTAAAACTGCCTCGGTGGCGTGGTGGTATTTCGGTACGACTACGGTTCTGAGGTCTCGGGTTCGATCCCCGGGTCGGGCAAAGTGATATTGGATTTTTCAATATCAGCCCGGAGTCTGGAATTCGTGCCCGATATAGCGATAGGCTCGCCCCCTATCACATCTGGGACGGAACTAAGCTCGGCGAAATGTGGGTGTTCTAGTTCGCTAGTGCGCCTCTGCCTACCCCTTCGGGGATACAGGCGTGAGCTTATGTTATGTGTTATGTGTTATGTTAAAACTAAGCAACGGGCGAAGTTTTATCTCCGATGAAATTGTAACGTTGCTTTCATTATCAGAGAAGAATAGCGAACCGACGTGCCCAGCTGGCGAGCACATGTTTTAACTCGGTTTAATGTGGACAGCGCTTTGGATTACAAACAGTCGGTTACTGAGACGTCTCAACAACTCTTTGTTGGGACGCACTTAGACTGCTTTAACTTATTTTACATCTTGTGTTCGCACTTACTCATTGTTTAAGATTTGCAGGAGTTTTAACTTAATTTCGACTTGAGATTTTCAGTTAATGTTTTGCGGTACTTCATGTCTTGGATGAGCAGTGAAGACATCTTTTAGCTTACGAAATAGTTGGTTTGTTTATTGTTGTACGGGAGATCATGTGGGTAGTTAATTCTGCTTTTTTCCGAGTACGTCATAGCCCCTTACTTATAAAAATATTTAAGCACTGATTATTTTTAACCATAGGTTGTCCCTTTCTTTTTTAAACAATGTAACGCAAGGAAAAAAGTGACAGGCTATTCTAAGCGAAAAGATAAGCGAAAATGTTTTTATAAATAAGGCCCATAGTGACTATTGACTTTACATACTACGTTTGATAATAGTGCAGTTTAGACCGAAAATATCAGAGACCACTGATAAATATTGTTTTACAAGCTCATACACCGTTTAATGGTTTATGTTGCATTCACTTTTAATAGTAGCAATAAAAATTTGATCTTTCTTATCTTGAGTGGTAGAGCCACGCTGTAGACAGTTACGTCTACAGCACGAATGGGCCGGCTCCACCGGTTTGATACCACTGTCTCTCAGAAAACCGATGTAAAGTGGTAGCTTGCTGTCGCGTTTCGTTCCGTGAGTGAGATTTCCGGTGGTCCAATTACCCACCCCCCCTTTTCCAATCCTTTATCCCCTCCCCTTCCATTCCATCCTTTTAGGTTGGCAACGCACCCATGATTCTTTTTGTGTCTTGGGTGTCTATGGGCGGTGGAGATCACTTACCATCAGGTGACCCATCTGGTCGTTTGCCAGTCTCTGCCATAAAAAAAATCTATAATCTGTACCCAACATAGGCCGGCATGATTATGTCAGCTGTCGAGGGATGCAATGTCGATGTTTGTCATTATATTTGGGCTGCACTCTACTCTTATCAGATTCAATTATAATCACTTTCCGTGTAATCATGAAATAAACAAAAGATATAGTCCCTTACTTATAAAATTATTTAAGCGCGACTTATCTTGAACTATACGTTGTCCCTTTAATTTTTAAACAATGTAACGCAAGGAAAAAAGTGACAGGCTATTCTAAGCAAAAAGTTAAGCGAAGATTTTTTTATAAGTAAGGCCCATAAAACTGATACATTTTATATAATCCTTTTCATAATACCTAAAACTCGGTAATTGAAATATTTCCCAATCATGTCATGTATAAAGTTGAAAAATTGCATTAAAAGTTAAAAATGCACCGAACAATTTGATTTAAGTGGCACGCATCAAAGGGTTGCAGTGCTAATGCTCTCCCTTTTACATATTCATTCAATAAAGGGCCCACAAAGACCGCAATGTACACAAAAGTAATTTGATAATCGACTGATTCGATTATATTCTATTGTGTGATGTCACTGTCGCAATTTGTTGGTGGGGAGCCACAAATGACAGTTGTTATTACATTAGAATGAAATTGTGTCCATTGTTTTTAATAACGAGTTTTTTGTTTAAATTAAAGAATATTGCTTTGATAGTTTCACAGCCTCCGTGGCGCAGCGGGCGAATAGCCGGCTGTGAAACGTGAGGTCGTGAGTTCGATTCCCGCACTGAGACAAATGTCTGTGTGGCCCACAGATATTTGTTTCGGGTCTGGGTGTTGTGAGACCGAAAGTCTCTCGTAGTTCCTTATACCCACGACACAAGACTCGATATTAGTGTGGGGTCAGGACTATGTGTGACTGTTGGGTGTATTTATTTACTTATAGAGGTCGTTTTTATTTGTGGTTCCATTCACGTAGAATTCGTTGCCTTAATATTTTCGGTATCTTAGTAAAGTAGCTCTGTGGCCCACATACTATTTCTTTGAAAAATCAAGCATGGCGATCTATTGTTCCGTTATTGCATGAAAGAAGGTGGTACCACCAAATTAGGTTTTCTATTTAAAACATTATGATAGAAACTACTCATTCGACGAAAAGCTATGGGGATTCCTAGACAATAGTCGAAACGACCAAGCATTTCACCTGATGTTACAATATTGCATTACTATGGAAATGATTGTTAAATGAATTCACCGTATGCACTGGTGACTTAAGCTGAAATCTATAGAGCGAATTCCGACTAAATCTGAGTCAAAGTAACGAACTCAGTGAGAATTTGCAATTGATAAATCTAATTTCGACTTAGTTTGAGACAGTTTTTCCAAGAAAAACAGACGAAGCAACGATTTTCTTGTAAAAAATGACTCGGACTAAGTCAAAGCTCGATATAAAATTTCAAAATACTCGCTAAGTGCGTTTTTTACTTAGACTTAGTCGAAGTTCTCTCTGAAGATCTCAGCCTTAATTATCAGTTGTGAGGTGCTGCCACTGTACTGTAGGCTCGTTCATGCTGTAAATAAAAATGTTTACAGTACGGGCTGTTGAAATGCCCTAGCACGAATAGCTTTCGACTAAGTTTTCGAATCTATCATGGTTTCAATTTGTTTTGTAGTATAGAATTTTTAAACGACGCTGATATGAACATCCGATTTATTCGTGTTAAGTAATTCCAAATAAGCTCTGTATTCTATCAAAATGTTATATTTCCATACATACATTCACGTCTGTTTCCCATAAGGGTAGACAGAGAACGGTTTTCTGCTTGCTGCTATTCTTGTACACCTTTTTAGGTTCCACGATAACAAATCCAAAAAACAAACAAAACAAATCTCAGTAATGAAAATATCTAATTTTGTGCATACAATGTTATAATGTACGCGAAATTCTGCAGACGCGGGGGTGCATAAGTGAATTACCTAGCGCCTGGGGTGCGGGTTTGATTCCGGGCGGTTTTTAAGGGTGGCAAGTTATGGCTTGTTTGACGTGAGGGTTGGTTATTGCTTTATTTATGTTGTGGTGACAATCGGACAAATGTGGTTGTTGTTTTTGATTTTTAACCGATGAGGAAACTGAGGAAGTTTTTAATTCGACGCGTACTTATAATGGTTATAGTGGCCGCATTATGATGACATTTGCTTTATTAAATATGGTTAAATAATTCTGTGTAAACACGACTATTATATTAATTTAACAATAGTATAGTAATTTAATTTAATTTTATTTCTTTGGAGGAGACCTATGTTCAGCAGTGCACGTCCTATGGCTGATGATGAATGATGATGAATAGTAATTTTTAAAGTTGGTTCTTTAGTAAAGAAAAAAAATTAAGAAAATACAATTAAATATCTTGGTATGGGAAATCTTGGGATTCGATAGAAGAATTCGATATTAATTAACGCATTATCATCAACGGATACTGATAATTATTTATTAGAAGTTAACGAAAACCTTACATAACATAAACTCACGCCAGTATCCCCAAAGGGATAGGTAGAAGCGCACTAGCGAACTACTACACCCAGATTTCGCCAGATTTGATAGGGGCGAGCCGAAAAAAAGTTAACGTATTAATTGATTATTAAATCGGTGCTATCAAATATACTTTTTTTTCTATATGCCTTTGTGCCACCGTAAAGTGGGGTCGGCGCCACACACCTTTTCAAGCATGTTGCAGAAAGGATTGGGCTTAGTTTTTACGACCGGCTGCCTGCCTGCCCCCTGGAGGATCCAATCCCGGGCAAATTAAATAAGAAAATTTGCTTTTTGAAACAACACAACGACAAAAAAATGGTTGTAGTAGCTTAGTGGCTTCCAAATTTTAAGGTCTACGAGTATAAGTTGATGTTTTGTTTCCTACTTATAAATGACATGTCAAGTACGATCAAACTACTGGAGTCCACAGAGTATCACACGGATTAATTAAACTCACACACGTATCATTCGTACCCCTTTTTGTAACTCGAAACAAAATGGAGCCCTCCCTACAGTGAGACGAAATCGGGCAATTTACCTCCGAACCGGGGCGTTCAATGTTTTTTATAGTAACAAAAACTCAGGGGTAACAAACGAAAAATGGGCGGCGTCTGGGGCTTCGCTCTTTGTTTTTGCGTTCTCACCCGGGTGGACCCGGTTAAACCATTTTCCTTTGCAAATAAAGTTGGCAAAGTGCTTTATTTTAAGGCCTATGGCGCTGTTGGTAGACGGTAAAATCGAGTTCGATTCTCGTGTTGGGATCTAATGAGCACAATCCGGAATTAAGCATTAAAACGGTATGTTTTTTAAAGCAACGACATCTCAGTTGGACGTTGCTGGTGACCACAGATGCACTCTCAATAGCTCGACCGTGAGTTGTTTTGGAATTTTACGCTAGCATAACATAACATAAGCTCACGCCTGTATCCCCGAAGGTGTAAGCAGAGGCGCACTAGAGAACTAAAACACCCACATTTCGCCGAGCTAAGTTTCGTCCCAGACGTAATATGGGGCGAGCCTATCGCCATATCGGATACAAATTCGGACACCGGGCTGATACTGAAAAATCAAATATCACTTTGCCCCATCTGGGGATCGAACCCGAGACCCCAGAACGATAGTCACATATTTTACGAAGTCGCTAGCCAAGTGACAAACATCTTATGGTTGAGCTACTTGTTTAGAATTAAATATTTAGGCGTATTCAAATAATAACATAACATAACATAAGCTCACGCCTGTATCCCCGAAGGGGTAGGCAGAGGCGCACTAGTGAACTAGTACACCCACATTTCGTCGAGCTTAGTTCCGTCCCAGATGTGATAGGGGGCGAGCCTATCGCCATATCGGGCACAAATTGGAGACTCCGGGCTGATATGGAAAAATCCAATATCACTTTGCCCGACCCGGGGATCGAACCCGAGACCTCAGAACCGTAGTCGTACCGAAATACCACCACGCCACGGAGGCAGTCATACCACCACGCCACGGAGGCAGTCATACCACCACGCCACGGAGGCAGTCAAATAATAATAGAGTTGAATAAAAAGTCACTTGTTATAATGATGCAGGAAAATGTAAAATCTTTGCTCTCAGTATGGGTTCAAACTAAACAAGCTTAATGTTGTGTACATAAGTCCCTTTTTTGCTAATTCTATACTAGGATAACGAGTCCTATTTTTTTTAGCATAGGGGTATATCCAAGACTTTGGATATATAGAGGATATATTGACCTGTCATCGTCAATTGGGCACTTGACTACTTTTTTAAAAGTATTCAGGTCTATTTTCATTAATTTATGAGCATATTTTTATATGACAAAAAAAAACTGAATTTGCCGCGAAAACGCTAATGAGTTTTGTTACGTCATCATGTGTTGTTTTATAGTCAAATGATTTACGAAAAAAATTAAGCATAACATAACATAACATAAGCTCACGCCTGTATCCCCGAAGGGGTAGGCAGAGGCGCACTAGCGAACTAGAACACCCACATTTCGCCGAGCTTAGTTCCGTCCCAGATATGATAGGGGGCGAGCCTATCGCCATATCGGACACAATTTCCAGACTCCGGGCTGATATGGAAAAATCCAATATCACTTTGCCCGACCCGGGGATCGAACCCGAGACCTCAGAAACCGTAGTCGTACCGAAATACCACCACGCCACCGAGGCAGTCCCTACAGAACTCTGACTGGACCGATAACTCCACGTTGTATTGAAATGACAATAGTGGCAGCAAACCGGTCGACCCGGCCCATTTCTGCAGACATAACTGTGCGTGGCGAGACTCTACTAAATCGTAGTAAATACGCATCATGAATGACTACATGAATAAGGTATTTCTAAATCAGGTCATTCTTTGATATCTTTGTTCAAAAGATCCTCTTCCGTTTCTAGGATGAAGTGACGTTAAGATACAATCTAAAATAATTAGCTAGCTAACCGTAGCGCCAAGCCAATGTGAATTTCACACAATATTGTCACTCTTTGTGCACACGCTCGCTTGTCTCCACTAGCCCCCTGTTAACATAAATCAATCAGAACGGATCGATTTCAAACTCTGTTATACACACAATAGAGTCTACACTCCATCACGCATCATAAACTCTTAATCACAGATGCGAAAGTTCACGACAACCCTATCGTATATCGGATAATCATATTATGCGATTCTGAACCCTTTTGTAAGTATATAAAGTTGATTATAGATCTTTGGTTTGTAGACTTATGTCCTTTGGAGGGTGATTGAGTGTTGTGACTAGGACAGTAGCAGGCTTTAATGGCGTCAAACGCTGAGAACCACTTAATCTGACAGTATTATTATGTATTATTCCGGTGTTGATGTGAATTGTAACACTGGACTGTGAATAGCATTAATACATACACTTGAATGCACACAATAGACATATAAATACAAGTAAGAAAACCTTATTGATATTGGATTTTTCCATGTCAGCCTGGAGTCTGGAATATGTGCCCGACATGGCGGTAGCCTCGCCCCCTATCACTTCTGCGACGGAACTAAGCTTGGCGAAATGTGGATGATCTAGTTCGCTAGTGCACCTCTGGCTACCCCTTCGGGGATACAGGTGTGAGCTTATGTTATTTTATCTAAGAAAACGTTTTTCGGTCATATAATCAAAATGATGGTAAAATGAGATCACAATTAATATTTCAAATATTACGCCGTTGTTCGCGAGTTATGCAGACTATAAGAGGGTTCAAATGAGTTTTGTCAATTTTTATTTTTTTCATTGGTAGATCTATTTATCAGGTGGGTTGCCTGTTTATCTTTCTCCAAAAGTTCTCTTTCTCCCTCTCTCATTTGCAGTGCGTATCCACTAGACTAGATACGGGATGTTTATTACTTCGTAAACTAATAGAAGATATATTATATATAGAGGTAGATAGATAGAGACCAACAAAAATGTTTAAAATAATCACAAGTTTAAAAGCTTTACAGTCCGACTTTACTTTACTTTTACTTCAAGTAAAGAATTTAAACGCCTAGAAGGATAGCGTCAAATAAAATGTCAATGTGAGATGAGGCAATTTTGCATATCGTAGTGTGCGTGACAGTGATACCAGGTTTTACTCCATTTTCCTAAATATAGGTAATTTTCTTTCTTTTATAAAAATAAAATTTTCACACTAAACAGGGAGAGTACTTTTTAACCATTTCGGAAAATAAGAAGACGGTTCTTTACTCATTCGTATTTTTAAGTACACGATATTTATTACACGATATTTCTGCCAAAGGATATGGGGATCTTTGGGCCAAAATGTAATGAGTTGAGATAAGGCTTAAAAAATGGACATACTTTTTCTATTTCAAAATATAAAAAATCAGCCCAATTCACAATCTAGCAAACGAGATATCTAAAAAATAAGTAAAGGACACTAAATAGAATCGATTAAGATAAAAAGAGTTTAAAAAATGTGGGGTCGGTGCAATAAAATTTTTCAAGCTTGTCGCAGAAAGGATTATGGTTAGTTTTAACGACCGTCTGCTTGTTTGACGTCACCCCTACTGGGTATGTAATGTCGAGCAAATGGTATTAGAAAACAATCCGCCCGGGATGGCAATCGAACCCACGACCTCCCGATTCACAACTCATAATTATACGCTGTCACTTAACCGAGGAGGCGACAAAAGATAGTATATTATGAACATCCCAGGCACAATTCCTTTTGCGTGTGCTTTAGGTAAATAAAACATACTTATCGTGATATTCCAATTGTGTTACCCACAGAAAAGCACATGACGCGTTGTGTAATAAACAGCAAGATCACATGCTGAAATCTGTAATGCGCTATTCATGATCATGAACTAAAAAAATCACTAATCATTGCGGAAATAATATTTGGCCTGTGGGAATTTCATTCTGATTACTATGATTACAATCCGAACCATATAATGTGCGCATATATAAATGCTGAATTTTGATATATTATTATATTCTATGGACACAATAGACCCAAAAAATAACCACTCTAGTCGGAACAGCATCTTGACAAATTCTTCGTAATCCACTTTACTTAAGTATTTAGCCTCCTCATCGAGGTGAACAGAACATATTTAATGTTTTTTGCTAGTTTCCACCAATACTCACCACGACATTTTCTTATTATATTTACCTACCCATTTATCGTGCAGCACAAAATCGGACGGAAACCTAAAACATGATATTATTATTACTTTATATGAATTTGACGATATACAACAAAAATATTTCGATGATTTAATAATCACTTATTATGTTAATATTTCTTCGGGAAAATCAAATAAATGTTTATGGTAACACTGAGTTAAAAGTGACATCTTATAAACATTTTTTTTTACTTTCGTAATTTATCAATCAAAATAAACTGATTTCGATTATTTACCGTTTGAAATGAGATCCCAGGATACTTGTGAGTTTTTCCTGAATAATTTTTGCACGACAATATACAACAGGAAAGCATTTTTAAAATTATAGTAAGAGACGTTGCCGCGATGTCGTTTCTATGACAACTGTGGAACCAGCGACTGAAGGTTGCTAAAGTAGCCCTACATGAATGTCAAGATTTTTACGCGTGGATTAGGTATCTATGACTTTATTAATCTAAGACTTCAAGCTTTCGGCGGCTGTGTTTCCTGACTGTTACGAGTTAGGGACCTTCAAGAAAAGAGCCTATATCTACCTCAAAGGCCGGCAACGCATCCATGATTCCCCTGGTATTGTGGATGTTTATGGGCGGCGGTGATCACTTAACATCAGGTGACCCAGTTGCTCGTTTGCCCCCTGTTCTATAAAAAAAAAAAAAAACCGTTCGTGACCAAATTTATATAGGGCCTTGAAATAAATAAGCTCTCTCGAACAAAAAATAATTTTGAAAATCGGTCCACATTTGGCGGAGATATCGCGTAACATACATTAAAAAAAATACAGATGAATTTAGGACCCTCTCATTTTTGGAAGTCGGTCAAAAATTAAAGTGTAAATAATAGGCGGTCTTATCGCTTAAAGCTATCTCTATTAGACATCCTTTAAAATATATCCCAACAATATTCGCTAAATTCATTTCACCACAATGTTGAAGTTGGAAATTGTTCTAAAATTACAGTGGCGGTGCACTTGTCGATTTTGACACGGCACTTGTAAACCCAGCTAATTACGCAGCCAGACGCTCGACATAATGGCCGGTCGTCGGTTTATTTACTCTACAACGATTAACTAAAGCCAGGATATGATTTCAGCGACGCCAATGTAATCAAAAGTAGTTCATGAGTTTTTTATGGTAAGGCGAGGTTTATCCATCTGCCAGTGTCAATGTAATGTTTCTCGTAAGACAATTTTCAACTATTTCACAAGATGGTTGAAATACATTTGTGGGCGATTTTAATGTTTTACAAGAGTTTTGACTTTAATTCCTTCCAGAACGACGCGATGTTTTCAGACGATTTTCTCGAAGCGGATAAACTGATCAATGTTGTCCAATAAGGTCTGACGAAAAGCATCTAAATTAATTTGTTTCATTGTTTATACCTTGACCATTTTTATTTATATTGCTTAAGCTCACATCACTTTTAAACAACAAATAAACATAACTAGACTATCAACACTAGATTATGTAATAATTGGAGCTGGCCGACCGTGTTGAGAAAATTTCCACCAAAACTGATGTCCATCTCAAGATTGTGATAAAGACTGTGGGACTACAGTATAAATTAATAATATAATGAAATATAAAACCACGTCCAGTCTTTCTATATGAACGTGCTAAAACGATTAATCTGTGGCGTTGTTTGTACAGATTGCAATCTATTGGGCTGAGCGACAATGCACGCGCCGCAAATTGGCCAAGCGACGCTACGTGGGCTTTGTTGGAACATAGCGATGTTTTGTTTTGCGTTGCTGTAATGAAATTAATACACAATGCAGACTTATTGACTCCAGGCCTGTTAAGATGTTCTAAACATAGAGACTATCTTCATCTTCAGGTTCGTAAAAACCCTAAGGATGAAACTGTCAAAAAAATTTATTCTCGCTATAGGAACTTTCATATAGAACTTTTAAGGAAACTTAAACAGCAATTTTATTCAGAACAGTTAGAGCAAAACAAGAGTAACCCGAGAAAATTGTGGCACAACATTAAATCGATATCTCACTCTCATAAACTTAAATCAATGCCTTTAGACCTCACCAAAATTAAAAATGATGAAACGGCATCACTCAACCTCTGTAATGAATATTTTACAAAAGTTGGTCAGACCCTAGCAGAAAATATTTTAACTCAAAACAATGAGACACAAGAAACCCTTGCAAGCAAAATAAATCTCAAAAACTCACCTGTAAATTCCTTTTTCTTTCAACCGACAGACGAAACTGAAATATTGACGCTAATTTTACAACAAAAAACCGACAGCGCCCCAGGCATAGATGGCATTTCTAATGGTCTTATTAAAAGAATGAGCCAATACATAGTTCCACCGCTAACATACATTTGTAATCTTAGCCTTAGTGAGGGAGTTTTTCCTGATAGCTGGAAGAAAAATGTAGTCGTACCAATATACAAATCTGGTGATAAAGCAAACCCATCCAACTATAGACCCATATCTTTACTATCATCCCTATCCAAAATTTTAGAAAAACTTGTACACAAACGACTTACTACCTTTTTAGATAACCATTGCTTATTGTCTCAAAACCAATTTGGTTTCCAACTAGGAAAATCCACTGAAGATGCGGTATCTAATCTTGTCAGTTTAGTAGCAGAAAACCTTGACAAGAAAAAAACTTGCATTGGTGTTTTTCTTGATCTTGCCAAGGCCTTTGACACCGTGTCCACTCCGATACTGCTACGAAAACTTGAACAATACGGACTGCGTGGTCAAACGTTAAGCTGGTTCCAAAGCTATCTGACAGGACGAGAGCAATGCGTAAAGGTTGGTGAACATCGCAGCCAATATAAGTCTATCTGTTTTGGAGTTCCACAGGGCAGTGTTTTAGGCCCCACTTTATTTACCATATACATCAATGATCTAATTTCGTTGAATTTAGATGGTGCAACCACTTTCTGCTACGCAGATGATACCGCAATTGTTTTCATTGGTGACACTTGGGAAAGTACCCGGTATGCAGCTGAAGTAGGTTTTAAAAAAGTTTTTAAGTGGCTCTCAGATAATCTTCTGACACTCAATATCTCAAAATCAAAATTAATATGCTTCCATAAAACTGCGGCATCAGCCCCTCGCGTTCCTATTAGCATTAAACCTCATTTTTGCAATAGCTCAGCGCTATGCCATTGTAGTACAATAGACAGAACCACAAGCATTAAATATTTAGGAGTGTTCCTTGATGACAAATTATCGTTTAATGACCACCTAAAAGCAACAACAAGTAGAATTCGAAAACTTATATATATTTTCAAGAATATTCACACAGTTGCTAACATGAAACTGTTAAAAATGATTTATACAGCTATCTGTGAGTCTGTAATATCATACTGTATCACTGTGTGGGGTGGGTCAGGAGTCACAAATATGATGAGAATTGAAAGAGCTCAAAGAGCAATACTTAAAATAATGCTAAGGAAACCTATCCGCTACCCTACTCATACACTATATAAGGAAGCCAATGTACTAAGTGTCAGAGGATTATTCATCCTTCGTGCTATAACATACATTCACCGGACCATTAGGTTGAGAGATGACTATAACGAAATTTGTAACAAACGTAACTTTCAGCTTCCTGTACCCCGCTTAAATACAAAATTTGCCCAACGACTTAGTGCCTATACTCACATATTACTATATAACAAAGTAGTTAAACAATGTAAACTTTTCAGTCTATCTCTAAATGAAGTTAAAAGAAAAGTTGCATCCTGGTTAAGTGATCTAAACTATGTCGACACAGAAGAACTATTGAAAGGATATTCATAATATTATTGAAATAACATTTAAAGAATATGTGCAGATAATCTCACATTAACTCTCACACACATGAATATCAGTGGGCTTACAAACACAAATTGTCAATCATTCAAAACCTTTATTTGCTACAACAATACACATTTCCTATTTATAAACCAATAACTATAAATACTGCAGTAATAATTACTTCAATCATCCTAAGTTATGAGAGTTAATTCAAAAATGAAGAATGTAATAAAATCCAATGGAAATCCATTATTATTTTGCAGTATTTGTTTCATGTTCATGTATATCACTTTAAAATATTGATACATCGGTGAATTATGGAGCTATGTTTGAAATAGCATGTAATCTGCATATGTATACTTTCTTAAAAATACACATTTTACAATTAATTAATAAATATAATCGTTAGTGACTACAGCAGTCTTCTTTATAGCGTGTCATTTCTTGTCCTGATAGAAGATATCCTTCAGCCTTCTCCATTTGTCTCAGTCTCTGAGGTACATCCCAGACTGGGCTAGCTACTTTTCGTAGGTTCACCTGAAAGTCTCTTGTGGTGCCTCCCACTCTCCGTCTTGCACATATGTAGGTCTCCACTCCATAGTCTTCCTCTTCCATTTCACCCATTGTTCCCTTACCTTGAGCCCTACAATAACACACACACACACACACACACACACACACACACACACACACACACATGTACAAACACACACGTACACACACACACACACACACACACACACACACACACACATGTACAAACACACACGTACACACACACACACACACACACACGTACACACACACACAAACATATGTACACACGCACACATACTCACGTACACACACATACACTATTTCCTGTTCTTTTTTATTTCATTTTATATGTACCTAATTCCTGCTCTACTTATAAGTTTTACCATAGTCTAGTTGAACTGACAAACTGGCTCATGTAATTTTAACTACCTCGTAACTGTGATTTCCCACGATACAAGCATAGCTTAGTGTGGGGATCATTGATATATTGTCTAATCTGCTACAGTAGTAGTACATACAATGTTACAATATTTTGTCAACCAATGAAAATTAGTATTTAAGAAATTTTAATGTAACACTGTTTTTGTCGAAAATAAACTTATTATTATTATTATCATTTATTTCAATTATTCTTTTTTTTACATTGTTAAATATAAGTTAAAAAAAAATACATTTAAAAATATAAAAAACAATAAATATCACCCTCCCGATGACGAGGCTCGAGACCCAAGCCAACGGTGGTTAGGGGCTCAGAGTGAGGAACCGCCTCACAATGCGGGCCGTGTCCAATAACACTGCCTTCTGTATCTGGCTCTTGACCCAACGTCCGATTGAGAGCCTCTTAAGGTGTTGGTCGAGGCTCTTTGCTATCAACCCATTAGCGGTAACGACTATCGGGACAATGATTGTTGATTCCACATCCCACATGTCCGAAATCTCGTGTGCCAGATCTAAGTATTTAGACATCTTGTCATTTTCGGCCTTCACGAGATTTTCATCATGCGGAATGGTGACATCAACAAGTATTGCCCGACGCGCTAATCGATCTACTACCACAATATCAGGCTTATTGGCAACAATAGTCCTGTCCGTAATAATAGATCGATCCCAATACAGTGTTGCATGTCCATTTTCAAGAACTGGCTGCGGCACATATTGGTAGTATGGTACTTCAGAAGTCACAAGGTAGTATCGAAGAGCAAGTTGCTGGTGTATGATCTTGGCTACTAGGTTATGTCTATGTAAGTACTCGCCGTTAGCAAGATACGAACAACCGGAAATAACATGCCTAATGGACTCTCCGGGTCGGTGACATGCCCTACAGATGTCGACCGTACCGTCCTTTATGATGTATTTCCTATAGTTGTTCGTCTTGATAACTTCGTCCATAATTGCAAAGACAAAACCCTCGGTTTCCCCAAATAGGTTACCGAAACGTAGCCAAGACACGGAAGCAAGTTGGTCGACATCGGGCCCATTGAGAGCTCGATAGAATCGTCCGTGAAGCTCTTTGCTCTTCCATACCTCCCTGCGATCCCCGGTACTCAGTACCACAGGTGCCCGCCAATTCTCATTTGCCAGTGAGAGCGGAGTGAATCCTTTGTCTACCAAGCCCATATCCTTATGCATCACCACTTCGCTATGGAGGAAATAATTCCTGAGATTGCATATCTCGCGGTTATGCAGGTCATTGGCATTAAGTAAACCTCGGCCCCCGCATCTCCGCGGGATATACAATCTCATAACAGACGATCGTGGATGATGCATTCGGTGTGCAGTTAGTAGAGTCCGGACCTTTCGATCCAGGGTATCTAACTCGGTCTGAGTCCATTTGAGTATGCCGAAAGAGTACATCAGTACAGGCATAACCCAACCATTAAAGGCACGAATCTTGTTGCCACCCGACAAAAGACTGTTTAGTACTTTTGTCAAGCGACCAAAGAAACGTTCCTTTACTGATTGTTTTACATCTGCACTCGATATACCTAACGCTTCAGACATACCCAAATATTTGTAAGTTTCCGTTTCGGAGAGAGATCTAAGCTGTATAGTCTCTGAGAGATGGATGTCATCAGAGACTATATTCCCACCACGCTCCACATGGATAACCGCGCACTTATCCACACCAAACTCCATATTGATAGAGTTGCTGAAACTTTTAGTTATTTTCAACAACTCCATCAAATCAGTTTTCTTGGGTGCGAATAGCTTGAGGTCATCCATGTACAGTAAGTGGGATATTGGCTCTCCCCCTCTACGAAGACGGTAGCCTAGTCCGGAATCCAACAGCAAGGTGCTAAGAGGATTCAGGGCCAGACAGAACCATAAGGGACTCAGACTGTCACCCTGGAATATACCCCGCTCAATCTTAATTGGTTCATCACATCCAGGAGTACTCGCACCACCTGGATAATTTAAAACCGTTCTCCACTGCCTCATACAAGCCTCCAGAAAGGCGCATAGATTTGTATCTATTTTATACAAATCCAGCACCCTCATGAGCCATGTATGAGGCACCGAATCGTAGGCTTTTTTGTAGTCGATCCAGGCAGCCGATAAATTTCTCCTGTTGCGACGAACTTGCTGACATATGGACATGTCTACGAGAAGGAGTTCTTTTGTACCACGTGACCCAACTTTACAGCCTGTTTGACCTGAAAACATGATGTTACTATTGTTAATGTGGTTGGATATTTTCAATCTTATAATTGAGGACAGTAATTTGTAGATGGTGGGCAAGCAAGTTATAGGCCTATAATTTTTTGGGTCAGTGGTATTACCAGATTTATATAAGAGGTATGTGGCACCTGTCGTCATAAACGATGGGAGAGATCTATTCTCAAGTGCGTCCTGGAACTGCGTCGCTAAACGAGCATGCGTGCTAGGAAGCCATTTCAACCAGAAATTGTGCAGGCCGTCCGGCCCGGGACTTTTCCAGTTGTGGGACGGACGGATTGCACACAAAACGTCTTCTGGGCTGATTGAAATGGCCTCCATAGTTCGTATTGACTCGCAGGCTCGCTCCACGACACTGAGCCAGGCGCCTTCAGTGTAAGAGACCGGCGACGACCAAATGCTTGCCCAATATGTATGCATATCAAGCACATCCGGCAGCCGCCGATCTCCTAGAACATGAAAGCGCTCCCAACATCCATACACTCTTTTCTGGTCTCTTTGAAAAGTGCGATTCTGTTGGAATCTATCCCAGCGCATCCTAAATCGTCGGATACGGTTCGCCCAAGCACAGACTTTTTGCTTCAGGAAATCTATGCGTTCTGCGACACAAACCCTATAATCTCTGGGCCTGATGTTGGTCCCAGAAAAGGCCTGTGTCACAAAACGCATGACTCTGGGCCTATCATTGCCTTCCCTGAAGCAAATTAATTTAGCGATTAGAGTGCGGGCCTTGCCGATACGCTCCTCGATCCTGCGCTGCCAGGCCGGGACAATCACGGCATCCCGCGTGACTCTGTTTTCACTGGGAAACTTTACGTTAGCCACGCGACATACCGCGACGGCCGCGCAGTACAGGATCGAATGAGTGCCAACAAGGTCGCAACTAGACTCCATGTATGTGGAAAGTATGGAGTCTAGTGCCCCAACTAGTGCCAAATTACGTCTGTGCGTTGGCAAACGCGGTATCCGAGGTCTACTGGACGCAGAAATAGAATTAAATTCCAAAATCGCATCTTCCAAAGCCCTTCTCAAACACTGTATATCTTGGGAACTTACTGTATTGTCCAAATTGTCCACTAACTCTGGATCTGGGTCAGAGGTGCATATAGGTGCGTTATCTGTTCTTTCTTCAACTGGAGCCGTGGTGATAGGAACCTGGACAATATTATGTAAGTTTGCGCGCAATCGCTCAAGTACGGCATCATCCAACAACTTACGTCGCTGGATGAACCTCACTTGATCCGATAAACGTTGAGTCGATACATCAAGCGTTGGTTCAAGGGTCTGAAACAGAGCAAGCATTTTGGCACGGTACGCTGTGAGTTTGGTTCCTCCTTCTGTCGCCCCATAGTAGGCCCGCATGACATTTTCATTGATGCTAGATGTCCATCTCATGCGGCGCACTACTCCACCGGTAGCGGGGGCCGTAGGCGGGACACAAGGCCCCGCTGGTCCCAAGCCCGCCGGAGGAGGGGGTCGCCGTCCTCTTCGTCGCACAGGTGTTAGTGGCGGCGGGGACGACTGCAGCTCGTCTTGTAGGCTCGACGCGTCGTTACCCGGCGACGGCTCGAACACCTCCGAAGCCGACGCCCACGACGCGGAGCTCGACGAGCTGGTGGAGGATCTTCTGCGTGCGCGTGTCCTGGCTCGTAATATCATCTTGATACATTTTGGATTAGAAATACATAATTTTGGTTCATTTTTAGCTGATTTTTCCTTCTAAAATTGATCTTAAATACATTTAAATGACACTGTCACTGTCATTGATCTGTTTTTTGCACATTATAAAGATTTCTTCAAAATTTCACTTAATTATTGTTCAAACAGGATGATTTGTCGAAAATACGAAATATAAAAATAAAATTATGAATACTATATATCTTAAAATAATTATTTTGTAAATGTTTTTAGATCTTGTACCAAGTGACTTCTAGTGTTGCCATTTATTATTATTATTATATTCTCATTTATTTCAATTATTCTTTTTTTACATTGTTAAATATAAGTTAAAAAAATACATTTAAAAATATAAAAAACAATAAATATCACCCTCCCGATGACGAGGCTTGAGACCCAAGCCAACGGTGGTTAGGGGCTCAGAGTGAGGAACCGCCTCACAATGCGGGCCGTGTCCAATAACACTGCCTTCTGTATCTGGCTCTTGACCCAACGTCCGATTGAGAGCCTCTTAAGGTGTTGGTCGAAGCTCTTTGCTATCAACCCATTAGCGGTAACGACTATCGGGACAATGATTGTTGATTCCACATCCCACATGTCCGAAATCTCGTGTGCCAGATCTAAGTATTTAGACATCTTGTCATTTTCGGCCTTCACGAGATTTTCATCATGCGGAATGGTGACATCAACAAGTATTGCCCGACGCGCTAATCGATCTACTACCACAATATCAGGTTTATTGGCAACAATAGTCCTGTCCGTAATAATAGATCGATCCCAATACAGTGTTGCATGTCCATTTTCAAGAACTGGCTGCGGCACATATTGGTAGTATGGTACTTCAGAAGTCACAAGGTAGTATCGAAGAGCAAGTTGCTGGTGTATGATCTTGGCTACTAGGTTATGTCTATGTAAGTACTCGCCGTTAGCAAGATACGAACAACCGGAAATAACATGCCTAATGGACTCTCCTATTATTATTATTATTATTATGTTTGTCTTTTCCATATCTCGGGACTATTAAAGTCCCGGACTTTTGGTAGGCGTGCGTGGGGCCGAAGCCAACACGTAGAGGCCCATAAGACAAGTTTAATCTAATATGGGATGTGACACCAACCGGCAATTATCCCCGTGAACACTATAGAAATGCACCCAAGGACAACCCCCGGTTAGTGTAGGACTATTGCAGGTATGGAAAAAAAAATTAAAACTGGGTTATTGTTGTGAGGTGCTAATGGATTGGGTAATAAGGACTATGGAAGGGACTATGGCACCTGCCTGACCTATGTTAAAAACACGGATAAAATAGGCAGGTGGTGACTCGCCAACTCAGGTAGATGGGCTCCCCAAAATAGTCACAAGAAAAAGCGACAAGGGAGCAACACCAATTGAGCGGCTAAAGAGTGGAGAGGTGTCACTGGGCTTTAAACAACGATCATTTGCTCCCTTAGGGTCCCATCACGTTGCCCACTCACCACTTATGTTCCACATCCACCCTTCGAGCATACAGCTCTCGCGACTCCACTCTGACCGGCCGGTGAAGGCAAGCCAGAGGTGGGGGATCTGTTCCTCGTCAGTGTTCACTCCAGCCGGCCGGTGAAGGCAAGCCGGAGATGAGGCACAGGACCTTCCCCCGGGAGCACTCGGGTTCGTGGGGTCGCTACTCCCCAACAGCTCGCCACAAGCTGCCCTGCGGGTTTATTATTATTATTATTATTATTATTATTATTATATAATCAGGCTGAATTTTAGGGGAATTTATATATTGAGCAAGCGTCTGTAGAACGGAACGCCGAAGGTTCAATCCACGCACTAAGCCCGATTATTATTGTGTTATGTACAAATATTTATTTCGGCTTTGGTTGTAGTGAGACCAAGTTTCTCTTAGTTTCTGATACCAACGAAACAATGGTATGTTAGCTATTGAGTGACTCTATTACTTATCTGTTTTGTTTTAACTATCAGCTGATATATACCTGACTGCCTCGGTGGCGTAGTTGTACGGTACGACTACCATCCTAAGTCTCGGATTCGATCCCCGGCGACGGCAAAGTGATATTAGGTTTTTGGAATATCAGTCCGGAGTCTGGAATTTGTGCCCGATATGGCGATAAGCTCGCTCGCTATTGTGATAGCTGGACGGAACTAAGCTCGGTTAAATGTGGGTGTTCTGGTTAGCTAGTGCGCCTCGGTGTACTCCTTCGAGGATACGTGAGCTTATGTAATGTTTATGATCATCATCATCATCATCATCATCAGCCTCAGGACGTCCAAAGATTTCGAGATCGACCTATGATATGTACCTTGAATTTGGTGATCATAGCGTGATAATCGTTGCGCAGTTTGAGTGGAGTTCACGATCCAATGGCTTAGTCCACTCTGGTGCTCAAAATCTAATTGGTGGTAATACAAGAACGCATGTCCAGCGGGCTAGTATGCAGATATACCCGTGAACGAGGCAATCGGTTCGATCCCCGCACCAAGGCATATGTTGGTGTGATCAACAAATTTAAAACGAAACAAAATTTCGGACTGAACTGCCTCGGTGGCGTGCTTGTATTTCGGGACGACTACCGTCCTGAGGTCTCGGGTTCGATCCCCTGGTCGGGCAAAGTGGTATTGGATTTTTCCATATCAGCCCGGAGTCTGGAATTTGGCGAAAAAAGCGATAGGCTCGCCCCGTATCATATCTGGGACGGAACTAAGCTCGGCGCAATATGGGTGTACTTGGTTGCTAGTAAGCCTCTGCATACCCCTTCGGGGGTATAGGCGTGAGCTTATGTTATGTTAAAATTTGGGGTCTGAGTGTTGTAAGATTGAAAGCTCTCGTAGTTGATACCCACGACTGATTTAGTATATAGTGTGTGTACATCGGTGGTGTGATATTGTGTGCATGGTATGACTATCGTACTGATGTGTCGGGTTCAATCTCGGGTCAGGCACAGTGATATTGTGTTTTTCTACTCAGTATCAACCCAGAGTTTGGAATTTGTGCCTTATAATAATATACCGAAAGCTTTCCCCCTATAACATTTAGAAAGGAACTGAGCTTGGAGATATATTTTCGGCGTTGAGGCTGAGATCTATGGAGCATAAAAAGAGTCATTTTTCGACCGATTTCCAAAAAGGAGAAGGTCCCCAATTCGTCTATATTTTTTTTATGTATGTTACGCGATATCTCCACCAAATGTGGACCTATTTTCAAAATTCTTTTTATGTTCGATAGAGCATATTTCAAGGTGGTGGTCCCATAAATTTGGTCACAATCGGATAAGTTTTAAAGTCAGTCTTTTAAGTTTTTAAACTTGTGGTTATTACAAGAAAATCTTTGCTTAGTTAGTCTATCAGTCTCTTTTTCTTGTAAAAAATAGACTCGGACTAAGTCGAAGTTCGATTTAAAAATTCCAAATCCTCACTGAATTAGTTTCTTTGATTCGCACTTAGTTTAAGTTCACTCTATAGATCTCAGCCTAACATAGCTACTATGTATATATTTACAAGTAGTGCCTCACGTATCGTGTAGGTCACAGAGCGACGAAGCATGCGACATACAGCATGCCCCCAGGATCGGCTGCTAATTGCGATCCAGCGGTGGCGTGTGATTAGATTACTGATACCATCGCCGAACATCGATAACACCAATCACAGGTGTCGTTTGTAAAGCCCGGTTTAGACGAAGTCAGCTTATCAATTTGAGGCGTGAACTTGTTAAAACCAAGACTAATATTGATTGACTGCCTCGGTGGCGTGGTTGTATTTCGGTATGACTGCTGTTCGGAGGTCTCGGATTCGATTCCCGGGTCGGGCAAAGTGATAGTGGATTTTTCCATGTCAGCCCGGAGTCTGAAATTTGTGCCCATATGACGACAGGCTCGTCCCCTATCACATCAGGGATGGAACTAAGCTCGGCGAAATGTGGGTGTTCTAGTTCGCTAGTGCGCCTCTGCCTACTCCTTTGGGGTACAGGCGTGAGCTTATAGTTATTACATAATTGTTTGTTATCCTAAATAAATAAAAATAAAAATGTTTCTAGCGCTCCGCCCATCTTTTTTTACGTACATGATAAAAATCATTACATTGTTCTGAAAAAAAAAACACACTTACTGGAAAATTACTCGTCAGAATGTTTTAAAGAAACAATGAATTAAATGGCTGTAATATTGGTCCAGTTGTAATGGCGTCATTAAAATTTAAAGGAATTCTCGTCCGTCGATTACCATTGTTTCCAATGAAAACAGCATGAATCGCTCGCTCCAGAATCGAATCACGATTGATTTCATGCAATATTTTAACTATCTGCCTGGGAAAAATATAGAGAGCAGTAATCTTAAGTAACTAAACGTTACTTATTATCGGACTGCATCGGTGGCGTGGTTGTATTTCGGTACGACTACCGTCCTGAGGTCTCGGGTTCTATCCCCGGATCCGGCAAAGTGATACTGGATTTTTCTATATCAGCCCGGAGTCTGGAATTTGTTCCCGTTATGGCGATAGGCTCGCCCCCTATCACATCTGTGACGGAACTAAGCTCGGCGAAATGTGGGTGTACTAGTTGGCTAGTGCGCCTCTGCCTACCCCTTCGGGGATACAGGCGAGAGCTTATGTTATGTTATGAGAAACATTTCCAGTACGGTTGGTGTTATATTAAACTGTGAATAATTAAATGGCATACACTTTAGTTCCAGCGCGTGTTAGGTTTACGGTTATTATAGCTTTTGTGCCTCGAGTATTGAACATCTATTGTACAGGAGTGGCTATTATGGAATATGGAGGAGTATTTTACTATGATTTCTATTCTGTCCGGATTTATAAACAAAGCATATTTAATTTTGAGTTTCCAATAATCTGATAAAATAAATAATACCCAACAGACACACGCATAGTCCTGCCACACACTAAGATACGAGTCTTGTGTCGCGGGTATTAAAAACTACGAGATACTTTCGGTCTCACAGCTCACAGACCCGAAATCTATGGGCCACACAAACATTTGTCTCGGTGCGGGAATCGTACCCGAAGCTTTTCGTTTTATAGCCTCCGTGACGCAGTGGTCGAGTAGCCGCTTGATAGATAGACTATGGTCAATTATATACCTAGTTCATAATGGATCAAACCTGGTACATTACATACATGTCTGTCGGTACAACAATTCCACAATTTTACGTTTTAGATGGCCATTAAGGATAAAAATGCTTTAATTATGGAAAAACGTTTATGTAATAATTAGTGTCCATTAAACATAATGGTGCATGTTATGTTTTTATGTTTGTTCATTAATAGCCAATTATGTTAAATTGTATAAGTACATATTTTTGAATCAAAAGGAAGAATAAAATTATGTGATACGTTTACTTTGTAAGGAACTTTTTATACTTACACTAGCTGACCCGCGCAACTTCGTCTGCGTATGAGAGAGAGGGTTGAAAGAGTGAGTCGTAGGCACCTATAGCATAATAATTCTAAAAGAGGTAATAGGATGACCTACTTCGGCCGTCAGTCACCCCGTCTCTCACACCGTCTGTCACCCCGTCTCTTACCCCGTCAGTCACACCCTCTGTCACACCGTCTGTCACCCGTTTGTCACCCGTCTGTCATCCCGTCTGTCACCACTCCGGTCACCCGTCTGTCACCCCGTCTGTCACCCGTCTGTCACCCCGCCTGTCACCCCGTCTATCACCTCGTCTGTCACCCAGTCGGTCAACCAGTCGGTCACCCCAGCTGTCACCAGTCTGTCACCCCGTTTGTCACCACGTCCGTCACCCCGTCTGTTACCCCGTCAGTCACACCCTCTGTCACTTCGTCTGTCACCCCGCCTGTCACCCCGTCTGACACCTTGTCTGTCATCCAGTCGGTCACCCGTCTGTCACCACGTCCGTCACCCCGTCTGTCACCCCGCCTGTCACCGCGTTTGTCACCTCGTCTGTCACCCAGTCGGTCACCCCGTCTGTCACCCAGTCTGTCACCAGTCTGTCACCATTCTGTCACCCCGTCTGTCACCCCGTCTGTTACCCCGTCTGTCACCACGTCCGTCACCCCGTCTGTCACCCGTCTGTCACCTCTTCTGTCACCCGTCTGTCACCTTTCTGTCACCTCGTCTGTCACCCGTCAGTCACACCCTCTGTCACTCCGTCTGTCACCCCGCCTGTCACCCCGTCTGACACCTTGTCTGTCATCCAGTCGGTCACCCGTCTGTCACCACGTCCGTCACCCCGTCTGTCACCCCGCCTGTCACCGCGTTTGTCACTCCGTCTGTCACCCCGCCTGTCACCCCGTCTGACACCTTGTCTGTCATCCAGTTGGTCAACCGTCTGTCACCACGTCCGTCACCCCGTCTGTCACCCCGCCTGTCACCGCGTTTGTCACCTCGTCTGTCACCCAGTCGGTCACCCAGTCGGTCACCCCGTCTGTCACCCCGTCTGTCACCACGTCCGTCACCCTGTCTGTCACCCGTCTGTCACCTCTTCTGTCATCCGTGTCACCTTTCTGTCACCTCGTCTGTCACCCATCTGTCACTCCGTCTGTCACCCCGTCTGTCACCTCTTCTGTCACCCGTCTGTCACCTTTCTGTCACCCCGTCTGTCACCCGTCTGTCACCCCGTCTGTCACCCCGTCTGTCACCTCGTCTGTCACCCAGTCGGTCACCCCGTCTGTCACCCCGTCATTCACCTCGTCACTCACCCCGTCCGCCACCCCATCAGTCAGCCTGTCAGTCAACCCGTCATTCCTCACGTCAGTCACCCGTCAGTCACCCCGTCAGTCACCCCTTAGTCACCCTACCATTCATCCCCTTGGTCAACATTACAATATTTTTCAAATCGAACCAGTAGTTTCTGAGATATAAAATTCCCCGCCAGCAGCATTTTTCATTTCTGCTCCGCTCCAATTGGTCATAGCGTGATGTTATATAGCCTATAGCCACTGTCGATAATTGGGCTATCCAAAACAAAAAGATTTTTTCAATTCGAAGCAGTAGTTTCTGTCTGAGATATAAATTTTCCCGATTTGGCAACATTTTTTATTTCTGCTCCGCTCCTATTGGTCAAAGCGTGATGTTATATAGCCTATAGCCATCCTCGATAAATAGGCTATCCAACACAAAAAAAAAATTCAATTCGAACCAATAGTTTCTGAAATATAGTCTTTTCAATATTTTTCATTTCTGCTCCGCTCCTATTGGTCATAGCGTGATGTTATATAGCCTATAGCCACCGTCGATATTTGGGCTATCCAACACAAAAAGATTTTTTTAATCGAACCAGTAGTTCCTGAGATTGGCGCGTTCAATCAAACAAACAAACAAACAAACAAACAAACAAACAAACAAACAAACTCTTCAGCTTTATAATATTAGTATAGATTTAATATTATTTGACTATCTTTGTTACATAATATTTTTTATTTTTTATAAATTGGATAGCAGTGTATACCATCTGTGAACAATGATTATTGATGAATTTTTAAAAAAATTGGTAGAAACCAATTTTGTAGCATAAGTATCACATAAAATCCGAAAGATTATAATACAATTTGAGTCCAAAAACTATACTGAATTACCCCAAAACAATCAGTCAATAAAATAAAATTATTCTCCTTACAGTTATACTGCTACATTCATCCATAAAACAATAAAACAGTATGTTATTGCCCGTACGTGTGATGATGGATGTGACAATAAAAACGTCATGAACCTCCGGCCCAGCGCTCGTGGCACGGCTCGTTACCCGCCAAGCACTAGCAACTAGCAGTCGATCGTGCGTACATCCCTCGCACGATTGATTTGTTATGATTTCTGTTTGTAAAACTTTTGCTTTGTTATTTCTTGCCGCCCTTTGCCTTTAATATGCAAATGTTTAAAAACTGAAAAACCGACTTTAAAATCTAACACATTTTATCTAAAACATTACTTTTAGTTAGAGACCGTTACAGTTAGCTCTATTGAACGCAAAAATAATATTTTTTTGGTTTAACCACTCAAAACTTAAAAACCGGTCCATAATTGCCAGAGACATCAGGTCACATTCATAATAATCACAAGTTTAAAAACTTAACTATCCCACTTCAAATCCGATCGTGACCAAATTGATATGGGACCACCCTTGAAATAAGTTCTATCGAACACAAAAAGAATTTCGAAAATCGGTCCACATTTGGCGGAGATATCGCGTAACATGCATAAAAAATATATAGACAAATTGAGGACCTTCTGCTTTTTGGATTTTTGAATTGAGAATTTACGTTAAATATTCATCCTTAAGAACAGGCGTCAGATTTTTCTCATCTCAGCACAACCCTAATGTCCACCATTAAAATTTACCGTCCGTGTAACAACGCCGTAATTTCCACTAATAGTATTCTTGTAACCACGGCCGATGCCTATCAAGGTGTCACTTTAACAGACTCTGAGAAGTCTTGAAATTTCACCACTTCGGTCAATTCACGCCAAACTTTTGCTAGTGATGGGCCTTAATTATGAACAAGTTTTCTCTTGATATAGTTTGATCGTAATTCTTAGGAGTCATTTTCTCGAGTTTCTGTGATGTTGATTATTGACAATTTTATTTATGGTTACTGTCGTATAGTTTTCAAAACCTGATGCTTGTATCCCTGAAGGCTAAAATTGAACAGTTTGAAGTTTTAGAGAGCTTATTTACGTCCCTCATGTTATGGGGATATAGCCTATGGTTTTTTGGGAACAAAATTAGAACTCTAGACTGAATATGCGTGATTTTTAGAATTAAAAAGTTATATACAAGCTGAGACTGCCCGATGTAATGTATAAACCTCGTGTTTGGAGATTCATCGTAACTCTGTAATATATACTTCTTGCTATCTGTCCTTATCCCACCTTAATGTGGGGTCGGCGCAACATATTTTCATGCATGTTGCAGTTAAGATTTGGTTATGTTTTTGTGACCGGCCGCCTGCCTGACGTCAACCCCTTCTAAGGGATCCAGTCCAGGACAAATTGAATTAGAAAATTTGCTTTGCCCGACCTGGGAATCGAACCCAAGTCTTGCCGATCCACAGCCCATACATGCTGCAACTAGACCGAGGAGGCCACAGTTTCACTCAAACACAACTCTGTAATATCTACGTTTCTTAAAAACAAATTACGGTGGAAATCTTCATAATGTTGTTACTGAAACGATAATCACAAGTTAAAAAACTTAACAGACCTACTTCAAAACGGATCGTGACCAAATATATGGGACCACCCTTGAAATAAGCTCTATCGAACACAAAAAGAATTTTGAAAATCGGTCCACATTGAGCGGAGATATCGCGTAACATACATAAAAAAAATAAAAAAATACCGACGAATTGAGGACCTCCTCCTTTTGTGAAAAAAACTGCAGCCAGATATACCACTAAAACATGTTTTTTCTCCGAAAACATAATTATATTCCACTATTACATTATTTCATATTTAGTAAAAAGAATCTGAATCCGATCTCCTGAAAAAAGGCCAAATAAGGAGTTCTCGTAACCGACGAGCGTGCATGAAAAGACTGATGACTGTGGAAGAAGCGAAAGAGGTGTGTTTGAACCGAGGCATTCGGCGCTCCTTAGTCTCTGCCTACCCCAACGGGAAACAGGCGTGAGTTTATGTATGTAAAAAGAAATTGAAATGTTTTCAACTGCTACATACTAAAAATCAATAAAGTCTATAGATAAACCAATACCCAGATCGGGTATTAATAGAAGGTCTAATTTATGTACTTTTACCCCCGAATTGTGGACGCACAATTACGGACGCGGGCCTTGGGAATAGGGGTAGGGTAGCGGTGTTGTTATCGATGGTGTCATAAATTAATTGCACCATCATCAAATCTTCTTTATTAATTTGGACCCTTTATCATTGTTTTTAATTGAAAAGTTGAAAGTATTTTAAGAACTCACGAATATTAACAATCATTTTAAGATAAGTTCCATAAAGATTTTATCAATTTTGATTATGATTCGGTTTATTATGAATTATGAATTTATTTTAAAATGGTTGCGAAATGTATTCCTTCGTGAAAATCGACAACATGGTACATAAAATATTGAATTGAAACAAACAATATGTATGTTAGATCTGTGGTTAAACAGTAAATTGTAAGTTAAGTCTGTTTAATGTTGATGTAATAGTAGAAAAATACGTCTAGATTTGTGCACTTCACCACCACGATCACTTATCACACAATTAGTTATCATACAGTATAATCTAGAAAATTGGATAACAGGAGTCTGATTCAAATTAATTTAAATTAATTTTATAGATAGTAAAAATCGACAAAGTCTGATTCTTATATTACGTTTTTTCTCCACGCTATAATATACATTGCTATACAAAAAAAGGCCTAAACATAATCATACGGGTCACTGCTCTTCCAACACTGGCTATAACATTATCGTGAAAGAAAAAAGAATTTTATCGATAACAATTCCGAAAATCGTTTCGATAAAGGTAACTTACATCACTAATGACTGTACGAAGAGCGGATCCATTGTAGAAATGCTAATGACACGATCCGACGCCGTTTTAAGGGTCCTAAATTAAAAGCTATATCTAGACTGTTTTGCGGTAACAATGTAGCTGCGGCAAGGTTTTTTAAGACGTTTGGATGAACTGAGGGATTAATTATGTTTAAATTGCTGTTGTCACAATACCATGTGGTGTCTTTACTTGAAAACTGTTTATCGTATTTTAAAAGCGATAGTCGCCTACTTTGGGACTAAATCCCGCAGAGGGGAGTTGACGTCAGACAGCCGGTCGTAAAAACTAAGCCAAATTCTTTCTGCACGATGTTTGAAGAATGTGTGTGTGTCCCCACATTCAATTGTACTAAGGGCAGGTAGAAAGTCTGATGAACGTGAATAATATACACATACTGATTTCTCAAAACTGTTTTATACAGATTCTATCACGATTTGTTTTTATTTTACAGCATGACCCGTGACCACGAAGGCTACAAAGCCTTCGAAACGTCGGGCCTAAAAATAAAAACAAATCGTGATAGAATCCATATAAAATAGTTTTATTTCAAAATATACACATAGTCCTGCAGGGTTACCACCGCCTCTTATAGCAGTATTTATTAATCGTTCTTCGCTTGTTTTGTATGGGAATCGGTACAAGTAAGATTAAGTACTTGAGGGATGCATAATGCTTGTATGACAAAAAAGTGAGCTGGTTTTTTTTAAACAGGGACCGGAAAACGAGCAGATAGGACACCTGATGGTAAGTGATCTTCACCGCCTACAGACACCTAAGACACAAAAAGAATCATGGGTGCCTTGCCAACCTAAAAGGAGGGAAATAGAGGTTGGAAAAGTGAAAGGGGGAATTGAGCCATCGGAAATCTCACTCACCGAACGAAACGCGACAGCGAGCTACCACTTTACGTGGGTTTTCTGTGAGACAATGGTATCAAACCGGTCAAGACGGCCCATTCGTGCTGTAGACGTAACTGTCTACAACATGGCTCTCACCACTCAAAAGTTTGCTAAAATTTATTAATTGTCTTATTCTTTTTGTTCTCTCCCACTCATTGTTGCCTGAGACATTGGCTGAATAAAGTTTATTTATTTCTTTCTTTCAAAAATATATGATGGATTTCAAGCTATGTAATATAAAATGGTCTTTAGTTCATAAATTTGAATTTTGTTTTAAGTAATAAGCATATTTAAAGCCGGGTTTCCTGCACTCGTTTTTTCGGAACAAAAAACAACATAACATAACCTCACGCCTGTATCCCCGAAGGGGTTGGCAGAGGCGCACTCGCGAACTAGAACACCCACATTTCGCCGAGCTTAGTTCCGTCCCAGATGTGATAGGGGGCGAGCCTATCGCCATATCGGGCACAAATTCCAGACTCCGGGCTGATATGATAAAATCCAATATCACTTTTCCCGACCCGGGGATCGAACCCGAAACCTCAGAACCGTAGTCGTACCGAAATACCACCACGCCACCGAGGCAGTCACACACATACGCAAAATACAACAAAAAACACATACGCAAAATAAAGATTTTAGCTGTCACTTGCTTGTAGAACAATGATAAAAAATACATGTTTTGTGTAATGTTTTAGTGCAGACTCGGCTTAATATACACATACAGCATCGGAAAATATATCAGAATTCTATACTGTAATTTCCTTTTTTCGCATCATCATTTCTGTAATGGAAATCTTTAGTTGTTGAGCTTACATACCAAATAAGCTACAGAGTTACAAATGTACCAAGCATCTTCGTTTCATTTATAAAGCACGACTGAAGGCATCCCGAAATCTTTACATTAACCAAATAAGATGTCAACCCGTTGACAAATGTATTTCTAAGCATCTTCGAGGGGATTTCGATTGATAGAAAGTACAAAGTTACGGAGCGGAGTGGTGCAGGATGCTTAAACACCCTTCCACCGGTTTCCTTTTACCAAATGATCTTTAGACAACTTTCTTTCTACCTGCCCTTATCCCACCTTAATATGGGGTCAGCGACATACATTTTCAAGCATGTTATAGAAACGACTTGGCTCAGTTTTTACGACCGGATGCCTGCCTGACGCTAACCACCATCTGGGGGATCCAGTCCCTGGAAAATAGTGTTAGAAAAATACCACACCCGACCTGGGAATCGAACCCAGGACCTCCCGGTTCACAGCCCATATACACTGCCACTAGACTAAGGAGGCGGCAAATGATCTTTAGACACCAAGTTATTAAAAATACCAAGTCATTGTTTAAATTGAAATTTAAGGCAACGTTAAAATTCATCAAATCTTGACAACATTTATATGGAACCACTCTTTAAATAAGTTTTACTGAACACAAAACGAATATTGAAAATAGGTCCACAATTGCCAAGGATATCAGATAAATAAATAATAATAATATTAGCCCTGTAATCTTAGATTAATAAAGTCACCTGTAATAGTACTGTCCCAGTGGCTGAGCACGGGCCTCCTCTACTAATGAGGGGGTTAGGCCTTAGTCTACCACGCTGGCCTAATGCGGGTTGGTAGATTTCGCATACCTTCGAAATTCCTGTGAAGAAATTCTCGGGTATGCAGGTTTCCTCACGATGTTTTCCTTCACCGTTATAGCAAGCGATATTTCACAATGAAAATACACTTAACATAGAAAAGTCAGAGGTGTATGCTCCATTTTTGGGATTGGTCTCGAACCTCCGACACTTGTCTCGGCGGTTCGTACCATTACCAACTGAGCTATCGCTGCTTATAATATATATAGGATATCAGATAACATACATAAATAATCACAAATGAGATGAAACTTGTTTTTATGGATTTTATCGCAATTTGGTTTTATTTTTGGGCTCGACATTTCGAAGGCTGTAGGATGATGGCTGTAGGATGATGATCGATAGTGGACCTATCGCTATATCGGGCTCAAATTCCAGACTCCGAGCTGATATGAAAAAATCCAATATCACTTTGACCGACCTAGGGATCGAACCAGAGACTTGAGGACGGTAGTCGTACCGAAATACAACCACGCTACCAGGGTAGTCACCCTTTTCTGTGTGCCAAATATTATACAATACCCGATATCCATCATAGTGTGTGGACCGAAAGTCCTAGGTTCAAATTCCAGACTGTGCAACGCTTTTTCTAACGCGGTTTGCTCAAGAATTCAACGCACCCAGAGGCGTTTGACTTATATCTTTTCCGTGTCTTATTTTGATCAGACGTCTTTAAAGTGACTGCCTCCGTGGCGTGGTGGTATTTCGGTACGACTACGGTTCTGAGGTCTCGGGTTCGATCCCCGGGTCGGGCAAAGTGATATTGGATTTTTCCATATCAGCCTGGAGTCTGGAATTGGTGCCCGATATGGCGATAGGCTCGCCCCCTATCACATCTGGGACGGAACTAAGCTCGGCGAAATGTGGGTGTTCTAGTTCGCTAGTACGCGTCTGCCTACCCCTTCGGGGATACAGGCGTGAGCTTATGTTATGTTATGTCTTTAAAGTTTTTAAAATATTTCTCATTATTTCAATTAACAGAAAATATAAATACTATATTTATAATCACATGCCACACGAAACATTTCCATTCAGTTTTCTCGTGTGGTTAGATTTCTCGTTGGCTATTAGTTGTTTTTGCGGCGTCCTCCATCGAGGGGCAGGGGTTGGATGTGGAGGACGGGCAGGGGGGGGGGGGTGGTAAGATTGATTACGCTCCCACGTACACCCAGACATGAGAAAACGTAATTAAATGTAATGATTGTGGTGGAAATATATTTTTTACGGACACACATTTGTTGTGCTAATTGTATAAAGATAATTGAGTCTCGTAGGATTATTATCCTAATTCTTACATTAACTTATTAATAGATCTTTTTGTTGACTAATCTGATTATGGACCTTTCTTATGATAGGTCTAAACAACGATATTTGTTTCCTTTTGCGATATTATAATCATACACAAGTAGCAAGTGATAAGAAACCATTTTACCTCGAAGCAAACATAAGACCTCAACTTTTTCTTTCTATCTGGCCTTATTCCAATCCTTGCTGTTACACAATTGTTGAAGCATGTTGCTGAAAGGATTTGGCTTAGTTTTTACGACATAGCGAACGTCAACCCACTTTGGGAAATAACAGAAAAATACCTTTCCCCCGATCCTAGTTTCGAACCCAGGACCTCTAAGTCCACAATTCATATACGCTGCCACTAAGCCAATAAGACGATTAATACATATTTAATCATCAACGAAAATCTAAGTTTCCCGCCTCCCTGTTTATACTTAACTATCCAGTAAGAATGTTATCAACAGAGCACAGAGCGCTGCGGCTTACGGGATTACTGCCCGCTGCTTTATTTTTATGCGGGTTCGATTCTGAGGGGAGAATGTTTGGGCAATATATTGACTTGTCAGTATGAGATCATGACACATGTTACAATTTCGGTAAAGTTTAAAATAGCATTGCATTATAAAATAAGTATTAACATTCGGGTGTTAAAATACAGACAAACTCCTTTTTGAAGAGTTAAGACCAAAAATCATGTATATATAATTTATATAATAATAATGATTGATTTAATGGTTATAATAATGATTTTGTGAAAACACATAAATATTATATTTTGCCAGCTCTGCTATATAAAAACTTTTTTTTACCTGCCCTTATCCCACATTAATGTAGGATCGACGCATATCATGATGCATAAAGAATTCGGTCTAGTTTTTACGATCGGCTTAATTTTGTATAAAAAAATCTTAGATAAAAAGAAAAAATTGTCAAACAAAATTTATCAATAGCGTCCATTCATCCCCTTCGATAGATTAGGCCCGTATGTAACCCTGTTTGTTTTTATAAGGGATGAAGCGGTTTTGGGGGTCGGTTTTAATGTACATCTGGTGATTTTAAGGCTTATTGGATTAGGCGTCCTAATTTATAGGTATTGATTGAAGATATTCATAGAATTTTTGAAATACGATTTTTTTTTTATAATTATACCTGCCATTCATATTCGCTTAGGTATACCGTACACACAGGACTGGTAACCGAGCAGATGGGTCACCTGATGGTAAGTGATCTCCACCGCCCATAGACATCTAGACACACAAAGAATCATGGGTGCGTTGCCAACCTAAAAGGAGGGAATGGAAGGGGAGAGAAAAGGGATATTAAAACCTGCAATAGGGACGCACATATTATATGGACTGCGTTCCATGATCAGCTAAATTATTCTCTTGAGGGTTTTGTGACGTGACTTTGGTTACATCCTCAGCCTGAGTGGCGCAGTAAGCGAGTAGCTGGCTGTGAAGCGAGAGGCCGCGGGTTCGATTACCGTGAGACAAATGTTTGCGTGGCCCACAGATATTTGTTTCAAGTCTGGGTGTTGTGACACCGAAATTCTCTCATAGTCTCTGACACCCACGATACAGGTTATACCTAGTATGGGTCAGGACTAGGTGTGTGACTGTTGGGTGTATTTATTTATTTATTCTTATGTTACCGTACCTGCATCGCTCCTTGTCGTGCCGTAGACCTCTTCTTTTGAGGAAGCATTTATGAAAGCATGATTTTTGTGACCAACGATAAACCCATTGCTTATCAGTCACTGGTATTTATGGATTGCACTGAAGTAATCACTACTCCTGATATTATTATTGTGCAAAAAAAAAACAGACTATACCGTGTGTTTCATAAAGTTGGTACCAATAAAACATTCTCATACAGTGAGTACGATTTAAAGCGTAATAGTAAAGCATAGAAATACTCTAAGTATTAAAGTTAAAAAATGAAAATTGAACTTGATTTTAAAATGGCTATGCAACCTGTAAGTGGTCGCAATTAGCATAAGAATGGCTTTGTTTATGATAAAAATAATACCCCTTAGTTAGTTTGCTAATATAATGCAGCTAACCAGTAAAAATGTGTCGTCACAAATTCAAGTTTTCATTATCAAAAACTATGAGCCTTATGAAATTGTAAACTTTACCGCTAGATTGCTAGCCTTTCGCTCTTTAAGTGTAGTTATTGATACCAACTTTATGAAACAAACTGTATAAGACGAATACGCAAACTCACATGAAGTACAGTGACATTAGGTGGTTGGGTCCCTTCATACAATTCCACAGTACACGCGGAGGGCAGTGCCTCTCGTACATTAGTCAACGCCGGTGACACACCGACTCCGCCCGCGTCACAGTACTCACATGTGAGGTTCAATCATGGCTTCTTGGAACTTAGAACTGAGATTTTGTATTATGGACTTTATTACAGTATAATCGTAAAGTTTAAACTTATAAACTGGATTAAAAATCCCAATGACGGCGTCTTTGCCGTTTGTAAAGGAGTTTACTCCATACTTCATCAGTAATCCAACAATAAGTTAAGTGACGACTACAATAAAATACGACTTGCGGCTACAATTAAATAAAACATAAGACATAAGCTCACGCCTGTATCCCCGAAGGGGTAGGCAGAGGTGCACTAGCGAACTAGAACACCCACATTGCGCCGAGCTTAGTTCCGTCCCAGATGTGATAGGGGGCGAGCCTATCGCCATATCGGGCACAAATTCCAGACTCCGGGCTGATATGGAAAAATCCAATATCACTTTGCCCGACCCGGGATCGAACCCGAGACCTCAGAACCGTAGTTGTACTGAAATACCAACACGCCACGGAAGCAGTCAGTAGCAGTAGCAGTACAATTAAATAATTCGTATGAAAAATATTAATTCCCCAAATAACCGCCAGAGGCGTTCGGTTTTTATCATACAAATATTTTAATACAATAAAGTTGGCTATAAAATACGTAAACTCATAGTTGAGGTACAGATCCTGACAAAAAACCACATCGGTTTTATTACTTTTGGTGTTCATCGACGGTTAATATCGCTTACTATCGGTTCATTTACTTGATTTATCTGCTACACAGAATAATGTGATATTATATCGTTATTCAATTTGTATAGCGAATTGTTTTAAACTAAACATAACATAAGCTCACGCCTGTATCCCCGAAGGGGTAGGCAGAGGTGCACTAGCCAACTAGAACACCCACATTTCGCCGAGCTTAGTTCCGTCCCAGGTGTGATAGGGGGCGAGCTTATCGCCATATCGGACACAAATTCTAGACTCCGGGCTGATATGGAAAAATCCAATATCACTTTGCCCGACTCGGGGATCGAACCCGAGACCTCAGGACCGTTTGTTTTAAACTATTATTTCCTATATAGTTAAAAGTTGGCTGTAGTTCAAATAGGTGTCTGTATCTTAATCACTGTGCAATGAGATGTAAGAAACTGGACATTAGACATACAATTTTGTCACCGAAGCCACATTTCTCTTGTACAAAACTATGCTGATTAATTTATGTTTCTCTAACAAGGGTCGTTTGTGCGGCCCATCGTTATAACTTCGCCTGTCGCCACTCTGACACAAGTAACAACTGTCGAAGTTATCTTCACTAGATATAGCCATGGATCAGCACATTGTTTCAGAGCTGTGTTTGGAAGCATCTAGTTTACGATGCATTTGTTCGTGTTTTATATCGTGGATTGTTTTGAATAAATAAATGTCGCTCTGACTATTAACAAACTCATACATACATACATACACACTCACGCCTGTATCCCATGGGGGTAGGCAGAGACTATTGAGCGCCACAAGCAACGATCCTGACACACCTATTTTGCCTCTTCCACACTCATGCATCTTTTCATACATTTCCGCTGGTTGAGGGTACTCCTCACTTGCCCTTTTCGGAGAAGATCACTTATTTGGTCCATATAACAAACTCGATCACACATTTTAATATTTTTACAATTCTTTGGATATTATATTTTTTTTCTTACACTTGCCCTTATCCCACTTTAATTTGGGATCGGCGGAATACACATCTGTAAGCATAGCATACTATAATTATTGTGCGTGTATAGATCAATATATATTTTTTTAATTTACTATGATTTATTGCTATATACTATGGCATAATATAAGGTATAACAGGTCGATCTGCAGATCTTTGGAGGAGGCCTATATTCAGCAGCGGACGTCCATGATGATGATGATGATGATGGTATAATATTGCCTCGATGGCGTATTGCGTGCGCGGTAGGACAATCCTCTTGAAGTCTCGAGTTCAATCCCCGTGTCGGGCAAAGTGATATTGTGTGTATCCCCTCGGATCAGCCTGAAATCGGGAATTTGTGCCTGATATGGCGATAAGCTGTCACATTTGACGGAAATAAGCTCGACGAAATAAACCCCTACGGACAATATAGGCGTGAGCGTATAGCGTAATTTACGATGGCATATGAATGATTTTCTAATAATTAATTATCCCCCAGAGGGGGTTGACGTCAGGTAAGCAGTCGGTCGTAAAAACGAAGTCAAATTCTTTCTGCAATATGCTTGAAAAAGTATGTTGCATTGATCCCTTACTAAGGTTGGATAGCAGGTAAAGAATTAATTATCTAAATTTTTATTACAAAGACCAAAACATTATCCAAAAATAAATCTGACTTCTTAATAGCCCATCGAAATGTGCCAAATAAACACGAAATCGAACTATTCGCAGCACTTATCTGTACCGTGGCGCTGTAGAGAGCAATTTAGCTGTACGTGCGGGCCCTCGATGTAGAGTCACGCGGCGCCCTCCAATTTATTGGACTCGTTCGTCTTTCACCCCAAAAAGGGTCTTAAGGCTTTCTTCAGATCTCACCGGTACGCACTCGGAATTATATAGAGTTGATAGTAATCAGTTTGAGTGGTTGAGCAACGCTGTAGACAGTTTCGTCTACAACACGAATGGGCCGGCTCGATCGGTTTGATACCACTGTCTCACAGAAAACCGACGTTAAGTGGCAGCTTGCTGTTGCGTTTCGTTCGGTGAGTGAGATTTCCAGTGGCCCGTTAGCCCCCACCCTCTCTTTCCCAGTCCTTTTTTCTGCAACGCACCCATGATTCTTTTTGTGTCTCGGGTGTTTATGGGCGGTGGAGATCACTTACCATCAGGTGACCCATCTGTTTGTTTGCCAGTCTTTGCTATAAAAAACTTACACAATGGATGAGTAGTAGAGCCATAATGTAGACAGCTATGACTACAGAATAAAGGGGTCGGCTGGTTTACCACTATCTTACAGAAAATTTTTGTAAAGTGCGTTTCGCTCGTTGAGAAAGATTTCCGTTTGTTCAAGCCTCCCCTTCTTAATCCCTTATTCCCTGTTCTCTTTTATACATCCATGGTTCTTTTGCTATCGTGGGTGTCTATGAGCAGTGGAGATCACTTACCACTTGTATTTGCTCATTTGCCTGTCCCTTTAAAGATACTGGCATGAATTTATGTTAACAACGTTCTTAATACTCGGATTGTACAATATTGCCACAGTGTTTTGTTTCTTTGTAACAAATCATTAAAAGTCTGAAAGTCGTCGAGTTACTTGTTAGATGTTATTTTTAAGGAAGCTACATAGTTACGGAGTTGAAGTTTAACTTCAAAGGAATATGTTTGTGTTGTTTCCTTGTTATTTAGAATATTTTTGTTTATTAAAATTTCCGGGTTGTTAACTGTTTATACATAGTCATAACATAACATAAGCTCACGCCTGTATCCCCGAAGAGGTAGGCAGAGGCGTACTAGCGAACTAGAACACCCACATTTCGCCGAGCTTAGTTCCGTCCCAGATGTGATAGGGGGCGAGCCTATCGCCATATCGGGCACAAATTCCAGACTCCGGGCTGATATGGAAAAATCCAATATAACTTTGTCTAACCCGGGGATCGAACCCGAGACCTCAGAACCGTAGTCGTACTAAAATACCACCACCCCACGGAGGCAGTAACTGTTTATAAGAATATGATAAATGGGTAACAGCATATACACCGCAAAAAGTAGTAAAATTTAACGGAATACAAATCATGGGTGCATTGTCAGACTTGGTGGAAGAGAGTTTAATAGGGATTGGGAAGTGGTGAAGGGATTTGGACCACCGGAAATCTCGCTCATAAACGTAACAATAACCTGTCAGTTTTGAGTGAGCCAGTGGTATCAAACCGGATGAGTCTGCCTATTCGTGCTATAGATATGTCTACAGCATGATTATATTATTCAAATCCATCTCTTCATGTTTACCAGCCTCTTCAGCCTCCGTGGCGCAGTGGTCGAGTAGTCGGCTATGAAGCGAGAGGCCGTGAGTTCGGCCTTCATAATATATTTGGTTTTGGTCTGGGTGTTATGAGACCGAAAGTCCCTAGTTCCTGATACTTACAAAAATCGAATATGGGGTCAGGACTGTATAGGTGACTGTTGGTTCTTATTTATTTATTTTCTTTCTTTCTTTCTACCGGCCCTTATCCCACCTTAATGTTAGGTCGGCGCAACACACTCTTTCAAGCATGGTGCAGAATGGATTTGGCTTAGTTTTTATGACCGGTTGCCTGCCTTACGTCAACCCCTTTTGAGGGATCCAGTCCCGGGCAAATTAAATTAGAAAATTCGTTATGCCTGACCTGGGAATCGAACCCACGACCTCCCGGTCCACAGACTATATATTATGCTGCCTCTAGACCAAGGAGGATTTATTTAATTATTTATCACTCGGTAATTTGATTTATTTCTGCATTAAAACAGTAGTACGAACAACTCTATACAATTCCACAGTCCGTCGGTCACTCCAGTATTGGTTGCGATTACACACGCAGCCTCGGCCACACTTATCTCCTCTTGTTTATTGCTTTATAAAGCTATTATCTAACAGTATCGAGATTCGAAGCCGGAGGTCCGAGCGCTCTAATTTTACGGTTTGTGGCGAAAATTACGGAAAAATCCAAAGGATTTTCGTGGAATTGTCAAGGAAAATGTCTCTTTGAAGGATTTCTGGAGGTATTGGAGTATTTGGCGTGTTTCGTTCTTTGCGATTTGTTGTTGGTTTCATTTTGTATATTTATATAGAAATATATTATTTTGTGCATGTTTAATAGACTACTCTAGCATAGATAGACTCTAGATAGCTCAGTTGGGGATGGTATGGACGAGTGTCGGAGGTTCGAAACCAACCCCTAATAATCACAAGTTTAAAAACTTAACTGACCGACTTTTAATTTACCAATCGTGACCAATTTTATATGAGACTACCCAGGAAATAAGCTCTATCGAACACATAAAGAATTTTGAAAATCGGTCCACATTTGGCGGAGATATCGAGTAACATACATAAAAAAAATACCGACGAATTGAGGACCTCCTCCTTTTGTGGAAGTCGGTCAAAAAGAGAATACACCTCTGACTGTTCTACGTTAAGTGTGTTTTAATTGTGAATTATCGCTTGCTATAACGGTGAAGGAAAACATCGTGAGGAAATCTGTATACCCGAGAATTTCTCCAAAAAGAATTTCGAAGGTATGTGAAGTCTACCAATCCGCATTAGGCCAACGTGGTAGAGACTAAGGCCTAACCCCTCTCATTATTAATTAATTAGTTGAAAAACGCAATTTTTATGTTTTCCATAATAATACCTCAATGCGAAAATTAAACAAGGCACACGCGTAAGGATCTCAGATAGGAGATATAGAAACGACATGGTCTTAACGTGTTCGGAGCGCGATTTTTGCGGTTATCTGGTATCGGCGGCGCCGCGACCCTCGCCTAGTAAATTCGGCAGATACTTGCACGTCGGAGACAAGTTTTATTTTGTAAGGTTGTTTGTGACACAGCCCAAGACACTGCAGAGTGTCAACTATCTAAACACGTCTAGTGGCAGCATGTATGGGCTGTGGACCGGGAGGTCCTGGGTTCGATTCCCAGGTCGGGCAAAGCCAAATTCCCAATTTAATTTACCCGGGACTGGATTCCTCATAGTAGGTTGACGTCAGGCATGCGGCCGGTCGTAAAAACTAAGCCAAATCCTCTCTGCAACATGCTTGAAAAAGTGTGTTGCGCCGACTCCACATTAAGGTGGGCTAAGGGCAGGTAGAAAGAAAGAAGTTTGATACACATTATATTAGAAATAAACATACAACAATACATTATTAGCTGTGACTAAAGACATTAAACAGTACATAAACAGGACAACAGTACGAAACTTGTGAACCGAAAGTTACGACCTCGTGGTCATAAGTCATTCAGTCGTATTTGAAGTGTACTCGGGCGAGGTCGTGCCGTGTAGTAATGTTTAAACAATAAAATTGTCTTACGTGATTTTTGAACATTCACATAACATTTTTTTTTTATTAGCCTATGTGATGTCCCACTGCTGGGCAAAGGCCTCCCCCAACTTTCGCCACTTGCTCCGATCTCGTGCTACCTCTACCTCGTGCTGCCACATAACATAACATAACATTCTAGGGTGTAAATTGTAATGCGAGGGGCATTGTAATAAATAGTAGCTGGCGTTACTAACGTTTGAGATCATTTTTTTGTACGGAAACTTGCTTGATAGCCCCTCTGTAGTTACAAATATTAAATCTCTTTGGCAGTGAGAAACGAGCTAGTGGGTCATCCCATGATATATATTCCATCCCAATATACCAACAAAAACATGGGCGCGTTGCCAGGTTAGGAAAGGAAATATAAATTGGGAAAAGGGGGATTTGGGACACTAGAAATCTCACCATCACGAGGCCTGAACTTTACGTTTCTTTACTGTAAAACAGCCCATTTATACTGTGGCTCTAAACTCAGTCAAAATTATGACAATAATTCCGTAACCTACACTGGATTAGCTATGCTATGTATATATAGCATTTGTCATATGTTCTTAATTCTACATCAAAAGCAATCCATTGAAATAAATTTTTTACGGATTCTATCACGGGTCACACCGACCCGTGACCACGATGGCTGCAAAGCTTTCGAAACGTCGGGCATAAAAATTAAAACCAAATCGTGATATAATCCGTAAAATCCGTCCTTTCCGTGTCCGGTGCGCTACAAGTAGACGTCGTTTGTGTCTGCTCTCCGCATATTTTATAATTTACTTGATAGTCGAACAACATTTCAACATTTAAACTACTCAACTGGCTGGAGAAATATTGTGGAATATCAAGCACAATAACATTTAACTTGATTCTGGTGTAATGGTGGAGATATCTTCAGCGGTGAGAACTTTTTTGGCAGTTACTACTTCAGGACACTCTAAATTCAAACTCTCTTCAAGTAAACAAACACTACAATTCGCTAATATCTTAATTAAGGCTATTAAAATCTCATCAGCTGATTGGTGTAAACATTGAACTGTCAGTTGTCAGTTGTCGCTGTCGTGTCTCGTACTCCAAACGTGACAGGGTTGCCAGCAAAGCACGCTATAGAGTATTGCACGTCTCAAAAACACTGTTGCGTTCCAGCTCCGATAAATCGATACGTTCCGCATAGATCAATCTACGACCATGAACAAATGCAATGCCTGCGACTCTTTAACCCAAGCCTCGGATAGAATGGCCTGTAAATCGTGCAAACATTATTATCACTTTCAATGTCTAAACATGACACATAACCAATTTGTTAAGCTCTCTAGCGAATTTATGAGATCATGGTCGTGCCCTGCATGTAAAAATGTTACTCGGCGTAACAAGCCCAATTTGGACACTCCAGTTAAATATGGCCAGATACCCTCTGATGACGCCTCGGACACTATGAATATGTCATGTGATGCAGATTACTCTTCCATGGGCTCAAATATGGAACATGCATCTACGTCATGTTCAGCCGTAACACAATCAACATCTGCTCCTGTAACTTTAAACAGTATCTCTTCTCTGTTTGACCTTAAATTCAAGGAGTGTATGTCTTCCTTTGGTCAGCAATTGCGACAAGATATATGTCAGGATATGAAAGCATATGTCGCATCTGAGATTAAGAAGGTTAAATCGGATTTTACAGCTACGACTGACTTCTTGGCTGCTGAACAAGCTGACATTAATGTATTAATTAGGTCTAAATCAGAACAAATAACGAAACTAGAGGCTGATAATGCACGTCTTCATATGGATATGCGTAAACTCGAGTCCCGTCTATTAGCCACTGAGAAATTATCTCGTAGCCGCAATCTTGAGGTTCAAGCTGTACCAGAGAGCAAAAATGAAAACCCTGTTAAATTATTTACAAAACTGTGCTCTATCATAAACATTCCACTTAAAGACTCAGACATCCAGGCCTGCCGCAGAATAGCTAAAATGGACCCAAGCACAGATCGTCCTCGTAGCTTGCTAGTATCGCTGTCGTCGCCACTCTTACGGGATCAAGTTCTATCTGCCTCGGCTAGATTTAACAAAGCGGCTGCAAATGCCAAAAACGCCTTACTAAATACGGCTCATTTAGATATCCCTGGCGAACCGCGTCGTGTCTACATTTCTGAACACCTTTCACCAGATTGTAAACTGTTGTATGCAGCTGCGAGAAAGGCTGCAAAAGAAAATAAATATAGCTACGTCTGGGTTAAACACGGACGTGTATTTCTCCGTAAGGACGATAAATCTGCAGCTATTATGGTCAAGAATAAGGATATCTTAGATAAATTACAATAATACTCTGTCACATATATTGTTATAATTTTATTAATATTTAATGTTACTTTACTATCAGAATGTAAATCGAATTCGAAGCAAACTTAATGAACTATACCTCAATGTTTTAAACTGTAATTTCGATATTATATGTCTAACCGAAACTAATCTCAATGCCTCGGTGTTTGACAGCGAGTGTTTCGACGATAGATATAATGTATTTCGCAGAGATCGCTCGGAATCAAGCATCACTAAAAGGGATGGTGGTGGAGTAATCATTGCAATAAAAAAACACCTAAATGTAATCCTTCGTAAAACTTGGTCCAGTCAGGACGAGGATCTTTGGCTCTCTATAGTCCCTGATTCTCCCAGCTCGTCTCAAAAAACTATTCACATATGTCTGTGCTATCTACCCCCAGACCTTCCCGTCCCTAGTCTCTCCCTCTTTTACGAGAATTGTCGCAACATAATACTTAGCAAGGGCGAGGTGGATAATATTTTTTTAATATTGGGTGACTTTAATACACCTAAAATCACTTGGACTTGTTCAAGTAACACACTCTGCATGACGCCATCCGAACCCCAGGACACCAAATCTTGCCTACTCTTGGACACCATGAATCTTTGTAACCTAGCCCAATTTAACAACATTCCAAATGCAAACGGGCGATATTTAGATCTTGTATTTTCCACCTTAGACAAAGTAACAATACATGCTACTACACCACTTACGCGTTTGGATAGCACCCATCACCCGGCTTTTACAGCAGATATTGCCTTTTTACCTATAGTAAAACCTCTCAAACCTAAATGCAATAGCCGTTGGAATTTCAGGAAATGCAACATTGAAAGTGTTTGTATGAACCTGAACAGCATATGCTGGCACGTTTTACTTTCTCCATTGGATGTGAATGAAGCTGTTAGTAAATTCTATGATGTCCTTTATGGAATTATTGCTGCCAACACCCCTGTAACTAGGAGTAGGAGATGTACATACCCCCATTGGTTCAGTAGTCCATTGATTAATTGTTTAAAAGAAAAATCAAAATACCATAAGCTTTTCAAAAAATTTGGCAATGATCGAGACTATGACACATTTTCGCTGCTCAGATGCAGATCCAAAAACTCATGGATGAATGCTATTCAAAATACCTTTCTTTTATTGAAAACACCTCCCGCTTCAATACAAAACCTTTTTGGGGTTTCGTTAATGGTCGCAAAGGCCAAGTATCTATCCCAGAAACAATGTATTATGAGAATAGAGTGGGGTCTAACGCCAAAGAAATTGTGGAGCTCTTCTCATCATTTTTTGGATCTGTGTTTGTCAATGTTGCTGGCTCGAGGTACCATCAGCCTGGTTCTAATTCTGCAACAGAAAATTTACCCAAAATTTCCATCAGCGAAACAGAAATTATTGGGTATGTTAAGGGACTAAATGTTAACAAGGGTCCTGGCCCTGATGGCATACCTCCATCATTTATAAAAGCCTGTACCAAAGAACTTGTTGCTCCGTTGGTCATTATTTTCAATAAATCATTGGAGGCTGGTGTATTCCCATCTTGCTGGAAGTCGGCACACATAGTACCCATTCACAAAACTGGTGACAAATCCCTTTGTGTTAACTATAGGCCAATCAGTATTCTTTCATGCCTTGCTAAAATATTCGAAAAAATTGTTTACACATCTTTCTACAGGCAGGTTGAAAACCTTATTGCCCCAAATCAGCATGGGTTTCTTAAAAAGAAGTCAACGGTGTCAAATCTTCTTGTATATAAGAACTTTTTATGTAATGCATTCGCTCAAGGGCAACAAGTTGACTCTATTTATACTGACTTCCATAAAGCTTTTGACAGAGTTAATCACACCTTACTCTGTCAAAAGATTGCTGACTATGGAATTAGTGGCAGTCTTTTACGTTGGGTGAAATCGTATCTATCTAATAGGAGTCAATTAGTGGCACTGAAGGGTTACCTATCTGCTCCAGTATCTATCTCTTCTGGTGTACCTCAAGGCTCTCATCTGGGTCCATTGTTCTTTCTCTTGTACATTAATGATCTTGTACACAATCTATCAAATCCATGTCTTTTGTATGCGGATGATCTGAAAATTTACAAAGTTATCCAGACTTCCAATGATTGTGAATCACTTCAAAGCGATTTAAATGCTATACATAACTGGTGCATTACTAACCATATGTCACTGAATGTTAGTAAATGCTGTGTCATTACTTTTACCAGAAAACACAATCAAATAGTACATCTTTACCAGGTCAATTCCGCAACATTGGACAGGGTATCAGTGGTGAAAGATCTTGGAATCCTATTTGATCAAAAGCTTTCCTTTAAACATCATTATGACCATTTGATTATGAAGGCTAACCAACTTCTTGGTTTTATCTTTAGGTCCACTAAACAATTTAATAGTTCTTCCTGCCTGATTAACCTCTGGTGTAGCCTAATTCGCAGTATACTTGAATATGGATCTGTTATATGGTCCCCATTTTATGCCTGCCATACGGATCGCCTTGAAAACATTCAACGTAAGTGCCTTAAACTTGCCTGCATCCGTGATAGAGTGTGTTGCCGTAATCTCTCCTACGCAGACTTATTACAAAAGTTCAATCTGCATAGCCTTTGTCTTCGTCGTCAACACCACGAACTGTTGTTGCTGCACAAAATCTTGCATTCTGAATTAAATGCCCCCGATTTACTATCTTTGCTCTCCTTCAATACTAGGCATATTACCAGAAGACCTGATGTGTTTTCGTTGCCGACTTATAAAAACAACACCTCTTTCTACAATCCCGTGGTCCGTATGTGCAGATTATACAATGAAGTAGCTGTCAAACACCGTGACATTGACATTTTCGGCCAGAAATATGTGCAGTTTAAAAAAATTGTTAAAAACACAGTTACATAGTGTTGAATTTTAGTTGTTCATTTTATTTTAATTTTATTTTTCTCATAAATTGTAGTATTATAATTATCAAGTTATATTATGCATAATATCTAATGTACGTTATCTACTTGCTATTGTTACACTGAGTGCATGCCCTTAGGGTTATTGTTTAGTTTAGAAACGTTTTCAAAGTAAAAAAAAAAAAAAAAAAAAAAAAAAAAACAATAATAACAATAATCTGTTGTATGTACCATATATAAATAAATAAATAAATAAATAAAAATAGTTTTATTTCAATGAATAACATTCGCGTAAACCTAAGAAAGCAATCCAATTTATCTTTCAATGACTAATCCTTTTATATCTTTCCTTATATAATAGATCGCCTGACGCGCTAATCTTATTCAGGGACCTTACCATTTGTGCCCAATCCTATACAATACTAAGCAATAAAAGAGAGGAAAATAAAAAGATAATAGGAATTGTATGGGTATTCAGTAAAATTTATAGTATAGTTAAATGGTGATATCCACTGATAAAAGCAAGAATGACTAAGCTATATTTAGTCCGCATTGTCTTTCAAGAGTATTATTTTATAACGAACCTTGAGAGTTTATTGGACAATAATGTTTGTTGGTTTAGAAAGATCTGCGTGTACACTAAAACCATTGACAGCATCGGTGGTGCATTGGATGTGAAGCGAGAGACTGCGGATTCGATTCCCGCACCGAGAAAAATGTTTTGTGGCCGATAGATATTTATTTCAAGCCTGGGTGTTGAGACCGAAAATTTCTGATAGTTCCTGATACTCACAATACAGGTTATACCTAGTATGGGGTTAGGACTGTGTGTCTGTTGGGTGTATTTGTAATAATTTTGGTGCCTCTAATCAATAATAATACTGATGACATATGGTTACCATCCTATATGGACATTGGTACAGCTGAGGAAGGGGAAAAGGATTGAGAAGGGCCCCATGCCTTTTAAAGCTATTTAAGCTTTAGGAGACTTAAAGGGAATACGCGGAATTCCCGATACGCCCCTCGATTTGATTCTTATTTGTGAAGAAGATAGGTTCCATGTTTATAACGCTTTTGGAGATATTTTTGTATGACACACTATACTACTGCAGTACTTCTCTCTTATCACCTCTTTATAGCATGTGGGGTTAGTACGACGCACATTATTAATATGTTGCAGAAAAGCTTTAGTTTTTACAACCAGTTCAATATCTGACGTAATATAGTATTGTAATTAATGAAAAGATATAATAAAAAACATATATATGTAAGTAACAGAACTCAAAATTGCCATAAAATAAATAATGGCAGGTGTAAAAGAAATCAATAATAAAAAAATAAAAAAATCTGACGTCATGAATGATCGCTGGGGTTTCCAAATATACGAAAGTCGTGTTAAGCACACGTTGCCCGACTTGGTATTTGAATAATAAGCCTCAGTCAAAAGCCGACAGGCCGGCACTAGGCTAAGGAGACGGCTAGTGAAATACCTCACTGTAAAATTAATCAGCATTAGACCATCTGTACCGCACTGTGGTTATGTATTGTGGGGTTCAGCAAGTTATCGGCACCAACTAGAACCGTTTGGCACATAGTTCCGTGGGATTTATGTGGGTACGACGACGCCAAGTGGCGTTTTTTACTCGCTATATCCCTTTTTATTGTTTTCAAACGTTTATTGGAGCAAATTGTGAGAGTTTTATACGCCGTTTGACGATTGTGCAGATGTTTCTTAGTTCGAGTGTGGACGAAGTTCGATTAGTGTTCTTTGTTTGGGTAATGTTTGTATTGAGATGGCACCAGAGACAGGGTAAGTGGAGACTTAATAATAGAAACCCAAATTATTATTTATTTCTCCATTTATTATACTTTTTTGATGTGTCAACGCCTAATCACGGATTAGGAACACGAGGCTTATTCATTTATTGGTCTGTCGCTGGTAAAAAAATAAAACTTCTTAATTCATCCATCACATCTTAACAAAATTTATATGAGATTACCCTTTCAATAAGCTCTAATGAACATAAAAATAATCTTGAAACTCGGAAGTTATTTAAATGTGGCGATAAGCTTGTTTACCATATTGGCGACAGAAATAAGTTCGGCGAGATGAGGCTGTTCTAGTTGTCTTCTACGCCTCTGCCCATATGTAGAGGTATATATGTCTGTAAGTATACCATTAACCAGTTTACGTCGCGCAGCGGGCGCGTAGCCGGCTTTACAGCGCAAGGCCGCGGCTTCGATCCCCGCACCGAGATAAATGTTTGTATGGCCTACAGATATTTGTTTCAGGTCTGGGTGTTGTGAGACAGAAAGTCTCTCGTAGTTTCTGATACCCACGACAGAAGACTCTGTATCTTACGTTGAGATCTATAGAGCTTCGAATTAGTCCAAGTCAAAGAAACAATTTCGGTGAGGATTTCGAATTTTTAAATCGAAATTTGACAGTCCGAGTAATTTTTCACAAGAAAATCTTTGCTTAGTCTATCTGTTAGTCTGTTTTTCAACAAGACGAAGTTCGATTTAAAAAATCCAAATTCTCTCTGAGTTCATTTGTTTGACTCAGACTTAGGCTGAGATCTATAGAGCGAACTTCGACTAAGTATAAGTCAAAGAAACGAACTCAGTGAGGATATTGACTTAGTCCGAGTCATTTTGTACAAGAAAATCTTTGCTTAGTCTATCTGTTAGTCTGTTTTCCAACAAGACGAAGTTCGATTTAAACATTACAAATCCTCACTGAGTTCGTTTGTTTGACTCAGACTTAGGCTGAGATCTATAGAGCGAACTTCGACTAAGTATAACTCAAAGTAACGAACTCAGTGAGGATATTGACTTAGTCCGAGTCGTTTTGTACAAGAAAATCTTTGCTTAGCCTATCTGTTAGTCTGTTTTTCTTGTAAAAAATTACTCGGACTAACTCAAAGTTCCATTTAACTATTGCAAATCTTCACTGAGTTGGTTATTTTGACGAAGTTCGTTCTATAGATCTCAGCCTTAGTGTGGGGTCAGGACTATGTGTGTGAATGTAGAGTAATATTTATGTATTAAGTAAAGCAACTTACCAATGGGACCCCTTGATTGTCTATGTAAGATAGACAATACAATAACCCCTAAGACCAGAAGCTTATACTGAAAACTCTATACACAGTCTCTAGAATGCGCTTAAAACCCCATATGAAATCAATTCAAGTGTATTGTTAGTGAGGGATTACAGAGGACGCCTTGGGAGGTTTTCAATAAATAAGGCATCGGAGGACCGGAGGGCTGAGAGGATTACCAAGGATTATCCTAGTGCGAGGACCTATATTGACTAGGTTTCTTGCCCTTTTTAAGTGTTAAGTTGGGGTGTAAGCCTATTCGGCTATATCATTCAGAGCTTAAGTCTTTCTAGAGTTGTGAGCGTCTAATACTTGTTGTGACTATACGTGAGGCGATTTTGAAATATGGATTATGTAAGGTTAATATAACTTTCTTAGCGAATTATAGTACGTACTGTAGTTGTAGTTGTAACATAGTTACCGGCAATAAGAAAATCAAGATTAAGTTGCTATTGAGGCCCGAGAAAGAATATTTTTGGCAATCGAATTCAAATCGAGTTCGATGAAATGTGTATGAAATATTAACCAAATGTCATCAGTGCGCAGCAAATTTGTGTGTGTGTGTGCGGAACTTGTGCCCGATATGGCGATAGGCTCGCCCCCTATCACATCTGGGACGCAACTAAGCTCGGCGAAATGTGGGTGTTCTAGTTCGCTAGTGCGCCTCTGCCTACCCTTTTGGGGATACAGGCGTGAGCTTATGTTATGTTATGTTATCAGTGCGCAGCAAGCTCGATACGAACTCGATGGTCAAAAATATTCCCGCTCGGTATGCTGTATCTATTTTCTGTTGAAAAGTGATTTAATATACGGTTAACTCATCTTATTCGTAATAAGAAAAATTTATGAAAAGAGGTGCTCTAGTCCAGAAAATAAATCAAAAATATTACCAAAAATATCCAATAATGAATAACGATTACCCAAGGACCACCCGAAACTGGAATCTTATCTAAGTTATCTCGAATATAGATGTGCGGACATAAATCTTGAACGCCGGCGCCCGAGCGTTTTTCCACCATATAATTGGTATGGTAAGTTTCTCACGCAAGAACTTGAAGAAATATAGCCTTTCGTAACATCTTCGGAAAGTTTGGAGTTGGCTTTCATTTCAGAAATTATAGGTTATGGAAAAATTTGGTTCAAAATGGTGTGACCTTTAGCCAATAGCTAATTAGGCTGTCGTGTGAGGTCTTACATTCAAGAGGTAAAAATCACAGTTTGGGAGTAGTTTTGATTATTTTTATTGAAATCGAATAAAAAGGTTGGTATAGAAAGTTGTTTGCACAGAGATGATTGTAAATTGCGGTACATTGCGGTAGTATCTCCCCGGACATTTTCGGCATGGTCAACGGTCATTCTCAAAGATGAGATGACTTACTTGTCATTGTTATTACAGAACATATCAAACTATTGTTTACCAGCCGACGTCAAACAATTCTGTATTAAAATAAAACTATTCTTACGGATTCTATTCAGACAACAGTCTGACCCGTGACAACGAAGACTGCAAAGCCTTCGAAACGTCGGGAATAATAATTAAAACATAATCGTGATAGAATCCGTAAGAATAGTTTTATTTCAATGTATAATATTCGCGTAAACTTAAGAAATCAGTAATTCTGTATTAAATTTAATGACGCGGCCTCCAAAATCACAGTTTTCTGTGCAAGCATTTCATGTATGTGCTTCCATTTGCTGATGTAAGATAAACATCACTCAGGAATATTGCAGCTTTCTTATAGTAAAATTACTTTCAAAATCTGGTTAGTAGTTCCAGAGATAGTCGATGAAACAAACAAACTCTCGTTCAACCAAACCACCACTTTCTTCCTGACATGAATTTTTATTTTATTCCGACAGCTTCCGTGACGCAGCGGGCGAGCAGCAAGCTGTGAAGCGAGAGGCCGCGGGTTCGATTCCCGCATTGAAACAAATGTTTGTGTGGCCCACAGATATTTATTTCAAGGATGTGTGTTGTGAGACCGAAAGTCTCTCATAGTCTTTCACACCCACGATACAGGTTATACCTAGTGTGGGGTCAAGACTAGATGCGTGACTGTTGGCTGTATTTATTTATTTATTTCTCCCTCGCTGAATTGTTTTCTTCCTCCATACACAACTCTTTTCTATTGTATGTTTCAATGATACAGTGTTAGAAACAAGGGTAATGGCGGCGTAAACAACAAAAAAGCCATTATCTCGCGGTGGACGTGCGGGTGGCCGCGGCCCTTTGTGCCTCCATTGCGCATTCACGCTCTATCCGTGACCAAGGCGGGGAATGTACAGTATAGCAAGACGCAATGTGATGAAGAATTTTGTTTTTATGTAATCTTTGTGATGATCTATGTGATATTGGATATTTCGATATCAGCCCGGAGTCTGGAATTTGTGCCCGATATGGCGATAGACTCGCCCCCTATCACATTTGGGACGGAACTAAGCTCGGCGAAATGTGGGTGTTCTAGATCGCAAGGGCGCCTCTGCCTACCCCTTCGGGGATACAGGCGTGAGCTTATGTTATGTTATGTTTGTTAAATATAAAACCATACTAGAATCACTGTCATACTGTTTCTCCCTACCTCGTCCGTGACAAGAGGAGCGGCTTATCTGTAAAGGTGTCACCGGCAGCCCAGTTCACTGCCACCGGAATCTTTACAAACATTTCAAAACGTTTTCTTTTTTGACATTTCAATGGTAAATATTTTCGGCGAGTGATTAATGATCGCCGTTTTTACAATATATTTGTTTGATGCCGTCAGCAGATGGGGTGGATTTTGATTTTAGTATAATGAGTTTCAGAATAAGTATTTTTCTAATGTACATATATAAATATCCCTGTGTTTGAATCGGTAATCCCTTGCATGACTCTTCTATGGAACACAACACTTTTTTGTGTTGTTATCCCCAGATTTTTTGGCCGACTGCCAAAAAGGAGAAGGTCCTCAATTCGTCTGTATTTTTTTATGTATGTTACACGATATTTCCGCCAAACGTGGACCGATTTTCAAAATTCTTTGTTCGACAGAGCTTATTTCAAGGATGGTACCATATAAATTTGGTTACGATCAGATTTGAAGTCGGTCCGTTAAGTTTTTAAACTTGTGATTATTGACATTTCACGCTAGCGACTACGTAAAATAATTTGTATGAAAAACCTTAATTCCCCACGTAACCGCTAGAGGCGATCTGTAGGCCAACCCTGAGTTTTCTTCACATTTCTCGCTAGCGACTCCGTAAAATATTTGTATGACAAACACCCGAACGCCTCTAGTGGTTACGCTGGGTACTGACGTTTTCCATACAAATATTTTACGTCCTTGCTCGCGTAAATACATGCAACAAACTCATGGTCGACCTACAGGTGTTTTACATATAATTATTTTACGAAGTCGCTAGCGAGAAATGTCAAAGAAACCCATGGTTGCCCGATGGTGAGTTGAGCGACTAACAATAACTTCACCGGTAGTTATCATCATACCAGTCTGCATAAATGCTACGAAATTATCATTATTTTAATGAATTTACTAAACTACACTTCAACTGAACAAAAACTTCCCTCTACACAATAATGCCCGTTCATTATCCTTCAGTAAAACTGTACTCAACTAACCAGCGAATAGACCAACAAAGCACTTGATGTACAAAACGATTCGTCACTACAGAGTACACGGCTGAGCTATGTCAAAACCTAGTAAGTGACATTTTATAATATTTTTTTTTATCCAGGCACGGCATAATAATTACACAGCACCTGATAGTAAGCGTAGTACAGTTCAATAAACTAGCGACCACTGACAAACAATGGGTCTATCAGTGGTCACCAGAATCATGCCGGCCTATTTATGCTTCTTCACACTCCGAATCCGAAGAGGGAAGAAGCAAATCGAGGGGCTTAGTTATATACACCCCGATTTGCTTTTACTACTAAATCTTCTCCGTCGAAAGGTTGTCTGGTAGAGATCGCTTTAAGCGACTTACACTTTAATTATTTGTTTATTTTTGTTGGTGTAGAATAAAGATTTATCTATCTATCTACAACTTGCTTTAAAATCTTAATAACGCTGATTTTGAAACTCCTCAATATACTTTTTGGAAACCAATTAGAAATCTAATGAGTCACATTTAAATAATTTAATACAACTGTATGTACTACTAGCCATGTAGTTTATAATAATAACCAAATTATGTAATGTATGCAGTGTGTAACTATGAACTATAGCCCGGATTATATTATTGCATGCAATAATCGATATATTATTTACCTAGATGCACAGTTAACACTTGGAAAATGGGACAGCAAAGGAGTGCTTAAGTACTCCTTTTGCCTACAGTCGGACGCCGCGCGCTAATAGAATTCTAAATTTCAAAATTCAAATTTAAGAATGCTTGCTCATTTTAGTTTAAAAAGCTACTTTATTACACGTGATTAGAGTTATATTTGTGTTGATTTTATTAGAACATGTTTTTTTTGTTTTATTCCTATGACCACTGTTTAGGAGGATATTTGCAAAGAACTGTGCGTCTATGGTATATTATATTGATGCAGGCAATGTTCAATATATTTTGCAATCACCAGTAAAATTTAGTTTTGAGCACTTACTGGGTTTTGATATGGGACAGCCGTACAGTACAGGCCGCTTACTCCATGAATTGATTTCTTGTTTTACACTCAAATGGATGGGGTACTAGTCTTCAAAGGATATTGAGCTCAGCAACGATGGTATAGGGACTAATATCGAGTAGATAGTTCGATCTGAATTATCCCGGGGTAATTTATCGAGTGCGCTTCATAAGTCCTATTATAATAGTTTTGGAAGTGGAGGCTCTACATAATGTATAGAGACGTTATGTTTTAGTATCGTGGGTTAATATAATATTGATCGACTCACACATTTTTATAAAATTTATCATGGAATAAAATTAGAGAGGTACATAAGTAGGTATAGCAAAAATAAAATTTATATTCGAGTAGCATTATATTTAAAATAAATGTAATGTCGTTAAACCCTATATCATCAAACCCGAGACCTGAGGATGGTAGTCGTAGCGGTACTCAATACAACTACGCCACCGAGGCAGTGAAATATAACAATTTTGTGTCCTTTTAGTCTTTCTTTCTTACTACCTGCCCTTATTCCACCTTAATGTGGGATCGGCCCAATACACTTTTTCAAGCATTTTGCAGAAATGATTTGGCTAAGTTTTTACGACCGGCTGCCTGCCTGACGTCAACCCCCTCTGGGGGATCCAGTCCTGCGCAAATTAAATTAGAAAATTCGCTTTGCCCGACCTGGGAATCGAACCCACGACCTCCCGGTCCACAGTCCATATATGCTACCACTAGACCAAGGAGGCGACTTTTGTCTCCTTGTTTCCTTTTGTCTCCTTTTTTTTAACATATTAAAATTATTTCTAATAATATCTAGAGGTAATAATAGTGCCGATGTAACATCGTACCTGTAATAAACGATATGCAATAAACTATTTTATGGGTCCTAAATAAAAGCCGCCGGAAGCCCGCTTATATCCATTTATATTGCGGAAACTTTCAAATGAAACACTATAGTTTATGGGAACTTTCTTTTAGGAGTAAAAATTTTAATCAGCAGGGTTACTACCACCTCTTATAGCAGTATTATTATAATCGTTCTTCGTTTGTTTTGTATGGGAATCGGTACAAGTAAGATTATAATAATACTGCAATAAAAGGTGGTGGTAACCCCCCTGGAGCCTTTAGATTAAAAATAACTCAACATTCTTCCATATCACGACCACGGAAGTAAATAAAAAAAACTTAAGACCGACTGCAACATTTTTACACAACTATATCTTCAAAATTACTGAACTGATTTTGATTAAACTTGCACTATTCTCCAAGTTGAAAGATACCTAGTCGAATAAAAAAATAATTATTGAAATCCGATAAATAGTCTCAGAGATATATGTGTCCAAACATACATACATACATATAAATATACCTCTACATAGAGGTACAGTGGACCAAGCCGCCGCTTGATCACCCTTAAGACCAAAGTCGCGTGACAAGAACATTATTCTCGGCGTAAGCGCGCACACAACGACACGCAAAAACCAGTTTTACGGCTAGGAGGCGCGGAATCCATTACTCATGTAAATGTGAGTGTCGAGACACTGTAAATCGTTCAAAGGAAAATGTTTAAAAACTGGATCACCGGCGACTTGGTTAACTGTACATACTAATGAAATTTGGCACATGTGTTCACAAGCCCATATAGACTTATATATCTGAATATTACGTAACTGGGTACTTGACTATGTCTCATTTCATACACATTATTATATGTAATAGGAAGTAAAACAAAAAACAAATCCTTCTCTAAAAACCGCATCGAAATTGGTTGAGAAATGAGGCAGTAATTCATATTTTAAATTCTGCAATGAGCAAGAGTGGGGATGTAGTGGGGATATCTTACTATCCATTTCCAACGCAAGCACCGTTATGGACGTGACATGATTTTACTGATGCTTCTCTTTCCCGCAAGGTTACACCAAACTACAAAGGCTTATAACTTTTTATTTTTGAGAATATTTCAATATTTCTTTCTGTGCTATGTTTTAGATGACGTAAATTTCGTATAAAATTAATAAAAAAATTGTCTAAGTACCCAATCGTTACAATATTACATACATACGGGTCGAATTGATAACCTCCTTTTGTGAAGTCGGTTAAAAAAGATGGAGGGAGCGCTAGGAACATTGAAAGTGAAGCAGGATTTTCGGCACATTCGATCTATGGACACGTAATGGCGGCGACCAAGCGTGTTATAACTATTAATGTGTGCGTAAGGCACTTTTCTACAGGCGCGTTTGTATGCGTGGCTTCTCTGTGGCATCCGTTTAACTATAGGCGAGATGGTGTTCTTTTTTTATACGTCCGTGATAACGACTACAGTTAGCTAAATATAACTTCAACAAGCGTGTTGGGAATGATAAAGAAAGCCTAGGCAGGGACCGACCGCGTGTTAGTGCTCACTAAAATACTAGGTTTTATGTGCCGCGAGCTCGCCTGTCCGACGCTATTCGTCTCTATGGGGCTTTTGGTGTCCAGTGTGAAGCATAAACGTCAGCAATTCTTTTATTCAGATAACTTTGTTTTTCGAATTTCTAAATATTTGAAATCTGTTTCGTCTTTATTATCCGAACACAAAGTGGCTCCGTAACACCTGATGGTAAATGTTACTGCTCCGTAGCGCAGCAAGCCAATAGCCGACTGTAAAGTGAGAGGCCGCGGGTTCGGTACCCGTAACGAGGCAAATGTTTGTGTGGCCCACAGATATTTGTTTCGGGTCTGGGTGTCGTGAGACCGAAAGTCTCTCGTAGTTGTGTGTGTTTCATTCGGTGAGTGAGATTTCCGGTGGCCCATTTCTCCGCCTCTCTTTCCCAATCATTTTTTCCTCCCCTTCCGATCTCTTCTTTTAGGTTGGCAACGCACCCACAATTCTTTTTGCGTCTTGGGTGTCTATGGGCGGAGGAGATTACTGACCAGTTTCTGCTATAAAATATATATATATTACTTACTCCCTTCGCTTATGAATTAAGCAACAAGCTAAGAGCAACGTACACACCGTATTCGGCAGATGACGCTGTACATACATACATACATACATACCAACCGGGAGCGGACACTCAACACATTCAATATATAGGGCCTTACTTAAAACAGCATTTTTAGCTGAGCAAATGGTTAAGAATAACCTGTCACTTTTTTCCTTGCGTTACATTGTTTACATTGGACCGACGACCTGATAAGGGTCGCAGGAAGTCGCTGGATGCAGGCCGCTTCCAACAGGTCGATCTGGAAATCTTTGGGGAAGGCCTATGTCCAGCAGTGGACGTCCTGTGGCTGATGATGATGATGATGATGATGACATTGTTTAGAAATGAAAGGGACAACCTATGGTATTTAGATAAGCAGCGCTTAAATATTTTTATAAGTAAGAGGCTATAAGTAAAAGAAAACACTTTATACATACACTACTGGGTTAGACTGTTAAAGTATGATAATTCTACTTTTTATTTGAATTTTGCCCGACTGCAAAAAGAGATATTGATATTGTTCAAGTTTGGTTTGATGTGGTCTATAAAGTAAAGGTTTACATGTTAAGTTAATATTATCACTACGTGAAATATCTAACAGTAGCGAGGGGTGAAAATTTTAAAAAGGGAAGCCAATTTTACTTTCTCTTGTAGATAATACCTAGAAATGCTTATTTAGCCTACAACCTGGTAAAGGGAAGCCGGCAGGAATTGGGTTGTATGGACTGTTCGCCACTGCTATCTAACTACAAATAAATTAGTGTCGCAAATGAAACTAAGTTAAATCTGAAATGATCTTTTTTCTGGCATTTGTGTTCCAAATTCCAAATTATTAGGTGTTCCTAGGCCAATGCCTAGAAAAAACATCTCCAATGTGATCACTTATTATTGACCAGCTTTCTCTCTCTTTTGCAATAAAAAATCCAGCGCATTTTCTACATTTATTTACCAAAAGACCCGTTCAATATTTCATTGTCTTATTTTGCGGTAGAAAAGCGAATTAATATTTGATTAAATCATTTAAAATTAACTAGAACTGTAATTTCTATTCTTTCTACCTGCCCTTATCCCACTTATGGTGGGTTCGGTGCACTAACACTTTTCCAAACATTTTGCAGAGTGGATTTGGCTTCATTTTTGCTTTCCTGCCGTCAATTCGCTCTGGAGGAGGCAGTTCCGGGCAAATTGTTTTAGAAAAATCGCTTTGTCCGACCCTAGGAATGGAACCCAGGACCTCCCGATCCACAACCCATATACATTGTCACTAGACCAAGAAGGCGACTGTAACTATATTACTATTATGTTATATAATATAGAGTTTACAGAAAACGTATGAAAAATATATTTTTTTAAATAAACTAAATTTTCAATGTAATAAAATTCTTATTTTTTGTTTCAGTGGAAATCGAGATGGGGCGTAGTCACGAAACTTTCCCCTGCTGCAGGTAAGTGGAAAAACTTTCACGGAAAATATTCTAGATTTTCATTTAACGGTGCTTTTGTTGACAGTTACCTCGAGTGCATATCGGCTAAGTAAAAATGAGTTTTTAAAGTAAACATAGATGGTAAAGTAGGTTAATATAGGAAATAAGGCGGACTGACGGTATTTTTATATGTTCTTACTTAACTACAAACAAATTTTATTACCATGTATTATTCTACGAAATTTCAGTTTAAGCTAAATATCTATATTGCCATAAAATTAGTAAAAGATCATAAATTATTGAATTACGAATTTAACAAAGAACATAAGATAGTTAACTAATTTTAAGTGCCAGTTTTGTTATAATACGATAACATTTCATCCTTACGTTAAATAGAGTTTGAGAGTGACAGAGAGAGACAAGACACTGTTATAGATAATCACATTATATCGTGCTTATCTGTACTAGCATTTCATGCGTTTAAATTCTTTGATTTCATGTAATTAGTACGCAATCAATTGTCACCCGCGACGCGTTTACTGAAAGCTAGCAATTTTATATATCAACTAACAAGTTTTTCATACTCATCACTCTCTCACTTAATAAATCTTATAACCAGCAAGTTATTTAGCCTTTCACTAGACGCCACACTATCTATGGGCAGTAAAGATAATTTACTATAAGGTGACTTGCCCGTTTGACAGCCTTTGCTGTAAAAGAAGTTTAGAACACTTTTACGTAGGCACATCCCTGAATAAGTCATTACTTATAAGATGCTACTCTCACAAATAGATTAAACAACTCAAAAACCTTAACTCTACGTCTCTACCATCTCTCGAGAACTCTGTCAACACAAAGTTTTATACTTTAACTTTCCTTAATAAACATACTATGAGTGTTGCATCGGAACTCTACTAAAAGTAGAGCGCTCAAACAGACTTGTACTGTTTATCTAGTCAAATTGTTAAGTCTCTCATCAAGTGTTAAAGTGGGTTACGAACGAGTGCGTTACGAAACTCGTCGCGATAATTAAATGTCGGTTCTAGGAGAATGGAATAAGGAATAATTTTTCATACAAAATTCGTTAAGTTAGCTTAACGCGACCGCGTTACTCGTTCTCAGCTCTAGACTTTAATAAATTTCTATTTCTTTCTTTACATTAAGATTAAATCAAGGTAAGGTTAGGTAAAGTCAAACATCGATTTTGGATTAAATCGAGCTCGATGGCCCTATTTTATAAAAACTAAAAACCTAAGTAAAGAACTTGAGGTTTCAATTAATTCTATACTAACTTTAAAACGTTTATGGTTGTTTGATTCGATTTTCTCGCTCGTTTAAAAGTTCTTATGAAATTTTGTTTTAATCGTAAATTTGTACGGTTAGTTTTAATTGAAATAATATAAAATTCTACTTAATCTATGCTGAGTTTTGAAATGGCTCTTTTAAAATTTGCGTGCAAAATTAACCGATTTTTTTTCATTACTTGAAACTATAAATTAAAAATTAGTTTAAGAATATTAAAATAATGGTGTTCTTTGCTTTTTTTGATGTCAAATGTTTATATTTAAAGTACTAAGGCATAGTGTTCAGTTACTAACCGGTGTTCATCTCTCAGGTTACCTAATAAAAGCCCATTTCCGGGGGAAAAATATACCTATCACACATCGATACTGTAACATTGTGATGAGGAAATTATCGATCGACTTCTACAAAAGGAGGAGGTCCTAAATTCGTCTGTATTTTTTTTATGTATGTTTCTCGATATCTCCGCTAAATGTGGACCGATATTCAAAATTATTGTGTTCGATAGAGCTTATTTCAAGGGTGGCCCCATATAAATTTGGTCACGATCTGTAAATTGGAAGTCGGTCAGTTAAGTTTTTAAACTTGTGATTATTTTGAATTCTAGTTCGCTTGGTAAAACACATTTCCTCGCGATAACAAAAAAATAAAATAAAAGGGCACCTCTGCCTACTCGTTCAGGGACAGGCATGAGCTTATGTTATATTATTTTGAAAATCTGTTATAATATAATAGATTGTACATTCCAAAGAGATTCCATTATAGTATTTTTGTCTACTTTCCCACAGGACCAAGCTTAAGAGCTTAGTAAATATAATATCTGTATATTCAGTTATCACGACTATCTTTTATTTGATAGGTAATGTGACAATATTACTTATAAGCACTTATTCAGTCGTGATTTGTGTCTTTAACAGTGGGCATGAATTATGTTTCCGAAATCTTTTTCTTCTTCTTCTTTCTTCCTGAAATCTCACGAAGATACTGCGTAACATATAAAATAGAGAATTGAGGACCGTTTTTATAAAATTGTTAAAAATATACCTGTTGAAAAATTTCATACCTGTTTAAAAAGTTCACACTAATTAAACATTCGTGTGACAATGTACTGTGTAAATAAAAGCAACCGAGTAATGGGGTGAAAACATGACTCTGAATGGTAACACGACAGTTATTGTAGTTGAAATTAACTGAAGTTTATGAGCTAGCAATTGTTACAGTTTAAATAGTTGTTATTTAAGTGCATGATGACACGCTAAATGTTTTTATTTATTTTTTATTTTATTTTTATTTTTTTTTATATTATATTTTTCCTGATGTGAGTTCAATTTAATGCCGGCTTCTAGATGGGTGATCAAATTTAAACCGTCTACAGCACGAACGGGCCGGCTCGACCAGTTTGATACCACAGTCTCACAGAAAACGAACAGTGGCAACATGCTGCCGCGTTTTGTTCGGTGAGTGAGATTTCCTCCCCTTCCATTCCCTCTTTTTAGGTTGGCAACGCACCTATGATTATTTTTGTGTCTTGGGTGTCTATGAGCGGTGGAGATCACCAACGATCTGGTGACCTTTTGCCAGTCTCTGCTATAAAAAAAATGGACAAGTCGACGAATGCAGTCTGGAATTAGGTGCATATTTCGCGCTACCTTCTACTTTACGCGCTATTTTGATCAATAGAAAATTAGGGATGATTGAATGAGGACTGAAATTCTTTTTTGTTTCAAATTTTACATAAAATAAATATGAACATTCTGGATATTGAATAAACTAGATTTTACCGAATTTTATCGCGATATGTTTTTTATTTTAGTCGATATTTCGAAAGCTTTGCAGTCTTCATAGTCACGGGTCCGACCCGTAAGAATAAAATCCGTAAAAGCTAGTTTCATTTCAATGTGTAATATTCGCGTAAACTTAGATCATTATAAAACCTTTTTAACATTTCGTAAGCATTTCCCAAGTTAGTCAATTTGAGGTTTTTGAAGTATGTAATCAGCGAAGAAATGTTCGTGAAGGATTTTAGATGACCTTTGACCTTACGTTAAATATTCGAGGCACTCACCGGCGATAACTTTGACATTTTGTTTAGGACTTCAACGTCAAAGTCAAGGACATCCTCCATAACTCTGAAATTATATTCTGTTGAGAATTACGCGACTAAACTTTTATTAAAGTGGGCAAAATATAAATGGATTCTTAAATTTCTCAGTGAAAGAGCCACGCTGTAGATAGTAACGTTTACAGCACGAATGGGCCGGCTCGACCGGTTTGATACCACTGTCTCACAAAAAACCGACGTAAAGTGGCAGCTTGCTGTCGCGTTTCGTTCGGTGAGTGAGAGTTCCGGTGGCACATTTCCCCCCCTCCCTTTACCATTCCCTTTTCCCTCCCCTTCCATTCCCTCCTTTTAGGTTGGCAACGCACCCATGATTATTTTTGTGTCTTGGGTGTCTATGGGCGGTGGAGATCACTTACCATCAGGTGGTCCATTTGTTCGTTTGCCAGTCTCTGCTATGAACAAAAAAAAAATAGTTTCTATATTACAGTACGTGCTGGCAGTGATACGAAATCTGTAGACGGCGGGGTCGTGAGTTCCACTTTTGGGTCAGACAGCGTTCAAACAAGACTTGCCTAGGACTAGATTGCCCAGGATGTTGCTTGATGTTACCAGTCAGAATCTTTTCTGTAACATGCTTGATGCTTCTGTTGCATCGATTCCATATTTGAGTGCGATATAATCACAAGTTTAAAAACTTAAAGGACCGACTTCAAATCCGATCGTGACCAAATTTATATGGGCCATCCTTGAAATATGCTTTATCAAACACAAAAAGAATTTTGAAAATCAGTGTACATTTGGCGGAGATATCGCTTAACATACATAAAAAACAGACGAATTGAGAACCTTCTCCTTTTTGGAACATAAGCTCACGCCTGTATCCCCGAAGGGGTAGGCAGAGGCGCACTAGCGAACTAGTACACCCACGTTTCGCCGAGCTTAGTTCCGTCCCAGATGTGATAGGGGGCGAGCCTATCGCCATATCGGGCACAAATTCCAGACTCCGGGCTTATATGGAAAAATCCAATATCACTTTGCCCGACCCGGGGATCGAACCCGAGACCTCAGAACCGTAGTTGTACCGAAATACCACCACGCCACCGAGGGAGTCTTTTTTGGAAGTCTGTCGTAAAGCAGGTGGTAGACATGGTATCGTACCGTCTTACTATGAGTTCTTCAATAATGATACCAGAGTACTGTGTGTGAGCTGGTTCCGGTGACCACTTTATTCCACCACGTCGGAGGTATTAAGTCTTTCGTGTTAACTACGAGTAGATCGAGGGTAGATAGTAAAAGTCGGGGTTGTAAGAATGATTGGTGCAGGTTATGAGATTTTGTTTTATTTTAATCTTATTTGGCAAATTAAAAGACTAATGGGAAGTATAGTGTGTCGAAATATGGGGTTACCAGCTGCTGCCTGCGACTCGGTTCGCCTGGAAATTTTCTTTACGGGATATAATTTTATTTTCTGGGAAAAAGTAGCAAATGTTAGGTACGCCATAATTGTTTTACATATCGGAATGGATTGTATTATTTAAGTTTTGTTTTTTTCTTTTATGATTAATATGTATGATGTGGTAGTGCTAATTAATATTTAAAAATAAAATGTTATTTTGATGTATAGAGGTATAATCTATATAACAGTAAAGTTTCAGTAAAGTTCAAGTCAAAATCCATTTATTAGTTTTTGCGTGAAAGAATAACAAACATACACACTCACATACATACAAACTTTCACGTTTATATTTATTTATTTATTTGTTTATATCATTATTAGCAAGATTTAACAATATTGAAAGTAAGGAAAAAAGTGAAAAGCTAGTTTTAGAATTAAGAGAAGGACAAAATTCGCCATTTTGTCAAATATTTTGTTTCCTTAACGGCGAAAGGATTTGCACAACGACTGCATCCTACTCCATCCTATATATGTGCAAAATAATCAGTGGAAGTGTTTAATGACCATCAAAATTGTGTGTAAAATTAGTGTTCCATGTAATAATAACGGTTTAGTATCAGAATATCAGAAATCACTTTTTTTATATTAACAACGAAAATTATTTTTATTCTTAATCTCATGACTTGCACCATCTCAAACACCGCCCCAAAGCAAAGTCGCATTTCTGATTTTTGATGAAATATTACCCATTTTAGGAAACTTAACGGCGTTTAATTACGACGTTGGAACGTAAACCACAGAGTAAAAATGTTATAGTGCCATTATCATATCATTTACACAGAATTTATTACGGAAATAAATTAAACACAAGCAAATAACTACTTTAATGTGTCGGAAGATGATACATTATCTTGTCTGCAAATAAGGTAATACGAAACGGTTTAGAAAATAAACTAGCGACTAGAACACCCACATTTCGCCGAGCTTAGTTCCGTCCCAGATGTGATAGGGGGCGAGCCTATCGCCATATCGGGCACAAATTCCAGACTCCGGGCTGATATGGAAAAATCCAATATCACTTTGCCCGACCCGGGGACCGAACCCGAGACCTCAGAACCGTAGTCGTACAGAAATACTACCACGAGACAGTCGTTTCTTATATTTAACTATTAAGAGGATAGCTCAGTGAGGAACGGTACGGACGGTCTGCTGAAATGAACGTCGAAGGTTCTAAACCAATCCTAAGAGTATTCATCCACATGAGCATTAATAGGCACGAGTATCTTCTACAAATGAGATAGGTTATACACAACGTTGGACTCTTGTGGACGATGCTTGCTGTTGAGTTTCGTTCGGTGAGTGAGATTTCCAATTGCCCAAATTATCCTCTCCTTCCCAAAACCTATTCCCGCCCTTTAAGGTTGGCAACACACTCATGATTCTTTTGGTATCATGGGTGTCTATAAACGGTGGAGATCAGTTACCATCAGGAGACCCACCTGCTCGTTTGTCAGTCTCTGCTATAAAAAATCTAGGTTGCTAGACTTCGCATACCTTCGGAATTCTCATAGAGAAAGGATATAGCGAGATAAATCTCGATCTGAAATTATTGCTGCTTTAGAAATAACCAAAACTGAATTATTTTAATAGCCTCCGTGGCGCAGCGGGGAGTAGCCGGTTGTGAAGCTAGAGGCCGCGGGTTCGATCCCCGTACCGAGACAAATGTTTGTACGACCTACAGATATTTGTTTTGGATTTGAGTGTTGTGAGACCGAAAGTCTCTCGTAGTTCCTGATACGCACGACACAAGACTGGTATTTTAGTGTGGAGTCAGGACTACGTGACTGTTTGGTGTTATTTATTTATTTAAATAATTGAATATGCTTTGATCTTCAATGTATTTTGCGAATGAATTACACTTTTGTTTGTCTTTTTTAAAGCAGAGACTGACAAACGAGCAGATGGGTCACCTGGTGGAAAGTGATCTCCACCGCCCATAGACACCCCAGACATAAACAATCATGGGTGCGTTGCCAACCTAAAAGGAATGAATGGAAGGGGATGGAAAAGGGTTTGGACAAGGGAGAGGGGAAATGGGCCACCGGGAATCTCACTCACCGAATGAAACGCGACAGAAAGCTGCCACTTTACCTCGCTTTTCTGTGAGACAGTGGTATCAAACCGGTCGAGCCGACCCCTTCGTGCTGTAGACGTTACTGTCTACAGCGTGGCTCTACCACTCAAAAATAAACCGACGTAAAGTGGAAGCTTGCTGTCGCGTTTCGTTCGGTGAGTGAGATTTCCGGTGGCCCACTTCCCCCCTTCCTTTCCCAATCCATTCCCCTCCCCTTCCATTTCCTCCTTTTAGGTTGGAAACGCACCCATGATTTCTTTTGTGTCTTGGGTGTCTATGGGCGGTGGAGATCACTTACCATCAGGTGACCCATCTGCTCGTGTGCCAGTCTCTGCTAATAAATAAAAAAAAAACTTTCTCAATATATATGGCAACCAACGGAACAGAGATGATGATACTGATTTCTTAAGTTTACGCGAATGCTATTCATTGAAATAAAATTATTTTTACGGATTTTATCACGATTTGGTTTTAATTTTTATTCCCGACGTTTCGAAGGCTTTGCAGTCTTCGTGGTCACGGGTTGGACTGAGATGTCATTTGTCCAAGAATGTTAGTATTACAAAATCTACCTTCATTTTAGAATTATACAGATTTTAAAAAGTTAACCGTTTATGTTCCGATCTACGCAGTACGAGCTCACAGTGTCTTGAGGTCTGGCAGCTGGTCTTTTGGGTTCCGATTTGATTAAATTAAAACCAAATCGTGATAAAATCCGTAAAAATAATTTTATTTCAGAGATGATGATTCAATAAGCACTACAGTATGCGTCATTTCACCAATACGCCTCCCCACAATCTTCACAGTATTACCATCTTAAATAATAAATAATCCTAGAATGTATATAAATAGTCGATCCCCTCCGCACAGACAGACATTAAGCAGATTTCTCGCTCATAAAATCCGGTAATTTGAATTCCTTAAGACTTTAGAGGGACAGGGGACGATCGCGTCTCTAATAATACGATGTATGCCTTGAAATTTTGCCAACTTACGCAAGTTTTGTACATTGTGCTTTATTTTTCGTAATATGTTGTATATTTTAAACTTAACAAAATAGGTAAATTTCATGCAATAAACATAAATAAGTTAAATAATTTTGAGATAAATATGGCTTTTTTCATAGCAGGTTATGAGAATTTATGTACGTAACTCTTATTTTTGAAATACAGGATCTTTGACTCTTTGTTTTACACCTGGCCTTATTCAACGATGACGTAACACAACTTTTTGACTATTTTGCAAAAAAAAATTGGCTTTAATTTTTTACCGTCGTCAATTGTCTCTGAAGAATCCTGTTTAGGGCAAGTGTCAAAAAACCACCCATTGCACAACAAAAGATTCAAACCCAGGGCCTCCTGGTCAACAGTCCCTTATATGCTAACACTAAAGCAAGAATGTTTAATGTTAAGTGTTGAGAGACGCTCCAATTATGCCAGCTTTGAGCTACTGAAACATAGCATCCGGTAACCCAGTCAATAGATTTCCAGAAATCAACAAACAAACCCGGGTCCAACGTACTAGCGATCCACACGGGGTGAGCAGAGGGGACAATAACAGTACGGGGATGGTGGAATTTATGACGTCATCAAAGGCGACGTACCGAGAGTAATATTATATGAGCTTATGATCACGACGAATAGCTCACGGTGGCAGATGGAATTTATTTAAAGTGATTTTCAATGTTTCGGAAAAACTTGATAAAAATATGTTTTATTTGTTAGAATGATGATGTCTTCTTTTTGGTCTAGTGGCAGTGCATATGGGCTGTGGACCGGGAGGTCTTGGGTTCGGTTCCAATGTCAGACAAAGCTGTTTTTCTTACACGAATTGTCCGGGACTGGATCCTCTAGGGAAGGTTGACGTTAGGCAGACAGTCGTAAAAACTAAGCCGAATCCTTTCTACAACATGTTTAAATTAATGTAACAACTTCATATTGTCAAGTGGAAGAAGATTACATAACACTGCATTATACTACACTTGCCAGATTTTCAAAATTTCTTATCGATAATATTCATTGACGCAACGATAAATATCCCGCGGATTTCCACTTGTTTTAACATCTTATTGTATTTACTATTAAGTAAATTTGTTATCATGATAAAAAATAACCCAAAATACAAATAGCAAACAGCGTTTTGTTTAAATCACCCCTGCATGTATGCCGCATCCCCGCACTGCACTGTACTGCACAGACTTTTTAATTTGTTGTCGTTATTTATTGCGCACAGTGGGATGTCTCGCTACGGAGTTGTGTTACTTGTATACTAAGTTCTTGTATTCGGTTGGGGTCTATTCGCTTAGACTTTAGAGATTGCGTAAAAGGTTTTGACTATTTTAGATATATTTTCATTTAGAGCCCCTGGCGTTGTTTAGTGGTACAGATTGAGGACAAAAATCGTAAGTACCATTACCCATATACAACATGGAGGAAAATCTAAGTTTTCGATGTATGTATGTATTAATTGTGTATTATGGTTTGCTTACTGTAAGCCAAGGACTTCTTTGATAGTATACATAAAGTTCTTTGCTATAAGCTCGCCATCTGCCACTTAACTTCTTTGCGTACTCTTTTAGGGATTCAGGGCGCATTTATGAGTTTGTTTTGGTGTTTTTATGGCTCGCCCCCTATCACATCTGGGACGGAACTAAGCTCGGCGAAATGTGGGTGTTCTAGTTTACTAGTGCGCCTCTGCCTATCCCTTCGGGGATACAGGCGTGAGCTTATGTGATGTTATGTTTTTATGTCCATATTATCTAGCTAGATACTATTCCTTGTATTTCCAAACACGTAGTATGTTACAGTTCAAACTAAAGTACATTGCTAGTGCGACTACGTTTTCATTCACGTAGAAATATATTCAGGAAGCCAAGTATTTCGTATTCTGAACAAATTTGGCCCATAAATTGCTTTTGTCTCGACTTCATAGGTCGCGGAAAGTGTGTGAATCTGGATCCGGCTTTATTCTCTTGATATTTTTTCCGTGATGCTAACGTGATGTTAACGGTTTATGTAACAAAAATATGAGTTAGAGTTGTAAATATTTTTGCAAAATAATAATAATAATAATAATAATAATAATATTGTTTTATTGCGGGCAATAAAATCCCATAAAAGATGTGTGTGTTACAATTCTGGTTAAAATACAATAAAAATAAGAATAAAGTAAAGTAAAGATCTAAGATACAGTTGATAATTTTAAAGCTATTTACGATTCTTGCTCTTGTGCATCGAGAGCCAGAACCTGTACATCGGACTGTACAGATTATCAGTCATACACCGGAGGATACCGTTTTTAGAATTCCTCAGCCCATTCCAAAAGGACGCTATCCGCGATCTTATAATAGCGAAGAAGTCCGGAACCCCTGCATCGGCAAACATACTTGAGGCACTACAGAATCGAGGCTTTTTCATAAGGATCCGATATAAACAATATAAATCCGATCCGATATAAATCCGATATAAATAATATAACAAACACGATGCGTTATAATTATGTACCGTTTTTACGCAATAGATTTCATAAAAAATATTAAAATAATGTTAGTGTTTACGGATTTTATCCTGATTTGCTTTTATTTTTAATCAAGACGACATTTCGAAAGTTTAGCTTTCATAGTCACAGATCTGAGGTGTAGGAAGATTTTGAAACGTTAAGACAAAATATGAACAAAACGGGATAAGATCCGTATAAATTAGTTTTATTTCAACGTGTAGGTAATATAAATTTCAATTATAATAATATCGAGACTGTCTCGAAATTTTTTACCTTGTATTCGTGATGGAAAAACACTTTTCTTTTTATTTACGTAAAATCAAATGTATGTAAAATCAATGGCCAATGTCGGATTAAGCAAAACTTTTAGTTTGCTTCTAAATTATATGTAATAGAAATTCAAACATTGCTAGTAGTAGGAAGTAATGACTCTACATTTATATAATTCGATTTACTGGTAAGTACCATTCATATCCCAAAAAACGTAATAATTGCTAAATAAATATTACACGCAAGCACTAATTAACAAACTCCTGAATCCAATGACGAAATAAAATATTAGTCTAGAATAACGTGTGAATAATGAGCTATAAGACAGCGGGGTGAGGGGCGGCGGAGGGGTGGATCCAGGCTATAAAACGCAGGCGTTTAAATCTGCATAAAGTAAAGTCGGCGACCCAAGCCAAGCGATAGTTTGTGAAACCATAAACGAGTGAACGTACAGAAGTATGATTTCAGTAAAAATTTTAATAAAGTCCAGTATGTGGACCTGTTATTTGGGCATAAGAGGCACAATAAATATCTGCGCTGGTGTTTTTTTAATCATATATTAAGCGATTTTAACTATTGGTAGGTAATGTATGTAGGTAATTATAAATTAAATTATAAAGATTTAAAATATTTAAGGGTAATTACAAAATATCGTAACGATTTCAAATTACATACGTACATACATAGGCTCACGTCGGTATCCCTGAAAAGGTCAACAGAGGTAGCGAACTAAAACACCCACATTTCGCCGAGCTCATTTCCATCCTAGGTGTGATAGGGGGCGAGCCTATCGCCATATCGGGCAAGAATTCCAAACTCCAGGCTGATACTGATTAAAACCCAATATAATTTTGCCAGACTTAGACTTTGTAAGACATAACATACGTAGGTACGCTAGAAAAGTCAATATATCAAGACTCGAATGGAGCTGTAATATACAAAGTTTTAATGCCTAAAATTATATAATTAAACGTCGGAGGTTATAACAAAAAAAAAACAAAATATATTTAAATATCTGTGGCCTGAGCAGGAATAATTTTGATAATCGAATTCGTATGTTGTTCGCTGCGCACTGATGATATCTTGACAATATTTCATACAAAATTCATAGACGCGCATCGACCTCGATGCGAATTCGATTGTCAAAAATATTTTTGCTCTTCTCTACCATTTCTGTGCTATACCGTCGCCAAGAAGAGCGAGTCGCGGGACACGGGGTCGTATGCATTTGAATAAAAGACATCTGGTGTATATTTTATAATTTATCGGGAACCCTGTTTGAAATTTAGAAGTTTACTTTTATTTCTATGAATACGTTCAAAGGGGAATGCTATCTCTTTTAAACTAATATTTATGTTTAAAAGTACTTCATTTTATTAAAGTATTTTGTACTGCCTTGGATATTTTTACTTCGCTGTATTCGACGTGGGATTTGAATCCACGATTTCCCACAAAGGCACTAGACAAAGGAGATTAATATTCTATTTTATTAAGCCACGAAAAGGACAATAGCACAAAGCATGTCGATAATACACGACAATTCACAAAAGCTATACTCGACATCCTTCCATGTCAACGTTAACATGTCTTTAAAAACACAGCGCTCTTTATACCGAGCCGCCCACAGGCGGTCGAGAGCGGCTCATTCTGGAATATACCAGGAAAAACTGGATTTTTCTGGTACAAATTGGTTTCCCTCAATAAGTTTCGAGTCCCCTGACAATGGGAATTATTTCTTGTTCCTATCTTGTTATTCCAATTTCGTGCCAATCCGTTTTTTTCGTCGACTTAAATTATCGAGACACCGTCTGTATTATAATCAAATTTTGAGAGGCCCGCGTTCCGAATCTATTTGGGGCACTTGAATTATTTTTTTGGAAATAAATTGAATAAATTGTTTTGGTATTGACAAGACAAGTATGGGTACGTTAACGTATTAGGATGTCTATTGTAAAATAATAAGTTAGTGTATCCTTAATCATAGGCAAAACCATTTCTTTACTTATTAACGAAATTCTATTTAATTCAAGATTGACCAATGATGTCTTGACGTAAGCTATATTTAGATTCATGTATATTTTCCCCTTTGCCGTATCCGCCTACTGCCAAACATAATTTTCTTTAACATAACAAAATAAAACATTTAATAATGTTTGTACCCTCAGTATTAAACCACAATATATTAAAAGCCCAATATTTCATGCGCAAATCTGCAGTACCATCTAAGAAAATTTTAATAAAGCCAAACACACATTGTTTGGCGATGCAGATTATCCCGTGAGTGGTTCCGTGACTGAGAAGCGCATGTAACCGGCTGGAACCGGTTAGATCCGATGACGGTATGACTTAATGCGGATTTGTTGAGACGAGCCGAAATAGGACTTAAAGAGGGATTTTAGAAAGGGTAGTTACTGCTCATTATCATAAACAAATGTGAAATAACTTGCACTATAAGATGAAGTCTGTAATACTAAAGTACTATGGCGAAGTGTAAACATTTTCAGAAAGGAATCCAATGTTAGCTTCGCTTTTATCATTACTTTTTTAATAGTTTGGCAAAGGTAAGCCGGAAGTAATCGTTTTATTGACCCTTCGCCACAGCTAAAAGGATAACCACTTAAATAGTAAATAAATAAATACACCAACAGTCACAGACCTAGTCCTGATCTCACACTAGGTATAACCTGTATCGTGGGTGTCAGAGACTATGAGGGACTTTAGGTCTCACAACACCCAGACGTGAAACAAATATCTGTGGGTCACACAACCATTTGTCACAATGCGGGAATCGAACTCGCGGCCTCCCTCTTCATAGCCGGCTACTCGCCCACTGCGCCACGGAGGCTGTCAATAGTCAAGTAGTAGACTCACTATTCGCCAGGCTAACTTCCGTTTTGTCACACCATCTCAATATCGAGCGAGCCTATCACCACGCCAGGCGCAAATTCCAAAGGGATTTGGTATCAACTACGTTAGTTTAACAAATTCTCAAAGGAATGAACATTTCAAGACTTTAACCACTAACTAAATTGGATTACCAATTTAGTCGGATAAACAACATTAATAAATTAATTCAATTAATGTCATTTATGCTTCTACACTCGTCTCATCTTTATTTCTCACTCTGTTTGATATGTTTGTCTGTTATACTGTCCGTCATGTTTTGACGTTTAAACCACTGAAACGATTTTGATAATATTTGGTATGAACAAACCTTGAACCCTAGGGATGGATAGAGGCTGCCTATGGTCTCAAAAAACCTGACAGGGATACTAGAGATGATCGATGAAGTTATTCAGGAGCGTCTAGCTAAATGTTATACGAAATCATGTAAACTATCTTAAGTCAAGTAAAAGCTAGATCTATATAATTTTAAAGCAAGGTTAAATTGAATTACAAATGACATATCGTTTCATTGTGTTAATTGGTAATAATAGTCTTAAATTAAAGGTAAGGAGTCAAACCCGCTGCCCTCCCGCTTGTACATGCTTCACGACTTCCCTAGTAGTGGTGAAACTATTCCTCTTATGTCCTAGGCAGCGGAACAAGTTGTAAGCGGTAAGAGGGTCATTAATCAATGTTTACATTTTTAAAACGTAAAATTGAAATAAAATATTAATAATATAAGCTCAGTGGTACTTCATAAACGGTAGGCAGAGTTGCAATTAATATACATATTTATAGTCCGAAAAGTTTACTTAATTGATACAAATAATCACAAGTTTAAAAACTTAACAGACATTACATATCCGATCGTGACCAAATTTATATGGGACGTCCCTTGAAATAAGCTCTATCGAGCACAAAAAGAATTTTGAAAATCGGTCCACATTCGGCGGAGATATCGCGTAACATACATAAAAAATACAGACGAATTGAGGACCTCCTCCTTTTTGAAAGTCGGTAGAAAATTATAAACACTTTAATTTTTTTATTAGCCCTTGGCAGGCACAGAATCGTAAAAACCGACCCGCATCCCTTCTACAAGACAATTAAAAAGTATGTTTCAGACCCCGAATTACAGTGGAATAAGGGAAGATGGTAATCTTTGGGGGAGGCCTTTGTTCATTAGTGGACGTTCTGTGGCTGATGACGGTGGTAAAGGCACCTGTCCTTCAAAGACAGAAAAAGAAAGAAATAAGGACTTACAAACGAGCAGGTGAGTCATCTGATGGTAAGATCTCTACCACACATTCACACTCACGATACCAAAATAATAACTGAGGAGTTGGCAACCTTAAATTAGCCATGCTGAAGACTATTACGTCTACAACACGAATGGGCTGGCTCGACCGGTTTGATACCACTGTCTCACAGAAAACCGACTTAAAGTGGCAGCTCGTTGCTGCGTTTTGTTCGGTCAGTGAGATTTCTGGTGGCCTAATTTCTTCCCCCCCTTTCTCAATCCTTACTTCCCTCATAATAGGCTAAAATAGGGATTATATTACGAAGAGGATGTTACTCATTAGAAAACTTCAAAATAATTGGCTCATTTCTCATGCCTTGTACCGTCAGCATCTTCATGACGCCTCAAGTAGGTGCATATACGAATCCCTCGAGCATGCACAAAGGATACCTTAAACCCCTGCTGGTTTTATCTTCGTAGTTTACATGCGGTTATAGTTTGGACATTATTTTACGATATTTGTTAATGTCTCACAGAAGATTTGTTGAATTTCTTTGGGGAAATTTAGTTTGAATGAATCGTTATTTAATTGTAACTACATATTAAAAAGCCGCTGGATACAGGCCGCTTCTAACAGGTCGATCTGGAAATCTTTGGAGAGGCCTATGTCCTGTAGAAGACGTCCTTTAGTTGATGATTATGATAACGATTTTTAGTTTTTCCTTATCCGTTTGTCATCACTCTTTCACAAATCTTTACCTGATATTAATATGGCCCGCCATAAACATAAATACTATAATTTATTAAGTGTCATAGGGTCATATCTCATCTGTTTATTACACACGTCTATAATAGCGTTCACTAAAGCAAAGTTTCGATTACTAACTTCTCCATTACCCTTTAAAGATAATCACAGGTTTAAAAACTTAACAGGCCGATTTCAAATCCGATCGTGACCAAATTTATATAAGACCACCCTTGAAATAAGCTCTATCGAACAAAAGAATTTTGAAAGTCCGCCCACATTTGGCGGAGATACCCCGAAAAATATATAAAAATAAAAAAAACACAGACGAATTGAAGACTCTCTTTTTTTGGAAGTCTGTCGAAATAAACCTTACCAATGAATATCCATTTAGTTTTTTTTTAAATTACGCATTTTATTAGTACTTCATTAAAAACCACGACTAAAATTCAATTTATAAGCCACTAATAAGATTAAAGTCAAGTCTTAACCCCTCTTTATCCTTGTCAAGCGGTACTATTAGATTGTACAGACTAAGTGGAGGGTAGTTGGAAAAACCATTAACCGGGACTGTACCCAGGTACCGACGATTTTTCTTTAAAGCACCGTTGACGTGATAAATTAACAAAATCGACTACCGATACAGCCGGTAACGGATGGTCATTGTAAACTTAGCACGTAGGTAGTTTATTTTCAAGTACATATTTATTTTATATTATGTATTAGCCTAACTGTTATCAATATAAAATATCAAAATTAATTCCATTCACAAATATAAAAAGGCCAGCTGCAATTTTATTCTACCAAAATTTAGGTGTTCTAGTGCGCTAGATCATCTCTGTCTACCATAGAGGATATAAACGTCATCTTAAATATGTATGGCACATATCGGTTATTGATATCTTAGTATTAGGATGGAGTTGTAGAGCCATGCTGTAGACAGTTACGTCTACAGCACGAATAGGTCGGCTCGACCGGTTTGATACCACTGTCTCACAGAAAACTGACGTAAAGTGGCAGCTTGCTGTCGCGTTTCGTTCGGTGAGTGAGATTTCCGGTGGCCCATTTCCCCTCCTCCCTTTCACTATCCCTTTTCCCTCTCTTTCCATTTCCTCTTTTTAGGTTGGCAACGCACCCATGATTCTTATTGTGTCTTGGGTGTCTATGGGCGGTGGAGATCACTTACCATCAGATGACCCATCTGTTCGTTTGCCAGCCTCAGTTATAAAAAAAAAAGAAAAAGTAACACTTCTCACTATAAAGTTATTTTTCACATGGAAATCTACTATTCACATTAAAAAAATATGGAGATTGGACATCACTTTCAGTAAAAATCACAACTACCTGAGTCATAAACAATTTCTCACAAAGAAAAACACGCACCGAATCGACAATTCAACGCACCCCACGATAAACAGTGGCGGAACGTGGAATATAAAATATTAAGTGCAAGAAATCTCATTAATATTTGAGAGGCCGTTACAAATGCATGCGTATTTTGATTGTATACTTGTATAGCCGTAGCCGCGGGTCAAGTGGGGTTGTTTGGACAAATAAAAGGGCTGGATGAGTGGTCATTAATTAATTTCGTGTTACTGGTCGGTGTAGTGATATTGGAGCATGTTTAGGATTTAATTTGTGAAATGGTGCCTCTTAATTATCATGTCAATGAAATCATATGTCTGTGTACATTTTCTTAGGATCAAGAACTGCTCGAACATGAGTTTTTGGATATTTCACGTTAGCGACTACGTTAAATAAGTTGTATGAAAAATATAAATTCCCCATGTAACAGCTAGAGGCTTTCGGGTGTTTTTCATACAAATATTTTACTTAGTCGCTAGCGTGAAATGTCAAAAAAGTCATGGTCAAGCTACTGTATCTCTTGGTAGGGGAGACCGTGGTACATCGACCTTCACTCATGTGATAATCAGATGAGACATATTTTTCAAATATCATTTATTTACAAACACGCGTATAATAGCTTGCCTATCGAAAAATGTTTATAAATTTGTGATGCGACAATCCCACATTGTGATGGGATAAGAGCAGGTGGGATAATGATAGGCAACCCTCAGTAAGAAACCTCCCGATCTCACCTATAGGTTTATGAAAGCGCCCTACGTATTACCGTCGATCGCCTACAGTTTCATATTGCATAGTATTGGCCCCGTAACTGGTACTATGATAGATTCTCGGTTGAGGCAAAATAATTTTACAATATTAATGCTGTTATTATTTTAAAAAATAAAATTCTTTTAGGTTTAAAGAATTTTCTCTCCACTGTCTAAGGCTGCGGACATGAACTCAGCGGGCTTGGCGGCGGCGCAGGGAGCGGCGTACGAGCGATGTGCCCCACTCTAGCGGTGTGTTGATGCGCCGCTCCCCGCGCCCATTGAGTTCATGTCCGCAGCTTTAGGACATCGCCTTTCTATTGGCATGACCGTGGGACACCCGATATCGGCTTCTCATTACTAGCAGGTGCAGTGTTTTTTAAATAAAAACTTAATTTAGAATAAAACAAATTCCATGAAATAAACGTACAATAAAATTAAATTCCCTGAAAATACCAGATGAAATTGATTCAAGATTATCATTTGAATTCTGGAAGCTGTCGCGCTAAACAGAATTTGTAGCCGCGGCAATAAGGAGCTCGGAACGGCTGGGAAAACAGCGTTAACGCCGATGCCGGGGCCATACAACTGGCGGATTTAATTTTGAAATAAAGTATTTTTTTAAAGTTACTTTTGTTTAAAATCCATACAAGATATAACTTGAGTTATGTAAAACCACTCTACCCATTTCTGCCAGAGAGCAGTAGGATATTATTATCTGTGGCATGTGTGAATATGTTGATAAATCGACTTACAATATTGTCCAAAAATTGGCATCTAGATTGGTGTTGTATAAAAGTTTTAATCAATGGTTAAGTGACATAACTAAGAGTACATAGAGGTAGTAATTTTGCCACATAGTTTATAATTTTTTAATAATAATCGACTTATTAACATATTCACGTCTTCTACGGATATTATACTCTATTACGTTTTGTTTGCTTTATTCTCTCCGACTTTAATTTCCGTTACATTCTTTTACATTTCGACCGCGATACTGGCGTTAATCAATAATTATTGTTGTATTTTACTAAATATTTAAATATAATTATGTCCGTTGTTAATTGGACTATAAATAACTAAAATTATACCCCATTATACTAATCAACAATAGTTAACAACACATCACTATCAATCATAATTAATAACCACAAAGAGATTAGCTTTACATAACAATATGCCATATTGTGTTCATAATGTAACGCTTATCCATTCCGCGGCATATTGCAGTGGCGCGTATGCGGTTTCTGTGGTATATGACGTTAGGCGCATATAATTTGATGGGCGACCGCTGTCCGAGCCAAAATAACTATTGACGCTTCCATTCTGAAAGCATGTCATAACGGTTTACAAATTTTGGCTGAATTAGTAACCGCAATGGCCTACTTTGGTACTTTTGGTAGTTTAATGGGGAATATATATTTTCGACTACGATTTTTAATACAATGTGTGGCTGACGCTTCTTATCCTCGCGGGATAGGCAGAGGTGTCACTAGTGTAGCCTCTTTTAGCCAAGTTACATGTCGTCCCAAGAGTTTATACATTTTAAATCATGTCTAAAGCAATTACTGCAAGAAGTAGTAGAAGAAAGTTTGCCGACGAAATTGGCATTAGTAATGACATTTTACTGTTCATGTAACATTCATGTTCATACTGATTTCTTAAGTTTACGCGAATATTATACATTGAAATAAAACTATTCTTACGGATTCTATCACGATTAGGTTTTAATTATTATTCCCGATGTTTCGAAGGCTTTGCAGTCTTCGTTGTCACGGGTCAGACTGAGGTGTCATTTTTTTTATCATATTTTTCATTCGAAACGTCGGGAATAATAATTAAAACCTAATCGTGATAGAATCCGTAAGAATAGTTTTATTTCAATTCATGTTCATGTTCATTCAGCGACTGCGTAAAATATTCTCTGTGTCAAACACCCGAACTCCTCTATCGTTTACGTGGGGAACTAATGTTTTTCATACAAATTATTTTACGTAGTCGCTAGCGTTAAATGTCAAAAAACCTCATGATCGAGCTTGTTCATTATAACGCGATTTGTGTGTGCAAATCTTAAGAAGTTATTATGTAAAGCAAAGTGATTTCTATAAATTTCATGACTTGAACACGTTTTCTGTGGCCCAACGTAGGTATCTGCCGGAGTCTCAGCGTGCTATGAATAACGTCGCGGAACCGTTTCTTATTATCCGACCACCTTCAACTTGCTACCACTGGCATTATGTTTATAGAAATAACATTTTGTTACGCTGTTCGAGGATATTGAATGAGATGCTTTTAGTTTCAAATTATTTTGTTCAGCATTTATTTTTCATGATTCACAAAAATAAAAATAGATAATTATGAATTTCTGCCATGGTGGTATAGTTTTATCGTGTGGTACGACGACCGTCCTTAAGTCTCGGGTTCGATCCCTGGGTCGGGCAAAATTATATTGGATTTTTCTATTCATCAACGAAATTTTATTTATTTATTATTTAATTCGTATCCGATATTGTGATAGGTTCGCACACATCTGGGACGGAAATGAGAACACACACATTGTAGATCTCTGGTTCGCCTCTGCTTACGTCTTTGGGAATACAGTCGTACACATGTCTATAATTAATGCTTATAGTTGATCGCATCTAATTTTCATAATCACTCAATAATAACGTGGAGTTGGTGCAACACATTTTTAAGCATGTTGCAGAAATAATTCGGCTTTATTGTTACGATTAGCTGCTTGACGTCACTCTTTCTATTTTATTTAAATTCCAATGATGTATTCAGAAGAAGAAGTAGAAATAAACTTTATTCAGCCAATGTCTCAGGCAACAATAAGTGGGAGAGAACAAAAAATAAGACAGAATATGTAGCCCTACGTGGTAACAAATTTGTTAATTACTAAATACGTGTTGAATATTATTAGTAAAATGAGCACACACAACAACATGAACGTTTATAGGAGATCCAGACCTAGGCAAATCGTGTTAGTAAAACTTCTTTGCCCAACTGGAATTCGAACTCAGTACCTATCGTGCCACAGCGCGAACGATATCACGTATGATAACAAAAAAATCCCTATACAAACATGGAAAATTTTCCTCAACGAAATAATCCAACACATGCTTAAAATATTCCAGTCAGGTAAGTATAATAACTATGTAGTAGAAACGGGGCTCGGTATCGAGTGGGCGTCGATTTTATTCGCACTTACACTCCGGTGCACATATTAAGTGTTATTTTCTTCTCCATAACAGTAAGGGATGATTTTTATGCCAAGGGTTGCTGATCGAGTCTGTTTGAAATGCATTGGAAGTTGTGTTCTTTGATTCCAATATTGGAAAGTGTAGATTCCTGTAGATGACGTCTACGTTAAGAAGGCGTTCGTTAAACTAAGCCGAACCCTTTATAATAAGCTACTAATAAGCTTAAAACGTATGTTGTGCTCATCCCATGTTAGAATGGGATAAAGGCAGATGGAAATATTGGAACGGATGGATTTCAAAATATACACCTATGATTTTCTGTGTCTTAGGTGTTTATGGGCGGTGGAAATTACTTACCATTAGGTGACCTATCTGCTCGTTTACCAGTCACTGCTATAAAAAAAATATATAGACGATTTGAGGACCTTCTCCTTTTTTTGACGTCGGTTGAAAATACAGATGAGATGGTAAGAATGTATCTTAAAAATAGGTCCCTCATTTCCAATCCCAATTACATACATAATTCAAATTCATAAGCTCACGCTTGTATCACCGAAGGGGCAGACAGAGGAGAGCTAACAAACTGGAACACCTACATTTCGCGAAGTTCATTTCGTCATATCGGGCACAAAGTACAGACCGGACTGATAATGCGTAGAAAATCCCATACCACATCTTTGACCTGGGGATCGAACCCGAGACCTCAGGATGGTAGTTGTACCGGGGACATACTCGTACTAAAACTACGCTACAGAGGTCCAATCAAACTAATCCTAATCCTTAAACTTTCTTTAGATATTATTGTGAGTGTACATGGCTGTGAAAATACGTGGATCCCATATTTCCCCAGCTTCTTCTTCTTCTTCAGCCTCTCTCAACCATTTTGGTGTAGGCCTCCTTCATCAACTTCCAATTTTCGCGGCTTTGTGCTTTGTGTATCCAGTTCGAACCGGCGACCTTCTTCACGTCGTCTTTCCAGCGCATTTGCGGTCTTCCTTGGGGACGCTTTTTTCCCCATGGCTTCCACTCAAGGAGACGTTTGCACCATGATGTTTCTTTTCGGGCAACATGTCCAGCCCATTTCCATTTTAGGTGTGCCACTCGTTTCGTCACGTCTGCTACTTTGCTTTGTTCTCGAAGCCATTTATTTGTTTTGCGGTCCATCAATGTCACTCCTACCAGCTTTCTCTCAATTGCCCTCTGAGCCACTTCCAGTTTATTAATTGTGTCTTTGGTGAATACCCAGGTCTCAGCCCCATGAGTAAGCACTGGTAGGATGCATTGGTTAAATATCCTGGCTTTTCGTTTCCTAGATATTTTCATCTTAAAGGCAAAGTCTAGTTTTGAGAAGGCTACCCACGTAAGTCTTATTCGTCTGTGAAGCTCGCTAGTTTGGTTATCTTTGCCCATTCTGATCTCTTGCCCTAAGTATACGTATTTCTCTACTTTTTCTATGGTGGTTTGGTTGATGGTTATGTTTATGTTATTTCCATCCATATTCGTCATAATCTTGGTTTTATCCAAGTTCATTTCCAAACCAACTTGTAGGGAAACGTCACTTAACTCCTGAATCATTATTTGTAATTCTTCAGGGTTATCTGCGAGAAGAACAACGTCATCAGCGAACCTCAAGTTACTCAGTCTAGCTCCTGCTATATTTAGACCACGTTTTTCCCAAGAGAGCTTTTTGAAGACATCTTCCAGAACTAGAGTGAATCATTTTGGAGAGAGTATATCTCCTTGCCTAACACCTCTTTTTATGGCTATTGGTTCTGTAGATTCATCCAAATTCACTCTCATGGTCGCATTGTCGTAGATGTGCTTGATTAGCTTTGTGTATCGATGGTCTACTCGAGCATTTTGCAATGATTGAATAACAGCCCACAATTCCACACTATCGAATGCCTTCTTATAATCGATAAATGCAATCCATAAGGGCATCTGATACTCTGTTGCTTTTTCGATTACGGTTCTCATCGTCAAAATGTGGTCCATGGTATTAAATCCGCTTCTGAAACCAGCTTGCTCAATGGGTTGGTAGAAATCGAACTTGTTGGTAAGGCGAATGGTGATGATCTTACTTAGTAGTTTGTAAAGTTGGGGTAACAAAGTAATTGGGCGGTAGTTGTTTAAATCCGCCTTGTTACCTTTTTTGAATAACAAGATGACATTCGAACATTCCCATTCTTTCGACACCGTCCCTTCCTCAAGACATTTATTAAGTAGCTTGTTTAGATAATGAATTACGGTGTCTCCGGCCTCTTTAACCATTTCGATAATAACACCATCCTCACCTGGAGCTTTATTGTTCTTCATCTTCCTAAGAGCATGTTCGATCTCGATGTTCGTATTTTCTGGCACATCTTCGGAACCAACGTTCATAATGGTTTTAGTTATGTTTGCTGTTTTGTTGTTGCTTTTAGATGTATATAGCACCCCATAAAATTCTTCGACTACTTTCAATAATTTGCGTTTTTCTGTAACTAAGTTTCCGTGTTGGTCTATTAGTTTTGTGATTTGTTGGTTACCTATGGAGATTGCCTGTCTGAACACTTTAGGGCCTTTATGCTTTTCAATGATAGATTTAACAGTATGCTCACGGTACTCTTCGATATCTTCCTCAACGTGTTTTCTTGCTTCTTTGCAAAGTAACTTAAACCTGTCAGTTGTGTTAAGACCTTGACTAATCAAGTGCCTCCTCGCCTCTAGCAAGTTTTTGGTTTTGTCTTTTAGTTTAGGGCGGTTGGTTTTGCCTTTTGGGGTAATTTCTCTTGCTACATTGCACAGGGTACTTTGCAAGTGTCGAGTAAGTTCGTCAATTTTTGAGGTGTTGGTGTCTATGTTTAGTAGTTGTTCTTGGACCTTTTGTTGATAGACATCTTTATTTGTTTTGATCACGATGGAGTTTATTCTCATTTTCTTTGATCGTATCTTTGAGTACCGCATAAGCTTTGTATTGATAACTACAGTTGCACGAATAAGACGATGGTCACCACCAGTGTTGAAGCTATTGAGGACGTTCACGTCTTTTATGATGTTTTTGTGGCTACTGAAAATGAAATCTATTTCATTTGAATGTCTTCCGCCTGGGGAAAGCCATGTCCATTTCCTCTCTGGTCTCTTTTGGTAGAAGGAACTCATATGAAAAAGTCTTTGGTGTTCCAAAAAGTTGGTGAGCATATGCCCTCTGTAGTTTCTTGTTCCGTACCCAAAATTACCCATAAAATTTTCGGACTGGTCTTCTTTAATACCAATTTTAGCATTAAAATCCTCGGTTAAAATAGTATACGTTGTTCCCCAGCTTATGTTTTATATTTCATACAATGCATTATTATTATTTCATAACTTCCCCCATAAGCTAATTAAGGTGAATAAATATTAGCTAATTATTTGATTGGGTTCCGTCGACAGCCACCCTTGTTTGATTGTTTGCCTTCTTGAAGCGGCTGGGATTTTTTATTGTCAAAATTGTCAAATATTGTTCGAAGCTCCCGGCTTTATAGCTTTGATAATAAGGCCTTTGATAGTCATCATACTTATGGCGGTTTATACTGTTATATTTGATAGCCTTCGTGGCGCAGCCGGCGAGTAGCCAGCTGTGAAGCGAGAGGCCGCGGGTTCTACTCCCGCATTGTGACAAATGTTTGTGTGGTCCACAGATATTTGTTTCAAGTCTGGGTGTTGTGAGACCGAAATACTCTCATAGTCTCTGACACCCACGATACAGGTTATACTCGTACCTAGTGTGGGGTCAGGGCTAAGTGTGTGACTGTTGGGTATATTTATTTATTTATTTACTGAACGATCATGGAAGTTGGAACGCGATTCATTCGATTTTTCTATTATGTCAATTCGATCAGACCGCCTCAATAGTCTAGTAGCGTACTAAGCCTGAGAATCGTGAAGTTCTGGTTTCAAATCCCCGATTGGGCAATCATAATTATTGTTTTAAGGTTTTGGAAAATCAGTCAGTTATTGATACACACAGTCTTTCTTTTTACCTGCCCTTATCCCATCGTAATGTGGGGTCGACACGAAACACTTTTTCAAGGATGTTGCAGGATGGATTTGGCTTAATTTTTCAACTAGCTGCCAGCCTCACGTCAACCCCTCTTTAGGAGAATATTATCAGTATTATTTTAAAAGAAAAAATGAGGCATGACGCGTTATTAATTATAATATCTCTCAGCAATATCACCGTACTTTTCACTTCAAACCACTTTCACCAAAATGAAAATCCTCCGAATAATTCAATTACCATCCGAAAAGCAGCGGATGAAGTTATAATATTAGAGACCAATCAAAAATTAAACTTTTGTCAAAGTTTTAATGCGTCCGCCCCAGGGTGGATGTTCCTAACAAATTACCCACTATGAAGCCACGGTTTCAGTTTCACAACCCTTTGATGTTATTAGAAATGTGGGTGATATCTTTAAAATTAGGGCAAAGTTATTAGTGCTACTAATTTTGTCATATTTATCTCAGTCACAAATTCAAAAATTATTATTACCCGAAAGCCGGAAAAAAGGGTCAAGTTTTTAGTGTACTGCAGGGTTACCACCACCTCTTATAGCAGTTTTATTATAATCGTTCTTCGTTTGTTTTGTATGGGAATCGGTACAAATAAGATGATAATAATACTGCTATAAGAGGTGGTGGTAACCCCGCAGTTCTGTGTCGCATTTTCGATATTTGTCTTTTGCCTTTGTCTTCTTGGTCTAGTGGCCGCTTTAACCGTGTCCTGGGTTCGATATCCAGGTAGGGCGGGTGTTTTTTTAAACACGATTTGGATCTCTAGAAAGGTTGACGTCAAGCAAATCGATTGTAAAAGCCAAATACTTTCTGCAATATTCTTGAAAAACTATTGCGCTGACTCCTAAATCATGTGGGATAAGGGGAAGGTGGAAATAAAGATTTAAGCTTTTAATTGATCACATGATTCGAAGCAAACACCAGAAACTAATTAGTATTGTTATTGTCATTGGAATTGACAACAAAAATACACTTATAATTTACACTAATAAAAGTTTATTTAGAATAAAATATAATAATTTAAAACCGACTTCAAAACCCCACCATATCTTAATCAAGTTTATACAGGACAAACTTTAGATTAAGTTCTATCGATAAATAGAACATATCATCATACATCATAAAAATATCAGAAATCGCTCCACATATTTTGCCGTTGATTTCGCATAATGTACTTGCAAATAAATACTGACGAATCGAAAAGGTTCAAAACACAAAATAAATCCTTTTTCCTCCACATCTAGCATAATGATTACTCCCCCCAACGAGCTCCCTAATCCGCAGCCTCCGACGTTGATCTGCAAAATGAAGATGGATCATTCACTCAATTCTAAACAATACAATTAGCTAAAGAACGATGCTTATTCGTTCAATCACTCGTTCAGTCGGTCGCTTTCCTATTTTGTTCGATTTAAATATAATTTACAGTAATAAAATGATTTTTATGGCCACTTCGTTCGTGGCTTTGATGTCATACTTCTCACTTTTCTCTACTACTTTTCATAATTGAACCTAGAGCCTCCCGGTTCATAGCCCATATACACTTCCACTAGACCTAGGAGGCGACAACGGTGATGCTCCATCGCGCTATTCGTATTTAATATATATTGGTTTTGTGGTCATTTTATCTTTTTGCCACAGAATTCGGTACAAGTATAAAGAAATACGATACCATGTTCCGTCAGTAAAAATCCTTAAAAAGATATAAGGATATATCCAGTGTAACTCAATTATATAAAAGCCCTCTTAAATCATAAACAAGCAATGGCTGCAGGCAACAGTTTGATGCGATGTCCAAAGCCGACGCTTTAACGTGACATCTCGAGGGGCGAGGGGGCGTCGTCTTGTATGTAATGCAATGTAAATTTTGTTGTGAAGAGTCTATACGATAGATGAAGGTGCGAGATTTTTAAAAATAAGAAATTTTGCTTTAGGATATGTAAGGTTAATGAGTAGAGAAATAAAAAAATCTTATTTAGCTTATTTTCTTAGGAGTCGTGTAGTTTTGTTATAATGATTTTTGTCTAAATCAATTTAATACTACCGAATTACCATCAAATAAACTATTTATTTATTTATTTATGACGTAGTATTAACCTTTATGTATAACGAGTATGTAATTCAATACATTCTTGTTTCTCTATTATCTAAATAACATTTCATGGAGATCACGTGATACCTGCGGCTATAATATGACTATTTTTGACCATTTTCTTTATAATATCGTTGCACATGAATTCGTCAAACTATCCATAAAAGTTTGTTTATTTTTATGTTTGACTATGTCCCCTCGATTATCAACGCCCCCGTTCTTTGAGATGCGGTTGCACGTCGTGTAAACAAACAGACAAGTGCAATCTACATCTACGTTGTCAAGTCGAGTGGAAAATTTGTTTCTTTGTCGCTATCTGAAGCTGAAGTTTAAGTGGGGGCGGAGAAAGTTTGGGTGTCACTGATAATGTTTGAAATGGTCGTTACGTACGAGTTGATAATAGTATTTTGGATAAACGGTTTATTTTATAGTCGACAAAATTCGAAACTACATGCAAGAATGTAATATTATAGTGCTAACTTTTTAAATAGTGACAGGCGGCTCGGCTTCCGGAGGCCGAGACACTTATGTAACATATATATGTATGTGCCGCCTCCAACGGGTGAATAGCCTCTTAATAAGCCATCACAATCTGTTAGAGGAATATAATTATTCTTCTACAAAAACATGGAGAAATAATCATTTATTTAAAGAAACAATTTAAAATATGCGTTGAAACACAAGATAATTTCTGCTTTAATAATACCACTAATAACTTAAATATGACGAAAGTATCCTAAAAAATATTTTTACTGATATAGATAGCCATTACTAAAACATTTCGTAAACATCAATGAAATATCTTTCATCTAAAATAAAATGTTGACGCGGCATCTCTCTGTAGGGCAGTGTCGACTTAGGGTTGCTTTTAAGAATCTTCATTATTTAATTTATTTCTTTAAGCCCTCTGATGAGTTTGGCACGGTTCGTTTAATTCCTTCTTTTTGTTTTTCCGTTCTATAAAATAAAATGTTGGTATGCCTTACTTTTCATCTTAAAAGAATTTCTTAGGAAATATATTTTTTAAACGTATGGATAAGTTTTAATCGCGTCCTTGGTCTAGTGGCAGCATGTATAGGCTGTGGACCGGAAAGTCCTGGATTCGATTCGCAGGTCGGGCAAAGCAAATCTGACTTAATTTGCCCGGGACTGGATCCCTCATAGTCATAAAAACAAAGCCAAATCCTCTTTGCAACATGCTAGAAAAAGTGTGTTGCGCCGACCCCACATTAAGGTGGGATAAGGGCAGGTAGAAAGAAACGTATGGATAAGTTAAAAAAACTTAATTTGTTCGGGACTGGATCCCTCAGAGGGGGTTGACGTCAGGCAGGCAGCCGGTCGTTAAAACTAAACTAAATCTCTATAACTACTAGGACACAACAATGGAGGGGCCTTAACCAGCTGTTCACAGCTGTCACAGCCTAAGATATATTTACAGTGATTTCAAATAAACAACGCATTTTAGCGGCAAGCGGCAAATGCGTCAAAACCACGCGCTGGGTAATGACGCCGCGGTCTCATTCGTTACGCGAATAATTAATATGAGTGGTTTGGATTTCGAACGTTAGTATTATTTGCTACAATATTGTTCGACGAATATTGCAGTGTTTTTGCGACAAAAAATCGTCATCAAATGTGTCCAACGGTGAGAACGTAGGGCCTTATAAAAACAGTTCTGAGCAAATGGCTAAGAATAGTCTGACACTTTTTTCCTTGTGTCACATTGTTTGAAAATAAAAGGGACAGACTATACTTTACCATTTGCTCAGTTAAACTGTTTTTATAAGTAAAGCTCATAAAGTTTCTGCGTTATTTATTGTTTAGTCTGCCTGACTGCCACGGTGGCGTGGTGGTATTTCGGTACGACTACGGTTCTGAGGTCTCGAGTTCGATCCCCGGGTCGGGCAAAATGTTATTGAATTTTTCCATATCAGCCCGGAGTCAGGAATTTGTGCCTGATATGGCGATAGGCTCGCCCCTATCACATCTGGGACGGAACTAAGCTCGGCGAAATGTGGGTGTTCTAGTTCGCTTGTGCGCCTCTGCCTACCCCTTCGGGGATAAAGGCGTGAGCTTATGTAATCACTGACTGCCTGTGACCTGGGACGGAACTTAGCTCGGCGAAATATAGGTGTTCTCAAATCTATAAATACAGCACAAAAAAATTCAACCCAATTTCAGGTATCAAGGTAAGTTTAAATTCTAAAACATTAATTTAGTATAATAATCCACGCGGTGCGGTTAATTTCCATCATTTAACCTCTTGTTAGTGGCTTGGATTAGGGGTGTAAGCCACCCTTGACGTTTTAGGGGTAAAATTTGCTGTTACAACGTGTTTACTAGCTATCGTATTACTTTAAAGCAGTGATTAGTTATATCCGAAAATTATTAATATCTGCCGACAGTTTACTAAGTTGAGTTAAAGTTTTGGATGTTTGATATTTAATACTACTCGGTGGCGTGGTGGTATTGCGTGCGCGTTACGATTATCGTTCGGAGGTCTCGGGTTCGATCCCCGGATCGGGCAAAGTGATATTGGATTTTTCAGTATCAGCTCGGAGTCTGGAATTTGTGCCTGATATGGCGATAGGCTCGCCCTCTATCACATCTGGGACGGATATGAGATCGGCTAAATGTAGGTGTTCTAGTTCGCTAGTGCACCTCTGCCTACCCCTTCCGAGATATAGGCGTAGGACTATGTATGTATGTAAATAATTATAAGCATTATATTAAAAAATCAATAAATAAATAAAATAAAAAAAAAATCTATTGAAAACTTCTGCAAATTATATTATATAGATATTTGTGATTTCGGCGCGTATTTCGCTGTATATTGTTTCCTAACTACTCGCGATATGCGAAGCAGAAAATAAACAGCGCGAATACAGTTTTGGCACCACAGAGTTGGATAGAATTTGTGGCGGGTTTTCTCATTACTTTTCAACAGGTTAAGTTTACAATCCAAGAAGAAAATGATTTTTGAGAATATGGAAATGACATAAATGTGCATTATCAATGTTTGCTGTTAACAAATTAATCTCGTCAAATTAATGCTCACTTACAATAAAGCTTACTGTTATTTATATAATATATATATACATACATACATACATTCATAAGCTCACGCCTGTATCCCCGAAGGGGTAGGCTGAGGCGCACTAGCGAACTAGAACACCCACATTTCGCCGAGTTTAGTTCCGTCCCAGATGTGATAGGGGGCGAACCTATCGCCATATCGGGCACAAATTCTAGACTCCGGACTGATGTGGAAAAATCCAATATCACTTTGCCCGACCCGAGGATTGAACCCGAGACCTCAGAACCGTAGTCGTACCGAAATACCACCACGCCACCGAGGCAGCCATGTATTATATATTATTATATTTGCTATTATTACCAATAAATAAAATATACTATTTACTAAAAAATAACTTCCTTCTCTGGCAGTCGTCAAATAAATATGAAGAGAGGAAATATTATTAAGTTAGATAGGAGGACATTTTTCTAATCGTTTAAGTGAATATCGAGGAATACTAACCAAAATAATTGGCACCAAATCATGATATTAAAAAACCCTTAAAAATCGAATCCCTTATACCTCTAGAATTATAGAGTGACATCCTACTAATACAATGAATGTGAATGTCTGTAAGTTTGCGTGTGTATGTTTGTTATTCTTTCTCACAAAAAACTAATATATGGATTTTGATGAAACTTTACAGTTATATTGACCATACATCGGGACAAGACATGGGGTACCTACTTATTATCATTTTTCTTTTTACTTTACCATATCTCACTTTAAAGTGGGAATGGCGCAATACACTTTTTCAAGCATGTTGCAGATAATGATTTGGCTTAGTTTTTACGAATAGCTGCCTGCCAGACGTCAACCTTACCAGACGACGTCAAACTTACAACCTAGTAACTTATAATAACCACCCATAACCATACAACTATTGTGAAGTGACACATAACTTTTAAGTTTAAAGTGGGCCGTTAAGTCGGCCACATGTGTACAGACTACAGAGTTTGTCTCGGAAGTCTAGAGCTCGTTTCACGGGCCATAACGTGATGCTATCGTATGCAGGCTGCATTTTATTATCTAATTACTAGATCTAGGTTTGTGATGCTTTATCAGTTAGGCTATGTGGGGATGTTGGATATTTTGATATATTTCAGGGCTGTAAAGAGAAAGAGGAGACCTTCTTGGTAAATTATCCTATTGATATTTAGTCATAGGAGTTGCATCCTTGGTCTAGTGGCAGCATATATGTGCTGTGGACTGAGAGGTCCTGGGTTCGATTGCCTGGTCGGGTAAGCGAATTTTGTAATTTAATTTGCCCGGGACTAGAACCCCTAGATGAGGTTGACGTCAGATAGGCAGCCGATCGTAAAAATAAGACAATTCTTTTTGCAACATTCTAGAAAATGTATGTTGCGCTGACACCACATTTAGGTGGGATAAGGGCAGGTAGAAAGAAAGATCATCAGCCATAGGACGTTCACTGCTGGACATAGACGTCCTCCAAATTTTTCCAGATCAACTTATTGGAATTATAATTGAATTATCCTGATAAATATACTTAAATATTTAATTGTTTAACAAATAATTGTTTTTAAATACTATAAATGTTGTATTAATAACTTTGAATCATTACCTACTGGTGTTTCAGAAATGCCTAATAATCTAAGAGACGCGGAAAAAACTCATAGTAAACGATAAATGTGATGAATTAATTAACAAAGATATTTATAATACATGATGCCACATTTAAAGATAAGAAAAAATAACCCTTCTTTATATAGAATAGAGAAAATAAGATTCACTTGCTATGTGACCACTATCGCCAATTTAACAATAATACTGAAATAGTCATCTTTTTAATAATCATCTATCAGGCTTATTTCCGACCTTTTTGTCGTAATAAAAACGCAATCTTCCTTAAGATCCCGTCCTGTATGTTTGTCCCACAAATGTCATGTAATTTGTGCATACACGGCACACATGTGACCGTCATAATCATAACCAGTATCACGATTTATAAAAGAACCCGCAATGCGCGCTCTACCATTACATTACGCATTATAGTATACGCGAAATATGAAGATGGCGTAAAAAGCAAAAATATAATATCAACTCTGTAATATTACCATCTCGCTGGTGGGCATGGACCTCCTCTACTAATGAGAGACGGTAGACTTTACTCTACCACGCTGGCCTAATGCGGATTGGTTGACTATACCCTCGAATTAAAAAATACCGACGTTTATTAGCTAATTTAATAAAAGCAATATATCATCATACTAGAAGGAATTACCGTCATAATCTCAGTAGGACTTCACATAAGGAGATCATCCAGATCTGGGTGTCATGGTCATTGGGTTATCTTGATAATTGCTCTATTTACCTTGACATTGGCAAAATTAACTTTATATGGGGAATTCAATTTCAAGCCAATCGTGTCAACAAACACGCCTTATCCGACCTGATAATCGAACCTAGGACCCCAGATAGTGTTGAGTGTTAATCATTAAATGATTTTTTGGTCAATATCTAGTTTTTCGTATTCCTAACGCCCGAATGTTGAAACGCTACTCAACTTTAACGGCTTCTTCCATTAATACTCGCATACAATTTTGACAGCTAAGGCGGCCTTAAACGACATAAGGCGACCTTAAGTATATGAGCATTTGGCGATAAGTCGCGAATTTTGAGCATTCACGATCTCCAGGTAATCTGTACTTCATCCATATACTAGAACAATACCGCGGCCCGTCGCGCCGCGTGTTGGCCCGTATAACTCACGAAATGACGAGAAATTCATCTTTCACCCCCCTCACTGCCCCGCTCGCCCCCTTCTCACATCGTCGTACATTATTTTTTGCGATGAATACGAAATTATGGCGAAACGCGCATCCGTTCGCTCTTATATTTCACGAACGATGTATGAACTCGCCGAATGTGCAGAACCTTTGTTACTTACGCTGTCTTCGTGAGTTTGTGGTTCTATATTTTTAAAGCAAGCCGCGTTTCTTGTCTCATGTCGACAGGGTATTATTAAGAACTCCCAAAAAAGGCTCTCATTTTATAGGGCGTACTTAGACTCTGCTCTAACTTATTTTAGACTTACCATACGAATATTTCTCTTCACGCCTAATTTTTAAATTATTTATTTGATAATAAGTTATAAACACTACTATTGATATTTTTCAATTGAATTTCTTAAAAAGTAATTATTCATAGGGGAAGTTTAAGGTAAGCCAGAGAAAATTCTTAGTGTGTTCTAAAATTTTGACAATAAGTTCCGAGGCCCGAATATAAATAATTTTGATAATCGAATCTCGATTGAGCTCGATACGCGCTTATGATATTTGTATAAAACATACGCCTGTATCGCGGAAGAGGTAGTCAGATTTCATCTCGCCGAGATTATTTGCGTCCCAGATGTAATGCTTTTATTTGTGAATTTTATCCAAATCTCATAATCAAATGCCTTTTATAATCCCTCTTTTACATTCAAAACCTCAAATCTCATAAACTACAACCTCTTCTCCTTTTTATAAGAAACAATCTTTCACGCATTTGCGATGATTTAGCCAATGTCAAGGTACATATGTATAGAAATTATCAAGTTTTCACAATGACCATGACACCCAGATGTGGATGATCTGAAGGTCCTGCTGGAATTATGGCGGCAATTCCTTTCAGCGTGGTGCCCCTCACATCACCTTCACTCAGTGAATCGACCGGACAACGCCAGCCAACGCACCAAGCAAAACTCATCAAAGATCACCGATTAAAAAGTTTAAACATTACTGTCCATCTTTGCTGAACTTTGGTGCATAAAACCATATCACATTAAACAACAAACACAACTCCAGACAATAATATGATATAACTTTAACTAGCGACACCCACCCTGTCAGACTTCCCGTCAAAAGCCCAAACTATAACGTATTACTGGGCGAAGACATGACAAAACAACCATCATTCAAACATCTCTAATAGTTTATCTAAATCACCCCACAGCATCTGCCCCATGGCGCATTAATCAGAATGTACCCCGCGCTGCGATATTAATGTCTGTACACACGACATCGAACGCTAACACCGTGAGCTATGTGTGAAAGGCTTATGCTTGCTGTTCGGTGATTCATTTTCATTGTGACTTAATTTAGGGTGTGTTTTATAGTCTAGGTTTTAGTTCCGTTAGTTTTTCAGCTGACTTAAAAAAAACATTGAAATTCAAAATTTCAAAATCAATTCGTCTGTAATTGTTTACGCCAGCAGTCGGCAACACATGGCCCGCGGGCCGCATGCGGCCCGTGAAATCCTATTTGCAGCCCGTGATTGTTTTGTAAATTAGTCATAAATATCTAAAATATGTTATAGATTATTCTCTATAGATAGAAAATATGAGGTGAGGCCTGCCTTTACTGTATTTTGCCTCCTGGCGGCCCCTGCCTGCCAAAAGGTTGCCGGCCACTGGTTTACGCGATATTTTCATCAATAAATGTAACCAATTTTCAAGATTATTTTTGTGTTCGATAGAGCTTATTCAGATGCAGCGTTGGTACAGTTAAAGATCGCAGGAAGTCGCTGGATGCAAGCCGCTTCCAACAGGTCGATCTGGAAATCTTTGGAGGAGGCCTATGTTCATCAGTGGATGTCCTGTGGCTGATGATAATGATGATGGCTCAGTTGGGAATGGTACGGACTGCCGAGGTGAGTGTCGGTGGTTCGAGAACAACCAAGTTAGAGGTGTATGCTACAAAATAGACCATACTTACACTTCTATGTCCATGATGTCCATAGGACGTCCACTGTTAATCATAGGTCTTCCCCAAATACTGACATGTTGGAAGCGACTTGCATCCAGCGGCTTCCTATAACAAGCGAGTATACATTAATTATACTATTTATCTATACTATTTATCTATTATATATTTATTTATAGCTATAATTAATTGAGATAAACATTTCAAGATCGATTGTACTAAATCTGTTTACTTATAACAAAATGTATTTGAAAGTGCAAGATACAAAAGCTGTTTAAGCTTAGTTTATTAATAAATAATGGTTGGATCCCTCTTAGGGGGTTGACGTTAGGTAAGCGGCCGGTCGTAAAAACTAATCCTCTCTGCAACATGCTTAAAAAGTGTATTGCGCCGACCCCACATTAAGGTGGGATAAGGGCAAGTACAAAGAAAGAATGGTTAAATGGAAACTTTGTTCCACTATAGCTCTATCAAAGATCTTATCCCCGTATTGAAAAGGTTAATTAATATTGGAACCTAGCACTAAAGTTTAGTTATAAATTCCAACCGCTTCAGTTAGGCAATCTAAATTATGCCTGAGTCGTATAAAGTTAACTCGTATAATAGAATTAACAAAGGAATCAGTTTTGACCGACCCACGGAACAATTCAGTCCCTCAATCAAATCTCAGTACAGCCTTTGTTCCGAAATGTTCGTCTCTATTTAACGGTATGGTGTTGCCAACTGGGCATCAAAAGTTTTTAAAATCTACTATTTATAATGGGAATTATGATTCACGACTAAAGTGCTTTGCATTTAAAACTGTAGTTATATAACGTATTGGTGATTTCAATATTATTCTCATTCTTAATTTTTTTTGTATAAAATATACAAATATACAACAGACAGTGACCTAAAATTTATCGATCGATCTTCTATTTCATGTTATAAAAGGGCCAACCATATCAGTCTTAAATTCCTATCTTCGTCGATTATTTGAAAACTGTTACAGCCAACACCATGAATTAATCCAAAACATTACCGATTTTGTAATAATTATTCTGGGACTATTGTATCTAGATTATATAGAAATAGTATTTATAGTGCCTCGGTAGCGTGGTTGTATTTCGGTACAACTACCGACCTGACGTCACGGGTTCGATCCCCGGGTCGGGCAAAGTGATATTGGATTTATTAGCCGGGAGTCTGGAATTTGTGCCCGATATGGCGATAGGCTCGACCCCTATCACATCTGGAACGGAATTAGGCTCGGCGAAATGTGGGTGTTCTAGTTGCCTATGTGCCTCTGCCTACTCCTTCGGGGATACAGGCGTGAGCTTATCTATGTATGTAGTATTTGTAGGAATAGTAGAAAATTAAAATAAAATTTATAGTAGAAAATTAGTTTTAGCATGGCAACCCAACCATTCAGCATGGTTGATACAGCAGTAACGCAATATAACGGAGCGAGTAGACTGTACAACTCGGCCGCGCATTAGTTGAATTACTGCTGCTAACAACGTTGATGTCGCGTTCGGCATTGAGTCAATTTAGAGTTGATATTATAAAGTATGGCTTCTAAACAAATCATAAACTGACTTGACGGATGTGTAGCTGGGACTGTGAGACGAGATGCAGGCCCGACTTTCACAACGAGACAAATGTTTGTGTCGTCTATAGTATCTGTCGACTTCCAAAAAGGAGAAGGTCCTCAATTCGTCTGTATTTTTTTTTATGTATGTTACGCGATATCTCTGCCAAATGTGGACCGATTTTTAAAATTATTTAGGTATTCGATAGTCCTTATTTCAAGGGTGGTCCCATATAAATTTGGTCGCGATCGGATTTGAAGTCGGTTTGTTATCTTCGATGTGGATGTTGTAAGACAATAGGTCTATCGTAATTGATGATACCTATATGCCTACCTATAATATTCGTAAGCCTCATTCACACGAGTGCTTGTACAATGTTCGTTAAATAGCGTTTAAATGGAACAAATTAATTCTAGTATAGCATTTCAAACTCAATGTAGAAGAAGATATGAGAGCCAATGGCCTCACTAAGGAGGATGCTCAAAACCGAGCGAAGTGGAAGCTACTTAAAGTAGGAAGGCGGACCCTGGCAGAAGGCCGGGATAACGCCAGGAAGATAGAAAGAAAGATTTCAAACTCAATGTAAAAATAAAACGTCCAGTTAACAGTACATTTAACACTCCATGTCTGTGAACTAAGCATACAAAATACACCCAGATAGAAGTCAGTAGCATTAGAAAATTAGAATCTAACCCACATTCAGCATTTAGCCAGTGTTCACGATTTCATTGCCAAAGAGATAAGAATGTTTAGTATGCCAACATCAGTACGCCGAAAGCGGCGCTACTCCGAGCGTAATCTGTGACCGTTTGCGCTCGCCCGCTTTGTTACACTTTGCCAAATATAGATACGGGCGTAGACGTGAATTGCACTTGGGTTTCTGAAACTAGACTGGGAAGTGTAGTTGTTTTGGATAAGAAACAAAGAGGTGCAATGACAATGAAGTGGCAAAGCTGCGAATAAATTAAATTGGGTAAGAACATGGTGTTTGTATGGATAAATCAAACTATATTTTAGTTGATCTTTTATGGATATCCACGAGTTATTTTTAGAGGAGGGGAATGGGGATTTCGGAAGGGGCGGGGGAAATTGGGCAACCGGTAATGTCACTCACCGAACGCGCAACAGCAAACTGCTACTCTATGTCGGTTTTCTGTGAGACTAATGTATCAAACCGGTCGAGTCAGCCCATTCATGCTGTAGACATTACTATCTACAGCGTGGCTCTACCACTTAAAAAATAGTAAATTTTCCAATCTGTTATATTTATTATTGGTTGAGCCACTTCGTGTCTCTTTTGGGGAGCGATCGACTCCGGTACTTTCTGGGTGGATCATTGTGCTCTCCAATCTTGTTGGCACGACTTAGGTATTTTAACCTCTTTGGTACCACAGCTCGTTGGTGTATGCTCTGATAATTATTACTGGCATGCACCACGTCAACTTCAGATTTTTATTAACGTCATTCTGTTCTATTCTATACTTCATATACTTAATATATTTTTCACGTCATGTCAACATAACAATTTTACACTAACATAATATTAATTATATTTTTTCTTTTCTTCACACCGCTTTACGCATCACGACCCCTTGGACGTGGTCGTTCAATTCGCCCTTGCGAGGATCCCGCTTTTCAAACCTCCACCGCTTTGCCACGCGTAACCGGCACATCGCCAGTGGAATATTCAGAGTGACAATTGAGGAGCTGCTGAGACCACGGAGGTGGACGCCCGGCTCTGTGCTACAAGGTTGGTGGATCATATATTCATCCGCTCAGAACCAATACCCTAGTTCGTACTCGCCTTGAGGGACACGGGGTGGTTCTGGGCGATCGAGCCCCTTGGCTCATACTACAACATTTTTTGGTAGTGCTTTTTTCACGCGCTACCATATTTTTGGTCCTTCGAGCCGGATAGTATCCCAGTGCTATTCAATTTGGAACTAAATACGTAATTCTTGGTATTTTAGTAAATTTTAATCTTTAATTTTTTTATTGCTTTTATTTTTCCGCAACACTTTAAAATGGCATCGGTTAAATTGCGATGTTTATTCTCTAAAAAAGAATTCATTATTCAACGCATGCAGCGCCTTTACGAGTTGTCAATTAAGGTGACTGGTTTCGACTTAATGTCGAATGAGCATTTTTTGGCTGAATCAGAAACTATTGATGATTTACGCGATAGGTTCGAGAACATTCTAGAACGGATTGTCGAACTTCAATTAACAGAAAATCCGGATCTGGAACTTAATACTCATTTTGATTTAGCTGCGTTTGAAGTGCTTTATACGCAAATAAAACGAGTGCGTGACAATGTCACTGGTGCTCCGTTCTGCTCGACATCTAGTTCGGATTCGCTAATCCAAATAGACTCGTCATTATATAATAAGCATGCTGATAATACGCAAATATTTTATGAGTCGTTTAAGTCAAACGTCGCCAATGATTCCCAGTTGACTGACTCCCAGCATTTTAACGTGCATTCGAATCCGCGACCTCATACGTACAGCGGCAATGTAAGTGAGCAAACCGCTTCGGTCAGGTCTTCGTTTGGTAACGACAATTCGAACCCTTGTTCGGTTGTCACGTCATGTTCTAATGACATTTCTGTTCTTCATTCAAATAATTATAATAACTGTTCGTATTGTAACGAGTCAGTTCATCCTCTTTACAGATGTTTTCAATTTAAACATTTAAATTCACCTCAGCTTAGATATAATTTTATAGAATCTAAGTCTGGTTGTGTGAACTGTTGCAGATTAAATCATACAGCTTTAAATTGTCTTTCGACTTTTGTCTGCAAACTTTGCAACAAACGTCATCATACGCTTTTACATTTTGATAAATATAATATTGATAATTCTTCTTCATTACCGCACGTATCGCTTTCACCCTCTGTGAATATCGTGAATGTACCTTTACAAGAATCAAACCCGTGTGCCGCGATTTGCGCCGCGAACGATACTCATCCGACGCATACCTCCCCTCGAGGTGCCGTTGCTTTAGCACATAGCTCATCTATGTCTTTTATTGTAAGTTTGTATTTATCCCCCGCTACCCTGTTAGCGTCGTGTCGGATATACGGCGAATTTAGTTGCGTTAGTCGTAGACAGATCTCTCCACATATCATCACATCTCTGATTAATAAAGACCCTCAGAATAACTTGCTTTTTGTTGAGTGCTGTAGAAATCTTATTACATTCCCATTGAGTAACACTATTGTCAAGGGAATTCTTTTGTCACCTCGACTAATTTTCGAATATGCATATGCAGCCATCGAGTCTCATATATTCTCTCAGTATAAATATTGTATTTATGCTTTGGTGGTACATTGCTGTTTGGATGAATTACCACCACATTTTATTAATAAAGACAGCATATTATCCTTTGCTGATCTTCAATTGCCTAATCTTTCTGGGAACATTACTGGAAATATTGATATGACCCTTGTCGCTCAATTATTTACATATATTTTCCTGAATAGAAAGGCAAGCCCTCTATCAAGTGATAGATCGTCGATCACCTTTGGTCACGACCCTTTGGGTGATATACCTAACATAAGACCTAGTTGCTGGTTCATTAGTTTAGGTCTCAACAAACTGTTACAGGAATTTTGTCTACTTGAGAAAATTCCCCAGGTAAATTATACTAGTCCTAAAATAACGGAGCGTAGAAGCATGTTAATTACTTCTGTGCTTTGTGATTGTAAAAGCCTTTATTCACTTGTCTTACCTTCGTTTAATTCTCCTTCTTCTCCTCTGAAGTTAAATAATTTTCTTAGCGCTACTCAATATATTTTTATGATTTCGCAAAGAAAATTAAAACATAATTTAAACAAAGAATTATATTCGTATACCTCTATACGCATTCTTTGTCACTCTGTGACATTCGTACATATATCTATTCTCAATTGCAATGTTCTGGTGTATTTTGCACCTGAATTTAAAAAAATCAGCTTTGTTAATCAGTTTACAACTTTATTTAAAACTGACGCCTATACATTATCTTACTTGATACGATGGAAACGCTACTTCAGCTATTCCATTAGGGTTTTACCTGCTTCTAGGAACCTAGATACTTCAGGTAATGTTTTCGAATCGCTATCATTTTCTTGTTCCCCTTGGACATCAGTTTATATTAGCTTTTCTTTCTATAACAATAAAGTGTTCAAATGTATCATGAATAAAATACTGTTTTCAATGCCGAGATTATTCTATGATACAAATTTAGAATCCTTCCTGATTCTGTATTCTGCATTGCGTTTTATGCAGCCCTGGTTGTATAATATAGATTGGGACCACGGTCCTCCTGTTTATGCTATTCATCGCATCTAATCTTCTATTCAGAAATCTTAATTTTGTTTAAATTGATAATACCTTATTACCATTAACAATGTTTCAATTTTTTGTTCTAATATTTGTATTTATTTCCTTTGTTATGTGCAATTGTCTAGTTGTAGCATACACATTCTCTGAATATCCTGCAGACAATATTTATGTCAGGATATTATTTGCAATATCAAATATTTCGCCTTTTGAACTTGCTGTACTTGTTCGTTTAGATTTAGAGTGAAGTGCCGCTCTATCAACGTTCAAGTTGATTGATATTTTGGGTTTAACCCTTGTTAAGCTCATATACAAATATTTGCAAGTGTGCATCTATTTGACTTGCTACATGTCTTGTTCGTTTCAAGCAAAGTGCCGCTCTATCAATGGTCGAGTTGATTAATATTTGGTTTGACCCTAGTCAAACTCGTACACCTATTGCAGGTGTATATGCACTTATCGCCTTGAACAGTGATTTAATTCTCGCTTTTGTGGATTCCCTTGTTTCCACACAGCTGTTTTTACATTCGTCAAGAATCGTGTCGCTCAATAACTTAAGGACATCTGATGACATCTTTTCTTTTTTATGATAGTTACTAGAACCTTCGCTATCTTTTACAAGGAACTTTCGAACCTTTCGAAGTTTCATTTGTTTGTATTTATAGTTAATCCTGCAGTCCACCTTGGATTTGCAGCACTCTGTCTAAGTGGCTTTTTAGTTTGTTCATCACTTATTTATAATCATAAACAATATAATTTTGTAATTGTTTATGTTTTATCTCCTCCTATTCGTAAGAGTACAGTCTTGTCATGTATTCTCTTTACTTTTATTTTCTCGTAATCATAGTTCGATATTGTATTATTTTGAAAAGAAGATAGTTTCTTCACTTTGTTACTTTAAATCTGTGTTTGTTTCTTCTTAAATAATTGCAGAGAAGTCCGATTAAGGTCTTTTCATTGTTTCGTTATCTTCATACCGCAGTACTGGATATTAGATGCCAGGACACTAGTTTGGACTGTTTTTTGAAACGCATGATGTTTGCTTTCATTCTTATGCATATCAACTCCATAATGACCTTCGTTCATATGAGATTTGATCATGCAGACCTCTACACATTGCCCCTGTGCGTCGTAGAATCTATAATTCGCAAAGGCTCCTACGTCTTTGTCTGTATACTTGTTTGCTTTCATTTGGTGTTCTTGAATGACCAGTGAAATATTTGCTTCTCTTATCATTATGCTTTATTAACCATATCCTCTCATATCTTTATAACTTTCTTTAAACATAAATTGAATAATTGCTGATTCAACCAAACTATGTGCTATTATAGTCCCCTTTGTTCTGTAATACCAATACCTTACTTGACATAATATTATGAACTACCTTAGTTCCTTTTTCCCTTTGAAAGTTCTGGGAACTTCCAAGGCCGGGAGTATGGTTGAGCCACTTCGTGTCTCTTTTGGGGAGCGATCGACTCCGGTACTTTCTGGGTGGATCATTGTGCTCTCCAATCTTGTTGGCACGACTTAGGTATTTTAACCTCTTTGGTACCACAGCTCGTTGGTGCATGCTCTGATAATTATTACTGGCATGCACCACGTCAACTTCAGATTTTTATTAACGTCATTCTGTTCTATTCTATACTTCATATACTTAATATATTTTTCACGTCATGTCAACATAACAATTTTACACTAACATAATATTAATTATATTTTTTCTTTTCTTCACACCGCTTTACGCATCACGACCCCTTGGACGTGGTCGTTCAATTCGCCCTTGCGAGGATCCCGCTTTTCAAACCTCCACCGCTTTGCCACGCGTAACCGGCACATCGCCAGTGGAATATTCAGAGTGACAATTGAGGAGCTGCTGAGACCACGGAGGTGGACGCCCGGCTCTGTGCTACAAGGTTGGTGGATCATATATTCATCCGCTCAGAACCAATACCCTAGTTCGTACTCGCCTTGAGGGACACGGGGTGGTTCTGGGCGATCGAGCCCCTTGGCTCATACTACAACATTTTTTGGTAGTGCTTTTTTCACGCGCTACCAATTATAATTATACAAAGATATTTTCCATTACATACAAAATGCATTTTCATAATACACAGCCCATACGCAAACCATATCGATCATAAGATACAGCAAATTTTCAACGTGTGTTTTCGTGAGTGTCTTATAAAATTTACGCACAATAAGGCCAACCGCAAAGCACCGCATCGCAAGAAACATCGCGTCGTATATATTTTGTGTATATCATCACATACTACAAGCGGGCTGCTGCGCACTTTTCATATAAAATTAAAACGATTTACTGTTTTACGGCGCGCCCTACCTTAATATGTCTTTACTGTACATTTACAGCCTGGAGTCCACTGCATACAAAGTCCTATTTGCAAACCATGACTCGTAATGCCGGAATTTGACATTCTAATGCTGTTCAATACTCATTTACCATGCTGACTATCGGAATACAATAACTAATATTAGACTGCATTGTTCTGTCACTTGTTTAGGAATTAGTATTGACCACGCTCATTTGTGGTCGTAATTAGATGACGGATGATAAATTATTGTTTTTTTTTAGGATACCTTAGAAGGGGGTTGACGTCAGGCGGGCACTTAAAAACTAAGTCAAATCCTTCCTGCAATATGCTTTAAAAAGTATGTTGCTTCGACCCCATATTAAGGTGGGATAAAGGCAGGTAGAAAGTAAGAAAGATTATTTCTGGAGATATGGCTATTCTTTGGGACAATTCAACATCAAGAGTATAATTATTGTAGGGAGACACTTAGATTTAGAGGTATATGTATATCGACATAGCCTGAGTCAAAGAAACGAACTCAGTGAGCATTTGGAAATTTTAAATCGAAATTCGACTTAGTCCAAGCCATTTTTTACAAGAAATACAGGCTGACAGACGGACTAAGCAACGATTTTTGTGTAAAAATGGCCCGAACTAAGTCAAAGTTCGATTTAAAAATTCCAAATCCTCACTGAGTTCGTTTCTTTAACTCAGACTTAGACGAAGTTCGCTCTATAGATCTCAGCCTAAGTTCAACATGATTACGATTGGTAGGTAATACTGTTATATATATTGATTTGTCTGCAGGGTTACAACCACATCTTATAGCAGTATTATTATAATCTTTCTTCGTTTGTTTTGTATGGAAATCGGTACGAGTAAGATTATAATAATCCTGCTATAAGTGGTGGTGGTAACCCCCCTGTAGGTAGTTGAACGCAAGCAATCGCAGGAAAAACTTAGTGCAGATAAAGATCAGTGGCGCAAAGCAGATGATGTTATACCCAGCAGTGGGCAAACAGAACTTAATAAGTAATGATGAATAATTGTCTGAAGGTAGATTACCTAGCTCGAGACTCTGATTAGCGTCGTGATCGTAATTAACGTAATAAGTGACGTTCAATTAGACGATGATTTACCAAATTAAGTTACATTACGTATGCTACATGTGGTGATTGGCATATAATAATAATAAAAAATAAATAACTCCCAACAGTCACACACATAGTCCTGATCCCACACTAAGAGATTAGTCTTGGGTTGTGGGTATCAGGAACTACAATAGACTTTCGGTCTCACAACACCCAGATCCAAAACATTTGTCTCGGTGCGAGGATCGAACCCGCGGCCTCTTGCTTCACAACCCTCGCCCGCTGCGCCACGGAGGCTGTCATACTGTTACAAACTGCAAGTAGCACAAGGACAAGTGTGAAAAAAAGGGCCCACAACCCATAATAAGACTAATTTTTGCCACCTAGAAAGAAACCTAAAAAACTTTTTGCCACCTGCCCTTACACCGCAACACATTTCCTAAGTATGTTGTAAAAAGGATTCTTCTTAGTTTTTATGACCGGTCGCCTGCTTGAAATCAACACCTCTGTAATTTTAGTTAAATATACATACATAAATCATTTATAACCTCACGCCTGTTTCCCCGAAGGGCTAGGCAGAGGCGCACTAGCGAAATAGAACATCCTCATTTCGCCGAGCGTAGTTCAGTCCTAGATGTGATGGGGGGCGAGCCCATCGCTATATCGGGCACAAATTCCAGACTCCGGGCTGCTATGGAAAACTCCAATATCACTGTCTCCGACTCTGGGATCGAACCCGAGACCCTAGGACGGTACTCGTACGGAAATATAACCAGGCCGATATGACGATAGGCTCCCTATCACATCTGACACGGAACTAAGCTCGGCGAAATGTGGGTGTTCTAGTTCGCTAGGGCGCCTCTGCCTACCCCTTCAGGGATACCGACATGAGCTTATGTTATGTACGTTATGTATATAAAAAGCGGTAAACGTTATATTTAATAATATATCAAAGGGTATATTTAAGTTGATTTGTTCCTCGAGTCACGACTCACAAGTGTATTGTGTCTATACATTTGTGGAGACATTAGGTATGTAAATATGCCGTGGGTACAAACAGGTGTCGGTTCGAAATGTTTCAGGGTATACTTAAGTTTTGTTGTCTGTGTGTTTGGAGGATATACCTTAGGAAAGTTTAGACAGGGATTATACGACGCGCTATAAATATACTCAGTTAGCTTAGAAGCAGCGATAGCTCAGTTGGGAATGGTGTGGACTGCCGAGACAAGTGTCGGAGGTTCGAAACCAACCTCAAAATGGAGCATACACCTCTGACTTTTCTATGTTAAGTGTATTTTCATTGTGAAATATCGCTTGCTATAAACGGTGAAGGAAAACATCGTGAGGAAACCTGCATACCCGAGAATTTCTTAACAGGAATTTCAAAGGTATGTGAAGTCTGCCAACCCGCATTAGGCCAGCGTGGTAGACTAAGGCCTAACCCCTCTCATTAGAAGAGGAGGCCCGTGCCCAGCAGTGGGACAGTAATATTACAGGGCTAATATTATTTATTATTATTATTATAAATATACTGAGTTTATTCGTGACTAGCTTTCCTTAGTTCCCTTTGTTTACGTTATTTGCCAATTGCCATCGGTCCGGGTAGTCATGCTCACTTAAGGTCTATGCTTGTAGCGGCGCCATGTGCCGGGTCGATCACTTCCCTGCAACATGGTTGAGGAGGTCGATGGCTGGCACATGCGTCATACTCGTGACCGGGTGCTGCTTGTGGAGACTGGTCTGCCTGGGCTGTTTTGCTTGTTTCTTTCAGCTCAACTTGCCGTGGCTATGGGGGTCACTCAGTGTATCTTGTATGTTACTTTGTCCTATATCCAATAAAATCTATTGTTATCATGGTTTAGCTGCTCTAATTTAAGGTCTTTCTGTATCTGGTGCTGTACTGTATTAGTAACTGACTGTAAATTGGTGTTAAAAAGAGCAACATCAGTGTTTCTTGCCCGTTCTTCTTTGGCGAAACAGCCTTCCGAACAGGCGATAGAGTTAAAATTTGACGGAATCTAAATAATGTTTGAACATTTTATAGATTCAATAAATATTTTGATTTGATTTGATTTATAATTATGATGTTCACCGGAATTCCGCTACTGAGCATAAGATTTTAGGGATTCGTAAAATACTTTCATCCCTTATCACCCTTTTCAGGTTTGTTGATAAGTACTACAACTATGTGATTCTATGGGTGTAATATATTTTTAAATTCAAGAATACCATCGAAGTAAAATATTTTCACCTCAATAGCAAAAAATCCAAAAGAACATCTAACCATCTAACATACCCTTTGAATAAACTCTATCGAATACAAAAAGAATCTTGAAAATCGGTCAACATTTAGCGGAGATATCGCGTAACATACATACATAAAGACATATCGAAACCGTTAAAATAACATAACATAACATACATAACATAAGCTCACGCCTGTATCCCCGAAGGGGTAGGCAGAGGCGCACTAGCGAACTAGAACACCCACATTTCGCCGAGCTTAGTTTAGTCCCAGATGTCATAGGGGGCGAGCCTATCGCCATACCGGGCACAAATTCCAGACTCCGGGCTGATATGGAAAAATCCAATATCACTTTACCCGACCCGGGGATCGTACCCGAGACCTCAGAACCGTAGTCGTACCGAAATACCACCACGCCACCGAAGCAGTCAGTCAGTCAGTCGTTAAAATAACATCTAGAATACATCAATATGAAACAAAGACTGAAGTGTGAAGTAACTCGTCAGTCGTCACCATCAGATGATCTTGGAAGTTTGTAAAGTCTCGATGGAGCCAGTTCAGCCAGTTATTATGTATGACTTGTCACGCTCCCTAGACGACACGGATGGCTGTGGAATCAGATTGTACGCAAACTTCTATTCAAACTTAGTTCAACACATAAAATAGATCTGTATTGTGGTTTACGAAATTAGCCTTGAAATATTGTTGTTACATTTTGGGAGTAAAGTAAAAAATGTCTATCTGATGAAATTAAAACAATATATCGCTTTAGATTACTTTGGTAGAATCATAACGTGGACATTTATGTCCACGGCGCGATGGGCTACTTCGACTGGATCGATCACTGTCGCAGAAAGTAGACTTGAAGCTCCAGCTTGCTGTTGCGTTTCGTTCGGTGCGTGATATCCGGTTGCCCATATCCCACCTCCCCTTCCCAGTTCCCCAAACTCTTTATTTAAGGTTGACGCATAATATAATTATTTTGGTATTGTATTATAAATAAATACACCCAACATTCACACACGTAGTCCTGACCCCACACTAGTTATAACCTGTATCGTGGGTGTCAGAGACTATGAGAGACTTTCGGTCTCACAACACCCAGACTTGAAACAAATATCTGTGGGTCACACAAACATTTGTCTTAATGCGGCCTCTCGCTTCACAGCCGGCTACTCGCCCGCTGCGCCATGGAGGCTGTCATATAGATATTCTAGCACTCTTATTCAGAAAAAAATATTATTACAATATTCAGAATGATTTAAGTGACTGCCTCGGTGGCATGGTGGTATTTCGGTACGACTATGGTTCTGAGGTCTCAGGTTCGATCCCGGGGCGGGCAAAGTGATATTGGATTTTTACATATCAGCCCGGAGTCTGGAGTTTGTGCCCGATATGGCGATAGGCTCGCCCCCTATCACATCTGGGACTGAACTAAGCTCGGCAAAATGTGGGTGTTCTAGTTCGCCTCTGCCTACCCCTTCGGGGACACAGGCGTGAGCTTATGTATGTATGTATGTAAAAAAAAAATATGATTACCATATTCAGAATGATTTATGTATCCTTTACGTCCAATAGCCTGTTGTCACCTCTACACGTTTCTATTACTGTAATCGTGATTTATAGAAGCGACTGTGGCTCATCAATAATTCCATCTCATTAATATACCACCGCTCGGTTGACCCGCCATTGTAATTTACAACAGTATAATTCAACGAAATTAGGATTTAATGGTATTGAAGTTTCGATTCTGTACGATCAATGAGTTAAGAATTGGTATTTGATATTCTGTTCAAAATTGACTGCCTTGGTAGCGTAGTTTTATTTCGGTACGACTACCATCTTGAGGTCTCGGGTTCGATCCCCGGGTCGGGCAAAGTGATATTGGATTTTTCCATATCAACCCGGAGTCTGGAATTTGTGCCCGATATGGCGATAGGCTCGCCCCCTATCATATCTGGGACGGAAATAAGCTCGGCGAAATGTGGGTGTACTAGTTGGCTAGCTAGTGCACCTCTGCCTACCCCTTCGGGGATACAGGCGTAAGCTTATGTTATGTTATGTTATAATATTCCAGCAATTAAATCGTTATTTTTTTTAAATTCATCAATATTAGTAACTCATTTAGTTGAGATATTTTCTACCTCAATTTCTTTGAGTTTTAAAAGAGAAAATAGAAATAAAATTACATATTTATAAAATTAAAGAAAATTCATCGGATTTTTTCAAAAACCAAGATAAAACAACTTATAGTCGCCTTCTTTGTCTAGTGGCAGCATATATAGGCTGTGGACCGGGAGATCGTGGGTTTGAATCTCCGGTGAGGCAAAACGTATTTTCTAATTTAATGTGCTCGGGACTGAAGCCCTCAAAAGAGTTTGACGTCAGACAGGCAGCCGTTCGTAAAAACTTATCATTTCTGCAACATGCTTGAAAAAGTGCACCGACCCCGCATTAGTATGGGATAAAGGCAGGCAGAAAGAAAGGAAGAATAAAACAACTAATATCGTTTAATTTTAAAGCTATAGTTACAATCTCTCAAGATATGTCCAAAATATAACCCAGGGTTGAAGTGTGTATAAAGTTGTGTAGAAAACGCTTATAAGCATTGCACCATAGCACCCGAATGGGTGGAGCGACGAATAAAAATGGACGCGACGGCGTGGCGCGGCGCGGTGTGATGTGGCGCAGCGTGGGCGTCGAGGGATATCTGGCTCACAATTTATCTCTCTTGCTAAACTTTCTGATCGTCAATTGGATTTACGAGGTCTTTGCATATTTATAACTTAAATGTTAAGCCTCATTTCAAATGGTTTTGTGGATTAAAAGAGTTTTCGTATCTAGACACTGTCGCCCTTTTTTTCGAATGTCAGAATTAGTTACACATTTATCAAGTATTGTTGTCATCATTGACTGCCTCGGTAGCGTGGTGGTATTTCGGTACGACTACGGTTCTGAGGTCTCGGGTTCGATCCTCGGGTCGGGCAGAGTGATATTGGATTTTTCCATACCAGCCCGCAGTCTGGAATTTGTGCCCGATATGGCGGTAGGCTCGCCCCCTATCATCATCTGGGACGGAACTAAGCTCGGCGAAATGTGGGTGTTCTAGTTCGCTAGTGCGCCTCTGCCTACCCCTTCGGGGACACAGGCGTGAGCTTATGTATGTATGTATGTAAAAAAAAATATGATTACCATATTCAGAATGATTTATGTATCCTTTACGTCCAATAGCCTGTTGTCACCTCTACACGTTTCTGTTACTGTAATCGTGATTTATAGAAGCGACTGTGGCTCATCAATAATTCCATCTCATTAATATACCACCGCTCGGTTGACCCGCCATTGTAATTTACAACAGTATAATTCAACGAAATTAGGATTTAATGGTATTGAAGTTTCGATTTTGTACGAACAATGAGTTAAGAATTGGTATTTGATATTCTGTTCAAAATTGACTGCCTTGGTAGCGTAGTTGTATTTCGGTACGACTACCATCCTGAGGTCTCGGGTTCGATCCCCGGGTCGGGAAAAGTGATATTGGATTTTTCCATATCAGCCCGGATGGAATTTGTGCCCGATATGGCGATAGGCTCGCCCGCTATCATATCTGGGACGGAACTAAGCTCGGCGAAATGTGGGTGTACTAGTTGCCTAGTGCACCTCTGCCTACCCCTTCAGGGATACAGGCGTAAGCTTATGTTATGTTGTGTTATAATATTGCAGCAATTAAGTCGTTATTTTCTTTAAATTCATCAATATTAGTATCTCATTTAGTTGAGATATTTTCTACCTCAATTTCTTTGAGTTTTAAAAGAGAAAATTACAATAAAATTACATAATTATGAAATTAAAGAAAATTCATCTGATTTTTTCAAAAACCAAGATAAAACAACATAGCTTTCTTGGTCTAGTGGCAGAATATATGGGCAGTGGACCGGGAGGTCGTGGGTTCGAATCCCAGGTCGGGCAAAGCGTATTTTCTAATCTAATGTGCCCGGGACTGAATCCCTCAGAGGGGGTTAACGTCAGGCAGGCAGCCGGTCGTAAAAACTTATCATTTCCGTAACATGCTTGAAAAAGTGCACCGACCCCACATTAGGATGAGATAAAGGCAGGCAGAAAGAAAGGAAGAATAAAACAACTAATATCGTTTAAGTTTAAAGCTATAGTTACAATCTCTCAAGATATGTCCAAAATATAACTCAGTGTTGAAGTGTGTATAAAGTTGTGTAGAAAACGCCTATAAGCATTCGGGTGGACCGACGAATAAAAATGAACGCGACGGCACGGTGTGGTGTGGCGTAGCGCAGCGTGGGCGTCGAGGGATATCTGGCTTACAATTTATCTCTCTTGCTAAACTTTCTGATCGTCAATTGGATTTACGAGGTCTTTGCATATTTATAACTTAAATGTTTAGCCTTATTTCAAATGGTTTTGTGGATAAAAAGAGTTTTCGAATCTAGACACTGTCGCCCTTTTTTTCGAATGTCAGAATTAGTCACACATTTATCAAGTATTGTTGTCATCATTGACTGCCTCGGCGGCGTGGTGGTATTTCGGTACGATTACGGTTCTGAGGTCTCGGGTTCGATCCCCGGGTCGGGCAGAGTGATATTGGATTTTTCCATACCAGCCCGCAGTCTAGAATTTGTGCCCGATATGGCGGTAGGCTCGCCCCTTATCACATCTGGGACGGAACTAAGCTCGGCGAAATGTGGGTGTTCTAGTTCGCTAGTGCGCCTCTGCCTACCCCTTCGGGGATACAGGCGTGAGCTTATGTTATGTTATGTTGTCATCATCATTATTCACAACTTTTTGGCGCCTATTGTAAGATTTAAACTTGATTATCTAGTACATTATTCCCCTTTGTTTGTGGTTAATCTTAGCCAAGTGTCGTTTGCAAACTTTCTAATTTCTATGGAGTTATCACGGACGTAAAGAAAAAGAAGGACACAATCTCGCCTATAGTTAAACGGACGCCACAGAGAAGCCACGCACACAAACACGCCTGTATAAAATTGCCCTACGTACACACACGCTATTACGTGTCGATAGATCGAATGGCCGAAAACACTGCTTCACTTTCAATGTCCCTAACGCTCCGTCCATCTTTTATTACGTCCATGGGAGTTACATAGCAAAATGTCTTTGTCTTGTTCAAAACTTACTTTCCAGAGTATATTTGCGTATTTTATAGTACTCCTGGCTTGATACTTTGGCATACAGACATTATAGAGGTCAGCATCAATATTTATACCCCACTCCGTCATATGAACTGCCATTGCCCAGTCTAGATCCAACAGCTTACTCTCAAAAGGGTCTCTAAGTTTTATGGACTAAATATCGATTTTGGGCGTTTCTTCTCATAAATACCCAAATATGTTTGTAGTTAAATCTACTCGTGGTGTTTTCAGAAGTGCAGTTAAGTTTACGATGGCGATGTATCTGCTTAAATATGAATAACTATGGGCCTATCGAACTATAATATAATTAGGCTAGGGTGCAATTTTTTTCCTCATAGTAGAGACTGGAAAACAAGCAGATGGGTCGCCTGATGGTAAGTGATCTCCACCGCCCATAAACACCCAAGACACAAAGAATCATGGGTGCGTTGCCAACCCAAAAGGAGAGATTGGAAGGGGGGGGGGGAGTGCCGCCGGAAATCTCACTTACTGAACGAAACGCGACAGCAAGCTGGCAATTTACGTCGGTTTTGTGTAAGACAGTGGTATCAAACCGGTCGCGCCGGCCCATTCATGCTGTAGACCTAACTGTCTAAAGCGTGGCTTTACCACTCAACCAAACAACAACAAATATTCGTAATCATACTTCGCCCGGGAAATATCCCGGAGAAGATTGATGTCAGGCACGTAGCCAGACTTAAAACAAAGCTGGATACTTTCTGCAACATGCTTAAAAGTGTGTTGTGCCCGCCCGCCCCGCCGCCCGCCCGTCACTTGTGCCACATACACTGGGCAAGTGGAAAGAAAAAAAATATATGGAGAACATGTCCTAGCAGTATGCCATTTTGTTTTAAAACTGTCCATGATATATTGAAAATAATATTGTATTAAAAATAATTGTATTGTGATATTTTGGTCTACTGCTAAACATAGGCCTTCCCCAAAGATTTCCGGACCGACTTGTTGGAAATCTTTGGGGTAGGCCTATGTCCAGCCTTGGACATCCTGGGGCTGATGATGATGATTTTAGTCTATGACTAAGGTGCATTTAAAACAGCAAAGTTAGCACTGGCGAAGGCTCTTTATAACAGGATTCATACCTACCGGTAAAATTTGTCAAATATGAAGTAATAAGTAATTATGGAATAAATACTGATTGTGACTTTTTCTGCGAATTTCCATACTTCCCGACTGAGTATAACTAAATTTACTTAGAACAAAGTTTTGTATAAAGGCTAATAATATAAATCTGGTAGAGACATTGGTGTGAGCAGTGGTCCGGAGTCCGGACTAGCCCAGTGTGTAGTGTGTACACACGCAGGCATGCGAGATATGCGTCGCCGCACTGCGTATTTGTTAGTATGGAATCTGTAGTACTGTGACTTGGTTATACTTTTATTTATAGCGTAAACTGCCTCGGTGGCGTGGCGTGGCGTGGCGTGATATCCTTTTGGTATCATTGGTGTCTATGCCGTGGAGATCACTTACTAGCAGATGACTCACAGGCTCGTTAGTCTATGTTATAACATAACATAACACAAGCTCACGCCCGTTTCCCCAAAGGGGTAGGCAAAGGCGCCCTAGCGAACTAGAACACCCACATTTTGCCGAGCTTAGTTCCGTCCCAGATTTGATAGGGGGCGAGCCTATCGCCATATTGGGCACAAATTCCAGACTCCGGGCTGATATGGAAAAATCCAATATCACTTTGCCCGACCCGGGGATCAAACCCGATAAGTCTGGATGGTAGTCGTACCGAAATACAACCACGCCACCGAGGCAGTCTATAATTTTTCTTTGAAATCGAATTATGAGACAAGTAAGCCCATGATAACAGTACCGGTACTTTAAGAACAAAGCACTGACCCTGAGTCAAGATCATGAAGTCTCATCTGTATAGGCAAACTGTATGTACTCTAAGTATTACGAGTCAAATGTGAGGTTTTCTGACAATAAATCTTGGGGCTCATAGTAAGTTAAGGACTGTTATAGGAATTACTTATTTCAATATTTGTTGTGATGAATGGTAGAGTTGGAAGGGGAAGACCTCATCGAACATTCTCTGACCAAGTCAGAGATTTACTCGAGAAAGGTCAAGTTAAAAGTACCCTAAATCGACGTGCATGCATGAAGAATGTAATGAGACTGAATGAGGCGAAAGAGGTGTGTAAGGATCGTAGCAAGTGGAAATCCGTTGTCTCTGCCTACCCCTATGGGAAAAAGGCGTGAGTATGTAATATTTGTTGTAATCCACATTACGTTACTGTTCTCAGTACATGCACAGACCACAGCGATCCTTCGTTAGCGAATGCCGGTGTATATTTATGTATCATGTTGCTGTGCAGCGCCGCGTCTGTACTAACGCGTGTTTTTTACTATACTAATGGACCAAATGGCTTCCAATTCTCAATTTTTTTTTCAGCAAAGTAACTACTGGAAAACAGGGGTTTATTAAATATTTTGCCAGAAAAATCTGTCAAGCGGGGTGTCAGGCTGGCAGCCGGTCGTGCCTGACAGGAATCCCCCTAAGGGATCTAGTCGCGGGTGAACCCTGTTAGAAAAACCACGTGCTGATCTGGAACTTGAATTCAAGATCCGCCGCCCATAGCCCATATAAACTAAGCTAGAGTTCAGTGACTGGACTAAGGAGGCGCCGATAAAATAAAATATATAAATAACAAAGAATTTAAACGATGTCAACAATAATTTTGGAGCCGTTAAACTGAATATTAGTTACCTACCTATATTAAGTATTGAGATTAGATATATGTAAGTTAAATATTAATTGGATAAAAACAGTCATATAGGGCCATCTGGACATTGAATTTGAGATCAATGGATGATTGACCAGAACCCAAAGAATTTAAACGCATAAATAACACTCAACAGCCACACACAAAGTCCTGACCCCACACTAAGATCGAGTCTTGTATCGTTGGTATCAGGAACTACGAGACACTTTTGGTCTCACAGCACCCAGACCCGAAATAAATATTTGTGAGCCACACAAACATTTGTCTCGGTTGGCACACTTAAACGACCCGGTTTTAGCTGTAAAGAAACTTTAATATTTCCCAGTTATTTTTCATGTTGACCGCTTAAATATAATAAAATTAAGAGTTCCGTGAGAGCGGTAAATTGCGGGTGCATGGGATTTAGTTTAATTAACTTTTGCCCGCACCTGCGTACACCGTGCCTACACACGGTAGCTTCCTCCACACCCGCAATGCAGTTTTGTTTAAATTAGGTACATTTATTGCGCTCGTAGTACTGAGTATTATTGTTTTCTTTGTTAAATGAACTTTAACGGCCTCTTGCAGCTCCGCGATAAACCTCTATTTGTCCTAAATCTTGATTTAAAGATAGGAGTTAGCTGTAGGATAAATCAAGTTTAGGTCTAATTTTAGATTAGAAATAGCGCTAGAAGTGACTTTAAGACTTATGTAAGCTTGTTTAGGGAAATTTAGATTGTAATGATCATTAATTGTTATTATGGATATAGGGGCTTTGAATAACATTTTTAGGAGTCACTTAAATAGTAAAAAGCAGTCACACATAGAGTCCAGAGACCCCACAGTAAGCCCCCACAGACGTGTGTCATAACTCGTAAGTATAAGAATACGAGATACTTCTTTCTCACAACTTCAACACCCGAAAAAAAATATTGTGTGTCAACATTTGCAAAATATGTACCCCTTAATTTCTAAACGAGCAATCAAACTAACATTCAATTACTTGAGTATTTCTTATAAATAAACTGTGAAAATATTTTAGGATGCTGAATTCAACCATTGACCGTATTTGATCATCCTTGTAGCCACACAGTTTGGAAATGACAATTTATTAATGTTTATTTATGTTGACATTGATTGTTAGGAGTATTAAGATACTTTTAAATTAATAACACTGTTTAAAATTAATTTTATTATGACGTAAGAGATGACGTCATCTGCTATGACAGCCACCGACGCCTCCTCGACATGATGTCGCGTCGTGTCGCCGGCGCCGGGACGCCGAGTCCTGAGACGTGGGGCCACGAGAATTGTTGATACATGAATCGTTTAGGATTCTAATTTATTTATAAAAGTAATAATATACTTTCGTCTCCTCAGTTTGGTGTAAGCGTATAACGGGCTGCGCATCGGAATTATCTGACAAAGATACCAATTTTGTTTTCACAAATCATATGAGAAATTCTTTCTTAAGGCAATGACCAAATCGACTTTCTCATTGCATTCCCTTACCGTTTTAAAACAATCTCTGATGCAACAACTTTAGAATTAAATCTACTGAAATTAATTTAATATCAGATTTTAAAAGCTCGCTTGTTTCGCATCCCCACCCCCACCGTGACACACACCATAAAGCACAATAAACATCTAAGCACTATTATAGCGCGCCATGATCGTCCCCTATCACTTAGTTTCTTACAAACCCTCCCTTGAGTGAAGATTCGTCATCCAAGCGGCGGGAAGTATCTATTAAATCTAATGTTTATTTTTTATTGACACCAGGAATGACAAAGCATTTTGGTCGTTATTCTAAAATCGGATCTCCTCCACTAAAACACCTACACTGACATTGACAGCCTCCGTGGCGCAGCGGGCGAATAGCCGGCTGTGAAGAGGGAGACCGCAGGTTCGATTCCCGTATTGAGACAAATGTTACTGTGGACCACAGATATTTGCTTCAAGTCTGGGTGTTGTGAGACCGAAAGTCTCTCATAGTCTCTGACACCCATGATACAGATTATACCTAGTGTGGGGTCAGGACTAGGTGTATTTAAAACATGTATTTTTTATCTATGGTCCATTGTTCTACGAGCAGGTGACAGCTAAAATCGTTGTTTTGCGTATGTGTTTTTAGTGTTTTGTTTCGAAAAAGCTAGTGCAGGAGACCCGGCTTTATGATGGCACAATCCTGAATTTCTATCACCTATCAGACCTAACCATATACGGCGATAGAAGGGGTTGAGATGAGAGACACAATGTTTATTAAAGGGTTGACAAAAAATTTTGCAGGTTTCCTCACGATATTTTTTTCTTCACATTACTTAAAAAAACCCGTCAAGTGCAAGTGGGACTTGCGCATCGAGGATTCCGTAAAAACCTGTAAGTATATAATGAATTTCGCAATTTTCCTTTATCTGCGCTATAAGACGTTGCTTCGTACCTTTCAAGATTCTGATTCCCTTGCGAGTGTCGAAAATTTGCGGCATAAACGACTGTATCTTTTGATTGCGTTGGCTTAGAAGTTTGATTTTTTTCACAGCTCTAAGGGACAGTAGACCTGAGTATTTGATATGAATTTCCACGCGTTCCTGAGCAAAAGGGTCGCGACAGACAGACTTACAACAAAGAGATCTTATAAGGGTTCCGTTTTTTCTTTTGAGGTACGGAACCCTAAAAAGCAGAGTTGCATGATTTACATTTAATTTCAATTACAATTTTCCTCTTGGCCGTACGAACTCACCAAACCAAGCTACCGCGTTTATGTAAATGAGTCTGAAACATTAAAACACAAGAAGATTCATATTATCCACTTAATGAAGTAGTTATAAAATAAAATAACTTCTGTTCTCGCAAAGTGCAGTGGCCATGTAAGAATTTAATTATCTAATAGAATTTATAAGTGCATCTCGGGATTTGTAGCGCCATACGGAAACATTAGCCGGCGCTCGGGAAATTAAATCGTAAATAATGAAATATTTTAAATTATGACTTTGTGGGCGGCCGCTAGATGGCGTTGTTGCGTTTCTATTCACACTGCGGTTAGAGACAAATGTTACTGTCCTATTAATTACAGACTGCTTGAACATAAATGAATTTTGCCAAAATGTTTGCATTCTGAATTAATATACATTTAAACATAACATAAACCGACGCCTGTATAGCGTACACCCACGGACGTCAAAAAAGATGCATGGGACGCTAGGAGCATTGAAAGTGAAGCAGGGTTTTCGGCTCATTCGATCAGTAGCCGCCATTACGTGTTGATAGATCGAATAAGCAGAAAACACTGCATCACTTTCAATGTTCATAGCGCTCCGTCCATCTTTTTTACACGTCCGTGTGTACACCCTAACATTTATACAATAGACAACGGATGTTTTGATCGCTGATTATTCTAATACCTCTATATAGGATTATGAGTAGTTATACAATTTATTAGTTCCCGGCCCGAGATTCGAATCCGTGTATTATTAAGTTCAATTATGTAATTCCCATGCTTCCTGCAATATACCACTGCAATGTGGGATCAGTGTAACATACGTTTTTTTATTCGGCTTAGTTTTTACTGACTGGCCGGCTTATTGACGTCTACCCCTTCTAGGAGTAATTCCAGGTCGATCATGGTAGAACTTAGAAAAACCACTTTGTCCAACCTGGGATTCGAATCCAGGACGTCGTGGTCCACAGTCTATATACGCTGCCACAAAACCAAGAAGGCAACTTTCCATATTTATTGCAAAGTTCATATTTCTGTAACTTATCTGTCTAAATAAACCTTATTGATACCGTACTCATAAACAATTTTAACCACAACAATAAATAACAATGAACGTCAGTCCGTAACACTGAGTGAGTTGGTTCTATCTTTTACGCAAAGTCACGGTGACCGGTTAAAATAACTTCATTATTAACTCAGCTTTAACGAAGTTTGACGTGAGGTTTCAAGGGCAATGTGGAACTTAAATTAATATTGATTTCGATACAATGCTTTATTGGTACATTGATTAAGCATAATATTAAGTTTAATAGACCGATTTTTGACCTAGTTAGTTTAGACTAAAAACCGTCCTGTTTTGTGTTGATGACATAGGTAAGTAATTACAATCCCCACCGTACACATGGTGCTAAAACCTGCCATAGTGACCCACACTCCGTGTGTGGTTCGCGTTCCAGGATCAGCTAGTGTACTTCCGGTTCTCTCGAGGGGCTTGCAGCATGACTTGATGGTTGGTTGAGACGGGTTGGGGGTATCCCTGTATCTGCATCGGTCATCCGTCTGTCTTGTCGCAAGCCCCTCGATTTGCTTCTTCCCTCTTCGGATTCGGAGTGTGAAGAAGCATAAATAGGCCGGCATGATTCAGACGACCACTGATAAACCCATTGTTTGTCAGTGGTCGCTAGTTTTTTTGGATTGCATTACGCTTAGCATCAGGTGCAGTGTAGTCACTTTGCCATGCCCGGAAAGGACAGTGACATGGCACGATAGTTGGTTGGGGCGAGAGTCCCTCGATTTGGTATTTTCTCTTCGGAGTGTAAAAACACATAAATAGACCGGCATTATTTTGGTGACTACCGATAAACCCATTATTTGATGGTGGTCGTTGTTTTTTGAACTGCATTCGGATAAAAAAGAAAAGGAATATGGGATTAAGAATGGCAGATATAGGTGACAAGATATTACCTATATTTAGGCCTTCGAAAATCTCCCTTTCTGTTACACAATGTAACAGTAAACTGCTACTTCACGTCGCTATTCTATAAGACGATAAACGATGACCTTTGCCAAGTTCTATCAAAAATGGGCGCAAGATTATATCCAGAATAATATATGTTATTTATTTTATAATATATTCCGTTATTTTTTTATGCCACCAATCAAAATGTAGTTTAGTAACTACTCTTTCTAATTTCATTCATTTTGTTAAATCTAAATGGTTGAATTAATTATGTACACTCAAATAGTTTACGACGTCTGCCATCCAGTGTAAACAAAACGTTCATTCTAACCGCACAACACCCGACTATCTTCATCAAAGCAATAAACATTAAAACCCACCATGCTGCGTACAACGGAACGTTATCGAGTGTTCAATAAAGTGATCATTATTGGCGACACATGGCGTTAGTGTTAGTCAGATAACATCCGATTGTTTATGACGTCTGCCTTTGAAATGTGTTTGGATGGTCTTCATGCTGTAACGGTTGCATAGCTGGTTGTGTAACTGAGGTCGCGGGTTCGTTTCCCGCAACGAGATAAGTGGGGTCCACAACTATATCGGTTTTGGGTGTTGTAAGACCGAAAGTCTCCTGTGATTCTTGATACCCATAGCTTATAGATTATACAGGGTGTTTAAAAAGTTGGTATCAATAATAACTAAATAAATAAATACAAATACACCCAACAATCCCATATATAGTCCTGAACCCACACTAAGATCGAATCTTGTGTCGTGGGTGTCAGCAACTATGAGAGACTTTCGGTCTCACAACACCCAGACCCGAAACAAACATCTGTGGGCCACACAGACATTTGTCTCGGTGCGGGAAGCAGTCTAGCGCTAAAATTCATAATTTCGTAAGGAAAAAAATGTTTCTGGCCCATTGGGTCAGCTGCAGTACATTTCCAAACCAACTATGGAATAATTATTTTTAGTATATACAAAGCCGTTCCTATGCTAATTTCGACAATTTACTTGGTTGTATTTCGATTTTAATATCTCCGTGCATAATAATTTAAAAAGGTAATAATAATAAATACACCCAACAGTCACACACCTAGTCCTGACCCCACACTAGGTATATACCTGTATCGTGGGTATCAGAGACTATGAGAGACTTTCGGTCTCACAACACCCAGACTTGAATCAAATATCTGTGGGCCACACAAACGTTTGTTTCAATGCGGGAATCTAACCCGCGGCCTCTCGCTTCATAGCCGGCTACTCGCCCACTGCGCCACGGAGGCTGTCTTACAGCCGGCTACTCGCCCATTTAAAAAATGTTCTATTTCTATTTTTTTAACTATACCATTAAGCTTTAAATCGTTCTTCCTATATGTGGAGTTGTTATTGGTACTAACTTCTGCAACAACTGGTATAGGCAAATATAAAATTGTATGCGATACCTGAACATCTTATTACCTATGTACGACTTGTTATTAATGCTCAAACTCCAGCTCAAACCACCTCATTTTTCTGATGACTTATGCTAAGAACTGTAGCCCGAGCACGAAAAACTAATGTAAATGTAAATGTATTCGAGTTCGCTGCGCACTGATGACGTTTGGTTAATATTTCATACAAATTTCATAGACGCACATCGAGTTCGAATACATTTACGGTTGTCAGAAATTTTCCTGCTCACGCCGCTGGAGTTGCTGGATTCAAGTCGTATATCAGACAATTTGTATTTGAGTATTTTTTTTCGAAAATTCAGTTATTAAGCTATAATTTACGTTTTAGGTATAAACGTATCTTCCCCAAGCTAATCACATACGCAATACCAACACAACCCCGCCGATCTCAATCATAATAAAGCAATAAACATTAAAACGGTCATGCTGCGTACATCGGAACGTAACCGAGTGTTCAATAAAGTGATAATTATTGGCAACAGATGGCGCCAGTAGCGCTGCTTAGCATTATGGCGAGTTACGAGCTGCGCCATCTTGTCGAAGTTATTGATAAAATGGCGGGAACAATAATCTACGAATATGTTAGGGATGTGTGAGTAATTAATCGAAATATTACGCGATTACTTATCTTGATAATCGATAATGAAATTAGTAATCGAATGATCTTACTTAAAATGTATTAATAATCTTAAATCCTCACAAACTTTCGATAAACTGATTATAATCGCAAGTTTAAAAACTTAACAGACCGACTTCAAATTCGATTGTGACCAAAGTTATATGGGACCCTTGAAATAAGTTTAATCGAGTACAAAAGAATTTTGGAAATCGGTCCACATTTGGCGGAGATATCGCGTAACATAAAAAAAAATACAGACAAATTGAGGACTCCTCCTTTTGGAAGTCGATTGAAAACTATCCCCGATTTCACTTGTTCTAACGTAAATAAGGAATTCGTAACAATTATAAATGGTTATAATAGATATATCTCGAAACATTTTCTTAATCGAATTATCCCATTAGTATATATCAAAATCACCCATAGCTAGTCTGAATATTGTTACCAAAATTCTCAAGCAATTTCTAGAAAATTTCGTATACCAGTATAGGATCATAATATGTCACTGATTTATTTATTTATTGAGCATCACCTGGCACACGTGGTCGATTGTCCTCTACAAACAAATAGGGTAAACAGCCCTATAAGCGGTCACCTTCGTACACAGTCATGTGTACCACACGTGGTGTTGAGGCCGCATTTGTACAACCCTTTTAACCCGCATACATTCAGTGGGTTAATGACTATGTCAGCTGGAGGAAAAATTGCGTTTCCTATTAGCAACGAGATTGTAGCACCTGCTGTTTATGATATTAAGGTGGGTTTAGATTAATGAATAAATAGAACAAGATCATTATTTTTTAATCCATAAACGTTAATTCATTTTCAATAGAAAAAAAATATTAATTGAGTCTTTTTTTAAAGTTGACGAGCTAATTGGATGTGATTCCCATATACATCCAAGATCCGAAAATAAACTTGGATCAGCAACATAAAAAGAGGAAATAGGGATTGGCAAGAGTATTGGAGATTTAGACATTGAGAAAAATCTATCGAATAAAACGCAAAAAACCGACACTTCACGTAATTTTACTGTGAGGCTGTGGTATCAAAGAAACTGAACTGCCTCATTCGTCTACTGTTTGCGTGCTTACATTGTACGTCAACCTCTCAACAGTACCATAAATACAGACACGAAAAAATCATTAATGAATACATTCTCTTTTTCTTCTTATATCACGCGGCCCGTGGATGTCCTATTTGCGGCCCGTGATTGTTTTGTAAATTAGTCATAAATATCTAAAATGTTATAGATTCTAGATAGAAAATAAGAGGTGCCTCGGTGGCGTGGTGGTATTCCGGTACGACTACTGTTCTGAGGTCTCGGGTTCGATTCCCGGATCGGGCAAAGCGATATTGGATTTTTCCATATCAGCCCGGAGTCTGGAATTTGTGCCCGATATGGCGATAGGCTCGCCCGCTATCACATCTGGGACGTAACTAAGCTCGGCGAAATGTGGGTATTCTAGTTCGCTAGTGCGCCTCTGCCTACCACTTCGGGGTATTTTTATACCCCCATTTTAATGTTAATGTTAAATATGAGGTGAATATATTGCCACCTTAATTATATTTTGCCACCTTGTGGCCCCTGCCTGCCAAAAGGTTGCCGACCACTGCTCTAAAACATTACTCAATAGTTTCATAAACATGAAATCATAATCAATGAACGTACTATGTTCTTCGTCGTATATAGAGGTATATTTTTTTGTTCAAATATTCATCTGCGATCAGCCTCTTGGCTATAAGCAAATATGTTGCTGGGTGTTATTATACTCGTATTATATGTACAAAAACATTACCTTTCTTCCGAGGCTGTCAGGTACAAATTTTAGTACCGCACGCCCTGAGCTATCCTTACTACCTAATGCTCTATTTAAACATAAAACATATTCATCGCATATGCAATATGGTACCACTAGTATACATGTTTTATAAAGTTTGTACGCCTCGGGAGTTCTGCTCGCGTGGGCTCTGCGGCCGCAAGTGGATCATCTCAAAAATATTTTCAATATCCACAACTTATGAATAGGGTTGCCAGCAATTGGCTATATATTTTAGAACTGGTTTTATTAAATCGCAAAGTCCTTACGAATAAATAGGCCAGCTTGACCGGGGAATTTATGCTACTTACAGCAAACCAACATGAAGTAATAACTTGGTGTTGTGTTTCGTACGGTGAATGACATTTCCGTGGGACTACAATTCGCCATCACCTTGTAATTATAATAATAATATTGTCCCTGTAATATTACTGACCCACTGCTGGGCACGGGCCTCCTCTACTAATGAGAGGGGTTAGGCCTTTGTCTACCACGCTGGCCTAATGCGGGTTGGTAGACTTCACATACCTTCGAAATTCTTTGAAACCTAATTACAAAAGTAAATAATTTCTTACTCGCAGAAGTTATAAAGAACGATGTAAACTACCAATTATTTCATTTTATTTTTTTGTATTCAAGAGTTTAAATCCAGAATCAAATAAATTGAATATACGAACATAAGTAAAATAATTACTATGGAAGCATTTTTTATAGATCACAAATATTCTCATTTCAATTCAAATCTTTCAATTTTTTTCCCAAACAAATAAAATACAAGATCTAAAGGTATCTGGGAGATTCACGTAGCAACATTATGCAGAGTGAGTCTTTGTGATACAAGTTTCCGGCGAATGTCGGCAAACTGGAAAACTCGTTCAATACCGTCCGTGCCGCGGAATCCGACACATTTCCACTTTTCTTCAGGGCGGAAAAGTGATTTTATTTTGTTTGCATATTTTACATTCCGAGGTTTCAGATAGTAATTCAAATATTTTGTAACTGTAGGTAGTACTGCATTGTAGATATGTATCGTACGTACTCCCTCCACGTAATGTGGTTTCCACTGCTTCAACATTTTAACAATAAACTTAATTCTTGATACAAACACAACGCATTTATTAGGATCTCTATAAACTTTACTTCGTACATTTTATGATTGGTTCGGGTTTATATAATATGTTCGCATTATGAAGCCAGCTCGATTTTGATAATACCACTATCTAATAGGAATCCGTCTTAAGATTTTCCATATTTAATGGGGTTACTAGTGTTCCAAAAATTGACAATGTGCTGTATATTTTTTACAGACGTTTATTTTCTGGTAGGCGCCCACGTTTTTTCTCTGGTATTGTGGGTATTTATAGGGCATGTTAATAACCTCATAAGTCTTTCACAGGTACCAAAATGAAGCAGATGTATAAGCAACATAAGAACGTTGTTTCGATGACTGTGTGCTAAAATGAACCGAACACTCGTCAAATATCAAGTTATAGCGTGTGGTGTCGAGAATCCGTGAGTGCCCCGTCGGGGTAGGGAAAAGAAAGATACGCGCGTTAAATTAATTAAGTAGATGTATTGTCCGAAAACTTTACAACAAATAACTCGTCTACTCGTAACAATGTTAGGTAGGTACGCGAGAATACTAAACACGTTACAGGGCTCCTAGGCTGCGCCCGCACACGCGTGCACCCCGGAAGGTTATTCATTTAGCACTGGCGGACGTGCGTGGGCGCAGACTATAAGGGTAGGTACGAGGAGCGTAGGGATCGCGGGACGCGTGCGACGCGCGGAGGCGGGGGAAGCGGCCTCGGGAATGGGGCTCAAAAGGGGTTGCCGATACAGCGCTAGGACGATGTTGCGCTATATCCTCCCCCTCCAGGTCACAAGTCCGACCCGGACGTGACCTGGCCGGTCTACCACGTCTGGGCTTCTGAGCTACATCCCCTCTTCCATGGTAAGGCGTAAGAGTGCTGGTATGATATTTACCTACAGTGACCCCTAGACTATCCCGAAGTAAAAATGTAGTGGGCCTCACAACTTCAGCCACCACGAAGGGACCATTGCGACGGGGCGCAAACTTAGAGGTAAACCCTTTCGCCGTGTTACTTAGCGCATGGGAATCCACAAGAACTAGATCTCCCACCTTAAACGACGGAGCCGGACGTCGCTGCTTATCAGCGACCTCTTTTCGAGCATCTTGCTGCTCCTCTACGCGATACCGAACGCGTTGCAAAATATGTCCAAAGTTACGTAAATAGGGTGTAATTTGTGGCACAAAGTTTTCTTTGGCCGCAATTGTACGCATATCATGATTGACATCGATAGGCGACCGTAGATTCCGTGCAAACATTAAGTACGCCGCCGTCTCACCTGTGCCGGAGTTATATGCGGTGTTTAATGCGAAGCGGGTCTGTGAAAGGACCTCTGGCCACTTGCGGTGTTCCAACCCTAATATCATCGCTAACCGTTGCTTCATGTCTCTATTTTTCCGCTCGGCGGGATTCGCCTCGGGATGATAAGCAGGCGTGAGGGCTTGACGGACACCCAATACAAACAAGGCCTTTTGCATAACGGCGGAAACAAACTGTGACCCATTATCGGAAATAATTCTTCGCGGTAATCCGTACCTCATGAAGATTTCTTCAATTAAAATTTTAGCACAGTTTTCAGCATTAGCGTCAACTAGTGCAAACAATTCTACCCATCTTGTGGCGGTGTCCTCAACGAGAAAGATCCACCGCTCACCCTTGTCACCTTCTGGAAGGGGACCAAATAAGTCCATTGCAAGGACTTCAAATCTCTGTTGTGGTACCGGGGTTTGTAAGAGTCCTGCGGGCTTGAGATTAGCAGGTTTGTACTTGGAACAAACGTCACACGCTTTTACATAATTCGTTACATAGGTTCGCATTCCGCGAAAGTAATAACGTTCCATCAGCTTACGCAACGTGCGCTCTACACCTAGATGACCTGCAGTGGGAGCGTCGTGCAACTGCTTCATTACCTCTTCTCTCCAGATTTCAGGTAAGACCAATAATGGTTCTTCTATTTCTCCTTCAGGATCACACCGATACAATACCCCTTGGGTCATATAATAGCCTCGATCAGTCCATCGCAAGGCGAGGTTGGAATCTTGAGCTTCAAAATCCTCGATGATCTTTTTACATTCAGAATCTTCTAGTTGAGCAGCGCGGACTTCTTCACGTCCACGAGTTGGCAAATCCACGACTATAGGGCAAATAGCGCATGGTTCTTCCTCAGAAGATGCGTCTCCTACAGGTCTGCTCAATGTGTCAGCTATCACATTAGCTTTTCCGGGACAGTACTGTATATCGAGGTTATAGCCCTGGATCTTCATGGCCCATCGTGCTAAACGTCCACTAGGAGTCTTAAGTGACATCAACCATCGTAATGGTTGATGGTCAGTGGCGATATGCACCTCTGCACCCTCAATATACCCTCGGAATTTTTCTAAGGCCCAAACTACAGCTAACGCCTCCCGCTCTGTAGTATTATAATTGCGCTCAGCTGTTGTTAGGAGCCTACTTGCATACTCGATTGGTCTCTCCTCTTTCGGTTCGCTACCTTGCAGGAGCACAGCGCCAAGGGCATAGGCGCTAGCATCTGTACGCAGTACAAACATCTCTTTCCAATCGGGTTGTATAAGTATAGGCGCTGTGGAAAGTTTCTGTTTGAGTAGTTCGAATGCCTGAACTTGCTCTGTCTCCCATACCCACTTACGATTCTTCTTGGTGAGTTCTGTCAATGGGCGAGCTGTGGCCGAAAATTCCGGTATAAATTTCCGGAACCACGAACATGTCTGGAGGAAGGTCCGAAGTTCTTTTAGGCATTTCGGCGCCTTTCTGTTCAAAACAGCTTGAATCTTATTGTGATCCGGTTCGATTCCTGACGGGGAGATAACATGCCCTAAGTATGTTAACCGTTCTCTCCCGAACACGCATTTATCTCGGTTCGCACGTAAATTGAACAACCTGAGACGATCGAAGACTTGTCGCAGGTGAGACAAATGCTCTTCTAGATTGTCTGAAATAATCAGAATATCATCAAGATAGCACACAATTGTGATATCCTTTAGGCCAGACCGAAAACGATCAATGAGCCTCTGGAACGTTGCCGGAGAATTCCGAAGACCAAAAGGCATCCTTCGGAATCGGAAAGTTCCGAAAGGTGAGACGAAAGCCGTCTTATCTCTATCTTCGGGAGCGACCTCTATTTGCCAATATCCCGACTTCAAGTCAATGGATGACATGACGCTGTTTTTCTTAGTCGACTGTAACAGCTCGTCGATCAGCGGTAATGGGTATTTATCGGCACGTGTGATCTTGTTCAAATTTCTGTAATCTACGCAGAATCTAATGGTACCATTCTTCTTTGGCACCAACACCACCGGTGAGGTCCACTCTGAGTCTGCCTCTTCTATTACTCCTTCTGCTAACATTTTATCTATTTCTTTTCTCATTATTTCTTTTTTTCCAGGTGGAACGCGGTACGGCGGGACGGAGATCGGAGGGTGTTCACCGGTATCGATCCGGTGGACCGCAAAACTTGTAGCAGCTCCCCCTGGCTCAAAGACATCTTTATTGTCTTCCAGGAGGGTCGAAAGCTGGATACGTTCTTGCGATGCCAAAAGCGAGCCTTCATCCTCTCGTAACAGATCTACGGCGGAGCAACTAAGACGAGCCTCCTCATCCTCGTATTCCAATAAAAACAAATCAGATTTACCGCGGAGGGACCACTGATTCCTCCCAAAATCAAATACCATACCAGCATCTCGAATAAAATTTATACCTAACAACGATTCCGTCGCCCCGGGTAATACTATGAATTGAGTAGGGATGACCACCCCTCGCACCTTTACATCTATTAAAGCAGTCTTAACTACATTACATTTCGTTTTACCATCTGCAAACTTTAAGCTATAACGCACATTCTCAAAAGGGTGTTTGTTTACGCACAAATAATTATAAAGACTGTCACTCGCGACGGATTGTTTAGCACCCGTGTCAATTAGTAATGTTCCTGTCTTGCCGTATATTTCTACGGATAAAACAGGTCTGCTGCGCGGCGGATGCGTTGTTGAAACAGCGGCTAACGATTGGAAGGCGGGTGTGCTGCTCTTTTCTTTACAGACCGCGCAGTTAGCGCGTATAACTCCCGGTGCACCGCAGCCGAAACAAACGAGCGGTGAATATGACGACGACGCTGGCGACGAAGTTGCTGGCGACGATGTTGTCGATGCCGATGGTGTCGATGTGCCCTCAGCCAATCTAAGCTGGTTCCGGCCACGAAGCTTGATGCAGTCAGCCTTTTCATGACCGTACTTTTTACAGTATGCACACATCGGTCTGGTTTTAGAGGTTCGGAACGTAGTTTCAGCCGAATTAGTATTGGTAGGTTTCTGGACAGCTGCCGACGGTACTTTACTAGCGGTGTCAGATTTTTGTCTTCTCGGACGGCCCTCCTCAAACAAATCCTCCACACGACGCGCCTCACACAGCAGTTCCGAAAATGTATTGAAACCACTTCGGGGAACCTTCTCTCTAATTTTAGTAGTCATCAAACCATATATCATGTCCAATTGAACATGTTCTTTTAAACTACCAATCGGTAGTTGAGCAATTAGGGCTCTTGCCCTGCATACAAAAATATCTGTGGTTTCCTCATCGGTTTGTTCTTTGGCAAAAAGTTCTCTATAAATTCTATGTGGTGGAAGACGTGGTCCGTACGTTTGCTTTAACAGTTTAATTGCCTCGGACCAACTTTCAATTGAAGATTTTACTCCCTGCCACCAGGTAGCTGCCAATCCGGTCAACAGCATGGGCAGTCCGCGCAAGGCGATGCTGCCCTCAATGCCGACGCACTCCTTGTATATTCCTATAGCGTCGATAAATGCTATAACGTCGCTATCCTTAGCGCCGTCGAACCGCGCCGTGCACTTGGCGAAATGACCTTGAGAAAGTGCAGGCGTGGTCGAAACACACGAAGCCGTAGGCGACTGCATTTGAAGTAATTGCACAAGTCGTAATAGTTGTTGGTCTGTCATGACCACAGAAGTACTTGGAGGTGGTGCGCTGCCGTCCGCAAGCGGCGCGCACTCGGCCGGCGGCGATACATCAGAAGCCGGCATGTCTGAACAGGATTCCGCGTCAGCTTGACTACGCGTGCGCGGCATAACAACGCGCAATGTCTATACCTACAGTTCAAAGTTCTCAAGGTACCCGTACACTAGTACTAAGCACTCGGCGCAACTCTAAATGTTCACAATTATCACGGTCCAGTCCAGTGAAAAAATACTTGTAAAATAAAGGTACTTATCGTCCCTTAGCAACACGACGCTCGTAGCGATGAACAGCGATCGACGCGGCGGCACGTTTGATATCGAGACTCGAGCCGCACCGGCTTGGCAACGGCGCGTTCCACAACACACAATCACAACTCGCACTCGGTTCAAATCACGACGTAGGTCGTAGGTACCACGATCGCGCAACGTCACTTTTAAAGTTCTATTGGAACGACGTAAATATGCCGGAGTCCTTGTAGGTATACATGTGCACCACACTATTCTTACTAGGTACTTTAAGTACATCACACAAAGTACATTAATCACAATAATTGTTCGGAGCCGAACGTTGGGACGCCAGATTATAGCGTGTGGTGTCGAGAATCCGTGAGTGCCACGTCGGGGTAGAGAAAATAAAGACACGCGCGTTAATTAATTAAGTAGATGTATTGTCCGAAAAAACTTTACAACAAATAACTCGTCTACTCGTAACAATGTTAGGTAGGTACGCGAGAATACTAAACACGTTACAGGGCTCCTAGGCTGCGCCCGCACGCGCGTGCACCCCGGAAGGTTATTCATTTAGCACTGGCGGACGTGCGTGGGCGCAGACTATAAGGGTAGGTACGAGGAGCGCAGGGATCGCGGGACGCGTGCGACGCGCGGAGGCGGGGGAAGCGGCCTCGGGAATGGGGCTCAAAAGGGGTTGCCGATACAGCGCTAGGACGATGTCGCGCTATAAAGTTAAAATTAAGTATAATGTTAAAATAAAACATGACCTGATAAAGGTCGCACGAAGTCGCTGGATGGAGGCCGCTTCCAACAGGTCGATCGGGAAATCTTTGGGGGAGGCCTATGTTCAGCAGTGGACGTCCTATGGCTGATGATGATGATGATGATAAGGTTAAAATTAAGTATAATCTAGTATAGTGGTCAAATGCATTTAAATTCAAGTATCACCTACAGTGTTTTAATTGAATTTTTATTTGATCACCGTTTCACAAGGTGGGAGATAGTGTCTCCGATTTAATTCAATCTTTAGAATTCTAAATTCTTGCGGAAAACACAGTACACCAGCCAACGGCGCGACTCCATGTTTTGGTTGTAAACAATGCGAATTAATTATGAAATCCCATCACGGTAACGAGCTAAATGGATTGCTGTTCAACGTGTTTTGTTCTGAGTACGTACTCGTATGTTAATTGAATTAGTTTATTTTGGTTTACTGCTAAAATTAGACAATTTGTGCAATTAATTTTTAAATTGTTTTTATTTCGCATCAATGGTCGAGTTCTAACTACTTTATCATCATTATCAGATACAGGGCATCCACTGCTAAACATAGCTTTTCACAAAGATTTCCAGATCGACCTGTGGCTTGTGGCTGGGATCTACTCAATATTTTATCGACCGACTTCAAAAAACTTCAAAGGAGATGGTCCTCAAATCGTCTGTATATATATTATATTTGTTATGGATGTTCCTTGATATCTCTGCCAAATGTAGACAGATTTTCAAGATTCTTTTTGTGTTCGATAAAGCTTATTTCAAGGTTACTTACATATAAATTTGGCCACGATCAGATACATTTTGAAGTCAGTCCGTTAAGTTTTTAAATTTGTGATTATTGTTGTCCTACTAAGCCGACGTCCCATCTGATGGTAAGTTATTATCCTAAGTCGTAAGCCCCTGTCTGCTTTGGAAAGGCACAAATTGGGAATTGGGAAGGTTCTTATGCTTTCGAAACCTCACATTCCATACGATACGCTACAGCAATTTATTTTACATATTTTTTTTGTGAGATAGTGGTAATAGTCGGCATAATAGACGTGTGCCGGCCCAATGATACTCGTATATCACATCCTAGACGTTTTAGACTACAGTGATAAAACATTAATTGAGTTTCAAGTGTAATGTTTAGCGTTGTATTTAATATTTAGTGACATGAGTAAGACTTAGGGCGACTTGCAGCGCTATTACTAATGTAGAATTAAACCAAAACTCGATTTATCCTACAGCTGACTCCTATCTTTAAATTAAGATTTGGAATATATAGATATTTATCGCGGAGCTGCAAGTAATAAATACAGAGTCACGTTAGAAACGTGTATCAGCCTATAGAATAAACTTGATTACGGAAGCGAAGCTGCGGGTAAAAGCTAGCAATAAACATACAAGCTTAAAAGGAACATGGTAGGTAATCACATGCATCTAATTCCCTAAGGAAGTGTGTGGTGGAAGCGACGCGGAACAAATATCGCGGTGGAAGGACCGACCGCAAGTGATGGCCTGTACTACACGATACACACAAATTTCATTACTACATAGTTGTGTGTTTGGGAGTGAGTGAGCTTGTAAACAGATGGATGTAAATAGATGCAGGCCGCTTCCAACAGGTCGGTCTGGAAATCTTTGCGGGAGGCCTATGTTCAGCAGGGGACGTCCTGTGGCTGATGATGATGATGATGATGAAATAGACTGAGCAGATAGTAACTATCGTTATATGAACTTTTTTATAGGAGAGACTGGCAAAAGAGCAGATGGGTCACCAGATGGTAAGTGGTCTCCACCACCCATAGATACCCAAGATACAAAAGGAATCATGGGTGCGTTGCCAACCTAAAAGGAGGAAATGGAAGGGGAGGGAGAAAGGGATTGGGAACTAGTTATTACTAAGCCATTTTCCGTGATGAGAGTAACCTACGTCCTATGTCATCCTTAGTCTAGTGCCTGCATGTATGGATTGTAGACTGGAAGGTCCTGTGTTCAAATTATAGGTCGGTTTATAGTTTATAGCGGTTTTTAGAAGTTTATTTCGTTTAAACGAGATCCCTCAGAACCAAAGAGGATTGACACCAGGCAGGTAAAATAGATAGGCAGAATAAAAACTAAAGCCGGAACTTTTTGCAGCACGCTAAAAATATATTGCGCTGACCCCACGATGGAGTAGGATAAGATCAGTTAGAAGAAGAAAAAATATCGCTATCTCTATCACTTGGGGATTGCGTAGATCTCTGATAGTAATATTATTTTCCAAATTTAAGTAGTTCCAGAGATTTTGGGCTTTCAAAGAAACTCTTACGCCTTATATTTAACGTCACATACCATTTTCGATTGCTCCACCTGAAATAACTCGTTTTTGTCCGACTCCGAAAATGGAGAAACCTCAATTCGTCTGTATTTTTTATGTACATTACGCTATATATCCGCCAAATGTAGATCGTTTTTCAAAATTCTTTTTGTGTTTGATAGAAGATATTTCAAGGGTGTTCCCATTAAATTTGGTAAAGATCGGATTTGTACTCGTGAGTTTTTATTATTGAAACTTGTTATTATTGAAACTAAGTAAGCTATACGATAGTGGCCACTAGCTACGAGTCATAATCAGTTTAACTACCTCCCTAAGCGGAGGTTTATGTTGCAGTTAACTTGCCGTTTTATCACGTATCAAGTTATACGTCCCACATTACGACCTAATTAAAAATCCCGGTTTACAATTAACTGAGACTTGGTGTCGAAAACGAATTGAATATATGATGTAACCAAGTCACAAGGAACTATACTTTTTGGTAAAATGTTTTTTTCAGGAATCATATTTAAATATGCGTGGAATTTTATTTTGACGGAGATGCATTCAATCATTCATTTAATTTTTCTTCAATCAATCACCAAGCGTTATCGCTCAGCTAAGTGGAAGAAGAGAAACTAAAAAAATACGTTTCCTAATATCACCCCACCTTAGTAGCACTATTTCCATATAAAAAATTCAGTAACATTCGTACTTTGGAACCATGTCCTGTACGTGATCAGATTTGCAGCATGCAGTTGGCCGCTTTTTAACCTATGGTATTAAATAGAATGATTTTAATAACAATAATAGTAGAATTGATTACGTATGGTATTCCCTTATAATCTCTAATAAGCTCTGGTCTATCTATTATATCTATTAATGGAGGGTTATTACATTCCTCTTATTGATAAGATAGTGGTCTGTGGGGCAAGATGCGGCCGAGTTGTAAGCGTTTTATAATCGCTAGAGAAATATCTCTTTACAATTTTCGCGTTGATAAAATAAGTATCACACCCAAAAGAAAGAACAATTGAAATCAAAGATGAAGATTTTTGATTTTGAATTTCACGGGTTTCGTTCGATAATTTTAAGGAATGTTTGACTCAAGATTTAGTTCACTGGCCGGTTATTTATCCATTATGTCATAAAGATGCTGGCTAGGTTATGCTTAGATTCTTTATGCTGCTGCTGTTATTGTAGAGTTACTACAAAACCTTGTAAACAATATTCAAGACGTGAAGTGGCTACCTTCCGTGAAATGTTTCGTTTAGTTAGTGACATTGTTAGATGTCAAATTACTGCTTCGCTTCTAAAATACTTTTCATCTAGGCAGACGCTTGGCCGCAGCCCACACCCTGACATTATTGATAGTAACTACATACCATCAGATAGGCTGCCTACTCATCTGCCTTTATAAGCTAAGAACGTTACTAAGCAAAGTTGTTATTATCATGTGTTATTTTTATTAATTTATAATAACCTTGTATGTTTTTTTTTATCTCAGCCAGCCTCCGTGGCGCAGCGGGCCAGTAGCCGGCTGGAAAGCGAGAGGCCGCGGGTTCGATTCCCGTATCGAAACAAATGTTATTGTGGCCCACAGATATTTGTTTCAAGTCTGGGTGTTTTGAGACCGAAAGTCTCTCATAGTCTCTGACATCCATGATACAGAATAGCCTGTATCGTGGGTGTGAGGACCCAGTGTGGGGTCAGGATTAGGTGTGTGACTGTTGGGTGTATTTATTATCTTTTTTCCTTTATGTTAATACGAGTATAATTGTGTCGCATTATGTTGTGCCAAATAAATCTTTCTTCCTTTCAGAAGAAGAATAAAATGTAATATAAAACGCTAACAGTGTAAACGCATCCCTATTAAACACTGACCGTCAGTAGATTACAAGGGTTGTTGGACATTTTGCGGCCTCCGACAATTGTTTATTAAATACCTTATCAGATAAGCGTAGTCATGTGGATTTAGGATCACTTGGCTTTCCACCATGTTGCTTTATTGCCAATGGTGGTTTGTAACAAGGGATCTTGTTTCGTGTTCAAATTGGCTGAATTGTAAAGTAAACCTATTAGATAAACATCGACGATCGACGAAGTATGTATTACATCTTTCTTTCCACCTGCCCTTATCACACCTTAATGTGGGGTAAGCGCAACACACTTTTTCAAGCATGTTGCAGGAATTATTTGGCTAAGTTTTTACGACCGGCTGCCTGCCTGACGTCAACCCCCTCTGAGTGTTTAAGTCCCGGGCAAATTAAGTTAGAAAGTTCGCTTTGCCTGACCTGGGAATCGAACCCACGACCTCTCGGTCCACAGCTCATATATGCTGCCACTAGACCAAGAAGGCGACAAATGTAGTTGTATTACATACGTTGTACAATTACCGTCCTAAAGTCTTGGGTTCGATCTCCGGGTCAAGTGAAGTGATATTGGGGTTTTCTTGTCAGTAGCCTGCAATGGTGAATTTATGGCTCTTCCCTATGTGGGACGGAAAAAGCTTGGCAAAAAATGGATGTGTTAGTTGCGCCTCTGCCTACGCTTTGGAGATAAAAGCCGTAAGCGTGTATAAAGATAAACACTGTTCTTATTGATCATTGTAACTTATATTTGCGAATATTCTGTGCTATTTTTGATTTGAAAAACACGTGCGTACACGTGGGAGGACATTCGCCTGTAAATTAGTAGATTTTCTATTTCTGTGTTTTTGATCTGATGATTATTTAGGCCGACAAATCTTGTCAAAGGTGGTTTTGCGTATTCTGGGGATATGTAGTTAAGTCTAAGGTTTTTATTACAGAAAATAGTAACCTACATGACTTAAAGGTATAATAATTTATGATCCTCTTCTATCATTAGTAGGTGATAACAGGCGCTTTAACATGCTCTACGTAGGTCGAAAATAAATATAATAAAATATATCACATACACATACATACATACATATGCTCATGCCTATATCCCCGCAGGAGTAGGCAGATGCGCACTAGTGAACTAAAGGTAGAACGCCCACATTTCGCCGAGCTTAGCTCCCTCCCAGATGTGATAGGGGGCGAGCCTATCGCCATATCGGACACAAATTCTAGACTCCGGGTTGATATTGAAAAAATCCAATATTACTGTGCCCGACCCAGGGATCGAGCCCGAGACCTCAGAACGGTAGTCGTGCCGAAATATAACTACGCGACCGAGGCAGTAAAATATATCAACACCAGATTTTTCAAATGTTTTAATGTTAAGGCCTATGTTCAGCAGTGGACGTCCTATGGCTGATGATGATGATGATGATGATGATGAATCATAAGATTATTTATTGAGGGCAACGTTGCAGCATTGCACCGGTTCCCGCTGTGGAGAGCCTCATTAGAGGATCGTTGCGAATAAAATGTATTTCTATTGCAGCGGCGCCGCAACCCATTAATTTACAATCAACGTGAAGGAAAATGTCTTGTTACGGACCAGGCGGGGAATTTATAATTAATTTTAGTAAAAATAATTGTAATTATTAAATGTTTTATTACGTGCCTGCTATGGTATTTGTGTTGCATATAACTTTTTCTTTCATTATTTCTTTCTACCTGCCCTTATCCCACCTTAAAGTTGGGTCGGCGCAACACACTTTTCCAAACATATTGCAGAAAGGATTTGGCTTAGTTTTTACGACCGGCTGCCTACCTGACGTCAATCTCCTCGTACAAAATAATATATTTTAATTTTTTCTTTTCCAAAGTCACTTAACCTTTTTTCAATAGTGGTACAAGGATTCCTGGAAATAATAAAACCCACAAAGGAAGTCGAAAGTTGCATGCTAGTGTCGCCGTCACAATAATGGCGCAGTGACTTTCGATGGTTGAGAAATGGTTGAGAAATCTAGAAGCAGTGAAGCAAGCGTAGAATAGTTAGTGTAGCAATGGCAAAGAGTTCATATTATACTTAACACGATTCTTGTTGTTTGACTTTTGCTAAATTGACAAATACGTATTAAGTGATAAACTTTTTTACCCTTCGCCAATATAGCGTTGCTGTGACGCGATAAAAATTGTAAAGGAAACCGGTTAGAAATAAAATATGTATTTTTCTAGCTAGAAAATTTCGCAAAAATAGTTTGCTAAAACACATGTACTATCGGAAACAGCGTGTCGTTAATTCGACAGTTATGCAAACATGATTCGTCAATAAAATTGACTCGGGAACCGGCGGCCGAACCAATATTAGTTTAGCTTAACGAGCTGTTACGCGTTGCATACGATCGCCTGCCGTTTGCTCTACATAATAGAGTGCAAAATCAATTGTGTTCACATCACTAATTATTTTATTTAAATATTTGCCAATTACAGCTCCTGCCGATTTGCTTAAAGTCTAGAAGTCGTGTAAGCCGCGGATTTATTGATATGGAATAATGTTTGTTTGTTCTTTTGTTCGCACGATGAGGGTTTGAGTAGAAGTGTTACTGATGAAATGTGAACTATGTATTTATTGAATTTAGTGTTTTTCCTAATATCATTGATGTGGTGACTATTTTTTTTATACTAGAGGCTGGTAAACGAGCAGATGGGTCACCTGATAGTAAGTGATCTCTACCGCGCATAAACACCCAAGACACAAAAATAATCCTGGATGCGTTGCCAACCTAAAAAGAAAAAAGGGATTGGGAAAGGACGGGGGGAAATGGGCCACCGAAAATCTCACTCACCGAACGAAAAGCGACAGCAAGCTGCCACTTTACGTCGGTTTTCTGTGAGACGGTGGTATCAAACCGGTCGAGCCGGCCTATTCGTGCTGTAGACTTTACTATCTACAGCGTGACTCTACCACTCAAAGGACAAGAATTGATAAAAGGATGTTGAGGTGGCTTGGGCATGGGGAGAGGATGGATGAAAGGCTTATCATGCTAAAGTAAATGGAAGGGTCGGAAGAGGGCACCCGAGGAGGACATACATAGATCAAATAAGTGATCTTCTCCGAAAAGGGCAAGTAAGGAGTACCCTCAACCGGCGGAAATATATAAAAAAGAGACATGAGTGTGGAAGAAACAAAAGAGGTGGTGTGTTAGGATCGTGGCTTGTGTCGCTCAATAGTCTCTGCCTACCCCCATGGGATACAGGCGTGAGTGTGTATGTATGTATGTATCATTGTTTTTCCAAAACGACATTAATCAAGCTGACGCTTAAGGTTGGTTCTTACTTTTCTGTAACAAGTACCAAGTCAGGTCAATCCGTTCATACTTTAGTTAATCTGTAGCTTTAACACAATGGGCCTTACTTATAAAAAAAAATTGCTGAGCAAATTATTTTCAAACAATGTGACACAAAGAAAAAAGTGGCAGACTATTCTTAGCCACTTGCTCAGTTAAACTGTTTTTATAAGTAAGGCCCATTATAAATGCCATATTTATTTAAAGAAAGGGAAATAAGTTTGAATCTAAATATATTCTATTCTATGTAACTAAAGTTGGAATTTGACGATACTACATTTCATACAAATATTTATCTCAATTTCCAAAGCCAAGTGATTCGTGACATGCGTCATAAGACGAAGTTCTAGTAAAACGCAACAACATCCAGCGAGAGCAAGTTCGCAACAACTGCGGTGAAGTGGATCCAACGACGCGACGTGAACGAGGACTTGGGGGTGACGCGCGACGCCGCCCAGGAGCTATCGGTTCCGTATAGTTAATGATCATAACATAAGGTCACGCCCGTATCCCCGTAGGGGTAGGCAGAACTAGCGAACTAGAACACACACATTTCGCCGAACTTATTTCCGTTCCAGATATGATAGGTGGGGAGTCTATCGCCATATCGGGCACAAATTCCAGACTCCGGCCTGATATTTAAAAAGTCAATATCATTTTACCGGACCCAGGATTGGAACTCGAGACCTCAGGACGCAGTCCTACCGAAATACAACTACGCCAACGAGGCAGTCTTTTTTACGACATTTAATGATCTTCGGTGGCATTCTCCGTAGCGCAGCGGGCTAGCAACCTGTAATACGAAAGGTTTCAGATTCGATTCCCACAACTGAGGATTTTATATGTGTAACTGTTGGATGTATTTGTTTCTTTAATATACGATATGTGAAAGTTAATTAAAATGTAAAAAAAGTTTAAATTATTAAGTTACTACTACAAATAAGTAACTGATAAAAATATGAGCCAATTAAACTTTTTTGTTATCACAATTACAGTTAAATTACTATTTTTTTTTTGCAAAAATGACATAACATACATACATACATACATACATGCTGAATGTAATACAAAAATGACAGAAAAATTAAATGACGAACCGTCTCAAAGTATTACTAATCCGACGTAAAAATATCTTACACCCGTGCACTCAACGCTTAGCCAATCATCAGGATTTTAGCTTACTCCAACGGGACCCTAAAAACTTGAAATCCCGGAACGGAACTCTTTATTCAGTACTTTTAACTGGCATACAAGAAGTTTTATAGTTGGCGCGACACAGACGCTACGGAGCTCTACGATGTGCTACGAGATGCTACGGGATTTATTTTTTAGTCTTGTGCTACGGTTCGCTACAACGTAGTACGCGGGTTGCAAACGAAAGAAATGGAGAATCGGACTTTGTACAAATATTTGTAAGGAGAATGTTTGAGTGAGTGAATGAATTTGTATAAGCAAGCTGTATAGTTGCATAATTGCGAAAACATGTATAGTGTTATCATATAGTTTAAAGACGTGTATATCATAGATCATAATATTTGTATTAACACTTTGTTTTCCGAATAAAAATAAAATAAAATATTTAGAGATTTGAATGCATGTTGTTTGTGCATATTGCTGTCGTGGTATACGTATAGGATCTACGTACTACTTTCTTATTTACTTTTGCTACTATCTATGAAACAACATTGCCATTGGGGTATTGTTGTTCCAGCCCCACTTATATTTCAGTTAACATAAACTCCGATAATTTATCACTTTTCTATAAAAATGGTTGTCATTTTTTATATGTAAGTTTATCCTAGCCCTACTTAAATTGGAGCTAGTCGTGAAAAGCAAAGACAAATATTTTCTGAAACATAATTAAAAATGTGTGTTACGTCAATCAATCCGTCCATCATTGCAATCTGATTTGAGTCTGGCTGAAAAATATTTTTTGTAGATAAATTATATCTGTAGCATATTATACTGATTCATAGATAATTTGATCTGCTTCATACATCCGTAAACGTTTTAAAAATTTAACAATAATAATAAATACACCCAACAGTCACACACCTAGTCCCCCACACTAGGTATAACCTGCATCATGGGTGTCAGAGACTATGAGAGACTTTCGGGCTCAAAACACCCAGACTTGAAACAAATATCTGTGGGCCACACAAACATCACCACAATAAAATCAACACATAACGGCAATGAAGCGAAAAACTAATTTAATAAGTTAATACGCATTCAAATTGCCACAATTAGGGTAACGCAAACGCGTCGTTTAGTGGCTCTCACTAATTTGATTACTCTCTAATATAAACCTCCCGCCTCCCTCCCATGATGTCCATTCGGGAATTCAGGATATAAACACTAATGATATTGTATCTTCCTTGGTCTAGTGATAGCGTTGGACTATGGACTAGGTCCTGAGTTCAAATTCCAGGTCGGGTTACATAGTTGAAGTTATTGTCGCTGGATGCAGGCCGCTTCCAACAGATCGATCTGGAAATCTTTGAGGGAGGCCTATGTTCAGCAGTGGACGTCCTATGGCTGATGATGATAAGGATGATGCTGATGTTACAAAGTTATTGTAACGCTATTTGAAGATATTGATTTCAGGCAGGCTGACTATAAAAACGAAGCCAAATCCTTTTATTAGAAAAAATCTGCAACATTAAAAAAATGTGTGAATGACTGTCTCGGTGGTAGTTGTATATCGGTACAAATACCGTCTTGAGATCTGGGGTTCGAACTCCAGGTCGAGTAAATTGATAGTGATTTGCTTTTCTACAGAGTATCAGTCAGGAGTCCTGAATTTGTACCCGATATGGCGATAGGCTCGCCCCCGGTCACATACTATGGAACTTGTTTAGTTCGATAGTTCGCCTCTGTCTATCGCTTTGGCAATATAGGCATGAGCCTATGTATGTATGTATATGGTGTGTACCTATGTTTCGTTGCTGAGTTTATACCTTCTTTACAATACATTAAGGTTTTACATAACATAACATAAGCTCACATCTGTATCCCCGAAGGCGTAAGCAAAGGCGCACTAGCTAACTAGTTCACCCACACTTCGTCGAGCTTAGTTCCATCCCAGATGTGATAGGTGGCGAGCCTATTGCCATATAGGGCACAAATTCCAGACTCCGGGTTGATATGGAAAAATCCAATATCACTTTCCCCGACGCGGGGATCGAACCAGAGAGCTCAGGTCTGTAGTCGTTCCGAAATGCATCCACGCCGCCGAGGCAGTCGAAAAAATATTTAAGGAAAATAGTTTTGATGAATGTCGACCGTCAATTTCCCAAATGGAGTTTCGCCTATCACCGCAGCCATGCATAACTCAACACTAAACCGAGAGCCTTTGATATATACACAAAATAGGACTAAAAAAATAAAAGCTAAACTCCAGTAAAGTTCACTCACTGTTAGCTCCATAAAAAACAAGCGCAATGAATTCCGGTTAAAGCAGGCGCTTTCAAAACTCTTTTTATATAAAGCCACACACATACAGGACAATTTAATTTAACGTTTTCCATTGGGAGCTATATTTCTTCACATAACACATAACATAAGCTCACGCCTGTATCCCCGAATGGGTAGGCAGAGGCGCACTAGCGAACTAGAACACCCACATTTCGCCGAGCTTAGTTCCGTCCCAGATGTCATAGCGGGCGAGCCTATCGCCAGATCGGGCACAAATTCTAGATTCCGGGCTGATATGGAAAAATCCAATATCACTTTGCCCGACCCGGGGATCGAGCCCGAGACCTCAGAACCGTAGTCGTACCGAAATACCACCATGCCACCGGGGCAATCGGTTTCTTCAGTCGGTTTAAATAGCTTAATGATAATGGTGAAAAAATATTGCGATATTTTATACAGAGGGACTATTGGAGGGGTAGTGATTACCTTAAATTTTGCAGATATATGTAGTATTTTTTTTAATAGAAATTTTATATAATGTTGCAAAAAGCATAAGGGTCCGGGATTATGAATTTTTGATACTTTTGCACCAGTCATGTATCAAACCCAATTTTAAATTTTATGCTGTGCAGGATGCATGACCAATTATAGGTTGGTATGGAAATCTTTGTAACAGGCAGTCTATTATCGATTTTCCTTTATTAATAAATGTAACAATACGTTATGATTAGCGAATGTTTAAACATCTGACGTATTTGTTATTATTTGACGTGCGATGTTAACCAACTGGGCGCAGATTTCTCTAGCCACATTTTAACACACATTAAACTGCACCGCATCGCATTTATGAAAATAGACTTAAAGTGAACGGTATAAAGAATTCTTTTCTATTTTAATTTTGTTTAGTCAACATAACATGAGTACGTTGGATTTTGACGGGAAGTCTGACAGGGTGAGCGTCGTTTGTTAAAATTATTTCATATTATTCTCTAGAGCTGTGTTTGTTGATTTTAATTTATGTGGTTTAATATATCAAACTACAGTGATTTTCGATGAGTTTTGCTTGGTGCGTTGGCTGGCTTTGTTCCGTCGATTCGCCGAGTGAAGGTCATCTGAGGGGCACCGCACTGGAAAGATTTTTTTTTTCTTAGCAGAGACTGGCAAACGAACAAATGGGTCACCTGATGGTAAGTGATCTCCACCGCCCATAGACACCCAAGACACAATAAGAATCATGGGTGCGTTGCCAACCTAAAAAGAAGACATGGAGGGGAGGGAATAGGGATTGGGAAAGAGGGGGGGGGGAATGGGCCACCGGAAATCTCACTCACCGAACGAAACGCGACAGCAAGCTGCCACTTTACGTCGGTTTCCTGTGAGACAGTGGTATCCAACCGGTCGAGCCGGCCCATTCGTGCTGTAGACGTTACTGCCTACAGCGTGGCTCTATCACTCAAATTACCGCATAACCCCAGCAGGACCTTGAGGTCATCCATATCTGGGTCTCATGGTCATTGTGAAAACATAATTGCTCTATTTACCTTGACATTGGCTAAATGATCGCAAATGCGTGGAAGCCAATATTCCTAAAAGAAGAAGAAGAACAAGAGTGCGTTAAATGTATGTTTGGTCGTAAAGAATCATGTCCCACGTAAAACAACCCGTCGCGACCTTGGAAAATGTAGCTAAAATATTATATTTTCAAATCACGTATTCTGCGTATCTCTAAGCCATCGGCACACACCTTTACGAGCGTCGTACCCACGCGTTAACTTTCTGAATAGACGCGTAAATAGAAAAAATAGTTAAATCGCCGGCCATTCATCATATTCATTTCAAAGCCTGTAGTTTACGCGGGCGGGTCGGATTAAAATACTTCAAGCGTTTAATCCAACTTTTTAATGGAGAGTTTTACACTAATTTGATGTATTGGCTTTACTTTTAATGTATCATGCGTGCAATCATATAGTCGCAAGGTGATATTGAACTAAGATTAAATTATCTCTTTAAACGGTCTCGCTTTGAATACCATCAACATTTATCTACACTGTATCACACTAATATTATAAATGCGAAGATATTGAGATGTATGCTTGTTAACTCTTCACGCTCAAACGGCTGGACCAAATTTGATGGAATTTGGTATCGAGGTACACATAAGCAACTTTTATATAGGAAAATAATTTTTATCCCGGAAAATCAATTTTCATGTGAATGGAGTCGCGGACAACAGTGGTGTATAAAATTCTGGAGATATTACAACGTTACTGTAACACTAACAAACATGGACCAAAAAGTGTATCAATAAAATATATTTTCAGACATCTTCCTATAATATGTACTCTAGACATAATGATAAAAGCTTTTCGGGGATAAGTGATGATATATCGTAGATATTTACCGAAATGTATCGACATCTTCCTAGTTGCTCAGAACAATTTACTCAATCTCTCTAATAATTTACTAAATGTCTTGGAAATATCAATCACTGTAAAATATGCTTACGTCTTCTCATTGACGACATAAAGACTAACATTTTAATATAGTAGAAATTATGCTAAACAGACTCCTGCAAGATTAATATTTATCTAACTTTATTCCACTGGACTGCCTCGGTGGCGTGGTGGTATTTCGGTACGACTACGGTTCTGAGGTCTCGGGTTCGATTCCCGGGTCGGGCAAAGTGATATTGGATTTTTCCATATCAGCCCGGAGTCTGGAATTTGTGCCCGATATGGCGATAGGCTCGCCCCCTATCACATCTGGGACGGAACTAAGCTCGGCGAAATGTGGGTGTTCTAGTTCGCTAATGCGCCTCTGCCTACCCCTTCGGGGATGCAGGCGTGAGCTTATGTTATGTTATGTTAACTTTATTCCAAATTAGATAAGTGTATAAATGCAAAAGTAACTCCGTCTGTTTATTATGTTTTTATTCTTACACAAATGAGTCAATTCAGATGTAATTTGGTATCTGGAATCCTAAGAACAGGAAACTTAGAATCCCAAAATGCCATAATAAATACTTTCGTCATCATCATCATCATCAGCCACAGGACGTCCGCTGCTGGATATAGGCCTCCCCCAAAAGATTTACAGATCGACCTGTTGGAAGCGGCCTGCATCCAGCGACATCCTGCGACCTTTCATTTATGCGTAATTAAAAAATCCGCACAATTTACACCATATAACGAAAGGAAAACCTTCCATAGGAGTGAGCGAAAGCTACTTAGCGTATAATTTTTTTTACAATAAAGCTCGCACTAAAACATCTGCCATTTTAAATATACTACTGTCCCATGTCTTTTCAACCCTTTCACAAATCCTATTAGTTCATCTCTCTTTTTTGTGCTTAAATCAAAACCTATAGCTTAAATTGGTTTTAAATGCCGCCAACGTGATAAATCAAATTTCTCATTCACCAATTTTTCCATTCCAACGTCATCACGTCCAGATTCGCCGTCGAATCTATTAGGGTTTAAAACATGCTATCCAAACAAAAATCACCCTTTTACCCCCTCGTACAAAAAGCAAAACGCACGCCTAGGGGGATGTCCATTAGCGACAGCCCTGGTACACCTGTGTTTGGACCAAATGTTTGACGAATATTTGGCAGATTATTTTGACGCGGTGATAGGAAATTAATGTATGTAATTAATACATTATCTACATCATGTCTACAGTATTCATGTAAATTAGACACAACTGTTTCACAGAAACCGACGACGAAAAAAAAACGAAAACTAAAAAAACGAGTATGTGAGTAGCTGGGTCAAGTTTTCGCGATACCTAGTTTATGAAACTGCCTTGGTGGCGTGGTTGTATTTCAGTACGACTACCGTCCTGAGGTCTCGGGTTTGATCGCCGGGTCGGGCAAAGTGATATTGGATTTTACCATATCAGCCCGGACTCTGGAATTTGTGCCCGATATGGCGATAGCCTTGTCCCCTATCACATCTGGGGCGGAACTAAGCTTTGCGAAATGTGGGTGTACTAGTTGGCTAGTGCGCCTCTGCTTACGCCTCCGGGAATACAGGCTTGAGCTTATATTATGTGTTTATGTTAGCCTATGAAAATTAAATTACACACGCATCGTAGCGGTACTCGAAAGTTTGCCTAAAGTACGAGTATAAAAACATCCGTTGTTCTAACACCAACTACCAGGAGAGCCAACATTTGCCAAACAGATCAAATACCGGCCAATGATAGGTTTTGTGTCCGTACTTCAAAATAAACGATCCGTTTTTAACGGTCCCATAACGTTTGATGTGTCATCCATTTCTTTATTACGGCAATTAAACGTACGGGAAGGATTAAGCTACTGAGAGCGTCGTAAACTCAGCAATTTTGCCTTTAGACACGTTATAATTATGTGAAGATTATTTTATAAAATTAAAGACTTTGTTAATATAATAAATTTTGCACAAAGAAAAATGATTGTTAAAACGAATATAACGATAGGCAATACATAATTAGGGGTAGGCAGAGACAACGGATTTTCACTTGTTACGACCCTTACATACCTCTTTCGCCTCATTTAGTCTCATTACATTCTTCATGCTTGCACGTCGGTTTAAGGTACTTTTAACTTAACCTTTCTCGAGTATATTCCTGACTTGGTCAAAGAAAGTTCGATGAGGTCTTCCCCTTCCAACTCTACTATTCACACTTCCCATATATATTCGCTTTGTCAACCTCCTCGTTGTCTCTGCTTACCCCTATGGGAAAAGGGCGTGAGTCTATGTATGTATGTAATATATTTTTCTGCTATGAATTTGTGTTACGCCTCATAGTCACACAAAAGAGGCTACAACTTGAATTACTTTCGAGCACGTATTCGATTCGAGTACGTAGCCAAGTGGCGACTCATGATTTTCGCCTAAAACTAGCATCTAATTGCGGCTTCTATTGTATTTCTATTATTTCTCCATACAACATTTGAAAATGTGGGGTTGGCGCAACACATTTTTTTAAGCATATTGTAGATAGGAATTGGCTTAGTTTATTACGACCGACTGTCTGTCCGTCAAACCCCTTGGGGATCCATTCCAGGGCAAATAGTGTTAGAAAAACACTCAACCGACCCGGGAATCAAACCAAGGACCTTCCAGTCCACCAATTAAATATTAGACCAAGGAGGCGATCAAACCGCTTCTTTTAGCGAATAAAAAATATAATAAATAAATAAACACACCCAATAGTCACACATAGTCCTGACCCCACACTAGGTGTAACCTGTATCGTGGGTACCAGAAACCACCAGAGACTTTCGGTCTCACAACACCCAGACCCAAACAAAATATCTGTGGGCCACACAGACATTTGTCTCAGTGCGGCAATCGAATCCGCGACCTTACTTTTCACAGCCGGCTACTCGCCCGCTGCGCCACGAGGCTCAAATAATGATGTCACAAATAGCTGTACATTAAAGGTAACCGGGTCATGTAGTACATGCATCACTACACTAGATCTATGTGTCAAACACTTGTATGGTTTCTGACACGGCTTGCGACTGCTGTATGAAAGAATTGGGGCTGACTTGACACGATCTCTAAGGGACAGTGACACGATAAGTAAATGTTATACATAAGTAGTACACAATAAATAATAATAAAGAGAGGACGAAAATTTTATTATGTCAAGTGTGTACTATACACACTAGCCCCCAGTTTCTTAATTAGGCTCAATTGCACCACTATTATTAACCTAGAGTTAGTCCTAACCGCAAGTTAAGTTACATGTCATTCATACATTTTCTGTCAATTTAGCTTGCGGTTAGGACTAACTCTAGGTTAATAATAGTGGTGCAATTGAGCCTTAATAACTTAGCTAAAGTAAAAGCTATATAATTTACTTGATACGGGTAATGACAGTTCAGAGGTTCGAGGTGAAATTAACGATTAAAGCAACAAGTAAAATTCTGAAAACGTGATTATTTGACGCTATTAACAAATAATTTAATTGACACTTAAAATTATTTTAAGTTCACCTTAAAAAGATTGGCTTCACCATTGCTCTTACTTGGCTGGGTCTCGATAAAGAAACTTGTTATTCTGCATTAAGACATAAATAAATGGTAGAGTCATGCTCAACTTTTTTTCCTACAGAATAAATTACAATTGTGACAGAAATCCGTACGTAAAGTAGGAGCTTACTATTGCCTGAGCGAAGAGATTCTCAAATATCTCCTACACAATCGATGTTTCTTTTGCTATCCGTGAAGCTGTGGAGATCCCTTACCATCAGGTGATCAACTTTTCTTGTGTATCCATTTCCCAATCCCATCCCCTTTGCCTTCCACTATGGGCAGCAGATTGGCTGTTCCTAATATCTTTGGGTGACAGCACGGATGCATAAAAAAGAAGAAAACCATCTCGCTTATAGTTAAACGGACGCCATAGAGAAGCCACACACACAAACGCGCCTGTACAAAAATGCCCTACGAACACATTAACGATCATAACACGCTCAGTTTCCACCATCACGTGTCGATAGATCGAATGGGCAGAAAACCCTGCTTCACTTTCAATGTTCCTAGCGCTCCGTCCATTTTTTTTACGATCGTGGGTGACAGATACTATATACCATACGATTGATCGACTAGTAAGCTAAATAAAAAACGTCACTGTAAATAACCTTCCCAGAGCAAAACTAGAAACGAATTTGTATATCATTAGCAACCGACCTAAGTTCTTGACCCAACTGAGAGGAAAACTAATAAAATCCCGCGACGCTGCCCATAACGCGTTGCGTAGTTTGACCGCAGAAGTTTTTATTAGAAGCGGATGTATCCGGTTACGGACGGATTTGGGTCCGACAAGTTGTCGGTGACAAATCACACAGTTTCGAGTTTGGACGAATGTGTTCATGGTGCTGTCGTAGTTACAGCGAAAAGATCCAAGTATGGAAAACATAAGGTGGGTAGAGGCGAACTAGAAAATTTTGCCGAGATTATTTCCATGTTATTCTGCCTCGGTGGCGTAGTTGTATTTCAGTATGACTACCGTCCTGAGGTCTCGGGTTCGATCCCCGGGTCGGGCAAAGTGATATTGGAATTTTCCATATCAGCCCGGAGTCTGGAATTTGTGCCCGATATGGCGATAGGTTTGCCCCCTATCACATCTGGGACGGAACTAAGCTCGGCAAAATGTGGGTGTTCTAGTTCGCTAGTGCATCTCTGCTTACCCCTTCAGGGATACAGCCGTGAGCTTAAGTATTTCCATCTTAGATATAATAGCGAGTTGCGTCTTAGTCTAGTGGCAGCATACATGGGTTGTGGGCCGAGAGGTACTTCGATTCCCAAGTCGGGCAAAGGGATTTTTCTAATTTAAATTCTATAATATATCTAATCGAGGGGTTTGACGTGACGAGCAGCCAATTGTAGAAACCAAGCTAAATCCTTTCTTCAACATCCTTGAACAAGTGTGTTCCGACGACCCCAAATTAAGGTGAGATAAGGGCAGGTACTAAACATTAAAAGATATAATATCGTTTTTAATGTGACAGCCACCTTAATCGCTTGAGGTCACTATAGTCTCTACCACGATAACGGTAAAAAGTTTATTATTAGCTAAAGTTTCCGAAATCCCGCGGTGAGGGGTGATTGGTGGGTTGAGACTTAACTGGGTTGTAGTAACTGAATATATCAGTATGTACTGATTTCTTAAGTTTACGCGAATATTATACATTGAAATAAAACTGACAACGAAGACTGCAAAGCCTTCGGAACGTCGGGAATAATAATTAAAACATAATCGTGATAGAATCCGTAAGAATAGTTTTATTTCAATATATCAGTATGCTTTGTTATATAAAACTGTTTTTTAACTGAAAACAAAGTAATAATTTAACATATATTACTTACTTATAAAAAACAGTTTCGCTGAGCAAATGGCTACGAATAGCCTGTCGCTTTTATTGTGTCACATTGTTTGAAAATAAAAGTGACAGGCTATTCTTAGCCATTTGCCTAGCTAAACTATTTTTATAAGTAAGGCCTAATATGTTTAATAATATAGAGTAATCACCGCTACAGCGACTTAATATCAATTCGGTGTTGTTACCACTTACGCCCGGTTCCAATGAACAATCTCAGTTCGAATGTGCAGATAGATTACAAAAAATAGCCAATAAGAACACAGTTTGAACATGACTCCGTCAAATGACTTGATTTGATTGATTCATAATCGCGATCTATCTGCACTCTAAACTGAGATCGTTTATTGACCCCGGCAGTTAAAGAATGCGGATTAGATGTTAAATGGTAAAATATGGCTATGGCAGTCACAAGTTTTTTAAGTATTTTTTAATCTAAAAACATTAATTCCACGTCCAAGACGTCATTGATTATACAGCTCAAGTGCACCATTAGACGAAAAAGACGATTCCGGAAATTGCGATCAAAGATTGCATGTAAGATTTCCACGGTTCAAACTTATCTACGACTTCCCCAATAAAATGTTTCTCTATCACCCCACCGACGTCACCAATTAGAATATTAATATTAATAGGAATTATTAATTATTCCTCTCACATCCGTACAGGGTAATTCGGGAGTGGACCTCTAATTGCATTTTCCATTATTTTCCCCGCGGGATTTACTCGTGATTCGTATGATAAGAATTGTTCCTGAATCGTTATGGGGGACTGTATGAATTCGAATTAAAATGTTAATTGTTACGTTGGACGGGAATCAGAGGTCTTAGCACGAAAATCTTTCGAGTATACGTTCGAAACGAGATCACTGCGAAGTCATACAATGGTACAGCGCGATTCGAATATCTTGTCGATAGTTACTAGTGCTACGGGCTCTGTAGCCCGAGTACGAAAAACTAATGTAAATGTAAATGTATTCGAGTTCGCTGCGCACTGATGACGTTTGGTTAATATTTCATACAAATTTCATAGACGCGCATCGAGTTGGAATACATTTACGGTTGCCAGAAATTTTCCTGCTCAGGCCCCTGGTCTGGCAATGACTGTGCATATTAAAAGGGCAAAGATTAAGGAGTGAGGGAATTGGAATGTTTTAGGGAAGAAATAGAATGAATATCATAAGTCAAACTAGGGATTAATTTCATGGGATCGCCTTGACTTGGGGACAACGCTTAACCATTTAAGAAAGCATTTTTATGAAGCGGTATTAATAGCGCCTATTCCCATTATGCAAATTATAATTACTAATGGTCGCCCATTGGTTGAAATTCGACCATAATTCATACAATTTCAAAGTTTCGTTTCTCGTTATTGTCATTAGCAAAATTTTTATTTTCAATAAGATCAGAGATAATTTTGACATTGCCGTATGTCATTCAAACAGTAGTGTGTTGTAATGTTTATTTTAATTAACTTAATGTACTTCTAATGCACTTTATATAAAAATAGCTTTATGCACTTCTCCATATTCATTAATTATTTATTTAGTAACGCCAACATAACGTACATTATCTCAATGCAACATAAATAAAAACACATAAACTTTATAAACTTTAACTGGGCCAAATTTGACATTCATCCGCTCGCCCAATTCTCTTAAAAATGGTTACAAACTTTGTACCCATTTTTGTACTACATTTGTACTACAACGTTTTCGCTTCACGTATTAATATGCAAATTATAATTATTATACTGTGTACAAAAATGTAATTACTATATTTGATCCTTTAATTAACTTACACTGAGCGATATTATGAAATATCCCTTAACACCCATAAAATGTATGCACATCCAAATTTCGAAATCTATACCTTTCTAACTTAATATTTAAATCATATCCCTGAATCAAAGCCAATGTGGATAATAAATCTTACTATTTTACGTCCGATACGATTAACAAAATATTCAGAAATGGCATCCTAAGGGTGGTTAAATACAATGAAACAATAGTCCGGGAGCGGACGGGCCCCGGTAATGGTACAAATATGATAATTTTATTGCGTACCTCGTTAGTAACGCAAATTAAATGTTACCGTGCAATTTATCCCGGATTCTGGACAATGGGACATGAGGTGTCCCGTGAGCGCGACTGTTGTCCCGGGACAGGCGTGTTGTTTTTTAGATAGATATTGATGGGCTGAGAGAGAGGTTTCGACTGAATTTGTTGTTAAATTAAATAAACACAAAAAGCCTTTTTATTTCCTGTTTTATATAATAAAAAATGAAAACTAAAGTTAATGTATTCTATTTTATTTTAAAGTTTTTCAAAACTAACTTATCCATATATTTGTTATTAATTAGGCATAATTAAATATTGGTTAAGTAAGTAGGGTAGTGGTATCATTTTAGGCACAGGCGTATAGGCCAACTCCATCGAGTTATAACCACTGTCTCAAAGAAAACTTAAAGTAAAGCTTTTTACCGCTTCTCAATCTCTATAATTTTCCTTTTTATTGTAGCCAGTGGTATTGCTTTATCTTTGGTAGTCTCGACATCCGTAGATCGCAGTAACCGCTTAGTGTGAGCCGTAACTCGTTTGCCTTGAAGCCAATAAAAATACTGGCGTTATATCGAGACTTTGCATATCTTATTCATCGTTAAAACGATTTCTTCATAAGCGAAAATAAGTTAAAAACCATAAAAAATAGACTAGAAGTCAGAACTAAACAAAAAGTAAACAATATTTCAAACAGAACCCACAAAAGAAAGATAAAGTAAAATATTTTGGAAAGGCCTCAGAGCATGTAAAACAGTTAGCGTCGTGTAGCTACTTGATATGAAAATTTCATTACGAACACATGTGGTACGGACTCTAGCCTACAGACAAGCTCACTCGCGTTGATGACAACGTATTGCATACATTTCTTATAGCAGAGACTGGCAAATATGTGAGTCACTACATGATAAGTGATATCCACCGTTCATAGATAGCCATGATTCCTAAAGAATTATGGATGCGTTACGAACTTTAAAGTAGAGGAATAGGGATTTGGAAGGGGAGTGGGGATGAGGAACCATAAATCTCACTCACTGAATGAAACCCAAGAGCAAGCTGCCACTTTACGTCGCCTTTCTGTTAGACAGAGGTATCAAACCGGTCGAGTCGGCCCAGGCGTGCTGTGGACGTTATGGTGTAGGTGTCTCACAGAAAACCGATGTGGACAGCTCTCTGTAAGGATAATATTATGAGACGAATAAAACACCTTGAATGCTGAGTAAATACTGATTTTTTATTAGTAAATAGTTAAATATAAAGTACATAATTCATAGATTATAATAATGTAGAGGGTTACATAACATCACATCACATCGCTTTTGTGTTTCGTTCGGTGAGTGAGATTTCCCTATCTTCTCCAATAAGCTTAGTAACACACCCATGACAATTTTGGTATCATGACCGTTTAAAAGAAGTGGAGATCACTTGTCAGTGACCCATGTTTTTGATTGCCAGTCTCTTCTACATAAGTCACAAAATAGCCCCTCAATATAGTTGACCAAATTCCGCAGCCATACCGCGAATAATACGAAAAGAGACGTATCGCCGGACGGTCGACGGGAGCAAATTTATACACGGATAAATTGGCAGCCACCGCGCCCGATTTGCATCCCGACCCTGCATTATACAGCACGGGAGCTGATCACCAACTAACTCCACCACTGTTCTATGGAAGATAATATTGTTCTTAACTTGGCTGATAGTTGCATGGAATATTGGAACTGACTATGAATTTCAAGTTAATATTGATTTTAATTTTAACAAACCAATTTCGCGAGAAGTTAGTGTCATGATTCATGATTGTTTTTTTGGGACAGGCACCGGATTGCGTGTATTTCTGAGTATATCGATGTTCATAGACAATGGTACCTTTTGGTTACCCGGTTACTATTTGAGTCTTGTCAGACTGTCGTTAATTTGATTTAAAATCATACATCATCATCATCATTATCATCAGCCATAGGACGTCCACTGCTGAACATAGGCCTCCCCCAGATAAAAAAAAAATCATACTCCAATTCTTAATTCTTAAAATATAAACTAACGTTGAGCAAGATAGGTTATTATCGGTCCTGGGCAAAGTCTTTTAGCGAGTAAAAGCTATACATTATAACAGCTTGTATACCTTTGTGTTGATGATTCAATTATCCAAAAATCTATCCTAGATTTTTTATGTTAATAAAACTAATGCTAAACAATATTTTAAGAAATTCGCATCCAAAAAGTATTTTTAAAATTTACGCAGCGCTAAAAACATCATAAATAACTTATCTATTAAACGACCGCAGACCATCAAACGCACTATATCGAGATAGTAAATCATAAAAAGCACTCGAACAAACTGCGCATGCAGCTATAAATAAAATTAGGGTCCATCACCATCGTAAACCGTGGACAAGTGCACTCAAAAACTTACTGCTACTGCACCAGTTTGAAACTATGCGATGCTCTGCTATACTCTCATCTATTTTTTCAGACGATAGATGTTCAAGGTCCAGAATCATGGCTTTGAGAATTGGTGTTTTCTGGTTGTGTTAAAACAAAACTATCTAATTATTTTTCTACCTGTCTCTTAATTTTAATAATATTACGGTGGACCGATGTTGTCAGTATAATTAGAAATATAATTTTAATATTATCATTTTAAAAATCAAACGTAATAATTATGGGAAATTATGTAATTGATATTAATAGAACAATTATTATCGTTTATAAATATTAATGAATTACTATTTAATGCTACACAATTTATCTAAAGTACAGCTACATAAGAATACCCGCGTCTTATGTACTGCCGTATAGCTGCTTACTGCATGGTAATCGCTTTAGGCCAGTAGGACATAATTTTAAAAACACATCAGGAAGAGCTTTCAATTTGCACGGTTGTACGCACGCACGCGATACCATAGCACCGTACCAGTTAGGGGATCGCCAGACAACCAACGCATAAATTAACCTAACGGACTGTGGTACGAAAGGGTGATGCCATAGATTATTCCGGAGAGATGAGACATTTGTTTTCTCTGTATATTTGATTCATTATTTTTAAAAGATTTAATTAAATTCACGGATGTTTATGTTATTTAGTTTATAATGTAATATTTTACGCCAAGTTGATTCATCAATCTCGATGATTTTTATTTCGACGCTACGTTTTTGTGACACATTAAACGTGGGAAAAATTGCGATTAAATTCTAATATTTAATAATAAGTCATAATCAATCACACGGCAATTTACATGAAAATTATTGAACATGGAAAAAGTTGATTTAAATAAAAAAGTGTTATTATTAATTATCCACATATTAATAAAGGATGTAAATTTTTGCATTAATTCAAACTCATAACTTGGAACTTAAATACCGCAAAGGTTTGATAAAAACAATGTATTCAAAATTCGCATATACAATTTATTGTGTCATAAATTACGTTGTCTCATATATTACGTCCTATCTATAAAATTACTCTTTGGCCAATGAAACCGCTCACCGATACATAGGGGTTTTATCTGAGAGGGGTAAAAATCATGAATTATATCGTATTATCGCACCACGCCGTTCTCATTCTAATTTATGTCCATACCTAATGAAAATCCCTAATGGTGGATGAATCGCTAATTGTTTTGATAAAAGATTTTTCATAGCATGTAATCTAGCGTTGATAATCTGTATACTTAGTTTTTGTTATAATAGCGTTCATTTTGGATTTTTTATATGATTTGCCCAGTACTGGATCCCCCTGAGGGGGTTGAAGGTGGGATAAGGGCAGGTAGAAAGGAAAGAAATTATAATCATACAAATCTGACTGCATCTAGAAGTTATGTAACATTTATTTATAAACTACTTATAATTAATAATATAATATTTGAAAGACTAAATAAGTTCAAAGTCCAGACTAATTAAGGTAAAACCCATGTGCCTTGGTTATTATATGCTGGGACGAGACTTTAAAAGCGTATTTCTAAGGAAAACTGCAGGTGGTCTTAAATGAGACGGAGGAGTGTGCCGCCTGTCACACCGTCATGTTACATTTTTACAACGATCAACAATATTACGTTACAAAATGTGGTGTATAGCTAACAAAGTTTTCTACATTTTACGCTAGCTGTTATTTGCGGCTTCGTTCCTTCGATAAAAGCTTTTCCTCGGCTGATGGTTTAAAAGATGATATTATAATTTAAAAGATGATTTAATTAACAAAACACTAGCGTTGGGCAGTGTAGTGTAGGAGTGAGAAGAGAGTTATTACTTACTTAATATTGAGGTATTAATGTGGGTGTTCTAATCCGCTAGTGCTACTCTGCCTGCCCCTTTGGGGATAGAGGCAGTAGCTAATGTTATGTAATATTGAATTATTTTACTGGACTTCATATACATACATATGTATACAAAGGTCTTTAGCGACTAAACAGAAATATTACGTTTGGTTTACGTTCTATCGAACATGCCCTTGAAATGATATTTGCAAACCTGGGGGGTTACCACCACATCTTATAGCAGTATTATTATAATCTTACTTGTACCGATTCCCATACAAAACAAACGAAGAACGATTATAATAATACTGCTATAAGGGGTGTGGTAACCCTGCTGATGATTTCTTAGGTTTACGCGAATGTTATGCATACATTGAAATGAATCTTGTATTTACGGATTTTATCGCAATTTGGTTTTATTTTTAGGCCCGACGTTTCGAAGGCGATAGAATCCGTAAAAACAAGTTGCATTTCAATTTACAAACCTGTGTATATGTGGTCGCCTCCTTCGTCTAGTGGCAGAATGTATGGGCTGTGGACCGGGAGGTCCTGGGTTCGATTCCCAGGTCGGGCAAAGCAAATTTTCTAATTTAATTTACCTGGGACTGGATCCCTCATAGGCGGTTGACGTGAGGCAGGCGGCCGGTAAAAACGAAGCCAAATCCTAATTGCAACATGCCTGAAAAAAAATGTTGTGCCGACCCCATATTAAGGTGGGATAAAGGCAGGTAGAAGAAGATTTAAATTTACAAACCTGTCTAATAATCTGCCACGAGATATAGAGATCGGCACAAACTAAGTGCATTGCAATGTCATAAGCCGTAAAATGTTCCGAAGAAAGAATCACGGACTACTGAGAATCAGTAACTTTGTCTTTTACCATAATAATGTCACAGTCTGAAGTTGAAATCTTAATAAACAGTAATGTACCCTCTATCATTTAAACCAAAGATATTCGGTCAGTATTGAAAATATGATCTTTCAACGAAATAAGCTAACATAGTTAAAGGTAAGTTTATAGATATAAAAGTTTTCTGCGCAAATTTACTTTCTAAGAAAATCAATATTAAAACATCTCCGGGTATAAAACCGCGAACAAAATCTACAGGCGTATGATTTTTTTTATAGCAGACTGGTAATCGAGCAGGTGGTTCACCTAAAAGTAAGTGACATAATATTATGTTATAATAAATGATCTTGGCTGTATAGCTAACCATAAAGAGAATATTATGGCAATCCCTATTCTCCTTAAGAAGAGAAAGGGTAGGGCGAATTGGACGACCGGAAATTTCACTCATTGAACGAAATGCAACAACGAGGTGCTACTTTACGTTAGTTTTCTATGAGGCATGATATCAAATCGGTCAAGCCGGCGTATTCATGCTGTGAACGCTACTTTCTACATGTTCTTCAACTTCAAACACGTTGGCTGGCTCTATGATTATAAAACTATGATACCTTATGAAAAAGCTTTTCTTTTATTCCTCAGAGGCAACAGTTTGAATTGGCTACAGTGTTTTCTTCCCTTTGCTCTTTTGAACAACTCGCTCGCGGGTGTTTAGGCTATGTAGTGTTTAGTGAAGTATAAAAGTAAATTAAAATGCTGGGATAAGGATATTGCTGTGTATGTATTATTTTGTTTGTATAACTGCCTTGTTGTATGGCTGCCTCGGTGGCGTGGTTGTATTTCGGTACGAATACCGTCCTGAGGTCTCGGGTTCAATCCCCGGGTCCGGCAAAGTGATATTGGATTTTTCCATATCAGCCCAGAGTCTGGAATTTGTGCCCGATATGGCGATAGGCTCGCCCCCTATCACATCTGGGACGAAACTAAGCTCGGCGAAAATGTGGGTGTACTAGTTCGCTAGGACACCTCTGCCTACCCCTTCGGGGATACAGGCGTGAGCTTATGTATAACTGTCGTGAAAAAAGGCTGTGAAACGAGGGACCGCGGGTTCGATCCCCGGACCAAGACAAATATTGTATTGTGGGACCGTAAGTCCTTCGTAATTTCTGATACTTACGATACAGATTATACCTAATGTGGGATCAGGACTATGTGACTGTTAAAAAGTATATAAATAAAGAGTTTACCATTGGCAAGTATTTGGCAGAGATATTATTGTTTAATCCAAATCATCAAAAGTTTCAAACTAAAACTAGCCATTTTATCACAAAATCTGTAAAATTGTAAATTTTATGAACATTGTAACTTACTTTTTATATTATTTTGGCCTATTATGCAAATCATATGCTATTGTTAAAATCCATCTGCTATTGTATTATGAAATACATGAATTTGTAATCAACACGCGCGATGTTTTTGTTTAGATTAGAAGCGGTATTTAGGCAAATGCTATTCACAAACGTTATTATCGACGTGGCCTATTCTAATTTATAATTACATTTTGTTTTTTTATGGAATAATTCAAACGAACATAAAATGTTACTTTTCTAACACCTACGAGTATCTGGAAAGCAGCGATAGCTCAGTTGTGAATGGTATGGACTGCCGAGACGAGTGCCGGAGGTTCGAGACCAACCTCAAAATAGAGCGTACACCTCTGACTTTTCTATGTTAAGTGTATGTTCTTTGTGAATTATCGCTTCCATAACGGTGAAGGAAAACATCGTGAGAAAACCTGCATACCTGAGAATTTCTCCACAAGAATTTCAAGGGTATGTAAAGTCTACCAACCCGCATAAGCCAGCGTGGTAGACTAAGGCCTAACCCCTCTCTTTAGTGGAAGAGTCCCGTGCACAGCAATGGGACAGTAATATTACAGGGAAAATATTATTATATTATTATTAATACCTACGAGCGTTTATCATTATTTATAACGATCTTCGCTTATCTTAAGTTACCGTTTTCGCACATCTTTTGGCTGTTTTCCTTTACACCATTTCTAAAGCATGAATAGATCGCCCTGACCGGTTCGGTGTAACTGTGTCACAAAAAAATCGGTGTGTATTGTTGCGATTCGTTTAGGGAGTGATGTTTTTTGAAAACCATTTCCCACTCCCTTCTTTAATTTTGGCAAGTACGTACCCATGATTATTAGATGTCTGGGCTGTGGAGATCTCTCACCTACCATCATCATCATCATCATAATCAGCCATAGGACGTCCACTGCTGAACATAGGCCTCCCTCAAAGATTTCCAGTGATTACAATCAAATAACAAATATTGCTCCTTCAAGAGTCTCTGCTATATAAATCTTGTAACTACTGACTCGATAATTTTATTTAATAACACATTAAAATGATCATATCATAAAATAATATAAGTGGAGCAAGTTGTTTTATAGCTCGTAAACGTCACACGCACATTCGATCGCATCACGTGTGTGCCGGAGGCAGTGTGGATCATTCTAGAGTTTAGGGGGTGGCCATGTTGGTGTTTGAGTAAGGATAATCCTGATCGTATAAATAATTTGTGAAATTAATAAATAAATACATCCAATAGTCACACATATAGTCCTGACCCTACACTAGGTGTAACTCGTATCGTGGGTATCAGAAACTACGAGAGACTTTCGGTCTCACAAAACCCAGATCCGAAACAAATATCTATGGGCCACACAGACATTTGTCTCGGTGCGGGAATCGAACCCGCTACCTCACGTTTCAGAGCCACCTACTCACCCGCTGCGCCACTGAGGTTGTCGTTGAATTGATTTTATATTCAACTATATTTATATTTTAGCCGCCTTAGTCTAATGGTAGTCTATTCTGTGAAGTCTGAGCTTCCAATCTCAGGTTGGGCATCGTGGAAATAACCCGACTTGCCTGAGACTAGATGTCAGATAGGAAAGTTGACGTCTGGTAGGCAGCAGGTCGTAAAAATAAGCTGAAGTCTTTCTGCAACATCCTAGAAAAAGTTTGTTACACTGAGGTGGAATAGGGTGTTAAGAAAAATTCGCTTGGGACTAGATGCTTTGGAAGAGGTTTGAGTCCGATGGTAGAAATTAATTTCTAGTCGAATTCTTACTGCTATTAAAATAATATAATTTTGTGATTTTTCGTGATTGTGATTCTGAATTATCTATATATATATAAAAATGAAACCCGTTTTCCGTTGTCACGCCATCACGCGTGAACGGCTGGACCGATTTCGCTAATTCTTTTTTTAGAATATTCCTCGAAGTACGAGGATGGTTCTTACGGAGAAAAAAAAATGAAAAATTGACTGAAAAAGTCTAAAAACAACACTTTTCTGTACTCCCATACAATCGATTCGTAATAATACTTAAAAGTCAATTTGAACTTTAATACCATACCATAAAGTTCAAGTATTAGTGGAGAGGTTCCGGGAAGGCAAAACAATTGAGTGTCGTTAGTATCGTATAAATATTAATGTCAGTATTTGTCAATTGAAAAATTCTTTTTATGTTGGATAGCCCATTTATCGAGGACGGCTATAGGTTATATAACATCACGCTATGACCTAAGGGGTGACTGACAGGCTAACTGATGGGGTGGCGGACGGGGTGACTGACGAGGTGACTGACGAGGTGACTGACGGGGTGACTGATGGGGTGACGGACGGAGTGACAGACGGATGACAGACGGGGTGACAGACGGGGTGACAGATGGGTGACAGACGGGTGACAGACGGGTGATAGACGGGTGACAGACGGGTGACAGACGGGTGACAGACGGGGTTACAGACGGCTGACAGACGGGTGACAGACCTATGACAGACGGGGTGACCGACTGGGTGACGGACGGGGTGACTGACGGGGTAACCGACAGGGTGATGGACGGGGTGACTGCCGGGGGTACTGACTGGGTAACAAACGGGGTGACAGATGGATGACAGACGAGTGATAGATGGGTGACAGATGGGTGACAGACCGGGTGACCAACGGGTTGACCGACAGGGTAACTGTCGTGGTGACCGACGGGGTGACCGACAGAGTGATGGACGGGGTAACTGACGGGGTAACCGACTGGGTCACTGACGGGGGTACTGACTGGGTGACTCACGAAACCGGACCAAAGTAGATCATCCCATTACCTCCTTTAGAATTATTGGATTACTAGCTGACCCGCGCAACTTCGTCTGCGTAGGAGAGAGAGGGTTGAAAGAATGAGTAGTAGGCACCTATAATCCAATAATTCTAAAGGAGGTAATGGGATGATCTACTTCGGTCCGGTTTCGTGAGTCACCCAGTCAGTACCCCCGTCAGTCACCCTGTCGGTTACCCCGTCAGTTACCCCGTCCATCACTCTGTCGGTCACCCCGTCGGTCACCACGACAGTTACCCTGTCGGTCAACCCGTTGGTCACCCGGTCTGTCACCCATCTGTCACCCATCTATCACTCGTCTGTCATCCATCTGTCACCCCGTTTGTTACCCAGTCAGTACCCCCGGCAGTCACCCCGTCCATCACCCTGTCGGTTACCCCGTCAGTCACCCCGTCCGTCACCCAGTCGGTCACCCCGTCTGTCATAGGTCTGTCACCCGTCTGTCAGCCGTCTGTAACCCCGTCTGTCACCCGTCTGTCACCCGTCTGTCACCCGTCTATCACCCGTCTGTCACCCGTCTGTCACCCATCTGTCACCCCGTCTGTCACCCCGTCTGTCATCCGTCTGTCACTCCGTCCGTCACCCCATCAGTCACCCCGTCAGTCACCTCGTCAGTCACCTCGTCAGTCACCCCGTCCGCCACCCCATCAGTTAGCCTGTCAGTCACCCCTTAGGTCATAGCGTGATGTTATATAACCTATAGCCGTCCTCGATAAATGGGCTATCCAACATAAAAAGAATTTTTCAATTGACAAATACTGACATTAATATTTATACGATACTAACGACACTCAATTGTTTTGCCTTCCCGGAACCTCTCCACTAATACTTGAACTTTATGGTATGGTATTAAAGTTCAAATTGACTTTTAAGTATTATTACGAATCGATTGTATGGGAGTACAGAAAAGTGTTGTTTTTAGACTTTTTCAGTCAATTTTTCATTTTTTTTTCTCCGTAAGAACCATCCTCGTACTTCGAGGAATATTCTAAAAAAAGAATTAGCGAAATCGGTCCAGCCGTTCACGCGTGATGGCGTGACAACGGAAAACGGGTTTCATTTTTATATATATAGATAGGTGCCTACTACTCATTCTTTCAACCCTCTCTCTCCTACGCAGACGAAGTTGCGCGGGTCAGCTAGTGTTACAATAAATTAGTAGTGTATATATTTTATTAACACTTAATTAACAATAACAAAAACATAAATTCACTGCTCCTCCGTCAACAGGCAACGCAACTTACATAAATTAGCATAAATCCACAAAATAATTATCAAAAGTATAAAAAATGCGAAAACAATTAATCAAACAGTGATATTGGATTTTTCCATATCAGCTCGGATTCTGGAATTTGTGCTCGATATGGCGATAGGCTCGCCCCCTATCACATCTGGGACGGAACTAAGCTCGGCGAAATGTGGGTGTTCTAGTTCGCTAGTGCGCCTCTGCCTACCCCTTCGGGGATACAGGCGTGAGCTTATGTTATGTTATGTTATGTTATGTTATAACAATCTGGCATATAGCAGAAAAGTTAAATAATAAAGTAAGATAAACTAACCCGTAATACTATTTTTTTATACATGTTTAAAAAAAATGTTACACATTATTTACAATTCCAGTTTTTGTGTAATGCAATAGCATTAATATTAGTCAAAAATAATTGAAGATGCTTTATCCTGGCCACACTAGCGCGAGGCATAACCCGGTGTGTTCGCGTAAGTTATTTAATTTGGGCTCCATGTGACGGGTGCACTCCGTACTAACCGCGCAGCTAACTCTCTGCTACTTCCACTAACGAGTAGATACTTCGCTTATTAGTTCGATGTTTCTACTGAATTTGATTTGTATTTTTAAGTGGTAGAGTGCTGTAGACGATTTGGTACAGCATGACTGGACCGGCTTGGTTGGATTAATAACACTGTCTCTCAGAAATCCGAGGAAATGCATCTTGCTGTTGCATGAGATTTTTAGAGGCGAACCCCGCCCTTCCTAATCAATAGTTTTCAAATTCAATATTACTATACATCAATATCATTTTTGGAGGAGACGCCTTAATTCAGCAGTGGACATCCTGTGTGTGGTTGATAATGATAAAGACATACCAATTTTCTTTCTATCTGCCCTTTTCCCACCTCACCACCACCTAGTCCCGGGCAAATTAAATTAAAATATCAATTTGCCTGACTTGTGAATCGAACCCAGGACCTCAGGGCTACATCCCATATATACTGTGACTAGACCAAGAAGGCCCCTGATGTATGATGATTTACATACGACACATCACAAATTTTTACTACCATCACCACTTTTATATCCATAAAAACTTGCATCCAAACTTAGGAGTCGTTTGAACATCGTGTATAACACTTAAAGAACTTTTCACGGAAACCATAAATGTTAACACCAAGTAGTAAGGAAAGCATCATGTTATCAGAACTATTGGAATTAAAAGACTTTTTTATGGTAATAGTGTGGTGGGGAAGTTTGGTCCACGATATATTGGGAATTATCGGATACGACTAATGGTGGCCACAATGCGCGCTAATGTGAAATAAATTGTCGGATGCCGTCCGCCCCTCTGCTCCTCCATCCCCCTGGCCCAACCCTCAAAACCTCCATCAGAGAAGTGGGGACGGCTGGATGTGATATTTTCTACTTTTCTGATATTTTGATGATCACAGACTACCAACACTAACAACGACGTGATAAATAGCCAGTTTTCTGGTTTTCTTTGTTTCTGATTTACACCATCGATATCTTTGGACTGTACTGACCATTTCAGACAAAGTTAGTAACTTTACAACTATTTCTGCCAAACTGAAGTAATTATTGCGGTTTAAAGACATTAAAGCAAAATTATGGGCATATTATGTGTCTGCGCCATTTATTTAAAATAATCTAATTAATTAAATCTAATACAAACATACATATATAAAAAAAAAAAAAGTAATAGACAAACACGCATCTATCACTACTCACACACAGTACGCACTCTTGCACATCCTTCCTTCCGCTTTCCCCCGCAACCCTCGACCCCTACGGGTCAGTTGTCGTCCGGTAGCCATTACCGCGACAAGGAACGCACCTCTCTAAGAACTCTAATTATTAATTACGCGCGCGCGCACGATTTGCAAATCATTATTATACGTAAAAAAGACTAACTTGTGTTCTGTGAAGTGTGGAGTGTGGTGAACCAGCGCATAAAGAACAGCTATCGAGGGTAAGCTCTTCCTGTCCACACCCACGCCAAAATTACAGCACAAGTTCGTGGTCCATGCGATCCGAATTCAAAGTGTTGTTATCCTCACAATCCTAATCCATCTCATACTTACTCAACTCGCACGCATCATCTAACCATTATTTTCGCAAAACAAACACATATTTCTCGCAAATTCATACACGTGACGCCATCTTTACGCACTCACCGCAACGCATTTACCGCTAAATATCTACTCAAATTCGCAATTTTATGCTAAATACATACTCAATTCTCAATCCACGCAATTAATCTTATAATATTATTCGTATATTTTCGTGATTACGATATAAATTCCGATTTCAATTCGCAGTTACGAATATCGCACGCAACGCAATACATACCTACCTTCACAATACATTTTAAATTCGTTTTTTTTCGAAAATTTGTTAATTTTCGTTAATTCATATAGTAACTGATCAAAATGACTGATCGTAATAAAGCTGAGTCAGGACATAGTCCACAGAATATTAAAATTTCGCTTCTAGAAGCAAAGAAGGAGCGTTTATTTGAAATTACGCAACATCTTTATAATTTAAGTATGAAAGTAAGTGATTCCTTTACTAAAACTCAATTTATTGCCCGTGTGCATTCGTTAGATAAAACACGTAGTGAATTTATAGAAACTTTAGATAAATTGACCATTGCTTATTTGGAAGAAAATCCCACGATAAAGCCGAACTACTCGTCCTTGAGCTCGTTTGACGAATTATACTGTTATATTAAACACACTGAAGCTACTCTTCAATCGCAAACTGCAGAGAAAGGTAAATCTGATTCCATTGACCAGAAACTGCCTTCTCTCCAGCTAGTGGGATTCGATGGTACTCCCTCAAAATGGCCTGTGTTCTATGAGAATTTTAAAACCGTGATTCATAACAATTTTAGGTTGTCTAAAGCAGAGAAAATTCAGTATCTGGTAGGTAAATTGAGCGGAAAAGCTTTAACTATATGTTCTGGTATACTGCCCACGGCAGATAATTACGATATTATTTGGTCGGGATTGGTAGCAAAGTACCAAGACCCGAGGGTTCAAGCCTCATATTACGTTGATCAACTAATGCACTTTAAGCCCAACCAACCCGTAGATACATTCATAGAACAGTTCTGTGCCGCAGAAGCCGCGCTTCAACGATTAAATTTGGTTAATTTATCAGATTTTATTATTACGCATATCGCACTCAGTAAACTTGACAAAGAAACTGTCAATTTATTCGAACAAAGTCATAGACATATCGAGATACCTACTTTCAGTGACGTCACAAAGTTCTTACACGAACTGAGTAAGATCAGATTATTGCATTCTTACCCGCGCACATTTGTAAAGAATTATAAAAGTTCACAAGCTAGTGACACTAAGTCAAAATCTACTCATTCATACGTAATTAATACCGATACATTCAATAATGAGTCTGTTCCCGCGCAAACTACCTCGCATACAGAGCGCTCAGCGTCACCGATCAAGGCGCATTTCTCATCATCATGTATTGTTTGCAACGGTCCAACTCATCCTTTATACAAATGTGAACGGTTTTTGCAGTTTGATCCGAGTAAACGCATAGATATCGTAAATAAAAATAGGTTTTGTAGAAATTGCTTAGGTTTCCACGACTCAAGATTATGTAAATCTAGGAATAGGTGTTATGAATGCCAACGAAACCATCATAGTCTTTTACACATTATTAACAAAAAACGCCCGGGATTCGAACCCGTTATACATCAACGCTACACGCACTCTCACTCAACCGCTGAGCCATCGCGGCCGACTACCGCTTCCCCCGCCGCGCGTACCCCGTCGATGCCCGCGCGCTCCGAGCCGCAGGCACACCACACGTCGCGCCCCGCTCCGCACCCCGCTCACGATACTACGCTTGCCGCTCCCGCTACTTCGAACGCAAACTCGCGCGCAAATTCAAATGGTATGGCGCTAACGGTTACGAACGCTTCGCTAGATAATATAAAGGATTTTAAATGCAATACTACTGTCTTATTACCTACGGCTTCTGTACACGTATACGGCAATAATAACAAACGTTCAACTATTAGAGTCTTGATTGACACCGGTTCAATGAGTAATTTTATTACAAAATCTTGCTGTGAGCGTTTGAAACTCCCTATTTCGCCCGCATTATCGCCCGTCCGAGGTATAGGTCAAACGGAAAGTGCCTCTTTAGGATTTTCGACATTAAAAATAACTTCTCGGTATGACAAGAATTGCTCATACAAAATTATCGCTAGAGTAATCGACACTATTACCGATCGATTACCTAACGCGCCCGTTGAAATAACTCAACTAAAGGAATTTGAGCAATTGCCTTTAGCTGATGATTGTTTCCACACTCCCGACGACATTGACTGTCTTCTGGGTAGTGAATTCGTATCCGCGATTTTCGGAAATGACAGAGTCACGTCATCTCAGACCTCGGCCGTTGCATTAGAAACCACACTTGGATATATTATTATGGGCAGAGCAAATTACGAGCCTGTTCCATATGCTCGCACTCTCTCTCGCACAACTAATGCCGACAAAAATTTCCTTTGTTCGGTTAATGATACTAAAACGCTAACACAACTCACAGAACGCTTCTGGGAGCTCGAAAATATTCCAGACAAGGTTCACTTAAGCCCTGATGATGAGGCCTGTGAACAACACTTTCTCGCCACGCATTCACGCGATGAGACCGGTAGGTACACGGTTCATCTCCCGTTCAAATATGATCCTTCAGAATTAGGTGACTCATTCGCTATCGCTAAACGCCGCTTATATTTATTAGAGAAAAAACTCGATACTAACGCAGAATTACGTGCTAATTATAACGAGACTATTCAAAATTATATTGACAACGGTTATTTAATCGAAGTCAAGGGATTCAAACCCAGTAACGAATGCTATTACATTCCCCACAGGGCTGTGTATCGTCCTGAAAAATCCACTTCGAAAACGCGAATAGTGATCGACGCCAGCTGCAAAACGACATCTGGAAAATCACTGAATGACCTATTATATAAAGGTCCTAATCTCCAAAGCAATATATTTGACTTGCTTTTAAATCTACGGATGTTCTCTATCGCGCTAACCGCTGACATCGAAAAGATGTACTTCCAGCTCAAATTGACGCCACAGCATCACTCGTTTCAAAGAATTTTATACAGATTTGATTCTAATTCAGAGATTCGCATATTTGAATTTAACAGGGTTTCCTTCGGCGTCTCTAGTTCGCCCTTTTTGGCAATGAGAGTCGTTCGTCAACTCGCCGCAGACGCTCGTGAGAAGTGGCCTCTCGCTGCTTGCGAGGTTGAAAACTTTATGTATATGGACGATTACGTTGGATCCATAGACGGCCTTGAAATAGCCGAGCAGATCTATCATCAGATGGTGGATATGTTCAAGGCCGGCGGGTTCAAAATTATAAAATGGATTTCCAACAGTGCCGAACTGATGGATAAAATACCCTTATCGCATAAAGATCCAACCGCTGTAAATTTCGACGATGACTCGTCGGCCCCTGTGAGCACAAAAGTGGTAGGCATGCAGTGGCAACCCACCACGGATAATTTTCAATTTAATATTAACCCTGAAACCCAGAAATGTACAAAGCGTACAATCCTGTCAGTAACCGCACGCCTCTTTGACCCGTTAGGTCTAATCGGTCCTGTTGTAGCTTATATGAAACTGCTTGTTCAGGAGTGTTGGCTCTCGAACCTCGATTGGGATGACCTTGCACCCCAGCCGATACATGATAAATGGATACAGTTTCACTATGAGCTACCCAATCTTGAGAATATAAAGATCCCGCGTTACGTAGGTATCACTTCTAATGCGCATATTACGCTCATAGGATTTGCCGATGCAAGTGAAAAATGTTACGGTGCTGTCGTGTACATACGAGTTGGCTATGATGAAGATTCTGTTGGTGCTATCAACATAATAGCATCCAAATCACGAGTCGCTTCTCTTAAGAAAATGCCATTAGCTCGTTTAGAGCTCTGTGCTGCTCTGCTTTTGGCAAACTTAATAAAATCCGTTCGCGAAACGCTCTCCAAACGCTGTCATATACATAATACCTTCGCTTTTTCAGACTCGACTGTTACACTTACTTGGATTCACTCACCCGCTTACAAATTTCATACGTTTGTTGCCAATAGGATTACTGAAATAAACTCGAAATTGTCTGCTCGTCATTGGTATCACGTTAAAGGGCAAGAGAACCCGGCAGACATAATTTCTCGTCCAGTTACTCCTAACGCTCTTTTAAAGTGCGAGGCTTGGTTCCATGGTCCACTGTGGCTCGCCCAGCCACTCTCTAAGTGGCCTATAACACCGTTTCAAGCTAGTTTCAAAGACGCTACGCAATTAGAATCTAAAACAGTTTCGTTAGTGACAGAGGAATCGTCTTCATGTCAAGTAGTAAATCCCCTCGCTGAACTGGCCGATCGCGTTTCCAGCTGGACAAAATTGTTGCATACTACGATATATGTATTACGTTTCACTAAACTCTTACCGAAAAGTAACGCTATAACCGTTTTCGATCTAGAATACGCCGAAACGTACATCTTGCGATACGTTCAACATAAGCATTTTTCCGTTGATATCAACGCAATAAACGCGAATAAACAGTGTAGCAAGCGTATAATAAAACTCAACCCCTTTATCGACAATCAGTGTAATCTCGTTAGAGTCGGAGGCAGGTTATCTCACTCTCAACTCGATTATGGTCAAAAACATCCCATTTTACTTCCCGCTAAAGACCGCATTACTCAACTTATAGTTGATCATTATCACGCTATCAATCTTCATACTGGTCCCGCACTACTGCTCGCATTACTCAGACAAAAGTTTTGGATATTGTCTGCCAGAAATCTTGTGCGCCAACGAGTGCACGCTTGCAATATTTGCTTTAAACTTAATCCTAAATTCTCTAACCCGCAAATGGGTGATCTTCCCGCCTTCAGAATTTCCGAAGCAAAAGCATTTGTTTACACCGCCGTAGATTATGGTGGTCCCTTTTACGTTACTCATATACGTCGCCGCGGAGTCAAAAGTCAAAAGGCATATATTTGCCTATTTGTCTGTTTGACGACTAAAGCATTACATCTCGAATTAGTCTCTGATTTGAGTACTGAACTATTTCTCTCTGCTTTTAAGCGCTTTATCTGTCGTAGAGGTCCTGTCGCAATGATCTATAGTGATGGAGGTACAAACTTCATTGGCGCTAAGCGCAAGTTAGACGAAATCTATAATCTTATACAGTCCACAACTCACCATAACTATATAAGCGAACACCTTTTGTCAACGCATCGTATTGAATTTAAACGTAGTCCTCCATATGGTCCACATTTTAATGGACTCTGCGAGATTAATGTAAAGTGCGTTAAAGCTCACTTAGCTAAAATAATAGGTTCTCATGTACTTACTTACGAAGAGTTCTCAACTGTGCTTGTACAGATTGAAGGACTACTCAACAGTAGACCGTTGTGTGTCCTTAGTTCGGACCCATCGGATATTTCTGCATTAACTCCTAATCATTTGTTAAATGTAACGCCTCAAAAATTTTTACCCGCTGAAGATTTGTCGGATCTTCCTGATAATCGATTGACTCGATATCAACTCGTAAGTAAACTCACGCACATTTTTTGGCGACGTTGGAGCCAAGAGTATCTCACTTCATTGCAACAACGTGAGAAGTGGAATACTCCCGCAAACCCTATAAAATTGGGTTCTGTAGTGATCATTAAAGATCATAACGCTCATCCCTTATGTTGGCCATTGGGCGTAGTCGAATCTCTCTACCCTGGAAAGGATGGCATTATTCGTACTGTAAAGGTTCGCACCAACTCTGGTAGTTATATACGACCAGTAGTTCGGATTTGTCCGCTTCCAACTCAGTAATAATTCAATAAAAATATATCTTAATTAAATAAAACTCTTCCTTTGCTTCGCTTCTTTTTTAGTATAACTTAGTTTAGAGGAAACCTCTAGGCCGGCGGAGTTGTCTGCGCCATTTATTTAAAATAATCTAATTAATTAAATCTAATACAAACATACATATATAAAAAAAAAAAAGTAATAGACAAACACGCATCTATCACTACTCACACACAGTACGCACTCTTGCACATCCTTCCTTCCGCTTTCCCCCGCAACCCTCGACCCCTACGGGTCAGTTGTCGTCCGGTAGCCATTACCGCGACAAGGAACGCACCTCTCTAAGAACTCTAATTATTAATTACGCGCGCGCGCACGATTTGCAAATCATTATTATACGTAAAAAAGACTAACTTGTGTTCTGTGAAGTGTGGAGTGTGGTGAACCAGCGCATAAAGAACAGCTATCGAGGGTAAGCTCTTCCTGTCCACACCCACGCCAAAATTACAGCACATTATGTTTACAATGTAAATCAGCCGATTTTGGTATCTGACGACAGTAGCCCGAGCACGAAAAACTTATGTAAATGTAAATGTATTCGAGTTCGCTGCGCACTGATGACGTTTGGTTAATATTTCATACAAATTTCATAGACGCGCATCGAGTTGAAATAGATTTACGGTTGTCAGAAATTTTCCTGCTCAGGCCGCAGAACACCGACGTAAAGTGATATCCTGCTCATGAATTTCATTGGATAAATGATATTTTAGTGTTATAAATCCTCCAACTTTACTTTTTTCTTCCTTTAGGTATGACAACGCACCCATGATTTTTCTGTATCGTAGGTGTCTATGGACGATAAAGAACATTTCTTCACTAGATAAAGTGGCCTAAATTTTTAAGTTTCCTTTTCAAAGTCTGCTAAAAATAGAAAAATCTCTTACAAATAAATTGATATTCAAAAGCTAACATTTCCACATTGTGTTTCTTTATATCCGTGTGCCGGCAACACCCAGGTCGGTTCGTTTTTTACAGCTCGGAAACGGAAACCGCTCGAGCCTTCAGGAAATGCTCGCCGTTTTTTATATTTAGGTTAGCGTTACAATGGGGATGCGAACGTTTCCGGTGCAAGGGGTGGTTGGTTTAAGGGTTTATTGATATTGGCTAGGTTATGAGTAGGCTATGGAGCTTTCAGAATAGAACTACCTTCGACTTGACAATTGAACTTATTGACTGAGGAAGAGTATTTTCTATTTCTGTATCACTCTGGATGGCAACTACCGTGGTCGCTATAACTGTGAAAAATAGTAACACACGAATCACGTCCCGTTACTATAGTTGGATTGCTAATTAAACGGAGTAAACTGACATTTCGAATGTTGCCACTTTTTCATGAAATTTAAATAGTGCTGCGGTAAAACGTTCAACATTATTTAAACATTTCAATTCAGTGAACCATTTCATTCTTTCATTTTCTACAGTCCAACTTAAAGTCGTAATTCCTGCCTAATATGTGATATGTACTGCATGTGTACTGAATTATAGTCAAAGTAAATCACTGCTTGCTAAATTACGGCATGTTTACTGGAATTATAGTCATTCATATAGTCAGGTTGATTATAAACAAAACTTACAAAAGCTATGAATGTGTCGAACGTAATTTTTCTCAAATAATAAAAGTAATATTTGTAATTTTCATTGTTATTATTTCATGTATCTGTTATGATTATTTACGCAACATTATTTGTACAGATATTTAGTGGAAGGGTTAAGCTGAAATTTCTAAAAATACGCAATAAAATTCTAATTTTGCAAACTAATTGCTGAGTTATTATTTCTTTGAATGATAAGAATGAAATTAGATCAATCACTACGTTTTGAAAGTAAGCAACATTATTTTGGAAAGTGACATTTCGATCTGTCAGTTTACTCCGTTTAATTAGCAATTGGACTATAGCCATTGTATAGCCAGTAACTCATCGGTATAATTTTTCCAAATATCGAAGATTGATATTCTAGTTTTTTCAGAATTCTATTGCACAAGCATCAGTGTAGTACCTAGTTGACAAACTGGCAGTACAATGAGAGTCGTTTGAAATTGATAACGAAGGTTACTATGTTTAACAGTTACAGTTAGTTACCCTGTTTGGCTTAAATGTGTAATGATAAAAGATAAAGCCCTGAGTGCCTTAAAATGGCAGTGGTTTTTATAAGTTTTCTTATAATTCAGTTATATATTATTTTTATTAATGAGGACTTAAATTGTCTGTTTAAATATAATCATTGTTATTTCTCCTATAATAATAGAATATTGCCCCTTACTTATAAAAATATTTATTTATAACTTATAATTTTTAACTTATATTATTTTATACTTACTTTAACCTATTTATGTTAAAGACAAGCAGGTCCCTTTCATTTTTAAAGAATGTAACGCATTACGCAGAGAAAAAATGACAGGCTATTCTTAGCGAAAAGATAAGCGAAAATGTTTTTATAAGTAAAGCCCATTACGTATGACTCAGAACGGAACGTTTTCAGATAACACTTAGACTTCAGCTGTCAGACTCACATCGGCTTTACTAACTGTGCTCTGAGACTAATCGATTTTTTTTGTGAACGCATGGTGTGCCTCCACCCTTACTGCGTTATCGTGACCCCGTGTCGTGGATTCCAGCCCCGACTAAAAACTAATGATTGTGTTAGCGACGTTTTGTTGAACGCTATCTGGCTTTCCATCGCCCGTTGTTTTACACCCATTTTGTACTATTTACTGTTTGTTTCTATCATACCAGATTAAGTTTATTGTTTATGGTGTTCCGCGTGACATTCTTTACATAATTTTAATGAAATATGTGGTGTTAGGCAGCTAGCCAGAATGTGTTAACAGCTGAAAACTGCGGCCTGAGCAGGAATATTTGACGATTGAATTCGTTTCGACGTCTGGTTAATATTTCATACAATACCATAGACGCGCATCGAGCTCCATACGAATTCGATTGTCAAAAATATTGCTTCTAGGGCCACTGTTTGTTTAAATGCGCCAGTTTTTTTTAAACTACTGAAGTATTGAGTGGTGGACTCTTTAGATTGCTGTGGAAAGTTCTATCTTCAGCACGAATGGGCTGGCTCGACCGGGTTGAATCCAAAACACAGAATACAAACGTAAAGTGACAGCTCGCAAAGTAAGATTTCCGGTAGCCCAAATAAACCTCCTCCTTCAATTTCTTTTCTTTTATTTGAATTCCTAATGCGATCGTTTCATATTCCTTTGATCTAATAATCCATATTATGGTTTGCTAATTAATCTAATACAGAGGCGCTCAATCATATTCAACGACCCAAAAATTTGTCTATTACCTAAAATATACATTAAGTAATAATTTATTAAATCTCGGGGGCATGCATCCCACTTCTTAATCTATTCATTACAGTTGTCACGCCATTAGTCCGGCCCTGTACTGAACACAATAAAATGCCACTTAGTGCTGCGTTAATTGATTGATAGTCCGACCCTGGAGCCTTTGTGTCATTGTTTAATTAAGAAAGAGCGTCATTTGCTTATTATTATAATTACATGTCTTTCATTAAAATAAGGTTTTTACGTATTCTATGCGATTGAATAACAATCATGTAGACCTAACAAATCATTACATGTTTTTCAAAAAAGTATAATAATAATAAATGAATAAATACACCCAACAGTCACACACATAGTCCTGACTCCTGACCTTACACTAAGGTCGAGCTACTAGCTGTTGCCCGCGTCTCCTTTCGCGTGGAATAATCCATGTGTTAATCCAAAGTGTCAGCTACCTCCATGCCAAATTTCATCAAAATTGGTATAGCCTTTTGAGCGTGCAGAAGTAACAAACATACAAATACACTCACAAACTTTTTTCTTTATAATATTAGTGTGGTGAAGCGAAAATGAATTTTATAGTTGCTGCTGCCCGTGAGATATAGGCGTGATATTCTGTATTCGACAGCCTCCGTGGTGCAGCGGGCGAGTACCCCTCTGTGAAACGTGAGGTCGCGGATTCGATTCCCGCACCGAGGCAAATGTCTATGTGGCCCACAGATATTTGTTTCGGGTCTGGGTGTTGTGAGACCGAAAATCTTTCGTAGTTCCTGATACCCACGACACAAGACTCGATCTTAGTGTGGGGTCAGGACTATGTGTGTGACTGTTGGGTGTATTTATTTATTTATAAAATTTCAAACTCGTTCAGACTTATAACTCCGTAGCAGATCCTTAGTTCCTTAAGGGTATGCACATTAAACAAGCGCCTCAATCGATCACCGGTTAATGGTTTCCAGGTGGCATCAGAATTTGGCGACACTAAGTGCGATCCCCTGTCGAATGATATACATACATCTATTGAATTATTGAACACGTTTGGGTTACGGGACTGTTTAAAAGTTCATTGTTTCTGTACGCGTAAAGTGTGGGTAGTTGGTTTTTAGTGTTTATTGTAGTGCGAACCTTTTTCGACCGACTTCCAAAAAGGAGGAGGTCCTCAACTCGTCTGTATTTTTTGTGTATATTACGCGATATCTCCTCCAAAAGTGGACCGATTTTCAAAATTCTTTTTGTATTCGATAGAGCTTATTTCAAGGGTGGTCCCATATAATTTGGTCACGATCGGATTTGTAGTCGGTCTGTTAAGTTTTTAAACTTGTGACTACTAGTGTTTATTGTAGTGCGAACTTTTTTTACGGTCAAATTGTGAAACTTACTACTGGCTTGGCAGAAAAAAAAATTTTAACGACTTAATTTTAAGATGGACATACCTATCTTTGTTTGTGCTAGGTAAATTATAATTATATATACGGCTCCTGGTTTCTGTCGAAAAAGCGTAATCTTTTATACATAAAAAAGAAGTTTTAATTCAAAATCTAGTATCTAGTACCTACCTACTAGATACTTATCTAGATTACCTCTAGATTATTTTTCGATCTGCCTATATTTAACGCCAATGTCTGTCGGGTCAGCGCAACATACAGTCGATTTGCTTCCCCCTCTTCGGATTCGGAGTGGGAAGAGGCATAAATAGGCCGGCATGATTCTGGTGACCACTGATAACCCCATTGTTTGTCTGTGGTCATTGAGTTTTTTGGGCTGCACTACTTTAGACACTGTGCCGAGCTCAAATAAAACAAAAAAACACGTTTTTTTAGCATTTTACAGAAAGGTTCCAGCTCAGTTTATAGTACGATGTAATGGAGGGATTAAGGTAGATGCGTGTGAACTGGGAATACGGTGGTAGTTTTAAACATTTATATTAATACTGAAACAATTATATGGTTTATACAACTTATATTATGTAGTACCTATAAATTTGACAGCCTCCGTGGCTTGTCGGGCTTGTCGGGCGAGTAGCCGGCTGTGAAGCGAGAGGCCGCGGGTTCGATCCCCGCACCGAGACAAATGTTGTATGGCCTACAGATATTTGTTTCGGGTCTGGGTGTTGTGAGACCGAAAGTCTCTCGTAGATCCTGATACCCACGACACAAGACTCGATCTTAGTGTGGGGTTAGGACTATGTATGTGACTGTTATTTATTTATTTATAAAGGCAAAATAATGCTAACACACCGCTCCGGGTTGCCTACCTAATGTTAATGCCCTATGGATGATCTAGACTAGATTAATAATTTATATTTAGTACATCAATTTAGAATTTATAAGCACAGAAAATTATTTTTGCTGCTAAAAAAATTTAATATAATACTTTAATAGTGTTACTAAAACTTTGAAGAAGCTACATTTTATTATACTTTAAAGATACCATTACACGTGTAGAATGAATTCAATTTCTATGTTTGTGTTACGTCTCTGAGTTAATTACTCTCTTTGACTGCACCAGAGACAATAAATTGTTCAGCTTTTACGTTCGCAAAGAGAATTTATACATTTAAACTCCGTATATTAGCACGTATGAGATGTAATTAACTAACGTTTTGTTACAGGTAAGGAGCATGTGTCTTAAACGGCGTATTATGTGAGTGCTACTTTTAAGTTGTTTATTTGGAAAGTAAACCGATGCTTTATGCGTAGTTATGGTTTGTCTTTAGTATGAAACTAAATTAGTAATCCCATTGTGTCGGAGTAAAGGTCAACGTGCCATTTTATTGTTGATTACCACGAGTTTCTTTGACCTTTCTCGCTAGCGACTCTGTTAAATATTTATATGGAAAAAATCCGAACGCCTCTAGTGATTACGTGGGGAATTAATGTTTTTTATACAAATTATTGTACGTAGTCGCTAGACAGAAATTATAAAAAATCATGAGGGTCGAGCTATGGAAGTAGATGTAAATAAACCGCTATAGACATTGCCTGTGATTTTTGTTCACTAAGCAATTATTTTTTAATGTAAAAAATAATTATAAAATAAAGGGAATAAATATTATTCACATTAGCACCTCACAACAATAATCCAGTTTTAATTTTGCCCATCTCTGCCATAGTCCTACACCAACCGAGGGTTGTCCTTGGGTGCATTTCTATAGTATTTATAAGGATAACTGCGGTTTGGTGTCACATGCCATATTAGATTAAACTTGCCTTACGGGCCTCTACATGTTGGCTTTGGCCCCACGCACGCCTACCAAAGGTCCGGAACTTTAATATCCCCGAGATATGAAAAAGACATTGTACTTAAAGTATTGAGTGGTAAGCCACGCTGTAGACAGTTACGTCTACAGCCCGAATGGGTCGGCTCGACCGGTTTGATACCACTGTCTCACAGAAAACCGACGTAAAGGGGCAGCTTGCTGTCACGTTTCGTTCGGTGAGTGACATTTCCCGTGGCCCATTTCCCAATCCCTATCCCCTCCCCTTCCATTTCCTCCTTTTAGGTTGGCAACGCTCCCATGATTCTTATTGTGTCTTGGGTGACTATTGGCGGTGGAAATCACTTACCATCAGTTGACCCATCTGTCCGTTTGCCAGTCTCTGCTATAAAAAAAAATATATAAATAATAAATAATAATAATAAATACACCTAACAGTCACACACCTAGTCCTGACCCCACACTAGGTATAACCTGTATCGTGGGTGTCAGAGACTATGAGAGATTTTCGGTCTCACAACACCCAAAGTCCAAAATAAAAATTATCTCTTCATTGTTTAGTATGGTTTCGAAGAGATGGCTTGTAACTACCACGACCTTTACACATCTCCAATAAGTTATTCAAACGGAACCTCGTCTATAACTCGGTTACAGAAGGAATCGACTCCGGTTCGGTTCCGCGAAGTTATTGGTCGACCTGTTGCCCGAACACCCGCTCTTTTATTATTCTATTATCGAATGCCGATTCTGTCCGGCTACATCTTAAATCGTGTGAGATGCGGAGTATTTTTATATAGGCGCTTTGAATTGTTTTTTATTCAGTTGAATTTTTTACTAGTAAAAAGAAGCGATAGCTCAGTTGGGATTGATACGGACTGCCGAGACAAGTGTTGGGTTCGAGACTAACCCCAAAATGGAGCATACACCTCTGACTTTTCTATGTTAAGTGTATTTTTATTGTGAAATATCGCTTGCTATAACGGTGAAGGAAAATATCGTGAGGAAACCTGCATACCCGAGAATTTATTCACAGGAATTTCAAAGGTATGTGAAGTCTACCAGCCCGCATTAGGCCAGCGTGGTAGACTAAGGCCTAACCCCTCTCATTAGTAGAGGAGACCCGTGCCCAGCGATAATCCACAATGAAAACACACTTAACATAGAAAAGTCAGAGGTGTGTGCTCTTTTTTTCGGGTTTGGTCTCGAACCTCCGACACTCGTCTCGGCAGCCCTTACAATTCCCAACTGAGCTATCGCTGCTTTTAAAATAAATTAATTAGATCTGAAAAATACTCCATTTCAAGTTCATCACAAAAAAAAATTTCAGTATAATGATGCGATCGGTCTTGTTCGAAAATACGACTCCCAATATTTATCCGGTTATACTGTACACAATACTCTATTTAAACCAACTGATGCTAAGCGATGTAAATTGGATAATCGGATTAATTTACAACTAAAGTAAAAACATTAGCACGTCATTACCAAAATCGGATAGCATTTAGCGAGTAGCGTGCATTGCGCGTGTTGTCATCACGCGTGAATTAATTTCATAGTTGACGGAGCACGGTGGTCATACAAATAAAATAGTTTAGCATATTTAATATATTTTTTGACTACACCAAGAATATGACTCGCTCTCAGGTATATCGATTTTGTTAGTAGCATAAGTATCTCAAATCTTTTCGAATTCCTCGCTCTCTCTTACGATATTTATCTTATGACAGCTTACGTGGCGCAGCATGCGAGTAGCCGGCTGTGCGAGGCCACGCGTTCAATTCCCGTACCGAGACAATTTTTTGTGTGACCCGCATGAATATTTGTTTCGAGTCTGGGTGTTGAGACCGTGCGTCTCTCGTAGTTCCTGATATCCACGATACAAGACTCGTTAGACTATGGGGTTAGGACTGTGTATGAGACTGTTGTTTATTAATTTTATTGTGGGATAACGACAAGAACTTTGTTGTTTGTATTCGAAGAGTCAATGCCGTTATTGATCCTAGGTTAGGCATCTTGCTCAAATTAAAAGAATCTTTAAATAAAAGCTAGTATTTTTATCGTCTACAGTCTTCCGCTCAGATACTTTATCAAGCATATTGTAGAAAGGATTCAGGTTAGTGTTTACATCTCGCCCCCCTCCATCCACTCCCGAACTAATAGAGTTGGAAAAAAACACTTTTTCGACCTGGGATTTCAATCCCAATTATCTCTTGATCCACATATATGCTGTCACGAGGCAACAAAAAGCTAACCAAAAGCTAGTAAATTCTAAATTTCTATTCCAAGTTTATTAACATTTCCATGTCACCTTTCTTTTCAGAGACAATGTCTCGCCCCTCACTCGCACGCTGCATGAAAGACACTTCATTTGCGAACAACCAAAATTTATGGGCGCTCATAAATTTCCATTAAATATAAACTTAATTTGGCCAAATGCGCGAAACGTGATGTATTGTGACGTCACATTTAATGCGTGTTCATTGCTTTGAACTCTTATTTTGCTTTCTTGATTTGATGCGTGGAAGGTAGGAATCGATCTTAAGATTTATCTATTGTTGAGTAGTCACTACAGATCGCCTCCTTTGTTTAGTGGCAGTATATATGGGCTGTGGACCGGGAGGTCAGGGGTTTGATTCCCAGGTCGGGCAAAGCGAATATTCTAGTTTAACTTGTCTGGGGCTGGATAACCCAGAAGGGGTTGAAGTTGGCCAGGCAGCGGGTCGTAAAAACGTTTTTTTCTGAAACATGCTTGAGAAAGTGCGTTGCACCGACCCCACATTAAGATGAGATAAAGGCAGGTAGAAAGATTAAAGTCACAATTTATTGCCTCTGGTCTTGCGGCAGCGTATGTGGTAACGAGAGGTCTCGGATTGGATTCCCAAGTCAGTCAAAGCCTAGAATGAGATTGAAGTCAGCCAGAAATTCGGTTGTATGTAATATCCTTTGAAAAGGGTAAGTAGAAGAAGACTAACTCTTATTCGCGGCTTCGTCTACTTGTAATTATTTCCCATAAAGGAGACATACTTTATTTTATACCATTTGTACTGATAGTGATTAAATGTGAATTAAATTTGAGTGGCAGAGCCACGCTGTAGACGTCTACAGCACGGATGGGCCGGCTCGACCGGTTTGATACCACTGTCTCACAGAAAACCGGCGTAAAGTGGCAGTTTGCTGTCGCGTTTCGTTCGGTGAGTGAGATTTCCGTTGGCCCCTCCCTTTCCCCTCTCCTTCCATTTCCTCCTTTTATGTTGGCAACGCACTCATGATTATTTATGATGTCTTGGGTGTCTATGGGCGATGGAGATAACTTACCATCAGCTGACCCATCTGTTCGTTTGCCAGTCTCTGTTATAAAAAAAATTAGATAGTTAACTTCAAAATAAAAATATCCCGCAACTTGTATTTTTACCAAGCAGCAGGAATACGTAATCCAGAAGCAGTACAAAGTTTATCAACATCACTATCGCCAAAAAACCAATCGTGAACTAGGGAAGTTGAAATCAGCCTGCGGCATCACGAACTTGTGCATAAACGATCCTCAGCTCATTACGAACAAACTGACGACGCAATTAATATTGCTATGGTTAATGTACATGTCTAGATACCGCGCCCAGATTCCGTCGTATATAAGTTTCATTGTTTATGGGCTGGGTATGATTGTAGCTAGTGCTATTTCAATAACTCCGATGGAATTATTGTAATAGATATATACTTTTTCATCTGTGCGTACAAATAATAATACACAGCAATCCAATTAAGATAAGGGCTTTATAAATTTCAAATTGTGTAAGTCAGATCGCCGAAGCTGTATTGAATTTTGCAAAATCTCTATCAGAAGAATGTTTACGATGCCCAAAGTTTCTTCTCCATTCGCTGACTCTATTCCTTTTAAAAGTTATTAGATTTAATGGCGATGAAGCTCATTCTCAATCTGATGACTTGCGTGTTAGCTTTCGACAGAAAATGATATACGCCTATATGTAATCATACATACATAAGCTCACGCCTGTAACTCCGAAGGGGTAAGCAGAGATGCCCTAGCGAGCTAGAACACCCACATTTCGCCGAGCTTAGTTCCGTCCCAGATGTGATAGGAGGCGAGCCTATCGCCATATCGCGCACAAATTCCAGACTGGGCTGATATGGAAAAATCCAATATCACTTTTATCGACCCGGGGATCGAACCCGAGACTCAGGATGGTGATCGTACCGAAATACCACGCCACCGAGGCAGTCATACGCAATCAACGGTATTATTATTCCACACTCCATCCTCTGCTGTCCATCTAGACGTGCACATCAGAGATATGAGCGTAGTTTCCGTAACATTTGGTACGCAAACACCGTGTACGCGAGTTGTCCTACTGTTGCCATGTTGGCTCCAACTTACCAACTTCAGTGTGTATGGAAATTGCGTCACTTACATTTTGGGTTTGTTTACACACGGAGTTTGATTTTAGGCATACCGGTTTATTGAGATACGACGATTTTAGGATGTTCATCACAAATTAGTACTTTCTTTCTTTATACCTGCCCTTATCCCACCTTAATGCGGGGTCGGTGCAAGACACTTTTTCAAGCATGTTATAGAAAGAATTTGGCTTAGTTTTTACGACCGGCCGCCTGCCTGACGTCAACCGCACTGGGGGATCCAGACCCGGGCAAATTAAACTAAAAAATTAGCTTTGCCCACCCTGGGAATCGAACCCACGACCTCTCGGTTCACAGCCCATATATGCAACACACCAAACAAGATTCAGCGTTTTTTACGACCAACCTCTTAAAGGAAACCTCTCTTGAAGGATAAAGTTCCGGACAAATCGTTTCAGGAAAACTGCATTGTTTGACCACAGATTCGAATCCCGAATATCCCGTTACAAAACCTACTATGCCAATGAGGTATCTTATAGACTTAAAAGTAGTTAGTACATTATTTATTCAGTAGTAGTATTATTAACTAGACTGCCTTGGTGGCGTGGTTGTATTCGTTTTTTTCGGTTCGTTTCGGTACGACTACCGGCCTGAGGTCTCAGATTCGATCCCCGGGTCGGGCAAAATGATATTGGATTTTTCAAAATCAGCTTTTTCAATATCAGCCCGGAGTCTGGAATTTATGCCCGATATGGCGATAGGCTCGCCCCCTATCACATCTGGGACGGAACTGAGCTCGGCGGAATGTGGGTGTACTAGTTCGCTAGTGCGCCTCGGCCCACCCCTTCAGGGATACAGGCGTGAGCTTATGTTATGTTATTATTAACCTTCTTTTATAGTTTTTTGGATAGGAATAGCGATTCGACGATATTATAAATACTGCAATTTGTAGTCGAAAATACATGGATTATTTATAATTCTAGTCTATATAATAAAATAAACGATAAACGCGACGTGTCCGTCCATAATATCGTCCCGTATGTCCTCGGATGGTAACCGTGTAAACATCGACATGACTTTAACTAGCGCAACTCGTGTGTCGTCTAAATTAACTAACTGCGAGTGGATTGCGTTTAAACTTTTTCATTTGCTACGTTACCAATCTTTGTTTAATCATCTAACTTTCACTGTGTTTGTGGAATTTCTTTTACATTAATTAGTTATTTATAGCATTCGAGTTTACCGTTGCTTAAATCAAGTATTTATTAACACTTTATAATAAAATAAATAGTATTTAAACGCTATGGACTTTACTTATAAAAACATTTCAACTGAGCATATGGTAAAGAATAGTCCGTCACTTTTCCTTGTGTCACATACATACATAGACTCACGCCTTTTCCCATAGGGGTAGGCAGAGACAACGGATTTTCACTTGCTACGATCCTTACACACCTCTTTCCCCTCATTTAGTCTCATTACATTCTTCACCTGTGTCACATTCTTTGAAAATAAAAGGGACAGACTATTCTAATATTCTCACAAACGTTATCGATATGTTCCAAAACGAATAAAGTTAAAGACATCTGGAATCGAGTCGATACGAATTTTCTTGGGGAATATTTCAAAAGTGGCATTAAACGTCGCGAGAGCCGCGCGTCTTGTGAGCTCGTAAACTTGTCTCGAGAGTGCACAAGTGTCCGTATTTTTACGACTAGATTATGCAGACAGAAGTAGTGACAACGAGCACGTTGATCACATAATGGTGAGTTGTGACTTGACTCAGTACCGTATATACAAACGTCATACATACTTAGGCTGTATATAGAGCGATCTTCGACTAAGTCTAAGTAAAAGAAATGGACTCAGTGAGGATTTGGAATTTTTAAATCGAACTTTGACTTAGTTCGAGTTATTTTTTTACAAGAAAATCTTTGCTTAGTCTGTCTGTCAGTTTGTTTTTCTTGTAAAAATGGCTCCGACTTAGTCAAAGTTCGCTATATAGACCTCAGCCATATACATCAGTACACATATCAATTAGATGTGATAGGGGGCGAGCCAATCATCGCCACGGACACGAATTCCAGACTTCGGACTGATGACTTACGTACGAAACTATCATAAACAAATTCTTATACAACTGCAGCCTGAGCAGGAAAATTTCTGACAACCGTAAATGTATTTGAACTCGATGCGCGTCTATGAAATTTGTATAATATTAACCAAACGTCATCAGTGCGCAGTGAACTCGAATACATTTACATTAGTTTTTCGTGCTCGGGCTACTGAACGTACGTAACGATTCTAATGAAGAATATTGTAAAGAAATGCTCCTATACAAGTGGATCCCCTTTAATAAAAAGGCAACGTAAAATTTCACTCTCGCGTTTCTTCAAATGTAAGATATTATCAAATGCTCAATAGGAAGATGCAAATGCGTCGGGAGCTAATCTAAAGGAGGCAGAACTGAATGCCAAACATACCGGGGTTCAAAGGGATCACTTAAATACATCCCTTTTTGAGGAATTCCAAATTATTATGTTTATTTTACAATATACAGTATGTTTGTTAAATGTCTAGATATTTAAAATTGGAATGCAATTATTTAATTAAAGCTTTTTTTACCCTCATTAATGGCCAAAGGACATCCACTGCTGAATATATTATGTAGGTATAAGTTATGAAGCCTTCCCTTAAAGATTTTCAGAATAACTTGTTTAAAGGTTGTTATAAAATACCTCTTATTAAATTATTACCGATTAATAGTACATAATAATTGGTGCGTGAAACAAATTAACTTGTAAAATAAGCTTTTAAAGTAGTTACTAATATTTTTTCTCTTTCAAAGAAAATAACCAAAATACCTTAGTTCCAATAAAAAATAAACACACATTTACCGTCAGTGAACACACTAAAGATATATGATTTAAAACTAGGCTTTTTTATTTAAATCTGGGATAGCTTTGTATATTAAGGAACAATGTTCTTAATCTGCATATCCTGCAACAAGACACAAACACAAGGAGCCTGGAGCCAGAAACAACGCCAACAGAAAACAATCAGCCTGTACAAGAATCCAGCGTGTTTAGACACGTGCTCCTCTCCCCCCCCCCTGCCCCCTCCCGTGCACCGCCGCGCACCCCTCCGCTCTCCATTGTGCGGTGAAGTATTGCAGCGGTGGAAAACCGTTGAAAAGTCCACCATTCAAATGCAAATGCCTTTCTGGCGGGATTTGCATGCGTTTAGCTGATACATTCGCCGCAGGGCTGTTCTGTATGCAGTTTAGGCTTTTTTCGGAAAGGAAAATGTATAAATTGATATTTGCTTTGAGGGTTTTGTAAGCTTTTTTAGTTTATATAAACATGATATTTGAAATCAACAGCCTCTGATGCGTAATTATCACATTTGGAAATGTTTTACCTCTAAGGTTTTTGGTTTACGAAGGCAGGCGGGCAGATAGTCTAGCTGATGGTAAGTAGTTGGTGATAACCGTCAAATGATTAACCATCATACAAGATAATTACATGGAGTCAGGTTTTTTGGAGTGGTTTCAGATATAGTTCAAAATAATCTTTATAAATATTATCCTCCATGTAGTTGAGTAATAACTTAATAAAATGTGTACGTTTTTTCATTTTTAACCCTGTGGCCTATTTTATTTCTTCTTTGAAAACCACTAGGATGCAACTACAGAATACACAGTGTGGTGGAGTGTGTAAGCCGGCAGGTTTGTTACGTTTTATTTGAACTGCTGTATTTGAACAGTGCATTCGTTCAGGCATCCCTGGCTCCGTAAAGCAGAGACCGCATCCATACAATGCAGTCGGTGCGGCCAGAGAGTTTCATTTGCACACGTCACGCTTCCAGACGGCCGCGCCGGATTGCACGTCCTTCTGACACCGCCCGACAACACCCGACATCGTCCGACACCTCCCGACACCACCCGACATCGTCGGACACCTCCCGACACCACCCGACATCGTCCGACACCTCCCGACATCCTTCGACACGACTGCAAAAGCTTGAGACAAATCATCTAACAGATAAATTGTGCAGTCAGACCAGGCTGGTGTGAATTAGGTAACAATGTTCAAACGAAATGAATTTGAAAAAAAAATTTTTTTTGGTGGCGGTATTGTTTTTAAATTATGGATTTCTTAGGAAGAGTATCGCTTCTTGGTCTTGTCATTTTGGTCTAGTGGCAGCATGTATGGGCTGTGGATCGGGAGGTCCTGGGTTCGATTCCCAAAAACTAAGCCGAATCAACAAGCTTGAAAAAGGGCTTTGCGCTGACCTCGCATTGGGGTGGGATAGGGGCAGGTAGAAAAAATATCTCAGGGAGAGTATGACAACATCAAAGAGCTACAAAGCACTGCGTGGCACTGCACTGTGCTCGTCGTCCTGATACATTAGATGTTAGGCCTCAGCCCAGTAATTACAATAACTACAATGTACTTCAAACCGGATCACATTATTGCTTCCACAATGCTGTTTAGCGATATAAATAAATAATAGATGGTACCTAAGTGAGCCCAGTTGGACTCTCGCTTATTATATGAGAGTCATGACCTACCAATAATGACTGCCTTTTGACCGAGCTGTCATGGAGTTAAAATACAGGATTAAAAAAAATAGTTTTATGGTGCTTATGATAAACATTAACAAGGCAAATTGTCTGCCTCAGTGGCGTGGTTGTATTTCTATACGACTACCGTGCTGAGGTCTCGGGTTCGATCCCCGGGTCGAGCAGTGATATTAGATTTTTCCATATCAGCCCGGAGTCTGGAATTTGTGCCCGATATGGCAATAGGTTCGCCCCCTATCACATCGGGGACGGAACTAAGCTCGGTGAAATATGGGTGTTCTAGTTCGCTAGTGCACCTCTGCCTACCCCTACGGGGATACAGGCGTGAGCTTATGTTAACAAATTTGAATGCTTTAATAACATTTTCCTTGTAATCAATTTTTCCATGATTATGATAAAGTAGTTAGAATGTTCAGTATTAAAGCAATTAGACTTAAAAGCACTTTTACAAAATATAAGAATTTTAACAGAATATAATATTGTTAATGTATCTCCAGGGTATATCAAAAAGTAAAAAGCGCTAATAATCAGTAAAGTAACAAAATTCATAAATACATTATCGGTGTAAACTGTAATGGCCTCTTTCTTTAGCTTTGCAACATTAAGCACTAGGTTCAAATACCGATTCGGTAATTACTATTTGAGGTTGAATTAGTGCTTGGTGTTGAAGTCAGTGCCAAAAAAATTAAAAGACATTGACCCGAAGAGATTAAGATTATTTATAAGTATATAATGATCCTTAAAAATTTTAAATAAAATTATTTTTGAGTCCAACCCGTGACCACGAAGACAGTAAAGCATTCGAAACGTCGGGAATAAAAATTAAAACCAAATCGTTATAGAATCTGTAAAAATAGTTTTATTTCAATGTATAACATTCGCGTAAACTTAAGAAATCGGTCCATAAAATTGTCAATTTACAAATCTAAATAACTGTCGCCTCATCCACTTGAACACATAAATAAATCCAATATAGCAAATCCCGTGCAAAACCCCGTAAAATCGGGAAAAATAAATCTGTTCCCACAAAGAGCGCAGAAGTGCGCTTCGTGGGGATTTTTGAAAATTGAAAAATACCCCAGACTTGGCGGGAGCGCATTCTGAACGATATTGCATCCTATTCTGAGGTCTAATTCTATTCTGGTGTGTTTGAACTTGGAAAGTCTGAGAAGATGGCAGTCTTATATCTTAGTTTGTTAGAATTCTTTTTCTTAGCGTTTCACTTTAATAACTTCACTTGTATACTATTTTATTCCATATTTACACTTATGTCTAATCTAATGGCGGCCCATTGGCGGCTCGACCGGTTTAATACCACTGTCTCACTGAAAACCGACGTAAAGTGGCAATTCGCTATCGCGTTTCGTTCGGTGAGTGAGATTTCCGGCGACCCATTTCCCCCCACCCTTTCCAAATCCCTTTTCCCTCCCTTTCGTTTCTTCCTTTTAGGTTGACAACGCGCCCATGATTCTTTTTGTGTCTTGGGGGTTGATGGGCGGTGGAGATCACTTACCAGCAGGTGACCCATCAGCTCGTTTACCAGTCTCTTCTATAAAAAAATAAAAAAATCTTATATTTTGATTCTGGTAAGAGTGTATTAGGTACAGTCGCAAGTAATGCTCGGTCGGTATATCAAGGCTATTTGATTATTTCTTTAATTATTTTTTCATTTACGTGAATGTTTACATATTGCTTTCGAAATGGCGGACGAAGAATTCAAGAACCGGTTAAATTAAATACCCGATGGACATGCTTTAAAAATTACGCATAAAAGCACAAAAAACGCCAATAAAGGTCGACAGAGCGCTAAACACGACACATTTGTGGCACTTGAACATAAAAAGGTACAATTCGGTGTGGACTTGCATTATTAAGCGAGTTTACTGCGTCACGTAGCGGCGATACGTCGTGGCCGAGATGAGACCGACACAAGATATGCTCCGTACAGAGTGTTAGGTTGGAATATTTGGGTAATTATGTAGGCGCATTATTTTGAATATAAACACCATTTAATATAGGGCTGGAGTTTCATTGATCTGACATGAAGAAGTGTAAATATTTTAGTGAATCAGTCAACAATTATTTTACTAGTTTTTAAGAATATACAAAGTGCTGTGTAGCATGAATTTGAATGTGTTATTCAAAATATGTGCTGTGATCAATGTTTAAGATCAATCACAAAAGTTAGTTGCTATTCTATACCTCTATTATTTTCATTTTTATTTATTATTTTTTTTTTATTTTAAACACTTTATACATAAACTATGTACAGGCGGACTTAATGCCTAAGGCATTCTCTACCAGTCAACCTTTGGGTGGTGCAGAGAAAAATTAAGGCAGGTGTAAAAAATAAACAAGGAGAATGAGGCGATTTGAATATAATAATATATATATTATTGTAAATAAGTATTATATAGAATATATAGAAATAAAATATTATAAATACATATAATACTACATAAATATATACACTTTATCAATCTAAGTATATACAAATAAAAAAAAAAACACACACACACACACACACATTAAAATGCCAACGCAATACACTAACGAAATGACTCCGCAACTCCATCAAACAATATTTGACGGACCCTGGTTTTGAAAGCTAGGCGAGTTGTGCACGATCTAATCTCAGGAGGGAGCGAGTTCCAGAGCAGGATCGCTTGTATAGCGAAAGAAGAATGAGTAAAGCCTGAAGTATGAGGGGGACACTTGAGGAGAAGATTGCTTGACGAGCGAAGGTTCCTATCATGGTTACCACCAAGGTATTGAAATTGCGAGGAAAAGTAAGAAGGTGTAGTAGGAGATGTAAGGAACGAATACAGAGTGGTAAGTGCGCGCAAGGAGCGACGCTGGCGAATGGGTAACCATTTCAATTGTAGGCGATGAGATGACACATGGTCATATTTACGAAGGTTGAAGATGAATCGAATGCAGTTGTTAAGAAGACGGTCGAGTTTATTGAGCAGGTCTGCATTCAGGTCAAAATAACACACATCACCATAATCAATAAGAGGGAAGATTAAGGATTGCACAAGCATTATCTTGGTCTTGGATGGTAGAAAATTCTTCAGGCGATAAAAGGCGCGAAGAGTACCGGTAACCCTCTGGCACACAGAGGTTACCTGGGTCCGCCAGCTCAAAGTGGTGTCGATATGTAAACCCAGGTCCTTCACACTAGTGGAAAAAGGGATAATAGTGCCGTCGAATACCACAGGTGGAATGTTTGTCAAGTCCAACTGACTTATCAGCCTAGCGCTGCCCACAATAATGGCTTGGCATTTGGTTGGATTTATTGACAAACCAAAATCGCGGGACCAGGGTGTCTATTCTATGATACGTTATCGGGCGAACGATATCGGACTGAAACTCTACCGATATCGTGCAAAAATGCTAGCACATAACATCATCGTATATCGTTCGGGCATCATAGACACCACTATCGGAAGAACCTAGAGATGACTCAAGGGAACAATGAGTGAATGCAATATTATTATAAAGGTGCTTCAACACACACGGGAATCATCGACAATATTGTATCAATCCAATTTACTAATGTATTAAAACGTGTTTGAAAATTGATTCATCACACTCGATGTCTATATTTGCCATTATTATAGATATTTAAATGTTTATTTCAATTAATATAACAATTTTATTATTTTTGTCAATAAATATTTATTTATGAGACAATTCTCTTGTTTTTGTAAAAAAGAGGTACATTGTCGGAAAGTGGAATCTCTTTGGGTTGCTGGCACATCGATCGAAAAAAAGGTTTAGAAAACACGGCCAGGGGCTGAAGCGTGTTTGTACACGTACACTACAGGGTTCCGTGGTAGGGATAAATGTTACTGAAATATAATTTTATTACACATAAGACCTTAAGTAACACTTTAAGGTGACCATGGTCCATTAACTTATATTTACTACCTCTTTTAAACAACTAACAACTTCATTTGGTTGGTGGTAGGTATTCAGTAGAATTTATACGAAATCGTTGACGTGTGAACTTAGCCATGATAGTTTTTCTTTTAAACTCGTACCGTACACCCAAGATTTTTTTCTAACGATACCTCAGCATAGGATAATCGAAAAAAAAATTATCCCCCATTTTACGAGCAGGGGACCACACCGATCACCGACCACACCAACAAAGTGTGATTGATATCAATGCTATACATATGTATAGCCATGCCAAATTACAGCTTTCTAGTATTCATAGTCTCGCCTCCTCGGTACAAAACGTTTCGGAGGAACGCTATGCGGTCCGATACTCCAACGATATCGTGCAAAAATGCTAGCATATAACACCATCGGATGTACTTACATCGTTCGGGCACCATAGACACCACTATCGTGTGCATAGATAGAGACGACCGAAAGGAACAATGAGTGAGCGCAATATCATGATTGTTCATACAACCAATATAGTTCAACACAGACGGGAATAAACGAATCAATTTTTTAATCAGTCTAAATCACTGATGTATAAAAGCGATTTTAAATAATAACAATTATTTATTTTTATGAAAGTTAAAATTTGTATTCAGACTATTGATACAACTATGGACTGTAAATATCGACTGTAGTCTGTCCTTTTTCTTTATTCTTTCCCCTTTCGGTTCCCCCTCAAAAAGTGACAGAATTTTTCCTCAGAGTAATAGATGCGAGGCGAGTCCATTCTTATAACGTCCTTGTTTTTGCTTGTAGTAGGTAGTTTAGGAAAGTGATTACATTTTCTTTAGTGAATCAGAGATACCTACATATTATACTTGTGAACAAAGAATAAAGTGAAATTATAAAGTGAACCTTGTGAAATTATCGTAGTTTGACAAAGTAATTTGATAGTAAAAACATGGAATTATTATTTATTACCGTTGTTGGCAAAATCATCAATATTTTGAAGGGGTCGTATTTTTAAAAGAAAGAAGATATCTTATCTTGTACTATATTTTTGCGCTTTTAGTACCGCTTTGAAGAAGTTTGCCTAAAGACTAAGCCGAAGCTTTACACAACATTCTTGGAGTGTGTTGCACAGATCCCACATTGGAGTAGGTGGAAATAAACATCCGAAGTCCCAATATGAAGACAGTGGTGGCGGAACCCGATACAGCAGGATTAAAGAAGGGGAAGCACGCGCATCCATAACAAGCCTAGTGGTTTAAGGAATGCATTAAAAATATAAATTCTATATTTTATACAAATAAATAATAAATAATTTATAATAATTATAAAGGAGTATTTATATTTATTCTAGGTACATATTATTATGTATAGTAATAATGCACAGACTTTCGAAGAATCGGCAATTCGCCACAAACTCCCTCGAACGTCCAATAGAGTTCGTGAGCAAAAGGTATCCCTTGCTCGTCGGCGTTATAAATGAGGTATTCTCCTCTTGCTTTTTCTGCGAGTATGATGAACTCCATTTCTGTTTTATTAGAATAAGGAAAACATTGTCGCCTTCTTGGTCTAGTGGCCGCATATATGGGCTGTAAACCGGGAGGGACTGAATCCCTCAGAGGCGGTTGACGTCAGGCAGGCAGCCGGTCGTAAAGACTAAGATACATCCTTTCTGCAAATTTCATGAAGAAGTGGGTTGCGCCGACCCCACACTGGCGTGGGATAAGGGCAGGTAGAAAAATAAATATACAGGAATGAAAGTTTAACGGCATCAAGTGAAAATTCAAATAAATGATCTTCCATAGCACGGTGGAAAGCTCACCAAATCAATAAAAAGTCTCTTAGGAAGTTAATTACAATAGAAATCTAACAAAAAACTACAAATCATATAATTTTAAAGCACATTCGATACACAAACGATACCGCTAGGTCTATCGTAGAATATGACATAAAACTCCGATGAAAAAAATGTCAAACACCGAATATTGAGCTGTCGAACGGATTACAAAATAGCATTTTCCGAAACGAAACTTATGCCACCGATATCGGTCCGATACGTGACCACATAGACTAGCAAAACGAAGTCCGCAACTGCGGAATTTGACATTTAGCTATGATAAAATAAACGTCAAACACCGAATAATGAGCTGTCAAACGGATTACAGAATAGCATTTTCAGAAACGATACTTATACCAACGATATCGGTCCGATACGTGATCACATAGAATAGCAAAACGTCCGAAACGAAGTCCGCAACTGCGGATTTCGTTTTACAAACTAGACCCCCAGCTCTTTAAGAAAGCTAGATCCCTATTTACACCAGTGATACTCGTGGATAGATAATCGACACCAGCCTGAGAATATAGCTGCAGATCATCGGCATACAGATGATACGCACATTCAAGATTATGGGTTAGGAGATTGATAAATATAGAAAACAGTAAAGGAGAGAGAATACCGCCTTGAGGGACGCCAGAGTCAGTATCGCACCAACTTGATGAATTATCATCGAGGCGCACCGACTGTTGACGCCCTCGAAGATAACATGAAAACCATTCCAGCGCTTGTGCAGAGATCGAAAGATGGGAAAGGATGGAGAGAAGGATGTCATGACTGACGGTACCAAAGGCATTGGAGAAGTCGACCAGTACTAGGATGGTTACTTTGGTGTTCTCCATGCCCTCCCTGATATCGTCAGTCACTTTGAGAAGAGCGGAAGTGGTGCTGTGGCCAGGCCGAAAGCCTGACTGGAATGGACTTAAGAGGTTATGCAAGTGCACAAACTGTGAGAACTGTTTGTAAGCACAGGCCTCCAGCACCTTGGACAGGAATGGAAGTATGGAGATGGGGCGGAAATGCTTGGCGAGGGTAGGATTAGGGATTTTGGGGAGAGGAATCACAAAGGCTTTCTTCCATAGAGAAGGAAATGAGCCAGAGCTGAAAGAGAAATTAATGATGTGGGAAATGGTAGGGAGAAGAAGGTCAAGGATAAGGATTACCATGCGGCGACTAATATTGTCGCAACCAGTGGCATTGGACTTGACGGACAGGATAATCTTTTTGATCTCAGCCGGAGAAACTGGAGAAAAGAGAAAAGGGGTGATGTTAGGATAGGGAAGGGAGGTTAGGACATCAATAGTGCGACTCCTGGTTTGGGGGTCTATTAAAGGGGAAGTAGCGAAATGACGATTAAGATCATCCAAACCAACAGTCACCCCATGGACGTCAAGGGGTTTCTTATTGCCAACACCTAGAGTTCCGAGGAACTTCCAGATATTGGCAGGTGAAGAAGAAGTGATATTACTGAGAATGTGTCGGCGTTTAGCATTGCGTATCATCTGATTGCAGCGATTCCTTGCAACCTTAAACATTGCCCAGTTAGTCTCCGAGCGGTCCCTCTTGTACTTACGAAAGGCCCGGTCTCTGCGCCTCATCGCCATCCGAACTCCTGGGGTCATCCAAGGTGCTGGAGGACGCTTCAGCTTTATTTTCTTGACGGGAGCGTGTACGTCGTAAAGTGCAATGATGTTGCTGTTTAGGATGTTTACCTTTTCGTCGACCGTGTTAGATGCCAGTAGAAGGTCCCAGTTCAGTTTTTCAGCATCTCTGTTGAGTGAGTCGGAATCCATACGACCAAAACAACGCAAGTGCAGTGCCTTAATAGTGGGCTTAGGAGGTTTTAGGGCATAAGATAGGAAGATGAGATCATGATGGGAGAAACCAGGGGCAGGATGTTGACCGAAATAGGAAGCCAGGGAAGGAGTCGAGGTAAGAATGAGGTCAAGCCATGTATTGTTGCAGTCAATGTTGTGGTGAGTTGCATTTAAAGGCAGAACTTGCAGGTTGACAGACTCAAGGACATCTAGGAGTTTACGGGAGCGAGAGGAGCAACGGGAAAGGAGATCGGTGTTAAAATCGCCCATGATGATATGATGCGAGTATTCTGACCCTAAAGATTCCAGAATCGACTCGAGACTGGAGAAGTAATCAGTAGCAGGGGGACAGTAGACAACACCAAGAAGGACTTTGGCTCCCCTGACCCAAACCTCAAGAAAAATATATTCCGCAACTGAAGACTGAGAGGTAGAAGAGGCAATTAATTTAGAAGAGAGGTCGCTACGAAGATAAATTGCCACTCCACCCCCCCTCCTGTCTACACGGTCATTCCGGATTAGTACAAAACCCGGGAGGGGGTAAGTAGCTGAAGGAAGATGAGGTTTGAGCCAGGTCTCCGAGATTAGGACCGCATGAACGTTCGCGCCAGCGAACGTCTCTAAAAGGTCGCTATAGTGACTTGGTATACTTTGTGCGTTTATATGGCATACATTAAAAGTTTTAGAAGTAGCCACTTCATTGAAAGTGTGGCATACCAAGTCACTAAGCCCATCCATCGCCGAACAGAAACTATCATTGCTCGACAGAGATGCCAAGTCACTCATTGAGTGAAAAGAGTCATTTTCAGACAAAATCGACATTAAAACGTGTGTTATATATAGATATACAATAAAAAAATATATAAATAAATATTAGTTAAAATTAAAAATATGAAGGCGTACCTATCCTATACTTAATCTCAATATAAATTCTATCTACGCTCTGCACCACCCGCCAGCCAACCTACACACGTTAAAAAGAAAACAAACACAAAAGTAAAGAAAACACAAAACATAAACAGAGGAAAATAAAAACAAAGTGAATAAAGAAAAAACAGAAATAAACAAAATCTCCGACAATAACAAATTCAGGATGTTTCCGAACGAAATTTACATTTAACTACCCACGTTACCGTTAATGTGGAACATCACAAAAAAAAGTTGACACTTCGAAATTAAATATTGACGGCTACAAAACTTTAGTAAATATAAAAAGAAGGGTATAAATCTTAGATACTTCATGTTATAAATGGTAATTAAGTGTTAAGTAACTGTGGAAAAGTTCGGAACCAAGAATAAACTAAAGTCACGCCACACAATACCTACTAAGGTTTGCGAGACTTTGTGTTGACACCCGAAGTTGACGGCGCCGGTCTGCTACCGTTTCCAGCCACTGATGACGAGGAATCCACAACTTTGGGATATTTATTCATCAGGGGTGTCAGCTCGTCGATGGAGGTCACCTTGTGACGGCTACCGTCAGTGGTCTTGACGACGATAACACCTTCTTGAGACCAGCAGCTTCTCATGCCGAAATGTTGCCGTGCCCTGGTGAAGATCAACTGCCGTGGTTTCGTGAGGAACTCCTTCACTGATATGGACGAGCCTTTCAGCTTCGACTTCGCTCTCCAAACTGAAGATCGGTGATCCACTTGTGAGAACCTTACTAAAATTGGGCGAGGATGATCCCTGTTGACAGTACCAATTCTATGGCTAGTTGAAATGTTGGAGGCACTTATATCTTTTAATGCCATGGTGGCATTGATGGTATTCATGACAACAGTGCAGCAATTTTCGTTTGTGGACTCCGGTACTCCAAGAAAGAGAAGTGCTTTCCGTCTATGTCTTGTCTCCATTGCATCGACCATGTGGACACAATCAGCAATTTGCTTCCGGAGGAGACGCAGCATGTCAAACATCAGCTCTCGGAAGGTCCGGAACTCCTCTGCAACCCGTGCAACCGTGTCCTTGGCTTGACCTCCAGATTGAAATTTGGCTTCAAGTTCTGCCATCTTCCTTGAGAAGCTTTCCTCTAATTTGTTCTGTGCACTTTGGATGTCCAGAAGTTGTGCCATTGTTGAAAAGTGATATATATTATATGTGCAGGTGTATAGCTGGCAGGTGGTGTTCTAATAATTATGTAATGTCACATACGGGGTTATAAAAATGTGAGTATAGGACAATTACACTATGCTATGTAAATATCTGTGAAATAAATTTATAAACAATCAGATTTTGTAATTAATTTAAATAAAAATAACAGCTGATTCACAGACACGTCTATACTTTTCTACACCTACCGCAAAAAAAATTTTATATATGCCGCCAATGTCTTTACGTATTGGTATATTCGACAAGCTGGCAACTGGCTTCATAATATGAATGCCTACATCACGGCGTCGTTCTCCATCACTCATTTCCTATTCTTGTTATAGGGGCAGAGCTATCGTCACGGCATAAAGTCGCAGTTAAATGCCACATAAGACTGAATAAAGGAATATCAGAGGCTAAGATCTTATTATTACTGACGCGACTTTTAAAGTTACCCTTCTGTACAGTATATCTTTCTTTCTACCTTTTTTTTGTTTTTATCCGGGCACGGCAAAGTGACTACACTACACCTGATGGTAAGCGTAGTGCAGTTCAAAAATAACCAACGACCATCGATAAACATAGTTTATGAATGGTCGCCAGAGTTATGCCGGCCTGCATAAATGCTTCTTCACGCTCCGCTTAAAGGACCCAGTGTCATAGGAGGGAGGGAACACGTAAGCCGGCAGCCTACCCTTATCCCACCTTAATGTGGGGTCTGCAACACACTTTTTCAAGCATGTTGCAAAAATTATATGACTAAGTTTTCTACGACCGGCTGCTTTCCTGACGTCAACCCCCTATGACGGATCCAGTCCCGGGCAAATTAATTACAAAATTAGCTTTGCCCGACCTGGGAATCGAATCCACGACCTCCCGGTCTACAGCCCATTTATGCTGCCACTAGATCAAGGAGATGACCCTTCTGTATTGTATATGTTATGTATAAAATAAGCGTGGGGTGGACGTTGTAGCAGTGAGAAATTATTGGCGACGCGTGGCCCGGCCGGCCGGCGGCGTGGCGTGGCGGGCGCGCTCGTACGACGCCCAGCCGTCCCGCGCCGTCCCGCGCCGTCCCGCGCCGCGCCGTGTCGGACATACGAATATTAATAAACCGAATAATATTTCATGCCCTACACAAATTACGTTTTTGATAAAACACGATTAGGTAAATTCCAATTTTAAGTCGTATTTTTTACTGTTGTGTTGTTATAAATTATTTTTTGTGTTTTTCAGACATACGATTCCAGCACAAATATCTTTCGTAAAGTTACATAACATAAGCTTGCGCCTGTATTCCCAAAGGGGTAGGCAGGGGAGCAACAGCGAACTAGTACACCCTACTTCGCCAAGCTTAGTTCCGTCCCAGATGGGATAGGGGGCGAGCCCATCGCCATATCGGCCACAAATTCCAGACTCCGGGCTGATATGGAAAAATCCAATATCACTGCCCGACCCGGGAATCGAACCTGAGACCTCAGGACGGTAGTCGTACTGAAATACAACCACGCCACCGAGGCAGTATTTACTTTTCATTTTTTTTCTAAATGGAGCAACCACAATTTACCTTAGGTATAACTAAAACCTTTTCAAATTGATGATAAAATAGCAACTAAGTAGGTCGCCTGCAAAGCTCCTAAACAACTTATGACTATAATTTATACAACAAACCCTATCAAACAGCAACTACTATGAGACTAGTACCATAACCAGAGCTATGTATCAGTGATGTATAATTTAATTAAATATTTTAATTAATTCAGCGCCAAACGCGCCCGTCCCACGGGGATGGTGCATTCTCGGTTGCACCCCGCTGTGTAAACACTGATTATGCTAATTAGTATAGCACGCCTTTTACTACATATTGATTTGTACGGAGAAGGTAGTAGTTGCCTTGGATCATTTAACCTAGCAACATGCATGATTTTTTCGTATCTGCCGGGATATATGAGCAAACGACCTAATAGCACGTTTATTGTATTTTTTATAGCAGAAACTGGCGGACGAGCAGGTGGGTCACCCGATGGTATGTGATCTTAACCGCCCATAGACACCCAAGACACAAAAACATTCATGGGTGCGTTGCCAACCTAAAAGGAGGGAAAAAGGCATTGGAAAAGGGAGAGAGGCAATTGGGCCACCATTGGGAAATCTCACTTACCGAACGAAACGCGACAGCAAGCTGCCACTTTACGTCGGTTTTCTGTGAGACAGTGGTATCAAACTGGTCGAGCCGACCCATTTGTGCTGTAGACGTAACTGTCTACAGCGTGGCTCTATCACTAAAAAAATCTATTTGGTATAGCATGCTTAAAATTAACGTGTTGTGCGTAAAATTAATTTAACTTATTTGTGCGTTTTTATTGACATTATAAATACCTCGTCCCCCTCAAATAATGGAAGAAAAGAAATTTGTCGTTTGAATCAATTAGCGCGTACGTAGTCCCAATGTTAAATGTTTTAAGATAGTTGCGAACGCACTATAAAATTCAATCCAAATAATTTATGGACAATGTTATTTTGTAATAACAAGCACGCCTGCAATTAGAATTACTACAAAATAGAGGTAGAAACAAATAATTTTAATTGCGACTTTCTTTATCGCCAGCTTGGAAAAGTTCGCCGGAAAGAAAGAGCGAGTATAACTGTAGTGACACTCTTTTAAAAATTTGTTTACTAAATTTCTAACAAAGGTGAACAAAACACATCTGTACATTAAGTTAAATAAAATAATGCATGGTAATATTGAAATAAAACTATTCTTACGGATTCTATCACGATTAGGTTTTAATTACATAATAAGGAGGAATTATATAATAATTAAAACCTAATCGTGATAGAATCCGTAAGAATAGTTTTATTTCAATGTATAATATTCACGTAAACTTAAGAAATCAGCATTGTAATATTACTATCTTAGAAAATCCTACAAAATTGATCACTGTGAAACTCCCACAACCACGATGAATTAACTATAATATGTCAAATTAATTGAAACAAATAATAACAGTCAGAGCAGACCAGTCATTGCTTAAGGAACTGGGATAGTCACGTGAGATTAAACTTCGCATTTGCCCACAACAACAAGCCAAACAATCCGCCATGCAAGAAGTTGAACAATGTACAACGTGCTATGAGTTGATGGTGGTATGTAAGCAAGCGTGCGTGCAACAAGCCTCTCTAGTCCATTGCACGTAGTTCACAAATCACGTGGTAGTTACCTACCAGCCTGGGAGATGCAAACGTTTTGATTTCAGAGACTCGACAGACGAGTAAGTGTGTCACCCGATATTAAATTAAATCCAATGTAAATACATAGGTTTAAACATCAAGGGGAAGATAAGCTATGTACTAAATCTAATATCATTTTATAATGTAGACAAAACTATTCACAGCTACTTCGGCTGCTTTCTAGTATCTTTTTTTAACAAATGAATGTCGCTTACGATGCTATGGTCACGTTTGAGAAACCCACAGAAGTACGTTGGTGGCAAGTGTCTGGACCAGATCGTACCAGGGGTGTGTCCCCGAAAAGTGCTGGCTGGACGTTTTGGAGAATTTTGAGAGTCAATGGTCTTACTGTAGAAGATACTTAAGACCTGGCGAAGTGGAAGCGTTTAAGTAAGAGGCGGACCCTGGAACTAGGTCGGGACAATGCCTGGCAGAAAGAAAAGATGGTGATAGGCTTGCCCCCTATCACAACTGGGTCGTAACTAAGCTCGGCGAATTGTGGGTGTTCTAGTTCGCTATTACGCCTCTGCCTACCCCTTACAGGCGTGAGCTTTTGTTTATGTTGTCATTTGTTTCAAAAACACTTTGATTTTAGTCAGGAATTGATGTAAAACATAGCTTTATCATGCGCTAATCGTGTGTAGCTTCACGCTCGCTGGCGGCTGCTAGGTGCTCTGATTGTAAAGAGCACTTGCAACTTTGACGCGATACCAGAGTTATGGAATAAATCACCTCTCGTTGCGGGAAATTGCTGACTTGTGCCCGCATGAGTAACGTAGTGATGCGCTTCTATCGACTGCAATTAGGATATCGATATTTATGTTTGATGCTGTTTGTACTGATTTAACAATACATGTATTCACTTTTGAAATAAATTATGATTGACTGCCAAGCATTGTGTCTACCTCTATAATTAATTTTTATAATTAAGTCTAAGTTCAGTTAAAAATAGTGTCATGAAAGCGTTATTGTTACGAGATCTTGCTTTTCATTTTATGAAATCAATAATCATATTTGTTTTCGTTCCGATAAAGTACACATGAGATACGAGGCTCTAGAATTTTATTCCCCGTATGAATTTGTAAGCTTACTCCCTATTTCCTTATGGGCAGAAATTTAATATGCTTGTGTTATGCACTAGTTGATTCTTACGGACCTATTTAATTTATTAATCATCTAAAGACAGCAGTAATTAGTACAAGTATCAGTTATTACCACTTTACCTTTTGTATCCATTTTATTTAAAAAAATGTATAAAAAATAACATTTAATACAAGTATCATTACAGCACCTGACATCGAAAATTTACTTATTTTTTAAATCAATCTACTTTATTATGAATTTTAGAAAACTATCGATAAACTACGATAGGTTAGCAGCTCCTCATTCCAGCTCGATGTAGCCGCGTCATCTAATTTCCGCGTCTCGTCGTGGCTGCGCACGAATGCGTTGTCAAACTCCACGTTTGTGTCTAACATAACACCTACACAGTATTTTATCATATGTAACTTTCACTTTATTGATTTATAGTGCCAGAGACTTTGAATTCTGCGTAGTGAATACCAAATAATAGTTTTAGACAAATGTCTTTGTTTAGTACATTTGAGGAAAGTATCAATACAATTTTATTGGCTACATTGTATAGGATCGTAATATTTCCTTTCTGTTTATAGAGGTATCTAAAATTGAATATGAAGATCATTAGAGTGGTACAAAAATTTCAATCATCAACCCCACGAAACTATCGATAAATTACGAGAAGTCGACGTTACCTCGTTCCAGCTCAGTGTAGCCGCGTCATCTAATTTCCGCGTCTCGTAGCGGGTGCGCTCGAATATGTACGTAAACTATAGAGTTTCGGTTAACATAACACCACACCGTGTTTGAATATGATCAGTAAGTTCTGAATAATTATCATAACAAAGTTTTGATCATCAAAAATTTTAGTGACGACGCCAATGACTTGGAACCGTTTCTTGCGACAACGCGGTCTGGAATAGTAAGATTTCATTTATTTTTTTGTATTTATAGTGAAGTCAATCCATCGAAGCATTTTTTTTTTCTGATTCTGTGCTACTATCGAAATTGATATAATTGTTTTTTTTTTTATAGCATTGATTGGCAAACGAGCAAGTTGGTCACGTGATGGTAAATGATCTCCACCGCCCTTAGACACCCAAGGCATATATATATCATGGATGCGTTGATAACCTAAAAAGAGGGGAATGAGGAGTGGGAAAAGAAAAGGGGAATTGGACCACCGGAGATCTCATTCACCAACGAAACAGCGAGCTGCCATTTTATGTCGGTTGTCTGTGAGACAGTGGTATCAAACCTGTCGAGCCTGCCCATTCGTGCTGTAGACATTACTGTCTACAGCGTGTCTCTACCACTCAAAAATCACCAAAATTAAGACCATTTATGAAAACATGTGTGTTATTTAAATAGAAACACAGACTACGAACGCAATACCGTATTCAAAGCTGTAAGACAACTGTAGCCGGTGTCAGTGATTGCAGCGTGGAATTCACAATAAGGCTCGAGTTTATCGAACTGTGGCACTCGGCGAGAATGTTTGGGTGTGGACCACAGTCCACAGGCACCCAGCCGGCAAACGTATGTTAACTTGGGTCGATGGACTGATTTGTTTCTATGATAGAAAGTTTATTGAAGCGATTTTGAAGTGTATAAATAATCACTCAAAATAAAGACATTTATGCTGAAGTTCGCAGACCAGTAGGTCGTCCCAGATACCGCTGGAAAGATGAAGTGGAAAAGGACTTACGCGAGCTCTCCGCGACCCCGTGGCAGGAGATTTCGCAGTATAGGGAGAAGTGGCGTCTTTTAGTGTCAGAGGCCAGGACTCATTTTGGGTCGTTGCGCCAACTAGATAGATAGATGCTGACGTTCATAATTTTAGGGTTATTCGTTGTTTTCTTGGTACACACTTTGACCTTTTTTGTTGCGTTCTGTAATTTATTAGAGTGTGTTAAATATTTTAAGATACGTTGCATTTGAGGAACAATTAGCTTTGAAAAGGCAATAATAAGGTGTGCACTTACCTTTAAGTGATCCAATTGCTCGTCTTTTGATTATTTGCACCAAAAAGTTGTAATCAAAATATGTGATATTTTTTGTTTTTTATAGCAGTGACTGGCAAACGAGCAGATGTGTCACTTGATGGTAAGTGATCTCCACCGCCCATAGACACCATGGGTCAGGGGTGCATTGCCAACCTAAATGGAAGAGGAGGGAAAAGGGATTGGAAAAGGGAGGGGGGACAGGGGCCACCGGAAATAACACTCACCGAACGAATCGAATCAAGCTGCCACTTTACTTTGGATTTATTGTGAGACAGTGGTATCAAACCGGTCGAGCCATTCGTGCTGTAGACGTTATTGTCTACAGCGTGGCTCTACCACTCAAATATTCTACCACTGATGTTATAACAAATTAAGCTAAAAGGCCTTTCTGAATGGTAGTTTCGGATCACGTGTGCTCATCGCTGTTAAATGTACATCCGAAAATCACTGCCGAATTAACATAAAGCCAGACGGAAGCAATAAAAGAGTACACAGTAAGCTCTGTTCGGAGCACCCTGTAAATAATGCAGGGCTGGCAGTAATGGGGAGTTATGATTTAATAATAGTGTGAAAATTACCCATAACAATGAGAGCAATTATGCGGTAAAATATTATGGAGTGGAAGTTCGTTTGTTTGCAGATGTTCATCTTGGGAATTAAAGAACTGCGGCCTGAGCAGGAAAATTTCTGACAACCGTAAATTTATTCGAACTCGATGCGCGTCTATGAAATTTGTATGAAATATTAACCAAACGTCATCAGTGCGCAGCGAACTCGAATACATTTACATTTACATTAGTTTTTCGTGCTCGGGCTACTGAATTTAAAAATGTCACCATAGAAATCTGCAATAATGCTGAGTGATTTTGGCTACTTTTTGTATTGAAAAAATATTTTTATCACATAATCAGATTCGCGAGCAATAAGAGGCAAATTATATTTTGATACAAATTTTTAAATATTTTATTTGAAATGGTTTCGCTGAGTTTCCTACATTACATGGGGGTTAATCACAGAATTGTTATATAAAAATTATGTTCTTATACATATTTTTTGGAATCACACTCCTCTGACGAAAAATTAAACGATCATACAATATTTTCAAAATATTGGTCACAAAACCATTTAATTCAGTAAGCCCAATAAACATAATATTTAGGACATGTTACCGATCTAAAATTACTAAACAATTGAAGAACCATCGACAACTATTACCTTAAAGTCATTTTTAATTGAATTGTCTCACATTTTTTCCTCGCCTTTTATGCGCCAATATATTGTTATTACACAAAAATTTTGGTAGCGTTGCTTTTTTATACCAAAGTGATGTTTCTTTACCGATTGACAGCCCTAGATATTTTTATACGGCTCTGTAACACCGTTTATGTAGAGGATGATGAGCGGAGGGCGCAACTCAATTAGCTAATGAAAATGTACTGTGTTGATAAATTTAAACGGAGCGCCGCCGCCGCCGCCTCCACGCTGAGCCAACCGGACGTTTTTATTTTACTTTTAATCATTTAATGTTAATTCTGAAAGTCTTGAGGATATTTACAGCTTAAAAAAATATTGGGCTGAAGCGAAATTAACATTTATAGCATTAATACTAAATAAATAACACCCAAATGTCAGACACATAATCCTGACCCCACACTATGAAGTCTTGTATCGTGGATATCAAGAACTACGGCAGACTTTCGGTTTCACAACACCCAAACCCGAAACAAATATTTGTGGTCCACACAAATATTTGTCTTGATGCGGAAATCGAAACCCGCAGCCTCTCGCTTTCCAGCCGGCTACTCGCCCATTGCGCCACGGAGGCTGTCAATTTTTTTTTTATAGCAGCAATACTCTGGCACTCGTTACTAGCATTTAGGATGTAGATTATGTAGAATTGGAAAAGCGACGTATAGACAATTTCACAGTCCCGCAAATAACGAAAACAGATTGGCAGATGGTAATATAATAATTAGCCCTGTAAAATTACTGTCCCACTGCTAGGCACGGGCCTCCTCTACTAATGAGAGGGGTTAGACCTTAGTCTACCAAGCTGGCCTAATATGGGTTGGTAGACTTCACATACCTTTGAAATTCGTGAGAAGAAATTCTCAGGTATGCAGGTTTCCTCACGATGTTTTCCTTCACCGTTATAGCAAGCGATATTTCACAATGACAATACACTTAACAAAGAAAAGTCAGAGGTGTATGCTCCATTTTGAGATTGGTCTCGAACCTCCGACACTTGTCTCGGCAGTCCGTCCATTCCCAACTTCCTAATTAGCGATTAGGTCAGTAGTGGAAAGCATCATTATCCTACCTCTAGTTGTAAGATTAGTCATTAGACTTACAAAGATAGAACACAAGATGTATTAGTAGATGATGTTCCACAGTTGAGCACGGGTCTCGCTTACTGATTAAATAATTGAGATAAAGGAATCATGTTAAAGTGTTTGACGGAACAGTCTGAGTCAAATAACTTTTGATAGCTTTTCGCCATCGATATATTATATGATGCTTTTCGCCATCAATGTATTATTATACCCTAGATGCACAGTTCTTTGCAAATATCCTCTTAAAAAGTCGTCTCAGAAATAAAACAAAAAAAACGATCACAAGTTGTAATTAAATCAACACAAATATAACCCTAAGCACGTGTTATAAAGTTGGTTTTTAAACAAAAGAGCAAACGTTCTTTAATTTGAATTTTGAAATTTAGAATTCTATCGACGTCCGACTGTAGGCAAAAGGAGCGCTTAAGCACTTCTTTGCTCTCCCATTTTCCAAGCGTCAACTGTGAATCTAGGTAAATAATATATCGATGCTTTTCGCAGTCAAAAACCTTATTAACGAAAGAGCAACACAAATCCACTCGATATCCGGAGTGTCGCCTTAATTTAATAAAAAAAACGTGAGAACATTATTTTCAAAATAATACCTTTGTGAAATACAACCCTCATTATTTCTATCATTTGGAGATGTTACGGGGATCGTTGAGTTGTTACGTTTAAATTTACTTGGCTGCTTCAATTTGCGACAAAAGCCCTCTTAAATGTTAGGAACATCGGAAAGAATTTTGTCGACAGCATGGCTCGAACATCTTTTATCTTATCATTTTGGATTTGTCCTTTTGGATTGCCTGGTAGTATAAAATTTAAGGACTGTTTTAGTTTATGTGAAAGTATTATAGTTTGAGAAAATTTGAATTTTTTTTGTACCTAGTATACTCTGGGCTTACCGAAACTAGTATCCGCCTACTAAGATATATTTATTGATTCCAATCTTTAGTATAGTCGCTTTCCACTATGTTTTTTAAACGTGCTTTAACGTATAGGTTTTTTTAACATAAATATTTCAGCTTTTTCTCATGAAAAAGGCTTATAGAAGAAAAATAAGACATAAATGGGTTTGTTAACATTTCAAAATCGTTCATATAGGACAACTATATTACAAATTAAGCATAAATAGCCTAGCCGTGATAAAAAGTAATTACTTTTCAATACAGTATTTAACCCACCAGTCAGACTCCCTTACAGGCAGTAGACGCGGTACGATCGCGTCGCGTCTCCGCCGTATATTTCCCACGCACGTCGCTATAATTTCCGCCGTGTCCCCTCCATGTGCGTATCCCGCATCCCTAGTGACCGTCTTCCCAACGCGTATTGAATTCTATATTATTTTGAATATTATTTTTTGATAGTTGTCGCCTCCTTGGGCTAGTGGCAGTATGTATGGGCTTTGAATCGGTAGGTCCTGGGCTCGATTCCCAGGTCGGGCAAAAGCAAATTTTCTAATTTAATTTGCTCGGGACTGGATTCCTTGTCAAAGATGTCAGAGATCACATACCTACGAGTATAAATATTAAAATCCTTAAATCATTTGGAGGATTAAACTCCTGTACCACCAACAAAAAAGAAAACAAATATTTTGGCAAAATGTCTTAACTTGTAGGAATCCTGTCACCTGTTTCTAAATATCGCTAACCTACTTTTCCTTGCATCATTCTACAACCTTATTGTGTAATAAATCATGACTATAACTATAAATCAAATCTGATATCATCCCTCGAAAAATATCCAAAACTTGCAATGATATTTATAGTCACTTGACACAAGACAAGCTTTTATTTATAAGGAATGGATTTTTCACGGGAACAGCAATAAATAAACGGTGCCCTTTCCCGACCGATCCCGGAGGAGAGGTTGTCGGATCCCGGAACGAATCTGCATTTTCTTTCTTACTTTTTTCCCGGGAACTGCGAACACCTTTTGAGCTTTGGGATTTGACGCTATTGGCTACACATCAAAATGGAAATTATACTTGGAACGTTATATCCAGATTCCCTTTTATTTGTGTTTTATCATCGTAATTAATCTCGTCTGGAGGATTTAATGGAATTGGAACGTTAGATTTGAGCGTGGATTCGTTTTAATGCCTTTTGTTGCGTCTCGTAAATGTGAATATTTTATCAAACTTTAGTTATAAAGCATAAAGGGAAAGATGGATTAAAGAGTGATCTACCAGAAAACTAAACAATTACTCATTTCATCTACATCATCATCACCATCAGTCATAGGATGTCCACTGCTGAACATAGGCCTCCCCAAAATTTTCCAAGTCGACCTGTTGGAAGCGGCCTGCATCCAGCGACTTCCTGCTACCTTTATCAGGTGGTCGGTCCACCTTGTAGGTGGACGTCCTGCGCTGCGCTTGCCGATACGTGGTCTCCACTCGAGAACTTTTCTACCCCATCGGCTATCAGTATATAATACCTCATCTATATATTACCATTTTCGAGATAACTATTTTTGCTAGAAAGTTATTTACTTAACGCTTCGTCAGTACAATGAGTGTATGAAACGCAACAGAAAACCTAAACTTAGTGTTGGCTTGACCATTTTTTTTTCATTACAACTAAATGTGGTAACTAGCATTCGGTCGTCTAACGGTAAGCGAAGCAACACAACACGCAATTTGAATGACAAAGAGATTTAATATTAACTAGCTTTTGCCTGCGGCTTTGCACGTGTATTTTGTAGGGCCAACGGGAAAAGCTTTTGATTTGTCGATCCGCCCTGTCGTTTTAGTCTAAATATTTTACAACGGTGCGACCCAGATATCGATTTTGAAGTTAATTAGCCCAAAAACATAGAAAAACAAAATGGCGGCCGTTTTTGTCGGTTTTGACACATGTTCCGTCGTTAGGATCTATGTGGCGACCCAGATATAGATTTTGAAGTCAATTTTATTATCTAAACATTATTACGCTGCCACGATCTTGCGCGCGTATGTTTCAAATACGACTTAGTGACTTATGACAATGGCCACGAAGTCACTTTTGAATCACAAGTTACGCGCTGTTGACCCGTCTGTGTACTGTTGTACTATCTACTAGCACTGGAATGCGCTCCTCAAAAGCCGAGGATCAATCTCAGGACATTAGATGTAAAGTCTATTAATGACCAGTGATTAAATAAAATAAAATAAAAAATAAAAATCTTTATTGATCACGTAGGCATGTAAAAAAGCACTTATGACAAGTCAACACAAGTAAATTTTTAAATTAGGATTAATATAATTTACATTATATATTTGTATTAGACAACAGGCAGGCAAGTATGGACATAATAACGATGGGATGGCTGAGATAGGGTGATAAGGGGAAATAGGAATAGAGTGTAAGGGAATGGATTGTATGGGAATGGCATATGGCAGGAATGGTGGCAGGGGATTGACTGGAAATACTGGGAGCAGTTGGGATTGGTGCGTGAGGCCCTATCCTAGCTAACCTACCAGCCTTTCTCTAGCTACCTACGGATGACGACCCGAAGAAGAAAGGCAGAAAGAAACTCCGGGCTTATTTTTTTTCATCATCAATTTTCACCATTTCTTTTTTATTTTCTTTTGTCTATTTTCCTTTTTAAAAAAATTTGATTTACAAATTGTCAATACAATTGATAATCATATTTATATGGATTCACGCATCCTCAATACCACTGGAGGTGTAATTACCAAAAGAATGATTAAAAGGTGAAATGGCATTGTAGGATGCAAAAACCCATACTAACAAAAATCCTTATATCTATGTATATCACAAACAATAAGCTTAGTCACATTTTTTTATTATTGATGATTACACTATACAATGCCCTTCAAACCGGTACACTGAATTGCTTGCAGAATGCGACTTGGCGTACCGGTCTTGAGCATGTGAGAGTCCTACCACCACCTAATTACGATCTTAAAAAAAAGAAGTATTTTAGCAGCTAATTGTGATATTATATTATATGACTTGCAAGTTGACTTACCTACTTATTCACGCGAAGTAAGCAATGCCAAGATAAAACCAGATTAACGCACAATAAGAAAGATAAGTCATGGCGCACGATAATCGCTGTAATGTGTTTCGGTTACAGTTAATCCGACCGAGAGCCTTTCAGCTCCGAGAATGACTGATAGCATTTCAGAAGGGTTGACGATTGTTTATAATAGACGATTAGTCGTATCGACTCAGTAAATAAAATATATTCCATATAATCAAAGATACATCATAAAAAAATCTGTTCAGTTATTTTGATATCACATTTCTAAATTATGATTTAAATTACTTAAAAACTTGTAGTCCTGATATACATTTTTAAAAAAAGACCTCAAATGATCTGTCTAAATATCCCATAGATATTAAATCAATTTCATTTATTTATTAATGATTTGGTGTAAAGGTTATGATAATAACTATTAATACCAATTTGATCTTGAAATATTATTAAGATAGATGTTGTGTGTTCCATCTCAAAGCCCAAGGCATATTCTTTTGACGTTATGAATTAACATAAATGTATTCGTTTTCTATTGCCATTCACTTTAAAGGTCAAAGAAACGACTCTGATGATCATAGGTCGCATACGTAATAATACTCAATAACCAATTTTTAAAGTGTAATGTTTTTTGGATTAACGTATTTCCATTTTTTTTATCGTCTGACTTCAAAAAAGGAGGAGGTCCTCAATTCGTCCGTATTTTTTATATGTATGTTACGCGATATTTCCGGCAAATGTGGATCGATCTTCAAAATTATTTTTGTGTTCGATAGAGCTTATTTCAAAGGTAGTACCATATAAATTTGGTCACAAACGGATTTAAAGTCGGTCTGTTAAGTTTTTAAACTTGTGATTATTTATTTAATAATTTATCGTAATCGTGTGGTGTAAAAACAATAAACATACTCGCTGCAATACACAAGGAGTCTGTAAGTGACTTTCTATGTAACGAGTGCCCATGGGCTTTTTATGGCGACTGCACTGTGAAGAAATTATAACCGGCTTTAAGAACTCTTCAGTTGTGCTTAGTTGTTGGAATTGTAATTATAATATCTACGATTATTCTGGTTTCGATTGCGGGTGGTAAAAGCTACGCCGAATTCCTTCTGCAAAATGATTGAAATCAGCGCCAATTCCCACACTAGAGTAGAATCACTGCATGTAAAAGTTAAATATGAAGGGAATTTGAGAGAGAGTCAATATTAAACACTGAACAGTAAAAAATATTACCGGAGAGGAGCAGCCTTGAGGCAGTCGGGTAAGAATAAAATCTTATTGTACCTATGTGTTATCATGTATTGATAATTAATCACTTTTTATTCGTTATAATTTCAGAAGTCAGTCTGAGGTCTCGGGTTCAATCGCTGGGTCGGGCAAAGTAATATTAGGTTTGCAATTCAGTATCACATCTGGGACGGATATGAGCTCGGAAAAATGTGGATGTCCTCTAAATCGCCTCTGCTTACCTCTTCGGGGATACAAGAGAGAAATATGGATTCAAGGAAGATGTAGTGACGAGGATTGAGAAAATACTTCGGTGGTTTGCCCACGTTGAAAGGATGGATGAAAGTAGAGTAACGAAAGAAATTTATGTAGCGAAAGTGAATGGCAATGGCCGAGGACATCCTAGACGTAGCTGTAAGCACCAAATTGGTGATCTCCAGAAAAAGGGCCAAATAATGAGTTTTCGTATCCGACGAGCGTGCATGAAAAGACTGATGACTGTGGAAGAAGCGAATGTGGTGTGTTTGAACCGAAGCAATTGGCGCTCCTTAGACTCTGCCTACCCCAACGGGAAACAGGTTTGAGTTTATGTATGTATATAGTAAATCTTTTCCTATCAAACGAGCCGTTAAATAAATTCGCTAACAATAATAATTTTGACATAGCAAGTCGTGCAATGAATTGAATAACTCCCATGAATCACTAGTCAACTTTAACCAAAAGCCCTTTCAGAAACCGTTCGGAAATGCTCTCCATAGCGTGTAAACCGGCTGGAAAAGATCATGATATTGTTACTTTCCACTCGGTAACCGTTCCAATGGATCCGAGATTTACCATAATAGACATTTGATTTCGGGATTTCTATGGGTGTCTGGAGTGGATGATTTGTGGACTGATAAAAACGTGGTTTTAGAATGAATTCCTATTTAGATGGAAATGTTTTTTTGCGACAAATATGAGAATAAATAGATTTTATTACGGGGCCGCGATATTTAGACAGGTTGGCTTTTTTTCTACCATTAAAAGAATCTATACATTAGATAGGTACTGTTTAAAGAACATATTTTTGGAAAAAGTATCTGAATATTAAATGATCATGTTATTTTAATACTAAGTGACACAAAACGATAAAAAACGTGTTTCGCTACTTTCCCCAAATATTCTAATTATAACATTTTAATGGTGATAAAAAATATTCCTGAATTTGAACCTTTTATTATTTATTGCAGAGATTATCAAATGAAGTGCCTATAAATCCACAACATCACGATTTGGGCCACCGGAAAACTCACTCATCAAATGAAACGCAACAGCGAGCATCTATACGTCGGTTTTCTGTAAGACAGTGGTCTGAAAAGAGACGACCCGACCCATTCATCCTGTAGACATAGCTGTCTAAAAGGTGGACACCATTAAAATATATTACGTGAACTTACGACGTCAGTTTTCGCTCTTAAATTGTAAAAATGCTATTATTTTTCAATAATATAAATAAAAAAATCAATCAATAAAAGCCTTATTATTTCTGTTTGCTTACGTAAAATATTTTACTATTCGCAATTTTGTGAAGTATTGCTATACTGCGGGGATATAAAAATGGCGTGTTGATAAGTGTAAAATTGACTGGCTTACTGTAAACCGAACAATAAAATACGTATACAGTTGATCGTATACTTATTGTAAGGGTGCGTCATAAGAGAAGCGGAAAGCGGCGGTAGCTTATTGTTAAATGTGAATTCATAATGCATTATCGCTTGCGCGTTTGAATTAACAGGGCTAGAAAATATGTGAAGAAACTTGTGTACCTCTAAATAAGAATCCTCCACATAGATTTCGAAAGGTTGTGGAGTCTACCAATCCGCATTAGTCCAGCGTGGTGGGGTAAAATTTAACCCCTCTCATCAGTATAGGCCTGTGACCAGCTGTGGGACAATAATATTACAAGATAAGTCTTAATTTAGTGAAAGGAAATGCGCAGAACGATCGTCTGAAGATAAATGGATACCGTCGTCCATGGATAGGCAATATCAGCACAGCCTGACCGCCACGTACTGTGAATAATAAAGGAATGAAGACTTGGAAGGCGGTGTATATAGCCCTCTGAAAATCTCATTCATCATATGATATGCAAGAGCAACGCCGCTCATATTGTACGCAAAACTGTCTATAGTATACTCATTATAAATAAATAAATAATAAATACACCCAGTAGTCACACACATAGTCCTGACCCCACACTAGGTGTAACCTGTATCGTGGGTATCAAAAACTACGAAAGACTTTCGGTCTCACAACACCCAGACCCGAAACAAATATCTGTGGGCCACACAGACATTTGTCTCGGTGCGGGAATTGAACCCGCGACCTCGCGTTTCACAGCCGGCCGCTGCGCCACAAAGGCTGTCAAATATACTAAGTATCTACTTGTAATAATACTTGTCATTTCATAATCTACAGTAAAGTTCCCGCTATCTGCTAAGCTATCCTCTCACCCGCTTTCGCCTCAATATTATATGCATAGACTACAAAATAAGGAAAAAGCATAAAATAACACTGGAATATATCATCGGAACAAACTTATAGGCCGACGCTGCGGTGCTCACAAAAATAACCTTACATATTGCAGACGTTCGAGAGTAAGCAGCTTACAAATAGATTCAGATTTTACAAATATTATATTCTTCTATAAGATATTGTTTTGAATTTGTTGCCTTTTTGGTCTAACGCTGTTGTTTTTAAGTAATTTACTCCTTATTCCTTCATAGTCGCCTTCCTGGTCTAGTGGCAGCATATATGGGCTGTGAATCGGGAGGTCCTGGGTTCGATTCCCAGGTCGGGAAAAGTAAGTTTTCTAATTTAATTTTCTAATATAAACTACATTCTAATAAAAACTCGGCGAAATGTGGGTGTTCTAGTTCGCTAGTGCGCTTCTGCCTATCCCATCGCGTATACAGCAGTATGTTATGTTATTTTAATGTATAACATTCGCGTAAATCTAAGAAATCATTAAATTGGTTTAAAAATTCATTCCACGTTATCTGTAGTAGAGGCCGTTGAAACGTCCATAGAGTTATTGACGATGTCCGGCCGCCGCTCGCCGCCGCTCGCCGCGCGCCGTCTGTTCGCGCCCTTCACAGATTTATGGTAATGTCTCCGAGCATCGACGCGTAAAATTTCTGCTCCCACTATGGTTATGCCGTGTCGTTTTTCCTTTACATGAAACTATTTTTCGGATTTATTATTATTTTCTGTGGTCAGATGATAAAATTGTTATTTAAGTGGTAGAGCTACGCGAAACAATAACGTCTAAAGCAAGAATGACTCGGGTCGACTGGTTTGATGCTACTGTCTCACAGAAAACCATCGTTAAGTGGCATCTCGCTTTTGCATTTCGTTCGGGAAGTGAGATTTTTGGTAGCGTTTGCCACTTTCTGCTATGAAAAATTATAGAGCCATTTTATAGAGCCTAGACTGCTCACAGAATAAGTGGATCATTTGGTAGAAACTTAAAAATAATAATAAATAAATAACACCCTACAGTCACACACATAGTCCTGATCCCATACTAAGATCGAGTCTTGTGTCGTGGGTATCAGGAACTACGAGACGGTCTCACAACACCCAGACCCGAAACAAATATCGATGGGCCACACAAACTTTTGTCTCGGTGCAGGAATTGAACCTGCGGCCTCTCGCTTCACAGCCGGCTTCTTGCCCGCTGCGCCACACAAACTTGCCAAGGAAAAGCGTAAACGCAATTCATATAGTTCAGCAACTACCTACTGGCTAAAATTTATACAATTTTATTAACGTCATTCAAGAGCACTTACACGGGACAACAGCACGAAACTTGTGATCCAATAATTGTGACCTCGTGGTGATAAGTCACTTAGACGTATTAGAACATCGATATAATATTATTATATCGATGTATTAGAAACATAGGGCGTAAATTAAAAAGCGCCTTTGCATTGTAACAAGTGGTAGATGACCTAAGTGGCATTTGAGTTTTTTTTGTATGGGAACTTGTTTGATACTCATAGCCCCTTTAAAGCTAGTAATATTTAATCTACTTACCTTCTCTATAATCGAATCTGCGACCTGAATTAATCTCACATACGAAACCAATGATACTTCTATCCAATATTCCTTACATATACGTAGCACGCTCCGAACCTTGTGCTCTCTAGACGAAACACAGTTTATAACAACATTCTGAACTTGCGGAACATATTAGGAACTGTGTGCAAGTGGGGCGCAGTTTATTACTTCGTTATGGTGTTTAGCTAAAGCTGGATTTTAACAAGTTACTGATTGCCGTTACCAAGTCTGTTAAGGATTTGTGAGGTGTATGCATCGAAAATATATCAATATTCTAACACCGAGGGATTTCATACTAAATTAAAAGGATTCCATTTTTGTCATTGGGCCTCGGAACCTCTGTAGACAGTTAAAGTCGAGTTTCTTGTTTTTTTTTTATAGAAGAGGGGGCAAATGAGCCAGTTAGCACGATCGTTTCAATACCATTATCCCATGACAAGGGGCAGCTCGTTGTAGTGTTTAGTTCGGTGAGCGATATTTCTTCAAAAGAATGTCCCAAATCACCCCACCTCCAATACATATTCCCTTGCTTTTAGGTTGCTAACGGACCGATGATTTTGATATTATGATAGGCCAAGATCTGATAGATATAAATTCATCGTGTATGTAACGTAATATTAATGAAAATAATATTAATTAAAAATACAAGCGGGCAAATTTTGATTGGCACCTTAGTAAAAATAGATTGCCCCATTATATATATTTATTTATATATAATTAATTTATTTATAATTATCCATAAAAATTATATTTTGACTACATACTTTATGAACGTAGTTATTTGCTGCTGGATCTCGGTCTATGAATGTCTGAGCGGTGATGATCACGTACCTTGAGGTGACCCACCTGCGCATTTCTCAACCTGCTATAAAAAAAATATTAAATTATTCAATTAAATAACGTTTAGTAATCTCTGGCCGGTTATCGAATTACAGATGTAACATGATATAATCATGTTATTAGGGTTACATTCTCGTTTCACTTACTTTGTCCATTCGATTAGAGATCAAAGAATGATACGGATAATTCAACTTAACCGTGCATTGCGTTATATATTTATACAGACCTAATATTATGATTGTGGGATGATTTTTGGGGGAGGCTTATGTCCAGCAGTGGACGTTCTGTCCTTCATCATCAGCCGAATGATGAATGAATGATTGTGTGAGAGTATAAATATGGCTAAAATAACAAGTGATATATTACTGTTACACGTACAAAATTACTCAAACAACATATCAAGACGTGCAGAAACGAAGACTTGCAAAGTATGCCTCGGTGGTGCAGTTGTATTGCGTACGTGGTAGGGCTACCGTCCCAAGGTTTTAGGTTCGATCCTCGGGTGGAAAAAGTGATATTGGATTATTTATTCAGTATCAGTCCAGACGCTGAATTCTGTGTTCAGTCTATAGTGATAAAAAATATAGACGAAATTAATAAATATTGTTTTAAATAAGCTTTTTTTTTTTTTTTTCAGCCGTTACTGTCCCACTGCTGGGCAAAGGCCTCCAAATAATAAGCTTACTAAACATAATAAAATTAACACCCAACAGTCACATACATAGTCCAGCAGACCGAGCAGGAAAATTTCTGACAACCGTAAATGTATTCGTGCTCGATGCGTGTCTATGAAATTTGTTTATAATATTAATCAAATGTCATCTTTGTCTCGGTGCGGGGATCGAACCCGCAGCCTCTCGCTTCACAACCGGGTACTCGCCCGCTGCGACTCACACAAACATTCTGCAGTTACACAGATAAAATAAAAAAATATAGAGACAAGCAAAAATTTCATATTCATTTTCCTCAAACACAACAGTTCACAGTTGTGTCAAACTTGTGAAAAACAAACTGGAGCAAGTGCGAACAAGATGTAAAAACCTCGCTCTACTTGTGAATGGAGTGATTTCCATACAAAAATATGTAAATGCAAGGGTTGTAGTTCATCGAGTATCCCTAAACTCTGGATTAGAGATCCCGGGAGTCTGTTACGGTGGATTGTGTCATTGTACGTGATTGTGGCGCTCGGGTTCTGTACATAAACAAGCATAGACATGTGTTGATCATCGAAATTTATATAAGTTTTATACTTCACTATGTTTTCTCAGCGTCATGTTTTGCTTTTGTTTTATCGCACTAACTTTACCAAGGTTGTCGTAGTGGCAAAAAAAGATTAGATATTTATAAAATTAGTTACATTTTATATTAGTTTCTTATCAGCCGGAGTCTGGAATTTGTGCCCGATATGGTGATATGCTCGCCCCCTATCATATCTGGGGCCGAACTAAACTCGCCGAAATATGGGTGTACTAGTTCGCTAGTACGCCTCTGCCTACCCCTTCGAGGAAACAGGCGCGAGGTTATGTATGTATTATTTGTGCCTGAAACCGCAACCACCACCTCGCTCTATCACTTATCATAATCTTAAAACGTCTATGAACAAGTGAATACATTATGTTTGAGATTATAAGTTGAAAACAAAAAGCAATTGTCTTTCCATTGCGCATTTACGAATAAGCAATGTACATTATTCAGTCAATTTGAAGGCAATAGTGATTGCAACGGGCCGGAACATCGTCGTGATTGGATTGCGTTGAATTTACAACGAGAATTCTTGTTTCTGCTCTATCTTGTTCAAACGAGATTTTTAAAGAAAGAACAACTATGTATTGCACAGATCTGTGGATACGTACTGGCAAACAGGTGGAATGTCACTTTGCTAATATTAATTAATACTGGGTGATACTGACTCAACAAATGTATAATCTGCTTTGGCTTACAGCAACCACTTAAAAAAAACAGTAGGTCCTCAATTCATGGGCAATTTTTTACATGATATATTCATAAAATCTACACAATCATTAAAAAACTAAGTTTATACTGGACAGAGATTCTACGAGAGAAGATACCGGTCAGTCTGGAAATCTTTGGGAGAGACCAATGTTCAGTAGTGTACTTGTGGCTGAAGATGATGGTTTTTCTTGAAGGCATCAGGATCAAAAATTCACGACACTACTGATTTCTTAAGTTTACGCGAATATTATACATTGAAATAAAACTATTTTTACGGATTCTATCACTATTAGGTTTTAATTATTATTCCCGGCGTTTCGAAGGCTTTGCAGTCTTCGTTGTCACGGGTCAGACAAAACCTAATCGTGATAGAATCCGTAAAAATAGTTTTATTTCAATTCACGATACTGTCAAGAGTGTATAGCCAAGAATTGATTTTCATGATTAGGTATTTTTGTATGGCGAGAAGATTAAAAATCTCTGGTACCCAATGCGTTGGTTTTGAAGTCGGTGTTTTTAACTTTCAGTTAAAACTTAAATGGGTCCATAAATATAAAACTCATTTACATATTTACTAAATCTTCTTGCAACTTACCAAAAATAGTCAAAATTCACGACCGTACCCATATCATCTCGGCATTCAAAAATGGTGTAGTAAATTACGTTTACACGCAGAATGGGTTGTCGGGGAACAATGCACGTCGGCTGGATGAATGGGGCTGGCAGAGTTGAAAAGTTAAGCCTTTGTTACCGTGAACACAAGTGTATTGATAAAGAATATCATCTAGCTAATATTTTGTCGACTGATAGGGTTGGCTGAAGTGGTATTTGGCCAAACGTGAACAATTAGTATCTTACGAATTTTGTACTATGACAAGTACCTCCTTGGTCTGGTAGCAGTGTATATGGGCTGTGAACCGGCAGGTCTTGAGTTTGATTCCCAGGTTGGGCGTGGTGTTTCTATAACATTAATTTCCCGGGACTAGACCGCTCAGACAGGGGTTGACGTCAGGCAGGCAGCCGGTCGTAAAAACTAAGCCAAATCCTTTCTGCAACATGCTTAAAAAGTGTGTTGCGCCGACACCACATTAACGTAGGATAAGGTACAAAGATTGTATTATTACAAGTATAGTTAAGTATGTTATGGACATAATACTGTTCCCGAAACTGACCTGTGACCGCAAGATTCTCGTAATTACCGATATCCAAGATACAGGTAATCTTAGTAAAGTCAGGACTGTATATATGAGGGTTGGGTGTATTATTATTTTATTTATCCATTTTATTTGGCATAATATGACAGTATAAAGACCCACACAAACTGCCAGACAGGACAAAATGCATACATCACGTTAACGGTGTGGAAAAGGCTCCCTCCAACAATGGCTATGACAGGCGGAACGGTGGACGTTTGTATGTGTAATGATTTACATACCGTATGTATCAAATAAATATAGACAAAGAAAAGCGATCAAATAAATACTCTAATGTAGTCTGCAGCAGATATAGAGGTATATGCTCTATAGAATCAAGCAGTATATTAAAAGACGATAACGGCTGAGTTCTTTGGCATTTCTTCTCAGGGTTATTCATGATATGTCGACGCTGTTATTAAGACTTTGACATGTAAAAGTTATAATAATTGTCACTATCTATAGAGGTAATATAATGGATGCAGGCCGCTTCCAACAGGTCAATCTGGAAATCTTTGGGGGAGGCCTATATCCAGCTGTGGACGTCCTATGGCTGATAATTATGATGATTATAACATAAAAATGAATCGCTGAATATATTGCTAAGCGCAAATCTCGAGAGTAGCTGAACCGATTTCGAATTCTTTTTTCAGAATATTTCTTGAAGTACGAGGATGGTTCTTACGGAAATAAAAAAATAAAAAAATGCCTAAAAAAGTCTAAAAACAACACTTTTCTATACTCCCATACAGTCGATTCGTAATAATACTTAAAAGTCAATTTGAACTTTAATACCATACCAAAAGTTTAAGTGTTAGTGGGGAGGTTCTGGGAAGGTAAAACAATTGAGTGACGTTAGTATCGTATAAATATTAATGTCAATATTTGTCATACGCAGACGAAGTTGCGCGGGTCAGCTAGTTCGTAATAATTTTAATTCACAGAATGAATTATTAAATTACACACAAATCCATTAGGTCCAGCGGCCAATGTGGTGAAATAATTACTGAGAACTGAGATTCAATAACTCACTAATATAATTAATTATTACACTGTTTCATTACCGGTATTAAGGAACCGCTCATACCACGTAGTTTTGCTACTGTCATTTGTGTTTCGAATTTCTTGATTTTTAATAATATAATAATAATATTAGACCTGTAATATTACTGTCCCACTGCTAGGCACGGGGCGCCTCTACCAATGAGAGGGGTTAGGCCTTAGTCTACCACGCTGGCCTAATGCGGTTTGGTAGACTTCACATACCTTCGAAATTCTTGTGAAGAAATTCTCGGGTATGCAAGTTGAAAGTCTCTCATAGTCTCAGATACCCACGATACAGGTTATACCTAGTGTGGGGTCAGGACTATGTGTGTGACTGCTGGGTGTATTTATTTATTATTACTATTATATTTCCTCACGATGTTTTCCTTCACTGTTATAGCAAGTGATAATTCACAAAGAAAACAAATACAAATAAAACATAGAAAGTCAGAGGTGTGTTTTGAGGTTGGTCTCGAACCTCCGACACTCGTCTCGGCAGTCCGTACGATTCACAACTGAGCTATCGCTGCTTGATTCGTAATATCACGTATACATGTTTGGATATCGTAGATTCCTCACGTAAACGCTACAAGCGTTCGGGTGTTCGTCATACAAATATTTTACGTAGTCGCTAGCGAGAAATGTGAAAAAAAAACGTGGTCAAGCTACAGAAATATTTTTGATAATTCGTCTCGAGCTCGGTGTGCATTTATGATATTTGTGTGTGATACACAAATGACAAAGACGCGCATCGAGAGAGTACGAATTCGTTTGTCAAAATTATTGCTGCTCGAGCCACAGGACTACACACATGCGTGATGGGGATTATTGTTTAAAATATACATACATAAATACATACACTTCACGCCTGCATCGCATGGGGGTAGGCGGAGACAACTGAGCGCCACAAGTTACGATCCTGACACACCTCTTTTGCCTCGTCCACATTCATGCATCGTTTCATACATTTTAGTTGGTTAAAATTGTAACGGTATTTGTTTAAAATATGTGCTATAAAAATACATTAATGAAAGCGAACAGTTCATTAAAACGTTTACTGTTATGTGATTATCCACGGAGCTCAATGCGAAATAATTCAGTAAATTCGTTTAATTTTGCCAATGGACTGTTTCGTATTTTCCACTCGTGTGCAACGGCCCGATAAGTTTAACACCTATGTGTTAATTGATTTTGGTTGAGTACGTTTAAATAATCTTTTCGTTAATGTCACTCATTATACGAATGAGATCTTTATGCATTGTTTATTCTTAATACATAGACTCACGTTTGTATTACCGAAGGGATAGGCAGAGGCGTACAAGATAAATATAATAGATAACCCACGTTACGCCGGAGTCATGGCGTCCCAGATGTGTTTTCGAGCCCATCACCATAACGGGCAAAAATTACAGATTCCAGGCTGATACTGAATCGAAAAACCTAGTATCACTTTGTCTGACATTAGCATTTTGGCTATGTTTCAACCGCCCTTTCCTTCCACATGCCTTTATTCCACCTTAACGTGGAGTCGACGCAACACACTTTTTCAAGCATGTTGAAAAAAGTATTGAGCTTAGTTTTTACGACCGGATGCCTGCCTGATGTCAACTCCCTCTGAGAGATCCAGTCCAATTAAATTAGAAAATTCGCTTTGTCCGACCTGGGAATTGAATCCAGGACCTCCCGATCTATAGCCCATATACGCTGCCACTAGACTAAGGAGGCTGTGTTTCAACATCATAAGAAGAATTATAACACTTTATTTGTCTACCCGTCCTTGTTTCACTCCAGAGTGTAGTCAGTGTAATACAGTTTTAAGCATGTTACGGAAAATATTCGGCTTTGTTTTTACGGTGACTGCTGACTGCCTCGGTGGCGTGGTTGTATTTCGGTATGACTACCGTCCTGAGGTCTCGGGTTCGATCCCCGGGTCGGGCAAAGTGATATTGGATTTTTCCATATCAGCCCGAAGTCCGGAATTTGTGCCCGATATGGCGGTAAGCTCGCCACCTATCACATCTGGGACGAAACTAAGCTCGGCGAAATGTGGGTGTGCTAGTTGGCTAGTACGCATCTGCCTACGCCTTCGGGGATATAGGCGTGAGCTTATGTAATGTAATGTTTTTACGACCGCTGCGAGTCTGATATCAACCCCCATTAAGACGTTATTGTCTACCTATAATGACTTTAATTGCTTTTGTAGTTTCATGAATAAATCACAACTATTATCCATATAAATTGTGCGTGGTGAGATCAATTGACGAACTAACCCCAGTTCACCTCGGTTGACCCTTTCCAACTCCTGAATACCACCGCATTAATTTGACTTAACGTTGTGGAAAGATTAATATCAGAATATTCCTTCTCTTGGAAGATAAAATTAGTATTACGTTTGTGTCTAGATGTATACGAGTAGAAGGTTCTGGTAAAATAAATACGTTATCGTTGTATTTACTGTCTTGTCTTAATAACAATGAAGAATTCCGTAGTAGATTAATGTTTCGATTTTCCATTTGGCTAAGGAATCTTAATAATACTGAGTAGATATGTGTGGATGAAAACCATAGTGTATTAATGAATTATGGATACACTAAGACGTTGTTTTAAGGTCATTGTACTACTTGTAACAATTATCTACAAAATTATATTGCAAATTGAGGAGGCAAAATGAACTGCAGCATTGAATAAGAATGGCCTTAAGGATTCCTATTAGGGCTTTATTAGCTTAAAGCTTTATTACTTCGCATAAACAACTGATTTCCATTTGCTACAATTATTACAGACCTCTTTTGCCTCATTCAGTCTCATTACGTTCTTCATTATTTGTCGGTTTACAAAACTATTTCTGTTGTATAACTTCTGACATGACTTTTCTCGAGTATAACCTCTGAACTAAACAGCTTTCGACGAGGTCTTCCCTTTTCAAATGTATGTCTTTAATTTAAGTTATTTTAGGTACCAAAATGAAAGAAAATCGTTATAATTTTATCAACTCGTTTATTTCCACCCCTTATTAATTACAACTTTGCCAGAGCCGTAATACAGTAGTTTGTTATGATCAAAAGAGCAGCAAAAATATCTGACTGAATTGGCAAAGGAAAATTTGTGACTTTCACTAGTCACAAATTTTCCTTTGCCAATTCAGTCAGATATTTTAGTCTTGGCAACTCCAATTTACAGCAATATTATACCCGTTCTTTGCACTTTGTTTGCAAGTCATTGTTACAGTCTACAATTTTATGAAAGAACAGGTATCTTTGTTTTGACTGCCTCGGTGGCGTGGTGGTATTTCGGTACGACTACGGTTCTGAGGTCTCGGGTTCGATCCTCGGGTCGGGCAAAGTGATATTGGATTTTTCCATATCAGGCCGGAGTCTGGAAATTGTGCCCGATATGGTGATAGGCCCGCCCCCTATCACAACTAAGGTCGGCGAAATGTGGGTGTCCTAGTTCGCTAGTGCGCCTCTGCCTACCCCTTCGGGGATACAGGCGTGAGCTTATGTATGTATGTATGTAATAGTAGGAAGAAATTAATTATTCTCAATGTTATATCTGCTGTTGTTAAAAATAACAACCGCGCTGAAAATTCGACACCAAACAGCCTCGTTATATAACCCTCTATAAAGAAAAAACGGTCCCAATAGGAACTTAAACATTAAGTACATTTCACATAACACTATGGCATAATGACCACAAAATTTTACTAATCGCTCCCTCTCTTCCAATATGCTATACGACTTAGGTAAGGGTTTGTTCATAGACCCGACCTACACATCTAATGTTCTTATCGACCGACTTCCAAAACGACTTCCAAAACTTTTTTGAGTGGTAGAGCCACGCTGTAGACAATAATGTCTATAGCACGAATGGGTCGGCTCTACCGGTTAGATACCACTGATTCACAGAAAACCGACGTAAAGTGCCAGCTTGCTGTCGCGTTTCGTTCGGTGAGTGAGATTTTCGGTGACCCATTTCCCTATTCCCTTTCTCAATCCCTTTTCCCTCCCCTTCCATTCCCTCCTTTTAGGTTGGCTACGCACCTATGATTCTTTTTGTGTCTTGGGTGTCTATGGGCGGTGGAGATCACTTACCATCAACTGACCGATCTGCTCGTTTGCCAATCTCTGCTATAAAAAAGGAGGATTCTTTTTATGTTCGATAGAGCTTATTTCAAGGATCGTCTCATATACATTTGGTCTCGATCGAAAGTTCGTCTGTTATATTCTCCCTGGTTTTCGGATCTCTTCATGCCGATTCATGAAGGTATGACGAACTGACCTATTCTACCGACTAAATTCCGCTGTGCCCCCCACCCCTCTTTTTTAAGTCGATTGCCATGATTCACGTTGCAGTAGGCCCAGGATCTGAGAAATTGGCCTGTCAGACGCAATACGCAAAGCACAGGGTTTGAGACATTAAACTCATATGAAAAAAGTGTATGTCTCGCCATTTCTAAAACTATCCATAGCTTCGAAACCATAGTAGTGTGTTAGTCAAGGAGGTCCGTGTCCAATTGCAAGGTAGTGATGTGGATAATCGATTAATAATCGAATATTTTATCATAATAGATTATTTTTTAAAGATGTATTATTATAATTATTAATCGACCGGGATGGTTGGCGCTCTCTTGGGGAGGCCTACATCTAGCAATGGACAGTGATAGGCTGAGATAATAAACTACTGTAAGGCAGTGTTGTAAAAATCAGATAAACAAATACCTATTTTTATTATATTTGTTTCGACTACCTCGGTGGCGTGGTTGTATTTCGGTACGACTACCGTCCTGAGGTCTTGGGTTCGATTCCCGGGTAGGGCAAAGTGATATTGGATTTTTCTATATCAGCCCCGAGTCTGGAATTTGTGCCCGATATGGCGATAAGCTCGCCCCTTATCACATCTGGACACGGCGCTAAGCTCGGCGAAATGTGGGTGTACTAGTTTGCTAGTACGCCTTTGCCTACCCCTTCGGGGATACAGGCGTGAGCTTATGTTATGTGTGTGTTATATTTGTTTCCTGTCTTGACTCCACAGTAAGCTATGAGTCTTGTATCAGGTACAAGACTTTTCACTACACCCAAACTCGATACAAAAATATTTGCGATATTTTAATAATGTAAACTTGCCCTTACCGGAAACGGTTACAACACCGCCGAATTACGTACCTACCTCGAACGATAATGTTCCAAGTTCCACCGTGACAGCTTATTTTACTTTTAATTTATGTTTTTTATCTTCCTCCCGCCCCCAAGTACTTTTAAGGGACGTTAAAAATAACTGTAAAGTTTTATCTTTGTAAAGTGCCGGGTATGTTTAAGGGTTAATTTTGGGTTAAAAACGAGGTCATTGATTGTTGTTTTTAGTCCACCGGGGCCTATATCATACATAGAATAGTGCCTATTCTGTTTTATAATTGCTTAGCTTTTCGTCTATTGCCGTCCTGCAAAGTTTAAGTACCAAAAATGTTGGCAACGATTAATCTCACTCAGGTTTTGTACTTTTAGAGATTTGTTGCAAAGACCACATTCATCTACTAGATCATTGGATCTAACAATTGAAAGAAAGTAGAGGTAGTTACACAAACTTTTAAGTCCAGCCTAAGTAGGGTAAAAACTGTCCTCTGTGAGCTGTATAAGTACCTGTGTTCCAATTCCAGATCGGGCAATCACAATGTATTTGACTTTTCCATATCTACATAATATAATGTCATAGTTATTCAGACATTTAGCGTACTTAATGCTGACATAGCTGAAATATCACAAATTAAATTACCTCAACAGTTTTAAGTCCGCTTCATGAGTGGGAAAATTCATGAAACGTATGCGTTTGAGACGAATTAAGCAGCTTTTAATTATAATACGAGTAAAAAGGTAAAGTTAGCACTAGCAAGCTTTCGCAACAGACTAAGTGTGTAGTATGGCAACGTGGTTTTATTATATAGCTTCTATATTTATTTATTGGCGGACAAGAAATCAAGTAAAAAGAATATTACCAATGATTGCATGTAAAACTACTATCCCTTTTATAGGTACTCCGTGAATTGATCGTCGATGGAGGTCACGTTGATCGTCTGATGATAAATATTCTCCAATACATTAGTTCCAAAACATAAGTATTTTTAAGGAAAGTAAAGCGACTAAACATATAAAAATTTGAAAACTCAAACGAAATATGTATGTTAGCAAAATTAAGTGTATTTTTAAAAGAATCATTAAATGCCAATAAAGAAAACAAACACTTCAAATTTACAGTTAAATAGAAGCTATAGATTTGTGACTATAATAAAAATGATTTTGCTTTGGATTACATAGACTGACACCAGTATCCCTAAAGGAATAGGCAGAAGCAATCTAGAGAACTAGAACATCCATATTTCGCCGAGCTCATTTCCATCCCAGATATGATAGCAGGCGAGCCTATCGCCAGATCGGCCACAAATTCCAGACCTCGGGCTAATATTGAACAGAAAAACCTAATATCACTGCCTGACGGGATCAAACCCTAAACCGCAAGACGATAGTTGCACCGCAATTTAACTAGCCACCGAGGCAATCTAAGGCAGGCAGTCAGTCAACTCCAGATTTGTGACACAAATCAGCCACATAAATAAAAAAATAATCCTTTTTATCACGTCATACTGCACATTTAGTAACTAGTGTATGCACTATGAGGATCTCAAATATAAGCGCTTGTTCTGACAAAGCGACGTACGTTCCGTCCCGGGCCGAGTTGTTTAATTAGTCATGAAAATTCATTTGCTGCTGATAATATGCAAGCCGCTGACGCGAACTCTCTTTAAACTTCATTTAACTACTATATAGTAAAATTGAGGGTTAATGCATGTTAGGTGTATAAGGATGATTATTGACACAAGTATATACGTACTCACGCCGGTATCCCCCAAGGAGTAGACAGAGATGAAATAAAGAACTAGAACACCCACATTTTGCCAATCTTATTTCCCATAGTCCCAGGTGTGATAGGGGGCGAGGCTATCGCCATATCGGGTACAAGTTCTAGACTATGGCCGGAAAAATATAGATATATAAAGCCGCCGTTACCGCCTCTATGTATTCTTGGCATGTCTTCTTAACCCGTCAGAGGCGGCACATATATATGTTCCATAAGCGTATGGGCCACCGGAGGCCGAGCCGCCCGTGACTATTTAATATTTTAATAAAAAATAAATATAAAGGTCATCGATCTGCATCCCACGAAGCAGAATAAAATTTCCGGCACGCTAAAACAAAATTATTCTTAAAGTAATAGAGAAACATTATTTCTACCCGACTTCTCCAGAACAAAAGTAATTACAGTATGAATTGTGCCGAATCGTAAGAACTTTAATTCTTTGGTAAGGACTATTAATTATAACTACAACTTATATTATATACATTATACATGTGTTTTTGAACAATAAAATACATTTTTTTTCGTTTTCTTATGAATATGTAATAGCCTTGTAATATTACTGTCCCACTGCTGGACACGGGCCTCCTCTGCTAATGAGAGTGGTTAGGCCTTAGTCTACCACGCTGGCTTAATGCGGGTTGGTAGATTTCACATACCTTCGAAATACCTGTTAAGAAATTCTCGAGTATGCAGGTTTCTTCACAATGTTTTCCTTCACCGTTATAGCAAGCGATAATTCACAATGAAAACACACTTAACATAGAAAAGTCAGAGGTGTGCGCTCTTTTTTTTTAGGGTTGGTCTCGAACCTCCGACACTCGTCTCTGCAGTCCGTACCATTCCCAACAGAGCTATCGCTGCTTATGAATATAATTTAATGCTGCATTGAGCCAGAAAATTAATATGATGCAAAAACGAGGAATAAGATATTACAATAAAATGGTACTACAATAACCATATTCAACAATCAAAACAAGCAATTAGTATCCAGAGAGCCGTGAAACAATCACACAATTGTCTAACACAGCGCCCGCCCACTTTTGGCACAATTGAGATGATAAATAAAAACGCTCTCGATTGGCGCCCCTCGCCGTCTACGCCGGATGTCGCGCCTGCCTGACACGCAGTGGATCGGGTGCCAATGAGATAACTACGTACAATATTTTAAATTAACTTATTTTAAAGTAGAAACTGGATTTCCCAAAGATATTTAATGCACGGTCAAGATTACTTGCCATCATGGACGTAAAGAAAAAGAAGAACACCATCTCGCCTATAGTTAAACTGACGCCACAGAGAAGCCACGCACACAAACACGCCTATACAAAAGTGCCCTACGCGCACACACACACGCTATTACGTGTCGATAGATAGAACGGGCCGAAAACCCTGTTTCACTTTCCATGTTCCTAGCGCTCCGTCCATCTTTTTTTACGTTCGTGCTTGCCATCAGGTAACTTATAATTATTATTATTAGTCTCGTTTAGCGCAACTTCTTTCTTTCCATCTGCCCTTACTCTTCGAGGCAATATACTTTTGACAAGTACGTTGCAGAAATGATTTGGCTTAGTGATTACGATTGCCTCAGTGGCGTAGTTGTATTGTGTGCGCGGTACGAAAATGGCCCTGAGGTTTCAGGTTAGATCTTCAGCGAGGACAAAGTGGTATTAAGTTTTTCTTTTCAATATCGGCCAGGCCATTGGAATTTATGCCCAATATGGCGATAGGCTAGCCATCTATCACACCGGGGACAGAAATGAGCTCGCATAATGTGAGTGTTTTATTTCGGTAATTCGCCGCTACCTACTCCTTCGGGGATATATGCGTGAGTATTTATTTATTTATTTATTTATTTGTTTTATTGCACTCCACAATTGACAGTTAGGTTTTTACATAAGTTATGGTAAGTACATAATCGTGGACCCTGTCGGGCACGGCAACATAGAAGAGAGGGAGAAGCCATTTCTTTTGAGAAAATATCACTAAATTAGTCAGCGTAATTAGTGTGCGTGTGTGTGTGTGCGCGGTATGTGTGTGTGTGTGTGTGTGTGCGTGTGTGTGTGGGAGGGTGGGTGTATGGTGTTGTGTTTATTTTCATAATTTTAATTTTTTTTTTTTTTTATTTTTTTTTTTTTTTTATAAGTTGATTGAAATAAAACTATTCTTACGGATTCTATCACGATTAGGTTTTAATTATTATTCCCGACGTTTCGAAGGCTTTGCAGTCTTCGTTGTCACGGGTCAGACTGAGGTGTCATTTGTCCAAAAAAGGTTAGAGTTACAATATCTACCATCATTAAAAAATTATACAAAATCAAAAAAGGTTAATTATTTGTGTTCCGATTTATGCAGTACGAGCTCACGGTGTCTTGAGTTCTGGCAGCTGGTCTTTTGGGTTCCGATTTAATAAGATGTATAATTGGATCCCAGGTTTGTGCAAGCTTCCAACCATCTTCTCTATTGAAATTAGGATATTTTTTAATTTCAATAGCCTCGCGTATCATCCTAGGGAGGAATCGGTGTTCTTTGGCGAGGATTTGTGGTTTATCAAATCTAAGATAATGTTTGGAACCTTCCTCTGAATGTTCAGCAACTGCAGACTTCGTAGAGCGTCGGTGTTTTACGTCAGCTATGTGTTCTTTTACGCGGGTCCCTATATTCCGTTTTGTTTGTCCGATGTAAGAGAGACCACAGTCGCAATCAATTTTATACACGCCTGGGTCTTGCAGAGGTATGTGACACTTGACAGATGGTAAAAATTGACTAATCTTCTTGGGCGGCTTGAAGTAAGTTTTGATAGAAGCGCGCCTCAGGATATAGCCAATCTTGTCAGTGACTCCTCTTACATAAGGTAAAACAACCGGGACGCGTTCGACGGTGGCTGGTTTCACTCGCTTTCTGTGACGGCGCCGTGGGATTTGGAGCTTGTTGTCTCGCAGGACTTGCTTGACATGACGTAGCTCAGCGGCTAGATGTTCCTCATCACAGATTCCTTGTGCTCTCTGAAACAAAGTTTTACCCACGGTAGCTAACTGTTTCGGATGATGGTGAGATTCTCCATTCAGGTATTTATCGGTATGGGTCTTTTTCCTATACACAGTATGACTCAAAGATTGATCAGGATTACGGATAACTAAAACGTCTAAGAAGGCAAGAGATTTATTATGTTCTAACTCCATTGTGAATTGAATTTTGTTATTAATGGAGTTAAGGTGATTTAAAAATGCAGTTACTTTATCAGATGGTAGAATTGTGAAAGTATCATCTACGTACCGTTTGTAAAACCTTGGTGAGACCGGGGCCGTGCTGAGTGCTGTCTGCTCAAAGTCCTCCATGAAAATGTCGGCGACAACTGGAGATACAGGTGAGCCCATAGCTACGCCCTCAATTTGTACGTAGAATTGATTATTCCACAACATATAGCCAGATGTAAGGCAGTGTTTGAGTAAGTCTGCATATGCCAAGGGTATGTTATTCTCTTTATTCTTTCTCACCACCATCCGAAACAGTTAGCTACCGTGGGTAAAACTTTGTTTCAGAGAGCACAAGGAATCTGTGATGAGGAACATCTAGCCGCTGAGCTACGTCATGTCAAGCAAGTCCTGCGAGACAACAAGCTCCAAATCCCACGGCGCCGTCACAGAAAGCGAGTGAAACCAGCCACCGTCGAACGCGTCCCGGTTGTTTTACCTTATGTAAGAGGAGTCACTGACAAGATTGGCTATATCCTGAGGCGCGCTTCTATCAAAACTTACTTCAAGCCGCCCAAGAAGATTAGTCAATTTTTACCATCTGTCAAGTGTCACATACCTCTGCAAGACCCAGGCGTGTATAAAATTGATTGCGACTGTGGTCTCTCTTACATCGGACAAACAAAACGGAATATAGGGACCCGCGTAAAAGAACACATAGCTGACGTAAAACACCGACGCTCTACGAAGTCTGCAGTTGCTGAACATTCAGAGGAAGGTTCCAAACATTATCTTAGATTTGATAAACCACAAATCCTCGCCAAAGAACACCGATTCCTCCCTAGGATGATACGCGAGGCTATTGAAATTAAAAAATATCCTAATTTCAATAGAGAAGATGGTTGGAAGCTTGCACAAACCTGGGATCCAATTATACATCTTATTAAATCGGAACCCAAAAGACCAGCTGCCAGAACTCAAGACACCGTGAGCTCGTACTGCATAAATCGGAACACAAATAATTAACCTTTTTTGATTTTGTATAATTTTTTAATGATGGTAGATATTGTAACTCTAACCTTTTTTGGACAAATGACACCTCAGTCTGACCCGTGACAACGAAGACTGCAAAGCCTTCGAAACGTCGGGAATAATAATTAAAACCTAATCGTGATAGAATCCGTAAGAATAGTTTTATTTCAATGTATAATATTCACGTAAACTTAAGAAATCAGTATTTATAAGTTGAGTTATTTTCAGGTTATATGTCAGGTCTACGATCTAGGACATAGAAATCAGAAGAATTATAATTATTATGTATGCCATTGGAAATAAATTACCTGTATACAAAAAAATAAAAATAAAAAATAAAATTATATTGCATATGTCATTATTTTATGATGTCGTTTTTACAAGTCATCGTTAAAGAAGTCGGATATTGAATAATAGCATTTTTCATTTAGAAGTATTTTCAATTTATGGAGGAACGTATTGTGTTTTGTTTCGTCTTTTATTTTTTTGGGTATTTTATTATAAATTTTTATCGCCATAACATACGGACTACAAGAGTGCATGTGTATTCTAGAGGTTGGTAAGTTAAGTCTATTTTTATGTCGCAATTTTATTGGGCATTTAATGTCTTCGCGTTTTGAGAAGTAGTGAGGGTATTTACGTACGAATTTGCATATCTCCAGTATATATATAGATGGGAGTGTTAGGATTTTGTGTTCGTGAAAGTATATGTACGCAGTGTTTACTATCAGTTATGTAAATTGACAAGAAGATAATCCAGACCCGGAAAAACCTGTTCGTAAAACACACAAAGTGTTACCTGAACTGAGATAAAACGAAACATAATATTACACAAAATTTGAGTTACTGTTCTTTCACTGTGATGTTCGCTCGCAAGTGCTACACAGTAACACAGCTGAATGTAGATACGCGTTGTTTGTACCCCGTCGAGTGCATTAGCGTCTGTGTGGAGGAGAGTGCATTACGCGCTAGTGCCGACTGCCGAGCAATGTCGTGTATCATCTAGTTATCGTAAGGGCTTTTCGAATTTTGGTTTGGGTTATTGATGCTATTGACTGATTTCTTTGCTAATGTTTGACTTGACTGTTTTAATTGACTGTTTTCTTCCTCTATTCCAATTTTTATCATGGCAAAGTGTATATAATATAAGACTTTTTATTTTTTCTAATTTAATAAGTAACAACCTCCGTGGCGCAGCGAGCGAGTAGCCGGCTGTGAAGCGAGAGGCCGCGGGTTCGAACACCGCACCGGGAAAAATGTTTGTACGGCCTACAGATATTTGTTTCGGGTCTGGGTGTTGTGAGACTGAAAGTCTCTCGTAGTTCCTGATACCTACGACACAAAATTCGTCTTAGTGTGGGGTCAGGACTAGGTATGTGCTTGTTGGATGTTATTTATTATTCTTTATTTATCGTGTAGTTTTATAGGAAGATTGTTTATCTGAAATAGAGCATCTACGTGTGCCCAACTTATTTTTGACGTTCCATGTGATGTGGTGAGACCTTAGGACGATAGTCGTACCGTGCACGCAATACCACTAAGCCATCGAGGCAGTCAGTTTACAAAATATGACTATACTATACTTATATACATATATATAAGCTCACATTTCTATCCCCTAAGGGGTAGGCAGAGGCACGCTAGTGAACTAGAAGACCCACATTTCACCGAGCTTAGCTCCGTCTCAGATATGATAGAGGGCGAGCCTATCGTCATATCAGGAACAAATTCCAGACTCCGGTGTGATATGGAAAAATCACTTTGCCCGACCCGGGGATCGAACCCGAGACCTCAGGACGGCAATCGTATCGAAATACAACCACGCCACCGAGGCAGTCTATGTATAAATGACTATAAATATTTATTGAAATTAAACTATTTTTACGGATTATATCACGATTTGGTTTTAATTTTTATGCCCGACGTTTCGAAAGCTTTGCAGCCTTCGTGATCACGGGTCAGTCTGACGTAAAAATAGTTTAATTTCAATGAATAACATTCACGTAAACCTAAGAAATCATTACATAAATATTTATAAAACACGGATATTCTCATACGTCCTATTTTGGGGGTGGCTTATGTTCAGCAGTGAACATCCTGTTGCTGATGATAATGATAATGTACTGTTTTAATACTTTCCTCGCTTTATACTTAAAATTATAATACACGATTTATAATATGATATTTCTTTTTTTTTTTTTTTTTTTTTTTTTTTTTTTTTTTTTTTTTTTTATAGCAGAGATTGGCAAACGATCAGATGGGTCACCTGATGGTAAGTGATCTCCACCGCCCATAGACACCCAAGATACAAAAAGAATCATGGATGCGTTGCCAACCTAAAAGGAGGAAATGGAAGGGGAGGGAAGGGGATTGGGAAAGGGAGTAGGGAAATGGGCCACCGGAAATCTCACTCACCGAACGAAACGCGACAGCAAGCTGCCACTTTACGTCGGTTTTCTGTGAGACAGTGGTATCTAACCGGTCGAGCCGGCCCATTCGTGCTATAGACGTTACTGTCTACAGCGTGGCTCTACCACTTGTTTTAAAATATATGCAACGAAAGAACCATAAAATTTAACAAGCTCACACGAGGATTCATTCTACTTACAGAGTAAAAGCGTGGCTCTACTATTCATATCAATTTTACATACAAGTAGAGTGTAGAGCAGACTCTACGTCTTAAGCGTTAATATCCGGTATGGGATGGGCGAGGAGTGCTTCGGATAGAGATGTTGAATGCGTCTGGATTCGGCATTTCTTTTGTAAATATGAATTAGTTTTAAATCAAGCTTGCTTTAGGAATGTCTTCAGCTTTAGTGTATTATGGAGATAATATATTTAATATTACTAACTATACCTCTAGAGGGGCTATCGCTAGTCGCCTCCTAGGTCTAGTGGCAGCATGTATGGGATGTGTACCGGAAGGTCCTGGGTCGATTCCCAGGTCGGGAAAAGTAAATTTTCTAATTTAATTTGTCCGGGCCTGGATGCCTGGAGCCTCATAGGAGGTTGACGTCAGGCAGGCAGCCGGTCATAAAAACTAAGCCAAATCCTCTTTGCAACATGCTTGAAAAAGTGTGTTGCGCCGACCCCACATTAAGGTGGGATAAGGGCAGGTAGAAATAAAGAAAGAGGGGCTATCGAGCAAGTTTCCATACAAAAATTTATCACAAACATCAGTAATGCCTACCACTTATTACAGTGAGAGGGCGCTTATTATAATTAACTCCCTAGAATGTTGTGTGAATATTCTAGAATTACGTAAGACAATTTTATTGTCTAAACGATTAAAATTAAAATTGTCTAAACTAAAAAAATTACGCTGACACAACCTTGAGCGCGTATATTTCAAATACGACTGAGCAACATACGACCACGAGGTCACAATTTTGGTTCACAAATTTCGTGATTTTGTCCCGTGTATATAGAAAAAAGGAACTTTATTTAGCCATCTCCTAAGACCAGCCGTAAACAACGAGGCGTGTACTGTTGAATGTAGCTATTTAAAAATACTCTTCGATATTTTAGCCTAGTAGCAACGTACTTACGCTAAGAATGCGGTCGTGGGATCAATCTCAGGTTAGGCAATCACAATGTGAGTTTTCGAGTTCATATTTGTTTTCCCTTTTTCAAGAATATTATAGCTTTTTGCATTGATTTTGTCGGCTTAGTTGTTATCAATAGCTTTTTTACGAATTTAACTCAATCCTAGGACAAGAAAAAGTCTATGATACAGCCATTTATTCCAAAGGAACTGGAAAAGTCACAAGCAAAAAATCTAACAGTTTATTTAAAACATTTCCAAACTTTACAAAGCGAATCGAAGCGACACTGGCCAATTCGAGAATATCCATTAAAAACAGCGTCAAAGGCGCTTTTGGAAATTCACTTATTTTTGGAGTCCACTCTCAGTGCTATGGTTTAGGCATCGCTTCACAAAGGGATGTTAAAATACCTTACATCTTACTGAATATAAGATTTTAGCTAATATGGCTTTGATAAAAAAATGGAAAGACATCGTACATTCATTTCGGCTGTTTAAAATTTCAATGCTGTTTTTGAAACTGTCAGCACCATACTTTGTCGTCTCCTTGTTCTAGGGACAATGTGTAGTATATAATAAGTAAGTAATCGGATTTTAAGCCACTGTCACACAAAAAAAGGATGTGAATTTACTTATGTATTTAGTAATTGGTTGGTTTAGTAGTTGGACTGCCTCGGTGGCGTGGTGGTATTTCGGTACGACTACGGTTCTGAGGTCTCGGGTTCGATCCCCGGGTCGGGCAAAGTGATATTGGATTTTTCCATATCAGCCCGGAGTCTGGAATTTGTGCCCGATATGGCGATAGGCTCGCCCCCTATCACATTTGGGACGGAACTAAGCTCGGCGAAATGTGGGTGTTCTAGTTCGCTAGTGCGCCTCTGCCTACCCCTTCAGGGATACAGGCGTGAGCTTATGTTATGTTATGTTATGTAATTGGTTGACCCGTTTTGTACGTAGATTTTTTTCTGACGCTTAAATCCTTCATCCAATCCCAAATCTCATTTCCTTTACTTTCTATGCATCTGATTGACGTTGCACCTGGGATAACGAATGTCATAAGCAATGATAACCATTTACTATCAGATGGTCCTTCTGGTAGTCTGCTTTCAGAAGCAATGAAAAATACATAAAATAAATTTAAAACCGACTGCAAATTTTATCCGAGCGTGACCTTTATGGGCCCCTTGGAATGGACTCTATTGAATACATAAATAATTTTGAAAATTTGTCCACATTTGGCGGATATGTCGCGTAATATAAGTAAAACAATCATAAATTTAAAAACTTAACCCACTTCAAACTTATCTGATGTTGACCAAAAATTTGGGCCTAACCTTGGATTAAGCTTTATCAAATCCAAAAATAACTTTGAAAATCGGTCCATATTTGGCGGAGATGTCTGGTAACATGCATAAAAAATACAAATGAATTGATTACCTCCTTCTTTCTAATTAGGTCTAAAAACAGCTTTGAAGCAACACCTAAGCGGTAAACCTACCCTACCTACGTATTTCCTACCAAAGGTCATCTAAAACTCCTCACAAAAATAAACACACACCACATAATAGCCCCTTACACGTATCCTGATAAGGTTAATAAGAAGAGGTCCAATTTAAAATTCGGCAACGCTCCTCTATTCAGAACATCTCATCTACATAAACGGAAGGTTGGGACCCGTCTTTATTAAACTTGAAATATTAAAATGAAAGGCAATGATCGGACGACGCTGTACGTGCTTCGCTTTTGAACTGTGTTATGTTTTCTGCCCACCTTCTAACGGCGTAGACGTGGCGATATATTATTCAAGTCGTGTTTGTCACGTTTGGAGATGAAGAATTTGAAGTAAATTCTAGGTGTATCTCTCAACTGACGCTAAATTTTGTACGTATTTTATATGTTAACCGATATTTTTACTAAATATCGTACATGTTCAATGATTATTTTTTCATCAAGTATAAAAAAAAAATCTATAATTTATTAAATGAAATAAGGGAATTTAAGAATACTCCTCAACCAAAACTTATTCATGTCAACTTTTATAATTAATTAATTAATTATTTTAACTTGTTAAATTATACCTCTAATTGTAGGTCTAATGTAAGGTATAAAGTGCTAACAAAAACTTTCTATAAAAACCCAAAATTAAAAATGAAACACACGAAATGGAATGTTGCCACTTCACTCGATAGTTTGTGATACAATTCAACAACTCTAGAAAAGGCGGTCCATCTATTTTCATAAGCTTTTCATCAAGTAATCCATTTGGTCACTTCCCGCCCTTCTGATATAGTGTTCGAATTTTAAAAGTCGTTCAAGGCTGTCTTCTCCAAATCCGCCACTTCCACAAGATTGTTAAGTCTACATGAAATCTTGTCGAGTTAAAGAGCTAAGCACTCGCGAGCCCTTGCACAGATCCGCGTACTATTTACACCCTTTTGAATATCATCCCTTATAAATATTTATATAGAATTTCGTTTATTTCCTCCATTACGACGTCTACACTCATTGGCTTTTGTGAACTCAATTGAGTTGTTGCATTCGCATCAATTATTCATAATAAGATGTTTTTGGGGGCGTTTGCATCTGGTTGATGTAAAAAAATCTCTATCTCTCTCTCTGTTTCCTGTCATTTCATCTCCTTAAAAAATAGTTGCATGTCCACGACATTTTTGCTTTTCCACCTGGCCTTATTATTTTCTTTTATAGCAGAGCCTGGCAAACGAGTAGATAGGTCACCTGATGGTAAATGATCTCCACCGCCCATAGACACCCAAGACAAGAAAATCATGGCTGCATTGCCAACATAAAAGGAGGGAAAAGAAGGGGTGGGAAAAGGGATTGGGAAAGGGAAATCTCATTCACCGGGCGAAACACGACTTTATGTCCCTTTTCTGTGAGAAAGCGGTATCAAACCGGTCTAGCCGGCCCATTCGTGCTGTAGATGTTACTGTCTAGAGCATGGATCTACCACCTGGCCTTATCCCACTGCAATATACCAATAAGAGATGAGTTTCCACTTATGAGTCGAAGAACGATAATTATTTTTAAATAATCGAATTAAAATAACTAAGCGAAAGAAGAAAATAAAACTAGTGCTCCAAGTGATTGCAAGCGAATACCGAGCCGAAGTGCACAATTGGACATTCCACCGATCCAGTAATGGGATTGCGGTGTCACCCACTCGTGACGTCACCGGACTACCTCGGAGAAGGTCGGCACAAACGGAATTACAGCGAGCCGCGATCGGCACAATAACTGGTTTAGCTGCTCATGGACTGTGCTTTAGCTAATTGAGCTGAACCAGGTGGAAGGAGTTTGGAAGGGAATAAGGGAGATGGGAAAATTACGTAATGGATACGATATGGATAAAGGGATTGTTTATTTTACAAATTACATGTCAAATATGTTAAATGTCTTAAAATAATGGTTTCAGAATTATGTCTGAAAAGTCTGCCGAAACAAATTATCGTCTCTTAAGGTCCAGACATTTTGGTATTGACTCGCATCATTCATTACAAGATGTTTAAAAATAAAAATGTTAAATTACTATTTTTTTAGGAAAGACTGGCAAATGGTGTCAATTGATGGTAAGTGATCTTCACCGCCCATAGACACTACGACACCAAAATGATCATGGCTGCGTTGCCAACAGAAGCAGTGGAATTGGGAAAGGAAGTACCGAATTGGGCTACCAGGTATTTCACTCACCGAAAAAAAACGCGAAAGTCATCTGCCAATTTACATTAGTTTTCTGTGAGATAGTCGAGCCGCCCCATTCGCCCAGTAGACGGTACTGTCTACATAGCTCTACCATTCAACAACTTCATATGCAGTTTTACCTGCTGAAGTAGCATCGGTCACCAGGAACCGTTTAGTCCCCTTAAGCACAATATCGGTGTTCTCTAATTAACTGTGCTACTAGCTAGTTCAATAGTAAGGTGAGATTTGTGTGCCGGTGTGAGCATCACGCACAATGTATGGACGCTAACAAACCGAGTGGTGAGATAAACAGCGTCACTCGACACTTCGACAGCACTGCGACACTGTGGCTTAATGAAACAGTTGAGGCGGTTTCGTGGGCGTAATAGTGTTGGTTCTATGCCTGATATTTGTAAATCAGAAGACCGGTGGACGAGAAACGGCAGATTTTTTTGGTAAGCTATGCGAACATTTGCTAGGGTTTGTGAGTTACTGGCTGAAATTAGATGAGAACGAGATTTCAGTGTTCTTTCTGCCCCATAAATTGATAAAACTGAGCATCACTATATTGGTCACAATTCACAAACTGCTGAGTTTATTTCGTATCGAGAACTCACTCAAAGTTGAGGAATTCGAATGTAAGGAATTTGAATGCGATGGAACCAATCATCAACACTTTGATAGTTAAAGTTCGCTTTTAATTCCAAGGTTCACTTCCAACCCACCCTATCTCCTTACTAGCGGCACGCAGCCACAGTCCGTCACCACGTGTTCATTACTCGCCAGTGTTTAATATAGACAAGTGGATTTGTTAGGCCGGCTCACAAGCGGGTTTGTCAAAACTGTCGATAAACATGAATCAAACTGTTGAGTGAGTCGCATTAAGGTACTGTGAGATTATTAAAAATTAAAATCTTAGATGCATTGCATTCTAGATGCACAGTTTTTTACAAATATCGTCATAAAAAGTGGTCTAGGCAATAAAACAAAGTAAAAGATCACAACTCCTAATTTATCATCATTCATCATTATCAGCCATAGAATTTCATTAACTCCTAATTAAGTCAACGCAATTATAACCCTACGTAAGTGTTATAAAGTAGCTTTTTTAAAAGGTTAGCTCATTAATAAGCAAACGTTATTAATTGAATTTTAAAATAGTCGTCGGACTGTATGCAAAACGAGTGCTTAAGCACTCCTTTGCTGTCTCATTTTCCGAGCGTCAACTGTGCCTCTAGGTATATAATATATGTATGTTTTAGTAACAAAAAATGATGAAGGAAAAAAACCACTGTGAATTCGAGAAGAAAAGCGGTGCATAACATATTGTTTTTATAGTTTGTATTTTTTTAGTTTTTGGCTTTACTGTAACCAGTGTAAAAATATAATATACGTTCAGTATTTTACGGACTCTATTTTTAGTTACATAAGTATTTGTAAGTACCATAGAATTTTAGGCTTTCATCAAAACTTCTATCACTGACCAAATGTTTACTTGCAAAATCTCTTAAAGATATTAAGAATCTATACTTATAAGCTGTTTAAAATAGCCCACCAAACCCAAACTCCTTACCACGAAACTCTACAGAACAACACCCACTAAACAGCCATTTAGCATGCGTCCCCACCCGGCTTACATCGCGCGTATGTTTTCCAAAGCCGACGCGAGTGGAATATTGAAGCCGATTGATGACCGGCTATGATTCCAGATGGATTTTTGTTACAGCGATGTTCGCCTCAGCAAAATTGCTATCCAGCCACGTACTCCTTTTATGTTTATTTCTGTACTTAATGTCCTTAATGCTGCTTTTTATTTGATTGGTTCGGTGAGATAAGGTCTGGTGAAATATTTGAAGAAGTTAATATATTTGCGAACTTTTTAAGCGATAGATTCTGCAGACAACTTCTACAGCATGATTGGGTTGGCTAGACAGGATTACTACAACTGTCTCACGGAAAGTTAACGTTAAGTTACAGATTTTCGATTCGTTCCCTCCTTTTTCTTTCTATCTGTCCTCATCCCACCTTAAATGTGGGATCGACGCAACACACTTTTTCAAGCACGTTGCAGAGAGGATTTGGCTTAGTTTTTACGACCGGCCGCCTGCATGATGTCAACCCCCTATGAGGAATCCAGTCCCGGGCAAATTAAATTAGAAAATTTGCTTTGCCCCACCTGGGAATCGAACCCAGGACCTCCCGGTCCACACCCCATACATGCTGCCACTAGACCAAGAAGGCGACTCCTTCTACTATCAGTTCAATTTTTCTTTCTTCACTTTTCTACAAGAGGCACTAACTTTGCTTGGCTTTGCCATTGTCGATGTCCATGAGCGACGGTAACCACTCACCATCACCATTAGGTATGAAGTGGTCCGTCTGCTCGTTTGCCTTTGTAAGCCAATAAGGTATGGCAAGCCATGCCACTTTTAGAACCTATAAATGGTTTCACTATCCATCTATACGATTAGCTTATAAATCCAGATTCAACTTTATTAAGTCCATTTAAACCGGAAATTATTTAAGCAGCATAACATTTTAAAAGCAGCCCAACACAACGTTAATTGTGTAACATATTCCCTGATAATTCACTAACGTTGCAGTTGTTTTATGACTTAGTTAGCTAAATTGATGTAGCCGGCAAACTTGCAGTTTCTCTTAACTACACTCTGTAGATTCTTGTTAAACTTTTAGTAAACATTTTCTGTATCGCGCTGGGTGAATTGAAATATTTGGTAGTAGATTTCGTTGGCGGTCTTGGTGCCTGAAGTTTCTTCACGAAATTAATAGATAATATGTTACTTAGGGTTAATTTAGCTTTAATTAAAATCACCATTTAATAAATATACCATAATAAATTGCCAAATATTAAAAAAATAATTATATAATGTAAACGTCTACACTACGAATGGGCCGGCTCGACCGTTTTGATACCACTGTCTCACAGAAAACCGACGTAAATTGGCAGTATCCAGATTTCCGGTGGCCTATTTCCCCCCCTCTCCCTTTCCCAATATTTTTCCTTCACCTTCCATTCCCTCCTTTTAGGTTGGCAACGCACCAATGATTCTTTTTGTGTCTATGGGCGGTGGAGATCACTTACCATCAGGTGACACATCTGCTCGTTTGCCAGTCTCTGCTATAAAAAAAATATATCGTTTCTTAATACAACATTATTAAAAACATATCCAAATTCTCCACAAGACATAATCATTAAATCAATCAATAATATATACAGGACAATAAGAAAATTTTAAACCTGCCTTCCATTCACAACCATAACCATTGGATTGCATAGAACATTTTAACACATTTTTACCCCAAACTAACAATCAATCAAAACAATTGATAGAAACTCATAAAGGCGTGTGTTGGCATGTCGCGCGCGACTGATTGGAACACCGCGTCAATTGTCGCGCGACACAATACTGCAGATGTAATGTCGCTTTAAAAACGCGCACGTCGCTTTACCCCATGTTATTGATGACATTTACAAAGTGATTTGTTCAGTGATTTTTCTGTTTGTTAAAATACGGTTTTTTGGACTGGAAATTCATTTTAGATATTTTTTTGTTTCATAGATAGTTTTAATTTAGTTTTTTTTTATCACACGGGTAAATTAGCCGGACAGTCTCCGTGGCGCAGGGGGCGAGTAGCCAACTGTGAAGCGAGAGGCCGCGGGTTCGATTCCCACATTGAGACAAATGTTTGTGTGGCCCACAGATATTTGATTCAAGTCTGGGTGTTGTGAGACCGAAAGTCTTTCATAGTATCTGACACCCACGATACGGGATGTACCTAGTGTAGGGTCAGGACTAGGTGTGTGATTGTTGGGTGTATTTATTTATTTATTAAAGCTTAGTATAAAATAAATATACTAATATATTTCGTTATACTGAAAATCAATGCCAAAAATAAAATTACATATTGAATCATTCACATCATGTGGCTCAAATGCATTCAGAGCGTTGGGCAAAAGCAGTAACCGAATGGGTACCGGATGGACGACGCTCACCCGGTCGCCCTAAGAAACGGTGGCGAGACGATCTGGATGCATTTGAACCACTATGTATGGTGATGGCATTGGATCGAGGGAAGTGGAAGGAGAGGGGGGAGACCTTTGCCCAGCAGTGGGATGATACAGGTTAGAAAAAAGAAAGAAAATTGAATCATTTGTTAGAGACTTGGTATAATGGGGTAAAAACACGTAGATTCTAGACAAATAAAACACCATAGTTGCAAAGTTTTAAGCGATGTCAGTCGAAACTTTCCCTATTATTAACAAAGCCAGTCGCTAAACAGACAACAAGGAAATTTGACTAATACCAATTTACACTTACCCCTGCAAAAGGCTATGTAAGCAGAGAAAACAGTATTTCATTTAATCAATTCACGTCTGCCCCTTTTACCCCAAGAATGTACTTAACAAGAAAGTTTACCAATAATCAAATAAGTACAAAACACTTCACCCACGGGGAGATGACGCGTCCCGATATTCAGGAACTCGGACTTTTGACAGGTGGTAAGGGGGAACATGGGCCCTTTACCCCAATCCTTTCTTTGACAATATTGTGCTTTATATCTTTTGTAATAGAGTTTAAGGTTGCCCCAAAAGTCAATATGGTAAGTTCTATTAAAATTCAGTTTTGACAGGGATGGTTGAATGTTTATGTTTGTTCATCGAATAATGTTTTTGAGTTTACTTGGAGACGATACAAATATGTATACTATTGTAAAATAAAATGCGGTATATTGTGTATATCTATTAATATGTTAAGATGAATTCAAATTTATAATCTCTACTTACGGAATCAGATTAATAATAGAGGAAATAATATTTTACCTATTAAGAAAATTAATCAATCCGCAAAGTATATAATAATATTAGCCCTGTAATATTACTATCCCACTGCTGGGCACGGACCTCCTCTACTAATGAGAGGGGTTAGGCCGTAGTCTACCACGCTGGCCTAATGCGGGTTGGTAGTGCAAAGTGTATTTGTATATTATACTTCTGTTACGCTAATCTTTATATACATTTATAAATAAAGCAAATTTTTTCGGTATACCCACTTTTAGATGACAATTAAATTCATTACTCATCTTTGACATTTTTACCCCAATATTACAGACAATAATTTTCAAAATTCTATAAATGTTCCTAAAGTAATTATGAAACAAAAACGCGCAGTGGAATGTCAGCGGCCTCTCCAAATGTCATCTAATAACTGATGGGTCAGAAATGTCATCCAGTGTCTCATTACTGCGAAATGTCAAACGAAATTTGTCCACCCGCCAAGAATGTCGGCCATTTGTCGTCATACCTAATTGCGAAGGATACTGTTATTGTTTTTATGACTTCCTTATAGAAAATGTTTCGCAAATTATAGACAGTCCCGATCAAGTATTTTATTATAGGTTAAAAGTTCGGGTAAAATTATTCGTGAATAATGTAGAATGATAATGATTATGTAGAATGCAAGTTATGCAGTTATTTTACACTGTATTTTATACCTTATTGTACCAATATATGTATTGTATAATCTTTTTTATCCTAAATAAATAAAAAAACACAGAAATAAATATTTTAAATAGTAATAAGTAATTGAGAAAAGATCAAATACGAAAAAGATTTCAATAGATTTGGTACTAGACAATATTTGTAGTTGTCGCTTGCCATTTATAGGTATATCAAAACGTTAAGGCCTATGTGTTTTAACAAACAACTCCAGATACTCTCAAATTAGGGGATTATAATACTCATAATATTATCTGATATAATATTGAGGCTCATATAGCTGTAACTGTAAGCGACCGTGACGACCGTGACCGAACCGTGATGACCGCCAGGTTGTCATGGTTTCTTTTCTACCTGCCTTTATGCCACCTTAATGTGGGGTCGGCGCAACTCACTTTTTCAAGGATGTCGCTGAAAAGATTTCGCTGAGTTTTCACGACCGGCTGCCTGTCGGACGTCCACCCTTTCTGGAGGATCCAGCTCCGGGCAAATCAAATCAGAAAAATAGCTTTGTCCGACCTGGGGAGGACCAGGATCTCCCGATACATAGCCCATATATTCTGCCCCTAGACCAAGGAAATGACCACGGGTAAGCACGGAATACGAAATATATTTTTGTGTTTTGAAGGATTTCTCGCACTGCGAGGATTGAATCCACAACCTTTAGCTTGACAACAAGCTAATCGCTACAAAACTTTTGAAGTGTAATAGAGACTTTATAATGACTATTCCTAAGCCGACGTATAATTGAAATTCCGCTCTAGCTCCAAACGTTACGCTCGATCAGCCGCCTAAGCGATTATTTTTAAAACCCATACCAATACCCATAGAATAACTTTATGTCACCATGATGAACAGTCTGTCTATTCGTTCGGAACAAATGCGATGGTTAATGCATGATGCTGTGGCTTCGACGTTTACATCGTGGCCTTTCACTTGTGTTATCGCAATTCCGATTCTATTAACAAGGCAATAGAGACTAAGGGTAATGTAGTGTCCTTTTGGTGTTTCAGACTGTGATAAACTCTTCTATGGTCTAGACTTAATGTCGCCTTGTGCTAAATTATTGTAAATGCTGTCTCTTGTATTTCCTATCGATATTTTAGTAGGTTTTGGATATTATTTGCATATTTATAAAGTTATGGAAGCCTGGAAGATAACTTGGAAAAGACCTGGAAGCGTATAAGTAGGAAGGCGGACCCTGAAATAAAGCCGGGATAACGCCAGTCAGAAAGAAAAAAATAAATTTATGGGATAGGACATATATTATTCTCCAACAGGCATTGAATTAGGCTGGTATATTTTTAAACTCCTTCCCAAGAACTTTACTTTGTGTGACAACATTTGAAAAGTGCAACAGTAATAGTTGATGTTTTTATTCAGCAAGTTATTGTTCAGTTTCACGAAGGCTGATCAGGCCAAAAATAACTAATCAGTCACAATGTGTCAAACTGTGTTGCTAAAAGTATGATCTAACAATTTTAAATTTTGTATCTTGAAGACTGCTAATTTGAATTCCCTTTTAAAAATCGAGATAAATCGATAACCTACACCCCATTGTCATTCGAATACCAATTTAAAATTCCCGAAAAATATTCCATCAGAAACATTGGAAATTCAAAAACAAGAGAAGCGCCATAAAATTTGATTAATACCAGTACAAGAGTAAAATGGAAACTCGCCGACTCAAACTTGTCGATATTCCGACAGTTTTCTTTCAACAAACGGAAGGGATGAAGGATTTAATTCAGTTAAGTGAGTGGGCCGACGGGGCCTTATAAATTACAACAAACTTGGGTAATATCATCATTAAGAAAAGAGAAGTTACGGCGCTATCTACTTTAGAATGTGTCTTAAAGGAAAGGAAAATTCTTGTCTTTCTTTTATATCAAAAGTAAAGAAAGAGGTCGCTTTGTTAGAATCATTGCTTGTAGTATCTTTTTATTGGGAAACGAAGGCAGACAATTAGATGGTTCACCTAACTGTGAGTGGTTGCCGTTGCACAGTGGTGAAGGGTCCATAAAATACGATTTCTACTGGCTTGACCTTACAATTCATCAAGCAGTACGAAGGTGATAATATATAGAGTTATATATATTTTTATAGCAGAGACTGGCGTTTGCCAATCTCTGCTCGTTTGAGCAGATGGGTTACCTGATGGTAAGTGATCTCCACCGCCCATAGACACCCAAGACACAAAATCATCAATCACAAATCATGGGTGCGTTGCCAACCTCAAAGGAGGGAATGGAAGGGGAGGAAGAAGGGATTGGAAAAGGGAGGGGGGGTATGGGCCACCCGAAATCTCACTCAACGAACGAAACGCGATAGCTGCCACTTTACGTCGGTTTTCTGTCAGAGAGTGCTGTAGACGTTACTGTTTACAGCATGGCTCTACCACTCACATTGCAATAAACATGAAATACAGCACATTATTTTATATAATGGCCTTGAAATAGAGACTATTTTGTTTAGTTTTAATGATCCTGTACAGACAGTATAAATACTGATGCCCCATAGAGACAAGTCTCGTCTGAGCGGCGCCGAGTGACGCTGCTAGCGTCTAAGATATTCAAGGCATTTGTTAATATTTAAAACTTGCTTTTGTATACTTTGTATCCTTACAATGCCAGATATAGAGGTATTATGGGTATTGTGTTTTTAGATCGTCTAAATAATAATGTAGGGGCATCGTTAAGAACGTAAATGATATTAGTGATAAAAGCTAGATTATTTAAAAGAAAATGTATATGGATCTATCCATATACATTTTCTTTTAAATAATCTAGCTTTACTTTGGAAAAAGCTTGCTTCGTTAAGCATGGAGATTTACTATTTGTTTTACAATCCTGAGGTGTGGGGTTCGATCTCCGGGTCGGGAAAGTGAAATTCGTTTTTTTACTTATTATCAGTACGGCGTCTGGAATTTGTGACGATATAGTGATGGGTTCGCCCACTATCATATCTGGGACGGAAATAAGTCCGGTGAAATATAGATGTGTATTATAGTCCTCTAGTTCGCTTCTGCTTACCCTTTCGGTGATACTGGTATGAGCTTTTGAGCTTATGACTTTTCATGTGATAAATCTTAAAGAATTTTATAGCAATTCCAATCAGCCTTCCCTGTCCATCCCTCGGGATAACGAGCGTGAAGATCCGAATCTTCACAGCACCGTGAGGATGTAAGGGTCAATTGATTTGAATTCTACAATGAACAGGGGGTTTTCTACTTATTACACTTGGGGAGAAATTCTTGTATAAACTAAAATATACTTTAAAGTTATACGATTAGAATTAGTTTTGCTTGTGCCTAACAGCCTAACTTACATTTGCATTTATTAAAAGCAATGTGAACATCACGACTTGAGCATTTGAGGCACGTAAATCTTGCTTAGGATAAAAATTACTTTAATGAACTATATTGAGTATACAATATGAAGTATTTTGAGGTAAGAACCTTAAAATATTTGCATAGCTCTTTTAATATAGGTACAGGTAGGAATCTACCCTTTCCCAATTAAGGTGAGGTCGGCGCAATACTCTAATATTCAAGCATGCTGCAGAATGGATTTGGCTTAATTTTTAAGACGGGCTGCCTGGCTGACGTCAAACCCCTAGGGCATTCAGTCCCGGGCACATCGAATAAGAAATATCGCTTTTCCGACCTGGGATATGAACTCAGAACCTCCAGATTTACAGCCCATATACGTTGATGAAGAAGGCGTCTAAATAAAATAATTAATATCTATAAGCGACAATTTTGTACACATTTTTTTTAAAGCAGAGACTGGCAAGTGGTAAACGAACAGATGGGTCACCTGATGGTAAGTGATCTCTACCGCCCATAGACATCCAAGACACAAAAGAATCATGGGTGCGTTGCCAACCTAAAAGGGGGGCATGGAAGAGGGGAATGGGATTGGGAAAGGAATGGGGGAGGAAATAGGCGACCGGAAATATCACTCACCGAACGAAACGCGACAGCAAGCTGCCACTTTACGTCGGTTTTCTGTGAGATAGTGGTATCAAAACGGTCGAGCCGGCCCAGTCGTGCTGTAGACGTAACTGTCTGTCTGTCTGAAATTTATATGGAGAAGAAGTGCATAAAGCTATATTCTACAAAATTAAATGAATTATGCTAAAATATAATTGTATAACACAACGTGGTATATAACACCTATCTATCTGAGCACGTCATTTGGTAACCGACATTTTTTCAATCTTTCACATTTGTCATGTATAACAACGTATCACATATCAAACGGATTAAAAACACAAATTGTTTCCGCGAATGAAACGTGAAATCCATTAAAAAACGCGTCACCGTAAACTTTTTCACACGAGGAAGAATTTTCAATTAAAAAGTACGAAAAACATTGATGCATCGCGCAAATTGATTTCATTAACAACGGCGTAGTGAGACCGCACACCTCTGTTTAATGACCGGTGACGGAACATTCGACGTTGGTAGACCGTACCTTTTGAATATATTGAAAAGGCATCGAAATTAAAATATAATAAAAAATAAAAACAGTGAACGATGTCGTTTACGTCACAATACAGTATTTTACTTAGTGATTGCCTATTTGATATGGCCACGACGCAACGTGTATTTGCTTCAATCATCATAATATTGTTTAGTCAGGTAAAATTTATCATTTTCGAACGATCCGCCATAGTTTTCTTTTTTGGCAGTCGGACTCATACATTGTCATAGCTATAAGGTACAAAGAAATTAACGGAATAGCCTTCTCAACATCGACCTATTATGAAGGTTGTCTAAATAATAGATATTGGTACTCTCTATGAATTCGTTACATACAGACCGTACGTGCCGCGCTTAATTACCGATCGTCAAAAACTTACTCATTCGCAGTAATGAGGCCGTAGTTCGTCAGTTTAACGGCAAAAAACCAACGGCGTTTCGTACAAGACCACAATGTGTCGCTTGTACAATGAATTCGTTTAATGTACAGTCGGTATTGTAAAATGTAGTATTTTGCGTATAATGGTAGGTTTTTTATTTTAGTCGCCTCAGTGAAAGTACCAAATCCGTTGCAAGATGCTTGAAAAAGTATGTTGCGCCGACCCCACATTAAGGGGGGATAAGGGCAAGGGTAGAAAGAAAGAAAGGTATCGTTACGTGAATCTGCGAGAGTGAACATGCATTTTGAAATATAACGTTAAGGCTCATGTTTTAGAAACACTACACAAAAATGCCTACACAAAGTAGTGTTTTTGTTTAAACACACGTTGTCTCATGCTTATGGCGCAATGGAGCATTGATAATTGTTTTTTTGCGAAAGCATGTTTCGTGTAGTAGTAGTAGTAGTTGGAGCAGAAAACAAATCATGATAAAAACATGATTTATGTACACAATACAAAAACATTGCTAGATATTGCCCGCGACTTCGTTCGGGAGAAAATTAATTTTCCGGAATAAAAAGTAGCCTGTGTCATTCTGATGTTTAATTTATATAACTGAAAAGTTTAATTAAAATACATTCAGTAGTTTTTGCGTGAAAGAGTAACGAACATACTTACACCCATATGTACTCACATTTCACGTTTATAATATTATAAATAGGAATATATACTGAAAGTTGACAGCTACATACAACAAATCAAGAAGTGTCGTATAAAACTCACGATTCCTGAAAGTTTCGGAGCCGATAAAAAAATGCAAATACAGTAATTCACACCGCATCAAAGTCACAAACTAGGACGAGAGCGGTGTGCCATAAATCGTTCCTGTGCCAGTGGTCCTCAAACATTTTACCTGTCAGAATTTAATATATCTTGTTAACATAATTTATTATGGCGCCAGTTATTTAATTTCTATTTCTTAATTGTATTCATAATTACACAGATTGAAGCATTACACGGTGTTATCCCTACACACTACACAAATATTTATGTGGTCCACACATATTAGCTGGATTAGATACAGGTTAATTTAAGGTAGGGTCAGCAGTATGTATTATATCTGCTGGGTGTATCTTATCGAGAGTAAAATAATATTGTTCTGTGCTATCAAATAATATTAAATAACACCCAACAGTCACACATAGGACTGATCATACAATAAGATACGAGTCTTGTGTTGTGGATATCAGAAACTACGCGAGAGTTTTGGTTTCACAACCCCCAGACCGGCAACAAATATTTGTGGGCCATACAAAAAATAGTCTCGGAGCGAGGATAGAGCCCGCGGCCTTTCACTTCAATCCCGACTAGAGTAATCGGCAGTCTGCTACACCACGGAGGCTGTCAATAATATAAACCATTCTTTGGTCCATAAGGTTGAGAACCACTGCTCTATACCAAACTTTTATTCTAAACTCGCGCCCTTCGTCAAACTCAACGCGATCTGTAAATAAAAAAGTTCACACGAGATATCGGTGGAAAAACGCCCCGAATCGAGGGAGCGTGGGTGAATTTCCAACGCACCGGTCCTATGTGACAGAATTGGAATATTTACTTTGGAATATAATATCGAGAATGTTTGAGAGTAACCTTGACCTACGTAGAATGGTTTCTGGCGCTTTAATTAAAGTCAGATGTGGTTGCCACATACAGTTAAATGGAACTACTTTTGCCTTAGTGGTTAAGTTTTGGGATGTTTAACTATACGCCAATAGGAATTTAGTCCTAAAAAGAACGTGGCTGTATTTTTCTGATCAACGATTCAATCCGAGAGTGGCGCACCTCTTTCTTTCTACCTGCCTTTATCCCACCGTAATGTGGTGTGCGCAACACATTTTTTAACAGCATTGATTTGGTTTTAGTTTATTCGACGGGCCGCTTGCCTGACGTCTATTGCCTCTGGGGTATACTGTTCCTGGAAAATCAATTTAGAATTGCTTTGCCCGACCAGAGGGGAAACGAACCCAGGACCTACCAGTCCACAGCCCAAATATGCTGTCACTAAATCAAGGATGCGACAAAGCGTCGCGTACCTCAACGCTGTATTAAAATACAAACTTAAAGATTACTGAATACCATCGTTTAATAATATTTTCTATGCGATATTAATTCCTACTAGTGTGGAACGCGTACAATCGACGCGCTAATAAAACTTCCTTGTAAACTTCACCCCGGTAAAACTCTAACGTTTACCACAAACAATGTTCAACAGTGTTCACTGTTCACGGGTAGAATGTGCTGTTCATTTTGTTCACAGATTGTTGATCGGAAGCGGTTTAAACTAATGATAGAATACATTTTTGTTACATCAAACCATTTAATGGAGTAAAGAAGGTCAAGCCAACATCTTTCCGAACCCAAGGTAATAAAATTGCTCTGTGGTAACTAAGTCAACCAACAAGTATTTGATCAGCCTATATGAACCATATTACTCATCATCAGATGTAGAACCCAACTTATGACCTTTTTTAAAAAAAATATTACAATATAATTTACCTTTACTTGCCTCCTTAGTCTAGTGACAGCATATGTAAATGGGCTGTGGACCGGGAGATCCTGGGTTCGATTCCCGGGTCGGGCAAAGCAAGTTTTCTCATTTAATTTGCCCGGGACTGGATCCCTCAGTGGGGGTTTACGTCAGGCAGGCAGCCGGTCGTCAAAACTAAGCCAAATCCTTTCTGCAACATGCTTGAAAAAGTGTGTTACGCTGACCCCACATTAAGGTGGGATTGGTGGGGTTTTGGCGACCACTGGTCGCCAGAATCATGCCGGCCTATTTATGCTTCTTCACACTCCCAATCCGAAGAGAGACGAAGCAAATTGAGGGGCTTGCGACAAGACAAGCGGATGGCCGATGCAGACACAGGTATACCCCCATGCCCGTCCCAACCAACCATCAAGTCACGCTGCAAGCCTATCGAGAGAACCAGTAGTACACTGGCCGATCCTGGAACGCGAACCACACGCGGAGTGTGGGTCACTATGGCAGGTTTTAGCACCATGTGTACGGTGGTCGACATTCGGTCGGATACGAATATCCTACCACCAGCAAATCCTCAATATTGTGTTTATATGTGTTTTGGAACACAATATTTACAGTATAGTCACGAGCAAAACCTAGTAACACATAAAAAGCTTTTGTTCCCGGAAAATATAAACATTTAGGTCATAAGGCTGGTTTAACCCGCGAGCGAAATAGCGCAAGTTTATTGTAATAACCACAACGTAATAAAGCCAGTGTTTATTACGCTACATGATGAAAAATAAAGTTATTCACTTAACCTCGGCCTAATTCGTGAGATTCTTGCATATGAATAAATAGCTTTAGAAATTCAGGAGTTAATTTTTGGCAGAATGTCTATATCTGAGCACATACATGCTTTATAACTATTTTTTTATTATGGGGAAACACTGTTTACGTCAAATGAAATGCCGCTTATTGGTCTCAAGGTAAAGATTTTAATTGTTTTCATTGTGTGGAATTATCGTTATTCAGGGATACTGTTCACCAACTTATTAAGTGGACGTAAAAATGCAAAAAGGTTCCAATTCAAAAATTAATATGAAATTAGCTATTAAAAACATGTTTTTATTATTGGATTTTTTCTACGTGATTACTTCCAAGTGATTCATCGTTCATCACCTACAAAGTGGACCGACGACCTGATAAAGGATGCAAGTCGCTGGATGCAGGCCGCTCCCAATAGGTCGATCTGGAAATCTTTGGGGGAGGCCTATGTTCAGCAGTGGACGTCCTATGGCTGATGATGATGATGATGATGATGATTCATCATTTAAGTGCCTAGGATCCAAGTCGCAGAAAATTTATTCATAGCGTATATAATTTCAGCTGTAAACAATTATTTTGTTCAAATTGTTTACCCTTCGTACTTTATTTTTAGATGTGACCTGAACTCGGGGTAAACAATTTACAAGAATTTATTTTGACGGGTAACAAATGTAGGTTAATACTGAATTTATTCACTTTACCACTTGTTTCTTAATATTATTTAACTTCAAGTATGTTTTTCTAAGTCTTTAAAAAGTTGTTACTTACTGAGAAAAACTGAATTTGGAAAATATATACAAATCATTTCTGCGACAGGTTTAAAAAAGGATGTTGCGCTGACCCTACACTGGGGTAAGATAAGGGCAGGTGGAATAATAATAGTTGCAGTTGTTGAAACTGTCTATATACAAGTATAGATCTCTAGATATCTATCATAGTTCATGACAAGTCATCAGTCTTTATTCGTATCGATTTGATTAAGCTTAGTGGAGTATGAAGCAAACAGCATTATGTGTTCACAGTCGTAAACTGAAAGAACTTAGATTTGAAATTGGGAGTATCATGTAGCTTGAGTTAAATAAAATAAACAATATTACACAAATTAACTGAAATTTTATTTTGGAATATATTTAATTACTAAATTAATCTCATCTCTCAATCTACTAACTATGTTCAGCATGCTCTTTTTTGGGTGTTTGCGAATCTGCCGCTCCAGGATTGGCTTATATAGCCATGAGAAAAAGTGCATGTCTACGAGACAAATATTAATTTGTCTGAAACAGACGCACAAGGCCAATGATGATGATGATCTATAGTTAATATATTATGCACCTACTATCAAGTCTTCTTTAAATTTAATTTGAGGAAATATATGTTATATATTATCCCGAATAAAACACACAATTACAAAAAAATACGGGATCTGTTATGTCAAAGATAAAATGCTGTAAAAATGACGCAGAGGAGGGATCTGAAAAGATTTAAAGCGCCGCGAAAATTACTGAAAAAGCTTTTGCAGGTGGCAAAAGGCCAGGTGCACCGGAATCTTGGCTTTCGAGCATTTTTGCGGTGGAACGTAACATTTTTCGTCTACTTTTATTACTGTAATGCCGCAAAGTAGCAAATATTGTGGACTTTTCGGCGGACAGTGGAGAATTATTTTTGTAGAACTATTTGCTTCTGTTCAAGTTTAAAGACCGTAAAATGTTGGTTTGGCAGGAAAGGGGACGGCATAATAATTCGGTACGACTACGGTTCTGAGGTCTCGGGTTTAATCCCCGGGTCGGGCAAAGTGATATTGGATTTTTCCATATCAGCCCCGAGTCTGGAATTTGTGCCCGATATGGCGATCGCCCCCTATCAGATCTGGGACGGAACTAAGCTCGGTGAAATGTGGGTGTTCTAGTTCGCTAGTGCGCCTTTGCCTACCCCTGCTGGGATACAGGCGTGAGCTTATGTTATGTTATGTTATTGTTAATAACAAGGATTAAAAGTATACAATAAAGTTAGTACTGGTAATTATCTTTAAGTTAGTATGATTAATATTCGATCTACATTCCTTTTTATCCTTTCCAATTGATCTGCACCAGCCACGGTAGCACATCCGAAGAGAGTAATTAAGTGTTATTTTTAATTTTAGTTGGTTTTATTAATAGAAAAACTAGAGTCAACGTCATTCGTATTATCTTCAGCATGGCTTCTTTTCTACAGTTTTCTATTATATTATTTTGACTTTTATCACACAAAGAAATATGCCTAAAAACTGGCTTTTATGTTGCTTTTGTTTATTTCACAACCTTCGCACAAGTACTTTTGTATTCCTTCAGCTAGTCGCTCCGAGGCATACGATGATCGCAATTCTCTCAACAATTTGCTCTCCAAGTGGTAGTGCGTCTTGTTTCAATCCGTGAGTCCCAAGACGTACCGCCGACAGTCGACACGTCCTGCGGGACGTCTCCGATATTACGACAGTCCCGGGCCCCGTATCAAATGTCAATTTAACCGATCACTCTGAATTTCTAGTATACGTCTGCAATATTGTCGTGTAATACTAATTGCTAGAGTTGATTGAGAATAGATTGTATTGCTTCAGTGTTATAGTTATGGTATACCTTATATTATGACAATGGAAATGTACTGTGACTGTATGTCTGTTAATTCTTAACACATACAGATACACAGAGTGAATCTTGTATAATTTTAATATAATAATTTAATAAAAATCAAAGTAGTCGTCCTTGATCTAATGGCAGTATGTATGGGCTGTGGACCGGGAGGTCGTGGGTTCGACTCCCAGGTCGGCAAAGTAAATTTTCTAATTTTATTTTCCTGGAAACTTCAGAGGGGATTGACGTCAGGCAGGCATCCAGTCGTAAAAACATAGCCAGATCCTTTCTGCAACATGCTTGAAAAAGTGAGTTGTGCCGACCCCACATTAAGGTGGGATAAGGGCTGGTAGAAAGAAAGAGAATTTCATAAAAAAGTACGCATAACAAATTTTAATTCAAATAAGCCACATGCAAAATAAATTCAATACTCAAAAAAAAAATTGTATAAGCATTATAATGATACTAGATTAATAAATAATTAATATAAGTAATTTTATTCTATATAAATTTTATTTTAGAAAAATATTAACTACCTCGGAGGATAAAACCCAAGTAAAAATATACTTGTACTGTATTTTGGCACTTTTACTAAGTCGTAGTTGAATGCTACGACATATATACGTAGCACTACGTATATGCTACGTCGTAGCGCAAACACGCTACGCTATATCGAACTAAACACGCGATATCGAGCTGCGTATCGGCTACGTCGGTTCGTAATGAATGCATGCCTACGAATCGTACTGGATGTCAGTGTGTAGGCAACATTGATTTCGAGCATTGTGTAATTTGATTTTAGTTCAGGTTTGGCTACACGTAGTTATAACGGATGGCGTAGTCATTTTTTTTATCAATTGGCTATTATTACTGTTAATTATTGTGGTTGCTAATTAAAAACTACTATAGTCCGATTGCTAATTAAACGGAGTAAATTGACAGATCGAAATGTCCCTTTCCAAAATAATGTTGCTTACAAAAAACATAGTGATTGATCTAGTTCAATTTCATTCAAAGATACAATAACTCGGCACCAGTTTGCAAAATTAGTAATTTATTGCGTATTTTTAGAAATTTCAGCTTAACTCATCGATTAAAAGACCATGTCAATAAGTTTACGTAAATAATCACAACAGATACGCCAAATGATAACAATGAAAATTACAAATATTACTTTTATTATTTGAGAAAAATTACGCTCAGGACATTCATAGCTTTTGTAAGTATTATTTATAATGAACCATGGCTATAATTCCAGTAGACATGCCATAACTTAGCATGAAGTAATTTGCTATGACTATAATTCAATAGACATGCAGTACTAATAACACATTAGGCAGGAATTACGACTTTAAGTTGGACTTTAGAAAGTGAAAGAATGAAATGGTTCACTGAATTGAAATGTTTAAATAATCTTGATCTTTTTACCACAGCACTATTTAAATTTCATAAAAAAGTGGCAACATATGAAATGTCAGAGTACTCCGTTTAATTAGCAATCCTACTATAAGATCTGTCTTAATATTTAGAAGACATTCTGCTGTATGGCAGATAATAGGCTTTTTCCACAGTGACATTATACTATTACCTTATGTTTTCTAATTACAAAATCTACTTTGACGACTTACTTGGCGTCGTGTGCAAAAAGGTAAGAATTAATTAGATCCCGCAGGGTTTATCCCGGTGTTGAAACAAATCTTTGGGATGCACAATTATTTTAAGCCTAGGTGTTGCAAATAAAGTAGAAAAGTAGAATTATAATAGAAGTTATCTGATCATACTAAAATCAGGATATGTGTGAATGTACTTCCATACGACAGTTCCATACATATTCAGTCCCCTAATTCATGCATCGGTAACAAAGCTGATCATACAAGGCTGGAATAATTTAAATAGCTTCACTATAAATGTATTACAAGGGCGCTGAGGGCCACAGCGGGCCTGAATTATTTATAGGATGTATGAAAACCGATGCGTGTGCTACCTGAAACGTCTGCGTGCGTTGTCGATGATTTGGGATTGTTATTTATGACTCGAGTGCCCATAGGAATGTTGTGAAGGTGCGTATAAAATCTTTTGTTTATTGGCACTTAAGCCGTATTTGCTGGTAGAATACCGTATCGTACATGGCGTTGAAAAAGCGTTCGTGTAAATTAGGCCTTACTCCTTATCGCGATTTATCCGCTAGCTCACTCCTATCTTTAAATCAAGAATTGGGATAAATAGAGATTTATCGCGGAGCTGCAAGTGGCCCTTAATGCGTAGCAAGAAATAAATCAATGGCTTGTCTTAGCCACCAGTGACAAATACCTACATTTTTGGCAAAATACATCTTCACAACTTTGAATACTTTTTATAAAAATAAGTTTGTGAAATTTGACGTAGATATTCTGCCGTAGCCAAACTTTTCCACGATATCAATACAGTAAGCGGTTGACTACTCGTCGTGTACTCGGAGTTATGGTAACTACACATCAAATTGATGCGATATAGCATTGAATTTTACGACTTTTTTTTAAATCAGCGACTAGCAAACGAGCAGATGGGTCACCTGATGGTAAGTGATCTCCACCGCCCATAGACACCCAAGACACAAAAAGAATCATGGATGCTTACTAACCTAAATGGAGGGAATGGAAAGGGAAGGCAAAGGGAGGGAAAGGGAGGGGAGAAATGGGCCACCGGAAATCTCACTCACCGAACGAAACGCGACAGCAAGCTGCCACTTTACATCGGTTTTCTGTGACACAGTGGTATCAAACCGGTCGAGCCGGCCCATTCGTGCTGTAGACGTAACTGTCTACAGCGTGGCTCTACCACGTGACTCGCAGTCATGTCATTCTTATAAATAATTATTATTTTCTTGGTCCTCACCAACTCTTATATTTTAATAGACTATAGTAATATTAATGTGTATTCAATAAATACTTTTGTGCCCGACTATAAATATAACTTTTGGCATAGTGCAAAATCACTCTCAGTGCTTCGTTCTGGCGATTCCCTCCCGTGATCAGCTAATGTATACGCAAACACTTCAGACCTGCAGAATTCTGCTGATCTTTGACGAATCGAATATGCAACAATCAATCACCATTTTCTTTAAACTATAGTACAATTACAAACCGATTCAGTGGAGCGATAGCATAAATGCATTGCGATATCGCTCTGCGCTGATGTGTTCCTCTAATAACTGAAAAAGTCGTGATGCCGCGCGCGGTCTGCGTCAAATTGAAAACGACCGACAATTGACTATTTTTCATTTCTGTTACATTTCTCTTGGGTTCTTTTGGTTGGATGTGAAAACGGAGTTGGTTAAAAATATTGAGCTTTTCAATGTCTAGACATCAAAGTCTCTGCCGTTCTGCTTGTATGACTAGGTATAGCGGAACTTCATGTCTTTGAGCGGAACATCAATATGTTCCGCTCAAAGACATGAAGTTCCGCTGTGAACAGTATAAAAATGCTGTTTTAAGTAAGGCCCAATGGCCTTACTTAAAACAGCATTTTTAGCTGAGCAAATGGTTAAGAATAACCTGTCACTCTTTTCCTTGCGTTACATTGTTTAAAAATGAAAGGGACAACCTATGGTATAAAGATAAGCAGCGCTTAAATATTTTTATAAGTAAGGGGCATTATTTTCTAATGTAATAAATAGGTATGTGTACGAAATATTTTTCCATTATTACAGAAAGAAGAAAAGAGAAGCTTTCCGATAAAAAGCTCGGTTTGTAGCAGCCGAAATTGACAAAGCCTAACACCTACTCAGAGTCTAGCGTACGAGAGCCGTACTACATCCCATCTCGTCTACTCGTGACTAGATTTTTAATGATATTAAACTATTGATAGACCCCATTACACCTCGATATTACTTAGGCATTTATTAGACCTATAGTTGCCTCGAAACGTGACGTGACTAGATAAAACCCTCCGAAACCCTTAACCGCATATTGGAGACCTCTTATTTGTCGCGCAGTTTCATTAGTGTCCCGATTGTTTGAGGCGGCCATCATTTCGGACCGGTATAAAGAACCCTTGATTGAAATCTTTCCTATTTTCACCTCTGATGAATAGCCAAATGGAATCCGATTATACTGGGCTTAGGTGGCGAATGATTAATATCGGAGTTTTGGTTGGCTGGTGAAGAACTGTGGTCTCGTTTGGTTAGTATAGTCATAATATACGCTCACGTCTGTAACCCTGAAGGTGTAGGCAGAGGCTCACTAGCGTACTAGAACATTTCTTCGAAGTTAGTTTAGTCCCAGATGTGATAGGGGGCGAGTCTATTGCCATATTGGGTACAAATTCCAGACTCCGGGCTGATATTGAAAAAACACCAATATCATTTTGAGCGGGGATCGAACTTAAAACCTCAGGACAGTAGTCATACCGAAATACAAATACGCTACCGAGGAAGTTTATAATAGTATAGAACTTTACTACGCTTAAACCAATTTTTCTTATTATACGACCGGGGTTGTAACTTGTAAACCATTGTTACAGAAAATAGACATTGAGTGTCAATTTTGTTCAATTACTATATCTTGTGAGAATGACGGTGTTTTACATCAAAAACTCATTACCTTTCAATCATTGCGCTTTGATTATTTTTTTTAACTGATATTAAAGAAGCGGATTTTGACCGTTGTAGTAGATAGAAAAAAATAATAGCTTTATTTTACACGAAAACACGAATTCTCTTTATTCTAAAATTGGAAAACATTTTTATTTAAAGATCCACTTTACAACAGACACAACTCTGGAATAGTTTTAGAAACAATTAAGTGAGCGTCCGGCTGCTGTCGGCATTTCTAAACGTATTTATCCGTTCTTTGTAAAAGTATCGGAGCTAAGTTTGCGAATACAAGTCTATTACGGCGTTTCAATAAACGATCTCAGTTTAGAGTGCAGATAGATCGCGATTATGAACCAATCAAATCAAGTCATTTGACGGAGTCATGTTCAAACTGTGTTCTTATTGGCTAATTTTTGTATTCTATCTGTACATTCGAACTAAGATTGTTTTTTGAAACCGGCCGTTAATGTCTTATTCTGTATTAATGTCCCACTACCGGGTAAGGATCTTTACGGGCTTTACTTTGGTCCGTTTTAATTTCTTTGGTTGTAATTAGCTCTTAATTTAGTAATGATGTTGATCGGAAACAAACAGAATTATGTAAAATCAGTAAATCATGGTTCTCAAAATGTTAAGCTACGGTGTATTGTTGGTTATTTGATCTGTACCTTCCTATACCTTGTGACTTTTAATATATCTTAAGTAGGATTACATGTATGTCAATGTGTTTATTTGTATTATATATTGAAAGCGCTCTACTTAATTACCTACTTTAAATACCTATCTGTGGAAACATGTAATTGGTGTATATTGTTTTGTATAGCATTGTTTTTGTATCACCGTATGTTCCCTGAAAATAAATAAATAAATTGCTATCATCGTAGCCTCTCATTGTCCACAGTTTAACGCAGATCTCCCCACGTTAGCATGATTTTTTTTATAGCACAGATTGGCAAGCGAGCAGATGGGTCACCTGATCGTAAGTAATCGCCACCGCTCATAGAAATCCAAGACTCAAAAAGAATCATGAGTGCGTTGCCAACCTTAAAGGAGGGAAATGGAGATTGGGAAAAGGAAATTGGGCCACCAGAAATCTCACTCACTGAACGAACAGTGACAGCGAGTTGTCACTTTAATACGGTTTTTTATGAGATAGTGGCATCAAACCGGTCGAGCCAGCCCATTCGTGCTGTAGACGTAACTGTCTACAGCGTGATTCTACCACTCAAAAACTAATGGTAATTATTATATATGTAGACATAATCTTAATTCAATTACATCATTGAGACTTAATTAATGTACTACATAATTTTCTGTATAATTTTAAAGAATTATGTATTTGTTTCAGGTATGTACACATTTCATTTGCAATCTACCCGTCATGTAAGGTATTTAAAATAATTTATATTTAAATTAAACTGACAAATCCTAAAATGAAAGTGTGTAAAAAAATAAGCAGCAAAATATCACCCCTCCACGTGACACAGGCGAAATAGTCGCATATTGTGCTCCTCGCCATCCAAATAAGATAAGAAGAAGAAATATCACCACCACACTAACTTTAGATAACTAACTATTTGTTGAACACCATTGTTAGGTGAATTAAATATTACAACCGGCAGTTTTGTCGCTAAAAGCGAATCTCTATCGAACGACTTCATGAAGGAATTTATTATAAAAGTCAACACATACTCGTTATAATTAATCTTTAAATGTGCGCAACATAAAATAACCACAAATAATCCAATGGGCATATTTTTCGGATCACTGTATATACATAAAAGTACATAGTTATCGGCTGTAGGGCCATAAAAAAAATTCTTCGGTGGCCAAAACCTCAAAAATGTAAGTGTTAGCAAAAAGTAATGCTTGAATCACTTAAGCTAAAACATCAAATGCAAAATGGCACAAAATGAAGAAATGATAATAACATAACTATGAAGTTGGTAGCGTGAAATTCGTGGGCTCAGTACACAAGCGAGTGGCGTACTGTGTACACACTGCAGTGCAGTAAAACGACGTTGTTGCACTCAGACGGGCCTCATTACGCTCCCCCTGTGTTGCGGACATATATTATTATCGGATTTATAAAATAAATCTAGCAAAAAGAATATTCAAAAAAGGAAACAGGTCACAGTAACTATTTTAAAATTTATTAATTTCCTAACCTCTGATGTAAATTAATTCTAAAAATCTTTCTATAGCATTACAGACAGCAATCAAATAGATATGATCTAATGATGATTTTTTTACATTGAATATTTGAAAGCTTGGTAAGTATACCGTTTTCTATGTATAAAAATGGTGTTAAGCCATTTTAGGAAGTTCAGTTGCTCGACCGTGAGATTTTTTGCATTTCACGTTAGCCACTACGTAAAATAATTTGTATGAAAAACGTGAATTTCCCACGAAACCGCTAGTCGTTTGGGTGTTTGTCATAAACATATTAAGTAGTCACTAGCGTAAAGTGTCAAAAACTCATGGTCGAGCTACAGATCGTTTTTCTAATCGAAGCCTGTAGTTTTTCAATAGGTTTGTTTATTTTTCCTATTTATGGCGAAAGAGAACCCGTTTGAGTAAATCATAATAATTGACGAAACTTTGTGATCAGTGCTGAGTCCAATAGCATAATGTATTCAATAGTAATCTGGAATTATCGCAAACATTCATATATTTTAACTATTACCGTGACGCATGTAACGTGCTGGCCCGTCGCGTCGTATGAATGGTCCGGTCTGCGGCTTGAGAAACTTTCCGCAAGACCCGCGAACTTGCGCTATTCAATGGATTTACTTACAAAATATAGCTATAATTAGTCGCTGATATGTTTTTAATCCTGTGCATATTAAAATAGTGGGGCCAGTGTTCCCTTCTGCGTGGTTTTTGGACCCTTGTAGTCAGTTATTTCTGTTTTTGTGTATTTCACAGGAAACCCATGTGAAGCTCGCTATTGCTTTCTGTTCGGAGAGAGTTATGTTTCCGGTAGCTTATAAACTTTTAAACCACAAACACGTAGTAGTCCTACCCAGACGGACTCACGGATAGAAGAAATCATGATTTAATAAATAAAACAGCGCTTAGCAGCGATAGCTTAGTTGAGAATGGTACGGACTGCCGAGACAAGTGTCGGAGGTTCGAGACTTAACCCATAACGGAGCATACACCTCTGACTTTTATATGTTAAGTGTATTTTCATTGTGAAATATCGCTTGCTATAACGGTGAAGGAAAACAACGTGAGGAAACCTGCATACCCGAGAATTTCTTCACAGGAATTTCGAAGGTATGTGAAGTCTACCAACCCGCATTAGGCCAGCGTGGTAGACTAAGGTGTAACCCCTCTCATTAGTAGAGGAGGCCCGTGCCCAGCAGTGGGACAGTAATATTACAGGGCTAATATTATTTTTATTTATGTATACAACATCTGAGTGCTTCTCTGTATAAGTATTCCCTATAACGTTTAAAATTAAACATCATCTATAAAGAACAACTATTTTTATGTTTGTTTAACTGTTTCCATAAAGGCTAAGACATGAACAAAATACACGATTTTATTCGCATTCACATTTTACCGGTGTCGGCAAAGTTAGCAAAAGATGTATTTAACGCCATCTATCAGTATCTGTTAGTATTTGGACATGAAAACATTTTTGGAGAGCGCCACCTGGTATTAAAGTATTAAACTGGAGTACAGGGCCAGATAGTTCTGATTTCATCCGTTAGATGTCTTATGAGTATTTTCTGGTACAAGAATCCATTTGGCTGCTTTCCATAAAGCGCCCTCTGTGATTTTGTTGTCAAAAGTGTTTCACATTCAGAAGCATCAGCGCCATCTAGAAGACCTTGTCGGAACTTTTATCAATTTGTGCGAACTACGAGGTTCGTAAAAATATGGTAGATGGCGCTAACCTAACTTAAGACAACTTCTTAGAAGTGTTTTTAGAAAATATTTTAAGAGGGCACTACTTTCACCTTTTCATTCATGTTTCAGTTATAAAAGCGAGGGCTCTTAACACCCTGGAAAACTTTTATTACGTTTTACTATAAGTGGAGATTATTTTAAAGTCAGTCAAATAACTTTGCAAAGCCTTTGAAAAGTTAGGCCTACAAATAAAACAAATCGCAATAGAATAGGTGTAAACTAGTTTTATTTCAAAGAAAAGCTTAATAATGCGCGCTAATACTTTTGGTAGAAATACGAAAAGTGACTGATCACTACCACTATCCTGGATGTTACATAAAGATGGTCTCGCTAATAGATCATATCACCACATGCTAGAAGAACGACTTCTAGCAAAAGGGTCAAGTACGAAGAGTTTTAACAAAAATTCAGCATAGGGATTTTAAAATCGCAATGCAATTTGTAAATTGTTTAGACATATTTAATTACAGCATAGACACAGCAGCTCAACTTTAATTACAGCATAGTCGCCTCCATGGTCGAGTGGCAGCATATATGGGCTGTGGACCGGAAGGTTCTGGGTTCGATTTCCAGATCGGGAAAAGCAAATTTTCTAATTTAATGTGTCCGGGACTGGATCCCTCAGAGGAGATTGACGTCAGGCAGGCAGCCGGTCTTAAAAACTAAGCCAAATCCTTTCTGCAATATGCTTGAAAAGTGTATTGCGCCGACCCACAATAAGGTGGTATAAGGGCAGATAGAAAGAAAGATAGACACAGCAGCTGATCCAAATGTCTGTTAATAACCTAGAAACTATGACATATTCGGTTTTAATCTTTACTGACAAATTCCTAATCAGTAATAACTCTCTCTGTGAGTGTACATAGTTACTGACACTACCTTTATTTGCATTTTTTAGTTTTTCGGTGTGTTCATAGGTGATGATCACATTACCTGACGCCACCAAATCGCTCTGGTTGCCTCGGTGGCGTATTTGTATAGCAGCATAACTACCGTTTTGAAGTTTCGGGTTCGATCTCCGGGTCGAGCAAAATGATATTGAGTTATTCTATTCAGTATCAGCAGACTCCGGTCTGCAATTTGTGTCCGATATGGCGATGGGCGCGCCCCCTATCACATCTGGGACGGAAATAAGCTCGGCAATAGTTTTTGTTCTAGTTATCTGGGTCGCCTCTGCCTAGCTCTTTGGGATTACAAGCGTAAGTCTATGTATGGATGTACCAAATCGCTTTTCTCCCCTACTACAATCTCACAATATCAATATTGTTTGAACAACCGTATACCACCGTAAGCCTACCTATTCATTTGAAAACGAATCACTCCCGAGTTTATGTGATATTTATGTTTCCAATCAGAGTTGTGGATGTTGTTCAGACCTCCGGCCCGGAGGCACGGGTAATATTTAATCTGTACCATCATTTGTGTTAAATAAATTCGTTGTTATTTGAATTAAGTTGCTATTTGTCAGCGCGGCGTGATTACGTCACGTCACTTGTAGCGATGTTACTCTTGAAACTCGAATGTTTTCAGAATTATTCATTTTGAACTTTCTTTCTATCTGTCCTTGTTCCATCTTATTGTGGAGTTGACGCAACACAAATATTCAAGCATGTTGCAGCTGTTCATCATGTTCAGCATGTTTAGATCCCTTCCTGACTTCAACCTTTCACTGGGGCATCGAGTCCCGAGCAAATAAAATCAGAAAATCGCTTTTCCCTATCTGGGAATCAAACCCAGGACCTTTCGGTCCACAGACCATATATGCTACCAATAGACCAAGGAGGCGGAGGCCATTGATTTTCAACATCGATAGTATTGAATCGGAAGATTCTTTGTGAATAAATGTCAAACTTTGTGTAAATTTAAGATTACTTAAACGAATCTCGGGCTACTTATTAAATACCTCTTTTAATGTTATGTTTGCGAAATAGTTCGGTAACTTATTTTATTAAACCTGCTGTTTCGACTTTATAAAGAAGGAAGCAAGGTATTTTTAATACATACCATATAATTTGTTTTTTATCTATCAAGTCATTCAAAGGTGATTAATCAGATTTTTTTACTTTCAATTACTGCTAATTTCAAACGTTTACGACTCATTTCCTCCTCGCTATCATTAAAAGAAATATAAAAATATGCATTTTTAAAATATTTTCGACTATATTCTACCATAGTCTGCAAAAACCAATATTATTATGTTTATTTTATTTATTTAATGTTACCTGTTTTTTTTCTCTGTGTGTGTTTACAATAAAGAGTTACTATCTATATATCTAACCAACGTCGTAACTAGATAAAATTCAATATCTCACACACAACACTCAATAAAATCCAGCCAATAAATCTTAAACTCACAAGATCATAGTAGGGGCTGAAGGTAATTTTCTCGGCCATTTCTTTCGAAGGATATCCCGACTCTGGAATAAGCCGTGTGGCTGGTGATGAGATTTTAATGATTGTAGACAACGTTCGCGATGTAAGCGAGATTTTATAGTGGAATGATACGTTTGTGAATGGGCTCTGAATGTGTTATGTAAGGTCAGTACTGTGAGTACTTTCTTAGGATAAATATAGATTGAATAGAGATATGAAAGCAATATTGGCTATACGATTGTATAAACGAGTAGAATAAGACGTAAGAAATTGGCTGAGTATCCAGGAGTCTGGAATATGGCAATAGACTCGCTCACAATCACATCTGGGACAAAAGTAAGCTCGGTGAAATTTGGCTTTTCTATTGTTTTCTAGTTTGCCTCTGCCTAACCCTTTCGGAAAGCAGGCGTGAGCTTACGTGTTACGTCTACTCTTATTATGTGAGATAATTGGCTAAAAATTTTACAAATATCTCTATAGTCGAGTAGTCCATTCTTGTAGATAGTTAGATTTTCAGATCATTCTGATAACCCTTCAAAGTAACTCCACTACTCAAAATAAAGGGTTTGCCTCAAACTGACATAACATAAACTCACGCCTGTAGCGAACTAGTAAACCAACATTTCGCCAAACTTAGTTCCGTCCCAGATGTGATAGGGGGCGAGCATAAATTGACATTGATACATAAATTACAATATCTAAAATCTATTCTGAATCTTCATACAGAGCTGTCAAAATTCTTTCGATGTTCAAACCCCTATAAATGAAAGTAGCGGTATCTTCCTATTTATTCCCCCTTGAATTAACATAATCCCCGCGGCACCCTGTGGGAAACTTCCTCTAAGCTTCAAAGATTGTTCCCTCCCCGCTTGTTTATTGAAATTAATTAAAATTGGTTGTTATTTATGTTATTTATAACATTATTTGTAAAAGATTATAATCAATAACTCCTGCTTCAGATTTTATTTTTGTTTGAATAACTAATAACAATTTTTAATTATGAATAAAATAAATAGTCAAACGAATATCTGTTAATAATATAATCCGTTGTGTCTGCCTACCCCTATAGGAAAAAGGCGTGAGTCTATGTATGTATGTAAACGAATATTTGCGTGAATTTGGTAATATTTAACGAGGAGATAAACATAACATAAGCTCACGCCTGTATCTCCGAAGGGGTAGGCAGAGGCTAGGAAACTAGAACACCCACATTTCGCCGACTTAATTCCGTCCCAAACGGGCGAGCCTATCGCCATTTCGGCCCCAAATTCCAGTCTCCGGGCTGATATGGAAAATCCAATATCACTTTGCCCGACCCGGGGATCAAACCCGAGACCTCAGGACGGTAGTCGTACCGAAATACAACCACGCCACCGAGGCAGTACGAGGTTATATTAAATAATCAAAAGTTAAAAAAATCCTTAAACCCCATTGCAGAATAATATCATGGAAAAGTGAAAATATCTACAATCATTATACTAATACCAATATGAGGAATTATTCGATATAGTTATAAATAAATAAATAACACCCAAGAGTCTCATACGTAGCCCTGACCCCACGCTAAGATCGAGTCTTGTGTCGTGGGTATCAGGAATTACGAGAGACGCAGGGTCTCACAACACCCAGAACCGAAACAAATATCTGTAGGCCACACAAACATTTGTCTCGGTGCGGGGATCGAACCCGCGGCCTTTCGCATCATAGACGCCTACTCGCCCGCTGCGCTACGGAGGCTGACGGCTGCTGATGCATTATAGCTCTAAGATGAAAAAAAAAATACTTTATTTACTTGCCTGCCTCGATGGTGTGGTTGTATTTCGGTGCGACTATTGTCCTGAGGTCTCGGGTTCGATCCCCGGGTCGGGCAAAGTTATATTTGATTTTTCTACATCAGCCCGGAGTCTGGAATTTGTGCCCGATATGGCGATAGGCTCGCCCCCTATCACATCTGGGACGAAACTAAGCTCGGCGAAATGAGGGTGTACTAGTTGGCTAGTATGCCTCTGCCTACCCCTTCGGGGATATAGGCGTGAGCTTATGTTATGTTATGTTTATTTACTTACTTGTTTAAAATAATACACCAATGTACACATAAAAAGGACAAGATGGTGTGTAATTAATTAATGGAGCTAGGGGCACCATCGCGGATACAAAATTAATTCCAGGGGAGTTTAATAATCTACTATGACGACCCCAGCTTCTCTCACCTGCGTCTATGTGTTTACATGAAGGGTGTCTCTCAAACATCTACATAAGTTAATAGGAATGTAAATAAAATTTAAATTCACTGAGGATATCTTAATGAATTCGTCTTTTGGTTTTTTATAGCGGAGGCTGGTAACGGCTGATAACGGAGACTGCCTCGGTGGCGTGGTTGTATTTCAGTACGACTACTGTCCTGAGGTCTCGGGTTTGATCCCCAGGTCGGCCAAACTGATATTGAATTTTTCTATATCAGCCCGGTGTCAGGAATTTGTGCCCGATATGGCGATAGGCTCGCCCCCTATCACATCTGGAACGAAACTAAGCTCGGCGAAATGTGGTTGTACTAATTGGCTAGTGCGCCTCTGCCTACCCTTTCGGGGATACAGGCGTGAGCTTATGTTATGTTATGGTTAGGCTGATAAACGAGCAGGTGACCTAATGGTTAATGATCTCCACCGCCCATAGACACCCAAGACAAAAAAATAATCATGGGTGCTTTGCCAACCTAAAAGGAGGGAAGGAGCGAGTGGAAATGGTGGGAGGAACTGGGCCAGTGGAAATCTGACTCACCGAATAAAACGAGATAAAGAATTGCCACATTAGGTTTCCTGTGAGACAGTGGTGTCTAACCGGTTCAGCCATTATCTATCTATATGAGTTGCTTGTCAATATTTTATTTCTGAAACCCTAAAAAAGACAACAGTATACACAAATTCTTTTACTTTTTGCCCAATACCAGAGTAGTGCAGTGTAAACCATAGGCATGCGTTTACGTTCGGCCGTGAGTGTACGTTCGATCGTCGAAAAGGCCCGAAGGCATCCCAAAAATTCGGCGCCGCTAGTTTGCCGAGCTCTAGTTTGAATTAGGATGCTAGGGTTGGCGCCACGAAAGGAACTCATCGAGAATTCGTAACTCAGTGTAGTACTATATCTACAACATGTAGGTGTATATAATTGTAAGTAATGTTGTTCCGCTGAAAGCTATGTCATATGATAGCTTAGTAATTACTAGGTATAATGTAACTTACCGCTTTCAACAGGGGGGTGACTCCTGACGCTCGAACTTGAATTCGATTCGGTTTCATTTATTGACTTAAAATTCCACCGAAATCGAGTTAAAAAGTGCATTAATGTCACGTTAAAAAATTCCATATTACAAGGTCTCGAATATTATGCAACATTAGCGCACTTTAAAAGTCGATTTCGGTGGAATTTTCAGTAAATAATTTAAACCAAATGGAAATCACAATTGAATCAAGCATCAGGAGTCACTCCCCAGGTCGATCTGGAAATCTTTGTGGGTGGCCTATGTCCAGCAGTGGACGTCCTGTGGCTGATGATGATGAGACTTAGCATCTGTCTCGGGGTGATTTAATTCACCATGATAAAAAGTTATATTTACAATATTGTATTGAATAATTGACTGTCTCGGTGGCGGAGTGGTATTACGTGCGCGGTACGACTATCTTACTGATGTCTCGGGTTCAGCCCCCGGGTCGGGCAAAGTGATATTGGATTTTTAGTACCACCCCAGAGTCTGGAATTTTTGTCTGATATGGCGATCTGTCATATCTGGGACGGAACTAAGCTCAGCGAAATGTGGTTGTACGCTAGTTCGCTAGTGCACCTCTGCCTACCCCTTTCGGGAAATAGGCGTAACCTTATGTTATGTGTTATGTTGTATTGATTTAGTATACGATTGCTTAAGAAAAACACCCGCAGGTCTTAAAATAAACTATGTCCAATATATTTCACTGTTTCAATGAATTTGTTTAGAACTTCGATAGTTATTTATCGACGTAAAGTGGCAGCTTGCTGTCGCGTTTCGTTCGGTGAGTGAGATTTCTGATGGCCCATTTCCCTCCCTCCGTTTCCCAATGGCTTTTCGTCCCCTTTCATTCTCTCTTTTTAGGTTAGCAACGCACTCAATATTCCTATTATGTCTTGGATGTCTATGGGCGGTAGAGAGCACTTATCATCAGGTGACCCATCTGCTCGTTTGCCAGTTTCTGCTTAAACTCTATAAACAAAAAAATATACTGATTTCTTAAGTTTACGCGAATATTATACATTGAAATAAAACTATTTTTACGGATTCTATCACGATTAGCTTCGAAACGTCGGGAATAATCATTAAAAACTAATCGTGATAGAATCGGTAAAAATAGTTTTATTTAAAAAAAAATATGACAATACATGATGTAACAACCCTGCGCCTATTCTCGCGCCTGCCAGCTGACTGCACTACGGCATACAAGTTTCGTACTCCATAACAATCAAACTTTATAATCGAATTTCAACCTTATCACCACCCTATTAAAATCTATTTTACATCCACATCTAGCTGTCAGAAGTTGTACTACAATCTAAAATGCTATTTTAAGCTTTAACATGCTTGGAATTAAGTACATTTTCTGATAACATTATTGGTTGTATGATTGAAGATGCGAGCAGTGTTTGACGATGAGAATTTAGCGTATGTTGCAACTACTAGGTGTGTAGCTTGGTCTGATTGGGGGCTTACAATAATGTTTATGATAGTTAGGATTTTGTTTTACAGCATAGACTGGCAAACGAGTAGGGGGGTCATCTGACGGTAAGTGATCTCCACCGCCCATAAACGCGTGGCGTGGCTCTACCACTCAAATGTCTTTTTTATATGAGACCTGCAAAGAGGCTATACTACATCAGATGGGTAGTGTAGCATCGACAAACATTCAGTTTATCCGTGGTCATCAGAATAAGGCCGACCTGTATACGGAATGGTCAAACATCATTTAAAATAGTTCTTTTTTTTATTTGGTGTCTGAAATAAAAGCCAATTTTTTGGGTGGTAAAGCCACGCTGTAGATATTAACGTCTACAACACGAATGGGCCGGCTCGACCGGTTTGATACTACTGCCTCAGAAAACCAACGTAAAGTGGGAGCTCGCTGTCGCGTTTCGTTCGGTGAGTGAGATTTCCGGTGGCCCAATTACCCCCTTCCCTTTCCCAATCCCTATTTCTCACCTCTCAGGTTGGCAACGCATCTATGATTCTTTTTGTGTCTTGGGTATCTATGGGCAGTGGAGATCACTTACTATCAGGTGACCCATCTGCTCGTATGCCAGTCTCTGCTATAAAAAAACATGCCAGAAACATTAGTCTCCTTCCGAAGCTGTCGGTTAAAAACGGAACCTTATTTATTTCTGATACCACGTTGCAAGATAATAATAGGGTCAGAACTTCGTTTTTCATATTGTGGGACCTATGCATTAATTATTCCACAAATTCTACATGATTCGAAACACATTTTTACACTTTAATTCAGTTTACCAAAAACTCCGAACAAACTGAACAAAACCTGAACAACATTCTAAACACAGCTTAGAACAAACTACGTTAAACAGTTAGTCAGTACTGAAGTTGGATCTCACTGGCCGCGGGCAATGCAGACTCAAATACAGCTGAAATGCTATCACTTCTATCAAAAGTTTCAGGATAGGAAGTAAAATGTTTTACATTATTTAGTTTTTCCAACTCCAATTTCACTCCAATGTGATGTCCACGCAATACACTTTTTAAGTCTTTCTTTCTGCCTGCCCTTATCCCACCTTAATGTCGGGTCGGGTCGGTCGGCATAACACACTTTTTTAAGTATGTTGTAGAAAGGATTTGGCTTAGTTTTTACGACCGGCAAATCTCTTGTTGAGGAATCTCGGACAAATCAAATTAGAAAAATCACTTTGCCCAACCTAGGAAACGAACCCAAGACCACCCGGTCCACAGGCACTAGACCAAAAATGCGACTACACACTTTTTGAAGTGTATTATCTTATTTTTTTTATTTTGATCATCGTGGCGACATAATACCCCATAAGTTGCTAATTATGAGGTACCTAGCAAGGAGGCAAGTAATATTACATACTTAATATTGTTAAATTATTATAATAAATATTTAATTCCATCAATACTATGATTTATAAAGTTTCTAAATTAATAAAACCTGCAACTTAAATAAAGCTGCTAGTAATATTTTAATATAAAATGTTAGTGCTGAAAATATGAGACATAAATCCTTATGAAATCCATTTAGATAACTCAATGGACTCAGACGACCAAAGACTTGAATAGCGCAATATCCTCTCTGTATGAAGAGGATAAACTTTCAAAATTTAATTTTCTTTTCCTTTCGAAGTGCTAAACTGAAAGATGAAAATATTCATTGATGTACCATCTGTTAGAGCCACTGATAGTTTTGTTGTTAATTCAAGATTGTAAATAAAATGTTCTATGTTGAAGTATCTGTATAATATTTAAATAAATTCGTAACTCACGTTCATTGACAGCCTCCGTGGCGCAGCGGGCGAGTAGCCGGCTGTGAAACGTGAGGTCGCGGGTTCGATTCCCGCACCAAGACAAATGTCTGTGCGGCCCACAGATGTTTGTTTCGGGTCTGGGTGTCGTGAGACCAAAAAAGTCTCTCGTAGTTCCTGATACCCACGACACAAGACTCGATCTTAGTGTGGGGTCAGGACTATGTGTGTGACTGTTGGGTGTATTTATTTATTTATTTATTTATTCATTGTAAACCTTAGCTCCCCATTGTATAATGCAATAATGCTTTTGATAATAAAATATTGTACTGAATTAAAAACATCATGTATTTTTCAATTCGACTTCAAAGAGTAGTTTTAGGCATGTTATGTGTAAAACAAATATGTATTCAATTTATTCTAAAGTAAACGTTACGATCGAAGAAAAGTTGAAGGAACACCTCGACATAACGATAACATAAGCACTGCGAGTTGGGTTATGAAGTATTTATAATAATTTTTAGTAAAGTTATTTATTCTTCATATTCATTTTTCTCGCAGATATTGGCAGGAAGTCGCTGGATGCAGACCGCTTCCAAGAGGTCGATTTGGAAATCTTTGGGGGAAGCGTATGTCGAACAGGGGACGTCCTGTGGCTGATGATGATGATTTTTCTCGAGCTAATAATACAAAGATATTGTAGTAATAAATATCAAGTTGGATAACATCGATTTGAACTCTGTGACAGAATGTAGACGTCTTTATATAAAGTCATAAACATAACGGCCTTCCTGTGCTTACTCTATTGAAATTCACCGATTGAATTTATTTATATACGTCCCGTGGAACGTTTAGAAGAGGTGGAGTGGCACGGATTGTGAGGAATTTCGTATATTTTTTCATACATACATATATAGACTCATACCCGTATACGTGAATATGTAGATGGAGGAGAACTAGAGAACTAGGGGTAGATCAACATTTTGCCGCACTCATTTTCCCAGATGTGATAGGGCCTAACACATATTTAGCTAGCTTATCCCCATATCTAGCTAGCTTATTGCCCTTTCGAGCACTAATACCAGACTCCGAGCTAATACTGAATAGAAAAACCCAACATCACTTTGCTCGACCCGGAGATCGAACCCCAGACCCCCGGATGGTAGTCGTACCGTACAAGCACTACCACTACGCTACAGAGGCGCTACCGAAATATTGGTAAAAATAGTATTAAAATTGGATTATTAAACAAAATAGTGCTATGTTTGACTTGTAAACCAATAAAGATAGTTTTAATAACAATATTTTTTAATTCAAAACCTAGACGTTTAATTAGCTTTAAGGTGAGGCAGAGACCCCCACAACCCACTTCTAAATCCGTCCCAGCACACAGAGGCGCGGAACGTCGCCACGGGCGTTCGTTTAAACTTTACGCGAACTATTCGTCGAGCTGTCGGACTAAATGAAATTTTAATATTTCTTTATAAAGTAACGGAATGGTTGGAGTTTGTCGGATTTGTCTGAATACCACTCTGTAGCGAATGCAATTTATAATCGACGTGATATATTTCAAAACGGGCTGTTGGGTTTATTGCAGAGTTCTTTTTGTAAGCAATAAAACACGATTCCAATAATTTGTCGGATATTTTATGTATATATAACCATTTAACAACTCTTTTATACAACATTGAATAAATCTAGCAAACACAATAAAAACCTTTATTAATTCCTATGTTTCTGCAAAAAGTTTTTTGAACGAGATAACCACCATTTAATAACCATAACTTTTACTTCATTAATTGATTTTGCAATTACAAGATTTTTACTGTATTGTAATTATTTTAAAATAAAGTTTTGTATACATGAATATCGTCAATTAATACAACAACGCGTTAAAATTGGTCAGTCATATTACCACAGTTTGTAGCAACATCACGACTACGTAGTTGCTACGAGCTACGAGCACTATTCGTAGCACCTCGTAGCTCATAAACATTACTACATTAATGCCATAAGCTCTGATATCGTAATTTCCTGCTAAAATCTGTTTATTAATAGCCTGTATACAAATTCATACCCACAACATTTAATTAATAGGACTGTCGGAAGACTGCGTTTCGAATTTCCGCCTCTACATCCACATCTATTAGGAAATATGTATTAAATATACGAATGTTGTTTGTCTGTAGCAGCCTTTTGTTATTATTAAAACTATGAACAAGTTGAAGAAAGTACAAGGTAGAAATTATAAGGCAGCACAATAATTAAAGCAAATTAACTTAACCGGCCTCTCAGCCACGTAGCTCTATTGTTCTCAGAGACAAAAGAGTGACGGGATGCGCAGAGTGACTTTAACGTAGCATTATTTCGTGCGTATCATGTATCTTGTTTCAAGATTTTTATATGCATGTTATTACGTTGTAAAAAGACCTTTTTATTAAGTATTGGAAGATTGAGGAGCAGTCAGGCCATTTGAAGGTAGATGGGCATTGTCGCCTATAGGTATCGTTAATGTCAAGAGCACAGCTTCTGTGTGTCTCGAAAAAAAAAGAGTAGGGATTGAGGAGTAAATGGGTTTTTAATACTCCCAAAATACTCACCGTATGGAACGCAACAGCAAGTTATGATTTCAAGTTTTATGGAGCAAACGGTAAAGAATAATCTGTCCCTTTTATTTTCAAACAATGTGACCCAAGGAATAATCACAAGTTTAAAAACTTAACTGACCGACTTCCAATTTTCCGATCGTGACCAAATTATCCAAACCAAATAAGTTCTATCGAACACAAAAAGAATTTTGAAAATCGGTCTACGTTTGGCGGAGATATCGAGTGACATACATAAAAAAAAATACTGACGAATTGAGGACCTCCTCCTTTTTGGGAAGTCGGCCGAAAAAGTGACACGACTATTCTTAGCCATTTGCTCAGCTAAACTGTTTATATAAAGGCCCATAGAATTTGCGTGTGCTTAAATAACACAAAATAACAATTTACTGTTGTGTCAAAGAACCAATCAGAGAATTCATATAGAATGGTTGTTATGCTTATATTATGTAACTGTTAACCTATATTATGTAAGACAGATAATTCGAATACACAATAGAGTTTTACAAAAACATGAAGGATGTTGAAGGCGAGTGACACCACCCGTCACGGCTAGTATACATTTCAAATACATTAAGCAGGCCCCCAGGGGTCGGGCGGAGGAGTGGGGTGTGCGGAACTCATTTCCTGCAGGATACCATGTTCTGATGCGTCGGTAGGTTGCAAGCTTTTTACTAAATATGTACGTCAATATTGGGTAATTTTTGTCGTACTTTCACAGAATATATTTTGCTCAATAAACAATTATTAAAAATACTTATTTATTAAGCAAACTACATATATTTCGTTGAAGGTAAAGTTCATTACAATATTATTTGGGAGTGAATTAGGCGTTTACAAAAAGCTAAACTATTGAAATAGAGTGAGATTGCATTGGTTAAAAATCTTATCTCGGATTATGAATCTTTTTATGGTTCTAGCTAAAGTAAGTTAAACTATTTAATATTTGTAGTAACTGATAAGAACTAAAGTTTATTTATTTATTTTGGAGGTACACCCACAGCCCTACGTATAACATAGAGTTTTAGTTATTAAATTTTTTTACTGCTTTGAGAACCGAGAGGTATTGGATTCAAATTTTGTAATTTACCCGGTTTGTACGGGGCTATCCCAATATCTGTCGAGTTTTTCAACTGAAAAATCACTCATTATTTGTTTGTAATTTGTGCCCAGTATGGCGATAGATTTGCCTCCATTCACACGTAGGGACGGTAATATACTTGGAAAAATGTAGTTCCTTAGTTCATGTCTGCCTACCACTTCGGGGATTCAGGCGTGACCCACACTTATGTACATACTTGTATGCAAAATAAATATTGTCATACGTAATTTAAAATATTTACAACTATAAGTTTAACATACAACAGTAACCGTCAGTTAGACAAAACATTTTGTAGAAAATAATTCTGCGAGTTAAGCAAATGAATAAATAACGACCCGCCGCCCTCGACTCGACCACACTACGTTATATGAAATTAAAACTTTATTTATAACGGTATAATATTTTAACATGTTACTGGATATAATGCACGAGATAATCTGTCTGGTGATGTTGGGAAAATAAAATAAATTGCGCTTGAAAGCGGTTAACTACTGTGAAGGATTGCGTTTGAAAGCGGTTATTTAACAGGATTTAATGCGATTTAAATATGGAAATTATTTGGTTCTATGTGTTTTAATGCATGTTCCATGGCGCGTAGATACCAACGAACGAAGGCGAAAGACTGTTGGCGAAGGGGTCGGTGTGGACGCAACACCAAAACCGAATGATGTAACGAAAGCGTTCTGTCCCATTCGATCGTACGCAAGATAACTGTTGTGTGAACGCAACAGCGAAGATTTGCGAATTTTCGGAAACGTTCGATCCCCATCGCCAATGGCCCTTCGCAAATATTCTTTCACCTTCGTTCGGTTGGTGTGTACCCGGCATGACGAAATTTGCCCAAAGAAATGAGTAGAGTAACAGCTCACTTTTGAGTTTAGTTCGGTGATATTTTCAGTGGGACAATTCCCTCTCTTTGAAATTTGGAAGGATCTCGTGAAGACCAATCCCTAGGGGCCGTGGAGATCACTTGCAAGTGACCCACCTATTCGTTTGCCAGTCTCTGCTATAAAAAAGTTAAAAGCATATCGCATAATACATAATATGTATAATTCTGATTCATATACGCCGGTTTTCTTTAATACTACTGTCTCACAGAAAACCGACGTAAAATGGCGGCTTGCTGTCGCATTTCCTTCGGTGAGTAAGATTTCTGGAACCCCTTTTCCCGTGCTCCCTTTTTCAATCCCTTTTCCCTACCATTCCCTACTTTTAGGTTGGCAATGCATCTTGATCACATGATTCTTTTTATGTGTTAGGTGACTATGGGCGGTGGAGATCACTTACCATCAAGTGAACCATCTGCTCGTTTGCCAATCTCTGCTATAAAAATATATATACCGATTTTAAGTAAAATAACAAATTCTCAAACACAAAATCACATCCAAAATTCTACAGCAGTTTATTCTAACCGGTCATTTACAAAAACAACAAAATGTCCACCAATGTAACAATTCATCTGAAATCCTGCAAAACTGACCGGTTTTAAAACCGATAACTTAATTGATAGCGAGTCGGCATCGTCGAGTGTACTCCGGACGACAAATTGGCTCTACCCACGAGGGCCTGTGGACAGAGTTTTATGAGTAACAATGTTTTTCAGCTTTGATATGAATGGGTAGGGGTTGTTTGAATGACTTGTTTTAACAAATTCTATAACAAAATAAAAAGATTTTATAGAAGATGAAGTAAGTGGTACCTTGTGATAAGGAATTTATGTTATTTTTGTGTTATGTATTAATAATGTATTAATAAGAGCGCTCTATTTTAAACCTTATTAAAACGTTTATAAGAAATAAGTATGTATGTAAAATCTGGGACGGAACTAAGCTCGGAGAAATGTTGTAATATAGGAGGGGGTTGAGAGAGTAGACGTGGCTTACACACTACAATGTGGATTTTCTAGTTCACTAGTGCGCCTCTGCCTATCCCTTCGGGGATACAGGCGTAAACTTATCTATGTATGTATGTAGAATTACAATTATATACTAGGTGATGACACATTGTAAGATACTTTTAAATTAACCTATATCATCCCAAAACCCAAATCTATTCAGACACCTCGATCACACTCCACGAATTTCAGGTCATAAAGATACATTTTAATTGAATACCATCCACAAATCTTATCGATTAATACTTTCAAAGAGTCAGCGGACGGTATCGCCCGGGATTTTTAATAAATCCCGGTGTGGCGATGTTATTAAATCAAGGAATCCCGGGAAAGACCGGGATACGGCTGTTCCGGGCGAAATTTAATCCTTTGCTGTGCAAGATAAGGCAAGGCTTGCGATTTTAATATGGGAAATAATTTCTCTACCTCTACATTATTTCATGTTCAAAAGAATGTCGTTTTTGCAGATTTACGTCGGGTACGATTTTATGTTCGCATTTGTGCAGTGAAATCTAAAAGAATTTGTGAATACTTACTTTAACGTATGTCATTTAAAAATGTAACGTTAATATTTTGTGTTGATACTGCTAAATAAATCTTAGTTCAAATAGTTTTAAACGCTGCATTATTATTCATTTCGAATCATTTTATTTATTTGAAAAGTAACTTAAGTTCACGCATGTATCCCCGAAGGCGTAGGCCGAAGCGCACTAGCGATCTATAATAATCGCATTTCGCCAAGATTGGTTTCGTCACAGGTATGATAGGAGGCGAGGCTATCGCCTTGTCAAGAACAAATTCCAGACTCCGGGCTGGTTTGAAAAGTAATTATATATTTTGATTGTTAAACTTTGACTTAATTACTATAAAAAATCAATACATTTTCATATTATAATGCTAAATATACATCCCTTTATTTAAGAACAACGCCTCCATGATAATTGTTATAGTATTATAGACTGTAATAATATATGTATAATTTTTGTTTATATATTTATATTTTAGTTTACGAAAATAATTTTTATACTTTCCTATTTTATGTACTTGGATATTCAAATTGTAGGAGATAAAGCGGGACATATTATTATTTCCGCTATCTCTACCTCATTTCCTCCCTAATAAAGAGTCACCTTTCTTATCTACCCCAAAACATCCCCCCTCAGACCATTTAACTAACATCAGGTGAAACAACACGGAATCGAATAGGGGTGATAAGGGATGGTGATGTATCGACAAGGGGTAGTTTTACCTTCATCCTTAGGGAGATACCATCTACCTGACTTTGGGTACTGTAATGGCAGTTTTATACCCTTATCAGTAATTTTGACCGATTTAAAAATGGGGAGGTTCTTAAATCATTTGTTTTGTTAATTATACGATGTCTTAATGTTATCGATTAATAATGTATTAAAAATTGTATTTCAGTCGGACTACTCTTCAGGTCTGGGGTTCGATGTCCGGGCTAGATAAAGTTATATTGTCTTTTTTCAATTCGGTATCAGCCCGGAGTTTGGAATTTGTGCTCGATATGATGATAGGCTCGTCAAGAGACAAGATATAGATAAGATATCTATCTGGGTCGGAAATAAGCTCAGTTAAATGTGGGTGTTCTAGTTGGCTAGTCCGCCTCTGTCTACCCCTTCCGGAATACAGGTGCGAGCTTATGTATGTATTTACGTAAAAAAATAAAAAAAAATGCGTATGATGGTATATTCGTACATCCCGTAAGTTGGCATCAAGTCTGAACAAAGTTTAAGTGCGCTCTGTAAATATGAATCTTCAAGTAAATGCGTTTTTAAATTTCAGAACCCATATGCATCTGACCTCAAAAGTATGTAGAGCGCACCAAAGGAATTGAATGCACAATTTTTCCAACGACAATTTCCGTACGTCGTAGAGTCGATGTAGAGCATCAGATCCGCTCGTAGATCGATTACGTCACTACCAGTGTGAGCCTGTTCCTTATATTGTTTAGTCTATTCAACACAATGAATTAGAGAACGTAGATTATAAGATAGTTTTGGTCGCCTCCTTGGTCAAGTGGCAGCATATATAATAGGCTGTGAACCGGGAGGTCGTGGGTTCGATTCCAATGTCGTGCAAGTAATATAATTTGCCCGGGACTGGATCCCGACCCCACATTGAGATGTGTAAGAGCAGGTAGAAAGATAATTGTTGTGCTTTCATTAAACTGAATTCGATTTGAAATAAAACTATTTTTACGAATTCTATCTAGGAATAAAAATTAAACCTAATCGTGATAGAATTCGTAAAAATAGTTTTATTTCAATGTATAATATTTGCGTAAACTTAAGAAACCAGTACATAAATTCGATTTCTTCCCTCTTCGGAGTATATAGAAGCATTTATGCAAGCACACTTTGACAGGTATTTCAAACATTACTGTCATAACAACAAACTTATTCACTACATAAAAGTTATTTTGAAAACTCGGGCCTAAAATGATAAAATACGTAGTAAAAGTTTAGGCTTTGCCAATCTATCAGAATGACAGGCGTCAGATATGGAAATAAGAGCTAAAAAATATTTATATCAAAATAAATAATATAACTTCACCGTAACATCTTCACGAATTCAAAGTGTTTCGTTCGAATACTTGAATATTTGTCAAGAAATTAATTATGATACGAAAGGAATTGTACAAATGTTTGTGTTGAGTCCAAGTTTCGACGCTGTTTGTTTCGTTCGCTTTGTTTTAGAGATTCTTTGTTAATGCCGATATTTCAAATATTTCCGATACTAGCCTTTTGCTGTGGTGTTACATGAAAATTATATTGTTGTATGAAAATTCTATACTAATATTATCAACCAATTATATTTGTTTGTTGGAACATGGCAAACTTTCCAATTACTGCAGGGTTACCACCACCTCTTATAGCAGTATTATTATAATCGTTCTTCGTTTGTTTTGTATCGAAAACGGTACAAGTAAAATTATAATAATACTGCTAAAAGAGGTGGTGTTAACCCCCCTAAACCGATTTTGGAATTAATTTCCCTACTAGGAAGCAACATTATCCCTGATTGACATGTATTAATTCCATAAATTCTATAAATTAGTACGGCCACATTTTGCCAAAGAATGTATTAAATTAATTTTCTCAAGCAGATTGATTTAATCGCTAAATTCAGTAAAAGTTCTTTTCGGCATCTTTTTAATAAATTAATTTGATTGCTACAAGATAAATGGAAACTTTAAAAACTTGTAAATCCAATCAAGTAATTGACATTTTCATTGAACATTCAAAGTGATTGGTGGGTAGGTATACAACCAGGATTATCGATCTTAAACCATCGCAGGATGAATTAAAGCAAAAATAAATCAACGGAACGTTGTAGCGACCACCCACCCATTAGTGAGATTACACACCGTCTCATTTTAACAGAGGCATTTCAATGATATTTCTGAATACATTAATTTCTGAGATAGCAGATACCTCCGCCCTCCCCTCGGCCCTCTATCGCAGGCGTGAATCCATTCTTCCGTTTCGTCTCGAATAAAATAAGTTCGAACGCCTTTAGGGATGCGCGGTGATGTTATGCCGTGGAGTATCTATTTATTTCTTTATTCTTCGTAATATTCTTCAATCATGTAATAATGTTTTTTATGTATGTGCTTGTTTTGTCTTCACTCATTGTCTCACAGAAAATCGACGTAAAGCGGCATCTCGCTGTCGCGTTTCGTTCGGTGAGCGAGATTACCGGTGGCCCAATTCCTCCCCTCCCTTTCCCTATTTCCAGCCTTTTAGGTTGGCAGCACTCCCATGATTCTTTTTGTGTCTTGGGTGTCTATGGCCGGTGAAGATCATTTACCATCAGGTGACCCACCTAATCGTTTGCCAGTCTCTGCTATAAAAAAAATGACATCCACATTAATAATACGGAACCACGTCTCAATGACACGGTAATAGCACACTTGGCCTACTTTTCCTTTTTCAGACCGTCTGAAAGGCGGCGGCGACAATCTTCCTCCTCGATGATTCAATTGGATCTCAGGATGTGAACACCGGTGCAGCGGTGCAATTGTGACCTGAGATTACCTCACACCCCGACGCCCCCACGCCCCCCGAAGCCCCTCATGCCCCTATTTGTAGTCGCTCTAACAAGATGTTTGATTGAAACTATTCCGAGCAATGTTGTCTCAGGTTAGCTCTTGGTTATTGGACAAGACTGTGCTTATTGGGCTTCTTGACTTTGTTGATTCTTAGCTGAATTATATAAGGCCATGGAAGTGATGCATTGATGGAAAGCTTATGCAAAGTGATATCAGCTTTGTACTATCATCTTGCCTCTCATATTAACGAAGGAAGTTAGATGATTGAATAGGGACGATGGCGCTTTTGTATAATTAAATTCATAGAGTTTTATTTAATAGCTATAATTGAAAGCAGATTTTCTACCTGCCTTATCCCACCTTAATGAAGGGTCGGCGGAACACAAATTTTTCAAGCACGTTGCAGAAATGATTTGGCTTAGTTTTTCGACTGGCTTGCCTGACGTCAACTCTCCCCCCCTACATTTCATCCATAAATTACAAAATAATAAAGCGTTACAAGTTTTTCGTACACTCTATGTTCCATTATGACATTAATCCCCCAAACTAAGCCCCCAAATAAGAAACCATCTGGTAGATAAATAAAACAATTTAACTTAGGAAGACGTTACAGGGGTATGAAATTTACAAATTAAAACTTTACAGCACAAACTATTTCTCGGCAATATAATATCTGGGAACTTAACAAACAATGTTGGGGACTCGGCGAAAACACGGAACTGTTTGCTAAAGAAAATCTCGGTATAACGAAACATTGTTTATATCCAACTATTTTATAGTTTTTGGTATGTGAACAATCTTTGAATTGATTACTAACTTCGATTTTATTTTTTTACTGGTTTGTATTTTGTCTTCACATAACATAACCTAAGCTCACGCCTGTATCCCCGAAGGGGTAGGCAGAGGCGTACTAGCGAACTAGAACACCGACATTTCGCCGAGCTTAGTTCCGTCCCAGATGTGATAGGGGGCGAGCCTATCGCCATATCGGGCACAAATTCCAGGCTTCGGGCTGATATGGAAAAATCCAGTGTCACTTTTCCCGACCCGGGGATCGAACCCGAGACCTCAGAACCGTAGTCGTACCGAAATACCACCACGCCACGGAGGCAGTCTTTTGGTTTGTATTTTATCTCCAAGGTTAAGGAAAATATTATATCTACCATATATAGTATTAACATTAGTTAAACTGTCATAGTTAACTGACTGTTGACTGAAGTTAGGCAACTTTGAATTTCTACCGTTGTGAAGTACGTTTTTATCCTAAGTTTCATTTACCATAAACTTGATTTAAGTACCAATAACTTCATTGTCCAGATATGATAATAAAAATATCCAATATTTACATTTAAACATACCTGCTTTGCCTTAGTAAGAGAATAAGGGTTCTTTTTTTCATATCAATTGGAAAATCAAATCAAATTGGCTAGCTTGGTGAATTAGGTCTAACTTTAATAGCTATTATGGGATATATTATCGTATGCTAAAACAAAACCCCTATTTCGTTATATCCAATACCAAAATCCGTATAAAGCGTCTTTCATAACATTTGTCACTCGGAATGCACTGCGACCGCATCTCTATTAAGAGGAAATTTGATTTCTTACCCGGGACAGAGAGAATCTCTGCACATAGCCGGCGCTGTAATGAAATAATGCTTGTTATTGTGTTACAGTTATTCTTTGTCGAGTTTTTATTCACTTTGCTTGTTATACATTCTCTTGATGTCAACAGTTTTAATGAAATATGTCTTTTATGTTCCTTGCTTTTTAAAACTGTGACATGGATTTGAACTTTTAGCTGTTTAGAACAGAGTTTGTGAAACATTATTTATGTATGCCATTTACTTACTTTGTTGCGACCAAAGATTGGTAGAGCCGTGATGTAGACAGTAACGTATACAGCACGAATGGGCCGGCTTGACCGGTTTGATACCACTGTCTCACAGAAAACCGACGTAAAGCTTGCTGTTGCGTTTCGTTCGGTGAGTGAGATTTCCGGTGGCCCATTTCCCCTCTCCCTTGCCCAATCCCTTTTCCTTCACCTTCCATTCCTTCCTTCACCTTCCATTCCCTCCTTTTAGGTTGGCAACGTATGATTAATTGTGTCTTGGGTGTCTATGGGCGATGAAGACCACTTACCATCAGGTGATCCATCTGCTCGTTTGTTAGTCTCTGCTATATATATAAGAATGGAAGAGTTAGTAGATAAAAAAAGCTGTATAACGATATTTCTTAAAATTCTTGTTAACACTATTTTCCACAAAGTCGTAAATTAAATTAGATATACAGGAGAATTTATGTCGCCTCCTAGGTCTAGTGGCAGCATGTATGGGCTGTAGACCGGGATGTCCTAGGTTCGATTCCCAGGTTGGGCAAAGTAAATCTTCTAATTTAATTTGCCCGGGACTGGATCCTTCATAGGGGGTTGACGTCAGGCAGGCGGCCAGTCGTAAAAACTAAGCCAAATCCTCTTTGCAACATGCTTGGGAAAGTGTGTTGCGCCGACCCCACATTAAGGTGGGATAAGGGCAGGTAGAAAGAAAGGAGAATTTATGTAGAAGAAAATAAAAAGATTTGTACCAATTATTAAAATGGACGAGCGCAATAATTACATCGTTTTAAAAATAGTTAATTAGAGAAATAACGATCCATCAACATGAAAAGACTCAAGAGAAAAAAATACTCCAGACTTTATTAGTAAAAGATAATGAATCTACTAACCGCATTAATTAACGAATAATATTTTTTATTATTATAAGGGACTTGATAGACGTACACGTCGTAAAACCACGCTTTTAAAATTATTTTGCTCACGGTTACAAGTGCTGATACACTGGCTAATAAATAGTCCAGTGCCTTACACAACCAAGCAGATTTATCGCTTTGTGAAACCGCCGAGTAGTATAACATGAGTGATAATAATGATACGTAAATACATATATGCCAAATTCTTAATTTACAAATGTATTTCCTGTTTTTATACCATGTAGTTATTATACTTTTAATACATAGCAATAGAAACATCTTGGACATTGTTACTATTTCAAAGTCCACAATTCTCTTTAAATACTTGTACCATCGCGTCGAAGCCAACAATCCAGTGATAGGTGATCGTCGATAGGGTCCTTTACTATCTACCTTCCTATTTTGACTTTGAATTTCGAACATTTATTTGCGGCCATAAAAGACGCGGAGACAAAACGGCAGGTTCAATCAATCAGGTTGGGCCATAAATTAGCTAAAAGCGTATAAATCAAGCAGCTCGACTAGTCATTACCGGCGACGGCGCCTTGTCTATCCCCTCCCCCTCTAGCCCGCACTCTTCCCCCGCGAGCCGCGCAATTATCTTCACGCGCCATTTGTCGCGTCGATTAACAATTTGCTGTCGGTACAACGGCATTGTCGGGTACACAGTATAGGAAAAAGAGCAGGTTACTAAAAATAAATAAAACCGGTTTTGTTAATAACATTATACGAGTATAATACTCAGTGGCGAACGATGAAAACATTTAAAAGGAAAGGCAGAGCTACTTTCTTCTAGATGATACCTAGCTAATACTTATTTATTAGCCTACAATCTGGATAAGGGAAGCCGGTATGAATCGAGTTGTACTGGCTCTTCGCCACTAATATTATTGCTCTTGTTTATTTCTTATAATGTATTCTCGAGCTGTGCTATGGTACAGAGTGCCCCTATTAAAATAACCTTGGAGCCATTTATGTCCCATTGCAATACAGCGAAAAAATAGTTTTTACGGATTCTATGGCGTTTTTTAAACGAATCAATTCTTTATTGAATCCACAAAATTATTATTGTCACATTTTTAAGTGTTCGAGTTCGAATGGTTGTTTTGTTAAAGAAGATTTATAATAAGTTAGCTCTCTAACCTCTATTTTCTGTGACCCTACCCACAATACAAAATGGAGTAACCCTACTGCTTGTGATTTTCGTTCGCAGCGCAGTTCATTGTGTCGGACCCTTTGTGAGGACGCATTTAGGGAGACAGTGTGATATACGCGGCCTGGCCAATAAGGAAAACTGCAATAACGCCGATTTTATTTCTCGCACGATTAAAACTCACTCGAGCAGAGCTATTAAGAGATTTGCTCGAGAAATAATGTAGGGTTTTATTTTGTGCGAAATGTTTTTATGGGTTTCTTTGCTGGCATGACACAGTGACAGTACTTTTTATAACAGAGGCCTGAAATCGGCATAAAATAATTACGTACTAAGTGAATTTGGCCTATTATTTAGCTGGAGTCACTTTGCTGCACAAGCATAAAAATAAAGTAAATGAAGCATAATTTCATTCTAATAAACCGGATCCATCAACAAAGTTACGCTTGCAATTAGGTACTTGACTATGTTTCATTTCATACATTTTTTTATATGTAATAGCAAATAAAACAAAAAAGAAACCTTTCTAAAAACCGCATCGAAATTGGTTGAGAAATGAAGCAGTAATTCATATTTTAAATTCGGCAATTAGCAAGAGTGGGGGCGTAGTGGGGATATCTTGCTATCCCTTTCCAACGCAAGCGCCGTTACGGCCGTCACTTGATTTTACTGATACTTCTTTTTCCTGCTGTTTTAAGGTTACACCAAACTATAAAGGCTATAAAGGCTTTGCTTCTTTCTATATTACGTTTTAGATGACGTAAATTTCGTATAAAATCAATAAAAAAAAACTAGTCAAGTACCCAGTTCATCAGGACTCATAAATTTCATTATTGAAACCGCGCCTAACCAAAACCTACAAAATAGTACTACAATTAACGCTTCTTTCCAAAATATCCGCAAGCCTTGTAAAATATCCGTTCTCTATAATGTTCACTAAACACGGTCGTATTTCACGTAGAGCGTGTCTATACCATCGTAATCCGCGCGTCACAGCGGCGTCGCGTCGCTCGCTGGCGCGGGGCCCACCTGAGTCCGTCACTGTCGGCGCCCAGACGGATAAATCTGTCTAAACACCCCTTCACTACAGGCTTAGTACGTCCCTGTTGTTACTTAGTGCTGCTAACGTAGGTTATTCGAAGCTTTGGGAATTTGTTAGATGTATAAACATGCTAATATTAATGTAAAAGTACTTGTTAGTGTTTTTTCATACAGAAACGGATTTTCGTCTAGACATTATGTTATGAGCTGTCACATTTGTGTAGTAGTATATACGGGTTATGGACCAGGAGGTCCTGGGGTTAGAATTCTTGTTCAGGCAACGCAATTTTTCTAATACTATTTATCTAGAGCGATTGACGACATGCGTCGGTCATGCGCCATGCGCTTAAAAAGTGTAGAATACGGAGAGGTGGAAAAATATATTAATTTATGAGCTTAAAAGCGACTTCGGATAAAAAGCGGCGCATATCCCTTAGAAACAGCGTAGTTTACTAGTAGACAAAATACTACGTTCAACCAATGCTTATAACATTATTAAAGACACAGGTAAACACTAAACATTTCCGTCCACAAGCCAGCATGTATCCGTGAAGACGGCCGTCAGTCTAATCTGACAGGCGCAGCCAGACGCCGCGGCTGGCAATTTAGCGCTAGCTTTGCGATGACGGACGGCGTGCCAAGACATGGGGAAGTAGCGAGTTAATCTTATAATTGAATTCTGGAGTTGCTTCCTTATGGGTTCAAATCCCAGGTCGGGCAAAAACTGTCTGGGAGTGGATTCTCAACAGAGGGTTGACGTCAGGCAGGCAACCAATTGTAAAAATTAAGTCCAATCTATTCTGATCCATGAATAAAAGAAAACATTACCCTCCTTTCATGGCAGTAGGGTTAAACAATAAACATGTATTGCGCCAATCCCGCATTGTAGTGGGATAAGGGCAGGTGGAGAAATAGTAAGTTCTGGACTATAATATGGCTAACCTAATCTCAAAGCCTTCTAGTATATTCTTAATCTAGATTTTAAGACATTCATGTAGCACTAATGGTACCTCATTACTATTGGTACTGGTATATTGCTATTATCTCACAGAAAACTGAAGTAAGGTTGCAGATCGCTGTTTCATTTTGACTAATGAGATTTCCAGTGGCCCAAAGTCCCCCTTTCTCAATATCTATTCCTCTTAAAGTTGGCGACGTACCCATTTTGGTATTATGGGTTTTTATTTGCGATGGAGATCACCATAATGAACACGTTTGCTAAAAATTCAAATGGCAACCTCAGCTATGAAAATCCCAAGAATGCCGAATTCGTGAAATTTAAGTTAATAAAACTAGTATCCATCATACGCTTCTAACTTGAGCTCCTGTGACCACAGCGGTGTAAGCAAGGTGGATCCAGCACAAGAGCTCTACCCGTCCGCATCGTTTGAAACATCGCGGCTGCAACTCCACGCAACATTTTAACGTTTCACGTTAAACGTTCTTTACGAAACGAACTTGAAAAGTTGGGGACTATGTTAAATAAGTAAATTGGGTTCATACATGTATACATAGAATCACGCCTATATTCGCGAAGGGGTAGGCAGAGGCGAACTAGACAACTAGAACACCCACTTTTCGCTGAACTAATTTCAATCCCAGATGTGATAGTGGGCGAGCCTATCGCCATATAGCGCACATATTTCAGACTCTGGGCTGTAATTCAGTAACAAAACCTTATATCACTTTGCCCGACCCGGGGATCGAACCTGAGACCTCAGGACGGTAGTCGTACCGAAATACAACGACGCCACCGACTACCAATGGATTACTAATTTAACACTATCGTGTCTTAGTCTCACTCACTGATGTGAAGAGTGAATTGATAATTGCAGATGGCTATGAACAAAAATGTCTGTAATGTAATGATTCCATTAGTATTATTATAATATCATAACTGCCCACTAATCAATTTCGCTCAGGAATATCTGCAAGAAAACTTAAAGGTTCCATATAGACGTTTCTGATTTACGTAATCTTTTAATTTAAAAAAATATGTAATTTAAAAGTACTTGTTGAAACTTATATAAAATCATAGATCGAATTCAGATAACCATTTTTATTATAATGTTTTTAATAATAATAACGTTAACCCTGTAATATTACTTTCCCACTGCTGGGCACGGGCCTCTACTAAAGAGGGGTTGGGCCTTAGTCTACCACGCAGGCCTAATGCGGATTGGTAGACTTCACATACCTTCGAAATTCTCGGGTATGCAGGTTTCCTCACGATGTTTTCTTTCACCGTTATAGCAAGCGATATTTCACAATGAAAACACACTTAACATAGAAAAGTCAAAGTCTCGAACCTCCGACACACGTCTCGGCAGTCCGTACGATTCCCTCTAAGCTATCGCTTCTATTTTTTATTAATAGAGTAAAATACTTTATTTATACTATGTCTAAATTTACATCTATTTCATATAAGTGTATCTTTTCGGATAGCTTTTATATCTCGGCATCATTTTTGTGTCGCCGAAAATATCGCCTATTCAGCTCTTTAGGGATTAAGTATCAGTTCCCAGAATATTTACTGTAGCCGATATCCTATGATAAAATATCCTTTAGGCCTTTTTATAGTTCTTTACTTAGAAAAATATTGGAGTAAGGAAAAAATGTGGGAGCTCTCTAGAAAACTCGTTAGTGATTTTCTGTATTATGTTCCATACATTACATAATAAAGGTCTTCAATTTTAGTAGATATATTTCTAGTATAGTAGATCTCCTCTATTTCGGTTAAATCACCACATAACTTGATAAACTTTGACTAACAAAAAACAGTCATGAAGAGGCAATTTGCTGTTGTTCTTTCAAAATCAAAATCAAATAATTTATAGGATTCATAAAATGTTCTAACATTATTATTACTAATTATTATATTATGGCTCGTTAGCTCAGCGGTGAGAGCACCCAGTTAAACTGCGAACATACAAAATAAAAAACATAAAATAAAATAAACAACATTATTATTACTAATTATTATATTATGTTCAGTACTCTTTATTTTAAAAGTTTTTTTTTACATTTTTAAATATACTGTTATAAAAAAAAAAATACATTTAAAAATATAAAAATATTTTCCTCCGATGGCGAGGCTCAGGACCCAAGCCACCGGCGGTTAGGACCCCAGAGTGAGGAACCTCCTCACAATTCGTCCCGTATCCAGTAATACTGCCTTCTGCATCTGGCTCTTGACCCAAACACCAACCGAGAGCCTCTTGAGGTGTTGGTCGAGGCTCAGTGGTATTAAACCATGGGCAGAAATGACTATCGGAACAATGATTGTTGAATCCACATCCCACATGCGAGTAACCTCATGTGCCAGGTCTAAATATTTGGACATTTTGTCTTTTTCGGCTTTCACAAGGTTCTCATCATGCGGAATCGTGACATCAACAAGCATCGCCCGGCGCGTCAATCGATCTACTACCACAATATCAGGCTTATTGGCCACAATAGTCCTGTCTGTGATAACAGATCGATCCCAATAGAGCGTTGCATGACTATTTTCGAGAACTGGTTGAGGGACATATTGATAATAAGGCACCTCAGAAGCCACAAGGCAATATCGAAGAGCAAGTTGCTGGTGTAGGATCTTGGCTACAAGGTTATGCCTATGCAAATACTCGCCGTTAGCAAGATACGAACAACCGGAAATAACATGCCTGATAGATTCTCCGGGACGGTGGCATGCTCGACAAATGTCGACCGTGCCGTCCTTCATGATGTATTTCCTATAGTTGTTCGTCTTGATAACTTCGTCCATAATTGCAAAGACAAAACCCTCGGTCTCCCCGAAAAGGTTACCGAAACGTAGCCAAGCCACTGAGGCGGTCGGATCTACATCTGGCCCATGAAGGGCACGGTAGAACCGCCCATGTAACTCTTTGCCCTTCCATATCTCCCTGCGCTCCCTAGTGCCCAATACAACAGGCCTCCGCCAATTCCCGTTTGCCAAGGAGAGCGGAGTGAATCCTTTGTCCACCATAACTACAACCCTATGCATATCCACATCACTGTGAAGGAAATAATCCCTGAGATTGCACATCTCGCGGTTATGGAGGTCCTTAGCGTTAAGTAAGCCTCGGCCCCCACATCTCCGCGGGATATACAATCTCATCACCGATGATCGTGGATGATGCATACGATGTGCAGTCATTAGGGTTCGAACCTTTCGATCCAGGGTATCTAACTCAGTCTGAGTCCATCTGAGTACGCCAAAGGTGTACATGAGTACAGGCATAACCCAACCGTTGAAAGCACGGATCTTGTTCCCACCTGATAAAAGACTATTAAGTACTTTTGTCAGGCGACTGAAAAAACGTACTTTCACCGATTGTTTTACGTCTGCAACCATTATACCTAAAGCCTCTGGCATACCCAGATATTTATAGGTTTCCGTTTCGGAGAGGGACCTGAGCCGTATAGTCTCTGAGAGCGATATGTCATCAGAGACTATAGATTCCCCACGTGCCACATGGATAAATAAAAAATAAAAATAAAATTATCAACACCAAATTCCATATTGATTGAGTTGCTAAAATTTTCAGTTAATTTTAACAAATCAATCAATTCAGATTTTTTTGATGCAAATAACTTGAGATCATCCATGTAGAGCAAGTGAGATATAGGCTGACTCCCTCTACGTAAACGGTATCCTAACCCTGAATGCAGCAAAAGAGTGCTGAGAGGGTTCAGGGCTAGGCAAAACCATAAAGGGCTCAAACTGTCACCCTGGAATATACCCCGCTCAATCCTAATCGGCTCATCACAATCACCGGAACCCGCACCACCTGGATACCTAAGGACAGTGGTCCACTGCCTCATACATGCCCCAAGGAAGGCACATAAATTTGTATCAATTTTATACAAACTCAGTACCCTCATGAGCCAAGTATGAGGCACCGAATCATAGGCCTTTTTATAATCGATCCAGGCAGCAGATAAGTTCCTACGATTGTGACGAGCTTGTTGACAAATAGTCATGTCAATGAGAAGGAGTTCCTTTGTACCACGAGACCCTGTCTTGCACCCAGTTTGGCCGGGAAAAAGAATATTAAATGTGGTTATGTGTTCTGTAATTTTGTTTCTAATGATTGAGGTCAAAAGTTTATATAGTGTGGGAAGGCATGTAATTGGTCTATAATTTTTTGGGTCTGTGGTACTTCCAGATTTATAGAGGAGGTGTGTAACACCTGTTGTCATAAATGTTGGCAACGAACCCATACTAAGAGCTTCCTGGAATTGTACTGCCAAACGAGCATGAGAGCTTGGAAACCATTTCAACCAGAAGTTATGCAGTCCGTCCGGGCCGGGAGATTTCCAATTATGGGCCGGACGGATTGCTTTGAGGATATCCTCTGGTCTGATTGAAATGGCCTCCATAGCCGGTATTTCCTCACACGCCCGTTCAACAACACTAAACCAGGTGCCTTCAGTATGAGAGACTGGCGACGACCAGATACTGGACCAATATGCGTGCATACTGCGCACATCTGGTAGCCGCCCATCTCCCACACCTTGTTGAGTACGTTCCCAACACCTATAAACCCTCTTTTGGTCACTTTGAAAAGCGCGATTCTGCTGAAATCTATCCCACCGAGTCCTATAGCGACGAATACGGCTCGCCCACGCATAAACTTTCTGCTTCAGGTAGTCTATGCGTTCTGTGACACAGAGCCTGTAATTTCGAGGCCTGATATTAGTCCCAGAAAAGGCCTGCGTCACAAAACGCATGACTCTCGGCCTGGTATTGCCATCCCTGAAGCAGATTAGCTTGCCGATGAGAGTTCGAGCCTTGTCAATACGGTCCTCGATCCTACGCTGCCAAGCGGGTACAATCGCCGCATCTCGTGTGGTTCCATTTCCGTTTGGGAATTTCACATTAGCCACACGACATGCTGCGACTGCCGCGCAGTATAGGATCGAATGCGTGTCAACAAGGTCCCGACTGGACTCCAAATACGTAGGTAACATGGAGTCCAATGCTCCCACCAGTGCTAAATTCCGTCTATGCGTTGGCAAGCGCGGCACTCGCGGTCTACAGGTGGTTGGTACAGATTTGAATTGCAAAATTGCACCCTCCAAAGTCCTTCTCAAATGCTCTTCATCTTGGGAACTTACAGAGTTATCCAAGTTTACCACCATCACGTCCTCAACGTCATGAGCGATAGGTGAAACCGCTCGTTGAGTAGCTTCCGACGCGACGGCATCTCGAACAACATGTAAGTCTGCACGCAACCGGTCAAGCACTCCATCATCCAACAACTTACGCCGCTGAATGTAGCGCACTTGATCCGACAATCGCTGTGCTGACACATTGGTGTCTGGTTCCAAAGCCTGAAACAGAGACAGCATCCTAGATCGATACGCCGTGAGGTTAGTTCCCCCCTCTGTTGCCCCATAGTAGGCCCGCATGACATTTTCATTAATATTTTTTGTCCATCTCATGCGGCGCACTACTCCACCGGTAGCGGGGACCATAGGCGGGACACTTGGCCCCACTGATCCCAAGCCCACCGGAGGAGGGGGTCGTCGTCCTCTTCGCCGCGCAGGTGTTGGTGGCGGCGGGGGCGACTGCAGCTCGTCGTGTAGGCTCGACGCGTCGTTACCCGGCGACGGCCCGAATACTTCCGAAGCCGACGCCCACGACGCGGAGCTCGACGAGCTGGAGGAAGATATTAAACGTGCGCGTGTCCTGGCTCGTAACATCATCTTGGTACTTAGGTATTCCCGGTCATTTCAGCTGTTCTTTCATTATTTCTTTACTGATTACTGATTTTGCGTTTCTTGTTAAATGTCACTGTCATTGTCATTGCACATATTTTACACATTTTGAGGATATAGATTGCTGTTTTTATAAAATATTGTTTAAATAGGATGGTTTTCGTGAAATACAACATATAAAAGTAAAACTGTAAATGAAATAGCTCTTAAAATAATATTTTGTAAATATTTTTTCTGCTTGTACTAGATGACGTTGAAGTGTTGCCGTTTTATTATATTATTATTATTACTAATTATTATATACTATATTATTACTAATATCAGATTCCGTCAAATTTTAACTCTACCGCCTGTTTGGGAGGCTATTTCGCCAGAGAAGAACGGGCAAGAAACTCTGACGTTGCTCTTTTTAACACTAAATTACAGTCCACCACCAGATACAGAAAGACCTTAAATTAGAGCAGCTAAACCATGATCACAAGAGATATCTACTTATAGGGCAAAGTAACATACAAGATAAACTGAGCGACCCCATAGCCACGGCAAGTTGAATTGTCACAAGCAAACAAAACAGTTCAGGCAGACCAGTCTCCACAAGCAGCACCCGTTCACGAGTATGACGCATGTGCCAGCCATCGACCTCCTCAACCATGTTGCAGGGAAGTGATCGACATTTCGTTGGGCGACATTATCTACCAGACCTAGTTTTATTCTAATTTCATGTTACGCATAACTTCAGAGTCGAAACGTATGTATACATTTGTATTTTGATAGTATTTTACTATTTCAATAGCTTTGAAAGTGTTGTAGGTAAGATATCGATAAATTGGGACTATAATAAATATCGATAAATTGGGAATTTTTACACGCAAATATTCGAAAATCCTAAAAGCAAGCGTGCCAAACTATAAAATAAAACATTGTCAAGCTGCTGGTATAAAATGGTCACAAAAAACCACGTGACAATTTAAAATCTTTTCACAAATATCACTTGAGCGCCAAAATCCAAAAACTCACAACACACGTGCGCAAAAAAATAAAAATAACTAAACAAGTAAAAACCGACACAGAATAGTGCACCGACAGCCTACCGCGCCGACTATGTAAAAAGATTCCTTACGCGAGAAACATGCTAGTGTGGTGGGGTTCTGTATATTTTTGACAAGTTCTTTAATTTTGGTTGATCAAGGGACTAAGTAAATTGTATTGCGAATTGTAATAAAAGACTGTGTGTACTCAATGTAATGACAATTGCCTTGTTAAAAAACAGTGTTTAAATGATTAATGTTGTGCAGTATTTTTCAGAGATAAACAAAATTCACATAATACAAACTACAACAAGTATATCTTCGACAAAATAATCTCGCTGAAGTTTAACCCTTCGGAAACGGCACATATATATGTTACATAAGCGTATGGGCCGCCGGAGGCCGAACCGCCGTGACTATTTAAAAATAAATAAATAATAAGTTATGACTGAATGTAACTACTAGGTAGCTGACGGCCACTGGTATTTATTGAACTCTATAATTTTTTATCTTAATACAATATTCTTTCTACCTGCCCTTATCCCACCTTAATGTGGGGTCGGCGCACCACACTTTTTCAAGCATGTTGTAGAGAGGATTTCGCTTAGTTTTTACGATCGACCGCCTACCTGACGTCAACCCCCTCTGATGGCTCTTAATACAATATAGGTAACATCAAATGATATCTACACTACGTTTTACAAAAACTGCCAACGGAACCCTACATACAGCAAAAACATTCCACGAATGAATTTTGCAGCGACAAGCGCTTTTACACGGGCACGGTGAATAAAATATGAAGATAGCGCTGCATCCGCATCTGTCCTATGATTTTAGTATTCTGTTTCATACGCCTCTATTAGTGAGGTGGTAGTGATGAATGGAACGTGGTTTTATCACAATGGACAAGGAATGGTGACTGGGTGATGTGTTACGTGAGGGACGGAAAATAATAGTAGGCGGAAAATTTGAGTGGTAGAGCCACGCTGTAGACCGTTACGTCTACAGCACGAATGGGCCGGTCCGACCGGTTTGATACCACAGTCTCACAGAAAACCGAGGTACAGTGGCAGCTTCCTGTCGCGTTTCGGTGAGTGAGATTTCCGGTGACACAATTCCCCCCTCCCTTTCCCGACCCCTTTTCCGTCCACTTCCATTCCCTTCTCTTAGGTTGGTAAAGCACCCACGACTCTTTTTGTGTCTTGGGTGTCTATGAGGGTCGAGATCACTTACTATCAGGTGACCTATCTGCGCGTTTTCCAGTCTCTGCTATAAGGAAACAAAGGACCTCATTTTTTCGGAGCCAAAGTAGTCTGCCATAATGTATGATTGATGACCCAAATCGGCCGCACATTTTTTGTTCAAAAATGTCCAGTCTACATTATCGACATTTCGCAATAAAATTGACATTAAAAAGTTTCCCGTACATTTTGATAACATCAAGACAAGGAAGGCCGCAGGTCCTCGATTACACCCTTGATTTAATTAAAAATAAGTTAAACGAGCGTCCCTCCGACAGAACGGGCCAAAATCAATTTAAAAGTTGCCGCCAGTGGGTACAACTTTTTTATTTCAGTTTAAAATGTTTCCGTAGCCTCTGCGGTTGTAAAAATGTGATTTATAAGGTTTTGTTGTGTTTATGGGTTGTGGTGTTGGCGCTATAGGTGATTGTAATGGGTATGGGTGTTGATTCCCTTTGAGTACGCCACGGGATTGTTTTTAGTTTTTTTTTTTTAATAGCAGAGACTGGCAAACGAGCAGATGGGTCACCTGATGGTAAGTGATCTCCACCGCCCATAGACATCCAAGACACAAAAGTATCATAGGTACGTTGGCAATCTAAAAGTGAATAGCAGGGGAGGCAAGAGGAATCGGAAGAGGGAGGGGGATTTGGGCCACCGGAAATCTCACTCACCGAACGAAACGCGACAGCAAGCTGCCACTTTACGTCGGTTATCTGTGAGTGGTATCAAACCGGTCGAGCCGGCCCATTCGTGCTGTAGACGTTACTGTCTACATCTACAGTATGGCTCTACCACTCAACATTCAACAACTCATTTCTTTCGGTTATCATTTCATTGTGTTGTTAAGAAAATCCTATAGGTCTTTTGGCGACCAGGCTATATTAAAATGATAGGTGAATTTCTTAATAGACTCTTGCCTCGAGCTCGTTTAAGTCGATGCGTCTTAATGCGGCTCTAGAGCAGCAGCTCAGCATACTTACCATGAATTTAATACAAAGAGTTTTGTTAATTTATGTGTTTTCGCATAAATTAATTACCTCTAATTACTATTACTTAGGACCCCATAAGCGTTTCTGCGTTCAAAAATGTTGACGCATTTTATAACATAGAAACCCTTACGGGTCCTAAGTATGAATGTATACAGTTTATCAGGAAACATTTATTTATAAGAAAAAAATGCGCGCTTATAAATAGGGTTGCAAATATACTTGTAAGTATTGATCGATTGTAAAGGCAGAATTTTGAAGACAAAAAAGGTATTCTTTCAGTAGTTTAGTTAACATCCTTCAAGAACTTTCTTATTTTTATTCACATATACCCAACCCATATACAGAACCGCACAACCTAACAAAATCAAAAAGCCACTCCTCCCAACCGGAACAATCAGCGGGGCGATTGTCAAAATTGTGCGAGTTACACCTCCTTTGTGCCCCGGAACTCGTTACACGGGCTTTATCCCGGGTTTTTCCGCGCAGGTCCCGGTTTGATTGACAGTAAGCCCGGGCACAATGGGGAACATCAATTTTGTGTGTCTAGAGGTCTTGGATTGCTATAGATTATATGATGTGGCTGGAATTGAGATCGGCAACTGAGACTAGATTTCTCCTGGCTGTCAAAATTATACGAGACTTAAGTGAAGATCGTCCACATCTGGGTCTCATGGTCATTACGAAAATTGTTAATTATTACTGCTCTATAGAGAGGAAACATGCTATCTACTTTGAAACAAAACTATTTTTACCCGACGTTTCGAAGGCTTTGCAGTCTGACCCGTGACAACGAAGACTGCAAAGCCTTCGAAACGTCGGGAATAATAATTAAAACCTAATCGTGATAGAATCCGTAAAAATAGTTGTATTTCAATGTATAATATTCGCGTAAATTTAAGAAATCAGTATGCTATCTACTACTTTACATTCGCAAGATCGCTGCAACACGTTGGAGTCATTTTTTTTAAAAGAAGATGTGTTGTTTAAGGCAAAATTCGCATAATATAATTGTGTTTTAAAATTATATTGTTAATGTAGGTACTAGAAAGAAAACTGTGTGGTGGATTTAATACATTATAGATATGTTGCCAATATTATTTGAAATGCACGGCTAATTTTATTTCATTTTAAATACATGTAGAAGCTACGTTGTCTTATATTTGTTTAATAAAATTGTTTTAATAAAAGGGTTTGGTCATCTTACTCTTGCGTTAACGCAAAATAGTAATATTTTATGAAATATACGAACCGAGACTTGCATCTCTGAATATAAAAGATACATACAGTTTTTATAATAGATATTAAAAAACTATATATAATTCAGCACTATATTACTATAAAAATGTTGATAACGCTTCAAAGAAATCAAACCTAAATAAGTAACTAATAGAGAAATTGTAAGAAATAATGTAAGACAGAACATACTATATATCAGAAAACGTCTTACTTACATGAGTTATCGTCCATTCCGCATTACTTTTTCTTTCTTTCTTTTCCATTGTATTGTTATAAAATCTTCGGAAAAACTATTAATCTAAGCGCAAAAGATAAATATCTCCAAACACTTTGTATCCAACGTTTTAGGGTCGTGGGGGGAGGGAACCCCACCCGAGCCATGGATTAGACCATTACCCGTAAAACAACTTACGGAACCCGCAGATAAATCTCTTCGGAAACGTCTTAACAGAAATTCAACCTCACCTAGATAACGAAAACATTGGCTACGCAGGGGCGGATTAAGGGCTGTCGATTTGGGGTCTAAAGAGTCGTATTCCTTAAGCCATTTTAGTAATTTAAAGAAGTGTCATAGTGTTTTTATGTAAAGTCTAATAGGTATGTAACTGATATTTTATCTTTATTTTTGTGTACATGATTCCTTTGTTTATTGTTGGTCGTAAGTAAATGAAGGCCTTTTATATTTGTTCCTTTTATATCAGACAGTCTCCGTAGCGCAGCGGGCGAGTAACCGGCTGTGAAGCGAGAGGCCGCGGGTTCGATTCCCGCACCGAGACAAATGTTTGTGTGGCCCACAGATATTTGTTTCGTGCCTGGGTGTTATGAGACCGAAATTCTCTCGTAGTTCCTGATACCCACGACACAAGACTCGATCTTAGTGTGGGGTCAGAACTATGTGTGTGACTGTTGGGCGTTATTTATTTATTTATTTATCTGTGTCAGGAATCTTTATACTTAGTATATTGATACAATAGATAACGATATTTTGTTCAATTAAGTTTCACGTATGTCACCCGCACAGACACACCCTATCACATGAATCAAAGGAAATAAGCTCAGAAAAACTAGTGTTAATGAGTTGCTCCTCTGTTTATGTTTACAAGGTTTATATGTATTGGGTTTATTTATTAACGCAGCATTACAAGCTAGGATAGCAGACTGTTAAATGAATATATGTTTAAAATAATAGAAATAAATAATTTATATTATTATATAAAACCTTTTCTTAGAATAATCTACGAGACAAAGTCACAAAACTGCAAACAACGTTAATGATAAAGTTTATAAATGATCATAAGGAAACAGTTCGCTGAATTTAAAGCTCTTGGAATGGTGCCAGATAGTATCACAATAAGGGACGTTATACTCGACTTGTTTACAGATGATACAGCAACAAACTACGATTTTTATGTATTTATATAGTATTATATTAAATTGGCTAAAAAGGAGTATAAATGAGTGAATATAATAAAATTGTAAACTTTAACGAATGTTATAACTATAAGCTATACGGAATAATAACTATTATATAATATAATATAATTATATATTATTACCATGCAATAAGATTAGTCTTAATAATAAATTTCAATTGTAAGGAAAGTATTCAATTTACTGATTGTTACTTCAAATTACCAAAAGTCCACTGATGTTTTAAGCACCACGCAAAATACTGCCCCGTCTTGTTGTTCGGTATGCCCATAAGAGTATTAGTTTAAATATTTCGTTAAAAAATAAATATGTATATGACCATTATTAAGAGAAAATAGAAATCAGTTTTATTCTATGGTTCAATAAAATGATCGTATATTTTTTCTATTTCTGACACAATCGCGAATCTGTACTAAATACATTTATGTCTAATACAAGGCCGTCCGTTCAATCAGTTAATGAAATGAATGTCTGTCATCATTCGGAATACTAAACAGAATTTTGTCTCAAAATGGTATATCAATTTGTGGTTAAGCCCCCGAATTTGCCTCAAATCCTCCCCTGCCATGAACGCGTGTGTTGTGCGAGGAGTATGCCTCTTTGTGTTCAAAGACAATCGAATTGAGATTGAATCTGGCTTGCTATAACGAGAACACAACACGTTGTGAAAACGTTTTCACATCGACAAATTATTATATCTTTTGTATCTTTTTGTTACACGAATACGTAACACGATAATCGTTAATAATATAGGAAACTAGAAAAGTATGTTTTGCCATAGGTATTAGGGATTATAAAGCGCAAGCCGTACTGCTAGCTGAGCTAAATACAAGGTTATTACAATTTCTACTAGACAGTGGTCAGTTGACAGTCGCCTCCTCGGTCCTAGTATCAGTATATATGGTCAGCATATATGGGCTGTGAACCGGGAGGTCAACCGAGAGGTCGAGGGTTCGATTCCCAGGTCGGCCTAAGCGAATTTTCTAATTTAATTTTCCCGGGACTGGATCCCCCAGTTGACGTCAGGCAGGCAGCCGGTCGTAAAAGCTTAGCGAAATCCTTTCTGCAACATGCTTGAAAAAGTGTGTTGCGCCGACCCCACATTAAGGTGGGATAAGGGCAGGTAGAAAGAAAGAAGTGGTAAGAACCCGGTCGAGCCGGCCCTTTTATGTTATAGACAAAATTTGCTACAGCTCTACACCGTTTATATCCCTCCCCTGCCATATACCTATCTCCTAATCATGGTAGAGTTTACTATATTCCTGGCAATATCGTAATGTCAGTAACATTTTAACAGTCTCCGTGGCGCAGTGGATGAGAGGTCGCCTATGAAACGAGAAACCACGCGTTCGAATCCCACATCAAGACAATTGTTTGTGTGGACAACAGATATTTGTCTCAGGTTTGTTGGAAGACCGAAAGTCCCGCGACACAACATTGGTATCTTACTGTGGGATCAGGACAACGTGTGTGACTGTTGGGGGTTACTTATTTTTATTTACTTATCTTCAATACAAGCTCATCTGCCTTTCTACATACATACATACATAAGCTCGCGCCTGTATCCCCGAAGGGGTAGGCAGATGTGCACTAGCGAACTAGAACATCCACATTTCGCCTACGTGATAGGGGGCGAGCCTATCGCCATAACGAGCACAAATTTTAAGATTCCGGGCTGATATGGAAAAATCCAATATCACTTTGCCCGACCCGGGGATCGAACCCGAGACCTCAGGACGGTAGTTATACCGAAATACAACTACGCCACCGAGGCAGTCTGCCTTTGTAAACCATTAAAAAATCAATACAGTTTACCCAGACCGTCGAAACTCTACAAAATATAGTTAATCTAATTACGGTTAAGTTTAGCTCAAACGGTAGAATCTGTCGGAAGCCTTGAAAGGCCGTCTGGATGGCGCCGAGACGTTCCGCCCTTTGTAGAAACTGCGATAATTAGAGACGACCGCGTGACGAAACGGGGCGAGACTACCACGGTTAAGTTTAAAACGGAGCACAGTTCAGTAATGTAAGATCACGCCTGTGTCACTAAGAGGATAGGCGAAGGTGCAATAAATGCGAGATGGGAAGTGATCCGTAAATACGAAACCCATATGAGCCGCCTTTTTTATTTGATTTGCATTGTCCTTGGCACTGAGTCCAAAGAGATTATGAAATTGATATTATTTCACTTTCTTAAGTCAATTTTTGAGGTTTTTTTTTATAGATACCCAGATACTGGCAAACAAACAGATTGGTCATCCATTGGTATGTGATCTCTATGGTCCACAGAGACCTTTGAATCCTACTTCCTTTAAAGGAGCCACTAAAAATCTTAAGAGTGAAAAGCGAGATGCAGTTAAAGTAGCAGATTGCTGTCGCGTTTCGTTCTGTGAGAGAGATTTCCGGTGGCCGATTTCCCCCTTCCTTTCCCAATCCCTTTTTTTTCTCTACTTCAATTTCCTCCTTTTAGGTTGGCAACGCACCCATGATTCTTTTTGTTTCTTGGGTACCTATGGGCGGTGGAAATTACCTAATCTAACCATCAGGTGACCCATAAAATTGTCTACAACGTTGCTCTGTATATAATAAACGTGTTTGTTGTTAAATTGGCTATCCGTTAGCGACCACAGGCGTGATGAAACGGGTATGTAAATTATATAACTTAGGGCGTTCGTTTCACTTTATATTTGAAAGTCGAACTGATTATGTTGATGATATGATATTCGAAAACTTAGTAACTTAATTTGTTAGTACTCTAGAGAACACTTTAGGTTGAAGTTTGGAAGAAGTGTCAATAGCTATGGCAGTTGTTACTTCACAAAATGTCTCTTCTTTTGATTTTCCAACAAAAGTACTAACGCAATCTAACTGATCTTACTAGAAACATTGTTTAAAAGTAAAAATAAAAACGCTTTAATCTCTGTGCCTGGATAGGCATACTTGCTTACTTTGACATTCTTTTTTTTTCATTTATTTAGGTCAATAGACACAGATATATTACTAAAATTATTTGAATATTATCGACATACATTGCCGTAAATCAAACATCGTTAACTACAGATTAATCTAAGTACAGAAGTGAAAGTGTAACTGACATAAATGTTGTAAGATACAATAGTTGGAGATTATACAGATAAGAAGAAAGAACATGAACAATCACGTTGTAATATTTTTATTTTTAAGTTTCTCAGCGACTAGCTTCTTATTTGATTTTTATTTCTTATTCTTCTTCTTATTGATACGATATTCGTTTATGTATTTCATATTTACAGAAACAGTGCATAAGTTTAAATTATTATGCAATATAATATGCTTAAAAATCAGTTATAAAGTAGGTTGTTCTTGTATCCACTACCTAAAGGAGGATACAATCACCTCCAAAATAATACAGTTTTGTATCCAACTCTACAAGCTGGCATCCCTGCTAAATCAACGTAACAAATCTCGTAATCAAGATTACAAGACCCGTCTCAAACCGCCTTATTAGTTCCATACCGTACATAGTTCGCGAGTGTATATTAATTTAAGCCGAACAGCGCCATTTAAGGCCCCATTAGTCCAACGTCTTTGTTAGTGGAGACTTATCGCTTCGGGTTTAATGAAAAAGAATTTCGTCCTTTGTCTCAGCTCCTTAGATGTTGGGGAATTGGATTGGTTCTTATTTAATTGTAGTGCTATCATTTAATTAATAGTTCTGTACTATTTTAACATCGTTCTTAAATTATTTATGTTGTTTTTATTTTTTACGAATTTAGATGTTTTTCATCATGTTCTAGATATATGTAATTGAAGAGTTTTTTACACAAAAGGAGTTGACATTCAGGCAGGCAACTAAAGCCAAATCGTTTCTATAACATCCATTGACTGCCCCAATAGATGTATAGCGTGGTTGGTGTATGGCGATAGGCTCGCCTTCTATCATATTTGGGAGGGAAGTGAGCTCGGCGATGTAGGTGTTTTGGTTCAGTAGTTCATCGCTGCCTTGCCCTTCGGGGAGACAGGCGTGAGTCTATGTATGTATATATAACATCCTTAGAATAAATATTTGCGCAGACCCCACTTTCGAGTGGGATTAGATCAGGCGGAAGATTTGAGACAAAATTACTCAATGCCGAAAAAGCAAAAAATATATTTTTGACAATAAAACTCACCCAATACCCAAAACCTAAATTTTAACCTCACCCTTCCCAAAACAACCCTAAAAAGCCGAGAGCAAACAAAGATTTCGACAGTACGCAAATCGGTATTGACTCACGTAGGACGGCGTTTTTCATTAGAATATCGCGGGGTTTGCGTCCCGATGCGTCCCGGACCCGCGCCGAATACTGATGGGATATAAGGACGTGTGTCATTTCACACTTATATACTGTTGAATTGATGGATCGAGGTAAACTTATACTTAGGTTTTTAAATCTTAGAGCATATTTGTAAAGTTTACGTCTGGTTTTCGAAAGCTGATCAAATTTATTATATTATACATCTAACAAAATTAAGCTTTCTTTCCACCTGTACTTATCGCACTTTAATGTGGGGTCGATTCATTAAGTTTTTTAAGGATGTTGCAGAAAGAGTTTGGCTTAGTTTTGGTCCTGTCGCAGCATATAAGGACTGTGAACCAGGGAGTCCCCGATTCCCAGCTCAGACGGATTTTTCTAATGTGATTTGTCCGTAACTGGTTTCCCCAGAGGGGGGTTGATGACAAGCAAGCAGCTTGTAAAAAATAAGCCGAATCCTTTCTGCAACACGCTTGAAAAAGCGAAGTTGAGTTGAGACAAGAATAGGTTATATTCTATAGATGGTTTATTTAATAATAATGAGTTTGCTTTGAATAATTCTTTGAAGGCCGATATAAATGTCAGAATATAATTGACTCATACATAATTCATTCCACCACACAACCGTGTGACAAATTCATTCATTTGTATCACATTGACTGATTTATTAATTCAGTAATTGTTAGTTTCATATGTTTAACAGATCAAGCGTTCATTTAGTAATAGTGTATGAAATATTAATTTACAACGGATGTATCTTTCTATATGATCAGTTAAGGATGATATTTGGGTTAAAATAAGTTCTAATCCGTCTCAGATGTGATGAGGGCGAGCCTATTGCCAAATCGGGCACAAATTCCAGACTCCAAACTGATACTGAATTGAAAAACTCAATATCACTTTGCCCGACCCGGGGATCGAAACTGAAACCTCAGGATGGTAGTCGTACCGTAATACAATTATGCAACCGAGGCAAAACAAAGTTATATGCAACAAAATCTGTCATAAGCTTGAGTTTAGTCACCTGTAACTCAGATATTCTAATTACCTCTATAAAGCCTGCCACCCGGAACAAAAAATAGTCTGTTGGTATAGTATACTCAAACTGTCATCGAAATCGGTTCAGTAGTTTCAGAGATTAGCGCCTTCAAATAAATTGATAATTCTATTAATTTATTAAAATTATATAATATTAGCTGTAGCCCGCGACTTCTTTCGCGTGGAAATTTATTTTTCGAGATAATAATTATGTATTTTCCGGGAAAAAAATATCCTATGTGTAATTCTGATGTATAATCTATATAACTGCAAAGATTCAACAAAATCCATCTAGTAGTTTTTTCGTATAAAGGTAACAAACATACACACACATTTTTTGAGTGGTAGAGCTACGCTGTTGACAGTAATGTCTACAGCACGAATGGGCCGGCTCGACCGGTTTGATACCACTGTCTCATAGAAAACCGACGTAAAGTGGCAGCTTGTTGTCGCGTTTCGTTCGGAGAGTGAGATTTACGGTGGCCCATTTCACTCCCTCTTTCCCAGTCCCCTATTCCCTCCTCTTCCATTTCCACCTTTTAGGTTGGCAACGCACCCATGATTCTTTTAGTATCTTGGGTGTCTATGGGATATGGAGATCACTTACCAGCAGGGGGTCACCATCTGCTCGTATGCCAGTCTCTAACATAAAAAAAATCACAAACTTTAACGCTTATAATATTAGTAAGATAGTAGGATTGGTATAGAGTATAGACTGGCACAGTTTTAAATACACCTCGTAAGTTAGTTGTAAAGAGAATACGCTAAGGGTCGCATTGAACATTCACAAAGTGAACTTCACTTGCCGCTCGTTGAATATCTTTACATACGGACGGACTCAGGCATGTACGACGAGCTCTTGACCCACTTAAAACTTAGGACAACTTTTTAATTGGCAGAGCCACGCTGAAGACAGTTATTAGTATATCGTGAATAGGTAAGCTTGACCAAATCGACGCAACTAATTGTCACAAGTTTAAAAACTTAGCAGACCGACTTCAAATCCGATCGTGACCAAATGTATACTTGAGGACCACCCTTGAAATAAGCTTTATCGAATACAAAAATAATAATTTAAAATCGGTCCACATTTGGCGGAGATATCGCGTAACATACGTAAAAAAATACAGACGAATTGAGGACCTTCTCCTTTTTGGTAGTCGGCCAAAAATAACGATGTGAAATGTTAGCTCGCTTTTGCCTTTCCTTTACTAGCCCTTCTCTAACCTTTCCAAATCTCAATTTTTTTAAGTTTGCTAATGCACCCTTGCTTCTTTTAGCATCCTGATTATGGGCAGTGAAGATCAAACAAGCCAAATCCTTTCTGCTACATGGAAATAAAGTGTCTTGAAAAAGTGTGTTGCGTCAACCCCCCATTCAGGTGGCAGGTATATAATAATGGCAGGTAGAAGGAAAGAAAATTGGAATTTTCACCTGCTATTTTTGTGTTACGTTATAGTTTAACATAATAAAATCAATAACGATCTCCATCAACATGATTTTTCTACAAAGTCACCGTTTTAAGGGACCTAAATAATTTCCAAGTCCGTCCCCAACAGTAGCCGAAGTTGTCCGAACTTAGTTGTTAGACTGTAGTTATTTATAATGTCCCAAAGGCGGAGAGTAGTTATTGAAATTTTAAAGCGAACCGGGCTGGCGAGCCGAATTCGGCCTCTCTAAGCATTTAGTACTTACGTATTTAGCTTAGGATTAACTCTGTGAATACTGTGCTTACAGTGTATTTGTGAATTTATTCATAAATGTTGCTTTAATGGTAGTCACAGATTAATATTTAGAGATTACAAATACATAATAACGCTTTTAATAATAAAAAATGTTTCTTCATATAGTTTTGACTCAAAACTGAATTATCCCGAGGAGGGGGGGGGGGGGTTGACGTCAGCCAGACAACTGGTGGTCAACTAATCCAAATCCTTTCTGTATCATGTTTGAAAAATATGTTGTACCAACCCCACACCAAAAATCACACGCACGCTCACGCCTGTATCCCCGAAGATGCAATCCCAGAGGTGCACTAGCGAACTAGTATACCCACATTTCGTTGAACCTAGTTCCGTCCCAGATGTGACAGGAGGCAAGCCAATTGCTATATCGGGCACAAATTCCAGACACCGGGCTGATATGGAAAAATCCAATATCACTTTGCCGGACCCGGGGATCGAACCCAAGACATCAGGACGGTAGTCATACCGAAATACAACTACGCCACCGAGGCACACCAAAAACATAATATAATAAATATTAAGTTTCGGGAATGAACTCAGGCCGTCGTGTTGCGTGGCCGGCTGGTCGGTGTATAATTAGTGAACACACGCAGACAACGCTCGGGCGAGGCGATAAATCTGATGTATCCAGTTCTCACGGTGTGGGATAATTTATAGGCGGGGGATTAATTCTGAGTACGTACCTGGTGAGAAAATAAATGGCTATGTAAAAAGTAAATGGTTACTGAATTTTACACACATACATACCTACTGAATCTGACGATGGCGTCATGGACAGAGCGAAATGGAGGAAAAACGCGATGAAATCTGACCTCATGAGTATGAGGGATGAACAGTCGAAAAGAGATGGACACTTACAACTTCTTCTTTTATAAAAGGCCTCACAAAGAAAAAGAGAGACTTAAGTTTATGCTCGTACCTAAAAGTGGTAGGTATATTCACATATACCTACCTCTCTCTCTCTTCCAAGCTAGTTATCCCACATGGTGGTGGAGTCAGCTTTCCTTGTTTTTCTTTTCCACTTCGCTCTATCCATAACGTCGTCTTCGGATACCTCACACTCTCTCATATCTCTTAGTACTACATATCTCCACCTTGTCTTTGGCCTGCCTCTGGATCTACGGTCAAAGCTTCACATATACCTACCACTTTTAGGTAATTTAGGTTAATTAGAGAAATAGAACACTCACCTCTCGTGAGTCTTTTATTTTGACAACCCTAAATTGGAGTGAGATAGAAGAAGATGTAATGTACTGTCTTTTCCGTAGATATCTACATATCTGTTTGTTTAAGTAGGTATCGCTTCTATAATGATTAATTTAAAACCAAAACAAATATATTTATTGTTTGTTATTCTGCTATAAGTCGCCTCCTTGGTCTAGTGGCAGCACATATGGGCTGTGGACCGGGAGGTCGTGGGTTCGATTCCCAGTTCGGGCAAAAGGAATTTTCTAATTTAATTTGACCGGGACTGGATCCCTCAAAGGGGCTTGACGTCAGGCAGGCAGCGGGTTGTAAAAACTTAGGCAAATCTTTCTACAACATTCTTGAAAAAGTGCTTTTCGCTGACCCCACATTAAGGTGGGATAAGGGCAGGTAGAAAGAAAGGAAATATTGTTATTCTGCTATAACTTAGCCCACTCGTCGACGTCTGACCGTACATTCGCTTATTAATCACCAACATATACATAGCCACGTCGGTACATGAGAGCGGTCTGTACGCTACACGTTCTGAGGGCGTCAAAGTTCAAACTATCTGCTTTTGAAGTTTACCTCTCAAATAAGACTTTGGCTAGGTAAGAACAAACTTGTGAATTTGACGTAAATGCTACGTAGAATGTATTGGTTTAGATTTATATGCTTCTGATATTTGACATACATTTTTCTTAACATGATTTGGATATAAATAACACATAGTAACTCCACGCGAAGATTGAGTCTTGTATCGTGGGAATCAGGAAATAGTTCCTGGTATAGACCACACAGACATTTGTTTTTGTACGGAGATCGAACCCGTGACCTCTTGTTTTACAGCCGATCACTCGCCCGCTGCGCCACGGAGGATGTCATGAACTAATGTTTCACACAAGTATTATAACAAAATATCGAGTTGTAATTTCTATTAAAACAATAAAATTATAATTTCGCGGTGGAGTGCCGATGTAACACTTAAGGCTGGAATATATGGCAATCACCAAAGTTTGGCTAAGTCTAAGTCAGTAATCCATTGTAGATGGTATGCACAATACCACATTTGTTCCAGATGTCTGAAAAGATCAGCATGTGCCCAACACTTAGTGCTTAGCGCTGGTTTGCATATGGTCCCTAGATGCTCGTCCCCCACTCCCGCCTCTCATTCAAACCTCGAGCAAAACATCCCGCCGATTCGAATTGATAACGAATTCAGTGCAGACTAACAGCATAGTCGCCGAAATGAATAGCCCATTCCAGCCGAGTGTCAGAGTGTTCCGGTCGGGGCGGCGCGGAGCCGATATTAAAAATGATTCGCAAAAGTTTTATTACCAGCTGTAGAGATATAAACTTCAATACGCCGCAAAAACTAAGATTAGGGTGATAACTATTTTTAATTTTTTTTTATAGCAGAGACTGGCAAAGGAGCAGATTGATGATGATTGACTAATGGTAAGTTTACCCCTTCGGTCATACAGACGTGAGCTTATGTATTTTGTTATGTTATTGTTTGTATTTTAAAACCGCATTGCTATTAGTTGCTATCCGAGCATGAAAAGTGACTACACCCAATGGTATTCTCAGTATAGTCCAAAAAAACAGTATAGAAACTTCCTATTGGGTGAAAACACGTCAGTTTCCATACAGCTGCATTTAAAGGTCATTTCACAATATCAGATTAATCACAGGTAAGTAATTCTAAGGAAAGGAATGGAAATTGTGAAGGGGAAGATACATTATATTAGCCTTCGGAAATCCCACTCAGCAAATTCCACTGCAGGCTGCCGCTTCATGTCGCTTTTCTATGAGATCATGGTATGACACGGGTGTAGTGCAATATGGCGTCTTGTAGATTTATCAATCTGTGTTGTCGTTGATGGGTGATTGCTCGCTTTTGTTTCAATTGAAAAGGAAAAAAATGGCGATAGCACAATTTGTTTTCCAATGTATGGCGATTGGCGGCATTGTTTGTGAATGCGTTTGAATTTACATAATATTCACTCAATTGTTTCGGGACGAATATTTTTTAAAAGGTTGATAATAATTTTCAGATATATTTAGACCATAAATATATTCTGAGACCGTATGTTATAGCCATAATTTTACTAAGAAATGATTAGCACTACATACATGTGTGTATAGTACGTTCATATTCGATGAAAACTTTAACTTCGCAAAACTGAAAAAAAATCTGAGTTTCTGTGGAGACACCTCAAAATCCTCTTCTCTTACGTATACACGTTACTATGCGATGAAAAATTCGAATGATACTGATGTTTCTAGTGCTAGTATTACAAGCAGTATAACGAAGCCACACTTGGGACTTAGAAGGTTTAATCGTAAAACCTAGAATTTATTTATCGGTCAGGCAGTAACGCCCTATTACTACGTCCTTTAGCCAAAATTTATATATCGAGGACCCAAGGGTCTTATATATTTTTACCCAGATCCCTCCTGAGTGGTACTAAAAAGATAAGATTGCTATTCGAAGAAAAATAGTTTTATAAACGATGTCACTATGCTATACTATTTATGAAGCAATTTAAATTAATTTAGACTCAGTGGCGAAGCTAAGTAGCTGGCTATAAAGCCAGAGGCCGCGGGTTCGATTCCGGGATTCCAATGTTTGTGTGATGCACAAATATATTTTGTTTTGGGTCTGCGTGTTATGAGACCAAAAATCTCCCAAAGTTCTTGATACGATACAAGACTCGTAATTTAATTTAGGGTCAAATCATTAATATAAAATCTTCAGTGGGTCAGAAGTCTTCTTATCAGATCCGCATTACATGTCTCTCACTCGGTTTCTTGAAGACTAATCATTGCTAAAAAAAAACTCGTGTCAAATATCTTGTTATATCATAGTTTAGTAGCTAGAGGTAGAAACGTAGTTAAACATTCTTAATATCGCAATCTGGGAGGGTTTTGACAGCGCTATTGAATTTAATTATTTTTCCAATTGCACGTGAATTTGACCAGCCTTCCAGAAACCGAGTTAGTAAACACAGTTATCTGTATCGAGGTCGTGCATGATTACCAGCCGCGTGATATGTTGCCCACGATATGTATCTGACAGGACGTATATTGGAATACAGAATATCATTTACGTACATCGCACCACTCCGCCCGGCCCGGTGTGTTCGAGTGCGGTATAAATCGGACGTCATGCGCGTTTCCGACGCGGTATTGGGTATTTTGTAAATTGTCATATTTTGGTATACGGTTGCGTGTTTATATTTATGTGAAATGTAACCGACAAGTACATAAGGTGTAGTGGTAGGATTTTGACGGGAAGTCTAACAGGGTGGGCGTCGCTTGTTAAAATTATTTCATATTATTCTCTAAAGCTGTGTTTGTTGGTTTTAAGTGTTGTGGTTTAATGCATCAAACTTCAATGAAGATGGACAGTATAATGTGGAAAATTTTTAACCGGCGATCTTCGATGAGTTTTGCTTGGTGCGTTGGCTGGCTTTGTTCGGTCGATTCGCCGAGTGAAGGTCATCTGAGGGGCACTGGAAGGAATTACCGCCATAATCCCAGCAGGACCTTGAGATCATCCACATCTGGGTCTCATGGTCATTGTGAAAACATAATTGCTTTATTTACCTTGACATTGGCTAAATCACCGCATATGCGTGGAAGCTATTATTTTTTTAAAGAAGAAGCAGAAGGTGTAGTGTTGACTTACTAACTTCCAGTTTTTTCGTGTACAACTAGAGTAATGACTAAGTTGAAGTAAAGCAATACCTTTTATTTGATATCATGGATACATTGGCAGACGAGAGTTCAAAGATAAGAGGTAAGAGCAACGATAAAAGCAGCAGGTAAAATTGTGAAGTGTGTTTGTACGTGAAAAAAATTTCGACCTACTTCAAAAAAGGAGACGGTCCTAAATTCATCTGTATTTTTTTTTGCTCCCCGATATCAAATTTAGTCAGGTTAAACTTTGATGTTGGTCCGTTAAGTTTTTAAACTTGTGATTATTAAAATCGGTTAAGTAGATTTTGAGCCTATTGATTACACACAAAAATATAAAAAACAAGTCTCCTCTTTATGTATAGATTTTGATTTCTCATATGCCAGAGATAGCCAGTAGGTTGCTAAAAAAGCAATGTACCTACTATTTTAAAATTATATTTTTATAAAATCTGCAGTCCATTACTGAATTTAACCCTCACACATTTGAAGTTCATTAAAAACACATAACACTGATAAAACAATATCTACTCGCAGACAAACGCTCGGGCGCGCATCAGAGCATCTGATTAGGGCCATCAATTATAAGAGAGGTTCAGAAGGTGCGTGTGATGTACGTAATCTAGGAGCGTAATCCAGGAGCTCTCGACCGGCGTCATGTGACGAGCTAAAGCGATAAGCGAAGCGAACGTTGTAAAAAATGCGTACTCAAATTTTGGGAAACCTTAGCGTACTGATTTTCTGTGAGACAAAATTATACACAGCGTAGGCTTACTGAAGTGTATACATATACGCACGTACGTCAAAAGTATGTAGTACGCCCCGCGCACCCCGCTTGTGCATCGGGGATTGTAAACCAATTGTGAGCCAGTAATAAATTAACCGTGAACTTGACAGGCTGTTTTCATTTGACCCAATTACCGACACTACAATTGGCGACGAGGATTTTATCCACCCGCGTTAGTACAAAAAAAGTGAAATGACGACGTATTTAGGCAGTATTTCTAATTTTGACTACAAATCCGGGGAGTGGACATTATTTTATATACGTCTAAATCAGTTTTTTAAAGCAAATTCGGTGAAGGAGGAGAACAAAAGTGCGATTTTAATAACACACTTAACGGATGACTCGTGCCGGTTGGCGCGAAACCTTGTATATCCTCGAGAATTGGAAGAATTATCGTACAGTGAAATAGTCAAGGCATTGAACGATCATTTTGAACCAAAACGTTGTTCGTTTGCGGATCGAGCTGAGTTTTACGGCGCGACACGACAAAAAGACGAATCATTGGCAAACTGGGCGGCACGTCTACGGGGCCTCGCAAGTTTTTGCAACTTTGGTCCCGCACTGGACACAGTCCTCAGAGATCGTTTCGTTCTCGGGCTACCGACGGGTCCTGAGCGTGACAAACTGTTTGAAAAAGATGCCGCAACATTGACCTTCACGAGGGCATTAGAGGTCGCCGAGCAGGCGGCGAGTGCAAGGCTGGCAAAAGTATCAGTGCAAGGACTGAAACCCAGCGAAACCTCAGTGAAGGAGGAGCCTATTTACAAGATGTGGACGCCGAATAACAAGACTCGAGGTGCCAGTGCTGTTGCTGGGGCCGGGCGAGGGAGTGCTGGGAGCAGCCGTGGCCAGCCGGCCACGTCTACGTCACGTCAAGCAACGGGTCATGGCGATCCAGCCACTCGCGTATCTCGGTGTGATGTGTGCGGTTTGCAAAATCATAGTGCGGAAATGTGTAGATATAAGGGCTACCGGTGCCAAAAGTGCGGTATAAAAGGACACTTGAAGAAGGTGTGTAAAGCCCGTGTGCATAACATCAATATAGATGACGATAATTACGATGAAACCGATGATGATTGCGAAGAATGTAAATTTTACAACATAAGGTACGATAATTTCAAACCGATAATAATTAAGGTTCGGGTAGATTGCAAAAATGTATCGATGGAGGTTGACTCAGGGGCTGGAATTTCTGCTATATCTGAAACCTTCTATGAACAACATTTTTCTAATCTCTCTTTGTTACCATGTAAAATGAAAATGTGCTTTTACAATGGCCATAAAATCGCACCCATAGGATATTTCATTACAAATGTTTCTTACAACAATATAACACAGGATATAAAATTTTTGTTATTAAAAATGGTGGTGCACCTCTACTGGGCAGAGATTTTATGTGCAAATTTAAATTAGACATTCTGCCTGTGAATAACATGAATTGTTGTACACAGGATATAAATAGTCTATTAAAAAAATACGAGGATTTATGGAGTGATGACTTGGGTAAATTTAATAAGTTTAAAGTATCATTAAAGCTACAAAAATCAGTCACACCAAAATTTTTTAAACCAAGGCCAGTACCATTTGCCCTAAAAACTAAGGTAGATGCCGAGATTGATAGGTTGACAGCCTTAGGTATACTCGTTCCGGTAACTCACTCTGAATACGCAACACCTATTGTGCCGGTTTTAAAAAGTGACGGAAAAGTAAAAATCGCAGGTGATTATTCATTAACATTAAATAAAGATTTGTGTATCGACAAATATCCAATGCCTCGCATTGAGGAGGTGTTTTGTAAATTGGGTGGGGGCGAGAAATATACTAAATTAGACCTTAGCAACGCGTACAATCAGCTGTTATTAGACGAAGAATCTCAGTTGCTCACCACAATAAATACACAGCGCGGCCTATTTAAATACACGCGTCTCGTGTATGGACTCGCGAACGCGCCTGCTATTTTCCAAAGGACCATGGAAACTTTACTTTCGGGCATAGAAGGAGTGAGTTGTTGGCTCGATGATGTCTGTTTGACGGGCCCCACTAGGTCAATCCATATGGCTAGGTTACACGAAGTTTTGGATAGGTTAAAGAATGCAGGCTTAAAGTTGCAAAAGGAAAAATGTGATTTCCTTAAGGACAGTGTGACTTATCTCGGTTTTGTAATTGACAAAAACGGACTAAGATCGTGTCCAAATAAGGTACAAGCGATCGTAGATGCACCTCGTCCTACAAATGTGGCGGAATTAAAAAGATTTCTGGGAATTATTACTTATTATAGAACGTTTATACCTCGCGCATCCTCAATATTAGGTCCTTTACATGAATTACTCCGAAAAGATGTCATTTGGTTTTGGGATAAACGCCAAAACGACGCTTTTAAGGCGATTAAATCGGAATTATCATCAGATCGTGTACTTACGCATTTTGAACCAGGGGCGCGACTTGTGTTGAGCGTGGACGCGGGGCCGGCCGGCCTCGGCGCCGTGCTCGAGCAGGGGGATGAAGGGCAGGAAAGACCACTTGCATTCGCGTCAAGATCATTGTCAGTAAGTGAGAGGAATTACAGTCAGGTCCAAAAAGAGGCCACGGCGATTGTATTCGGAGTGAAATATTTTCACCAGTTTTTGTATGGTAGGGAAAATTCTTTTATACTTAAGACAGACCATAGGCCACTTATTGCTATTTTTGGCAAGAAAAATGGTATATCGGTGATGGCTGCATCTCGTTTACAACGCTACGCTATTTTTCTATCAGCGTATAATTATCAAATTCATTATACGTCGGGTCAAAATAATGTAGTGGCGGACTATTTTTCCCGAGCTCCTCTACACGACGATACGTCGGAATCTGATATAGATGATAATACTATGTACTTGAATTTTATTGACGACAGTCAGTTACCGGTATCATTTAGTGCATTAAAACAAGCGGTTGACAAAGATAAAACCCTTCAAACCGTTATTAAGTATATACATAATGGCTGGCCACGTAAAATTAGGTGCAAAAATACACAACCCTATTTTAATTGCAAAACAGACTTAGACGTGGAAAAAGGGTGTTTAATGCGTGGTCATAGGATTATAATTCCTTTAGTTCTACGTGAGCAAATACTAAAGGAACTACACAGGGGACATTTCGGTATTGTGAAAACTAAAAATATAGCTCGTGGAAAATTATGGTGGCCGGGTATCGACGGTGACATTGAACGTACGGTGGGTGCGTGTCGGGTGTGTGTGGCCACGCGGCCAGCACCGCCGCGCGCGCCACCCGCGCCCTGGCCGCGCCCCGCGGCTCCATGGGAGCGCATTCATATAGATTATATGCAAATAGCTCACATGGATTTTCTTATTGTAGTGGATGCATATAGTAAGTGGTTAGAATGTTTGCATATGCAGGGCGGTTTATCTACGAAAGTATTAATTAGTAAACTCAAAACAGTGTTTTCTACATTTGGCCTACCTAAGGTAATTGTTTCTGATAATGATCCAAAAATAAGTAATGATGAATTTCATAATTTTTGTAAACATGCAGGAATTACACACTTGACGTCCCCAATATACCACCCTTCTAGTAATGGGCAGGCGGAAAACTCCGTAAAAACATGTAAAAAGATGATAAAATGTATTTTAAATGGTGTTGATTTATTAAATTGTAAGCAAATAGGAGATAAACTGTTAACGTTTCTGTTTGAATACCGCAACACTGTTCATTGTAGCACGGGTGAGTCGCCCGCTAAGCTAATGTTTAACCGGGAGCTTCGAGGGCGACTTGATCTTATATTACCACCAAGGTCTACTCATTCAGATGAGACAGTTAACCCTTGTAGACGTTTCAGAAAGGATGAAAGAGTTTGGATCAGATGTTTTATTGCTCAAAAACCTGTTTGGAAACTCGGACACATTGTTCAAAGTTTAGGTAATAGAATGTTCACTGTGTCAGTTGATGATATCGGATTATGTAGGAGGCATGTTGATCAATTGTTGCGGTATTCAGGTGATGATAAATCATCAGTTATTTGTTACACTCCACCTCAGAGATCGAGCCATGACATTGAAGCGCCTCCAGCAGATAAAGAGGAAGGATGTCACAGTAATGCAAAGATTACCGAAGGGGCAGAGTCTGGGTCGATCTTTGATAAGAGGGGTGACACCAGCTCGACTCACGAGAGCGGTGTTAATGATCCTGAACAGGTTGTTGCGGTGGCATCAGAGGGAATAATTTCCGACTTGCCGATGGGCAGTAATTCTAGCTTATCAAACCAAAATTCTGATCCACCCCCGCCACGCTACAACCTGCGTCCTAGGAATAAAGTTATTAAATATTTCTAATATGTTAATTTATAGTAAGTGCTATTGTTTATTTTATAAAAAATAATTTGCTTGTTACTAGGTTTTCAAAGTAAGGCGGGAGGAATGAAGTGTATACATATACGCACGTACGTCAAAAGTATGTAGTACGCCCCGCGCACCCCGCTTGTGCATCGGGGATTGTAAACCAATTGTGAGCCAGTAATAAATTAACCGTGAACTTGACAGGCTGTTTTCATTTGACCCAATTACCGACACTACACTTACCATTTATAAATAACTTATCACTGCCGCCGTGGCGTAATTGTATTCCGATACGACTATCATCCTGATATCTTGGGTTCGATCTCCGGGTCGGGCAAAGTGATATTATTTTTTTCAATTCAATATCATCCCGCAGTCTGGAATTTGTGCCCGATACGGGAATGGCTCGCGCTCTATCACATTTGGTACTAAGCTCGGCGAAATGTGGGTGTTCTAGTTCGCTAATCTATCTTTTCCTACCCCTATAGGGGTAAAGTTGTGAGCTTATGTATGGAGGTTATTATAATCACGTCGTGTATTATGGAAATAATATTAATGCGTCAGCCGTTTTGCTGTATGTTTTTTATAGCTATACGTTTCACGAGTATCCAGTTGTTGTGTCTTTCTACACGCACGCCTAACGAATAAGCAAGAATATGCTATGCTTATTTACTCGTATGTGCTACAGTACAACGTAATCTAGGACCCTTGTAATCCGACGAGTTGTGTCAGTCCGGTGTCACGTGACACTGCTGCGATAACCAAATCTGATGCTTGGGTGTTTGAATATTAATTGTTTTTGTTGTGAATTTTATGTTTTTTATATGTGTATAAATTTTTTTTGGTAATAAAATATAAAATTTGTTTTTAATAAATTATCAAGAAATATAAATTCATGACTAAATCATATAATATACTGTTTTAGAATCAATAACGTTCAATCATTGATGTCGCGGGAATATCACGAATTGACATCATGGATATCTTTGGTCTAGTGGCATCATATATAGGCTGTGGATCGAAAGGTCCGACTTTCAAACCTCAGATCAGGAAACACTTTGTGTGGGTTTGACTGACACGATTTAGCCATTACAGAATATGGCAGAGGAGGCTGTCACGTAGGCGAGTACCACATCCTAAAGAACCCGACTAAAAAAATAAGGGCATAATGTGGATAAAATAATAGGGCCAGGGGTGGTCTCGTTCATTACCTCCCTCCAGCCCCTACCCCGACCCTCCCTCGCCTCTCTGCCGGATTTCCGCTTAATTTTTCCCCAGTAGACCGCTCTGACCAAACTTTCGCCAGCGCAATTTCACTTTTATAATTTTTTTCATTTATATAATGATTTTATGATAATATTTGTCGAGTTTTTTAATTTTCTCGTAATTAACTCGCAGCTGATGGCTCCACGGGATGTTTATTACGGGTTTTGTTTAAAAAGAAAAATGAGATCTATTTTTATACTCTAATGGGCAGAAAGGTATTAATATTCTTGGAATTAGCATTAGTATCAAATCAACAATAGCATTGTGGTTTTTGCGTTAGGGTACTTATATCACAACATTTTCTAAAGTAGACATATACACGTATCATGATACAACACACACACACACACACACACACACACACACACACGCGAACGCGCACGCGCACGCGCACACACGCACGCACGCACGCACGCACGCACGCACGCACGCACGCACGCACGCACGCACGCACGCACGCACGCACGCACGCACGCACGCACGCACGCACGCACGCACGCACGCACGCACGCACGCACGCACACACGCACACACACACACACACACACACACACACACGTGCATAAGTTCACGCTTGTATCTCGGTTAGGGTAAGCAGAGCTAAACTTGAAAACTTGAGCACTCATATCTTGCTGAGCTTATTTCCGTCCTTTCATGTAATGAGGGCGAGACTACCGCCATATCAAAACAATCACTTTGTTTTTGAATGTCCATGTAACAAATCGGACCCTAACCATTATAGGTAAAAAAGCAAAATTGAAAATACCCATCACATTGAGGTCATCATCCTTTTCCGAAGTCGATTAAAAACCCAGTCGTTGTCCAACGCTACAAATTTCAAGCATAATTATTGCAATTAAACTGTGACGTGTCAGCAAGGGATTTTATTTTCATGGATCAAAAACGAACAGTGTTGCATATTGAAAGGGTAATGGATTTGGATGGATTTGGGGATTCACATTGAAATATTTATATTGTGCGACACTCTTTGGTGCAAGTATTTTTATTTTGCCTCGTTTTAAAGTTTTGAGTTACTGGTTATATTGTGTGGTAGAGCCACGCTGTAGACAGTTATGTCTACAACCGCCGCTATGACCGGTTTGATACCACTGTCTCACAGGAAACGTAAAGTGGCAGCTCGCTGTCGGATTTCGTTTGGGAAGTGAGATTTCCGGTGGCCCATTCCCCCCTCCTTTCCACCGGCCCATTCCCCCCTCCTATCCGCTGCTAGATAAATATGTGAAAAACCTCGTTTTAGTAGACTTTTAAAACTAGTTAGGGCAAAAAACCAGTGGCGACGCGTGAAAAGTGGAAACTATCAAATGATAAGCCCATTGTAAGTTATTTCCTAATTAATTTCTTTTAAACTAGCCGTTAAATTAGCAAAGGTAAGCCGGGAGGAATCCTATTGTATGGACCTTTCGATTTTGGTTGGTATAGTTTACGTCATTTGTTTGTGAGACAGAAGAGATAATCCGGCTCTAGGTCTAGCCCATTCAAAATTGAATATAATGTATATACATATTTACAATAAAAAAATGTTCTGATATATTACTTTACTGACCGACTGCCTCGGTGGCGTGGTGGTATTTCGGTACGACTACGGTTCTGAGGTCTCGGGTTCGATCCCCGGGTCGGGCAAAGTGATATTGGATTTTTCCATATCAGCCCGGAGTCTGGAATTTGTGCCCGATATGGCGATAGGCTCGCCCCTTATCACATCTGGGACGGAACTAAGCTCGGCGAAATGTGGGTGTTCTAGTTCGCTAGTGCGCCTCTGCCTACCCCTTCGGGGATACAGGCGTGAGCTTATGTTTATGTTATATTACTTTTAGGATAGATATTCGATCTCTACAACAACAAAGGCATTCCAGACAGGTAAAGCGATGTACACACCGTATTTACACGGTAAATTGCTCATGTTTGGCGTAGTGTACACTACACAGACGTCCAAATGTTGCGTACATGAGTTGGCCCGGACTATGCGTTTGTAAGCCACATTGGGCGCAAGTGAGCACGCTAATGCTATGATACATGTCTCAATAGATTGAGGTATTAGTGTCTAGAGATAACGATGTGCACAGGTATAATAAAAGAGAATGTAGATAGAGCAAACTCTTAGTAGATTTGATACTAGAATGTTTATAAATATTGTAGAAATTATCAAATAACGTGGCAGTTATGTTTATTTTATTAAAAGTTGCTCGTATCATCCAGTTAAACAAAATAATATTTACTCTGCTATGATACTTGCTTTAGCCTAGAGGCTAAATTGTTAGCGTCTGATTTTCTATTTTTCGGAATGCGGACTGATAGTGGACAGATTATATTTTGCTTCTGTGGCGCAACGGGTGAATAGCTAGCTGGCTATGAAGCGTGTGGCCGCGAGTTTGATTCTCGTGTCGAGACAAATGTTTATGTGGCCCACAGATATTTGTTTCGGGTCTGCGTGTTGTGAGATCGTAAGTGTCTCGTAGTTCTTGATACCGACGACACAAGACTCGTATCTTTGTGTGGGGTCAGGACTACGTGTGTGATTAATTTACTTTATCCGACGTGCAAACCGAACCTGAGACCTCAGGACCGCAGTCGTACCGGCATGCAATAGGACTACACCACTAACTGCTGAGGAAGTCTACGCCACCAAGGCAATATTATAGCATTATATTAAAAACCTAAACAGTATTCGTTTATTTTCATATCTCATTAAGATATTTTTGAGTGCGAGTTAAGAGAGCTAGCCCTCCGCCACCGTCCTCCATCCTCAGTCCCTCTGTTATTGGATTATCTTTTTTACAAGATATTTACTCTGTGTCCACAGTCCGTAATACCGAGCTTTTGAAGCTCGCGTCTGAGTTATTCGTATCAAGAGCTTTTAAGAAAAAAACTCATTTAAAAGAGCAATAGATCAGGTTTCTAATCTAGTTTAGTTTGTAATTTATTTTCAAAGTTATGACTGAGAAATTGATCAATAATCATGTTTTATCCGTTAGGCCTTTCAGGTAATGAAGTATGCGACCACAAAGAAGGAGAAGATTTTACAAATTACATGAATTTCTACTTAACAAAGTATTAATATGACTTTCTGTATCTTTTCGACCGACTTCAAAAAAGGAGAAGGTCCTCAATTCGTCTGTATATGTATTATGTATGTTCCCGAAATCTCCCTCAAATGTGGACCTATTTTCAAGATTATTTTTTGATGCACACTAGTTCTTAGGAGAACTTCAGAGTACAGTATAATACCAAGTTAAATTCACAACTTAGATTACTGAGTTAGAATAGTCAAGACTATTCTTGCTTAGACCGCTAGACACGAGAGTTTGAAATCATAAAAGATACCCAACTTTCAATTATGAAAAATAGTGCTTCACATCCTTAAACCAACTTTAGAGATTATAATAATATAGGTACGATAAAAAAAACTAAAGCCCCCAGTCTTCCTGTTCTCGTGACAGATTTTTAAAAAATTGCACAATAATTATAAAGGCTGATTTAATTATAGTGAAAGTCGGTGTTCCCTTATAATTAGGGTCACTGCGCCGGTGAAATTAGATATTTTTCTAACGTAATGGTTTTAAAACAAGTGTAGCCTACGTAATCACGGCTAAATGGCGCCAGGATAGCTCTCCGGGGGGTCGTTGTGATCCCGCCTCTCGCAATGACGGCTTAATTCCTTTTTTACATTTGTATTCAGAGATCGCAGTTGTTTGAAGTGCGGTTTGAATCCGTCGGGGTATTCTTTTGAGGAATGTTTTGTTTTAGTATTTCGGGATAACTTATACCCGAATACTGAAATGCAACTCAAACGAGAACTCTAACTCTAAGTTACGAGTCCTGTATCGTGGGTAACAAAAACTACGGGACTTTCGATCTCACAAAACTCAGACCAGAAAAAATATTATGGACCACATATTGTCTTGTTGCCGGAAATCGAATCCACAACCTCTTTCTTCACAGTCGACTACTCGCCCGCTGCGCCATGAAGGCTGTCAAATAATAATAGATGTGAGTGTATGTATATATTACTCACAAAAATAGAACCTTTTCAGCAATGATGTATTAACAAAATGATCCGCATGACAGAGCGACGCATCTCCCAATTGTACAGGAAAAAGCAGCTCCCTTTGAGATACAAAAAAATCTCAGCAAATTATTTCGCGGCCGTCAAAAGAAGAATGCCAGTAGATGGTATCGGGCCGGGGAGGGGCCATTAATATCGCTCAAAAACATTGTTTGCAGAGGATCACCGCGATTTATCGTGGGCCCGGCCCCCGCACTCCGCGGTAGGGTTAGAAAAAAATGCGAGGGATAGTAGGGTGGGTTCTGTAGGATTTTTGGTGCATATTATAATATGGTGTATTTTGACAATGAATGCATAATGAATGTTGTTTACTGTATTATTTGTTTTTATGCCACAATTCTTTGTGTACTAACTTTCAAAATATTTGATTTAACAACTGCCAATTTTAGAACTAGCACATTCATTGTAATATATGGTCCGGCAAAGTGATTTTTCTAATTTGATGTGCCCGTGACTGAAATGCTCAGAGAGGATTGACATCAGGCAGGATGGTCGTAAAAGCTGAACCAAATCCTTTCTGCAATATGCTTGAAAAAGTGTGTTGCGCCAAGCCCACATTTAGTATAGAGGCAGGTTGAAAGAAAGAAGACATTTATTAGCATAATATTGAAGATCTTTTAATATAATAACAACACCCAACATTCACATACCATAATCCTGATCTCCTTCCTAAGATATAGTCTTGTATGGCACAACAAGCACTTCTGCTTCCAAACACTCAGACCCAAAGCAAATTAAATTTGAGATTGCTTTCTACCTGCGCTCATTCCACCTCAATGTGGGGTCGGCGCAACACACTTTTTCAAGCATGTTGCAGAAAGGATTTGGCTTAGTTTTTACGACCGGCTGCCTGTCTGACGTCAACCTCCTATGAAGGATTCAGTCCCGGACAAATTAAATTAGAAAATTCACTTTGCATACCTGGGATTTGAACCCAGGACCTCCCGGTCCACAGCCCATACATATATGTAGAATTGAGGTTACTAAAACACATATTTCGGTTTTTGATCACTGGTTCGCAATCTGCGTCTCATTGAGTCACGGTAGCTAACGATAACTTTGATTTTTCATCATCATCATCAGCCACAGGACATCCACTGCTGAACATAGGCCTTCCCCAAAGATTTCCAGATTACATTTAGATTAGATTTTAGATTTTGATTATTACATTCTAATTAAAGTAATCATCATGATTAGCCACAGGATGGCTACTGATGTACTTAAGCCTCCTCCAAAGATTCTGAACCGACATGGTAGTAGCTTACACAAAAAAAAAATCGCAATACCATAATATTAGCAAAAAGTTAAATAGGCTGCCCACGGAACTCCAATCCGGAACGATCCATTTAAAGCGGGAAGCAGTTACAGACGATAAAAATATAAGTACCTCACTGAGCTTTATTTTGCGAGCTTTCTGAGGAATTTGTCATTGTCCGTCATAATCACCGTGGCTACTGTAATTAATATTAATGACGTATCATGACAGATTTCTTAAAAAAATCTACGTAAAGTGAGTTATTACTCACTGAAGAGAGTTTAAATTCAAATTCAATCATTCATAGTTTAGAATTGTTGATATAAAAAAGTACGAATATTATAATTTTCAACATAGTTAAGAACTACATAACATACATACATTAACATAAGCTCACGCCTGTATCCCCGAAGAGGTAGGCAGAGGCCTATTAGCGAACTAGAACACCCACATTTAGTTCCGTCCCAGATGTGATAGGGGGCGAGCCTATCGCCATATCGGGCACAAATTCCAGACTCCGGGCTGATATGGAAAAATCCAATATCAGTTAAGAACTATTTCGGTTAAATCAGCATTTACGAGTATATATTAAACAAACTGTGGTATAATTGGTTCTTGAAGTTAGAAGCAGTAATGCCACTGATAAAGAAGAAAATATTTTCGTCATGCATTATAATCCCATATTAATATACCTTCCACTGCTCATGTTTCCTTCCCACTTTAAAAGCACGAAAATAATTTATTTTTATCAAAGAATATTAATATTCCTCAAAGCTACCACACAGCCAAATCTCAAATTACAAACCTTATTCAAGATGATATACAAGATTAAAGCTTACAAACGGAATCTTAATAAAATCAGCGTAATCAACGTCGACATATTTACGAGCAGACCGGAGCGGGCCGGTTAAGTCCGGTCAAAACCGGATTAATCCGGAACGCCGGTCCCGCTGGCTAAGCCTCATGGGTCCTGTAATAGCTCTAATACAGCCCCAGCCGGCCCCTAAACGCCTCTTGATGAGTCTGACGTTTTTAAATTACAAATTATATACGGCATTCATTGAAAAAGTTTCTTATTCGATTTAAAGAGAATTGTCGTTTGGGAATTTTTAGGTTAACTTTTATTGTTGAAGTTACGGAGCGGTGAAAAGAATTATTAGCCAGACGCGGGTAATTTATAAAGTTATATTTCCCTCTAGTTTGTCAAAGGAAAAGAAGCGAAGTTTAGAATGTAAAGAAAAAAAAACTGAGACAAGCGTATCGGAAGAGTTTATAGATGAATCGGTTCAGTTTTGATACAACATTTAATTTTTAAGCAGTTTCTAAATAATCATTATACATAATTATTATTCAGTTGATTCGATTTCTGGCAGAGGCAAAAATAATAAAAATAAAAAAAATCTTTAAAGATAAAAGATTCTTTTCAAGAAAATTGTCTTGCAATCAATATTCCCCTACATGTGGCAACTACGGGAGACCTTATACAGATTTTACATTTAATGATACACCACCCATCTAAATAATGATGTTCAAGGCAAAGTTAGGGTCCATTAGCCCCATGTCCCATTCCGTGCGACTACAGACTTTACAATCTAATTGCGACTCTACGTAAGTAGAGACGTAGAGTCGTCCATTACCACTCTTTTATGTTAATTTGCCAGATGTTGGATTGCTTTTATTTGAGAAATGTGACTCTGTCGTTTGATAGAATATAACGTAAGCTCACGCCTGTATCCCCGAAGGGGTAGGCAGAGGCGCACTAGCGAACTAATACACCCACATTTCGCCGAGCTTAGTTCCGTCCTAGATATGATAGGGGGCGAGCCTATTGCCATATCGGGCACAAATTAAAAAATGATGGAATATAGAGTTTGTGTATAACTTCTTTAATCAGCGAATGCAGTAAAGGTGGGTAAAAGGATTTTTGTATCTTACCAGTAATGTTAACTCTGATAATGTGGTTCAAGCAATAAATGACAACACAATGTTGATAGATAATTTAAAAAAAAGAGATTGGACCCGAACGTTTTCTGTCCGAGAGATATATCTAAGAAAGGTCCAGGTAACTGTATCATAAATCGTTGTGGATGAAGAATATGATGATATTGCGAGTAAAAGAGGTGTGCAATAATCATGGTAAGTGGAAATCTGCACCTACCGCTACAGGGAAAAAGCTGGATCTATGTATAAAGGACTGTCCACGCGTGCTGGAGATATCGCGTAACAAACATAGAATAATATAAAACAATTGAGAACCTTAACATACTTTAGGCTAAATCAAAATAAACAAACGCCATTTTAGTCCATTACATCCTTTTAACGTTACATGCTCTTAACAATCGAAATGCAAAGGCGTGAAAACTAAAAGCAAACAATCCGATAAAGTCGATGCTGTCTGTTCCGAAGCTATCAATTTGCATCTGGACTCCAGACAGACTTGCAAATAAACCAGACAACATTGTCGTGGATGCGGACGAAACCTTGCACCGTCTTTATTTTCAACCACAATAGTGATGGACAACTTCTACAAGATATACCTCTAATTATCTTTCTTTCTTTCCACTCTCATAAATCTAAATATGGGGTCAATACAAGACACTTTTTCAAACATGTTGCATAAAGGGTTCCGTTTAGGTTTTAAGACTGGCTGCTTGCTTGACGTCAACCTCCCTCTGGAAGATCTAATCCCGCACAAATCATGTTATAATAATACTTGCGTGACCTGGGATCCGAACGCAGCACTTTTCAGTTCACAGCATATATACGCTGTCTCTAGGCCACGAAGCCGATCTACAAAGTATACCAACATTTAAAAACTTAAATAATAATATATAAATGTTTGCCCCGTAATATTACTGTCCCACGCTTGGGCACGGGCCTTCTTTACTAATGAGAGGGGTACGGCCTTAGTCTACCACGCTAGCATGATGCGGGTTGGTAGACTTTACATGCCTATCGTTACTTAATATTTAAATATTTACTTCAAAATCCAAACCGCATATTATTATACAGTTGTTAAAAAGTTTACTCTTGATCTAACTAAAGGTAACTGACTAAATCTTGATAAAATCTATATAAGAATACAAAAAGAATCTTGACTATTGTAACTATCTTGTCTACATTTGCCGGGATATCGTACGCGATATTAACAAAGAAATACAGACGTATTGCGAATTACCTGTTTTTGAAACCACTTAGAAGTTAGCATTTTTGTGCGGTTGCATGAATTTATTGTTACCTGTACAAATAAATAAATTCACTATAAAGTCGAAGTTTGTTACAGGTGAGTTTCACATCACTAGTGAAAAAGGAACTCCTAACAAAGGCCAAACAAAAAGTCATACACTCGCGGCCAAACAAAACGGGTAAAGAGTACAGCGAAACAAAAATACGTACTTCGTTAAAACACATTTACATTTTTCTCCGTCCAGTTGATTTCATTACTCGCGATACTTTTTATTGGGGAATTTTAAAATATTGACTCGACAGCGGGTTGGCTCGATTGTGAGATATTTCGGTTATTACGTTAAATAATTTCGGTAAATTTTGCATTATTTAACGTCTTTTTATTCGATGAAATAATTTTAATAAAATTGAGTTTATTTCATTTTGACACGTCAACGTTTATGCTAATTTTAAACTTGAAGCAAATTGAAATTAAATAATGCTCTGTATTTATAAAGCCTGTGAAAATAGTACAAGGCTTGTCGCTTTATAATTCTATATATTAAGTTTAGTTTTTGCTCTTAATTCTTTTTGGGAAGGTAATAATGCCCCCAAACAACATTATTTTTTTTATTATTAATACATTTTTAAAATGTGACAAAGCTTTTGCATATTTTATGCTAGTATCTTATTATTGCATGTAGGGGCACACGTATATGCGCCAACAATTAATGCATCATTTTTTTCTACATATTACAGCTTATTAATGTGATTATGTATATCGACTGCCTCGGTGGCGCGATTGTATTTCGGTACGACTACAGTAGGTGTAGTGTTCGATCCCCGGGCGGACAAAATGATATATGGATTTTCGACCGGTTTCCAAAAAGGAGGAGGTCCTCAATTCGTCTGTTTTTTTATGTTTAATAAATAAAACTATTCTTACGGATTCTATCACGATTAGGTTTTAATTATTACGGGTCAGACCCGTGACAAGGAAGACTGCAAAGCCGTCGAAACGTCGGGAATAATAATTAAAACCTAATCGTGATCCGTAAGAATAGTTTTATTTCAATGTATAATATTCGCGTAAACTTAAGAAATCAGTATTTAATAAATAATAATAAATACACCCAATAGTCACACACCTAGTCGAAACCCCACACTAGGTATAACCTGTATCGTGGGTGTCAGAGACTATGAGAGACTTTCGGTCTCACAACTGTCGCGGAACCCTCAATAATAACGGGTTTGCGAATAAATAATAATACACGGCATACCGTATAGCTAGCGCATTGAAAAAAATTGTGCACATAAAACATTAGACTTGTCTCATAATAGGTACCAAATATAATATATACTTTAGGTAGGTTCAGTGACCGCAGTTTGAACCTGGCATAATCGATCTGCCGAAATATAAGGGGCACTCGCCCAGGTGACCTCCAACCTCCCCTTACAGTCACCCCTGACCCAACAATACTGTACATGCGTACACTTCTACCGCGGCAGGATAACCATAATAATCACGTAACTCTCTGTACCACAGGTACACTTCTGCCGCCGGTAGGATAACCAAATTACTCGCAGCACTCTGTACAATAAGTACACTTCTGCCTCAGCAGGATATCCACCTAGATTCATCGCCGTAGCAAATTGAACACATAGGACATAGAAAACCAAAAATAGAAAGATATACTGCATTATAAGTCACCATGATTATATTCTAGCACTCACCGGTACACTCCCCTAGCTACACTATGTACACAACACTATATAGAGGTAGACTTTTGTACCGACTGGATATTCACGATAGACTGAACTCCTTCCTTCTTGCTGTTAATATATAACTTCTAATGCAGTATTTATCTACCCACATTATTTCATAATAAAAATAAAAATAAAATTCTCTTTACGTATACCTACGTTTAAAAGAGAAACTGAAATTAATAACATATTTCGCGGTCTTCCGCGACAACAACACCCAGACTTGAATCAAATATCTGTGAGTCACACAAACATTTGTCTCAATGCAGGAATCGCACCCGCGGCCTCTCGCTTCACAGCCGGCTACTCGCCCGCTGCGCCACGGAGGCTGGAGGATGTGATTATGTATATGTTGTTATTTATGACCACATTTTCAGCTTCCTAAATACAGTATTGATAGCACAAGTCCTGACTTACTTCTTGTTGTCAGTATATTTATAAACTTTCGCCAATATTTCTTAAGCCAAAACATAAGTAAAAAATAACACTTTAATCACATCACTGGAAAAAAACAGGATAAAAATAAGGAAGGCTTTATGGAATTCGCAGACTTTCGGCATTCGGCTGGCAATAAGTTTTATGAGCTAGAAACTTGCACATGAAATATAGCGGCCCGTTTCCTACGACCCGTACAGTTCGCCGTGGTAAATATTTTGGGAATTCTTATATTAATACAAGTTTTATTATGTATGAAGAATTCGATTCCATTTTCACTTTAGTTGCAAATATTGTTATTTAGAGTCTATAGACTGTTTTTCGTCACCTCGTTGGTCTAGTGGCGGCGTATATTGCCGGTAAACTAGAAGATCCTGGGTTCAATTCCTAGGCCGGAAAAGGAGTTCTTCTAACACTATTTTCCAGGAACTGGATCCGCCAGAGGGGGGTCTACGTTAGGCAGTCGGTCGTAAAAATCAAGCCAAATCCTTTGTGCATCATGCTTGAATAAAGTGACCCAATATTAACGGTGGGATAAGGGCTGGTAGAAAGAAAGAAACTATACACTGTTTTGACGGTCCTATACCGGTTATATTTCTAGTGTGAACAATTAGTAATGAAATCAATTAGAGTAAATTGTCAGTTGATGAAAAATAAACTTAATTTATTGTACAAGTTAGTACTCAAGTTAGACTACTATCAAGGACAAAAGGCCCTCCAGACAAAGAGATCTATAGACAACAAAGAGACACTAATAAAGATTTTATATTATGTTTTCATCTGATAGCAGTTGAGCTACGACGTTTTTTTCGCTATAATTGTGCCCAATTGAAATAGCAAATACTGCTTCACTAACTAGAAAACTAACAAAGTCTCAACACTTACGTCAGCCAAAGAGATGCTTAAGATCTTTAAATATTAATAAATCTGTAATTAATATAATCTATGGCGTAGTTTTACTATGTGCGTGGTACGAATAATACTCTGAGGTCTTGGGTTCGATCCCCGGGTCGGGTAAAATGGTTTTTTTATTTCAGAGACTGGTAAATGAGCAGGTAGGTCTCCTGATGATAAGTGATCGCCACCGCCCATAGACGGAGAATCATGGTTGAGTTGCCAACCTAAAAGGAGGAAACTAGAGATTGGAAAAGAGCGGGAAATTGGGCCACTGGAAATCTCACTCACTAAACGAAACGCAATAGCGAGCTGCCATTTTACGGCAGTTTTCTGTGAGACGGTGGTATCAAACCGGTCGAGCCTGCCTATCCGTGCTGTAGACGTAATTGTCTACAGTGTCGCTCTACCACTTAGCGTGATATTTTTCGACATAGTATCAACCCGGAGGCTACAATTTGTGTCCAATAAGATAAGAAAAAAGTTCAGTGCAATGTGGGTGTTCTAGTTTCTAGGTTCCTTCGAGGATATCGCCTGAACTGTTTTAGTCGATGTTTTTAATATCTTCCAATTACCCTAATTATATTTGATAGAGAAACCAGCCTACATTAACATATAGACAATCGGACTCGGAACAATGACGTACTAGAGCTAATTCCACGCATTACTGTCGATTATTGTCATATCTAAATTAAGCTAACGAGGTGTCAGCAAGCGTCCGACAATCGCTCGATAATCGCGCGTGTTTGTGTAATCAATCTGACAACATGGAGTATTAGTAATTAATTACATACATAACCTCACGCCTGTATTCCCGAAGGGGCAGGCAGAGGCGCACTAGCGATCTAGAGCACCCACATTTCGTCGAGCTTAGTTCCGTCCCAGATGTGATAGGGGGCGAGCCTATCGCCATATCGGGCACAAATTCCAATTTTTAAATAGTAATTAATTCAGTGTTACAATATGGCTAATATCGAGGTGTCACCTTCTTAACCTAGACGTTTATATGAAGTGGGAACCGGGAATTTCTTGATTCGATTCCCAGGTCCGATGGGGTGTTTTCCTAACACGATTTGCTCGAGATCCCACAGAGGAGCATTGACGCCAGATAAGCAGACGGTCATAAAAATTAAGCCAAATTCTTTCTGCTCGATTTTCCCTCAGCGCTATAACATGTCTCTTAAGACGAGGCTTAATAATCACAAGTTTAAAAACTTAACGAACGAACTTTAAATCCGTTCGAGACCAAATTTATATGGGACCACCCTTGATATAAGCTCTATCGAATACAAAAAGATTTTTTTAAAAACGAGCCACATTTGGCGGTGATATCGCGTAACATACATAAAAAAACAGATGAATTGTCCTCAATTGATTTCCAAAAAGGAGGAAGTCCTCCTCCTCCTTTTTGGAAGTCGGTCGAAAAAACATGTTTGAAAAGTGTGATATGCCGACCCTACACAAACACATGGGATAATGGATATAATGGAATATCGCTATTACATACAAAGACTCCCCGAAGGGATGGACAGGGATGAACTAGAGAACTAGAGCACCCCTATTTCACCGAGCTTATTTCCGTTCCAGATGTAATAGGTGGCGAGCCTATCATCATATATGACATAAATTCTAGACACCTGCTGATACTGAATAGAGAAGCCCAATATTACTTTCCCCGACCCGGGGTTTGAACCCGATACCTCAAAACAGTAGTCGCAGCACATACGCAGTATAACAACGCCACTGAGGCAGTCTCGTCTTATGTTTGCAATAAAATCGCTTGTGAAATTTATTCGTACTCGGGCATCTGATGATGGAGTAAGAGGAAACATTATGAAACTTCTCGACGGATAACGAAAGTACCGCAAAGTTTGAAGGTATATTGTTAACTTTAGCTAGGTTACATTTCTAAGAATTCATCTCGTCATGACCTCGACTTTTTATTTTGGGGTGAATAAAAGCTCATTTTATCACTAATCTTTTCCAAGAAACAAGTTAAGACTGTCTATATACAATAATAGGGCTTTGATAAGGTTAATTGAATTTTAGAACTTCTTATTGTTCGTGGGAACGATATTCATAACATAACATAACATAAGCTCACGCCTGTATCCCCGAAGGTGAGCAGAGGTGCACTAGCGAACTAGGGCACCCACATTTCGCCGAGCTTAGTTTCGTCCCAGATGTGATAGGGGGCGAGCCTATCGCCATACCGGCACAAATTTCAGACTGTGGGCTGATATGGAAAAAATCCAATATCACTTTGCCCGACCCGGGGATCGAACCCGAGACCTCAGGACGGTAGTAATACCGAAATACAACCACGCCACCGAGGCAGTCGACGATATTCAATTGAATTAAATAATTCAAAGTTAATAAAGAAAATATTTTTAAGGGAACTAATAAGTCGCCTCCTGGGTTTAGTAGCAGGGGCTATGGACAGGGTATCCTAGGTTCGAATTTCAGAATGGTCTACATAGTTTTTCTAACACGATTTGACTGAAACTGGATCTTCCCGAGGGTAAACTTAGCCGGACCGTGTTTGAAATAGGCTAGAATATGTGTGTTACGACGACTCGAGTAGAATAACAGCGGAAAGAAGGAAACATTGTAGCTACAAAATTACAAGACATTAGACTTAACCTACGAGTATTATATCTCAGGGTGACCAGCGTAGTGCAAGTTGAATTCAAAAATATTTCTTTCTACCTGCATTCATCCAAAAACATTCAAGAGTACCTAAATAGACGAGACAACAGCACAAAACTTGAGATCCAAAAGTTATGACCTCGTGGTCATAAGTCGCTCAGTTTATTTGAAATATACGCGCGCAAGATCGGTCAGTGTAATAATATTGAGAGAATAAACTTGTCTTACGTGATTCGTGATTTTAACAATTCACAGAACATTCTAGGGTGTAAATTGTAATAATCGCCCTCGCATTGTAATGAGTGGTTGATGGCGGTACTGAAGTTTGAGATCATTTTTTTTGCATAGAAACTTGCTAGATAGCCTTTCTATAGTTAGTAATATTAAATCTCTTTGCCCTTATCCCACTTTAATGTGGGGTCGGCGAAACACACTTTTTGAAGCAAGTTGAATAAAAAAATAAATGAAACAATTGTTAGTAATCTCACCATAGAAGTAATTATTACATTAAAATGTAACAGTATTGTAATTTCAAAAGAATTGAAACAAATATTACCTATTATTATACTAAATGAATGTTCTTTTCATAGTATAACACATAATTTTTAAATAAATTTTATATATACCTAAAGAACAAACACAAATATGAGATCGTTAAAGATGCTCTTTTACACTAGTTAAAAAGAAATCCTTAACAATAGATAATACATACATTTTATGTCCAAAATTCGCTTTATATGGAACAAAATAATAAATGTGGAAACGCACTCTATATGTCTTGCGATTTTGGCAACACTACAAGCAGCAGTAAACAGGAAAACATTGCGAAAACAAAGTATTTTACTACAATGCGTTGCAATACATTTTTGAACTTTAATGTTATGCACGATTTAAAAATAATTCGAGATAAATAACCGAACAAGTATAGGCAAGGCAACCCAACTGCGTGTAAGCTATCGAGCTCGATGCGCGTCTATGACATTTGTATGAAATATTAACTCGATTGTCAAAATTATTCCACTAGGGCCACTGGCTAAATATGGTGAATGTTCTGGTAAGAATAATATTATGCTAAGTTTCCACTTTGAGCCCATTTGTATGTGATATGCCTCTACATTAAACCAACATTTATTTGGCTTTTGAGAGTAAATAGTAAATATTTATATACATAACATATTGTCTTAATTTAATAGCCACTAATTTAAGAATTTCGAAGGTATGTGAAGTCTACCAACCCGTATTAGGCCATTGGTAGACTAAGGCCTAACCCCTCTCATTAGTAGAGGAGGCCCGTGCCCAGCAGTGGGACAGTAATATTACAGGGCTAATATTATTTATATTACAATAGCCACTAACTTATTCAGTATAATTTCAAATTCGATTCTAACATAAAATTCATTTTCAAACATCACCATCTCAGCCTGACGACGTCCACTGCTGCACATTTTAAAACGTAATATGTCCTAATTAAAATGAAATTGTTCTCAGGTTGCGGCCTCCGTGGCGCAGTGGGCGAGCAGCCGGCTGTGAAACGTGAGGTCGCGGGTTCGATTCCCGCATCGAGACAAATGTCTGTGCGCCCTACAGATATTTGTTTCGGGTCTGGGTGTTGTGAGACCGGAAGTCTTTCGTAGTTCCTGATACCCACGACACAAGACTTGGTCTTAGTGTGGGGTCAGGACTATGTGTGTGACTGTTGGGTGTATTTATTATTATTATTATTTATTTACTAATCCTATTATAATAATACATTATATTTTATCGGTGTCCTTCTGTTAGCTTAAAACCTATATTAGATAATAACCCAAAAACCCCAAGCATTTAATCCATCAATACACAAAACTGACGACCCTATCCGTGACAAATATAATTTTCTCGATACTATAATCGGATCAGCATAATGCTTCTGATATGCCAAGATAAACTACCCCTACACCAAATCTCTTTCGCTTTAGGGACGCCGCATACTACCGGTATATTATATACATATGATCTTCTAATTTAAAAATTTTGGGTATGTTACGTGAAAGGTAAGAGTAGTGTAAAATTTTAAACTTGTAAGTAAAATTTTCGAAATTTCTAAGGGCATGTAAGGTATGGGAACTCAAGACGAGTGAATGCAACGGAAATATATTGTTAATGTATGTAAGAGTGAGTAAGCAAGTGAGAATGACAGATGTCGGATAAAAGAGTAGGATTTATATCATCATCATCATCATCATAGTAGCCATAATACGTCCACTGCTGAACATAGGCCTCCCCCAAAGATTTCCAGAGCGACCTGTTGGAAGCGGCCTGCATCTGTGTACTTTTAAATTATGTGAGATTTTTGTTTTTGGTAACGTGAGGTCAATAGCAGCAGTAGCTCACTCGGGAGCGGTATAATGATAACGATGATGATGTATGTGTGTGTAGAAAATAAATGGTTTAAAATTATGTAAATTGTTATCGCTAGCTTCAACATTGAGGGAAAATATCTTAAACTGAATTCTCCACATGTATTATTAATTGCATTTGGGGCAGAATCGTAACGAGTGGTATGATATGAGAGAGGCCTATGGCCAGTAGTGGGACCTTAAACGCTGTGGATGGTAGGATGATGGATTACCAAATCAATCTATTATTCTGAAATAAATATCATGACAGAGTTCCACTGTTGAAGTCACGTAAAACAATACTGGATATACATTAATGCAGTAAATTTTTTTGATCGATTTCTTGGAAAATTGGGATTTAAAAAAAAATCTAAGATAATATTATCTTCATTTAATATAAAGTCCTCAAAAGTATCGATAACACTTATTACTGTATTAAACAATCAAAAGGACTCTCTCGAATACGTTTTAATTCAAAGCTCTTGATTTTCAATATAATCTTTTATGTATGAATATTTTATGGACAATAAGATATAAATGGGCCAATTTGAATATTTAAGCCTTATTTGACAATTTCGCGTTACGGAATTTTATCATATTAGAATCTGAATTATTTGTTTTGAAGTATTTTATTTCCATTCTCTTGTGATAAAATATTCGACATATTTTAATAAGTTGATGATTGGCTCTCATGTGTTGAGTACCTCCGTGGTGCAGCAGGCGAGGAGCGGGATGTGATTCGAGAGGATGTAGGTTCTTTTTCCATTCCGACAAATAAATATTTTGAGTATAGCTATTATAAAGTCGTGAACGTAGTTTCGCACACGTGCAAAATAGCAGACTTTTTCTGGCACGAGATTTTGCTTGCGACTCCGTCCGCGGGGACAGAAGTCTTTCCCGTTATATTTTTGATAGAAAAGTAATCATTACTTTAATCCTATGTGAAACCCTCTCAGAAATGTAAAATCTGTTGTTGCGTGAAAAGAAAAACCAATAACATTGAGTGTGATAGAATATGCAGAATGTTGAATAAACTCGTTAAATTCAACAAATACACAAAATATACGAAAATATCGTTAAATATAACTGTAACATTTCCCCGATGGTGGTGAGCGCTCGGCTAATCGGCGTTGTTTACCAACATGCCACCACACCGCGCCACACCGCGCCGGCTGCCTCCAATATGTGGGTTTTATATCGCAGGCCAATTAACAGATACGATCTCACAGGTGGCTTGTTCGAGCGTTTGATTTTATTGAAAACCGCTGTGGATGAAATTAAACTGCGCGTTATTGTTCATGCGGGTTGTAAGCTGGTGATGTTGTGTTACAAGTACAGAGGTCCGAGCGTGAATCATTTCGACATTTGAATTCGAATCGAGATTAATGAATTCGAATCTCAATATTGTAACAAGTGGTATGATAATGTATATGTTACTGATTGAGCTCTTGTAGTAGGTATGAAAATATCCTCGGTAATATTACGACACTAACGTACTTATAATAAAACCCTGAGAGACTTGTTGAAATAAGTTTTAAAATTAACACTTTAATGTTAACTTACTTGTTTCAATATCACTTATCATTCTTTCACGTGATTAGCCAGAATGAAATGGCTAAACATAAAAATTCTATTCAAAATGTTTTCGCTTAAATGCTCTATCCCATACATTATTCCTTGAGCTAATATAGCTATAGGGTCTCTAATCTTGACATCTCTATAATCAGCTGAAGCACAGGCCCATGATTATACGTCCAATCTGATTGTTCATCATTAAATACCGACACGCGACAGGCACGTGCTATCAGTGATTAGATAAAATGTAAGGGAAAATAATAACACATAATGCTTTTAGTTAGCTAGTTATACTGTACTATGTCGGCTATAAAACCATAGAGGTTCTGGGTTCGAATAAAATATCAATGTTTGATTCCAGTAACACGTAAGTTGCGTGTTGTGTTTTAGACAGAAATAAGCTCAGGAACTGTTGGCTTAATTGACCCGCTAACTATCATTCTTCTGAACTCCCTTATTCCACCCAACTGGGGGCTTCATAACACACTTTTTCAAACATGTTACAAAAAAAATTTGGCTCGACGAGTTACCTGCCAGACGTCAACCTCCCTTGGGGATCCAGTCCAAAAATCGTGTTGGAAAACTAATTCCTACCCGACCTACGACCGGTGCACAGCCCATATAAAATCAGTGAGGTGACCATAATGCCCCTTTAGCTCTACTTTTGGGAACCAGGTGTGATGTCGTAATTTCAACTTTATTAATAATAAACCGTTTTGTGAACATATTTTTCTTTTTGGTCGGTTAAAAGGGGTGTGAGATCCCAGTAGGCTGTCGCAATTGATCAATTCGTCGGTCGGCGGGGGCTAATGTATTCGTAAAGTTCGACAAAGCCGCGTCTGCGAGTCTCCGAGGAAAAAGGGCTTGTCACCTAATGGATACAACTTCCGAATTGAGGTTTTGTACAGTTCGGAACAAGATAAATGTTACATTATATAAATTGCTACAAATATTTTTTTGCAAATGCCAAATTGGTTATATTTGATATGTAATCACGGCCTACCCAGCTACCCACGATATAAAAGAATCCTGTGTCTGTTGCCGATTAGCACTATGAGGTTTTAACATAACATACATAAGCTCTCGCCTGTATCCCCGAAGGGGTAGGCAGAGGCGCACTAGCGAACTAGAACACCCACATTTCGCCGAGCTTAGTTCCGTCCCAGATGTGATAGGGGGCGAGCCTATCGCCATATCAGGCACAAATTCCAGACTCCGGGCTGATATGGAAAAATCCAATATCACTTTGCTCGACCCGGGGATCGAACCCGAGACCTCAGAACCGTAGTCGTTCCGAAATACCACCACGCCACCGAGGCAGTCAGTTTCAGGTTTTCAAGGAAGGGAATAGTGATTGAGAAGAGTGATGAGTGTTGTACTGAATAAAATGCAACAGTTAACTGCCATTTCACGTCATATCGGTGGAATAAGCGGGAGAGTTAAACCTATCGAACCGGCCCATTCGAACACTGCGTGGCTCTAGCACTCAACTCATACTATTTAATATACATTTTTATAGCAGAGACCGGCAAACGAGCAGATGGGTCATCTAATGGTAAGTTATCTCCGCCGCCCATAGACACCCAAGACACAAAAAGAATCATGGGTGCATTGCCAACCTAAAAGGAAGGAATGGAAGGGTAGGGAAAAGGGATTGGGACAGAAAGGGTGGAAGACGGGCCACCGGAATGTCACTCATCGAACGAAACGCGACAGCAAGTTGCCACTTTACATCAGTTTTCTGTGAGGCAGTGGTATCAAACCGGCCGAGCCGGCCCTTTCGTGCTGTAGACGTTCCTGTCTACAGCGTGGATCTACCACTCAAAATAATAATATAATAAAATGATCATGTTTTAATGTTGCAAATGGTTTGGTTATTGTAAAAGTTATTTATCTGACCACTCCAATGGAGAAACTTTGCATAATTAATGCATAATTTTCAAGTAGCGTTTTAGTTTGAAATTACTGCAGCGCAATGTTTAAAAGTGGAAGAACTTTTCCCTCAGTCTTTTATAAAGTGATATAAAAACCATTTTCACTTCACCGGTCTATGGTAACTGCTGTAATATCGTTCTGAGTTTGAATGAAATAACACTTTTATATGAATCGCTGCCATTTATATATAAAGTACCCGTCATATAATTATAGAAAGTAACTGTAAAAATAATAATAATAAGGGCTTGTGTTCTGTAAAATTATTGTCAAAGCTGGTATTTAAAACCAATATAATATTATGATACTCAGCCTAAATGCTTTGCTATTGGACTAATAAACTAGGGATAAAATAATGAACATTAAACATATTAAAAAATGAAAACTTTCATGATACTAATGGAATGATTTATTATTATAAAATCACTTGTTTCTTTCTACCTGCCTCCATCCTACCCCTGTGGGGTGGGCGCAACACACATTTTCTAGCATGAAGCATTTGTAGAACAAGCATTGCAGACAAGATTGCATAGTAATAAGCTCCATCGAACACAAAAAGAATTTTGAAAATCGGTCCACATACGGCGGAGATATCGCGTAACATACTTTAAAAAAAATATAGACGAATTGAGGACCTTCCCCTTTTTGGAAGTCGGTCGAAAATTTGCTTTGCCCCATCCTGAGAATCAAACCCAGGATCTCCCGGTCGACAGCCCATATATGCTGCCACTACACCAAGGAGACGAAAAATCACTTCACCGACAAAACTTAAATGACTATTTGTGGCGTATAAATCAAAGTCAAAATACTATAAATAACGTCCCTAAACTTTGGACAAATTGCTTAAACGAAGTTATTATAGTGTTTGCTGAACAAAGCCTTACAACATCTATTAGTTCAACTACTAACTCTATTATAGTACTAAACTAAAACGAAAACATTTGAATCCAAGTTATCATCATAACGACCATTATTATAATTTATTACAATAATATTTGACAGCCTCCGTGGCGCAGTAGGCGAGTAAATGGCTGTGAAGCGAGAGGCCGAGGATTCCATTCCCGCACCGAGAAAAACAATTTGTGTGGTCCACGGATATTTGTTTCAGGTCTGGGTGTTAAAATAACGTAAATATCTCATAGTTCCTGATACCAACGATACAAGACTGGTGTATTTCACTGTGGGATCAGGAGTCAGGACTATGTAACTGTTGGGTGTTATTTATTTATTTATTTACATAAAAACTTATAATTTTAAAAACATAAACAATAAAATGTTAGAATAAATTAATACCGGTATATCTTTAGTTTACTACGATTTCTGCTCTCAGATATCAGTGACAAATACCAAAATACGTGTTACTAGGGCGACAATTAAACACTTAAAAACAAACAGAATATTATTACAATCTTCCTCTCTTCCTATCTTTATTCCTCCTTAATGTGGGATAGGTGCAAGTTGCGGAAAGTATTTCACATTTTTTGATGGCTGCCTGACGTCAACCCCCTTCGGGAGGATTCAGTCCAATGATGATCCAAATGATATTAGAAAATCTCTCCACCCGACCTAGGAATCAAACCCAATAGCTCCCCGTTCACAGTCCAAGTATGTTGCCACTAGACCAAGAAGGCGACAAGCAAAATTATTACTATAAGGATATAATCTTAGTTATACAATAATCCATCTCTGTACTTTGTTTCCTTGGGTAAGTGGCCCAAAAAACTAAAAAATTCGTAAAGCTTATCTCCGAGCAACAAGATATTATTTTATTGAACATTGTTTCTACTGTGACACAGTTCGTACTAGTACAGCCGCCAACGAAATACTCTTAAATAATAATATGATGGTTGAGTGATAGAGCCACGCTGTAGAGAATGTCGTCTACAGCACAAATGGGTCGGCTCGACCGGTTTGATACAGCAGCGAAGCGGCAGCTTGCTGTCACGTTTCGTTCAGTGAGTGAGATTTCCGGTGGCCCATTTCCCACCTTCCATTCCCAATCCCTTTTTCCCCTCCTCGTCCATTACCTCCTTTAAGGTTGGCAACGCACCCTTGATTCTTTTCGTGTCTATGGGCGGTGGAGATTTTCTTACCATCAGGTGACCCACCTGCTTGTTTGCCAGTCTCTGCGGTGAAAAAAAGTAGTAGTTCTATTTTAGAACATTGTAAGAGTTTATTTTGTAACAAGCTTTTGTCTTAAATAAATTATTATTATTATATTGTTCAACCGAATAAAACCATGTCACCTTTACTCCGTGCCTGGCTTCCAATACACCACGTAAGCGTGTGGAGGCATCGAAACGAATCTCTAATTATTTGGGTGAATTAGTAAAACCGTTCGACATACGTGACCCGAATTACATTCATTTGTCCTTAATTAAATGAACACGCGCGCTATTTCTTCGAGTCCAACTACTCGTATTTGTGAGCGTAATTAATGGGAAAATGATTCTGCGAAACTCTATCTGTGGTTGTTCAGCACAGTTAATAGTTTCATCCCCATTTTCGAGTTTTAACAGAGTTAATAGAAAGACGAGGTTCTCGATGCGATGCGTATTTTGCCTTTCTTATGTACATTAGTTGGATTTTAGTCTCATAATACATTTTTATTGTAATATTAAATAATATACTATTAAGCCTGTAATATTACTATCCCACTGCTGAGCACGGGCCTTCTTTACTAATAAGAAGGGTTAGACCTTAGTCTACCACGCTGGCCTAATGCGGGTTGGTAGACTTCACATACCTTCGATATTCTTGTGAAGAAATTCTCGGGTATGTAGATTTCCGCACGATATTTTCCTTCACCGTTATTGTAATATAACTTAACTTAAAAGCAAACCTAAGGACTAAGAAGAGGCTACAGTTTCCTCAAAGGCTGACAACGCAATAGTTCCTCTGGCATTGTGGGTGTTCATGGGCTGTCAGCTAACCAACATCTGCTCGTTTACCTCCTATTCTATAAAAAAGCTCAGTGAATTCTTTACAAGAACTTGGAAGGTGCAACAACCGCATGTTTTATAGATATTTTTTTTATCTGCCTGATGTACCAAAATAGCTAAAAATAAATAAATAATTTGCCAAGAAATGTCCGAAAATATAAAAAGGAACTCATCAGCGAAATTCCTCTTACCATTGCAGTAGTTTTATTTGAGAAACTGGTGCACTACTTCAAGTCGACAAGTTTAATTAATTAGCGGTTGAGAGCTGGCTGTGAATCGATGGCTATCAACTTCTTATTACTGAGAGAAACTACTAGTTGTGGGTGACGGTGGGGATTTATACAGCCGACGATGAGCATGTTTTATTGGTGTTTTAGTTTTGTTTTAGTCTTGGAGCTGGTAATGCAAGTTTAGACAAACTTCTTCATTTGTTTTTTTTAAATAAACAGGATTTAATAGGGATTTTAAAACACGCTGAAGAAAGTTTTTATATAAAGTTAGATAATTTTTACCACCCAAAAATTCCACTATGCCAAAATAATTAAAGTAATTTAGGTCTACCTATGTCTTATCTATCTTGGAAAGTAGTGATAGTTTACTGTTCGCAAAACTGACTGTAAAGCCTATATGAATAATTTACTAATACTGTCATGAATAATTTTCGCTTTCATATTCGAATACCTATACTAATATAGAGGTAGATCTAAAATATAACGTAATAATATATGTAAATACATGTTTAAGAATTTTAGCCTTGTTAAAACATAATTAATTTCTTATTACAATTTTAAAAGCTGTGGTAGAGTTTCAGTATACTCTGATATTGACGGCGGGAAGTAACTTCACGTATGTTTTAATTTATCTACTGAGTACAAAGTTGAGTCTTACGAATAAAATATTGAATACGTTGCCTTAGATGAACGACGTGTTTTACGAAGGCTTTTTGCTTTTATAATATTTTAGTCGATTTCCAAATAAATATTTTATTAATGTAATTTACATAAACTCTCACAACTGATATAATTTCTAAAACATACTTAGACATAGGATAAGGGCACGTGGAAAAAAAATTACATAATATGTCAAGTACAAGCATATTGTGCAAAATATTTCCATCCCATTATGTGATGACAACGAACCCTGAAACTGGGTCAGGACTTTAGGTAGCCAAAAAGAAAAGGATGTAATAAAAACATCCTCGGCCAAATAAATTAGATATAGTTATATACTTACATTTATAATTATTTGGTACTTTAACAATCACCAATGGATATTATCGATAACAGGCATCAATCCAAATCGGTAATTCCACAACGAAGACGAAAAAACAACGTGAATATTATTTAAAATTAGCTGACATAAGTGTAACCAGATTCAACAAGTTTTAAAAATATTGTTTATTAATTTCAATGGAATAATACCCAGTAGCGTGGTAATAAATTAAATTGTTCACCTATTCGATGCGAATTGCTCCACAATCTGAATTCAATATAAATTAATGTTATAAGTTCTGTACTTCAACTGAGCTATATACGATATTTTGGTGTAAATAATATAAATTGAAACTGATATTCATTATATCAATAAAACGGTATACATATATACTCGGTACTATCCCATCTGTGACGGAAATAAGCTCGACGAAATGTAAGTGTTTTAGTTCACAAGGTCGCCTTTGCCTACCTTACAGAGGTATTGCCTAGATGTAATATGTATGTATGTATATACATATTACATTTATTAGAATAAGAAACTGTAAGACATTTGTAAATAGACCCGTGAATAAAATGTTGTAGGGCGCATTTGTTGTCACGCTTTTATTCTAATAGTTAGGTACTTGACTGTAGTAACCAATATCAATGAATTTTTGTAGGAACATAGATGTATCATCGAAATAACGTATGCAATAGGAATTTATTAAAAATACTCCAAGGACAATTTTATTTTAGTTATTTAAATACTTATTTTATTATCTGTGCATCACGTGACTGTAAACACCAATCAAGACACATGATGTCACATTACTCATTTTTTTTTAAATTTGATCCACAATGGCCTAGGCCCTAAGATCCAAACTCATACTGCCAGGATATTTGGTATATTTTTTTCGTATTTTTGTATAAAGCTCAACCTAATTTCAACGCGGATGTGATCGACAATCAGTATCTGATCGACGAAATATCTGACCCGTTTGTTTAGTTTGAAATCATACATATTGATATTTCTATGGTAAGGAAAGATGACGTTACCCGTATCTACAGTTAACAGATGGCGTTTTGGTGGAAAATTAAATTATACATAAATTTGTTTTCTTTTTTTAAGTAATATATGAAAATAAACATCGTGGTTTATATATGAAAATAAACCACGTAATATTTTTTTACATGTTTAGTATAAACTAATTAATAGCCCTGTATACTTTTTAAAAGATAGTCAAGAACCCAATTCTATTGGATTATAGTATATAAGATCAGAAACTATAGAATACATATAAGTAGAAAAACGCTGACAATCTTAGAATACTAATCATCTGCTATCCCCAAGGAGACATTCATTAGACGCATGTTAGGGATTTTTAGCAAATTCTCAGGAAATTATACAGCCTCGTAATAAGAAGGGTCAGAAGGTAGAAAAGGACATTGCATAATAATGTCGTGACCATTATTAGCAAAAAGAATTCAGCTGGATCATTATTACTAGCCTTTTGTCAGGATTGTTGAAGAAATCTATAACACTTATTTTAAAATATTTTTTCTTTCTGTCTGGCGTTATCCCAGTCTAATCCCAGGGTCCGCCTTCCTACTTAAACTTTTCTACTTCGCCCGGTCTTGAGCATCCTCCACAGTAAGACCGTTGGCACTCGTATCTTTCTCCAAAACGTCTAGCAATCGCTTTTTGGGCCAATTACATTCTTAAATTGAAATATTGTAAGTGCTCAATATTGGAATGGTTTGCGTTTACTTGGAAAGGTTTACGTTTAGCAATAAACGATAATAGGCAAAAATTTTAAGGCTAAAATTAAATAAAATAACTTGTTTATGAAGTCTGCCTTTATTTCTTGCTTACTTAATAAAAGAGTAGAGCTTTTTGCTTTGATTATAATATTTTACTACCATACCGAAATGAATCAATCACTCATAAATTTAGGTAGGTAGTCAACCAAACAACGAAATGATTTTTCATTTTATTGGAAGTTTTTCATACCTTTTATTTAGGACAGGCGACACCGAAATTGAATAAAAGCGGTCTCGTGTAAGCATCTGGTTTACGAGGCGTCCCCGTGCGAACTAAAAATGTTAAAAGGAACATGATAATTTTTAGAGTTCCGTAGCCATATGGCAAAAAAGGAACATTTATAGTAGACGTCTATCTATCTGTATGTTACAACTATTTAACTTGAAGTCTATTGGCACTACATAGATTAAATATGGTGGAGACATATAACTAAATATATAAAGGTGTAGTCACTTTATAATAATAAACTTTTGAGATCGGTCACCGTAGAAGTGTTTGGATTGGTTTTAAAATTATATCCGTGCCCCCAAAATTGTTTTTCAATTAATACACATGTTTGTGAGAAATCCGTTTTTAAATTCTTAGAATAAACATTTTGAAATAATTAAGGTACTGAAACATAAGCTATACATACATAAGCTCACGCCTGTATCCCCGAAAGGGTAGGCAGAGGCGCACTAGCCAACTAGAACACCCACATTTCGCCGAGCTTAGTTCCGTCCCAGATGTTATGGGGGGCGAGCCTATCGCCATATCGGGCACCAATTCCAGACTCTGGGCTGATATGGAAAAATCCAATATTACTTTGCCCGACCCGGAGATCGAACCCGAGACCTCAGAACCGTAGTCGTACCGAAATACCACCACGCCACCGAGGCAGTCCATAAGCTATATTTCTAACTAAAACCGTTTTGTACAACTTACAAGATTCTTAAGGAAAGATAAGATATAGAAGATATACGTAGCATACGTAGTTTTTGAGTAAATGGAATTAACCGTGAATATTAAGTCATTGTCTTTTCCTTAAGAATATTTATTAAGATTCGACTACCAGCTATAAAAATTTAACTTGATATACCTCTAATTTCGCTAATAAAATAAACATATAAAAATCATAGATTTCGCTAGCTCCATTTCGGTTAGTCATAAATCGCTTTACGATTTGGATAAGAACATATTTTTACGGTACTAATAAAAACCTTGGTTAAAACCGCCCTCTAGACTGATTTAACCAGGGTTTATAGGCTTAGGACGAGGGACGGTCAGTCGTCTTGCCCGTCTTAGCTTAAAGGTTTACGTAATGTGAGGGCCTAAAATCACATGTTTAACGTGTTAAGTCTCGCTTAGTGGAATAAAGTGGGTGTTGTGTTATTTTATGTTTATGTTTAAAAATGTATTTTGTGTTTCACTGAACAGCTGATTATCTTTTCTATTCAGGTGTTAAGACTGCCTCGGTGGCGTGGTTGTATTTCGGTACGACTACCGTCCTGAGGTCTCGGGTTAGATCCCCGGGTCGGGCAAAGTGATATTTTTCCATATCAACCCGGAGTCTGGAATTTGTGCCCGATATGGCTATAGGCTCGCCCCCTATCACATCTGGGACAAAACTAAGATCGGCGAAATGTGGGTGTACTAGTTGGCTAGTGCGCCTCTGCCTACCCCTTCGGGGATACACGCGTGAGCTGATGTTATGTTATGTTTATGTTTAAAAATGTATTTTGTGTTTCACTGAACAGCTGATTATCTATTCAATTCCAGATTTAAGTCAAGATGAGCTTTCGAAAATACGAGCTTTTGCTCATGGGACGCCCCGCGTGTGAATCTTTCCTGTTGTTTCTTCATACTAATTATGAACCCCATATCACTCAGATATGGGTTTAATTTTTATATATTTAGTTCGCCTCTGTCTACCCCTTCGGGGATACAGGCGTGAGTCTATGTTGTATGCATGAACAACCTTTTTAAAATCCTTCATAATTGTTTCAGATTGTCTCCACCTCCAACTCTACCGAGACCCCAAAGATCGTTACAAGAAAGGGCAAACGAAAGCCTCATTATCTCTCCAGCACTTCCTTGGCTTCGAGTCAGGGTTCATCCTGGACAAGGAGTCCAACACCATAGCCATCATCTGTCAGGATGTCATCGTAGTCCTGGCGTTCGAGACCAGGGAGCGTCTTATAGCCTGGCAGGTGAAGGTTGGTGGCCAGCTAGGAACCTCCAAGGAGTATCTGGTGATGATTGGAGGAGGGGGGAGTAGGAAACTCCCGGCTGGGCCAGCGAGGCTCCACATCCAGGGTCGAAGGTTCGCGCTGACGAGTGGAGTACCACCACGTTTACTTGGGATTTGGGAGCTGGCTCATTTGAGGTTAGTATTTTCATACTAGTAGACCATGCTCAATGGTGAGCCATTGGGAAAGGTCAATGACTAGTAGTGGATGATGCTGATGATGATGATGATGATGGTGATGATGATGATGGATGTTGATTATGATGATAATTATTATGCAGGAAAAATTACTGGACTTGATCGTAACTAGGCAAAGGGCAGTCTATTATAATTTAATGACTAGCGTCACGAGAAATTGGGACAATTATCGTTAAGTAATTCTAATAAAAAAAACAATAATGGTAATGACATAATTTTAATAAATAATTTTTGAATGGTAGAACCACGCTGTAGACAGTAACGTCTACAGCACGAATAGGCGGGCTCGACCGGTTTGATACCACTGTCTCACAGAAAACCGACGTAAAGTGGCAGCTTGCTGTCGCGTTTCATTCGGTGAGTGAGATTTCCAGTGGCCCATTTACCTCCCTCCCTTTACAATCCCTTTCCTCCCCTTTCCTCTTTTTAAGTTGGCAACGCACCCATGATTCTTTTTGTGTCTTGGGTGTCTATGGGCGGTGGAGATCACTTACCATCAGGTGACCCATCTGCTCCTTTGCCGGCCTCTGCTAAAAAAAAAAATTCAAGATGATAAGGTTACTATCAAACTTACGTATTATAAGTGCTCTGCCAGAATTATACCTAAGTTCTCGGTGGCATTGCCCTAAGCCTGGTTATCAGGCAAGCGAATCTCTTGTCTGGTAATTTAAATTTATAAAAAAATTATAGCTTCAAATATTTTTATCTTCAAAGGTTGGTAACGTTACTTTGTACTGATAATATATTAAGATTCTAAATACCCACGACTCTATAACCTAATAACAAATTAACTGAGGCAACATCACATACATTATAAAACATGAATTTTCATACAATTTACATGAGCTCACTGGGCTGAACGCAAAAAGCTAATTTCGACTGAATTATGCCGAAAAGTGATTTAAATTTAATCTACTCTGAGATTAACTTTAGATGAAACTAAATCCTAAAAAGCAACTATCTCAAATTTGAAGCATTTTAGGCAACAAATAAAGTAATTTTCTAGCTCAAAAGCACTCACTTATTTTGCGTTCTGAAACATAAATTCATATAATTTAACATACAGGGTAAGAGTTAATATTTTTTCTTTGAGAGTGAACACGTCATTAAAACCCTTCTTATCATGTAATATATAATATAAAATACTATAATATTGAAATGCTGATTTTACACTTTATTTTTAATACATTATGCCCCTTCTATATTCTCAAAGAGGTAAACAAATGAAATAGCATATATACGAGTATTCTAAACATAAACATGTACATTTTATCTATCTCTCGTTTATGTAGATACTACCTATATTCTTTCACGTCAAGGTGTGCACAAACCCACCCTCCGAGCGCTCATGTGGTGATATTACTTTCCGAACTAAAATGTAATGAAATTTCTAAACGGGTAGCGCACGTGTCGATTGAAATCAAACATTTACGGCGACATCCAGGCGTCCCATCAGCTATATACTGATAATAAAACTCTTTCATTTGACTAACGCGACCGTCTATAAATTTGTGGAGTGTGGACTGTCAAGTCCTCATTTACTAACATAGAGAACATAGACGTCTATAACATAGACGCTGCATTAAATAGTAAATTCGAATTTAAATCTGTTTTGTAACTTATCTTTTATCCAGTAATTAGGCCACTTGTGGTCTGTAAAGAAGTACCAAGGAGTTCAGTTTTTAGAAGGGTTATAACTAAGCCGTTCGTAATAACTAAGCCAAATCCTTGCTGCAACATGCTCCAAATATGTGTTGTTACATTAAAGTAAGATGAAGATAGGTGGAAATACTTATAGTATTGTAGGATGTGCAAAAGCGAAATATAAAAAAATCGGGCATTACTTTCAAGAGTTTGTCTATGTAGCGTTTTATAGTTTTATTGCACTGTGGTTTCTGGACGCCAGAGATGTTAATGGCCGCGGCTTCCGTTACCGCCGCCATTTTGTCTAAAGCGTCCGCCATTTCACAATAGGGATGCTGTTTAAAGGATTCAAACGTGTGAGATAAAAGAATACATTTGCAAAATTATTTTTGTGTGTTCTAATGGGCCATTTATATTACCATTTTTACGCGTAGCGGTTTAAATTATAATTCATAACCATTTCTCTTAATTCCAGCCTCTTTTTTGAAACGAGAGGCCAGGGTTCTTTCCTCATACCAAATCAAATGCTTATGCGGCACACAAACATAGTAATATTTCCAATGTTTTTGTTTTTTTTTAGAAGAGGGGGCAAACGAGCAAACAACGCAACCCCATTTTACCTCTTAGGAGGTTGAGTTTCGAAATTCTTTCTTATTCTTTGTAACCTTAAAACCAATTATGTAAGAAAGGGAGAAAAATAAGCTTTCAACAGATATATTGTTATAAAAAAAGGTGTCGCAAGCAGAGACAGTCAAAATAATAAAGGAGTAATGACCTACGAATATTAATAACCACTAACGAATATCGCATGATTTATACAGGATTTCTCCCACCCGCTCAAATTATTTTTTATTTTATCCTCTCTGAGCTATATTAAGTTTCAAATTATTTCTTAATTACCGAGTGGGTTCGAGTGTTGTAAAATGTTTTTTCGTAGACTAAATAATAACCGGCGATTTTAATTAATCGCTCCTTAGACTTAACAGTGATTACCAAAAAGTTAATTGTTGTATAAAGGTCTCGACCGAAATTAAATCTTTTAAGCTATTTCTGTCTTAGAATTAATTAATGAAAATTTTCCATTTTTATTTTTGTAAGGAAAAAAAACATTAAAGCGCCAGAAGTTACTTCCAAACTCAAATAAATAACACAAAAATTGTAGAAAGCGTCTAAGTTGGTGCAAAACCGCGCACGTCCGTCCGGTTCGCTGAATATTTTGGGAAATAAACTCTCGCCCGAGCCAAACCGCAGCTTTTACGTCGCCCACATTCGCCATTTTCTCTTTACCATCAAAACTAACTGCGATCAACCCTCTGCCAAATCTGGAGGTGTGGAACGTTAAATTACTGCTAAAGTAAACTTTGAGTTCCAATCATAAATCTTTTTAAAGCAATAATCACGGCTACATTAGACCATATTATCCTGTACTCAGTTCTTGGTCATAGATGTACCTCTATTATAGATACGACTATTGGGTTTGTGATGTATCCCACACAGACACAAGCACCCATCTGATCGACGTATACGTAATTATTACAAGTACTAGTTGGCAAGAATAAATGAGTCGATTACTTGAAATGCTAAACTATACACTATGCTGTAGGCGACTGTACTCTGAACTCAATATATATTATTTTCAGACGCTATGGTGTGGTAGAAGGTAGATTTTGCTTCGAAGGCGGTTCACACTGCGGCAAAGGAGAAGGATTGCATATGCTCATAACGGACCAGGCACAAGACATTACTGACTCATTTGACCTGGCTGCTCAAGGAAATCTGTCGTTACAGAGGACGCCGATGTCCAGGAAAAGTTTTGGTAAATGAATATATAATCTTTACTTGAGGTCTAAATAGTAGATTTTATAATGTAGATGCATACAGATTAATTATTTTAAATTATAATGATTTATGTTCTATTTTTGGATACGCAGGAAGCAAAGCAAGGCCTAATACACGCCTTTCTGACTTCAACACATTTGATCCTTCCATACCAGACACATCCAGTGGTTTATACGAGGAAAATTTTTTTGGAGAAGATTGCGGGGGATCTTCTCCCTACTGGCCCTCGGACGAAAGACGTAATTACGATGACAATGACTTCAGATGCTCCACTGACATGGATATCGGTAAACCACCTTGGAGCGGAGCGGATCACGTTACCTTAGAGCGTTGTTATAATTGTCTTACAAAACTTGGTGCGGTTTCTCGATCGTCAACAGTGGCTCTTACTCCTGGTACTAGTTTTAACCCAGCCTGGACTATGGAAGCTGTTCCAGAAAGCAGTTCTGATAATTCGTCGAATAGTACAGAATACTTGACTCCAAGAGCTATAAGAAAAAAGGTAGATACTTGTCAGTGCGAAAAGCCACCAGTAAGACCTCCAAAGCCAGCACATATGGAGCAAAGAAAACCCATAGCTCCCCTTCCTCCACAAAGCTGCAGTTGCATGAATGATAATCATATTGTAAATAACCCAAAAGTTGGACCCTATGAAAATTATGATGTTCCTAAAATCTCACATGTAGAGGTAAGTATAACGTATCATATTCTGAGTAGATAATTTAGATTAAATCTCAATACTGAAAACTGAAACTAAATTTATATTTGTGAATTTTAGGTAGACAACTCAAAATACTATGACACTCCCAAAAGAATAAAACAATCCCTAGCTGACGATCTTTTTCAAGTAACAAAAACTTCAACACCAGACAACCTTGTTCTCAAGAAAAACTGCGGCTGCATACTTAAATTCGGTTCAAGAAAAAAAACTGTCATCGTGGAATGTGATGAAAATCTACAGCCAGTTGAGTGTCCATGTCAAAAAGTTACTAATTGGGCAAATAACTTAATCAGTCTTCCATATTGTAGAAGAAACGAAATGAACGTAGAAGTTACAACTAATGTCAAAGATGAAACGGCTTTGTATGCCACTGTAGATGTCTCAAGAAAAACAAATAGACAAAGTGCAGTGACAGACAAAGAACCTCAAGAATATAGCAACGAAGCACAGTTTACAAACTACCAAAATATTACCCCTAAAAATGAGAAAGATGGTGAAGACCCCTACGGAAATTATGAAAATCTGGAATTCGCATTATCATTAGAATATTATGAAAACGCCAAAGACCTACTCAAAAAAGCTGGAGTGACACAAAGTGAATTAGATGCTTTAAGTGCTAACCTCGATATTGCTGTTACTACATTACCAAAGAAAAATCTTTGCACCAAATGTGGACATTCACAGCCAAAACAAGATGCAAAAAAGAATAAAAACGACGAATACTTATTAATGGAACCTACAAACGATGTAAAACAAGAGTATTGCAAGGCGATAGGACCCAATCAAGGCTACACGCCAATGTCACCAAATCCTAATTGGTCCCTAAGTCTGAAACATCCTATGCAAAAAATTCATAGAGTAGAAATCGAGAAATCTTTAAGCATCCCCACTCTCAGTGGCACTGATAGGATGCAATCTTTAGGCATTAAAAATGAGACCTTACAAAAGCGGTCGAGTTCCGTAGACTCCGCAAGACTTTTAGAAGACTTAAAAGAATTTGATAGCAGCATTGGGAGTCATGCTACTTCGTCATCTTTAGAGACTCTAAGAAACTTGGCAATCGAAAACAGGAGAACGTCTTCTCCTTGCGAAAATGAAAGAGAGTGTTATGACTGCTGCAAATCATCAGGGTCCGAGAACAAAACTGAGGAAAGTCTTTCAAAAGAGACGCCTCATTTAAGGAACAAACACATGGATAATGCTCAAATAAAAAGATCGTCGAGTGTACCCTGCAAAGGTGGGAACAGAGACTCTTCAAGCTCAAACGATTCTGGCGTCTCAAGTTGTTCTTTGAAACATGGCGCCGGTGAATTCAACGAATTTGAAATGCCTTTAACATCAGGACAATCTCGATACCATTATATGATGCAGAAGAGAATGAGAGGAAACTTATCTGGTTGTGTGCATTCGTCTCTACCACGGAAGTCGAAATCTTCGGATCCGTTGAGAGATCTGTCGATGCAAGTGCACAAAGCTAATTTTCCTGCCAAGTCTTCTTCTGCAGAAGCTGAAGTACCTGTGTTGCCACCAAAGCAGTTTAAAGGTAAACCTAACTTTATAAGTCACAATAAACCTGAATTATTTTTTTTTAACCAAAGTAATTATTTTCTGAGTAGGTGCTATTTGCCCCGTCTTGTCCATTTTCGTAAATCACTGCTGTGTTTGAGACCTATTTAAATATTGTAGCCGATAAATTGCTGGACATTTATATTATTTGTGTAGTGTAGTATAGTAATTTCATTTGTAAATTTAATAGTCTAATAATTTTTGGCATTCCAACACAATTTGTAAACAGTGGCTGGTTCAAAACAATCATTTTCAAGCTATAGATATTCCGCCTTGGCTTTGCACTTAAAGCTATTTGACAACAATTGGTTTGGAGACTTAACATACTGTCCAACGCACGAACAGAATCACCTCCTATCTACGTTTTCAGCTCACTTGGGCTTAATTTGTGGAAGCTATCGGTATATACCAAGATACGATGCTCGTAAAATTGATACTCAAAAGAGAAATGTTTGTTTTAAAAATAACATGGAACGAATGCAGTGCTATGGTTCTAGTAAAACTAAATTATAATTTTTACTTGCAACTGCAAAGTTGAACAATTAAAGTATAGTGCAAATACTTTTATTATCCTTAAAAATAATTCATGTCTTTTAAATATTGAACGCTTTGTATGACTCTGGTCTATTGAGTACTTTTTAACGATCGAAAGTTATATAGGCGATATAATGTTGTTTTTAGCGACATACTGTCTATGAATATTTTTATTAAAATGATTATCTAATATATAAAATTCTCGTGTCACGGTGTTCGAACTTGAACTCCTCCGAAACGGCTCGACCGATTTTGATGAAATTTTTTGTGCTTATCCGGTATCTATGAGAATCGGCCAACATCTATTTTTCATCCCCCTAAATGTTAGGGGTAGTCCACCCCTAAATTTTATTTTATTTTTTAAACAAAATTTTTAATTTCTATTTTTTTATGATACAACATACAAAAATACATACAATCCTCAATTTTCACCCTTCTACGATCAACCCTTATTTTTTAATAGCCATTTTAGTAATTTAATCATTTTGGGGCAGAAGGGTGACGGACGGGGTGACGGACGTGGTGACAGACGGGGTGACAGACGGGGTGACCGACTGGGTGACAGACGAGGTGACACACGGGGTGACAGGCGGGATGACAGACGGGGTGACAGACGGGGTGACAGATGGTGTGACTGACGGTGTGAGAGACGGGTTGACTGACGGCCGAAGTAGATCATCCCATTACCTCTTTTAGAATGATTGTGCTATAGGTGCCTACGACTCACTCTTTCAACCCTCTCTCTCATACGCAGACGAAGTTGCGCCGGTCAGCTAGTTCAATATAATAATTAACGTAATTCTCTTCATTACAATCTAATGACCGTACTAATGAGCTTCTTGATCATAGGTGTAATGGACACTCACAGCACTTCGAGTGGCACGTCAGATATGTCCGACTACATCGAGACTCTTTCACTGACCTCCTCGCATTCCTCTTCGGACACGCCCACCGGACTCAGGTATTGTTATTAAAAATATTTATCAGTCAGATTAATTACTGACAATTGTACCTACAAAGTTTTATTTGAACAAAATTTGAGTAGTGTTATAACTAATATTATGGATATCATAGACGAGACTCTATGAGTAATTAAGTTTTTAAAATAGCTTTTAGATTAACATTAAGATGGAAATGGTAACTGAGCTAAAAGGTAATAATATAGCTCATCAGTTATTGTTATTATTATTATTCTGACTTACTCACTATTTACAACTAAGAATAATGGAAGTATTTATGGTGTAATGTGGTAAGTTAAAATAATTATCGCTCAGATTCAAATTCATTAGGAGTGGTAGAGCCACGCTGCAGACAGTTACGTCTACAGCACGAATGGGCCGGCTCGACCGGTTGGATACCACTGTCTCAAAGAAAAGCGACGTAAATTGTCAACTTGCTGTCGTGTTTCGTTCGGTGAATGAGATTTCGGTGGCCCATTTCCCCCTCGCTTTTCCAATCCCCTTTCCGTCCCCTTCCATTACTTCCTTTTAGATTGGCATCGCACCCATGACTCTTTTTGTCTTGGGTATCTATGGGTGGTGGAGATCACTTACCATCAGATGACCTATACGCTCGTTTGCCAGTCTCTACTATAAAAATAATCCTTATTTTCTACAGATTGAGCCGTCAACCGACCAACACGTTGCGGCCACGATCCGGCAAAGAATACCACAACATCGACCCCATCATCACCTCCATGTACAAGAACGGAAAGGACCTCGCTAACTACTCCAACATACCATAGACCTAGTCTAACTTAACCTCACTTTTAGTTCTACAATATGGATCGAGGATCGTTGACGCTTGATGTGAGAGGACGAGAATGAATTTTAAACGGAATTATTTTTAACTTTTACCCCAGTTACTTTATCAAAAGCAATAGGAGAAAGAAGCCACTTTTGAGTAAGGGCGACTTGCACCAATACTACAGTTAGTCACAACCTACAGTTAGTCCTATCCTCAAGTTAAATCGAAAAAAAAATATGTGAATAACATATAATTCATTACATGTAGTTAATTAAATGTCGTCATATATTATCTGTAATTACTATATGTAATTACAGATAGTATATGACGTATTACATGTAATTAATATATTTCTTTTACAATTTAACTTGAGGTTAGGAATAACTGAAGGTTAGTAATAGTGGTGCAAGTCGCCCTAATAGTATTTTATTTAAGATACTAAGGCTCAATTGCACCACTATTATTAACCTAGAGTTAGTCCTAGCCGCAAGTTAAGTTACATATCGTTCATACATTTTCTGTCAATTTAGCTTGCGGTTAGGACTAACTCTAGGTTAATAATAGTGGTAAGTTGATTAAGCTGGCTTAATCTAAACAACTGGCAGTTTAGTAATTTCTTTAGATGAATTATTATGAAAAAAATTCAAGATCAACATAATTTATTATTATAATATAATAGTTTGAATGAAATATAAATGCGGGAAATGGAAAAATAAAAAATAATTAGTAAAAAGTCCTTTGTCATCTTAAATGTCTTATTATATATTTTTATAACAGCTCAATTTTATCTGTTAAGTTAATGATGGTGGTGCACTCAGCGGATTGGATTTTTGGTGTACTTAAAATTTGCAACGGTTAATGGAAATATTATGTACGATTGTTTCGTACTTAATCAGATGTTTTTATAGTCTTAACAATTAAGTTTTACTCACCTAGTCGTTTATTCTAGTCTAAAGATTCGTACATTATATTGTAATGAAAAGAAATACCAAAGAATAGTCGATACTAAAAATGTGTGTAATTAATTATTCCTAACAATTGTTCCTCGCAAAATGAAAAACAATGCAAAAAAATGCGCAGTCGTAATTTAGTTTAAATATCAACTTTACTTCCACACGTTTTGTATTTCATATTTGAAAGTTGAAGTAAAATATTATTTCAAAACTAATTTTTATCGTGTGAAAAGAGTGTTTAGATTGCGCAATACAACTAATCAGTGGGCTTAGTCAATTGGCTTATACACTAGTCGAATAGAATAGTAAATGTATGGGAATGACTTAAGACATAACATAACGTAACATAAGCTCACGCCTGTATCCCCGAAGGGGTAGGCAGAGATGCACAAGCGAACTAGAACACCAACATTTCGCCGAGCTTAGTTCCGTCCCAGATGTGATAGGGGGCGAGTCTATCGCCATATCGGGCACAAATTCCAGACTCCGGGCTGATATGGAAAAATCCAATATCACTTTGCCCTCGCCGGGGATCGAACCCGAGACCTCAGGACGGTAGTCGTACCGAAATACAACTACGCCACCAAGGCAGTCATAAGACATAAGAGTACGCTATATATAGCGTACTCTTCCCGTCATTCCCATACATTTATTGTATTCGACTAGCGTATATGGCACTCGGCTAAGACCGCAGTGATTTAAAATAAACTGACTCGCCACAACGTTTATTCAACTTAAAAATATTTTAATAAAATCCTAACTTCCAGATTGGCTGAATTGATTCCCTGTTAAAATGTCTTAAGGTTTTATTTTGATCTTCGCTTTTAAAAAATGAATAATTTAATGTTTAAAGTATGGTATTTACATACTTTTGAAATAAGTGATACTTTAGTTGTTTTCCAGACTTTAATTAATTTCCTGATTTTAAATAAGACTGAACTTTTATATTTAATTATTTGATTTGACCGCATAGTCAGTGATCTCATGGTTTTTGTACATAATTAAGGTTTGTTAGTTCGTACGCAATGTAAAATTGTAAAAAGTAAATTTTAATACAACGATATGTAGCGTTTTATAGAATGTAGCTTATACAGGCGATGAACATTTTATACGGAGAGGCAATACTGTCGAATTTCGGCGAGTCCATGTAATTACCGTGCCATTAATCACTCTCGACACGTCATTAATTACAATTACATTTATTAATTGGTTTCCAATCGATTGGAGTAACTTTTTTAATTTCGTATCCCGAGGGCATGAAATGGCTTACGGCTGTATGTTATAGAAAGAATATACTTTTCAATTAAAATCTATTTTATATGACTTTGAAATGACAATTATAAAATGTTCATGCTTACCCATCTTACTCTAGTGTAACCCATTGTACATTAAGACAGGTTTCGGAAGGCCTCAACATAGGCCACAAGGAACCTGATATGTTACCCTAACTAGTATGTCAGCAATAATAATGTTTCGGAGTGTAAAGAGGATTGGAAAAGGACCTCAGAGGTTTTGTTTGACCAGAGGTTTATTATGTGATTGGCTAGTTTTATAAGGGAAAACGGGCAAAGGGTGAAAATTGATCAGGTTAAGTAAAACAGATGCTTACTCTTAGATGTTTTCATTTAGAAGTTACCTCGACATGCGCTCGAATCTTTATGTATGAGACATGCGTTGTAATCTGTTATTTCATATTCTTGATATGCGCACAAAATGTTATCATAAAAAATAATTCCATCAATTTAACAGATAATAAATAAATAAATAACACCCAACAGTCACACACATAGTCCTGACCCCACATTAAGATCGAGTCTTGTGTCATGGGTATCATGAACTACGAGAGACTTTCGCTCTCACAACACCCAGACCCGAAACAAATATCTGTGGGCCACACAAATATTTGTCTCGGTGCGGCGACCGAACCCGCGGCCTCTCGCTACACAGCCGGCTACTCGCCCGCTGCGCCTCGGAGGCTAAGATACAGAAAATCAAAACTTAATTAACAAAACTTTTGGATTAATTTACAAACAAGCAGATATTTTACATGGTTGGAGACGAATAATATTAACACCAGTTAACCATCTGAGTAATATTATAAACGACTCTGTAAATAATATGATAGTTCATACATGTTTTGTGTTAAAACTAAGCATTCTGTTATAATTTACCAGCATGCTGGCATCACATACTAAGGCCACGGACACGAACTCAGCGGGAGCGGAGCGGCGGTGGGGCGGGGAGTGGCGCGTTTCAATGCATATATTTAAACGGAACTGGCCTCGAAAGCAGCGGCGCGGCGAGCGGCGTACGACCGGTCTAACAGTACGTTGCCGAGCCGCTCCCCGCGCCGCCTCCGCCATCGCTCCACTCCCGCTGAGTTCGTGTCCGCAGCCTTAAGCGTCATCGTTATAAACTAGTCAGTCACTACGGTTGAAAGGCGTGGGAATGCAAATACAGTGTACAGAGAGGGATTCATTGTATCATGTTTAGTGTCATCGCTAGCTTATGTGTACCCGTTACTGTACCTTGATCTACATGTACCCTACTTATGTATAAATAAATATAGATATTTGTACATTGTTGTTTTACTACCTACGAGTATAGCTCACTGGAAATAATCGAAACGATATTTAAATAACCAAAAGTTGAAAAACTTAAAACAGACTTCAAAATGTATCTAATATAGACCAAGATTAAATAGGACCACCTCGGAATAATCTCTATCGACTATAAATAATAATAATAACGCCCAACAGTCACACACATAGTTCTGATTCCACACTAAGATCGAGTCTTGTGTCGTGGGTATCAGGACCTACGAGAGATTTTCGGTCTCACAACACCCAGACCCAAAACAAATATCTGTGGGCCTCACAAACATTTGTCTCGGTGCGGGAATCGAACCCGCGGCCTCTCGCTTCACAGCCGGCTAATCGCCCGCTGCGCCACGGAGGCTGTCATAATAATACGAGTAATTTTGAACGTCGGTCCTCATTTGCCGGAGATATCGAGTAACATACATAAGTCACCTCCTTGGTCTAGTGGCAGCATAAGTAGGTTGATTCCCAGGTCGGGTAGGGCATAGCGATTTTGCTAAATCGATTTGTCAAGGACTGCATCCCTCGGAGGAGGGTTGGCATCAGGCAGGCAGCCGGTCGTAAAAACGGCGCCAAATCCTTTCTGCAACATGCTGTAAAAGTATTGCGGAACACTAAGAAGATGGGATAAGAGTAGGTAGAAAGAAGAATCAAGTAACATTCATAAGAAACATCGACCAATAGAGGAGCTCCTCCTTTTTTAATCGGTTGATAACGAGAACTATTAACTACCATTGCTAGTTACAATAACTTCAGCTCTAACAATCCAATTATGCCTTAGTTATAGTGTAAGTTTGTGCTAAGTGTAAACAGAGTCTTTCTATAAATATGAGCCTAGGATGGCAAAAATGACGCCTTCAAAGTAGTTCCAAGAGCCTGATTCTCACTGAGGGCTGAGGCCCATAGTGCAAAACAGCTGTCTTAATGAGAGAGTAATGGTAAAAATTACTGCATGTCGTAGAGAGGAATGGTTGGAATTAGGAAGGGGAGCGGGTACTGGGTACTTGTCAATAATAATAATACTATTATTGAAATAAAACTATCATTAGGGATTCTATCACGATTTGGTATTAATTTTTAATTTTTATTCCCGACGTTTCGAAGGCTTTGCAGTCTTCGTGGTCACGGATTGGACCGTCTGTTCAGTCCGACCCGTGAGCACGAAGACTGCAAAGCCTTCGAAACGTCGGGAATAAAAATTAAAACCAAATCGTGATAGAATTAAATCCGTAAAAATAGTTGTATTTCAATGAATAGCATTCGCGTAAACTTCAGAAATCAATAATACTATTAATTTACAATATCGAAATAGCATAATTACGTATTAAATAGAAGAAGTAAGTAAATAGAGAAACTAGCATGAGCGTCCCCTTTTGAAAATCTTCACTCCCCGCCACTGCTTGTTAAAATTATTTTAAGATAAAAATTTAACGGTCCGGTTTCGAAATTTATCTGATCATAATTACATGAGACCACCCTTGAAATATGCTCTATCGAACACAAAAATAATCTTGAAAATCAATTCATATATGGCGGAGATAACTCAAAATAAAGAAAATACAGACGAATTGAGGGCCTCCTCCTTTTTTTTAATTCCACAATTATTTACAAAACTGGATCTCAACAAAAAAAAACAAGTTATCCTTAATGTTTCATGTAGAATTCAAGATAAAATCGCAACGTACGTGACAAGACACCAACAAATTCGCCAAATAAAACCCGATGTTGAAAAATAAAATCTTGTTGAAATCCAGGTGCAATTCCTTTGGCTCGTAACTCGTAAGGCTGGCGGCACACTGGAGTGCTGGAGTCACGACTCGCATTGCGGATGGGCGCATGCATTACATCAGGCTGGGTGTGTATGACATGCCTTAGACTTGGCACTGTTGCGGCGTTTCTGGCTGCTTATTTGGAGGAAAGCCTTCCACGTTGAATAAAATATTTAGGAGTTGCAGGTGTAAGAAGAAATTATAACTTATATATTTGAAAAACCTTAGTAGTTTTAGTGCAATCGCCTGTACCTACATACATGTAAGTGTATTGAAATTGAACCTACTTTTTGAAATTTGTCAAAATAAGATAAAATTTTGACAGATGACTCATGTGTGATTTTTTTTTAATAACAAGACTATCTAATAGGTTAGGTAGACTAGACTAATAGGTTTAAGTTGGTGTAAAGTAAGCTGCCAAGAAGCTATTATGACAATTATCACAGCACTATGAACACACCACAATCCAAAATATATATTATTTTATATTTTTAAATATATTTACACAAATCCGACGTGTTAAATATTGTACATAAAATTACATATCTACACAAATCAATTCGCATATTCCTCGCTATAACGCTAAAAATCTTTACGAAATAAACACAGAACAAGGAAGGAAACTAAAAAATCCCCCGTCATTATGTAATACATAAACAAGCGACAATAAAGCCGGACAGGGTAACGCGAAACTTATATTTCAAGACAAATGAAACATTGTTTCGGAAGATATTCCGCGACGAAAAATTCCCGCTGAAAAAATATCACATTTCACCGACGCGACGCGACGCAACGCACCGACGATCCGACGAGCACAATAAACATCAGCTAGAGAAGGGTCACAATGTACAGGAATCGTTTATGAGTTGAGAATTTTGAACACATCTGCTGAGAAAGGTTCTATGAATCATTTACGACTTCGGAACCTTAAAGATATCTTGTGTCTGAGTACAAGGAATAGAGTAAAACAAAATCTTTATTTAAATTGTGTGCTACCATCGAAATAAAAAAATATTTCATAATAATATTTAATTAAATAATAACATGCACAATGACAGTCTTTTCTCAAAATACCTACTGATTTTACAGCTTTTATTATCCTTCAAAGCAACCCGCATTAGGCCAGCGTGGTAGACTAAGGCCTAACCCCTCTCATTAGTAGAGGGGGCCCGTGCTCAGCAGTGGGACAGTAATATTACAGGGCTATTATTATTATTATCCTTCAAATCGAAACACCGTTAAAGCCATTTATTTTAAAAGAAGCAAAAATAAAAAGACTTCACGACCGCAAAAAAAGTCAATTTTTCCGTTTTCTAATTAGTTGTTTTATTTTGATTATAATTTAATTTCATAAATAGAATCCGAATATTTACAAAACCTACTCTAAAAAACAAATCAAATCACACAATCTGTACGTTATACTCGTTTGTTTTGTGTCTAAAGTCCAAGATAACAATATTCGTGGGCGGAGGCGGCGCGATATCGCCGCCGGCTGAATTAACGACCGATACCATCTCTGAACACCTTCCGAATTGTACGCATTCCGGGTTTACATCGGCGGTATTTTACCCTTAATAAGTTATTTCTTGAAGAATTATTTAAAAGAAGATATTATTGTAACCTCTAGGTAATTATAGACAAATTATAGACTCTCTTTCTTTCTTTCTACCTGCCCTTATCCCACCTTAATGTGGGGTCGGCGCAATCCACTTTTTCAAGCATGTTGCAGAGAGGATTTGGCTTAGTTTTTACGACCGGCCGCCTGCCTGACGTCAACCCCCTATGGGGGATACAGTCCCAGGCAAACTAAATTCGAAAATTATCTTTTCCCGACCTGGGAATAGAACCCAGGACCTCCCGCTCCACATCCATAGACCATAAGCGACAATAAGTTTAATAAAGCCTATTAAAATATATTTATATATCAAGAATTTTACATAAATTCAAAATTCATGGCGTGGACGTCATCAAGCAAGGATTCCTGATACTAAAAAAACTAATAAGTCTACTATTTGACGAAAGGCCACGGGTTTTATTCACTCATTGAAACAAAATACGTTTGTGTAGTCCACAAATATAATATTATGTTTCAAATTGTTACTAGACTGCCTCGAAACAAGAATAATTCAATAGTAGAAACATGGTTAAGACTCGGCTCAGTTTGGGTGTTATGAGACCGAAAGTCTCTCATAATTCCTGACATTACGTCACAAAACTCTTGTCTAACGTAAGTAGGAGTAATTGAGTACGAAAGTCGTATCTAATTCGGGGTAAATAAAGACACCCGTAAATAGAAAATAATAATAAAATAATAACTCCTATAAAATTATGTAACATAAACAGCGCTATCTTCATAAATTGAAACGTAACGCAATACAAGGGTTTCGTTTTAAAAATTTTAATAATTATGAGGCAGTCGAGTTTGCATTCTAAATGAACCGCGGCCACTTGGACAAACCGCCCGTGCCCAGTGCCCGCTGTAATGGAATATAAATTAAATGTATGTATGAGCCGCAAGATACGTAAGCAATTTATGAACAATACAAATAAAATAAATAGAATTACAGCTTTTGTCTCGGCACGGCATGTGTCTACACTCGATACTGAACAAAATGATTACACAATTTGTTGTCCGGAATAAAAATAAGATAAGCTCATGCATGTGTCTTCGAAAAGGTAAGCAGTGGTGAACAAGACCACCTACATCTCGTCAACCTTATTTTTACCCATACATAAAAGGAGCGCTGGGCGCAAATACTACCCTATGCATCTCATGTCTGATATTTCTATTGCAAAAGTCAAATTTAAATAGTGTTAGAGTCGTAACAAGTTCAAATCCGTTATCTCTACCCATTCCTATGAGGAAAGGCTATATAGGCTGTGCTTGGTCTAGGATTTGGACCCTGTGTACTTGGCCTAAATAAGTTATTACTACAATAATGAGGCAGCGATAGTAAACATTTATGTAGTTAAAATAATACCTATTAGACCAGAAAATATTTTATCTGCGATACAATTTTAATGTTAAAAATATTTGAATATCGAGTGAAATATATTAAAACAAAATATTTTTAAAGCGGAGCTACGCATATTCAGAACTAACATCGTGCTGGGGCGGGCGGAGCGAATGAAGGGCGGCGGAGATCGATGGCGGCACCAGACATGACAAGGGCGGGCCGGACAAATTTGTACGCGCGGTCCCATCCAAGCCCAGAGCTGTAACACTGGCCTAGATTCCTTTGAACACTAATGCGGAATAGGCTTTGTCATAGACGTTATTAATGCTTTATGTATTTGATATTTTTTGGTGTTTTAAACGCCAGTTAAACTTAACCAGAGGTGGTTGAAGTATGCCACCGATTCTTGTGGTTTGTAGTTTAAAAGTTCGGACGGGAAGATCGGACCGCAAAGAACTAACTTTTTAAATTTGTATAATTTTAAAATGAAGGTAGTTATTGTAATATAAACATTTCCGACAACTGACTGTCCGACCCGTAACCAATAAGGCTGTAAAACTTTCGAAACGTTAGGACTAAAAATAAAATAAATACAAAACAAATTGCGATAAAATCCGTAAAAACTAATTTTATTTTAATGAATAACATTCGCGTAAACTTAGAAAATCATTATATTACAGTTCTATTAAGTTAAATCCGAACCGAGGCGGTTGATTGGTCTAGGCGCGGAATAATTAGACTGAAAACCGTGGAGTCCTGGTTTCAAGTCACAAGCCGGGGTAAGAAAATTTATGTTTGAGTTACTCAATCCAAAAATCGCACATTAGTTGCCCGAGGTTGGAATTTGTGCCACGTGCCTCCTATCTCATGAAGGTACGGATATAAGTTTGATGGGGTGTGGATGCTCAAGCTATCCCGTCCAAATCTGCGTCCTTCAAGGATAAGTACAGCTGTAAGTATATGTTTATGATCCCAATACAAACTTAAGCCGATGGGATTCGTACCACATACCACTTTGATGTGTTGTAAATCCTATCTATCACACAACAGTGTTGTGCAGTGACCCTGATATGACTAGGCCAAGTAAAATTATGCATAATCTGGTTGAAATGAAAGTTGTAGTTATCATCCTAAGTCATCAAAAGCAGTTTTTCAAGATTCATTTTCCCCTCAAAGGGGTTTGACGTCAGACAGGCATCCGGTCGTAAAAACTAAGTTTAATCCTTTCTGCAAGATGCTTGAAAAATTGTGTTGCGTTGACCCCACATTATGGTGGGATAAGGGCAAGTAGAAAGAAATAAAAAGATTTATTTTGGACACTCTAAGTCGACAGCCGAAAGTAAATGTACTCGTAGCTTCAAGGCAAATTATATCAAACTGAAAAGTTTGTAACTTTCAGTTGAAACCCACACTGGATTGAAACACCCTTCAGTGAAGTGAACTAGGATAAATCTATCGTTCCCCAGTAATAACGTTAATGGAGAGCCATCGAGCCCGCTCAATAACGTGCACAATCCACAATTAGTTTCATTAACTTAATCGAGCCAGATTGTGAGACAAACCGCAGACCGGTAAATGTACAGTATTTGATTCTTGCATAGGTAATGTGGGTAATAAAATAACTTGTAGTCGCTGCCTCGGTGGCGTGGATGTATTACGGTACGATTACCGTCCTGAGATCTCGGGTTCGATCCCCAGGTCGGGCAAAGTGATATTGGATTTTTCCATATTAGCCCGGAGTCTGGAATTTGTGCCCGATATAGTGATAGGCTCGCCCTTTATCACATCTGGGACGGAACTAAGCTCGGCGAAATGTGGGTGTTTTAGTTCGCTAGGGCGGCTCTGTCTACTCATTCGGGGATACAGGCGTGAGCTTATGTTATTTTGTAGTCGCTTCCATGGTCTGGTGGGAGCTCATATGGGCTGTTGATCGGAATTTCCTGGCTTTAAATCTCAGATCGGGCAAAACGGGACGTAATACCGGTCGTAAAAACGAAATCGAATTGTTTGTGCAATATGCTTAAAAAACACGGATATCGAAGTGACAGAAGGGCAGGCAGGAAAGAGTAGGCAGCAAAATATGTTTTTGATGTTAAAACAAATTATCTTATAACGCGTTAGCAGATATGTGGTTCATTTTCTGATAATGAGGACTTTTTAGAAGAATTCATGACTGGTAAAAGCGGTAAAGGGTTATAAAGTTAAGGTATACTAAATATAAAGACGTAAAGTGGATATTTTCCATAAGTATCATTTAACCTAAATTTCGTTAACGTGACGAGGTGCGTAACCCACCCATTTTGAATTGTGGACATAGACAATCGTGCCATTGTGGACTTATATTTTGTTAATATGACAGCATAAGCACAGGATTTAGCAACGGCTAACTATTCCATTATTCAAAACAATAACACACAGTCCCAACAAAGCAACTGTCTCAAAACGCGTTTCCAAAACATTGTTATTCGTAATTCTAAATTAGATTATCTAGGCCACTTAGAAGCATTTACTCTCAAGTGCCAAAAACATTGTAACATAATTTATACAGGACAAAAGGGAGCAGTTAGAAAGAAAACAGCAGATAAGTCACATAGCGCCGTTTATGAAGTTAATGGCAAAAGAATACGGACATAACTCAGTGCGAGTGGTAACCTAGGGGAAGGGCGTGATAATTTGGAACTACTAGATATGGCAGATCAGTACTCACAATATACTAATAGTCAGAATTCTTCTTCGTCGTGTCGATGGTTTATAAATTAATTATTTTATTTTGGCCCAATACTCAGTCATTGCCACTCCAGCTAGTAAGAATAGTCAGAATTAATATACTACTTATTTCATCACATAGAAAATTGATCACATTTACCTCTAAGTTATAAAACATCAAATTGGGCTGAATTATTAGGTAAGGATTAGTTAAGATCAAACTCGACAAACATGACATATTAACTTATGCTCTATCGGCGACCTGCAGTACTTAGATAAATCTCTATTTACCTTAAGGCTCGATTTAAAACTAAGAATGAGATGTAATTTAAATCTAGTTTAGGACTTTAGATTCATGATAGTGCTGCAAGATTCCTAATATCTAAGAAAACTAGTTTAGAGAAAATTTTGATTTACAAACTTTAAGGTATAAAAAGTCAGGACTAAAAAGGGGGCGAGAAAGATAAGCAACATGTACAATAGATGCAGTCCTCATGAAATCATACATATTTAAGCAATGTAGTGCTATCAAAATTATTTTTTTTAACTGGGCCGGCAAAGTGACTACACTACATCTGATGGTAAGCGTAGTGCATTCAAAAAAAATTTGCTGCCACTGACAAAAAATGGGTTTATCAGTGGTCGTCAAAATCATACCGGCCTTTTTATGCTTCTTCACACTCCGAATCCGAAGAGGGAAGAAGCAAATCGAGGAACTTGCGACAAGACAGGGGGATTACCGATACAGATACAGGAATACCCCCCATACCCGTCTCAACCAACTATCAAGTCATGCCGCAAGCTTCTCGGGAGAACCGAAGTGGCAGGTCTTAGCACCATGTGTACGGTGGTCACCATCCAGTCGGATACGAATATCCTACCACCAGCAAAATAAGTGATATCAGCACACACAGTAAACACTTCTAGAATATGATATCCCTGACGTTCGACGTTAGAGGGAAAGTATAAAAAGCAGTAAGAAATAGGGAACCGCGACAGGACCATTAATCAGACGCAGTCAGTGACGCGCCCTGCCTGATGCCGTACAGAGCCGAAATTTTGGATATGATATTGAGATATTAGAGGTATATTTATTTAAGAATTAGTTTGATTTTATATATTTTCTGCTGGGTCTTGTAGCAGCCGATATGGACTGTGGATCAGAAAGACCTTCGAATCGAGGATTCGAATTCCAGATCCATTAACGTCAGGTAAGTAGCCAGTAGTAAAAACTAAGCGGAATCCTATCTGCAACGTTTTAACAAAACTGTGTTGCTCCGACACCAGATTGTATAAAGGCAGTGGGAAAAAAAATAATCGACCGTTACACGAACCTTACTTAATATATTTGCAAATTAATTTAAAAATAAAGTTCATAATAACGTATAAATATAAGGAAAACAGTGCTCGAATGTACAAGAGTACTAACAATAAGACAAAATAATACGACTGGTTGAAGCATTTGAAGCGATATCACTCCGGTCACGTACAGAGGCTTAAACGTGCACGTCTGTATCTCAACGTGTTATGACGTGACGTCAATTTACTCGCGCCAGACATGACATATACGTTCGGTGATTTAGAATGAGTCTTTGATTTATTAGTTTTGACCCTATTTCATTTATCTAATCATTCTATAGACATTTAAGTGAATTCACTAGACCGAAGCCTGATTCTCTATGCCCGCAGTTCCCAGATGAGTGTGTGATGCACGCCATTAAGTTAATAAAATATAGATATAAAAAATCTTAATGACTGCCTCGGTGGCGTGGTTGTATTTCGGTAAGACTACTGTCCTGAGGTATCGGGTAAAAAATCGGGGAAATAATCCCCGGGTCGGGCAAAGTGATATTGGATTTTTCCATATCAGCCCGGAGTCTGAAATTTGTGTCCGATATGGCGATAGGCTCGCCCCCTTTCACGTCTGGGACGGAACTAAGCTCGGCGAAATGTGGGTGTCCTAGCTGGCTAGTGCGCCTCTGCGTGCCTTCGGGGATACAGGCGTGAGCTTATGTGTAAAAAATCTTAATACATGTAATGTCCTTTAAAATTTTAAATATTAATAAATAAATAATAATAACACCCAGCTGTCACATACATAGTCCTGACCTCACACTAAGATCGAGTCTTATGACCTGGGTATCAGGAACTACGAGAGACTTTCGGTCTCACAACACCCAGACCCGAAACAAATATATGTGGGCCACACAAATATTTGTCTCGGTGCGCGGATCGAACCCTTGGCTTCTTGCTTCATGGCATGCTGCTCGCCCGCTGCGCCACGGAGGCTGTCTTGTTCATTGCGAATTTCATTGTTAATGTTATGACGCGACCGCGAAGATGTAACTTCTAATGATTTGTGAGTATCTTACTAATTCTACAGCAAATTGATAAAACAAATCAAAATGCCTCATCCACGATTCAGCGGTTCATACATAAAGTTGGTTGACAATAATTTTGCTAGTACTAAGTGGGTCGAGTCGGCACTAACTGGCGAGAGATTTGTGATCACTTGCACTTCGGTGAAACTCTCTCCCTACCGCTCACTCCGTCCCTGTTCCACCCTCTTTACATCGGGCTATCTCTTTCACACCCGCAGGCTTCATTAAACTATTAAGGAGCAGTTTAAATCTGGATATACTCAGCTCAAGCGATATTGCGTTCTTATGTAGCGATAAGAGGAAACTTTGCGGAGTTCCACGATGGATTACTAATGTCTCATTAGAGTAGATAACGGACTTCTTGCGTTCAAGAGTTTTGCATTATTTCCAGAAATGTTTTCTTAGAATTCCGTTTTTCAGCTGACTTGTAATACTGACGAGAAAAATATTTCGAATAAAACCTTTTCAGCAAAGTTGCTGCTTAATAAATGATTTAAATTTGTTAAGGCTTAATTCGTTATGTTACAATATTAAAATACACTATAGAGCACTGTCAAAACTTGCTCAATTGACCGTACAGCACCTACAGTAGAGTCAAGTGTAGCCTTACGTTAGGGGTTCCCTATTAAGATCTGAATGTGGGTCACCGTTTAATCCCATTTGGTGCGACCTTTACGCGCCGGTGGAAAAAGCCATCTAGTTAAGAGAAAATCTTGATGAAAATTTGCTAAGCTCTGGTTGAAAGGTGTTCGGTTTGCAGACTCGTAATTCTATACAATGTTAGAATGGTTTTCAATCAGATTAATTCATTAATTAGGTTCTAGTCTTTGTATGAGTTCGTAAATAGAGACACTCGTACAGAATTAACGTAGTATTAGGCATTTGTAATGATTAATGGTATTTCGGATTGGTATATAAACGAAATAACTATCAGGATTTACTCAATTATATTATCTTTGTGCTTTATACTGTTATTCGATGTCGTAATTACTAACATACATAAGAAAACCATTTGGACTACGTCCAGTTACTTAATAAAGTATTATTGGAAAATATAATTTAGCAAAGGATCCTGAGTTTTAAACTGTCTTTCTAATTCCCTTATCACACTTTTTCAAACATGTTGCAGAAAGGATTTAGCTCGTTTGTTTATGACCGGGTGCCTGCCCGATGTCAAATCCTATCTGGGAGACCCAGTTAATATTTTTACCATTATTTTTACCACAAGGTTCCTAATGGTAGGTAAGTACTACGTATGTGCCTAGATAGAATGAATAAAGACGAGATAGTACGAAACTGGTAACAATAGTTATCACGCCCACCCTCACTATTGTGAACAAACAAAATCGAACAAAAATACTTCAATGCGATTGATTTATAGAATTACGATCGAACGGTGTCGCTATAGGGATGGGACAAAACAAATTATCTATCGCATCAAATGAATAGAATAAACCGGATTCTTTATCATTCCGCTTTCTACAATTATCTGACATCATAAGGATACACACTGATGTACCGATTGATATGACACTATTTTAGCAAAATGTAAAGTTCACCCCTAACTACACTGAATCAACTCAACCCCCTCTGAGGATTTCCGGGCAAATTAAATTAGAAAATTAGCTTTGTCCGTCCTGGGAATCGAACCCAGGACCTCCCGTTCCACAGCCTATATATGCTGCCACTAGACCAAGGAGGCGATAATTACCAATGTTAAATACAACTATCTAACTAAAATCTGACGTAAATTAGTATTTTATTGTGTTTCGCATGGTTAGTGAGATTCCTGAAGACCAATATCTTTACCATTGCCAGGAACTATTTCTTTATTTTATTTTGTAAGCAGTGCCTTGGTTACTGGCTGTCGGTGAAGGTACCATTCACCATATAAAAAATATTTGAATTACTTATTCACAGACATCAACAATTGAATCATTCTAACTGAGCCACATCTCTAATCCTCTCCCGGCGTGCGGCTTTCCCCTTTAAGCCGGGGGTCCTCCCGCGGGACCGGCGAGATTAGGGTCCCGACAATACCTCCAATTGAACCTTGCGAAAAATTTACATAATCCTCCGCGGACTATTATGGGGAATTTTCGAAATCGCTTTATAAAACGTTCGAGATTGGCTCACGAAACGCCACCCTACGCACTTCTGTGGCCTTTTCGAATTATGTCAATACAGCCATCGAAGATTGTGGTTCAAAAATGATTTTTCATCAGGTTTTTGGGCTCATAGGGAGTACGTTATACGTTTTATATAGATCTCAGAATACAGATATCCAGCAAAATTTTGTGAGTGGTACGATAAATATGCAAAATCAAAATAGTTGAATTTTTTTTTCTCCTCTGTACGTCAGACCATTTTCTATTATTTTTGTTCAGTGTCTATTACCGAGCTTTAGTGTTCAATCATCAATAAAAATTGGAAATGGTTATTATTTTTTATTATTATTGGCCTAGTAATTATTTTTATATGAACAAATTTGACAATCATCTATTTAGAAAGTATGCGTACGTGATATGAATGACAAAATTTTGAAGTTGAAGGGTCACTTACTTTTAAAGAGGCTTTTTCTATAATGAAAATACAATAAACAACGTTTTAAAATTTAAAATATCTGTCGAAATTTTTACTCATTCCGAAACGATGGCCCTTGTGCAGGCATGGGATATTTATTACCATGAGATTCACATGAGATATGATAAATGTTATTTTTATTCCAGAGTTTAACCTTTTTATAAAATACTTTTATTTTAAAACGTTAACCTATTCAAGTTATTTCGCGTCTGAATTTGGGTGCAACAGAGTACAGAGTATAGAGTCGGTCATTACAGACTGAATTTTATATAAGGTATGGAATAGTATTTTTAAAATGGTATTATTGTGGTCTGAAACAATATTGACCTTCATAATTGTTTTGTAGTTTTATTTAAATTCAATTTATTATAATTTAAATAGCAATTTAATGCGATATCAAACTAAACGAACACGGTTTACTTCTTCATGTACTTACAAATAAGATTCCAAGACAACACCGCAATAACCGATAAGAATAGAGGGATCAGCTTTCAAGTATAGCCCGACTTACTTCTTTGATATCAGTTAAAACCAGTTTAGCGGGTTGCTTTCCTCGAGGCAATTAGCTAACTATAGTCATGGTGAATCATCCAAAAATGATAATATAGATAAGCTGAATTGAAAAGTCATAAAATACGTATTCAATAGGAGAAAATTCATTTGCGAATCAAATTTACAATCTAAACTAATGACTAACATACATTGAAACCAAATAAATGTTTTGCAAATGTTCACTTTAATAAAATCTGCACGAGTGCTCTCATCGGGGCTACAACGATGTCAGTTGAAATAGCGCGATACGCTTCTACTATAATATACTGTTGACAGTAAGGTAACTTGGTCGTGTGTTTGAATAAAACGTCAACGGCCAAACTCAAATATAAAAAAAATAGTTTAATAAGCAAAAATTCGGAGTGCGAAGATAAATATACATGCATAAATAGGCCGGCATGATTCTGACGACCACTGATAAACCCTATTTTTGTCAGTGGCCGCTAGTTTTTTTTTGACTACACTACGCTTACCATCAGGTGCAGTGTAGTCACTTTGCCGTGCCCGGATAAAAAAAAATCTTAACCATTCAAGATCAGTTATGAGTACTAATTGAAATGAATAAAAGAAGTAAAAAGATTGTGAAAGTATACGCCACAACAAGATAAAAAAAAATTACATGCAAAGAAAAATACCATTCAATATTATAGTAAATAGCAGTTAAAACTGCTAAGCTAAAAGCATATTTTTATCGGTTAATGATAATATATTTCTAGAATAAACATACACAATGTTGGCTCATGATAATATGTAACATAGAAATCACTCACCAAATTGCTGCCGAGTTGTTGAAGTACCTGCAACAAATATGTATGTGTTTAAAAATATTAACATTTTCGCGTAGGAGTCATATTGATAGATAATTATTAATAGTAATAGATATATAAACTATTGTCCAGCGTCAATAGTCTAAACACTTCCATTATGTAACAAAACCTTTTAATTTTTGTGTTGTTTGATGAAAATATTTAAAAAGATTACCAGTTTGACGTAGCCTAGACATTTAAAGTTATCAAATACAATTTTATCAAAATAGACCACAGCCAGTCGAAAAATTTTAAAATACCTTATTCTTATTTCCTCCCAATTTCCTTTATTTCTAACAGAATTGTCTGAAATATTTCACGTACAATTTTCAGGCGCCACAGTCTCCGACACTTTCACTTTGATATTTTAAAACAATTTTTGATACGACTTTTGTCTGCCAACACGTTATTTCAAACCACAAATTGGATTGCTTTATCAAAGATGTTTTGATAATATACACGTTTAGATACTGCGCAAATTCTAATTCTAACTCTACGTACGAAAGGGTTTTTGTTATGTTTCTTTCAATTTTAGTTAACATTTTTGTAATTTTCATGGAGAAATAGAACATCATCACGTCAATAATCTGAATATTATGCCCTTCAAAGATGCAAATATCACTAGGCATAATGATTTTAATAACACAAGATTTAATGAGTTTATGATGTGGCATGAAAGTATATAATATTATCTGGTGGATTAGTGTATTGCAAAATGCATGACATCAAAATACCTTTTTTTGACCAGTGCCAAGTTGTGTGAGTAGTTTTCCTAAATTATTGTAGAGAATTGTTTGTTGGTAATATCAGATTTGATAATAAGTACCGGGTAGGTTAAATATTAGTATTATGTGTTTTTAAAAACACACAGCGTCGGTATGAAGATGCATTTGTGAATTTAGCCTATTTATTATGATGTTGCTTATCACCAGGGTAGTTGCCAGTCTATTTTGACGTTTAATTTTGTTATGTCGGTAGTCAAAGAGTATAAATACCAGGCAACTTGTCGAAAATTCTCATAGCGTTTTGTGAATTCCGTCGGAACGGTCGAACACTGCACCGCGTATTCTCGTAATTCAAAAAGTTTGCTCGCGAAATATTAGTGTTACCGTTTATAAGAAAGGGAGAGGAACATCCTTGTTGGTGCGTGTATCTCGGGGGGAGCCCGATACGGAATCAGGAGGCAAACCTCGCACTCGTCACAAGGACATCCTCGGATCATGGATATGTAAACCAGATAAGTGGATATTTTATAATTTTCTACCTACAATTTTTGTTGCTGCAAAAAACGTGCAGACAATAATTATCTTGTCCATGTGGCAGTGCCTTATTATTTATAATATGGCCATGACATTAAAGCTCCGCGGAGGAGAGTTTAATGAATCCAAAGGACTAATAAGTAGGTAGGGAAGAATTCCACGAATATACTTACTAATGTTCTAGTACATCAGCCTTGTATTATAAATATGTACATACCGCCTTTATTAAGGAATTAAAGTAAAGCATAACAACGAAGGCTTAGTGTAGTACTACACGCGTAGTATTTTCGCTTACTAGAATTGACTAAATCTGACTATCTCGGTGTCAGAATTATATTGCGTGCACGGTCTAACTGGTGTTTTAGGGGTTCCGATTCCCGGTTCGGGTGGTGATGTTGAGTTTTTTCTACTCAGTCATCCCGAGGTCTGGCATCCCGAGGTCTGGGATATGAGCCCGGGGTGGAGCTGGACTCGGCCCCCTGTCACGTTTGGGAGTATACTCTGTGTAATGTGGGTGTTTTTGGTTCGCCTCTGCCTAGCCCCTCGCTCGCTCACACATATCCCTAGAGAAATGCAGGTGGGAACTCAGGTTTTGACTAAACAATCGAAACAATTTAATGTGGGTCCATAACGATCTATCTAGTTGCAGATACCCACCTTTTGGGTTATTATTTATTCGGTTTATTGGGATAAATTATTCCGATCAGATATGCAAGATGTCCTCATCTATTTAGAGATGCCTCAAGGTGCACTACAACCAACTCGGTTACGAATCGCAAACATCTATTAGAGGCCATAAAGATATCATAGTCCGCTATGACTGTTTTATCTTAGTCCGTCGTCCGTTGGGACCAAAATCCGGTAAGAGATTGCTGACCCGATTGGATGCCAATTGCATAGTATTGGAAGACTTTAGGTGCTAGTCTATCTACACCTTTTCCTCTTGGCAAATTAAAGCCAAAACTTTTTACAGATCGCGGAGATCTATTACGTCAGATGACTGTCGAATCCTAGTCAATCTAGACGATGTTTTCTTTTAAATAAAGCCAAGATCAGATTACCTACGGATCGCAAAGGTCCATATGGTCTGAAAACTTAAATGATAGTCTGTTTACCCAATTTTCTCGAGGCCAACCGAGACAAACCTTCAGATCAAAGAAGATTATTGATCACAAAGGTTCTCTAGAATGTAAGCCACTTTTGCGCAGTTATGACAATAAAAGCATCGCAGAAATTGTTCAAGATAGTTTCGTGTTAGTCATTCAGAACACAGCTAGGCAGATTGCTTAGGTTCTTAGTGTAATTGCGTGCCTCAGTCTTGGGGGTTGATTAGCACTAGGATTTGTTTAGATTTTTTCCTCGTGGTTCAGATGACTAATCACGGATAGTCTCAAGATAGTTAGTATAGTTTCATATGAAACCAAAGGGTTATTTAATGGGCGTCACACCCCTTGAATACAGATTTGAGTCAACTGGTCGGATCTAGTCCCGCTTACTCGCTGACCACAATAACCGCTAGTGGTAAAGGTCAAAGGCATCATACGTTTAGTACATACGTTTTGTGCTATTAATATGAGTGCTCTACGACTAGATATTGTCCGGAAGTCTTGGGTTCGTTTCCAAATAGAGTAACGATAAATGAATTCTGAATTATGTACACATAATAGATCAGTGCTCATCCAGACCCAACCTTAGAACTAGTATGTAATTATATTATAGTTGTCTCTCAACATGACTTGGCTTAAGTACAGATTTGCTTGGCAAGCTAACTTATAGTGGGTTACAAGTTTTGAAGTTTTGATATGCTAACCTCTCGTCGAGGTTTAGCGGCTCAATCAATCACCTGTCATTACGGCAGTGGTTAGATTATGCAGTTTTGACCTGCTTGAAATCCTAATTTGCAAGTTCTTAACCTCTCGTTGTGTGTCACCTGCTTGGTCAATCATGTCACTATGACAATGGCTTAATAGTAATTCCATTTTGACCAACGTAATGAAGTAGGTACATGTCATTCATATAATATTTATTCTTTATTTAACTTGAAGTTAGGACTAACTGTGGGTGATAATAGTGATGCAAGTCACCCTTAAAATCATTAATGAGTAGTTTCAACTTCTCATCAATGTTCAACTGCTCAGCCACTCGCCAGTCACTGGCTTGAGTTACGCAGTTTTAACCAGCTTAAATTGTTTAATTTGCAAGTTGTTAACCTTTCGTTGAGGTTCAACTGCTCAGCCATTCGCCTGTCACGTTAATAGAGGCTTGAGTTATGCAGTTTTGACCTGCTTAGAATTATTAATATGCAAGTTAACGGCTCGCCAAAATGCAATTTCGCAACTAATCGCCTGCCACTATACCGATGGCTTGAGTACTGCAGCTTCGCCCTGCTTGTTACTAGTAGCTAAGCTACTAACCTCTCGTTGAGGGTCAACTGCGCAGCCAATTGCCTGTCGCTATGACAATGGCTGCATTAAGGCAGTATTAACCTGCTCATACTAATTTGCAAGTTGTTAACCTCTCAATGAGGTTCAACTGCGCAGCCAATTGCCTGTCGCTATGACAGTGGCTGCATTAAGGCAGTATTAACCTGCTCATACTAATTTGCAAGTTGTTAACCTCTCAATGAGGTTCAACTGCGCAGCCAATTGCCTGTCGCTATGACAGTGGCTGCATTAAGGCAATATTAACCTGCTCATACTAATTTGCAAGTTGTTAACCTCTCGACGAGGTTCAACTGCACAGCCAATCGCCTGTCGCTAGGACAGTGGCTTGGATAATGCAGTATTTATCTGCTTAAATTATTGCAAGTTGTTGAGTCTGACTGGGTGAACCGGCCAACTCTTACCTCTCGGCGAGGTGCAACTGCGCAGCCACTTGACACTATGTCAGTGGCTTGATTGATGTGGTACTAAACTGCTCATACCAATTTGCAAGTTGTTAACCTCTCGATGAGGTTCAACTGCACAGCCATTCGCCTGTCACTATGACAGTGGCTTGAATAAGGCAATATTGACCTGCCTAAACTAATTTGCTAGTTGTTGAAGCTGGATGGGCGGACCGGCCAACTCATACCTCTCGGCGAGGTGCAACTGCGCAGCCACTTGGCACTATGTCAGTGGCTTGATTGATGCGGTACTAACCTGCTCATATTAATTTGCAAGTTAACCTCTTGGTGAGGTACAACTGTGCAGCCAATCAGCAGTCATTATGACTGTGGCATGGGTACTGCATCGCTTGTCCACGACAACAAACCGATTAATTAATCGTAGGGGCACTACAGACGAAAATACTGCTGCGTCTGCAGAAATACCAGTGGTCAGCAGATGCAGTGTTAATGGACAGTAAACGTCGCTTTAACCGTAAATGTTTTAGTAAAATCATTCACACGAATTCTGAAGGCTATTATAATAGCTTATCAGTACAAAGTTCAAGTATATTGTAGTGTTATCTTTCTGGACAAACAATGCCCCTAGACAGAAACCCTTTTTCTGTTAACATTACCGTTTGCGGAATCTTTGGACACCGGCGTCCCGAAAAGTCGCGTGACTGTTATCAGACTTGGTAGATAAGAGTTAATGCCGATCGCCTAGCGTTGTAAAACGTCACGCTTTGTTTTTGTCGAGGGCCTCTAGTCTGATCCACAGACAGCCAGAAATAACAGGAATCGAAGTTTTGTATAAGCTTCAAAAAGTTGTCCACTAAATCAAATAGACGAACTTTCTGTCAGACAAGAAAGCCGGGGACTGCTGTTTCTTGGTGCCTATTCTCAAACCAACGGTTATTTTAAAAGGCACTATTCAAAATGGCATTATTATAGAACTATCAGAAGTAGCTTTATTACCAAATGAAAATCCATATTTTGAATTCTGAGCCACGGATAAGATAATCCGGAAGTATCTCTGAAAAATCAGTTAGCTGAAGAACGTAAGGGAAGGCTGGAGTATCGACTACTCGTACCTCTGCATCGGCTAGTTGTATGAATTGGTCAGGTTATAATATGCTTTAGTTGTAATTAGTAAAGTGAAAAATATTTTTTCACAAGATGAATAACAGTTCAGAGGAGTTACTATAATTCACTGTTTCTTTGAGTATAACTCGTAACCATCCTATTATAGAATTGTGTTTCTATAACTAATCACATAAAATTCCATACCAGTTTTTAAGAGAGAGAGATGCAAGTCATTATGGCTCTATTTTTGTTGAAGTGTCACATAGCGTTTTGTGCTTGTCACCAGCAGATATCAAACAGGTCTTCATACCGACGCTGTGTGTTTTTAAAAACACATAATATAATATTTTGCATAAAAACAAAATTGTTATTATGTGTTGAAAGAAAAACACACAGCGTCGCAGGAATATCTTCCTGGTGAAGCCTCTATGAGAATTTTCGACAAGTTGCCTGGTATTTATACTCTTTGACTACCGACATAACAAAATTAAACGTCAAAATAGACTGGCAACTACCCTGGTGATAAGCAACATCATAATAAATAGGCTAAATTCACAAATGCATCTTCATACCGACGCTGTGTGTTTTTCTTTCAACACATAATAACAATTTTGTTTTTATGCAAAATATTATATTATGTTGTCCATTGTCATCGTAAGACAATATCTGTTGAAGATGCCAAGAATAATTATCATCCAGCAACATGTCGAAACTGGACATGTCCCTGAAGAACTACTACGGTGAGTACTTTACTATATTCATGTATTCTTATAACAATTTTCAAAATTTACAATTAGCATATATCTTGCTGTATTTCTTCGCCCGCGCTGTCCATCTAGACACGTATACATTCAAAACAAAGATGTTACGCTTTGTGTACTGACGTTTAAATTTCCTAGCCAGCGTGTTCGCTTTTGTACAATTTCACCTTATCATTGCGCTCTTGAAGGGAGACGGGCTTCTTTATAGGTCTCTAAATGTTACAACAAAATGTTGAGGAAATATAGAATTTACACGGAACTAGCTGTTGTCCATGACTCCGTTCGCGTCGAAATCTATTTTCCGGAGCAAAAGTAGCCTATGTGTTATTCTGATAATCTATATAACTGTAGTTTCATCAAAATCCATCTAGTAGGTTTTGTGTGAAAAAGTAACAAACATACACACACATTATATTCATAATATTTATTTAACTTTACAATTTTCTCGTCCCAATTTCCTTGTAAGGGTATGAAAACTTAACAGAAATAAAAAGAAAAGTTAGACTTCTGAATAAAACCTATATCATTAATTTTATAATATTTACGTATCATTACGTTCGCCTTTGCCTACCCCTTCGGGGAGACAGGCGTGAGTCTATGTACACAAATAAAGTCGGCATACCGTTCTACCGTACTCGTCAGACAGCCAGCCGTAATTTTTACTTACATTTCAACGAGAGCTGCAAAATGTCCGCTTAACTTCATTTTAACATTACATTCAGTACTTCAGGACGTCGGTAATTAGATCCACGATGCGGGGCCGTTGGACCACTTCAAATTACACAATTGTGACTAAAGGAGGGTTATGAAGTCATAATTTCGGGTGTATATTTTTAATCAGTTAATGAGCTTAAGTATTAGTACATCACTTTGGGCTAGCTCGGGTTGTTAGTCTTCACGTGACTTCAAATTCTTGTGGAGTATATTCTAAGCCTTAGAATCTAAGGTAATAAATAATAAATACACCCAACAGTCACACACCTAGTCCTGACCCCACACTAGTTACATCCTGTATCGTGGGTGTCAGAATCTATGAGAGACTTTCGGTTTCACAATACCCAGACTTGAAACAAATATCTGTGGGCCACACAAACTTTTGTCTCAATGCGGGAATCGAACCCGCGGCCTCTCGCTTCACAGATGGCTACTCGCCTACTGCGCCACGGTGGCTGTTAACACGCCACGGAGGTACATATTACTATGTATGCATTTACTAGTAATGTTTTCCTTCACCGTTTAAACATGTGATAATCCATAATGGACAGTCACTCTATTAAGAATGTCGAAGGTGTATATATAGAAGAATTTGCGACTTTCGTCTCAGCTGTCCGTTCCACTCGTACATTAGCTATCAGTTATTATTATTGTCGAAGAAACTAGACTGCCTCGGTGGCGTTTCGGTACGACTACGGGTCTGAGGTCTCGGGTTCGATCCCCGGGTCGGGCAAAGTGATATTGGATTTTTCCATATCAGCTCGGAATCAATTTGTGCCCGATATGGCGATAGGCTCGCCCTCTATCATATCTGGGACGGAACTAAGCTCGGTGAAATGTGGGTGTTCTAGTTCGCTAGTGCGCCCCTGCCTACCCCGTCGGGGATACAGGCGTGAGCCTATGTTATGTTATGTTCTTTATTTCAACTGAGTATTAAAACTACAGAAGTACCTAAAGCGAGGCCAAATTCGACACTTGACCGATCTGACCACTCCATTACTAGTTTATTTTTATTTGGAAGTTTTGAGGCCTTTGAAAATTATAGAAGTGGGTTGAGTAGGCACGCTCGGCTCTAATTAAGCTAATTGGCAGATTTTACTTTTAATTAGTATTGGCTGCTATATACTGGTAAATTCGCTTTGAGGCAAAAAGACGTAAATACAAAGCCCTACAAAGCGACTAGAAAATAAATAACGATGGTTTTGTCGAGTTTCCACGGACAAAACTGAAAGTTGAAATGAATAAAAACCGTAGAAGCAAGCAGCGATTGCTCAAAAATGAAGCTAAATCATACCAATATACGGCGTTTATTTTCCTTTCAGTAGTTTTAATCGTAATACAACAAACACAATACAAAATTCATCAAATTAAAAACCTCCTCTCTTTTTGCGTCAGTTAATAATAAACGCTAATAAAGTGCTTACAATGACGAAGTAAAATCCAACGGTGCAAGTGATTATGACAGTAAAATAAAACGGTCAACGAGGGACCCGGGCGGGCGGCGCGGCGCGGTGTGGCGCGGTGGCGAGGCCTCGCAAATTCTTTATTAATGAACCGGCGAAATAAGGGCCGAGTGGAGACGAAATGAATTAAAAATCACGAGAAAAGTTGACACAAAATGACGAAATGTTTTTAAATATCTGCTTGTTTTTATTTAACAATTTGGATGGGATTATGAAGTATATTTCAGTTTTTTTTTTTCATTAATAATTTTGTCGTAAAATGTTTTATATAAGAACACGATGCGATTTTTAGTCCAATTAGCTAGTTATTGATGAGCAAATCGTAGATATACTTCCCATACCATTATCTTTGGTCCTTCTCTCGCATTATTCGCAGTATTACAACAGGCTCTAAATATCACAAATCTATACATAGAATATAGTATAAATACGACTAGGTCGATTTTGATGTAACTTTAACTGACAGATATTGATATTATTTTGTACTCCATATAATATCCATAAACATATAGAAATTAATCTTTGGAAAGTAGTCTACCTCTAAATAGCTATTGAGAAAAATAATTAGGGTTTAGGGTTGAATTCCACGCGGACGAAGTAGCGAGTTGCAGATAAACTTGTATACATAAGCTCACGCCTGTATCCCCGAAGGGGTAGACAGAGGCGCACTAGCCAACTAGTACACCCACTTTTCCATTTGTCCTAGATGTGATAGGAGGCGAGCCTATCGTCATATCGGGCACAAATTCCAGACTCCGGGCTGATATGACTGACTGGCTGATATGACCTCAGGACAGTAGATGACTACTGTCCTAAGGTATAACCGAATACAACCATGCCACCGAGGCATTCACTAAATAGTGACTTGTATAAAAATATAAATATCAAGTAGTACAATGCTGTAAACAATACGACTATTGTATTAGAGATCATTACGTGCAGGTCTCGAGAGTGGCTTGATTGCGGCGCGGCGCGGCGCGGTGCGGTGCGGCGCAGCGTGCAGTCGATGCAGCCGCGTTTTATATTCTCTCTTTTGTTACAATCTATTGGAAGCCTAACTTGAATTTGAATAGAATACTAACTCCCTCTTAGGGATATGATACTGCAGCGAATTTATGTTCATGATCAGAATACGTTTTTAATGGATTTAAACAAAAACCACAATAATCATATTTTTTATAGGTAAAGGGCTCTAAGATAATTTACTTATAATATGCTGGTATGATTGACAGAAAATGGAACGTAATGTACGTCGTCCTTATATAGCGGATTATCAAAATGTTTGAACAAAATATTTCTAGATCTAAATTGTACAGCAGGGTTACCACGACCTCTTATCGCAGTATTATTATAATCGTTCTTCGTTTGTTTTGTATGGGAATCGGTACAAGTAAGATTATAATAATACTGCTATAAGAGGTGGTGGTAACCCCCCAGAATCAGCTTATTAAGCTAGTGACAATTACCTTTTGGGCATTTGATAGTAGTTTTCCTTTACTCTTTCATTCACCATTCTCACATACATAATCCTTAAAAACACACAACATATTCTACCTACGATAATACATATGCCTCGTAAAAAAGCTCAAAGCTTTTATTACGAACAAAGCTTCAACAAAAAGATTATGAAGACAGTAAGAAAGCTTAATTCTGTTAAGTCGGAGCAAATCGCGCGGCGAACTTTTTAAACCCTTGTTTTTTGCTTTTGGGTTAATAATTTTTGGTGAAAAAAATAATCTTAAGGTTTACTGGATTAGACGAGTTGAGTTTATAAAATGAACGGGTATTTTTATTAATTTCTTTTAATGTGGTATTTATTCTGTTTGCCCTTAGTGGACGACGCGTCAGGTCATTCTTAATAATAGATATTAAACCCATTTAATTAAAAACAATGTGTTTTATCTCGATTAACATGCACATAATCACATAAATAGAAACAACAAATGATTCCACACATATGACACACCCACGTAGAACTGTAGCCCGAGCACGAAAAACTAATGTAAATGTAAACTCTCTGCGCACAGATGACTTTTGGTTAATATTTCATACAAATTTCATAGAGGCGCATCGAGCACGAATACATTTACGGTTGTCAGAAATTTTCCTGCTCGGGCTGCTGAGTGCACAAATTAGCTGATCAATCTATACAAAGTGTTATTTTAAGTCTTATTATCAGCATCATCATCGTCATCAGCCATAGGACGTCCACTGCTGAACATAGGCCGCTTCCAACAGGTCGATCTGAAAATCTTTGGGGGAGGCCTATGTTCAGCCATGTTATATCTCGCAACTCGCAAAAAAATCCGATACGAACAATGTAATGACAAAGCCCTCAGCGCTAATTGGACGTCGACACAGAGGGGGCTGCTCGCGGGATTGGGAAAGGGGGTGATTTAGGACTCTAGGGAATAAATAAAAATTAAAAATGCATGTCGCGAGTCGTAAATCAATAAGAACAGCGACTTTAAACCTAATTTAAACTGATATATAAAGTTATATACCAAAATAATATACATACATTTTGAAGCCTCAGAAGATCAGCTATTTATGAAGCAAGGACCTGCGGATTCGATTCCCAAGATAAAACGTGTTTGATAATTTGTTTTGAGTATGGATGTTAAAAGCCAGACTTTTCTTAAAGCAATGAACCACTTAACATAACATAAGCTCACGCCTGTATCCCCGAAGGGTTAGGCAGAGGCGCACTAACCAACTAATACACCCACATTTCGCCGAGCTTAGTTCCGTCCTAGATGTGATAGGGGGCGAGCCTATCGCCATATCGGGTACAAACTCCAGACTCCGGGCCGATATGAAAAAATCCAATATCACTTTGCCCGACCCGGGGATCGAACCCGAGACCTCAGGACAGTAGTCGTACCGAAATACAACCACGCCACCGAGGCAGTCTGTCAGTGACCCACTTACTCCACTTGATTCCAAGAAATTGTGGGTGCATTGCTAACCTTAAGGGAAAGAAGTAGGAATTAGTAAGGGGAGATGAGATTCAGACTACCAGAAAACTCATACACCTAATGAATAGCTGTGACTTAACGTCAGTTATAACACTGATATGGAAGGTCGAGCTAAACTTTGATTACTGTTTGTATTGGTATTCATTAAATTAGATTTAAACTAATTTATGTATGAGGTACTCCCTCCCCCCGCATGAGGTACCTACCCAGCCCCACGCGGGGATTACTCAATACCCACGTCATTAAAACCGATGTAAAACACGGTTTAACTAACGAGAACATGGCACGGAGTTGTATTGTTTTAGTTTGGATTTTGAGTGTGGGTAGTTATGGGGGCACATGAGTGTTTGTACTGCGTGTGCTGGGTATAGTCAATTTAATTTGAAACAGAATAATTAAATTCATGCTTATATATCTAATTCGGTAAGCAGAGGTGAACTAGGGAAGTAAAGCACCACATCACGTTGAGCTTATTTCCGTTTTTTACTAGACTAGGCAACTCATGCCGAAATATTCGCACTAATTGTGATTACGATCTGAATTTGAACCTAAGATTTCAAGCTCCTTAGTCTAAGCATTCGGCTCCTTGGAACAAAGGGGCGGTAATATTATTATAGCTTATAATTTGAGATAGAACCACCACTTGAAAGAAGGTACTTAACTTTATATAATTATCCTTGTACCCGCTTGTGGTTGTTGTAGTTAAAAAGCCACAATAAAGCATTCGCGCTAATCTGTTTCCGAAGTCAGCTCTATGTACAATGCTGGACATATGAAATGAAATGAAATGAAATTAAATGAAATGAAATATTTATTTAACTCTCTGTTACAAATATAGATACATGAATAGGATCTTCTAGTAAGTATTCATAGATACTTGTGTCAGAAGACCCCGCTCTTCCGCATTGTAGTAACATTGAATTAATTGTAATTGCTAAGTTTTATTTTTATAGGCCTCCCCAAAGATTTCCAGATCGACCTGTTGGAAGCCGCCTGCTTTCACGTCGTCTGTGCACCTAGCAGACATATACTATGTCCGAACACATACATGTATAGGTTATATATACAGTAAAGAGTATACATAAACAAAGCATACGAGGATATTTAATCAACACGCTGATAATGAAAAAAAATGTTTTTCGTACAGATCTCTGTTACAAACCAACCAACTCTTCAATCATATAATGAAAGGACCACCGAAGAACTCAAACTTTGCAACAAATAACTCGTTTAGAAAAGTTCAAAAGTGTGCAGAAACAATAAAAACACTTTCACGTAATAAAAATACCCGTGGAAGTGTCCTCGCATGCAATAAACCCCAACTTCGACGATCAATCCGAAAGTTAGCGGAGTCGAGATTTCGGTTCTACGAGTACCTATATTTCGTAAGGGAAAGTTATTCCTTTTGAGCAGTCATTATAATGAATGTTTGTGATGTAGAACTGTAGAATATTAGGCATCATCAGCTACAAATGCTGCACAAATCCAGTGCTGAACACAATTATATATTTTTATAGTAGGGATTGGCAAACGAGCAGATGGGTCACCTGATGGTAAGTGATCTCCATCGCCCATAGACACAAAAAGAATCATGGGTGCGTTGCCAACCCAAAAGGAGGGAAATAGGGATTGGGAAAGTGAGGGGGAATTGGGACACGTAATCTCACTTACCGAACGAAACGCGACAGCGAGCCACTTTACGTCGGTTTTCTGAGAGACAGTGGTATCAATCAAACCGGAGGAGCCGGCCCATTCGTGCTGTAGACGTAACTGTCTACAGCGTGGCTCTACCACTTAATAATTACCTATATATAAAAAATAATTTACTAACTCAATTTTTAATTTAAAGAGTTTACTATGGCACGATTAAACGGAACATGAGAAGTTGATTAATTATAAGAGTCCACTCATAATAAGCTCTATCGAATATAAAAATAAACCTTAAAATTCATATTCACCTGAGTGTAACATACATAAAAAACTTAAAACTTATCAGCAGCCCGAGCAGGAAAATTTCTGACAACCGTAAATGTATTCGTGCTCGATGCGCGTCTATGAAATTTGTATGAAATACTAATCAAATGTCATCAGTGCGCAGCGAGTTTACATTTACATTAGTTTTTCGTGCTCGGGCTACTGATCGCAATAAAATGTATATGGGACTATTCTTAAAATAAGCTCTGTCGAACACAAAAAGAATCTTGATAATCTGTCTGCTGATGGAATTATCGCGTAACATAAATTAAAAAAATATAGATGAATTGAGAACCTTCCCTTTTTTAAGTCGATCGAAAATATATTATGAATTGACAACTTCCTATTTGTTAAGTTGTTTCATAATGTAAGCGACAATGCAACAAAATATGTTAATAAATGACATTTAACAATCAGCTAATGGATTCCTAACGCCATATCTTACAGATGTGATTAAGTCAAGAGCCAGTTGAATCGTTGATATCGGAGGGTGTCGACGGGGCGTCTCAGAACCCCATAATAATGAGTTACTGCACTTGCATTCAGTTTACCCATGGGTGGAAGTGTAGATTTATAACGTAGATGGTGGTAAACTGCGATTTATTGTTATTATTTCTTGATTGTTTGAGCAATTGGATCAGTTCGTACCAAGAATGTGGCCCCGTGGACGGCCCAAAATAGTGCGATCTAGTTTCGGGCAAATCGTTTTGCCCGACCTGGGATTCTAACCCAAAACTTCCTGGTCCTATAGCCAAATATGCTACCACTAGACTGATGAGGTCAAATTATTTTTGTATTGATGTTTATTCACTCTTCCACCTGCCCTTATCCCACGTTAATGTGGGGTCGACGCAATACACTTTTTCAAGTATGTTGCACAATAGATTTAGCTTAGTTTTTATGACCGGCTGTCTGCCTGACGTCAACCCCCCCTCTGCGAACGTTCTATTGATGTTCAATATGCATAATACGTAATAGACTCGATGATATCTTGATATTGATCTACGCAAATGACGTACACTGAGTATAGGATTTTTTTTACTGCATCGGTGGCGTGGTGGTATTTCGGTACGACTACGGTTCTGAGGTCTCGGGTTCGATCCCCGGGTCGGGCAAAGGGATATTGGATTTTTCCATATCAGCCCGGAGTCTGGAATTTGTGCCCGATATGGCGATAGGCTCGCCCTCTATCACATCTGGGACGGAACTAAGCTCGGCGAAAATGTGGGTGTACTAGATCGCTAGTGCGCCTCTGCCTACCCCTTCACAGGCATGAGCTTATGTATGTATGATGTATGTGTATTTTTTTTTACAAAATACGCATTTTTTAAACAATTTTATAACATTTATTCTCATTATAGAGCCTTTAGAGGACATGACATCGGCGAACCCACATGTTCGTGGTGAACTAAACCACGGCACGTCTAATTTTAGAGACCGCTACATAACAAAGAGATAGTATACAGAGTGAGCTAATATTAACTAAAAAATAAGAGGTTATTTACACTAACATATATTTCAACTTATTTCATAGAAAATAACATTTAAATACCGTAAAAGTTTAAGCACTATATTCACACGATAATATAATCTGAATAATAGCTTTGAATATAATATTACCTATTTTATTATTCGAAACACGATTAGGTAGTACGACACATTACATAGGCCAATCTTTCCTATGTTCAGCAGTAGACGTCCTATGGCTGATGATGATGATGACACATTACACGTAATACATATTTGAAATATGTTTTGTTTAGGTTAAGGGTGTGTGTGTTTACTTGTAACTTACTATAATTTGATCGGATTCGAGATCACTGTTTCACAGAAAAACGACGTAAATATTTTGACTTAAAACATGGCAGCTCGCTGTTGGGTGTCGTTCGGTGGCCCAAATTTCCCATTCTCACATTTACATTCTTTTAAAGTTAATTACTTATGATTCTTTTGGTATCTAAGGGCGGTGGAGATTTTTCTTTCTACCTGCCCTTATCCTATTTTAATGCGGGGTCGACGCAACACACTTTTCCAAGCATGTTGCAGAAAGGACTCGACCTAGCTTTCATGACCGGCTGCCTGCCATCCCCATCTGGGGGATCCAGTCCCGAGAAAACAGTGTTATAAAAACACCCCGCCCGACCTGGGACCTGGGAATCGAACCCACGACCTCCTGATCCCCAGTCCATAAACACTACCACTACACCAAACCTACCTACGACCTACCTGCTAGTTTGCCAGCTTTATTAAGAATGTAACAAACATGAAGAAAACCCAGAGTCAAATTGCCGTGTAATCAAATGTATCACACCCCACGTACCGCGGCGAATGTGCGAAAGTTACGTTTTACTATCTGATTAAGTTATTTACGACTATCGGAGACAGTCGGCTGTAAATTCTGAATGATTGACTCCTTCCAGGCTGCTGTTGGAATCATGGGTGGAACTCTTTTATGGCGTTTATTTGTTTTATGGGGTTTAGTTTTAAGGGCCCGGAAAGTTTGTTAGACATTAAGGAATTTTGGGAGTGTATTACGCAACTTTGATTCGTACTTTTTTCCGACTAAAAAACGAGGATATATAATATTATTATAATATGTTAGTCTATGTGGGCTTGTGAACAGATCTGCTGACCACTAAATATTTTAAGTGTAGGTATGATTGCCTCAGTGGCGTGGTTGTCTTTCGGTACGACTACCGTCCTGAGGTCTTGGGTTCGATCCTCGGGTAGGGCAAAGTGATATTGGATTTTTCCATATCAGTCCGGAGTCTGGAATTTGTGCCCGTTATAACAATAAGTTTGCCCCCTATCACATTTGGGACGGAACTAAGCTGAGCGAAATGTGTGTGTTATAATTCGCTAGTACGCCTCTGCCTACTCCTTCGGGGCTACAGGCCTGACCTTTTTTTATGTGTAATATTATGTATGTATGTTTGTTTGTCCACGTTTTAATGTTATACTTTATTAATTTTCTATACTAAATAGTAGGCCAAAGATGGAGCAAGTGAAGTCAAAGATGAAGGATTACCACCGAACATAAATGTATCCTGTGTTCTGTGAGAAGTACAGAATAAAATGCTTAACAAACCACAGCACAGATATTGGTTTTAGAGTAGATTTTTAATATATCTTACGTTTTATTTTCTGAGTCATGTTACCACGAGCGTATTCAGTTGCAATCAAAACTACAGCACAAAGTTCCACAACCGTTTAACTATCAGCTTGTTGCTCTCTAACATGCACATTGCACAGTCAGCACTTTAATACGTGCTAATGAGGGCATTACACTGCGCAGACCAAGTTGTTACCGCTTCTATTTTTCTTGCATATGCAGAACGGTTTCAACAATCCTGGGCTAAGTTTTTTGTAATAAAGAAGGTAATGTGGGTTTGTGGAGTGTGAAGAGTAATAGCTTTGTTGGTTAAGATTTTTTCATTTTTTTTTAACTGTGGTCGGAGTCTCTTGTGTATTATTATTCTTGTATAACAACTTATACGAAATAACTTATACAATACGAATACTACCTCTATTAAGAACATTTTTTTTATAGCAAAGACTGGCAACCGAGCAAATGAGTCACCTGGTGGTAAGTGATATCCACCGCCCATAGACACTCAAGACACAAAAATAATCATGGGTGCCAGCTTAAAGGGAGGCTAATAGGGATTGGGAAAAGGAGGGGTAATTGGGACACCGGAAATCTCGCTTACCGAAACGCGACAGCAATCTGCCACTTTACGTTGGTTTTCTGCGAAACAATGGTATCAAAACGGTCGAGCCGGCCCATTCGTGCTGTAGACGTAACTGTCAATAGCGTGACACCACCTCTCAAGAATGTATTACGTATCATTTCTTATAGACCCTTATGTTGGGAGGAAATAAGCTTAACAAACAGTAGTTACACTAATTGTATCTTTGTATACATCTTAATAAATAAATAAATACACCCAACAGGCACACACCTAGTCCTGACCCCACACTAGGTATAACCTGTATCGTGGGTGTCAGCGACTATGAGAGACGCACGGTCTCACATTACCCAGACTTGAAACAAATATCTGTGGGCCACACAAACATTTGTCTCAATGCAGGAATCGAACCCGCGGCCTCTCGCTTCACAGCCGGCTACTCGCCCGCTTACGGAGGCTGTCTTCAGAGACAGGTGTGTATGCTATTATGAGCTATAATAACGTGGAACATGTCTCGCACTGTACTCGACCCGCACTTCCTTTCACTGCCGCCTTAATTAACTATTTCACTCGTGGTGCCTGGTGTCAGTACAGTAGTGAACCGCTCGGAGCGTGTGTGTTTTGTGTTCTACTTGAGTTTGTTTCGTCCCTCGGCTCAGATCCGAGGTTCACATAACTTCCTACAACTCATTTTAATATTAACTAGTTTATTCACTATTGTGGTATAATAAATTATTGGTGGCAGGTAAAGTAATATTACAACTTTTTAGCTTCCTTATTTCGAATAGTTGATGGACAATGGGGAGACGAATGGTGGTTTTCGCCGTCAAATATATATACGTATAGATGTATTACTATGGTTTAGTAGTGACTAGGAATATAGGGCCTTACTTATAAAAGCATTTTCGGTTATCATTTCGCTAAGAAATAGCCTGTTACTTTTTTCCTTGCGTTACATTGTTTAAAAATGAAAGGGATAACCTATGGTTAAAGATAAGCAGTGCTTAAATAATTTTATAAGTAAGGGGCATAAGGTGTAATTATATTAACAATCAATTGAGTATGTTTAGGTTGCTAACTTCGAAATTTAATTTATGACTCATATGGCGATAAAATTGTACTTATTTTGTATTGGATCCCTCAGAGCGAGTTGACATCAGGCAGGCAGCCTAAGATATGGGTAAGCCTATGTTCAGCCGTGAACGTCCTATGGCGGATGATTGCGATGATGATGATGAAGTGCGGAAAGACGGCGATAAAATTGTATCATAACAAGTACGAAAAGAACTCAGTTTGCTAGTTGGACTTCTGTCTATACTACATGTATGAATGCTTAGTTTTGTAACTTCAAGCCATCATTAAAACGAACGCTTTGTGAGCCAACAAAACAAAAACACGCATTCAATTCAACAAATCCACACTTCCGCGGTTAGATTTAGAAAAACAAACAAATAATTCAAACAATAAAAAAGGCAAGACGCTTCTCGAAAGAAATCCGCGCGAACATCTGCTGGGGCAAAGGGCCAGGGAATGGCGGCGGGCAAAAAATCCGCTCGCTGCTGCCCCGGCTCCCTTTGTTTAGCTCTAAGCTCGTTATTTTACCCTTGCCTTGTATTTTGGCTTTATTGTGTGGTACAAAAGTTTAGGAAATGCGGTAAATAATATATTACAAATTAATGCCCTTACTTATAAAAAAAGTTTAGATGAGCAAATTGCTAAGAATAGTCTGTCACTTTTTGCCTTGAGTCACACTGTTTGAAAATAAATGGGACAGGCTATTTTTTACCATTTGCTCAGTTAAACTAAGTAAGGTCTTAAATGTTTAAATTATTTATATTTGAAATGCAATTGTCCATTATGCTGTTAATTACTTTCAATTTTCTTCCTAATCAATATAATAATAATATCAAGTACCTATGTATTATTTCAGTGCTGTTGCTGGGCTCGGGTTATCTCTACTAAAGAAAGGAATTTGGCCTTACTACTTACACCATGCTGGACTAATGCGGGTCGTTAAACTTCACAAACCTTCGAAATTATATTCTCAGTTAATTAAAATTCTCAGATATGCAGATTTTTTGTGTTTTTCTTCTACTATTAAAGCAAGTCATAAATGTTATTATTATTATTAGATATCGTGCGTCCTCCTTCAGGTCTGGGTTCGAAAATTCTACTATAGTCTTGTCTTAGCAGTCCTTACCATTTCCGTGCTATAATTGCTTTTGCATATGAATAATAAGCAAAAATACACAAAAGTTTTGTTCAAAAACCGGGTTTCCTGCACTAAAACATTACACAAAACACCTACACAAAACATGCATTTTTTACCTAAGGTCTATTGTTCTATGAGCAGATGACAGCCAAAGTCGTTGTTTTGTGTATATGTTTTTAGTGTTTTGTTTCGAAAAAGCTTGTGCAAGATTTTAGATTTATTTGATAGAAGGCTTTAGATTCTTTCTCTACCGTTTATCATTTATTATTTTGCATTTCTTATTAAACATTAATTTATAAACTCACTGTTAAGTTAGTACCCGAGCAAGAATATTTTTGACAATCAAATTCGTATCGCGCTCGCTGCGCACTGATATCGTTACGTCAATATTTTATACAAATGTCACAGATGCGCATATAGTTCGATACGAATTCAATTATCAAAAACATTGCTGCTCGAGCTATTGTTTTTAAAAAATTGCCTGTCAGTTCTCAAATCGCAGTTCTCAATTCACGCTGTAAGTGTGTAGCTCACGCCGTTTGCCTTTAACCCCCACCGCGCCCTCTCCACGCGCCGATGAGTTTCTTTTATTCGTTTTCTCTAAGCAAATGATATTATATAGGGAGTTAATTTTATCGCCGCGTCTGCACCGATTTAACCCTAAATCACTTTCACTCAAACGGATCCTTATTGTGTTCCTTTGAACTTGATTTATTATTTTTATCGAAATAATGATTTGGAAGATGTATTTTTCGGACGATTTGAACGAGGCTAAATACAGATTGATCGTTTTTATTTCGTAATAATATTTTTACTATGAATAATATCACCGAAAGGTTATAAAATATTGTGTCCCATATCCATTTAATCTGACGCATGTATCCCCGAATGGGTAGGCAGAGGCGAACTAGCGAATTAAAACATCCATAATTCGCCGAGCTCATTTCCGTCCTAGATGTGATATGGGGCAAGCCTATAGCTATATCGAGGATAATACGCTACGCTATTGGTCTATGGAAGGAGACGAGTAGATGGCTCGCGTGGTGGTGTGATGTTAAGTTAGATTCATATCGACATCGGTAATGCCGGTCCCCAGCCAATCCGCTGTCTAAAAGGAATACGGAATGAGAATCGATAATGTACCATGTTATAACCCCTATCATATACCCCCTTACTTATAAAAATATTTAAGCGCTGCTTATCTTTAACCATAGGTTGTCCCTTTCAGTTTTAAACAATGTATCGCAAAGAAAACGTGACAGACTATTCTTAGCGAAAAGTTAAGTAAAAATATTTTTATAAGTAAGGCCCATAATCATGTATTAGAGGTATACAGCCTCCGTGGCGCACCGGGCGAATTGCTGGCTGTGAAGCAAGAGGCCGCGGGCTCGATTCCCGCATTGAGACAAATGTTTGTGAGGGCCACAGATACATATTTTTGTTTCAAGTCTGGGTGTTGTGAGAACGAAAGTCTCTCATAGTCTCTGACACTCACGATACAGGTTATACCTAGTGTGGGATCAGGACTAGGTGTGTGATTGTTGGGTGTATTTAATTATTAGTTATATATTATTAGCTTGTTTACCCCAAACATTCTTAAATGCAACGTTTTAGTAAAAATGAAGAAGTTGATTTATGCTTGCACTAAAAAAATCAAAATTTACTTTATTTCATTGGTCTAAAGGGCACTTAACATCGTCATTCAGGAGTATACAAATAAAATCAATAAATATTTTTCGATAACTCCCTATGCATAAGTCAGGGGTGTTTATGTTGTCCCATACTGCTGTTCCCTTGAGATAAATAAGCATTTGGCAATCTTAGGTGTGTCACGTCGGAGGGGATCGAATTTCAATTGCGTCATAGTGACATGGGTTTTGCTATACCCTATGTAGGTAGAAATTATATATTCTTTGGGAAAATCCTTCAAAAGAACATTTAGATCAAATGAAAGGTCACCACAATCTATAAATACATCCGATACATAATTAAAAATTTAGGGAATAAAAACGTTAGAAGACCCCGAAAAAAATGTTGCTATGGCAACATTTACTGACAAACGAGCTGGTGGGTCACCTGATGATACGTGATCTCCACCGTACGTAAACCCACAATACTAAAATAAATATTGGTGCCTTGCCAACTTTAAATAAATACAGACTGGAAGGATATGTGTTTAATTTATGTTAATTTCTCATGTTGAACGGATTTAGCTAAGTTTTTATCACCGCCTGCTTCGTTGACGTCAACCCTCACTAGGATATCTAGTCCCGGGCAAATTAAATTAGAAAATTCGATTTGCCCGACCTGGGAATCGAACCCATGACCTCCCGATCCACAGCCTATACTGCCACTTGACCAAAGAGTCAATGTTTTCAATGTTGATTAATTTTAGAATAATATTCATTGCTAAGTAATATAATATACACTTTGATAAACTAGCCAGACGATTGGTTAATCAATAACCAGACTGGCTGGTTAGACGCTGTCTACGTGGCTACGTGGTAGATAACAATTAACGGTGTAGGGCTTCGTGCCTCGTCTAATAGCCGTGCTGCAGCGCCTTGGGACAGCACGCGGTAGTCGCACACTAGCTAGTTCACACTGTACGGTGTGAATACGACACGATTATTATTTCTATGCCGAAATAGAAAAATTGAATATCGTGTAGGAACTCTATCATAAAACGAATTAATTTCCCAGATAATTGATATACTGTTTATAAATTTTCTTTCTTCCTTTCTACCTGCCCTTATCCCACCTAAATGTGGAGTCGGTGCAACACACTTTTTCAAGCATGTTACAGAAATGATTCGGCTTAGTTTTTACGACCGGCTGCTTGTCTGACATTAATACCGCCATAAAGGAACCATTTATAAATTTTAATGCAAGTGATGAATATAAAAATAATTGCATCAAAGTAAGCTTACAAAAAAGAAAGAAAAAGGTAAATTTGTTTAATATAATTATATTTGTTCATTTAACGGTTTATATGATATTACAAAATGGTGAAGTTAATTCGTCAGTTTCAAGACATCAAACTACTAAAAAATGAGAATTTATTCAATTTTCTTTCTTCAGATATTGATATAAACTACGACACAACTTTGATCTCTACCAGAAAAGTTGTATCTTTTAACGAATTATGCAGAGAAAGTCCGAATATACAAAATATTCCAATATATTGTATCCGGATTGTTTAAATCGTCCGCGAACATTTCTATGTATCGTATAGCACGACCCCCATCACTGTGGGGTTAAGAACGCTCCGGACGCGGATTTGAATACAAATCCCATGGAGAGCCCCCCGTCGAGCGTCGGGACTGAGTGGGGCCCTGTAATTATGGTGATTTACCACTGGATACTTTCGCTGATAAACGTTTATTAGTACCGAGAGAGACTTTCATAACCTTGGCTTTAATAAAATAATAATTTTGTTATTTGTTTTTATATCGATATGGCGATTTATACATGGAAAATGCCTATTTCTATTACGTGTCGACGTAACGTGTGAATTCATATCTCATGTGGGAGAGAAAAGTTGTTAATTTCACAATATTTTTATGATTTTTACGACAGACGCGGCGCGGCGTGGCGTCTCGTTTTTCGTGCATGATCCCTCGTGGGAAAACCTTGGCAGATTATTTTTTACTTAAGTACTCCAGAGAGCAAGAGCCCGTTTTTTTTATAGACGTTCAAGCTTTTCGAACGTACATTCTAGATGGATTTTGAAAATAGACGCAGATAGAGATCATACAACGAGAAGTAATTTTAAAATCACAAGACAATACTGGACTCTAAATAAATGACGTTTGAAATTCAATATTACGTAACTCTCAAGGCAGCAAACTAATACAAAATATCAAAATGGTAATTCGAGAAGTAACAAGAAAGTCATTAGACGCGACAGAAGTTGGTCGATGTTTTGATATTCAGTGGCTGGAAGTTTCTCGAAACAATGGGTTTATTAAGAGGAAAATATTGCCGAATGCCGCCAACAAATCCTTTCTGTAATCTAAATAAATTTAAAACTCGCCAAGCCGGCCATTGTTGGATAGGGGTGACGGTATTCAAATTATACGAGAATTATATTTTGTTGAAATAAAACTATTTATACGGATTCTATCACGATTTGGTTTTAATGTTTAGAATCCGTAAAAATAGTTTTATTTCAGTGAATAGCATTCGCGTAAACTTAAGAAATCAGTATTATATTTTGTTGTTTTATGTTGAGACTATTGGATTTTTGGATTTAGTTTTGCTTTTAAAATGAATGGCTTTGGGTACTAGCTTATGCTCATGACTCCATCCACGTCGGAGTATTTTTCGTATTTCCGTATTTTCTCCGTATATAGGTACGTTGAACTCTCATTTTACCCTTTTAGGGCAAGTGCAGCCTTTAGGCTGTACCATGCGTGGACTTTAGGCTGTCAATAGACTGATATTTAAATAGTCAACATCATCATCATCAGCCACAGGACGTCCATCTACAAGGTGGACCGACGACCTGATAAAGGTCGTAGGAAGTCGCTGGATATTTAGATAGTCGAAAATTATTCATGTTCGTATTTAATATAACAATGTTATTATTATATATTTGTTTTTACTTGGAGGTAATAATCATTGAAACGTCTATTGGCAGAAAGCTAGCATTATTATTGTATTTATTTTGTATATAGTTTTGTTAACAGTCTTCATTTTAGTATTCATGACTCTTCTATTGTCTACATCGTTAGACTTAAAATAACAAAGTAAATTGATGAATTTGAAACTAGAGAGAGCTGTAAAATAATTCAAGTAACTTTTAATACCATCAAAAACAATTTAAAGTTGTATCATCTTTAATTGGCAGCATTCGATCGCACAATCCGGAATCGGCTGAACTGGCTTCTTCCGTTTTCCATCCCTACTGCATCGCCGATTATACCGGATTCGCAACACGTATATTCAATTAGAGTTTCAAGTATTTAGCGGGGTGATCCCCCAAAAAGGGGGGTTTTAAAAATTCAAATCGACAGAGCACCTGCCGCGGTCGCTCGAATCAAGTTTATTTCTCACGATAATTAGTTCATCAGATTTGATGAATGGGCCAAATTTTGGGTTGTTCTGTTTGTTTTAAATTTTCCGTTTTGATGACGGTGGGATCAAGAATTTGTGATTTTTATTTCCGAGAGTTTGGGGCGATTAATTACATCATTTTTAATTGCCTATAGAACAATTTGCAACTTTATATTTAGTATGCTAGAAACAAATATGGGATACTGGATCGGGACATCGCGATATTTTTTTTTATAAATATGGGCTTTACTTATAAAAACAGTTTAACTGAGCAAATGGTAAAGAATTGTCTGTCCCTTTTATTTTTAAACAATATGACACAAGGAAAAAAGTGACACTATTCTTAGCTACTTGCTCAGCTAAGCTGTTTTTATAAGTCCACAAAATTATATAATTTTAAAGATATTGGGCTTTACTTAAAACAACATTTTTAGCTGAGCAAATGGTTAAGAATAACCTGTCACTTTTTTTCTTGCGTTACATTGTTTAAAAATGAAAGGGACAACCTATGGTATAAATATTTTTATAAGTAAGGGGCATAGAGCCTATCTTTAAAATTATTTAATTTTACGGATTATCTCAGTTACTATTAATTAGATCAGCTGTAAATATGACATATTCTAGATTATTTATATATCATTAATCTTGTTCCAGCGTTGACTTTACAACCCATTTCTGATATTGCTAAAAAATCTATCGAAAATAAATTGTCCGATCAAATATAAACATGTAACCCTTCCCAGCGGCGGGGTCTTTGTGGCCCATCATGCGTCACGCTCGCTCTGTCAATATGACAATGACGCGGGTCTCGTCACGCTGCCGTCACGTCGCCGCCGCGTCGACGTGGCGAATTTATCATCCGCTCTTGTTATTGACAACGCGTCGACGCCCCGTCGAGTGTTTGACGGGACATGGTTTTCGATGACGTGATAGTTTTTTGCAAAGTTCGATGATTTATTCGATAAATTCTACGACTCACCAGGGAAAATGTGATTTGTGCTGGCTTTGGTATTCTTGGTAGCGTTTGCAGTAACTGCGATGTAATAACGTTTATTGGAACCCTGGATAAAATAGTTGAGAAAATATATAAGGGCTTAGAAAATTATAACAAGGTTGCTTGATCTTTATCTCTTGAAAATGTTATGACTATTAAATCGTGCAGCAACCTATAAACGTGTGTTATTTATAACATAAACATAATATTTATAATTCCGTGTTAACATCACAATTGAAATAAAACTAGTTTTTACGGATTTATCATGATTTATTTTTATTTTTAGTCCACCACGTGACTATGAAGGCTGTAAAACCTTCAAAAAGTCGGGACTAAATAATATAAATTTAAATAAAATATATAAAAGTAGTTTTATTTCAATATACGTTAGTTTGAACTTAAGAATCATCAACGACAGTAGATGATGTTGCGTGTAATAATCATAGTTAGTCCTAGTATAAAGTCTTACTTATTATTTCAAGCTTCAAGCTTATTTCAAGGATGGCCTCATTTAAATTTGGTCACCATCGGATTTGAAGTCGGTCCGTTAAATTTTTAAATCTGTGAATATTGACTTTTATAAACTATGCTGCAATCTGTTTGATATTATTCTCGTAATAATGAAATGATACGCGTAATTTTTAGGAAATATCACATTTATAAGGCTGTATTTATATAAGCAAAACTTAAAAATAATTTCTGCTAGTTCTCAGCTACCTGGCAGCTGAAAGCAGGAATTGTAAACTGTTGTAGAACTAGTTAAATAAAATCTTCGTATTCGCCGCGAGGAAACTTTGGAATCTTGCACTGAGCGAACGAAGCTTACGTAACGAGTTAAAAGTAACTGCTTCTTACACTTTTAACCGACCTCACACAAACTTCTACAAAATTTAAAAACGTGAGCTTTAGAAGTGAGTAATTAGTTGTGCTGAACGTACGATTTATTTAAAAGTATATTATACCTTACTTTATTCAATATATATAATATATATCCAGTTCACTCCTATCAATCTTATACTGTACTCATTCAACGCTCCGAGCTATTTTACGCATATCTTACCTATTCATATAGCATTGTAAAAACAAAAAAGGTCATATCCAAACAATCCTCAAAAGATGATTACAAGTTATTCGCGAGCAGCCGGGCCTGAGTTTGCGTACACACATCAAATAAGCCGGCAGTGCGGCGGTGGAGTCGCCCGAGGCGCGGCAGCCGGCGCGCCGCGTTGTCTTCATTATCCCGGTGTAAGTGACCATTAAAATTCATTTTTAGCGCCCGCGGTCACACCGACCGCCGTCCGCTTGCGAGGGTCGACTGTAATTACGCTGCACATTAGCGGTCTTGTTGTTCACGTGTTGTTGCGCATTCAATATCGCTTATGTGGAGATGAGTGGTCTCTTTATTTATGAGCGTGGTCAAGTATTTAGAAGTGTTTATATGTTTGGCTTCTGTCGCAATTAATTATTATGTCGCTTCTGAATGAATTTTTGGGACACTAGTGTACTATGTATTATATAAAAATATTGATGGGTCTAAGGTACAGATATTATGTAATACAATGACAATCAGAGACCACAATTACGGTGAAAACGATTTTCAAAGGAAGGAATGATGACGCTTAAAACAATTCAAAATATTTTTGGAACTTCAAATTTCAATTTCTGCAATAACAATTAATTCTGTAGTATTTTTATAATTGAAATATTAACTACTATTCCATCAATTATTACTGTTGAAACTATTTTCTCTAGCTCTAACTACCTAACTTGATATTGAATCAGAAATGCTGACAAAGCAGAAGCAATAATACTCCAATAGTCTGTGCCATCGTGTGTTAAGGCGTTCCTCTAATATCCATGACTCAAGTAGAAGCCAGAAAAGTGAGGTTATTTCTAGATTTATTTAAGTGTAAAATACCTGAACCGATGAGGATAATTTAATTAACGCAATGTTACTATGTGAGCAGCGATAGCTCACTTGGGTATGGGTATGAACTGCCGAGACATGTGTCGGAAGTTCGAGACCTACCCCAAAAAAGAGCACACAACTCTGAATTATTTATGTTAAATGTGTTTTCTTTGTGAATTATGGATTACCGCTTGCTGTGACGGTGAAGGATTACATCGTGAGGAAACCTGCATTATATGCATATATACATTAGTAGAGGAGGCCCGTGCCCAGCAGTTTGACTGTAATATTACAAGGCTGTTATTATTATTATATTACGTATCTACAGTCTGGTATATATTATTTTATATATTTGTTGTAGTTATACAAATTATTTATTTATTATTTAGTACCATTATCTAGTTATGAAATATATAAACTGGTGTTAGGACTACAGAAATCGTGCGTCGTTTGACAGCGTCCGTGGCGCAGCGGGAGAGTAGCCGGCTGTGAAGCGAGAGATCGCGAGTTCGATCCCCGCACCAAGACAAATGTCTGTGTGGCCCATTAATATTTGTTTCTGGTCTGGGTGTTGTGAGACCGAAAGTCTCTCGTAGTTCCTGATACTCACGATCATGACACATGACCCGGCCTTACTGTAGGGACTGGACTATCTGGATAACTGTTGGGTGTTATTAATTATTTATTTATAAATACGAAGAAAGAAGCTTACAATCAAGACCAACAGCAAGTAATGACTCTGTAATGAGTTGATAGTTAGAGCAATAACTAGTTAATTGTACAGCACGGGCCACTAAAACAGAAGTAAATTGCGTGGTAATTGGACGGTCTTGAAGCCCCCCCTCTCCCTGGTGTGGAGGGGAGTGGGGTGGAGGACGTAATCGTCGCGATCGCCGCCAGCTACTTCCATTTGCATCTGCAATGGAAGCAACTAGCTGCGACTAGCTTCGAGCTGTGTAATCAGACGTTATGTACCAATGAATTTCATACATATTGTACATCATTGGTATAATCATCGCGTATCTAGTATGAATAATCAAAATCAAATCATTTACGGAATCCGTAAAATGTTCAAACATTATTTAGATTCCGAAATTTCAACTCTACCGGAAGGTTGTTTCGACACAGAAGAACGGGCAAGTAACTCTGACGTTGCTCTTTTTAACACCAATTTACAGTACAGCACCAGATACAAAAAGACCTTAATATGATTTTAACCATCGATTGTGGAAAGGGCATACAAATGTTTTAACAATATTAATATATCTATACTGATGAAGAAGATTGATATTTAATGTTCCAAAGCCACCAGTCAATCATAGATATTATGATATTCATTCATATATCTAAAACGTGAATATGCTTAACCCTGTCATTAATCACGAGAGTTATGGCATATTAGTTAATGCATCCATTAAACATGCATGATGGAGATATATTGATGAAGATCGAATTATATAACGTAACATAAGCTCACGCCTGTATCCCCGAAGAGGTACACTAGCAAACTATAAGTACACCCACATTTCGCAGGGCTTACTTCCGTCCCAGATGTGATATGGGGCGACCCTATCGCCATATCGGACACAAATTTCAGACTCCGAGCTGATATGGAAAAATCCAATATCACTTTGCCGACCTGGGGATCGAACCCGAGACCTCAGGACGGTAGTCGTACCGAAATACAACCACGCCACCGAGGCAGTCACAATTACACATTCTGATAAATAATATTAGGACATCATTCGTCTTGTCGCGTAAATAATTTAAACGTGTGACGATAAGGATTTAATCAGGATATTTTGTTAGTTATTTTAAGTTTTATTTGAGATTAGCTTTTATAATATAATTATATATAAGGTTTATATTTGTGTAATGTTTCAGGTACAGTAATAAGAATAATCATTTTATTATTTATGTATTCAAGTAACCCAGTACCCAGACTTAAGTGATAAGATAGAAATAGGTTGTTCTTTTATTCAATACATTATCTACTTTAAGTTTCAGAATAATTGAAAGGGCTTTCTTTATGGAAATATTTATGAATATTATTTTATCCAAAGAAGGCATTTTATTCAACAATAACTATTTCTATGACCACAATATTTATTATTAGATCATATTTTTGATGGTAAGTGATCTTCACCTCTATAAATACCTAATTATAATACTTGAAGAATTAAAGAGAAATTGTGGCTTCCAAAAATATCAGTATCATCTTCATCATCCGAAAGGCAAGCAGTCTGCAACGTTACTGAAAATCAATTTTCTGCAAGGCAATTTTAATAACCCGTTCGCACCAGCCCGTTCATCAATTAGCCCAATAATTCTCTAAAACTGCTACTACCACTCCATACATCTAAAACCCATTCTGAGTCAATAAATAAACAAATATTAATGTCCAAATATACACATACATACATAAGTTTACCTTTGTATCTCCGAAGGGGTAGGTGTAGGCGCACTAGTGAACTAGATAATCCATAATTCGCTGACCTTAGTTCCGTCCCAGATGTGAAAAATTTAACATCACTTCGCCTGGCCAGGGGATCGAACCCAAGACCTCAGGATGATAGTCGTACTGCGCAGGCTGTTAGAACTATATGGTGTATATTTAAACTCATTTAAAAAGAAGTAATAGTTTGACAATACCTTGTCATCTCACTTGCTTTACGTCTACCGTTTAACATTGCTATACGTTGTATCATTATATAAATCTATTTTACCTAGTTCTTTTTATTCACATATTCCATCAGGTTATGGGCCCAGTACCGTAAGAAAACTGTTGTGTATTTTTATTTTCATTATAAAATATCAATATCAGTGTGATCGGTAAAAACAAAAGATGGCGACTTCAATACCGATTGGAATTCCTGTTGATAAATTAAAAGGAACAGAGAATTATAATAACTGGAAATTTACGATCAAAATGATACTCATGCACGAAGACCTTTACGAGTGTATTGTGGACGAGGATGGGTGCAAAGACGAGAAAAAGAAACAAAAGGCACTCGCGAAAATTTGTTTGTCAGTTGGCCCATCAGCGGTGCCCCATATACGAAATGCGACAACCCCATACGAAGCTTGGAAAAAGCTGGAGAATGCATACGAGGACAAGGGTCTTTGCAGACGATTGGGATTGTTGAGATCGTTATTTAGCATCAAACTATGTGAAGCAGAAAATATGTCGAGCTACTTATCAAAAATTATAGAGCTTGGACAACAATTGTCGGACATTGGATCAGCACTTGATGACGAATTCTTGGCTGTTATAATGCTCAGTGGTCTAACCGTGGACTTTGACCCTTTGATAATGGCATTAGAAAACTCAAATATAAAGCTGACAAGTGAAGTGGTCAAATCAAAGTTACTCCAGGAGCAACAGCGTCGAGATGATAAAAGTCAAGGTGGGATCAATGCATTAGCTATTAGAAAAACTTCAAAGGTTGTGTGCTTCAAGTGTAAAAAGCCTGGTCATATGAAGAAAGATTGTACTAGTAATCCAAAGACGTACAAAAAGAAGTTGACACAAAAGCCAGTTGAGAAGGTTCCAGAAAGTGGTTTATTAACTGCTTTATGCATTAATCTGCAGAAGAATATGTGGTGCATTGATTCGGGAGCTACTCATCATATGTGCAACAACAAAGAACTTATGTATGACTTTCAGTGTTTAAAGCCACTTGTAGTGAATGTAGCTAATGGAGACAAGTTGACAACGGAAGGGTATGGCAAAGTCAAGGTACAATTGTTAAATGGGATAAAGACTATAAGTGATGTGTACTATATTCCTAATCTTACTGTTAATTTACTATCTGTAAGTGAACTAAATAGGAAAGGTTTTAGTGTAACTTTCACTGAGTTCCGATGTAACATCATAGATGGTGATAGGGTAATAGCAACTGGTACTTGTAAAAATGGTGTTTATGAATTGGATATGATTAAAATTGTTAATATATTCAGTAAATGCAATAGTAAACAAGAATCGGGTACTGCTATGACGTCAATCTATGAGGAGAGTAAGGTTAGTCCATTATGGGATGATAACCAAGATTCTGTGCTGGTGGCTGTGGAGGACTCAACTTCACAGGAGCTGTGGCATAAGCGGCTAGGTCACCTTAATGCACGTAGCTTGAATTTAATGAGAAATGGTCTGGTTACAGGTATGAATTATAAAAATACTAAATTCGTTCCTTGTACTGCTTGTGTTGAAGGCAAACAGACTAAGTTGCCATTTCCAAAGAAAAGTCAAAGTAGGGCTACTGAAATTTTAGGGCTTGTACACACGGATGTATGTGGACCCATGCAGTCATCATCTTTGAGTGGAACACGTTACTTTGTAACATTTATTGATGACTTCACAAGAAAAACTTTTATCTATTTTCTTCATAGAAAAAACGAAGTTTTTGAAAAGTTTAAATTATTCAAAATGTTTGCAGAAAATGAAACAAATAGGAAAATAAAAGTGCTTCGAAGTGACAATGGGGGTGAATATATGTCTCTAAATTTTCAGAAATACTTGAAGGATAATGGGATTAAACATCAAACTACAATCCCTCACTGTAGTCAACAAAATGGTGTCGCAGAGAGAGCAAATAGAACTATCATGGAGAAAACCCGCTGCATGCTCCAGGAGGCTGGTTTGGAGAAACGATATTGGGCTGAGGCTGCTAACACGGCCATCTACCTGAAAAACCGTTCACCTACAAAGGCTGTTATGGGAGTAACACCAGAAGAAAAATGGACTAGTAAAAAGGTGAATGTAGATCATTTGAAAGTTTTTGGTTGTGTGGCATATGCCATAAATGAAAAGGCTAAAAAGTTGGATGCTAGAAGCAAAAAGCATATTTTTGTGGGATATTGTGATGATAGCAAAGGCTATAGGCTCATAGATCCCTCTAATCCAACGAAGTGCATTAAATCAAGGCATGTGACATTCATGGAAAATCAGTTTTTGAATAAAATTGTGTCAAATGATGCTACTTTTGTAAACAATTCTGTAGATAGTACTATAATTCCAGATTTGGTACAATTACCTACAGAGACTGTTCAGTCATCTCCACAGTCAGTTGTATCGATAGATGATGATTCTATATCTGATGAAACAGAGGATTTGGTTACCACAGATGATTCGGCCGACTGTACTTACATTCCAGGTTTGTCAAGCATCGACTCTGAAGAATCTAGGGAGTTGTCTTTCGAAGAAGCTCAAGCATATGATTTTGCTGGGTTAACAGAGATTGGTGAGGAGGACTTGCCTAAAAGTGTGGAGGAGGCACTGAGATGCAGTGAATCAAAACAATGGCAAGAAGCTATTAAAGATGAGTATGATTCTTTTATTAAAAATAAATGTTGGACCTTAGTAGATTTACCTACAGGTCATAAGCCAGTAAAATGTAAATGGGTATTTAATGTAAAACGAGGTCTTAATGGAGAAATATTAAGATATAAAGCTCGTTTGGTGGCTAAAGGTTTTACTCAAAAATATGGAATAGATTATCATGAAACTTTTTCTCCAGTAGTTCGATATTCGACTATTAGGATACTGCTAGCCATAGCTGCTCAGTATGATATGCTGGTAGAGCATATGGATGTTAAAACAGCATTTTTGAATGGAATTTTGACAGAAAATGTTTATATGGAGCAACCGGAAGGTTTTGTTATTGAAAAGAATAAGAAAAAGGTTTACAAGTTAAATAAAGCAATTTACGGATTAAAGCAGTCTGCCAAGGCATGGTATGAAAGAATAAGTGGTGTTTTAGTTCATAAATTACATTTTAGTAGGCTGTCTTCGGAACCATGTGTTTATATCTACAACGATGGTAATGAAATTATTTATATAGCTATTTATGTTGATGACATAATGTTATTCTCTTCAAAAACATCCCGGAAAAGAACGTTTATTAAACAGAAGTTGATGGATGAGTTTGAGATGAAAGATTTAGGGCCAGCACATCAACTGTTAGGTATGAAAATTACTAAATTACCTAATGGAAACTTTTCATTAAATCAGTCGAGCTATATAAAGAAGATTTTGGAAAAGTTTAAAATGTCAGATTGTAAGGAAGTAAAAACCCCTATGGAATTGGGATTAAAGTTACAAAAGGAGGGGAATACATGTAATTGTAACTTTGATTATAGGAGTGTAATTGGAAGTCTAATGTATTTAGCGGTGTGTACTAGACCTGATATTGCGCATAGTGTCAGTTATTTAAGCCAATTTAATAATTGCTATGGTGTAAGCCATTGGAAAGCTGCAAAAAGGTTATTACGATATTTAAAGGGTACTATTGACTACTCTTTAAATTTTGAGAAAGGTAATTTAGACATTACAGGTTTTGCTGATGCTGATTGGGGAGGAGACCAATTAGATCGAAGATCATATACAGGGTATGTGTTTTATCTTGGCAAATCGGTAATTTCTTGGGAAAGTCGCAAGCAACGTACTGTTGCGCTCTCGAGCACTGAAGCCGAGTACATGGCAGTATCAGATTCTTGCAAAGAGGCTATGTTTTTGCAAACTTTTATTAAAGAGTGTACTGGCAGGATGTATAAAATTAATTTGTTTAATGATAACCAGTCTGCTCAAAAGTTATGTTTCAATTTCGTGTCACATTCTCGAACAAAGCATATTGATATTAGATATCATGATATCAGAGAGTTGTTACAAAATAAGTTAATAACATTGAGTTATCTTTGTACTGATGAAATGGTGGCTGATGTTTTTACAAAGGCTTTATGTGCTGCAAAGCATAGAAAGTGTACATTTAAATTATTAAAAACATGAAGCTGATATCTCTTTAGTATAGATATATATGTTATATAATTTCTTTTTATATTTGTTTAAGGCCTGGTGTTAGAACTATATGGTGTATATTTAAACTCATTTAAAAAGAAGTAATAGTTTGACAATACCTTGTCATCTCACTTGCTTTACGTCTACCGTTTAACATTGCTATACGTTGTATCATTATATAAATCTATTTTACCTAGTTCTTTTTATTCACATATTCCATCACAGGCAATACCAATACGCCACCGAGGCAGTCCAATTTTCAAATTTACTAGTAACCTAACATTACATAGTAAAAACCTAAAACAGACCTTAAACCTGCCAAAATTCTTAATAACTCCCATATGAACTGTAAGATGAGAGGTTAGTTAAAACTTAAGGCGATTAAAATGTGAACTAACACACGAGTCGTGTTCATCAACCGTGGTCCGTGACATTACACAGGTCTGCGGCGAGTGGGGTGACCATCTGTGCGAGACTGTGCGGATATTATTATGTTGTAGTTTGTAAGAAAGAAAAAAACGTATCGTACTGATATGAGGTATCCTAATTTTTGGTAGAGGCCTTCCCAAGTTCTTTTCTTGAATCGCAAACCTACATATGCTGTATATAACCACTTATCACAGCACCTATAGCACGCGATATATTGAATTAATCGATTTTGTTTCATTATTTGGTCGGTCAGTTCTAAATGGTTTAATGTCACTAGCGATACATGCGTGGAACATCAATTATTGTACATAATAATCAGTATATAATATAGAGGTACATAATTTTTAAGTTTCAAGAATTTTGCATTTTTGTAAAGTGTTATGATTTTGATTACCAAACTAAATATTATTACAAAAGCTTGCAAATTAACCCATGGATCGTAATATCTACGCAGTAAACTTTACCTATATAACATTTTAGTACGCAGCTAAACCTATCGAGTTAGCGGGTATCCATACATACCGCGGTTCATCTTAGATTTTATATGAATCGTAGGATTACAAGTCATTATAAACCTACACTAAAATCAAAATACGTATCATTTTAGTTATTATATAAATCAGTAATGTAGTGTATCCGAGGAAAACATACCTTTGTGGTTATATCCGGCTTCAATTTAAATGATGGTAAACCTAGCGAGGTAATGAAGCTCACGACTCACACGATTACAACGTGTTCAGACATTGCACGTATTACTTTGTTATCATTGTAAAATGCTCCCGCGACTAAAACGCATCTATACCGTAGAAGCCTTGATCCCGTTATATTTTTTATGATAAATTTTTTGACTATCGTCTTTGATACCACGGTTGTATTTCTTATGAAATGCGATCTGAGTTATGTAACAGCATAATATGTACTGAATTTGTTTTCTTGCATTACATATTTTAAGGTGCGCGGCCAAGGTCAAAGATTGCATCACGTAGCGATTTGTTCGCTTATTTACATTAAAGCATACAATCAAGAGCAAACCATGACGATACAATAATCATTTTATCAATATCCGGAACGTATGTACTTGTATAAAAACTTAAATTTACGTTTAGTAATTTTCATAGTAATACTCAAAATTATAATTTTATAACATACGTTACTTGTAATAAGTATGTTCAACTAAATTTCAAATGCCTAACGTCGAGAACAAGCATAAGTATTAAATGAATTAAGGTATTAAATGTAATTACAAAGTCCTCGTAACTCGCCTACGCCAAGTCTACGGTCCGTAGCTCCGGCCTACATGTGTCTGTCTCGCGCTGTAGCCTCACAATGATACATTAAGTCGCTCCTTTGTTTTAATACTTTATAACCACGATATATTAGTATATAAGTTAATTATTTAAGTATTGTATATTCGTTTTCATCAACCATTCATTCTCTCAAGGAAACCGATAGACTTATTTGTGTTATTTATTATTTATAATATCGAAACGTATTACTTTCCTCAATCGAAGTTAAATAATAATACTTAGGGTTAAATTTTAATTAAGGGAAATTTTAGGCAATACTTATAATAATCATAATTACTACAAACTTCACATACCGCGATGTAGCTAATCAACTACGCAGCTACGGTGCTACGATGCTACGACGTAAACAGTCCTAAAAGTAGTACAGAGTAGGCGTAGTATTATTGCTACGAAATACTTTATTGTCTACATTTTACATTACAATAGCTAGTACGGTATCAAGTTAGGACACTTTCTAGATTTCATACATAAATCATTTATCCTAATTCGATTACATACATAAATGCATGATTTCCATACAATGTCAATATTATCTTCTAAGCACATTATTTCACTTATACGCAAAAATGTTTAGACCCAATGTCTTAGCCTTCATACAAGTTTATTGCTCAAACTTATAGAATATTAACACACTACTGATTAAAATAAAACATTATTCTGTTTACATAAAGTCTAAATTTGTATACCACAGTCTGCCATATCAAAGCATACCGCTGATGGAAATGATACCATACTCTGTTATCTTAAGGATGATATTTGCAAAGAAATATGAATGTTAATGTGTCAGTAATTATCTCTCTCAAAGACGCGTTAATTAAATTATAGAAATTGTTTAATTAAAATGATGATTGTTGTGTATTGTGTGTGTTTGCGGTGATTACTCGTGTGTGTAATGAGTCGGACGTGTGTGACTTAAACGATTCAATTGAGTCAATTTTACGTGTGTTTAGAGATCTTTATACACAAACAATAAAGATTGAAATAAAACTATTTTTACGGATTCTATCACGATTTCGTTTTAATTTTTATTCCCGACGTTTCGAAGGCTTTGCAGTCTTCGTGGTCACGGGTTAGAATGCAATGTGGTTGTTACGTCGTGTATAAAACCAAATCGTGATAGAATCCGTAAAAATAGTTTTATTTCAATGTATACCATTCGCGTAAACTTAAAAAATCAGTAAACAATAAAGATTTTTGTTTAATGGTATCACTTCCTTTGCTGCTCTCTTTCCACTTTTAAATCATTTTTTTTCATTCCTTTTCATATCATGGTAGACTGTGGCATGGCTGTGCATCTGACATTGCCGATGGGTGAGCACTTACCATCCAGTAGATTTGCTCATTTGTTTTTGAAAGCATATGTAATTTTATTGTCACTTCACTCTATTTTCTATGAGACAATGCTAAGTACTGTAGATAAAGTTGTTCACAGCGTCCAAATCTTATGTGAAACATGCTTAAAAATAATATACGTTGTACCGACCATATGCTGAGATAGTGTATAGATCGTTTCAAGAGGAGAGCTTACCAGTGGCGAAGGGTCCATACAACACGATTCCTTCCAGCTTAGATTTTCTGAAAATGTCTATTAATTAATAGGTATTAATACAAAGAGCATCGGCTTCCCTTTTGGAAATTTTCACCCTTCGCTACTGGAGTTTAAATATATTCAACAGCCAAATTTTATCATCCACAGATTCAAGCCAACTTCATAAATACCTATCCAACATATTCAAAAGTAATGCCTTGGCCGTGCTACGTATAACACATAATATCTATTTAAACATGTAATCCTCATAATAACAGGTCGTTTGGCACGTACACGCGTCTTGGCTGATGTTGGCCGCGCTTGGCTCGAGATCTTGGCACTGCTTAGTGCCCACTCTAGGATAAGTGTTACGTTTTTGTTAATGATAGTTTGGAGATATTCACCATTTCAAAGGATAATACGTTTAATTTATTTTGTATATAGTATTATTATTTTCGGCTATCGGTTCTACGAGCTATGTGCTCTGCCCACTGCCACTTCAGCTTGCTAATCCGCTGGGCTATATCAGTGACTTTGACAGCAGGAAGTCGCTGGATGCAGGCCGTTTCCAACAGATTGATCTGGAAATCTTTGGGGGAGGCCTATGTCCAGCAGGGGACGTCCTGTGGCTGATGATGATGGTGATTATTATTTTCGTTATGGCTCTGAGATATTATATTTTGACCAGTAACATTTGTTTCTCATTTCTCAAAATTAGTATTAAGAAAGGAAGTGAAATAAAAACTTAACTTACATTTTCGTATAGAACCTAGTGAAGCTAACAGCTGAACTTTGGCAACCCTCGTGGCGCAGCGGGCGAGTAGCCGGTTGTGAAGCGAGCGGCCGCGGGTTCAATTCCCGCATTGAGACAAATGCTTGTGTGGCCCACAGATATTTGTTTCAAGTGTGGGTGTTGTGAGACCGAAAGTCTCTCATAGTTTCTGATACCCACGATACATGTTATACCTAGTGTGGGGTCAAGACTAGGTGTGTAACTGTTGGGTGTATTTATTTATTATTTATTATTTTCTATTATGTCAATATGCCTACAGAGTCCAGGATTGATATTTTAACTATATTTTATGTGTATTAAGTAATACTGCCTGACTGCCTCGGTGGCGTGGTGGTATTTCGGTACGACTACGGTTCTGAGGTCTCGAGTTCGATCCCCGGGTCGGGCAAAGTGATATTGAATATTTCCATATCAGCCCGAGTCTGAAATTTGTGCCCGATATGGCGATAGGGTCGCCCCCTATCACATCTGGGATGGAACTAAGCTCGGTGAAATGTGGGTGTACTAGTTCGCTAGTACGCATCTACCTACCCCTTCGGGGATACAGGCGTGAGTTTATGTTATGTGTTATGTTTAAGTAATATTTTCACTGCCTATCAAATTCACACTCCACTAATGAGTGCAATTATACCATTACTGTTTAAACTCACTAGTTTTAAAGCATTGCAGCTTAATTTTATTGCGACATAGGCATATAAACATACATTTAGCAATGCACAATATATGTGATGACGGTAAATTCCATTCGTAATCTATTAGCATATCAAAAGCTCCCTAGACTCGGTCCATAAAAAAGCAACAAAAGTTCACAATGAACCCTGAAGTTAGAGCGCAGTAGACGAGCTCGGCTCAAATTAAGGGCGTATTAAAGTGGGTAGAATTAGAGGACGCGGCGTGTACTTGGGATGTAAATGAGGGACGTACGGGCCCCTGAGGTAAGCTTGTTAGGATGAGGGAAGACGTGGCGTGGGATATGGTGTTTTGTTTGCAATTGGTAAATAGTATGTAAGTAATGTTTTCACGTTTTGTTGTTTGCGTGAAATATTATACAAGTAATTACTGTAGTACATGCCTTGTTCCCCTTGGAGATATATAGCAACTAAAACACACTATTCTTTCTTTCTACCTGCCCTTATCCCACCTTAATGTGGGGTCGGCGCAACTTTTTCAAGCATGTTGCAGAAAGGATTTGGCTGCCTGGCTGACGTCAACCCTCTCTGAGGGATGCAGTCCCGGCTAAATTAAATTAGGAAATTAGCTTTGCCCGACCAGGGAATCGAACCCACGACCTCCCGGTCCACAGCCCATATGTACTGCCACTAGACCAAAGAGGCGACTATTGCTATTGCGTAAATCAAAACTATCTTCATATTCTATTCTATTCTATTCTATCCTATTGTGTCCCACTGCTGGGCAAAAGACTCCCCCATCTTTTTCCACTATTCTCTGTCATGGGCTAGTTCAGTCCACGTAGGCTCGTAGGCATCCATATCGTCACGCCATCTCTTTCTGTCATTCTCTTTCTCTTTCTCTTTCTTCTTCTTTATCTTCATATTAATAAAACAAAAATAATCTTGAAAATTAGTCCACATTGCGGAGATATCGCGTTACATAAAAAAACATACACACGAATTGAGTAGCCCTAGTTTAAACTACCCACCTCCGTCAATTATTGTGTGACACAAATAGCCCATTCTCATACAAAAAGGACAAAACATTATCTCATAGTCGCATGTGCGTGGCGTGGCGTGGCGTGTACCAACATTACCCGCTCACATAACTACGAGGGTCGTGCTTATGGGCGTGCGTTTAATTTTAGGTGCCCTGCCACCTGGGCCCTGATTAATGGCCGCCCCTGTTTCTTCACCTTCGAATAAAATAAATTGATGGTGGGAAAAGAAAATGTGCTTTAAAGAGAATAGTAGAACGAAATGTAAGAAAGGGAAAACACACTACAGTAACTAGACCTAGACCAGTGTAATTGCATCGACCGCTGAAAGAAGTAATCGTGTTAGAACAACACGCGATTCCCGAGCTGGGAGTCGAATCCAGGATCCTTCGGTCCATATACGCTAATAGTATAATAACTACAGAGGTCTCCTTCTTCGACTAGTGGCAGCATACATGGGCTGTTGATCGGGAGGTCCTGGGTTCGATTCCAAGGTCGGGCAAAGCGAATTTTCTAATTAAATTTGCCCGGGACTGGATCTCTCAGAGGGGGTTGACGTCAGGCAGTCAGCCGGTTGTAAAAACCAAAGCCATATATTTTCTGCAAAATGCTTTAAAAAATATGTAGCGTCGACCCCACATTATGGTGGGATAAGGGCAGGTAGAAAGAAATAAAGAGACTAAAGAGGTGAAAAAAAAAACATTAAAAACCTTTTTAAAATTACAAGGTAACAGACGTATTTAAACAATTTTAAATAAATTAATTGTAGAATTATGTAAATTTTAATTTACGCCTAACAACGTAGATAATATTTCACTTTGTCACAATTTCAGTTTACATAGTTGACAAAATTTGCGTAGGTTCATGAACCGCCAGAAGGTCTCAAATATTTGAGAATATTTTAAACGAAACGATGCGACGTCCTCGCTTTCTAGGAAAAAATCCTGTCTACCTTTACATTATTTATCTTTCTTTCTGATAGACCCATTGAAGTAAAACAAAATAGTTATATATTTATAGGGTTCCGTACCTTAAAAAACAGATTTTTTATAGGACTGCTTTGCTTTCAGGTGTCGTTATAGTTAGCAAATTAAAATTTCTGTATAACATAAGCTCACGCCTGTATCCCCGAAGGGGTAGGCAGAGGCGCACTAGCGAACTAGAACACCCTCATTTCGCCGAGCTTAGTTCCGTCCCAGATGTGATAGGGGGCGAGCCTATCGCCATATCGGGCACAAATTCCAGACTCCGGGCTGATATGAAAAAATCCGATATCAATTTGCCCGACCCGGGGATCGAACCCGAGACCTCTGAACCGTAGTCGTACCGAAATACCACCACGCCACCGAGGCAGCCAATTTCTGTATACATTTTTCTTTTTATTTTGTTCTGTGTTTCATAAAATTAAAATCAATAATAACTACACTTTAAGAGAGGATGGCTAGCAATCTAGCGGTAAAGATTAAAATTTCGTAAGTCTCATAGTTTTTGAATAATGGAAACTTGAATTTGTGAACAAAATATTTCTAGCTCATTGGGTCAGCTGCAGTTCATTTGCAAACCACCTAAGGATAATTAATTATTTTTAGCATACACAAAGCCATTCCAATGCTATTTGCCACCATTTACAGGTCGCATTCCTATTTTAAAATACCCATGCTGAATTGATAAAAAACAGGAAGTTCAGTTTTTATTTTTAATCTTTACCATTTTGCTTTAAATCGTACTCCCTGTATTTGGTATTATTATTGGTACCAACTTTATGAAACATAAAATAAAATAATGGATATGTATAAAGTCCGCCTTTATACATATCCATGTATATGAAGTTTAAATAAAATAAAAAATTCTAAGTACGGTCCTTTGAAGGCGTAAACAACTCAAGCTCCAGTCTATGCTAATGCAGCCATTTATGTTATATTAGTACTTGCGAACTCAGAATATTCGTAGTATTTTTATAAGCCAATTATTTATATATAGGTATACTACAAAAGGATCATAAAAATATGGATAAATATAATAATAGACAAAAACATATACGACACCAATTGGGAACATTTTGCTTCACATAAAAATTCCCGTGTCTCTATCCACACCATAACACTATACTGACACCTCTAACCCTCCATAAAAAATATAAAAATAACGCATAATACAAAGAATCTGTAACAATATCTTACCGGGAGCGGCGCATTACACACGATATTGCGCGACAAAGGACGCGTTACTGCGACAACAAAAGCGCGACACTTGATTTATGTTCGTTGGCGTTTTGTCGCACGTCTGACGCCATGGATGTCGCGTCGCGTAGTGATGTATTATACGACACTTTTATGATTTACCTTGAACGTGAAACTTGTATCGTCGACGTTGCATCGAATTTTAAGTAAAATAGATGGGTTATTGCAAGGATCATAATCTGCAAATTTGGAAGTTTTTCGAGAGATCAAAATGGCACGTAGAGTCCGCGAAGACTTTCACCCGTATAAGATATTTTGCATATTAGAGGTATATTGTAATGAAGATTAAAACACAATTTGTGTAACACTAGTGTAAGCTCGGGTTCTCTCTTTTTTCTTTCTTTCTTTGCTGAATACTCAACACAACTACAAACAAGAAACAAGAAATTAATTCATTTTAAATGATAAATGATGAACATAGAACACAAAATAGTCTCCACAGCTCAATCTGGACGCAATCTTCCCGTTATATTTTATTTTTGTTAATCTGTGGCTACGCAATAGGCGAGCATCATACATACAATACAAATATCTTCAATGATCTATAATAATCACAAGTGTAAAATACAACGGACCTACTTCAAATCCGATCGTGATCAAATGTATAAACGTTACCGCCCTTGAACTAAGCTCAATCGAACACTAAAATAATTTTGAAAATCGGTCCTCATTTGGCGGAAATATCGCGTAACATATATAAAAAAATACAGATGAATTGAGGATCTCCTTTTTGGAAGTTTGTCGAAAATAGTGAGTAATTTGAATTTAATAAATTGCTACTATGATATGAGTGTCTCTTATTATAAGGGCAGACATTTATCTTTATATTCATCATCACTTCGACCACCTGTGAAAAAAGTTCTCATATAAAGATAAATTCCGGGAGCGGGAGACGTCTCTGTGACGTCAGCAAGTGGCCTTCAACTTTTATCTTAATTAAAATTTAGATTGATGAACTAGCGAAGCGTTAATTATCAACAACCCTTGAAATGAGGGACGGTTGTATACATAAAGGGTTGAAGTATATAGGAATTTTTTTAACACAAAAACGTGATCTTTGGTTTTAAATTATGAATATAAAATTAAATTGGTTTTTCTGTTTGATTTTTGCATAAAGGCATATGTAGAGATACATCAGTTTTAGGACATATGGGGTTTCTTTAATAAATCCAAGCTTAAGTTATGTAAAAAATATATTGCTTTCTAAAATTAATTTTATAAAATTTATTAAACTTATCTAATTTTCTCTGTATTATGGAATTTTGTTATTATAGATTGGAGAATCTTTAATAAACAAATAATTATAAAAATATTTAATAAAAATTCTCAAAAGCATTAAAGTCGATGGCAAACTCTTATGAAACTGTACCGTTGATCCAGTGGCGTGGCGCGGCGCGGCGTTCACTTCAAACATTAATTACTGTGGTTATCTTTGAACCTTTTAATTAATTGCCTTTATTAAATATTTTGTTGTTACTTCGCATGTGTTGCGAGAGAGTGGTTACCAGCTTATCTGCAATTTAATGAGAAGAAGTTTATTAAAGAATGTTCTGGTTATAATATATTAAAAGCTTGTTTAACAAAAAAAACTATGTTGATTGTCTGGTATATTAAAAAGCTCTCATGATTATACAAAAAATGTATCAACCGACTATGCTCAATTATTCATTATACGCCATTCTGTAAAGAGTATCTCCAGCATCAATGGATCGGTTTGACCGGAATAGCACCACTGTCTCCCAGAAAAGCCAAGAAACGTGGCATTTAACTGTTACATTTCATAGATCACGTTCTCTCCTATTGTTTTATTTTATAAGAACTGACGGAGAGTTGTCGAGTAGATTAAAGATATTTTTTTGTATTATTATTGTTTAGATATATATGTAAATATATCAACTTCACAAACCTCGTTGACGCGAGAAAGGACAGGCAGAGATGCACCCACAATCAGCCGAGTTTATTTACTGCCGTCAATTATTTGGTGGTGACTCTATGGTAATAAGTGGTCTTAACTTCAGCCCTGGGCTAAAATTATTAGTAATTCCGCAGCCTACGACATGCGTAATACGACTAATGCATGGAGTGTCCGAGGTATGCTTTGAGGTTTATCAACCTAAATACACAGGTGTAACGGGGATGAAAGCTTGTAAATAGAAAATGGAAATACGACGGGACAGATTCTCAAGCGGACGTAGCTGCGGGCGAAAGCTAGTTTATTACATATAACGTAATGTCCACTTATTTCTAATATAAAAAATATTATTATAATTTCCCTTCACTGGAGAAGAACTGTACAGTAGTGACATTTATCTCATCACAAAAACATTAGCAAATGTCTCGAGTGAGCGCACAAAGGCGGCAGACTCTCTCGCTGCTCTCCGCTCGTCAGTCGTCGGTCCTCAGAGCCAGCCATTAGCGCGGCTAAATACTCCTGCTACATTTAAATTCAACCCTACCTCGTTACTGAGATGCCGGGGCAGGTTGCACTGTCTAATTAACATCTATTAAATTGATTTTTTTTAATAGCAGTGACTGGCAAACGAGCAAATGGGTCACCTCATGGTAAGTGATCCCCAGTCTCCAACGCCCATAGACACCCAAGACCCAAAAAGAATCATGAGTGCGTTGCCAACCTAAAAAACAGAATGGACGAGGAGGGAAAAGAGATTTAAATGGGCCACCGGAAATCCTAAAAGTAATTTAAAAAATCATAGACTCTCCAAAGCAAACAAGTCGCACAAACGCAAAAATAAGCTGCCACGTAACGTTTATATTCTGTGCCTGTAATAAACCAGTCAAGCCGGTCCATTCATGCTGTAAAAAAATCTAATATAATATAATTAAGAAATAATTTGATACGAATAATTTCAGTTAATGATTTCTTATATTTATTTTGAAGGTACACCCACAGCACTACATGTTACAACATTACCAATTCTATATTTATAATTATAGTTTTATATTTATAATTCTATATTTATTATACATTGAAAATAAAACTAGTTTTTATAGATTCTCGCGCGATTTGTTAATATTTTTTGTATTCTTGACTAAAAATAAAAAACAATTCGCAATAGAATCCTTAAAAACTAGTTTTATTTAAATTTCAGTTATATCGTTTTTACTCCTTTCGTCAACATCGATAAGTGCCTCAACGTCACAAAAAACATTTTATAACAACATAAACAACGACAACACACAGGAAATTGAAATTTACGAAGAGACATACACGTTTATTTGGCTAAGTGTATCGCGAAATTACTTTTGGGATTAAGAATATACAACAATATCATTTATTCTGAGATGTGTACCGTCCTTTATTCGAATGAATAATATCTTGTTCAACGTTTGTTTCTTGTTATTTATGTTTCCAAAACTGTTGAACTATAAATAAAATAAAAATTAAGGCAATTGACAGCCTCCGTGGCGCAGCGGGCGAGTAGCCGACTGTGAAGCGAGAGGCCACGAGTTCGATTCCCGCATTGAGACAAATGTTTGTGTGGCCCACAGATATTTGTTAAATCTGGGTGTTGTGAGACCGAAAGTCTCTCATAGTATCTGACAACCAAGATACAGGTTATACCTAGTGTGGGGTAAGGACTAGGTGTGTGACTGTTGGGTGTATTTATTTATTTCTGAACATCGCTTACTTAATACCGTAATACTCATGATAATTAGCATTAACATTCCACACTCCTGATGCGTGGATCTGTCATATCATCATATTATGACCTGAAGAACGAGAATCTAATATCTCAGTCTATTTGATAATACTCTATTTACAATTTATCTAACATTTATCTACTTATCGACCGACTTCAAAAAAGGAGGAGGTCCTCATTCGGCTGTATTTTTTATGTATGTTATGCGATATCTCCGCCAAAGGTGGACGGATTTTCAAGATTCTTTTTATGTTTGATAGAGCTTATTTCAAGGGTTGTCCGATATAAATTGTTCACGATCGGATAAACTGTGAAATCGATCTGTTAAGTTTTTAAACTTGTGATTACTATAATTTGGAAATGTTTTGAGGTTCTAACATTTACCTACTTATTTAAACGCTACGATTTGTTTAATGTTTCCCATGATTTCTTATCTGATCTTCAAGAAATCGCCTAGTTTAACTGGAGTTTTTAACGATAGATTAAGCAGATGCATTCAATGCACCGGCCCCGGACGCGACACCGAACGCTTAACTACATTTATCATACAAATGGATCTGCTGATTTAAAACTCTTAAGCGCCGTCTCACTAACTCAACTCGAAATGCCGGGAAAATATAAATTAATTTTATTACTCTACAACGGATAGTTGAAGGGATGAAACAAATCATTTTTTCATGTCTGTGTGCTTGATACAGAAATTATAGAAAGGACACGTGATTTTTTTATAGCAGAGATTGGCAAATGAGCAGGTAAGTGATCTCCATCACTTCCACATGCCGAAAGAATTAATTAAGAGTGCGCTGTCAACTTTGAACGAAAAGATTAAGGAAGGAGAGAGAGAGACGATTTTGTCCACCGGAAATATTACTCACCGAAGGGATGGAAGCTGATAGCTCATTAAATTTGCATGTTACATTAATTATCGTTCAATTATATAAGTTTGATGGCAACGTAACGATTTATATGGGCTGTGTACTGAAAAGTCCTGGGTTTGAATCACAGGTCAGGCTGAACCCCCTAGACGAAGTTGAAATCAGGCAGGCAGCCTGAAAAACAACCTACTACTTTTCTGCAACATGGTAGAAAAAGAGTGTTGTACCGACCCGTATTTAGAGTGGAAAGTACCTAGGTGGAAATAATTTATAAGCCCTGTAATGTTACTGTCCCACTGCTGGGCACAGGGCTCCTCTACCAATGAGAGAGGTTAGGCTTTAGTCTACCACGCTGACCTAATGCGGGTTGGTAGACTTCACATACCTTCCAATTTCTTGTGGAGAAATGCACGTTTCATCACGATGTTTTCCTACACCGTTATAGCAAGCGATATTTCACAATGAAAACATACTTAACATAGAAAAGTCAGAGGTGTGTGCTCCTTTTTGGGGTTGGTCTCGAACCTCCGACACTCGTCTCGGCAGTCCGTAGCATTCCCAACTGAGCCATCGCTGCTATACAACAAATACGTCCTCTAAAAAATTCGGACATCCGACAATTTTAGGACAAATTTCAGTTAGTTTTATTATCGAACAAGTAATATGTGCCCGAAAACGATATAAAGAGATATATGTGTGGATAGATTGCAAAGGATCGCGCTTTAATAGATAAAACATTTAATTATTATACCTCTGATGGGCTTGAGGCGGACCACCGCTTGGCAAGTGGTACGAATAAAAGAGATCCGCGGTGTTAACTATGCAAGAAATACAATTACTTATTTGTATATTACCGTAACTAGGTCCTTTGATCTCTGGAAGATTGGATAATCATTACTCGCTCTTTATGACGTCATATAGAATAAATAAACTTAATTAAAATTACGGCGGACCCTGACATAAGGCTGGGATAACACCAGGTATAGAGAAAGATGGTAGTCAAATCATAAGTTCTGAATTATCAATCGCTAGAAATCCATTTCAATATACACGTTAATAAAATGTATCGCTGACTAAATGGCTTAATACAAAAATAACTGCTTAATTTTCAACTACATTTCCATAATTTTAGGTTGGCAACGCACCCATGATTTTCTTGTCTTGGGTGTCTATGGGCGATGGAGATCACTTACCATTAAGTGACCTATCTGCTCGTTGCCAGTCACTGCTATCAAAGCCTACTGTGCTTGGATAAAAAGTCAATTAATTAAACGCTTCGCTGCCCATTCGCGCTCTCGCTTACAACTTGAGCATCGAAGAAAAGCGGGCAAAGTTACGTTCCCGCAATAACGGCGCTGCGTGCTCTCATTACTCGTCGTTATTAGTAATACCGAGTGAACAGCGACTGAACGACGCGCCTTCACTGGATGTGTCTACAGATGTACGCTCAGAACATTGACGTATTTCCCCCTATTTGATCCCCGGGTCGGGCAAAGTGATATTGGATTTTTCCATATCAGCCCGGAGTCTGGAATTTGTACCCGATATGGCAATAGGCTCGCCCCCTATCACATCTGGGACGGAACTAAGCTTGGCGAAATGCGGGTGTTCTAGTTCGCTAGTGCGCCTCTGCCTACCCCTTCGGGGATACAGACGTGAGCTTATGTTATGTTATGTGTAATATCTTAAGGAATACCGACGCAAAATTGGCTGCTTATTGTTGTATTTTTTCGATATATTATTATATTTGCGTTATATAATTATATTTGCCATTTTTTATACCGTTTTAAAAATCATATCCTATTCCACGATTAAATTTTGAATAAAACAGACAATGTATTAATTTGAATTAAAGGCAATCAATTATAGGAAATATTCTAACATTATTCTATTCACAAATTAACGGGTTAAGTGATTTATCCCATCTGATTGCAGCTGGATGTAACCCGGGATATTCTTCAGTTAATTTACGGGAGCCTCGCACGCCCCCGGCTTATCTCTATAAATCCCAGCAGTTAAAATGATTTAGGTTGAGTTTTTAACTTAAGAACTTGTAATATCTGTCACATTTTCTACAGAACAATGATTTTGTAAGTCGCAGATATACGATGATAATACTGAAAAAGTAAGAATTATACCAATTTCTTTATTCTAAGCGGTCTTCTTCGTCGTGTCGATGGTTTATAAAATTATTTATATTATTTTGGCCCAGTGCTCAGCCACTGCCACTCCAACAGGAGTAGCCCCAGCAAGGTCATCGACAGTGCAGGTGTGAGGGCACTGCGGACATGACAACAAGTGCATCATAGTTTGTGGGGCCTCCCCGCAGTCACATACCGGGTCTGCCTCACTGTATCTCCACTTTACCATTCTAAGCGGTATGAAGTATCCAATATATATCTATATATATAAAAATGAAACCCGTTTTCCGTTGTCACGCCATCACGCGTGAACGGCTGGACCGATTTCGCTAATTCTTTTTTTAGAATATTCCTCGAAGTACGAGGATGGCTCTTACGGAGAGAAAAAAATGAAAAATTGTCTGAAAATGTCTAAAAACAACACTTTTATGTACTCCCATACAATCGATTCGTAATAATACTTAAAAGTCAATTTGAACTTTAATACCATACCATAAAGTTCAAGTGTTAGTGGAGAGGTTCCGGGAAGGCAAAACAATTGAGTGTCGTTAGTATCGTATAAATATTAATGTCAGTATTTGTCAATTGAAAAATTATTTTTATGTTGGATAGCCCATTTATCGAGGACGGCTATAGGTTATATAACATCACGCTATGACCTAAGGGGTGACTGACGGGGTGATTGATGGGGTTACTGACGGGGTGACTGATGGGGCGACTGACGTGAGGAATGACGGGGTGACTGACAGGCTAACTGATGGGGTGGCGGACGGGGTGACTGACGAGGTGACTGACGAGGTGACTGACGGGGTGACTGATGGGGTGACAGACGGAGTGACAGACGGATGACAGACGGGGTGACAGACGTGTGACAGACGGGGTGACAGATGGGTGACAGACGGGTGACAGACGGGGTCACAGACGACTGACAGACGGGTGACAGACCGATGACAGACGGGGTGACAGACGGGTGACAGATGGGGTGACCGACTGGGTGACAGACGGGGTGATGGACGGGGTGACTGACGGGGTAACCGACAGGGTGATGGACGGGGTGACTGCCGGGGGTACTGACTGGGTGACAAACGTGGTGACAGATGGATGACAGACGAGTGATAGACGGGTGACAGACGGGTGACAGACCGGGTGACCAACGGGTTGACCGACAGGGTGACTGTCGTGGTGACCGACGGAGTGATGGACGGGGTAACTGACGGGGTAACCGACAGCGTGACTGACGGGGGTACTGACTGGGTGACTCACGAAACCGGACCGAAGTAGATCATCCTATAACCTACTTTAGAATTAATGGATTATAGGTGCCTACTACTCATTCTCTCAACCCTCTCTCTCCTACGCAGACGAAGTTGCGCGGGTCAGCTAGTATCCAATAATTACCCAGGGATCGAACCCGTGACCTCAGGACAGTAACTGTATTGAAATACAACCACACCACCAAGGCAGATCCTACCAAACAATTCATTTTATTTTACTCTTTTCACTTACATCAATTGTCAAACCTCCAAAACCGACACCACAAATATCTACATGTCCATACAATGCATGTATTTTATATTGTGTTTTGTTTGCCAAGTTTCTTCGGCTAACCATGAGTTTTGCATGGGAGTGTATCGCGAGCCAAGACCCATAATCCGGGGCTTAAGGCGACAGGCGCCTGTTAGGGTTAGCGCAGACTGACTGAGCGACGATGCGATTAAATGCACCCACAACTGATAGTCATCCGTACACTTATAGATATACGACTGGTTTTCACTTGATAAAAATAAAACATGCTGAGAATTTCGAAATTGTGGTCGATATTTTGTTATAATAAAATCAACTATTTTCGTAAGTTCTTAAGGTTGATTTTTGATTGTGATTGTTAAATCTCATCGTGCCGCTGTGTATGTACGCTGACCCTGCCGTTCGAAGGAAGCCATAACAATTTGGACTGGATCGGCGATAATGCATCATGTAATGCTCGTTAGTTTTTTGGCTCACCATGCTCGGTTAACCCTGGATAGCTACACGGAAAAAATATACTCTTAGATTTTGTAGATACAACTTAGAAATAAATGTAATTTTTTGTTATAAAAATCACTTATGTTGACTTATGTTATTTGATACGAAATAAAAAATAACAATAACGTTTTAATATAGACCATCCATGTATTTTTACATACGAATAATGTTTTATAAGAAATGTTTTCTTTATTTTGAACTTAGTTTTAATAATGAATTCTTAGGTTTACGCGAATGTTATACATTGAAATGAAACTTGTTTTTACGGATAATTTCAATAATTTGTGACGAAAATTAAATAATATGACGTATTCGTGTATTTTATGTATTTGTAACTCATAATTTGATAAACGTAATTCATCAAATTATGAGTTACAACTCATTTACCAAGACCAGTAAACCCAGTAACAGAAAACTAAATGCGGCGCTTTACAAAATCCCGTAAAATAATCCCGTTCAATGGCGGTAAGTATGGCCAGTCCGTCTCTTTACAAAACCGTTGGTCGCCGTCCCCAAGCCGGCCAGGCCAGGCCGCGGCGTGCGGAGGGTTAAATGCTTGGCTGCATAAACTCAATCACGTACGGATGAGTATCGTGGAAATGAATACTTCAGGGTGGCTATCTCGAAAACTATTCGAGATTTGTTTAGAGGCATTGTCTATTTTTTTTTTTTTTTTTTTATTAACCTTTATTGTCCCACTGCTGGGCAAAGGTCTCCCTTAATTTTCTCCAGCATTCTCTGTTTATTGCTATTGCCGGCCAGTTTTTTTCGAAGCGGTCAAGGTCGTCGCGCCACCTCTTCCGGGGTCTACCTCGTCGTCGTTTACTATTTTCAGGTATCCACTCTGTAACAGACAAATTGTCTATAGGAATATTTTTTTTTATTGGCATGAGAAGGCAGACGAGCAGACGGCCGACCTGATGGTAAGTGGTTACCGCCGCCCATGGACATCGGCAATGCCAGGGACACAGCCAAGCCGCTGCCTTCTGCATATCATAAAATAAAGCAATTATATATGTCGGAGGGCCAACGCTTACGTTGTTTTTAAAAAAAGGTGACGTCAGCACGGCTGACGTCCCTTTTTGTGACAATAAGATGATTGCTCATCTTATTTATCAAGTGTGAACATTGAAATTCACTAACTCCCTTTATTAACGGTGCTTAATAGCACCGTCTAGTTAGGGATGTGGACAGTCCGAGTGCCGGAGCACGACTGTGTCGAATTTGCTCTGAACACTCCTTTTATAGGGTGCATATTTGCAACTACCTACTCGATACCGAATATCGAATGTAGAAGAAATAATTATAACGATTATTTTAACTTTTTAGAATCTTTAACGTTTCAGCAATTTAGTAATTGTGAAATAAATTAATATCGTGAAATAACAACGGCTTTTTAAATAAGCTTGTGATTTTGCGCCGATACGGCTATTCTGATAGGCGGTGCGTGCTCTGCACCAGCCTTGTAATTTGTTGTGAATACTCGTAGAACCAAATTTTTTTTCTTTTCTTTCTTTCTTTCCATTTGAAATAGCACGTGCTCCTATTAAGCTCATGGTTGTACGCCGATACGGTCATTTTGAAAGGCGGTGCGCGCTCTGCATCAGCCTCGTTTATTCTTGCAAAAAGATTCCGATTTTTTTTTTAAACTACCACCGGATCCAAACGCGGCCCAGCCTGAGAAGACCCGGCGAAACAAACTCAGCGGGCAAAATTACCTAGCTTACAAAACAATTTCCCGAATTGACCACTCAAGATTTTCCAAATTGACCACTTATGATTTTTCAAGTTGATCACTGACGTTGACATTTAGACGCACCGCGTGCCCAAGTTTATATGGTTTCTGGAGGAGGTATCCGACCAGCCTTGCTAGACCATATTATAAACATTTGTACAAATGTTCCACACAATGCACAATCAGTAGTCAGTACTTAGTGCGAATGCTCCACGCATCTATGAACTTCTCTTATGGGGATGAAATGCTGTGGTGCTGAGCGGTCTTTTACGCCGTGGTCTACAGGGGCTCTAAAGGAACGGGAAGGGTCGATGCTGTGGCGCTGAGCGGTCCTGTACCACAGAGGCTCTGAAAAGGTTTTTTTTTTTTTTGTGCAAATGTTCCACACATTAATGCACTAGTGCAAATGCTCCACGCATTTATGCACTTTTTTTTTATTGTTAAGGATAATGCTGTGGTTCTGAGCGGTCCCGTACGCCGTGGTCCACACGGACTACTAGCTATATCATAGTATCATCGGAATGGAAATACTATCACTCGATATTGAGTGGTGTATCGTTCCATTTTCGGAATAGTGACCCAGTGTTGTGCCTTGATGGTAGGATGCACTTTTGGCTCGAGATCAACATCTTCCCCACATTACTATTCTCGTCCCGATGTAAATCAAAAGGAATAGATAACAATGCTGGCTGGAGATGACAAATTGCGACGATTTTTTAAATTAAAAACTAGGTTTCCAATTTTTTGTGAAATTATTTCTTCGTTTTTCATTTTTCAGATGAAGGCTGACTCAGTGTCTTGAGACTTTGATGAGATAATTAGATTTTTTTGTGGTTAAAAAAAACCGTAGAGTAGGGACCTAATTTTACAACAAAATGCATTAAACTGTACTGAGAATCTCTTTTTTAAAGTAACACCTTATTTTATTCATTTATAACTGTGATCAATTTGGGTAACCAGAGAAATCTTAACTTTAAATAACTAGGGTCTAGAAAACAACGGTTATTTCATTATTAAAACAATATAGCATACAATCTTTATTCGTTCATAGGCTATAAACGGACGAGCTCCATGAACCGTTGGAAAATTAAACTTCTGTCTACCCTACCGCGAACACGAAGAAAACTTTAATAATATAAAAACCAAATATTTTTTGTATCCAATTTTCTCAAATTAATTATTTTTAATTTCGATTTCCAACTCAGCCACATTCAGTATTTCTATAGCACTGCGCGGCAAGTATAAAGAGGTCGGCAGTACCTAAGCAAACACTTGATACAACTCCGAGACTAATAACGTAAGCCTATTGTCTGTTCTTGTACATGCATCTAATATTCGGACGATGAGGGCAACTCTGTGATGAAAGAAATATAGCGAGAGTTTGTTTAATTTTGTTGAAGTTCAGTTTGTTCGCAGAATATACAGAAATATTTTACATGTAATTTCATTTCAAAATATTTTTATATAGTGGCTACACTAGACTATGACGGTAAGTATGGTATTTGAGTGGTAGAGCCACGCTGTAGTTAATTACGTCTATAGCACGAATGGGCCGGCTCGATCGGTTTGATACCACTGTCTCACAGAAAACCGACGTAAAGTGGCAGCTTGCTGTCGCGTTCCGTTCGGTGAGAGATTTCCGGTGGTCCAATTCCTATCTCCCTTTCCAATCCCTATTTCCTTTTCGGTTGGCAACGCACCCATGATTCTTTTTGTGCCTTAGGTCTTTAAGAGCGGTGGAGATTACTGGCCGTCAGGTGACCCATCTGCTCGTTTTCCAGACTCTGCTATAAAAAAACATCGAACAACGACAAGATTGTTCGCGATAACCAGAATTAACTATGCCAGCCTGCGTATGCAAATTCAAACCCACTACGGAGTGGAAAGAAACAAATCGTGGGGTTTGTGATATGACCGACAATACAATTAATTAAAGGCTTATTTTATATGTATAAATAAATTTTATATGTATACATGTTTAAACGTAAAATTATCCTCAAGCTTTCAAATCACAACAAATCGTCATCAAGAGTTAACCAATATAAAAGAAAATAAAACACACGCGTTCACCTTCCGAATAATAAAAGTATAAGAGGGTAATGAAAAGTAAGAGGTGATTCGGTGCGCTATAACATCACGTCGTGCTGGGGCTGGGAGCTCGACATCTCGAATGTCTGAGTTGTTGGCAGGGCGAAACTTTCATCAAAATCATATCAAATCTATGAGTTTTATTATAACAGCCGTTGTATTTGATATACAATATTATTTCCTAAAACTCAGATAAGACCAAAGAGGCAACGTAACAACGAATAGGAAGGAGAAATCCATAATTCCTATATTTTAAAATATTATGGTATTTACAATTTCGGCCCATAATATCATATTTAAAACTATAAAACCATTGAAGTCATTTGAGCCTTTAGGTTGGTGCTCGGGCACATACCTTTTATATTCAGAAAATCTCTGCATGTAAGTTGATTATTTACTTATCATAGTAGGTATGGTTATTCTTATCTTGCCATCAGCGCCCCGAGCAGGAATATTTTTAAAATCGAATTTGAATCGATGTTAATGCGCGTCTATGAAATTTGAATGAAATATTAACCAAATTTCATTAGTGCACAGCGAGCCCGATACGAATTCGATGGTCAAAATATTCCTGTTCGGGCCGCAGATGTGTAATACTCGTTGGCCCTTTCTTTCTTTCTACCTGCCCTTATCCCACCTCAATGTGGGGTCGGCTCAACACACTTTTTCAAGGATGTTGCACAGTGGATTTGGCTTAGTTTTTACGACGGGCCGCTTACCTGACGTCAACCATCGCTGAGGGATCCAGTCCCAGGCAAATTAAATTAGAAAATTTGCTTTGCCCGACCTGGGAATCGAACCCAGGACCTCCCGGTCCAGCCTATACATGCTGCCACTAGATCAATATTAGCTAGTTCGCCCTCATTGCTAAAAAAAAATACAGTATTAGAAACAATTCGATACTAAAATCTACCTATTAATAAAGAATAACCAGGATTACATAACAGGTAAGAGGTATTGTACTGATTGTGGATTCTATTGTGTCTCTCTCTTGAGACTGGTAGAGACGTAATTCGCATTCAACTACACCTAGCTCATATCAATACATACTTCAGCAATCCTAGCTCTTAGTTTCAAGTGTAGTAGAGTTCAAAATCGGTTGATAGAGCCCAGTATGCATGTCATACGTCTGTTCAGATTACACGTCAGCTTGTTTTGGCGATATATCGATAAATCGAAATGGCTTGGGAATCGATGTTGGGACAACAAATAGCAATCGTTTGTTTCTGATATTGAAATTGTGATTTTAGGACGTGTCACGCTTGGCTGGTAATTTAGATGCTACTCCATGCCCACCATGCTGATATTACCTAGTGTGGGATCAGAACTATGTGTATGACTATTGAGTGTATTTAGTTATAATATAGAATGAATAAAAGGTGGCTATATGTAAAAACCACATCAAAAGCCGACACACTGCCTGACTGCCTCGGTGGCGTGGTTGTATTTCGGTACGACTACCGTCCTGAGGTCTCGGGTTCGATCCCCGGGCCGGGCAAAGTAATATTGGATTTTTCCGTATCAGCCCGGAGTCTGGAAATTGTGCCCGATATGGCGATAGGCTCGCCCCCTATCACATCTGGGACGGAACTAAGCTCGGCGAAATGTGGGTGTACTGGTTGGCTAGTGCGCCTCTGCCTACCCCTTCGGGGATACAGGCGTGAGCTTATGTTATGTTATGTTAAGCCGACACATTCAGTTATTATGTATGCTATCAGCATAACCACTACAAAATAATATACGTCAGCAATAAACATTCAGTACGATTTTATTCAACCAAAATATGACAACTGTGTCCGTCAGAACAAATTACTTTTCGGCAATTTAAATTTATTTTTAAATTATTCACACCGAAACGAAAATTTAAAATTCAACTCTACATATTATTTCGTAATTGGCACAACGCAAACGTATCCAAGTAATTTGCTCAAACTATATTTCCGAATTTATCTCACCTAGTTTAATTTTAGGAAACTGTACTTTATTATATGTACATAAAGTTTTGAATCAAGTGACTGGATGTCGAGCGTGTATTATAAAGCTAGGTACACACAGGCGCTCGTCGATCAAACAGTTTGCCGTCCAATTACCGGGGAATCGCGAGTAGTGTCGATTTAATAGCGTTGACACAGTGTCGTCACAATGACGTTTCAAGCCTAACTACGAGTGTATATATATTTTAGTTTGGCATTAGATTGTTTGAGGAACGAGCAAATGTTCCTTAACGAGGCATAGTAACGTTTATAAACTTCGAGTCGACTTAACTAAACCGTGTAGATTTGAAATTGCCTATAATTGCGTGCATATATTGAAACTTCAACGTTAGCATACATGTGTTTCTATTGGAGGTTTTTTATTTCTCAATTGCCTAGATTTTTAAATGAGACCAGCACATGAGCACGTAGGCGACTTGATAATATGTAAACTCTGCCGTCTATAAACACCCACGATATCAAAAGAATGAGTGTAATTATGAATAGGGATTGGAGATTGCTCCTTCATATATCCGACACCTCGTACAAAAGGCAAGCAACGTTACTGTGAACCATTAAATTATTAATACTGTAGGCAAAATTTTCTACAGCGTGGTTTTACCACAAAGGTTTGTTTTCTTATGGCGACTTGCAGCATTATTACTTATCTAAAGTTAGCCCTAAACTCGATTTAACTTACATCATCAATCGTATATTTGAATTGATTTATCTAAATGCTGCAAGTCGTCTTTAAACCGTAAAATGCAATCAAAATATCTCATTTCGACCGAATTCCAAAAAGGAGAAGGTCCTCAATTCGACTGTATTTTTTCTTTTTATGTATGTTACGCGCTATCTCCGCCAAATGTGAACCGATTTCCAAATTATTTTTGTGTTTGATAATGCTTATTTCAAGGGTGGTCCTATATAAATTTGGTCACGATCGGATTTGAAGTCGGTCTGTTAAGTTTTTAAACGTGTGATTATTATTTATTACCATTTAACCACCAGAATTTTTAGTAATTACTTCTAAATAACCAACTCAATTATAAATTTATTAACAATTCAGAATACATAATCCCTATAAACTCGTTTGAAAGACTCACAATTGGTAATGAAATCTTAATCGTGTTATTCACATCACGTAAACCGAACACAAGTCTATTACTCAGAAGCTATTCGAGCGAGCTAGATTTTCTTAAGGCTTTATTTAGAAGTAATAAAACCTGACTGCATTTACAAGTTGTAACCGATAAACCACTAGACTTTGAAGTTAAGCTTCACAAATAGTATTACTTAAACTATTGATTAATATTCTTGGTCGAAAGATATTGAGTTAACAATGTTTTGTTTCACATGTTAAGGTTAACTTTCTTTCTAGTAGCCCTTATCCCAACCACCACCCCACTTTTTTAAACATGTTGCAGAAAGGATTTAGCTTAGTTTTTACGAACGGCTGCCTGCCTGACGTCAACTTCCTTAGAAGGATCCAGTCCCGTGGAAATTAAATTAGAAAATTCGCTTTTCCTGACCTGGGAATCGAATCCAGGACCTCCCGGTCCACAGCCAATATAGAGGTATAATGCCACTAGACTAAGGAGGAAACTAACGTTAATTTTTTAGTTAATTTTGTCTTTTTCCATGTTTCAAGAAGTCGGGCAAAATCTCTTATATTTCTCATATGTGTCTGTAATTATAACTACGTTTAAATCTAAATATAATCGCGATAAAGCCCTTAAATAAAGAAAAAAAATCTTCTTAGTGCTTTACTTCTTGTTTTTTAAAGTAATTATTAAATCGATATAAAAGCAAACTGTTATCCCTGATCATGTGTTTAATGCATATTTAAATAAATTACACAAATTGACCTAAATTGCATTAACCCGTTGGAGGTGGCACATCATATGTTACATTAGCGTCTCGGCCACCGGAAACCGAGCCGCCCGTCACTATTTAAAATATTTAGAACGTGAACAGACATTATTTGATCGCACAAACATTAGTTCAGTAATTAAACTGAATTCCTTTATTACTGCTTCACCACATACAAAACTTTTCAGCAATTAATCCTCTTGATCTAAAATATTCCACTGAAATCTAGATCTAATCGTATGAAAGTACGCAATACGCAGCATCGACGCTCTCTACTTTATCCCTACACTTCGGCAACTTTCAGCAAAATCGGTTATGGCTTTTGAGAGCTTTCCAAAGCCTCGGTACGTTTGTTTAGTTTATACTTTGAGCTTAAAGAATAAAAAGCTTAAAGTTCGAGAGGGTTACAGCGCTACATTTGAAAAAATGAATTATTTGTCAACTAGAATATTTTTAGTAGCCTTTCAACATGATTCCTTCCAACATGAATCCATTCATCTTGCCTTGGCAAATATCAGAAAGTAACAAAGTATTATTGTATAAGCATTTTAGTAGTAATATAATGATATGCTAGCTAAAATTTGGTAAAAAATTATCATTTTGTCTATGACATTATTTTGTATCGGTGTTAGTTTTACATTTTTATTATGATTTTTGTTTTCATTAGAAATATTTATGTAAATATTGCAAGGACTTTTTAATGTTCAGTATCTTTTTATAGTTAGATATTACTTCTAAGGAAATCAAATAAAACAGCAACTGATGGCAAAGCAAACTGAGAAAAACCCATCAAAACGTTACGCCTTACGAAGGCGTAACGTCAAACATAATTGAAACATAATTTAAGCTACTTTTAATACAAAAAAAAACTATCTGTAACTTCGGTTCAATCACTTGACACAGCCGTTACATAATGAAGTGGACTATCTTCACTTTCAACTTATAAATACTGTTTCTTAGAGAAGCAAACTTAGGTGGTACTTTGACCACGATTTTTTCATTTAAGGCCTCGTGATAAGTGGCTACTACTCCAAAATGTCGGACACAAATCCACTCAGTAAAGAAAGGCTCGAGCTCACAACGATCCTATCGCGCCACAGATCTTTATTCCGACGCCATTCACCCGTCACCGGCACCCGCTTAGAAGGCTGACGAATCACCGGACGCAGGTGTGACACCTGCCTTACACATACCAAACTTAAAATGAAATTTCAACTATACCACTGTAAATTAAGGTTTATTTTTGATTGAAATGATGAAGGTGTATTTACTTGATATCTGGCAATTGACGCAGGTACGTAGTAAAGATTTGACCGAGATAAATTCATTCGGTGAGTCCCGACACCTCTATATTTTCTGCAAGGAGGGAGGTTCTTATTTAAGTGAAGTTAGTAATGACTTTTAATTGTGGTATATAGATTTTTCAAAAAGCGGAGAAGTCTGATGGGAAACGCAGAAATGCAATTATAAACTTCAGCATGGAGAGACTCGTAAAGAAATACCCTGGAGAGCAAAATAAATTTTCTAAATGTACATGAGACTGTACAATTCATAGATATATTATAATAAACCTACACAAATGTTTTGTTGACATAAATATTCTGAAGCTGTGCAAACATAAACTTTGACCTGTTTGAATCTATAAGTCTTTATCGGATCCCTATAAAAGTATAAAAAGAAAATGGCCTCGTAAAAAGATGATGATTCCATACAAAGCGATAATTTTAAAACGATTGCTCAGTAGCGCACAGCGTTCGGTCGTAAACTCCTCTTTAGGCAAATTCGAAGGGGTCTGTGACAGCGACCGAAGGGGGGAGAGGGTTGGGGGAGCCATCAAAAACACATGTCCTTTAAAGGGCGGTATCGACTTCACGGTATCTTTCAATCGTTATCTTTTATTCGGTGCCGGGATCCTATTGTCATGTTTGTAGGACAAGGTACAAGCTGATTAATGTTCTCATTAATAATGATCAATACCTCCAATAGTCATACTTCTATTCGACCGAATTCAAAAAAGGAGAAGGTCCTCAATTCGTCTGTATTTTTTTGTATGTATGTTACGCGATATCTACGCTAAATTTATTTTTGTGTTCGATAGAGCGTATCCTGAGGGTGATCACATATAATTTTGGTCACGATCGGATAAGTTCTGAAGTCGGATCGTTAAGTTTTTTACATAGTACTCCTAACCATACACTAGTTCTGACCTATGTTGTGAGTATCAGGAACTACTAGGGACTAGGAGTTCCTAAATATTCAGGAACAAACATCTATGGATCACACAATTTTTTATCTCTGTGCGAGGTTCGCCGTGCTTGGGCTGAGGATTTTAAGGATACTTAGTTCAAATGCCAAGTCGGGTATTCACAATTTGCATTTTAGTGTTTTTAATTCTAAAAATTTCATATATTTTGCGGGGTGGATGATGATGAGAGATGTAGTCACTTTGTCGTGCCCGGATAAAAAAAATAAGATATAAATACCCGCTTCCGCTCTCTCCCATTACTTGACTCTTAGTGAGACAGCGTCGAGGGCGTCGCTTAGTGAATTTATAGCGGTTACCTCACATCTGCGCGAGATTTATGAAATGACGGTCCACGACACTCCAAACTTACACTTTTTGTGTCCATATCCAAGGCCTAGTGTACGCAGGGTGAAGATATGGAGACAGTAATGCAACTTAGAACGTAACTCTTAACGTACCATATTGCGATTTTATGAAAAATTATGATAGAGAAAGAAAGAAAGAAAGACAGAAATAACTTTATTTGACTATCGCTACAAGGCACAAGTACCCATATACCAATAAAATTTATAATAACAATACGTTTCTCACCTCTCTTCTCTCTCTTCTTTCTCTCTTCATCAACGCCTGAATACCTCATACTTCCAGAGACTTTGAGGAAAGCGATAGGGGTCAATGTGGATGAATGGAATTTCTTTCGCATCTGACAATGTCAGTACCGTTGATAAGAAACGCAACAACCGTTAGCGCCACTATTCACATCAGTTTTCTATAATATTGTACTACTTCTATTACGTCAGCAAATTTTGAAGAAAAAACCAAATGTTTTCATCAACAAAAAGCACTATTATTCGCTATACGAATAGTGTTTAGAGTTGAGGTACTATTCTGCGGTTAAGGGTTATAAACTGATGTACGGAACCATATTCACTGTGTGTCACTAGTGTGACAGTGATAAAACGGATCTGTGATAGAAGGGCCAGCGACGTCACCATACAGCCCACAGAGGGGAGGGCGCTGCGGTGGAGGGGAGGGTTTCACGCACAGAACTGCAAGTTATGATGCTACAGATAAATTCTCAATGTTTTTGCTTTGACTCTTTTGAAACAGACAAATACGTATATTTTGTACGTCGTATTTATAAACTTTCTGCGACCTTAACATCAAAAAATAAACAGGTCGATCTAGAAATGTATGGGGGAGGCCTATGTCCAGTAGTGGACGTCCTGTGGCTGATGATGATGATGATTTTTGTATTTTGTATGAGACTTGGAATGTGTGACAAGATGGCGCGACACTCGACAGTGTTATATGGGTTTTATATGCAATGATATCTATAGGAATATTTGAGATATTAGACCAAAATGGACGACAGTTTCAAACAAAGATCAAACACAAGTTTGAATAGATCCTTACGCAGGCATAATATAGCATACTCGCATGCTAACACGGCATAACTGTTTTCTAGGCTACTAGAGTAACATAGAATATCTTTGAATCCATAAAAGACAAATACTTCAGGCTCAGTAACAGTTATAATACAGGCACTTGAACATAAAACCTACGTGATGTAATGGTAAATATTTCATTTCACAGTTTTAATATTTAATGGCGCTCGTGAGTCGCAGCCCGGCGGTATCAAGATATCGGAGTCGGTGTTGCCTGAGCCACCGCGCCGGTTCCGGAGAACACCGGGATTCACGGACATAACACCGGACATTTTGAAATGTGAAAATGTTTGTTCTAACACATAATACATGAGGTATACAAATACAAGAGACATTTCTCTATGTAGATGAACCATTTAGTACACAACAGTAGTTGAATCCATCATTGCACGGTAGAGATTGTTGTGGCTCACGTCACAACACAACATTTAAGCTGAGCTGGCCACCTAATTGTCACAATTAGTACGTGCAACGCTATTCTCTATTGAGGGTTCATTAATTATACCCTATCCGTGTACACTGTATTATGTTGCATGCAACCTATTGTGATAATAAATATTTTTCTTTCTTTCTTTCTCTTTCTTTCATCACGATTCCTTCCGGCTCACCTTTGCCGAATAATCTACTATTAATTAGGTGTTAATTCAAAGAGAACCTAGCGTCTGCTTCACTTTAGATATTTTCACCCTTCGCTACTATCATTTACCATCAAGTGTCATATCCACAGAGTCACCTACTCGTTTGCCAGTCTCTATTACCATCACATTGTTATTATGCTAACATAGTCAGTAATAAATATTTTTCTGTAATATTAACCATATTTTCTAAAGTAGAAAAAGAAGATCACTTGTTAAGACAGCTACCAAACAAGGGATTCAGTATTTAACGGTCTCAAACTAACAAGCGTATTTAACTTGATTCATTATCTACAATGTAATAGACAAGACTGCCTCGGTGGCGTGTTGGTATTTCGGTACAACTACGGTTCTGAGGTCTCGGGTTCGATCCCCGGGTCGGGCAAAGTGATATTAGATTTCTCCATATTAGCACGGAGTCTGGAATTTGTGCCCGATATGGCGATAGGCTCACCCCCTATCACATTTGGGACGGAACTAAGCTCGGCGAAATGTGGGTGTTCTAGTTCGCTAGTGCGCCTCTGCCTACCCCTTCGGGGATACAGGCGTGAGCTTATGTTTTTTTTTTGTTTTTTAATAGACAATAGTTTGATTATATTATTACAAGTTTACCGTTAAATTTTCGACATAGAATTTTGAGGTTTATGTCCTCACTTTCACCAACCTTAAAAGGCTTTTTTAAATATTAACAATATCATTAAACCGATCATTCAGTTTCGCCATATATGTCACAGTGTTATTGGCAGAAGAAGAAGCTTCTTTGTATCTAAAGCCCTGTAAAATAATTCCTACGCTGGCAACACAAAACTGGAATGTAAATATTTGGAGGGCAGGACGCGGGCGACGGGCTACCTCGGCTCTTCAGTTACACCGTTTTGAATAAAACATCTCACTACTTAAACTTACATTATTCTTTTTTAACAATTTGTGAACGGATTTTACAGTTTTTATACGAAAAAAGTCCTTTTTACTCGACTTTGCTAGAATGAGAATAATGTTTTATGATATTTATTCATACCAGTAATGTAGGCCACGTTGTAGTTTTGTCAACAATATGAATGAGCCGCCTCAGCTGGGATGTTGCAAGTGTGTGGAAGCCATTTTTTTAAAGGAAGAAGAAGAAACTGAGATGTTACCACGAAACAGAAAAACCGAGGTGTTATCATTATCTTTGTCGGGGTGTTATTAGCAGCGATAGCTCAGTTTGAAATGGTACGGACTGTCAAACGCCAATAAGAAGCATACACCTCTGACTTTTCTATATCAAGTGTATTTTTATTGTGAAATATCGCTTGCTATAACGGTGAAGGAAAACATCATGACGAAATCTGCATACCCGAGAATTTCTTCCCAAGAATTTCAAAGGTACGTGAAGTCTACCAACCCGCATTAGGCGAGCGTGGTATACCAAGGCCTGATCCCTCTCATTGGTAAATGCGGCCCGTGCCCAGCAGTGGGACAGTAATATTACAGTGCTTATAAATCATTATCAAATTGAAGTATAATGATAATTAGTCGCTTTTCTTGATGGATCTATAATTATTGGTGGAGGTAATATGACTTAGTGCAGCTCTAACCTACTAGTTGACTCTTAGTTTTCCACTGCTGTGCTCCGCCTCTCGGGTTAACCGGTTCACAGTAATTGAATGAATTATTTCACTAAACAACTTCGATATTGACTAACCGATTAAGCCTATTTACTAATGCCCGGTTCCAATAAACTATCTCAGTTCGAATGTGCAGATAGATTAGCCAATAAGAACACAATTTGTACATGATTTCTTCAAATAACATGATTTGATTGGTTCATAATCGCGATCTATCTGCACTCTATATACTATAAACGATCTTTATTGAAACCAGCCGTAAAACACTTTACAAACTTTTAACTCACTACAATACAGTGGAGGATCTAAAGATTGTATTTTAGATATAATATATTGCTATATAACATACATTCAGCTACCATAAACATACGTATTTAATATTTTTAGGAGACATTAAAAACTCTATGGAGCCATAACTGGATACGAACCGTTATGATGTTAAATGGCATATCTGATTGCTTTTTGTACAATAAAAATGCTATAATTGGATGTAAATATATTCACATTTAATATTATAATACTAAGGGCGACTTGCAGCAGCGACTATTACTAATCTAGAGTTAGTCCTAAACTTTATTTAACCTACAAGTCATTCATATGTTTAAATCGGGATTTATCAAGAGCTGCCATTCAACTAAGCTCTTAATTGCCGGTTAGTAGGATCAAAATTCACCTTAACATTTAATAACGCAACCATCGAAACTCTACCTTAAAGTATGAATTAATAAATATTTATATATTTTACTAATTAATTAATATCATTCATGCAATAATCTGAGCATATTAAACACGAATTATTGTAATTACTCATTAGATGTAGTTTTTGAGTATTATTGGCTCAGCACACTCTGCGGTCAGTTCACAAATTAATCATTTGGCACATCGTTCCGATATCGATAATGAGTACTAATTACACTCGTGTCCAATTATTTCTACTCTCGTTGGTCATATTGCCAATTTTCGTAATTGTTTAATATGGTTTCAAGTTTGTAAAACGATTTTGTTACAAAAATTATTGTGTATTTTTGGAAGCCATTAATAAATAATTATAACATTTGAGGCTAGGTTTATAGAATGCCGCACTCATCTCCTTTGTCTACTCTGACCGACCGTAAAAACTAAGCCGATTTCTTTCTACAACACGCTTGTGGGCTGGGCAAGATGTGCTGAGCCGACCCCACATGAACGAAACAAAGTTATAGAATAGCGCAAAGTAGAGAAACATTTCAATTAGTAGGCACTTGTATTGAAAGGGTGAAGGACACGCTGCTTTGTAATTTAAACCGACGCATAAAAAATGGCGTTGCTCACTTAAGGCGGAATGCGCCCAACAATGAACGGTTATCGGCTGATATAATAAAATTAAATACTCATACAAAGTGAGATAAGTTTCATCTATAATCTCTCAGTATTAAGGTACATTTTGTTGTACTGTTAGACTTTAATAATGTGTCCAGGTATCAGTACGTTACAAAGCAAACATACAAATTAATTGATTAAACCAAATAACACTCCTTCGCTTCACTTGTAATCTACTAAGATTACATGAACCAATCAAGCGCAAGTTTATCGTGTTCATATTAGAATAATCCGCTCATCTGTACTCGTATGGCGACAGTTGAACGCGATCCAATCACTCCTCACTAATGTATGCATCACATCCACTTACAAGAATCAATCACTCAACGAGACTCCGTTTTATGACGAATACATACATCTGTAAGCGATAGTGACAGCATAGCAAATCAGAGCCTGTAGCACGAATTACTTTCGAGTATGTATTCGAATGGAGGTTATTGTGTGCACATTTGTTTTAAATTAAAGCGCACAGCGAACTCGATTTGATTAGATAGTCGAGAGGTATTGATGCCAGGTCTTTCATTGAGTTGTGAAACCGAAAACCTTTACTTTTAACTCGTACAGCTTTGCCCGAAACACTTTGTAGTGGTTGAGTGAAACAAACCGAAGCTACATTGTCCTAAAAATGGGAACAACTGCTTACAAACAATACAAAACGAAACCTACCAACAATTATTCGTTTATTATGTAATGATCACATTATTTAATTCAAATGATCGTCGTGATGTTAAAATGTATACACCTCATATGCCATATGCCAACTTCTATATGAGATTGGCCAACATTTTTTTAAGTATTTGCTGAAATGATTAAGCTTTGACGTCAAAATTTGTAGTTACTTACCTTACATACAATTAAGGTCGCCTTATTTCGTTTAAGACCGCCTTATCCGTAAAAATTGTATGTCGAAAATTAATATAAGGAGCCGTTTAAGTTTAGCGCGTTCCAGTATTTGGGCGTTAAAGTTCACAATTGCTGAATGGCAAAATGTCCGTAACCAAAACTACATATAACTGACAAACGTCGAGGACGAGAGAAATGTAGTCGGTCCTTAATATCCATTAGTAAGGCAGATTGTATCGACTACCGACTGTGGGATACAGTTAATTAATATCGAAGTTACCATGATTTATGTTACATTACTACCAGTGATTAATAATAATCAAATATATGACTCGGACGGCACGATTTGACGGTATTTTTGTCGTCTTTGGTACGTCGAATTAAGTGTTCCATTAGCCTTTACGTTTTGGTTCCATCAATACTGTTTATAGCAGAGGTCACCTTGATTTAGTGGCACCATATATGAGAGCTGTATACCTCGAGGTCTTGGGTTCAAATCCTGGGATTTATTAGCTTGTTTTTCTAAGCTTTCCTCGCTTAAGGTTAGGAAATCATTTAAAATTCTTGTGGCATGAGTGTCTATGGTCGGTAGAGACCATTAACTATCAGGTGACCTATGTGCTGAAAACCAGCATTAGAAATATATCACATAATATGCTGAACTTAAACCTTTTCAGCAGCATCGGGAGACTCAAAGTTATTATTATAGGTTATTATGTCGTTATTGTTATTACATATACATACATACATACACACTCACGCCTGTATCCCATAGGGGTAGGCAGAGACAATTGAGCGCCACAAGCTACGATCCTGACACACCTCTTTCGCCTCATCCACATTCATGCATCGTTTCATACATTTCCGCCGGTTGAGGGTACTCTTAACTTGCCCTTTACGAAGGAGATCGCTTATTTGATCCATAAAGGATCGTGTCGGGCGCCCTCTTCTGGCCCTACCATTCACTTTATTGTTATTGTTATTAATTTAAAAAAAATATATTTTTATTCCCTTTTTGTTTATACTACTGTGTCGCATAATGCTGTGCCGAATACATTTTATTTCTTTCTCCTTAGCGGTAATAACAAACTGTCCCACACATACTCTTTAACATTTTTCCATATTTTTCGTCAACCATATACAGAATCAATTACAGTAATGAGTGAGCGCCGCTCGCGCCGCGTCGCTCTTCTCTACATACGAGTATAATCTACCAACTGGAGCGAGGTGTTTTAATTAATGGTGTATAGTGTACGCGGTTTTTATAGACAACTTCTAGACCATAAGGAGATTCTGTCTTCATATTGTACTCAGGTATGTTTTAATATGATAAGACGGTTCCATCTTTTTTATTTGGAATCTATTCATACACGACGCTTGCATTTATATATTTTATATACTTTATATTATTTATTGGATAAAACTAGTTGTTACTCATGGTTCTAGACCCGTAGTAAGTTTATTTTCTAGACATAGAAAAAAGCCTGTTCACCCAACTCAACCTATAACTTACACTTGGGGTTAGGGTAATTTTTTAATAGTCAAATCAGTTCCAGAGATATGCACGTTGAAATATACAAACATGTTTTATAAGTTAATGAAGCTTGTTGTATAGAGAGTGCCGGACGCCTACCTCTACAATAAACGCTCATTCGCAGGAGAGCTTTTTCAACGCGCGTTAAAAAAAGCGTCTCAACATGTCTTATGATTACTTGAAACTCATTCTTACCTTGTTTCTAATAAGATAAGAAAAGAAAGAAGAAGCTGCCCAAAAAAGAAGCTGCATTAGAACAGCACCGGCGTTTGAATATGTATACCAGAGTCTAGAACTCATTTGTTTCATTACAACATTTATTTAACGCGCGTTAAAAAAGCGTCTCAACATGTTTGTTCATATGAGTGCTTGAAAATAATTCTTATTTTATTTCTAATGGCAGTATGTAGAATATAGCTTATTAGAAGCAAGACAAGAATGATTTTAAAGCACTCATAAATAAAATAAATAAATAAATACACTCAACATTCACAGACATAGTCCTGACCCCACACTAGGTACAACCTGTATCGGTATCAGAAACTACGAGAGACTCTCAGTCTCACAACACCCAGACCCGAAACAAATATCTGTGGGCCACACAGACATTTGTCTCAGTGCGGGAATCGAACCCATGACCTCGCGTTTCACAGCCGGCTACTCGCCCGCTGCGCCACAGAGGCAGTCATATCAACTCTTATCAACAGGCATGTTGAGACGCTTTTTTAACGCCCGTTGAAAAAACTCTCGTGCGAATGATGCCTTAAGCGGACGCGTTAATACAGCATTATCCAAACTCAATACAGAACATGACATCGTACCAAACTAATATAGGATTATTGTCTCAGTCATGTGTACTACACACACGTTATAGACTGCATAATAATGTCGTTAGCGTTGATGCAATCTCCTCCTATCGACAGTTCTCACCTGCTTAGCTGCGACAACGCAAAATGTGTTTTATATTATTAAATACGGAGTTCAAAATCGCTTGTGGAGCAGTTTTAAGGGAAATCGAAGCGTATACAAGTGGTATGCAATGATAGTTCCACTACGACGCCGTGAAGTCAGTATTTCAATGAGGATATTTTACTCATTAAATTTTTATTGTGAAATATTACCAGAAGGATCACCATTTTATGAATAAAATAAACCATATTTATTTTCGTCATCGAGGTTACTATAATGAATATTTAAGATTTGTTTTTGGAATAATCGATAAACATAACCCACTCTCAAAGTGCTAGAAGGTACTTGTGGTCCCACTCACAACACGGAACTGAAACCGGAACCGGAAACAAATAATTGTGAATCACACAACTTTTACGTCAAAAACCCAATCCATGGCCTTTGTTTTAAATATTACTTACTATTAAACAGAAATAATATCGTAGTAATAAATCAATATTTAGATCCATTTTATTTAGAAATAAAATTACTTTGTGTAACGTAACTATAGTTTTAGTATTCAGTTATAAGCAGATGTTGCGGGCTTAGCCAAGTGGCTTATGCGCTAGTCGAATAGAATGCATATAAACGCGCTATATATAGCGTATACTTATGTCATTCCCATACAGAATACTCTCATGTATGTATAAGCCACTTAGCTAAGCTCACTGACCCGTTGCGTGCACGTAAACCCCTAAACGTCGCTGAACCTTCTGGTATAATAATGTCATATTATAGTAGTTCTTAGGATAAGTGTACACACTAAGGTAATTCAAAAACAATATTCATATAAAGTCAGGTTCACAATAATAGGCCGTCAATATTATAATCACCAGAGAGATGTCTCATTTAGTCAAGTGACATGTGACACAAATCTCCGTGTAACCTCGCACTAATTTTCAATTTGTTAATCCTTAAGCTTCCCATTTGACGCTCAAATCTGGCTCTCATAACCACGCTTATACTGAGCTGTAATCATTTAACGTTTCATAATCCCCCTCATTCATTATCAAATGCATAGAAATTAAAAATTAAAACAAACCCGTACATCCTAATTCGAACTTTACAACCAAATCATAAGACTTAAATTTCGTTGTCTATTTATATAGGTTGCCACGTCAATGTGAGAGAGTGCGAGTTGACAAATGAGATTCTGTTGGAACGCATCGTTAGCGAGCGGTGTTGGCTCGGCTGCAAGAGGAAAACGCGCAATGTATAATGATGTTATGCAAATTAACGTTACTTATCCGTGGAGGAGGTGCTCGCGAACTAACAGTCAAAGTGACAGGCAAACTTGCATGTTTGATAAATGTCCTATAATGAATGAGGTTGTTAGTTATTTAGTTACTAGAGCCAAGGAGCATGTAGACTAGCTAGCTAAACTTTAGGTAGAGCCACGCTGTAGTAATGTCTACAGCACGAATAGGCCGGCTCGACCGGTTTGATATCACTGTCTCACAGAAAACCGACGTAAAGTGACAGCTTGCTGTCGCGTTATCGTTCGGTAAGTGAGATTTCCGATGGCTAATTCCCCCTTCCTTTTTCCAATCCCTTTTCCCTCCCTTTACATTATTCCCTTCTTTTAGGTTGGCAACAAATCCATGATTCTTTCTGTGTCTTGGGTGTCTATTGGCGATAAAGATCACTTACCATCAGGTGACCCATCTGCTTGTTTGCCAGTCTCGACTATAAAAAAATTTAAGGAATTAAGCATACTATCTCTTGGAGGTAGATTGTATGTTGCGGTCTATGCAAAATGTGATATTGAAATACAACATTTTGAAATTTTGGCTTTATTTTTACGACGACAGTCTTCAATCCTTTATATAGAAACTCCCTTATAGTATTCCACGATGTCAATTCTCTCGAGATCAAAGAGATAAGGATTGAAATAGAACCAAATATAATGTCAATTGGAGCATGTAAGCATAACATTATGAACACAAAGATATCTCAAGCACTCAGCTTTCTGCATTCCTAACGATTGAGATTGGAATTTTATCTAGGTATATATTATATGATCTGCCCTGCCCTGCCCTTTATCACGGGCTATTCGAATTTTAAATGTTATATCTGAAGATATAGATATATTTAATTGTAACCAACCGAAGTTCACAGAAGCAGCATACAAACATGTGGAACAAAGTCAACAAAAGAACATAGTGTAATAAATAATTATAGCATCGTATTAGTTATAAGCTGTAATGGTGTTATAATTTTGTCTAATAAATAAATAAATGACTGCCTCGGTGGCGTAGTTGTATTTCAGTATGACTACCATTCTGAGGTCTCGGGTTCGATCCCCGGGTCGGGCAAAGTGATATTGGATTTTTCCATATCAGCCCGGAGTCTGGAATTTGTGCCCGATATGGCGATAGGCTCGCTCCCTATCATATCTGGGACGGAACTAAGCTCGGCGAAATGTGGGTGCTCTAGTTCGCTAGTACGCCTCTGCCTACCCCTTCGGGGATACAGGCGTGAGCTTATGTTATGTTATGTTATACAATAAACTAGTTGTTTCCCCGCCAACAAACCTCTTTAAATGTAACAAACAGCAGTAACGTTTAAAATATAATTAAACACAATAAAGTGCCGTTTCTTTTCAGAGGTGTAGTCGGGGTTCCGTTAATGAGGGCGTTTCCCTTCATTCTGGCTGAAATAAGTCCGCGCTTGTTCCCGACCCCTGAAACGAGTTCATTCAAAGGAATGTACACTGGTTTTGATATTTTAAACACTGACCCCATTTTTTGTTTGAATTCACTGCGGTTTAGTTGCGAGTCCTGTTTATCGTTCCGTTTTATGATGTTCTTGATTATTTTTTTATGCACGAGACTCAGCGAACACTTTAATAAGTACATATTAATGAATAATGTATTTTTTTGTTATATTTTCCTGATAGAACAAAGTGACCACTAAGGAATTTATATAAAGTACAGTCTAAAAAGAATTATAGGTATTTTATATTTTTCTTTATTTCAAATAACATCCAACCTTACATACGTTAGGCACACCGTGCTGTAATATTAATAAAACTATTGATATCATCTTTTGCTTTGTCGTTTTATCACCCAAATGTATCAAAACGCAACATCAAATTAAATAAACTTTTTCAATTTGCCACAACGTAATCCAAAATACAACGCAGCATTCCGCGAATACATCGGAATTAATATCGCGGTGATAAATCAAGGAAACTGTTGAATTTGGACAGTAAAGTATTACGAGGCGATAAGCGACGCGACGCGACGTCGGTTCTGAACAAATAATACGATGCTAAAGTAGAGCGTTATGTTTAATTCCTTAAAACAATTTGTCAATTGGAATTATTAACAATTATTATTAAGAATTATAGTACAAAAAGCGCTGGTTGGATGTTTTGGAGTATGATATGAGAGCTAATGATAGAGCATGATCGAGACCGAGCAAAGAGGAAGTGTCTAAGTAGGAAGGCGGCACTAGGCCGGGATAACGCCAGGCAGAAACAAAGAATTATATTTACATCAGCTAGTGCCTGTATTAATGAAGGCGGAGGTATGAATGGTTCGCCGAACCTTTATCCGTTCCACGGTGTGATAAACAGCGAGCACAATAATCATTATGATATATTTGATTTGATCAAATAAATCGTAACACACATAACATAAGCTCACGCCTGTATCCCCGAAGGGGTAGGCAGAGGCGCCGTAGCGAACTAGAACGCCCACATTTCGCCGAGCTTATTTCCGTCCGAGAAATGATAGGGGGCAAGCCTATCGCCATATCGGGCACAAATTCCAGACTCCGGGCTGATATTTAAAAATCCAATATCGCTTTGGCCGACCCGGGGATCGAACTCGAGACCTCAGGATGGTAGTCGTACCGAAATACAACCACGCCACCGAGGCAGTCCAAATAAATCGTGGTTGCCGTAAATAAAGTAACATATTTTAGGAAAATGCGAATTACCCAGTACCTATATATCTATTAACTATAGTTTGGTAAGATAATAACACTAGTTTACAGTGAATCTGTTGCCGGGAATTTTTTTGCTGTTGCTGACTACATATGGTATACTAAGTTCAAATATATAATTAGAATTTTTCAGTCAGGTCTAGTTTTTGACTTTCAGATATCTACGTTTGAAACGTAAAAACAGGTGTATATACTACGATTTTTTTAAATTTAAAATTCATTTAAACGTTGGGTCCTAAAAAACTGCGTTTTAAAGCTCTCCTCTTATGTGTAGACTTTGGAAAATTGCGTATCAGAGACCAGAAATAATCAGACATTATATTAATATAACAAAAACCCTGAAAGCGTTTTTCCATGACGCGTAAATCTTGATGCATACGCTCACCCTGCTCTTCGCTCAAATCTCCTAAACTTTCAGGAAATCTGTCCAGGTGATTATGGAGAAAGTAGAGTTTGATACTCATATTGCACCCTAAACTTTTTAATTGTAGAAGGAGATCTTCTACAAGTTCAATATAATTTTCAGCTTTTCTATTTCCGACGCATCTTCAAAATCAGTATCATTTTCTGAGGAGTTTGGTTTATTTTTGGGTTTGTACTGATGGTATAGATATATTTTTACGCACTGAAAATTGCACTGGACGCTGAACATAAGTTGTATTTGGATACTGCCATTTAATTCGATTTTTAGAGCTCATGCCTTTTATGTTTGCCCTACAAAAATAACAATCATCGAGATGATTTTGTGGTTCTCGCCAAATGGTTGATGTTTCAAATTTAAACGCATCTCTTTTACCACCTTTCCACAATCTTAAATATTCAACACATGACTTAAAAACATAATTAGGTGCCCAAGACTTCTCATTTTTATCCAAGAGCATTCCAAAATAGAGCAAATAGGTATTTTTACGAACTCTGATATCGTTTTTCTATAATTTTGAAACACATATTGTCCACATATGTAACAAAAATAATTCGGATTGTTTAAACAGCTTCTCCTTGATGTAGTCATGTCACAAAAATTTCAAACAATAATTTTCGCAAAGAAAAACAAATGTTTTTTTAACTGAAAATTACGCTTAAATTTAAGTTTAAAAAATAAAGTAATTAGACCTACGCAAAAATTTTTGGCGGTAAATTTTGCAAATGTATGCCATAGACTAACGATATCAACCATAGAGTTCGCGGCAACAGATAAAAAATATTTTTTTGTAAACTAGTGTAATCATTGAAGAACAAAGTAATTGACGATTGACATCACTCTTGAACTGTAGCTCAACTAAGCTGTAGCTTTTACTTTGACATTTCACGTTAGCGACTACGTACAATAATCTAAAGGAAAACATCAGTTCCCCATGTAATCCCTAGAGGCTTTTGGGTGTATGTCATGCAAATATTTCACGTAGTCGCTAGCGTGAAATAACAAAAAAACTCATGGTCAAGTTACTGCACGGTACACATTAATATCACTTATATAATATTAGCCCTGTAATATTACTGTCCCACTGCTGGGAACGGGCCTCCTTGCTAATGAAAGGGGTTAGGCCTTTGTCTACCACGCTGGCCAAATGCGGGTTGGTAGACTTCGAAATTCTTGTGGAGAAATTCTCAGGTATGCAGGTTTTTTCAGGTTGCAGGCAGGTTTAGGCAAGCGATAATTCGCAAAGAAAATACAATTAACATACAAAAGTCAGAGGTGTGTGCCCAATTTTGGGGTTGGTCTCAAACTTCCGATACTCGTCTCGACAGTCCGTACCATTCCCAACTGAGCTATCGCTGCTTTTAATAATTTATTAAATTAATTTAATATCACTAATATAGAATTTCATTTTAATTTTTCATACTTGTTCGACGAAGTCAACAAAGACAAAGAAGGCTGCGGTTTTAGTGACGCCTTTACTACTGACATTGACAAATCAAGTGAACCGTGCCCCGAGCGGTGTCGCGGCACAAAGAGATGTGCACGACACTCGCAGGAAACCAGCCTGCGCCTTTTACTTCAGACAGACGGCGAGTAGGCGTGTGGTATGTCGCCTATGGCATGGCACTCATGTCAAATGGGTTTAGTGACCACTGACCGCATACTCAGGTTGAAAACCATGACATCTTGGTTTCAAGCCCCAAGTTCAGCAAACACAATTTTGGAGCTATCTATTCTAAATATTTGCTTAAACTGATTTGATTGTTTGTTAGTCAACAAGTCATGCATTTAATTGCATGATTTAGCGATAGGCTCGCCCCATATCAAATTTAGGATGGAAATGAGATCGGCGATATCCGTATGTTCCAGTTCGCTAGTTCACCTTTGTCTTCGAGGATATATGTAGACGTGTCTATATATGTATGTTGCATATTTAAAAACCTAGATCTTGAGATTTCTACCAGCGTAATAAGTTGTTAAATTTCTCGAGTGCATGTCATATCCTAACAGTGACTGTAGCAGCGATTTGGCTCGGAGTACTAAAGGCGGTGGCGGCTCCTTTGAGTGCATCACGGATCCGCTGCGACACATTCACAAAGAAACATAGAGTCATAGTAAAGGATTACACTGATAAAGATTATGTTTATCATGTAAGACTTTTTTTATAAAACTACGCTGTATTTTTCTTACAGCATAAATAAGCCGGTTTGATAGTTATTATCGATTTTAATATTTAAAAAAATATACGAGTTGCCTGGGATTTGAATTCATTCTGAATGTGATAGGCTATATAGCTAGAACGTATAAATAATTTAGCAAGTTGTATTTCAATTCATCGACAATAAAACCAACCAATTTACCGTCCAAAACTATCGATAAATACCACACTAATAACAGACTGCTCGACTGTACCAAATCCAATCAGCCGACTAATTCCCGAAAAAACTAGCGGGATCACTATCAATTTAGTGCCTGCGATCCAATCGAGCCGTGGACATGTGGCGGTCTGCAGCGGTCTGCGGCGGCACCGGTCGCCTGCTCGCCTGCTCGCCTGCTCGCCTGCTCGCCTGCTCGCCTGCTCGGCTGCTCACACCACGGTCACAAATTGATGACAAACTAAAGGATCGAGTACCACGCGTAGCGAAAATGACCGGACAACTTCTGGCATCGATAAAGTTACGTCTATCACGTTCGAGGTGATATTACGTTCATGCTTCGTGGTAAACACAATTCCTATGGGATTCCCTATGCCAAATTATAGGCTAATCAAAATTAAAGGCTATTAAATATAATACATTTATAACCTTCGCCACTGATAAATAAAGTCATTCCTGTTCTCCGCTCACAGCTCACTCTCACAGGTGAAGTAAAAAACTACAGCATCATATCTACTGGGTATACTTCCGTCCCTTTATGTGATACAGGAAGATCTTTATCATAATATAAAGGGACGGAAATATACTCAATAGATGCCTAGCCGTAGCCTATCACCATATGGACCATCAATTTTAACTCCGGGCAACTTAATTTTCAAGCAGTGACTGGCAAACGAGCAGGTGAGTCACGTCACCTCTATCTCGTCCACATACGCCTGAATGGTCAAACGCTGCACAACTTTAACGGCTTCTTATATTGATTTTCGCCCTACAATTTTGACAGATAAGGCGGCCTTAAACGGCATAAGGTGACCTTAAGTGTATGAACATTCGGCGGATAGACACGCACACCTTAAGCGGAGCGATTCCAATGCCATTGCACACACATTATAAAAATATTTTCGCCGCATTGCCAACCTTTAAACAAAAGGCATTCGGAAGAACTGGGGGAATCTTGGCCATTGGTTACTTTTAAGGTTTTTTTCCCAATTCAAATAGGTATCGTCATAGCTTGAGCTAAGAAATGAAACCAGAATTTTACTGTTCTGAGTTTAAGTCTGAAGCTGGTATTTATTTCTTTATTCATCATCATCATCAGCCTACACTCGTCCACTGCTGAACATAGGCCTCTCACAATGCACATCATTGAGTTCGGTCTTTAGCTCTTTACATCTAGTTTTTGTCCGCCGCTTTCCGCAAGTCGTCACTCCACCTAGCCGCAGGACGTCCTACCCTACGCTTATTTCTTTAATAAGGACACCCAATGTATTAGGTTTATGTTGTCCTTGAATATAAATTGTCACGCGATACCAACAGTGTGTTGAAGTTCTAAAATACTGTCTCTAACGTTTCCATATCGGGTTTAGAACAGTCCAACGTTCGGTAGTCTAAATTGACATCAAGTGCAGGTTTCGAGGGAATTCGGTATTAACTGGCCTACGTCGGGCGTTGAGTTAGTGTGGTACTGTCGGCGGCGCACCAAGCATTCAATTTGGCAAGTTTTAGGTGTAGTAGTTAGATAAAATTTTATGGTAATCGTTCTACCCATATATTTTAGGACTAAGTTGGTATATACAATTTTGTTGGACATTGTATCTTGTTTTCGAAACGGCTGTAATATCAATTTTTAAATGAAATAATAGCCGTGACGTATTATGTAGGGACAGACGGATAAAAGGATAGGCAGACATGACGGACTTATAAGGGTTTTGTTTTAGCCACGAAAACCTTAAAAATATTCTAACATTAGTTCAGACTACAAATAATAACATTTTAACTTTTTAACGTAGTCACGCAACGCCGGATGCAAGCATTAACACATGAAAGAGTTGTCGATGGAGCCAAGATTGAACGGTTCACGGTAATGTGTACCCGCGATGCCGCCAGGCTCCACCCCAATAAACTACAAATAAATATAGATGACTTGGGGTAATGGTTCAATAACACGCTATTTATCATCGTAAAAGCAACCCCGATGTGTTGACGGTAACAATTTATTTGGTTGCTTTCAATGTTTTAAAAGGAATATTTTTTGTAAGCAAATTCAGTGAGAAGAAAATATGTATTTGGTAGAATTCCATTATAAACCTGAGTGCAAATATTTTTTATCAAGCTGGAACCCATATCACGCCGCACACTTGCCGTTATAATGTAAGTTTATCTAAATACTATTAAGTGCGTTTGAGCTCCATTCGAATAGGTAATAAATATTGAAATAAAACTATTTTTACAAAATAGTTTAATTTCAATGTATAATATTCGCGTAAACTTAAGAAATCAGTAGGTAACAAATAGTTATACGTATCTGAGTAGCTTGTTGTATCATAATGTATTAGTATTATAAATAAATAACATCCAACAGTCACACACATAGTCCTTACACCACATTAAGATCGACTCATGTGTTGGTATACGGAACTATGAGAGACTTTCGATCTTACAACACCCAGACCCGAAACAAATATTTTGTAGGTCACACTCTCGTTTCACAATTATCTATTCACCCGATGCACCACGGAGGCTATTTAATGGATTATGTATCAACAGCAAAACAAGTCTTATAGAAATACAACAAAAACAAAATATTTCACACAACATCCTCACTTCTCTACATCAATGGATCTTTCAATTCCGTATCAAAGGCAATACAACGTAAAATTACCAAGAATACCACCGCAGGCCAGTTTGGACCCGTGTAAGCTGACTTGGTGAAGTGGATCGAACAAATACGGTAGAATAAGACAAAACAGAGCGTGCCCGAGTGTACAAACACCCTAAACAAACGGGGCCGCGCGGTCCGCAGGATCTCTTGTAATTATGTTCGCGGGAGTTTAAAAATGTAACAATGGATGAAAGATTGCTTTGTTGCTGTGTTTATGATGATGGTTTTAAAGAGCCTTCTTGATGGTTTATTTTGTGGATAATAAGCTACTTTAGGCTTTTTGAGTATGAAAAATTATATTCAGGTTACTTTTTTTATTCTCAACCAACATCCAAAGGTTTTTTTGTAGGGTTACCCGATATTTCTGGCAATCGTGAACATATTTTCAAGATTTTGATGTTCGATAAAGCTTATTCCAAGAATGGTTCCGTATAAAGGTTATGATCGGAAAAATTGCGATATTGATTTTTAAGTTTTTAAACTTGTGATTTTATAATAAAGTAATTAATCCCTCAAAATAAATTAATTATCAAAAATGTTGTTGTAGTACATTCTTTAGGGATTTCTTCATTTTCTGGAAATACTACGAAACGATTTTTCTGAATAACAGATTCATCGTTTAATTCAGGATTAGCCAGAGGTCATTCAAGGACTCATAGTAATACTTGTATTCGTTGTATAAACCCTCCAAAAGTCGCATCTAAAACACCTGATTTCAATATCAACGAGCAAATAGAGCGTTATGTTTAAGAATAAATATTATTTCGGCAAGTCCCTCCTTGTCGCAGTATCAACGTAACAAATCCGCGGCCGTTTGTACGCAAACATCTCGATGATCTGTTACTACCCTCCAACCGTCAACGTTTTTGTCAACACTCTTATTTGTCCCATCTTCACCTACTTCCACACCTCTTAAACCTTATCTTAAGGATATAGTGTCTATTTTCACACGAATAACAGTTTTCGAAGTCAACTTAAGATGGTGAGGTTCTGAGAAATATTTGCTTTGGATTTTAAGGATATTCCTTGGGTATGGTGAGATGATTTTTGCAGGAGTTTTATGTAAATTCGCATGTTTGCACTCACTTACGGTACTCTCGACTTGCAGGTGTCCTGTACAGGACAAATCGTTGTATTAGCATTTACAGATATAAATGATTTCTTGTGATGTTTTTACTGGAGGTAGATATTCAACGGGCATGTGTGCATATCATCAAGGTATGGTTATTATCTTAGATTAAACCAAAGCCGCTCCATCAGAGTGTTAGGAAGCCACATCGTTATTGTTCATACTAATCCTTGTCTGAAAGCTGGATTATAATGAGGTTTCAGATCACCTAAGTGTGGTTTAAACTTTAGTGATTTTCATTTTAAATATGTAATTAATAAAATCGTTTACGTCCCCGAAGGCATAGGTCCAACTAGAGTGTTCAGAGTTATATATCGTAGGTATGTTTTACTGAAAATTTCAACATAATTTTAAATGTCTGATCGCAGAATTGATCATGATCTGTTTTAATTCCACAGCAGTAGCCAAAAGCTAAAATGAGGCGATAAAAAAGCAATCTTCATATGTTGCCAAAACTAGAACGCGTGTATTTCCCGACGTAAATAATCTTGAACACAGACAGGGCCGAACAAGTCGCCGACCAAAATGCAAATTCAACGGTTTTCACGTCATTTTCCTTACGTTTTGCGCGAAGGGCGCTCCACCTAACGAAGTGTCCTTGCTGGGACGTATGTAACAATCACTTTTACGCATGAGCTATGCGATATTCGACTCTATTTTCATTGACGTAACATAAAAACAAATGGGAAGCTATCTTGGCGTTGGGGACATCACAGGCTCCGCACTCGTTTGGAGGAACGAGCTCGCGGGGTAAGGAAATATCTCTGTCAAGTGGCTGCTCACCAAACAGGTGTATAATCGGCCTCTTCGCAGATATTCTTGCTTTTATCTTGAATAGTAGTTGTATTAGATTTGGATGCCGTTTAGTGAACTAAACACAAACTACAAACAACTTCATTTAAATCTTTGACAGGTTTGTACTGTGCGTGAAAAATATAGTAGGTAATTTGGCGGAGTATATGAGCTGAGGGCTGAGGGAGGGTTTGGGTTGCTTTCCGAATTGGTCGAAGCGTTTAACATTTAAGCACTTTAATCGAATAAGCGGTTGACGTCAGGCATCCGGCCGGTCGTAGGAACTAAGTCGAAAAATTCTACAACATGCTAGAAAAAGTGTGTTGCGCAGACTCCAGCTTGAATGCTTCGTCTGCTTGTAGGATTTTTTTTATTAAATATTATTTAATATACATCTGTAACTATTATTATATGTCTAATAAATATACCTTTATTTCAATTTTTGTATTATTAATTAATTTCATGATCTCTTATTAGAGAACAAAATACGCGCTTTAGTAAGCCCATTCAACTAATAAGTTTTAATTCAATATCACGCGTGTTCATGTGAGTGTAATTTGTGAGATTACGTCCCGGAATCCGTGGCCGGGACTAAGCCGGGACTGGGTCCCGGGGCCGGGATTACAAGTCACAAGTTACCCGCCGTTAGACGATTACAAATTAATTCTGAACCTATTATGTTGTGATTTGCATTAGTTCCGTGGCTTCTGATATGTAAGGGTTCTGTACAGTAGCGGTGTCGAATTCCTCATTAATACCTACATATTATATTACTTCAACAACCAGATTTTAAGAGCAAAGAAAATATTTCTTCGCGTTCTTTCCTAACCAAAAATTTGACGGAATCTCAATTATAATATACACTTTTTACTGACTTACAAAGGCAGATCAGCATACATTCCACTTCATGACAAGTGGTTGTATTATTTAATGTAAGATTTACTTTGATATCCGTGATGTTTTTAATAACTCTCGTTTTACAGTATATATTCTCAATGTTTTTTATAACTTTTACAACAAGCCCGTGTCCTTCATAAGAAATCACACAGAAAAAGTGAAATGTCAATACATGTCCATGCGTTTTGTTCTCCCTAATAAATATTGTAACAAGCATTACTACAGTACCTTTTATTCTTACTTAACCCGTCGGAGGCGGCACATATACATATATGTTACATAAGCGTATGGGCCACCGGAGGCCGAGCCGCCCGTGACTATTTAAAACCAATGTTACTACAGTGGTTACCTTTGCCCATTGACATTGCGCCAAACTAGAAGACAGTCAAGCCGCCAAGGAAAGGAATAGGGATCTACGACTGTAAAATATTATAACTAGTGACCAATTAAATAATAACAAATAATAACCCCAATAATAGCTTACATCTCAGTATCAAACAGTATAAATCATTATTATGAACAAACCCATCGAGAATAACACAAGATACCTCGCTCATTGCTGCCTTATTAGCGATACCGAGTATGGAAATTAGATAAATATTTGAACATCACGAGGCCCACGGGGGCGAGCGATAACGCGGGGTGAAACTGATATGCTCATTGGAAATGCTTAAATGATGATGGTATTTATAATGGGTTTAAATTTTGATATGTTAAACAAATTGATAATTCGTCATTTAATATTAATAAGAAATTAAACATAACAAGAGACTGCCTCGGTGGCGTGGTGGTATTTCGGTACGACTACGGTTCTGAGGTCTCGGGTTCGATCCCCGGGTCGGGCAAAGTGATATTGGATTTCTCCATATCAGCCCGGAGTCTGGAATTTGTGCCCGATATGGTGATAGGCTCGCCCCCTATCACATCTGGGACGGAACTAAGCTTGGCGAAATGTGGGTGTTCTAGTTCGCTAGTGCGCCTCTGCCTACCCCTTCTGGGATACAGGCGTGAACTTATGTTATGTTATGGTATATTAAAAATAACAATCATAGGCATAGTCTTACCCCTAAGATCCCTCTAAGATTATTCTTGAGTTCGGAGGAATCAGAAACTACGAGATTCTTTCAGTCTCACAACGCCTGGATCCGAAGCAACTATTTGTGGATCAGCATCATAATCATCATCATCAGCCATAGGACGTCCACTGCTGAACATAGGCCTCCCCCAAAGATTTCCAGAACGACCTGTTGGTAGCGGCCTGCATCCAGCGACTTCCTGCGACCTTTGTGGATGACACAAAAAATAATGCTTTGTCCACGCGATTCATATTTATTTAATATTCACGACACGCCTTCGTCACACAACGCCAAATTAGAGTGTGATAGAAGATAGAATGAAAGGCAGGTTATCATTGTAGTTTTCTTCATCTCGTTATAATAATAACTGTAGAAAAATCTTTATGTGATTGTGGTTTTATTTTATTAAAGGTTGGTTTCAAAATAAAGTGTGCAGTAAACTTAATACTCCATAGTGATCTATAGTATTCCGAATATTCGAGTGGAGATTTCAAAGCAGCGGTATCGGTAATCGAGTACCAAACGGAAGCGAGATGTCGAAGTGATGCTGGTGATAGTATTGACACGGTGCATGTCTGCAGTCAGTCGCTTTGACTGCGACACAGCTGCGATAACAACGGACTTTGCATCTGCAAAGAGCGTCTTCAACGAAACACTACTCTGTATTCGAAAGAAATACTGATGTTAAGTAAAGAATCCGTTCTAACTATGTCTTCTAGCGCCATGGCTATTATTCAGTCTATGTGTGTCTGTTACCCTTGCAGGCATCAGATGTAATTTTTTTTTATCCTATTAAAAAATCTCACTCGAAACCTTCTTTATTATTGTGAGGGGTAAGGCTTAGTCGACGAAACCGGTCTAAATGTCTTGTTAATGTAACTGCCCTTTGAATTTCTTGTGCAGAATTCTCAGGTATGCAAGTATCCTCATTTTTCTATGTTTCCTTTCCTCACTTTTATTTTTCACCGTTAAAACGCCTAAAGGACCCAGAACGATAATTTCGAAAAACACTCATAAAATAAATAAAGACCAATATTGCTGACATAATAATGTTCATTCAGAGCAACAGTAATTACACCAGCTGATTATATTGCTCGGAGTTTAATTAAAAACTCGCAAGCTTTATGACAAACAAATAAGTAACATACGTAAAGTTAAAATTAATAACCGTGTTTGTAACAGTGGGAACGAGGTAAGTAGGCAGACTTGGGAAATTTTAATGAGCACAACTTGTAACGACATGACACAGCCGGGAGACTCTGTACTGTTTCAATAACTTACTGATGCTTGTTTGAGTACACACTACATACTGGTAAATCATTAGTGTGTGTATGACGAGTTAACTTTGAATGTGTCATTTGAAGACTTTATATCTGGGTGCTTGATTTACGGGGTTCATGGCAACAGAATACAGTTTGTGCATTTGGGAGGTTATTTATAATTGCGAGATCCGAAAACTGCGACTTCTTATTGATGCAACTGTTAACCATCGACGAAAACTTTTGATGGTGAATGTGGTAACTGAAGTTGGAAATTTCTTACGTCAGCTTTAACAACTCTAAAAAATTTACCACTCAATCCCACGCGTACTTAAGTAATTAATATTTTATTTGTGTTTTGTAGTTGGTAAGTTCATAAAGCTTTCGCCACAATAGTGTTAATTTTCAAAAGCATGCAGATAGGGTCTTTTGAAACTTGAGGCCCGAGCAGGGAAATTTCCGACAATCGTAAATGTATTCGAGCTCAATGCGCGACTAGGAAATCTTTACGAAATATTAACCAAATGTTATCAGTGCGCAGCGCGCTCGAATAAATTTACGATTGTCAGAATTTTTTCCGCTCGGGCCGCTGTTCTCTTCAGTGGAATAAAGAGTGATTGTTGTTTATAAACGAAGCACAACATTATAAAATCTAATTAGTGTCTCAATTATTGGTTTTGCATTGTAAAGATTATAAACCATAAACTTCACACATATTATTTTAAACCTAAAATTCTGGAAAGAGTTTAACTCGTAGTTCATATTTTAAACTTTTCATCAAAACTGAACGAACCTCGTAACCTCAACGTAAAAACAACGACTGGGGAGATTAAAATTTTAATCGATTCACCAAAATGCACAGTTAGCCGCAGAGTGCAGTTTCATCAATCAAGCCACGTCGCGGGGTAGACAGAGCGAATAGTGTTTTCCGAGTAGCAACCACCTCTTACCATCAATCAATGCTCCGAACAGATCTGGTTTCATTTTACGAATGCTCGTGTGGGAATTTATAATGTTATTGATGAGGTTTTGAAAGTTTTCTATTTCAAATCGTATGGAAAGTTTTTGTATCTTCGTAGAGTTTTAGATACAACTTTACTTAGTAGTTTTATATTTATTGATTTGTTTACCGTTTAAAAATACTTCTATTGTTTCCAATTTAATCAGGTATAGAGGTAGCATTTATATGACATAAATTCATAGAATATATAAGAACCAAGCGCGGCCACAATCTTTTGACATTATATACAAATTAATATGAGTTCTTTGGAAGAAATATCACTTACATAAACGAACGAAACGACGAAGCTCCTGTTTTTTTAAGGTCAGCTTCACAAAGCAAAGTCTTAATAATTTTAGCACATTTTAATAATATTTTCTGACAATAACTAGTAGACCGACTGTAAGTTAGAAACACTATTACGTTTCCACAAGTTAAATATTATTGCTTGTTCACACACCGATATTGCCAGTCTATCTTACGGCACCATGACGAAAATTCTTTTCACACCCGAAAGTCTCTATGAAAGCTAAGACATGCAGGCAAGGCACATCGCCGCCTCCATTCGGCGTGCACAAAGAGTTCTTTTCGGCCTGAGATACACGGGACACGTATCGTATCAACTCGCAGACTATTGATTTCACTCATGGTGCATGTACATTTTTGTTACTTGAAAGTTTATTGAAAAATATTATCGCAGAAACTATAAAATATTTTTATATAAAATTCCATAAGTGTCGTTACGATTGTTTGTTGAATTGATTAAATCAAGTTCGCATAACTGCCCTCGAATTTATTAAATTATTTTAACGGCTAAACTCTTTAATTAGCAAGAGGAAAGGAAGGAATGTCCTTGGCTAAATACATGCCATCAAAGGCTCTATCCAAGCTCTTACTAAATAAATCCATCGCATAACATCACTGTATAAATCCTGAGCAGTTTGCGGCGGCGGCCACCAGGGCGCGCTGTTTGCACCGCTCTCGATACCGGACCAATATTGGTGCAATTACCCTAATGTCGCTAGCGATTAGGCTTACCATCACTTTTATGGATGAAGCCGGACAAAGGTTTCGAAAATTCTAGATGGATATTTAGTGAAATGTAATATTGTTGTGTTATATTTCAAATAGTTTGAGTGGTAGAGCCACGCTGTAGACAGTTACGTCTACAGCACGAATGGGTCGTTCTGATCGTGATACCACTTTCTCACAGGAAACCCACGTAAGATTCCTAATTTAGGTGGCGTAATTCCATCCTCCCTTCCTAATCCTTATTTCTCTCCTTTTAGGTTGGCAACGCAACTATGACTTTTTTTGAGTCTTGGGTGTCTATTGGCGGTGGAAATCACTTACCATCAGGTGACACATCAGCTCGTTTGCTAGTATTTGCTTAATACAATACAATAAAACATCCTTCTTAATACGCGAATTACGAATGACGAGCTATATTTTTGTTTAAACTAGAGGATTAGCTATTTGACATAATGCCATATTTGGATATACTTATAAAATCTAGTCTCTGAATTTACTGTCAAAAAATGACCGACGCCTCCTATACAGTTTGAAAACTATGTATGTAGAGGTAATATAAGATAAATAAGAACGTGTGGAGGCCCTACACGCGATCACAACGGATAATGCGGTTACTAAATTAATTATTTATTACGTTGTATCATGTATGTGGCGCTCGGCCTTTCATATTTGCCAATGTAATCAATGTATTATTAATGGTTTGTACCAATACTTTTAGGAACGTTGCTTGTCAGTTTCTGTTTATAATTTCGTTTGAAATAAGAAGGTTAGTATTGGCATTTCATACTGGTATTGTCTCATCTACTTTGAAATACCAATATAGGCACTTACTTAAAAACATTTTCGCTTATCTTTTCGCTTAGAATAGCCCGCACTTTTTTCCTTGCGAAACGAAAGGGATGACCTATGGTTAAATATAAGCAACGCTTAAACATTTTTATAAGTAAGGAGCAATATGTGCATGTATAAACCAGGGGCTGTGTCCATTTGTGAACCAATTAAATACTATAAAAAATACTTGGTAAAGCCTGTGGGCTGTAGGCTGTTCTGGGTCGAATCGAAGTATATCAAGACTATTTTCTGTAGCGCTTATTACGGACTGTGATATTGCTGGAGGTTTTAAATGGCCCATAAGCTCAAATCGTTTCGACTGCCTCCGTGGCGTGGTGGTATTTCGGTACGACTACGGATCTGAGGTCTCAGGTCGATCTCCGGGTCGGGCAAAGTAATATTAGATTTTTCCATATCAGCCCGGAGTCTGGAATTTGTGCCCGATATGGCGATAGGCTCGCCCCCTATCACTTCTGGGACGGAACTAAGCGAAATGTGGGTGTTCTGGTTCGCTAGTGCGCCTCTGCCTACCCCTTCGGGGATACAGGCGTGAGCTTATGTTAGCCCGGCTAGCGCAGTCGGTAGAGCATGAGACTCTTTAAATGGCCCGATTAGGCATATTCTTTTAAATAAACAGTATTTTTAACGTTTCCTATTTCCAACTCGACAAATGTTGTCGAGTATCCAAAATGAGAACATTCATTATAATTCCAATATGATACATTTGCCAAATAAAATTTTAAAACGGACATTAATATTGGCTGTTTCGTTGGCCGTGTTTGCCACTTATTGGCGCCAACATTGCGGCCGCATTGTAAACATACGAAAAAGGAAGACATATTATCCTAAACACCACTTTAGCATTATAAACTTAAATTCTTTGACGATAGAGTTGAATATCGTCTGTGAATAAACACGATAATGAAAGAAAGATTGGCAAAGTTTGTTGACACGTCAGAGCGGATCCGTAATCTCTTTTGGAGCATTCATATTGTTCAGAGATCGAGTGAGTGTCGGCTTTTTGGCCACTTCACGCCATTTGTCCGCCGCCACAATTGTACGTACTGATTGCGAGTTTTTGTGAACGAGTCCCTTTTAATCTCGGCTTTATTGATTTTCGTTGGTTTTGTTTAGGTTTTCTTTTGATTATACGCTCTTTGAAAGGCAAAGACAACGCCTTGGTATTATGTCTTCATTTAATTATTAACTTAACTTTAAATTCCTTTCTGATCACTTACTGAGAGGTGTGATAGAGGAGATATCAAGCAAGTTTCCATACAAAGAAATTGATCTCAAACTTTAGTACCGCCATCAATTACTTACATATTACAATGCGAGGGCGATTATTATAATTTACACTCTAGAATATTCCGTGAATGGTTAAGAATCACGTAAGATAAGTTTATTCTCGAAATATTATTTCTATATTATATAAAAACCACAGAAAACCGACGTAAAGTGGCGGCTTGCTGTCGCGTTTCGTTCGGTGAGTGAGATTTCCGGTGGCCCATTTCCCCCCACCCTTTCCCAATTCCATTTCCCTCCCCTTTCATTCCCTCCTTTTAGGTTGGCAACGCAGCCATGATTCTTTTTGTGTCATGTGTGTCTATGGGCGGTGGAGATCACTTACCATCAGGTGACCCATCTGTTCGTTTGCCAATCTCTGCTATAAAAAAAAAAAAAATATATATAAGCTGAGCGACTTATGACCACTAGGTCATAAGTTTTGGATCACAAGTTTTGTGCTGTTGTCCCATCTATATAATACTGAATGTCTTTGTATACAAAATATCTATAGTGATTAGTAAAAAACACTTTCAAATAATGTAATTATTAGTGAATATGATGGAGGCCATAAACATACATACAAATAATAGATGTATTTTAAATTGCAATGCTCTATCACTCGTAAATTTTTTTTCCAAACGTAGTTACAACTTTGGATAATATTTTATTTAGACATATGAACATAAAACGTTTTGTAAACATCCACGTAATAAGTATGCTTCGCATATACTCGCATACATATAATATTCAAGTCATTGAAAATGCATAATATTCTAGAAGCCCGTCTGAAAAGTCGTTTTTCCCCCGAAATAAATAATAAATGGCATAACAAGCTAGCCATGTTAAATTGTATTGGCTATCTCTTTGACGTATTAGGGCGCAGGTAACTTCCGTATCTGGTCCCGAGTAGGGTTGACACTTCATTACAAACGGTATTGATTTTACAAGTACATATTTTAAAATCTGTTTTTCTAGATCCTTCGCTTGTCTAATTTGTAATTATAGTGATGTGAATAGTATACATAATATTAATATTAAACGAATATGTTCTATATTAATTAAGAATAAGACAGTTACAGTTTAATAATATGAGTAGTTAACATAGAGGTAGATATTTCTGGGTACACCGATTAAAATAAATATATTTATATATTAACATTTATATTATGGATTTAGATATTCCACTGGACATTGTCTACTGTAATTTGTCGAACAACGTTGAACAAACACCGACAGAATTTATAATTTAGGCAATTAATTCGAATCATTAAATATCAGAGTGACTCAACACCTCGCACAATAATAAAATATTTTTATTTCGAGATTTCATAAATGGTCACAAAATCTAGCAACCCTAATCCCAAATCATTACTGTTGGGTCCGCGACAGGGCCGAATCGACTTGTTATAGCTACCGTGACATGTGTCGGACTGAGACTGTCCCGTACCGTACAGAATGTGTTGCCAGGTTTTATGTGTTATTATGGGCTATAGCGATACTGTTACGTATTACTAGGCGCGATCTCGATGAAATAGAAACGCTTGGGAGAAATACTGTTTATGGGGAATTTGCACGAAAATTATAACGAGAAATCATGTTGTTATATCAATAAACAAAACCTTGAAATGTGCTATGATGCAATTTGTAGTATAAAATAATTGATATTTTACAAAATATCTTAATTAGAAATTACGTGTAATGGAACGTTATTGTAAAACCCAAGTGACGTCGTTGCATTAGGCGGTGTTTCCAGGTTGGGGTATTTTTCCCAATTTTGCGGAAAATGTTGTTATGTTTAGTATGGTGCTTGATGAATGAGACTTCGGAGGTCTTCTCTCTTTCCAAATTCTTTTCTTCATGTAACTTTCCACCCGCTCCGCTCAGGATTTAAGAGTGCAACTTATTTTTACTTCGTTATTTAATGAAATAGCTGCAACATTTTTGGGGAAATTTTTGTTCGACATGGGGAAATTTTAAACGATAGGCAATTATAGCGATTAATACGTCATTCCAGACAATGTCACTAGCCGTTAGCGTCAACTGAGATGTCAACAAAAAGCAATTTTTACGCGGTGACGTCACGTCCTTTTTTAGCGCGGGGTTTTGAAGTCATATTTAGACTTGCGATAATTAAATGATTTGTGTATATTTTTATGTATTTGTTTCTGGTGTGTTTATTTGAGCTGTAGTTCTTTACAATGAACTAATAAAATAATTACACGCAAGTTCCCTATTGCTAAATATAAATCAATACTAAAATAAGGGATTATAATATAGTCAACTAGCCAAGCGTGAGTCGGACTCACTGAGGTTTCATTACACCCACATAGTGACAAACGTTTGATTTTTAAACTACATCCAACAATAGCACACATAATCCTGATCCACACAAACAAACACACACACACACATTAATGGGCCTTATAAAAACAGTTTATTTGAGCAAATGTCTAAGAATAGGCTGTCACTTTTTCCTTGTGTCACATCGTTTGAAAATAAAAGGGACAGGCTATTCTTTACCATTTGCTCAGTTAAACTGTTTTTATATGTCAGCCCCATTAGGTTTAACCTGTATCGTGGGAAATTGTTTGTCACGTACTATAATAAAATTCAACAACATTAGGGCTCACAAGGCATTCTGTAACAAGTAAGAACAGATAGACAGAGTGCACAAGCCTAGTTTTTAACTTACATTTTTTGAGTGGTAGAGCCACGCTGTAGACAGTTACGTCTACAGCACGAATGGGCCGGCCCGACCGGTCTGATACCACTGTCTCACAGACTCAAAACCGACGTAAAGTGGCAGCTTGCTGTCGCGTTTCGTTCGGAGAGTGAGATTTCCGGTGGCCCATTTCCCCCCTTCCTCTATCAATCCCTTTTTACCTCCCCTTCGATTTCCGCCGTTTAGGTTGGCAACGCACTCATGATTCTTTTGCGTCTTGGGTGTCTATGGGCGGTGGAGATCACTTACCATCAGGTGACCCATCTGCTCGTTTGCCAGTCTCTGATTAAAAAAAATTGTTAAGGAACTCTACTACAATCCAATATTATCCAATATTTAAAAGGAGTCCTAATTGAAAGGTATTTTATAAAAGTTAATTCGAGTTTTATTTTATTCTAGAAGTCTTATTGGGAGCAGTCACGTTGATTTGTATTGATACGTAAAATTGCAGTAGACTGATGGAAACACAAAAATATTTTTGAAAAGAATTGATAAAGTGAAAATGAATTCGCAAAAATATATTTTTAAATTTAATATTTCGTGTGTAGGTCGTGAATGGTCGCGTTGTGTGCTCAGACGGGATTGGGTATTTGCATATAAAATCAAAAGTTTCACGTCACGCCTCACACACTCAATTTAAATTATGATATTGGAAGAAGTTTTCAAAAAACCTTTGTGCGAAATTGAAAGGCTTGCAGATTTTGACATATACCCAATAAGCTTAATTGATTCTTGAAATATGATTTGATATTTTTCTCTTGAGAAATCATAATTCTTTTCAATTATGTTTATTCTATAGAATTATCGAAATATTTTATCGGTGTACTATTTTCTTTCTTTCTTCATATTTAAAGATGGATTTATTCGATTCTTATAAAAGTGAAAGAGTCACGCAAATACAAACAATTTTGACTACAGCATAACTAGTCCGACATTAATTACATTTTAATACTAAAACCATTGTTTGAAGTTGTGAAGCACCTTAAGTTACCAACCAAGCAACAAGTTCTAAATGTAGGAAAACATACTTCTAAGTTCCCAAGATAATACACACATACACACACACAAACACACAGAACAATTACGAACAGCACGTTATCTCAGACAGCTCTCACAAACTCATTGAACTGTTAGTGGAGCCGCAAGCTGCGAGCCGCGAGCGTGCATCTCTAGTCTCTACTCACTAGCCTGTAAGCATTGTCAGGTGGGTTTCAGCTAGTGTAAGAGGTAATGTGGATGTGTTAGGATCGTAAATTATCTTCTTATGGCTGTTTTTTAATAACAAGATAACTCTTATTGGGAAAAATAAACATTTTGTATGAACGTATGAATGTATGAACCATCTGTCAAACCAACAATATTATTCCTCGGTTCAAACTTATCTGGCTATTTAAAAATCAGCTTTTAATAGATTAAATTACCTTCATTATGTTGAATAATTTGGGAAAATATTTAATATGCATAAGGCACTTTGGTCTAGTGGCAACATATTATATGGGCTGTGAACCGGGTGGTCCTCAGTTCGATTTCCAGGTCGGGAAAAGAGTATTTTCTAATTTAATTTTCTCAGGACTAGATCTCCCATGGTTGACGTCAGGCAGCCAGCCAGTCGGTCATAAAACTAAGCCAAATCCTTTCTGTAACATGCATGAAAAAGTGTGTTGCGCCGATCTCACAGTAAGGTTGGATAAGGGCAGGTAAAAAGAAAAAAAAAAGCATAAGTGCTTAAATTTGGAACTTTTTATAATGATTAAGACATCATTTTTCAAACACTATTTTTTGAGTTCAAAACATTGACCTACCAAATTAGTTACTTTAAAGACGTCATACCGAAAATTCTATTAAAGACACTGAAACTTTCCACAAAAGGCCGACAAATACATAAATGTCTCTCAAAAAACACAATGCCCTCGTGGACTCAAAGTTTTATACCCTTGAGCTATCATAAGAACGAATTTGAATTACTAAAGACCCACCGAACAAGTTAACAATGGCCCTATCAAGTAATTAACGTACATAATAATTCACTGTAATTTAATGAACGTCGTACATTAGTATGCCAATTGATTACTTTGTCCTTCGGTGCTTTAACCTTAGTTTAAAAATATTATCGTCTCTATTATACGTATTGATGTTGACCAGAAAGCTTTTGTTTCGTAGTTCCTGGCATGGCTTAATTACATCAGTAAAGATAATTGCAATAATGAGTGGTTTGGTTTGAATAAATCCCTATTTGATATACTCTCGACGCTATAATTAGAGGCAGTGGCAGACTTGTCTATGTCCTGGTACTGTCCATGTTTGTGGGCTACGATAACCACTTACCATCAGTTAATCTGTCTGTTCCTGTCTTCGTAGAATTATTTAGACTACATTTCAATGCCGAGTGTAATAGATAGTCGATAATACTATATTCCGTTAAATATATTACGTTTCTCAGTGGTGTGTCAAGATTAAGTCAATTTTATATTATTCCGTTTAATGCTGGTACGTGATGCACATAAACGTACATCTACGATGAATGTAGAATGGTTTCCATACAGTCGGGTTTATGACTTAGACTAAGTTATTGATTGCTATAGAGCTTTCTGAGGTGCATTCTACAAGTCTTTCTCAAAAATAATAAAAATTAACATAATATTGCCTTGTCAACTTATTCTTATATTGTCAAACTGTATCGTTTTTATACTATGATTTTAATACATTTTGTAAATATTGTACAATAATTACACGAATTAATATTTTTCATTAGCGTCTAATGAAACTCATTAATTAGTGACAATATTTGTACGCGAGGGGTTTGTTTAGTACCTACACAAAACTATCACTATTGGTGTTATTGTTTGTTGAAATGAAACAGAAACAGAATTTAAGAACTACCCTTGTGTATTTGAAAATGTTTTGTTTTATTCATTGATCATTAGATATTAAACGAACTTATTTCAGCACAAAAACTGTATTTATAGTTAACAGCTAGCAATTGACGTTGTTGTATTATATTGCACATAGGGTCCCATAATACCACTTTAATTTATTTTTATTATCATTATATTTTATCAACCCAAGAAACTAATCAACCTCCTCCAACGCATGTCGCATCTGGTCGCAGTTTATTACTCTTAATGAGAGATTCTTTATCGGGTGTGGAATGGGAGGTGGAATGACGTTCCAGCACCGAGAGATGGCGCAGCACAATGCGCTCCATTAATATAAACACCTGCGACCCACGATAAAACATTTTTGATGATACACAGAATAATATACAGCGAGAGAGTTTTATTTCTCTGTGGCGAAACATATTATTAATATGCATCATTTAGATGACCTTTTACTATAAATCGTGTCTAGAACCAGGTCATGTCATACTAAATGTAAATAAAGAGGAACTTATAAAAAATCTTAGAGAACTCGGTGCGTGTTTTCGGGCCTTCTTAACGCATAAAATATAATTCCAAAGCTGCCCATCGGAAAACTAGCAAATGGTGTTACGAGTATAACATAAGCTCACGCCTGTATCCCCGAAGAAGAAGGGAGAGGCGTACTAGCGAACTAGTACACTCACATTTCGCCAAACTTAGTTTCGTCCCAGATGTAATAGGGGGCAAGACTATTGCCATATCGGGTACAAATTCCAGACTCCGGGCTGATATGGAAAAATCCAATATCACTTTGCCCGACCCGGGGATCGAACCCGAGACCTCAGGATGGTAGTACCGAAATACAACCACGCCACCGCAGTCAGTCAGTTACGAGTATATACTAATATAATATAGCATTATATACGAGTATTGTGTCAAAGAGCGATTTTCTGTGTCACACATATGGGCCACTCGCTTAAAAGTCGGCTTCTAGGCTAATGCACCTATGAGTCTGCATTATTTCTTTGTACAAATACTTAGTACTTCTCCCACTGTAAAGATATTGTCTGGCGATGTCATTCTTGGAGACAAATTAAAACATCTTCGAGTGATGTGCACAACAATGGCGGGTCGGTGAAAGATTGGAAATCGTCGAGCGCGGCTTTGTTCAGTTCGATATTATGTTTCACTGTGATTTCGAAAACAATCTCTTTTGTATTGGCAACAGTACTGATAAATTTGTTATTCTGCATCTTCTTTATCTTATATCTAGAGGTATATATATAAAAGGCAATACTGACTGACTGACGATCAACGCACAACCGAAACTATTGGAGCCAGGAACGTGAAATTCACGGTTTCCATTTATAACGTAGTTGAGCACTAAGAAGGGATTTTTGGGAATTCACCCCCTAAGGAGGTCAAAATGAAAAAATGACGTGACCATCTCTTACGTGGGCGTGGCCAAAAGCTAGTTTATAAATAAAAACTAAAAAAATGAAGCAAAATTTAGACTTAAATAAGATCAAACTCCGCTACATTGCCTTAATAGCAGAGTATTGACAACCGTGAACTACTGGGTTCAAATCCCAGGTCAAGCAATCACAACTGTATTTTATTTACTTTTAGAAAAATCACTCATGAATTTCTCGAGGCTGGAATCCGTGCCGAGTATAGCGATAGACCTGTTTCCTACCAGATGATGTGTCAAAAATAAATTCTGCGTCTAATTAACTTAGGGGATAGAGAGGTATTATTTAATGTTTACTAAGCTTAGATTTAAATAATTACCGAGACTATTCTTTTCATTCTTAACAAAAAAGTTGTCGAGTTTTACCGTCCAATCCGTCTTCTTCATAATAATAAATACTTAATGTATTCACTTTCTGTGTTCATAATTCAGAAAGCGCATCAGCTCGTAACATACCAATAACTCCTCGAACGTGACTTCAGAAGTACATTTTTAATTGGGTTGTGCTCGACATTTGGCTGCGGAAGGGTGGTACCCAGTCTACCCTTCATAAAGTATCGCGTGCGGAGTGCGGCGTGCGTCACGGATCACTGCTCGGAGGGGAATGTAGCCCTGCGTATCTCTTTCGAATTTATTACAGTATGCTTCATCGGTATAGTGGCATATATGTATGGGATGAGAACTGCATACGTGCAAGGTCGAGTTTTGGTTTGTTTTTTTATCGGCCGACTTCCACAAAAGGAGGAGGTCCTCAATGCGTCGGTGTTTTTTTTTATGTATGTTACTCGATATCTTCGCCAAATGTGGACCGATTTTCAAAATTCTTTTTGTGTTCGATAGAGTTTATTTCAATAAAAATTGGTCCCATATAAATTTGGTCACGATCGGTAAATTGGAAGTCGGTCAGTTAAGTTTTTGAACTTGTGATTATTATTTACATTTGATATAATTTATTGTTATTATTAATACCTAACGCAAATTTTGTATCATCTTGGTTAACTATATCTTCTGATTCTTACTGAAGTATAAATACGTTATAAGAAACATAAGCTAATGCCAGTAGTAGACGTAAGCTAGATCACTTGAGCACTGCTATTTGGGAGAGCTTATTTGCGCCCCTTTATATGGTGGGGGGGGGGGGGTGAGCCTTTCACCATACCAGATGCAAATACAAACATCATTCAATCGTGTTATTTTCAACTCGAAAAATAACAAATTGTGATTTCCCGGCCAGTGATTCCATGCCAAGGACTCATAGTTCTCGCCCCGAGTACATACCAGTACATCCAGGGGGGATCTGGTTACAGCTCGTATAATATAAACGTATGAATAATAAATAGATCCTTTAATTGGATCTCTAGATGGGATTACTTATGTCTACACACGATCACACAACTAATAAGGAAAAGGAGTTATCCCAACTCTGAAAGTAAAAATCCCTCAAATCCCCACACCCTAACTAAATAATCACGAGTGCCCATCTAACTTCACTAAATCCCACGAATCGTATCTTACGAACCGATACGTCGAGGGTTCGTGCTTTGTAGCTATATATGATTAAGGGTAGTTTTAAATGGTGGCTGGTTCATTGAACTTTAGTTTTTGAACCGATGTAACTGAACAAATTGTGCCCTTGAAAACGATGCTGGACCATACTTGGAGTAAATTTTATAAAATACGAAATAAAATTATCAAATTTGGTCCACATTTGAAGGAGTTATTATGTTGTAAACATAAAAATGAGAATTAAGAATCTCATCCTTTTCTAAATGTTAAAAAACACATATCTTGGTCCATTTCTAGTTGATCCGGTGTTTGCTGGTTACGATTTTTGTAATTCTATATTTTACATTTAAGTGGATGCGAACGTGAGAGGAAAACAAAAGTAATGTCCAATATGTGGTAGTCTTTAGCACAGTTTGATTAGTTTGAGAAGTTTGGACCGCTCCGAGCTGCTCCGAGCTGGGCGTGGGCTGATAAATCCCTGGAATCGCGCCTTATTACACAATCATTGTGTACTTTAGAGGGTCCATCGACTAATGTAACAGATTGCATTTATCTTTGTTGGGTTTAAATTTTGATTTATGAAGGGGAATTAAGTAGTATTTAATAATAAAAGACAAAACTTAGTATATACATTCTAGAAAAGGTAGGCAGGCCTTAATTCGAGAACTCACACATCACGTAGAGTGTATTTCCGTCTCTTCATGTGATAAGGAACGAGTTTATCACCATACCGGGCACACTTTACAAACCTAGCCTACGAATATGTGAATGCCCGACGTAAGATTTGAGATATTTGACTCAGGAAAGACAATTCCCAGCCTAGATAAGACGCCATTAGAGCTTGGGCGACCAGGTGGTCGCACAAGTCGGTCTAAGAGGTCTCAGCAGGTGTCGTTTTGTGCCGATTCATAATAATTTTTCAATAATTTATTTTTTCATTTTTATCCACCGTAATATTTTTTTCGATATGGAGACGTGACAAAATCCTAACGATTCTTATAAAAACCGCAATTTCTATGAAGCGATATTATGAGTTGAGCTTAACGAATTAAAAATTAAATTATTTGAAAAACTCGAATCGAACTGACATTCTGGTCAACTAAACCACAACTTAGTGTTCAAAATTACTCTTTATATACTACAATGATCCACCACAATAAACTAAGACTCGAATCTCAGGTACCATTGTGTTGTGTTTCATTGAAATGATTAAATCCTTGGATGGATTATTGTTATCATTTATCTGCACGCTCGACATATTCAACGAATTTGTTGTTACGATACACATTAACCTGTTGGAATCGGAATAATACACATTATATTAACTGCTCGGCCGCCAGTGGCCCATCCGCTCGTCATAAGGACTGTGTACAAATTGAAGAAGTCTGAATACAAACATACTTTATGTAGGTCATATAACACTGATACCTCAATTCCACTATTCCTTTGAGATCAATACAAACGACAACTACAAACGCAATCAATAACAGACCAATAACCAAATTTTCCAGTACCCGCACTTGAATAGACTCTGTAACCGCAGGTCCGTCGCACACCTTGGTCCATTCGACCGCGCGGTACGGCGCGGCGCGGGGCGGCGCGGCTCAACCCGCGCGCGATCTAATCGCTCTACTAAGGCGTACAAATTCAATTAGTGAGATTAAAAGCGAGGAAGCGAGCCGCCGATGTGAATTTGTGTAGAAATATCGTGCTCGCGTCGCCGCACTTGCCGGTACTTTGGACCGCACGAGCTTTGACGGGCAGTGATTGAAGGGTTGAAAGCAGGACAAATTTGTTTAACGATTATGTTGGGTAATTAATTTGTTACGATGTCGGTAATACAAGAGTATTTTTTTAACAATTTTCACAATTAATAACGTGTTTTGTTTTCAGACAAGTAGTAATGTGCAACTTTTATTGTGAGACAGTAGATAAGTCATTTTGCGTCGCCTGCGGCCCAAACCGATATATTCTAGCATATGCGACTTTATGCTCACGTCCGTCTTACCTAGCTCGATTGTCGCCTTTGTTTATTCACTATCATAAAAAAAAGAAAAATTTCAATTGCATTGCATTTATCTAATTTAGCATATTTCAGTAGTTTATATTTCTAAAACACTTTGATAAAGAGTAAAATTTTGCAACATAACTTAAGCCCAGTATTCCCTTCCAATGAGAAATGCGTTGAGACTGAACTAATGCGTCAGTTTGCTCCCCACACGTCAAACTATGTTCAACTTGTGCGAGATTAAAATTCAAAAAGGGGCCGAGCGGCTCCCGAGTGCACTGAGCTAAGAGAATTAATAACGCCGCTCTGAGGCCCTGTCGAATTCCCTTAACTATGGTTAAAGTTAACGAGAGATGTTTAAAGGAATTTTGGACTTGTTGCTTAATTGTTAAGACGATACGTGGGTTGTTAGTAACTTATTGGCAGTAAAGTTAAATCTTTTAAATCATATCATTGGCTATCGTCTGCGGAATTAACATCTGTTGTGAATAGGATTCCTATACATAACGATTCGTACCTGAAGACTTCTAAACAATATGCAATGTTTAAAGATTTTTTTAAATGTTTATTTATTGCCATGTCAATATCATAAACTCGCCTGAAATGCCTTTTTATCAACTGTCCACTGCAAGTCCATGCAACAATACCTACCTATACAAGAAAGGCGAAGTTTGACAAGACATCCTGAAGAATAATCACCGCCTTAGTATTATGTGTAAATGCGGCGAAGTGTTAGGGGTCCGCCGTGAGGGGATTTTGTAATTTCCCGCTTGTTAGTGAAATGAGCGATGGCCTTTGTTGTCCAAAATGTGAGTAATTGTGACGCGGAATCGCTTTGTTACAAAGTGTTACAAAATACAACACGACGGCCTGTATAAATTGGCCCTTATTTTGGCAGAGGAAGTGATTAAATAAATTAGTCATGTATTACGTACTGCCTCCGTGGTGTGGTTGTATTTCGGTACGACTACAGTCCAGAGGTCTTGGGGTCGATCGCCGGGTAGGGTAGTGATATTGCATTTTTCCATATCAGCCCGGAGTCCACACTCCGAGTTGTGAGTCCACTACTCACAAATTCCACAATTTGTCCCCGATATGGCGATAGGCTCGCCTCCTATCACATCTGGGACGGAACTAAGCTCGGCGAAACGTAGGCGTTCTACTTCGCTAGTGCACCTCTACCTTCCCCTTCGTGGATACAGGTGTGAGCTTATGTGGGGTGCGAAGTCAGGAAACCTCCACGTGGTGCACCCTGGGCAACGGCGGTCACGGATGAAGACGGTTTCGAATTTTCGTCTGCTTTCATCCGTGACCACGGCTAATATCCTGACGAGGCTGGTTGGCGGTCGTCGCCTGTTGCGGCGGCCGTCGTCTAGTGGGGAGGGTTCTTGGGGACACCCCCTAGGTTCTGTCCTGGGGGCATCGGCGGGCTCGGTGTGCGCTCACCCGCCGCCGAGTAGGCAGTGGAGGGGACGCTCTCCTTCACTGCCACCGTCGAATATCGTAATCCGGTCTCGGAGGTCTGTGGTCATGTCTCGCGCTTCGACCGGACCGAGGGTCTTGGCTTAACCGCCCGGATCGCGAGGGAGAAATCCTCTATAAAAAGTCACCCCGAATCCCAAGCGGCGGCGCACCGCGAGGGGATGCATGGCCGATGGGTAGTTCGGTCTCTAGTGCGACCCCCGTCGGAGTAACGGCCGACACTCCGGCGGGTTACACCATAGGCTTACCCAGGTACAGGGGGCTCTGCCTGGGTCGACCGTTTATTTCCCCCATACTCGTGGGACTATTATGAAATTATCCTTTTCAAAACCAAAAACCCCAGTAGTACGTTTGGAGAAGTCGTCTGTCCCGGGGGCCGCTTGCGACCCTGGGCAGACCAAGAATGATCGACATCTGTCTGAGATGTCTGCGAGGGGATCGTTGTCTGTTCCGGCTCTAGATCTTGGGGCGGGAGTGGACACATCCTCCTCGCTTGGTAAGAGGAGTCGCCGGGATCATCCTGAAACCCCGATCTCGAGCGACAGTGACGACGGGCCTACTGCACAAAAGGTCGTAGCAGTGTCTGACGGCGAGGCCGAGCCGTCAGGGGTAAGCGAGGCGCCTTACGTGCACGAAGATTGGCGTCTTCGGATGGCGGCATCGATTCGGGGCATAGCCCAAAAATCGAAGAACCTTAAAGGTACATTTAAGCAGGAGCTGAATTTGGCCGTGAGCGAGCTCATCCAAAGGGCCGAGGAGCCAACTCCGGTTGAGATAGCTCGCCTGGAGGCAGAGAAGGCGTCGTTGGCGCGAGAAATCGCCCAACTAAAGGCTGCCCAGGCCGCACAGGCAAGAACCCTCGAGGAGGTTCTGGCTACGGTCAGATCCCTTGGGGATCAGATACCGGAGGCCGTATCAGGTGGTGCCGCTGGCCGAGGCGATCGCCTCGGAGAATTTGAGCGCCGTCTACTAAATATAGTGGACGCGCGCTTCGAGGCTTTGGCCATGCGGCTGCCCCCAGAGCCCATCATCCGGCCACCCCTGGCCGCGGATAGGGCTAGAGAGGCTAGAGACCGGGCTAGAGACCGGGCTGGAGAGTGGCCTGCTCTGCCACCCGTTGCCGTGGCGGGGCCATCCTCTGCCCTGTCTGCCGCAGTTGGCCCGAAGGGGAAGGGCAAGGGCAAATCATCTGCCCTGCCTGCCCTTGCAGCTGCTCCTCGACCTGCCCCTGCCGCCGCGCCTAGGCCCGCCCCGGCCAGGCCGACTCTCCCCCCACAGAAGGGGGGAAAGAAAAAGAAGAATGGCCCTGCACAGGCACAGCCCGTCCCTGCGCCCCGCCCACTTCCGCCACCCCCTACCACTTTGGATGAGGGTTGGGTGGTGGTTACAAAGAAGGGGAAGAAAAAGGCTCCCCGGCCCGCATCGGGTGCTCCGGCCGCGGCGCTGTCGCAGCAGCGGCCTCAGTCGAGGCAGCGCGCACCGGAGCCCAAAATTCGCCTGCCCCGAAAGGCAGCTGTCACCGTGACAGTGACGCCCGAGGGGTTGGCGAAGGGTATAACATATGCCCAGGTACTCCGTGAGGTGATGGCCAACGTCCGCCTCGGTGACCTGGGCATATCGGAGATGCGGGCCCATCTAATGGCCACGGGCGGGTACCTCTATGAGGTGCCCGGCCCAGAGACGGAGGCGAGAGCGGACACCCTCGCCGAGCGCATGAGGGCCGTATTCTGCGGCACGGAGCTGGAGACCGTCGTTCGGGTCTCCCGCCCATGTAAGACCGCGGAATTGCGCATCTCCGGGTTAGACGCGTCCGCTGACCCGGAGATGATCGCGATGGCCCTCGCAGGGGCGGGCGGATGTTCATCCGTGGACATTAAAGTCGGGGAGATCCGCCCCGACCGTTCCGGTCTTGGCTCGGTTTGGGTGCGGTGCCCAGCCAAGGCCGCGGACAAAGTGATCAGGACAGGGCGCGTCCTGATCGGATGGGTGTCGGCAAGGGTCCAGCTCCTTGAGCCTAGGCCCATGCGGTGCTTCCGGTGCCTCTTTAGGGGACACGTACGGTTGCACTGCAGTGACGAATGTGACCGTAGCGGGATCTGCTACCGCTGCGGTCAGTCGGGCCACAAGGCCAGGGAGTGCTCCGCGGAGCCGCACTGCACGATTTGTGCAGGTGCAGGCAAACCCGCGGGGCACCAGGTGGGCGCTAAGGCTTGCGTCGCCTCCGCTCGTCCCCGCCGCGGTAATCGCGGTGGAGGCGCGGCGGTTGTGACGCGGCTCGACCCGTCCACCAGCGCTGCACCCATGGAGATCGCCCAATAATATGGCGCAAAGATTCCTCCAGGCGAATGTTAACCACTGCGCCAGGGCCCAGGACCTGCTGGTCCAAAGCCTCGCGCAGTAGTCGATACAAGTGGCTGTGGTCGCTGAGCCGTACTTTGTTCCCCCCAGGGACGACTGGGCGGGGGACCTGGACGGCTTGGTGGCCGTCATCACCCGGGGCGCCGCCGGCTCCCAGCCCTTTGAAAAAGTAGCGAAGGGCTCGGGATGTGTGGCGGTTCTGTTGGGGGGGGTCTGGATTGTGGGAGTGTATTTCTCCCCCAACAGATCCCAGCCTGAGTTTGAGCACTTCCTCACTCGACTGGGAGCCCTGGTGGTGCAAGGCAGTCAGCCTCGCCCCGTCCTCGTCGCCGGCGACTTCAACGCCAAGTCCTTGGCTTGGGGTTCGTCGGTGACTAACGCACGGGGCAGGGCCCTGGAGGAATGGGCGATCTCGTCCGGCTTGGCCGTCGTGAATCGCGGGACGGCGGACACGTGCGTGAGGCATAACGGCGGTTCGGTGGTGGACATCACGTTCGCCACCCCGGCCCTAGCCCGCCGTGTCCGGGACTGGAGGGTCCTGGTGGGCGAGGAGACGTTGTCGGATCACCGATACATTCGGTTCGACGTCGCCTCGTCCTCAACCACCCGGTCGGGTGGGGGACCGACCGTCCCGCGGTCGGACGGCCCACGCTGGGCCGTTAGTCGCCTCGACGTTGAGGCCCTGAAGGAGGCCGCTCTGGCCCAGGCGCTGGTGCCCGTGCTGGACGGGCCGGTACGGGTCGACGAGGAGGCGGAGTGGTTCGGGGCGGCGATGTCGCGCGTCTGCGACGCAGCCATGCCCCGGGTCCGACGCCTCCCGGAGAAGCGCCAGGTGTTCTGGTGGTCGGCGGAGCTCACGCGGCTACGCGCGTCCTGCGTTGCCGCCCTCCGCCAGCTATCCAGATACCGTCGTCGCCGGATTCGTCTTCTCGGCGACGAGGACCAGGAGCGGCTGCTTCACGGCCTCCACAGGGAGGCTAAGAGAGCGCTGCACGTGGCCATAGCGAGGGCAAAGTCTGCGGCTCAAACTGAGTTCCGGAGTACTCTCGACAGCGACCCGTGGGGGCGTCCATACTGTGTGGCGTTGAGAAAGCTCCGCCCATGGGCGCCCCCGCTGACGCAGAGTCTCCGGGGCGACCTCGTTCAGGAGGTCGTCGCGGCTTTGTTCCCGGCCACGGAGGATGTCACTCCTCCACCGATGGCGTCGCGTTCGTCGACGCCGTCGTCGTTGGATTCGGCAAGGGTTATTTCGGAGGTTTCACCCGAGGAAATGAGGGTGGCGGTGCTTCGGCTGCGGGGCAAGAAAACCGCCCCGGGTCTCGACGGTATCCCCGGACGCGCATGGGTGTTAGCCGTCGAGCACCTGGGGGCGAGGCTCCGCGGCCTTTTCTCCGCGTGCATGGAGCGGGGCCAGTTTCCATCCCGGTGGAAAACCGGCAAGCTGGTCCTGCTCAAGAAAGACGGTCGACCCGCAGAGTCGCCATCGGCCTACCGGCCCATCGTGTTGCTCGACGAGGTCTGCAAGCTCTTCGAGCGGATCGTGCACGCTCGCCTCGTCGAGCACCTGGAGGAGGCCGGGCCGGACCTGGCGGATTGCCAGTTCGGCTTCCGGCATGGCCGGTCAACGGTGCATGCGATTCTGCGGGTCAAGGCGCACGCGGAGGATGCAGTTGCCCGGGGTAAGGTGGTGGTGGCGGTGTCGCTCGACATCGCCAACGCCTTCAACACCTTGCCCTGCGCCTGCATACATGAGGCACTGCGGTACCACATGGTGCCACTTTATTTGCGTCGTCTGGTGCACTCGTGCCTATCTAATAGGTATGTAGTGTATCCCGGCGCCGCTGGGTGGCACCGGAGGGCTATGTCTGCCGGTGTTCCACAGGGCTCAGTTCTGGGCCCGCTACTGTGGAACATCGGTTATGACTGGGTTCTCCGTGGTACCAACCCCCGAGGCGTCGCTGTTGTCTGCTACGCGGACGACACCCTGGTGACAGCGACGTCGGGTACTTTCGAGGATGCCATCCTGCTCGCCTCGTTCGGAACCGAACAGGTGGTGGGCAGGATTCGGCGATTGGGCCTCACGGTGGCCCTGAACAAAACCGAGGCCCTGTTCTTCCACGGGCCTCGGCGAAGGCCACCTTCAGGGGCCCACATCATTGTGGAGGGGGTGCGGATTCCCATCGGCGCTACGATGAAATATTTAGGGTTGATTTTGAGTAGCCGGTGGGACTTCCGCGCCCACTTTGAGAAGTTGTCGCCGAAATTGGTGCGGGCAGCGGGCGCGCTTGGGAGCCTGCTGCCGAACCTCGAAGGTTCCGGTAACCTTTGCCGGAGTCTGTACGCCGGAGTCGTGCGGTCCATGGCCCTGTACGGTTCACCCGTATGGGCCGGGTCCCTGAACGCCCGTTGTGTTACCTTGCTGCGCAAACCGCAGCGTCTGGTGGCGCAGCGGATAATCGGGGGCTACCGCACGGTCTCCCACGAGGCGGCCTGCTTGTTGGCCGGCACTCTCCCTTGGGACTTGGACGCCCGGTCGCTCTCGTCAGCATTCCACTGGCGGGAGGGGGCGTCCCAACAACGAGAGAGACTTGCCCCGAGGGAGATTGCGGCCAGGTTTCGCAGAGCCGCCGTGGAGGAGTGGCATGCCAGGCTGGAGAGCCCGAGTGCGGGCTTGAGGACCGTCGCGGCAGTGCGACCTGTCCTCGAACAGTGGCTGGACAGGCGCCACGGTGCGCCTACATTCCGGCTGACACAGGTACTGACGGGGCACGGGTGTTTTGGTGCGTACCTGTGTCGCATAGCCGGAAAAGAGGCGTCCGCCGTGTGCCACCATTGTGGCAACTGCCGCGAGGACACGGCCCAACACACTCTTGAGGAGTGCCCAGCCTGGGTGGAAGAGCGCAGCGCTCTCATAGCAGTCGTCGGAGGAGACCTCTCGCTGCCGGCCGTGGTGTCCGCCATGGTCGGCAGCCGGAGGTCATGGCGTGCGATGGTCTCCTTCTGCGAGCGCGCCATCTCGCAGAAGGGGAGCGCCGAGCGGGATCGTGAGCAGAGCGATCCCGCCCGCCGCCAAAGGAGACGTAGGAGGCGCCGGGTGGACGACTGACCGGCGTCTCCCGCCCTGTGGAATGGGGGCGTTTGGAGAATTCCACCACGGTAACCCCTGCCTGTCGTAAGAGGCGACTAATAGGGGCCTTCCGGGGTCGCGGGCGTGCAGCGGGGGGCTGTGCGCCCCTTATAGTATTATTGTACTTGCGACCCCGGGACGGACGGCAGCACGGAAGGTCGGCCTCGTGCTGCCGTAGACGCCGAGGGCGTCCTTCGGCGGCGGGGGCTTCTGAGCCCCCCCCAAATCGGAGACGGGCCGCAAGGCGGCACCGCGCAGGGGCGGTTCCGGTAGCAATCCGAGGCTATCTCAGGATACCCCGGGACCGCCCCACTCATGCGCCGAAGTAGGCCACCGCGGGGTTTTTAGTCGGTATTGCCGGTGTAGGGCATTTGTTAGGGACGCGGCCCAGCGTCGCCCGGATGTCGACCATCTCTCCCGGGCATCACGGCGCTGGGTCGTAAGGCCGGCGAACCCGACATACCCGCCGCGTCCACCCCCCCGGGCGCGGCGGCAGTGGTAAAACACTTTTCCCCGCGACAAAAAAAAAAAAAAAAAAAAAAATTGTGTGAGCTTATGTATGTATGTACATACTCTCCTACTTATATAGGCTTGATGAACAAGCAATGATAAAGGTAAGGCCTATGATGATTTTCTGTGAGACGATGACACCAAACCAGTCGAGCCGGTACTTTCGTGTAACATAGCTCTACAGCGAAGCACAACAACTTAAAACATAAAATGTATTGATCGTTATTTGTTATTATTTGTATAATAGATTTCATTCCATGATTTGTAATAATTTTGTGTCAGTGTAATCATTGTTGTGATTCATTTCAATTTCAATAAATAAATCACACATAACCTAACATATGTACTTCTAAACTAAATACATATGGATGTCGAGCCTTTTGTGCCACAGGGGTTGTCGAAATTCCAAATGAAAATATTATGTACAACCCGAAAATTATTCTTGGGTGAATAATAATAACACAAAATGTTACGAAGCAGTAACTCATTTAATAGCAAAAAGCAATTATTCTCGCTATTATAGTATTGACGAAAATAATCGCCTCTCCCCTTACATAGTAATAATAGCACGAAATCCCGTAATAGCTACACGAATAGTTCATTTCGTATTGTTAACAGATTTAGGGGTTCTGTGACTATGAAGGTTAAAAAGTCAGAATGTTCTTTATTTTTGGGAATGGCAGGGGTAGACTAGGGTGGTAACGGTGTTATTATATATCAACATTACCGCCGAGTTTCCCGAAAATTACATACATACATACATAAGCTCACGCCTGTATCCCCGAAGGGGTAGGCAGAGGCGCAATAGCGAACTAAAACACCCACATTTCGCCGAGCTTAGTTCCGTCCCAGATGTGATAGGGGGCGAGCCTATCGCCATATCGGGCACAAATTCCAGACTCCGGGCTGATATGGAAAAATCCAATATCACTTTGCCCGACCCGGGGATCGAACCCGAGACCTCAGAACTGTAGTCGTACCGAAATACCACCACGCCACCGAGGCAGTCCCGAAAATTGATTAATACTAAAATTAATAAAACATGCCTAAACAGACTGCCTCGGTGGCGAGATTGTATTTCGGTACGATTACCGTCCTGAGGTCTCGGGTTCGATCCCCGGGTTGGGCAAACTAATATTGGATTTTTCCATATAAGCCCGGATTCTGGAATTAGTGTCCGATATGGCGATAGGCTCGCCCCCTATCACACCTGGGACGGAACTAAGCTCGGCGAAATGGGGGTGTTCTAATTCACTAGTACGTCCAGGCGTGAGCTTATGTTATGTAATAAAACATTTGTTTCAGAGTTCGGATTTTATTATTTTTTCTACAACGAGTACTCTATAGGAATTAGGGGATGATAATCTATAATTTCTCGTAGTTTCAGGGACAGTAGTAAACTTACACTGTATATAGCTCTGTCTAAGTCTAAAAAATCTTAATCTTGTTAATTATCTTACTAAGCGGGGATATAATCTTGGCTTTCACAAGAATAACAAACAAGATAAACTTCATTACTGGTAAGTATTTTTAAATCTAGTAAAATATATATGTCTGGGAATTTTTATTTAATTAAAGGGTTAGTATTTGCTTTTCATACATGAACATGGTCATTTTAAAAGCAAAACGTCGTGTCGCGCGACATAATATCATCAAATAAAGCTGAAGCACGGTCTACAAAACATGGTGTTTTAACAGAAAATGCGCGCAGAGATAGCTCGCTTGTTACCGCAATGATAACTGCACATTTTTTGGTAGTACGCACTAGTACGATAGACACTGCGTTTATTTCACTACAATGTGACAGCCTCCGCGGCGCAGCGGGCGAGTAGCCGGCAGTGAAGCGAGAGGCCGCGGTTTCGATCCCCGCACCGAGACAAATATATGTGTGGCAGATATTTGTTTCAGGTCTGGGTGTTGTGAGACCGTAAGTCTCTCGTAGTTCCTGACACCCACGACACAAGACTAGTATCTTAGAGTGGGTCAGGACTGTGTGTGACTGTTGGGTGTTATTTATTTATTTATATTTATAATGTTTCTTATTTACTGCTTTTTTTGAAATTGTCTTATAAATAAAAGACAATAAAAAAAGAGGGTCTGGTATTTACTACTTCCTCAGTACACTTGGATAGCCCTAACGTCAAGCACTAGACGTGAGATTCAGTAACATCACGTACGTAAGACGAACGAAATAAATGTAAGAGATACTATAAATTAACTAACTTGCCGCCTTTGTTCTCGGGATGCCGATCAGTAGAAATAATATAAGACCTATAAACGTCAATCAGTAAACGTTATTTGACTGGAATCGCAGCATGTTGTCAGTTCAGTGCGTTTGTACTGACCACACGTAACATGCACAAGCGAGTTGCCGCGGCGCCGCCTGCAAAAACAACTGATCGGCATGCGACAAAGCGGACAATTTGCTTTGTCACCGCTGTCGCCGGCGCTGTGCGACTTTATTGCACGCTGCTGCGTTTTTACACGCCAATATACGAGTACACGAGGCAACGCGATGCGGCGCTGTATCAACAAAGGGTAATTGTTTTTTATACGCGTCAGTTTTACGCTACGTTGAGCCTAACGTTAATTCAAAATAAATAAAAGAAATTGCGAAACGAATGAAATTGTAAAATTTTGACGTAAATGGTTGATGGTTACGCAAACTGTTGGCTTTGAATTGCTGCATTACACTAAACTTTGAGAATAAAATAAGCCTACCTAACAATAGGGATGCAATGATTGAATTCAATTTTTGTGTAACTTATTTTTATTATCAAAATATGATCTAGAGTGCAGAGTGAAATATTAGTGTCAGATACTTTACAAGTATTTGACCTAGGCATCAAATCTAAAACCTCATTCTCTACTTTATAATAAATACACCCAACAGTCACATACCTCTTCATAGTCCTGACCCCACACTAGGTACAACCTGTAACGTGGGTATCAGAAACTACGAGAGACTCTTGGTCTCACAACACCCAGACCCGAAACAAATATCTGTGGGCTACACAGACATTTGTGCGGGAATCGAACATATGACCTCACATTTCACAGCCGGCTACTCGTCCACTGCGCCACGGAGGCTGTCAATTTATAGATGTATATTATGTATATTTTATTTATAGACTCTACATCGTCACTATACCAATGAGACGAATTCGAACCCCTGATTATCCTACAAAGAGTCTGTTTAACCTAAAGAGATAAAACTAGATGCAACAAGAATGAAAGAGCAATCAAAGGATATAAAACCGTTTCAACTGCGAGTCGTTGCCAAAAATGGCGCATTTACCTGACTCGCAAGTAAATCATCGTACGCTCGTCAAAGCGTTGCGCATACTTCTCATAAATTGTCTTTTTATGTAATGTCTGAAAAGGATAAAGAAAATACAAGATGTTTTATAGAATTAGGATAAATTGTGTGCTATTTTTAAAAATCTTTATTGCGATGTATATTATTCGAAGAAAAATAAAAGGATGACGCATAACTACGAAAAATGAAGCATGCCTAATGTATGGAGAAAAACCAAAATGGCGACTTTGCGGAAGGAAGATCCCATTAATGTAGCAGTAAGGCATCTTGTTCATATTCTGAAATTAGAATTACTGTTAATAAAACACCGTATTTATAATAAAATCAATAAGTACCTATTTATGCGTTATTTAATTCTTAGAACACAGTGACAACTTACATGTAAATAGATCGTGAAACTAAAATGGCGGAACCGGCTTCAAAATAAAGACGAATTTTTCATAGTTATATCTGGTAGGTTAGCTAGGATAAGGCCTTATACACTAATCCCAGCTGCTTTCAATATTCCCAGTCAATCCTTTGCCACCATTGCTGCCATATGCCTTTCCCTTTTCCACAACGTAGAAAGGTACGTACGTTACGTTACGTACGTTCAAATTTATGCATAGATACTAAATTGAAAATGCTGCTCATCTATAAGAAACTTGTGAAGTTTAAAAACTTAACGGACTGACTTCAAATCCGATCGTGACCAAATTTATATGGGACTACCCCTGAAATAAGCTCTATCGAACACAAGAAGAATTTTGAAGTTCGGTCCACATTCGGCGGAGATATCGCGTAACGTACATAAAAAAATACAGATGAATTAAGGACCTTCTCCTTTTTGGAAATCGGTCGAAAAGTACTTTCATTTTCCTTTCTGCAATAAACGCTCTTGTACCTGCTATTACATAATGCCCTGGTACATTCGTATTTCTCAGAGCTATTAGATCACACAACTGAACACTATTAAATCCAAGTTACTTCGCGAACTGTCCTGTTTCATGGAATCGCTGTAACAACAAACTTGGCTCGGCTCGCCGCAATCATTTTAATTGCCTGTCCCCCTCCCTCCTATTCCCTTCCGCGCGCGTTTCTCAGTCCCTCTCGCTCGCTCATTATCTCACAGATTACTCTCGGCTATGAATATTTCGCGATCCCCGCGTTCCGCTAATGCATTCCTCGAGAGCTGTTTTAATTAGTTCCAACTTGACCTGTATATCAAGAGATTGAGATTAAGAATTATGGCTCACTGATCTTTATCAGGCCGTGAAGCTCCATTCAAATGGAGTTGCTCGGACAGATTAGTCCCTTCGCTAACAGCGCCCGAGTTTCGGCAAGGTAGAAAGAAAGAATGCAACAAACAGACAGAGTTACTTTCGTTTTTATAATATTAGTACAGATTTGACAATGAAAATATAACCACGACGCATCTAACCTCGCTAATATACATTGATACCTAAAGCCCAAAATCCAGTATCACGATTCATGAGAATTTATGTTTACTGCAACATTTCAAGCCAAGAAAGGCACCAATGGAAATTAAATAAATAATCAATTAATGTATCGGAGGACGTGGTCCATGGAGTGAAGCGATAAACGCTGCGGTGAGTGGTGCAAGCGATACTTTGAAAGGGATCTGGCGAGAGAAACCGAGCTTTCGGTTTTACACTATGGTTTATACTGTACCGATAGTGCTGTGATATGATTAACAAGCCTGTTTATTTGTTAAGAGATTTTATAAAAAATGATCAATTTTTGGAGTCACTGATTTTGTAGTGTGCGGAACAGTTTTAGTGATTCCTGTTCACTTTGACTTACACCTGTAATCACAGAGTTCATATAATTAACAAATAATTGTTAACAAACAAAGCCAGCTAATGATAAACATTATTTAGTTTCACAAACAATTCAAAATTAGTAAAATCTGCGCAGTAATGTAAAAAAAATATATTCTATTATCTACCTGTATACTAACCTATATATTCATATATTGTTGATGACTTTACAAGCAAGGCTTTCACATATTTTTATAATGAAACATACACGTGTAATAAAATTAGGCTGACATTAAGTTAATAATCTCTGTCGATCTGGAAATCTTTGGGGGAGGCCTATGTCAGGCAGTGGGTGTCCTGTGGCTGATGATGAAATAAGTGATGTAATATCACACAACTGTAAACATAAGAATTAGCAGAAAACAGTTCATTAAGTTGAACAATGAACACTACACACTACACAAAGCACTCCCGGTGCAGAGCAACGTACTATAAGAGAATAGATTTATCTTTTAACGAGTGATTACATAGGGAATCTAATAGGCGAGCCGTTTAAAAGCACCAATTATGTGCGGCGTTTAATCGCCTCCTTCTGACGGAGCGCAGTTTCGACGGCGCGGCGACTAGGCCGGATATTACACCGACCTACCCTAGCCGAGGGTGACGTCGGTGTAGAAGCTGTGCTATAAGCTATAAATATGTGTGTTGACCTACTTAGTACACCTACTTAAAACTTGATAACATATTATTATGCTGACCGCCTCGGTGGCGTAGTTGTATTTCGGTATGGCTACCGTCCTGAGGTCTCGGGTTCGATCCCCGGGTCGGGCAAAGTGATATTGGATATTTCCATATCAACCCGGAGTCTGGAATTTGTGACCGATATGGCTATAGGCTCGCCCCCTATCACTTCTGGGACGGAACTTAGCTCGGCGAAATGTGGGTGTTCTAGTTCGCTAGTACACCTCTGCCTACCCCTTCGGGGATACATGCGTGAGCTTATATAGATATAGAGCTCATATAAATAGTGTATAATGCAATAGCGAAAGGTGAGAATTTTCAAAAGGGAAGCCGATACAAGTTTTTCTTTTCTGTCTGGTCTAATTATTACTTAAAAATTCGTAAAAGGTAAACCGAAATGATACGAGTTGTATGGAGTTTTCGCCAATGGTAGAGTGTCATTTGTTACGCCTGGTTCGATAAATTGAATACACCAAACTATGGTAAATAAAATATGCAGTTCAAATTATTTGAAATTGGTCGTATTTAGTTACATTAATACATGTTTGTATTGAATTTACTGTCAAGATAACGGGGATTAAAAATACTTTAGTCTTTAAAAAAATGATCTAATTTAAATTGTCACACAATTTTGTCATATAACTTATTAAACTGTTATCATTTATACGGTCATAGTTAATATTAAACTACAAAAATAAAAATCTTTATTGATCACGTAGGCATGTAAAAAAGCACTTATGACAAGTCAACACAATATCGCCCGAATGGTCAAACGCTAATCAACTTTAACGGCTTCTTAAATTGATTTTCGCCATAGAATTTTGACAGATAAGGTGGTCTTAAACGACATAAGGCGACCTTAAGTGTATGAACATTCGGCGGTATATTATACAATAATACATTTCACTTTGTACATCTGAAGCTTTGTACATCTACATTGCTACAAGTCTTCTACGCAACTATGAGTCCTCTACGGAGCTACGAAAGCTCTACGGAACTTCAAATTGCATTATTATTTTCTTATGTTAACGATAGCATCGCTCTGACTGCAACCTGTCCTTAGTCACTAAAGAGCGAAGCTAAAAGCTGCTTTGTGTATACGTGTATACAACACCTCCCTACAGACCAGTTTGCTTTGCAGCTTTGGACCAAATTAACTGAGTCGCACGCACGCTGCAAAAATCCAGCCACCCTGCCAAAATCAACCACTTATGTGCTCTCGCTTTAATAAAAACGTTATTAAATTCTGCGAGAGTTAGACTTACGGATTTTGTCTAGAAACTTAAAATGTTGTTGCGTTGTAAGAAGAATAAGTGTTTTTTGTAAATGTATTTAACTTTGTATCATATTGTACTTTTGTTTTCAATTAAAGTAATAATTTAATAATAAATAAATACACCCAACAGTCACACACATCGTCCTGACACTAAGATCGAGTCTCGTGTCGTGGGAATCAGGAACAACGAGAGACTTTCGGTCTCACAACACCCAGATCCGAAACAAATATCTGTGGGCCACGGAGACTGGCGATTTGTAAAGTACACTTATATAATACTTATGTATGATATCTAAAATACTACGGCAAAAAAAAATATTTCTACACATCACTTGGTGGAAACTGCACATATGAAAGAAAGAAAGAAAAAATATTTATTAGGCACAGCATTATGCGACACAATGGTATAAACAGAAAGGCGATAAAACACATATTTAAAGAGAGACAATAAACTGATAACAATAATTACATAACCCACAATAATAAATACAACTTCGCGTATATCTAATGCCGATATGTGTATAATATGTTGGCGAAGGACCTATTGATCTTTGTTTTACGACAAATCCATTTGGGATTTAAGGAAGCTATACCCTTCAGATTTAATGTAAAGTCTGACTGTTACACACATAAGGAAACCAAGAAATGTATTTACGAACAATGTAGTATGGTACTTGTTTCTATTTTTACATTTGTTTATCAATTAATTTTAAGTAATATCGCAATTCCGAAACCCAACAATAATTATTAGCAAATATATTGTTTAGTTACATAGAGATATTCGGAATTATTCTTAATGTTATACATATAACTACGTGAGAAACTCATTTTACACTGTGGAGAGAAATCGAAATGTATCAGTGAAACTGAAATGGAAAAATCCAACACCTCACGCCTTTCACATGTTACAATAGCCAAAGGTACATATTCGATTTCAACTCACATAAAGTAGTTAAATTGGTGGAAAGTCGTGGCTTTAAAGATAGGAGTGAGCTGTAGGATTAATCGAATTAAGGTTTAACTCTAGATTAGTAATAGCGCTGCAAGTGATCCAAATACGTATTCGTTTGCTATAATATAACACATGACTTCATTAAATTAAATTTTCATTTTTAAGATCCTGTCATATACCTCTATTTCTAGTCGAGACAAAGAAAATCCAATCCGATTTGAACCGAAAATCTGATTCAATTGTACCATTTCTTCTTTAGTTCTACAAATCACTTCATCTTCAAATTGCTTTAAGAAGAGGAATATAAATAATAATTGTATTTGTAGCAGAACTGTGTCTCCTGTGACTGTGACTCCTGGGCGCCGGAGCGTTAGGAATGAGTACAGACTACAGTCGTACTCGTACTTATGGATGCAATTCGGAAATTGAGTGACTCAATAAAGGCAATGTAACTTCCGCATATCTAAAAATAATTGAAACAACTAAAACAAGGTTACTGGAGCATTTCTTGGTTATCAATTTCTAGTACTTGAGAATTCCTATTCCGTTGTAGCTTATTTTGAGTATGCTGTGGTTGATTATATGTTAAGGTTTAAATTAAAATTACATGATTTATCAGTAAGTTTTAAATTCGAGTTTATTGGGTGATCATAGTGCACCAATTTTAAAATATGGATAAATAATGTGTTGGAATTTTATTACAATTTATGCATAATTAGTAGTTTTTTGCTTAATTGACGTACAATAAATAATAATAATATGCATAGACAAATAACTTAATCCTTAAAGCAATTACTAAAGATTCTAGTGCTTATGACGTGTGGTTATCAACTATAGTTAATGAGTAAGTGGCCCGTTTAATGGTTGGCTCCATGTTTGAGGTAAAAAAGTCATAATTAAAAAATAAACCAAACAAAAATAGTACCTCTAGTAACATAGGTTATTCGATAACGTTCGCGATCCAATATCGATTCGCATTAGGCTCGAATTGAACAGGAGTGGGGTAGCCCATACTCCTTGCAGCGTGTTGACCCAGATCGAATCGCGAGAGCCTACCAACTGCCAAGGGAGCTCTCCACGCTTTGTGAATGGAAACGGTTCATGACTATAATATTACTAGCGAATTAAACCATCCGATAATGGAGTTCCAAATTAAATTCGTAATTATCAAAATGTTCTTGCATTTAAGTGCAATGCACCCCTACAAACACGAGCTTACGCACACGTGTATTATTATATTTATTTGTATTCAATTTAGATTCCTAAGTCACAATCGATCCAAAAAGTAAGTTTCATCATGTTTAATTTTACCTTCAGGTCTGCCATGATTAGTTTCAAATATGCGACCACTCTCTCGGTCTGCAGTCCGCAGCAGAAGCTATTGTTGCGTTTCAGATAATAAGACATTAAATAAACGAGCAACTAATGATATCAACGATCTAAATTCGGTACAGGGAACGATCGTGTTTGGAAGCAATGCCGTGGGGAATATGTTAAGTAACGTTGCGTTGTTGCCAAAATGTGTTTGTTCTCTGAAAATCCCTTGCCAATGACTTGTATCTGTGAGACGCACCTTCTATCCGGCAAATGTACCTATGTAGTAGAATAATAATATAGTCCTCTACTTCATCTAGAATAGTTCGGTTGTAGTACAGTAATTACATATGTACAACTAATCAATAAATTATTGGTCCTATTAATGATAAATAGAGGTATATTACAAGATTCCAACATAGTTTTTAATTTTAATTAGTTTGAAAATGAACACACACACTACAAAAATATATCAGAGTCAGTATGTAAACTCCAGTCACATATGTTCATATCAAACGGATTTTGGTGTTTGACTTATTTTAACAAAATTCGATGAACGTAATATGGGTAGCAGTAAGTTTAATACAATTTTTTGTGTAAAAATGTGTAGGTACTTTAGATATATTTTTATCTCCTTCCCTCAAGCATTGGCTATCTTTATTTTTTATTTGCCACTGTTGGGTGTACCGGAGATTGCACTTAGATTCTGTTGTTTGTTGGCAGATCGACTTTCTTCGTTCTTTTAATCATAATGACGAAGATAAATAAAAGCGCGTAAAATTATTGTACCACAAAATAATAAATATCATAAATCGTAAAATTATTTTATGGCGTTCAATAATAATTTAATTCTAAAATTAAAAATATTATCATAGATAATAAAATATTTAAGCATTTATTTTTATAGTTACAGCATTTATCTTAATGTCTTTATTCCACGGTCCAGAACCTCCCCCCCTCTGTGGGATCCAGTCTCGAGAAAATTAGAAAAATCGCTTTGCCCGACCTGAGAATCGAACCCGAGACCTCTCGGTGCACAGCCCGTATATGCTGCCACTATAAAGACGATGAAAAGGCTTTGTTGAGTATCCTATTGCAATCACTCCTTTAGATTGTTTTAAACGAGCAGATGGGTCACCTGATGGTAAGTGATCTCCACCACCCATAAGACACCCAAGACGCAAAAAGAATCATGGGTGCGTTGCCAACCTAAAAGGAGGGAATGGAAGGGGAGGGAAGGGATTGGGAAAGGGAGTGGGGAAATGGACCACCGGAAATCTCACAATCTCACTCACCGAACGAAACGCGACAGCAAGCTGCCACTTTACGTCGGTTTTCTGTGAGACAGTGGTATCTAACCAGTCGAGCCGGCCCATTCGTGCTATAGACGTTACTGTCTACAGCGTGGCTCTACCACTTTTAACGGGTTTGCATTTTAATCTACAAATGACGGTAGTAACGATGCATGTGTACCGTGTCCTGTCTCGCGAGATTACAGGCTGCATCCTGAGACTGAGTGGTGCCGTTTCAAGTTGGTCGCTCGACCCCATTCCCGTGTCAACTAGGTGATATACATCCACGCAATACGAGTATCGCCTACTCATAGTTTACTCTGAATGTATTTAATACTTCATTTGATGATTATAACAATAAATGCCTGCGTATAACTTATTCAAATAAATTGTTTCCGTATTTTATATTTGTTAAAAAGTGTTTTATATTCTTCCTACTCCTTCGGGGTAAAGCTTGTTTTATGTGAATTTAGACGAAAATAAGCTTGGTGGTACGATTTATTTTCTTTTACATCAAAAATTACTAAGTTAGCCTGTGAGTCACCTGACGGTAAGGAATCTCCACGGTCCATAGACACTCATCGTACCGAGAACATGTAATTATATCAATAATTAATACCGTTGTATCCCTAATTACAGTTCCTTATCAAAACAGAATGCCCTGTCAAAGGACAGAAGTAGATTAAGATAATACCAATTTAAAACAGAGCCTATGAAGAATCGCCAATACAGAATACGATATAAAACAAAATTGTCTTTTGTGAGGAGTGAAAGGTTCCTCTCTCGGGAGCTATACATTACAACCGAAACGATTCTCATTAAACAAACGAAAACGGTTAATTACAACGATACAACACAATTTAATAGCTACGAGTTGGAGTGCGCAGTCTTATGCTAATCGGTCTTTATGGTATTTGAATGATGTGTATCATTGACTTTATCCATGCAGTGTATACATTTTATTCGCCATAATGTTACTTACTATTACAATGTAATTATATATTTCATCGTTTTGTTATTTGATATCTACCAATAATTTAAAACTGTGAAAAAACTCTTACGAAAAATACGAAATAAAGACATGAGCAAGGTTTATGGAAAAAATTGAAACTTGCAAACTCAACTCGCGGTGCATACATTGTTTCCAAACTTCCGTCGAAACCCATCATCAGATTTTCACCAAAATTAACTAGACCACCCTTGAAATATTATGCTTATCGAGTACCACCAAAATCAGTCCACATGTTGATGTAGACAAACGAGCGACATACATAAACATAAGAATATTAAGGACACGAGAACATGTCCTATAAAATTGCTTGAAAATTATTATTTAGGCAGTTCTTGTGATAAAAAAATATATATTATCAAGTTTTAGGTTACTCGAGCTCGTGAAACAAAACGTCACGGTGTGTAATTTTTACGGCAAGTCCCCAGGCTCGGAGCGTTTGTCGAGTTTTTCCTTTGGAACTCGTTTCGGCAAATTAATTAATTCTGAGGCTTAGGTCCGTGAAGGGTTCGATAAAAAACCAATCGGCCGTGGTCGCGCCCCGCGGGATGTACAGTGTACACCCGCCTCCCGGACACACCCGGACACACCCGGACACGAAAACAAAAAACAAAACCTACTTCAACACAATACTATCCCGTAATTAAATATTGAATATTGTGCCTGGCCCAGATCGTACCAGGCGTGCGTTCCTATGGACGGCGCAAGAAGCGCTGGCTGTACGTTCTGGAGGAAGATATGAGAGCCAATGGTCTTACTATGGAAGATGGTCAAGACCGGGCGAAGTGGAATCGTTTAAGTAGGAAGGCGAACCCTGGCAGAAGGCCGGGATAACGCCAGGCAGAAAGTAAGAAAGAATTAAATATTGCTCGACGCTCGTCGGTAATTAAGCAAGACATTTTTGACTGACTGTTACTCGACACTAGTTATCAATTTTCTACTTTTGGTTTGAGCTGGAAGGGCTTAAGGAGATTATAACAATATCATAGTTCTGAATCAATGACATAAAGTTAAAAATAAAATCTATAACTATGCACAAAGTTTGTCTGTGGACTGAGACTCTTGGGTTTCAGAGAGAGAACATTATTTGGCCGGGGGTGGATCCATCATTATTTAGTTGACGTCAGGCAGGCAGCATCCTAAAAACGAGGCCAAATCTTTCCTGCAAATTGCCTGAAAAGTTGTTGCGCCGACCCCACATTAAGAGGGATAAGGGCAGGTAGAAAGAAACAATTATGCAAACATATATGCAAGATCAGCTAAAGGCCCTGTGCCGAAATGTTTCGATGTCAATAGACAATATACTGTCCCGTCAATGACCCGGTTCGTTAACGGCTGCCCTAAACGGATTTGTTGAAGCCGCCGCGCCGCGCCGCGCCGGTGCTCGCCAATAGATTTCACATTTGTCAAAACAAGATATACTCAATTGATTTATCTCAATGGGTATTAGGCGTTTCGTTGCGGCGTCCAATTTCGTACCGGTGTATCGCTGATTAAAGGTAAAGTAGGGTGGATTTTACGTCTTAATAAACTATTCAATACCAATATCCATAACCCTTAAAAAGAGTAGATATGTAGGTATTACGATATTGTTATGAAATCATTTTTATTTTTCTTAATAAAAAAATCGTTTGTGTCTTGTTGTAAATATTCGTATCTAAAAAGTCTGTCGCCAGCCGCCAGCAACAGTTCATACAGACTAATATCACTCAATACAGTGACAAAATGTAGTAGGCATTATAAAACACGTAATGTCACCGTTGTAAATATAACAAATCTTGAAGCAAAATATGAGAAATATGCAGGTTATAATGTAATAAAAAAACTCACCGAAATTCGCTACCGCCAACTACTCGGTCACCGTTGAAGGTAGACACTAGACACTGGACACTAGACACTCGACACTGTGGTTAATATTCACTTCACTTTAGCACTGACATTGCTTATACGCCGTAATGTTATCGACATTTGTCACACTTCATAACACTTAATAGATGTACAACAATAATTAATAACACTATTCACACTAACCATACTCTCCACATCTCACACTTTTCACAATACTCACAAGAATTCACATAGTAATCATTTGTCAGTAATGATAAATCACAAACTATCTCCTTAGCGGCGGCCGGATATGAAACGAAGGGTTGCGGGTTATGAACATTGATACAAAATGACCCGGGATCAAACCTGAGACCTCAAGGCGGTAGTCGTACCGCGGACGCAATACAACTACGCCACCGAGGCACTACAACATATCTACATTGTATGTTTTTTTTATAACTGGCTAACGAACAGGTTGGTTACCTGATCAGGTAGATTAGTGATCTCCACCGTCCATAAACAACCACGAAATAAAAAGATGGATTGCCAATTGATTGCGTGCTGCCACTTTACGTTGGTTTTCCGCGAGACAGTTGTATCAAAATGGTGGAGCCGGCATGTTCCTACCATAGACGTAATAGTCTACAGCGTTGCTCTACCACTTATATGTTTAACTTGTCCACAACTTCAACCCTTCGTACACCACGTGCGCCGCCTTTGTAGATTAATCATCACCACTCACAAGTCACACCACAATACACTTCGAAATTGGAAACTCTCATAATGTCAAGTTCCTTCAATGCCTCTCGCTGCTATACGAGTACATTAAAGTAAGCGAATTATATTAACACACGCGATTTGTAAAAGCTTTCGCTACTTTCTATCGAGACTCAGTGAAGGTGCCGCCGCGATGCAACTACCCGCACATTATTTATTATTTATATTTTTCAGCAACTAGGCAAAGTAGTTGCAAACGTTACGGCTCTGGATACTTATCTTTTGAGCCCGAAAACTATTCGTACAGAAATAATGTAATATAATGTTTTTTTTATATGTATTATCTTTCTAATATATTGAAAAATATTTAAAACTAGTTGTTGCTCCCAGTTTCGCTTGTATGAGCAGTACCCGAATACGAGTTAATACTTCTCGATGACAAAGATAGTTTATTTTTGAATCTCCATACATTTGATTAGTGGCGCCACTTGCGGAAACTACGATGTACTAAACTTAGGATTTAGCTATTAAAATCATCATTATCGAGAAGCATGTACTCATATTACAAGTACGTACATTTTTTTTATCCCTTGGCCATTTACAAAGATCAGTGTTATCATTTTAATATTCAATGTTTTAAAAATGGAAGACCTCATGATAATTACAAAATGATACCTTGGTTTATAATATTATAATTTCCTTAAGATTAAATAGTCACGGGCGGCTCGGCCTCCGGTGGCCCATACGCTAATATATTATTGATAATATTTATTTTTGTAGGTAAAATATTTTTATTAAATTGGTCAAATAGAGGTTTCCATTACAAGCAAAAACACAAAGAAAAAATAATCATCTGTCTAATTTTAATTATAATAAGTAGTTAAGAATTTCCTTTGGCAGCAAGGTTTTTGAACTTAGCCTGTCTGTCTGGGAAAAAATCCACGACATCAACATTGTAGACGCCGACGCGACGGTGTTCCATTTTCAAATTGTTGTATGGGAAGTTTGAAAATGGAACATCGGCGGCATTTTTAAAACGCCGCGTCTCAGGTTGGCACTTGGCGCGAGACTGAGATAATAATTTTAAAGTTGATTTGTTTGTACCTACCTATGTATAATCCAGTGATGTGCAGTTATTTAAACCTATTTCGTAGTGATACTGATGGCTTAGTTGTATTTATCTTCTGAAAACTCGTAAAATTTTGCATTTTATGACTCCAAAAACAAGCTAAGTTTTGCAAAACCATCAGGTCCTGAACATGGGTGTGATGACTCTCAAATATCCGCGTCGCGTGTCGCATGTCGCGGCCACTCAGCCTCGCTTGCCTTGTGGAGACTCGAGGAGATGTTGCGCCTCTCATGTCGCCGTGTGGCCGCGCTTCAGTGACCTTGCATACAAATACATTCAATAGTTCAAAAGGTAAGTGATATTTTATTTTTGAGACGAGATGTTTTAGAATCGGGGTAGAAAACTTATATTTCCAACTCCTCTCTCTCTCCGTCTTTGGTTAATTTCGGTTCAGGTTAAACACAATTTCACATTGTAATATCGTGCTTCCATCCTTGCTTGCATGCTGTCTTTAAGTGTAGTTATTATTGATACCAACTTTATGAAATGCCTGTATATAGGGAAGGAGAGAGGAAGGATTGCCACTTTACGTCTATTAATTATGAGAGAATGGTATCGAACCCGTCGTGCCGGACCATCAGTGCTGTAGACGTAATGTTTTCTATTCGTGCTTTATTGCTTGTTGTAAAATGTGTGCTGTTGTACCAAAAATGTATACATTTAATAATTATTATTTTTCCTAATAAGGACAAGAGAGACCAAGGGGGTGACATGTCTAGACTACGTTAATTTATAGGTATTGTAAGGACCGTGCAATTTCACACCGACCATGATAAATACATAATAACTTGTAATATTGACTTTGTATTTCGTGTTTTTACTGCATATAAAAATGTATGTGTTGTAAAAATGCTCAGGTTCTGCAAAAACTACAATGATTCCCTGACCCTTTGTATGATCTTTATGAGGCCAATTACTTCCCTCTCATCCCGATATTCCTGAGAGAGAGAAAAACATTAGGATACTTTTTTCTAAGAGTCTATTACTTCATTTTTATAGGGAGGGAGTCATATATTTAAGAAGATGAGGATGTCAAAGGATACTTCTCAAGCCTTGCAAAGTCGTGTACTAACGTGTACCAACGGTACTCATCGGGTAAGTCGATATACTTTTTTAATCGATATACTGTGTGGTCCTTTGTTGGAACCACAGCTGCACAGGTCGGATATTGCGATTTTTCTACCATGAATCCAAAACTGGATCTTCCAGGATCGTCAGTCAGGGGGTCGACGTTGGGTCGTAAGACCAGCGACACCGACATAACCGTCACGTCTTCCCCCCAGATGTGGCGGCAGTGGTAAACTCTTTTACCCGCGATAAAAAACAAAAAAAGCGGGTCGTAGTACAAACTAAGCCAAATCTTTCTACATGCTTAGAAAGTGTCCTGTGCCGATCCAACATTAAGTATGATCATACATAAATCGCTCCGCTCGTTCACATGACCGCTCACTCGCCTTCACGAGTGGCGGAGTGGAGCGCTCATATCGCTTTGTGAGCGCCGCCCGCCGCCCGCACCGCCTTCCATTTGATCGTTTTGTCTTTTTACTGCGTTTGTTTTAATCTTCACTCCACGCTCTACACTCTTTCTGAATCAAACACGAGTAATGGCGGTAATAAATTCTGTATTGTTTATGCTTTATTTTATCCTTATATATTGTAACTAGGGATGTGAAACAGTATGTCGTTTGAATTGTTATGCAAACGTGAATATTGCACTGAATTTGGATAGGATTGGATTAAATTATATTAACCGGACTTCAAGAAATCGCTGGATACAGGCCGCTTCCAACAGATCGATCTGGAAATCTTCGGAGAAGGTCTCTGTTCAGCAGTGGACGTTCTGTGCTGATGATGATAATGAACCGGACTTCAGCAAAATTGAATGATATAACAACACAACAATGAACATGAGTGCTTTCAATTAGTTACGTGGTAATCAATAATGATAATGACATATACTTCATCAGTAGGTTCTCAGTTGAATCTTCGGGAAGTACCTACACGACCTTAGGAAAAACTTATTGTGATATAAACAAATTAAAGTAAACAAGTCACGCAAAAATAATATTGATAGGTCAAAGCAAAAGCAAAGTTTGTGAAAAAACGAACCCTTTATCGTTGTCCCAACATCTTCCATTATTAAAAAATAAGAATTTATTCTCAAATTGTGACGCTTCCAATTTTAATTACCATCACTTGCACTCTCATAGCTCACCACTTTTCCCAATTGTCCCCGTTTGAAACCAAAAGCACGTATGCAATTAAACACGATAATAAAACGTCTAATTTGTACACACTCGAAGGCACGCCACGTGAGATGTGAGCGAGGTGGAGCGGGGACTGGGGGGTGTACAGGGGTTGAAATTTAATTAGACAAACAAAGGAATTCCCGTGTCGCCTTCTCGTCTCATTATTTCATGTGATGATGCAATTTTCGAATAACCATCTAAATGAAGACGGCTATTAAACGCGTGTTGATACACTCCGGTGATGATAATTAAATTACTCTGTGTGTTGCGGGTTTTGAAATGTAACTTGACTTCCCAGGCCCAGTAAGAATCTATTAGAAGTAGGTAACAGTATGATAACAGAACACTTTTCATTTATTTTTGAATTTTTAGCAGGCCGCTTCCAACTGGTCAATCTGGAAATCTTTGGGGGAGGCCTATGTCCAGTAGTGGACGTCTTATGGCTGTTTATGATGATGATGATGATGACGTAGTTTAGAGCAGGCGTTATGTTTTAAAATATTCTACGGATACGTAAAGGGCTTCTAAACATGAATCAATCAAGCCCAAACTCAATGGATTTATTTATTTATCTTGTTTAATTCAGAAGTTCCTATAGTTATTTTCCGTCTCCATAATCAAACCATCTCCATGGTACCATAACATTATATTGTCACCGAAGATACATAAGTACAACAAATTGGAATCCAATCAGACATTGGGAAGTGGGTCTAATTTTAGCCTGTAAGATTTGATTACAGACAACGGGACAGGTGAAACTAAATAAAAGCTTGTAATTATGATTAAATATTTAAGGAATGTTAAAGGCAAACCTTTTCTAGTAGATTAAGTACCACTTTACAGCTTGCAAGCATAGGCAAAAAAATTAACACCGATTCAGTGCTGATGTAGATATTCGAATGACATAAAACTAATTTGATATTTATGATAAGCGTAACATGAATAGCTCAACTTAAGTACTTTTAATTAAGTTGTTTTTGGATAAATGTCATTTACAACCCAATTTCAGAAACTCTGATTTGACTTCACGTTTAATGGTACTATCAAACTGTAATTTACATTTATCTCTCTTCATAACAATAACAATCATCCATTCATGCCTCTTCATTTTCCAACAATCATACATTGGTACATACTTATTTCTTTTATCTATTTATTAGTTTAATTATAAGGCACATCAATAGCATACATATCCATAAAGCTAGAAAACGTTGTATGAAACATTTGGGGACTTGACTGTTTGATTTTATACGCATATTTTTATATGAAATAGAAAACAAAACAAAAAAGAAATGCTTTTGTAAAAACTGTATCAAAATGAGGCAGTAATTCATATTTTAAATTCTGGAGTGGCATATTGGAGATATCTTGCTATACCTTTCCAACGCGCGTACCGTTATGGCGTGACGTGATTATACTGTTACTTCTCTTTCCCGCAATTTGAAAGTCTATAACTTTTTTATTTTTGAGAATATTTCTATATTTCTTTCTGTTCTATATTTTAGACGACGTTAATTAAAATAGTGAAATTAATAAAAAAACATTAGAAAGTACCCAATTATCCGATATCATAACCTTCGACCAGCCATCAAGTCTATTCACTGTTAAAATGCAAAACTGTTAATCGTCCATCACGTCAAACATTTTTCCCTCGTGTGATTCTGACGGACAATGGTGCTCGTTATAGGCGGGTCCCAGCTCTGCTCGGCTCGGCGCTGCGATCAGGCGCCTGGAAAAATGTATCTCAGTGCAATCTCCGGCGGAAATACTCGGCACTCGCCTTTGTTTTACAAGCGTATCGTTCACGCAGCCAGTATTGTGGAGCCAGTGGTGCAAGTGCTTGAGTCTTTAACAACGCAAAAACAGTTCCTGTGTGTGTGTTTTATAGTTACATATTATATCGTTTGAGTTTTACAAAGTAATCCGATTTCATTTTTTTTAATTAGATACCTTAAGTTTTGTCTTAAGTTCTGGGGCCCCAGATACTTCTCCTTCCCAATTCTATTTTCTTGCCTTTCCACTGTAAATTGAACCCAACCCAACTCAAATTCAGCTTCTGCACCAACTTTAACAAAGCTGAGTCTTTATGCTTTATCCCACAGTCATGTTTTAAATTGCATTTTTAAACCGTGCCTCAATAATTTCAGGTGTAATTTAAAATGATTGTACATCTAACAACTATCCATTACCAATCTGCCTCAAAAACAGACACTAATACATGATTAACTAATACACACGGGATATAAAACGACGTCCCTATTTCACTACGGCAAGTATTGCTACGAGCGCTCTAGGTCAGTGTTTTGGGACGTACCCGTCCGGCCGTCCCGTCAAAGCTAAGCCTTTGTCACAGATACCCCCTCGCCTTCGCCGCCGCTCCCCGCCCCTCTACCGCCCCGCAGCAATCGCCAACCTAATATGCCTTTGTACCTGGACACCGGCCGATTTATGCACGAAAGGAACGCCCTGTATTCTATCACGAAGAATTGATATCCGTTCTGGACGTAGGCCCGACAGGCCGATAAAGGACAGGCTGGATTCAATTTACATAATAAAACACTGTCTATAAACCATATTAGGTATATGCCATCAAGAATAAGGAGACAATTATAATTGCTCTTTGTTTTCTATCGTAACGATTTACCACAGAGGTTCTTGCTCATTCTTCTGCAGCAAAACAACATCCAACTAGCGGCGAAGTAATTGACCAAATGTAAACAATGCATAACATTTTATTAATTACATAAACTAGTTTACAATTCTGAGACAGTCTGGTAAAATGAGCATTTGTTATTTCTATCGACTTAATATATCACCATCGCCATAAAACCATCGATATGAATCAAATATCTCATATTAAATCGATCATCCTTATAATTTAAAACTATTCACCAACATCCTGCTTGGAATACTCTTGTCTTCCTTCCTTGGTAGGAACATTTTCCAGTTAAATCATAAAGACGAGTATAACTATTAAATAAAATACGGCTAGTTGTTGGTTATTTTTCTATTGGCGATAGGGTTGTCACGTGCTTTGTAACTGCTAAGTTGCTATTTTACATAATTTGTCACTCATTACGTTAAACTCCGCTTTGATCTTATGGAAATTTAGGCTATATCAGAATGTCTGCAGTTCAATTTCCATTATTTATATACAATTTTACTTTGATATCATGATAATAAAATATAGAGGTGGGCAAAAATTTAATCTATTTCAGCCACAGTTTTTTTTAGCTGTTAAGTGATTTAATAGGTAAATTGGTATAACATATTTTATCTTAGGAATCTTCGCAACGTCATAGTTTAGCCTAAGTAGGGTACCATCAGAGAATTGCAGTGATTTGCTTTTGTAAGAACGTTTGTTATGTAGTAACCCTACACGCGAGTGACGTGTGGCTTCTGTAGGTTTGTCGACCTGCATTTACACACTGGCGCATGTCAGACGCCAATTATTACGGGACTTTGTTTTTTAATTATGTATGGCAGCTGTGAATCTCACTAAGATTTTATGAATACACATTAACATAAGCTCACGCCTGTATCCCCAAAGGAGTAGGCACAGGTACATTAGCGAACTAGAACACCCACATTTCGACTAGCTCATTCCCGCCCTAAATGTGATAGAGGCCTATCGCCATATCGATCATAATTTACAAATTCCGGCCTGATACTAAATAGAAAAACTCATGACTTTTCCCGACCCGAGGATCGAACCTGAGGCCTTAGGACGGTTTACGGTAGACGTAGGTATCGCAATACAACTGCACCACTGCAACAAAAAATTATTTAAACCTAACCCCTTTTTGCGTCGCGTGTTAAATCGAGTTATTAATCAACGCCAATGCGAAACCGCAATTACTCAACGTAGTTACGGTAACAATTTTTCAAAATACAACTTCAGAGCTTGTCGGTCGTAGGCGGGTTGCTGCGGGGGAGTGGAAATGTAGTGCTGGCGGAGGGGGGGAGGGGGGCGGTGTTGAATATTACTAGGGCATTACGTTACATTTCCCTATTGTCTCCGCGGCATTGTCGCGATCTCAATGCACCGCTAATGTAATGGAGCCCGTGCCCGAGACACCGTCGGGACTCCGGGATTAACTACTTCCCGGGATTGTGGCAACGATGACGTTAAATATGTCGCTTAATCGTCGCTTTTTACAATCGAAAGTGTGGTAAGTGACGGGTATTTTTCACACTTATACGAACGTTTTCTACAGTGATTTAAATCGCTAGAACGAACTCTTTATACTGAAAAGTTATTTTTTATAGTGCGGTGTTTTATAAAAATGACTTTTTTTAGTTTTTTAAACTATTATTTTTAATACATGGGAAGTGCCCGGTCTTAGACCGGGGTTGTCATTTATCAGTATGAGATTCGACAAATATTTACAATTCTCATTTAGCCTAAAGTATGCATAGGCCGACTTGACCGGACCATTATCACTACTCTGCCTATGTAAACAAATAAAAAATCATCTGCCACATTATTGGCCATTTCATCTGGGGTACTCTCAAGGGAAATTCAGGCAAAACTGCTTGTTGTAACTATAAAAGAACAAAACGTAGGTACATTCCTGTTTTTAACAGAACTGACGAGGTACTCGGTAACCCGGCTCTGACACAGTTTCCGCGGAGACCCGCAGCGCCGCGTCTGGCGTCAGTCCGCACTACTTCTAAACATTGAAACACTAAATATAGTGCGAACACCCTTTTATTTAACTCAGTGAGAACATGAATTAAACAATGGAGCCACTTTGTTTTACATATTTCGTTAATTTTGTCTCTATTTTTTTATAGCAACTTCTGAATAATAATTATTCACATTTAAACATAATTAAATTTACAACTGTTCTCCGAAAGGATAGGCACACTTAGTTCAAGGACACCCATTGTCTGTATTGCTTATTGTACCAAATATTTATAAATTAAATATCTCCCCATATTAAAATGATTTGTTGATGATCAAACCGATCACAGATTTCCGTTATGGTTAAATAATACTTCCCGAAATATTGTTCTGAATGTAATTAATATCTCAGCTCGTTATTATTATCTCCTATGTTATGAGGAAACGACAAGGAAATGTGTTAATAACAATTCTACGCGAAGCTATGCGTAGGGATATTTCCGTGCCAAAGATTTTTCATTCACGTATCTTTTGTATGGTGTACTGTGAGTTCTAGTATTCGATAACTTATCTTCTTAATTTTACCGACTCCTTCGTGAATACCGGGATGACTTAAATCCATGTGCTTTATAAGTGTTTATTTTTCAATATTACGTTTATAATAAAAATACCAATAGCAAAATATTTTGTCTGCATGCATATTCGACTTTAGGCTATTTGACATTAATAATGTGAAATGCACGTATTTATCATTGTAATACTGTTATACCGTAAGTAATCTCATTGTGTGCCACCCATAGTGGCACCCCTGTGTAATAATTAGTCGTGGGGTCGGGGCAGCCCTATCAAACGCTCGTTTGTTCCGCTCGCCCCGGCGGCCGGCCGCCCCGGGACGGCGCGCGGGCGGCGCGGCGGCGGGCGGCGCGGCGGCGGGCGGCGCGGCGGCGGGCGGCGCGGCGGCGGGCGGCGCGGCGGCGGGCGGCGCATCTATCATACCTGCGATGTATCCCGCTCATGAATATGTATACTAGTTATGGAAACTAAGAGATTATACACACCTAATGTGTGGGATGTAAGGTAAAGTGCTTTTGTATTGCATTTAGACACTACCGTATACATAAAGGACATTTATCAGATTCCTGACAAGATTAATAAAAGTAGATACAGAGAAATTACTATGTAAAATTTGTGTGAAATGAAAATTCATCACTTCTGCCTACCTACTTACTAGGTACTCGAGGTCCGGCCATAAAAACTAAGCCCAACCCTCGCTATAATACAGAGAAAAATAACAATGTGCAGCTTAGACCCAAATGTCTTGGAGTGGTCTAAGAGCAAGTAGTAAGAATAATTAAAATTCATAAATTAATTAGAGGTATAAACGAGAATATCACAAAAAGTGTATTACGCTTGGCTCAAACAATTAGTGCATTCATATACCGCACAGATTGCTTAGTGGCTGAACACGAGTGTAAAAGTAGGTTAACAACATTTTCAACAAATACTAACTAAAACGGGGCCATGAATGGAGCGGAAAAACTCCATACAATAGTAGTGTACCAGTAGCGTCGACACAAAGCTACGCAGTTAGAGACGTAGAGCGATGTGTTACGAGTCATGTTTTCAGGCCGGGGTTCGTTTTTGTGACTTTACAAACACTGATACTGGGTTTATTTCAATTGCCTAATTAAAGTTGAAACGGCAGTTCTTTTATTATAAATTCACATAATATGAGTTGCCCTGGGTTGGTATGAGTACCTGGTATGGAATGGTAAAAGGAATCAATAATAGCAAAAGTTTAACAAAAGCTTAAAACCGATTATCATACCTGAGTACGAACGGATTCATAATATTATATATATGAGCTTTCACTTCAGTAACATAAGAGTGGTGGCTAACTACATAGTAAGGTTTGCTCGACGCCTCGCCTCGCCTCGATGTTATAGAGCCGGCCGCGCGGGACTTCTCGAGCTCTCGACTTACCGACAGTTCTAACGTCTTTGTGGACATTTCAATTCTACACTCACTTTTGTATACTTAATTCATTCTAGATTTATAGGATATTTAGGATAGGATCGGTGGACCTCAGTAATTTTATTTATATACCTCTAGATTATAACAACATCACAAATGAGAAAACACATTAATATTTGATTTATGTGTACCTTAACTTAGAATTTCATCAGTGTTACGACGTCGAACATCACCCATTAGCTAATGGCGAATATTTTTATCATTGCGCCATTACCCCCGATATTGGATGATAGATACATCTAAATTCGGCATCGCATTATGTCTTGTGATCTTGGAAGCTGGCTCGCACCCAACCTATCTCGATCATAACGTATGCTCCAGGATATCAGCTTCTCCATAATACTTTATGCTAATGTTCTCACTGGTTATGTGACATATTATTTAGTATAGATAAATTAAAAAGATTCGAAATGTGGTAGATGTTTGGCGAAGGCAAAACCTAGGTATTGCTATGCCATAGATTTTCTACAACGTAAAATTTCGTGAGTTTGTATCAGGGGATTTCAAATTGACTGCAGGGAGAGGACACGTGAGTCAGCTGTTAGCAAACTATTCCATAGTTCTTCAAGCGATCTTGTTGGTTCGAAGCGAGATGGAAGGGACCATGACGCCCTGGTGCCACAAGCTTATATGGATGGTTCTGTTTAGGAAAGAAAAGGATAGAATAAGTGCAAACCATTCTAGAACGAGGACAGACACAAAGACCACATCAACTATTCAAATAAGTCTAATAACAAGGACTAATAATTATATTTGAAATCCATAAAACACGCCATTCACAAAGTTGTTTTACCGCCGTGCCACGTTTATACGAGTAATGTAGGTCACGATGATTTAATGACTTATAAATTTATATTCTAACCCCCTTATTCATAGTGAAATCTTGGTCTTATCAAAAGCATAACCCTACTTATGCCTAGTTTAGCAAAAAGATAACTAGTATATGCTTATCGAATACAATGTTGCTGGTTACAGAGAAAATATTATTTTTATCTCTGGCAAGCTTCGAAACAGATAGGAAGACTGGGCTATATATTTTTTATTAATTGTTTCCAAACAATTAATAAAAAAATATATACATATCAATCTTAGATGGGGTCCTAGACTATAACAAAATTAATATCATTAAGAAAGAACATCAAACTTGAAACAGCAGATCGGAATCGGCCATGTTTTCACTATCGAATGTTGGAATGTTTTAACGCTATTGAACGATTATGAATACAATTTTTATGAAGTGTACTATTGCGGTCTTATTACGCTCTACTAAGTTATTATGAATAAAGGGGTAATTGTTTTATACCTCTAGATATTTAAATTAAATAATCACAAGTTTTAAAACTTAACGGACTGACTTCAAATCAGATCGCGACGAAATTTATATGGGACCATCCTTGAAATAAGCTCTATGGAACACAAAAAGAATTTTGAAGATCGGTCCACATTCGGCGGAGATATCGCATAACATACAACAAAAAATACAGACGAGTTGAGGACCTTCTCCTTTTAGGAAAATCGGCCGAAAATTATACTTTATAATCATGCCATATTATGATATGAAGTATGTACCTTAAATGAAATTTAAAAGATTATACGAGTATATGGAGTGTAGTGGTTAAATGAGTTGAGCTCGATCTCGATCGCCCACTTCTCGATGTCGCTTAGAACGTGTTTAAAACTACTTCTGCAGCGCTTACTTAGCAATCATGTCCCTTACTTATAAAAATATTTAAGCACTGCTTATCTTTAACCATAGGTTTTCCCTTTTAAACAATGTAACGCAAGGAAAAAAGTGACAGGCTATTCTTAGTGAAAAGATAAGCGAAAATGTTTTTATAAGTAAGGCCCCAAATGATAATACAAAAAACCAGCAAGCCAACTTACACCCGTCCAGCTCAAAACGAAATGTCCCACCCTTGACAGATACCGATTAATACTACAGAGCCATTAACGCTTGAAAGACGTTCAAAGAACATCCTGTAATCCACGCCGAGGGCCGATGACGGCGCGTTCGCTAATAAACTGACAAATAGTGGCGCTCACTGCGTATCCGTTCGGTGAACAATGGCGCGCGCGTCATGCGACATAATTACCGACACGAGCGCAAAAACGTCGCCTCGACTTGCCTCGCCTCACCGCCTCACTGCCTCACCGCGCTGCCTCGTGTCACCAACAACGCGAAGTCGTTGATGACTCATGAGTCAGCTGTTCGATACACACTGTCCTATTGTGCGTGCAACTAGTGTAAATTAAGTAACACTTCGTTTTGTAATCCCACCCTAATTAGGTACTGACAATCATGCAGATGCAATTCAGCTATTAAATGCAAAGTTTAATGCTACTCCCTGAATCGATTGTCGACACGAGAGAACTTTACATAATGCTGTAATAAATTGTGTAATTTTGATCATCATACATGCTTATCACTCTCATTAATAACATCCTGAAAACTTCTAATTGCAAAATAAAATACGTCATAATAATTTTCCCTTTACACATAAATATTTATTCCAACTATTTATGTAATTTATAAATTATTCTTTGTACCTGCCCTTATCCCCACCTTAATGTGGGGTCAGCGCAACACACTTAAATTAGAAAATTCGCTTTGCCCAACCTGGGAATCGAACCGAAGATCTTTTGGTCCACGGCCCATATATGCTGCCACTAGACCAAGGAGGCAACGTAATTTGTAATTTATTATTATAAGTATTTCAAAACTCAATCCATTTAAGACCATCAGTGTTTACCAACAAAAAACAATAAACACGTTTACATACACCTCAATAAATCACAAGTTGAGCGAACTAGATCGAAGTGTGTGCACAGCTGTCGCTCGAGACAATGATCGTCAGAGAGTTTCGGGGGAGTGTAGTGTAGGGTGTGCGGGAAGAAACGAGGGGGAGGGATGTAGCCCAACCGTGAAGACCGCTAATGACGGCAGACTTCTTATCGTATCGATATGTACAGTCCACTAATCGAATAGTATAGGCAGAGACACGTTGCTACGACAGATGGTGTTTGAATTAGATGGGGTACCATTTTCAAACATAGTGAGAACAGACCGATAACAAAATGGTTTATATATGCTAACAATTTACAGATCTGAATTTTAAAAAAAACGTGACTAAGTGCATGCGGCATATCTAATCAAGCACAGGACAGGTTTCCAAGGTAGGGTTCATTAATGTAATTGAAATATAATTTAAAGCTTCATATTTCGCAAACGAATTCTTATATCGAAGAATGGTTTTAAAAAACCCTCAACCCCAAACGACCTATCCGACGATATACCACTATGGGATTATTGAGAAAAAAATTTCATACGCCACTTTACGTACATACACGTTTTAGTCAGGGTATTTTTGGGAGGAGATTGTATTTTCATATATGAAATTGTACTTATGGAAATACATTCAGTTAGCTGTTCAGGAACCCATGGAGCTTTTAAAACGACTTACATACATATAAGACAGTTTTACACATAACTCCGTTTCTTATTATTTAATCAGATTTTTTTTATAAAAAGGACCGTCAAATGGCTATGTGTGTCATCTTACTGTAAATTTTTCCACTGTTTACATAATACATCCATAATACGAATAAAATCATGGGTTCGTTGCTGACCTAAAAGGAATGGAGGGGTATTTGAGCCTCGGTAAATCTTAATTAGCGTACGGAGCGAAAAAGCAAGCTGGCACTTCATGGTATAATAGTATTCTGTGAGACAGTATAATAACCCAGTAGAACCAGTCCATTTAAATCTAAAGCAAAAATGTGGTTCTACCATTTACGTTAAATTGAATTTTAAGAGCAGTATAAGACAACGATAATTTTCTTAACAAACATCTTCTTAGATGAAATATTATGAAAGAAGCCGCCTCGGGTAATCTGAACTCTAGTAACAAAGCCCTGGGGCCCTCGTATTCCGCTGTCGTCCCTCGCACTGCGCGGGAGCACGTACCGCGGTTAACCAAATTACATTCATAACGGTGAGCTCGCGTGACATGCATTAAACCCCCCACTCCCCACTAGATCATCTTACTTAATGAAATTATATTCGTTATTTTACTAACTAGGGGACCATAATGAAGGGTCCATTCGTAATCATGTTTATCAAGTTAGTTTAGCTCAACGTCCGCTGCATAATTTTATATTGTATGTTAAAATAAGTTACTCTAAAGCTAGACAACAGTCTGTAAGACCATATGTATTAATGGTTCGTTATTATTTTGATTATTATTACTTTCTTAAAGAAAACCGACGTGAAGATTGCAATTGCGTTTTATATGGTGAATGAAATTTTTAGATGTCTCTCTCTCTCTCTTCCTTTCCTTTTAAAATCTCCATTCATCTGCACCAATCGCAAAAAGATGGATGGATTCGTCGGACAAAAATAACCTGCTATGCAGTGTTTTACTGTATCAGCTTACGGTTTAACCAAAGCACCTAACCTCATCAAAGCACCTATTATCGTTAATCGCCGTGGAAAATCCTATTTCCTAATGTCTGTAGTTCTGGAAATCTCTATAATGAAGCATATACGAATCAGTTTTATAATGAAAGCTTCATTAAGCGCGTATTACACGATCCGAGCCCACACAATAACAGTGAGGCAGTAAGGCGGCGCGGCGAGGCGAAGCAGCGAGGCACACACGCACACATACCTACATGTAAGTCACGATTACAACACGCGCCGTAAATCCAGGTTGCAGCGAGGCGGCCTCCGCACACTCGGAGTTATGTTAGTATAAACACTGGAAGACGTAACTATTTTTTTAATTTAAGGTGATAATTAATATTTTAACGATTTAGAAAATCAAGATTCTGGATGTTTGTCACCTATTATCATAAAATCACCGTACTGCTGGACTTAAATCATAATTTGGACTCTCTACTAGTCAGTGGAAACCTACTTTAAAAGGCAGCCTAATAATTATTCATTCAAAAATATGTAACCTATGGAGAACTAATTAATACTAGTGGTTATCCAGTAATCCAAAATTCCAAAATTCCAGTAAACCATAATTCATAAAAAACAGCTTTTTGCACTGCTTCTCCGTGTAAACTCTGCGTCAACTTTCACGTTAATTCGTTCTCGCAATTCTCTTAAAAAAGGGCACGATGTTTTCGCTTTACGTATTATATATAGATTACTAGACTAGGAAATCAAAGAGAGTAAACAGAAATTTCAAAAATTATTATAATTAGAAACAAATACTCTACCATGCAAATTTCAATATTTATAACAAGTAAAATAATACACTGTAGAATATAGATATTACGTAATGAAATACTGTTCCTGGTTAAGCGCTTCACACGAATTTATTTCAGTGTCTTCGTCCCAAATCTAGCGTAGAAACGGCAATATATCACGTACGTTACCACGCCTTCTCTTGTGAAATATCTGTATCCATTCCATTGCTTGTGTATCCATGGAATGTCTCTCAGGATATAAGTTATCGATATCTTCTTCAGAAAAATATTTAATTGGGTGCTGGTGTTCGACTTTATTATAGAAAATAATCGTAAGCTGTGTCAGGTGACGTTCGTGGGCACATAAGCTAGACGTCGCGTCGCCTCCCGCCGCGTCTATAAGTAGATTTAAAACAAACATGTTATAACAAGCGTCAGTCGTCGTTTCATAAAATTATTTAAATACTGACTACTACTACTGAAACTTTCTAACTACTAAGTAGTTATTGAAAGCCAGGTTGAAGTTTTGATAGAAAAGCACATCAAAAATAAAAAATGTGTAATAGTAAAGGTATAATATACATCAAATACACCATTTGTAAACCTATCACATCTGGAACGGAAATGAGGTCTGTGAAATGTGGGTCTCTAGTTCGCTTTATCTACCCCTTCGGGGATACGGGGGTGAACTTTTGTACAGTTTGTGAAGTGAGATAGTCACTCATATAAATAGTGGTAATAAAATGTCAATTGCAATGTAGCCAATTAAACTCCTAGGTATTTTAAAGCGAATAAAAATCCAGTGTATTTCATTTACTGATAGACATTCACATTAATCCGATAGTTGTGTACCACGAGTCGAGCGCCCGCATGGTTGTGCGCGCAAACAGAGCGTACAAACAGGAGCTGTGCCAACCGCGCTGCGCCTGCCCGTGCCACGTTGCGTTGTCTCGCGGTGCGGGCGTCTGTCCTTTGCGGCCGTGTGTCACACACTCACACTCGCCGCTCACCGCCCGATGTAGTGACGTCGAAGTAACTTTACCTAAATATGATGCAATAAAAATATTTTATTATATTTATTCTTCTTTGGCTCCATGCTCAAAAGGCTCTAATATTTTAAATGAAAAGACAGACCTAATAGAGCTCTTCCTTTTCTGCCCCTTTTATCAAAACATGTGCGCTGATCCGCCATCGTCTTGGTCTCTCTTGTGGATGTTTTGTTTTATTTGCGCACTCGGCGCAATCACAATAAAAGACCTGCGGTTGAACTCCTTGAATATTAGAGTTCATTGGATATCCAAATTCATAACATTATGTTTTAAAATGCAGGTACAATAATAATCACATATATTTTCCAAACATTAAAACACATTAAATTAAATAACAACGACTTAAATCGGGATAGCCGTGAAAAACTAGAAGCAGTTTTTATAGCGGTTAACGAAATTAGAGCATCACTACGACAAACCAAATCACCGGCGACGCATGCGGGACACCCAACGAAACATAGTTTATAACTTTATACACGGTGTATTGTGATTTGAGAACGGTGATTGTGAATTCAGTTGTGGTTGTATTTATGAGATAAATTATTTAAAATGCAATATATTTTTGGATAAATATCGTATTAATATCTACCCACTTTTCAAATAAAATCAATCAGCAAATATAATATACCTACTCCTAAGTTAGACCATCGTTTACACTTTTACAATGCTGTCATTTTTACTGGCTACGATCTGCGCTGCGTACATCTACTCGTACCTACAAACGAACCGGTGCCATGTCGCCAGCTCGTAGCATGTAACAGTTCAGTGCGCCGCGATCCTTAATTCGCTCCAACCATAGACTCCACTGTCGCTGGAACATTTGCAACTTCATCCTACAACTTAACGACTACCGTTAACGTCACCTTTATCGTAATGGCATAGTGGTCAGTATTCTTTGCACAATCCGCATCGGTTTCACTGGTTCAACTTAACTCATTACGCGTAGGCAGAACTACATCGACAGTCGTACCCCGTGGGATCTGGAACTCATGCAGATGAATGAATATACAAGACGCTGCAAAGAAATCAAAGAACTCCATACTTGCACTACGCGATCCATCCATCAGTTGATTCATTTTAGCACATGTTTTGTGTTTACCTGCGTTACACAGTTCTATGAGTTCTAATACTGTTGTGTTTTTAATACTTAAATAAAACTTATCAGTATTGAAAACCGTATTTTAAATTCACGGACGTATAAAAAAGAAGACACCGTCTCGCCTAAGTTGAACGGATGCCACAGATAAGCAACACACAAAAAGCGCTTCGCACACACTAACGCTCAGTTGCCGCCATTACATGTCAATAGATTGGATCAGCACAAAACCCTGCTTCACTTTTAATGTTCCTAGGCACTACGACCTCTTTTTCTACCTCCATGTTTAAATTATTTCAACTTAAAAAAAATATTCTTTAGATACTTTACATCACACGTCAATGACTCAGTTTGTCTAGTAATTACTAATCACGTACGTAAAAAAATTATGGACGGAGCGCTAGGAACATGGAAACTGAAGCAGGGTTTTCGGCCCATTTGATCTATCGACACGTAATGGCGTGTGCGGCACTTTTCTACAGGCGCATTGTGTGCGTGGCTTCTTTGTGGCGTCCGTTTAATTATAGGCGAAATGGTGTTCTTTTTATCTGTACGCCCGTGTGACTACTTAGGAACATTTTTATAATTTAAAATCTAACAAAGATTTATCAGTTATTCCTTCTTAAGTTTTATCGATCTGTGGAAACAACAGAACGCAAATGGTTATTCATGTTCTTTAGTTTTGAACTTTCGTCATGAAAATGCAATTTGTAATGTCGCCTCGCCGCACCGCGCCGCACCGCGCCGCACCGACGCAACGGGCACGGACCGGGCGCACGGCGCGTCATCGCGGCGCGTCACGGCGCGGCGCGACGGGGCGCTGCGGGCAGCGGGGCACGATACGGCACGGCTAATCAACTCAAACGACAAAAACCTTTCAGAAAGAACCTCGGCGATTGTTAAATGCGGGAGATTCGACGAATTCATAGAATTGACGTTTATGCATAAAAGTTTGGCGTGCCGTTAGAAATAGGAATGATTTATAATATAGATTTATCTTTTTAGAGATCTTTTTTTATTAATTTTCTTTTAGTTATAATATGTTAAAAAAGAAAATAATCTTAAAAAAGAATAAAGTTATTAATGAGTCAATAAATTTGTTACTCTTACTTCTTGAGACCGAACGAAGCTAGACAAAACGTGCGTTATCTTTTTGCACTTTACTTATGACGGTGTCCCGCGGCGTAACTAAACTTTTTTAAATTCTGATCATATAACATAACATAAGCTCACGCCTGTATCCCCGAAATGGTAGGCAGAGGTGCACTAGCGAACTAGAACACCCACATTTCGCCGAGCTTAGTTCCGTCCCAGATGTGATAGGGGGCGAGCCTATCGCCATATCAGGCACAAATTCCAGACTCCGGGCTGATATGGAAGAATCAAATATCACTTTGCCCGACCCGGGGATCGAACCCGAGACCTCAGGATGGTAGTCATACCGAAATACAACTACGCCACCGAGGTAGTCATATCATATCATTATTATATCTTTATAAAATCAAATTCTCGTTATGTTCAACTATGAACCATATAAGCACTTCCATTAGCACTTACCTCTATAATCATTCGAAGGAGGTTCGAACCATATTGGCTTTATTTAGGAAGTCCGCGTGTTCTCCAGTGCTGAGCGCGCTCGCTGCCAGTTACACGAAACTTGGACCACTTGCCGAATGCTGACGTTGTTGCGGCGATAATTGTTTTATACGATAGATGTTTGACTTTTCTATTTAATTGGTATTGCTTGTTTTTTTATATCAAAGTCCTAGGAAAGAAACTTTATGTACCTAATTCGTAAAACTTCAATACGTTTGAGTATTAGTTTCCAGTAAAATAAGCACTGAGCTCGTTTGCAGAATCATATACATGGTACTACTGCCACCGTAGATTTAACCTGTATTAGAAACTAAAAGAGACTTATGGTCTCACAACACCCAAATATCTAAGAATCACACAAACATGTCTCAGTGCGGAAATCGAATCCGCGACGTCTAGTGTACTATCTCGCCGTCCCGTAAGGCCTCGCAATAAGAATTTATTTTACTGCTTATAGGCTAAAATAGACAAAGCAACTGTATTCAAGATAGACGCACGCAAAAGTGGGTCGAGACCTATTACCATTCGCCAGTCGGTTAATCTAAGCGTAAGTCAATACAAAGAATGATAGATAGATAGAAAATATTTATTGTAGAGATCGCTGCCACAGCCTAATTGTAGAGGTAGATAATTAAGTTCATAGTTTAAAGTACATGAACTGATATAAGACGTGTCGCTATTGATTAATCTCCAGTATAACCGACAATCGCGTCTGTTTCGCTGCAAGCTCTCAGCCTTCGCTGCGCCGTGGTCGCGCCGCGCCGCGCTTCACCCAGCATTAGCCAAGTTTAATTAAATAGCGTAGTTATGCCGCGAGTTATATTGAAGATGTACCTCCTATCAACAACTAATTAAACAGTTATTGCTCCAATCTTAATAATATGATTATAGCCTTTTCTGTATAGTTGGAGTGCTAGATTCTTTATCATTAGATTATAGAGGGTATTATAACATTCTAAGTAGTAACGTCTATTTAAACCGGGTAGGTGTACTAACTTAACTACCATAATACTATGTATCAGGCATTTGCTTTACCATTTTTGAATATTTTTCTGATGAATAATCAACATTTATTGTGTTTAATACATTTAATATAAATTCAAAGTTACACACATGTAGAGATTTTAACGTGTTCTTTAGCTTAAGCAAAAATTGTAATAAATATTCTATTTATAATTTACTTATTAGCAATACATGAAATCTCGCTCGTTATCACCATTATTGGTTATTATGGCATTCCAGCAATATATCTTGTAATAAAACCGTATAAAATGTAATAACAAATTGTCACTTCCACTCAGTTTTCTATAAGACAATGGCCATACTTCCCGCCCCCTCTCTCCTATTCCGGGTAAGGTCCATTCCTGTGGTAAATTTTGTTACATCGAAGCTTTTCTATTCACTAGACAACGGCCCTCATTTAAAAGAAATTGCAAGCCAATTGGTTTTCTTTGTGGCCGTTAAATTATACGAACAATAATTTTTATTATGTCGAGGTGAAAGCCCCAATAATGGTCCCCACGGACATTTTCATATAAATCGAAATTAAGCTGAAATACGTTGGATACACCCCACGTTATGCCACACACGTCTTCAGATATATTTTGTGATACAGTTGAATAATGAGTATCAATAATAATACACACATTGAAATCGATTTACTAATAAGAATCTAATGTGGATTTAAAATGTAAATTTAGTTTACAGTTCTGAATAAATGCAAAATTTTGAATAGGTAACTTAATAATTTACTTGTTAACAATTTATCAAACTTCGCTCGTTATCACCATTATTGGTTATTATGGCATTCCAGCAATATTCTTATAATAAAACCTTTTCTTTTCCTAACTCGTACCTTGTTGTAATTTACTGGTTATTTTATTCCAAGTTTTACAATTGAATGGGCCGTTACATATCACCGTCACATAGGAAAAACAAGATTGCAATGTGCCGTCACCTAGTGTAAATTCAAACTGATCGAGAATTACGGCGCACGACACGACCAATTCAGAATGCGATTTTTATTCCATTCCAATACAATATTGCCGGAACGATTTTTATTGTTTCATGTCAAAATAATTGGGAGACAATTGAAGCGCGTCTGTGTGGGGACACAGACTGCTATTTGCCATTTTCCCTGCGCCCGACCCCATAGTCCATACGTTTAATTGATTGTACAATGCTGTTCTGTATGGAGTTTGAACGCGACTTGTCGACGCATTGAATCGTTAATTTACGAGAGTAATTTCTCCATTATTCTTTTAGTACGTTGTAGTTTCCGCAAGTGTCGCTGATAGTTAAATGTACGAAGAAGATGAAAGCCATCGTCTATTTGGAGTAGCGAGAACTGTAAAAATTACTCGTTGTAGGGACACATTTCGAATTGCAACACGACTAGTTTTCGTACAACTTACTCGAAGTTCTGCGTCTGTTCTTGTTCTCACGACGTCATCATGACAATACAGTGGCATAATGAGCACAATGACGTATCGGTTTTTTTTCGTACAATGGGTGCAGTAGTAATAGTGGCGAGGGTGTGCCTTACCTCGCTCGGGTACTTTTCCTTTGTGGTGATTAAGAATAAATTACTAAATCAATAAATAAAATAAATATACTTAACTTAAATACATTATACTCAACGCATAAGTTGCGAAGTTTTGCGAAGTTGTGGTGGTATTTCGGTACGACTACGGTTCTAAGGTCTCGGGTTCGATCCCCGGGTCGGGCAAAGTGATATTGGAATTTTCCATATCAGCCCGGAGTCTGGAATTTCTGCCCGATATGGCGATAGGCTCGCCCCCTATCACATCAGGGACGGAACTAAGCTCGGCGAAATGTGGGTGTTCTAGTTCGCTAGTGCGCCTCTGCCTACCCCTTTGGGGATACAGGCGTGAGCTTAAGTATGTATGTTATTATAATTTAAGTAAAATCTGAAAAGGGAAGGTAATAGAACTTTTGCCTTTGTATTGAATAGTTTTTGAGAAAATAAGATGTCTACTACTTATTGATAGCTTGGAATTTTATATTAACTCCTTTGTCCTAAATACGTACACGTTAAATCGTTTTTTATTTTGGCCAACTGCTATTCCTCCAAAACACCTCGGAGGTATTTATAAACAAGCGAATGACAATTCACATTTTCTTTTTCGCATTCATGAATGTAGAGGTAGTATGCAGGAACAAAATCTCTTATCTAACCTATAACCATAATTAATCATTCGTTACTTGTAAATCCAGATGCAAGTATAAAGATTTCTTATAATAAAGAAGCTTTGAGCAGTTTGAACGTCCCGGATTCTACTTTTACAACCACACTTAACTGTTACATAGGAAGACCCGCGGGACTTCCGCGTCCGCTTTAGTTTCCTTGTAATATAATCACAGTTTAAAAACCATACAGTTTATCAATAAATTTATCTAAAGGGAACGGCAATATTGAGCCAACAAGACACGAATTTGCAACATTAGTTAGAGCCTATGCACAGGGCTTATTTTGAACGCCCGCTCACTAGATACTACCTAGGTACTGTAGATGACCAAAAAAGCAGATTTTCGCATTTGTATCAAATCAAACGCACGTACAAAGCGATGCAAATGCGCGCGAGAAGCGCGTTTGTAATGCTTTAATGATGAAACGTCATGGATCATTGCGCATCGTCGGCATCGTAAAATTACGCCGTGGGTCTAGGCCCTTAGATATTGCACAACAATTTTTTATTTATTTATCTATTCGAATGAATCCAATTTCTTAATACTTTATAGAGGAAGATCATGTCATGCATTCGTCTGCGTATAAACATGCTATCCATTCCAAAGTGTATAAATGCATCGTTTGTGTAACCTGCAAAGAAATATTAGATATCGCAGGAAACGCTTTTAAATAGAATTATGTTAGGCCGGTGAAATGAGTTAATTCTGTACATACATCGACATACATCGCTCGATGTACTCTTGTGTCATTTCCTTACTTAGCACTACTTACATGTAGGCAACATCTAATCTTCAATACTAAGTTTGTTGTCAGTGTGTATGCTTGTTAGACTGCGATGTAATAATTGTCTGTGGGCAGGAAGCGTCCCGTCCCGCGGCCTCAGGACATGGACCGTGAGGGAGGGAGGGGGCGAGTGAGGGGGGGGGGGTGATAACGCGACGCAATAGTGAGGACATTAAGCGCAGTTAACTCATTTGCCTTTCATGATTCATGTAGGGCAGTGTGGCGCCGCGAGACTGACGGCAGTTGAGACCATGCAGTAATACAACTGGGATATTTCATAATTTAAAAATAGAGATTCCAAGTTTCAGGTTACATTGATCTTATTTTCTTCCCTTCATGTAATATGGGACCGTTGTGTGTACCTACAAATTTCGGTTCTAAGCGACTCCTGCCTAATTTTAGAAATTAAAACATATTGTAACTAAAACGCAGGACTTTATATCCCCAGCCTCAGTACTTTGTCAGTTCACCAATGAGGCCATGATAAGCTCTTTCAAATTATTTTTGCACTTCAAAGTATTTTTTTCAGTCGAAATAGGTCTCGATAGACTTGATAGGTAATGCCAATGTTTTCTTATAACTACCGACCTAAGTCAAACACTGAGGGTACCCAGTCCCGGGAAATCGTAAAAAGGCGTGATGCCGGCAGGACCTCCCTATCCACAACCCTTATACGCTGCCACTTGATCAAAAAGGCGCCAAATCATTCATGTTCCACCACCGAACTGAAATCAACTGCGTCGTCGCAAGAAACGATAAACATTTTACTATCGTCGCCATAAGCAGCTGTCGAAGTGTCGACAGTCGCCGAGTGTCGCCGAGTGTTGCCGAATGTCGCCGACGTCGTGTTATTTACGATCTCGCACCACCATAATAATGGCTTTGTTTTGGACCACACCGCCCGCCCTCAGGAAGCGATTGACCACACTCCATTAAGATTTTACAACCATGTGCAGGATTAGGAAGCTACTGGTGAAATGTGTGTAGTCTAAATGCAAGAACGAAATAAAGATTTTATGCTGCTGGTCCTAGCTGCCGTGGTGGTCCTGAGGTCTCGCGTTCGATCCCCAGTGAGGGCAGTGATATTGATTTTTCAGAATCAGCCCGGAATCTGGAATTTGTGCCCGATATGACAATAGGTTCGCCCCCTGTCACATCTAGGACGAAACTAGGCTCGGCGAAATGTGGGTGTTCTAGTTCGCTAGTCCGCCTCTGCCTTCTCTTTTTGGGTATACAGGCGTGAGCTTATTTGTATGTGTGTGATGCTACTGACTGACGGCCTGACCTGAAAATATTTTGGCCTCGTAGTTTCTGATACGACTCGCGAGTTTCATTGACTATGTGTGAACGTTACGTACGTTGGAAATTATCATTAATTAGGTGATGTTACATCATGCTTTCTGTAGACCGGGAGGTCCTGGGTTCAATTTCCATATTGGTCAAAGCAAATTTTCTATTTTAATTTGCCTGGGACTGGATCCCTTATGGGGGGTTGACGTCAGGTAGGCCGTTCGTAAAAACTAAGCCGAATCCTATCGGCAACATGCTTGAAAAAGACTGTTAGATAATGCTGTATTAGTCAGAATTATGTTGTTGACATAAATGCTATATTATGTACAGCTTTGCAAAGGTGCCTGTATAAAATATTTCTGATCCAACTCGAAATGAACGATGCAGCTGTCTGAAGAAGTTGGAACCACAAATAAATATCCCAACACTTTTTGACTTTTAATATTCGCGGATAATGGTATCGGAGCTTGTGTTAGCACAATAACCACCCTCCCCGCCCCTCCCCGCCCCTCCCCATGCCAATCCCCACCTCCCCGATTCACTTCCTCACTCTCACCTCAAAGGGAGTTTTCTTTATTCCGTAACCTTATTTTTATTTCTGTAACCCGAAGGGTGCGGGGCGCGGGAGGTTTCACATTTAGCCTAATGTCACAGTTGGTCCAAATTGAAAATAAACATATCCCGCCTTTTCCCTTTGACGGGATTAAATAAATTCGGCGAAGTTTCGTTCGGAGGTCGGAGAAGTTCAGCCGAATACTGATACGTTACTGAGAGTAACCGATAAGTCATGTTGGATATGACATCGCCTGAAGTAAAGGAGATGTACCTCTATATAAAATTGTTATTGAAGGAGACCAATATTCGTACTAGATTTACTCAATTAGTTGAACACTATGGGCGTTACTTATAAAAACAGTTTTTATAAGTAAATGTGACACAAGGAAAAAAGTGACAGGCTATTCTTAGCCATATTCTCAGCGAAACTGTTTTTATAAGTTACGCAAATACTTATTAACTAGGAAGGAATAATTTCGGCCCCTAAAATTTCCAAAACGCAACGGTAAACTGTCACTTGATGTGGGTTCTCTGTGAGATAATGATAAGAATCCCGTTATGACGCCTTGCTTACGCTGTAGGTAAAATTATCTTCAGCGTGTTTCTCAATCTAAAAATTTAAACAATGTGATATATGTACTTACGGGAATATATTTTTTTATCCGGGCACGGCACAGTGACTACACTACACCTGATGGTAAGCGTAGTGCAGTCCAAAAAAAACAACGACCATCGCTAAACATAGTTTATGAAAAAAAAACAAATTGACATATATCATGTATTGTCTGGACTTTAAAAGAGGCCATAACCCTTGAGTTTGTTTCGGCATTTCTTCTCAGGGATAGCCACGAAATGCCGACGCCGTTATTACTTTATCAATATCTTAGAATCAATATACTCGTAATTGACATGTGAAAGTGGTATAAAATATCCTATTTTCAGAATAAACGATTTGGCAAATTGTTTGTTTATACTATCCACAAGAACTATTGGAAAATAAAAAGTCCTCAGTATATAAAAAGTTTTCATTTGTAGCTCATGGGCGAGAACCCGTGCTGCAGTGCTACGAATGGTCCACACCACACTACATTGCGCGGTGGAGCGGCAACTCCATAAATCCTCGCCGGAACGAAGAAGCAATAAAAACGACAACACACATTAATAACGCACCACGGCGACTAGCGAGTAGCGACTGACCGCAACCTACTATTGACTGACCTACTAAGCAAAGTTAAACAGTAACCCGAATAAAAGTTAAGTGAGTGTATTCGTTATTGTCGAATATAGTATAGTCTATATTAGTCGCCTCCTTGGTCTAATGGCAGTACATGTGGGCTGTGGACCAGGAGGTCATGGGTTCGATTCCCAGAAGCGAATTTTTTAATTTAATTTGCCCGGTATTGTATCCCTCAGAGGGGTTGACGTCAGGCAGGCAGCCGGTCGTAAACACTTAGCATAATCCTTTCTGAAAAATGCTTAAAAAAGTGTGTTGCGCCGACCCCACATTAAGGTGGGATAAGGGCAGGTAGAAAGAAAGTGTATTCGCTATTGTCAGTTAAGAAATTATAAAATTTTCTACCTGCGATAATTTCAGTACAAATCATGGATACAACTGATTCGACTAGCGTTTCAAATTTATTCATATTATTTGATGCGTTTAAAAAAGAAATATGAATCCGTCAGTTAACAATATGTATCGCCTTCTTTATTTAAAAAGGGTATACTATATTATACCTATCTTCATTTATAGAATCGTCTAAATAAAACATCAAGCGACAAACAAAATGCGCGTCCGTGACATAAATTTTAATTATCTATAGTCTATACTGTTCCATGGTCCACGAAATTAGGTATTTTTAAATTCTTCAAATAACGAGAAGCATCATAGGTAATATCCATCATCTGTTCATACATTTCTGTTACGAATATTATTACAGACCGTAAAAAATAATCCACGGATAGAATTGATTTTCAATTCTGTACCGATCCCAGCTGGATAATCAGTATTTTATTATTTATTTATCCGACAAACAATGCCCAAAGTTCGTGCAAACGTATTCATAAAACGAGACTGTAATAAAATCATCGTGAGTGGTAAACGCGTAGTGTGGAACACGGGAGCGTGGGCCTGCGGGCGCGGGACGTAATCACGAGAGAAATAAAAGACGCCTCGCCTCGCGCTGATTGTCGCGGCTTCAAACCTGCACTAGTACCGGGACACACTGAGGCTCGTGATAAAGATTTTAAAGTTATTTAAATTTGGATTTAAAAAATGCCAAATGATTGTAATTTGCTCTTAGAGGCAACAAGGCATTAATCAAATGACATGATTTGAGTATTTCAGTGTTTAGAAGAGTGTAATAAGCAAAGAATAATATCAAACTACTTATTGTTTAATTCGGTGTTAAATTATAATGTAATTCTGTCGTACGATAATTCGTAGGCAAATCTATTGGTGTATATACAAAAATAATAATATGACAGGGTTGTTTGTGATTTGTGAAACAGAATATTTTTTTTGCTTTTGTTAGCTTCTTGAGCTCTAGAAGTTAGGCGAATGGAAGTTTTTATAAACTACCGATCGGAGCACAGTTTGCTGCAGTTATCGCACAGTTTCAAGAGCCTAAAGAGTACTTGTCTGCGTCGTTTTTACAATAATCATTTTATATTAATAAATCCTAGTAGTCCAGTGTTGTTGTGTGTTGGTTTGAGCCACATAGTACGTGTGGTGTGGACTGCGGTCACTTGCCAGCCTGCGTACAACCGCATGCATGCATGACATTCCTGTGCTTCTAACCTGAATATCTTGTGCGCTTCATCGGATGTACCTTCATTTCAAAGGCTCGTGTAATTAATATTTCTAAACTCGTTCTCTATTTCTATACGTGAACGTGTGATTTCGTTATTACAATATAGAAGACGTTATTTGTTAACGGTAGCTTTTCTTTCTACCTGCCCTTATCCCACCTTAATGTGGGGTCGGCGTAACAAACTTTTTCAAGCATGTTGCAGAGAGGATTCGGCTTAGTTTTTACGACCGGCCGCCTGCCTGACGTCAGCTGATGAGGGATCCAGTCCCGGGCAAATTAAATTAGAAATTTCGCTTTGCCCGACCTGGGAATCGAACCCAGGACCTCCCAGTCCACAGCCCATAAACGGTGCCATTAACCCAGAGAGGCGACAAACTTGTTAACGATAGCAAATATGTAAATTTACGGATGCACCAGACGCGGTCGTATGACATACTTTAATTTTGCCGGGGAAGAGGCTAACTGTAGAGGTACATAACCCGTCAGAAGTAGTATTTACCTAATGGAATGCTAGCTAGCTGGCAGGGTAAGAATATTCTATGATTTGTGGCATGCAGATAGAGAGAGACAGTTTACGTTGGAAATTTGCGAATTAAAGACAAAGATCAGAAGCAAAAATAAAGATACCGAGAAAAATAAAAAATCAAGTGCATGCTGCATATTAATATTATTTCGCAAGACTAATTCTTAGATTAAAAAATGATCGTAGTAAACCCTCAATGTTTTTGGACGACATATCCAAAGATAACCTACACCGTGGGATAATTAAGGAAAAAAATCCCCTACTTTACGAGTAGGGTGAGAGGTACCCTAAAAATATTTTTTTTTTCTAGATTTTATTTTACTGTTTTGTCAGTGTGATTATAATACCAGTCAGTGTGATTGTATACCTATGCCAAATTACAGCTTTTTAAAACGAATAGTCTTTGCGTTAGTCCAAAATCAAACAGACATACAGACGGACATGACAAAATTATAAGGGTTCCATTTTAGCCATTTGGCTTCGGAACCCTAAAAAAGATGAAATTTTTCCGCTCGGCTTTTAATGAAGTCGATAGGTCGTTGGATGATGTTAATAATGGTGATGTTCGTGGTAGTCCCATTCTGTGGAAAAATAATGTTGCAAGGATTTTGCCTAACCTGTCTATGGTATATCATAACCATACAGTAAATGCCAGAGTTTCTTGTCCGTTCTTCTCTGGTGAAACAGCGTTCCGAACTGGCGGTAGTGTAAAAATTTACGGAATCGAAATGATGTTTAAAAATTTTTAAGTAAATCCATAAATATTTTTATTTAATTTGAAAAAAATGCAATATATTCACCACATCCCACTGTGCGTCGATCCTAAGGCGTCGGTTTATCACGCGCGGCGGCGCGGCGCGACGCGGGACGCAGATGGAATATGGAATTTGTGTTTTATCTACGCCCGCCTACAATGTACCTACTACCTACCTGCAGGTAACAACACCTAAGGTGATGGCATGTAGTCGCTTGTAACACTAACCACGCTTTCCACAACGACTATATGAATGTAAAAGTATTTGTAGTACACAGACGCAATAATTATATTGTTTTTGTCGTATAGACTTTTGCAAACCCCTAACTACAAAATTCATGCTAAGATAAAAGCAAATAGAACAGACCTTTCGATGAGTTATATCCAATGACGTTTAAACCGCTATATACTCGTACATATATGAAATGAAAACAAGTGCAGACGTCTATCCATTTAGTCTAGATATTTTTCGTTTCAATATGTACCATACAATAATATGTAACAAGTATTGCTTAGAATCATAGCAAAAGTTAATGTGCTTTCTGAGTAGTGTAAAATATTCCCTGTTCGAAGTATGAAACAGCATAAAACCCACCGATAAACCAATTATTTGTCGGTGGTCCCTGTTTTTTTTTGGACTGCACTTCACTTTGCCGTACTCGGGTGAAAAAAATTTACTACATATTATAACTTGTAATTTTCTTGTAGGGCAATCAACTCTGCAGCTCCATGTGGAGCCATCTGTTCAACACATTAGCAGAGACGGTAGATGAGGCGGACACGAGGGCGACCCTTTTAATTTGCACGAGTATTCTGTAAATCGCTGTATCGCACTCTGTGTGATTAGCCCTTGATAGATGGACATAGCTGTTAATTTTTGTAGTTCTCTTCAAACTTTATCTCTAAACTAGAAAATAAGAAATGCTACCCCGCACGAGACAAATTTAAACCGTAAAGATCAATAACGAATGAACATACTAAGTAAATGATGATTCCCCTGGTATTGTGGATGTTTATGGGCGGCGGTGATCACTTAACATCAGGTGACCCACTTGCTTGTTTCCCCCCTCTTCTATAAAAAAAAAAACTAAGTAAACATGTTATACGGCCTAGCCACAGATTGCCAGAAAGAGTATCAAATTACAACTCTATAACATCTACTCGACGCGGTTTCTAGACGAGTATGAAAGTCGCATGATCTCGCACTCTGTGTAATTGTGCCTTTGATAGTAGGACATAATCAAAACGTCGTGACTCGTGACTCGTGGCGGTGATCGTCGAATTGCTGACACTCGCACTGTCGCCCGCTTCCGCTGTCCGCCCTCCGCTGTCTCTATTACTTACTTGGTTTACATAATATTTTTATCCCAGCATGGTAAAGTAATTACAGTGCATCTGATTTAAGTGCAGTACAGTCCAAAACACCAGCGATCACCTAAAAACAATAAGTCCATCTATAGTAGTCATAGAACCATGCTAATTTTTATAAATAGTACTGACCGAATACAAAAAGAATAACAAAAATTTATCCATATAATAAGAGTGATTTCACGTAATATGTATAAACACGTCTCGAATTATAGATAACCTTCTCCTTTGAAGTCGATTAGTTGATAACTTTTAGAGTGAAAACAGGACTGTAGCACTACTAACTCGTCCTATCATTAATGTGTATAATAATTTCCGCTATTTCTTTGTACCCCGCTCTCGCTCGCTCATTCACCATCGACACTAGCGGTGTGGCGCGAGTCGCGAGTCGCGACACACCACATTCATTACTGTGGATTAGGCCAACTGTCTCAGCTCCACGTCGACTCAATTAAATGAGTTTTTGACAATCATGCCGCGGCGCGATGTCATGCCATGCGACAAGCGCTATACTCTAATGAAAACGCTACGTTCCGCTTATAACGCTGACAGAGATATCTGACTCCTGCGACTGGTGACTCCTGACTCAGGGGATTAAATAACAATGATTCAAATTAATTCAAAATTTTACACATTCTACGAGTACCTGCTATTTATTTATATTTTAATGAATCGCCGTACTCTCATTTAAAATATATTTCATAATCAAAACAGTGTTTCATATTATTAAATAAAAATAAATTTAAAGACAATTTTGAAACAAATATATTAACCCTCTAAACATTAATGTATGATAGAGGCCGTAGAGCCACTCTGCATCTACAACAAGATATAAGACGAGAAATACATTGCAAAATCACAAAAATCAATATCAAGTCAAGTAATAATAACAACTATCTCGCTCTTCTTTCACTATTCTTATTCTTTCCATATACAGATCAATTGATTTCCTAATAATTTAGGTATATTCTGTCTTTCTACCCGCCCTTAACCCAACTTAATGTGGGGTCGGCACAACACACATTTTCAAGCATGTTGCAGAAAGGATTTGGCTTAGTTGTTACGATCGGCGGCCTGTCTGACGTCAATCCCCCTCCACACATTAAATCAGAAAAATCGCTTTGCTCAACCTGGGAATCGAACCCAGGACCTCTCCCGTCCACAGCCCATACATGCTGGCACTAGACCAAGGAGACGAGTCATACTTTAATGAAGTAACGAATAATTTAGGTATTCATGGATGTTATTTACCATTACATGACCAGCATGTTCGTTTGCCAACAAACTTTTTGCAATGAGCACATACAACAGTCTCATGTCACAGAACAACAAATATGTTAATTTAACATCCCGATGCTTGAAGAAATGTTTTGCGCCGACCTCATATAGAATTGTGGAGAGGCACAAGAGCAGGTGGATAGAATCAAATAAACAATAACTTAAGGTGTTATTTAGTGAGATAATATATAATGTGATTGAAATGTAAAAATATTTAAAGATGGTGAGTTGTCCAACGTCCACTAGCGGCTGGGCGGCCGCGGTTGGACGGCGATGCGTCGGTTATTCAAATGTAACGAGCGGTCGGCGCCGCTCGCTGGCCGCGAACACACCGCGAGCGGTACCTTAACTGGCTCATCTAAATGTATTGACATGTTATGTGCATTCAATACTTCTTAAATTTAACTTATTGCATATAAGATTGGTGAATAACAACGAGACGAGGGCGCAATGTATGCAACGATCGATTTATATTAAAAATTGGATTTTTCTGTATGTATTAAGTATGTAATGTTTATGTAATCCCTAGATAAAAAGTGTGAAAGAAAACTCTGCATGATTTAAAATATGGCTATAAGAAATAAATCGTTGTTTTGTTACAACTTAAAACACATTTTTCATCAGAAGATTATTGACAGACAAAATTAAGTCAAGAGGAGGCTAATATTCATAATATGTAAATAAAATTCAATTCATCTGACTAAGTTTGACTGTCGTGGTAAATACATAAGTAATAGGAGGAACTCTACCGTTAAACATTTTTTGGAAAAAAATTATATGAGTGGAAAAAAATCCGGATAGGTCGGTGCCGGCGGCGAGAGCGGGCTCGTGACGCGCAGCCCCCGGGGGCCGCCCGCTCGCGCTCGCGCCGTGAAATGAAATCATACAGCGCGTCACGCTCTGCACGCGCTATATTTTGTTATCTTCCAAACTGGACAATCGCTTTCATAGCCGACAGACCAATAAATTTTGCGTTTTTGACATGGAAACTGCACGCTTTTGCAAATTTTGCGGCCAAAAGTAGATATGGTCTTTGAATTTCCCATTCATTCAATGATAACGTACTGTGAAAATAGAAAACATCTTTAATAATTTTTGTTTTTCCCACATAGAAAATATAGAAAAGTAAATGTATCAAAGTGGATACATGATCCATTCAACATAGGATATATCTCTGGGGACTATGAAAGGTAAGAGAATAGTACCCTAAACCTCTAAAATTCTGTTTAGTTTATTTATATACGGTGGAATTTACTTTAATACCGGCCCTATTCTTACCACGACATAGATAAATTGTAACAGAATGTAGTCTTTCTACTAGATAAATTACTCATAAATAAGTTTCAGGTTAATATAGGGACACGAAGTAAATAGTGTTACAAAGTGCATCTGATGTTATGTATCTGATCCTGGCTTCGTACAAAGTATGTTATTAGTTGATTAGCCGGCTGGCTGTAAAACTTTACTGTCCGCGAACATGTCGGAGGAAAAACATTTACTACAATGTTACAATTTTAGTAGAATTTAAGTGAAAAATTACATCATGTCGCATATTTATACGAAGTTATTTTTAATAGTGGCCATTGTTGGAAAAAATATTAAACAAAATAATACATATAAAGTACCTACTTAATACAATACTATAAGCAGTGCCTACAATATCCTATCTGTATATATAACCTACATATTTAGTTTTATTTGATCTAGTTCACTATCGGATATAATAATATATTTTCATCAGTTGTCCGTAGCATCGCTTCAACTGTTCATTCAGTTATGAATACAGAAATGCTATTAATTTATTCATTATGTTCGTGTATCAATCAGCGCGATTTGTGCGCGAACGGTTATATGAAGAGCAGTTACAAATTTACAATATACAACTTGATAATAAAATGCATATCAAATTATTTATACCCGATAAGTAAACCTTTTAATCCCATATTCACTTATACAATAAAACGTAATGAAACTCTCATAAAATGTGTGTACGTAAATACGTATCAAATGATAACATATTATATTGCGTTAAACAATATTTTGTTGAGTTTAATTAGACAAAATGAAATGCAAATGTGATTATTACTATAATGATTTTGTTTATACGACAGCCTTCTTGGTCTAGTATCAGCATGTGATGATGATGTGCTCTGAACTGGGAAGTCCAGGGTTCTTTTGTAACTTGATTGGTCCACGTTTCGCCACATGACTCAAGCAGGCAGCCTGTAGTAAAAACCTATAGGAATATTTTCTATAACATGCTTGACTAGTATGTTGAGCACCCGACAGTACCGTAGAATAAGGCATGTGAAAAGAAATTGAGTAATGATTTAGTTTATCGCTATTCGCTAAGTACGTCCCCGTTATCATTGGGAGCCGCGACTCGCGCCAGCCAAGGGCGTCAGCTTACGACACACAATCGAATATTAAAATACTTGATCACTTACATACGATATCTAAATAATCCGACCCAGCCAGGGCTCATTGTAATTTTTCAATTTCGCAACGGGAGGGCAGAGGGCTGAGGGCGGGAGGGGGGTCGCGGGCCGGGGGAGGTGAAGGGGGTGCGTTTCAATCGTATCGCAGCGCATTATGATGGCGGGCGCGGGGCGAGAGTAGAGACGTCCCCGGTATGAATATTTGAATGGCTGATCGGCGGCTAGCTGTTGTGAGTGTGACGTTTATTTAGTAGGCTGTTGCCGTGTCTGCTAACAAAACTTTATGTGTTTGACTGTACAGATATCGTATTTTCATAATTTTAACATTTGTCTATAAATTTTCCATAATTAATTAACCGTACATAAAAGGAAATGATAATAGAGGTATAACCCAGTATATCCCGACATCCCGTTTCACCGGCGTCGGGTAGTCGGGAATTGGGAGTGGGGGCTAGATCCTAGAGTTGTACTCTTCACGATATTACGTCAGCCTTAAGTGCTAAAGCGACAACCACTATTTTTCAAATAACATTTTCGTTATATTCGAAACACTCGCGGAAGTACTTACTATAGATAATCATAACATCAAGTAGCTGTATGTTGGTCGAGCAATCACATACATATGTGTTAAGTTCTATGTTAGTAACTACTTACCGACAGGTAAATCGTCTGCTACTCTTCTGTCTACATAAGCAAAATACTTTTTAAGTCATAGAGCCACGCTGTACACAGTTATATTAACAAAATAATTTTCGGCTAAAGTAATAACTGACTTACGAAAATTGCCGTGATCCACGCTAATGGGGCATACTGGCAAAAATATCTGTATATGAAGAGTTATAATAACCGTCATTTCGAGCATACAGAGCGTCAGATGTTAGAACAAAGCGACACCACTTATATTGGCAGTATGAAGAGAGCAACAAAAGTGCACAAGCACCGTGGCGATAGATTTCGCGGTCGGATGGTGGTTGATGCGGACTGTGGCGGTGCAGTTATACTCGTAGTTGCCTCACTTGCCGCTGTCTGTTCCGCGCCACCGACCGGACCAGCGCGGCGCGGCGCGACCGTGCTGCCACGATGCACACTTGCAGCTTGCACCGCCACATAGTGCGGGCCGACGAGCAGGCCTGTCGAAAAGTGCTAACGAGCCGTGCACACTTGCCGAATATTCAACCGGTTTCACACTTCTGATCTAAAGGGGACAGGGCGTTACATTACAACAGTATTTTGAAATCTTGTATACATTAATGTCTATAGCACGAATGGGTCAGTTCGACCGGTTTGATGCCACTGTCTCAGAGAAAACCAGCGTAAAGTGGCTCCTCGCTGTTGTGTTTTTTTTTCGGTGAGTGAGATTTCCGTTGGGCCGATTCCCCTATCCCTTTCTCAATCTCTATTCCTCTCCTTTTCGGTTGCAGCACCCAACTCAACCTTGTGCTTGTGGGTTACACAATATATTGCAATATAAAGGTCAATATAGTCGTAAAGGTTTGCTATTTACATAAGCTCACGCCTGTATCCCCGAAGGGGTGGGCACAGGCGCACTAGCTAAGTAGAACACTCCACATTTATCAGAACTTAGTTCCGTCCCTGATGTGATGGGGGCGAGCCATATCAGGCACAAATTTCAGATTCTGGACTGATTCTGAACTGAAAAACCCAATATCAATTTGCCCGACCCGGGGATCAAACCCTGAGTTCTCCTCAGGACGGTAGCCGTACCGAAATACAATCACGTCACCGACTCACACACAACCACCACAATATTTAATCTCATTGTTGCACCACGTCGTCTCCTTGGTCTAGTGGCAGCATATAGGCTGTGGACCGGGAAGTCGTGAGTTCGATTCCCAGGACAGGCAAAGCGAATTTTCTAATTTAATTTGCCCGAGCCTGGATCCCCCAGACGGGGATGACGTCAAGCAGGCAACAGGTCGGAAAAAACTTGGCCAAATCTTTTCTGCAATAGCTTGAAAAGTGTGCTACGCCGACCCCACATTAAGGTGGCAGATAAAGGCAAAAGAAAAAACAAATTTGCATCACGTCAATTTCATTTCAAAGCCAATTCGCCGTACTTGTACAAATCTAAGCATAACACAATAAATATTATTATTTCTCAGTTATTCTAAAATGTTTAACAGCACATGTATATGCAATCACCCCAAGAAAGTAGACACACATCTTTGCATTACAATAATTTGATCCAAAGAAGATCGGTTGCTCAGTGAAGTGATCCCACAGTTAAGAAGCTAACGTTACAAACGCTGGCGTCGTGTCATGTCAAGTGGATTCCATTTATATCCACCGAATGAAGTCGTTTGTCTTTAACCAAATCTTTTACATTCTCCACATTATATTTCACATGTTTGATATGTTAGAACCGAGCTAATGCCAGCCTTGTTGTTTACATGTTTAAGGTGATTTAAATATTACGGTACCTACGAGTATGTAGTATGAAGTACAAGTGTCTAACTGTAAACCATGCTGGACTGTGGACAGCAGAAATTTTGGCATCAGTGTGACTGGTATTTAGGATTTTTTTGTAATGAATTACCCGTTAATATTCAGTATTTCTAACAATAAACCGTGTTCATAATTCGTACGGGGTCGTTCACTGCACTAACGTACATAAATGTTTTTGAAGTGCATAAATATTTGTTTCGTGTCAGGGTGCTGTTAAGCCAAAAACACCCGTGGTTTAATTATGTGTAATATAGTAGTTAGTCAGTCCAAACTACGAATAATCAACCACATTTTATATTTTCGACAGAGTAACAGTCTGATCTTCACCTTGCGTATAACTAACTTACAATAATGTTTGCTACCCTATTTATACTTAATACAGAATGTCAAATCAGCAATATTATATTTCAATGTATAAGTTTAGAGATGGTATGTTATTTTATTAATAAATTTATAAAGCAAATTAGTAATTATAACGAATATCCTATAGTGAAATGACAAGGCATAATTACGATATTACAACAACCACAATACGATGAGTATTTATCACGGTTGGTACTTATTAAAACTATGAATAATCACAATATTGGAATTGTAATGATCTAACAATTATGTAGCACTCTTGGTACTTGTTAACACTCGGCCATCCTGCATAGACCGTGTCCCACGGTCCTGGTTACGTTCTTCAGCAGTAGGTCTGAATTCCTGGAACAGAAAGAAATACAGCAGCAACTTTGTTTATATATATAGCATGTGAAATAATTCATATAAATATATGTAGACTTGCAATTTAGTTCTAATTAAATGTGTGCTTCTTGAACACATAATCACACAGCAGTTTTTAGTTATAATTGTATTATGTACTTGATCACATAGCCGTCCTGAACTATATATTTTATATGAACTTGACCACGGAGATCCTGAATTATATGGACTTGGTCACATAGCCGTCCTGAATGATACATAACATGGACTTGATCACACAGCCATCCTGGATTTATACATCATATGGACTTGATCACACAGCCATCCTGAGCTAATGTTATATGGACTTGGTCACATAGCCGTCCTGAATGATATATAACATGGACTTGATCACACAGACATCCTGGATTTATACATCATATGGACATGATCACACAGCCATCCTGAGCTAATGTTATATGGACTTGGTCACATAGCCGTCCTGAATGATATATAACATGGACTTGATCACACAGACATCCTGGATTTATACATCATATGGACTTGATCACACAGCCATCCTGAGCTAATGTTATATGGACTTGATCACACAGCCGTCCTGAATTATATATTATAAGAACTTGATCACACAGCCTTCCTGGATTATATATTATAAGAACTTGATCACACAGTCGTCCTGGATTATACATTATGCCATCCTGAGCTAATGTTATATGAATGAGTATATAAGAGTTTCAATAATACGGAGTATAGGTCAGGGCAATATACAGGAAACACTTCACTGCATAGGTACATGTATTTTCTCAGTATTATATAGATGTTAATATTTACAACAATAAGAAGATTAAGAGTATAAATGGAGCAGCACATCACTTTAAATTAGTAAATAATTAGCGCAAGCGATAGGATACTTATTAAAACAATAAATTAGCTTTCCAGAAGATCAATCAAATCGTCTCTATCAACTTCTCGATCACTGCCTGAACTATCATCCTCAGAGACAGTTGGTTTATATGGTCGAAGTGTCTCTCCTCGTACTACGGCGCAAAACTTTTTGTAGCCCTTCATGCCCTTAATACTTGAAATCGTGTATCGGTCTAACGATTGTTCTGCCTTACAGACTTTATATGGTCCTGTATATAGTCCATTTAGTTTTTTAGTGACCCCTGTAGTAGCATCTCTCGCTATCCCTCCTTTCCAAAGAACTAATTGACCTACAGCGTACTTAATGCATTTCTTGTGTTTTTTGTCAAATCGCGTTTTCATTACAGTCATATTTCTATCGATTCGCAACTTAGCATTTTCCCTGTTGACACGTAGCTCATTTTGTTGGGTTTCAGAGGTTGAGGGTGAATCAGAAGGAAACCCTGGATATCTCGAATTTTTGTGACCAAACATAAGGTTGAATGGTGGAAAACCCGTAGTGGAATTAGGGGTATTATTGATTCCCCACACTATATCATCTAATTTATGGTCCCATGTACATTCACTTTCGGACATTGTGTTAAGACTGTTTAATAAGGTACGGTTGACTCGTTCTACCTGCCCATTGGATCGAGGACTGGCAATAGCATTCAATATATGTTTAAACTGATTTTCTTCGGAAAATTGTTTAAAGTATCTACTCGTGAAAGCTTTGCCTCGGTCTGTAATTACCCTTGCCGGATAACCAAATTGCATAATGATTTTTTTTAATAATCGAATTGTTTCTATTGAACTACAATTTTTGGCCGGTCGAGCGAAGACAAATTTAGTAAAAGCATCAATAACTACATGAATATATGTGTTTCCTTTACGGGTTTTGGCAAAGGGTCCCAAATGATCTGCATGCAATGTATGCATAGGTACAGCTGGTTTGCTAATTGGATATAATTCACCTTCCGTTCTACCATAGTTTCCCTTATTAAATGCACATTGTAAACAAGAGTTTAAATATTTTCTTATAAATCTAGTCATACCCTCAAACCAAAACTGAGCCTTAATAGAACTTTCACATTTTTCGAAACCAGGGTGCCCTATTTGGTCATGAAGCTTTTGAAGTAATCCATATTTAGCTAATTTAGGAATTACAAAACGCTCCCCAGCTACAGTTTTTCTATACAGTATATTGTCTTTCACAATATAGTTAGCGGATAAATTAGGATCAGAGTTATCAATAAGTCTAGAAATTATGCTTTGTATGTTATCATCTTGAATTTGTAAAGTCATTAGCCAATCGGAATTTTCAATCATAAGTACTTTATTCGTCACAGGATTCCTGCTTAAAGCATCTACATGCTTCATGCGATCGCCTGGCCTATACTCTATCTCAAGATCAAATTCTTGGATCGTGAGCCACCATCGAGCTATTCGGGGAATTAAATCACGTTTAACAAGGGTGGCTCTTAGAGCTGAACAATCCGTAATAACTTTTACTTTAATGCCCGTTAAGTAAATGCGAAAACGCTTAAGAGACTCTACCACTGCAAGCGTCTCTAACTCATAACTATGATAGTGTTTCTCTTCATTACTTGTGACTCTACTAAAATAAGCAATGGGTTTCAAGTGACTATCAGTCTGGTACTGCATAAGAATTCCACCTAAACCTATTTTACTGGCATCGGTGTGTAACTCTGTTTTTGCATTAGGATTATATATGGCTAAAACGGGTCGTTCAACTAATCGCTGTTTGAGGGTTTGGTATGCTCTTTCTTGGTCATCATTCCAATGCCATTTTACTTCTTTCTTTGTAAGTTCTGTAAGAGGACGAGCAATTTGGGCAAAATTTTGGATGAATTTCCTAAAATATGAAGTCAAACCTATAAATTGCCTAATCTCATGCACATTGCACGGCCTTTTATATTCTGCCACACATTTTATTTTAGCTAGACCTGGTTGTATTGTCCCAGCAGAGATTTCATGGCCTAGGTATGTGGCCGTACGTTTTAAAAAAGAACATTTGCCTAAATTTAATTTTAGATTTGCCTTGGTGAGCAATTGCAAAACCTTTTCTAATAGCATTAATCCTTCTTGTACTGATGTTGTTGGAAGCATTAGGTCATCGAGGTAAAGGGCAATGTTTTGATCAACTTTGCCTAACGTCATCTGTATTAAACGGGAAAATACAGCAGGGGCATTGGCTAAGCCGAAAGGCATTTTTAAAAACTCGTATTGACCAGACGGAGTTACAAATGCAGTCTTCGCTATAGAGTCTTCATGAAGACCAACCTGATAGTACCCTTGGGCAAGGTCAAGAGTTGTAAAGAAGAATTTACCTGACAACTTATTAACCTGGTCTTCGATATGTGGCAAAGGGTATCTGTCCTTAATAGTGTTAGCATTTAATGCACGGTAATCTACACAGAGCCTGTAGTCTCCACACTTTTTCTTAACTAAAACTACGGGGCTAGCGTAATCCGATATTGATTCTCTAATAATACCTGCATCCAATAAATCTTTTATCTTGTTTTGAACTATTTCGTTTTGTGTATGAGATAATCTATAGGGTTTACAACAAACAGGGCGATCATTAATTGTCCGTATGTGCATGTTTATAATGTCTGTGCAACCTAAATCTTTGGTACTTCTGGCAAATGAATGACCATACTTGTTCAAAAGTTCTAATAATTGTTTACTATCGGATTCTTCGAGACAGCCCATATCGATATCGGATAAGTTAATCCGTACACTATCTGTTTCTGAACTCGATATAGCTAATATTCTTGACTCATCAGTGGAACCCGGCATAGAAACTAATTCTGCTCTAGCTATCAGCTTATGAGCATCCCATTGCAAATCGATAGAACCTAAATTCATAACCTTGACGCATGAATTGTTTGAATTAATAATGCCTGAAGGTATAAAATACACTAACCTACCCAACTGCACCCATACTGTCCCTGTTAAAAATGTATGCTTTACATCACTATTTTCACCGTAGTTAATATAAACTTCGACATACGACTGATTTTTCTTTGGGATAATAACTTTACGCTTTAAATAAACCGGTAACTTTGCAATAAAATCAGATTCATTTAAGGTGATGTCCGCTAATACGTCTTGTACAACTTGGCTTTGAACAAATCGAACAGAGGATGCTGAAGTAATCAAGCTAACATTTGGACTATTAATCATTGTTTGTCCAATTAATAAATCAATATCCGATGTTATGTAATCAGTTATTTCGACTATTCCTATCAAGCGAATTCCGTCTATAAAGACACTTATTAAATAGGAACCAAGTGAGTTTACATATGCTCCGCCAAAGCCTTTCATGATAGTGGTACTGGGCTCAATTTTGATTTGCAATTTTTTTGCTTGAGCCGTGGTAAGTACATTCAATTTGCTGCCAGTATCTATGTATGCTATGAGCTGCTGTCCATTAACTACCACTGTTCTTTTATAAATATCAAGATAAATATCATAGGTAATGTGCAGTATTTGGCCTACCTTCTGTGACTGCTGTCGTGAAGTTCCAGCAGCGAACCAACAGGTAGCAGTTGTGTGTCCACTACGCCGACACGTTTCGCAGCGCAATTGCTGTCTGCAATCCCGTGCCTCATGACCCGGCCGGCGACATGTGTAACATATTTTCGGCTGAAGCTGATGCGGCGTAACTGAACTTGGAGTGCTGTTGTTAGTCCCTCGTCTCCATGTAGATTTCCTTACAGGCTGTGTCTCTACTCGTTGGAAGTTTTCTAATGATGACAGGTAGCCAAAGTACAGTTGTTCAGGCGTGTCGCAACTGTAAGCTTTGGCATTTGCCCACAATTCGGACGGTAGTCCACGAATAATGCACGAAATAGCATTTTCACCTTCAATATTGCACTTTTTCAGCAAGGATAGCTTTTCGTGATAATACTTCGTCATAGTCTCCTTATCTTCTTTTGTTCGTGCCAACATACGTTCCAATTTATCAACATAATCAGTTGACCGTGGAAAAGCGATGTGTAGCATGTCTTTCCATCCATCCCAAGTCAAATCGTAACTGTCAAGATCGTCATACCACTCACGAGCAGCGCCACGTAAGCGTAATTGCATAATGAACGTCCGATCAATGTCATCCCATCCATAAACATCGCCCAGTTGGTCTATTTTGTGAAGCCAACCCACGACATTGCAATTGCTGTCTTCTGGTCGAAATTTTGGGATAACTTCGGCGTCGCTAGGCGCTACGCGTCTTCTTTTGTAAGCCTTGGTACTATGGTGCGAAGAAAAAAAATCAGTTCTTTCCCCATCTGAACTGCTCGAGTCACTGTTTTTTCGATAGCGTTTACCTAATCCGCGGGAATATGGTCCCAGCATTTTCAAGGTTTATCCCACTTCTGAGATGTAATATAGTAGTTAGTCAGTCCAAACTACGAATAATCAACCACATTTTATATTTTCGACAGAGTAACAGTCTGATCTTCACCTTGCGTATAACTAACTTACAATAATGTTTGCTACCCTATTTATACTTAATACAGAATGTCAAATCAGCAATATTATATTTCAATGTATAAGTTTAGAGATGGTATGTTATTTTATTAATAAATTTATAAAGCAAATTAGTAATTATAACGAATATCCTATAGTGAAATGACAAGGCATAATTACGATATTACAACAACCACAATACGATGAGTATTTATCACGGTTGGTACTTATTAAAACTATGAATAATCACAATATTGGAATTGTAATGATCTAACAATTATGTAGCACTCTTGGTACTTGTTAACATATGTTACCCAAGAGTAATAACAAAAAACTTACATTTAGTATTAGCACTATTGTGACTCATGCTATTATGATCCCTACAGAATACAGGCGTAATGATAAATGTGTGTTGCTTGTATGTGCTCCTTATTTGTCAACAAAATTCGAAATAATAGACGATGAATATCTAATCTGCATTCACCTTAACAGCAAGTGTCTCTACTCTCTAGACAGTGCAGTGGCGCGCCTTCCTAATGCATTGTATTGAAATGTCATAACTTCTATTGCTCTCTCACGTGTCCTTATGAATAAACTGCACTTCGTAATCACCAGGTCGGACATATTTCAACATAACATAACATAAGCTCACGCCTGATAAATATATTTTTATAGAGATATTTTGCCGCACGGAATATAAGGGAATGTATCACGTGTCGCATATAGCAGGTACGCGTCATACGATTAATTATTATTTTAAAGTTGCTTGATAAGGTACATAAGACATTCAATTTTATCTTACTTTAGATAACTATTCTCGAAGAACGTATAATTCGACATGTAATAAACGCTAACAATAATATCATGCATCCTATATAAGATTCACAAGTTGAACCTGTTATCTGACGAAATGTGGGTTCTCTAACTCCCCAGTTACGTACGTTTATATATATTATATAGGTATGTATAGTCTCTTATATAAATAAATTCACCCAACAGTCACACACCTAGTCCTGACCCCACACTAGGTATAACCTATATAGTGGGTGTCAGAGACCTATGAGAGACGCACGGTCTCACAACACCCAGACTTGAAACACATATCTGTGGACCACACAAACATTTGTCTCAATGCGGGAAGCGAACCCGCGGCCTCTCGCTTCACAGCCTGCTACTCGCCCGACAAGCCACGGTTGCTGTCAAAATAATCTATACGGATCATATATTATTATGTATGTATATTATTAGATCCATATAAGTAAGAAGTCACAAGGGCTTTGTTAAAGCAGTCTTGTTACTATAAAAACTTTTATAACAACTACGTTTGTTACATCGTGTCGGGACTCGGGACTCGAGAGTCAATATTAAAAATTGTTAATAAAATACTTCAGCGAGTACGTTTTAAACTTACTTTCACACTGGTGTTAGTTGTAGTCGAACATAGATCAATACACTTATAGATGCCACGTTGACTATGAAAATATAGACTTGTATGATCGTGAGCTCCTTAGCTAGACACCCCGACCGAGACAGCGGAGGTGGATAAAGTTGTTTATTTTATTAACGTGGAAAATAATTATGAAGATCATAATTCATTTTAGTTGTAAGAATTTGCGGAAAACAAATCGATTAACGGCGTATAAAACGGTGATCCACTTCCTAAACATAATGAATGCATTATTATAGCCACTGTAAGGTTGTACTCACGACAGCTTAACAGAACCTAGTTTCTATACTTCGAACTCCACTGTTTATAGCTCCTACGATAATAAAGTATATAATACCATTGTATCTCTATGCGTCGGCGTAGACCGTAATTAACATGATTTCAGCAACTTTCTTGAGTTGTAGTACCAAGGATGGAGAAGGACCAACTCAACCGGTTGATACCATTATCTTGCAGAAAGCGACGTAAAGTATCAGTGAGTGTGATTTCTGGTGGCCCAAATCACCCTCATCTGTGATGATGTGGTCAAAAAAGATAAGGGTAATCATGGTCCACTCATTATCGTGGGCGGCTATGTGCCTTCGTAGTTCGTACTAATCTTGAGTGTAATGTGTCCTCTTACATGTTTACTGGTCTATACTAGTACAGTAGTCGCACTGACTGTAGAGCTGAAACTTGCGAAATGATTACTGACTTTATATCACTTCCCGGATTTCCTGCAACTATTCCGAGAGCCGGGCCGGCTCCGACGCGGCGACGCTGCGACGCTGCGGGAATATAATTAAGTTTTTAAAATGAAATAAGCATTCCTCTGTAGTTGGTTCTTTAGCTCGTAGTACTACTATTGTCCGCGGTGTACACTACGGACCTACTTATGAATTGCTTTTATCTTAATTTACATAATAGGAATATTATTGTACTCCCCCGATGGTGTAGTTATATTTCGGTACGACTACCGTTCTAAGGTCTCGGATTCAATCTCCGGGTCGGGCAAAAGGGTTTTGGGTTTTCTGACGTGCACTCGTTTGGAGTAGATGTTTATTTTGTTTAATACCTATTTACAATGACTCAGATACATTTTTTGATAATGCTAAATGTATAATTTTTGTACGTGTTGCCTATCTTTATTGTAAACAATGGGGCCTAAGAATATGGAGAATTAGGAAACACGTTGCCGAAGGGTCAAACCGCCCCTTAACGATGGTATTGCATATTGTATAAGGCGACCTATGATTTAAATACATCATTGTCCTAGTAATATTTTTAGGTGTAACACCATAAATAATCTCCGCAGTCCGCACCATTCTCAATATTTGAGCTCTAGCTTCTTTTTCCATAGCATTATTGCTTAAAAATTACTGAGTATTGTAGTACTGCCCACAAAATGCCTAGACTCGTATGATCATAAGACTGATTTAATTAATATTCTATAATAGTGCTTTCAGACTTCATTAGGCAAATTGTACAAAATTGATTTGATCGACCTCGTTTCTTATGTACTCAGTTCAAAGGTGGTATTACAACAATGAGACACATATTCCAATATAACATTAATATGCCTAGTAATAATACAGTTGTACCACCGAAATTCACGCTCAGGGTTGTCACCTGACAATAATGTTGAGCTACCCATATTAAACAGTTTATGAGCAAAAATAATCGCCACATACTTCATACCTATTGGTATTGTATATTATTCTGATAATAGCTTTTTCATAATATTCAGACCTTAGGTCTTGGGTTCAAACCACGAGGAGGGTAATCAGAATTTGTGTTCGAGATTTTCTGCTTAAAACATGATACATGAGGTGTCTGGAGTTAAAAGTTATATTCGCTGTAGCACTTGTGATAAATAAGGGCAGGTAGAAAGGTATACTTGTCTAGTTCAACTCCGGGAACACGGGCGTCGGGCGCGAGCTCATTAAAAAAAAATATGTTTTCAAAAGGCTTCACCGCATTTTTTGAACTTAAATAGGAAATTATTTCTAAAACTATTTTCAAATTTAACGTAAGCATTACTACACGACCAATATCCTTCGTTTTAACCAACGTCGTATAGAATATTAACGTAACCAAACCGCAAGTTCACCTAAATGTGTATTATTCGAAGATTGCTCAGGTGACAACCCTGCTTACAAGTTACAAGTACAGCTGTACCGCACGCATACATACTCATTGTAACTAGATATTGTGTGAGACAACCCTTTATGTCGTGTGCTGTGTGCGACATTCCTTGTACAATAGAGGTATACCTACCACTTCTATTCTACAATGTGGTACATACTATGTACTCGATTTAGGTTAGGGGTGTTATGTTGGTAACGATTGTCATATGCTGGGAGTATAAGAACTTATTTTGTATGTTTAAAATTAAGAATAAGTTATCTTTTTAAGGCGCCATCAGTGGTAGTCATTAGACTCAAATAAGAACTATCGAAATAAATATAATAATAACGTACTGGTACTCTCGAATGAATATTTTGTGTCGATTGTAAATCAAAGTTCTGAGTTGTGCTGCTACGGTTTGTTGGCAATTGTAATAAGTACCTCAATTCTACAAATTAAAATGACAAAATCTATTTTCGGTGAACATTTCCACTAAGCAATTATTACATTTCAAAATAAAGATCCAAGACCAATTTTTTGAGTGGTAGAGCCACGCTGTAGACTGTAACGTCTACAGCACGCATGGACCGGCTCGACCGGTTTTACACCACTGTCTCTCAGAAAATCGACGTAAAGTGGCAACTCGCTGTCGCGTTTCGTTCGGTGAGTGAGATTTCCGGTGGCCCAACTGTATCCTCCCTTGCCCAATCCCTAAATCCCTACCGGTAGGTTGGCAACGCACCCATGATTCTTTTTGTGTCTTGGGTGTCTATGGACGGTGGATATCACTTACCATCGGGTGACCTATCTGTTCGTTTGCCAGTCGCTGCTAAAAAAAATAACTTCTCCGTGTAATATCGGATCTCTGCAAACAGGCTTATTGGTAAAACTGATTGGTGGTAGTTTAATATTTGGGAGATTATGAACTGTTTCGTTCCGTTATCGAGACTTACGGACGTCCAAAATACAGGAAATACTGTATCACCTTACACTATGGTTAACAAAGGATCCATATTTCTTAGTAAAAAATATATGATTCTTTTGTCATGTATACTGTATCTTTGGGCGGTAAAGATCACTGTAATCATTAGGTGAAATTCGATTAGAATTCGGTTGTCAAAATTATTCGTGCTCGAACTGCTGCTATAAAAGCACATGTAGCACATTTATGAAATAAAAAACTGACTCCTTTCACAAAGCGCTACATTTTCTAGGTCTATTCACCTAGAAAATGTACGAAGGATATACGCTCGTAGCTAGTCCTTGTCAAAGACTGATAAAAGTGTGTCGCAATTCATTTGTCTTTGTCAGATCCGACCGAGCCGAATTCTGTCGGAGTGTAGTGAGCGATCAGTCATGTCGAACTACTTGTATTGAACGAGGACACTCTTTGGAAATCACTTTCGTGAAATTAAAGATAGCTTAGTTGCGAAATGTGTCACTATCGTCGTTTTGTTCTAAAACAGAATTTGAGACCTCACCGCAATCGATGATATAGCTAAATACTTAAAAACTGAGTAAATTGTATTCCATTGGTATTCCGTTCAATGCGGTTTTGTATGACTGAATTTTTGCAATGTAGTTATTTTATAGTTTATAAATCAAATCAAATCAAATCGTTTATTGAATCCATAAAATGTCACACATTGTTTAGATTCCGTCTAAAATGTTTACTCTACCGCCAATTCGGAAAGCTGGTTCGCCAGAGAAGAACGGGCAAGAAACTCTGACGTTGCTCTTTTGAGAATAATAACCAGTTTACAGTCAGATATTAATACACAACCAAAATAAGAAAACAAAAAATTTCAATAATTTACATTAAATTAGAGCAGCCAATCTACAACAAGGTAACCTCCATGTAAAATAAAAACAATAAAACGTACAATTTCGATTGCTGAGCGACTCCCACAGGCACGGCGAATAATCGCCAAACTAAACGGATGGATAAAATTAATGAATGTAATAAAGTCAGAGCAGACCAGTCCACACAAGTAGCACCCGTTCACGGGTATGACGCATGTGCCAGCCATCGGCCTCCTCAACCATGTTGCAGGGAAGTGACCGACCCGGCACACGACGCCGCCACAAGCACAGACTTTTAAGCGAGCATGACTACCCAGACCAATTACAATAGTAAAAAAAAAAACCATCATAACATCACAACATCGCTATGAAAGCCACACAGCATCAGTATATAGTTAGATTACCCCGGGGCTGCATCTAAGCCAAGTCTGTTCTCCTCCATGTTTATAATGTATGTTGTGGTGAGTCCATACCGGAAGGGATATGCGCAGGTTGAACAAGAAAAGGTGACATATTATTATTTCTTACAATAATATTATTATGAAGCGTAAATAACAACAATCACATTATTCCATGTAATAGAAGAACTGGGCAGCCATAATACACACCCGATATTAGTGTAATAATTCCACCTCTACCACATTCTCACGATAAATCATTAAAAAGGCGAAAGAAATTGCGTTTTCAACGAGCGAGCCGCTAAATTATGAGTTTATTTTGTACGAGCGGCAGACGAGGGGGGGGGGGGGGGTTCTGTACTCCTTGTTATGAACAAAGGTAAATTTGTAAACGATATTACGGCGATCAAGGAGATGTTAGACTCGCTTTGTTTCAAGAATGTAGTATATCTATATTATGTTAAACGTCTTTTTGCAGGTTTTGAAATGTGAAACTTTGAGTAGTTTATAATATTAGCTTTAATTATTTTGTTCATTTTAAAACAAATAATTGCATGAAAAGTTTTGTAAGAAAAATCTGCCGTAATATAAAAACGTCTATCAATTAGAGACTACCTAAAAATTATAAATAGTACATATTCATTATCATGTTGAATAGGTTTAACCATTTACAACAGTGGGTACTGTTTTACTGTTTTGTTAAGATTCTTAATAATATAAGTCTTGTGAGTCATGTCATGTCAGTAGCGACCAGCGCAGTTATAAACGGTGTCAGACACCGCGCCGCGCCGGTCACAACTCACAACTCACAACTCACAACCATCGGAAACGTATCGTAACACGTGTTCGTGCCCCATCACATCCACATGTATGGATGTCTCGTGAACTTTCGTACCACTGTCGAGAGGATTAGCTAATGGAATATCTGTCATTAGTAAGCCGGCTTTACTGCATTTTGTACACATTTTTACAGAAAATTGTATGCAACTTGATATCAAAAGTGAGAATCGCGTTAAATTAAGTAAATATGTAATAACAATACTAATGACTAACCGACGATTTGAATTTTATGGTTCAATAAGATTTAGTCGACATAATGCCCGATTATTGATAACAGGCTCGCAACGTATTAAACCGCTACGTAGTGCAGAAAAAGAACTTTTCATACTTCTGCCTACCCCTTCGAGTACATGATTTTAACACAAGGCTATATTGCTTATGCTAAATATAAAACATTTGCCTTCATAGTAAAGAATCCTTAGTATGTGAATTTGGCTGACGTCAAATCGTTTTCTCTTTTACATCACTAGAAGATGGATTCACGTATTCGGTAGAACTCAATTTGCATACAATCGTCTCGCGTGGGCGACGCAAAAACAATGTAATGTACCCCCGAGTACGAGACGCAATAAAGAACGAGAATAAACACGTTCTCCACTGAAAAAATACTCAGGAGGCATCGAGTAGTCGGGTAGTCGCGACTCACGAATAGTCCTTCGCGAGTCGGCGTGGTGCGACGGTATTAGCATATCAAAGCGCGCGGATCCGCCCGCTCACCGCTGCGACGCTTCTGTTTACGTACCACACACTCGTATCTAGTACATTCACACACTCTCGTATAGATTGAAATAAAACTATTCTTACGGATTCTATCACGACTAATAAGATTATCTAATCCGTAAGAATAGTTTTATTTCAATGTCTAATATTCGCGTAAACTTAAGAAATCTCGTATAGATTGTTCAATTGATGACATCATTGCTTTTGAATATTTTATAGATATTTGAAAATTGGAAATTACGTTAAAGGCACAAAAATAATAGATTTGTCAATAGCCAGAAATGCAACCGGCGCGCCTATGTTTGTTTATATTTTTGATCCACGTGATAATATATTCAGTTTATCATCACATGGAGTACTTTTCATTCCGTACATCTCATGCTTGTAATTCAAATAGATAATTTCTAAAACAAAAGATTACTCGACTCAAGATTTCTTAAGTACATGTTATTCGAGTACTTGTGCCTGTGATGATCGAGTGGGCCATCACGTCGGATTTATAAGATGATGTTTTAAAGGCGATAATGCGATACGCGATGAGGTTGCTAGATTTTTTTTTACTGCACAGTGATAGTAAGCGACTATCACTCGAGTCGGCTGATGCGTGCCACGCTATAAATATTAGATAGATTATGTTAGGTACCATCTTACTAACAAACTTAAGTTACCACTCCTTGCTATTAAAAAGTTCGTAGAAATGTACATGTTGCTAAGTAGCAAATTCAGCAGATGAGGAAGTACTCAACCTATATTTTTTAGGGTTTGGAAGCCAAATGGCAAAAAAGGAACCCTTATAATATCGTTATGTCCGTAATTTTTGGTAGTGTGGGGTGAAACAATCAGCTAAATGAATAGCATTCGCGTAAACTTAAGAAATCAGTAGCTAAATGATTTGTTTTACATACGTAAACAAACTTCACAGTAGTAGCATATGTAACAATTTCAAAGAAAAATTATCATAGTTAACCAGCAGGCTTCAACAATAAGTTAACAAGTAATATATCATCAAAGTAAGAAGCAAAAATATAATTTAAAAAATTAATCTACTTATCACTTACAATATGTAACAGTATGCAAGCATTATGTAAGCAATTATAGTTTTATACACTGAAAGTAAACGAACTAAAATATTTTAATTATGGACTGTGTGTTTGTTCTGTGACATCATGCGGTGCAATATTTTGATTGCAATCCGACACCGAGTTATTGACGAAGCATCACGGAGGCTGTGTCGCAGTCCACAGACGCACACAGGCACGCGCCCTATGAATATTCAATATATTTTTAATTTGCCACATTTCCACAAGTCGCGGCGCGATACATAATCGCACACAACACAACCCTCTGCGTGCAGTGACGCGGCCCACCGAACCGTGCGCCGAACCGTGCGCCGAACCGAGTCGCGCCGCGCCCGGGCCTCCGGGGCCACTAATGAACCTCTCGCGAGCGGACACAGAGAGGGTTGTTAAAAATGTTCGGTGTGCGAACACTGAAACGCAGCTACAACGCACAGAAGACTTAATAGACCATATTTTTTCGGTATATAATTGGATGATAGCGAAGAAGGAAACTTCGAATGCGGGTACAAAACAAGATTACACGCTTGTTAGGAGACGACCTTTTTGTGATATGAAACCTGTACTCGTGTGTGTACAAAAGAAAAGGTTCATGTGATCTTCTAAGCGCAAGAGTATTTCTGGTATGTTTATTGCATAAGTTTAAAACTGTGCCAACAGTAATAATAAACAGTGTATTGTCGATTGTCATAACGAGCATTCTGCGGTTGTCCTCTCACCTGTGGTTCACCGTGCCCGCAGCCGAAACGGGCGGCGCGGCGCGGCGTGTGGCGCGAGTCGACGTTTACTTTACTCCACTTATGTTATCGTTCGTGTAACTTTCCCGCACTTTATGCCACGCTCTGCACGCGGCGAGTTTAATGTGCCACCATTAGTATCAACAAACATTTCTTATAAGTTAAAACTTGCAAATTAGACAGCGTCGTACAAAGAATAGCTCCTTGTTTTTTCTTTAAACATTCTTAAAGAAAAATCCGACAATTTGTAGCGTGCTCGTCGAGTGCTTGTCTCCAATTATTCTAATTAAAGCTGTGAAGTAAACGGCACTAAAAATATCTTGAAAGGAGCGCAGCGTGGCGTGGCGTCGCGTCGCGTTCAATTTACACTCGTCTAGCAAGTGACACGGACACACGGATATTACACACGTTGCCTTCTCTTTACGAATATTCATGAGACGAAATCCTCACAATCCGTATATAGCGAAGCCCTAACACCAATTTAAATACATTTTTTATGCAAACAATTATGTTGATGCTTAATATTGTTTGTCACTTTGAATTTCGTGAGCTTCAAAGAACTGGAGAGACACATTTTTACATGTTACATTTCTTTACGAAATAAAAGTTAATGTTTTAAGTCAAGTTGGTGTTCATAGCACGAGGGTTGTCCGGGCACGCTCCGCCGCTCCACACCGCTCCACGCCGCTCCACGCCGCTCCGTCTCTCCGTCTCTCCGTCCGTCCCTCTGCCAAAAGTGACGTCAAGGCTACTCTCGTTCAAAGCTTTAAACCCGAGTGAACTTTGCAGGTGTTCCCAGTTATTTTGTTGTTCAAAATGTGATTTGAGTGACACACTTTACTTGATTAAATTATATCAAACTTCAAAGGGCTTTCAACGCTTTACAAGTTAAAGTTAAAATTGGTGTTTATTGAATTTTAAAAACAAACTAGATACAAGATGCTTTTTGTTTTGCTTTTTGACTTTCGTTATTATGAAACTTACTAAGATTTATTATTGAATATTTATTACTTTCGTATTCTAATCTTTCTTTCTTCCTACCTGCCTTTCATCATCATCATTATCATCATCATCAGCCATAGGACATCCACTGCTGAACATAGGCCTCCCCAAAGATTTTCAGATCGACCTGCCCTTATCCCACCTTAATGTGGGGTCGGCGCAACATACTTATTCAAGCATGTTGCGGAAAGGATTCGGCTTATTAATAATAATATATTATTTATCGTATTCTAATAATATTTCTTATCTTGTATCTATGTTGAAGTTGAAATGTCTTTTTGATTGTGAAATAAAAGCTATGGAGAATAATTTTCTAAATGATTTCACATACATACATAAGCTCACGACTGTATCCTCGAAGGGGTAGGCAGAGGCGCACTAGCGAACTAGTACACCCACGTTTCGCCGAGCTTAGTCCCGTCCCAGATGTGATAGGGGGCGAGCCTATCGCCATATCGGGCACAAATTCCAGACTTCGGGCTGATATGGAAAAAGCCAATATCACTTTGCCCGACCCGGGGGTCGAACCCGAGACCTCAGAACCGTAGTCGTACCGAAATACCACCACGCCACCGAGGCAGTCATAAATGATTTCATGCTGTAGAAAAGCTGACATTGCTTATAACACCAAAAGTAACAATTGTATTAAATGTACCACATTGTATTACACTAAATGAAAACATCGCAGTGACTAGACACACGATTCAACGGCGCACGTTAACCGAGATTAAGACACGGCTCGTTAGGCGCGACGTCCTCACCAAAACGTACACGTTTGCGTCCGACGTAGGACATATCACATAGGACGTAAGTCGCAGATGCAGGACGTACCACACGTCGCGTGTCGCGCCAGGTTCGCAGGTTTGTTTGTAAACGATACTGGCGTTTATCCTCGCTCCTCGGTTACGTTTGGTCACTCTATCTGTCGTAGTTAGCACAATTACTACGGGCCGGCTATCAGTCAGTATTCAGTAGTACGGGGCGGTGCGGGGCGGTGAGGGGGACGCGCACAGGTTAGCGATGAGGGTGAAGATGCGATACTAACGACACATACGGAATTATTTAGCAGCGCCTCACTGATGTCTTGCGTTAGCGTCGCGCCTCCTCGCGCCGCGTCGCACCGTGTAGAGGGTTATTCGACAAATCAATTGGAATAGTAAATAACATTTATGAGGGTTGCGTCGGATCACTTGCACTGCTTTATTAAGCAGCTTATATTAGTGTATACACAAGTGCCTGATATTGTTCATAGAGTTAAAAAAGAGAAAATGAAGTACCTATTTCGAGTAAGAAATTATTAGATAAATGTATGTATATACAATAGTGTTACTTGTAGTAATCTCTATCAGGGTCCGGTTGTATCTCGCTGTGGAATTGGGTACTTCATTTAGTTATTAATTTAATATGAAATTTACGTCATCTGAAATGTAGTAGAGAAAGAAATTAGTAATTCGTAATTTGAGGATAACGTTGTGGGTTACACATTAAGGGTGACTTGCAGCTAGGCGATAAACGACGTTTAATCGTAAAATAAACTCCATTTTGGCATCATTTCAGTTCAACGTCTTGCACGTCGTGGTTTTACCCTTCATCTCGATTTAAATAAACGTTTAACTTAAATGGGCATGGCCGCCGGTTTAAAGTAGCTAATCTTGATTTTATTGACAAACAACCAAAGAATTTAAACACAAAAAACATAACCTTTTCACATTATTTCTTGTTGTTTAATGAAAATCTATGATAAAAATGGCTTTGTTTTTTACACTGAACATGATTTGGTATCAAACAAGGATGATGAATTCGTAAAATATATAAAAACTCAAGTTTTTTTACGAAGAGTATATAATTATCAATAACCCATACATACACCTTACAAACTAACATTGTATGTACATAATCTCTTGAAAAACCACATAATTACAACACTTCACTATTATGCCCGATATTTGTGTGCGCACGTGTGGCACTAGTCCTTGGAAGCGGTGGTATACCAACCACGCCCGACCCGGCACTGCAGTTAAAAGTTTTCCTCAATGTCTCGTCGCACCTCGGTGCAGGATAGGTTTCGGCACACGCATCACAAACGCCTTGTAACTGGTGCAACTCCACACTTAGTTCATCACCATCAACGAGTACCTTGTTTTCTTGTGCACGCTCGCATTCCGCAATGTTCTTCTATTACAAAGTACTTTAGTTATTCTATTTTCTAGGAGAGCGTTGTTTTCGAGATGACAAATTTCACTTAAGTTAACGAATTTCAAAGTTACTTCTTGATAAAATTTTATTATACCTCTATTATAGAAATTACCATTGTTGACAATAGATTTATATAGTTCGCGAACGAACCAGTGCGGAGGACAGCTCCCACAGAAGAAATTAACGAACTAGTTCCCAGATCTCTCGTTCTTTAGTTCGTTTGATAAGTTAGATAGAATCTAAGTCTTGAGTATCGTCCAAAGTAAGACCATTGGTTCTCATATCATTCTCTAAAAAGTCCAGCCAGCGCTTTTGAGGTCATCTGTATTTCCTTAAAATAACGCTGACAGACCACGTATCGTACATATACACAGAAGTACTGGCCAAATGATGGTCTTGTTTTCGTAACGTAGTCAATAACCACTAGGGAAATATCGTGCTTTTTTAAGCTATATTCAAATACGGTGCGCAGCACTTTTTAGTCTCACAGATGGGAACACATCATAATATTTTCTTTTACTTTCTTCGATAAAAAATATTTGAAAACATTTATAAAATACTACGTTTACGCAACTCATGTACTTGATCTTTAGCACATTTCCTTTCAGTCGACCATTTTCAAGCGGCCCCTAGACGTTGTTTGTCTTAGACATCAGCGTACATGAACACCCACGGTGGTTGCTGAACCTCCATAGTGAACGGGAAGGGTGTGGTGACGCCAAAAGCAGTCCGAATCAAAGACTTTGATCGGAAGAACATGTCTTCGATAACGTCAACATAAGCTTCTGGCACCCCTTTGAACCTTAGGGCCCACCAGACTACCCGTCGGGACACAAAGTAAAAAGCCTTCTGCAGATCCAGGAAAGCGATATGCAGAAGCTTTTTCTTTCAACATGCATGCCTCGCAAAACGATCTAATAGCAAACATTTGGTCCCTGGTCTGTCCCCCATACCCTGCAAGGCAAGAACCCAGGTTTCGCCAGCACCTAGTCCGTTACTCAGAAAAGTGTACCACATGCAGATAAGGTTGGCTTAAACCTAAAGGTGTTGGTGGCCTACTGTGTAAGTAGGCCACCGTCATCGTTGGGTTCGTTTGGTAAGGGTTGTCCCTTAGACGCCGTCACTATTCCCCAAGTATGTACAAGTAAAAAAAAACAGCAGCATATTATGAAAGAATAAAAAATAATTAATCCGGGAACATACATAAAAAAAGATTCCAACGAATTGTTAACCTCCTTTTTTTTAAGTCGGTTAATTCACCTCCTCCTTTTTTGAAGTCGATTAATTAATAACCTCCTCCTTTTTTAAAGTCGGTTAAAATTCGTGCAAATAATATTTTTTTAGCCTTTCTTTGGTTCGAGACGTGAACTGAAAGAACGAACTAGTTCGTTGAGGAGCCGCGAACTAAAGTGACCATTCCTTATCGCGAAATATTATACGTATGTCTAGTTGACACGTCGTAATCCAGACAACTGACACTAATTATTTTTTTTCAATTATGCCTTTCATCAATTAGGCCAAGGAAGCAACCACATACAGCCTCGTCGTATGTGTGTTTATATTACATGTATTCAAACTGAATTAAAACTAAATATTTGCCAACTATTGACACAAGAGAATCTATTGAAATATCATGTAAAATAAAATACAATTCTTTATACGCGAAATTGTGATGATAGATGTTGCGAGACGGCACTATAGATAATAATATGAAATTTACGGAACGTAAATAATGAGTGATTGTTGGGATTTATTTTATTTTAAATTGCAAAAAATATTTTTTTATGCGGAATTGTGATTGTGGTTATATATTTTTTTGTGAAACGGAACTTATGAATTTGGAGTAGTGAAGAGTGTAGGCATCTTGCCCGCGTTGCAAAATTTCCCGATTTATCGGGATATTTACTGATTTTGGTCATTGCTCACGATGTCCCGATGTAGCAGTCCTATCTGCCGAATTTTTGGATTTTCAACTAATGTAAAATAATATTCTTATAAAAAATGGAACATAATATTATTAATACGGCAAAACTAAAAGAAACCTGTAATACAATACAATACGGCCTATACGACAATACTACATACAATAAAATACGGCCATTCAACTTCGCGGTATATTAAAGCAAATTGTACTAAAATACCTTATAATAGAGTTTATTATTGTCTGGTGAGTATACAAGGGAAAATAAATAAATAACACCCAACTGTCACATACATAGTCCTAACCCCACACTAAGATCGAGTCTGGTGTCGTGGGTATCAGGAACTACGAGATACTTTCGGTCTCACAACACCCAGACCCGGAACAAATATCTGTGAGTCATACAAATAATTGTCTCGGTGCGGGGATCGAACCCGCGGCCTCTTGCTTCATAGCCGGCTGCTCGCCCTCTGCGCTACGGAGGCTGTCAAATGTCTCTGAAGATAACTTCGTTCGGGTTGTTTCCCAAATTGGATAACTTATACTTGCTTTAGTCGTTCATTATAGTCCATTCATAGAATTGCATGCACATGCCATATAAATATAACACATAGAACGACAGTACACGGCCGCGGCGTGAAGGCTTTCCAAGTGAGACATTATTGTCTCACTACGTTGCACGGCGTCAGTATCCAAGGTTAAAACTTAGTTACGAAGAGCTCGCACTAAAATAACGGATTAAACTTTCCACTAAGTCAATGGTAGATCTTCTGCACACAAAATGATGTATAGAAAACAACAATCAATGTTGTTACAATTTTAATAAATATGAGAAAATGTTCACGAAAATAAGTAGTAAGAGGTGGTAAGAAGACGAAAATGATTAATCAATGTACAATATATCAAACTATAAATGATTATATGTAACTTACTGATTATAATTAAATAAATTAACGCATTATTAACATAAACTACTTGTGTTTCATTCCGTATAAAAATCTCCCGATTTTCAGATGCCAAATCTAACGAGTTTTAATTTTACACTTTTGCAACACTGCATCTTACTCTATTCGCCGTTTTATTAATACACGATTCAGTCCTAAATGTCATTTAAATCAAATGTCCCATTAGTTGTCTTGCACATACACATTTCTGGTTCGATTTAAGAAATCCGAGTGTAGATTATTAATTCGCGATTTCATTACTTCTACTCATTCTTTACGTTCCATTAGATTCATATCTAAAGTTCCGTATCAAAACATCTATCATAAAAATTTTGCATAAAACGAATTCTAGTTTGTTTTATATGATTTTTCAATAGATTCTCTTAAGTTAATAGTCACCAAATGTTCACATGTAATACGAACACACATACTATGAGGCTAGTTATTTATATTTATTAAGGAGTAACTAGGAGTAACTTTGCACTTTGTTAGCTCAAGCGGAATTTATCATCTCGTAAACAACTGCAGGGTTAACACCACCTCTTATAGCAGTATTATTATAATCGTTCTTCGTTTGTTTTGTATGGGAATCGGTACAAGTAAGATTATAATAAGACTGCTATAAGAGGTGGTGGTAACCCCCTATCTCCTAAAAATAGGAGAACATCGCGGAGTAGGCACATGACATGGTAGGCATAGGACATGGTAGAAAACATAATATAAGCTCACGCCTGTATCCCCGAAGGGGTAAGCAGAGGCGCACTAGTGAACTAGAACACCCACATTTCGCCGAGCTTAGTTCCGTTCCAGATGTGATAGACGACCACACAGCCGATAAGGCTATCCGATAAGCGAGAGGCCGCGGGTTCGATCCCCGCACCGAGACAAATGTTTGTATGACCTACAGATATTTGTTTCGAGTCTGGGTGTTGTGAGACCGAAAGTATCTCGTAGTTCCTGATACCCACGACACAAGTGTGGGGTCAGGACTATGTTTGTGACTGTTGAGTGTTATTATTATCATTATTTTCATAAAACAACAAGAAATAATATGAAAATGTTATGTTGTTTGACATTCAATAATCACGATTAGCCATTTAAACCGGCGGCCCCGATGATTTAACTTTGTCGTTTATTTTAATCCAGATAAGGGGTAAATCGACGACGTGCAAGACGTTAAACTGAAATGATTCCAAAATGGGGTTTATTACAAGATTCATCGTGGTTTAGTGCGGAGCTGCGAGTGAATTCGGGACAACTAATATGACATTTGATTTTAATCAAGTTTAGGACAAAGTCGGGGACTAATAAAATGGCGATTATAGTGAAATCCCTGCAAGTCGCCCTAATTATTGTTTATGTTAATCTAAATTATTAATAAAGACTAATTGTGTAATTGTTTGTTATCCCAAGATTATAAATAAATAAAATAAAAAATAAGAGAAATACTGAAATATTCTCAAAAATAAAAAATGATAAGCCTTTGAAGTTTGGTGTAACTTTCAAACTGCAGGAAAGAGAAGCACCGGTATATTCACGTCACGGCCACAACAGTGCATTTGTTGGAAAGGGATAGCAAGATATCCCTACTATACTACGTCTCCAGTTTTGCTTATTGCAGAATTTAAAATATGAATTAGTATCTCATTTTTCAACTGATTTCGATGCAGATTTTTAATATAATGCCGCCTCCAACAGGTTAAATATCAGGATCGGTGCAAGCACGGGACCGCGTTGTCTTGTGCCGTACTGCGTCCAAGTATCGCACTGTGGCACATACCTCTACATACGAGTACATGCATTGATTGAAATGTACAAACGCAAATACTTGTACCATAACACGATAGTAAAGTGGTTGGAGTAATATTTGGGGATTACTGGCTACAGGTAAGAGTGATAGTCATGACTCAAGCGACATGATATAGCTATTTTCTGTCGTGTTTCACACGCTGTGACCGTGAGATTGTTCAGCTGTATAGAGCGCACTTAGACTTTGTTCAAACTTATCTCGTGAAAATAACACGTCACGATGAATATATTGTTTATTGGCGATACTATCAGTGTCGCCACGCCCGTCTTTCGGCCCGTCGCGTGCACACTCACCACACGTTTCTGTTTATTTAAAAAAACGCTATTTGATCATCAAAATCATATTTAAAATTCGCCTTCAAAACCCCTGTCCCGATTCGACCTCACAATCCCACTGGGCACTCTAGGTAGGTATAAAAATAATAAATCTGTTCACAAATTTACAGTGGCAATATATTCACATATAGCACATTATGTATACAAAATTAATTATCAAATTAATATTTACGTAGTGGAAAGTGTCGAACAAATCGATTCCACGATCACATGTCTCTAATGGCGCACACACACTGCACACAGTGCACACACATGCACACATAATCACTGATTTATTTTCGGAATGAATGCGACCGATTATAATGCGTCAGATGGGGTGGGGGTGGCACCCCTGGCCCAGGGGCATGCGATCTCTTCATTTAGTACGCCGTTACTATTAACATTGCAAAAAGAGTCATTATATTTGTTATAGAAACGTCACCCTTGCCGTGCTCGAATAAAAAAAACCTTATATCCTACTTAATATTTGAGGGTACTGACTCCTGCGTTTCACAAATGACTGTAAACCAAGTTTGTAAACATAATATGTACTAACTCATCGCAACTCACAAAACACATTTTTATACAATATAATTTCTTTTAATAAGTCACTTGTGTTACTTTCATCTGCAGCGGTAATGTATTGTGACGGCGCGGCGTCGTGACTCGTGTGCCAGTACTGCCAGACTGGTCAACTCTATGCAACGTGGTTGAAGACCGTAGTAGCTGGTATACCTACACGGTTAATTCATAAACGAACGTGATTTTTTGTGGGTCCTTTCTAATATTTTCCATTACATGCAATTTATCAGACTCAGACATAGAACCCATCCTTACCATTAGAAATTCTAATATAATTCTCGCAACAGCAACAAAAGCGAGGGATCTTACTAGGCCCGAATATTATGAGCCCAGCTTGTATTAGTATGGAATTAGTGCTCATTCAATATGTATGATGTATTACAATTACTATATTATAACCGCGCAATAATATTATTATGCTTATGTAAGCAACATTACTTATTTAGTCAATTTCTCTTCTAAGTAAATGTTTTGGTTGAATTATATTTATTTATTACATAAAAGAACCAGACAGTTCACTTAATTATTACAAAATCTCAGATTAAATTACAACATATTATATTAATTATATTTTCATGTGAGTAGATATTCCTTGCATAAAAGCTAGTTATATCTTTTTGTTAGTTTATTGAACTTTAATGTATAATGAAGCAGGTCTCGATGCTAAGTCGGAACGTAGCACGTGATACACGTGTGTCCGTTTGTTTGGGGTTCAACTCCACGCGGGCCGGGCCGGGCGGCGCGGCGGGACATACTGTACCTACCTGCAGCCATATTTAACGTAAGACTTCAAACACAGCTAGCTTGTCGGTTGACGACCGTAATGCTAATTGAAGTTAAAGTATTTACGGATTTCTACTCCACTTTCTACTTCTTAACAAATTCTTAACAGGGTTCACCTGCATAGCTTGGAGTAGGAAATATAGTACATACTAATCCAGTTCTATGAGACAAAAAGAAGGTTATATCCGTTTAAAGAGTTATAACTTTTTACATACCAAACATCGGTTCAATGAAAATGTAACAATTTTTAATTAAATTGAATACCATATTTCTTTTGAAGTTCCTGTGTATTACGAGCATAAAAATATATGTAATATTTTTTTATTTTATATTTTTTATGTTGTTATGTTATGTTGTTGATAATAATTAATTGAACGATGTGTAAAATTTCCCATGAAACTAATTATATACGCACGTCCGTTGAATCCTAGAACGCATTCGTACATTGCGACATCGAGACGAACTATTCCCGTACAGAACAGAGTACAAGAACACTGAATTATTAACAACTCCGTAAACTCCGTACGAGACAATGCACAGCAGGCTATTCTAGAAACCTCGAATAGTGGCAGTTTCTTTAATTACTTGAAATATCCTGTGTTAAGGGTCTTATTCTGAGTCTTATAGTTAGTAAGATTCTTGTACATTAAACGGATGGTCTATCCACCGTCTATTATATTACGAGTATTCTAGGTGTTATTCGCGGCTAGCTGTTTCCAGTGCCAATAATATTTTCCCCAGATGAAGTAGCTTATAAGTTACGTGAAATACTTGTAACTAGGTAACAGTCAAATTTATTTCAGAATCGGTTAAATAATTATAGAGATATAAACTTCATCTGCTTTTCATCTTTATTGTACAAGTTAATATTACATGACGCTTCTTAAAGAATTTGGTATATAAATAAATTATTCAAGGTATAACTTATGAATTCATTGTGATTTATGCAAAGCTTCTTGCAGCATACTCTATGCCAAAATTAAATAAATAATGTTTAAACTCATTTCAGACAAAATTATTAAATTACTAGAATCGTGATTAAAATAAATTTGAGTTAAAGTTGCAAAGTATTTTGTCAGTCAAATAGAGTTATTATAAATGCTGTCAATTTAATTCTTTCTCCTTCCAGAATCGAGGGAGCGCGATTGATATCTCAATGGTAGTTAATACGATAATCTTATTGAAAACGCATCCTGAATATAACAATCAGGTGAGCGAAATATCAGATTAAGAAACCCGACTCGCTCTCGCACTACTCACATAATTTGTGGGTAATATGACAATACGAGTAATCCCGCGGTCCGTCCGCGACCGTCACAAAGAATGGAGGTCTCCGGCTTCAATTACGTATAGATAATACAAAACATGCTATGCTCAAATCATGCCACAAAATCGTACGAGTTATCGTAATTTTAGACTTCCCGATAAAGCTCGTATAAAATACCGTGGTTTAAGTACACTGAACTTTTTTACTTTTTGGCTTACCACAAAATGTTCTATAACTTTAGTCTCAATTTAAATCTAACCTAGCTAGTTTAAATACAGTCCACGTTTTATGAGAAAGCCCTTTTGTACAGTTTGTAAAACATAACATTACATAAGCTCACGCCTGTATCCCCGAAGGGGTAGGCAGAGGCGCACTAGCGAACTCGTACACCCATATTTCGTCGAGCTTAGTTCCGTCCCAGATGTGATAGGGGGCGAGCCTATCGCCATATCGGGGACAAATTCCAGACTTCGGGCTGATATGGAAAATCCAATATCACTTTGCCTGACCCAGGGATCGAACCGAAGACCTCAGGACGGTAGTCGTACCGAAATACAACCACGCCAACGAGGCAGTACATTTTGTAAATATTGTTGTAATTATGAGACGTTTCATTAGATGTACAAATAAAACCGTAAACCAGTACAAGTAACAAAATGATGAAAATCCGATGCTCTGCTTGTAACCCTCGCAGATTCAGACATGTAATTGAGGCTCGCCTCGACCCAGTCCCATACCAATCCGGGTGATTTTTGTGCCGATATTACTCTGCTATATTAATATTGTATTATTACAGCCTCATACATATGTGTATTGTCCCTCAACTAATTGTAGTATTGCATGTCACCGCCCCGGGTTCTATATACTGTATTTATTGATTTGTAAAGAAGAGGTATTACGTAAAATGATAAGTTCTCAACTCCAATAACCAATCCTTATTAAAATGAAATCCAGCATCAATAGTTACCACATAAATCTTGTTATTTCGATGTGTTGATCCGCGTTACCAGTAATCCATAGTTTCAATGAAAGAAAAGACCGATATAACATTGTATAATAGTATTTCAATGAGCCAGGACCGTCTGAGAGGAAGGCTGCGGCGGCAACCGCTGCCGAGTGTCGACAGCCTGATCCGCGCACCATGAATAATGGATGCACAGACAAACACAGCTGATTTATTATTTAGTTCATATTAACCGGGCCTCGTCTTAACCGATGATCACCCCACCCCTCGCACACAATCAACGGAGGAGGGGGGATCCGTCTTAGAATTAAGACAAAACCGTTTCAATGAATGCTTTATCGGGGTCTTGATAAGAAACGGATTTGCGACTTAAGCGATGTTAAAAATGTATAGACGACGGATTTGGATACCTTAAATATTCAGTAAATTTCCGCTGTTGGATTTGTATTAGATGGAGATGGTTCAGACGAATATTATGGCCAACATTTTATAATATTATTATCATAATCCAGTGTAAATATACATCTAAACATATATCTTTCCAAAAGTGGTGGATAAAGGTGGATTTCGAGTGTACTCGTACACTTCAACGAGCATGGATCAAACACCAGCATCAATGACGCAACTTTAGTAATGCTACATCAGCGCATTTTTACATAAATACATAAATATCGGAGACCATTCGATGCTAACGTGATTAACAAACGTATGTACTTCAATAACGTTAGTAGTGCGTTGGCGATAAGGTTCTCAAGTGTGACAATAGACGCGATCATTACAAATATTATGTTTTAAACTCTATCTTATTTTATATTTTATTCATCTTTGCAAACTTTATCTAATTATTGTTCAAAATAATTTGTACGAAATTTTTATTTTTACTTTGATCGTCTATTACTTGTAAAACCTGCTTGACCTGCTTAGTTTTCATTTTAAATTCATTATATATGCTACTACATTTTTTCACGTATCATTGCCATTTTGCTTCGGCCCCAAAAAAATAGGCTTATTTGCTACAGATAATTTACGGTTACTATTTGAATTTCACTAACTTGGGGTATATTTACCTACTAAAAAAATTTTGTTTGTGCTATGGGGTGTTAACGTCATGACTACATAATATATTAAACAAAAAAGTAATTTACACACGATACATACAAGTGTGAAGTAAATTAGTGTAACCACCAGGAGGCTGGGGCACAAAAAGATCACGTGCTTCTATCGCCACCGTCGAGAATCGGCTCAATTATGTGTCGCCAAAAATCGTCTCGCAAAAATCGTCGGAAATCTGTCGCTTCCGGTTCCACCGCGCTCCCTAAAAATATATTATGTACTGCTGATGAACATAATACCCGTCCTAGTTATACTGTTACAGTAGGTCTACTTGATAACTCGTAAGCAGGGAATGGTGTAGGATGTCATGGTTTTTATTTAACGCCCTCTTTCTCCTCAAAGATCTTCTTGCCTTTGCTTTGCCAATTTATTGACGGTCATTTTTCTTAATTATTTAATTATATGAGCCCTACACACCCATTGCTCGCCCATCGTATATCGTAAGTGTATCGGTCGTCATCGGACCAGCGCGGCGCGGCGCGGCGCGGCGTTCTGATGGCTTCTAAAGGTAAGTCCACATTTTCGCATCGTAAGTATCGGACGCATCGCATCAAACGAATTATATTTTTTACAATGTGTCCACAGTATCAGCAGCGATCGAATTTGCCGACACAACTACCAGCAATCAGATTGCCGACGCCACTTACCTTTAGACTATGTTCGCAAATGTCGATACCATATCCAATAACAATTTATATCAGCTTATTTGATCGTGTTGTATTTGTGCTACTGTTGTCGCTTTCACTGCGTTTTTGGTAATGTCGGCGGGTCGCGGCGCTGATGGCTCGCATTAAATATGTATTCATCGGGAGCGGCTGTTCCCCCGAATCCCACGATTTCCCAAATTTCGCCAATTTCTCCAGTTCCGTCAGTAGCGCCATCTAACAAACGACCACGCACTGGCTAAAGGGATATTTAAGAGTAAATTGCGCCTTCGTGGAGCGCACTACACCATTCCAGCTTATTCGAAGAGCTCGCTCATCGCCCATCGCCCATCGCCTGCCGAGCCCGCCGCCCGCCGCGCCACGCCGCGCCGCCCGTCACGTCGGTCGCGCCGCGATTTACGACCTCACTCACGATTTTCCTGAGTACCGAACATTTGTTTGTTTTTTTTTCTGCGAATACGTTGGTAGTGCTCGCCTGTACTTATTTTAAAAACCAATTGTTTTATGAGATTCTAACAATTAACCATTGATTTTGTTTGTTTTAATTTTAACAATAGCAAAGTTTGTAATTAATTTAACTTATTACGTAACAATTAATATATGTACTGTAACATAAAAAAAAAAATGTAATCGATTAGTTAAGACTACGTTGGCAGAACGACTCGTGTTCCTTGGGTAATTAAAAAAAAAAGAGTTCATTTGACATTATGCTTTGTCAGATTGACAGATGAGTTATTGAGTTATTTAGATGTCGATCGGTATGATTAATCATGTTATTAATTGTGATTTGTGATTTGGACTTTTGTTTTGCGTCATGGAGTTTTGTCTATTGCCTGGCGCAAAGGTATAAAAAGCTCGGCCTCCCAATCGGGCGTCCCTTTTCTTGAGAGCTTCGATCTGCGAGCATCGATTTCGTTGGTGCCTCAAGGCGGGCCGCAGCAGTGACCTTTCGACACCGACAGCGCTCTCATGCAGCGCTTCGGTACCAACTGATAACCAGAAGGTCCTAAGGCTGAGGTCGGCAGCTTAGGACATCCATCTATAGGCATCCTTCGCGTTCCCTCAAGGTATGGACACGTGTATTTTCCTTTGTAGTAACCAATCACATGGTGATTTTGTGTTTTTAAGGTTATAACCTGGAATTTATTGGTTCCAGGGGCCTTCTTGGATATTACTATCCTTCCTGGATGGTCTCCATGGTCTGGACTGCATTGCCTGGGTGAGGTGCGGTCCAGGGCCGGCTGCGTGGGTGACTCTGAGCGCGTGGCCGCGTCGTGTTGGTGTCCACGTGTTTGGTGGATCACTCCATTTTATATGAGGTTGTGCTCGGAGTTGGCTGCGAGTTCCACTCCGCAAACCCATTAGAAGGTACCTCCGTATTCCATTTCCAGTCTGTCCCGGAGGCTGGTGGCGCCCCTTTTAGTTTTCCTTTGTATTTGTATTTGTGGTAACAGTTTACTATCATAACATCAAAATTAAATGTACTCGAGCATTGAACGATAGCAAATCCAGTAGGCTCACGACCCGCTCTGTATTTATTTTATAAAAATAAAAGTAACATAATTGTAATTATTGTGATATTTTAATAATATATAGATTGTATGAGAACATCTCGGTCTTTGGTTTTTAATTTGTTTTAACCTGACACATCGACCAAACATACATTTATTACAGTACACTGGTTACATTATACTATACATGCTACAGTACTTAATAGAATAACTAGACTGCCTCGGTGGCGTGGTGGTATTTCGGTACGACTACGGTTCTGAGGTCTCGGGTTCAATCCCCGGGTCGGGCAAAGTGATATTGGATTTTTCCATATCAGCCCGGAGTCTGGAATTTGTGCCCGATATGGCGATAGGCTCGCCCCCTATCACATCTGGGACGGAACTAAGCTCGGCGAAATGTTGGTGTTCTAGTTCGCTAGTCCGCCACTGCCTACCCCTTCGGGGATACAGGCGTGAGCTTATGTTATGTTATGTTATGTTAATAGAATAATCAATAATTTGACTTCTTTTTTACGGTTTTCTTGTTTAGGGAAACTTATTGTAATAAAAGAATTGTACTAATGTCCTAACTTAGTTCTGTATTTCCCTATTCTATATACGAAAGTTTAAGAAAGTAGTTGAAGTAGTATATTTACCTAGTATTTGATTCGGAAGTTCAAAATATAGTTTTGATTCTTAGAATTGCTCAAAAAGCAACCGTTCGTAGATAATAAAATTATATTCTCGGGACAGATTAACGCTCGCTGTCCAAACACTTTTTACATAAATCTACAATTATGAATCTACGACTGCATTTGATCCGGTCTTATTGTTCTTATTGATAGGAATACTATGTGATGAAATCCATCATCCATTGTCGCCTCCTTGGTGCCTTGCTGCCACTACAGCATATATGGGCTGTGGACCGGCAGGGCTTGGGTGAGATTATCAGGTCGGGTAAAGCGGTTTTTCTAGTTTGATTTGCCCAGAATAGATCCAGAGAGGGGAAGGCGTTTGACGTCAGGCAGGCTGCTGGTCCTAAAAAATTAAGCCAAATCATTTCTGAAACATATTTGAACAAAAAATGCGCCGACCCCACGTTAAGGTGGAATAAGGGCAGGTAGAATGATCTGAAATCCATCTACTCTATCTACATTTCGTTATACTTCCATCAACCAGCCTTTACCCTACTTCTGAGGAAGTCAGCACAAAACATTATTCTTGTTGATATAATTTAGTTTAGTGTTTACAGCTTGCTTCCGCATTATCTTGAACACCCTCTGAAAGCTCCGTTCTTGAGCGAATTGTCTTAGAAAAATCGCCTGTGACCTGTGACATAGACACCCCGTTCCACAGCACATAATATAACGACACATAGTCTCTTGTTACCGCTAGAACTATCAGCTGATAATAATTATTATAAAACAAATAAGAATTTTAACAGACACTTCAACAAAGCACAATTTAGTACTAATAATGTTGTTAAGAAAGTTATGTCTACTCATAAAGTAAAAATAAAAACGACTCGCGAAAATAAACGCTCGAGAGAAACATTCATCACTAAACAATCCTCCTTTGTGTTTCCTCTGTGATACACTTTTTGTATTCATTCAAATACTTTTTGTTACTTATTCATTAGTACTAAAATACTCCTTTGTAACTTTCGAAAAGATATAATATAACATTGTTTTTGAATATAATATTTTAATTTCCGTCATCATTAGACTCGTACAAATTTTACTATTCATAATTACTTATACATAATTTATGTTGTTGTAATTTGTGAGATATAAAGCTTATACTTAAAAATCTGCTTATTTATTACATAAAAATACTAACACGGCGGGGATGATACAATAATAGTTAATTATAGCAACACTGAAAAACTGAAATGAAGTTTTATCGAACATAAAAATAATCTTGAAAATCGGACCATATTTTCCGCAGACATCGAGCAACATTGCTAATAAAACGATTCAGACGAATTGAAAACCACCTTTTGAAGTCACTTAAAAAGAGTTTTAATCGAACGAGGTCTTAAGTACAAGTTCATATATAATAATAAGCGACAGCAATCAATGTAGCTCATAAAAGCGTGTCAGCTGTCGTGTCGATCAGTAAGTGAGCCCACATTTGTCGGGAGCGGGGCGGTCGGGTGCGCGGCCAGCAGGTGTGTCGACATGATTTATTACTGAGGCTCGCTCGCTGTGCAAACAGCATCGCGCTCGCGGCTCGGTACAGTGTGTAGGCTCGCATTAAACATTAACGCGTGCTGTTTAGTTACATTAGCGCCATTGTGCTCGGCACCAGTTCCGAGTCGTTCCGAACTGCCCCGAGTCAGGCTGATTGAAGTTTGAGTTAGCGGGTACAAACTAGTTTCAATCCTACTATACTATTTGAGACTGTCCAATGTTATCGATTTTAAAACATTATAGATCTTATTATTTGATTTTGCAAAGCAAGTTGGTTTTGATTAGCTTTGAAGAATTAAAATTTAAATGTGGTTAAAAAAAGTTACAACGCCATGATGAAAGATAAAGCTAACTTAGCTTTATTTCAAGTTGACAACTCACTTTCAAAGAAATATTTTTTCAGGACAAATTAAGTTTAAACTTATTCCAGAAATCTAAATCCAAGCATATAACGACAATGCATTTCATTACTTAAGATTTATTTATAGCAAATTTTCAGTTTAGGCTCTGCTCGCGTACAATATTTGTACGGGACTCTGATCTCTTCGTATCGTAAAAATTAGTAGATCCGTTTAGAAATCTTTTCAAGACATGGCTTTGGTACCTTGGTACCACGTACCAAGCGCGTAATGTACCAAGCGTACATTACGCGCGTGCTAACAAACATTGTCAATACCCTGACACTGAGTGTATCCGATGTAATGAGATCGCGGTAATGGCGTCTACTGAAGCGGGTTTGCATGTTGCACCTTACTGTTAACTATGTATGACGTACAAAGTACTTTATGGGTATTGCATTGTTAGTGGATATTGTAGAAGCTTGCGTTCCTACAACGATGATGTAATACCACTGTATATTGGTCAGTGCAGTACCTACACTGAGTAATCTAATAATTGTGATCTAAATCTTCATTAGTTTTAGACATCATTTAACCAGTCTACTCGCTTCTTTTCTTTCTCAACTACATATGAGTGCGCGACGAGTCCTACCACCGTTGTATTGCACTGCATTAATACATTATTAACACTTTTGAAACTGTCCATATTTCCAACGTGATACTGGTTCACTCTGATGGCATAAAAATACCGTAAAACTAAACTAGTATCCTACACTTTAATACGATACTATAACCCGCAATGGTTGCATCATAACTACGACACTAAAAACGCTCTCTGTCGCGGGGTTTTTGTGTTACGACTATTGTAGAACAGATAAAGCGCGGATATCACCTGATGGAAAAGGACAATATGAGGGACAACACGGGGGTTGTAGCACGCCTGCCTAAAGAACAAGAGTGCTTGGAATAAAAATAACATGCCACAAAATTCCCATTAAATAAAATAATTTAAAATATGGCGCAGACAAGCAGGTGGGGGGGTCACCTGGTAAAATAAGTGGTCTCCACGGCCCACAAATAACCAAAACTCCAAAAGAATAGGGATTGAATAGGAAGAGGGAAATTGTCACTCAGAAATCTCATTTACAAAAGAAAAGCAACAGCGATCTTAAAACGAAGCAGTCGAACCAGTCCATTTATATTGTAGACTAGCTGACCCGGCGAACTTTGTTCCGCCTAACAGCCGATTCATTATTTTTTTCATTATATCTAAAATAAACGTAGCCTAAGTTACTCCTTCAGCATACTACATCAGCTACCTGCCATTAAAAGTCTCATCAAAATCGGTCCAGCCATTTCAGAGATACCCTGAACAAACAGAAAGACAAACAGACAAAAATTGTAAAGAATGTTATTTTGGTGTATATACCGTTTATATATTCATATACATGTAGTAAAAAATGTTTTTTTTCAATATTACAAACCGAAACTCCAATTTTATTTATATGTATAGATGTTTAGATCTATAACAGTTTACAGTGCGACTCTACCACTACTTATGTCCAAATCTCTACGTACAAAAACAGCCTTGTACACGAATATTTTCATAACGATCGGTGCGGTACACCTATTGCTATTCAGTTTCTCCCATCTATGCAGTGTAGGTGGTCTGCCTTGTACTTGTGTGAGTGATGAGTGGTGATTGATTGGCGATCAATATTAGCGGCGCTGATTAGTGTCTCGAGAGTAGAGGCGGGTCAATTGGATCACCTACACTCTACAGCTCTACAGCATACAATTCATTACGGATCGCCAATATTACAGTTCTGAAATAACGCGTGCAACAAAATAATGTAGAATAGATGTGGATTAAATCAAATTAATTCAATATTAAACATTTAATTAATGCATTTTGGAATTACAGGATATTTGATTAATATACCTCTAATATATTATAACCTCACGCCTGCTGCCTCAAAATAGGAGGCGCTGTCTTACTAGTACACTAACAGAGTATAAATGTCAATTATACTAATATAATACCAATTAAAAAACAAACCTAATATTATTTTATTGTAACACAGATGAATTCTATGGCTCTTTAGCTATTGTACATTCAATTTAGAATTTTATAATCTGTTCGTAACACTCATCTGATACTTAGAATATTGAAACTTATTTTATAAAAGAAAATCCTTTTTCGTTAGAATTTTGTATCGCCTCCGATAATAATTAAGCCGAGAGACGGCGTCATAAGACTACTTACAGCCACCCGTTATTTACTGAGAGGGTCGTGAGAGGCGATCGAGGTACTCTCATGATCGACGCGCCGGCTTTGTAGCACGCTACTTATACTCGCCTTTTTATTGGTAGAGGATAGGTAACAATCAGTAATCTACACCGTTTATATACACCAACGTTATCACAGGAATTTAACCGTTACAAATGTATATATTTAAGGTAGGGGCATTTGTTGAACCTTTGTATTAAATAAATAATAAACACTGTTACGATTCACTCCTGTCATGAAGGCCAATTCGCGATTCCTTAGACCAATAACGTCAAATATTAAGGAATTACCCTTGACCACAGGATGACCACACACGTAAACGTTAGGCCTTCGCGTTAGGCCAATACATACGGCACTTAAACAATAATAGCAAGATGTTAATCCGCAACAATATTAGGATATACAATTCATGTATTAGGCCGATCATTACCTATGCGTTAGCCGCATTCGGTTTACAGAACGGATTTTTACGATGAGCACTTAATATCCCGTGGTGCGATCGCAACCGCAATCTCCACGTGGACACCAATTTGCCGATCATCAAGCATTTCATACACATGGCCTGCAAACACTACGTCGATCGGGCGGTATCTCATCCGAACACGCTCGTCCGTCAAGTGTCAATATACCTCTATACTCCTTTCGACCATGCGAAATGGAGACATCCTAGATCCGTATTGTCAAACTCTGATACCGCTATCATTCTGGCTATAGTAAACAAGTTAGAGCAACTTAAACTGTTCTCACACTCCACACGACTGCAGTTCCGTCCCCGCCGACGAGGACCACGCCGCGCTCCCAGCCGCCCCGACCTGTTAACATTTTCAATTCCTCCTTAATCGTTGATGTCTATCATCTGTGACCTGTCTATGATCTGTGACCGTCCTGAACTGAGGTTCGCAACTCGTTAGAAGGTTGCCCTCAGCATGGTCATTTACCTATCAAAGTCTGGAGCTTCTAAAACGCTCACCCAAAAGATCTATGTAGTTGAAAAATACGACTCGTGTCAGGCTATCAACACAACAACATAACATTGCTATTAATTGTAGGGTAAAAAAGTTAGATTAAATTTTTTGCCTTAGAAATCGTTGAACGACGAAAAAACTACAACGAAAATGACGATTATTGTAATTTTTATTGAGTGGTAGAGCCACGCTGAAGACAGTTATATCTGAAACCAGTTCGTCCGTTTCGGTACCACTCTCAAAAAATAATAGTTAATTGTATTAATTTCGTTCGGAAACTGAAATTTGGGCTTAAATGTGCTTTCCCTTTAGTAGTGATTAACTACTTTTCTTTAAAGTTGTCAACGCGACTAGAATTCATTTGGTATTGTTGGTATCATCTACAGATGATGAAGACACTTACAGCCATATAACTCCACTGCTTATTTGTCATTCTTTGCTATAAAAGTATCCACTTCTCCCGTAAGACATGATCAACACTAGTTAAGTTTGTAAGTTGATAAGTCTAATGTGATTGCGCCAACATGTAGGTGTGTCGTGAGTCGGTGTAAGTCGTTGTGAGTCGCAGTCTGGTCACGCTCGCGGGTCAGTGCGGCGCGGCGTGGCGCGGCGCGGCGGTTCGTTAGCGTGGCGCCGAGCCAACCATCCGAACACCCGCACTCCTCACTAACACGACCATCGCTACGGTAAATACGCACCAGGCGGAACTGCGCTGAATAATACTTCAACATTTATACCATCATGGATGTGCAGCGGATGTTAAGAGATCTAATCATTAAATTGTGTATGAGCGTTAACAACAACGTAATAGTTATACTAACCATACCATTCCAAAAACATTGTTATAATTCAGAAGTTATAACTCTCTACCAGGTGAATTGGCATTCTTTTAACTTATAGTTATGTAAACAACGTAATATAAACAAAATATAACTAAATAAGCTTTTAAACGATTTTAAATTTTATCAGTAGAGCAATAATTGCAATAATTACTTCATTATAACAATTGTTTGTATATTGTAAATGAATAAATAAATAAATAAATAAATAAATAAATTGTATGACGAATTGTATAACGAGGTAAATTAACCCGTTGGAGGCGGCACATACATTTGTATATATGTTACATTAGCGTATGGGCCACCGGAGGCCGAGCCGCCCGTGATTATTTAATGTGTATCCTGTCTTGAACTATACCGCCAACCCACTGTTCTCCACTCGTCTTTGTGATGTTTCATTTACGTCGCGTCCTTTTATGTCCAAACAACATGATATTAAAATATTTTCTGTACGACCAACGGGTGGTTTTATTTCATACTCTTCATTTGAAGCGAATAATTGCAACGCAAAGCTTCTGTTCCGACTAGGGATGTTATTATCTAAGCTTAAAATATGATGATATTATTGACAAACATCTACATAGGTCCTGAAGTAATTATTTAATTATGGTTTCATCGGCAAGGCAAGTGTATAAAATAGAAATGTGGAATTAGAGGTACATGTCAATATGGGATAGTGGTGCAAGTCTAGTCTAGTAGTCATTCGAGTCTTTTCATTCATGTTGAATATAAAACTGACTCCGGCGCAGCAACAATTCTCGCAGTAATCCACCCGAGTTTTTTGAATTGCCTAAATTACTTCTCCGAACTGCGGTCCTTTACTAAAGGATGTCCGTTGAAAGGCCAAACCAGACCCACGAAAAACTCTCAGCAGAGCACAGTGGACAGATTAGACTCGCGTAGTGATTGGGTTCGAAGCACGATAGACATGTCTGTGACGCGACTGCGTTATCGTGTGGTGCGCTGTGCCTCTCTAGGAGATTACAAATTCCCTGTCACTTAAATAGAGATTTGGTTTAGGAACTACAAATACGTTGGTGAAATTTATACCTCTCTTCATAATAAAATCCGACAAATGGAGAAAATTATTTTAGACGGTAAATCAATGAAAGTACATGGTAGCTAACACGTATGACAGCTTTCAACTTGTATCAATAGTGTATTCGCATTCCAATAGATTTCGAGAAGGTTTTTAACTGCCTCGGTGGCGTGGTGGTATGACTGCCTCGGTGGCGTGGTGGTATTTCGGTACGACTACGGTTCTGAGGTCGCGGGTTCGATCCCCGGGTCGGGCAAAGTGATATTGGATTTTTCCATATCAGCCCGGAGTCTGGAATTTGTGCCCGATATGGCGATGGGCTCGCCCCCTATCACATCTGGGACGGAACTAAGCTCGGCGAAATGTGGGTGTTCTAGTTCGCTAGTGCGCCTCTGCCTACCCCTTCGGGGATACAGGCGTGAGCTTATGTTTTAACTTATCCATACAATATATTCTGTATGTTCTCTGTTGACAGTTCTTGTTCATATAATATGTATGATATGACAATATCTGTAGGTACCTATCATGCCTGTCAATTTGGTAATTGTTCTTTTATTACTCGAAGTTATTCATGATAAAGCGTCAGATAAATCGTGATCTGCCCGGACCGATGCTTCACCACAGACTGACGTTGGTTTAAATGTACATTAGGATGCGTCGAGCGACGCCATGCTTTACCTCGATTGTCCTGTTATACTTAACATTTACATAGGTACCTCGGTACAACGGAGTCGAGACGAGTCGAGTGCAGAACATGTGACAGTTAATTCGGGCACAACAAAAGTGCAGCAAACAGTTGATCTTAGCGTACAATTATGCAATATAGATAGTATTATAATGTCGACCCCTGCAGATCATTGTATTTCCCCATAAACGGCAAAACTGTACCGGCCTGGGGGCCCTGGGTACCACCACCTCTTATAGCAGTATTATTATAATTTTACTTGTACCGATTCCCATACAAAACAAACGAAGAACGATTATAATAATACTGCTATAAGAGGTGGTAGTAACCCTGCTGAAGTGTGTGTATCAATAAGTATCTAATTCAACTACAAAATAGTTTGTTCTGTTTCCAGCAATCTCACTCTCACCTGATTCAATAACGCCAATACAAATCTGCAACTCTATATTTTCTAAAATTCAGTAAACACATCACTAATCAAATCGAAAACAGCCTATTTATGTGGTCTGACAAAAATAATCATATGAATGGACACTTTTCATCTACATACTTAGAATTTATGAAACTATTACAAAGTGATAGATATGCATACATTAAACTTATAACTTAAATCAAAATAATAATACAAAGTTGTAATGACACATTTATAATAGTAATAATATAAAGTTGTATTGACATTCAAGTCAAAGACATCTCTTTGATGGTAGTAAAACTTGCCTCACTAGGCAGTCACGCACTGTCCCTCGAGCTGTGATTGCATCGAGCCGGCAGATTTATCGTATCGCAATGCAGATGGAGGTCCCGCCCATTGATTTCAATTGATAACCGTTCGCAGCCGCTCGGAGGACCGCTCCAGAAATGCTGCGCTCGCTCGCTTGACCAACTTTTACACCACTTACACTACTAGAACGCTTTTTATGCTTATCGATTGCCAACTCGACGTCTGATACATTGCATGTAGGTCTGTTTTATTTAAAACATCTTTACAAAGACGCCAATTAATTTTAAATAGGCGAACTTTTTAGCAGAGACTGGGAGACGAACAGTTGAGTCACTTGATATAATGTGATCTCCATAATCCATATCATGACAACCACAGAATTATAAGTGTATTGCCGAACTTAATGAAAGGAATGGGGATTGGTGGGGGCAGGGAAATTTAAGCCAGAAAATATCGTTAATTCCATTCATCGTCTCACTGACCCATCATCGCCTAGCTCAAACTTTAGGACAATATGAAAAAGCTACGTGGAAGACATCCTCGTGGGGTGGTCCGCGAGAAAATGTAGGAAAATTATAAGATTCAGAGTATTTTAATAACAACTGATGGCATGAAGTTTTATTATCTGTATATTATGTATACGTACAGCGAAAACGTTGTACACCTATGTAAGAGAACTGCGCGTAATTTGACACAGTTAATGTTTCTATGAAGAAATGTATAAAGCTATTTTTTATTAAATATAAAAGCCATTACAATCACATTAAATTCATCGAAATAATTGTGGTCGAATTTCGAAAACAGGGCGACCACTATTAATAGCTAATGTTTGAACTTGTCTCGACTCTACCACTACAGTCACATTTTATATAAATTGCACAGTTTGAGTTGCTAAGAGTATACAGTCAGGAACTAACTACATAATATTTGTACTTTATTGGGAATATTTACTTACTGTAACACAGGACTGTACTGTACTGATACAGTTATAAGCTTAAGTTATAACCTCACGTTTGTATGTTTGTAGGGGTAAAGAAAGAAAAAAAAAAGAAATAACTTTATTTGTCCATCAAGGTATACTATTTCCGTCTTAAATAACATGATATTAAATCATAGTTACTGCCGCACTCAGAGACGTTCCTTACATTAGTCCTAATTGGTATTTAACTAATTGACATTAAATTTTTAAATACCGAATACATGGGCTACCGCACTCCGTGTCATGTAATGGCCAATTAAATAGTTCCTAAGTGTAGATTTAAAAAAGTTACCTCTCAGAGTCAGATAATGATTCATTAATAGACCTTAATGACAATTAAAGTTAAATATGGCACGACCCTTACTTATCTATTTAATGATTGATTTGGACATTTACGTTTTGTGTTTGAGGTTACATTTTTACAAAATATGACATAGGCTCACGCCTGTATCCCCGAAGGGTTAGGTAAAGGCGCAACAACAGCGAACTGGGTGTTCTACCCGCATAATATTTTTATTACAGAAAATACCGGTGAGTTAAATTCGTATTACGTATTACAATATGGCCTATGTCCAGCAGTGGACGTCCTGTGGTTGATGATGATGATGATTACAATATGTTAAATCGCATGCACCAGCATCATCATTATTACCAAACAAGACGCCATGCCGGGACCATTCAAGACATCGCAATTCTGTCGGCAGCGGCTACCGGCCATGTTATTAGACGCATACAGCGATGCGATGATGGTTTCATTTTGAACAAGGATTTCTTTGCCCAATTTAAGAGTTTAGAGACGAAATTGTCTCGGGCAGTAGGTGCTTTCGGACGACGGCTGCCCAATATGGAAAGTCCTGGCACCCATTGCTGAACGTGCGTGACGTTTGAAGAATACCACCATGGTATCCCGTGTCAGCCGTAAGAGGCGCCTCATAGCGTTCCTTTTAGTACTTTTGGATGGTACGGTACGGGATGGATGGTAGCACAGGTGGTTGGCCTTGTGCTGTCGTCGGCGGCGGGGGCTTATGAGCAACAATTGGAGACAGGCCGCAAGACAGCACCACGCAGGGGTGGTTCAAAACGAATCCTCGGCGCTTTTCGCCTAAGGAAACCGGGAGCTGTCCCTTAAGCACTGAAGAGGGCCACCGCGGGGTTTGAAGTCGATATTGCCGGTGTAAGGTGTATATAATGTTAGGGACTCAGGGCCCAGTGTCGCCCGGATGTTATAAGACCGGCGACTCCGATATAACCGTCATGCCGTCCCCGTAATTAAAAGGTTTCCCCTCATTAACAAATAAAACAAAAAAATAATGCGCATGTTATTTTTTGCGATGATTCTTATGATGTTCAATTAAATTATATTATGGTGCATAAAATATCGCCACCTTGGTCTAGTGGCAGTGTCTATAGACTGAACTGGGAGGTCCTGGGTTCGATACCCAGGTCGGGTGTAATGTTTTGCTAAAATTATCTTCTCGGGACTGGATCCCCCAGATAGGAGTTGGCGTCAGGAAGGCAGCCGGTCGTAAAAAACTAAGCCAAATTCTTCCTGCAATATGCTTGTGACAACAAAAAAAATTGTTGCGCCAACCACACATTCAGATGGGGTAAGGGCAGGTAGAAAGAAAATGTGAATAGGATTACAATAGTAATAACTGCTGCACACAGCAACGTTCATTAAATTAGGCCTAATTAGTCATTAACTAATTTACATTAGATTCGTTAATTATCGTTGCATCCCAGAGTCAAAATTTAATGGTTCGTTCATCGATATAATATACCTAGATGCACAGTTGACGCTCAGAAAGTGGGACAGCCAACGAGTGCTTAAAATGTAAGTAAGCACTTGTTGGCTGTCAGTCGGGCGCCGACCATTCGTCTGTGAAGATGCCTAAATGCTCTGTGAAAGAGTGCAAAAATAACACTCTTACAAAGCGCAAAACACATGGGATTTCATATTTTAAGTAAGTATAATTCCCTTACTTGATTCTTAAAACCTTAATCATGTTAAATTAAGTATTAAACGTGTATAAATAATTAATTTAACGAATTCAGTTAATAAAATATTTTGTCCCTTTTGATACCATGATTTGGAACAATGAAATATATGGAGTCGTTTTTTTTGGAAATATATTATATTTATTTTAAATTTATGATTTTTTTTATTAATTACAGATTTCCATGAAATGAAATAGTAAGAGATAAATGGCGTAAAATTATTTCCGAAGAAAGGAGAGAAGAAAATTTTAAACCCAATTACTCAAGTGTGGTTTGTTCAGACCATTTTGCCGATTCCGATGGATATTATACAGAAAAAGGGATTAGGAAAATTAAAAAGAATGCTGTACCAAAAATAAAGGTGGTAAATTGTCATCAGCTACATTGTCCTTAACTAATGTTTACTATTTAATTTAACAATATGTATGCTGTTGGTGTACCTATAAATAAATAAATAAATATTGCCACATTTATTGACTTTATTTTAGATTGTCGTAACTACAAGTTTAAATGAGGCAGGGTGCAGTACAAGTGTAATAGCTGAAAAATATTTGATACAGAATTCATCAATAGCAAGCATATACTAGGTACATACTGCCATGTAAAATGACTATTTAATAATTTGCGGCTAATTCTAATAAATGTTTTAAATCAAAGTGTGCAGATCATAAAAAATTGCCAACATGAACAAAGTTGAACATTCCGCTGTCAAATAAGACGTTACTTTTGAAAGATAATTTGAAGGAACGCAACCAAAAATTTAAACTTAAATCTAATTTAGTGCGAAACTTAAAAAAGCAGAACAAAAGATCAAGAAAACGAAATGATAGTCTAAAAGAAATTATTAAGAATCTAAAGAGCAAAGGACGATCTTAGTGTGGGGCCAGGACTATGTATGTGACTGTTGGGTGTTATTTATTTATTTATGAATCACGCTAAGGCAAAACAGTGCTTATTTCATATTCATAACTCATAAGCTTCGTTATCTTCTAAACATTTATACTCTATCTATCTCTTAATGTAAGTAAAATTATTATAGAGATATCGCCATTCTCATCTACATTGTACGCCACGTGGTCAAAATTTCTCACAGATAAATACAAGAACTATTCGACTCCATTCAATCTTTGTCCAAGTGACTAGAATGTTTCTTTTAATAATGTCAAATTATTGTCAAATTCAAAAACTATTAGAAATTCAAAAATTTCGAATATAGGAACGTTTGAACATTCAATTTAAAAAGCTACTTTATGCCGCGTCTATAAGGTCATATTTGTGTTAATTTAATTAAATTTGTGATGTTTATTTGTTTTGTCTGTCGAGGACACTGTTTACAATGATATTTGTATGGAACTGTGCATCTAGGTATATTATTATATCGATGGGTTCGTTAGTTAATGTCAACTTTATGTATCCGTAGGACAGACGTCAATGCGTAGGACGGAGCTTTGACATTTGATCTGACAGCCTCTGTGGCGCAGTGTGCGAGTAGTAGTAGCCGGCTGTGAATTGTGCGGCGGGTTCGATTCCCGCACCGAGAGAAATGTTTGTGTGCTTATTTTTTAAAAAGGGCATAACGAAACGCATAATTTCATTTAAATAAATAAAAATAAAAATTGAGCTCATTTTTTCTATGGCATAATTGGTATGCCTTTCTACTGTAAGTGTAAAGAAAAGTCTGTTTTGGATAAAATAGTACATTGTATAGGTACATAAATAGGGATTTGACATAGACTTCGTTTAATGACTGACTGTGACTGTGGCGTGGTTGTATTTCGGTACGACTACCGTCCTGAGGTTTCGGGATCCCCGGGTCGGGCAAAGTGATATTGAATTTTTTCAGATCAGCCCAGAGTCCGGAATTTGTGCTATTCTACGAAAGACGGCGTTAATGTAATTTGAGATCAAACTTTTTGTATAGAACCTATCTATGTATGTAGTGTTAAACCTCTTTGATTTTCTGTATTTAAAATAAAATGTCAAATGTTTGACGTAAAATTGATAATCATTCATTAAGGAGTTTTTAAAATAAATAAAATAAAAATCTTTATTGATCACGTAGGCATGTAAAAAAGCACTTATGACAAGTCAACACAAGTAAATTTTTAAATTAGGATTAATATAATTTACATTATATATTTGTATTAGACAACAGGCAGGCAAGTATGGACATAATAACGATGGGATGGCTGAGATAGGGTGATAAGGGGAAATAGGAATAGAGTGTAAGGGAATGGATTGTATGGGAATGGCATATGGCAGGAATGGTGGCAGGGGATTGACTGGAAATACTGGAAGCAGTTGGGAGTTAAGTAAACGTGTTTCTGTACATTGTCATTAGCGGACACTAACGAATCATTAGCTGTCTCTGAGTGGTAACGTTTTGAAATCTATACTAAGGGATGATTTAATGAGCGATTAAACGTCTCTGAGTGCGGCAGTTAGAGTGTTAATGTAATGTCACGTTAATAGCAAATAATTCCACGAAAAACACGCGCCGGTCATTTACCAAAACTGTATTCATAATGGACTGTTCAAATTCAAACCATTTGCATTTAATGCCACAATCGAATTTAATTAATTAAATGTGAAATGGCACCATCGCGTGTATGTAATTCGCAGTTGTTATTTTTGTGTGCAATCATTACAGAATACCGACCTAACACCTCCTGCCCCCCCCCCCTCACCCGCTCACCCCCCATTGCTCAGTACAGGTCACCGCGACTAATTACTTTCCCAAATTATAGATATATTTGTCGGTGGCGCCGCTAATGAATGTTTAATCACGTCGCGTCACAGTTCGCCCGCACAGCTCCCAGGGCGTCCGCCAATTACAGGGCACAGGCCGTCCGAATAGGCCGGGCCGCGTCCGTCGCACTTCACCGATGTTTTATGAATATTGTCATTGATTTTATTGTACGCGGCCTGCCCTCCACTGATCTCAAGCTATATTAAGGCCTTATTATGTGCCAGACGTGGCGCCACACCACTGCTTTAGTACACAACATAAACACGAGTCCTCTCCATGTTGTACGCATTACCTGCTTCATTATTGTAACACCGTTATATTGAGAGATTTACATACGTGCACTATTTCGTGTACACAACAGGCGGTTTCGGCACGCGTAGACACGCGCCGCGAGTCGCGTCCGTCCGGACGTCCTGACAACCCATGTGATGCGTATGCGCATGTCAGACATGTACACAGTCGGAATGTCTTGTTCACATTGTTAGCATGTTATGTCGTGTACGCACCGTCAAAGATAAAGTTTAACTTTGAATGATTTTTAAACTTAGTTAAGCTACATGGCCTTCGATTGGCATATACACTCATACGTACTGCAATTACGTTCCATGTGTAACAACACTTAGGCGATAATCTCTATTAATACGCAAGCAGTATATTTGAGCGTCTGTCCGCGCCCCTCTTTACGATATTTTCGTAAGTTTGTGGTTGTTGTCATAAATAACAATGGAGTTTTTACAGCGTACTCGCGGGGATTGTTCCGTGAGTGCGCGTGATTGTCCTCACTGGTTAGTGGATACCCTGTGAAATACTTGTTTTGGATCATAAGATGTAAGTTGTAATCAGTTAAGTGCACTTCGTAAACACCTATTACCTCTATTTCAATTTCTGATGTCTGTCTGATTTTTCTTTCTTCAGGAAGTTGCTGGATGCAGGCCGCTTGCAACAGGTCGATCTGGAAATCTTTGGGGGAAGCCTATAAACCTATGTCCAGTAGAGGACGTCCTATGACTGATGATGATGATCTTTCTTTCACCAGTTTTTATCTCACCTCAATGCGGGCTCGGTTCAACACCCTTTTTCAAGCATGATGCAAAAAGCATTTGGCTTATTTAATACGACTGGATTCATACATAATGTTAACTTACCTCTTGGGAGTCGATTTTTTTTTTTTTTTTATAGCATAGATTGGCAAACGAGCAGATGGGTCACCTGATGGTAAGTGATCTTCACCGCCCATAGACACCCAAGACACAAAAAGAATCATGGGTGCGTTGCCAACCTAAAAGGAGCGAATGGAAGGGGATTGGGAAAGGGAGTGGGGAAATAGGCCACCGGAAATCTCACTTACCGAACGAAACGCGACAGCAAGCTGCCACTTTACGTCGGTTTTCTGTGAGACAGTGGTATCTAACCGGTCGAGTTCCGAGTAAATTATATTAGGAAAAATACCCGCTCGATCTGGGAACTGACCTGAAACCTCACCGGTTCACAACAAATTTACGCCACTAGAGACACTAGACCAACGAGATGACTTACTTTGCTTGTCTTCAAAGATTACTTAACATAATATTATTACCTATCGTTAGTATTAAACATTGACGAAATATTTTGTTTTAGTATTTATCTATACTAATATTATAAAGCTGAAGAGTTTGTTTGTTTGTTTGTTTGTTTGATTGAACGCGCTAATCTCAGGAACTACTGATTCGATTTGAAAAAATCTTTTTGTGTTGAATAGCCCAAATATCGACGGTAGCTATAGGCTATATAACATCACGCTATGACCAATAGGAGCGGAGCAGAAATGAAAAATGTTTCAAACTGGGGAAGTTGATATCTCAGAAACTACTGGTTCGAATTGAAAAATTCTTTTTGTTTTGGATAGCCTATTTATCGAAGATGGCTATAGGCTATATAACATCACGCTTTGACCAATAGGAGCGGAGCAAAAATTAAAAATGTTGCAAAATCGGGAAAACTTATATCTCAGACAGAAACTACTGGTTCGAATTGAAAAATTCTTTTTGTGTTGGATAGCCCAATTATCGAGGGTGGCTATAGGCTATATAACATCACGCTATGACCAATAGGAGCGGAGCAGAAATGAAAAATATTGAAAAGACTATATTTCAGAAACTACTGGTTCGAATTGAAATTTTTTTTTGTATTGGATAGCCTATTTATCGAGGATAGCTACAGCCTATATAAAATCACGCTTTGACCAATAAGAGTGGAGCAAAAATGAAAAATGCTGCTGGCGGGGAATTTTATATCTCAGAATCTACTGGTTCGATTTGAAAAAATATTTTAGTGTTGACCAAGGGGATGAATGGTAGGGTGACTAAGAGGTGACTGACGGGGTGATTGATGGGGTGACTGATGGGATGACTGACGGGTGACTGACGTGAGGAATGACGGGTTGACTGACAGGCTGACTGATGGGGTGGCGGACGGGGTGACTGACGAGGTGAATGACGGGGTGACAGACGGGGTGACCGACTGGGTGACCGACTGGGTGACAGACGAGGTGACAGACGGGGTGACAGGCGGGGTGACAGACGGAGTGACAGACGGGTGACAGACGGGGTGACAGAAAGGTGACAGACGGGTGACAGAAAGGTGACAGACGGGGTGACAGACGGGGTGACAGACGGGGTGACAGACGGGTGACAGACGAGGTGACAGACGGGGTGACATAAAGGTGACAGACGGGTGACAGACGGGGTGACAGACGGGGTGACAGACGGGTGACAGACGAGGTGACAGACGGGGTGACAGAAAGGTGACAGACGGGTGACAGAAGAGGTGACAGACGGGTGACAGACGGGGTGACGGACGTGGTGACAGACGGGGTGACAGACGAGGTGACAGAATGGTGACAGACTGGTGACAGACTGGGTGACAGACGGGGTGACCGACTGGGTGACCGACTGGGTGACAGACGAGGTGACAAACGCGGTGACATGCGGGGTGACAGACGGGGTGATGGACGTGGTGACAGACGGGTGACCGACTGGGTGACAGACAAGGTGTCAGACGGGATGACAGGCAGGGTGACAGACGGAGTGACAGAGGGTATGACTGACGGGGTAAGAGACGGGGTGACGGACGTGGTGACAGACGGGGTGACAGACTGGTGACAGACGGGGTGACCGACTGGGTGACCGACTGGGTGACAGACGAGGTGACAGACGGAGTGACAGGCGGGGTGATAGACGGGGTGACAGACGGGTGACAGACGGGTGACAGACGGGGTAATAGACGGGTGACCGAAGTAGTGACAGATGGGGTGACAGACGGGTGACAGACGGCGTGACAGACGGCGTGACAGAGGGTGTGACTGACGGGGTAAGAGACGGGGTGATAGACGGTGTGAGAGACGGGGTGACTGACGGCCGAAGTAGGTCATCCCATTACCTCTTTTAAAATAAAATAAAATAAAAATAAAAATCTTTATTGATCACGTAGGCATGTAAAAAAGCACTTATGACAAGTCAACACAAGTAAATTTTTAAATTAGGATTAATATAATTTACATTATATATTTGAATTAGACAACAGGCAGGCAAGTATGGACATAATAACGATGGGATGGCTGAGATAGGGTGATAAGGGGAAATAGGAATAGAGTGTAAGGGAATGGATTGTATGGGAATGGCATATGGCAGGAATGGTGGCAGGGGATTGACTGGAAATACTGGAAGCAGTTGGGATTGGTGCGTGAGGCCCTATCCTAGCTAACCTACCAGCCTTTCTCTAGCTACCTACGGATGACGACCCGAAGAAGAAAGGCAGAAAGAAACTCCGGGCTTATTTTTTTCATCATCAATTGTCACTATTTCTTTTTTATTTTCTTTTGTCTATTTTCCTTTTTTAAAAAATTTGATTTACAAATTGTCAATACAATTGATAATCATATTTATATGGATTCACGCATCCTCAATACCACTGGAGGTGTAGAATTTAGTTTAGAATTATTGTGCTATAGGTGCCTACGACTCACTCTTTCAACCCTCTCTCTCATACGCAGACGAAGTTGCGCGGGTCAGCTAGTTGTTAATATAGGAAGGTACTTTATAGGAGTACTTATGCGAAATAGCTCGGCTGTTGGCACGTCGCGCGCCGGTCAACACTGGACGCTCGCCACATCTCGATGCCCGATGGACGTCGAGTCTGAGTGATCAGACGCGCGCCCGATGACAAATCAACTGAAATATTATAATTGCCACTCGAAACAAAGAGAAACGTATTTTATCTGTTGTTTACTTCAAGAGCGGTACAAAGCGAGGGACACGTCGTAATTAAGAGGTTAACTACCTCCCGCCCTCCGACGCCGATTTCAGTCTCTCAGGACTAGTCTCACCATCGGTTAATTTGTTCACGGACAAAATTGGTCAAAAGAAAACATGTTTTACGTGGGACAGAATGTTTTTCGGGATATTATATTTATAACCCGTGTATCTAATTGAAATCGGTAGCAGAGTACATTAGCGAATTCATTTTATTTATATATCTTATGAGACTCAGAATAGATACATACATACATAGACTCACGCCTTTTTCCCATAGGGGTAGGCAGAGACAACGGATTTCCATTTCCTACTTACTACATACTTGCACACCTCTTTCGCCTCATTCAGTCTCATTACATTCTTAGCTAGCCGACACCCTAAATTAACACATACGCTATTTTTTACCCCGGAAAATAAATTTCCACGCAAACGGGATCACGGGCAACAACTAGTAGATAGAATAGCACGTAGGCTATTTATATCCTAGTGAAATAAATGGTTCCTGTGGAACATATTGGTTAATAATTTTAAATGTAGTCGCAGTCAACAGCTAGTATTACATAATTATTATTTATGAACCATATATGAAGTAACATAATATGTGATCATCCTCAAATATAATACAAATCCTAGAAAACTGAAATGAAAAGTAACCCTACTCGGACGTTTAAAATAACGGTATTTTTGTGTTGTTTCAGCCGCTCACCGGTAATTAGTGTTGTGGGTCCCGCGGGCCCCGGACCCCTGCACCGCGCCGCGCCGCACCGCGCCGTAGCAGTTCGCGTCGTCTTCACACCGCTCACCGCTCACCGCATTGTTGCTATCTTTTGATCATGAAGTGAGATGAGTTGGCAAAACAACACGCGCCAATTACGCAGTCAGGTGTGATTCATAAATTTGGTTTTAATTAATATCTCAATCCAGTGGTTATTGGGATGGTAAACGGTAATTAGTACTAATTTAATAGACGAAGATTTAAATCAATCGTTTTTGTAGCATCATAAAAGTTATAAGAGATAAATAAAAGTGTAGAAATTAAAGCAACCTTGAATTAATAGCACAAATAAGTTATTAAAATCTACCATGTAGAAATTTCCAATCGATAGATGCGGCGGATAGTACTTTTCAGTTTCACCAAGCTCATTTTTATCGTAGATTTTGTAACAGCACAAATCTAGACACACGGTAGCGTGTTAAGCCCACTACAAGCTAACAGACATGGAGAACTGTACCGTGTGTAAAATTACATGAACCATTTGGAACCACTTTTGACCCCCTCATAACTCAAAACCTATTTCATATAAACATATCAAATGCCTCATATATTGAGACTTGCGAGATACATACATATGTGGTCCAAATTTTATAAATACATCTCAAACTGTTATTTAGATATTAACGTCCAAAAATCGTAATTTTTATCACTGACTGTCCTGTACTGTATAGATCAAAACTCTAACCCAGGTTCAGGTGACCTAGAAAGTTCAAATTTGGCATCCAGATAGGTGGTTGGATGAATACAAAGGAATAAATCAGAATCTAGGATTTTTTTTCATTCAGAAGTAATTAAATTTTTTTAATTAATTGATAAATAATTTTAAGGACTGACCACCAAACTTGGCACCTATTTAGATCTCACTTATTTTGTCGTTGAAATCAACATATCAAGACATATATCATAATATTGAACTTGGCCCTCATTTCTCATTTATGTTTTTGCTGGGATTCCAGACTTCGTGGTGATACTGAATAGTAAAACCGAATATCACTTTACGTGACTCAGGCAGCGAACCCAAGACCTCAGAATGGCAGATGGACCGCGCACTGAGCACGCAATACAACCGCGCCACTTAGGCAGAAACATTATATTGATAAAATTTAAAGTTTTGAGTACTTTATGTTATTCTAATTAAACAAAAACAAGATGTGCTGATTGAGCTAACCTCATTATCAGGTACCATATTTGTTTCGAATCATACGGTGTAATATATGATATAATACAAGCACGTTAGGAGCAATCGCTTTATTTCCCCCTCGCTCTGGTACAGACAGAAGAATTAAAAACTCTGTAAGTGTTCGCTGTTTGAAGATAAAAGCGGCCGAATTCCTGGCCGCGGTAATCGGCGGTCCGAGGGCTTGTGCATGGTGTGCGCGGGGCGGGGGCGGGGGCGGGGGCGCGGGCCGGGCGGGGGAGAGCCGGGGAGGTCCGGGCGAGGGCTCAGAGAAGTTTGTGTTCCAGATCAAAGGCTTTTGTGTGCGGATTAACAAGTCGGCACACAAATTATTTTGGGCGGCGATCGTCCAATATCTCGATTCACGGCGGACCGCTTCGGTCGCGGCCCACACGCCGGGCCACTACACGACGCACCGCGAGTCGCGACGAGATACTCGTGACGTGACTAACAAATAACAAGGGATAGAGCTTGAGACCGCCATACATACTACTCTTTAGGTCGCACAGTTAAATGTGGATATCACGGTTTGGACAGCGAGCTCAGAGAGCCCCTATCACAATCACATACCTCGATTCTTGACCATGGGTTACGAATTGATTGACTCTATGCCAAAATTATAATTGTGGATTGACATTATGTGTTACAAATGTCAATTTTATTAATCATTAAGGGCGACATCCTGCGCTATTACTAATCTAGAGTTAAACCTAAACTCGATTTATCCTACATCCTACTCCTGTCTTTAAATCAAGATTTGGGATAAATGTAGATTTATCGTGTAGTTGCAAGTAGCCCTAAAACAATAAAGTGCACCAATTGCATCTCTAGCTACTCCGTCGACGATTTATGATATTGAATATTGTATTAGATCATTCACGCCTACTTGTCCCACCCCTTCATCTACGGCGGAGGGCAAATTGAAATGTAACGGCTACTCTTTTTTTTCTTTTATAGCAGAGACTGACAAACGAACAGATGGGTCACCTGATGGTAAGTGATCTCGACCGCCCATAGACACCCAAGACACAAAAATAATCATGGGTGCGTTGATACCCTCAAAAGGAGGGAATCGAAGGTGAGGGACTAGGGATTGGGAAAGAAAGGGGGAAAATAGGCCACCGGAAATCTCACTCACCGAACGAAACGCCAACTGCCACTTTACGTCGGTTTTCTCTGAGACAGTGGTATCGAGCCGGCCCATTCGTACAGTAAGTAACGTAACTGGCTACAGCGTGGCTCTACCACTCAAAAGTTAAACATTATATATTTATAGTTAAACACACTTCTTCACTTCAATTCAAATGGCTTTAAATGTATCACGTTGCTTATTTAATAATAACTAAACTGGACCATGGTGACAGCCTGACAGGGGCGAAGTAGACTACCTAGACGGGCGGTTGTAGATTCAATTCCAACCTCTAGAGCACGCATCTAAGATTTTTCGAGTAGGTACATGAGTGTAGTTATAAATAAATAAATAAGTTCTACAAGAAGCATAGGTCACATCGTGGCGTCTGAGCTTAGTCTAAGCGATAGTCGTAAGTTAGTCGTGCTTCGGCCTCTGTTATTACAGCACACTGTAACACTCCGTCACTACAAAGCACACTTTGTAGAGGTAGTGTCGGAGTAAAAATAAAAAAAATAAAACTTCAGATACGATTCGCCACATGATGAGTGAGGGTAGATGCCATTTGATGTGGTTTCTTTTAGGTTCACTTACCTGCATGTTCGTTCTTACCCCCCCGCCCCCACCCCGTCCCGCACCTCACCGCACCCCCACCGCATGGTTTCCTAGACGTTTATTTTATTATTTACTGTGAATTAATTGTGAAAAAAGTAGCCGATATGTTATTTTGATATATAATTTATATAACTGTAAAGTTATATCAAAATCCATCCGGCCAAATAGCGAATTCCTTTAATAATATCCGCGAAAACTATTTGAATAGTTTTGACTGCATTTTTAATAAAAAATAGTAGTACAAACGAATAACTATTTCATTTTATTAGAAGGCATTTAATAAATGGTTTTGAAAACTTAAATAGTTTAACTGACGTGAAGATGGTAGCTTACTGATGTGTGTCGTTTGGGATCATTAAAAGCTCGGGATCGTCCTCAATACTCCTTTAATGTATAGAGCCCAACTCACGAGTCACAACTGACAAAAGTATGCAAATGAACTTACTCCTCGCGTAGGAGGGGACACCGATCCAAAGTATAATATGCATATCACTCATAGTTACATTACTACTGAGTACTGACACAATATTATAGACAATGGTCAGTGGTCCGGTGCGGCCCGTATCATCCTATGTGTAGTGAATGTTACGTTAAAATCCCGATGTATAATTCGATTTTGTTCCGATTCTACATCTTGCGTTGTCATAGTAACCAAAAATGTAAAACTAGGCCGCTGCATGTTGCAATTCAGTGCAATATCACATTATAAATATCTGAGCTTGTCGATTAGAGTTATAACAATCAAAACGTCACAGTCATTAGCGCAGCGCGCCCCGGCGCCACGTGAGTGACTCAAGCTATGCGAGCGCGCCTTGTGTCTCCAAACGCGCTAATTATGAGCGCAATTAGGCCTCTTTCAGACGATTCTGTTTGCCGTACGATAAATAACATCAAACGTGACAAAGAGCCTTAAAAAGTCTACAGTAGAGAGCATGCAGCATGCGACTTTGAGTTATGACACGTATTACACATTTTAACTATGTACGCGTTGAAACAGTTTTGTAATATTTTTTTAAAAGTTGTACAAACGCTGTTACAGATCTTTTGTGTTTTGTATTTTGTAAAGTAGGTTCGTTATGCAATACACCGATCGAATGAGATCATTAAACCTTCAGCAGCTCCTCAATTGTCAGTCCAAACATTTCACTGGCGATACGCCGGTTGTCGCTTGGCAAATCAGTGGAGGTTTAAAAAGCGCGATCTCGCAATGGCGTATTGGACGACCACGGCTAAGGGATCGAGCGTGATGCGTATAGCGTTGAATAAGAAAAAATATATTATAAATTATGTTGACAAAATAAATAATAAATAAAGAACACCCAAAAGTCCCATACATAGTGCTAACCCTACACTAAGATCGAGTATTGTGTCATAGGTATCAGGAATTACGAGAGACTTTCGGTCTCACAACACCCAGACCCGAAACAAATATCTGTAGGCCATACAAACATTTGTCTCGACGCGGGAATCGAACCCGCAGCCTCTCGCTTCACAGGCAGCTACTCGCCTGCTGCGCCACAGAGGCTGTATGTCGTGTCGTGAAAAATGTATGAAGTATAGACTAGAATGACGTTGAGTAATGATCAGGGGGTGTAGACAAGTAGGCTTACGCGTTAGTCGAATAGAATAGTTGAATAGAATAAATGTATGGGAATGACATAAGACATGACATAAGGCGGCGTACTCTTATGTCATTCTCGTACATTTATTCTATTCGACATTTTTTTTCGACTAGTGCATAAGCCACTTATCTAAACCCCCAGAGCATACCTCTATACGAATGAGTTGTATATCAAAGAGGTTTAGATACCTAAGTCGTGCCAACAAGATTGGAGAGCATCATTGGTGTCACTCAGAAAGTGCTAGAGTCGATCGCTCCCCAAAAGTTTCCAAAATTAATTGTCATTGTTCTTAAAAGTTCACCTGTACCTATTGTATTATTAATATATCATCTTAGTTAAAGCGTACAGTGCATTCATTTGTATATAGGTATAGGTAACGATAGATGCTGTCATGTTAGTGAGATATATGTGCTGACTAATCAAAACAGTGATTACAATGCTCTTGGTAAGTATAGTCCGGGGAGCGATCATAGTATTAACAACACCCGCCCTCACCACAAGGCCCGATCCCGACGGGACCCACAGTATGGCCATGTCCACGATCTACCTGTCACCGATGACTCTACAACCCGGTTTCTGTTTGTTCAAATTTGAATTTGAATTTTGGAATTTGAAAAACTATTTCACTATACTATGCAGTGGCAGATTTCCGTAAGACCCACTAGGTGTCTTAGTCTAAAGTCTAGACCTAATAGCAGTACTTATGGGCTCTGCACAGGGAGGTCCTGGTTTCCTAAGACGCCTAGTGGGTCTTAGGGAAACCAGGACCTCCCTGTGCAGAGCCCATAAGTACTGCCATTAGGCCAAGGGGGTGACAGGTGAATAAGCTGTGAGCATGACATGAAAAAAAGTATAAAATGTGTAGACAAATATATTACCTACACATTTGTCTACACATTTTATACATTTTTAATTAATTTAATGAATTACATGTCATTATTATATTTCTTTTTCAATTTAACTTGAGGTTACAACTAATTGTAGGTTAGTAAGTGGTGCAAGTCATCCTTCCAGTCTATTATACCTCCCCTTGAATTAATTTGAATCGTAGTAGTATCTGATTTACTTTATTTTACTTTATATAAATCACAGGAAATGAATACAAAAGTGAAAAGTTTTCAATGAAGGAAACGTGGAAGGCAGAAAACTATAAAGAAATTATCCTGATGTATTAGATTGATTAGAACAATAAAAAAAAGCTAATTACATGTTGCATATCTGATCATGCACATTACATGGTTCCCAAGTAGATTCCAATGTTTCTGAACTATGATTTTATTAGGCATATTTATGAGAATTTGACGTACTTAATATTAGCCCTGTAATATTACTGCCCTTACATCTGTAATATTAGTGCTGGGCACGGGCCTCCTGTACTATTAAGAGGGGTTAGGCTTTAGTCTATCACGCTGGCCTAATGCGGGTTGGTAAACTTCACATACCCACGAAATTCTAGTCTACCACTCTGGCCTAAATAATAATAAATGACTGGCCTGACATACTTATCTCGACGAAATGTGGGTGTTCTGGTTCGCTGTTGTGCCTCTGCCTGCCCCATCGGGGATACAGGCGTGAGCTTATGTTATGGGAACATGCTCCATAAACTTATATTTAATATCTGTTTTACATAAACAACTTTATCTATATTCAATAGAATTTGTACAAAATGTTACTTTTTACTTTGGTCGACTATTACTCGTTAAATTGTAGAGTCTGGTTAGCCGTCATAGCTTTCCTTTTAAATTCGTTATATGTGTAACTGCCATGTTTTTTTCGGATTTCCAGAACCAACCGTTTAGCTGATGGGGGTGCGGGACACTGGACTCTAACAAAAATTAGCACTTTAAAGCCTTTCGCAAACGAATTCTTGGACCGAAAAATTGATCCAACAAACCCGCAATGTTTTTGGACGACCTATCCAACGATACCCCACACCATGGGATAATCGTGAAAAAACATCATTCTCCACTGTACGAGTAGGGGAGGTACCATACAAATATTTTTTTCAAGATTTTATCTTACGATTTTGTTGGCGTGATTGATTATTATGTATACCCATAGCAAGTTATAGTTTTCTAGTACTAATAGTCTCAAAACGAAAGCTAACCCGAGGACAGACAGACAGACATGACGAAACTATAAGGGTTCCATTTTTGCTACTTGGTTTCGGAACCCTAAAAAATATGTTTTAAGCGGCATTTTCTGTAAAAACTATCTACAATAAAATATTGAGTGTGTTCTAATCTTCCATCACAATATATCCATATCAAAAGTACTGCGTGACATATGACATGACAATCGAAGGATGTAAAGATATCTTGAAGATATGTAAATAATCTCAATACAGCTGTTCTGATCTTCAATAAAACCACTCACAAACTTCAATACACTCAATTGTCTGTGTAGTTAGATTCAAAATTAAATGCTAGAGTGCATGATGTTGCCTACGGGTGTATAGTTTGTTCTCGCGTTGTTTCCCTTTGATGTATGTCAAATTAGATTGCAGCGTCACGAGTCACGACGACGAACACAAACTACCTCGACACAATATGATAAGTCACTTGGGAAGCCGCACGGACACGGTGCGTATACCACAGTAAAAAACCACATAGTCTGTCGTCTATGGCGTATGAGCGAATGTTTACCTGGAAGAATGGATATAAAATTTATAAAATACACTGTTTGCAATTTAATACAGACAGGTAATGTCCGAAAACTAGAACACTACTCAACATTAACGGTTTCTTATAGAATTTTTCGCCATACAGTTTTGTCAGATAAGATGGCCTTACATAACATAACACGAGTGTTTGAGTATTATGGTGCTATGTACACTAACAGTGTACCAATTATTAGGTATACTCGTCTGATCTGAAAATACAAACCAATCAGCGGCTCCACTCGAGTTGTAGTATGCGTTTTAATTATATGAAATTCGAATTATAAATGGCAATGGAGTCTTTTTTCGTTATCAAGTGAATTGATAGTTTGTTTGATATTTATACTGTGCGTGTAGCGAGGCCCATCGTCAAGACGTGTTGCTCCGCCCTCGTATCCGTGATTCTCTTTAATCAGAATCTCACAGCTATAATTGTATTAGGTTTGTGAACGAGTGTGCGTGTATGTTTATGATACACACACACACACAGAGAGAGAGAGAGAGAGAGAGAGAGAGAGACGGACGCACGCACGCTCGCACACACACACACACACACACACACACACACACACACACACACACACACACACACACACACACACGCACACACACACACACACACGCACACGCAATACGCAGGACGGTTGACGCATGCACACACAAACTATCCGCTCATAGAAGACACATGAAAGTATCTACGGATATTCACTGTCTCTGATATAAATAAACATTAGGCATGTCACGGAAAAAGTAGGATTATAATACTTAATCCTTACTCATGTGTCTTATCAGTAACCTTTGTTTTGAGCCGTCGTGACTCGTGAGCGGCTTTTATGTATGTCGCTACACACGATATACTCATACTTGTAATATTTTAAATGTAGCTTACAGATAATTATGGAATAAACACACTAACTATTAATAATTTATTTCACTTCAAAATGAGTTTAACAATTGTTACAAAAGTGAACTAACTTCCCTCATTTCTCTATTCTATTACAAAAATAAGTACCTACTCAAATGACTTCACCCAATTACATAAGTATAGCTTCACCTGTATTCACGAAAGGCAAAAAACTCGTGCCCGTGTAACGTCCTTCGTATTTAAGATATTATAAACTTGGTTAGAAACAATGACACAATACTAAAACAATATCAGTTACATTGTCCCTACAATGTAACTAATATTTAATAGTATTCTATGAGATGCAACAGGCGGGCGAGCCTTCTGTGTGAGCTGGTGATGTGGCCCGCCGCGCCGCCCAACCTCTTCAACTTGTTCCCGAACGTAACTAAAAAACAAAAGCCCGCTCTTTATTTGAACTCGATTGTTATCCCCAAACGTGGTGCCCGCCGGCCACGCGCCTTTGTGCCGAGATAACCCCCGGGGTGTGTGCGGGGGATGCCGACTGATACCCTTCACAAACTGAGTGATCTACCGCGAGAGTATCCAACCGCGTATTGCAACCAGCACGGGTTTCTCCATATTGTACTTTCATTGCAGGCAATAATAATTAACAAGAATATAAACATATCAGATATTGTCAGCATTACATTTATTGCCGGTAGGTTTAGATAAAATAAAACACAGAACCGTCCGGAGCCCGCGCCGCCACCCCGCCACCCCGCCACCCCGCCTCACCGCCTCACCGCCCCGCCACCAATCCGTTTGTATTTCCATATGAATATATTCTCTTATACATATTCACAAAACAACAGAGCGACCTCAACACAATTTGTGCTGTTTTTATGTATGTTATATAATTATATTATATATGCAGTACCTTTATTATTATATTATTATTATTATATTATTATATTATGCAGTACCTACGGGTACGGAAGTCAGCTGTGAATCTGATGAACTCTCCTACAAAAATTATCTATTTTTACCAGAAACAAACATTTATCAATTTTATTTTATTTTCGACCGACTTCCAAAAAGGAGAAGGTCCTCAATTCGCCAATTTTTTTTATATATGTTACGCGATATCTCCGCCATATGTGGACCGATAAATTTGGTTACGATCGGTTTTGAAGTCGGTCCCTTAAGTTTTTAAACTTGTGATTATCTTATTTTATGTTATCCTTATAGGTAATTATGTCCCCGAAGATCTCTATTCTTTCTGTATTCTCAACCAATACAGGATGTAGCACAAGCAAGTGGCGAAGAGACATCGCATCACTTTATATCCCTTGTCGTCTATAGTCTATAGAATTGAGTCTATAGTCTATAGTCTACCGTGAGGAGTATTCGAAAACATTGTTTGTATTCACCAACCGCTGATTAAATATGCACGTTCTTAAAATAAAAAAATCAATCAATCAATTTGAATCAGCACCGAGTGTCGACCATCGGCATATTATAAAGATAACAAGCGATATTAATGTTAATCCAGATTGCGCCACCTGAACACGGATGCGCACTCGACAAGTAGGTATAGGTACCTACTAGATATATAAACGCTAATTACAACACAATAACAACAACTACGCGATGCTGATAACATCTTATCTAAATCATATCAGGCATTAGGATATTAAGCCATTGTCATACGATTTGGTTAATCTTTTGGTTTATTTCTTTATTATTATAAATGTTAGTCACCAAAGGCGGTACGGTACCAAGGAGACTGATTGAGCACTAATGCGTCTACATTCGATGTTCTTATTCAGTATTCACTACATACAACAACGTACGGTTTAATGTTCTGCAGAATTAGAATCATTATAGCATGTTTGTTATCAGGTTGACGTACCGTTGGAAAATGTTTTTAATCAGTGCGACAAATCGGCTACTGGCTCAATAAATAAGTTGAATGGATACCGACAACAAGATAATATTTCATTTATCATGACATTCTTAGTTACTATATTCACTTAGATATAAAAATTTAACCAAACATGAATTACCCTAGTTTCGAATTTTTGCACGATATAGCTATATAGCGATGCCCAGCAGTGGGACAGTAGGTAATGTTATCATTATTATTATAATAACAGTGCCACGAACCATCAACCTATGGAACGATACCAAGCAATTTAAAAACAGGCACCGTAAACACACTAATAAATCCTACGCCTTGAGAGATTCGGGTGCAAACTAACACATGTTAATTAGCAGTAGGTATTAAATAAATTACATTATCGTAGCATAAATCTTGTATTTACATTGCCAAAACATGATAATCCTCGAATACGATAACATATCGCGGTGCGCGCATCGCTAGTGATTGTGATAAACAATACGTTATCAGCCGATGTCGGGCCAGTTCTGGTCTTTATACAACGGATACAGATACTTAGTGGTATACAACATTCATTGGGGAAAACCAAATTCGGAATTCAGTAACATCAAACCTAACAAAACTTATCACTCATGCCACATGTGTACATACTAAGCAAAATCATATTAATAAGAGAGTTCGTCAATTTGTGAGTAAAATCTCCAGATGTTTCGTTCATAATTATATACCCTACCACCATAGAAAAAACGATCACTACAAACTTTACGTATCCATTGTAGATACAAAATTCACAAATATTGACAATATCATATCAATGATTAGTATCGATAATACACTTAGTTATTAAGTAACTGATACGGTAGGAAAATATTTTATTGTTATTAATAATTACATATCGCAGCAGTTTACGTTACTTTGTATTTTACACTTTCTCACAGAATGCCTTCACATATGTAGTGGTTGGGTTGTTATAACGCTTCATATGGTAAATAATTAACGTACGTACGTACCAGAAAACGAAATACTTGCTATTTTCCATTAACGTTCAAGGTTGTTTACTTTTGGATACTCCCTTATACTTTACTGGATTTGTGATACAAAATTAATATTTGTATTTATTAAAATCCTAATCAGTCACTTTTAGTTGAATTAAATATATTTTTACGACAAACGTAGAACAATCAATTTTTTTTATTTCTTAGACCAAATCCTTCAAATAAGACACGTTAATTACGACAATGCACCTACGTAATTGTAGTGGCTCAAAAGCGTTCGTAATATCTGTATCATTCACAAGGCATCAAGCAAGAATTTGGTGATACCATCTGAGATTTGCAATCAGTAATCGGCCGTGGCTGTGTCATATAAAAACGACAGACCTGACCGGGCGAAGAAAACCTTCGCACCCTGTTCAGAATTCGAAGTCTACGAGATCTGGCGGATATTACATTCTCGATATGCCTTGGGTTCAGATCGCAGCATATATCCTTACCTAGGATATGTAAGCCGTTCCTCATAGGACTTTTTGCACGTGAATACGAATACATAGGTTGTCTTGGCTTTAACTTAACCTGATTCTCGACGCCCCCGCGGCCATTATATGAAAAGTCTTTAGCTTAAGGTCAAGATCCTCGTTCTGTCTCATTGTGACTTGCTGATGACGCCAAGAGGCAGCATATCATTGATATACATAACATAACATACCGTAAACTCAAGCCTGTATCCCCGAAGGGGTAGGCAGAGGCGCACTAGCGAACTAGAACACCCATACACGAACACATGGGTGTGATTCCCTATAATACTTATAGTAGTTACTACTGTAACTACGCCCTACTCGGCGTCGCTAGTAATGTCTGGTATTGTCACTACGTTAACATTAACGTGTGTCTTTGTTAGAATATGACATCTGAAAGAAAGCATGGATTTATTGCGTGGCATAGAATTTCATTTCTTGTCAAAGTCACTTGCATTTAATCAGGTTGATCGTAACTTTGTATCGTATCGGTAGATGACAAGTCATGGTTGATTTGATTTAACATATCACAGTATCACAGTAGATTGGCTATCCACTTATAGATATGCACCTTATTACCTACTTCATAAGTAAATAAAACAAACATTGGTAAACTCTCACTATCCGCTTAAGTAGTCATGCAAATAATAACAGAAAAATTACATATTTGTAAATTAATTATTTAAAGCACAGTTTCGGTAGTAACCAAGGATTGTCATGAAGGATCTTTGGCGTCATGTTTATTCGATAGTCTATAATAGTCACAAAACAGCTGTTGGATATGAAACCAGATTCGGTTTATTACGATAATACGTAGCTTTTTAACGCCACGTTAAAACTACTTAAAAACCAACCAAGACACATATGTACAAGTATATTTACGAATTACCAATTAGTTATTGCATGATATTGTACAATCTTTGCTCGTTACCCAGAGATATAAATGATAATCTTATAATCTCCAAATTACACGAATTACGTCTTTAAATAAATTGCTGTAAATAAGTCAAGACATTAATACATATATTTATTATGGTACTTTAATTCTTTTATCAGTAAGGTGATTTGGAACGACTCGCTAGGCACCTCAACAAATGATACTGGGCTGATAGTATAAATAACACTAGTTTACAGTGAATCTGTTGCCGGGATTTTTTTTGCAGTTGCTGACTACATATGGTATACTAAGTTCAAATATATAATTAGAATTTTTCAATCAGGTCTAGTTTTTGACTTTCAGATATATACGTTTGAAACGTAAAAACAGGTGTACATATATACTACGATTTTTAAAAATTTAAAATTCAATTAAACATTGGGTCCTAAAAATCTTCGTTTTAAAGCTCTTTTCTTATGTGTAGACTTTGGAAAATGGCGTATCAGAGACCAGCAATACTCAGACATCACATTAATATCACAAAAACCCTGAAAGCGTTCTTCTATGACGCGTAAATCTTGATGCATACGCTCACCCTGCTCTTCGCTCAAATCTCCTAAACTTTCAGGAAATCTGTCCAGGTGATTATGGAGAAAGTAGAGTTTGATACTCAAATTGCATCCTAAACTTTTTAATTGTAGAAGGAGATCTTCTACAAGCTCAATATAATTTTCAGCTTTTCTATTTCCGATGCATCTTCAAAATCAGTATCATTTTCTGAGGAGTTTGGTTTATTTTTGGGTTTGTACTGATGGTATAGATATATTTTTACGCACTGAAAAATGCACTGAACGCTGAACACAAGTGGTATTTGGATACTGCCATTTAACTCGATTTTTAGAGCTCATGCCTTTTATGTTTGCACTACAAAAATAACAATCTTCGAGATGATTTTGTGGTTCTCGCCAAATGGTTGATGTTTCAAATTTAAACGCATCTCTTTTACCACCTTTCCACAATTTTAAATATTTAACACATGACTTAAAAACATAATTAGGTGCCCAAGACTTCTCATTTTTATCCAAGAGCATTCCAAAATAGAGCAAATAGGTATTTTTACGAACTCTGATATCGTTTTCCTATAATTTTAAAACACATGTTGTCCACATATGTAACAAAAATAATTCTGATTGTTTAAACAGCTTCTCCTTGATGTAGTCATGTCACAAAACTTTCAAACATTAATTTTCGCAAAGAAAAAAAAAATTTTTTTAACTGACAATTACGCTTAAAGTTTAAAAATTAAAGTAATTAGACCTACGCAAACATTTTTGGCGGTAAATTTTGCAAATGTATGCTATAGACTAACGATATCAACCATAGAATTCGCGGCAACAGATAAAAAATATTTTTTTGTAAACTAGTGTAATCAATCTGGATCTGCATTCCAGCCCCCTTCCCCAGACAACCTCCGTGACGCAGCGGGCGAGTAGCGGGCTGTGAAGCGAGAGGCCGTGGGTACGATTCTCGCATTGAGACAAATGTTTGTGTGGCCCACAGATATATATATAGCCCACAGATATAGTGTGGGTGTTGTGATACCGAAAGTCTCTCATAGTATCTGACACCCACGATACAGGTTATACCTAGTGTGGGGTCAGGACTAGGTGTGTGACTGTTGGGTGTATTTATTATTATTATTATTTACTGATCCCATTCAAATGTAATACTGACTGGCTCGTTGGCGTGGTTGTATTTCGGAACGACTACCGTCCTGAGGTCTCGGATTCGATCCCCGGGTCGAGCAAAGTGATATTAGATTTTTCCATTTCGGCCGGAGTCTGGTATTTGTGCCCGATATGGCGATAGGGTCGCCCCCTATCACATCTGGGACGAAACTAAGTTCGGGGAAATGTGGGTGTTCTAGTTCCGGGAACCCGAGACCTCGGAATCGTAGTCGTACCGAAATACCACCACGCCACCGAGGCAGTCATGGATCATCACACTCAAGTCATCATCATCATCATCAATACATATAATTAGAATGTAAATATCGCGCGTCTGTACATTGCTTAGATTTCCAAAAAAACTAATTGGAAGGGTTTAGAAACAGTAATAGAACACATTTTTAGTATTTTTGTCTGTCTGTCTGTATGTTTGACCTCGTATCAAATGAAAACCACCAAAGTAATTTTACGGAACTGGATAGGAAATCGTAGACCACATCTTGGAATAACATTTAGGTTTTGTTTTATTCAAATCGGCCAACTCTTTCAAAATAAAACGGATATTTTTGTATTACGTGCGCGATTGTTGGGAGTTAAAGCTTGAAAGTGATTTTCAAATTTATCAATAGATGGCGTTACCATATTTTCCGAGTCACATTGGATTTTTTACGAATTATGTTCCATTGCGTGCTCTCTCTATTCAAAGATATTGATGGCGAGTTTGTTATAAATATAATCAAATTATATGTTAAAGGAGCCATTCAAAGTAGCACTATCCAATAAAAGCGGCAGTATTTTGGGATGTGCTGCGCTACGTGGCGTCGTAGCACTCGTAGCTATTGCTACGGGTGTAGCATTATGTTACGTCCAAAGCGTCCGATGTCGACGGAAACGGAAGTCGTTATCCGTCGGTCGCGCCGGTCGCGTGCGACTATTACTCAGTAATGTGCACACGCCATGTATGTGACGTCATGAAACGCCACGCACTCATTGAAAACATCACACGCGAGCGAACAAGTACTAAGTTCATCGAGACATACATATTATTTTGTCTACCAAAGTTGCTGTATGCTCAGTCATCACTCAATCCATAAGCCTAGCCCATTGCATGGCTGCATTAATTGGACAACTGTTTCTTTCATGCACGCACGCACACATACACGTATTGACACATAACATAATCGTCGAGTTTCAACAGATTTATTTTTCGCGCGAGGTTATGTCTATTATGTCACATTAATTGTTTTTTATCTGCAATATTGTGCAGTTTGTAATAACAATGGATGATAATTATTAAATTGTATGTAAACCGAAGTAAGTAGTGTATATGCAAACCGAAATTATTAAGTTTTATGTGAACCGAACGTGGCGGTATTCGAGCCTTCGCCATTCTACGTAGATGGTTGTAGCAAGAAAGATTCAAGTGTTACAGCAATTCGATAAGGCATCAGTATGAAAAATTGACAATCATTCACAACATCGCTCAACTTAAAACTATGACCACTCTGTCAAGAGTGTACGACTGGGGATGTACGAGAAGATAATTTCGCCTTTCTGGCCGCCGTTATTTCACTTCAATGTGTTGTCGTCACGATACATTTTTCAAGCATATTGCAGCAAAGTTTTGGTTGAGTTTCTACGACCAGTCATCTCCGTAACGTCAAACCCCTATGGGTCTACAAGTCCTAAACAAATCATAATCATCATCATCAGCCACAGGGTGTACCCTGCTGGACATACGCCTCCACCAAAAAATTCCAGACCGATACAAAGATCCCGAAGCAAATCGCGTCAGTAAAATCAACACACAGCGTTGCCTGACATGGTATTTGCTTATACGTTGCCAGCTGCTACTACCAAAGAACCAAGATAATATTAGTAGATTTAATAATGGAATTACCGATGCTATCGTCCGAGTGGATGATTACATATTAAGCTGATAAGATAATATAACGCAATAATCAGGGCTATTATAAGTCGATGTTCCCAAGTATATCTGGGAAACTCGAGAAAAACTGGGAACATCGAGAAATGTTCGCCACTGAGGTGAAAAATAAAGAAAGCTACATACTAGTTCGTTACTAAATAATACATGTCGTCGATACTGAAAATGTGTTGCATGAAAAATATCAAACGCAGTGGTAAACGATTTGCACAACACAAACTTGCTGACGCAGATACAGCGGCATACTCTGAATTGCTCTCTCTAATCTCTCGAGTAATCAGTATCGCTCGCTATCACTAGCCTATTAATTGAACATTATTACCTGTGGGCTGACCTTGAATACACAAAAATGTACCTACGTATATATGTTATCAGACTGAATACATGAAAACCAAGGTCACGATCAGGTTCGTGAGCAACTCTCACTTCACGAATCACTGAACGGTGCTACATCACTACATTTTAACCTGTTTTAAGAAATGGAACCTGCGGCGGCTGTAAACCCTTATCATAAGGTAGACCGCTAGCATATCTGCCCACTTGGCTCACACTCACACTGACGCAGAGTCGAAGCGTCGCGACGCGTCATATTTTTTTTCAACTACAAACGGCGCTATGCATGCTACGTCTGGTGTGATCGGCGTCTGACGTGTTACTATGCGCGTGTAACGCACGGCTACGCACCATAACGCGCGAAGCACCTCGACATTAACTAAGCGATGACCCGCGATACCATACCTATTTGCGTAACACAAAGAACTATGGCCAAATTTGTATGAATGTTGTACCTAACTTTTATTTTCCGAGTATAGTCTCAGATTAATATGGTATTGGAGTATTTAGATGTAGTAAGTACTAACCCGTTTGAAAATAAAATCTAAATACCTAAGATAATTTATAATTTAATTAAAGTACTACTGCTTGCGGTATCGGCATAATGACTTTCTACCCGTTCCGAAACACATTTATAATGCATACACAATACAAAAATCCAAATGGAAGGCAAAATTGGTGCCCGGAAATAAAAACGCAGAATAATGGTTATAAGCAGCAGATATACGTAAAAGAACAAAAGTTTAAAACTTAATAAACGCCATAACAGTTTCAAAAAAATGTCGGTTGTCGAATTCGCCATGTTTGCTTATTGCCACCTTAATGTTGTCAGTATGTTGTCACTCAGTAGTGCCAACTGCCAACTGCCAATTGTCAAGGGATAGACATGATGCTTCGTTATACGTAGCTCAAGGACGTAACTAAACCAAATACTATGTTATATTCTGTAATTTTTAAAATCCAAAATAATTATTTATAAGACAAAGTATTTAGTTAATTTAAGCACTAACTACCAAATTGTCTATTTATTAAATTGAAAAACCACAAACAAACAAATGAGAAATATGGTAATAAATACATTATGTGAAAATCATACAAATTCGTTCAAAAAACTACGTTTGATTATTTGTTAATCATAAGAATAGCATATATTTTTTTATTATCACAATATAGAAATATTTCTTACTTTCTCTACTATATTAAAAAATATTTTCAGATGTACTGTAATAATGGATAATAAGAGATGAATATGTTATAGGTGAAAAACATAACGCGTCGCGTCGCTTCGACTCTGCGCTAGTGTGAATTGGCCCTTATGTAATAAAACTTTAGATCCAAAAACATTTATATTGTTGTGCTGTTTTTTGTTTATTCCTTATAACTTAGGTGAGTTGAATATGTGTCGAGTACTTTAGTCGTGTGAGTATTCTCATATTAAATATGTCGTTTAGTGTGTGTCTGAAAAAACTACAAAATCAAATACAACTTGAATTAACAAAGTGAAAAAAGTACTTCTCAACTATCTCATAGAAGTGTTAATGTAAATCCTTATCGTAGTGATTAGCGAATCATTTAGTATATTTTAGCGTAACAAATTTCTTCTGTATGGTGAGTGAGTGCTGAGTATTTTTATAAACAACAGATTTTAATTTCGAATTTCAACGGTTTGGTTATCCACAATACTGTTGCATATTAATATAATATTACAATATTATAATATTACATTCACATTACACTTACTTTAATTTCCTAAGTAGGTGACATCTCATGAGAATAATTATATAATATTCTCAGGTGTCTAATCACACACCAGTTCACATGACGTGATAATAGACCCCGATAAGATATATTATATAAGAAGGTAAAGGATATAAGAAGATGCGGATGTACTTATGTACAAGTATACCGTGGTGAAGGTGATAGATCCCGGCAAGCATGTTTTATTTACACAATGCTATTAGTGCAGGCTACTTACTATGTATATTGTACAATATATATTGACCATAATATTGTTATCATCACTCGCTGACCGAGTTCTGTTTTGTTTAATGCAACTTATTTTTTTTGCTAGTGTGTCTATATATCTTTCGTTCTACCTGCCCTTATCCCACCTTCATGTCGGGTCGGCGCAACATACATTTACAAGCATGTTGCAGAAAGTATTCGGCTTAGTTTTTACGACCGGCCGCCTGCCTGACGTTAACCCCTCTCAGGGATATGTCTATATATCTATTGTTAAGTATTTAGTTTATGTAATTGGGATAAAAAATGAAACGAATAATTAGTTTATTGATGTTTTACTGAGAAATGTTGTGTAACATTATTGTTGTTTATATAAATTCATTCTAGCATTACGCCTAAACAACCTGCTTACGTTCCAGTCTTGACGCGGCCTGGCGTGACGTCACTCGCCCCCGCGCCGGCGCCCCTTCTCTACTCCCTAAACACGGCTCGACCATTCATACAGGCTGCCATCAATGATCAAAAGCTGGAGCGCTTAATACTGTAGAACGCCTTGTATTGTATGCAAGCACTTATGACACTTATCTTTCCTTTCCAGTTGCCTTTATACGACCTCAATATGAGATCGGCACAAATCACAATAATCAATCATAATAATTTATAGTTTGAGCTCACACGGTGACAACCTACGAATATCGTCCTATCTCTCCAATGACTCTCACGAACACATTTCTGCAAACGTGTTATTTCATAACAACTGTACCTTGTGAGTCACGGGCTTGCCTTCCGCTGATTTTATAATTATACTATTGGGTTATCCAACTTGCAAGCATTTTGATTCTGATTGTAACAAATAATTATGTGCGGTCTATAAAGCGTTACCTTCTTTGCCATGATCAAACACAATGACAGCCTGTATAATCGTTCAGACTGTGCCCTAATTGTACATAATAATACATTATAAATACTCATAGTTAACTTAAGTTTGTATAATACAAGAGATCACGATCAGTTGCGCTGCTTATTGCTACAAAGTTGTCCGGCTCCGCGCCGCTTACTATATTTATAATTATAATACATATTATATGTAAGTGTCAATAGATCAGATAAACTCCCAATATCAAAATATTACATCGCCATAACAAATAGAAACGTGAGAGTCGTTGTAAGTACATAATATTAATACATAGCTACATACATACATACGTACAGGTAGGACTGTGCGTGATAATATACAGAGCGACCGCACTCGGCATCATGCCGTGCGACCGCCACATGTGACGTGCGACACGAGCCGGCGCGACGCGACACGCGACACGCGACACGCGACACGCGACACGCGACACGCGACACGCGACACGCGGCGCTGGCACCGTATTTAGAAACAACTCGCTTGACTAGAACTCTGCCGACGGACGACGCAACGGGACGAGCGCATTCGATGCACTACCATTACGCGCGCCGTCGCTCGGTAACACCTTCCACGAAACCATTTCACCTGTTTTGTAATTCGTTTAGTTTTACGTAATGCGCGCACGACGGCACGACGAGGGGGAGGGGGGAGGTGGGGAGGTGTAAAAACTCATGTGATACACGCTAATGAATAAAAGTGGACGTAGAAAATATATCATGGACGGATCACAATAAAACCGTAACACGAGCGCTTTACGCATTAAGAAATGAGAAGTTATAAAACGAATGAGAAAGAAGCAGATATATTGGACGCTAGAGTAGCGATTCCAAAAAATCGATACAACTACAATCACTGGAAATAGTAATTCCTGTAGACATTATGAATTATATTATTTTTGTATTAGTCAGGTAATATGACGACATTGAGTATTGTTGGAGGCAACATATATGGAGGACACAATACGTCCTAGGGCAAGTTGTAGTAGAGGTGAGTGTGGTGTGGCGGCGTGGGCGCGAGCGTGGGCGCGGGCGCGGGCGCGGGCGCGGGCGCGGGCGCGCGGTATTCGGAGGTGAGGCGCGGGTCGAGGTTCTGATACTCCTTGCCGGAGCGCGGCCGCAGCGTGCTGGTCGTCTGCCGCACCACCCTGCACACACACACGTACACACACATACAACGACACACTCACTACCCACTACCTTACCATTAACCATACTTTTAATGTAACAATACATATAATATGTCTCGGATCACACGTGCATGAATCCACATTAATGGTGTATACACACTATATGAACATACACCCAATAACACTGAAGCTATAGCTGGTATTGTATTATTGAAGTTTTATGATAGAGTTCAACTTCGTTTTTTGAGACCCCCTGACTTTTGCCACTCGATGCGATTTCGAATACGATTTGATTTCATTTTGTGATACGATGTCCATCGAATTTGAGTTAAAAAGTGCACTAATATCGCATTGAATTCGAGATCATTTTTAAAGCGACATTATTGCACTTTTTTTTCCTCGATTTTGGTGGAATTTTAAGTCAAAAAATGAAACCGAATCATAGTCGCAATGGAATCGAGTGACAAAAGTTACCCTACTGACGTCAACCACTTATAGAGGACCAGTTCTGGAACAACGGTATTGAAAAAAAATCGTATTGATCTAAGATTTGAACCCAGAACCTCCCGGTCCAGTAGGGTAACTTTTGACTTGATTCTATTTCGACTACGATTCGATTTCATTTAGTGACTTAAAATTCCACCCAAATCAAGTAAAAAAGTGTACTAATGTCACGTTAAAAATTATCAAATGGCAAGTTCTCGAATCCAATGCGACATTAGTGCAGATTTTAACACAAATTCGATGGAATTTTGTCAATAAATGAAATCAAATGGTATTCGAAATCGAATCGAGTGATCAAAATCAGGGGGCAGATCCCATATTATACGCTGCTACTAGGCTAAGGAAGTGGCAATGCACATTGCACATATCTACCTCTATTTATGTACTCGTATTATAACAAAATCTTTATGCAGTTTACAGACGTAGATCTAACTGGATGAACCTTTAGTATAATACTAGTGCTCATGAATACTTTATTATTAAGCAACATTGTTACGATGTTTATTGAATATTGGTATCCTCCCTATAATAGTAATAATAGATATAATTAAAATATGATATTATCCACATACATACATAAGCTCACGCCCGTATCCCCGAAGGGGTAGGCAGTGGTGGACTAGCCAACTAGTACACCCACATTTCACCGAGCTTAGTTCCGTCCCAGATGTGATAGGGGGCGAGCCTATCGCCATATGGGGCACAAATTCCAGACTCCGGGCTGATATGGAAAAATCCAATATTTGCCCGACCCGGGGATCGAACCCGAGACCTCAGAACGGTAGTCTTACCGAAATACAACCACGCCACCGAGGCAGTCATCATGATATTTTCCATATATCATAATGACATAATATTATATGTATATTATAAAGGGGTATTAATAGAACAGTAAATGTTAATAAAAGCTATAGGTACCTCATAGTGATGGGAGTGTCTGTGGAGGAGTGCGAGGAACATATAGACAAGGTCTCGATGTAGTCTGACATGTCCGATGTGCCGCTCGACGTACTGTGCGTGTCCATCACTCCTGCACACACCAGACGTGATTATTATAATCACGTCATCATATCAGATAGCCTACACTACAGACTGCAAACTGTCTCCAACTGTTCACACTCCCGAAATTTGTTTTAAGTATGTGATCTAATTATAGGTATGTGCACAGCAGTAGTATTCATACATCTTGAGTACAGTAGAGCGACGATTATCTGAATTCATTGGGGGATATGGGTGTTCGGAAAACCGTTTTTTTAGGATAATCGAATTGCATTGATGCAGCGATACGTACAGATGAATTAAAACCACACTTACGTATATTTATACTTATTATATCTATAGTTACAAAGAAGAATTAAACAAAAAATGCGTAGACTGTATTATAATAAAAAAGAAAGTTACAATTAACCCACAAAAAGTACTCGAACTTCATCTGCCGGAGCAGACCTTACTATTTTTAAATTTAATTTAACGCAAAAATATTGTTTATCCACTAGCGGCTATTTTGGCATACGACTATAACTAACAAGTCGAGATAAGTGCGAATCTTAATTGAAACTCAAAAAATTTGAGTGTTTTCACTCACTTACCTCTAAGCGGCTTTATAGAGAGCACGGGCACCTCCGCTTCCGCCGAGGAGGATTTTCCACAAGCTCGGTGCGAGTGCATGACCCCCTCGCCCAGCGGGTCCGTGGACTTGGAGCGGCGCGGCAGCGTGGTGTGGCGGCAGACGGCGGCGCGCCGCGCGCTGCGGTAGTGACGCCGCGCCGCCGCCGTCGTCAGCGGCAGTTCGAACTCCGCCAGCTCACCGCCACGCCGCAGTGAACAACTCGACACGCCCGAGTCGTTCGAACTGGACGAGTCCCGGTTGCCACCAGCCTTCCCCGGCACCGATGACGAGCACCGCTTGGCGGGCGTCGTGCTCGTGCCGCGTCCCTTCGACGCCTCTGAACTGTCCGCGTCCGAGTGTTTATTATCGGTGGCGCAGTCGCACGGCATCAGTGCGCTATCCCCATCTAATACAATGTTTCGTAGGGTTTCTATGGAGGAGGTGGAGCCGCGACTGCCGACGCTTCCCTCAAACTCTTTCACGTCTTCCAGAAACCGGGACGAGTCAGCCGAACTAGAGCGTTTTCTGTATTCTATTCGTTCTGTGCGATCGGTCGCGCCCCTCTGGATCACATTGACTTTGCCATCAGCTTCGTTCATGACACAATTATCCTCGGGACCGCATAAGGTGGGGTTGCTCGCCGACTTTTCATCTAGTAGCCTGTTGATCGGGTTCTTCACGGGATGTTTCAGAGACTGGAATGCGAAACTGCTGACGGGTGACATGGGCGTGTACCCTGAAGGCGGAGGCTTGCACTGCTCGAATGCGTTACCATCCATGGACTTTGGTTCCATCATCAAGTAATCGTCTCCAGTTTCAATGTTTAAAACTTCTAAGTTTGAATTGTTTTCACTTTTTGGCTGGAGATGACCGCACTTTGTACACAATCCCTTCATGTCGCTGTTTGCAAATGAAATAGGCCTTAGATTAGCGCTAATAGCTTCCAGCTCTAACTGAGTGACGCCGGCCTTTCTTAGTAAATCTTTTGCGTTCTCGTAATGTTCTAGAGATAATGCAAAGTCTAAATTCTGATAATTGGATGACGGACCGTCATCGACTTCCACTGGGCGGCAATCCAGACACTCCCTCGTCAGATCGACGCCACGCATTTTCCGCCGGGTTTTCCGAGACAGATCAATGGTTGCATACAAAGCAGTTCTATCACTAATTTTTGGCAAAATGTTATCTTTATTTGGCACAAGATTATCACTAGACACCGTATTCTTCTTGCAGTATGGTAGTCTGATCCAATTGTTGGCCCAGTCGGTGACACGCTGGCACGGGCAGCTCGTCGGCTGCACGGCCTCGTCGGAGTCCACTACGGTGGGCTCTTGCTGACGCTTGCCGAACTTGAGCAAACAACCACAAGGTTTTTTTAGTATCACAGCGTTAGAGGTCGAACTCTTTGTAATTTTGAACAATTCATTATTCAGACATTCTTTGAGCCGTTTTGGCGTATCGTAGTATTCTCCTTCCACCTGAGAACAATAAATATGACAATAATCATAAGTTACGATAATAGAAAACATATTATAAAATAGGAAAGTCAGCTATAAAGTATTTGCACACGTACCCCTGCCGAAGGTAACTTAGGCACATCATAATTTTCATACGGACCCACCCGGTTTGACTTGTCTTCCACGTTGAGAACATGAGCACAACTACAGATCTGTGGGGGCAATGGCATCGGTGGCTTCTTGTTTAAGTGAAGTTCTAATCTGGTAGGTTTAGGCGGTCGGGCGGGTGCGCGCTCAGGACAGCGACACATGGCAACTGGCGTGCGGTCGCCGTCGCGATTGGTGTCGCGGTCACTCTGCAGATTGGAGATGGTACTGTCGGTCCGCGTCTCCTGCAGCGCCTCCATGGTCCACGCGGGGCTGAAGTGCTTAGCGCCAGGAGTTAGCGCAGCTGTTGATGATCGCGACAAGGCTCCCAATTTGGATATGCAACTCATACATCGTTCTAGCGTGACATTGCCAGACGCGCTCCAAGGTGCCACTTCTGTACCTTCTACAGTTTCGTTGACTGAGGCGGTGTCTCCCAGTCCCAAGTCCTGGAAATGCGTTCTCTCTGTCGAGGGCCAATAAGGAGAGATAGCGCCTGCCTCCCCACTCATACACGGATCCTCATAAAGCCGCAGGTCAATCGGTGGCAGAGAATAGTCAACGGTGTTTAGTTCGGACAATCGCGTGTCCGGACGGTATGCCTTTTGTGACTTCGGACTGTCCATAGCTATAAAACAAAGCATGTTATTAATAAATATAAACAACAAATCTTATAAAAAGAATCTACGCTGCGCTTATTATAATTAATTACCTTAAACACCTCCTTGGTAATGGAAGCGTATAACCAAGAGGTCCTGTGAGAAGATCCCAACCAGGTGGGGTAACGTGGTTTTTCAATTCGATTTCCGGAATCTAAATCCCTCACGATCGTAAAAACTAAGCTGAATATTTCATGCAACATGCATAAACCCTTCATTGAATCGGGATAAGAGATTACAGTATGTACGGGGTTTGGTGTTCGTACAGTGATTTACGTATGGTTCGTAAATGGAAAGATATTATTTTGGTAAAAGTATGGTTTATTCAAACTAATGGTAATCTAAATGGTATGGTATGATATGGTTATGGTATGGTTATGAGAACACCCGAACCGATTGGTGACCGATAGTGAACTGGTGTATGAAATGTATGTCAAATAATATAATGTGGCGTAAAGCGCTGACACAGCGCAGGGCGATGTACGTTGCTTGCACTGTACACAGTAAGTGGAAAAAGAACAGTACAGCTATTTATTTATCTCTACTATATCACAAGGCAGTCCCTATGAATAATTATTTTACATTTTTAAATATACACTAGCTTGGGACACCAACCACCGGCCCAGAGTGAGGCCAATACCAATACCAATACCATTGATCCAACGACCAATTCATGTTTCAACTTATTAGCGGTAACTTTTATCAGGACAATGATTGTTGATTCCATTCCACATCCCACATGGTAATGCCAAATAAAAATATTTGGACAATTTAGCTTTATATATCTTATCACCCAGAATGGTGACATTAATTAATTTTCCCAGCGCATGTATGTACATATTCTACCAATCCAAGTCCTGTCGGTTATAATAGATCGATCCCAATATATTGTTGCATATCCATTTTCAAGAACTGGTAGGGACGCATACATATTAGTAATGTGGCACTTCAGAGGTCAGATCGGTCAGGTGTTATCGAAGAAGAAGTACCTTCATTCTTGGTGTTGGCTGGTCGACGGCGCGGTGAGAGTCGTCCCTGCGCCGCGAGCTCGAAATCGCGTGCGATGTCCTTCGCGTGGTCCGTGACGAGTACGTGCAGACCCTCGCCCTTGCCGCAGTGTGACCCGCCCTCGAAGCAGAACCGTCCCTCCACGACTCCGTACCGTCTGTCCACAACAATAAAGCGACCTCAATCGTGAGTACTGACCTCATGACAGGTCTGTCACAACTTGTTGTGGTCACAGCAAATAATTATTTGATGCTATGAGCTCACACTATCCGTGAGCTCTAATGTAATGAAGTACATAGACTTGCGTGTAGTCACCTCAGATGCGCGAGTTCCCAGATACCGAGCAACCGCGGCGGCACGCCCGCCGTGAGCGCGAAACGACGCTCGTGCAGGTGGAGGCGCGCGGGGCCCGGCGGCACGCGCTTGTTGCCGCCCGACCCGATCAGCACCAGGTAGTGGCGCGGCTCGCCGAGCTGCGCGCTCACCTTCACCTGCCACTGTATCAGCCGCTCGCGCGTCTCGAACGCGACGATGGCGACGAGGTCGCGGCACACCAGCGCCAGCGTGTTGGAATGTTTGTCGAGCGTGAAGCCCGCCTCGCTGCCGAGGTAGTGTTGCAGCGAAAGCGACGCCTTCGACGAAGCGCCGCCCCACCGCGCCTTCGAATCGCGGTACAGCTGCAGGTGCACGCAGTCTGTCGACAACACACCCCGCTAGTCCACTACACTTCATGTGAGACGTGTTACGAGTTTAATAGATAGAGTGATTCAAGAGGAATGTTTATATGTATAATTCATGCATAATTTAGTAGAGAAACATATACATACATACATAAGCTCACGCCTGTATGTCGTTGAATGAATTTGGATTTACTTATAATATACTAGACAACAAAAAATAATGATAACTCATTATTTGTCATCATTGCCTGTGTGTGCCTGCCTATGTTCTTATTGACCACAGAACAGAAAATCAGAGACAAAAATATGCTACCGGAGAATCATAATAACTTAATAACAACATTCTTATAAATGAAATGGTTTTCATAAGATACGGTGATCGAATATCAAAACAAGTAAAAGTGTTTACTGCCATTGAACCTATGTATTTAATGGTGCTTTCACATTAAGACGATATGAGAATAAAATATGAAAGCGTGAAGGGCTGGTTTTGACGTATTCTACGCGCACACCGGTGCGCGCATCAGCACGGTAATGCCCGCGACATATTAACTTGTCAGCACAAAGACATTAAACAGTTTAGCCTAAGAGCCAAGATGCTAACGCGCGTCATGACCTCTTGGATTATGAAGATTAGATGCTCAAAAGAAAAAAAAGGTTGTGTCTTATATATTATGTTAACATTTATAAACTAGCCTAAATAGATAACTGAACGATCTGCAACTCGTTTAAATTAATAATTAATTATTAATTACCCGTGCACAGCAGTGGGGCAGTAATATTACAGGGTTAATATTATTATATTGACAAAAAATTTTGAAACTTTTAACATATACCACTATTATAGAAATGTTGTTTTGGAATAATCTTAAAATTCTTAAGTGGTTTATTTGACAAAATGAACCTATTTCGATGAATTTGGGTATGTGGATAATCTTAGCCATCTCAATCTGCAGACAGGATATTTTTATGAATTCAGGCCTAATAGGGATGAAATAATTGTTTAATTACAATTTAACTCAGTTGCCTCCTTGGTCTAGTGGCATATATGGGCTGTGAACCGAGAGGTTCTGGGTTCGATTCCCAGATCGATCAAAGCTAATTTAATTTAATAGATTTCGATGAAATTTTATATGAGGATACACTTGTCTTTAGGGACTCAAATGAGGTACTTAATTTTTTTTATTAATCCCTAAAGGGATGAAATACATGTTGAAAGTTTGGTTGGGCATTCGGAAACCTTAAAAGATTTTGATGAAATTTGGTATGAGGATACATTTGACTGTAGGGACTCAAATGGGGTACTTCATTTTTTTAACCCCTAAAAGGACGAAATAAGGGATGAAAGTTTGGATGGGAGTTCAGAATCCACTTAATGGATTTTTTTAAATTTGGTATGAGGATATCTTTGATCTGAACACAGACACAAGGGACACAAGGGTTTATTTTTTTAAATCAACACCTAAGGGCATGAATTGCTTTTCTTTCTTTCTTAAAAAAAATATATGATAAAAGTTTATATCGGAAATTAGAAACCGCTGATTATACGGATTTTGATATAAGTTGGTATGAGGATGTGATGTTTTGCAAACATGTGTTTATCTGCAAAAAGAGATGAATCTTTCTTCTTGGTCGCACTCTTCATTTCTGAAGGTCGTGTCCGTCTTGAAATTTCCGTCGCATCTCTCGGATGATCTTCTTCCAGGTTTTTCTGTCCTTAGCCTGCCTCATTGCTGTTGTTACTGAGAGTCCCGTGAGTAGTTTTATTTGATCGGACCAACGGCTAGGCACACGCCCTCGCGGTCGTTTCCCTTCTACCTTTCCAACCAAGAGTAGTTTCTCTAAATTGGGGGGGTCCCGGCGAGCCACATGTCCAAAATACTGTAGTCAGCAAAGGGATGAAATAGGGGTTGAAATTAGTTTTTTTTAATCTTGGATCCGATTGACTTTAAAATCGATATCTGAGTCCCCCCGTAGTTCCAAACGTCGAAACCGCTCTTAAAAGTGACAAAAGTGACCGCCATTTTGTACTTCTTTGTTTTTGGGCCAATTGACTTCAATATCGATATCTGAGTCACCCCGTGGTTCCGAACGACAGAACCACTGTCAAACCTGTCAAAAGGGGCCGCCCTTTTTGTTTTTCTTTGTTTTTGGGCCGATTGACTTCAAAATCGATATATGGGTCATTCCGTGCTTCCAAATGACGGAACCGATGTCAAAGTTGTCAAAAGAGGCCGCCATTTTGTATTTATTTGTTTCTGGGCAGATTTATTTTAAAATCGATATCTGACTCGTCCCGTTGTAGAATATTTAGACTAAAACGACAGGGTGGATCGAAAAATTAATAGTTTTTACTGTTGGCCCTACAAAATACGCGTGCGAAGCAGCGGGCAAAAGCTAGTATAAAATATGCTGCGACATGCCCAAATAAAATGGCGGCCACTTTTGACAGTTTTGACATCAGTTCCGTCATTAGAAACCACGGGGCGGCCTGGTATCGATTTTGTAGTCAATTGGCCCAAAAACAAAGAAAATCAAAATGGCGGCCACTTTTGACAGTTTTGACATCGGTTCGGTCGTTAGCAACTACGGGGCGACCCAGATATCGATTTTGAAGTCAATCGGCCCGAAACAAAGAAAAATCAAATGGCGGCCATTTTTGACAGTTTTGACATCGGTTTCATCGTTAGCAACAACAGGGCGACCCAGATATCGTTTTTGAAGTCAATCGGCCCTGAAACAAAGAAAAACAAAATGGCGGCCACTTATGACAGTTTTGACATTGGTTCGGTCGTTAGCAACTACGGGGCGACCCAGATATCGATTTGAAGTCAATCCGCCCAAAAACAAAGAAAAACAAAATGGCGGACACTTTTCTTGATTTTGACCTTGGATCTGTCCTTAAAAACTACGAGGTGACCCAGATATATTGAAGTAAATCGAATTAGGGACAAAAATCAAATTTTCCATCCCTATTTCATCCCTTTATATGTATGTATGTCCCTTTATATGTTTTCTAAGTGGTAGAGCCACACTGTAGACAGTAACGTCTATAGCACGAATGGGCCGGCTCGTACGGTTAGATACCACTGTCTCACAGAAAACCGACGTAAAGTGGCAGCTTCCTGTCGCGTTTCGTTCGGTGAGTGAGATTTCCGGTAGCCCATTTCCCCACTCCCTTTCCCAATCCCCTTCCATTCCCTCCTTTTAGGTTGGCAACGCACCCATGATTCCTTTTGTGTCTTGGGTGTCTATGGGCGGTGGAGATCACTTACCATCAGGTGACCCATCTGCTCGTTTGCCAATCTCTGCTATTAAAAAAAAAAAAAGTTTGAAATAGGGATCATGCCAGACATCCACCCCTTCTGGGGGATCAAGTCCCAAATTAAATTACAAAATTCGCTTTGCCCTACATGGGAATCGAACTCACAACCTCCCGGTTCACAGCCCATATATGTTGCCACTAGATCAAGGAGGCGACTAGAAAAGTATCCTCATACCAACTTTCTTAAAAATCCGTTCAGCCGTTTCTGGAATCCCATATAAACTTTTACCCCTTTAGGGTTGTTACATTTGTGTCCTTTTGGTCAAAAGTATCCTCATACTAAATTTCATCGAAATCCATCAAGGAGTTTCAAAATGGATTGACTCCTAGACTATCAATGTCTAATATTTGACACAAAGAACTGAATAAACGTAATATCAGAGTTGAAAATGTCGAGCACGTCCCTCCCTTTCAATGGTTACCGGACGACTGAGATCGACACGGGCCGTCTCAGAAAACAATGATGTAATGCCACAGCGTATGTGCAAAACCAATTTTTTCCTTATTGTGATAAAACTATTTAACTTGGTGAAATTTTTTTTTCGACACAATTAAATTAATATTGATGTCTACGTTTTAAATCAAGTTATAAATTTATATCGTTCGCCGTACGGAAGATTCAAGCTTTTCAAAAACAGATGAGAGGTAACTTTGGATTTTTTTTCTATCGAGAAAACTTTTAGTAATTATGTTTTTGCTCACGACATAATTTAAGTTAAATGGTCTATTAGTACATTTCCAAAAATTACCTTCGTAATCTTAGTACTTTAGGACACCCAAGCTCGTGAAAATCCTTATTTTGTTCTCATATCCTCTTAAAATTAAATGTAGTGTGAAACGAAGTGAGCGCCGCTGGCGAGGGCCCCGTGACGTCACTGCATTGAACTGTCATTTCGGCGTGTCGTACACTCGTACTCAGAACAATACCATGAGCTCACACAAGTCAGAAGTCGAGACGCTTGCATGCTGCATCACTTCTGAATAATTTGCGATGCGATGATGTTCTCATTATTGCCGTATACTCGTTATGGTAACTCAACTGCTCAGAGCAAAAAAACATGCCACTTTTCGACGGACTTAAAAAAAAGAGGGAGTCCTCAATTCGTCTATTTTTTATATATATGTATGTAACGCGATATCTCCACCAAATGTGAAGCGATTTTCAAGATTATTTTGGTACAGACAATAACAATACAGACGAATTGAAGACCTTCTCCTTTTTGGAAGTCGGTCGAAAACCGGTATCGCAATTTTAGTGTCCATCGTTCAATAAATACGTTTAAAATAATTGCACAGAGGACTTTAAACTCGATCATTAGGCGTCGGGACGCGGCGCGACGCGGGCACGTCGTGTCATTTGCGCTCAATTAGCGGCGCCACACCGCCAGTAGCCGTTAGTAGCCATCGGCAATTAATTAATAACATCGGAGACTCACTGATCACGGCGGCTTCACCAGCACAACTGTGAATTATAACCTACCACCAGGTAACATGAGGTTCTATCATGAGGACATAACCCATGGGCCATGACCATCACGTGTCGCACTTAGCTACGTGCCATTACAAGTCAGTACAGTGCAAGTCTAAGTATTTTGAAATCATTTTGTTTAATTAGCAATTTCGACGCGCGGCCATGCTACGATCATGCAGTGTGTAGGCAACGCAACATAACAGCGGCCCGAGCAGGAAAATGCTCGCTGCGCACTGATGACATTTGGTTAATATTACATAAAAATTTCATAGACGCACATCGAGCTCGAATACATTTGCTATTGTCAGAAATTTTCGTACTCGGGCCGCTGAACTAATTTACATATTGTTTACCGACCAATTTCTTATATGAGTACAGGTGTATCTACAGGCGTTTGTTTAGAAATGGCGTGCGTGAATAATCATCTCAAAACTCCGTTTCGCATGTGAGTTGTGAGTTTATAACTCGCCCGACGATATCGCACCGCACTTACTTACACATTACCATATAAATGAAAAGCGTCGAGTAGATTAGAGCGCGACATGTGCAGCTGCAATATGCGTCGGGCGGTGCGGTGCGGTGCGGTGCGGTGCGTGCGGAGTGATGCAGCGGACATACTGCACGGTACAGCAGGCGGTACACAAGTACAGCTCACCGAACACAACACGAAGCTACACTTCACAGATAACGCAGATTTATATGCAGCAGGATCGCACGCCGCGGGATAAATGACGGCGCGAGTAGTTATAATATACGACAGGTTCTAAACTGAAGCGCGTTGGAAATTTGACACGCTAAACCTATGAATGTACTATCAACAATACGCGATGCACTGTAATCATGAGATCAATGTCGGTACATATGTGTATCTGTGTGTGTCTATATGTATCCCATGCGTGCTCACCTGCCACCGGCGACAGCTTCCGCATGACACACCACCGCGACTTCCACTGTGGGCAAGGAAAATGTCTGTGTAGATACTATACGAATACGATCAGACGGCTGTGATAGAAGCCGACGTGCGGTGAGTTGTGAATGTGTATCATATCACCGAGTATTACCTTCTTGCCGTCGCGAAACTTGACGGTGCCCTCGATGATGGTGTTGTCGTCAGCCATGTCGTCACCAGCACCAGTCGCCCGTCGCGTGTCGCCTGTCGCGTGTCGCGTCTCACCGCGCTACATCACTGATCCCGTTCCCGATCTCATCTGCAACAAAATTAAATACCCTTCAATAATGTCAGATTATTAAATAACTCTATGAATATCTCTTAATTATATTATTAACTACAAATTCGAAACGATAATGGGGACTACCACACAATGTCTAAGAGTGAAAATATAATAGAACACAATTAAAGTTAGCTTAGATTAAACTTACGGTATGAATATTTCACTTCATAATATGGATTTATTTATTAAAATCATGGTCCCAGTTATCTTCAACTTATTTGCTCATTAGGAATCAATCAGTCTTATTTGTACGTTTTTTTTTTAAATATTTTAAGCACGTTAAGAATGTCATCAATCATCAATACATATAACAAGAATGTAAATATCGCGCGTCTGTACATTGCTTAGATTTAAAAAAAAACGAATTAGGCTTAGAAATAGTAATAGAACACATTTTCATCATCTTTAGGTTTTTTGCCTGTCTGTCTATCTGTTTGTATGTTTGACCACGTATCAAATGAAAACCACAAAAGTAATTTTACGGAACTGGATAGGAAATCGTAGAGCACATCTTGGAATAACATTTAGATTTTGTTTTATAGATGATAGAGATAGAGTTGACCGATTTGAAATCTGTCAACTCTATCAAAATAAATGGATATTTTTGTATTACGAGTATGTGTACGAATGTTGGGAGTTCTATAAAGCCTGAAAGTGGTTTTCAAATTTATCAATAGATGGTGTTACCATATTTTTTGAGTCACATTGATTTTTTAATGAATTATGTACCATTATTCCAATTAAAGTTGTTTAGAGATCCAGGGTCGAAATCTAAAAAAGGGACCACCATTTTGTTTTTGTTTGTTTCTGGGCCAATTTACTTCAAAATCGATATCTGGGTCGCCTCGTGGTTCCAAACGACGGAACCGACGTCAAAACTGTCAAAGATGGCCGCCATTTTGTTTTTCTTTGTGTATGGGCTGATTGACTTCAAAATTGATATCTGAGTCGCCCCGTTGTTCCAAACGTCGGAACCGGTGTCAGAATTGTAAAAAGTGGCCGCCATTTTGTTTTTCTTTGTTATTGGGCTGATTGACTTCAAAATCGATATCTGAGTCGACCCCGTTGTAGAACATTTAGACTAAAACGACAGGGTGGATCGACAAATCAAAAATACGCGTGCGAAGCCGCGGGCAAAAGCTAGTATACAATAAGTCCATAATTGATCAGTGAGTCAGCCACGGCATAGTGAATAATACGTCATATTAATGTATGCCATTGATAACTACAATTTATTATATTGACACAAGGCATTAATTTAGAACTAAAATAATAAAAGATCAATGATTATCTAGGATGGAAATGCAATTTAAAGCATTTTTAATGACAGAATCATTACACTAGTTTACAAAAAAATATTTTTTATCTGTTGCCGCGAACTCTATGGTTGATATCGTTAGTATAGGGCATAACATTTGCAAAATTACTGCCAAATTTTTTTGAGTAGCTCTAATTACTTTATTTTTTAAACATAGAATTTAAGCGTAATTGTCAGTTAAATAAAGTTTTTTTTTCTTTGCGAAGATTAATGTTTGAAAGTTTTGTGACATGACTACATCAAGGAGAACCTGTCTAAAAAATACGAATTATTTTTGTTATATATGTGGACAATATGTGTTTCAAAATTACAGAAACACGATATAAGAGTTCGTCAAAAATACCTGTTTGCTCTATTTTGGAGTGCTCTTGGATAAAAATGAGAAGTCTTGGGCACCGAATTGTGTTTGTAAGTCATGTGTTGGATATTTAAAATTGTGGAAAGGTGGTAAAAGAGATGCGTTTACATTTGTAACACCAACCATTTGGCGAAAACCACAAAGTCATCTCGATGATTTCTATTTTTGTAGTGCAAACATAAAAGACAAGAACTCTAAAAATCGAATTAAATGGCAGAATCCGAATACCACTTGTGTTCAGCGTTCAGTGCAATTTTCAGTGCGTAAAAATATATCTATACCATCAGTACAAACCGAAAATAAACCAAACTCATCAGAAAATGATACTGATTTTGAAGATGCATCGGAAATAGAAAAGCTGAAAATTATATTGAGCTTGTAGAAGATCTCCTTCTTCAATTAAAAAGTTTAGGGTGCAATATGAGTATAAAACTCCACTTTCTCTATAGTGACCTGGGCAGATTTCCTGAAAATTTAGGAGATTTAAGCGAAGAGCAGGGTGAGCGTATGCATCAAGATTTACGCGTCTTGGAAGAACGCTATCAGGATTTTTGTGATATTAATATGATGTCTGACTATTGCTGGTCTCTGATACGCCATTTTCCAAAGTCTACACATAAGAGGAGAGCTTTAAAACGAAGTTTTTTAGAACAAAATGTTTAATTGAATTCTAAATTTTAAAAAATCGTAGTATATATACATGTTTTTACGTTTCAAACGCAGATATCTGAAAGTCAAGAACTAGACCTGATCGAAAAATTCTGATTATATATCTGAACTTAGTATACCATATGTAGTCAGCAACAGCAAAAATTTTCCCGGCAACAGATGCACTGTATACTAGTGTTATCACTTGTACGTAAATCGTAACACTATTTCAAGGGCATGCATAGTGATCGCAGATGTGTGTCTCTACACTCTAGTACGAACTATGTACGACAACGGCTCGCTCCCATAAATTATCTGAGTACTGTGTTTAACGGCTTCTTACATTGATTTTCACCATATAATTTTGACACACATAAGGCAACCTCAAGTGTATGATATCCGGCGGATAGTCTAATCTGTTAATTTAATTTTAAATTGTGTCCGGTGTAACCATTATATTATGGGGTATTTCAGGTGAAGCAGGCAACGAAGAAAGTACGATTCTAAAATTAGTTCATATCAGGCTTATTTATACTTCTAGAGGATATGAACGTATACACAAAAAAAAATGGGTGCGTGTACTTACGTACGTGCGTGAGAAGTTATACTTCTTTGTCATTAATTTATATCAATAAATAATACATACGGATAGTTAACCTCAATTATATTGGAGCACTTGAAAAAGTATATAAGCAAAATTTTTTTCACTAATATTCACAAATAGTAAGTAATATCAATCAAAATATTCAATTTAAATCACTACTGAATATAATTTATTAGCACATATATAATTCGCACTTGTATGAAACTAAAACACGTGTTGTGAATGTATAAACTAGAAACATGTTGATAAATATTATAAATATGAAAACAGTGATCAGAGGTGACGAGCGTACCAACATGCGCGACTAATATCGAGGTTCAATTTCTATTTTGTTGGTAGCTTTTTTTTCGAGACTTAATGAGCGGTTAAGCAGACAACTTCATACTGTAGACAACTTCATACTGTTAATTTTGTGTCACAGATGCGCGCGCATCTGAAAATTTCACTTTCATCATTTTTTCATAACGCGCCTAAAGAAGTATAACTTCAAATTTTTTTTTGATATGAGGTTTAATTGTCAAATGATGAGCTTCTAAAGTTTTGAGCTGGCTGATGGAAGGGTTCCTTTGGGAATTATTTTACGTATTGAAGTACATTATTTATAATAAAAGTACAAATGTGGTGTTTGTGAAGTGACTTTGTGATTAATAAATTGTGTATTATGTTTTGTAAATCAGTTTCGAAATTATCATTTTTCATGTGTTGTTATACCGAAAGTAAAGATTTCAAAACGAAATTTTAATAATTTTTCCAGGATAATTATTTTTTTCATTGCAAATTAAGCTTAACATACGTGGATTCTACCAAAAAAATTTAGATCGGGGTCGGTATTGGTTTAAGAGATATACCAAATAGAGCATGTACAAAATGTACATGTCGTACTGACCGAGGTACCTGATGCTTGTTAAAGTCAACTGTTTTACGTAAATAAGGAACACACATATAACAATTCTATGATGTCACCTATTTATGTAGGTATAATTTCATAATTTACAGTTAATTTTATATTATTACCTGACTGAACTGACTTCTGGATGAAGGTGGGTAATGTTTTTCGAAATAACATAAGCTCACGCCTGTATCCTCGAAGGGGTAGGCAGATGTGCACTAGCGAACTAGTACACCCACATTTCGCCGAGCTTAGTTCCGTCCCAGATGTGATAGGGGGCAAGCCTATCGCCATATCGGGCACAAATTCCAGACTCCGGGCTGATATGGAAAAATCCAATATCACTTTGCCCGACCCGGGGATCGAACCCGAGACCTCAGGACGCTAGTAATACCGAAATACAACCACGCCACCGAGGCAGTCATGTTGATGTTTTTTAAAATCTTGACGGATTTTAACATAATATGAGATGTAATTTGATTATTCTCAGTTGTGGTAGTGACATAGGCTATAATATTCGGTTGCTGTACCTGCAATTAATGGAGAAGAAAAATAAACTATTTTTTTTCTATAATTATAACATAATTTTGATAGAGCAACACTATATTGCCAGATTTCAGCACCGTTGTTCACCGCCGAGGAAGTTATTCTAATAGTTTACCAAAGGTTTTTTTTAACCTATTTTTTATATTGGAATTTTAAAGATCTGTTCCGTAATGATTCACGCGAATGTTCTACATTGGAATAAAACTAGTAATACGGATTCTGTCGCAATTTGTTTTATTTTTAAGCCCGACGTTTCGAAAGCTTTGCAGTCTTTATCGTCAGACTGAGTAATTTGTCCAAAGATGTTAATGTTATAATAAATAATAATAATATTACTCTCCCACGGCTGGGCACGGGCCTCCTCTACTAATGAGAGAGGTTAGTCGTTAGATAGCCTTAGTCTACTACGCTAGCCTAATGCGGGTTGGTAGATTACACATACCATTGAAATTCTTGTGAAGAAATTCTCGGGTACGCAGGTTTCCTCACGAAGTTTTCCACCGTTATAGCAAGCAATAATTCACGAAATGAAAATACACTTAACAGAGAAAAGTCAGAGGTGTATGCCCTTTTTTGGGGTTGGTCTCGAACCTCCGACACTCGTCTCGGCAGTCCGTACCACTTACAACTATGCTATCGCTGCTTACAATATTTACTTTTATTTTTAAATTATACAATATTAAAAGTCAGTTGTTTATGTTCCGTTGACTAACTTTACACACAAATAATAAAAATCAGTCAAGTGCTTGCTGCGTATCTGATCATGCATAGCACGGGGTTCCAAAGCCGGCTTGAATGTTACTAAAACATCATTTTAATGGGCATATTTAAGAGTGCATTGGTCATAAACTTATACTTGCTACCTATTTTACATAGCTAACCACTTCATCTATGTAGTATTCAATAGATTTTGAACGAAATTTTGCTTTTTACTTTGGTCGATTATTTCTCGTTAATTTTTAAAGCCTGCTCAACAGTGATCGTTTTTTATTTCCTAAACATACACGCTACCCACTGTGAGTTTTTTTCACGTATCCAAATCAACCGGTTAGAGGGGGGGGGGGGGAGACGCTCCACCCTACCGACAATTTGCACTTTAAAGTTTAATATTTCGCAAATAGCGCTTCGAAACGAAAGATTGTTTTAATAAAATTGCATTATTTAAAGATCTATCCAACGATACCCCACACCGTAGTATAGTCGAGAAAAAATGTCATCCCCACCTTACACATATGGGAGGTACCCTAAAAAAAACTTTTTCCACATTTTATTTTACCGTTTTATAAGCGTAGTTGATAATAATGCAAAATTACAGCTTTCTAGTACTAACAGTCTCTGAGATAAACCGCGGTCAGACAGACAGACGGACGGACGGACGGACGGACATGCTGGACATGGCGAATCTATAAGAGTACCTTTTTTGCCATACCATTTGGCTTCAGAACCCTAACATGTACAATTATATACCTCTCTGTATATCTGTATATTTCATTTATGAATTTGTTTATTTACAAACAGCTGCCTGTTTGACTGCCTCAGTGGCGTATGTGGTGTGTCGTGGTGATGACACACGGCTCAAGGTTCGCAGAAATAATAAGACACGTCAAGCCAGTTTAGGTTGCTATTTATTAATGTTTAAAAAGTATAAAATATTACACTTGCGTAAATGAATACATAAATGCTGACACAATATGTATTATGTTATAAGGTTCTTACACACACTACTTACACACTACACCATCCCCCTTAATGAAAAAAAATAAAAATATAAAAAACAACACATTAATTTTTTATTTTTTTTTTTATTTTTTTTTTTTAATTTTTATATTTTTTTTTTAGGTACTTAAACTATGGTTTCTTATATAATTTTGTTCTATTCTTATGAACTATAACATGTTTGCCATTCAAATTTATTTTAACATTAGGTGCAAGGTCTTCTATTACAATATATGGACCTGTGTATAAAGTATCTAACTTATTTCCAGTTTCATTTTTCAATAACAATGCGTCACCTGGTTTATACAAAATAGGATTAATAGACATATCATAATTACATTTTCTACGTTGTTTACTTAAAATTAAATTATTCTTTGCGTCATTTTGAGCTTTTTGTAACCTGTATTTAAATTCTAAAGTATAATCTCCAAAGTTGTATAATGGTTCAACATCACTATTTAAATTTTTAGGTAATCTACATAAATGACCAAATACTAACTCGAATGGTGTATACTTAGTTTCAGAATGTACAGTAGTGTTATAAGAAAAACACCAATATTGTAACCACGAACTCCAGTTTGAAGGATTATTGTTGGTTTGAATGCGTAAATAAAAGCCTAAATCTTTATGTGAGTTTTCCAATGATCCAATACTTTGATGATGATACGCTGTTGCAACAGTTTGAGTTATTTTTAAAAGTTTACACATCTCTGACATGATTTTTGAGATAAATTCGGTACCTCTATCACTTGCTATTTCTTTTGGAATTCCGTATCGTAAAACAAAATTTTCAGCAAATGATTTAGCAACCTCTGTAGTTGATTTCGATTTCAATGGATATGCTTCAACATATTTACTTAGCTCGCATTGCAATGTTAAAATGTAAGTGATACCTAAGTCATCTCTGTCTAATGGGCCTACTATATCTAAAAATATTTTTTCAAATGATGAAGATGCTGTGGTCGTAATGGATAATGGTTCTTTATGAATTTTAGTATATTTCTGTGTTTGACATTTATTGCACTTTTCGACATAGCACCTAACGTCTTTTTCTAATGATGGCCAATAATAATATTTTTTAATATTATTAACCATTCTTCTAACACCTACGTGCCCACTACTAGGTAATAAATGAAAATCATTCATTATTACTTTTTTGTCACAATCCGAATAAATTCTTTGGACGTCCTTCACAATACATATTCTTGGTAAACCACATGTTTGATTTTTTGCAATATATTTTGATAGCAATTCTATATATTCTTTATTATTATTCGTCTTAACCATTACAATTTCTGTTATGCGTAATTTATTGCAGAATAATGCCATTTCTTTCAGCAAATCGTCTCGCGAGTTTACTGATAAAGAAGATGAGCTTGCAAATAAATTATTTTTACTTTCACAATAGACGAAATTCTTATTTTGCGAAAAATAAAATATTTCTTTATTTTTTAATATTCTCAGTAGCCTTTTTCCTGGCAAAATAATTAATTCTACATCCGTATCACATTTTTTGAGTACTTCTACGACTTTAGGTTGATCAGTCCTATCATCTGTAGAATCCTCTAAAGGTTTTGTCAAGTCAGGTAATTTATTCATCTTTTTACATTGAGCGCGAGTCATAACACATAATAACTTATTACTCATTTGCTTTAAATCGTCTGATGTTATCGATACACGTGACAGTGCATCGGCAACTACATTTTCCTTTCCTCTAATATATTCGACAGTAAAGTCATATTCCTCCAATAAAAGACGAAATTTAGTTAAACGGCTCGACGGATTTGTCATATTAAAAAGATAAAGCAGTGGTCTATGGTCGGTTCTAATGACAAATTTTTTGCCAAATAAATACGGCCTAAAATATTTTACAGACCATACTATGGCCAGTAGCTCTTTTTCTATGGTAGCATAATTCAACTCGGCTTTATTCAAACCTCGACTAGCGTATGCGATTGGCTTACCGTTAGAATTACTAAGTACACTACCAATAGCGAAACCAGAACTATCTGTGTGTAAAATAAATGTATTTTCCTTAGAAAAATTTGGATAATCTAAAATAGGAGGACTGGAAAGTATCCTTTTTAGAGTATTAAAAGCATTTTGGCAATCAGTAGTCCATTTAAATTGAATTTTCTTTCTACATAAATTATTTAAAGGTAAAACTATTTCTGCAAAATTATTAATAAATTTTCTGTAATAATTACTAAATGCAACAAAGCGCTTCACGTCATCGGCACATGCCGGTGTCGGATAACTTTCAATGACTCGTATTTTTTCTGGGTCAGGTAAAATTCCGTTCGCTGATATTGTATGACCTAAGTAAAGAATTTGTCGTTTCAAAAATTCACATTTTAATGGGTTTAATTTTAAATTTACTTTTCGTAAACGGGAAAATATAGACATTAGGTTTTTGTTATGTTCCATTAAATTTCTACCAAAAACGATTAAATCATCAAGATAAACAATACACTTCTCATAATTGAGTCCCGACATAGCAACAGTCATTAGTCTACTAAAAGCAGATGGACTAATTTTAAGTCCCATAGGCAATCTACACATTTGGTATTGGCCTTTGTCAGTGGTAAATGCAGTATACTTTCTAGACTCCTTTGATAAGTTACACTGGAAATAACTACGGCTTAAATCGCAATGACTAAAGTAAATAGCACCGGATAAGGACTCTAATATGTCTGTAATATTAGGAAGAGGAAATTTGTCATCTTGTAATCTTTCGTTCAATAGTCTGTAGTCTATCACAACTCTCCACTGAGGCTTACCGCTACGATCTAACTTTTTTGGAACTAGTAAAAGTGGACTGGACCATTCACTACTTGTTTTTTCAATAATGCCGTCTTTTAACATATCGTCAATTTGTCTGTTAAGTTCCTCTTTCTGTACGAATGGAATTCTATACTGTTTTCTATACACTGGCGTTGCATTATTTTTTAAATGAATAGACTGTTCATACACGTTTGTAATACTAAGTTTGTCATTTGGTAAATGAAATATGTCTGAAAATTTGGCACATATCTGTTGAATTGATAACTGTTCCTCCTTATTTAAATACGAATCTAAATTAAGTAGTGAAAATAAAGTTTTTATTCTGTCTGTGCTTACATCTGATCTATCGAATGTACAAAAATTATAATTTTCCAATTTATCTATCTCGAGCTCATTCAGGCATAACCTCACTTCGTCGTCAGTCGTATTCAATAGTCGTACAGGTATCTTACCATTTTTCGGCCTAGCGACTACACTAGCCAAAAATATACCTTGTCTAATCTCCTTAGGATAAATAACACAGTCATAATTGATACGTGTAGGTATATATTTAATAACCTCACATCGCGGCCCTATAGACACACTATGATTATAATAATGCAATCGTAAAATCACTTTATTCTGTTCCATCTTCAGAGAAAGAGTATCTGATCCATAATCTATCACTCCAGAAAACCGTCTTAAAAAATCTTGACCTAATATGCCTATTGCCTTACAAGGCAAGTTTCTAAAAACGTAAAACTTATGTTTTAAAAATATGTTTTCATAATGTAAATTCAAATAAACATAACCTACCGACTTTAAACTTCCACCTATTCCTTGAATATTTAAATCGCAATAATGTAATTCTAAATTAACCAAATCTAAAAGTTCATACTTAATCGCCGATAAAGAGGCCCCTGTATCTACTAAAAATTCTAACTGTAACTTATTAAGACTTAAATTGACCCAATTAATACTATCACAAACTAAAACCTGATTAGTGACGAAAAAACTCATCTAATTTTTCCGGTTCACCATTCTTTATCAATTCAGGAATCGAATCCTGATCTTTGTTAATCGTCGTGAAATGATTTAAATGTCTACTTTTAGAATGGTTTGCGGCATAGCCACGATTTCCGCGAACATACCTGGCACTGTAACCTGAAGCGCCTCGTGCTCGGGTACGGTCTCCTCGCCCCGCGCACCTTGACGTACTCGGAATTTGATGTGGTTGTGACATTTCTCTATAATTTCTTGGAAAATAATTATTAGAATTTCGACCACGAAATCCCCGACCTCTATAAAAGAAAATATTTTTATTATTAAAACGGGATGATTGGCGATTGTATGACATTAATTGATGGCTCGAAGCTGAGCTAGACTCATCTTCAGCCACTCTGATAGCATCTTTTAAAGATGTCAAATTCCTTGCTGAGATAATAGTTCCTAAGCGTTGACTTCTCAAACCTTCCGAAAAACACTTTATTGCATTCTTTTCATTAAGAGGACGCAATATATTATATGCATTTTCGTCGCTATTTGCTTGTGAAATAGTCAAGTCTACAAATAGTTGCTCAATTTCCTCGCCAAACTCTTTAACAGACTTGTCACCTTGCCTAGCCTTCTGTAAACTAGATTGTAAGGCTGTATCAGATTTGCGAGTTAGTAAGTGTGTACGCATATCTCCTAATAGTAACTCAACGGAACTATAAGAAGTAGCTAAACGCATTTTTGCACCATAGGTAATTCTATTTTTTAAGACAAATTTAATCAATATCTGTTTACCTGCATCATCAAGCATTGAATCATACAACTCAATCGCGTCAATCAATTCTCGAGTTACACTTTCGTCACCATTCATTTTTGGCATAAGGCTTACAGCCGTTTTCAAATTAAACTTTTCGGCCGACATTTTTGATTGTGAACTAGGTAAACTACACAAACTGGATTCTTTTTCAAATGTTAATATTTTTGCATAACATTTTTCTATAGCACAACACAAATTTAACAATTCCTTAGAAATATCCGTCGACAAGTTACACAAAATTATTTTAAAATCTCCATATAAGCTTTTAGCTTCTGAAATCTTAGTCTCAAAGTTTGTACCTTTTCTTCTCGAAGGTCCTAGTTTACAAATGCTATCTTTATATTTATGTAATTGTTCATAAATTTGAGATAATTCTAACTCTATACTCATAATCTAAATGTTTTCTTGTGTATTAAAATAAAATATAATCATGGTATATGTACGTTAAATTATCAAAGCCCCAAATATAAAAAAAAAACTCTAGAATAAAATACAACGTTTTTCAGACCTTTGACTCGTCATCCTCACGTTCTTGAATAGCCTTGCGACGACGGTAGCTTATTCGGGACAGGACTCGCTCCATGGCTTCATTCCGCAACTGCCTCTGCATCCAACTAGTGTGGCACCTCTTGTACAGCAGGAAAAATCCAACCAATACAGCCAGCAACAGACAGGCGCATATGATGGAGAGAAGGATGTTATTGGTCTGTATATGTTCTGCTGCCGCCTTTGCGTGGTTGTCGCCTCCAGCCGTCTGCGCAATGATCACTTCTTCCTTGCTCTGTGTTTTGCCCATAATTTTCTAAGTCCAGCGAGATACAGCTTCAAAGTCCATACGGAAAAACTACGGAGAGCCACGTGGAATTAAGTCGTCACAGGCAACGTCGAGTTGGCAGGGTCGCCATGTGGTGTGTCGTGGTGATGACACACGGCTCAAGGTTCGCAGAAATAATAAGACACGTCAAGCCAGTTTAGGTTGCTATTTATTAATGTTTAAAAAGTATAAAATATTACACTTGCGTAAATGAATACATAAATGCTGACACAATATGTATTATGTTATAAGGTTCTTACACACACTACTTACACACTACACGTAGTTGTATTGCGTGCGCGGTACGACTATCGTCTTGAGGTCTTGGGTTCGATCCCCGGGTCGGGCGAAATGATATTGAATTTATTATCAGCTCTGATTTGGAAACTTGTGCCCGATATGGTTATAGGCTCGCACTCTATCACATATGGGATGGAACTAAGCTCGGCGACAGTCGTGAGCTTATGTATTTATTAACACTGCACGGTCTTCTGGTCAAGAGCCTCTACGTCTGCGTAAACATTTCAATCTTCCAGACCTTAATCATCAACAGAGACTTCTCAGACTAGCCACGAAATGCCGACGCCATTATTATTTTTTCAATATATACTCGTAACTGACATGTAAAAATGATATAAAATATCCTATTTGCAGAATAAATGATTTGAATTTGGACACTATGTATGTACCTTAGTGTTATGATTCGAGTAGTTAATATAATTAAGAACTGTATGTGTTTCGAATTTCGATAACGTCAAAATACAAATGTCTGAAACATATATCACAGAAACGCGTCGCATCGCCGCGAGTGGTCGTCGACAACGGCAGCCGTCCCTACTCCCTACCAGTCCTAGTTCCTGCCGCGGCCGGCTCAGTGCTACCTGACGTAGCCGCGGCTACTTAAATTATCTACTGTCATCATATAATCACTCGTCAGTCATCCTACGAAATAACTGGTTCTTTAGGCGACCGAAACTGATTTTAAAACCCACGTTTTGATCAGTAAGTTTGCTAAGAAAGCAATTTCTTGTAGTTTTATTTATACCTATTAAGTATTTAAGATGTATTTATTTACTTTTTCCATAATACAATTCCGATACTCGTTTTCTTTAACAAAGAATTGTACTTAAGTTAAACAAAGAGTTGTCACTGGTTTAATAACTTGCGCCTGGCCCCCGTCCCCCGGGCGGCGTCGGCGGACACCTTGCCAAAGTACCGACCGCCACTGAACACTCGTAACGTACATACAACAAACTTTTTACACATACACAACATTCATACAATAAGTAGCATAATAAATGGCACGTACTTGTGTTTATCATAAAGACTGACTCCTTTTAATCAATGTCGTGGCACTGTTGACACAGCCCTCCCAAAAAAAATACCCACCGAAGACAGCGAAGTAGCGCCATGCTCGCACCGCTCACAAGTTCGTAACAAACTTAGTGAAGCGCTTACAGTAATAGCGCCAGCGTTGTGAGCACTCAAAACGTGTCACTTCGTGTGTTTCACTGTTTCACGAGTCACGCGAGCGGCGAACACTCACTCCACATCTCACAAGTACATCTCATAACTGCACGTCATATGTATAAAGAAACTCGCGAAGTTTACGTGATCGCAGCGAGATGCCGGCGATATCCGTCGCGAGCCAGCGCGGCCTCACTGCGGCCGAGGGTGAGCGGGACTGCCGGAGTGGCCGGAGTGCAGCCCTCCCGCCTGCCGCCACGCCGTGCCGCGCTGCGCCGCGCCATGCCGGGACACTCGCCGGGACGCTCGTCGGGACACGCGCCGGGACACGCGCCAGGACGACTCGACTTGCGACCTGCCACGAGCGGGGCACGGGCGGCGAGGCGGAGCGCGGGAGGCCCACCTCCAAGCCGACACTCTTTGGGGACATTTTTGACGAATGACATTTACGTAATGTTACATTTGGGACTGCACTCCACTAATTGCGGTTTTGATAAATGCTGTCTCAATCACCGACCACCGTATACCGGTGATTTAATGAGTCTTCTAAATTTAATACAATAATTCAACATCATCAACCACAGGACGTTCAGTAGCCCGAGCACGAAAAACGTACTGGACTGTGAACCGGGAGGTGTTGTTCAGTTTGTAGAGATCATGTGTTTTCTAACACTATTTTCCCGGGACTGGATCCCCCAGATGGGATCAAGGTAGACCTGCGCAGTACCCGATTCCCAGGAGCTGGACAGGTTCAACCTGTCAAAGACGGACTGAAGTTAGTGTGAGATCAACTTAAATAAAAGTTACCTTCTTAATGGAGGCCAAGACTCATTTTGAATCACTGTTGATTAATAAGTATCACTACATAGTATAAAACAAAGTCGCATCCCGCTGTCTGTCTGTATGCTTATATCTTTAAATCTATGTTACCGATTTAGATGCAGTTTTTTTTAAAGATGGAGTGATTCAAGAGGAAGTTTACATGCATAAATTAATCCCGTAAAAGAATGCAATGGGGGACGAATGTTTGTCAACAATCTCACGCGGGTGTAGCCGCGGGCAAAATGCTATACACAGTACACTATACAATTATTTCGCGCACGCAAGAGTCTCCGATTTGGAATTGTTATCCATTATAAATAAAATATTGGACTTGCGAATAATTGGTTACTTGACTAGTTTTTTTTAATTAATTCTATATGAAATTAACGTCTTCTAAAATATAAAACAGAAAAAAATACTGAAATATTCTCAAAAATAAAAAAGTTATAAAACTTTGAAGTTTGGTGTGACCGTCAAACTTCGGGAAAGAGAAGTATCATTACAACCCCGTCACGACATAACGGTACGTTCGTTGGAAAGAGATAGCAACATATCTCCACTCCAGAATTTAAAATATGAATTACTGCCTCATTTTTCAACTTATTTTGATGCAGTTTTCACAGAAGGGATTCTTTTTAGTTTTATTTGCTATTACATATAAATTTGAGCATAAAATCAAACATAGTCAAGTACCCAATTATTATTTGTAACAATTACGACTTACCATTTATTTCCCGGCTGTCGCTGTGTTAAGGCCCATTTAGACAGAGAGAGTTTCTTGCCTCGAAAATACGATTATGGAAAGAATATAAAATAGTTTCTTTAACATTAATCTTTAACATTCACTTTTGTCGCTCTTCTACTATTTTAGCGATAATTGCCTCGCAATGGAATATTGATTGTATCCGGTAAACAGAATAAACTTGAATGACAAATCTCTCACTCAAAATGGTTCAAACCGATTCGTACAATACTCGTATAAACTTGAAAAAATATCATACGAGTTCATGTTTATACAAGTAGAGATTCTCGGGACCAAAAATCTTCTTACTATCATTTCGCTGTGTAAACAGACGCAGGAACTTATTGCCTAGCTATAAGTGACTTGCGAATCTCGTATGATATAATCGCAGACGAGAATTTAGTTCTTGTTCTCAGTCTAGTATTTTAAGCATCTATTTTAATATTATGCATAATGTACCTACTCGAAATCTAGCTAATCACCAGATCTTTTCCACTCGAACTGCACACATCAGGTGTACATACATAATGAGCACAACTAGAACTTTTACTGGTTTTATACCCTGAGATCAGTCGTTATGAACCATGAAGACCAATTTGAATACTTGCCAAAATTATTCCTAAACGTTACTTTTAATCAATAAAATATATAAATAAATACAAGTGATACTAGTGTGTAAATAAGTATTTATTACTCTCTTATTACAATAAGTACGTTAATTTTCTCGGTATTTACATATAAATAACGCATTAGACGGCAGCATCACATGCGTGCAGGCCTGTTCCTATGCATGCGGCGTACGCCATGCGGTGCGGTATGTGGCTCTGTTCGTACAGGCCCGAGAACACGCCATGGTGCGGCCCGCGCGCGAACACTGCCACGTCGTCGCCGCCGTGCGTCTCCGACTCCAGGGGCACCGCCGCCGGAAATGCGAATTTCACTGCATCTGTCAAACGTATCAACCTGCTGTAGCGTTCGGATAGTACGTACTGGAGAAACCAGATTGATTTTGGCTCCATTTGGGTTGCTAATAATGAAAACATGTCATGTAGGTAGTAAAAACTTGCGCTTTATCTAACGCTCAAGTGACTTGTTCAGAGAAGTCTAGTCATTTCGGCTGGAATACTACTCATGTAATAATATATCTTAAATCGGTAATGTAGAGGTAGTTACTTATCGTACCAACATAAATAAAAACTTACGGTCCCTCGATACGCAAATCCAAATCAGATATTTGAGAATTACACAAACGGTAACGTCTACAGTATGAATGGGCCGGTTTGACATCACTGTCTGACAGAAAACCAATGTAAAGTGGCAGCTCACTGTTGTATTTCACTGTCACTTTTGAGTAAGATTTCTGGTGAACTAATTCACCCTCATATCTAGAGGTATTTCCCTCATTTTATGTTGACAACCCACCCATGATACTTTTTGTGTCCTTAGTGACTATGGATTGTGGAGATCAGTTATCATCAGGTGACGCACCTACTAGTTTGTCGAAGCCTACTTTAAGAAATGTGGACTCACGGTAGTCATCTGCAGTTACGTCAGGCCTGGCACCGTCTAGTTGCGGTTGACGGTACCCGGGCCCGTTGCCGTACCCGAGTGTGGTGTACGGCACGCCGTCCGCGCCCACTTCGTCTGAGGGGCCGAGGATGTCGCCGCCGCGCGCCGTATAGCCGCTGATGGACATCACGTGCGCGTGGTCTGACGTCACCACTATCAGCGAGTCCTGTTCGTCGAGGAGCTCGGTGGCTCGTGCCACCGCCGCACTCAGCTCGATAGTCTCGTCAAGAGCCAGATGCGCGAGGTTCTCGTGATGCGCGTGATCGATGCGTCCACCTTCCACAAACAGGAAGAAACCTTTCGGGTTACGACTCAGGGACTTAATGGCCACTTCGGTAAGTTCAGCTAGCGTGGGCTCGGTGACAGCGTCTGCTTCCATATGGTACTGCATGTGGCTGCCTTCGAACAAGCCCAACAGGTATTCCGGTGGCGACTCCATTAAGGTAATCAGTTGGTCTCTATTCCACACGTACTCGTGGCTCACGTTCCGGGACCGTTTGTCTTCTTGCCACTCTTCTATGAGGTTTCGACCGTCTAGCCTACGACCTTTCGTGCCTTCCTCGTCAAGCATAGTATTTGGCAGAAACTCTCTCCTTCCGCCGCCCAAAACGACCTGTAGCATATGAAATTAAATAAACATTAACATTTAATGATAACGACACATAAACACGAAAGTTAGAAGCTTTATTTACCTTGAGCTGATTGCCGGGTAGTTCATGAACTAGTTGATGTGCGATGTCATGCTGCAGCGACTCGGCGCAGTCAGCTGTCAGGTCCGCATCGCTCTCCCAGTCTCGCGATGCAGTATGTGCGTACACACCCGCCGGCGAAGCGTGCGTCACTCGAGTTGTTGTCACCACACCTGCAAGCGCACATCTCAACAGAAAACTCCCTACATCTGAGAATTTACCAAAAAGAAAGGCACATTGTACACAATTTTGCCTACACTGTGAACCCTCAGACGATTTTTTAAAGAAAAAGCGACGCAACTTAATTTTACATTTCGTAAAGTCAGTGTGCGATGCAGTCGTAGGCGGTAGAGATCACTCAACATGGTCAGATATGATTGATTGTTTGACAGTTTATTCTATGAATTACGACAATAACACCATCCCTATAAACATCATCATCATCATTTGAGATCAACGCAGTGCTTTGAGCTCACTCGTTTCGAACATGAGCTTTCAGAAAAAAATATGTAATCATAATACACCTTAGAAAAGCGAATAAGTATTATTATAAAAGTTAAGATGTGCACATAAATGAAGAGAGTGCCCTGACCAGCATCTCTATCGTTCTCGAGCGCCCATGTGGCGAGCGAGTGCAGGTGGTGTTGTGTGTCCGCGGCGGCGGCGCAGTGCCAGCGCGGCACGCGGCTCGACACGCCGATCGTGCCGATGTTCGCCTTGGCGCCGCACAGGTACGCGCTCGCGCTGCACGCGGAGTCCGCGGTCTGCGCGTCCACGCAGTACGTCTGTACACACATATACCTACACATATACCTACAATCATAACACTTCCCGGTCATTATGTCGCAATGGCTTTTACTCGTACCGTACATACACAGATGACATTACACCAATTCGTTTGAGACTAAAAATCATTTTTCGGTTTTACATCAAATTCTAATTACACTCTGTCGTAGATAATAAACGCTTGCGACCAACACTAGTAGCATCGTATTCGTCGATCATGACCGTGCAATAGATACCTTCGCGAGACCGACTGTAGGAAACTGTTCGAAGGAGAGTCGAGCTTCCTCCCCAGTGTCGCCTCGTCGCTGTCCCAGCAACGTGCGCGCGGCTGTCAACGTGGGCACCGACATGCCGTCCCCCAGGAACATCACCACGTTCCGTGCCCCGCCGCCCCCGCCAGCCGCGACTCTCACTCGCTCCCGCAGCGACTCCTGCGCGTCGTTGATCCAGTACTCGGCGTCCAGTTCTAGCTCGTTCACGAGGGCTCTGGTCGGCCGCGTCCGCGTCCGCGCCGCCTTGTGGAGATCATCGCGATCTGTAACATAGTTTAATTTGTTACCCTAGCCAACAAAAATGTTTCATGAAGTACTTACATTGAAATCCCTCTCCGGGGCATATCGCAGCCTCGATTCATAGTTTATCGTCAAAGGTGTTTAGTCAAGCAATCACCATATTATTTTATGGTGCCGATAAGCAACACGAGACAGAGATTATTACAGAATTATTTGCAATAAATATAACAACTGATTGATTGAAATATTAAACTCGGCAGTACCGTGCGGAGAAGCGCAGACCAGTGAGGCCGCCACCGATACTAGCACCAGAGGCCACACACCGAGCATGCTGCTCTCACTAACTACTATAAATGACTATTAAGACTGTTACAGTTCCTGTATTGAGAGCACATCTCGACTTACGGACACGCGATACACAGCATCAGCTTATCAGATAATGGCAGCCAGAAATATCCATATCGATAACGATAACAAATTGAACTTGTCAATGAAACTCAATATTTTTTTATCGTGGGTGGAAATTATTATAATAGTTTTATTTTGTTATTAAATATTATTTAATTAACAATAAATTAATTTTCCCAAAGAAGGGGTTCACACCGGGCACATGGCCGGTCATACATACTAAAACTAAATGTTTTCTGTAACATACTCGGGAAAAATACCAGTTACCACCGCACACTGGAGTGACGTAACGACAACTAGAAGAAAACCGACAATAAAATAAATTGAATCACTTAGGTACCCACAATGAACTAAGTGTACAATATAGAAATAAAACCACAGGCTGGAAACTAGAGCAAGGAAATTTAGAGCAATAATTAGGTATCTCATTCCAACTTAGGTATCTAAAACTCATAAACTCAATGGTACAATGGCGTTTCACATACATTAATTAATAGATAATTACTAAATTGTATAATAATGTACGGGTATAACTGACAAATATGTATAGCTACACAGTTAACTAATGTCTGAAAGCTTTATCATATTCTATAGCCCGAGCGCGAAAAACTAATGTAAATGTAAATGTATTCGAGTTCGCTGCGCACTGATGACGTTTGGTTAATATTTCATACAAATTTCATAGACGCGCACCCAGTTCGAATACATTTACGGTTGTTAGAAAATTTCCTGCTCAGGCCGCTGTTATTAAGTTGTATATAAGAATTTTGTACTAATTTTTCTTTTCATTTTGGTCGTATATTACTCGTTAACTTGTAAATCCTGCCTATCAGTGATTGTTTTCCTTTCAAATTAATTATTATTATGCTACTGCTGTTAATTTGTACGTATCTGGAACCGACCGCTTAGGAAATAGATGGATAGGGACGAACCCACTTTACTAAAAATTAACACTTTAAAGTTTAAAGCATAATTATACAATATTGTAAACAGAGTTTCGAAACGAGAAATAGTTCTCATAAACTGACAATGTTTTTAAAAGACATATCCAAAGATACCCCATATCATAGGATAGTTGAGAAAAATAAATTCATCCCCACTTTCCATGTAGAGGAGACACCCTAAAAATATTTTTCAAAATATGTTTCGTCAGCGTAGTTGATATAATATATACCAATGCTAAATGACAGCTCTTTAATAATAATAGTTTCTAAGATAAACCGCGGTCACACAGACGAACGGACGGACATCGTGACAATATAAGGGTTGGCATTTGGCTTTAAAACCATAAGAATCGGTCGCAGTTATCGATGAACAAACATTAAAAATATATCAATACGGACTCAGGTTGAATTGGGTAACTCTTCCTTTTGAAGTCGGTTAAAAACAACAGAAATTATAAGTATAAGTCTATTATAAAATGAATATACCTGTATTAATACGAGTATTAGACCATTTTAAATGTACATATGTTTTGTAAAATGTCGTTTACTTGCAACTAAAGTGTGTGTCAACCATAGTATTGAAACGCTGCACAGCACACATAGAATCATTATCGGCGACACTTACAAATGACATTTAAATGAAACATCACTTTGTGTTATTTTTCTAAGTGTATCGATCCATATCCGTACATACGCGTACGTGTGCGCTAGAATTATTTTAGTAGTGTTTACACGTACCTATCTCAAACTCGGAAACTGCATCGTCCTATCATGTTTGTTACTACTTTGGCCCTGTAGTTGACCAAGATTCACGAGTCGCGACTCACCAAGCCAATTATAAACACGATAATAAGGTGTATAAACAGAGGATTTATAGTTATTATTATTATTTAATATGTCGTTGTGACTGTAGCGTGATAACCATCAATATAATTGGACGAGTTTTATAGTACCCAAATAAAAAATATATTGAATTGCCCGTCGATAAGATACTCATTAAATTATATAAGTATTCACCGTCGCCCCACCGCTGCAGTATCGACGCGACGTCGTCATGGTCTCAGCACTGTTGATATTGGCACTGGTGGCGATCGGCGCGGCGGAAGACCGCCACCACCCCGACAAGATGCGAGGCGCGACGCGAGGAAGAGCAAACGTGCTCAGGAACTCCGCTGAGGATGAAGCACAGTACTGGATCGATCAAGCACAGGCGGTACTCGCACAGCGCGCCGCGAACTCCGCGTACGCCGGCGCCGCCACGCACGCGCGCAACGTCGTCATGTTCCTCGGGGACGGCATGTCGGTGCCCACGCTGGCGGCGGCGCGCACGCTGTTGGGACAACGACAAGGAGCGACAGGGGAAGAGGCTCAGCTCGCGTTCGAACGGTTCCCCACCATCGGACTCGCCAAGGTTTGTCTTTGCCTAATATTCAATATAATTGTTAATTTAATAATTAATATTCACTAAAGTTTCAGTTGAACAGACATGTTTCGGTGTGATGTTGCAGACGTACTGCGTGAACGCACAAGTGGCAGACTCTGCGTGTTCCGCTACCGCGTACCTGTGTGGAGTGAAAGCTAACCGGGGCACGCTCGGGGTGACCGCTGCTGTGCCGCGGTACAACTGTGATGCATCGGTGGAACCCTCACGGCGAGTCCAATCCATTGCCGAATGGGCACTCGCCGACGGACGTGACGTCGGTCAGTATTTTTTTTATCCCTGCACGGCAAAGTGAGCCTTTAAGACTATACCTGAAGGTGTGTGCAGAGCAGTAAAAACCGGGGACCACTGAAAAACAATGTTTATCGATGGTCACCAAAATATGCTTCTTCACACTCCGAAGAGGGAAGAAACAAATCGAAGTCCTTCGACATGACTAGAGGATGATCGATGTAGCCATATGAGTGTAGCCAAGCACTTTGCTTTCGGAACCCTAAAAATATCATAAATGTAATATAGTAAGCAAACGATATAATATTCACTATAGATATCCTCAGGTGAATGAAGATGTTTACTCGTTGTAAAAAAAAATGTACAATGGAAATCGTATCGAACGAATTTAGTTAGAATTTCATACGAATTCCAAAAACGCACATCGAGGTCTATACGAATTCGTTTGACAAAAATAGTACTATTTGGGCCACAGAGGAGAATATAATACCGAAGGAACATTCCTGAAATTGATGTGTAGAATCTATACTACTATTATAAAGAGGAAATATTTGATTTTGTTTTTTTTATTTCTAACGAATAAGCTCAAAAACTACTGGACCGATTTTGAAAATTATTTCACCTATTGAAAGCTAAATTATCAATGAGTAACATAGGCTATGTAATACTTTACCTATTTTTTGGAAATTATCTAAATTTTAATGATAATTGTGTCAACTAAGTCCAAAAAAATGTTGCCTCTTGAGAGGTTTCACGGCGTATTTTCTTAAATTTTGGTGTCCGACCGAACCTTTGAATTTGGCTTCGACATCAGCTTCGGCCAGCTTCGATCAAAATAGGCCGAAGTTTTGGCCGAAACCGAAAGTTTCGAGCACGTTCCAAAACTCCGTGAACTATAACGGATGCAGGAAAGCGCGATAGAAGAGACGACGAGCGGAAGGTAGAAATGACATTGTGTTGCGCCTAGGGTTTTCAATGCCGTAGAATAGGGTGAATAGAAATAAATTAGTTTATTTTTTCGACCGACTTCCAAAAAGGAGGAGGTCCTCAATTCGTCTGTATTTTTCGACCAACTTCCAAAAAGGAGAAGGTCCTCAATTCGTCTGTATTTTTTTGTGTATTTTACGCGATATCTCCGCCAAATGTGGACCGATTTTCAAAATTCTTTTTGTGCTTTTTTTATAGCAGAGATTGGCAAACGAGCAGATGAGTCACCTGATGGTAAGTGATGTCCACCGCCCATAGACACCCAAGACACAAAAAGAATCATGGATGCGTTGCCAAACTAAAAAGAGGAAATGGAAGGGGAGGGAAGGGGAGGGAAGAGGAGGGAAGGGGAGGGAAGGGGAGGGAAGGGGAGGGAAGGGGAGGGAAGGGGAGGGAAGGGGAGGGAAGGGGAGGGAAGGGGAGGGAAGGGGAGGGAAGGGGAGGGAAGGGGAGGGAAGGGGAGGGAAGGGGAGGGAAGGGGAGGGAAGGGGAGGGAAGGGGAGGGAAGGGGAGGGAAGGGGATTGGGAAAGGGAGTGGGGAAATGGGCCACCGGAAATCTCACTCACCGAACGAAACGTGACAGCAAGCTGCCACTTTACGTCGGTTTTCTGTGAGACAGTGGTATCTAACCGGTCGAGTCGACCCATTCGTACTATAGACGTTATTGTCTACAGCGTGGCTCTACCACTTGACAATCTATTCAATAGAGCTTATTTCAAGGGTAATACCATATAACTTAGGTCACGATCGGATTTGAAGTCGGTCTGTTAATCTTTTAAACTTGTGATTATTTAAATATATAAACTGACTTAATTGTTATTAACAGTTTATGTTTAAAACGAAATGTAACAAAGACCGAGAAATAATCTATAGGAGTACACACTCAGATAGTATACGAATAGGGAAGGAGATTGCCGTGAAAATTGTCAAGTTTCAGAACATAAAGTTGGTACTGCACGAGTTAAAAAAAAACAGTACTGGTTTTATCTATCGGTTCAACGTTAAAAAAAAATACGAACATTGTGAGTTCTAGCGTCGCCATCGTGAATTTTAAGAAATCACTCATCATTTTATAGCCTTCTAGTCAATTTCAACTAAATGTGTCAGGGTTATTGATATTGTTGTGGCAAAAGTCGATTCATCGGCTAGGTTTAGGCCAGAAATCTACCTTTAGTAGGACACTATTTAACTTTCACCCGATATAGAATTTAAAATCGACATCTGGGTCACCCCGTGATTTCTTTGAACGTATCCAGCCCCATAACTGAAAAACTTGGCTGCCATTTAGTTTTTGACCTAATTGAATTCAAAATCAATATCTGGGTCGCCCTGTAGTTCCGAAGGACGGATCCGAAGTCAAACTAAAAAAGTAGCCGCCAATTTGTTTTTCCCAGACTGACTTTACCAGATAGCTATAGCTTTGAGGTTTCGAAGTACGGATCCAAAATTTGAACTTCCTTTAGAATTGTATTATAGGTGTCTACATCCCACGCCTATATATACATATATAGTATACATACATAAGGGATATATATATATATATATATATATATATATATATATATATATATATATATTGTGACGCAGACAAAGTTGCGCGGGTCAGCTAGTTATACTAAATAGTTAATTATTGTATTCGGAAGCAGGTATCGTAACAACTACGAGAATCACACATGCATCACCAGCCGGCACGTTTGCAAAAGCCGCCAACAGACACTGGGAGAACGACGCCGAGGTGTTGGAGGATGGCGGGGACACCGAGCGCTGTCCCGACATCGCGCATCAACTCGTGCACTCCTACCCTGCTAACCAGTTCAAGGTGAGCGACGAGCCCGTGAGCATGCTTCTAGCACTCTCTCACCACGCCACTCAACTGTTAAGCTTCCTTCTTTATGCCAAATTTATCACTTCATATGCTGACTTCATTTAACTTCTCCGCGTATTTTTTTCTCCATTATCTCTCTATCGTGCTGTTAGTAATGATAAACTTTTAACGGCATGCACAATGTACATACGACTATTGTCACAATTTGTCCTGATCGGTAAATTTTGCCAAATCCACCAATTTGGTGATGATGTTGATCTTAATTCGACTTGGTTCATCAGCTCGTTGCACCACTGATATCGTTTGAAATATTTTATATAACAAAACTACAGCAATAAACTGCCTCGTCCAGGTGATACTCGGCGGCGGGCGGCGGGAGTTTATCACAACAAGTACCGTCGATGAAGAGGGTTCTGTGGGCAAAAGGACGGATGGACGAAATCTCATCGAAGAGTGGCAGAACGACAAACGTACTCGCAACGTCACCTACAACTACGTGTGGAACCGATCGCAGCTCATGGATATTTTCAACTCGCCGCCTGAATATCTCCTCGGATTGTTTGAAAATGGCCACATGCGTTATCACCTAGAGGCAAACGAAACGACTGAACCGACGCTCACCGAGCTGACCGAAGTAGCGATACGCTCGCTGAGCCGTAATGACCGTGGATTCTTCTTGTTTGTGGAAGGAGGTCGCATCGACACTGCGCACCACGATAACTGGCCACATCTAGCACTCGACGAGACCATAGAGATGAGCAAAGCTGTGGACCGCGCCGTCGAGCTTCTCGACGAACAAGACTCGTTGATAGTGGTGACGTCGGACCACGCACATGTCATGTCTTTAAACGGGTACTCAATACGAGGAAGCGACATTCTAGGCATTTCCGATGACCTAGACGACAATAACGTGCCTTACATGACGCTGTCATACATCAACGGCCCGGGAGCGCGCCCGCTCGGCGAGGGGGGCATACGTCCCGATGTCACCCAGGAGGCTGATTACCGTGAGTATTAACAGCAGGAGGATATCACTGTCCTTATACATAGCTTACGAAAGTCACCGACATAGCCCAGAGGATTAGCAAGTTGAAATGGCAGTGGGCAGGGCACATAGCTCGTAGAACTGATAGCTGATGGGGCAGAAAAGTTCTCGAGTGGATACCACGTACCGGCAAGCGCAGCGTAGGACGTCCACCTACAAGGTGGACCGACGACCTGATAAAGGTCGCAGGAAGTCGCTGGATGCAGGCCGCTTCCAACAGGTCGATCTGGAAATCTTTGGGGGAGGTCTATGTTCAGCAGTGGACGTCCTATGGCTGATGATGATGATGATGATACATAGCTTGTTCTTGACAATTCATGTAATTTCAGGCGGCCTGCGGTGGTCTACGCACGTGGACGTCCCCCTGGAATCGGAGACGCACGGCGGCGACGACGTAGCAGTGTTCGCGATCGGGACGCACCACGACATTTTCTCTGGGCTGTACGAACAGAACCACATACCGCACCGCATGGCGTACGCCGCATGCATCGGGCCCGGCCTGCACGCATGTAGCGCGGCGCAAGCGGCGCGACTCTCAGTATGGGTCGCGCTACCGCTGCTGTCGCTTGCAGCGCGTTCTTTTGTACATCTATAGGCTTCATAAGTCAATCATAACCGTATTGTCTGTGAAATTAGTAAATATTATAAATTGTAAATACTTCCTCTAAGTAGTGTTTTCTACATGTTAAGAAGCACCAGTGGCTCCTAATAATGTTATATCTAAATAGTAATAATTACTTTAGTTATATGTACATACTTAACTAATTTTAAATGAGGTTACAGAAGGGCAAGAAACAAAAGTATTTATTAAATTGGTATATGTGGTGTTCCATGGTAGGACATTGAACATGAGCGGGTTAGGACAGATGAGCTCGAATAGCATCAACGACCCGCAAATGTCCATTCTTTATTGTTGTAGGATAAATGTAATTAAATATAATATAAGAATAATACCGAGGGTGTCTATCTTTTATTAACCGATGGCTCTGGAGGATGATCATTGTTTTGTGAATATCATTACTTTACAAATTGTGGTAGACGATCTGGACGCGGCGCAGCGCGTCATACGGTGTTGATCTACGATAGTATTGTACAGTATCTGGATGTAATATTAGAACATACTATCGCTAAGAATAATCATAGTAAAAAAAACTTGTTGTCATTCATAACTTTTACACTTTAGGCAATTACCGTAGATCCAGTTGATTAATCTAAGAGTTTCAGGTTAAGGTAAGGTAAAGGTACTTGTTAACCATAATAATAAATTTTTAAGTATGAAGTTGCCATTCTGTAATACTGGCCGGTTAGATCCTGGGTTAGCACCTAAGGCCCAGTTGCAGCTTCGCGATAAATCTCTATTTATCCTAAATCTTGACTTAAGGAGAAGAGTGAGCTGTAGGATAAATCGAGATAAGTTGTAACTTTAGATTAATAATAGCGCTGCAGCTGCTGCAGGTCGCTTTACGGTCCTAAACAAAATTTAACCTATGGTTGACTCCTAAAAAGTGATGGTAATTGTTTGACGGTGTAGTGTGTAGAGGTAGTTACCAAACGAGATGAGTATCAGACCTGGCATTAGAAGAAATTGTGGTGAAAAACAGCTCAATATCCGAGGGGCAACACAAAATGCCTATAAAGAATATGTATGTTGCCTGATGCCTTCATGCCTGCCCGCTTCGACAGCGTGAGTACTTTAATATATAGAAATAATTAAAATGGAAAAGTACCTGCTACAACGCTTTTACCTAACGGTAATTTTATAAACCCCCAATTCTATATTTGTACCGGGTAAAGTTTAATAAAATTCATACTTTTTATATAGTGGTAATGTAGATATGTGGTGAACAATTTGTTTCTGGCCCATTGGGTCAGTTTATTTACATACGGTGTGTTTTATTTTATTGGCACACTACGGGGAAATTGGAAACTATAGGAGATATAGGGATACAGGGTTTTAGGAACCATTTGCTCTTTTTTTGTGAAATTAATAATTTTGGCATACCTCAAATTTTTTGTCAAGTGTGAGTTGTCTCTGAAAATCAATGGAAATGACCAAAAATGAAAATTTTCATAACAGTTTCAACTCAGTTTCATGCCAGGGTTATTTCATTGTATCTGAAGAAAAAAATCGAGACAGAGTCAATGAAATATCATTGGATAGAGTACTTTTATTATGATCGATGTATGGCATAGAGATACATTATAGTCTGGAATAGCAGATAGGCTACATTTTAACCTGGAAAAGTATATGACCTAAAGTTATGACCTCGTGGTCATAAAGTCGCGTATGTTGCAGTTGCACTAAAACATTACACATAAACCTACACAAAGCATGTATTTCTACATTTTTTTGTTTATGGTCGATTGTAATATGAGCAGGAGACATTGAAAAACCTTGTTTTGTTTAGAAAAAAACTTGCGCAGGAGACGCGGCTTTATTTATTCAGTAGCATTGGAATGAAACATGCGTGCAAGGTTAGGATAGCGTAATAATGTTTACAAAATAAACTTATCTTACGTGCTTTTTGAACATTCAACAAACATTATAGGGTGTGCATTGAAAATAACACTTATTTTTGTATGGAAACTTGCTTGATAACGTCTCTATAATTAGTAATATTAATTTTGCAGTGACCATAGAGCTAAATGAACTGGTATAGAGCAGCATTGAACGAAGTCAGCAGAAACAACGTGACCATCGTCGAGCAGACGAGCGAGTGCGCCGCGTTGCACGCATGTAGACCGGGCCCGATGCATGCGGCGTACGCCATGCGGTGCGGCACATGGCTCTGCTCATATAGTCCTGACAATATGCCGTGGTGGGGCCCTCGCGCGAACACTGCCACGTCGTCACCGCCGTGAGTCTCGGAGGGTCGCGGCACATCCACATGCGTGCGCCAACGCAGGTCACCTGAAACACCATCCATTATTGAGTGCAAGGTACGCTGCGTACCGTATGCACAACGCGTCGAATCATTCCTGACAACTTGTTACTTATAATTATAATACTTACGGAAGTTGTCGTCCTGGGTGATATCGACGCGCACGCCGCCTTCGCGATGGGCGCGCGCCCCGGGACCGTTGGTGTATGACAGAGTCATGTAGGGAACTCCGTCTCTGTCTCGATTGTTAGATACTCCGAGCACATCTTGGCCGCGCGGCGAGTATCCGTTGAAAGTCATAACATGAGCATGGTCGGGCGTGACCACTATCAAGGAATCTTGTTCGTCAAGCATGTCGACTGCGCGCGCCACCGTGTTGCTCATCTCGATAGTCTCGTCGAGTGCGAGATGCGGATGGTTATAGTGATGCGCGTGATCTATACGACCGCTTTCCACGAACAAGAAGAATCCTCGTTCGTTTCGGCTGAGGGAGCGGATCGCCACCTCGGTGAGTTCTGCGAGCGTCGGCTCGGTGGTTCGGTTCGCCTCCAGATGATACTGCATGTGATTCCCCTCGAACAGTCCGAGCAGGTACTCCGGCGGTGACGAAGCCAACTCGGTCAACTCATCTCTGTTCCAAATATAATTGTGGGTTTGATTATGCGATGCTTTGTCCATTTTCCATTCCTCGATCAAGTTACGTCCGTTCTAGTCCCCAGTGTTCCTTCTTCGTCACGTGTATTTGGTAAGAATCCACGTCTTCTACCGCCGAGGATAACCTGAGTATAATCTTTTTTTTAAGCGAAAATTTCTTTAGGTGAGCTCAATACTTTATTTCGTAGGTATTGCATGAGACTGAGCCGTAACACTATGTAACACTCGTTCGGGTAAAATTTACTTGAGAGCGATAAAGTCCGTTCCGTTCCAATACGTTTTATCTAATACGGGTGTAGTTACTTATTAATATTTATCTTTCTTTCTACCTGCCCTTATCCCACCTTAATGTGATGTCGGCGCAACACACTGTTTTTTTTTTTTTTTAAGTATGTCGCAGAAAGGATTTGGCAAGGTTTTTTTACGACCGGCTGCCTACTAGAGGATAACCCTCCTCTGGGGCATCCAGTGCCGAGTACATTCAATTATAAATTTCGCTTTACTTGACCTAGGAATGGAACCCAAAAACTCCAGGTTCACAACCCATATATGTAGCCCACTAACTTGATTGTATCGTAATTAAACATAACAATGTGTTTTAGAGCGACTGCCGTTGTGATGTTTTATAGAACCTTAAACTTGTTCCCCGGGTGCATGTTGACAAGCTGATGTGTGACGTCGGGACAGCGCTCGGTGTCGTGTCCGGCCGCCGCCACGTCCACGTCGCTCTCCCAGTTCCTGTTGGCGATCTTGGCATAAACGCCGGCGGGTGTCGCGTCCGTCACGCGCGTTGTCGTTATGATGCCTTAATGTCAACATAATTATTAACTATATAAAGATGTCGATACTTACTTATTAAATAATTGCATAAATAATAAGTGTATTGTGGAGTTACCGGCATCGCGGCCGTCGGCTAACGCCCACTCGGCTATGGACTGGAGCCTGTACGCTGCCACCGTGGACGCGTCGCAGTCGCGGTGGACCACCGCCCCGTTCACGTCAAGAGTTCCCATATTAGCCTTAACACCACATAAAAATGCAGTCGCAGTACACGCTGAATCCGCCACTTGTCCATCAATACAATATTTCTGTAACAACGTTTAAAATAAGTATTAACCAATTAAACAATTTCCCGGACAACACGTGAGTTGTACAGTCTTGAGCTGGTGTGCTCCGGAGCGGTTGTTAGAGGAGACCTCTTTCTGCAGGCTTGGTTGTAGCCATCGTGCGAGGTGTTTAGAATGAAATCAGAAAATTATTTTTTGAAGTGGGCTTTAAAATTTGTTACACAAGAAATAAAAACAAAAACAAAAACAAAAACAAAAACGGGAACGGGAACGGGAACGGGAACGGGAACGGGAACGGGAACGGGAACGGGAACGGGAACGGGAACGGGAACGGGAACGGGAACGGGAACGGGAACGGGAACGGGAACGGGAACGGGAACGGGAACGGGAACGGGAACGGGAACGGGAACGGGAACGGGAACGGGAACGGGAACGGGAACGGGAACGGGAACGGGAACGGGAACGGGAACGGGAACGGGAACGGGAACGGGAACGGGAACGGGAACGGGAACGGGAACGGGAACGGGAACGGGAACGGGAACGGGAACGGGAACGGGAACGGGAACGGGAACGGGAACGGGAACGGGAACGGGAACGGGAACGGGAACGGGAACGGGAACGGGAACGGGAACGGGAACGGGAACGGGAACGGGAACGGGAACGGGAACGGGAACGGGAACGGGAACGGGAACGGGAACGGGAACGGGAACGGGAACGGGAACGGGAACGGGAACGGGAACGGGAACGGGAACGGGAACGGGAACGGGAACGGGAACGGGAACGGGAACGGGAACGGGAACGGGAACGGGAACGGGAACGGGAACGGGAACGGGAACGGGAACGGGAACGGGAACGGGAACGGGAACGGGAACGGGAACGGGAACGGGAACGGGAACGGGAACGGGAACGGGAACGGGAACGGGAACGGGAACGGGAACGGGAACGGGAACGGGAACTGGAACGGGAACGGGAACGGGAACGGGAACGGGAACGGGAACGGGAACGGGAACGGGAACGGGAACGGGAACGGGAACGGGAACGGGAACGGGAACGGGAACGGGAACGGGAACGGGAACGGGAACGGGAACGCGAACGCGAACGCGAACGCGAACGCGAACGCGAACGCGAACGCGAACGCGAACGCGAACGCAACACAATAACACCGGACACGGACACGGACACGGACACGGACACGGACACGGACACGGACACGGACACGGACACGGACACGGACACGGACACGGACACGGACACGGACACGGACACGGACACGGACACGGACACGGACACGGACACGGACACGGACACGGACACGGACACGGACACGGACACGGACACGGACACGGACACGGACACGGACACGGACACGGACACGGACACGGACACGGACACGGACACGGACACGGACACGGACACGGACACGGACACGGACACGGACACGGACACGGACACGGACACGGACACGGACACGGACACGGACACGGACACGGACACGGACACGGACACGGACACGGACACGGACACGGACACGGACACGGACACGGACACGGACACGGACACGGACACGGACACGGACACGGACACGGACACGGACACGGACACGGACACGGACACGACGACGACGACGACGACGACGACGACGACGACGACAACAACAACAACAACAACGAGTTAGGTCAACGAGTTAGGTCGAGTTAGGTTAGGTTAGGTTAGGTTAGGGTTAGGTTGGGGTATGGGTGTTAGCCGTCGAGCACCTGGGGTTGAGGCTCCGCAGCCTTTTCTCCGCGTGCATGGAGCAGGGCCAGTTTCCGTCCCGGTGGAAAACCGGCAAGCTGGTCCTGCTCAAGAAGGAGGGTCGACCCGCAGAGTCGCCATCGGCCTACCGGCCCATCGTGTTGCTCGACGAGGTTTGTAAGCTTTTTGAGAGGATTATACACGCTCGCCTCGTCGAGCACCTTGAGGGGGCCGGGCCGGACCTGGCAGATTGCCAGTACGGGTTCCGGCAGGGCCGATCCACAGTTCATGCGATTCTGCGGGTCAAGGCGCACGCGGAGGATGCAGTTGCGCGGGGTGAGGTGGTGGTGGCGGTGTCGCTCGACATCGCCAACGCATTCAACACCTTGCCCTGGGGCTGCATTCATGAAGCACTGCGGTACCACGCGGTGCCGGCTTACCTGCGGCGCTTGGTGCACTCGTACCTGTCAAATCGGTACATAGTGTATCCGGGCGCCGCCGGCTGGCACCAGAGGGCCATGTCTTGCGGTGTTCCACAGGGCTCAGTACTGGGCCCGCTATTGTGGAACATCGGCTACGATTGGGTCCTCCGTGGTACCAACCCCCGGGGCGTCGCTGTCGTCTGCTACGCGGACGACACTTTGGTGACAGCGACGGCCGGTTCTTTCGAGGATGCCATCCTGCTCGCCTCCTCCGGCACCGAAGAGGTGGTGGGCAGGATTCGGCGACTGGGCCTCACGGTGGCCTTGAACAAAACCGAGGCCCTGTTTTTCCACGGGCCTCGGCGAAGGCCACCTGCAGGGGCCCACATCATTGTGGAGGGGGTGCGGATTCCCATCGGCTCTACGATGAAGTATTTGGGGTTAATTTTGAGTAGCCGGTGGGACTTCCGCGCCCACTTTGAGAAGTTGTCGCCGAAATTGGTGCGGGCAGCGGGCGCGCTTGGGAGCCTGCTGCCGAACCTCGAAGGTCCCGGTAACCCTTGCCGGAGTCTGTACGCCGGAGTCGTGCGGTCCATGGCCCTGTACGGTTCACCCGTATGGGCCGGGTCCCTGAACGCCCGCTGTGTCGCCTTGCTGCGCAAACCGCAGCGTCTGGTGGCACAGCGGATCATCAGGGGCTACCGCACGGTCTCCCACGAGGCGGCCTGCTTGTTGGCCGGCACTCTCCCTTGGGACTTGGACGCCAAGTCCCTCTCGTCAGCATTCCACTGGCGGGAGGGGGCGTCCCAACATCGGGAGCGGCTTGCCCCGAGGGAGATTGCGGCCAGGTTCCGCAGAGCCGCCGTGGAGGAGTGGCATGCCAGGCTGGAGAGCCCGAGTGCGGGCTTGAGGACCGTCGCGGCAGTGCGACCTGTCCTCGAACAGTGGCTGGACAGGCGCCACGGTGCGCCTACGTTCCGGCTGACACAGGTACTGACGGGGCACGGGTGTTTTGGTGCGTACCTGTGTCGCATAGCCGGGAAGGAGGCGTCCGCCGTGTGCCACCACTGTGGCAACTGCCGCGAGGACACGGCCCAACACACTCTTCAGGAGTGCCCAGCCTGGGTGGAGGAGCGCAGCGCTCTCACAGCAGTCGTCGGAGGCGACCTCTCGCTGCCGGCCGTGGTGTCCGCCATGGTCGGCAGCCGGGGGTCATGGCGTGCGACGGTCTCCTTCTGCGAGCGCGTCATCTCGCAGAAGGAGAGCGCCGAGCGGGATCGTGAGCAGAACGATCCCGCCCGCCGCCAAAGGAGACGAAGGAGACGTCGGGTGGACGACTGACCGGCGTCTCCCGCCCTGTGGAATGGGGGCGTTTGGAGAATTCCACCACGGTATCCCCTGCCTGTCGTAAGAGGCGACTTATAGGGGCCTTCCGGGGTCGCGGGCGTGCAGCGGGGGGCTGTGCGCCCCTTTTAGTACTTTTGTACATGCGGCCCCGGGACGGACGGCAGCACGGACGGTCGGCCTCGTGCTGCCGTAGACGCCGAGGGCGTCCTTCGGCGGCGGGGGCTTATGAGCCCCCCCCAAATTGGAGACGGGCCGCAAGGCGGCACCGCGCAGGGGCGGTTCCGGTAGCAATCCGAGTCTATCTCCGGATACCCCGGGACCGCCCCACTCATGCGCCGAAGAAGGCCACCGCGGGGTTTTTAGTCGGTATTGCCGGTGTAGGGTGTATATAGTGTTAGGGACTCGGCCCAGCGTCGCCCGGATGTCGAACATCTCTCCCGGGCATCACGGCGCTGGGTCGTAAGACCGGCGAACCCGACATACCCGCCGCGTCCACCCCCCCGGGCGCGGCGGCAGTGGTAAAACACTTTTCCCCGCGACAAAAAAAAAAAAAAAAAAAAAAAAAAAAAAGGGTTAGGTTGGGGTGCGAAGTCAGGAAACCTCCACGTGGTGCACTCTGGGCAACGGCGGTCACGGATGAAGACGGTTTCGAATTTTCGTCTGCTTTCATCCGTGACCACGGCTAATATCCTGGCGAGGTCGGTTGGCAGTCGTCGCGTGTTGTGGCGGCTGTCGTCCAGTTGGGGGGGTTCATTGGGCCACCTTCAGGTTCTGTCCTGAGGGTGTCGGCGGGCTCGGTGTGCGCTTACCCGCCGCCGAGCAGGCAGTGGAGGGGACGCTCTCCTTCACTGTCGCCGTCGAATATCGTAATCCGGTCTCGGAGGTCTGTGGTCATGTCTCGCGCTCCGACCGGACCGAGGGTCTTGGCTTCACCGCCCGGACCGCGAGGGAGAAATCCTCTATAAAAAGTTACCCCGAATCCCAAGCGGCGGCGCACCGCGAGGGGATGCATGGCCGATGGGTAGTTCGGTCTCTAGTGCGACCCCCGTCGGAGTAACGGCCGACACTCCGGCGGGTTACACCATAGGCTTACCCAGGTACAGGGGGCTCTGCCTGGGTGGACGGTTTATTTCCCCCACACTCGTGGGAACATCATGAATATGTCAAATTTAAAACAAAATAAAATTCCTGTAGTGAGAGTGGAGAAGTTGCCAGGGTCCTCTTGTGACCTTGGTTGCTTGGAGGAGGTGCCTATGGAGGGAGTGGCACATGTCTCGGGCATCAAGTCTGAGACAGGTGTCACTTCGTCTTGCACGAAGAGGAGTCGCAGAGAACGGACGGAGTCTGTCTCTAGCGACAGCGATCAGGGGCCGGAGGCGAAGATGCGGCCACCTGACGACGACGACGGTGATGCGACGGAGTCCGTTGATGTGCCAGACGAAAATCTGGACTGGCACATGAGGATAGCCGGGGTGTTGCGGGAAGTGTCCCTGAAGTCCCGCCACCTTAAAGGGACATTTCAGCAAAAGCTGAACTCGGCCGCAAATGAGCTGGCGGCGAGGTCCAGGGAGACGCCCTCCGCTGAAGTGGCTCGCCTGGAATCTGAGAAGGCGGCGATGGCGAGAGAAATCGCCAAGCTGAAGGCCGCTCAAGAGGCCCAGGGCAAAGCCCTAGAGGAAGTGTTGGCGACACTCAGGTCCCTGGGGGGGTCACAGTCGGAGGCAGCAAGGCGAGATCATCCAAGCACTGGCCTTCAGGAGTTCGAACAGCGGCTCCTGAACATCCTTGACGCCCGCCTTGACGCAATGGCAATGCGGCTGCCACCGGAGCCCATCACTCGGCCCCCTTTGGCTGGCGACCGTGCCAGAGGTCGGGTGGAGGAGTGGCCATCTCTGCCGCCAGTCGCTGGGCCATCGCAAGCACAGCCCGTCGTTGCCGGCCCGTCAGCTCCCTCCAAAACAACAAAAGGGAAGGGCAAGGGCAAGAAAACGGCTCAGCCCACACCTGGTGCTGGCCCTCGGCTCGCCACTGATGCCGCACCGCGGCCTACTCCGGCTGGGTCCGTCCCGGTAGCTGCGCCGCGGAATATTCCCCCGCAGCCTTCCACCGGCAAAGGAGGAAATAAAAAGAAGGCGAAGGATAGCTCGCCACCGACTCGACCAATCCCGGCGCCACGTCCACCACCGCCAGCACCTGTTGTCATCGAAGAGGGCTGGACGATGGTGGTAAAGAAGAAGGGGGCTAAAAAGAAATCTCCCCAGGCTACATCTGGAGCCCCACAGTCGGTGGCTGGTGCCACACCAAAGCGGCCCCAGCCGCAACAGCGTCGGCAAGAACCGCCGAAGATTCGTCTGCCCCGCAAGGCGGCCGTCACAATTACGGTGACGCCAGAGGGGTTGGCCAACGGCGTGACGTATGCCCAGGTTCTGCGCGAGGTGCTCGCAAATGTGCGCCTCGCCGACCTGGGCATCGCCGAGATGCAGGCTCGGCTCATGGCGACGGGCGGGTACCTGTATGAGGTACCCGGCCCGGAGACTGAAGCGAGGGCCGACGCTTTAGCTGAGCGTATGAGGGCCGTGTTCCGCGGGACGGAGTTAGAAGTTGCAGTGCGTATTTCCCGCCCCTGCAAGACCGCGGAACTGCGGGTGTCCGGGCTGGACGCGTCCGCCGACCCGGACATGATTGCGACGGCCCTCGTTACTGTCGGCGGCGGTGCGAAAGAAGATTTCAACGTCGGAGAGATCCGCTCCGACCGTTCAGGCCTTGGCGCGGTGTGGGTGCGTTGCCCCGCCAAGGCCGCTGATAAAATTATCAGGGCAGGACGCGTCCTGATAGGTTGGGTGGCGGCGCGGGTCCAGCTGTTGGAGGCCAGGCCCATGCGGTGCTTCCGCTGCCTGCATAGAGGGCATGTGCGGAGGCACTGCAACGACGAGCATGACCGTAGCGGGATCTGCTACCGCTGCGGTCAAACGGGCCACAAGGCCAAGGAGTGCTCCGCGGAACCGCACTGCACAATCTGTGCAGGTGCTGGCAAACCCGCGGGGCACCAGGTGGGCGCCAAAGCTTGCGTCGCCTCCGTCCGCCCTCGCCGCAGTAATCGCGGTCAGGGCGCGGCGGTTGTGACGCGGCCGGACCCGTCCCGCCGAGACGCACCGATGGAGATCGCCCATTAATATGGCGCAACGGTTCCTCCAGGCGAATATTAACCACTGCGCCAGGGCCCAAGACTTATTGGTCCAAAGCCTCGCGCAGTGGTCGATACATGTGGCTGTGGTCGCCGAGCCTTATTTTGTTCCCCCCCGGGATGACTGGGCAGGGGACCTCGACAGCTCGGTGGCCGTCATCACCAGGGGCGCAGCCGGCTCCCCGCCCTTCGAAAAAGTCGTGAAGGGCTCGGGATGCGTGGCGGTCCTGTTGGGGGGGGTTTGGGTCGTGGGAGTGTATTTCTCCCCCAACAGATCCCTGGCCGAGTTTGAGCACTTCCTCGCTCGGCTGGGGGCCCTGGTGGTGCAAGGCAGTCAGCCTCGCCCCGTCCTCGTCGCCGGCGACTTCAACGCCAAGTCCTTGGCTTGGGGTTCGTCGGTGACTGACGCGCGGGGCGAGGCCCTGGAGGAATGGGCGATCTCGTCCGGCTTGGCCGTCGCGAATCGCGGGACGGCGGACACGTGCGTGAGGCATAACGGCGGTTCGGTGGTGGACATCACGTTCGCCACCCCGGCCCTAGCCCGCCGTGTCCGGGACTGGAGGGTCCTGGTGGGCGAGGAGACGTTGTCGGATCACCGATACATTCGGTTCGACGTCGCCTCGTCCCCAACCACCCGGTCGGGTGGGGGACAGACCGTCCCGCGATCGGACGGCCCTCGCTGGGCAATTTGTCGCCTCGAAGTTGAGGCCCTGAAGGAGGCCGCTCTGGCCCAGGCGCTGATGCCCGTGCCGGACGGGCCGGTACGGGTCGACGAGGAGGCGGAATGGCTCGGGGCGGCGATGTCGCGCGTCTGCGACGCAGCCATGCCTCGGGTCCGACGCCTCCCAGAGAAGCGCCAGGTGTTCTGGTGGTCGGCGGAGCTCACGCGGCTGCGCGCGTCCTGCGTAGTCGCCCTCCGCCAGCTGTCCAGGCACCGTCGTCGCCGGATCCGTCTTCCCGGCGACGAGGACCAGGAGCGGCTGCTTCACGGCCTCCACAAGGAGGCTAAGAGAGCGCTGCACGTGGCCATTGCGAGGGCAAAGTCTGCAGCTCAAACTGAGTTCCGGAGTACTCTCGACAGCGACCCGTGGGGGCGTCCGTACCGTGTGGCGTTGAGAAAGCTCCGCCCATGGGCGCCCCCGCTGACGCAGAGTCTCCGGGGCGACCTCGTTCAGGAGGTCGTCGCGGCTTTGTTCCCGGCCACGGAGGATGTCACTCCTCCACCGATGGCGTCGCGCTCGTCGACGCCGTCGTCGTTGGATTCGGCAAGGGTTATCCCGGAGGTTTCACCCGAAGAAATGAGGGTGGCGGTGCTTCGGCTGCGGGCCAAGAAAACCGCCCCTGGTCTCGACGGCATCCCCGGACGCGCATGGGTGCTGGCCGTCGAGCATCTGGGGGCGAGGCTCCGCGGCCTATTTTCCGCGTGCATGGAGCAGGGCCACTTTCCGTCCCGGTGGAAAACCGGCAAGTTGGTCCTGCTCCAGAAGGAGGGTCGACCTGCAGAGTCGCCATCGGCCTACCGGCCCATCGTGTTGCTCGACGAGGTTTGTAAGCTTTTCGAGAGGATTATTCACGCTCGCCTCGTCGAGCACCTTGAGGGGGCCGGGCCGGACCTGGCAGACTGCCAGTACGGGTTCCGGCAAGGCCGATCCACAATTCATGCGATTCTGCGGGTCAAGGCGCACGCGGAGGATGCAGTTGCGCGGGGTGAGGTGGTGGTGGCGGTGTCGCTCGACATCGCCAACGCGTTCAACACCTTGCCCTGGGGCTGCATTCATGAAGCACTGCGGTACCACGCGGTGCCGGCTTACCTGCGGCGCTTGGTGCGCTCGTACCTGTCAAATCGGTACATAGTGTATCCGGGCGCCGCCGGCTGGCACCAGAGGGCCATGTCTTGCGGTGTTCCACAGGGCTCAGTACTGGGCCCGCTATTGTGGAACATCGGCTACGATTGGGTCCTCCGTGGTACCAATCCCCGGGGCGTCGCTGTCGTCTGTTACGCGGACGACACTTTGGTGACAGCGACGGCCGGTTCCTTCGAGGATGCCATCCTGCTCGCCTCCTCCGGTACCGAAGAGGTGGTGGGCAGGATTCGGCGACTGGGCCTCACGGTGGCCCTGAACAAAACCGAGGCCCTGTTCTTTCACGGGCCTCGGCGAAGGCCACCTGTAGGGGCCCATATCACAGTTGAGGGGGTGCGGATTCCCATCGGCTCTACAATGAAATATTTAGGGTTGATTTTGAGTAGCCGGTGGGACTTCCGCGCCCATTTTGAGAAGTTGTCGCCGAAATTGGTGCGGGCAGCGGGCGCGCTTGGGAGCCTGCTGCCGAACCTCGAAGGTCCCGGTAACCCTTGCCGGAGTCTGTACGCCGGAGTCGTGCGGTCGATGGCCCTGTACGGTTCACCCGTATGGGCCGGGTCCCTGAACGCCCGCTGTGTCGCCTTGCTGCGCAAACCGCAGCGTCTGGTGGCGCAGCGGATCATCAGGGGCTACCGCACGGTCTCCCACGAGGCGGCCTGCTTGTTGGCCGGCACTCTCCCTTGGGACTTGGACGCCAAGTCCCTCTCGTCAGCGTTCCACTGGCGGGAGGGGGCGTCCCAACAACGGGAGCGGCTTGCCCCGAGGGAGATTGCGGCCAGGTTCCGCAGAGCCGCCGTGGAGGAGTGGCATGCCAGGCTGGAGAGCCCGAGTTCGGGCTTGAGGACCGTCGCGGCAGTGCGACCTGTCCTTAGAGAATGGCTAGACAGGCGCCACGGTGCGCCTACGTTCCGGCTGACACAGGTACTGACGGGGCACGGGTGTTTTGGTGCGTACCTGTGTCGCATAGCCGGGAAAGAGGCGTCCGCCGTGTGCCACCATTGTGGCAACTGCCGCGAGGACACGGCCCAACACACTCTGGAGGAGTGCCCAGCCTGGGTGGAGGAGCGCAGCGCTCTCACAGCAGTCGTCGGAGGCGACCTCTCGCTGCCGGCCGTGGTGTCCGCCATGGTCGGCAGCCGGGGGTCATGGCGTGCGATGGTCTCCTTCTGCGAGCGCGTCATCTCGCAGAAGGAGAGCGCAGAGCGGGATCGTGAGCAGAACGATCCCGCCCGCCGCCAAAGGAGACGAAGGAGACGTCGGGTGGACGACTGACCGGCGTCTCCCGCCCTGTGGAATGGGGGCGTTTGGAGAATTCCACCACGGTATCCCCTGCCTGTCGTAAGAGGCGACTAATAGGGGCCTTCCGGGGTCGCGGGCGTGCAGCGGGGGGCTGTGCGCCCCTTTTAGTACTTTTGTACATGCGGCCCCGGGACGGACGGCAGCACGGACGGTCGGCCTCGTGCTGCCGTAGACGCCGAGGGCGTCCTTCGGCGGCGGGGGCTTCTGAGCCCCCCCCAAATCGGAGACGGGCCGCAAGGCGGCACCGCGCAGGGGCGGTTCCGGTAGCAATCCGAGGCTATCTCTGGATACCCCGGGACCGCCCCACTAAAGCGCCGAAGAAGGCCACCGCGGGGTTTTTAGTCGGTATTGCCGGTGTAGGGTGTATATATTGTTAGGGACTCGGCCCAGCGTCGCCCGGATGTCGACCATCTCTCCCGGGCATCACGGCGCTGGGTCGTAAGGCCGGCGAACCCGACATACCCGCCGCGTCCACCCCCCCGGGCGCGGCGGCAGTGGTAAAACACTTTTCCCCGCGACAAAAAAAAAAAAAAAAAAAAAAAAAAAAGGTTAGGGTTAGGTTGGGGTGGGGTGCGAAGTCAGGAAACCTCCACGTGGTGCACCCTGGGCAACGGCGGTCACGGATGAAGACGGTTTCGAATTTTCGTCTGCTTTCATCCGTGACCACGGCTAATATCCTGACGAGGCTGGTTGGCGGTCGTCGCCTGTTGCGGCGGCCGTCGTCTAGTGGGGAGGGTTTTTGGGGACACCCCTGGGTTCTGTCCTGGGGGCATCGGCGGGCTCGGTGTGCACTTACCTGCCGCCGAGCAGGCAGTGGAGGGGACGCTCTCCTTCACTGCCACCGTCGAATATCGTAATCCGGTCTCGGAGGTCTGTGGTCATGTCTCACGCTTCGACCGGACCGAGGGTCTTGGCTTAACCGCCCGGACCGCGAGGGAGAAAACCTCTATAAAAAGTCACCCCGAATCCCAAGCGGCGGCGCACCGCGAGGGGATGCATGGCCGATGGGTAGTTCGGTCTCTAGTGCGACCCCCGTCGGAGTACCGGCCGACACTCCGGCGGGTTACACCATAGGCTTACCCAGGTACAGGGGGCTCTGCCTGGGTGGACCTTTTATTTCCCCCATACTCGTGGGATCAGTATGAAGTTGTCATTCCCTAAAACCAAAGAAAAATCCAAAAACCCCGTTGTGAGAGTTGAGAGGATATCTCTCCCAGGGTCGACTGGCGGCCCTGCGCTTACAGCAGAAGCAGAGCATACGCTCTCCAAAGAGAATTCTCTGGCGTCTTCGCGCGCCCCGAGCCTCGAGTCTGTGGCCGGGTCGTGTGGAGTCGCCTTAGGAACAAAGAGGAGTCGCCGAGATCGTGCGGATGGCGAGATCTCGAGCGACAGCGACCACGGGCCGGCAGAGAAGGTGATTCTCATAGCCGAGCGCGATGGCGGGGCGACGGAGCCCGCTGAGGTGCCAGCTGACCAACTCGACTGGCGCCTTCGGTTGGCGGCCAGTATCCGGGACGTCTCCAGTAAGTCCCGGAACCTAAAGGGGACCTTTCAGCGGGAGCTGAACCTTGCGGCCCAGGAACTCATTTCCAGGGCCGGGGAGACGGCTCCCGCTGAGGTAACTCGGCTGGAGACTGAGAAGATGGCGATGGTTCGCCAAATCGCCCTGCTCAAGGCCGCCCAGGCGGCCCAGCAGAAAGTGTTGGACGAGGTCCTCGCCACGTTGCGGGCCCTCGGGCAGGCACAGCCGGTGGCCTCATCGGAGGTCACACCTGGTCGGGCGGATCGCCTCGAGGAACTAGAACGCCGCCTAATTAATATTTTGGACGCGCGCCTCGAGGCGATATCGATGAGGCTGCCCCGGGAGCCAATCGTCCGGCCCCCATTGGCCGCGGACAGGGCGAAGGAGCGGAGAGAGAGGGGTGATTGGCCCTCTCTGCCCGCTACGGGACCTCTGGCCCCATGTTTTGCGGTGGCGGGGCCATCGAGTGCCCCACCTGTCGCTGCTTCTCCATCAGCAGCCTCGAAGGGTAAGGGAAAGGGGAAAAAATCTGCCCCAGCCCCACCTGCCGCTGCAGCAGTTGCTATTCAGCCCGTCCCTGTAGCCGCGCCTAGGTCCGCCCCGGTCAGGCCCGCCCCAGTGACCGCGCCACGGAGTGTCCCCTCACAGAAGGGGGCAAAAAAGAAGAAGGGCGGCCCTGGACGGGCTCAGCCTGCCCCTGCGCCTCGCCCGTTGCCGCCACCTCCAGCATTGATGGACGATAGCTGGACTTTGGTGGCAGGGAGGAGTAAAAAGAAGGCTCCCCGGCCCGTGTCGAGTGCTCCGGCCACCGCGCTGCCGCAACAACAGCGGCCTCAGGCGCGGCAGCGCCGGCCGGAGCCGAAAATTCGCCTTCCCCGCAAGGCAGCTGTCACTGTGACAGTGACGCCTGAGGGGTTGGCGAAAGGTGTTACATATGCCCAGGTCCTCCGTGAGGTGATGGCTAACGTACGCCTCACGGACCTGGGCATCTCTGAGATGCGGGCCCACCTAATGGCAACGGGCGGGTACTTGTACGAGGTGCCCGGCCCTGAGACGGAGACGAGGGCGGACACCCTTGCAGAAAGAATGAGGGCCGTGTTCCGCGGCACTGAGCTGGAGTCAGCTGTACGGGTATCCCGCCCGTGCAAAACCGCGGAACTGCGCATATCCGGGTTGGATGCGTCCGCCGACCCGGAGATGATTGCGGCGGCCCTCGCAGGGGCAGGCGAATGCACAGCGGTGGACATTAAGGTCGGGGAGATCCGCCCCGACCGTTCCGGCCTTGGCGCGGCATGGGTGCGGTGCCCGGCCAAGGCCGCGGACAAGGTTGTTAGGGCGGGACGCGTCCTAATTGGTTGGGTGTCGGCGCGGGTCCAGCTCCTGGAGCCGAGGCCATTGCGGTGCTTCCGCTGCCTCTTTAGGGGGCACGTGCGGATGCACTGCACGGACGAATGTGACCGTAGCGGGGTCTGCTACCGCTGCGGTCAGTCGGGCCACAAGGCCAGGGAGTGCTCCGCGGAGCCGCACTGCACGATTTGTGCAGGTGCGGGTAAACCCGCGGGGCACCAGGTGGGCGCAAAGGCTTGCGTCGCCTCCGCTCGTCCCCGCCGCGGTAATCGCGGTGGAGGCGCGGCGGTTGTGACGCGGCCCGACCCGTCCACCCGCGCGGCACCCATGGAGATCGCCCATTAATATGGCGCAACGATTCCTCCAGGCGAATGTTAACCACTGCGCCAGGGCCCAGGACCTGCTGGTCCAAAGCCTCGCGCAGTGGTCGATACAAGTGGCTGTGGTCGCCGAGCCGTACTTTGTTCCCCCCAGGGACGACTGGGCGGGGGACCTGGACGGCTCGGTGGCCGTCATCACCCGGGGCGCCGCCGGCTCCCAGCCCTTTGAAAAAGTAGCGAAGGGTTCGGGATGTGTGGCGGTTCTGTTGGGGGGGGTCTGGATTGTGGGAGTGTATTTCTCCCCCAACAGATCCCAAGCCGAGTTTGAGCATTTCCTCACTCGGCTGGGGGCCCTGGTGGTGCAAGACAGTCAGCCTCGCCCCGTCCTCGTCGCCGGCGACTTCAACGCCAAGTCTTTCGCTTGGGGTTCGTCGGCGACCGACGTGCGTGGCGAGGCCCTGGAGGAATGGGCGATCTCGTCCGGCTTGGCCGTCGTGAATCGCGGGACCGAGGACACGTGCGTGAGGCATAACGGCGGTTCGGTGGTGGACATCACGTTCGCCACCCCGGCCCTAGCCCGCCGTGTCCGGGACTGGAGGGTCCTGGTGGGCGAGGAGACGTTATCGGATCACCGATACATTCGGTTCGACGTCGCCTCGTCCCCAACCACCCGGTCGGGTGGGGGACCGACCGTCCCGCGGTCGGACGGCCCACGCTGGGCAATAAGTCGCCTCGATGTTGAGGCCCTGAGGGAGGCCGCTCTGGCCCAGGCGCTGGTGCCCGTACCGGACGGGCCGGTACGGGTCGAGGAGGAGGCGGCGTGGTTCGGGGCGGCGATGTCGCGCGTCTGCGAAGCTGCCATGCCCCGGGTCCGACGCCTCCCGGAGAAGCGCCAGGTGTTCTGGTGGTCGGCGGAGCTCACGCGGCTGCGCGCGTCCTGCGTGGCCGCCCTCCGCCGGCTGTCCAGACACCGTCGTCGCCGGATTCGTCTGCCCGGCGACGAGGACCAGGAGCGGCTGCTTCACGGCCTCCACAGGGAGGCTAAGAGAGCGCTGCATGTGGCCATCGCGAGGGCAAAGTCCGCGGCTCAGGCAGAGTCCCGGAGCACTCTCGACAGCGACCCGTGGGGGCGTCCATACCGTGTGGCGTTGAGAAAGCTCCGCCCATGGGCGCCCCCGCTGACGCAGAGTCTCCGGGGCGACCTCGTCCAGGAGGTCGTCGCGGCTTTGTTCCCGGCCACGGAGGATGTCACTCCTCCACCGATGGCGTCGCGCTCGTCGACGCCGTCGTCGTTGGATTCGGCAAGGGTTATTTCGGAGGTTTCACCCGAAGAAATGAGGGTGGCGGTGCTTCGGCTGCGGGCCAAGAAAGCCGCCCCGGGTCTCGACGGCATCCCCGGACGCGCATGGGTGCTAGCCGTCGAGCATCTGGGAGCGAGGCTCCGCGGCCTCTTCTCCGCGTGCCTGGAGCAGGGCCAGTTTCCATCCCGGTGGAAAACCGGTAAGCTGGTCCTGCTCAAGAAGGAGGGTCGACCCGTAGAATCGCCATCGGCCTACCGGCCAATCGTGTTGCTCGACGAGGTCTGCAAGCTCTTCGAGCGGATCGTGCACGCTCGCCTCGTCGAGCACCTAGAGGGGGCCGGGCCGGACTTGGCGGACTGCCAGTTCGGTTTCCGGCATGGCCGGTCCACGGTGCATGCGATTCTGCGGGTCAAGGCGCACGCGGAGGATGCAGTTGCCCGGGGTAAGGTGGTGGTGGCGGTGTCGCTCGACATCGCCAACGCCTTCAACACCTTGCCCTGGGCCTGCATACATGAGGCACTGCGGTACCACATGGTGCCACTTTATTTGCGTCGTCTGGTGCACTCGTACCTATCTGATAGGTATGTAGTGTATCCGGGCGCCGCTGGGTGGCACCGGAGGGCCATGTCTGCCGGTGTTCCACAGGGCTCAGTTCTGGGCCCGCTACTGTGGAACATCGGTTATGACTGGGTTCTCCGTGGTACCAACCCCCGAGGCGTCGCTGTTGTCTGCTACGCGGACGACACCCTGGTGACAGCGACGTCGGGTAGTTTCGAGGATGCCATCCTGCTCGCCTCGTTCGGAACCGAACAGGTGGTGGGCAGGATTCGGCGACTGGGCCTCTCGGTGGCACTGGGGAAAACCGAGGCCCTGTGTTTTCACGGGCCTCGGCGTGGGCCACCTGCAGGGGCTCACATAACTGTGGAGGGGGTGCGGATTCCCATCGGCACCACAATGAAGTATTTGGGATTGATATTGAGTAGCCGGTGGGACTTCCGCGCCCACTTTGAGATGTTGTCGCCGAAGTTGGTGCGGGCAGCGGGCGCGCTTGGGAGCCTGCTGCCGAACCTCGAAGGTCCCGGTAACCCTTGCCGGAGTCTGTACGCTGGAGTCGTGCGGTCCATGGCCCTGTACGGTTCACCCGTATGGGCCGGGTCCCTGAGCGCCCGCTGTGTCGCCTTGCTGCGCAAACCGCAGCGTCTGGTGGCGCAGCGGATAATCAGGGGCTACCGCACGGTCTCCCACGAGGCGGCCTGCGTGTTGGCCGGCACTCTCCCTTGGGACTTGGACGCCCGGTCCCTCTCGTCAGCGTTCCGCTGGCGGGAGGGGGCGTCCCGTCATCGGGAGAGGCTTGCCCCGAGGGAGATTGCGGCCAGGTTCCGCAGAGCCGCCGTGGAGGAGTGGCATGCCAGGCTGGAGAGCCCGAGTTCGGGCTTGAGGACCGTCGCGGCAGTGCGACCTGTCCTTAGAGAGTGGCTAGACAGGCGCCACGGTGCGCCTACATTCCGGCTGACACAGGTGCTAACGGGCCACGGGTGTTTCGGCTCGTACCTGTGTCGTATAGCCGGAAAAGAGGCGTCCGCCGTGTGCCACCATTGTGGCAACTGCCGCGAGGACACGGCCCAACACACTCTTGAGGAGTGCCCAGCCTGGGTGGAGGAGCGCAGCGCTCTCATAGCAGTCGTCGGAGGAGACCTCTCGCTGCCGGCCGTGGTGTCCGCCATGGTCGGCAGCCGGAGGTCATGGCGTGCGATGGTCTCCTTCTGCGAGCGCGCCATCTCGCAGAAGGAGAGCGCCGAGCGGGATCGTGAGCAGAGCGATCCCGCACGCCGCCAAAGGAGACGTAGGAGGCGCCGGGTGGACGACTGACCGGCGTCTCCCGCCCTGTGGAATGGGGGCGTTTGGAGAATTCCACCACGGTAACCCCTGCCTGTCGTAAGAGGCGACTAATAGGGGCCTTCCGGGGTCGCGGGCGTACAGCGGGGGGCTGTGCGCCCCTTATAGTACTATCGTACTTGCGACCCCGGGACGGACGGCAGCACGGACGGTCGGCCTCGTGCTGCCGTAGACGCCGAGGGCGTCCTTCGGCGGCGGGGGCTTCTGAGCCCCCCCAAATCGGAGACGGGCCGCAAGGCGGCACCGCGCAGGGGCGGTTCCGGTAGCAATCCGAGGCTATCTCAGGATACCCCGGGGCCGCCCCACTCATGCGCCGAAGTAGGCCACCGCGGGGTTTTTAGTCGGTATTGCCGGTGTAGGGCATTTGATAGGGACTCGGCCCAGCGTCGCCCGGATGTCGACCATCTCTCCCGGGCATCACGGCGCTGGGTCGTAAGGCCGGCGAACCCGACATACCCGCCGCGTCCACCCCCCCCGGGCGCGGCGGCAGTGGTAAAACACTTTTCCCCGCGACAAAAAAAAAAAAAAAAAAAAAAAAGGGTTAGGTTGGGGTGCGAAGTCAGGAAACCTCCACGTGGTGCACCCTGGGCAACGGCGGTCACGGATGAAGACGGTTTCGAATTTTCGTCTGCTTTCATCCGTGACCACGGCTAATATCCTGGCGAGGTCGGTTGGCAGTCGTCGCGTGTTGTGGCGGCTGTCGTCCAGTTGGGGGGGTTATTTGGGCCACCTTCGGGTTCTGTCCTGAGGGTGTCGGCGGGCTCGGTGTGCGCTAACCCGCCGCCGAGCAGACAGTGGAGGGGACGCTCTCCTTCACTGTCGCCGTCGAATATCGTAATCCGGTCTCGGAGGTCTGTGGTCATGTCTCGCGCTCCGACCGGACCGAGGGTCTTGGCTTCACCGCCCGGACCGCGAGGGAGAAATCCTCTATAAAAAGTTACCCCGAATCCCAAGCGGCGGCGCACCGCGAGGGGATGCATGGCCGATGGGTAGTTCGGTCTCTAGTGCGACCCCCGTCGGAGTAACGGCCGACACTCCGGCGGGTTACACCATAGGCTTGCCCAGGTACAGGGGGCTCTGCCTGGGTCGACCTCTTATTTCCCCCACACTCGTGGGAACAACATGAAATTGTCTCAAATCAAACAAAAAAACCCTGTAGTTCGTGTGGAGTTGTTGTCCGTTCCAGGGGCCGCTTGCGACCCTGGGCGGGCAAAGGATGTTGGGCTTACGCCCAAGAAGGAGATTGTCGTGGATGCGGCGTCCGCTCTGGCTCTAGATTCTGGGGCGGGAGCGAGCGCCGTATCATCTCTCGGTAAGAGGAGTCGACGAGAAATCTTAAGCGACAGTGAAGACGGCCCTACTAATACAAAATTAGTAGCCGTGTCCGACGACGAGGCCGAGTCGTCGGAAAAAGGGGAGGCGCCTTTCGAGTATGATGACTGGCGCCTGCAGTTAGCGGCGTCCATTCGGGACATAGCCAAAAAATCTAAAAATTTAAAGGGCACATCTCGACAAGGTCTCAACCTCGCCGTGAGCGAGTTAATTAAAAGGGCTGAAGAGCCGACTCCGGTGGAGGTGGCCCGCTTAGAGGCCGAAAAGGCGGCGATGGCCAAAGAAATCGCTAAGCTGCAGGCCGCCCAGATCGCCCAGGGCAAAGCTTTGGCCGAGGTCCTGGCGACGGTGAAAACCCTCAATGGTTCACAACCGTCGCCTTCCCAGAGAAGCGAGGGTGGTCGGGGCGAGCGTCTTGAAGAGTTTGAGCGCAGGCTCCTCAACATTTTGGACGCTCGTCTCGAAGCTCTCTCGTTGCGGTTGCCTCCGGAGCCCATCGTTCGGCCGCCTTTGGCCGCTGACAGGGCTAAAGCTCGCACAGAGTGGCCTTCACTGCCACCTGTCGTGGTTGCTGGGCCATCTCGCGCCCTGCCGGCTGTGGCCGCACCGCCGGCAGCCGTGAAAGGAAAGGGGAAAGGGAAGGGTAAAACGTCCACTCCCACCCCTTCAACTTCCGTAGTTCATTCAGAGCCTGCTCCTGCTGCCGCGCCTCAGTCCGCCCCGACAAGGCCTGCACCAGTGGCCGCGCCGCGAAAACTCCCCCCCGAGCAACCTTCTCGCGAGGGGGGAAAGAAAAAGAAAACAAAGAAGCCCGGCCCTGGACAGGCCCAGCCTGTCCCTGCGCCCCGCCCGTTGCCGCCACCACAAGCATCTACGGCCGACGATTGGACAGTGGTTGTTAAGAAGGGCAAAAAGAAGGGTCCTCGGCCCGCATCTAGTGCCCCTGCCACTGCGCCGCCACAGCAAATGCCACAGCCGCAGCAGCGCCGGCCGGAGCCAAGAGTCCGCCTGCCCCGTAAGGCAGCAGTCACGCTGACTGTATCGCCTGAGGGGCTGGCGGCAGGAGTGACCTATGCTCAGGTCCTCCGCGAGGTGCTGGCCAATGTGCGCCTCGCTGACCTGGGCATAGCAGAAATGCGGGCCCGCCTAATGGCAACAGGCGGGTACCTCTATGAGGTGCCCGGTCCCGAGACGGAAGCAAGGGCGGACAAGCTGGCCGACCGAATGAGGGCCGTGTTCCGCGGCACGGAGCTGGAGACCGTCGTTCGCGTCTCCCGCCCGTGCAAGACCGCGGAACTGCGCATATCCGGGTTGGATGCATCTGCCGACCCGGAAATGATCGCGGCGGCCCTCGCAGGGGCGGGAAACTGCGCGACGGCAGATATAAAGGTCGGGGAGATCCGCCCCGACCGTTCAGGCCTTGGCGCGGCATGGGTGCGGTGCCCCGCCAAGGCCGCTGATAGTGTGGTTAGGGCAGGACGCGTCCTAATCGGCTGGGTGTCGGCGCGGGTCCAGCTCCTTGAGCCTAGGCCCATGCGGTGCTTCCGCTGCCTTTTCAGAGGGCACGTGCGGAGGCACTGCACGGATGAGTGTGACCGCAGCGATTTCTGCTATCGCTGCGGTCAAGCGGGCCACAAGGCCAAGGAGTGCTCCGCGGAGCCGCACTGCACGATCTGTGCAGGGGCAGGCAAACCCGCGGGGCACCAGGTGGGCGCTAAGGCCTGCGTTGCCTCCGTCCGTCCCCGTCGCAGTAATCGCGGCCGGGGCGCGGCGGTTGTGACGCGGCCCGACCCGTCTACCCGCGCCGCACCTATGGAGATCGCCCATTAATATGGCGCAAAGATTCCTCCAGGCGAACATTAACCACTGCGCCAGGGCCCAAGACTTATTGGTCCAAAGCCTTGCGCAGTGGTCGATACAAGTGGCTGTGGTCGCCGAGCCTTATTTTGTTCCTCCCCGGGATGACTGGGCGGGGGACCTTGACAACTCGGTGGCCGTCATCACCAGGGGCGCAGCCGGCTCCCCACCCTTCGAAAAAATCGTGAAGGGCTCGGGATGCGTGGCGGTCCTGTTGGGGGGGGTTTGGGTTGTGGGAGTGTATTTCTCCCCCAACAGATCCCTGGCCGAGTTTGAGCACTTCCTCGCTCGGCTGGGGGCCCTGGTGGTGCAAGGCAGTCAGCCTCGCCCCGTCCTCGTCGCCGGCGACTTCAACGCCAAGTCCTTGGCTTGGGGTTCGTCGGTGACTGACGCGCGGGGCGAGGCCCTGGAGGAATGGGCGATCTCGTCCGGCTTGGCCGTCGCGAATCGCGGGACGGCGGACACGTGCGTGAGGCATAATGGCGGTTCGGTGGTGGACATTACGTTCGCCACCCCGGCCCTAGCCCGCCGTGTCCGGGACTGGAGGGTCCTGGTGGGCGAGGAGACGTTGTCGGATCACCGATACATTCGGTTCGACGTCGCCTCGTCCCCAACCACCCGGTCGGGTGGGGGACCGACCGTCCCGCGGTCGGACGGCCCACGCTGGGCCGTTAGTCGCCTCGACGTTGAGGCCCTGAAGGAGGCCGCTCTGGCCCAGGCGCTGGTGCCCGTGCCGGACGGGCCGGTACGGGTCGACGAGGAGGCGGAGTGGTTCGGGGCGGCGATGTCGCGCGTCTGCGACGCAGCCATGCCCCGGGTCCGACGCCTCCCGGAGAAGCGCCAGGTGTTCTGGTGGTCGGCGGAGCTCACGCGGCTGCGCGCGTCCTGCGTTGCCGCCCTCCGCCAGCTGTCCAGACACCGTCGTCGCCGGATTCGTCTTCCCGGCGACGAGGACCAGGAGCGGCTGCTTCACGGCCTCCACAGGGAGGCTAAGAGAGCGCTGCACGTGGCCATAGCGAGGGCAAAGTCTGCGGCTCAAACTGAGTTCCGGGGTACTCTCGACAGCGACCCGTGGGGGCGTCCATACCGTGTGGCGTTGAGAAAGCTCCGCCCATGGGCGCCCCCGCTGACGCAGAGTCTCCGGGGCGACCTCGTTCAGGAGGTCGTCGCGGCTTTGTTCCCGGCCACGGAGGATGTCACTCCTCCACCGATGGCGTCGCGTTCGTCGACGCCATCGTCGTTGGATTCGGCAAGGGTTATTTCGGAGGTTTCACCCGAGGAAATGAGGGTGGCGGTGCTTCGGCTGCGGGGCAAGAAAACCGCCCCGGGTCTCGACGGTATCCCCGGACGCGCATGGGTGTTAGCCGTCGAGCACCTGGGGGCGAGGCTCCGCGGCCTTTTCTCCGCGTGCTTGGAGCAGGGCCAGTTTCCATCCCGGTGGAAAACCGGAAAGCTGGTCCTGCTCAAGAAGGACGGTCGACCCGCAGAGTCGCCATCGGCCTACCGGCCCATCGTGTTGCTCGACGAGGTCTGCAAGTTGTTTGAGCGGATTGTCCATGCTCGCCTCGTCGAGCACCTTGAGGGGGCCGGGCCGGACCTGGCCGACAACCAATTCGGGTTCCGGCATGGCCGATCGACCATCCACGCGATTCTGCGGGTCAAGGCGCACGCGGAGGATGCAGTTGCCCGGGGTAAGGTGGTGGTGGCGGTGTCGCTCGACATCGCCAACGCCTTCAACACCTTGCCCTGGGCCTGCATTCATGAAGCACTGCGGTACCACATGGTGCCACTTTATTTGCAGCGTCTGGTGCACTCGTACCTATCCTCTAGGTACGTAGTGTATCCGGGCGCTTCTGGGTGGCACCGGAGGGCCATGTCTGCCGGTGTTCCACAGGGTTCAGTTTTGGGCCCACTACTGTGGAACATCGGTTATGATTGGGTCCTCCGTGGTACCAACCCCCGAGGCGTCGCTGTCGTCTGTTACGCGGACGACACCCTGGTGACAGCGACGTCGGGCACTTTCGAGGATGCCATCCTGCTCGCCTCGTCCGCTACCGAAGACGTGGTGGGCAGGATTCGGCGACTGGGCCTCACGGTGGCCCTGAACAAAACCGAGGCCCTGTTCTTTCACGGGCCTCGGCGAAGGCCACCTGTAGGGGCCCATATCACAGTTGAGGGGGTGCGGATTCCCATCGGCTCTACGATGAAATATTTAGGGTTGATTTTGAGTAGCCGGTGGGACTTCCGCGCCCACTTTGAGAAGTTGTCGCCGAAATTGGTGCGGGCAGCGGGCGCGCTTGGGAGCCTGCTGCCGAACCTCGAAGGTCCCGGTAACCCTTGCCGGAGTCTGTACGCTGGAGTCGTGCGGTCGATGGCCCTGTACGGTTCACCCGTATGGGCCGAGTCCCTGAGCGCCCGATGCGTCGCCATGCTGCGCAAACCGCAGCGTCTGGTGGCGCAGCGGATGATCAGGGGCTACCGCACGGTCTCTCACGAGGCGGCCTGCTTGTTGGCAAGCACTCTCCCTTGGGACTTGGACGCCAAGTCCCTCTCGTCAGCATTCCACTGGCGGGAGGGGGCGTCCCAACATCGGGAGCGGCTTGCTCCGAGGGAGATTGCGGCCAGGTTCCGCAGAGCCGCCGTGGAGGAGTGGCATGCAAGGCTGGAGAGCCCGAGTTCGGGCTTGAGGACCGTCGCGGCAGTGCGACCTGTCCTCGAACAGTGGCTGGACAGGCGCCACGGTGCGCCTACGTTCCGGCTGACACAGGTACTGACGGGGCACGGGTGTTTTGGTGCGTACCTGTGTCGCATAGCCGGGAAGGAGGCGTCCGCCGTGTGCCACCACTGTGGCAACTGCCGCGAGGACACGGCCCAACACACTCTTCAGGAGTGCCCAGCCTGGGTGGAGGAGCGCAGCGCTCTCACAGCAGTCGTCGGAGGAGACCTCTCGCTGCCGGCCGTGGTGTCCGCCATGGTCGGCAGCCGGGGGTCATGGCGTGCGATGGTCTCCTTCTGCGAGCGCGTCATCTCGCAGAAGGAGAGCGCCGAGCGGGATCGTGAGCAGAACGATCCCGCCCGCCGCCAAAGGAGACGAAGGAGACGTCGGGTGGACGACTGACCGGCGTCTCCCGCCCTGTGGAATGGGGGCGTTTGGAGAATTCCACCACGGTATCCCCTGCCTGTCGTAAGAGGCGACTCATAGGGGCCTTCCGGGGTCGCGGGCGTGCAGCGGGGGGCTGTGCGCCCCTTTTAGTACTTTTGTACATGCGACCCCGGGACGGACGGCAGCACGGACGGTCGGCCTCGTGCTGCCGTAGACGCCGAGGGCGTCCTTCGGCGGCGGGGGCTTCTGAGCCCCCCCCAAATCGGAGACGGGCCGCAAGGCGGCACCGCGCAGGGGCGGTTCCGGTAGCAATCCGAGTCTATCTCCGGATACCCCGGGACCGCCCCACTCAAGCGCCGAAGAAGGCCACCGCTGGGTTTTTAGTCGGTATTGCCGGTGTAGGGTGTATATAGTGTTAGGGACTCGGCCCAGCGTCGCCCGGATGTCGAACATCTCTCCCGGGCATCACGGCGCTGGGTCGTAAGACCGGCGAACCCGACATACCCGCCGCGTCCACCCCCCCGGGCGCGGCGGCAGTGGTAAAACACTTTTCCCCGCGACAAAAAAAAAAAAAAAAAAAGGTTAGGGTTAGGTTGGGGTGCGAAGTCAGGAAACCTCCACGTGGTGCACCCTGGGCAACGGCGGTCACGGATGAAGACGGTTTCGAATTTTCGTCTGCTTTCATCCGTGACCACGGCTAATATCCTGGCGAGGTCGGTTGGCAGTCGTCGCGTGTTGTGGCGGCTGTCGTCCAGTTGGGGGGGTCATTGGGCCACCTTCAGGTTCTGTCCTGAGGGTGTCGGCGGGCTCGGTGTGCGCTCATCCCGCCGCCGAGCAGGCAGTGGAGGGGACGCTCTCCTTCACTGCCACCGTCGAATATCGTAATCCGGTCTCGGAGGTCTGTGGTCATGTCTCGCGCTCCGACCGGACCGAGGGTCTTGGCTTCACCGCCCGGACCGCGAGGGAGAAATCCTCTATAAAAAGTTACCCCGAATCCCAAGCGGCGGCGCACCGCGAGGGGATGCATGGCCGATGGGTAGTTCGGTCTCTAGTGCGACCCCCGTCGGAGTAACGGCCGACACTCCGGCGGGTTACACCATAGGCTTACCCAGGTACAGGGGGCTCTGCCTGGGTGGACGGTTTATTTCCCCCACACTCGTGGGAACAATATGGATATTGATAACAAATTAAAAACAAAAACAAAACCCGTAGTAATTTTGGAGAAGGTGGTCGTTCCAGGGACCGTATGTGTTCCTGGATCTACAACAACAGAGGAGCGAAGGATTTCGCAAGAGCGTTTCGTGGTGCCTTCGCGCGCCCCGAGCCTCGAATCTGTGGCCGGGGCGAGCGGAGCCACCTCGGGATCAAAGAGGAGTCGTCGAGATCGAGCGGATTGCTTGGTCTCGAGCGACACTGATCAGGGGCCGGCGGAAAAGGCTTGCAAGGCCGAGAGTGAAGACGAGATGGAGCCTGCTGAAGTGCCAGACGAGGAAACAGACTGGCGCCTACGTCTGGCGGCCAACATCCGGGACGTCTCAACCAAGTCCCGGAAAATTAAGGGAACATTTCAGCGGAAGTTGAATCTTGCAGCCCAGGAACTAGTTTCCAGGGCTGAGGAGACTGCTTCCGCTGAAGTGACTCGGTTGGAGACCGAGAAGGCGGCGATGGCACGGCAGATCGCCCAGTTAAAAGCCGCCCAGGCTGCTCAACAAAAGGTTTTGGACGAGGTCCTCGCTACATTGAGGTCCCTCGGCCAAAAGCAGCCGGTTGGCCCGACGGCGGCGACACCAGGACGAGAAGATCGCCTCGAGGAGCTCGAGCGTCGTCTCATAAATATATTAGACGCGCGCCTCGAGGCGATATCGATGCGGCTGCCTCGGGAGCCGGTCCTCCGTCCCCCTCTAGCCGCGGATAGGGCGAAGGAGCGAAGAGAGAAGGAAGATTGGCCTTCTTTGCCCGTCACGGGACCTTTGGCCCCGTGCTTTGCGGTGGCAGGGCCATCTAGTGCCCCGCATGTTGCCCCTCCGCCGGCAACTTCAAAGGGGAAAGGCAAGGGGAAGAAATCTTCCACTGCCCCATCCACTACATCAGCGGTTGTTCCTCGGCCCGCCCCTGCTGCCGCGCCAGGGCCCGCCCCAGTGGCCGTGCCACAGAGTGTGCCCCCTCAAAAGGGGGCAAAAAAGAAGAAGAAGGGCGGCCCTGTTCCGGCTCAACCTGCACCTGCCCCTGCACCCCGCCCGTTGCCGCCACCACCAGCATCCATGGATGACTCCTGGACGTTGGTGGTGAACAACAAAAAGAAGAAGAAGGGCCCTCAGCCCGCATCGGGTGCTCCGGCCACTGCGCCGCCGCAACAACAGCGGCACCAACCGCAGCAGCGCCGGCCGGAGCCCAAGATTCGATTGCCCCGAAAGGCAGCAGTTACTATAACTGTGTCGCCCGAGGGGCTGGAGAAGGGTGTCACCTATTCCCAGGCTCTACGTGAGGTGCAGGCCAATGTGCGCCTCGCTGACCTGGGAATAGGTGAGATGCGGGCCCAATTAATGGCGACGGGCGGCTACCTTTATGAGGTACCTGGCCCGGAGACAGAGGCGAGGGCTGACACACTCGCCGAACGCATGAGGGCCGTGTTCCGCGGCACGGAGCTGGAGGCGGTCGTTCGAGTCTCCCGTCCGTGCAAAACCGCGGAACTACGCGTATCCGGGTTGGATGCGTCCGCCGACCCGGAAATGGTCGCGACGGCCCTCGCAGGGGCAGGTGGTTGCACAGTGTCGGATGTCAAGGTCGGGGAGATCCGCCCCGACCGGTCCGGCCTTGGCTCGGCTTGGGTGCGGTGCCCAGCCAAGGCCGCGGATAAGGTGATCAGGGCAGGACGCGTCCTGATCGGCTGGGTGTCGGCGCGGGTCCAGCTTTTGGCGCCAAGGCCCATGCGGTGCTTCCGCTGCCTCTTCAGGGGGCACGTTCGGAGGCACTGCACAGATGAGTGTGACCGCAGCGGTTTCTGCTATCGCTGCGGTCAAGCGGGCCACAAGGCCAAGGAGTGCTCCGCGGCGCCGCACTGCATCATCTGTGCAGGTGCGGGCAAACCCGCGGGGCACCAGGTGGGCGCCAAGGCCTGCGTTGCCTCCGTCCGTCCCCGTCGCGGTAATCGCGGCCAGGGCGCGGCGGTTGTGACGCGGCCCGACCCGTCCACCCGCGCCGCACCAATGGAGATCGCCCATTAATATGGCGCAAAAATTCCTCCAGGCGAATATTAACCACTGCGCCAGGGCCCAAGACTTATTGGTCCAAAGCCTCGCGCAGTGGTCGATACATGTGGCTGTGGTCTCCGAGCCTTATTTTGTTCCCCCCCGGGATGACTGGGCAGGGGACCTCGACAGCTCGGTGGCCATCATCACCAGGGGCGCAGCCGGCTCCCCGCCCTTCGAAAAAGTCGTGAAGGGCTCGGGATGCGTGGCGGTCCTGTTGGGGGGGTTTTGGGTCGTGGGAGTGTATTTCTCCCCCAACAGATCCCTGGCCGAGTTTGAGCACTTCCTCGCTCGGCTGGGGGCCCTGGTGGTGCAAGGCAGTCAGCCTCGCCCCGTCCTCGTCGCCGGCGACTTCAACGCCAAGTCCTTGGCTTGGGGTTCGTCGGTGACTGACGCGCGGGGCGAGGCCCTGGAGGAATGGGCGATCTCGTCCGGCTTGGCCGTCGCGAATCGCGGGACGGCGGACACGTGCGTGAGGCATAACGGCGGTTCGGTGGTGGACATCACGTTCGCCACCCCGGCCCTAGCCCGCCGTGTCCGGGACTGGAGGGTCCTGGTGGGCGAGGAGACGTTGTCGGATCACCGATACATTCGGTTCGACGTCGCCTCGTCCCCAACCACCCGGTCGGGTGGGGGACCAACCGTCTCGCGATCGGACGGCCCACGTTGGGCCATAAGTCGCCTCGAAGTTGAGGCCCTGAAGGAGGCCGCTCTGGCCCAGGCGCTAGTGCCCGTGCCGGACGGGCCGGTACGGGTCGACGAGGAGGCGGAATGGTTCGGGGCGGCGATGTCGCGCGTCTGCGACGCAGCCATGCCCCGGGTCCGACGCCTCCCGGAGAAGCGCCAGGTGTTCTGGTGGTCGGCGGAGCTCACGCGGCTGCGCGCGTCCTGCGTTGCCGCCCTCCGCCAGCTGTCCAGACACCGTCGTCGCCGGATTCGTCTTCCCGGCGACGAGGACCAGGAGCGGCTGCTTCGCGGCCTCCACAGGGAGGCTAAGAGAGCGCTGCATGTGGCCATAGCGAGGGCAAAGTCTGCGGCTCAAACTGAGTTCCGGAGTACTCTCGACAGCGACCCGTGGGGGCGTCCATACCGTCTGGCGTTGAGAAAGCTCCGCCCATGGGCGCCCCCACTGACGCAGAGTCTCCGGGGCGACCTCGTTCAGGAGGTCGTCGCGGCTTTGTTCCCGGCCACGGAGGATGTCACTCCTCCACCGATGGCGTCGCGTTCGCCGACGCCGTCGTCGTTGGATTCGGCAAGGGTTATCCCGGAGGTTTCACCCGAAGAAATGAGGGTGGCGGTGCTTCGGCTGCGGGCCAAGAAAACCGCCCCTGGTCTCGACGGCATCCCCGGACGCGCATGGGTGCTGGCCGTCGAGCATCTGGGGGCGAGGCTCCGCGGCCTATTTTCCGCGTGCATGGAGCAGGGCCACTTTCCGTCCCGGTGGAAAACCGGCAAGTTGGTCCTGCTCCAGAAGGAGGGTCGACCTGCAGAGTCGCCATCGGCCTACCGGCCCATCGTGTTGCTCGACGAGGTGTGCAAACTTTTCGAGCGCATTATACACGCTCGCCTCGTCGAGCACCTTGAGGGGGCCGGGCCGGACCTGGCAGATTGCCAGTACGGGTTCCGGCAGGGCCGATCCACGGTCCACGCGATTCTGCGGGTCAAAGCGCACGCGGAGGAAGCAGCAGCCCAGGGTAAAGTAGTCGTGGCGGTGTCTCTTGACATCGCCAATGCATTTAACACCCTGCCCTGGGCCTGCATTCATGAAGCACTGCGGTACCACGCGGTGCCGGCTTACCTGCGGCGCTTGGTGCACTCGTACCTGTCAAATCGGTACATAGTGTATCCGGGCGCCGCCGGCTGGCACCAGAGGGCCATGTCCTGCGGTGTTCCACAGGGCTCAGTACTGGGCCCGCTATTGTGGAACATCGGCTACGATTGGGTCCTCCGTGGTACCAACCCCCGGGGCGTCGCTGTCGTCTGCTACGCGGACGACACTTTGGTGACAGCGACGGCCGGTTCTTTCGAGGATGCCATCCTGCTCGCCTCCTCCGGTACCGAAGAGGTGGTGGGCAGGATTCGGCGACTGGGCCTCACGGTGGCCTTGAACAAAACCGAGGCCCTGTTCTTCCACGGGCCTCGGCGAAGGCCACCTTCAGGGGCCCACATCACTGTGGAGGGGGTGCGGATTCCCATCGGCACTACTATGAAGTATTTAGGGTTGATTTTAAGTAGCCGGTGGGACTTCCGCGCCCATTTTAAGAAGTTGTCGCCGAAATTGGTGCGGGCAGCGGGCGCGCTTGGGAGCCTGCTGCCGAACCTCGAAGGTCCCGGTAACCCTTGCCGGAGTCTGTACGCTGGAGTCGTGCGGTCGATGGCCCTGTACGGTTCACCCGTATGGGCCGGGTCCCTGAACGCCCGTTGCGTCGCCTTGCTGCGCAAACCGCAGCGTTTGGTGGCACAGCGGATAATCAGGGGCTACCGCACGGTCTCCCACGAGGCGGCCTGCGTGTTGGCCGGCACTCTCCCTTGGGACTTGGACGCCCGGTCCCTCTCGTCAGCGTTCCACTGGCGGGAGGGGGCGTCCCTTCATCGAGAGAGGCTTGCCCTGAGGGAGATTGCGGCCAGGTTCCGCAGAGCCGCCGTGGAGGAGTGGCATGCCAGGCTGGAGAGCCCGAGTTCGGGCTTGAGGACCGTCGCGGCAGTGCGACCTGTCCTCGAACAGTGGCTGGACAGGCGCCACGGTGCGCCTACGTTCCGGCTGACACAGGTACTGACGGGGCACGGGTGTTTTGGTGCGTACCTGTGTCGCATAGCCGGGAAGGAGGCGTCCGCCGTGTGCCACCACTGTGGCAACTGCCGCGAGGACACGGCCCAACACACTCTTCAGGAGTGCCCAGCCTGGGTGGAGGAGCGCAGCGCTCTCACAGCAGTCGTCGGAGGAGACCTCTCGCTGCCGGCCGTGGTGTCCGCCATGGTCGGCAGCCGGGGGTCATGGCGTGCGATGGTCTCCTTCTGCGAGCGCGTCATCTCGCAGAAGGAGAGCGCCGAGCGGGATCGTGAGCAGAACGATCCCGCCCGCCGCCAAAGGAGACGAAGGAGACGTCGGGTGGACGACTGACCGGCGTCTCCCGCCCTGTGGAATGGGGGCGTTTGGAGAATTCCACCACGGTATCCCCTGCCTGTCGTAAGAGGCGACTAATAGGGGCCTTCCGGGGTCGCGGGCGCGCAGCGGGGGGCTGTGCGCCCCTTTTAGTACTTTTGTACATGCGGCCCCGGGACGGACGGCAGCACGGACGGTCGGCCTCGTGCTGCCGTAGACGCCGAGGGCGTCCTTCGGCGGCGGGGGCTTCTGAGCCCCCCCCAAATTGGAGACGGGCCGCAAGGCGGCACCGCGCAGGGGCGGTTCCGGTAGCAATCCGAGTCTATCTCCGGATACCCCGGGACCGCCCCACTCAAGCGCCGAAGAAGGCCACCGCGGGGTTTTTAGTCGGTATTGCCGGTGTAGGGTGTATATATTGTTAGGGACTCGGCCCAGCGTCGCCCGGATGTCGAACATCTCTCCCGGGCATCACGGCGCTGGGTCGTAAGACCGGCGAACCCGACATACCCGCCGCGTCCACCCCCCCGGGCGCGGCGGCAGTGGTAAAACACTTTTCCCCGCGACAAAAAAAAAAAAAAAAAAAAAAAAAAAAAAAGGTTAGGGTTAGGTTGGGGTGGGGTGCGAAGTCAGGAAACCTCCACGTGGTGCACCCTGGGCAACGGCGGTCACGGATGAAGACGGTTTCGAATTTTCGTCTGCTTTCATCCGTGACCACGGCTAATATCCTGACGAAGCTGGTTGGCGGTCGTCGCCCGTTGCGGCGGCCGTCGTCTAGTGGGGAGGGTTCTTGGGGACACCCCCTAGGTTCTGTCCTGGGGGTATCGGCGGGCTCGGTGTGCGCTCACCCGCCGCCGAGCAGGCAGTGGAGGGGACGCTCTCCTTCACTGCCACCGTCGAATATCGTAATCCGGTCTCGGAGGTCTGTGGTCATGTCTCGCGCTTCGACCGGACCGAGGGTCTTGGCTTAACCGCCCGGACCGCGAGGGAGAAAACCTCTATAAAAAGTTACCCCGAATCCCAAGCGGCGGCGCACCGCGAGGGGATGCATGGCCGATGGGTAGTTCGGTCTCTAGTGCGACCCCCGTCGGAGTACCGGCCGACACTCCGGCGGGTTACACCATAGGCTTACCCAGGTACAGGGGGCTCTGCCTGGGTGGACCTTTTATTTCCCCCATACTCGTGGGAACAGTATGGAATCATTTAAAAAACCTAAAAATCCCGTTGTTGTGCTGGAGCAGTTATCTGTCCAGAAGTCCGCGCGGTCGCGTGGCTCTGGACCGATCAACGTTGATGAAGATGGACCGAGACAAGTTTCTGAGCCTGAAAGCAGGCCGGGCTCTTCTCGTTCCAATAAGAGAACTCGTGAAGATCGGGCTGAATGCCTGATCTCAAGTGATAGCGACCAGGGGCCTGCGTCGAAGGTGCGGCTGCCTGACGATGATGACGACGCAGGGCTCGGGGTGCTGGTCGATCAACCTGACTGGCACTTGCGGCTTGCTGCGACGATCAGGGACGTATCTCACAGGTCTCGCAACCTGAAGGGTACGTTCCAGAAGCGGTTGAATTTGGCGGCGAATGAACTGGAGGCGAGAGCCGAGGAAACGCCCTCCGCAGAGGTGGCCCGCCTGGAGGCAGAGAAGGCGGCGATGGCTAAGGAGATTGCCAAACTACAGACTGCTCAGGCGGCCCAAGGCAAAATTTTGACTGAGGTTCTGGAGGCGCTCGAGTCCCTCGGGGGTTCGCGGCCGGCGCCCTCAGCGCGGCCCGAGGACAATCCGGGCGACCGTTTTGAGGAGTTCGAGCGTCGGCTCCTCAACATGCTGGATGCACGTCTGGAGGCGATGGCAATGCGGTTGCCGCCAGAGCCCATCGCCCGACCCCCGTTGGCTGCTGATAGGGCTAGAGCCCCAAGAGAGGAGTGGCCCTCTTTGCCACCCACTGCAGGACCATCCAGCGCCCTACGCGCTGCTCCGGCCACCGGTCCTCCGGCGACATCGAAGGGAAAGGGCAAGGGTAAGGGGAAAAACTCTGTTTCTGCCCCTGTCCCCCCAGTAACTGGCCCTCGGCAAGCCCCTGCCGCCGCGCCTCGGCACGCCCCAGCCAGGCCCGCTCCAGTGGCCGTGCCGAAACACAAGAAGAGCGGTCATGAACGGGCCCAGCCTGTCCCTGCACCCCTTCCGCTCCTGCCGCCCCCCACGTCTATGCCCCGTAAGGCAGCAGTAACCATTACTGTGTCGCCTGAGGGGTTGGCGAAAGGAGTTAGTTATGCCCAGGTCCTTCGGGAGGTGATGGCCAACGTCCGCCTCACTGACCTGGGCATATCAGAGATGCGGGCCCACTTAATGGCTACGGGCGGGTACCTCTACGAGGTGCCCGGCCCAGAGACGGAGGCGAGGGCGGACACCCTCGCCGAGCGCATGAGGGCCGTATTCTGCGGCACGGAGCTGGAGACCGTAGTTCGGGTCTCCCGCCCATGTAAGACCGCGGAATTGCGTATCTCCGGGTTAGACGCGTCCGCTGACCCGGAGATGATCGCGGTGGCCCTCGCAGGGGCAGGCGGATGTTCTTCGGTGGACATTAAGGTCGGGGAGATCCGCCCCGACCGTTCCGGTCTTGGCTCGGTTTGGGTGCGGTGCCCAGCCAAGGCCGCAGAGAAGGTGGTCAGGGCAGGACGCGTCCTGATCGGATGGGTGTCGGCACGGGTCCAACTTCTGGCGCCAAGGCCCATGCGGTGCTTCCGCTGCCTCTTCAGGGGGCACGTGCGGACGCACTGCACCGATGAATGTGACCGCAGCGATTTCTGCTATCGCTGCGGTCAGTCGGGCCATAAGGCTAGAGAGTGCTCCGCGGAGCCGCATTGCACAATCTGTGCAAATGCCGGTAAACCCGCGGGGCACCAGGTGGGCGCAAAGGCTTGCGTCGCCTCCGCTCGTCCCCGCCGCGGTAATCGTGGTGGAGGCGTTGCGGTTGTGACGCGGCCGGACCCGTCCCACCGAGAGGCACCCATGGAGATCGCCCAATAATATGGCGCAACGATTCCTCCAGGCGAATGTTAACCACTGCGCCAGGGCCCAGGACCTGCTGGTCCAAAGCCTCGCGCAGTGGTCGATACAAGTGGCTGTGGTCGCCGAGCCGTACTTTGTTCCCCCCAGGGACGACTGGGCGGGGGACCTGGACGGCTCGGTGGCCGTCATCACCCGGGGCGCCGCCAGCTCCCAGCCCTTTGAAAAAGTAGCGAAGGGCTCGGGATGTGTGGCGGTTCTGTTGGGGGGGGTCTGGATTGTGGGAGTGTATTTCTCCCCCAACAGATCCCAAGCCGAGTTTGAGCACTTCCTCACTCGGCTGGGGGCCCTGGTGGTGCAAGACAGTCAGCCTCGCCCCGTCCTCGTCGCCGGCGGCTTCAACGCCAAGTCTTTGGCTTGGGGTTCGTCGGCGACCGACGTGCGTGGCGAGGCCCTGGAGGAATGGGTGATCTTGTCCGGCTTGGCCGTCGTGAATCGCGGGACCGAGGACACGTGCGTGAGGCATAACGGCGGTTCGGTGGTGGACATAACGTTCGCCACCCCGGCCCTAGCCCGCCGTGTCCGGGACTGGAGGGTCCTGGTGGGCGAGGAGACGTTGTCGGATCACCGATACATTCGGTTCGACGTCGCCTCGTCCCCAACCACCCGGTCGGGTGGGGGACCGACCATCCCGCGGTCGGACGGCCCACGCTGGGCTATAAGTCGCCTCGGTGTTGAGGCCTTGAAGGAGGCCGCTCTGGCCCAGGCGCTGGTGCCCGTACCGGACGGGCCGGTACGGGTCGAGGAGGAGGCGATGTGGTTCGGGGCGGCGATGTCGCGCGTCTGCGACGCTGCCATGCCCCGGGTCCGACGCCTCCCGGAGAAGCGCCAGGTGTTCTGGTGGTCGGCGGAGCTCACGCGGCTGCGCGCGTCCTGCGTAGCCGCCCTCCGTCAGCTGTCCAGGCACCGTCGTCGCCGGATTCGTCTTCCCGGCGACGAGGACCAGGAGCGGCTGCTTCACGGCCTCCACAGGGAGGCTAAGAGAGCGCTGCACGTGGCCATCGCAAGGGCAAAGTCCGCGGCTCAGGCAGAGTCCCGGAGCACTCTCGACAGCGACCCGTGGGGGCGTCCATACCGTGTGGCGTTGAGAAAGCTCCGCCCATGGGCGCCCCCGCTGACGCAGAGTCTCCGGGGCGACCTCGTGCAGGAGGTCGTCGCGGCTTTGTTCCCGGCCACGGAGGATGTCACTCCTCCACCGATGGCGTCGCGCTCGTCGACGCCGTCGTCGTTGGATTCGGCAAGGGTTATTTCGGAGGTTTCACCCGAAGAAATGAGGGTGGCGGTGCTTCGGCTGCGGGCCAAGAAAGCCGCCCCGGGTCTCGACGGCATCCCCGGACGCGCATGGGTGTTAGCCGTCGAGCATCTGGGAGCGAGGCTCCGCGGCCTCTTCTCCGCGTGCCTGGAGCAGGGCCAGTTTCCATCCCGGTGGAAAACCGGTAAGCTGGTCCTGCTCAAGAAGGAGGGTCGACCCGTAGAATCGCCATCGGCCTACCGGCCCATCGTGTTGCTCGACGAGGTCTGCAAGCTCTTCGAGCGGATTGTGCACGCTCGCCTCGTCGAGCACCTGGAGGAGGCCGGGCCGGACCTGGCGGATTGCCAGTTCGGCTTCCGGCATGGCCGGTCAACGGTGCATGCGATTCTGCGGGTCAAGGCGCACGCGGAGGATGCAGTTGCCCGGGGTAAGGTGGTGGTGGCGGTGTCGCTCGACATCGCCAACGCCTTCAACACCTTGCCCTGGGCCTGCATACATGAGGCACTGCGGTACCACATGGTGCCACTTTACTTGCGTCGTCTGGTGCACTCGTACCTATCTGATAGGTATGTAGTGTATCCGGGCGCCGCTGGGTGGCACCGGAGGGCCATGTCTGCCGGTGTTCCACAGGGCTCAGTTCTGGGCCCGCTACTGTGGAACATCGGTTATGACTGGGTTCTCCGTGGTACCAACCCCCGAGGCGTCGCTGTTGTCTGCTACGCGGACGACACCCTGGTGACAGCGACGTCGGGATGTTTCGAGGATGCCATCCTGCTCGCCTCGTTCGGAACCGAACAGGTGGTGGGCAGGATTCGGCGACTGGGCCTCTCGGTGGCATTGGGGAAAACCGAGGCCCTGTGTTTTCACGGGCCTCGGCGTGGGCCACCTGCAGGGGCCCACATTACAGTGGAGGGGGTGCGGATTCCCATCGGCACCACGATGAAGTATTTGGGTTTAGTATTGAGTAGCCGGTGGGATTTCCGCGCCCACTTTGAGTTGTTGTCGCCGAAGTTGGTGCGGGCAGCGGGCGCGCTTGGGAGCCTGCTGCCGAACCTCGAAGGTCCCGGTAACCCTTGCCGGAGTCTGTACGCCGGAGTCGTGCGGTCCATGGCCCTGTACGGTTCACCCGTATGGGCCGGGTCCCTGAGCGCCCGCTGTGTCGCCTTGCTGCGCAAACCGCAGCGTCTGGTGGCGCAGCGGATAGTCAGGGGCTACCGCACGGTCTCTCACGAGGCGGCCTGCGTGTTGGCCGGCACTCTCCCTTGGGACTTGGACGCCCGGTCCCTCTCGTCAGCGTTCCACTGGCGGGAGGGGGCGTCCCGTCATCGAGAGAGGCTTGCCCCGAGGGAGATTGCGGCCAGGTTCCGCAGAGCCGCCGTGGAGGAGTGGCATGCCAGGCTGGAGAGCCCGAGTTCGGGCTTGAGGACCGTCGCGGCAGTGCGACCTGTCCTCGAACAGTGGCTGGACAGGCGCCACGGTGCGCCTACGTTCCGGCTGACACAGGTACTGACGGGGCACGGGTGTTTTGGTGCGTACCTGTGTCGCATAGCCGGGAAGGAGGCGTCCGCCGTGTGCCATCACTGTGGCAACTGCCGCGAGGACACGGCCCAACACACTCTAGAGGAGTGCCCAGCCTGGGTGGAGGAGCGCAGCGCTCTCACAGCAGTCGTCGGAGGCGACCTCTCGCTGCCGGCCGTGGTGTCCGCCATTGTCGGCAGCCGGGGGTCATGGCGTGCGATGGTCTCCTTCTGCGAGCGCGTCATCTCGCAGAAGGAGAGCGCAGAGCGGGATCGTGAGCAGAACGATCCCGCCCGCCGCCAAAGGAGACGAAGGAGACGTCGGGTGGACGACTGACCGGCGTCTCCCGCCCTGTGGAATGGGGGCGTTTGGAGAATTCCACCACGGTATCCCCTGCCTGTCGTAAAAGGCGACTTATAGGGGCCTTTCGGGGTCGCGGGCGTGCAGCGGGGGGCTGTGCGCCCCTTTTAGTACTTTTGTACATGCGACCCCGGGACGGACGGCAGCACGGACGGTCGGCCTCGTGCTGCCGTAGACGCCGAGGGCGTCCTTCGGCGGCGGGGGCTTCTGAGCCCCCCCCCAAACTGGAGACGGGCCGCAAGGCGGCACCGCGCAGGGGCGGTTCCGGTAGCAATCCGAGTCTATCTCTGGATACCCCGGGACCGCCCCACTCAAGCGCCGAAGAAGGCCACCGCGGGGTTTTTAGTCGGTATTGCCGGTGTAGGGTGTATATAGTGTTAGGGACTCGGCCCAGCGTCGCCCGGATGTCGACCATCTCTCCCGGGCATCACGGCGCTGGGTCGTAAGACCGGCGAACCCGACATACCCGCCGCGTCCACCCCCCCGGGCGCGGCGGCAGTGGTAAAACACTTTTCCCCGCGACAAAAAAAAAAAAAAAAAAAAAAAAAAAGGGTTAGGTTGGGGTGGGGTGCGAAGTCAGGAAACCTCCACGTGGTGCACCCTGGGCAACGGCGGTCACGGATGAAGACGGTTTCGAATTTTCGTCTGCTTTCATCCGTGACCACGGCTAATATCCTGACGAGGCTGGTTGGCGGTCGTCGCCTGTTGCGGCGGCCGTCGTCTAGTGGGGAGGGTTTTGGGGACACCCCTGGGTTCTGTCCTGGGGGCCTCGGCGGGCTCGGTGTGCGCTTACCCGCCGCCGAGCAGGCAGTGGAGGGGACGCTCTCCTTCACTGCCACCGTCGAATATCGTAATCCGGTCTCGGAGGTCTGTGGTCATGTCTCGCGCTTCGACCGGACCGAGGGTCTTGGCTTAACCGCCCGGACCGCGAGGGAGAAAACCTCTATAAAAGTCACCCCGAATCCCAAGCGGCGGCGCACCGCGAGGGGATGCATGGCCGATGGGTAGTTCGGTCTCTAGTGCGACCCCCGTCGGAGTACCGGCCGACACTCCGGCGGGTTACACCATAGGCTTACCCAGGTACAGGGGGCTCTGCCTGGGTGGACCTTTTATTTCCCCCATACTCGTGGGATTAGTATGAAGTTAACTTTTTCTAATAATAAAAATAAAAAAATTCCAGTCGTGCGTGTGGAGAAAGTATCTCTCCCGGGGCCCGCTTGTGGGTCCGCGCAGACAGTTGAGGGAGAGCTCACGCTTTCCAAAGGTGGTTCCTTGGCGTCTTCGCGCGCCCCGAGCCTAGAGTCCGTGGCCGGGTCGTGTGGAGTCGCCTCGGGTACAAAGAGGAGTCGCCGAGATCGTGCGGATGGCGGGATCTCGAGCGACAGTGACCAGGGGCCGGCGGAAAAGTTGTTGCTCAGAACCGAGCGTGATAGCGGGGCCATGGAGCCCACTGAGGTGCCAGCTGACCAACTCGACTGGCGCCTTCGGTTGGCGGCTAGTATCCGGGACGTCTCCAGTAAGTCCCGGAACCTAAAGGGGACCTTTCAGCGGGAGCTGAACCTTGCGGCCCAGGAACTCATTTCCAGGGCCGGGGAGACGGCACCCGCTGAGGTAACTCGGCTGGAGGTGGAAAAAATGGCGATGGTTCGTCAAATCGCCCTGCTCAAGGCTGCCCAGGCGGCCCAACAGAAGGTGTTGGACGAGGTCCTCGCCACGTTGCGGGCTCTCGGGCAGGCACAGCCGGTAGCCTCATCAGAGGTAACACCTGGTCGAGAGGATCGCCTCGAGGAGCTGGAGCGCCGTCTAATTAATATTTTAGACGCGCGCCTCGAGGCGATATCAATGAGGCTGCCGCGGGAGCCAATCGTCCGGCCCCCATTAGCCGCCGACAGGGCGAAGGAGCGGAGAGAGAGGGGAGATTGGCCCTCTCTACCCGCCACGGGGCCTCTGGCCCCATGTTTTGCGGTGGCTGGGCCTTCTCGCCCTTCGCCTGCTGTTGCCGCCGGCCCGAAGGGAAAGGGCAAGGGCAAGGGCAAAACAACTGCCCCGCCCGCCCCTGTAGCTGCCCCTCGGCAAGCCGCTGTTGCCGCGTCTCGGCCCGCCCCGGCCAGACCCGCCCCAGTGGCCGTGCCGACACACGTCCCCCCCCAGCAGTCGTCTCGCAAGGGGGGGAATAAAAAGAAGAAGCACGGCCATGAACAGGCACAGCCTGCCCCTGCGTCTCGTCTCCTCCCGCCACCCCCCACGTCTATGGATGAGGGTTGGGTGGTGGTGGCTAGGAAGGGGAAGAAAAAGGCTCCCCGGCCCGCATCGGGTGCTCCGGCCGCTGTGCCGTCGCAACAGCAGCGGCACCGGCCGCAACAGCGCCGGCCGGAGCCCAAAATTCGCCTGCCCCGAAAGGCAGCAGTAACTATTACTGTGTCGCCTGAGGGGTTGGCGAATGGAGTAAGTTATGCCCAGGTCCTCCGTGAGGTGATGGCCAACGTCCGCCTCACTGACCTGGGCATATCAGAGATGCGGGCCCATCTAATGGCCACGGGCGGGTACCTCTACGAGGTGCCCGGCCCGGAGACGGAGGCGAGGGCGGACACCCTCGCCGAGCGAATGAGGGCCGTATTCCGCGGCACGGAGCTGGAGACCGTCGTTCGGGTCTCCCGCCCATGTAAGACCGCGGAATTGCGCGTCTCCGGGTTAGACGCGTCCGCTGACCCGGAGATGATCGCGGTGGCCCTCGCAGGGGCAGGCGGATGTTCATCGGCGGACGTCAAGGTCGGGGACAAAATTGTTAGGGCAGGACGCGTCCTAATTGGTTGGGTGTCGGCGCGGGTCCAGCTCTTGGAGCCGAGGCCATTGCGGTGCTTCCGCTGCCTCTTCAGGGGGCACGTGCGGACGCACTGCACGGACGAATGTGACCGCAGCGGGGTCTGCTACCGCTGCGGCCAGTCGGGCCACAAGGCCAGAGAGTGCTCCGCGGAGCCGCACTGCACAATCTGTGCAGGTGCGGGCAAGCCCGCGGGGCACCGAGTGGGCGCCAAGGCCTGTGTTGCCTCCGCCCGTCCTCGCCGCGGTAATCGCGGTCAGGGCGCGGTGGTTGTGACGCGGCCCGACCCGTCCACCCGCGCGGCACCCATGGAGATCGCCCATTAATATGGCGCAACGATTCCTCCAGGCGAATGTTAACCACTGCGCCAGGGCCCAGGACCTGCTGGTCCAAAGCCTCGCGCAGTGGTCGATACAAGTGGCTGTGGTCGCCGAGCCGTACTTTGTTCCCCCCAGGGACGACTGGGCGGGGGACCTGGACGGCTCGGTGGCCGTCATCACCCGGGGCGCCGCCGGCTCCCAGCCCTTTGAAAAAGTAGCGAAGGGCTCGGGATGTGTGGCGGTTCTGTTGGGGGGGGTCTGGATTGTGGGAGTGTATTTCTCCCCCAACAGATCCCAAGCCGAGTTTGAGCATTTCCTCACTCGGCTGGGGGCCCTGGTGGTGCAAGACAGTCAGCCTCGCCCCGTCCTCGTCGCCGGCGACTTCAACGCCAAGTCTTTGGCTTGGGGTTCGTCGGCGACCGACGTGCGCGGCGAGGCCCTGGAGGAATGGGCGATCTCATCCGGCTTGGCCGTCGTGAATCGCGGGACCGAGGACACGTGCGTGAGGCATAACGGCGGTTCGGTGGTGGACATCACGTTCGCCACCCCGGCCCTAGCCCGCCGTGTCCGGGACTGGAGGGTCCTGGTGGGCGAGGAGACGTTGTCGGATCACCGATACATTCGGTTCGACGTCGCCTCGTCCCCAACCACCCGGTCGGGTGGGGGACCGACCGTCCCGCGATTGGACGGCCCACGCTGGGCAATAAGTCGCCTCGATGTTGAGGCCCTGAAGGAGGCCGCTCTGGCCCAGGCGCTGGTGCCCGTACCGGACGGGCCGGTACGGGTCGAGGAGGAGGCGAAGTGGTTCGGGGCGGCGATGTCGCGCGTCTGCGACGCTGCCATGCCCCGGGTCCGACGCCTCCCGGAGAAGCGCCAGGTGTTCTGGTGGTCGGCGGAGCTCACGCGGCTGCGCGCGTCCTGCGTGGCCGCCCTCCGTCAGCTGTCCAGGCACCGTCGTCGCCGGATTCGTCTACCCGGCGACGAGGACCAGGAGCGGCTGCTTCACGGCCTCCACAGGGAGGCTAAGAGAGCGCTGCACGTGGCCATCGCGAGGGCAAAGTCCGCGGCTCAGGCAGAGTCCCGGAGCACTCTCGACAGCGACCCGTGGGGGCGCCCATACCGTGTGGCGTTGAGAAAGCTCCGCCCATGGGCGCCCCCGCTGACGCAGAGTCTCCGGGGCGACCTCGTGCAGGAGGTCGTCGCGGCTTTGTTCCCGGCCACGGAGGATGTCACTCCTCCACCGATGGCGTCGCGTTCGTCGACGCCGTCGTCGTTGGATTCGGCAAGGGTTATTTCGGAGGTTTCACCCGAAGAAATGAGGGTGGCGGTGCTTCGGCTGCGGGCCAAGAAAGCCGCCCCGGGTCTCGACGGCATCCCCGGACGCGCTTGGGTGTTAGCCGTCGAGCATCTGGGAGCGAGGCTCCGCGGCCTCTTCTCCGCGTGCCTGGAGCAGGGCCAGTTTCCATCCCGGTGGAAAACCGGTAAGCTGGTCCTGCTCAAGAAGGAGGGTCGACCCGTAGAATCGCCATCGGCCTACCGGCCCATAGTGTTGCTCGACGAGGTCTGCAAGCTCTTCGAGCGGATCGTGCACGCTCGCCTCGTCGAGCACCTGGAGGGGGCCGGGCCGAACTTGGCGGAATGCCAGTTCGGCTTCCGGCATGGCCGGTCGACGGTTCATGCGATTCTGCGGGTCAAGGCGCACGCGGAGGATGCAGTTGCCCGGGGTAAGGTGGTGGTGGCGGTGTCGCTCGACATCGCCAACGCCTTCAACACCTTGCCCTGGGCCTGCATACATGAGGCACTGCGGTACCACATGGTGCCACTTTATTTGCGGCGTCTGGTGCACTCGTACCTATCCGATAGGTATGTAGTGTATCCGGGCGCCGCTGGGTGGCACCGGAGGGCCATGTCTGCCGGTGTTCCACAGGGCTCAGTTCTGGGCCCGCTACTGTGGAACATCGGTTATGACTGGGTTCTCCGTGGTACCAACCCCCGAGGCGTCGCTGTCGTCTGCTACGCGGACGACACCCTGGTGACAGCGACGTCGGGATGTTTCGAGGATGCCGTCCTGCTCGCCTCGTTCGGTACCGAACAGGTGGTGGGCAGGATTCGGCGACTGGGCCTCTCGGTGGCCCTGGGGAAAACCGAGGCCCTGTGTTTTCACGGGCCTCGGCGTGGGCCACCTGCAGGGGCTCACATTACAGTGGAGGGGGTGCGGATTCCCATCGGCACCACAATGAAGTATTTGGGATTGATATTGAGTAGCCGGTGGGACTTCCGCGCCCACTTTGAGATGTTGTCGCCGAAGTTGGTGCGGGCAGCGGGCGCGCTTGGGAGCCTGCTGCCGAACCTCGAAGGTCCCGGTAACCCTTGCCGGAGTCTGTACGCTGGAGTCGTGCGGTCCATGGCCCTATACGGTTCACCCGTTTGGGCCGGGTCCCTGGGCGCCCGCTGCGTCGCCTTGCTGCGCAAACCGCAGCGTCTGGTGGCGCAGCGGATAATCAGGGGCTACCGCACGGTCTCCCACGAGGCGGCCTGCGTGTTGGCCGGCACTCTCCCTTGGGACTTGGACGCCCGGTCCCTCTCGTCAGCGTTCCACTGGCGGGAGGGGGCGTCCCGTCATCGGGAGAGGCTTGCCCCGAGGGAGATTGCGGCCAGGTTCCGCAGAGCCGCCGTGGAGGAGTGGCATGCCAGGCTGGAGAGCACGAGTTCGGGCTTGAGGACCGTCGCGGCAGTGCGACCTGTCCTCGAACAGTGGCTGGACAGGCGCCACGGTGCGCCTACGTTCCGGCTGACACAGGTACTGACGGGGCACGGGTGTTTTGGTGCGTACCTGTGTCGCATAGCCGGGAAGGAGGCATCCGCCGTGTGCCACCACTGTGGCAACTGCCGCGAGGACACGGCCCAACACACTCTTCAGGAGTGCCCAGCCTGGGTGGAGGAGCGCAGCGCTCTCACAGCAGTCGTCGGAGGCGACCTCTCGCTGCCGGCCGTGGTGTCCGCCATGGTCGGCAGCCGGGGGTCATGGCGTGCGATGGTCTCCTTCTGCGAGCGCGTCATCTCGCAGAAGGAGAGCGCAGAGCGGGATCGTGAGCAGAACGATCCCGCCCGCCGCCAAAGGAGACGAAGGAGACGTCGGGTGGACGACTGACCGGCGTCTCCCGCCCTGTGGAATGGGGGCGTTTGGAGAATTCCACCACGGTATCCCCTGCCTGTCGTAAGAGGCGACTAATAGGGGCCTTCCGGGGTCGCGGGCGCGCAGCGGGGGGCTGTGCGCCCCTTTTAGTACTTTTGTACATGCGGCCCCGGGACGGACGGCAGCACGGACGGTCGGCCTCGTGCTGCCGTAGACGCCGAGGGCGTCCTTCGGCGGCGGGGGCTTCTGAGCCCCCCCCCAAATCGGAGACGGGCCGCAAGGCGGCACCGCGCAGGGGCGGTTCCGGTAGCAATCCGAGGCTATCTCTGGATACCCCGGGACCGCCCCACTAAAGCGCCGAAGAAGGCCACCGCGGGGTTTTTAGTCGGTATTGCCGGTGTAGGGTGTATATATTGTTAGGGACTCGGCCCAGCGTCGCCCGGATGTCGACCATCTCTCCCGGGCATCACGGCGCTGGGTCGTAAGACCGGCGAACCCGACATACCCGCCGCGTCCACCCCCCCGGGCGCGGCGGCAGTGGTAAAACACTTTTCCCCGCGACAAAAAAAAAAAAAAAAAAAAAGGGTTAGGTTGGGGTGCGAAGTCAGGAAACCTCCACGTGGTGCACCCTGGGCAACGGCGGTCACGGATGAAGACGGTTTCGAATTTTCGTCTGCTTTCATCCGTGACCACGGCTAATATCCTGACGAGGCTGGTTGGCGGTCGTCGCCTGTTGCGGCGGCCGTCGTCTAGTGGGGAGGGTTTTGGGGACACCCCTGGGTTCTGTCCTGGGGGCATCGGCGGGCTCGGTGTGCACTGACCTGCCGCCGAGCAGGCAGTGGAGGGGACGCTCTCCTTCACTGCCACCGTCGAATATCGTAATCCGGTCTCGGAGGTCTGTGGTCATGTCTCACGCTTCGACCGGACCGAGGGTCTTGGCTTAACCGCCCGGACCGCGAGGGAGAAAACCTCTATAAAAAGTCACCCCGAATCCCAAGCGGCGGCGCACCGCGAGGGGATGCATGGCCGATGGGTAGTTCGGTCTCTAGTGCGACCCCCGTCGGAGTACCGGCCGACACTCCGGCGGGTTACACCATAGGCTTACCCAGGTACAGGGGGCTCTGCCTGGGTGGACCTTTTATTTCCCCCATACTCGTGGGATCATTATGAAGCTTACTTTTTCAAAATCAAAAAATCCTGTCGTAGTTGTGGAGAGGTTGCCTGCCCCGGAATCCGCTAGCGGCCCGGGTCAGGCTGAGATTGATGGCAATATGCCAAAGACGGTGGCTGCGCGGGTGGTGAAACCCGCATCGACTCCAGAGTCTGGGGTCGAAGTGGGTAGACCCGCCTTGCGCAGCAAGAGAAGTCGTCCAGATCGGGCTGCATGCACGATCTCGGATGAGAGCGACCAGGGCCCGGCAGAGAAACACGTCGCCGTGGCCTTGTCCGACGACGAGGCCGAATCGTCGGACATGAACGAGGTGCCAGTTGACCACCTAGACTGGCGCCTACGATTGGCGGGAACTATAAGAGATATCTCCCAAAAATCAAAAAATTTAAAGGGAACTTATAAGCAGGGGCTGAATCTCGCCGTAAGAGAATTAATCTCTAGGGCTGAAGAGACGGCCCCTGCTGAGGTACGTCTGGAGGCGGAGAAGGCGGCGATGGCGAAGGAAATCGCCAAACTCCAGGCCGCCCAGGTGGCCCAGGGAAAGGCTCTAGCCGAGGTCCTGGAAACTGTCAGGTCCCTCGGGGGTTCGCGGCCTGCGTCCTCGCTGGCGCCCGAACAAAAAAAAGGCGACCGTTTTGAGGAGTTCGAACGCCGACTCCTCAAGATGCTGGACGCGCGCCTCGCAGCGATGGCCATGAGGCTGCCGCCGGAGCCTATCATTCGGCCACCGTTGGCGGCCGATAGGGCCAGAGGCGAAAGAGAAGAGTGGCCTTCTCTGCCTCCTGTCGCGGCGGCAGGGCCATCTCGCGCCCTGCCGGCTGTGGCTGCTCCGCCGGCCACCTCAAAGGGAAAGGGGAAGGGGAAGGGGAAAACGTCTGCTCCTGCCCCTTCCACTTCTGTCGTAGTCCCTCGGCCTGACCTTGCTGCCGCGCCTCGGCCCGCCCCGGCCAGGCCCGCCCCAGTGGCCACGCTGAAAACTCTCCCCTCCCTAAAGGGGGGGAAGAAAAAAAAGAGCGGCACTGTTCAGGCACAGCCCGTCCCTGCACCCCGTCCACTTCCGCCACCCTCCACGTCTATGGATGAGGGCTGGGTGGTGGTGGCCAGGAAGGGGAAGAAGAAGAAGTCCCCTCGGCCCGCATCGGCTGCTCCGGCCACCGCGCTGTCGCAGCAGCGCCGTCCGGAGCCCAAGATTCGCCTGCCCCGTAAGGCGGCTGTCACAGTGACAGTGACGCCCGAGGGGCTGGCGAAGGGTATTACATATGCCCAGGTCCTCCGTGAGGTGATGGCCAACGTCCGCCTCACTGACCTGGGCATATCAGAGATGCGGGCCCACTTAATGGCCACGGGCGGGTACCTCTACGAGGTGCCCGGCCCAGAGACGGAGGCGAGGGCGGACACCCTCGCCGAGCGCATGAGGGCCGTATTCTGCGGCACGGAGCTGGAGACCGTCGTTCGGGTCTCCCGCCCATGTAAGACCGCGGAATTGCGCATCTCCGGGTTAGACGCGTCCGCTGACCCGGAGATGATCGCGGTGGCCCTCGCAGGGGCAGGCGGTTGTTCCTCGGTGGACATTAAGGTCGGGGAGATCCGCCCCGACCGTTCCGGTCTTGGCTCGGTTTGGGTGCGGTGCCCAGCCAAGGCCGCAGAGAAGGTAGTCAGGGCAGGACGCGTCCTGATCGGATGGGTGTCGGCACGGGTCCAACTTCTGGCGCCAAGGCCCATGCGGTGCTTCCGCTGCCTCTTCAGGGGGCACGTGCGGACGCACTGCACCGATGAATGTGACCGCAGCGATTTCTGCTATCGCTGCGGTCAGTCGGGCCATAAGGCTAGAGAGTGCTCCGCGGAGCCGCATTGCACAATCTGTGCAAATGCCGGTAAACCCGCGGGGCACCAGGTGGGCGCAAAGGCTTGCGTCGCCTCCGCTCGTCCCCGCCGCGGTAATCGCGGTGGAGGCGTTGCGGTTGTGACGCGGCCGGACCCGTCCCACCGAGAGGCACCCATGGAGATCGCCCAATAATATGGCGCAACGATTCCTCCAGGCGAATGTTAACCACTGCGCCAGGGCCCAGGACCTGCTGGTCCAAAGCCTCGCGCAGTGGTCGATACAAGTGGCTGTGGTCGCCGAGCCGTACTTTGTTCCCCCCAGGGACGACTGGGCAGGGGACCTGGACGGCTCGGTGGCCGTCATCACCCGGGGCGCCGCCGGCTCCCAGCCCTTTGAAAAAGTAGCGAAGGGCTCGGGATGTGTGGCGGTTCTGTTGGGGGGGGTCTGGATTGTGGGAGTGTATTTCTCCCCCAATAGATCCCAAGCCGAGTTTGAGCATTTCCTCACTCGGCTGGGGGCCCTGGTGGTGCAAGACAGTCAGCCTCGCCCCGTCCTCGTCGCCGGCGACTTCAACGCCAAGTCTTTGGCTTGGGGTTCGTCGGCGACCGACGTGCGCGGCGAGGCCCTGGAGGAATGGGCGATCTCGTCCGGCTTGGCCGTCGTGAATCGCGGGACCGAGGACACGTGCGTGAGGCATAACGGCGGTTCGGTGGTGGACATCACGTTCGCCACCCCGGCCCTAGCCCGCCGTGTCCGGGACTGGAGGGTCCTGGTGGGCGAGGAGACGTTGTCGGATCACCGATACATTCGGTTCGACGTCGCCTCGTCCCCAACCACCCGGTCGGGTGGGGGACCGACCGTCCCGCGGTCGGACGGCCCACGCTGGGCACTTAGTCGCCTCGGTGTTGAGGTCCTGAAGGAGGCCGCTCTGGCCCAGGCGCTGGTGCCCGTACCGGACGGGCCGGTACGGGTCGAGGAGGAGGCGGGGTGGTTCGGGGCGGCGATGTCGCGAGTCTGCGACGCTGCCATGCCCCGGGTCCGACGCCTCCCGGAGAAGCGCCAGGTGTTCTGGTGGTCGGCGGAGCTCACGCGGTTGCGCGCGTCCTGCGTGGCCGCCCTCCGCAGGCTGTCCAGACACCGTCGTCGCCGGATTCGTCTGCCCGGCGACGAGGACCAGGAGCGGCTGCTTCACGGCCTCCACAGGGAGGCTAAGAGAGCGCTGCATGTGGCCATCGCGAGGGCAAAGTCCGCGGCTCAGGCAGAGTCCCGGAGCACTCTCGACAGCGACCCGTGGGGGCGTCCATACCGTGTGGCGTTGAGAAAGCTCCGCCCATGGGCGCCCCCGCTGACGCAGAGTCTCCGGGGCGACCTCGTCCAGGAGGTCGTCGCGGCTTTGTTCCCGGCCACGGAGGATGTCACTCCTCCACCGATGGCGTCGCGCTCGTCGACGCCGTCGTCGTTGGATTCGGCAAGGGTTATTTCGGAGGTTTCACCCGAAGAAATGAGGGTGGCGGTGCTTCGGCTGCGGGCCAAGAAAGCCGCCCCGGGTCTCGACGGCATCCCCGGACGCGCATGGGTGCTAGCCGTCGAGCATCTGGGAGCGAGGCTCCGCGGCCTCTTCTCCGCGTGCCTGGAGCAGGGCCAGTTTCCATCCCGGTGGAAAACCGGAAAGCTGGTCCTGCTCAAGAAGGAGGGTCGACCCGTAGAGTCGCCATCGGCCTACCGGCCAATCGTGTTGCTCGACGAGGTCTGCAAGCTCTTCGAGCGGATCGTGCACACTCGCCTCGTCGAGCACCTAGAGGGGGCCGGGCCGGACTTGGCGGACTGCCAGTTCGGTTTCCGGCATGGCCGGTCCACGGTGCATGCGATTCTGCGGGTCAAGGCGCACGCGGAGGATGCAGTTGCCCGGGGTAAGGTGGTGGTGGCGGTGTCGCTCGACATCGCCAACGCCTTCAACACCTTGCCCTGGGCCTGCATACATGAGGCACTGCGGTACCACATGGTGCCACTTTATTTGCGTCGTCTGGTGCACTCGTACCTATCTGATAGGTATGTAGTGTATCCGGGCGCCGCTGGGTGGCACCGGAGGGCCATGTCTGCCGGTATTCCACAGGGCTCAGTTCTGGGCCCGCTACTGTGGAACATCGGTTATGACTGGGTTCTCCGTGGTACCAACCCCCGAGGCGTCGCTGTTGTCTGCTACGCGGACGACACCCTGGTGACAGCGACGTCGGGATGCTTCGAGGATGCCATCCTGCTCGCCTCGTTCGGAACCGAACAGGTGGTGGGCAGGATTCGGCGACTGGGCCTCTCGGTGGCCCTGGAGAAAACCGAGGCCCTGTGTTTTCACGGGCCTCGGCGTGGGCCACCTGCAGGGGCTCACATAACTGTGGAGGGGGTGCGGATTCCCATCGGCACCACAATGAAGTATTTGGGATTGATATTGAGTAGCCGGTGGGACTTCCGCGCCCACTTTGAGATGTTGTCGCCGAAGTTGGTGCGGGCAGCGGGCGCGCTTGGGAGCCTGCTGCCGAACCTCGAAGGTCCCGGTAACCCTTGCCGGAGTCTGTACGCTGGAGTCGTGCGGTCCATGGCCCTGTACGGTTCACCCGTATGGGCCGGGTCCCTGAGCGCCCGCTGTGTCGCCTTGCTGCGCAAACCGCAGCGTCTGGTGGCGCAGCGGATAATCAGGGGCTACCGCACGGTCTCCCACGAGGCGGCCTGCGTGTTGGCCGGCACTCTCCCTTGGGACTTGGACGCCCGGTCCCTCTCGTCAGCGTTCCACTGGCGGGAGGGGGCGTCCCGTCATCGGGAGAGGCTTGCCCCGAGGGAGATTGCGGCCAGGTTCCGCAGAGCCGCCGTGGAGGAGTGGCATGCCAGGCTGGAGAGCCCGAGTTCGGGCTTGAGGACCGTCGCGGCAGTGCGACCTGTCCTAAGAGAGTGGTTAGACAGGCGCCACGGTGCGCCTACGTTCCGGCTGACACAGGTGCTGACGGGCCACGGGTGTTTCGGCTCGTACCTGTGTCGTATAGCCGGAAAAGAGGCGTCCGCCGTGTGCCACCATTGTGGCAACTGCCGCGAGGACACGGCCCAACACACTCTTGAGGAGTGCCCAGCCTGGGTGGAGGAGCGCAGCGCTCTCATAGCAGTCGTCGGAGGAGACCTCTCGCTGCCGGCCGTGGTGTCCGCCATGGTCGGCAGCCGGAGGTCATGGCGTGCGATGGTCTCCTTCTGCGAGCGCGCCATCTCGCAGAAGGAGAGCGCCGAGCGGGATCGTGAGCAGAGCGATCCCGCCCGCCGCCAAAGGAGACGTAGGAGGCGCCGGGTGGACGACTGACCGGCGTCTCCCGCCCTGTGGAATGGGGGCGTTTGGAGAATTCCACCACGGTAACCCCTGCCTGTCGTAAGAGGCGACTAATAGGGGCCTTCCGGGGTTGCGGGCGTGCAGCGGGGGGCTGTGCGCCCCTTATAGTACTATCGTACTTGCGACCCCGGGACGGACGGCAGCACGGACGGTCGGCCTCGTGCTGCCGTTGACGCCGAGGGCGTCCTTCGGCGGCGGGGGCTTCTGAGCCCCCCCAAATCGGAGACGGGCCGCAAGGCGGCACCGCGCAGGGGCGGTTCCGGTAGCAATCCGAGGTTATCTCAGGATACCCCGGGGCCGCCCCACTCAAGCGCCGAAGTAGGCCACCGCGGGGTTTTTAGTCGGTATTGCCGGTGTAGGGCATTTGATAGGGACTCGGCCCAGCGTCGCCCGGATGTCGAATATCTCTCCCGGGCATCACGGCGCTGGGTCGTAAGGCCGGCGAACCCGACATACCCGCCGCGTCCACCCCCCCGGGCGCGGCGGCAGTGGTAAAACACTTTTCCCCGCGACAAAAAAAAAAAAAAAAAAAAAAAAAAAAAAAAAAAAAAAAAAAAAGGTTCGGCATACACGACGCGGCCCAGCGTCGCCCGGATGTCGACCATCTCTCCCGGGCATCACGGCGCTGGGTCGTAAGGCCGGCGAACCCGACATACCCGCCGCGTCCACCCCCCCGGGCGCGGCGGCAGTGGTAAAACACTTTTCCCCGCGACAAAAAAAAAAAAAAAAAAAAAAAAAAAAAAAAAAAAAAAAAAAAAAAAAAAAAAAAAGGTTCGGCATACACTGCACGATCTGTGCAGGTGCTGGCAAACCCGCGGGGCACCAGGTGGGCGCCAAAGCTTGCGTCGCCTCCGTCCGCCCTCGCCGCAGTAATCGCGGTCAGGGCGCGGCGGTTGTGACGCGGCTGGACCCGTCCCGCCGAGACGCACCGATGGAGATCGCCCATTAATATGGCGCAACGGTTCCTCCAGGCGAATATTAACCACTGCGCCAGGGCCCAAGACTTATTGGTCCAAAGCCTTGCGCAGTGGTCGATACATGTGGCTGTGGTCGCCGAGCCTTATTTTGTTCCCCCCCGGGATGACTGGGCGGGGGACCTCGACAGCTCGGTGGCCGTCATCACCAGGGGCGCAGCCGGCTCCCCGCCCTTCGAAAAAGTCGTGAAGGGCTCGGGATGCGTGGCGGTCCTGTTGGGGGGGGTTTGGGTTGTGGGAGTGTATTTCTCCCCCAACAGATCCCTGGCCGAGTTTGAGCACTTCCTCGCTCGGCTGGGGGCCCTGGTGGTGCAAGGCAGTCAGCCTCGCCCCGTCCTCGTCGCCGGCGACTTCAACGCCAAGTCCTTGGCTTGGGGTTCGTCGGTGACTGACGCGCGGGGCGAGGCCCTGGAGGAATGGGCGATCTCGTCCGGCCTGGCCGTCGCGAATCGCGGGACGGCGGACACGTGCGTGAGGCATAACGGCGGTTCGGTGGTGGACATCACGTTCGCCACCCCGGCCCTAGCCCGCCGTGTCCGGGACTGGAGGGTCCTGGTGGGCGAGGAGACGTTGTCGGATCACCGATACATTCGGTTCGACGTCGCCTCGTCCCCAACCACCCGGTCGGGTGGGGGACAGACCGTCCCGCGATCGGACGGCCCTCGCTGGGCAATTTGTCGCCTCAAAGTTGAGGCCCTGAAGGAGGCCGCTCTGGCCCAGGCGCTGGTGCCCGTGCCGGACGGGCCGGTACGGGTCGACGAGGAGGCGGAATGGCTCGGGGCGGCGATGTCGCGCGTCTGCGACGCAGCCATGCCTCGGGTCCGACGCCTCCCAGAGAAGCGCCAGGTGTTCTGGTGGTCGGCGGAGCTCACGCGGCTGCGCGCGTCCTGCGTTGCCGCCCTCCGCCAGCTGTCCAGGCACCGTCGTCGCCGGATCCGTCTTCCCGGCGACGAGGACCAGGAGCGGCTGCTTCACGGCCTCCACAAGGAGGCTAAGAGAGCGCTGCATGTGGCCATTGCGAGGGCAAAGTCTGCAGCTCAAACTGAGTTCCGGAGCACTCTCGACAGCGACCCGTGGGGGCGTCCGTACCGTGTGGCGTTGAGAAAGCTCCGCCCATGGGCGCCCCCGCTGACGCAGAGTCTCCGGGGCGACCTCGTCCAGGAGGTCGTCGCGGCTTTGTTCCCGGCCACGGAGGATGTCACTCCTCCACCGATGGCGTCGCGTTCGTCGACGCCGTCGTCGTTGGATTCGGCAAGGGTTATCCCGGAGGTTTCACCCGAAGAAATGAGGGTGGCGGTGCTTCGGCTGCGGGCCAAGAAAACCGCTCCTGGTCTCGACGGCATCCCCGGACGCGCATGGGTGCTGGCCGTCGAGCATCTGGGGGCGAGGCTCCGCGGCCTATTTTCCGCGTGCATGGAGCAGGGCCACTTTCCGTCCCGGTGGAAAACCGGCAAGTTGGTCCTGCTCCAGAAGGAGGGTCGACCTGCAGAGTCGCCATCGGCCTACCGGCCCATCGTGTTGCTCGACGAGGTGTGCAAACTTTTCGAGCGCATTATACACGCTCGCCTCGTCGAGCACCTTGAGGGGGCCGGGCCGGACCTGGCGGACTGCCAGTTCGGGTTCCGGCAGGGCCGATCCACGGTCCACGCGATTCTGCGGGTCAAAGCGCACGCGGAGGAAGCAGCAGCCCAGGGTAAAGTAGTGGTGGCGGTGTCTCTTGACATCGCCAACGCATTTAACACCCTACCCTGGGCCTGCATTCATGAAGCACTGCGGTACCACGCGGTGCCGGCTTACCTGCGGCGCTTGGTGCACTCGTACCTGTCAAATCGGTACATAGTGTATCCGGGCGCCGCCGGCTGGCACCAGAGGGCCATGTCTTGCGGTGTTCCACAGGGCTCAGTACTGGGCCCGCTTTTGTGGAACATCGGCTACGATTGGGTCCTCCGTGGTACCAACCCCCGGGGCGTCGCTGTCGTCTGCTACGCGGACGACACTTTGGTGACAGCGACGGCCGGTTCTTTCGAGGATGCCATCCTGCTCGCCTCCACCGGTACCGAAGAGGTGGTGGGCAGGATTCGGCGACTGGGCCTCACGGTGGCCCTGAACAAAACCGAGGCCCTGTTCTTTCACGGGCCTCGGCGAAGGCCACCTGCAGGGGCCCACATCATTGTGGAGGGGGTGCGGATTCCCATCGGCACTACCATGAAGTATTTGGGGTTAGTTTTGAGTAGCCGGTGGGACTTCCGCGCCCACTTTGAGAAGTTGTCGCCGAAATTGGTGCGGGCAGCGGGCGCGCTTGGGAGCCTGCTGCCGAACCTCGAAGGTCCCGGTAACCCTTGCCGGAGTCTGTACGCCGGAGTCGTGCGGTCGATGGCCCTGTACGGTTCACCCGTATGGGCCGGGTCCCTGAACGCCCGCTGCGTCGCCTTGCTGCGCAAACCGCAGCGTCTGGTGGCGCAGCGGATAATCAGGGGCTACCGCACGGTCTCCCACGAGGCGGCCTGCTTGTTGGCCGGCACTCTCCCTTGGGACTTGGACGCCAAGTCCCTCTCGTCAGCGTTCCACTGGCGGGAGGGGGCGTCCCAACATCGGGAGCGGCTTGCCCCGAGGGAGATTGCGGCCAGGTTCCGCAGAGCCGCCGTGGAGGAGTGGCATGCCAGGCTGGAGAGCCCGAGTTCGGGCTTGAGGACCGTCGCGGCAGTGCGACCTGTCCTCGAACAGTGGTTGGACAGCCGCCACGGTGCGCCTACGTTCCGGCTGACACAGGTACTGACGGGGCACGGGTGTTTTGGTGCGTACCTGTGTCGCATAGCCGGGAAGGAGGCGTCCGCCGTGTGCCACCACTGTGGCAACTGCCGCGAGGACACGGCCCAACACACTCTTCAGGAGTGCCCAGCCTGGGTGGAGGAGCGCAGCGCTCTCACAGCAGTCGTCGGAGGAGACCTCTCGCTGCCGGCCGTGGTTTCCGCCATGGTCGACAGCCGGGGGTCATGGCGTGCGATGGTCTCCTTCTGCGAGCGCGTCATCTCGCAGAAGGAGAGCGCCGAGCGGGATCGTGAGCAGAACGATCCCGCCCGCCGCCAAAGGAGACGAAGGAGACGTCGGGTGGACGACTGACCGGCGTCTCCCGCCCTGTGGAATGGGGGCGTTTGGAGAATTCCACCACGGTATCCCCTGCCTGTCGTAAGAGGCGACTTATAGGGGCCTTCCGGGGTCGCGGGCGCGCAGCGGGGGGCTGTGCGCCCCTTTTAGTACTTTTGTACATGCGACCCCGGGACGGACGGCAGCACGGACGGTCGGCCTCGTGCTGCCGTAGACGCCGAGGGCGTCCTTCGGCGGCGGGGGCTTCTGAGCCCCCCCCCCAAATCGGAGACGGGCCGCAAGGCGGCACCGCGCAGGGGCGGTTCCGGTAGCAATCCGAGGCTATCTCCGGATACCCCGGGACCGCCCCACTCAAGCGCCGAAGAAGGCCACCGCGGGGTTTTTAGTCGGTATTGCCGGTGTAGGGTGTATATATTGTTAGGGACTCGGCCCAGCGTCGCCCGGATGTCAAACATCTCTCCCGGGCATCACGGCGCTGGGTCGTAAGACCGGCGAACCCGACATACCCGCCGCGTCCACCCCCCCCGGGCGCGGCGGCAGTGGTAAAACACTTTTCCCCGCGACAAAAAAAAAAAAAAAAAAAAAAAAAAAAAAAAAAAAAAAAAAAAAAAAGGTTAGGTTCGGCATGGGGTGCGAAGTCAGGAAACCTCCACGTGGTGCACCCTGGGCAACGGCGGTCACGGATGAAGACGGTTTCGAATTTTCGTCTGCTTTCATCCGTGACCACGGCTAATATCCTGGCGAGGTCGGTTGGCAGTCGTCGCGTGTTGTGGCGGCTGTCGTCCAGTTGGGGGGGTCATTGGGCCACCTTCAGGTTCTGTCCTGAGGGTGTCGGCGGGCTCGGTGTGCGTTCATCCCGCCGCCGAGCAGGCAGTGGAGGGGACGCTCTCCTTCACTGTCGCCGTCGAATATCGTAATCCGGTCTCGGAGGTCTGTGGTCATGTCTCGCGCTCCGACCGGACCGAGGGTCTTGGCTTCACCGCCCGGACCGCGAGGGAGAAATCCTCTATAAAAAGTTACCCCGAATCCCAAGCGGCGGCGCACCGCGAGGGGATGCATGGCCGATGGGTAGTTCGGTCTCTAGTGCGACCCCCGTCGGAGTAACGGCCGACACTCCGGCGGGTTACACCATAGGCTTACCCAGGTACAGGGGGCTCTGCCTGGGTGGACGGTTTATTTCCCCCACACTCGTGGGAACAATATGAATTTGTCCAATTTAAATAAAAAAGTACCGATAGTAAGACTGGAGAAGTTGCCAGGGTCCTCTTGTGACCCTGGTTGTTCGGAGGAGGTGCCGATGGAGGGAGTGGCGCATGTCTCGGGCATCAAGTCCGAGGCCGGTGCCACTTCTACTTGCACAAAAAGAAGTCGCAGAGAACGGACGGAGTCTGTCTCTAGCGACAGCGATCAGGGGCCGGAGGCGAAGATGCGGCCACCTGACGATGACGACGGTGATGCGACAGAAACCGTCGATGTGCCAGACGAAAATCTGGACTGGCACATGAGGCTAGCCGGGGTGTTGCGGGAAGTGTCCCTGAAGTCCCGCCACCTAAAAGGGACCTTTCAGCAAAAGCTGAACTCGGTGGCTAATGAGCTGGCGGCGAGGTCCAGGGAGACGCCCTCTGCTGAGGTGGCACGCCTCGAATCGGAGAAGGCGGCGATGTCGAGGGAAATCGCCAAACTTAAAGCCGCTCAAGAGGCCCAGGGCAAAGCCCTGGATGAAGTTTTGGCGACGCTAAGGTCCCTGGGGGAGTCACAGCCGGAGTCATCTAGGCGAGATAGTCCAAGCGCCGGCCTTGAGGAGTTTGAACGCCGGCTTCTGAACATTCTCGACGCTCGCCTGGAGGCGATGGCAATGAGGCTGCCGCCGGAGCCGATCACTCGGCCCCCTTTGGCTGGTGACAGAGCCAGAGGTCGGGTGGAGGAGTGGCCTTCCCTGCCGTCGGTCGCTGGGCCATCGCGTGCACAGCCCGTTGTTGCCGGCCCGTCAGCTCCCTCAACAACACCAAAAGGGAAGGGCAAGGGCAAGAAAACGGCCCAGCCCACACCTGGTGCTGGCCCTCGGCTCGCCAATGATGCCGCACCGCAGTCTACTCCGGCTGGGCCCGTCCCGGTGGCTGCACCGCGGAATATTCCCCCGCAGCCTTCCACCGGCAAAGGAGGGAACAAAAAGAAGGCGAAGGGTAGCTCGCCACCGACTCGGCCAATCCCGGCGCCACGTCCACCGCCGCCTGCCCCTGCGGTCATCGAAGAGGGCTGGACGATGGTGGTAAAGAAGAAGGGGGCGAAAAAGAAATCTCCCCAGGTTATATCTGGAGCCCCACAGTCGGTGGCTGGTGCCACACCAAAGCGGCCCCAGCCGCAACAGCGTCGGCAAGAACCGCCGAAAATTCGCCTGCCCCGCAAGGCGGCCGTCACAATTACGGTGACGCCGGAGGGGTTGGCGAATGGCGTGACGTATGCCCAGGTTTTGCGCGAGGTGCTAGCAAATGTGCGCCTCGCCGACCTGGGCATCGCCGAGATGCAGGCTCGGCTAATGGCGACAGGCGGGTACCTGTACGAAGTACCCGGCCCAGAGACTGAGGCGAGGGCTGACGCTCTCGCCTCGCGTATGAGGGCCGTGTTCCGCGGGACGGAGTTAGAAGTTGCAGTGCGTATTTCCCGCCCCTGCAAGACCGCGGAACTGCGGGTGTCCGGGCTGGACGCGTCCGCCGACCCGGACATGATCGCGACGGCCCTCGCTAGTGCCGGCGGCAGTGCGAAAGAGGAGTTTAAGGTCGGAGAGATCCGCTCCGACCGCTCGGGCCTTGGCGCGGTGTGGGTGCGTTGCCCCGCCAAGGCCGCAGATAAAGTAATTAGGGCAGGACGCGTCCTAATCGGCTGGGTGGCGGCGCGGGTCCAGCTCTTGGAGGCCAGGCCCATGCGGTGCTTCCGCTGCCTGCATAGAGGGCATGTGCGGAGGCACTGCAACGACGAGCACGACCGTAGCGGGATCTGCTACCGCTGCGGTCAAACGGGCCACAAGGCCAAGGAGTGCTCCGCGGAACCGCACTGCACAATCTGTGCAGGTGCTGGCAAACCCGCGGGGCACCAGGTGGGCGCCAAAGCTTGCGTCGCCTCCGTCCGCCCTCGCCGCAGTAATCGCGGTCAGGGCGCGGCGGTTGTGACGCGGCCGGACCCGTCCCGCCGAGACGCACCGATGGAGATCGCCCATTAATATGGCGCAACGGTTCCTCCAGGCGAATATTAACCACTGCGCCAGGGCCCAAGACTTATTGGTCCAAAGCCTTGCGCAGTGGTCGATACATGTGGCTGTGGTCGCCGAGCCTTATTTTGTTCCCCCCCGGGATGACTGGGCAGGGGACCTCGACAGCTCGGTGGCCGTCATCACCAGGGGCGCAGCCGGCTCCTCGCCCTTCGAAAAAGTCGTGAAGGGCTCGGGATGCGTGGCAGTCCTGTTGGGGGAGGTTTGGGTTGTGGGAGTGTATTTCTCCCCCAACAGATCCCTGGCCGAGTTTGAGCACTTCCTCACTCGGCTGGGGGCCCTGGTGGTGCAAGGCAGTCAGCCTCGCCCCGTCCTCGTCGCCGGCGACTTCAACGCCAAGTCCTTGGCTTGGGGTTCGTCGGTGACTGACGCGCGGGGCGAGGCCCTGGAGGAATGGGCGATCTCGTCCGGCTTGGCCGTCGCGAATCGCGGGACGGCGGACACGTGCGTGAGGCATAACGGCGGTTCGGTGGTGGACATCACGTTCGCCACCCCGGCCCTAGCCCGCCGTGTCCGGGACTGGAGGGTCCTGGTGGGCGAGGAGACGTTGTCGGATCACCGATACATTCGGTTCGACGTCGCCTCGTCCCCAACCACCCGGTCGGGTGGGGGACGGACCGTCCCGCGATCGGACGGCCCTCGCTGGGCAATTTGTCGCCTCGAAGTTGAGGCCCTGAAGGAGGCCGCTCTGGCCCAGGCGCTGGTGCCCGTGCCGGACGGGCCGGTACGGGTCGACGAGGAGGCGGAATGGCTCGGGGCGGCGATGTCGCGCGTCTGCGACGCAGCCATGCCTCGGGTCCGACGTCTCCCAGAGAAGCGCCAGGTGTTCTGGTGGTCGGCGGAGCTCACGCGGCTGCGCGCGTCCTGCGTAGTCGCCCTCCGCCAGCTGTCCAGGCACCGTCGTCGCCGGATCCGTCTTCCCGGCGACGAGGACCAGGAGCGCCTGCTTCACGGCCTCCACAAGGAGGCTAAGAGAGCGCTGCACGTGGCCATTGCGAGGGCAAAGTCTGCAGCTCAAACTGAGTTCCGGAGCACTCTCGACAGCGACCCGTGGGGGCGTCCGTACCGTGTGGCGTTGAGAAAGCTCCGCCCATGGGCGCCCCCGCTGACGCAGAGTCTCCGGGGCGACCTCGTCCAGGAGGTCGTCGCGGCTTTGTTCCCGGCCACGGAGGATGTCACTCCTCCACCGATGGCGTCGCGTTCGCCGACGCCGTCGTCGTTGGATTCGGCAAGGGTTATCCCGGAGGTTTCACCCGAAGAAATGAGGGTGGCGGTGCTTCGGCTGCGGGCCAAGAAAACCGCTCCTGGTCTCGACGGCATCCCCGGACGCGCATGGGTGCTGGCCGTCGAGCATCTGGGGGCGAGGCTCCGCGGCCTATTTTCCGCGTGCATGGAGCAGGGCCACTTTCCGTCCCGGTGGAAAACCGGCAAGTTGGTCCTGCTCCAGAAGGAGGGTCGACCTGCAGAGTCGCCATCGGCCTACCGGCCCATCGTGTTGCTCGACGAGGTGTGCAAACTTTTCGAGCGCATTATACACGCTCGCCTCGTCGAGCACCTTGAGGGGGCCGGGCCGGACCTGGCAGATTGTCAGTACGGGTTCCGGCAGGGCCGATCCACGGTCCACGCGATTCTGCGGGTCAAGGCGCACGCGGAGGATGCAGTTGCGCGGGGTGAGGTGGTGGTGGCGGTGTCGCTCGACATCGCCAACGCATTCAACACCTTGCCCTGGGGCTGCATTCATGAAGCACTGCGGTACCACGCGGTGCCGGCTTACCTGCGGCGCTTGGTGCACTCGTACCTGTCAAATCGGTACATAGTGTATCCGGGCGCCGCCGGCTGGCACCAGAGGGCCATGTCTTGCGGTGTTCCACAGGGCTCAGTACTGGGCCCGCTATTGTGGAACATCGGCTACGATTGGGTCCTCCGTGGTACCAACCCCCGGGGCGTCGCTGTCGTCTGCTACGCGGACGACACTTTGGTGACAGCGACGGCCGGTTCATTCGAGGATGCCATCCTGCTCGCCTCCTCCGGTACCGAAGAGGTTGTGGGCAGGATTCGGCGACTGGGCCTCACGGTGGCCTTGAACAAAACCGAGGCCCTGTTTTTCCACGGGCCTCGGCGAAGGCCACCTGCAGGGGCCCACATCATTGTGGAGGGGGTGCGGATTCCCATCGGCTCTACGATGAAGTATTTGGGGTTAATTTTGAGTAGCCGGTGGGACTTCCGCGCCCACTTTGAGAAGTTGTCGCCGAAATTGGTGCGGGCAGCGGGCGCGCTTGGGAGCCTGCTGCCGAACCTCGAAGGTCCCGGTAACCCTTGCCGGAGTCTGTACGCGGGAGTCGTGCGGTCGATGGCCCTGTACGGTTCACCCGTATGGGCCGAGTCCCTGAACGCCCGTTGCGTCGCCTTGCTGCGCAAACCGCAGCGTCTGGTGGCGCAGCGGATAATCAGGGGCTACCGCACGGTCTCCCACGAGGCGGCCTGCGTGTTGGCCGGCACTCTCCCTTGGGACTTGGACGCCCGGTCCCTCTCGTCAGCGTTCCACTGGCGGGAGGGGGCGTCCCGGAATCGAGAGAGGCTTGCCCCGAGGGAGATTGCGGCCAGGTTCCGCAGAGCCGCCGTGGAGGAGTGGCATGCCAGGCTGGAGAGCCCGAGTTCGGGCTTGAGGACCGTCGCGGCAGTGCGACCTGTCCTCGAACAGTGGCTGGACAGGCGCCACGGTGCGCCTACGTTCCGGCTGACACAGGTACTGACGGGGCACGGGTGTTTTGGTGCGTACCTGTGTCGCATAGCCGGGAAGGAGGCGTCCGCCGTGTGCCACCACTGTGGCAACTGCCGCGAGGACACGGCCCAACACACTCTTCAGGAGTGCCCAGCCTGGGTGGAGGAGCGCAGCGCTCTCACAGCAGTCGTCGGAGGCGACCTCTCGCTGCCGGCCGTGGTGTCCGCCATGGTCGGCAGCCGGGGGTCATGGCGTGCGACGGTCTCCTTCTGCGAGCGCGTCATCTCGCAGAAGGAGAGCGCCGAGCAGGATCGTGAGCAGAACGATCCCGCCCGCCGCCAAAGGAGACGAAGGAGACGTCGGGTGGACGACTGACCGGCGTCTCCCGCCCTGTGGAATGGGGGCGTTTGGAGAATTCCACCACGGTATCCCCTGCCTGTCGTAAGAGGCGACTTATAGGGGCCTTCCGGGGTCGCGGGCGCGCAGCGGGGGGCTGTGCGCCCCTTTTAGTACTATTGTACATGCGGCCCCGGGACGGACGGCAGCACGGACGGTCGGCCTCGTGCTGCCGTAGACGCCGAGGGCGTCCTTCGGCGGCGGGGGCTTCTGAGCCCCCCCCAAATTGGAGACGGGCCGCAAGGCGGCACCGCGCAGGGGCGGTTCCGGTAGCAATCCGAGTCTATCTCCGGATACCCCGGGACCGCCCCACTCAAGCGCCGAAGAAGGCCACCGCGGGGTTTTTAGTCGGTATTGCCGGTGTAGGGTGTATATAGTGTTAGGGACTCGGCCCAGCGTCGCCCGGATGTCGAACATCTCTCCCGGGCATCACGGCGCTGGGTCGTAAGACCGGCGAACCCGACATACCCGCCGCGTCCACCCCCCCGGGCGTGGCGGCAGTGGTAAAACACTTTTCCCCGCGACAAAAAAAAAAAAAAAAAAAAAAAGGTTAGGTTCGGCATGGCCGGTCGACGGTTCATGCGATTCTGCGGGTCAAGGCGCACGCGGAGGATGCAGTTGCCCGGGGTAAGGTGGTGGTGGCGGTGTCGCTCGACATCGCCAACGCCTTCAACACCTTGCCCTGGGCCTGCATACATGAGGCACTGCGGTACCACATGGTGCCACTTTATTTGCGTCGTCTGGTGCACTCGTACCTATCTGATAGGTATGTAGTGTATCCGGGCGCCGCTGGGTGGCACCGGAGGGCCATGTCTGCCGGTGTTCCACAGGGCTCAGTTCTGGGCCCGCTACTGTGGAACATCGGTTATGACTGGGTTCTCCGTGGTACCAACCCCCGAGGCGTCGCTGTTGTCTGCTACGCGGACGACACCCTGGTGACAGCGACGTCGGGATGTTTCGAGGATGCCATCCTGCTCGCCTCGTTCGGAACCGAACAGGTGGTGGGCAGGATTCGGCGACTGGGCCTCTCGGTGGCACTGGGGAAAACCGAGGCCCTGTGTTTTCACGGGCCTCGGCGTGGGCCACCTGCAGGGGCTCACATAACTGTGGAGGGGGTGCGGATTCCCATCGGCACCACAATGAAGTATTTGGGATTGATATTGAGTAGCCGGTGGGACTTCCGCGCCCACTTTGAGATGTTGTCGCCGAAGTTGGTGCGGGCAGCGGGCGCGCTTGGGAGCCTGCTGCCGAACCTCGAAGGTCCCGGTAACCCTTGCCGGAGTCTGTACGCTGGAGTCGTGCGGTCCATGGCCCTGTACGGTTCACCCGTATGGGCCGGGTCCCTGAGCGCCCGCTGCGTCGCCTTGCTGCGCAAACCGCAGCGTCTGGTGGCGCAGCGGATAATCAGGGGCTACCGCACGGTCTCCCACGAGGCGGCCTGCGTGTTGGCCGGCACTCTCCCTTGGGACTTGGACGCCCGGTCCCTCTCGTCAGCGTTCCACTGGCGGGAGGGGGCGTCCCGTCATCGGGAGAGGCTTGCCCCGAGGGAGATTGCGGCCAGGTTCCGCAGAGCCGCCGTGGAGGAGTGGCATGCCAGGCTGGAGAGCCCGAGTTCGGGCTTGAGGACCGTCGCGGCAGTGCGACCTGTCCTCGAACAGTGGCTGGACAGGCGCCACGGTGCGCCTACGTTCCGGCTGACACAGGTACTGACGGGGCACGGGTGTTTTGGTGCGTACCTGTGTCGCATAGCCGGGAAGGAGGCGTCCGCCGTGTGCCACCACTGTGGCAACTGCCGCGAGGACACGGCCCAACACACTCTAGAGGAGTGCCCAGCCTGGGTGGAGGAGCGCAGCGCTCTCATAGCAGTCGTCGGAGGAGACCTCTCGCTGCTGGCCGTGGTGTCCGCCATGGTCGGCAGCCGGAGGTCATGGCGTGCGATGGTCTCCTTCTGCGAGCGCGCCATCTCGCAGAAGGAGAGCGCCGAGCGGGATCGTGAGCAGAGCGATCCCGCCCGCCGCCAAAGGAGACGTAGGAGGCGCCGGGTGGACGACTGACCGGCGTCTCCCGCCCTGTGGAATGGGGGCGTTTGGAGAATTCCACCACGGTAACCCCTGCCTGTCGTAAGAGGCGACTAATAGGGGCCTTCCGGGGTCGCGGGCGCGCAGCGGGGGGCTGTGCGCCCTTCATAGTACTATTGTACTTGCGACCCCGGGACGGACGGCAGCACGGACGGTCGGCCTCGTGCTGCCGTAGACGCCGAGGGCGTCCTTCGGCGGCGGGGGCTTCTGAGCCCCCCCAAATCGGAGACGGGCCGCAAGGCGGCACCGCGCAGGGGCGGTTCCGGTAGCAATCCGAGGCTATCTCAGGATACCCCGGGGCCGCCCCACTCATGCGCCGAAGTAGGCCACCGCGGGGTTTTTAGTCGGTATTGCCGGTGTAGGGCATTTGTTAGGGACGCGGCCCAGCGTCGCCCGGATGTCGACCATCTCTCCCGGGTATCACGGCGCTGGGTCGTAAGGCCGGCGAACCCGACATACCCGCCGCGTCCACCCCCCCGGGCGCGGCGGCAGTGGTAAAACACTTTTCCCCGCGACAAAAAAAAAAAAAAAAAAAAAAAAAAAAGGTTAGGTTGGGGTGCGAAGTCAGGAAACCTCCACGTGGTGCACCCTGGGCAACGGCGGTCACGGATGAAGACGGTATCGAATTTTCGTCTGCTTTCATCCGTGACCACGGCTAATATCCTGGCGAGGTCGGTTGGCAGTCGTCGCGTGTTGTGGCGGCTGTCGTCCAGCTGGGGGGGTTCATTGGGCCACCTTCAGGTTCTGTCCTGAGGGTGTCGGCGGGCTCGGTGTGCGCTCATCCCGCCGCCGAGCAGGCAGTGGAGGGGACGCTCTCCTTCACTGTCGCCGTCGAATATCGTAATCCGGTCTCGGAGGTCTGTGGTCATGTCTCGCGCTCCGACCGGACCGAGGGTCTTGGCTTCACCGCCCGGACCGCGAGGGAGAAATCCTCTATAAAAAGTTACCCCGAATCCCAAGCGGCGGCGCACCGCGAGGGGATGCATGGCCGATGGGTAGTTCGGTCTCTAGTGCGACCCCCGTCGGAGTAACGGCCGACACTCCGGCGGGTTACACCATAGGCTTACCCAGGTACAGGGGGCTCTGCCTGGGTGGACCGTTTATTTCCCCCATACTCGTGGGACTACAATGAATATGTCTAACTTTAAAACAAATAAAATACCTGTAGTGAGAGTGGAGAAGTTTCCCGGGTCCTCTTGTGACCCTGGCTGTTCGGAGGAGGTGCCAATGGAGGGAGTGGCGCAGGTCTCGGGCATCAAGTCTGAGGCCGGTGTCACTTCTTCTTGCACAAAGAGGAGTCGCAGAGAACGGACGGAGTCTGTCTCTAGCGACAGCGACCAGGGGCCGGAGGCGAAGATGCGGCCACCTGACGATGAGGACGGCGACGCACGAGAGTCCGTCGATGTGCCAGAAGAAAATCTGGACTGGCACATGAGGCTAGCCGGGATAATACGGGAAGTGTCCCAGAAGTCCAAACATCTTAAAGGGACCTTCCAGCATAAGCTAAACTCGGCGGCAAACGAGCTGGCGGCGAGATCCCGGGAGACGCCCTCCGCTGAGGTGGCTCGCCTGGAATCTGAGAAGGCGGCGATGGCGACGGAAATCGCCAAATTAAAGGCCGCTCAAGAGGCCCAGGGCAAAGCCCTAGAGGAAGTGTTGGCGACGCTCAGATCCCTGGGGGGGTCGCCGCCGGAGTTATCAAGGCGTGAGAGTCCGAGCACCGGTCTGGAGGAGTTCGAACGCCGGCTTCTCAACATCCTTGACGCCCGCCTTGACGCCATGGCCATGAGGCTACCGCCGGAGCCCATCATTCGTCCCCCTTTGGCTGGCGACAGTGCCAGAGGTCGGGTTGAGGAGTGGCCTTCGCTTCCGCCGGTCGCTGGGCCATCGAGTGCAGTGCCCGTCGTTGCCGGCCCGTCAGCCCCCTCAACATCAAAAGGGAAGGGCAAGGGCAAGGGCAAGAAAACGGCCCAGCCCACACATGTTGCTGGCCCCCGATTTGCACCTGACGCCGCACCTCGGCCTACTCCAGCTGGAGCAGTCCCGGTGGCGGCGCCGCGGAAAATTCCCCCGCAGCAGTCCACCAGCAAAGGGGGGAACAAGAAGGCGAAGAGTGTTTCGCAACCGACTCGGCCGGTCCCGGCACCACGCCCACTGCCACCAGCCCCAGCGGCTACGGAAGAAGGCTGGACAGTAGTGGTTAAGAAGGGGGCGAAGAAGAAAGCCTCTCAGGCTACGCCTGCAGCTCCGCAGCAGGCAGTTGGTGTCACACCAAAGCGGCCCCAGCCGCAACAGCGTCGGCCGGAACCGCAGAAGATCCGCCTGCACCGCAAGGCCGCTGTCACTATTACGGTGACGCCGGAGGGGCTGGCAAGCGGCGTGACGTATGCCCAGGTTCTGCGCGAGGTACTAGCAAACGTGCGCCTCGCCGACCTGGGCATCGCCGAGATGCAGGCTCGGCTCATGGCGACGGGCGGGTACTTGTATGAGGTACCCGGCCCGGAGACTGAAGCGAGGGCCGACGCTCTAGCCGAGCGTATGAGGGCCGTGTTCCGCGGGACGGAGTTAGAAGTTGCAGTGCGTATTTCCCGCCCCTGCAAGACCGCGGAACTGCGGGTGTCCGGGCTGGATGCGTCCGCCGACCCGGACATGATCGCGACGGCCCTCGCTAGTGCCGGCGGTTGTGCAAAGGACGAGTTCAAGGTCGGAGAGATCCGCTCCGACCGTTCAGGCCTTGGCGCGGTGTGGGTGCGTTGCCCCGCCAAGGCCGCTGATAAAATTATCAGGGCAGGACGCGTCCTGATAGGTTGGGTGGCGGCGCGGGTCCGGCTGTTGGAGGCCAGGCCCATGCGGTGCTTCCGCTGCCTGCATAGAGGGCATGTGCGGAGGCACTGCAACGACGAGCATGACCGTAGCGGGATCTGCTACCGCTGCGGTCAAACGGGCCACAAGGCCAAGGAGTGCTCCGCGGAACCGCACTGCACAATCTGTGCAGGTGCTGGCAAACCCGCGGGGCACCAGGTGGGCGCCAAAGCTTGCGTCGCCTCCGTCCGCCCTCGCCGCAGTAATCGCGGTCAGGGCGCGGCGGTTGTGACGCAGCCGGACCCGTCCCGCCGAGACGCACCGATGGAGATCGCCCAATAATATGGCGCAAAAATTCCTCCAGGCGAATATTAACCACTGCGCCAGGGCCCAAGACTTATTGGTCCAAAGCCTCGCGCAGTGGTCGATACATGTGGCTGTGGTCGCCGAGCCTTACTTTGTTCCCCCCCGGGATGACTGGGCGGGGGACCTCGACAGCTCGGTGGCCGTCATCACCAGGGGCGCAGCCGGCTCCCCGCCCTTCGAAAAAGTCGTGAAGGGCTCGGGATGCGTGGCGGTCCTGTTGGGGGGGGTTTGGGTTGTGGGAGTGTATTTCTCCCCCAACAGATCCCTGGCCGAGTTTGAGCACTTCCTCGCTCGGCTGGGGGCCCTGGTGGTGCAAGGCAGTCAGCCTCGCCCCGTCCTCGTCGCCGGCGACTTCAACGCCAAGTCCTTGGCTTGGGGTTCGTCGGTGACTGACGCGCGGGGCGAGGCCCTGGAGGAATGGGCGATCTCGTCCGGCTTGGCCGTCGCGAATCGCGGGACGGCGGACACGTGCGTGAGGCATAACGGCGGTTCGGTGGTGGACATCACGTTCACCACCCCGGCCCTAGCCCGCCGTGTCCGGGATTGGAGGGTCCTGGTGGGCGAGGAGACGTTGTCGGATCACCGATACATTCGGTTCGACGTCGCCTCGTCCCCAACCACCCGGTCGGGTGGGGGACAGACCGTCCCGCGATCGGACGGCCCTCGCTGGGCAATTTGTCGCCTCGAAGTTGAGGCCCTGAAGGAGGCCGCTCTGGCCCAGGCGCTGGTGCCCGTGCCGGACGGGCCGGTACGGGTCGACGAGGAGGCGGAATGGCTCGGGGCGGCGATGTCGCGCGTCTGCGACGCAGCCATGCCTCGGGTCCGACGCCTCCCAGAGAAGCGCCAGGTGTTCTGGTGGTCGGCGGAGCTCACGCGGCTGCGCGCGTCCTGCGTTGCCGCCCTCCGCCAGCTGTCCAGGCACCGTCGTCGCCGGATCCGTCTTGCCGGCGACGCGGACCAGGAGCGGCTGCTTCACGGCCTCCACAAGGAGGCTAAGAGAGCGCTGCACGTGGCCATTGCGAGGGCAAAGTCTGCAGCTCAAACTGAGTTCCGGAGCACTCTCGACAGCGACCCGTGGGGGCGTCCGTACCGTGTGGCGTTGAGAAAGCTCCGCCCATGGGCGCCCCCGCTGACGCAGAGTCTCCGGGGCGACCTCGTCCAGGAGGTCGTCGCGGCTTTGTTCCCGGCCACGGAGGATGTCACTCCTCCACCGATGGCGTCGCGTTCGTCGACGCCATCGTCGTTGGATTCGGCAAGGGTTATCCCGGAGGTTTCACCCGAAGAAATGAGGGTGGCGGTGCTTCGGCTGCGGGCCAAGAAAACCGCCCCTGGTCTCGACGGCATCCCCGGACGCGCATGGGTGCTGGCCGTCGAGCATCTGGGGGCGAGGCTCCGCAGCCTATTTTCCGCGTGCATGGAGCAGGGCCACTTTCCGTCCCGGTGGAAAACCGGCAAGTTGGTCCTGCTCCAGAAGGAGGGTCGACCTGCAGAGTCGCCATCGGCCTACCGGCCCATCGTGTTGCTCGACGAGGTTTGTAAGCTTTTCGAGAGGATTATTCACGCTCGCCTCGTCGAGCACCTTGAGGGGGCCGGGCCGGACCTGGCAGACTGCCAGTACGGGTTCCGGCAAGGCCGATCCACAGTTCATGCGATTCTGCGGGTCAAGGCGCACGCGGAGGATGCAGTTGCGCGGGGTGAGGTGGTGGTGGCGGTGTCGCTCGACATCGCCAACGCGTTCAACACCTTGCCCTGGGGCTGCATTCATGAAGCACTGCGGTACCACGCGGTGCCGGCTTATCTGCGGCGCTTGGTGCACTCGTACCTGTCAAATCGGTACATAGTGTATCCGGGCGCCGCCGGCTGGCACCAGAGGGCCATGTCTTGCGGTGTTCCACAGGGCTCAGTACTGGGCCCGCTATTGTGGAACATCGGCTACGATTGGGTCCTCCGTGGTACCAACCCCCGGGGCGTCGCTGTCGTCTGCTACGCGGACGACACTTTGGTGACAGCGACGGCCGGTTCTTTCGAGGATGCCATCCTGCTCGCCTCCTCCGGCACCGAAGAGGTGGTGGGCAGGATTCGGCGACTGGGCCTCACGGTGGCCTTGAACAAAACCGAGGCCCTATTCTTCCACGGGCCTCGGCGAAGGCCACCTTCAGGGGCCCACATCACTGTGGAGGGGGTGCGGATTCCCATCGGCACTACTATGAAGTATTTGGGTTTGATTTTAAGTAGCCGGTGGGACTTCCGCGCCCATTTTGAGAAATTGTCGCCGAAATTGGTGCGGGCAGCGGGCGCGCTTGGGAGCCTGCTGCCGAACCTCGAAGGTCCCGGTAACCCTTGCCGGAGTCTGTACGCGGGAGTCGTGCGGTCGATGGCCCTGTACGGTTCACCCGTATGGGCCGAGTCCCTGAACGCCCGTTGCGTCGCCTTGCTGCGCAAACCGCAGCGTCTGGTGGCGCAGCGGATAATCAGGGGCTACCGCACGGTCTCTCACGAGGCGGCCTGCTTGTTGGCCGGCACTCTCCCTTGGGACTTGGACGCCCGGTCCCTCTCGTCAGCGTTCCACTGGCGGGAGGGCGCGTCCCATCATCAAGAGAGGCTTGCCCCGAGGGAGATTGCGGCCAGGTTCCGCAGAGCCGCCGTGGAGGAGTGGCATGCCAGGCTGGAGAGCCCGAGTTCGGGCTTGAGGACCGTCGCGGCAGTGCGACCTGTCCTCGAACAGTGGCTGGACAGGCGCCACGGTGCGCCTACGTTCCGGCTGACACAGGTACTGACGGGGCACGGGTGTTTTGGTGCGTACCTGTGTCGCATAGCCGGGAAGGAGGCGTCCGCCGTGTGCCACCACTGTGGCAACTGCCGCGAGGACACGGCCCAACACACTCTTCAGGAGTGCCCAGCCTGGGTGGAGGAGCGCAGCGCTCTCACAGCAGTCGTCGGAGGCGACCTCTCGCTGCCGGCCGTGGTGTCCGCCATGGTCGACAGCCGGGGGTCATGGCGTGCGATGGTCTCCTTCTGCGAGCGCGTCATCTCGCAGAAGGAGAGCGCAGAGCGGGATCGTGAGCAGAACGATCCCGCTCGCCGCCAAAGGAGACGAAGGAGACGTCGGGTGGACGACTGACCGGCGTCTCCCGCCCTGTGGAATGGGGGCGTTTGGAGAATTCCACCACGGTATCCCCTGCCTGTCGTAAGAGGCGACTCATAGGGGCCTTCCGGGGTCGCGGGCGTGCAGCGGGGGGCTGTGCGCCCCTTTTAGTACTTTTGTACATGCGGCCCCGGGACGGACGGCAGCACGGACGGTCGGCCTCGTGCTGCCGTAGACGCCGAGGGCGTCCTTCGGCGGCGGGGGCTTATGAGCCCCCCCCTAAATTGGAGACGGGCCGCAAGGCGGCACCGCGCCTGGGCGGTTCCGGTAGCAATCCGAGTCTATCTCCGGATACCCCGGGACCGCCCCACTCAAGCGCCGAAGAAGGCCACCGCGGGGTTTTTAGTCGGTATTGCCGGTGTAGGGTGTATATAGTGTTAGGGACTCGGCCCAGCGTCGCCCGGATGTCGAACATCTCTCCCGGGCATCACGGCGCTGGGTCGTAAGACCGGCGAACCCGACATACCCGCCGCGTCCACCCCCCCGGACGCGGCGGCAGTGGTAAAACACTTTTCCCCGCGACAAAAAAAAAAAAAAAAAAAAAAAAAAAAAAGGTTAGGTTCCAGGAGCGGCTGCTTCACGGCCTCCACAAGGAGGCTAAGAGAGCGCTGCATGTGGCCATTGCGAGGGCAAAGTCTGCAGCTCAAACTGAGTTCCGGAGCACTCTCGACAGCGACCCGTGGGGGCGTCCGTACCGTGTGGCGTTGAGAAAGCTCCGCCCATGGGCGCCCCCGCTGACGCAGAGTCTCCGGGGCGACCTCGTCCAGGAGGTCGTCGCGGCTTTGTTCCCGGCCACGGAGGATGTCACTCCTCCACCGATGGCGTCGCGTTCGCCGACGCCGTCGTCGTTGGATTCGGCAAGGGTTATCCCGGAGGTTTCACCCGAAGAAATGAGGGTGGCGGTGCTTCGGCTGCGGGCCAAGAAAACCGCTCCTGGTCTCGACGGCATCCCCGGACGCGCATGGGTGCTGGCCGTCGAGCATCTGGGGGCGAGGCTCCGCGGCCTATTTTCCGCGTGCATGGAGCAGGGCCACTTTCCGTCCCGGTGGAAAACTGGCAAGTTGGTCCTGCTCCAGAAGGAGGGTCGACCTGCAGAGTCGCCATCGGCCTACCGGCCCATCGTGTTGCTCGACGAGGTGTGCAAACTTTTCGAGCGCATTATACACGCTCGCCTCGTCGAGCACCTTGAGGGGGCCGGGCCGGACCTGGCAGATTGTCAGTACGGGTTCCGGCAGGGCCGATCCACGGTCCACGCGATTCTGCAGGTCAAAGCGCACGCGGAGGATGCAGTTGCGCGGGGTGAGGTGGTGGTGGCGGTGTCGCTCGACATCGCCAACGCATTCAACACCTTGCCCTGGGGCTGCATTCATGAAGCACTGCGGTACCACGCGGTGCCGGCTTACCTGCGGCGCTTGGTGCACTCGTACCTGTCAAATCGGTACATAGTGTATCCGGGCGCCGCCGGCTGGCACCAGAGGGCCATGTCTTGCGGTGTTCCACAGGGATCAGTATTGGGCCCGCTATTGTGGAACATCGGCTACGATTGGGTCCTCCGTGGTACCAACCCCCGGGGCGTCGCTGTCGTCTGCTACGCGGACGACACTTTGGTGACAGCGACGGCCGGTTCTTTCGAGGATGCCATCCTGCTCGCCTCCTCCGGCACCGAAGAGGTGGTGGGCAGGATTCGGCGACTGGGCCTCACGGTGGCCCTGAACAAAACCGAGGCCCTGTTCTTTCACGGGCCTCGGCGGAGGCCACCTGTAGGGGCCCATATCACAGTTGAGGGGGTGCGGATTCCCATCGGCTCTACAATGAAATATTTAGGGTTGATTTTGAGTAGCCGGTGGGACTTCCGCGTCCATTTTGAGAAGTTGTCGCCGAAATTGGTGCGGGCAGCGGGCGCGCTTGGGAGCCTGCTGCCGAACCTCGAAGGTCCCGGTAACCCTTGCCGGAGTCTGTACGCTGGAGTCGTGCGGTCGATGGCCCTGTACGGTTCACCCGTATGGGCTGAGTCCCTGAGCACCCGATGCGTCGCCATGCTGCGCAAACCGCAGCGTCTGGTGGCGCAGCGGATGATCAGGGGCTACCGCACGGTCTCTCACGAGGCGGCCTGCTTGTTGGCCGGCACTCTCCCTTGGGACTTGGACGCCCGGTCCCTCTCGTCAGCGTTCCACTGGCGGGAGGGCGCGTCCGAACATCAAGAGAGGCTTGCCCCGAGGGAGATTGCGGCCAGGTTCCGCAGAGCCGCCGTGGAGGAGTGGCATGCCAGGCTGGAGAGCCCGAGTGCGGGCTTGAGGACCGTCGCGGCAGTGCGACCTGTCCTCGAACAGTGGCTGGACAGGCGCCACGGTGCGCCTACGTTCCGGCTGACACAGGTACTGACGGGGCACGGGTGTTTTGGTGCGTACCTGTGTCGCATAGCCGGGAAGGAGGCGTCCGCCGTGTGCCACCACTGTGGCAACTGCCGCGAGGACACGGCCCAACACACTCTTCAGGAGTGCCCAGCCTGGGTGGAGGAGCGCAGCGCTCTCACAGCAGTCGTCGGAGGCGACCTCTCGCTGCCGGCCGTGGTGTCCGCCATGGTCGGCAGCTGGGGGTCGTGGCGTGCGATGGTCTCCTTCTGCGAGCGCGTCATCTCGCAGAAGGAGAGCGCAGAGCGGGATCGTGAGCAGAACGATCCCGCCCGCCGCCAAAGGAGACGAAGGAGACGTCGGGTGGACGACTGACCGGCGTCTCCCGCCCTGTGGAATGGGGGCGTTTGGAGAATTCCACCACGGTATCCCCTGCCTGTCGTAAGAGGCGACTTATAGGGGCCTTCCGGGGTCGCGGGCGTGCAGCGGGGGGCTGTGCGCCCCTTTTAGTACTTTTGTACATGCGGCCCCGGGACGGACGGCAGCACGGACGGTCGGCCTCGTGCTGCCGTAGACGCCGAGGGCGTCCTTCGGCGGCGGGGGCTTATGAGCCCCCCCCTAAATTGGAGACGGGCCGCAAGGCGGCACCGCGCAGGGGCGGTTCCGGTAGCAATCCGAGTCTATCTCCGGATACCCCGGGACCGCCCCACTCAAGCGCCGAAGAAGGCCACCGCGGGGTTTTTAGTCGGTATTGCCGGTGTAGGGTGTATATAGTGTTAGGGACTCGGCCCAGCGTCGCCCGGATGTCGACCATCTCTCCCGGGCACCACGGCGCTGGGTCGTAAGACCGGCGAACCCGACATACCCGCCGCGTCCACCCCCCCGGGCGCGGCGGCAGTGGTAAAACACTTTTCCCCGCGACAAAAAAAAAAAAAAAAAAAAAAAAAAAAAAAATTTTTTTTTTTTTTTTTTTTTTTTTTTTTTTTTTTTTTTTTTTTTTTTTTTTCTTTGTGGGCTTTATGCCCACTCAATTTTTCCCCTATTACGAGAATAAGGCTTTCTTAAACATTTTTATTTATTTCTCTGTTAAATTATGTATTTATTTTGTCGAAAAATATATATAGTCGAATAATAATAATCTGTATATCTTTTATCTTTATAAAATATCATAAATTATCAATATAAAATAATCTTGCTTCCTAATATTAATGTTTGGGTTATATTATGGTTACTCTATTTTTATATATATATATATATATATATATATATACATATATATACACACACATATATATTCATATATATATACATATATACACATACACGCATATATACACATACACACATACATATATACATATATATATACACACACACACACACACATATATATATATATATATATATATATATTTTTTTTTTTTTTTTTTTTTTTTTTTTAATACTATTACATTTAATATTGTGTTATGCAAATATTTTTATTTATTTGTTCCTGTTTATTACTACTTCACTTATCTTTTTACAATATCCTATGAACGTATATCTTTTAGTTTCATCTTTCATTATTTCAGGTATTGATTCTATCGTTATTTTTTCCTCAAGTAAGTTTTCAGTTTCGTATTTTTGTTTTAAAAATATCGGGCAGTGGAATATAATGTGTTCTATTGTTTCAGAACTTTGCGAGTCGCAGAGACACACCGGGCTCTCCTTGCACCCGAATCGGTGCAGGTACGCGGAGAACCCGCCGTGTCCCGTAAATATCTGGGTAAGTATCGGGTCGATCTCGATCTTTCTCACTATGCTGTATGCCGCCTCTGCGTCGGGGAAGAACAACTTGGTTGTTGACGCCGTCTCCTCCTTCTCGTAGCGCTCACTCCATTCGCCAATCGACGCTTGTCGTATGCATCGCTTCGCGAATGAGAGCGGGCAGCGGTCGTAGCGGGGTCTGACTTTCAGGGTAAGGGCAGCTTCTTTTGCGAGCTCATCAGCTCTTTCATTTCCCTCCATCCCTGCGTGTGCTTTTATCCAAAATAATCTCAGTATTTTGCCACTTTCCTTTATAAGTTTTAGGTTTTCATTAACTTTGAATGCTAGGGGATGGAGGGAGTCTCCTCTGGAGATTGCCTCGAGAGCCGACCTCGAGTCGCTTAGAATATTCCATTTGCTGCCCTCATCCTTCAGTACTATTTCCGTAGCTTCTTTGAGTGCTAGCATCTCTGCCTGGTACACGGTGCAGAACGCCTCCAGTTTGTATTTTTTGGCTTTCGTCTCAGTCGCACCGTTCCACACGGATAGTGCGGCCCCAACTTTACCTTCCATCTTACTGCCATCCGTGTATATGTTTTTGCAGCCCTGTGTATACTGCTCCACTTCTGCACCGTCCACCAGGCACTGGAAGCTCCAACCTTCGCGGCTCGCTGGGTGTTTTAAGCTGGCGAAGGCCTCAGGGCGCTCCACCTCCCGGTCTCCTGTCACCTCGAGGGAATATCCCCTCCTGACTTCGTATAGGAGTGCAGCTTCCCGCACTCTTATATCAAGGGGCAATATTCCCGCCAGTATCAGGGCCGAGTTTAGTGAGACCGTCCTGTAGGCCTTCGTCAGCCGTTGCATCAAGCTACGTTGAACCCTGTTTAGTTGTTTCTTGATGTACAACTTGTGTGTCACCGGTGCCCATACGCTGGCTGCATACAGCACTATTGGTTCAACCACGGCAGTGTAGAGCGTCCTAAGTACTTCAGGGTCTAGTCCCCACTGTACCTTGGCCGCCCTTGTCAGTTTCTTGTGTATTTCTATTACCTTTTTACACACCGAAGCGACATGGGTTTTGAAGGTCAACCCGTCATCAATAGTGACGCCAAGTATTTTGATCTCGCGTTCAAGTCCAATATCGGCGTTGCCCATGCGCAGGATCGGGGTGTCGTACTTTTGTTTTTTCGTTAAGACCATTGCTTTGGTTTTGTTTGGAGCGAATTTGAGTTTATTTCTGACTCCCCAATCCTGCACCCAGGCAAGCGCAGAGTTGGCCTGTCTTTGTGCCTCCCCTGTGGTATCTCCATCGAACACCAGGACGACATCATCAGCAAAAGCTTGACAATAGTGGCCCCGGTGCTCTAGGTTTTGTAAAAGCGGATCAAGAAGTAAGTTCCACAGGATTGGCCCTCCGACAGATCCCTGCACACAACCTTTACTGGTACTCTTAACAAGATCAACCCCGGCGTATCTGACCCTGACCGTTCGATCATCCAAGTAGCTGGCCATCATTCTCCTAATGTTGATTGGGCAACGCTCCTCAGCAAGCCGAACTTTTATGGCTGGCCACCAGGCGCTATCAAAAGCTCCCTCTATGTCCAGTGATATCACTATGACTATTTTCTTGTTGTTTAGCTTTTCTTTGATGTGTTTGATTAGGACATAGAGGGAGTCCTCAGTGCTTCTCTGTGGCATGAAGCCGTATTGACTCGTGCTTAGCCTGGGTAGAATGTGCCACTTCAATCTGCCCACCAACAGTTTTTCGAGTATTTTTCCCATCACTGGCAATAGCCCTATTGGTCTGTAGGACTTAGCGGTCGTATAATCGTCGCGACCGGGCTTCCTTAATACAACCACTGTAGCCTCCTTCCAGATCTTCGGGAAGCAGGCCAGCTCCAGACACTTGTTTGCCAGCGATAGGAATGACTCCTGGTCCTGAGCAATCGCCCGCTCGCAGATATCCGACGTCAGACCATCAGATCCGGGTGCCTTCTTTGGATTGAAGCTCGCAAGCACGACTTGCAGTTCATATTTAGTGAACGGCGGGTCACTGTATTCATCACATACTCGTTCGTTCACTTGTTCTGCCATTTCTCTGGTGCGCTTGTGCTCTTCGTTGTCCTCTTCGGGGAGGTCTTCTGGATAAAATGTCTCTGCAAGCAGTTTTACTGATTCTATTTCATCCAGTATCCTTCCCTCCCTTACAAGGGGTTGATCTTCATGGCGCTTCGTGACTTTTCCCAAGATCCTATAGATTCCGTCCCAGACCCCCTCCTTGTCCTGTTTCCCACAAAATTCCTTCCAGCTTCTGATTTGCGCACTCCTTGCTTCACTCTCGTATTTTTCCTTTGCTTCTCTGTATTCCCTAACAACCTTTTCTTTTCTTACAGGTGCGGCCCAGTGTATCCTGCGTTTCTTCCGAGTGGCGTCTCTCTTCAGCCTGTCCAGCTCATCAGACCACCAGGGTAAGTAATATTTAGTATTCTTCTTCTTTTTTGGTATGGTACTTTCACTGGTTTTTGTTATTGCTTCCATATATTTTGTAATTTTTTCTTCTAACTCTTCTTTTGTTTGTATTTTATCTATTTCTGTTTTATTTATCTTGTTTTCTTTAGTCAGCTGTTCAAATTTTTCACTAAATTGCTTCCAGTTTGCCTTTTTTGTGTTATATATTCGTGTTGTCCTATTTATCTCAACGCCCTTTACCCTCTGTAATGTTAATGTCATTACTATTGTGTTGTGATCTGAGCTTGTCAGGTCCTCCTCCACTCTCCAGTCTTCAATTTTAGTCAGAAGATCGACCGAACAGACGGTGACGTCCACCTGGCTGGAGAAGACCTGCTCTCCTCTCACGGTGAAGAATGTCGGCGTATTGCCTTCATTTAACACATGGAGTCCGGTTTCGTCCAACATATCGGTTACCATCTCCCCCCTTCGGTCAGTCGTTTGACTCCACCACAGGCTTTTCGCATTGGCGTCGCCTCCTATGAGCAAACCCTTCGGCCCCAGCCTTTGAACTATCTTCTTGAGCTGTTCGAGATAGCCATCTATTGGTTGGTCTGGCTCAAAGTAGTACGAGACCATCACGATTTCCCAGGCACTGTTTCGAATTTTCACCACCACGATGTTTGTTGTGGTGAATTCTGGACAGATTTTCGCCTCGATGTTTGTGTCGATGACAGCTATCGCTGCCTTGACCCTGCCCTCTCCCTGCTGTTGCTCCGTGCACTGAAAAATCCTGATGTTCCCGTAGTCCTTTACTCGGCCGGTCCCTCCCACGTACGGTTCCTGTATGAGCGCAATGGCCAATCCTCTTTCCTTTGCAGCTTTAAACATCTCTTGCATGGCTAGTGCTTTGCGCTGAAGATTGGCTTGCGCCACCAGGTATGGCCTTTGTGTGGTTTGTGTATCCGGCAGTCCTTGTGTCCCAGGCACAACCTTAGCAGTAAGCTATAGCCGTTCTGGCCAATGAGTCCCATTTCTTCCTGGTGGGGCAATCCTGGCTAAAGGCGTTATGGCTTACTTCAGGAAGCTTTGCCTTTTTGCAGTTACAGCAGGTGGGTGTTGCTGTTGTGAGCCATGTCTCACATTCGGCTTTTTTGTGCGGCCCTCCGCAATGACTGCATACTTCCTGAGAGCTACTGCAGAAGCGCCTACCGTGCCCGTAGCCCAGACATTTGGAGCATTGAATTAACGGGGATTGATCTTCTACCCTGACTCTTTGGACATCTATGTGCACTGCTCCCGCTTCAGTCAGTTGCTTCCAAATTTGGGGAGAAACTTTAAGGATTACGTGGGCCATCAGGGAGTTCCTAGCTCGTCTTCTATAGCGTACCTCCATCCTGTTATTTTCTTTATTGATATCTCCCAGTAAATGTTTATTTTGAGTCCTTATAGCTCCTATTATCTCATCATCAGAGTGGCAGCTCAACACGTCTTTTATTATGATTAACGGGTCTTTATTTCTTATTTCTTCTACTTTCAAGTGTTTTCCCTCCTTGCTTAGTCTTTCTTTAACTTTCGTTAACTCTTCTTTTTCTTGAAATCCTACTATGACCTTTCTGTCCTTTGCCTTCCTAATTTTGTCAATTCGTATTCCTTCTTCTTTAGCGTTGACCGCTTTCCTAATTCTTTCTACGACTTCATCTCCAGTTTCTTGTTCATCATTTGATGTCACAACAATCGAGTGTAGTGCCGTCGCCACCCCAGTCGGTCGCCCTTGAGGGGGACCGGCAACCACACTCGCATATGTCTGACTTCCTATTTTTTCCTTCCATTCCTCTCTTTGTTTTTGAATTTCCTTTCTAAGTGTTTCCATTTCCTTCTGACTTTCATTCAACTTCTTTCCATGTTCTTCTAGTTTCTTGATGAGTTCGGTTTGTTCCTTTTCCTCACCTTTCTTGTAATTTCCTTCCATTGTCAAAGCCATGGTTTCATTTACGTCGGTCACTTTTTGTGACATCGTCACCATACCCTGCTTTCCCGCCCTAATCCTTTCTTTTTCTTCTTCTGCTTCCTTTACTAATTTGTACAAAGTTTCTATTGCTATAGTAACTTCTGTTTTAATGTCTGTTCTGAGGTTTCTACTGATATTAAGATTTTCCTTAGCTTTGTGTAAGCATCTACGCGCTTCTGCAATTCTGTTTCTAGTGGGGGGTTTAATAGCCTCTTGTGTTCCGGATTCCCCGACGTCTATGCTCCTCCTAGCATAAGTAGCGGCACCTGATGGTCCTGCCGTCTGTGAGCTTTGTGAGGTTTGGTTTGCGTCCTTGTCCACCATTTGAGGAGGGCTGGCAGATTTTTGGGGTGGCGTATGGAAACTAGGCATTTCGGCTTATTAAAAACTGAAGTTACGTTACAATTTAATAAACTAATAGTAATTTGAATTTTCTTTTCAGATGTGGTGGTTAAAAAGATGTTCTACTAATAGGACAATATACAGAAGAGAGAAGTAATCAAGATAAGATGCCCGTTTGCGGTAGCTGTATGTTGACAAGTCACAGTGAAAATAAGTTTAAAAATTTATGTGCGAGAAATAATTGAGAGTAGTGTGAGCGCACTCCCACGAGCGAGACGAGTGAAACGACACCACACACTTGCGAGTGGGATTAATAGTTTAAGAGATATTTGAATTTAAAGTTTCGCAATGTTGAAAATCCACCTAACCAAGAGAGACTAGGGTGGATGGGCGGGGAAAAAATTCAAAATTTTTTGCCCGTAGCGGCACGTGCGACACGTCGTCGGACGCGGCTCGGTGAGTACTATTAGATGGTAGTGTTGAGAGAAACACTTGCCATAGAAAATTTTAAAGTTATGCGGAAAAAACTGTTAAAAATTTCGAAAAATGTATGAAAAGTCAAAAAATTTGTATGAGAGGGGTGGTCAAAAATTAGGCCGGATTATAGGAGACGCAAAAAGGAAACTATTGATGTATCACACCACGCAGAAAGTTTGGAAGCAAAGACTCTAAAATTCAGAAATCCGTATGTTTAAAATCTTCGCGTGCACCGCTAAGGTGGATTTCGAAAGTAGGTATAAGAGTGTGGAAAAAATTTTTTGCCCGTAGCGGCACGTGCGACACGTCGTCGGACGCGGCTCGGTGAGTACTATTAGATGGTAGTGTTGAGAGAAACACTTGCCATAGAAAATTTTAAAGTTATGCGGAAAAAACTGTTAAAAATTTCGAAAAATGTATGAAAAGTCAAAAAATTTGTATGAGAGGGGTGGTCAAAAATTAGGCCGGATTATAGGAGACGCAAAAAGGAAACTATTGATGTATCACACCACGCAGAAAGTTTGGAAGCAAAGACTCTAAAATTCAGAAATCCGTATGTTTAAAATCTTCGCGTGCACCGCTAAGGTGGATTTCGAAAGTAGGTATAAGAGTGTGGAAAAAATTTTTTGCCCGTAGCGGCACGTGCGACACGTCGTCGGACGCGGCTCGGTGAGTACTATTAGATGGTAGTGTTGAGAGAAACACTTGCCATAGAAAATTTTAAAGTTATGCGGAAAAAACTGTTAAAAATTTCGAAAAATGTATGAAAAGTCAAAAAATTTGTATGAGAGGGGTGGTCAAAAATTAGGCCGGATTATAGGAGACGCAAAAAGGAAACTATTGATGTATCACACCACGCAGAAAGTTTGGAAGCAAAGACTCTAAAATTCAGAAATCCGTATGTTTAAAATCTTCGCGTGCACCGCTAAGGTGGATTTCGAAAGTAGGTATAAGAGTGTGGAAAAAATTTTTTGCCCGTAGCGGCACGTGCGACACGTCGTCGGACGCGGCTCGGTGAGTACTATTAGATGGTAGTGTTGAGAGAAACACTTGCCATAGAAAATTTTAAAGTTATGCGGAAAAAACTGTTAAAAATTTCGAAAAATGTATGAAAAGTCAAAAAATTTGTATGAGAGGGGTGGTCAAAAATTAGGCCGGATTATAGGAGACGCAAAAAGGAAACTATTGATGTATCACACCACGCAGAAAGTTTGGAAGCAAAGACTCTAAAATTCAGAAATCCGTATGTTTAAAATCTTCGCGTGCACCGCTAAGGTGGATTTCGAAAGTAGGTATAAGAGTGTGGAAAAAATTTTTTGCCCGTAGCGGCACGTGCGACACGTCGTCGGACGCGGCTCGGTGAGTACTATTAGATGGTAGTGTTGAGAGAAACACTTGCCATAGAAAATTTTAAAGTTATGCGGAAAAAACTGTTAAAAATTTCGAAAAATGTATGAAAAGTCAAAAAATTTGTATGAGAGGGGTGGTCAAAAATTAGGCCGGATTATAGGAGACGCAAAAAGGAAACTATTGATGTATCACACCACGCAGAAAGTTTGGAAGCAAAGACTCTAAAATTCAGAAATCCGTATGTTTAAAATCTTCGCGTGCACCGCTAAGGTGGATTTCGAAAGTAGGTATAAGAGTGTGGAAAAAATTTTTTGCCCGTAGCGGCACGTGCGACACGTCGTCGGACGCGGCTCGGTGAGTACTATTAGATGGTAGTGTTGAGAGAAACACTTGCCATAGAAAATTTTAAAGTTATGCGGAAAAAACTGTTAAAAATTTCGAAAAATGTATGAAAAGTCAAAAAATTTGTATGAGAGGGGTGGTCAAAAATTAGGCCGGATTATAGGAGACGCAAAAAGGAAACTATTGATGTATCACACCACGCAGAAAGTTTGGAAGCAAAGACTCTAAAATTCAGAAATCCGTATGTTTAAAATCTTCGCGTGCACCGCTAAGGTGGATTTCGAAAGTAGGTATAAGAGTGTGGAAAAAATTTTTTGCCCGTAGCGGCACGTGCGACACGTCGTCGGACGCGGCTCGGTGAGTACTATTAGATGGTAGTGTTGAGAGAAACACTTGCCATAGAAAATTTTAAAGTTATGCGGAAAAAACTGTTAAAAATTTCGAAAAATGTATGAAAAGTCAAAAAATTTGTATGAGAGGGGTGGTCAAAAATTAGGCCGGATTATAGGAGACGCAAAAAGGAAACTATTGATGTATCACACCACGCAGAAAGTTTGGAAGCAAAGACTCTAAAATTCAGAAATCCGTATGTTTAAAATCTTCGCGTGCACCGCTAAGGTGGATTTCGAAAGTAGGTATAAGAGTGTGGAAAAAATTTTTTGCCCGTAGCGGCACGTGCGACACGTCGTCGGACGCGGCTCGGTGAGTACTATTAGATGGTAGTGTTGAGAGAAACACTTGCCATAGAAAATTTTAAAGTTATGCGGAAAAAACTGTTAAAAATTTCGAAAAATGTATGAAAAGTCAAAAAATTTGTATGAGAGGGGTGGTCAAAAATTAGGCCGGATTATAGGAGACGCAAAAAGGAAACTATTGATGTATCACACCACGCAGAAAGTTTGGAAGCAAAGACTCTAAAATTCAGAAATCCGTATGTTTAAAATCTTCGCGTGCACCGCTAAGGTGGATTTCGAAAGTAGGTATAAGAGTGTGGAAAAAATTTTTTGCCCGTAGCGGCACGTGCGACACGTCGTCGGACGCGGCTCGGTGAGTACTATTAGATGGTAGTGTTGAGAGAAACACTTGCCATAGAAAATTTTAAAGTTATGCGGAAAAAACTGTTAAAAATTTCGAAAAATGTATGAAAAGTCAAAAAATTTGTATGAGAGGGGTGGTCAAAAATTAGGCCGGATTATAGGAGACGCAAAAAGGAAACTATTGATGTATCACACCACGCAGAAAGTTTGGAAGCAAAGACTCTAAAATTCAGAAATCCGTATGTTTAAAATCTTCGCGTGCACCGCTAAGGTGGATTTCGAAAGTAGGTATAAGAGTGTGGAAAAAATTTTTTGCCCGTAGCGGCACGTGCGACACGTCGTCGGACGCGGCTCGGTGAGTACTATTAGATGGTAGTGTTGAGAGAAACACTTGCCATAGAAAATTTTAAAGTTATGCGGAAAAAACTGTTAAAAATTTCGAAAAATGTATGAAAAGTCAAAAAATTTGTATGAGAGGGGTGGTCAAAAATTAGGCCGGATTATAGGAGACGCAAAAAGGAAACTATTGATGTATCACACCACGCAGAAAGTTTGGAAGCAAAGACTCTAAAATTCAGAAATCCGTATGTTTAAAATCTTCGCGTGCACCGCTAAGGTGGATTTCGAAAGTAGGTATAAGAGTGTGGAAAAAATTTTTTGCCCGTAGCGGCACGTGCGACACGTCGTCGGACGCGGCTCGGTGAGTACTATTAGATGGTAGTGTTGAGAGAAACACTTGCCATAGAAAATTTTAAAGTTATGCGGAAAAAACTGTTAAAAATTTCGAAAAATGTATGAAAAGTCAAAAAATTTGTATGAGAGGGGTGGTCAAAAATTAGGCCGGATTATAGGAGACGCAAAAAGGAAACTATTGATGTATCACACCACGCAGAAAGTTTGGAAGCAAAGACTCTAAAATTCAGAAATCCGTATGTTTAAAATCTTCGCGTGCACCGCTAAGGTGGATTTCGAAAGTAGGTATAAGAGTGTGGAAAAAATTTTTTGCCCGTAGCGGCACGTGCGACACGTCGTCGGACGCGGCTCGGTGAGTACTATTAGATGGTAGTGTTGAGAGAAACACTTGCCATAGAAAATTTTAAAGTTATGCGGAAAAAACTGTTAAAAATTTCGAAAAATGTATGAAAAGTCAAAAAATTTGTATGAGAGGGGTGGTCAAAAATTAGGCCGGATTATAGGAGACGCAAAAAGGAAACTATTGATGTATCACACCACGCAGAAAGTTTGGAAGCAAAGACTCTAAAATTCAGAAATCCGTATGTTTAAAATCTTCGCGTGCACCGCTAAGGTGGATTTCGAAAGTAGGTATAAGAGTGTGGAAAAAATTTTTTGCCCGTAGCGGCACGTGCGACACGTCGTCGGACGCGGCTCGGTGAGTACTATTAGATGGTAGTGTTGAGAGAAACACTTGCCATAGAAAATTTTAAAGTTATGCGGAAAAAACTGTTAAAAATTTCGAAAAATGTATGAAAAGTCAAAAAATTTGTATGAGAGGGGTGGTCAAAAATTAGGCCGGATTATAGGAGACGCAAAAAGGAAACTATTGATGTATCACACCACGCAGAAAGTTTGGAAGCAAAGACTCTAAAATTCAGAAATCCGTATGTTTAAAATCTTCGCGTGCACCGCTAAGGTGGATTTCGAAAGTAGGTATAAGAGTGTGGAAAAAATTTTTTGCCCGTAGCGGCACGTGCGACACGTCGTCGGACGCGGCTCGGTGAGTACTATTAGATGGTAGTGTTGAGAGAAACACTTGCCATAGAAAATTTTAAAGTTATGCGGAAAAAACTGTTAAAAATTTCGAAAAATGTATGAAAAGTCAAAAAATTTGTATGAGAGGGGTGGTCAAAAATTAGGCCGGATTATAGGAGACGCAAAAAGGAAACTATTGATGTATCACACCACGCAGAAAGTTTGGAAGCAAAGACTCTAAAATTCAGAAATCCGTATGTTTAAAATCTTCGCGTGCACCGCTAAGGTGGATTTCGAAAGTAGGTATAAGAGTGTGGAAAAAATTTTTTGCCCGTAGCGGCACGTGCGACACGTCGTCGGACGCGGCTCGGTGAGTACTATTAGATGGTAGTGTTGAGAGAAACACTTGCCATAGAAAATTTTAAAGTTATGCGGAAAAAACTGTTAAAAATTTCGAAAAATGTATGAAAAGTCAAAAAATTTGTATGAGAGGGGTGGTCAAAAATTAGGCCGGATTATAGGAGACGCAAAAAGGAAACTATTGATGTATCACACCACGCAGAAAGTTTGGAAGCAAAGACTCTAAAATTCAGAAATCCGTATGTTTAAAATCTTCGCGTGCACCGCTAAGGTGGATTTCGAAAGTAGGTATAAGAGTGTGGAAAAAATTTTTTGCCCGTAGCGGCACGTGCGACACGTCGTCGGACGCGGCTCGGTGAGTACTATTAGATGGTAGTGTTGAGAGAAACACTTGCCATAGAAAATTTTAAAGTTATGCGGAAAAAACTGTTAAAAATTTCGAAAAATGTATGAAAAGTCAAAAAATTTGTATGAGAGGGGTGGTCAAAAATTAGGCCGGATTATAGGAGACGCAAAAAGGAAACTATTGATGTATCACACCACGCAGAAAGTTTGGAAGCAAAGACTCTAAAATTCAGAAATCCGTATGTTTAAAATCTTCGCGTGCACCGCTAAGGTGGATTTCGAAAGTAGGTATAAGAGTGTGGAAAAAAATTTTTTGCCCGTAGCGGCACGTGCGACACGTCGTCGGACGCGGCTCGGTGAGTACTATTAGATGGTAGTGTTGAGAGAAACACTTGCCATAGAAAATTTTAAAGTTATGCGGAAAAAACTGTTAAAAATTTCGAAAAATGTATGAAAAGTCAAAAAATTTGTATGAGAGGGGTGGTCAAAAATTAGGCCGGATTATAGGAGACGCAAAAAGGAAACTATTGATGTATCACACCACGCAGAAAGTTTGGAAGCAAAGACTCTAAAATTCAGAAATCCGTATGGTTAGGTTAGGTTAGGTTAGGTTAGGTTAGGTTGGGGTTGGGGTTAGGTTAGGTTAGGTTAGGTTAGGTTAGGTTAGGTTAGGTTAGGTTAGGTTAGGTTAGGTTAGGTTAGGTTAGGTTAGGTTAGGTTAGGTTAGGTTAGGTTAGGTTAGGTTAGGTTAGGTTAGGTTAGGTTAGGTTAGGTTAGGTTTTTTTTTTTTTTTTTTTTTTTTATTGTGAAGCTCTTAGAGCTTCACTCTAGTTCCCCCAACGCATTGGTCAGAGACATTTTTTAACGTTTACTATTTTCTACTAATGTTTATTTATGTTTACAGCTATTTTAATGAAATCTGAATTATTTTAATGAAATCTAAGTTTGTTTAAATTTTATCAATGTTTTTCTTTACCTATTACTTTCTTAACGTCCTTCTATATGCTACATATATCTATTCGTTCAAACATTTATATATAATTACGTGTTTTCTTAATCTGTTCATTTTACATTTCTTATTTTCTTGTTTCGCTACTATGTTTACATAACATTATATTATGTTTATAATAACTTTTACTTATTCTATTTATTAATTTTACATCCGTTTCTTATTGGTTCGTATTTATATATATATATATTTTTAACTCACTCTTCAATTTTTATATTTTACTGTTGTGTATTTATATTGCCTTTATTCAGTCCAGTATCCGAGATTATGGTCAACTTGTTCAACATCGGGTTGTCATTAATGGCAGTTCTGGATGACCATCATCATGACCGTCATTATTTCGGTTGGCCATAATCTCGGATTTGGATTTTTATTTCTCTTGTTTTTTGCTTGCAGGTGTTCATCGACGGTGTTCTTCTGTGTGGAGGCGATCCGGTGGTGTCTTCTCTTCCTGGGTCTGCTGAACTTCGACGCAGCGGGCATTTCCAGTCATCGTGATGTGGTAAGTATTTAACTATTTTTAATTGGTCATATTTTTCAATAAAACATTGCCAATTTTGCGTTCGGATTTTAATTTTGTTGTTGATTTTTGTTTCTAAATTTTCTGATCTATTTTTATTAATTTTCAAAAGGATTTTAATGTTTTTGGTGCCAGCCACGTCGTCGTTCACCATTACATTTTCGATCAGGTCGGGAAGCCCCACCGCACCGACCGCGTCATTAAGCTTTGGTTCTATAAACTCTTTGATCACCTGCAAGCAAACTTCTTGTTTGTCAGGTACCATTGCACATCTAATGCTCCAGCACGTAGCCTCAACGCCAATGTTCCCGGCAGGATATTTTATAGGATGTGACACCCTGGGGACCACTTCAGCAGTACGCCACCTTCGCCCTCGCCAGGGCGTCCCATCTCTTCCTCACCGGACATTCGTCGCTGAAGGCATTGTGGTTAGCTTTCTCCACATTCACTTTTTGACAGTTGCAGCATGTGGGGGGCGCCTCAGCTATCCAATCGGGACACTCGGCCTTTTTGTGGTGTCCCCCACAGTGGCTGCAGACGTCCAGCTGGTTTTGACAGTGTCGCCGACCATGTCCGTACCCTAAACAGCGCGTACATTGTATCAGGGGGGACTGGTCGACGACCTTTACACGTTGCATGTCGATGTGCAAGGCCCCAGCTTCTATAAAAATCTTCCATAATTTTGGAGAGACTTGAAGGACTATATGTGATGTCATAGGGTTTCTGGCTCTTTTCCTGTATTTAACCATAAATCTTCGTTCTTCTTCGCTTACCCTGCCCAGAATGTGTTTATTTTGTGTTGTTATAGCCTTTTCTATGTCTTCGTTTGTGTTAAAATTTAGTACGTCCTTAATCATTATTAGCGGATCTTTATTTTTAATGTCCTCTATAATCAAAGTATCTGCCTTTTCAATTCTCTCTCTGATCCTTCCTATTTCCTCTTGTGTTTCGCATCCCAGTATAATTTTCCTGTCCTTAGCTTTCCGTATCCTATCTATTTTTAGTCCTTCTTCTTTAGCGTTCACGGCCTTTCTTATTTTTTCATACACCTCTTCCCCTTTATCTTCCTCATCTTTAGAGGTGATCACTACCGAGTGGAGCGCTTTGGTGCTCTCCCCTTGGTAAGCCTTGGGGGGGGTCGCTGCAACACTCGCGTAGGTCACCTCTCTCATCTTCGTCTCTTCCCTATGTATCCGTATTTCCTCACTTAAAATCTTCATTTCCTCCTTGCTTTCCTCTAATAGCTTCCTATGTTCCTCTAGTTTTTCTAGGAACTCCTTTTCCTCATCCGTTTTCCTTGTCCTTTCCTCCGGGTCTTTAGAATTTCCTGCTCCTTCTATTTCTTTTCTTACTGTATCCTTTCCGTCATATGCTTTGCCTGCCTCCGCTTCCTTCACTAGCCTGTAGAGTCTTTCCGCCGCCTCCATCACTTCTACCTTGATTTCTGTTTTCAGGTTACGACTATTGTTGATTTGCAGTCGGGTTTTGATCAGGCAGGCGTGCGCTTCGGCTGTTCTATTTGCGTATTTCGTCGTTTTTCCAGGTGGTGTCCTATCTGATGCAGGGAGGGCGATGTTCAGCTTTACTTTGGGTTTCGCTTTAGTCGGTGCATAAGTTCTCATTTCGTCGTCTCTTTCGATTTGGGACTCGATGCTGCGTCGTACTTGCGCTACGCTATTTCGCGGTGTGTCTCCTGGACTGGTCTTTTCGGCCGAGCTGATGGTTGGCCTTGTCCTCTCCTTGGCAGGAGTCCGAAATCCGAACATGTTGTGGTGTCAGGGGAACACGTCAGTTCTTAAAAGTCTTCGTGAGTGTAAGTTGCCCACGAAGATCCAAATAATGTCACAATATATGTACAAATATAATTATCGTGCTTCAAGCACTAATACCGTCTTATAAATATATTTTATATTTCAGTCAATGTTTTGTGTCAATTTTCTAATGTTATTTTTTGTTTCAGGTAAAGCGACGGCGGCGATGCTGGTTTCTTCGAGGTACGAGCTTGCTCCGTGACAGAAGTGTCTTCAGTATGCAGCAGACTCAGCGCGCAACACCGTCGGTCAACGATTTAAAGGTAATGTATATAGAGTGAGTATGAGGTTTGTATTAATGAGCAAGAGCAGTGTAAATGAATTTTATAAGAGCTAATCCGGTCAATGGAGCGTTACTCTTAAACGTAGATATGAAATTAGTAATGAAATTCAAATTTAATTTTTTTTTGAGTTCTAGTAATCCACCTTAGCGATTGAAACCAGGGTGGGTGGGGGCTCAATTTTTTCGGTTTGTATGTGTCGTACAGCGGCGTGCGATACGTCAAAAAACGCGGCTCGCCGAGGACTATACGAAACACAATTAAACCGTGTGGCAGTCAATACAAGAAACCCGGAAAATGTCCAAAAAACTGTCAAAATTTTTGAAAAAAGTCAATTATTAGTGAAAATTTTTGAAAATTAAAAAATCAAAAAATGCCAAAATATACGCCTTTGTGGGCAGTATTTATAATACCAACCAGTTGGTATATGTTGGATACAGAAAATTTTGGAAATAGCCAAAAAACCAAAAAGTGCAAATAATTCCCGAGTTTCAGGAATTTAAGTACGGCGCTAACGCAGAATTACTATATTAACTTTAGATTAGCACCTATATGTAGAAATCGAAAACAATTTATGTTAATTTTGATGAAAAATTTGGAAAAAACACAAGTTTTTGAAAATTTTCAAGATTTTTAAATTTTCAGTAATCAAAAGGTAATCCGAATAATAGTCCTAATTTTTCCCTTTAATTTGATATATAACACTCTATAATAATCTATAGTAAATTCAACCGGTTAGGTTAGGTTAGGTTAGGTTAGGTTAGGTTAGGTTAGGTTAGGTTAGGTTAGGTTAGGTTAGGTTAGGTTAGGTTAGGTTAGGTTAGGTTTTTTTTTTTTTTTTTTTTTTTTTTTTTTTTGCGTGGGGCCTGTAGCCCCACTCTCGTTCCCCTAACGTTGTTAAGGACTTTATATATCTGCCTTAGTTTTAACTATTTCTTATATTGTATTCTTGCACCTTCATTTGGGTGCTTTTTACGTTTCACTTTCCAATTCTATTTCTTTCTCCTTTATGTATATTTGTAATTAATTTTCTAATTTTATACTCTATTTTATTTATTTGCTATATTTTATGTCTAATACTATCTCTATATAAACTCAATTATATAATCTAGTATTAATGTTATTGCTTATTTCTTTTAATTACTTTTTCCGCTATTTTTTTACAATATTTCAAAAAATTTTCTCTTTTTATTTTACATTTTACAATTTCAGGTATATTATCTATGTTTATATTACACTCTATTTCTATTTCTATATCGTTTCTTTCTTTTGCAGATATCGGGCATTCAGTCAATATGTGTTTGACGCTTTCCTCTTTCATCGGGTCACAGGGACATGCCGGGCTCTCCTTGCACTTGAACTTATGCAAGTACTTGGAGAACCCGCCATGTCCCGTGAGCACCTGCGTTAGTAATGGGTCAGTATCAATACTCCTTATTATGCTGTATGCTTCGACAGCATCTGGGAAGAACATCTTAGTAGTCGAAGCTGTTTCTCCCAGCTTGTACCGCTCATTCCATTCGTCAAGCGACTCTTTTCGAATTTGTCGCTTGACGAATGAGATAGGGCATCTGTCGTAGTCAGGCCTTTTCTTCAGGTTTAGGGCTGCTTCCTTGGCTAGTTCATCCGCTCTTTCGTTTCCCTCCATCCCTGCGTGTGCTTTAACCCAAAATAGATTCAATATTTTGCCGCGTTCCTTTAAAGTTTTTAAATTTTGATTTATTTTGAACGCTAGAGGATGGAGGGAGTCGCCTTTTGAGATAGTCTCCAAGGCAGCTCTTGAATCACTGAATATGCTCCAGACTGCAGCCCCACCTTTCAGCGCCTCCTCCGTTGCCTGTTTGAGTGCCAGCATTTCCGCCTGATAGACGGTGCAGAATGGCTCAAGTTTTAACTTTTTTGACTTTGTCTCGGCTGCATCATTCCGGATGGATAATGCAGCTCCGACTTTTCCGCTTATCTTGCTACCATCGGTGTAGATGTTTTGGCCACCGATGGTACGCTGGGCCACTTCTGCACCATCATACAGGCATTGGAAACGCTGGCCCTCGCGACCGGCTGGGTGGTTTAAGTTTACCGAGGCCACAGGGCTCTCCACCTCCCGGTCTCCTGTTACCTTCCGGGAATATCCCCGTTTTGATTCGTACAAGAGTGCGGCTTCCCGCACTCTTATATCCAGGGGCAATATCCCGGAAAGCAACAGGGCCGAGTTTAGAGATGCAGTCCTGTAGGCTCCGGTCATCTTTTGGGCAAAGCCGCGTTGAACTGCAGCCAGTCGCTTTTTAACTCCCAGCTTGTTGGAGGCTGGCCCCCATGCACTAGCAGCATAGAGCACAGTGGGTTCTACGACCGTGGTATAAAGCATTTTTACAATGCCTGGTCCCAAACCCCACTGTACTCTTGCTGCTTTTGCCAGCTTTTTATAGAAATTGACTGCTTTTTTCGTGACATTATCGACATGCGTGTTAAATGTAAGACCGTTGTCAATTGTAACGCCAAGTATTTTGATTTCCCTAGAGAGTCCAATGTCCTCACCGGCCATGTGCAAGATTGGAGAGTCATATTTTAATCTCTTTGTGACGACCATGGCTTTCGTTTTTTGTGGTGCGAATCTAAGCTTGTTTTTGACTCCCCAGTCCTGCACATACGCAAGCGCGGCATTGGCCTCTCTTTGGATCTCCGCTACCGTGTCACCATCGAATACGAGGACCACGTCATCTGCGAACGCCTGGCAGTAATCTCCGCGCTGTTCCAGTCCTTTCAGCAACGGATCCAGGAGAAGGTTCCACAGGGTCGGACCCCCAATTGAGCCTTGAACACATCCCTTGGAGGTCCACCTCGTGTGTTCTTCTCCTGCATATCTTACAGTCACCTTTCTTTGACTCAGGTAGCTGTCCATCACCCTCCGGATATTTTTGGGACAGTGTTCTTCTGCCAGCCTAACCCTTATGGCAGGCCACCAAGCGGCATCAAATGCTCCCTCTATATCTAAGGAAACAAGGATGGTAAGTTTCTTTTCTTTAATCTTCATTTTGATGTGATCTATAAGGGTATAGAGGGAGTCTTCAGTGCCTCTTTGAGGCATGAATCCATACTGACGGGCGCTGGTCCGTGGGTGTAGGTGCCACCTGAGTCGTGTGACTATCATTTTTTCCAGAATTTTACCCAGCACTGGCAGTAATCCTATGGGTCGATAAGCTTTGGGGTGTGTGTAGTTCTCCTTGCCTGGTTTCCGGAGTATCACCACCGTGGCTTCTTTCCAAGATGTTGGGAAAAGACCCAGCTCCAAGCATTTGTTTGCCAGTGCTAGGTAAACTTCCGGATTCCGTGCTATGACTGCCTTGCATATGTCTGCCGTAAGTCCATCCATCCCGGGGGCTTTTTTGGGACTAAAGCTTTCAGCCGCCGTTTTAAGCTCGTACATCGTGAATGGAGGATCTTGATTGTTACCATCCGATCCTTCATTGACTCGGTCGGCTATTTCTCTGATTTGCTGATGGTGTTTGTTGTCCTCCTCAGTTCTATCCTCCGGGTAAAATATCTCTGCTAAGTACTTCGCTGATGCAGGTGCGTCCAATACTATTCCGTCTTTTATTAATGGTGGATCCTCATGTCGTTTCGTCACCCTATTTAACGCCCTATATATGCCCTCCCACATCCCTTCCTTTTCCTGCTTCCCACAAAATTTCTTCCAGCTTTCTGTTTGTGCCTTTTGTGCTTCTTTTTCATAATTTTCTTTTTCTTTCAGGTACTCCGCGACCACTCCAGCTCTTCGTGACGGCGCAGCCCATCGGATTCGTCTTCGCTTCGTGGCGGTGTTCTTCTTCAATCTAGTCAGCTCGTCGTTCCACCATGGTAAGTTTACTTTATTATTTAATTTCTTTTTTGGAATCGTATCTTCACAAGTTTTCTCTATTATATTTATGTATTTATTTATTAAGTT